>JAVTVJ010011652.1:635000-3192500 GCA_034509425.1 Eopsaltria australis | reverse complement strand
AGGAAGTGGGCATCTTGCAATGCTCGTAGGCAAGAGCAAGGTGCAGGGCAGAAGGCTTTACCCCTGCTCTGTTCAGCAATGCTCTCAGGTACCCCTGTTAGTTCTCATTTAGGAGCAGCTTCGGAAAATACAGTAACCAGGGCACTGTAACGTTATCTATCTCAAAGTTCCACTTGCATCCCTGTTGCAGTAGGTCAGTGTTTTACAGAAATATTAAATACTAAAGGAAAAGGGAGGAGGGGGAGAGAACAGGGCTGATGGTAAAGGTCTGCCAAATGTCACCTCGGTGTTACAATGACAAGAAAATACACTTTCCTTACAGCTCTCCCCCTAAGAAATTTGTTTTGAGGGATTTGACAATCTTGCAGATAAAGTGACTGCTTGCTACACTTAACTGATCATGCTCCCTCACGGCCGGCCGGCGTTTCCTTGCTGCACTTAGTAATACCTGCGCAACCTGGCTTGGAGTAGCATTGTCATTGATTTCCAAAGTAACTGCTTTTTAGCTCTTGTGAACAGACATACCTGCGTGGGGGGGGAAAGTCTTTTCCCCACTCCCAGGAAGGATGATGGTAAAGTGCTATATTGGAAAAGACAGGAGGCTTCTCTAAATTTTGATAACTGCAGCCGACAATTTAGAAATAAGACACTTCTCACAGCCAACATGACAGTGGATTTTGAGCATTCAGAAAACACCAGGCCAAAAAACTGGAGACATCTTGATCTTTTAAGACAGCTTTTCCAGTACTTTAAGTGAAGGGGGGAGCGGGGAAAAAAAAAAAAGAGAGAAAAGCTGCAAGGAAAATAATACAAAGCCAGCACAATTGGCATCTAGACAGTAAAGAAAAAAGTTTTTGAGGTTAACAGAAGGAAAGACAAAGCTGTTATGTACCCGAGGGATGCAATTTTAGTGGGAATGGAAGATTTGAGTGGTAAAGGAGGAGCGCTTGCCTCTGGGTTCTCTCTCTTCCAGCAGTTCGGCTGCTGGCATCTCAATTTGAATTGCTGGGTGAGTAGCACTTTCTGCCTGCGCGCTTTCCGTCTTGACCATTGAACTTCTGATGTGACTTCTCTCCCTCTCCTCCTCTCTCCCTTTCCTTCCCTTTCTTCCTGTATGGAATAAAAAAAAAAAAGGGGAGTGGGGGGGGGGGAGAGAGCGTGAGAAATCAAGCAAGCATCTCCAGCTGTGACCTTTGTTAGCGACGTTGTTTTTATTTATTTATTTTATGGTAATCGTCTTTTTTAGCAGGGGGAAGCGCGACTTTTCGATGCCACTTAATTTGCCAGCGGTGGCGGGGAGCGGGCGGCAGAGCCGCTCTGTCGCGACACAATGGTGCAGCGGGACAGCTGTTGCACTCCTCCTCTGTGCCCTTCCCTCCGCCCGGCTTTGGGGTTTGCTTGGGGGGGCGGGAGGGGGGAAAGGGATTTTTTTTTCCTGGTGCGTCCAGGGTGGGATCGGGGTGTGTTGGCGGGGCGGTGTTTCAGAGCCCGGTGTGCAGCAGGTTTCGGGGCTGATTCCTGGCTGCTGAACAATGGTTACCAGCGAGGGAGAAGTGTGAGCGCGTGTAGAGCTGTGTTACATCCGCAGTCAGGCACTCACACAGTGACCATGACATCACTAGCTTTTCTTCTCTTTTTTTCCTTTGGGGCGGAGGGGGCCACTTCAAAGCTTTCTTCAGTTCAGTACGATATTTCCTAAACTCTGAAACCATGAAGGTAAAAATGTTTGGGTTTTGGGGTTTTTTTCCGTAAAGGAAGGAAAGTTGGTTTGTAGCAGGGCACATACGTTGCAGTTAAGGGGGTTTGGAGATGGAATGGTTTAACTCTTGTCATACACGAAACGAGATTTTTTGTTTTAATTATTAAAAATAGTACATAATACTATTTATTGGGTGCTTTTGATCCTGTGTTTGCTTGACAGTTAAATTTTCTGAATTCTTCAGAAAGCTCAGCTCTAATGTGAAAGATGAAAATTTTAGGGAAACTGCATAAGAATTATTTTACCCTGTGATAAAGCAATATGAAAAATAAGACTGAACGCTGATAAATATGAGATAACTCATGTTTTAATACAGTGGTTCTGTGTTTGCTGTCAGAAGTCCATGAGACTTTCCTTCTCGTGATATGTTGCAGAAAGTAAGGCTACCCCTCAGCCAGTTTTGTGTATTACCTGTACTTGTACACAGAAAATAGAAACTTACTGAAGAATTCTACAATGCATCACATTTGCACTGCTGGTTTTGTGGAAGTCCTGAGTTTTCTGCTGTTATCCTTTTCTAACTCTGCCAGACTTGCTTACAGAGTCACTCAGTCCAGGAGGAGGATTTCTATCACTTCAGTACTCTGTGATATCTTTACCTGATTAGCTTAGTTGATTTATTTGCCTTTTCTTAGATAAAACACAGGATAAAATTCTGTGGAATTCATCTAAAATGAATTAATCTAAAAGGACAGTTATTTAGATATTTCTTCTTTCACTGCATGTTGTTGCATATGCAGGTTTTACAAGACTGGTGCTGAGATCTCACAAACATTTTACCTTTAGAGGAAATTTTTTTACTGGGACTTGGGGCAAAAGGCCTGATAGCACTGTGTAAATGTGCCTGTTACTTTTCTTCTGAAATACTTGCGAGGTGTTTCAGTTCTGATATGTATTTAACATAACATTTTTAGGAAAACCTTTCTGAATTTATTCAGGAAATAATTGATCTGGACTTACTTAGTAATTTAATTGCTTAATAGTTTTGTGCAGCATGTAATGTTTTTAGCACATTAAAAAATGAAAACAGTTTTTAGAGCCTTGTTATTTGTTAAGTGATTTAATATACATTTATTGCTTATATTGCATATCAGTGTTGAGCACAGTCCGCTATAATTTGTGAATGCTGCATTTTAAAAAGCTGTACTGAAAACTTGTCATCGTATCTTAAGGTGTGTATGTGCATGGTAGTTTTTTAATAATGCTGTTATTACTGAAATTGCCAGCTACAAAAGGGTATAGGAGTACATGCTAAATTCATTTCATTTCTTGCAGTTTTTTAACAGCCTCACATTCAAGTTCTTGCTATAGACAGAAATCACAGATTTTATTATCCTAATAAAATCAGGAGCTGTTTCTCTTACAGTATATGTCTGTCTAGTGCTGAAATAAGTGGTTTATAAGCAAGAATTAAAGCTGTTTATAATGAGGCATTTCAGAGAACGTTGGGCAGTAAGTCAAATTGCATGACTGGGTATTCACACAAAAGCATGTAACAAGGTCTATCAGGGCAATTATAAGCACTATTTTGCTTATATTCACTTTTCTCTCTGCTTCCCATCTTCTCTTAGTTTTTATTCTTGTGTTAATGCTCTGTGCCTCTCCCCTTCCTACCCTATTTGTGTTCAGGACCATTTCCCAAAGACCTGCTTTGGTTTCACCCATCTCTTTGCTTAGTGGTTGTGCATCCAGCACACCTTGTATGCTGGATGATATGGCTTAACAAAAAGGTATTTTTCAGTTTTAGTGTAATATATTTAGTATTTTTGCTTTTTTGCTTTGTTAGAATGAATGAAGGCTTGCCTGCTCTGCAGAGACAGTATCTGTCTAGTAATTAAAATTAACTGAAGTACGCAAAGAAAGCACTGAGTATTTGTCACACTGGGGAAGAAACTGTCCCTCTTTTTATAATGGAAGAAAGAAGTCTGGGCACTTTCTTACCTGAAACTTGAAGGGACTGAGCACTACCCTCTTCTCTTGGTATGGGAAAATCCACCTGTTGACCAAATCATCTGTAATTTTGTTACTCAGTATGAGGCTTGCCTGGATACATGCAGGCCACAGTTCTGGACTATAGATGTTGTAACTGGTGTGTGAATTCATATGCCAAGGTCAGGCAGAGCAGGTGAGCAGAGTGCTTTCTCTTTATCAGTAAAGCCTTAAGAGAATAAGTAAGGTAAAATCTAACTGTCATAAGTATAATTCCAGGGCTGCTGAAGGATCTCAAAATACACGGTTGTGTAGCAGGTGCTTGTTTGGGTCTGACCTGGCATTAGAGTAACACCACATTGTCCAAGACTGCAGCACTTGACTTGTATTTAAAACCTCAAGTTTCTTTCTTTTACTTAAAAAAAAAAAAAAAACAAAACCAAAAAAAAACCTAAAAAATCCACTCCAAATACCATAGCAATAAACTTACAGCCCACAACAGCTTTGAAAGCAGACTGTGAGCACACTTAATAATGTTTTACTACTGGTGTGTTTTATCCTCCCGCATCGGAACTAACAGGCGGTAATTAGATAGCTAAACCCCAGTCCTTCCCCTTGTACACTAGAGGATTTGGCGTATGCTAATTGTCACCAGATCATTTCACATAATTGCCTTTTGGCGAAATTAAGTGGAAATTTCCTGAACATCTTAAAACCTCATTTCCCCACCCCCTCCCCTCAGTACCTTCGCTCCCTGACAGGAAGGATGTGGAAAAATGTCAAGCACGGTGGCTTAGCTCTCCAATATTCAGGGGACACTTCATCAGAGTTAAAGGGGGGAAAAAACTGAAACGATTCTTTTCATGAATGAATTGCTGGCCATTTAGAGCCAGGAAGCTGATTTTGTTGTTTTGTCTGAAACTGCTAATAGACCACGGGGTTTTATGGGAAGGCCAGCAGTTCTTGCAGGAGCAGGTAGGCACTCACTGTCCTGGGAAGTGGTCAGGGAGGGAAGGGGAAGAAACAGAGGGTTGCAAAAGTTGTGTGTGTGTGTGTCCTCATTTAATTTCTTTAAAAATGTATATATTAAGGGTAGAGCAGTGGGGGTTGTTGCAGGGATTTTGGGGTTTTTTTTTTAAGGCTCTGCCTGGGGAGGGTATTGTCCCAGCACATGGTTGTCAGTGCTCCTTGTCATCGTTTGTGTGAAAGAAGAAAATGAGCCTTTTTTTCATCAGGGTGAGTTGTGATTATCAATGGAGGCCTTGTCTCCTGCTACAATGGGCAGTTAGCTTAGGGCAGGACCTTAGGCAGGAATCAGCTACATTAAACTGAGAATGGGCTCAGGCCACTGTATCAGCCATAAAGGAGCAAGGGGAAGTAGTTTTCAGGAGTGCTTAGTCAGGTGTGAAAGCATCCTTAAAAAAAATAAACTGTGACTCCACTAGCTAAACAGGGCTGGGTAAAATTAAATCTTCAATTTTTTTCAAGAAATGCTTCATCACTGACATCGAATTTCTGTGCTTGGGAAGGGGATGAGTACCAAGTTACATGCAGCTGGTGGGTTCGGTTGGCTTTAGCTTCTGAGTTAACCTAAATGGTTTGCAGTTTCCTTGGTGTAGTTTGGGGTGCCACCCAGAGTGGCTACTGATGTGGGTGATCTCCAGGGCTGCAGTGGTGCTTACTGATGCTCTGCTTATTGATGCTCTGCTTTGGGTGGTGATGACTCTGCTGGAAGTGGAAAAATATTTCAATATTTGCAGCAATATTTTGGGATTTGCCTCTACCTGCAACTTAATTTCCTGATTTCTGTGTGGTGTCAGGGTGGTGAGGGGGCTAGTGTGGTGTAAGGGTATCATTCCTAGGCAGAATCAGGGAGAGATCAACCTTTAGAAAACAGCAAACTCCTTTTATGAGCATCTTTGGAGCTACAGAGCAGTTCAGGAGCATCTGTTAATATTTCACTGGCCACAGTCAGCATAACTACAATAGCATCATCTGGAAAATACAGAGAAACAATTCATAAACCTATTTTTAGTGTGAACTGGTATTGAATGGTACTCCTTGCTAAGCCCAAGGAGTGACTCCAGGAGGCCCTGCTAATTCAAGACCACTGCCGACCTGCATCCACCCTGGAGGAGGGGAAAAGGCTGACAAGCCCTCTTCTGTGCTGCTTTTGTTTTATTGTATTAGGCTCATAAAAGCACTTTCAGGGCCCATATTTCTTCATCAGAAAAGGAGAGCAGTGGGGAAGAGGAGGACATGGCAAAAAGACAGGCGGAGCTCTAGCTCCATTTGTGTTCAGTGTCTCTTGATTAATAGGTTTTGAGGAGGATGGGGAGCTCTCATTCCTCTGGTGGTGGAGGCAGGGGCTGGGGCTCTGGGGTTTGGGTGCAAGCACCTGCTCTGTCCCTCCCGTGCCACGCTCCCGGTCACGGGTGGTTGAGGGGAGCCCCATGGGCTGCAGCACCTGCCTGCCTCACAGGGCTTTAAGGACATTTAAAAGGCCACCCAGGTCAGGGAAGGGGTGCAGCTATGGGGGCTGTGCTGGCAGCTACTGGAGTTTCAGGCTGGGTTGGTGCAGGAGCATGCCCCTGCCCTGCCCTCGGGATGCACTGGAAAGGAGTCAGAGGCCGAAGGTCTTGGCTGCTGTGATGCTGCCATGACATGATGGTTTGTTTTCAGCCTGGATGGCTTTTTGTGCAGACCTGCCTTTACTAACCCCATGTTTTCCTGGTGAGGGCATCCTCTGGTGACTCTGGTATGTTTTTCTCTAATTTGGAGTTGATACGGTGTTTTTATTACCAAAGCCAAACAAGCTATGAATTTGCAAACAGAAATTGCAGTAGTAAACTCTTCCTGTTTTGAGGTTGGTTTCTCTTTGTGTGCTCAACAATACAATGTTTCATCTTGTGCAAGTCTTACATTGCTTTCAGAGATTTAGGAACTATTGATTTATACAGCATCTATTAACTTCTTCAATAAATGGGGAGTATTCATCAGTGGGGTGTATTAAATTGGGCTGTATATGCATAGAAGCATCTTTCATCCTGTTAATGAAATGTCCTTACCATGCAACAAAGACTAATACACAGCAATTTATCCACACAATCCCCTGCAGTTTAAATCTGAAGTTCAGATAGGTTTTTTTGTTCCCTAAAGGCACCTATCAGAACTTAGTCTAAATGGATCTCAGTATTCCTCTCAAACATTTTTCAGCCCAAAATTTGTTGTGGTTTTGGTGTGGGAATTTTTTTCGTTCTAGAGCTCCATTATTGTTTAAACTGATCTGTGTTTAAGCACTCCCAGAAGCATTTCAAATTCATGTATAGAGAGATTTAGTAGTAGAGCCCCTATGGGGACAATTTCCTTTGGTTTGCTTCAGGCAGCAGTTATCAAGAAAACCAAACTCCTCTTGTTTTTTGCAATTCTTTACCATGCCCTCTAACCCAGCATGTGAGACCTCAGCTTTCAGTGGAGAGGGGTGATTTATCAGCAGAGGACTTGGTACTTGGTACAGCATTGTAGATGCTGATTTCTCTTTAGAAATCTCCACTTGTTCCTGACAGAGGCATAAATGGAACTCTTCTACTTGCCAGAGAAACCCTGCATCTCACAATGGCTCTTAGCTTAAAACTGCCCTTGATAAAGTACTCACAAATGTATATTAGAGAATATTGCCTTTTGCAGGAGGATGTCTAAAGTCATCTACAAGGTGTCTCCTATTGATGGCTTCTGTGGTTTACCTTTCATTGCCAGTGGATGGGGTTAGGACCACACTTGTTACTCAGGCAGAGCTCCCATTGACTTCAAAGGAAGATGCATCTGCAGGATTAATCCTGCTCTTTCCCAGATAGTCCTTTAGTTTTCTCTTTTCCAAGGAAGCTTAGTTAACTTCAGGAAAGGTACTTTTAAAAAGCATCTTGTTTAGCATATTATGCATGATTAGCTTGGCTTGCAAATTGTGCTGTTCTGAGGGGAGTTATGGTCCCTTTCCCCAGTGTGTGCTAAACAGTGCAAAACAGAATGAAAACCTGTCCCTGGGTAGTGGTACAGAAGCAGACAGACTCACTGGGATGTGGATCACACCCCTCTGTCCCAGAGAGCATATTTTCGAACATGTATGTGACAGTTTCTCCCTTTCCTCTGGTACATTCTTCCCCCACCTCTGCCCCAGCATCATCAGAGTGGCAAAAGGGTATCCTACCCTTGCACCTTTATGTGAATGGTCCATCTGAGTGCATGGTAGTCACCCAAATATAAATTGTTTGCCAGGGGAAGAATCTGCAGACTTGAGGTTCAAGCTCTTAGTTGTTGATTTTCATTTGTTTTTCCTTTTGCTTTTTATTTGTCTCTGAAACATGTTAAGTAAAACACATCATAATTTAGCAGTTGTTCTGTTTTGTGGAGATATTGCGGGCGGTCTTGGTATATCAAAGCAAGGAGTGGTGGTTTCCCACAGGTTACATGTAACCCCCTATGGTACATCTGGCTTTGGTGGTGGAGCCACGTCAGTCCAGCTTTCCTCTCACGTGTTATTTCTTGTTTGTCGCCTTAAGTCTGACCTTCTAATGTTATTCTATCACTTACTTATTTTTTTAACTAACCAGCCCCAGTTCCTACGAAAATAAGCTGTCTGTGGAAGTCAGCCCTTAATGTTTGTCAGGGTCTGAGTGAGGTTTACAATGGTGTGAAGGTAGAGTTGGGAGAGCACAAAGCTACAGCATGTATTAAGGTGCTCAATAAACGGGGCCACACTGTGGGTCACCTAACAGCAGGAGTTCACACAATTCTTGACCAGAAAAAATAGCTCTTATTGGAAATTATCATTTTTGTGAACCTCATCAACTGGTCATTTGGCTTATAATGTCATGTGTTGTTGAGTAGATGCCTGCTACTTTTTTTTGGTGTGAAATATAATTTGTTAGGTGAAGCCTTTGTCAAAGCTTTCAGTTACTTTTGGACTGCTTAGGTTGGTTCACTTGAAAGGGAACAGATTTTGGGTTAGAGCATCTCCTTTGGCTTTTTGAGCTTGGAAAGCCAAATCCTCATAGCTCCTCTGATGTGAAACCATTATGTGTCTGTGTGGCCAAAAGTTGTCCTTGGCTATTCAGCTGGCAGAAATCTGACCCACAACCCAGCCAACACAGGGTGCTGTAATTCACAGCATTGGCTGTCGTGACCACCCTCTGTCCCGTGTGGTGGCCACTTGACGTGGGAATCCCCTGTGCCAAGTGCTTGGTGGTAGAGAGGAATCATCCCGTGTAAGGGTGGCAGAAAGAGATGAAAATGGCGAAGAACACAGGAGAAATTGTGGGAACACAAGCACAGCTCTTGGCTTGCTTCTTTTGGATGCACACTCTTTCTGCAGGTTATCAAAGCAGTGAGCACAAATAGCTGTGTATGGCAGGGATTGGGGCTGGGGGAGCCAAAGGGGCTTCACTTGGCCAAAGCATGGTGGAGGGACTTCTTGATTATTCAGGGAAAACAGATGTTTCTTTTCCTGCTTGCTCCCACTTTGTCTTCCCTCTTCCTTCCCCACAGTCTAGAAGCTCATTCCCAAAGAATAACTGAATTGTTTTTGAAATGCTTTTAAGGGAAGCTCGGAGCATTGTAAGCAAGATCAGATAATAGCAATAGCTTGTCTAAGGTGGCATGGTGAGGGTGTGTGCATGTGTTTGGGGGTGCTGGGGAGTGAGCAGTGGGCTTGGAGCAGTCCTGGAGCAGGAGGGAGAGAAGGAGAGTGCTGGCAGACCCTGAACAGCAGCGGCGCTATCACGGCCACTGTGGTATCACTACTTTATTTTAATGTGATTCCTTTTACTTGATGTTAATGCAAGTTGTTCCTTACTTAAAGTAATAAAAGGAAATGAAGACACATTCTAAAATGAAACCTGACTCTAATCCATTCATCATCTAATACCAGCCTCTTTATCTTTGCTGGTACCTAATCTGGTTAAATGTCCCTGTTGTAGGATTTTAGTGAAAATCCTCTATGGGGAATAGGGTTTTTTGCAATTGGATTACTCGCAGTAAATGGTCCAGTGGTTCGCTTGTTTCAGCTTAATTTTTTCTTTGTGATCTTGTAAGGGTAAGTTACAGTTCAGCCTGCCTTTTTCTTTCATTCATTCACTCCTTTTTTAAATTTTTTTTTTATTGTTGTTGAGAAAAAGATTTTTTTTTTTTTCCCCCAGAGCTAGGAATGTGATGGGGAAAACCTCATGATATCTGCGTGATTATTCCCCCTACAAGAGTGTTAATTTCGATGGCTTTATCTGGGGGGTTTTGCCATTATTTATATAGCTGAATATTTTAGTAGCCTAATTAATCAGTATCCAGTTTCCATTTATTAGCGCTCTCTGATGAATTGATAATTAATCAGCTCTTCTAAAATATATATATAAAATATGCAGGTGATCGCTTGTCAGCTTAATGCTTGCTGATGAAGGGAATACTCCAGCACTACAAAGGCTTTTTATCTGGAGTATTTGCAATGAGCAGTAAAATGCAGAACTGAGAGTGAGGACAGGAAGGGAGAGGAAAAGACCTACAGGTCAGTGAGCATTTGGGTCTCCTGCTAATTAAATGGGGGACTCTCTCTGCCCCTCACTGAGGAGTCTGCCTGCATCTTGGAGGTGAAGCAAAGATTATAAAATAAAAAGGAGAAATTTTAAAGAATTACTGTTGCTCCATACAGGAGCATGACAGGTCAGAAAGATTAAAGAACCTCAACAGCAGGGAAAGTGTGTGAGGAGGCTTTAAGCAAGAGGGTGGGAAAACTGCAAGGGTGACACCAGGAAGGGATCTGGAAAAGTCTGAGGATCGTGTTGAAATCCTGGCTACTCAGATTTTTGTGTGTCATACCTCTTGCTGCAGTGGGGGGGATGCTCAGCACTGCTCTAACGCCGTCAACCTTTTTCTCTTGACAGTCTAACAAAGTGCCAGTTGTGCAGCACCCACACCATGTACACCCTCTTACGCCGCTTATCACATACAGCAATGAGCACTTCACACCAGGAAACCCTCCTCCACACTTACCAGCTGACGTAGATCCCAAAACAGGTAGGTGGGAAGTATTTTGGCGTTTCTTTTGAGAGGGAGTGGGTGGGTCTTTCCTTTCAGCACATTAGGGGAGAGGAGCGCAGGAGAGCAGATTTCCCATGCTGGAGCACCAAAGGGGGCATGTAAAATGTCAAACCCAGACAAAATACTTTCTTTTTAAGCCAATTAGGCTTCAGAAGGAAACCTACTGGGTGAATTTTCATAGAGCTTCTGCAGGGTGACGCCAGAGTTGCATGTGTGGGGTCGCTTGCAGGTGTGTTTCTGTGCAAGCATGATACCCCACCTGGTAGTTCGATCTACCAGTGCTTGGTTTGCATGCACGACCCAGAGAATTAAACATGTACGTTCTGTGATCTGCACTTACAAAATTGCAGCTGGAATTTTAAAGGTGGTGGGTCATGACCGGTTTCAAAATGAATCTCTTTTAATTCCCCAAATCCCATTGTTTCTGTGTCAGGAGTTCAGCCATTTTTCTTCTATAATGTTGAATTTTCATCCACTGTAACTACTTAGCTCCAGCTTTACACTTGCAACTCTTTTCCCCAATGTAAGTCTACCCAACTCTAAGTTCAGCCTGAAGGGCACTCTGCTTGAATATAGAGCACCACGTAAAACCCTGACTAGATTTATTGGTGTTACAGAGAAGAATTTACATGTTATTCTAACTTTTTAAGAGTCCCTTTTTAACCTGAGGTCCCAAAGAAGTCAAACAGTGTCAATCTTCTTTCTCCAGGCTGTGCTGAGTTCCTAGTGACAGTATTTTGCTTTTGTTAATCTAAACCCCATTTAGTTAATTGGGAAGTTCATCAGAAACAGAATTCATGTCAAAGGAATCACTCTGTGTCAGCCCTAACTTATGCAGATAATTTATCTGAACTCCAGCCCTTGAATGAGGCTGTGCATTAGCTGGTTTTCACTCGCTGTGCTTCAACTGGGCCCCCTTTTAATTGTGCTTAATGCTGACTTCACATGGCTTGAAAGGAATCCATCTCGCCATCCCTGGGTATTGCAAGTGAATGGCACAGTCAACCTCTCATTTAAATAATGGTAGTACAGGGAATAGCTTTTAAATGGTTATCGTAAAACATATGATTAACGTCTGAGGACTGTTTACTTTTCTTCTGTGAACATTCTTTCAAGTGTGCAAATAGCTCGCTGGATGGTTAAAGCCCAGTTAATCTGTTTGGGTTTTGTAATGGAGAAAAAGCAATGTCTGCGTGAAAATGTCACACAAGGAGATTTAATTTAGAGATTAAAAGCTTCCCAAGTGACTTAAAATAACAGTTTTTAGCCCTGAATGTAGTACCCCTTCTTTTTAATGCTCTCTGTTTTAATTTTGCTTCTGTTGTGTAATTGTGCCCTGGCTTGTTAATTGAAAGACCCAGCCTTGTAACCCTTACTCCTCTGAGTAATTCCTATTATCTCTTAAGGTAAGGAGTGTTAATATTTAAGGCTTGTGTCTGGAGCTGGTTTCTGCTTTCCGAGTAGGAACTGCACTGGATCCAGAGAGGATGGATGGGCTCTCTGTCCTCCCCTGCACACCTTCAGTATCTATCCCTGGTTTTACCAAGCATTTCCAGGGGCTCTCACTTCCACTCATGGTTTCAGGAAAGGTTTCCTAGGTTTGCTGAAAAGCAAACATAATTTGCAATTTTAATGTCTTTTAAACTTGTTCTGGAGATTACTTTGGAATAATGCCATGTTATTGAGAACCCAGTCACCACATGGGTAGGGCCTGTGGTTTTTTGGCTGACTTTGAGATTAAAATAATCATGAATTTGTTAGAGTCCATCTTTCTGTTGAACATTTAAGAGAGGATCTAGTACAGCATCACACTAAAATTTTATCTGAGACTGCTAAATTCTAAATAACAAAAATAATTATCTCTGACTGGAGAGGTGACTGAGGCAGTCAATAACATCATTTTTTATTGTTTAAGAACGTGAAAAAGCCTTTGAAAACCCTAAGTGAAGGCACAAAAACTGTAGTAAAAGTAAATTGATAGAAATTTAGAAACATGTATGTTTTTTCTTTATATTTTATTTATTTCCTTATCTCAATACTGACCCTGCTTTATGTTCTTCTTCCATAGGAATCCCAAGGCCTCCACATCCTCCAGATATATCTCCTTATTATCCATTATCACCAGGCACTGTAGGACAAATCCCCCATCCGCTAGGATGGTTAGTACCACAGTAAGGAGTTCCATTTTTTTAATTTCTTTTTTTCTTTTTCTGATGTGTAAAATTTATGTAAAAGTGTATGTGTGTGTGTGTGTACACGTGTGTGTGCATTGGGACGAGTTTGTTTGCCAACTGCCACTTCATTGAGTGTTATGAATTTGCCCACCCTCATGAAGGTTAATTAAAACTTATGCCAGATCATGTGGTCCTAAACAAACATGAGCAGTTGGACACAGCTTTGCATGTCATCCCAACCAGCTGACAGCTCATGAAGCATGAATTTTTAAACCCTTCTGCAGAAATATCTTCTTCTTGTTATTGCCCTTACACTGCACCACATGAGTTTTTCTCTGATCTGGTTTTCTGGTGGCTCAGGGTGGTTCTCATAGACCCTTTTTTTTTTAACTATGGCCATCCTCACTGCAAATTTACAATTTTGAATTTCATTTGCCTTCTCTATTGAAAACCCTTTTGTTTTTCTTGTGAAACAGTAGAGCTTTACATCGGCCAGTGAGCAGCATTCCTGGTTGAGATGTGGCTGGGCAGTTGGCAATTGGCATCTGAGGAATGGAATTTTAAACAAGAAAGAGGAATTAGTTTACTTTAAAATTGGCTAAGAAAAAAGCAATGGAAAGTTAGTTTGGGGTTTTGTTTTCTTTTCAACCTCTCAGATCCCACTTGCAGAGCCTTGCTGCATATGAGGCTCCCGGCAGTAATTGAGTCCTTATTTTCTTTTTTTTTCTTATGTTGCCATCTCTCAATAGGTTTATAATACACTTAAGCACTGCCTAAGCCTTTACTGTAGTACATTTGATTTAAATGCTTATAAAATCCATTTGTATTACTGAACACAACAGTTCTCTGCATTATTTTCTCACGTAACAGGCCTCCTCAATTTTGGGGTGATCATATTTCTTACAGAAATGAGTTGCCCAAAGTTCAGAGTAGTTTGCTCCTGCTTGAGGTTGTTTGGCCAGCTGTGCTGAAATCCCTCTCCACAAGTTTGCCCTCCATGAGGAACTGGAGTTGACACCCCATAGGAGAGCAGGGCAGAGCAGGGGGTCACTACATACCCCCAGGTCTTGAGCAAGGAGAGCTGGTGGCATCAGAGATTTTGGAGGCCTTTCCCAAGCACAAAAGTGTTGATGCAGGAGAGCTGCAGCTTCTGGGCATTTGTTGGCTTGTGAGTGGTCATGCAGCTATTTTGGGTAGAGGTTCTCCCACCTAGAGGGTGAAGTGTGTCCATCAGCACTCTGCTGGAGGTTGCTTCTCCAGAAGAGCACATCATGAGCGGAAGAAAAACCCAAAGCATTGCTCCCTGAACTCTGAAATTTCTCCTCTTTTGTGGTGCTTTACCTTTTCCAAAGGACACCCTGAAGAATTGTAGAAGGCATCTCAGCTCCTTAGCTCAAGTTTGCACAGCAACAACCTCAACATTTAAAACAAATCGTTTCAGCTGGTGCCAAAAGTCAGTAATCTGAAAGACATGAGAGGGCAGGGGAGAAACTCCTCACTGTCCCTGACCTGTGCCCCTTGCTCATCTGTATGGCTGTGTTATGCAGACACAGATTTGGACTTCATGCCATAGCTGCCAAAGCATTTGAGTGATGCCATGTGTGGCCAGTTTCACCAGACAGGTGCTAGTGGCCACCTCTGTCTCTGGATGACTCTGTCATCCCCACTGCTTTAGCCAACACCATGGTGTGCTTGTCTACCCACAGCTTTTACAGCTTCTCCCAGTGATTTTTGTTGAGGGGTGACACTATCACACTGGCTTTTGCTGTAGGAGAGTAGCATGGCCAACTTCACAGAAGAAACCCAAGGTTTTCATTTCCCCTCTCATTGTCACTTGTGCTTCACCATCAACATCCCAACCCATCTATCCTCCACTGGCCTGCATGTTTCTGGCACAGTACCCACCCCAAAAGCATCCTGCCCAGTCAGATGATGTATTTGAAGGACAGATGAAACGATCTAGCCAGCACAGACAAACCTCCATCAGAAAAAGTTGTGTGTCTTTCATGAGGATGCTGTTTTGCATGTTGCTGTATTTTTTAATTATTGTAATGAGGTGTGATTGTCTATTGGTTACCCACAATACTTCTTGGGGACTCTCCCCCGGTAACTCTTGTCAACACTTGTTAATCTGACAAAAGGCTACAAATTAAGCTCTGTTAATTTAATGTTTTCTCACCGAGATCTAAATACCGAAAGAGGCCCAAAGCGCAACTGAAGTCCTTTGATTCACTGTACTTTATTTTGGTATAAATTTACATTCATTATTGTTTTCCTTTGGATGTGTAGCCCTCAATTAGTGTGATGGCTCCATTAAAGCAAGCGAGACTTCGCCTTTAATTATTACAACAAAACACCTAGTTTCAGCTTGGGGAGAGGGTCTCTATTGACATAAGCAGAGGTTATAAAATTTAATTAGCCATTCCTATCAGATTTATGGCATTCAAATTGTTCTGTGTTTCTTTCCTTTGATCCTTGCTGTACAATCCCCAAGATTTTTGTTCTGATCAAATGAGAATAAAGCTTACTGTGCAGAGAGAAGTTTTTTGTTGTTCTTTTTTTTTTTTTCTTTTAAACCCTTTTTTCCTTTCTCTCATTCTCTCTTTCCCTTCTTTTTGCCAGGCAAGGTCAGCCAGTGTACCCAATCACGACAGGGGGTTTCCGCCACCCTTACCCAACAGCTCTGACCGTCAATGCTTCCATGTCAAGGTGAGTTCAAATACTGAGGTCCTAAATCAAGAGCAAATGTAGCTCCTCCTCCTGGAGGAGAGCATTTCATCTAGGCAGCAGATTTCTGAAAGCACTTCAGTTAAACAGCCACCCTTAGCATTTTGGTGGGGTGCAGGAGAGGGTGAGGGCTGCCTTCCCATGTGAGGAGAAGGTGGTGTCCTAATCCTGACACTGGGCCTCAAGAATTTGTTTTAGAGGGAGAGGTGGAGGAGTGAGAAGCCACCTTTAAAAGCCAAACTAAATGAAAGAGCTGGGAGAATGTAATGCTGAAAAAGCAAGGAGGAGAAGTCGTGATAGCCTTTGCTTTCTCGGTGGCCATCAGCCAGGGCAGCGCTGTGTGTGCGGGAGGGAAGTCTCAGGAGGAGGAGGACTGCTCTTCAGCAGAGTTGGGAGGAAGGTTATTGTGCTGTGTTTTCCCCTCCCAAAGCTCCAAACACTGGTAGTCAACATAAAAGGGCCTGCCTGACCCTCAAAAGCTTTAGAAGTATATATTTCCCCCCCTCCCTACCTCCAATTAATTCCATCTAATTTTCCAGGGGCTGCTAGTTTTATTTACAAACTGGTTGGCAGCACTATGTTTAAGTAATCACTAATTGCTCCTAATGATAGTTTTATTTTCTGTTCATCTGATTTTCAGCCTGGTTAATTAAATCGGTGGAAGTTTAGACTTTCCTGATGGGCTGAAACAGCTAATCCATTTTGATGATGGCACATAATTAAATTAGCATGCATTACATAGCAAGGTTCCACGTCTCTTCCCTGCTCTGTCCCTTCCTCTCCATCTCTGCAGTTTAATATGTGAACGTTGGTGCACAGATGATCTAAGGAGGAAAAGATTGGTGAGGGCTGGGGGGAAGCACACCTCATTGAGAAATGGAAATCTGTACCCAGGGCTCATGAATGAAGGGGTGGGAAAATAGTGTGGTGTGTGCTTTAGATAAGTAAGCAAAAAGCTAGAAATTTAAATTAAAATGCTGGTTCAGCAAATAGACAACTGGAAAATCAACTTTAAAAAAAATAGTGTAATCCCAGCACAGAAAAAAAAATACTGGGCTGGGGAGAGAGCTGCAAATTTAAACAATGGTTCCCTCCCCCCATTTAATCTTTTTTAATATCTATAAAAGACTTGCAGGCATGGTGTGAGGCAAAGTAGAGCTTGATTTAGTTTAATTATTATTAGAGAGGCCAGTCATTTGAGGGAGGGGGGAGCTGTGGAAGCAGGAGGGGGGGCCATATTCCCAAGATAGACTTTATGAAAGGTATCTAGTTAAAAAGAGTACACAGCAAATTAAATACATTATTGTGGTAATGGGACGACAGAAGTAGAGGTCTATTATACTTATGGCAGTTATAGGAAATGTAGGCTCCTTGCCCTGTTCTAGCACATCCTTTGATATTCATTCCATTCAGCAGCAGGGCCAGGACTTCTCAGAATTAAGTGATGGGTCATTATACTTTAAACACCATGGAGAAGCCTAGATTGGCAATTAAACAGCACTTGCTGACACTCGCTTGTGCCACCCTGTGACCCCCTTTAGATTGAGTTGTTGGAGCTCGGGGCCCTCAGCCTGCTAAATTGGTAGCAGGCACTTCTCCTGACGAGGGCTGGCTCTGAAATCTGCCGGCTTCAAAGGGAGCAAGATCATGTATAAACCATAATGTGGGTGCACCGTGGCTCAAAAAATAAGGCAGGAATAGATGAAATGTTACAAGTGCAAGGGGAAAATGAGAGAATAATGACAAATCTAATGCAACTCAAAGCAGAATTGTTGCACAGAAAAATGCATCCCACTGCTTGTGCATAAAATCAAGGCAGGCAGATGACATCCAGTTAACAGAAACATGTCAACAGTGAAGTAAAGTGAGAGTGAGTAAGAAAGAAGCCCCTGAGACAGCCAGGAACAAAAAATTAGTTGTCCTTAACAAGTTAAGACTCATCATTATATTCTGGCTTGGAGCCATAAAAGGAGACAGTGGTGTATAATGAGCTGCTTAGAATTTTTAGGGTGTTTATTGCAATTCATGGAATACTTGTCTAGAGAAAAAAAAAATCTGGTGGATGTCTTAGGCGAAGGTGAGGGGTGTGCACATACACAGGGAGCCTTTCTTTTTGTCTCTGACAGAAGCCCGTACACACGCACACGCTCAGGCACACGTGCTGGGGGAAGAATAGATTTAAGGTGTTTACCCTTTGTTTCAACCCAGAAACTTCTCCCCTGGTTTCCCATGGATGGGAACACCCTCTGGGCAAGCTCTCATACATGGTTTCATGTATGTTTTCCGTGTCAGCCTGGGCTCAGCTGTGGGACAGCCCTTGTCCAGGTGTCCAGTGTGGTCAGGAGATGCCCAGCAGTGCTCACGCTGGCCCCCAAACAGGCTGCTCATGGCTGGCCCTGGGCAACAACCCCTGCTCAAACCTTTCCTTTGCTCTGCTGGCTCTGCCCCAGCACTGAAGCCAGGGCAGACCCCAAACATCACCCCTCCAGCTGCAGTTTTCCAGAGCCTTCCTTCAAAAGTAGTTCCCATCTTTGCCTGCCTTATGGTATGGATCTTTGAAGCCTATAGTGCTTCCCAACCCATAGTTCCCTAGTTCCTTAGTAATTACTGTTCATTAGTTAGAGTGTGCTTATGAATAGTTTATAAAAGGTTAATGGGTGACTAATAGTGATTTTTCATATATGGTTTAGACTCTTAAGGTAGTGTCTTCGGGTTGTTTTAACCATTTTCAACTCTTTGTTGTTGCTTGTAGCCTTGCCACACTCATGTTGTATGCTTGCAGCATGCCTGTAACATCTCTTGATCCTTCATTACACCTCTGTAATATGCCTTTAAGGTAAAATGAGACAGGGTGATGGGCAAACAGTGGACCCACTATGAAAAAACAACTGCTGTGAGAGGAAATCAGGAAATAATTTAGCAGAATTACACCAGACAAACACTGCACAGCAGTTAAGTGGTGGCAGTGGAAAATACCTTCTGTAATTGAAATTTCAGGGGAAATTCACTTTTGCTGAATGTAATTACTGAAGTTGGAGTGTAGCCAGGAAGTTAAAAATTAACACTCTTCCCCTGCTCATATTGCCATGTGAGTGGGTGTCTACATGGAAATGAGCAGGCACTTTGGGCTGGACCCTCACCCCACCCACGGAAGTCCATGGGATTGTGAGAGCAACTTTGGGTTCTGGAGATTGTTTTTATAGCCCTAAACATAGGAAGGGGTGTGTAAGTCCAACAGGCAGCCTTGTGAATTGGACAGATTCAGTATGAAAGAGTGAATGGTCATTGGTAATGAACAGAGCACTTCCTCATGGAAACTGCAACCCTGAAAATAACCACTGAGCTGCAGCTGCCTGTTGATGAAGGCTGCTGTCTCAGGAGTTTAGAGCCCAGTAAGTAAAATATCCCAGCTGAGGTCAGTGGAGGCTTTTCTGTCCTTCAGGCTTTCACACGACATGGGCATGTTGAGCTCTGCACTCAGATTTTCTCCCTGCTAGTCCATGCCCACTGCACTTCACATTGAGCCCTCATGTCAGACCAGCACATCTCTTCCTACCTGCTCTCTGAAGGAAGACTTTTCATCTCCATCTTCATCCTTCACTGTCCCCTTGTCTCTGGCCTAGCCAGCCCCAGCAGCATAGTCCTCTCTGGAACACTGGGTCATGCCTAGGACAGTCACTTGATAAGCTGTGTCTCAACCTTTTATCATTGTGCTTAGACTGCTTTCACCAAGGTCAGTTTTTTGCCATCGGTTTTATTTTTGCCCATGTTGTAAGTTATTTTTAAAAACCCCAAATCATACTGCCAGTTTTTATTTGCATTGTACTGTGTCTGAAGGTCCCAGGCGCTGTGTGAGAAATTTTAGATATGTCCAATCAAAATACATACACATGGAAATAAAGAGAGAACAGAAAAAATAATACAAAGGCCCAGTTTTTGTCTTGCTGATGGTGAGCAGTTCTTTGGCAGAACTGGGACAAGGATGTCAGTCTCCTCTGCAGCCTCAACATTGTCTTCTGTTCTGACCTACCATGAACCAAAGTATATCCTCAAATGTGTGCTTCTCTCCCAGCTACTTTTGTCAGAGAGTGGGAAGGCACTTGGACAACCCACTTGGAGATTTGTGTCCGTGAGTCTTTAGCAGAAGTAGGAATGACCATTTTGCTGCCCATTCTCCTCTTCCCTTGCCATCCCGCCTTCCTGCCTCTCTTCTCTCCATGCCTTTGTTAGTGAAGAACTGCAATTCTCTACAAGTTGAACAGTTTCACATTCTCCCTGTCAATCCTTGCTCTTCCCACCACTGCCTTCAAAGACAGAATAGTTCTGTCTAATCACCCCGAGTACTACCAGCTGATAGACCAAAGATCCTCAGAGCTTATAGTGGACAGTGCTCTTGTTCATGAAAGTAGTTCTGTGTCATCTTGTGAAAGTAGAGATGTCTAGGCAGTCACAGGGAATGGGATTGTTAAGCTCAGTATTGGAATTTATAAGAGGGGGGAAAAAAGATAACCCCACTATATTTCTGATGCTTATACACGGTGGTATCCATGGTATATCACCCCATTTAAAATCCTGTTGGATAGAAAAAAACCACTGTATATTGATGATAGAAGAAATAATTATCCCATTGAGTGTTCCATGATCTTGGGTTATTTTACTTGGATCAGATGGTTCAAAATCTGGGATGAGGGTGGGGATTTGCACTGATAAAAGCCCTGGCCAGATTGCTTTTATTTTGGCATTTTGAGGAAAGTTAGTTCTGAAACATAATTTTAGGCTAGAACCCGTTCCCTGGAAACCTGTTGGCTTCGGTGGGAGTTTTCTAAGGGGAAGGCAGTCAGTCATGCCATGCTTTCCTTATTCACTACAAAACCTTCCTGAGACTGTTGAGAAATAAGGCTATAAGTCAATCCTGCTTCTGGGAAGTTTGTTAATTTCTGTTAAAATGTAAAAAGTCTGAATGATTGTGCCATGTTTGTGCTGTGATCCCGACCAAGCAATTAGATTCATGCAGAAGGACTGCATATCCCTCTGAATCCACTTGCAGGACTGGGATCTGTCCATGTTTATGACCATAAACCATAAAGCTGACAACATTTTTTTCTCTTTAGAAAGGAAGCCTTTCTTTTAAAGGAAGCCTTTCTTATAAAGGAAGCCTATTAAAGCCTTTCTAGGTTACTTTAATGGATCAAAAATTCCACAATTTTCCACCTTCTGTTAAAGCAATGTGGCTCAGAGATTTATTAGATGCAAATAAATATTTTCTTTTGCTCCATCAACAAAATGTAGCTAATGAGGCGTCTATAAGTATTATCAAAAATGCATCTAGAATGTGTTGGCATTAATATTTTATTTTGCTGTCAATATAGAATAAAAGATGTCATCCTAAATTCACAACATGATTCAAAATGATAAAAATTGATTCCTTGGCTGCCACACATAATTTCTTAGCAAAGAAATGGACTGGTGGATTTTGTTTCAGGTAGCTGAAATTCCACTTTCATAAAAGTTCATCCAGTTGAATTCGTCTTTTGTTAAAGATGTTAAAAATCATGATGTCTCATGTCAGTAATGATAATGAAGGGGAAGATTGGCTTTAATGACATTAGAAGAGTCATTATGTTTAATTTATTGCTAATTAATGCTGCCAGCTTTCATATGCTTTGTCTAGCTGTCATGTGCTTGTTATATGCCAGTTGTTTTTCTTTTTTTTTTTTTTTTTTTTTTTATGTGTGTACACATCCCTCCCCATTCATTCATTTTTATTCTGACGATTTACACAGCTTTCTCTCCTCTAGGTTTCCTCCACACATGGTCCCGCCACACCATAGTTTACACACAACTGGAATTCCTCATCCGGCCATAGTCACACCAACAGTCAAACAGGAATCTTCCCAGAGCGACGTCGGCTCACTCCACAGCTCGTAAGTTGTTGCTTCCCCTGCGTTCTCTTCAGAATACTCAAAGCATCACCTGTGCATGTGTGGCTCGTAAAAAGGCTTGGGTTTGTGGTGTTTTCGCTGTGAAATACTTTTCAAATTTTTGTTTTCTGTTATAATTGGTTTGAACGTGGTTTAGCTGCCAAAGTGTGTCAAAATGATGGTAGCAGTCTTTGAGTCACTCTATTACATAGACAAGACACCTGTTTTAACAAGGAAGTGGAATTTTCTTGATCAAGATTCAAGTTTCTTGATGAGTTTCTCTATTACTCAGTGCCTAGTTTGAAGCCTTGAGGTAACAGATGCACCACAGTAGACAAAAAACTGAGCATAAATGGCTTCTTCAAAGCTGCAGAGAGCTGGTACCAAGTTTAGGTTTGAACTGACAAGAGTCCATTGATGATGGGGTGTAATTATTTCCTCTACTGTCACGCTCAAACTCTCCCTGTGCCCATTTTTCTGGAGCCCATGTCCTTCCAAGGTTCTTGTAGGGGCTCAGAGGGTACTGGGTGACGTTGCATAAACATGAGGTGAGTTTTCTTGTAATGCTCTTAAGAATGTTCCCATACAGCAGCCAGGGTGAAAGCTCTAGAGAACATCCTGGTCCTCTTCCTAAAGATTGCTGAGGATTAATGCTAGAGAGATTGAGGGGATTAATTTAACAAACTCACAAGGGGTTCTCACTGTGACATCTCTGTCTGTTGTATCTTTACTCTTCAGAAAACATCAGGACTCCAAAAAAGAAGAAGAGAAAAAGAAGCCACACATAAAGAAACCTCTTAATGCATTTATGTTGTATATGAAGGAAATGAGAGCAAAAGTTGTAGCAGAATGCACATTGAAAGAGAGCGCAGCCATCAACCAAATCCTCGGTCGAAGGGTAGGTAACAAGGGACAAACACAAAGCAGGGCCTGGAACTCGGTAGGATTCACACCTTCTGAATCCCTGTGGTTTTCTGCTATTGTGAAAATGGATAGAGAAATTACTAAACCAAAGGCCTTGGTTTGGTTTTTAGCTTTCACAGTCACTTCTTGCCAGTGGGGTCATTCGTGGGGAAGAGGAGGAGTTAAGTAATAGCAGTGCTATTTCAGTATCATTTCCATGACCAGCTTATGAAAAAATTGTAGACTTTTGTTTTAGCCTAAGATAGGCAGAAAAGGAAATGAGAAATAAAAAACCTTTGAGTACAGTACCAGTATCAGCACCTGTGAGAGCTTGGAGAGGGGAGGGAGTGCCAGTGCGGGAGACCACCTCCAAAGTTGTGACTGAGTTCTGGCTCAGGACAAGTGCTTCAGCTTCTGGACCATCTCCCCTGCTGTCTGTTTTTGTTTAGATTTCTTAATTCTCCTCTCTCAACAGGAGACAAAGGGTTTGAGTGCATGTAAATGATTAGTTGTGGTTCAGCTGATTTAACTGCAGTTATAATCTGGAGCTGTAAATAAAATACAAATGTCAGCATGCCAGATCATCTGTTTTTATCTCTTTTTATGAAAATCGATTCTAACTGTATTTATATATATAAATAATACACTTTGCTGTTAACATGCTTTAAAAACCCCCAACCACTAGTGCTTTTTATTATGTCTTTTTGTCTTTTCTCCACCCCAGTGGCACGCGTTATCCAGAGAAGAGCAAGCGAAATACTATGAACTAGCAAGAAAGGAGCGACAGCTTCACATGCAGCTGTACCCGGGCTGGTCTGCACGGGATAACTATGTAGGTTCCTATGGAGGTGGAAACTTTTTTAGTAGTAGAGCTTACAGAAATGTCTGTGTGACCTGCTGAGCTATGACCACACGTTGCACACAAGCACAACATGGAAAGCCTCAGGATCCCAATCTGGTAACAACAACAGGCGCTTCCCTCGGCAATACCAAATCTTCTGGGGGGTAATTCCCAGCCCTCCACGTGGAAGAGGCTTCCTGGCTGGGACTAGTAAAGGGTTAGAATTTGGGGATAACAGTAGAACTCTGTGAAAAATGTCTTCCCATCACTTTTACCAGCATCTTGAAGTGCTGTTTGGCTTGCTGGTCATTTTGAATTCCATTTTTTAAAACAAAATTTAAAATCCCCCTGGTATGGCTCCTCTCCTTTCCACTGAAAGAGACAAATAATTAGTGTCTTGTGCTTATCTGTGTGAGAGTATAGTGGAAAGTGGAAGAATGACTTATCCTAGCTTCAGAGAAGGACTGGCAAAACCAAAAGCATTATATTTTTGAAAGTCTTACTCTCAAGTGGGGTTAAATGAATTATTCCACACTATACAGTTGTGTATTTTGTTTACGTTTTCTTTTTCATGTCCATGTTACCTTTTTTTCCCCCACCCTCCTCATTTTTTAAAAAGTGTATTGGAATTTGTGATCAATTAATGGATTGTTTTTAAGATTGATTCCTCCCTCCACCTTTCAGAAATCTTGTTTTTGAGCTAAAAGTGTTAGAATTTTTTGTCTGTTGAAAAGCATAAGGGCAGCTTTATAACCCGTAGTACTATATAGCTCCTTCCATGAAGGGTAAGCGGTGCAGATGGTAATAAGTGTTTGCAAGCCTAAGCCCATAAATTCTTGACAGATTTGTGGATTGGTGAGAGCTCTAAACCCTTTTTAATAGGATTATAGCAGCATCATGATTTTTTTAAAAGTTAAATAAAAATCACCTAAAACTTCCAAGGTCTCTAACTCTGTAATAAATACTGCTCCCTGCCTCCTAGTCAGACTTCCCTGCAGGTTTGGGGACCAACAGCTCTAAGATTGATGTCAGTTTTGTTAGAGTTACAAGTTATGGTTTTGTTGAAGTCTGTCTCTTCCATTCCCATCACCATCATTGCCTGTTTCACCATAAATAACCTATTTTGCTGTATATGACAATTCTTGCCTCTGTGAATCTGCGTTTTTACATGTGTGGGTGTGAAGAAGCCAGTTCAGAGTCTGCAGTGAAGCCAGGAGCAACAGCAGCAGCTCTTTACACTCTTCTGCCGTGTCAGTGGTGGAGAATACACATGCTCACTTATTTAGCACTATATGCTGAAGGACATCTTTTCAAATCCTTCTGTTTTCTTGTTCATCTTTTCTTTCCACTGGGCTCAACTCTCTCTCCTTGGTCATTACAGGTATACCTCTGCATGCTCAGTTGTCCTTCCAGTTCAGAATATTCTTGATCCTGTGCTCCTCAGAGGAGACCTTTTTAAGCCTGATGAGGCACAGCTCCTGCTTAGCACATTTTCCTTCCCTTTTCAGCACAGTCTGGCCTGAGGCTGTCAGAGCATAGGCTCGAGGTAGTTCCTCAGCACTGTGCAGTGTTGTCGTCTTGGGTGTTCAGAAGGGAGTGCAGGCTCGACTGAGGTTTCAGGGATGCTCATTCTGCACAGTGACTGTGCCACCGACAGACGGGCATGTACAAAGCCTCAGTGTTTAGGACCTTTTACTTTTGTCCTCACTGTGTGAACACTGAGAAACCCTTTCTTCTCAAGCTAAAAAGGACAGGATGAGAAAGCCGATGCTTTCCCAGCGGCTTGATGCTGTACCCCCAAGTGACCTTCAGGGGGAACCTTCCTGCCTGAGGAGAGCGTGGTGCCTTTGCATCATCCGCAGGATTTATTTATGTCTCCTCTCCTGGTCCATTCACAGCTCTCCTGAGTGCCCCTCCTCCCTCAGCCATTTGTAGGGTCTCGAGCCTTTCACACGTCTAGCAGGGGATCGACTTTGGGCTGCTTGAAGTGGTTAAATTGTTAAGCACCTCACATCAGGCTCAAGGATAAGGCCAGCTATAGCCCAAGTCTTCAGAGACAGGAGGAGTGCATTCAGGAAATGCAGCTTTCAGCCTCATGGCTTGTTGGTGTCACAAGGCACGTTGGCTCTTCCTGAGATCTAAGATGTTTAGCAGTGCTGAGTGCTGGACTCAGAAGTATGTAGGGGTCTGATCACCTCACCTGCCACTTGTCTAGAAAATTACTACCAAAGATCTCTGCAGACCTATCAAAACCTATGTTGATTTGGCTCTGGAGAGGGAGCTGCCAAAATAGTTAGCAGATATTTACATCCATATTTACTTGCAGCATAAAAATTTGTGTAGTGTGATGATAGAAAATGTTACAGTCTGCTCAAGTCTTGGGAGGACAATCTTAGGCAAAGACAAAATCGTGTCTTCTGCAGAGCACTTGAAAAACTGTTGCCACAGTTCTTTCCTTAAGTCCATATATTAATTTAGCTACATATATCCTCTTGTAGCACAGAAATTGAACAAGTGAACCAGATGATAATTTCAAAAAGGGTATAAAGAAGTTGATTGGACCTCTGTCCATTCTTTGTTAGGAAGTTTTAAGGCTTGTGTTGAAAAAGAATGAGAAATTCCTGGTCCCTGGCTGACACTCCTGTAGGTCAGCTGTTTTTAACAGATTGCTCCCTAAAGGCATTACAGTACAGTACAGTACAGTACTTTAATACCTGGCTTGAAGAGCTTGTGAAAGGCAGGTGACTCCTGATCTTTGTTCTGGCTGACCCTCAAGTGAAAAGGTTACAAGGTCTCAAATTGAAATAGCCCTTGAATTCCCAAATGTACTGCAAAAATTAAGCCAATTTTTCACAGATGCAGTCTGTTAATTATACAAGTGGCCTCCTTGTAATTAAATAAAAGGCAGGCTTATGATCTTGAGGCAATTGTCTGGTTTTGGTTACATTGTTGAAAGCTGGAAAAAAATTCTCTGATTTTCACAGAGTTACTGTCAGTCTAGATCAATATAGATGGAGCAGAGCCTGAGCCTCTTACATCTTTATGCAATACGTGGATTTCAAGATACTATGGTTTTCCCTATTCTGTTCTCAGGGAGGTTTAGGAGCAACACTTGTCTGCCTTGTCTGCCTGTCATGTTAGACTGATGGCTGCTCTAGCAATTGACAACTTCCATATCCCAAAAAATTACCTCAGAGGTGTCGGAGATGATTTGTCATCAGCATCCAGGCTGCAGGATTATGTGCAGGTTGTTTAAAGTTCCTTTAAGATGGACAGTGCACACAACTTTTTCCATCTCCAGGAGGATCTCTTAAACCTGAACAGCCTGGACTGCAGGATGGCAGTTTGCAAACCTGAGCAAGCAAGGGGGGATGAGTACAGAAGCCCTATACCACAAGGCCAGCTTTGTGGAGGAAAAACAGGACAATGATAAATCAATATTCTACATTCATGTTGGGGGAATTTTTACCAATACATTCCAGGAAATGCATCATAGGGAGCCCATCTTAACCGTGTATGTGGGATCCATCTACTGAGAAATATGCCTGATGTGTGGGAGGACCTCTTGGCTTTCTCAGATCCAACCCTTCAAAGTTCTGTGAGATTCCTTCCTCCAAGATATGTTTGTTGCCCCTTGACCACAAGGGCTGCTGCTCTGAAGTCTTCTCACCAGCTGCACTTGCTACCATGTCTTCAAAGGCCAGAATTCTTGTGCTGTTCACAGCTGATGTTTCTGGCTCAAATGTTGTTGCTTTTTGCATATGGGAAGCTGTGAAAATGAAATTACTCTATTGCCTGCACTGGCCTTGGTGTACTGCTCTGCAAACCTCAGTGTCAGAGGAGTTTTCTTGGGAAAATAGCTTTTCTCTTTTACACTATGCTTATTACTTTGTATTTTTCTATTGGAAAGCAATTACTGTGTTTCCACAGAAGTTGAGTTCCCAGTTGTCCTCTCCCACACTGTTGGAGGGAAACAGAAAGGGCTTTTCTCCCTCCAGTCAAAAACTGTAACAAATTTCATCATCTTGTGGTACAGTGATTGGGAAAGGGATGGAGTTTAGCCAAATATTGCTGTTTTTTTCCTTGTGATAGAGCAAAATGTGGGAAGGGTCTTGGCTATGAGATTTTTTT
Source organism: Eopsaltria australis (assembly GCA_034509425.1). NCBI lineage: Eukaryota > Metazoa > Chordata > Aves > Passeriformes > Petroicidae > Eopsaltria > Eopsaltria australis. The sequence goes on along the minus strand of JAVTVJ010011652.1, from coordinate 3,165,032 downwards.
TTTTTCTTGTTGTAGCATTGCTTTCTATAACTATGAAACTGCAGATTAGGATTTGCTCATTACTGTCGCTTTCTTGTCTACTTGAATGCTTGGGATTTGGTGCTGAGGAACTCCAGGGGCTCAGTCTGCCCTCACTCTCCCCACTCTACTCTCCCTCTCTGTTCCCTCCCTGCCCCACCAATACATGGCCACAAACGATTTTTGGAATTTCTTCATGCAGGAGCATACACATGTCAAATGTTTTTGGCGTCATGATGATCTTAGTTCAAAAGTAGCACCTTGCAAGTCCTTCTGCCCCTCCCCAGCTGTCCATGGCCTTGGTGGGTGTTAGCACAGGGTGGGGGCTGCAGTGAGGCTGTCTGAAAGTCACAAGGTGGGCAGGAGTCAGTACCAGGGTGCAGCACCTCCTTGGGGTCCCCCAAACTTCCCTGCACCAAGGGTGAGCCAGTGTCACCTCATTGCTCGGTGCCCTCTTGCAAGGATACTTGTTTGAGGTTTTATTTTAATCCTTCTCGTTTGTGTATGTTTTCTGCAGGGAAAGAAGAAGAAGAGGAAAAGGGATAAGCAGCCAGGAGAGACCAATGGTAAGTAAAAATAAGTCTTAAACCTCTTGCTTAGTGGAAGTGTGACAGTCCTGGTGTGACCCTTGTAGGTACGGGGGAGGTGGGCACAGGTCTCCTGGCCTCAGGGCAGCCAGCCCCTATGCTAGACAGCTTTCTTTTTTTTTTTTTTTAAATGCACTCCGATTATTCCCGCGTTACCGCCCTTCTAAAACTAGTAACCCAGCCATTGCATGTGAGAGCCTCCTGGTGTGGCACTAGCCGAGTTTGTGCGCGTAGTTGCCGAGCCTGTAGCCGCAGAGCCGTAGCTGTAATGCCTGTGCCATCGTTCCTCCGCGTGCGCGCGCGGCCGTGTGCGTGTGCGCTCCATGTGGGCTGTCCCTGGATGTCCTGATGCATGCCTTACAGTGGGAAATCGCACCCATCTTAAATTAAGGAGGTTTGCCATTCTGCATAGGAAATTAGAAATACTGCATAGGCAATCTCATAGTCGATCTTGAAGAAGCCCTAACTTAGTTTTTTTGAAGCCTTTGTATAATTTGTTCTTTTTTTTCAGAACACAGCGAATGTTTCCTAAATCCTTGCCTTTCACTTCCTCCGATTACAGGTGCTAACGTCATTTTGAGTCATTTGAAATAGTTTATAAACTGCTTTTTAATTTTTTTTCCTGCCATTATAGATTTTAACATTAAACACTTATGACATTAAGAAAAAAATACCATCCACACGTTTTGATAGTATTTATTATCTATATATCTTTATATCTATTATGTTTAATAGTATTTTTTAATTTTGTTTTTGTTTTTGTAACAATTGCTATTAAAACAGTAATACAGTAAAAGTAACGCAAGAGTTGTACTAACTGTGCAAATTGAATATGCAGTATTTCTTTAAAGAGACTGATAAAGAATGGAAGCAAGTCAGTAATGAACCTCCTTAATCTAATGGCATTTTTCATGGCTCTCACTAAGTCTTCTCACATTAGCATGCATACGCATTTTTTTATTATTATTTTAGTTTTGGATCTTTTTTTTTTCCTTTCTGCTCAAGCCTATTCATTGCAATTCACTGGCTGTACTAACTCAGCACCTTGCCATGCTTTACGTTTTATTTTCTGGCTGATGCTAACATACTCATTCTGCAATCTGCTTACTCTTATCCATTCTTTTAAATACAAATTAATGAAAACAAGCAAATTGAATGTTATTCCAAAAGCTGCATTATCCCAGGAGATATAATTTCCTTTTTTTTCTTTCTTTTTTTTTTTCTCTTATTTTGTATCTAAGTTGAAGAAAAAAGCATGTTCAGGATCTAACTTCCATACTCAGCTTCTTTTCTTCCTTTTTTTTCCCCCCCTCTTGAAAAAAAAAAAAGAGAATAAAAAACCCAGCCCAAATCAATCTTGCCTGAAACACCCTGCTAGACCAACCACAATGACTTTTCTCTACCTGCTCTCATAAAAGGGAAAGAAACAGTCCTTTATAAAGGGATACTGCAGCTTTAATTGCAACAGCTAATCTCAAGAGTTGAATAAAAATGTAATTATCACTTTTTTTTAACTTTTAAATCAAAAGTCAATATTTGCAATTAATAACGAGGACATTGATTTTTATTCCCTTTTTTATTTTTATTTTTTCCTTATTTTTACCTTTCTCTTTTTTCTCCCCTTTTCTCTCTTTCTCTCTCTCTCTCTCACTCCCCCCTCTCCCCTTTTCTTTTTTTTCCTCTCTCCCTTTTCTGCTCGCTTTTCTTGAACTCATTCAGACCTGAGCGCTCCTAAGAAATGCCGAGCGCGCTTTGGCCTTGATCAACAGAATAACTGGTGCGGCCCCTGCAGGTGTGTATAGTTTTCCCAGACTCGCTATGGCTGATTTGCAGCTGGTTTATTTGGTACTTTCCCCTTTTTTTTCCTGCCTTGTTGCTTTGTAGCTCTGTGTTGTGATCTAGAAGACACAAGGGAGTGGGACACTGCCATCAGTAATCGTCTCTCCGAAAGGGTTTTGCTTTTTTTTTTTTTCCTTTGTTGGTTGGTTGTTTGTTTTTTATTTTTTTTGCCTTCCTCTTTGCTGCTGCTAGCCAAAAACCCACTGTAAAACAGCATCAACCTTAAGCCCATCTGATCCGTGGATCAACCACACTCCTGCCTTACAAGCCTCCACCCAAGGAAAGTCTCTCCCAAAGCCCCTGATAACGCGGCACTGAGTGCGGTACCGACACCACGCAGGCTCGTGGCTGTGTCGGAGATTTTTTTTTTGGTTTTCCTTTGGCTCATTGTGAAAGTCCTGTTTTCCTTCCTGCCCTTGGTACGAGGGGAGATTACCAAATAAAACGGAGGTGACTGAAAGCTGAACGTAGCTGTAGCTAAGATGACGCAGACCAAATGAGCTCTATCCACCATTGTGTTGTATTTTTTGTGTTTACCTTATGCTAACAGATGCAAATACTCCAAAGAAGTGTCGGGCATTGTTCGGGCTTGACCGACAGAGTTTATGGTGCAAACCATGCAGGTATAAAACTACCCATTAGGCCTTTGGGGAAATAAAAGCAATCTGTCCTCTTAGTGCATTTGTGTGATTTTATTTTTTTAATCTTTTTTCCCCACTCCCCACCTTTCTCTCTCCCACAGCATCAATTGCTAATAATCTTTGATCTTTGGAATTTCTTGCTAATTTAATGCCATTTTCTCTCTTTCTTTACCAATAACCTCTCCCTGGTGGTAGAACTGGGAACAAGAAAACTCAAAGTCCTTAAAGCTGGCAATTTTTTGGCTTTTTATTTTTGTTATTTTTTCCAGATTGTCAGCAAAATGTAGCTGGACATTTATATTTTGTCTTTCATTTGGGTCTATGTCCCCTGCCTGCGAAGGCTTTTTAAAAAGGTTCTGGGATCTTCAGCACTAGTGTTTTTCTCATGATTAGAGATGTACAAGCCAGTGTTTACAGCTTATATTGTATTCATTCTTTTGGTATTATCTGAAAATTTAAACAGCTATCTGTTGGCTTCTATGCCTCAGTAAGGTTTACGTAGATACAATTTTTTAAAATTATCTGAAATCTTTTATTTTAATCCCAAAAATATATTTTTTCTTAAATTTTATCTCAACAAGTGAGCTGTAAACGTCTGAGCTCTCGACAAAACTAATTACAACTTTAGTAGCACAGTTTCCAGCATTAAAAAGAGATGAAAGACATCAGAGAGTCCAAATTCCGGCAGCCCATGTTCTACTGGAGTTTAATTCCATGTGTAACTCAGTACATACTTCTTTCTTGGTGGAGGGATACCGAGTAGTTCTTTTCTCATTCCTTTTTCCTTATATGATCGCATTTGGTTAAATTTGTTGTTTCTTTATTCTGATACAAGCAGTCTTTGAATTTGGAATATTATGATGGTAGGTATTTCAACCCAAACCACACTCTGTGTGTAGTGATTCCTCTCCCACATTTTCCCCTCTTACTCATGCCAGTCCCATGTGCTCCATCTCATTTAGAATGTAGCTGAGACGTCCATCGTATTTTGTGTATGCACGCAGTCTTGTCTGTGATTAGTGTCGAGGAGAACACGGATTGAGGGTGGTGGTGTGTGTCACTGTGCCAGAGGAGGCACCTGAAATGCCTTCTGCAGGTTGTGTGTTGTCTCTTCTGAGGAATGGTAGTACGGGCTGTTGGGGTTTAGGTATCAGTACCAGGATGTGTGTTAAACAGGCTGGGAAAGCAGCAGTTTCTTAGTGCTTAAAGGGAGAAGGGTTCAGTCCAGAAGAGCTGAGTAGCTACTTCACTGTGTCAGGAGGCTCAAGTCTCATGCTAGCCAAGGACTCCGGTGCTGTGTTTAGTTAGGCTCGGTTCTGTGGTTACTTTGCTGCACACTATCAGCAGATATTTGTGTAGTCTAGAGATAGAGAATGTGAAGCATGTCAGGCTCTGCATGCCAAGTACCAGAACTGGGGGCACATCTTGTTTGTGTTGCTTTATCTTTTCCTGGCTGCTTAAGTAAGCAACGTATTTTTAAAACTACATTTTATCAGCGAGGAAACTTTTTATTTGGTCTGTACAGTGCTTAGGTTACATGTGAAACATAAACCCTCTCTTAACTTACGCCAAATTTTCGTCAGAAATCTTTTCAGCACAGCAGGGACAACTTCAGTGGTATAGCTGATAGTTTTGGACTTACTGACTTAGAGTCAGCTGCTTTTCTTTTTGTTTTGTTTTGGTTTCTTGTTTTGTTTTGTTTTTTAATGCATGGAGGCATTTTACCACTAGGCATTTCTTTCCTAGCTATAATGGTCCTAACCATTATAACATTGCATTTACTAGCATGGTAGCATTTTGTTGCACACCTTAGGTAGGTGCTAAAGATGTGCAGTTTATTACTGTGGTGAAAACAGACATCTTTGCCCACAGCAACTGAATAAACCATGGCCATCTTCTGTGGCTTGCAGTCACAGAATTGCATTACAGGTTTCCTGGTGCTGTTCCAGGGCTAGTTTCAAGGGCAGCACAAGTGGGGTCAGGTCTGTTGGTGTTTGCCCTACTGATGTAGCAAGTTAATGCTTTCAGAGCAGTGCACAAGTGAATAATCTTCATTAGTGCTTCTAAGGGGGGATATGTAGTATTTTTGTTCGAGCCTTTAGGACAGGAAAACTGAGGCACAAGTAGACCCTTAGATTTTTACTTACTCCCCTTCACCAGACCTGCCTGGTGGTCTTCACATCTGGTAAAATTAGGCTTGCGTGGTTTGAGGTTTTGCCCTCTGGACCTTTTGTCCCATCTAACCCTGGCAGGTGCATGACCACAGGTAACCATGGTGTGATTGGCACAGACTGCAGAAAAGTCTCCTCCTTTGAGCCATCATGCTTTATGTAATTGTTTTTTCAGACTACAAGTGGCCACACTATTAAAGAGTTTAGCAAAAGAAGCAATGTGCTCCCTTAATCCTAGTCAAAGGAAAATTACTTCAGGTAGCAGAGCCGTGGGTTTCGTTTTTAAAAGGTTGTTAACTCCACAGTGTCAGAAAGTCAGATATACCTGGTTTAAGGTTGCTTTGCCATGGGAGCTCTTTCTTTCAGGCCACAGAACTTAAATAATATTAAAAATAAATTTGAAGTGCTGGCATACTAGATTCAAACTGCCTCCAGTTAAATAATTCACTAAATTCACTAATAAATTCACTGGCATGTAAGTTCAGAGCAGTCCAGTTGAATGACTTCTGGACTTCCATCAATGAGGCAGGCAGAGCTTGGGTCTCTGCTTGCAAGTAATTTTAATTTGGAGATGGAAAGGGAGTCCTGCAATTTCCAGATTGCAAGAACCCATCTTTCCACACAAGTAATATTGGTGAGCTTTGTGGAGCTTAACTGTCCTGCTTTGCCACTGGAGCTGTACAGAAGGTCCAAACAGGGACTGTGGTCCTTGTAGTGCTGCACAGCTAAAGTAGGAAGTGGAGAGAGAGCAGCAGAACTGTCCTTAACCAAGAGCCAGAGATCAGAGTGTTATTTGTTGATGGTACAAGAATTAACAAGGTCTGTTTTGAGCCCACCAAATTAATTTTTTTTCTGTCTTTTAACGTTGCTCTAATAAAGCATGGTTTACAGCCTTCACTTGCTGTCTTCTATCTTTCTTTCTTGCTTTCTATTTAACATTTAAGTTGCATGGTTGTCTTTAGTTTTTAGCATGTATTGTTCTGCAGGCTAATGTGGTTAAAACTCTAATAGCCCTAACCCCTTACCTTGCCATGTGGCACATGGAGCAGAATCTGAGAGCAGACCTGAGTCTCTGGAGGAAGTGATGTTACAGCACTGGTCCCTCCCTGAAGCTGGTGAAAGATGGGGTGCTGGGGTTGTTGTTCCCTTCCTGTCTATGGGAGATGATAGTTTTAACTCCAGGATCAAGCTGATTTGATCTCCTTTGCAGATGAGAAGCATCTGTCCCCATTGCCTCGAGGGCAGAGCTTAGTTTAACCCAGTCAAACGCAGTTGCCATACGTAGGGGAGAACACTGGCTATCAGCAGGGGAACTGGGACACCTGGAGTCGGGAATGTCCCCCAGTGACACTTGGCTGCTGTGCCATGCTCAGGCGCTCCCTCTGATGGAGTTGCTGAGCTGGGGTGACATATCTACTGGAGAGGGAGAGCAACCTCCTCCTTCACGTTGGTGGCTTTGTGCAACTTAGCTGAGCGTCCAAAATTCTTGTGGCAGAGCTGCTCTAGACAGACTTTGTCCTATGCCTTGGGCTGTGTGACAGCACTTCAGCACTTCCCAAGGGAAGTGTGATTGTGGATAGGAGGGCTGGAGAGCCAGCATGCTTAGGGTCAAGGTGGCCACTGGACATCATTCTGCCAGATGCTGTGGTTGTTTGCCTCATTATTTCTGTCCTACTGCTAGAATTGTCTTGCACATACTTGGCAAGAGAGATGGTGTGAAACTGTCATCTGTTTTCATTGCTCCTTTACATTATCCAGTGGACAGAGGGAGGAGAAAAGATCTCTGTCGGGTCACTTATTTATTTGAAGATGAGCGGCTCTTGCAAGACTCTCATATTCCCTGGTGTGAAATAAGATCCATGTTGCTCCTCACCTTTGTACCTGTCGTCGTGCTCCTCACCTACTGAAATTGGATCCCACTCTGGAGTTACATGGATGGCCTCTCAGAGGAAAATCCCCAGAACGCAGACAAGCAGCTTCCCAAATCTACCACTCTCCCCTAAAACAAAAAGTAAAACTGAGTCGATTTAAAGCCACAACCTGCAGGCCATACAACCAGTTATTCTTGTTATTTTGGATCATACTCTGTTTTTCCTGTTCTTTTCCTGTTTTTTTTTCTTCTGTTTGCTTTGTTTGTTCGTTTTGTTTTTATTTCCCCTCTCTCTCGTTCTCTCTGTTATATATCCCTCCTGTCTGACTGACTTTTCTGGATTTGGTGTGGTTCTTAACAGAGGAGAAAGCAATGAGCAGTAGTTTGCAGCCGTTCTTGCTTCCCAAGGGCAGAGCATCGTAAGAGACCACAGGTGACACAGGTGTAGCGATAGCCCTGTTGAGTTGGACAGCGTTATGGGACGTCTAGAGATACCATCAGCTATCCAGGGTTTTTATTTTAGGAGGATTAAATTACTTTTTAATTTTTTTCTCCCACAGAGGAAAGTTTGTAGATTAGGAAAGATTAGAACAGTGGGCTCCAAAACCCATTTATCTGGTTTTCTGCTTACTAAAGTAAGGAAAGGAGACAGCCTGAAGAGGAGGGGGATAAAGAGACAATTAATTGGTGAATCCTTTCCAAATCTGTTAGCCGAGGGGAGGTTCCCAAGCAGGCTTGGTGCCGAGGACACCCTGCCAGACCTCAGGATGGCACGTGGGGCCAGGGTGCCATCCGTGCAGAGCCCAGAGTAGCTGACTGACGGCTCTTTGCTGTAGATGACTGTCTCCATCAGCATCTCTGCCCTTTATTCACAGATAACTCTCTCCCTGTTTCTAGGAGAAAAAAAAAGTGCGTTCGCTACATACAAGGTGAAGGCAGCTGCGTCAGCCCACCCTCTTCAGATGGAAGCTTACTAGACTCTCCTCCGTCCTCCCCTGCCATGCTCGCCTCCCCCTCCAGAGACTCGAAACCACAGACTGAACAAACGCAACCCCTGTCGCTCTCATTGAAGCCCGACCCGCTGGCGCACCTGGTGATGATGCCGCCGCCATCCTCGCTTGTGCTCGCTGAGAGCGCCGCGAGCAAGCCCGGCGCCCTGCCCGCCGCCAGCTGCCCCAACGGGGCCCTGGACCACCCGCCGGCCGCCCTCCCGCCGGCCGCCGCCGCATCCCTCGCACAGCCCTCGACGTCCTCCTTGCATTCCCACAGCTCGCTGGCGGGGACACAGCCCCAGCCGCTCTCCCTTGTAACGAAGTCCTTAGAATAGCTTTAGCCTCGTTAGCCCTTTCGGTTTCCTTTCGGGGGGATTGAATTCTGTTGGTATTTGGGGTTTTGGGGTTTTTTTCGTTTTCTTTTTTTTTTTTTTTTTTTCTTCTCGTTGTCGTCTGCTGTTCGTCGTTGTTTCTCGGTTTCATTTTTAATTTGTGCCATGTGGCTACATTAGTTGATGTTTTATCGAGTTCATTGGTCAATATTTGACCCATTCTTATTTCAATTTCTCCTTTTTAAATATGTAGATGAGAAAAGCCTCATGATTCTGCCAAAATTTTTATCAACAGCTGTTTAAAGTCTTTGTAGCGTTTAAAAAATATATATATATACATAATTGTTATGTAGTTCCAATAGCTTAGTTTTAAAGACTGATTTTAAAAATTAAAAAAAAAAAAGAAGCAATTTTGAAGCAGCCCTTGCCGGAGGCATTGGTTCTTTATTATTTGTATTAAATACGAGCTTGCGAACCAATCATTTTACATCTGGTTTTTAAACCTTTAAGGGCACAACGAATGCGGTGCCGCTACTACTTCTTTTTTTTTTCTTCCTTGTGTGAAACAACCTTTATTGTGATGTTACTTGTTATTGTTTAAATGTACAGAAACAAAGGGTTAAAAAAATGTGTTAATATACCTTGTTCCATGGTGTTGTTCTTTTTGGGGGAGGGGACGCTACTCAACAATTAAAAGTATCACAACGCTATTGGACCAGTAGTATTTATTGCTTTAGAAATTGCTTGTTGTATCTGTATGTTGTCCCTTTTCAAATGTTTTTTTTCTTCTTTTTTTTTTTTTCCTTGAAACATTGTATAAAGGGTTTTTTTTTTTTCTTTTAGTGTAAGCATCTTATATATAACAACTCATTTGTACAAGGTTTTTAAGTTTATATATAAATGTGTATATATATATTTTTTCCGGGATTTTGTTGTTTTTGATTTCTTTCTGTGATTTTTTTTTTTTTTTTTTTTTTTTTTGCTATATGAAATACGGTTGCCACCAAATGGACATTCGCAGATGCATTTTTTCAAGGATCAATAGTGTAAAGAATAAAATTGCTTTAAAAGCCATTACACTCGAAAAGACTTGAAAATTTAGCAAGGGAATTTTTAGCAATGCTGTTTAAAAAATAGCAAGGTCCAAGTGTCTCCCGTTCAGAACTGCAGCTGAATCCCCTGCGACATTAGGACTGTAGGCTGTGTGCAAAATTTTTATGTGCCAAAATTCTCAGTGACTTTTAACTTTCTCCCGACAACTTTATTATTTTTTTTAATGCTGTAATTTTTTTGTTCATCATGTTTTGCTGTGATGTTACATAGGTAGATATGTATGTAGTTTTAATGTCACCTATAACAGACGTGTTTGGTAGCAGATTGTCCGGAAAGCATTTAAAATGAAGAGGTATAAACCCTTAAGGGCCAAATTCTGTATATTAGATTATTCATAAAAGGAAAATCAGACTGCCACTTTTATGTACACTTACTACATACAGGTAGGTAGCAAACTTAAAACAAAAAAAAAAAAACCTAGGCATGTTGATGTTGCAAAAAACGCTGTATAAAGCTGAAAAATTGTTCATCTGTTCATTCAGTGCCATTGTAGTTGACATGAAGCGATTGTAAAACTGTCTCAGATTTTTCTCTGGTTTATTAAGATGCTAACTATAACATTTTTTGTGAATACTTTGAATGTTTCCTAACAGTTGTGATGTTACTGTTCCGTTTTATGCTCTTATTCCGATTTTCATTTTTAATGGTTTGGAAGCCATTTTTTGTAATGAATAAATGTTCATGCTGTACAGTATCTGTAGCATGCAGTTCTGGATTAATAAAAGCAACTTAGTATGTGCAGAGAATGACTTGTCAACTCATTTATGCGTTGACTGCATTTTATCTGTCTGGAAAGATTTACAGGCCAACTGGAAAACTTCCTCGAAAAAAAAAGTGTGAAAATTGTGGCAAATTGCAGCCAGCTCTGGTTGTGAGAAATCCAGTTTCCTTTGGGTTCCCATGGAATGCATTTGCACTGGCCCTCTCCCTGCTCAGTGCACTTTCGCGTGAGTAGCAGTGGTTAAAATCCTTTTTATTCAAAGCAAATGGCACTGGATTTGGCAGAAGGCAGCATGTGAGCTAAGGGAATGTCCTTCCATGTGAAGTGAGCCTGACTGGTGGATGGGAGACCAGGGCTGGTGATACCTTTAATTTTAATATATTTCTGTTCAGCCTGGTGATCTCACAGCATAGGGCCGGTGCACTATAGAGGTCACATGGGAGAGCCCAGATAGCCCTAATTAGTAAAGTCCTTCTGCTGGCCTTAGTCTTCATCTCCTGGACAAATTTGAGTCCAGTTTTGCATGTATTTGAGCATTTTTTTTTAATGCAGTGAGCCCTTGTAGCACAGCCTGCTCTTGGTTCTGAGAATCCAGCATCCACCTGACAGCAATGCCTGCAGATGCTGCAGGATGGGAATGAATTTACATGCAAGGATTATTATGTTGCTGATTTGTTTGGGTTTTTTTTAAATAGACAGAGATTTAAACTTCATAATTTCTAGGATTCTGTCTCAAGTGGATGTCACCATAGAGCCAGTCATGTTGGAAAATGTCAGCCATAGTAATTCCTACAATGGTACTTGAAGAGAATGGAGTGTAAAGGTCTGGAAGCAGGTTTGTTCCCTGCTGTTGTGCAGGTGCATTGCTCAGGTACTGCATTTCTGTTTGGTTGGCCTTGGCTGGCTCTGCAGGAAGGTTGAGTGCTCTGCAGACACCTGGGAACAGGCTGTTCTGGTAAGCCCAGCACTGGGATGGTGCTGTCCCTTCCTGTGGGGTCCAATAAAACGTGCAAAAGTGTTCGTTGGCTGCAGAAGGAATTTCCTTTGTGAGGGGCAAGGAGGCACTGAGTGAAGTGCTTAATAATGTGTAAGCAATATACACTACTTTAAATTGCTAATATTTAATATTACTTTACAAGACAAGCCTGTTTTTTTTTTTGGTTTTTTTTTTTTTTGGTTCAAACATGTTACTTAAGGGCAATATGTATGAGTATTGTTTTTTATGTCCTATTAGAAGGATTAAGTCATGGTGAATTTTTTACCAAGCTCCATTTAGCTCTCTTGGTCCAAGGCCTGATGGTGTTTTTGTTGTGGTCTGACATGATGCTGCCCTTGACCTCAGTGGAACATGTTCCCTCCTCACCCACGCCAGGCATGTGGGCAGCGTGGGTGGGACAGGGCTCTGCAGTGGGGAAAGGACGTTGCTGCAAAGCCTTTGTGGAAGATGCCAAATTTTGCTGTTGTTGGTAGCCAGTAAATTGAATGCAATGCTCAAATTACTCTCCAGCTAGTTAAGGTTTCTAGGGAATTTTTTACTTCTTTTTCCTAAGTGTTTTGACTCTTGCTAGAGCATGGCCATCCATCAGCCAGACACATGTGCTGCATCTCTGCTGGGGATAGCTGCTCTCTTCTAAAGTAAGGAATAGTGCTCCAGGGAGATCTTTGAATGCCATGATTCAAAGTAGACACCATCAAGGTATGATTCATATATTCAGGCAAATACTGTGTTCTTTGCTCTCTGCTTTATTAGGCAAACTTCGGAAAGCAGAGTCCTAAAACACTGTTCCTGTGCAAATGAGTTTTCCTTCTGTGTGTGTGGTGAGAGAGGTATGTGTTCCAAGGGTATATTGAACAGGGCTTGTGAACTTGTTTGCTGTGGAAAACAATTGTATATTCCTGGGAAAGCAACTGCTCGTGTTTCCTGAAGGTTGTGCCTTGGCTGTGTCCCTCTGGGGGACTGTGCCTTCAGATTTGCCTCTGACTTTCTCTTGCTTATAGGAGCTGAGCTGGGTCAAGGCTCCTGGGAGAAAATTACCATTATTTATATGTGTTCCCTTTGTGTCCAGGAGTCCAGGTACAGTGGAAATGTGGTGGGAAGACAGCCCTTTCTATACACTGTAGGTGTAAAATGGGGTGAGGAACAGGCTGACCACCCCAGATCTACACCAGTGGGGGCAACCACCAGAGTGGGGTGGTGACAAATTGGCATGGACTGTCCTCATCCAGGGCTGCCATGGTACAGGACGGGGCCCTACATACAGTAGGTAATTCACTGTTGCTATTGCTTCCATCTGTTTTTATGGACTAAGGCAAGGAAGCAAGTCAATGTATTGCATGTTCGGGAGACATTTATTTTCCATTAATTTTGTAAATCTCATTTTTCACTTAGTGTATGGAATTTTAAAAAGTTTAAGCAACTGCTGACTCAAAGCAGTGCCACATGGTTTTACGCTTTGCTTAAAAGATGAAAATGGAAAGGCAGGAACAAAAGAGCAGTCTTTAGAGTCCTGTTCATTTAATTAGACTTTAAAAAAGATGTAAAGAGAATTTACAGTAAAATGGTTGCATAGGTCATTGCAACAATATTGAAAGTGAATAATATTAATATTAATGTCATTGTTGTTATTATTTATAGCAACAACAATAATAATAACAAACAACAACAATATGTGTAACACTGACATACACATAGCACTTTACCACCAAAGACTGGGTGAAGTTTCTGGTGCTGTGCTTCAGCTGAAAACTAAATTCAGTACAGGTCTGAGGTTGATCTCAAGTGGTCTTTGTTGGACAGGACGTCTAAAGCTTTTGGAGCCTTAAAACTATGAATATTCAAATTTGCTCATAGATTGTAGCAATTGCTATGTTATAGAAAAAGGGTAGACAGTTACTTAGGTATTCATTTTAAGATGTGTGTGGAAAACATCTTGAGACTTCTGAGGCTGATCAGCTACAAGTGATTTCATTCCAAGCACCCATCATTGTCAATAATGTCACTGACCCGTTTAAGGACCCTTTGAGGACTGTAGTCTTCCAACCTCTGGACTGATTTTCTTCTAGGATCAATCAAAAATATTAACTCATGACTTTCATCCATTTTCTAGGAGTTGCTCTTTTTCTGAGGTTGGACCTGCTTCTAAATTTGGGGTGGGGGGATGTTAATCTGGACCTCTAAGGCAGTGGAAAACATGAAGTCATGCTCTCTGTCCATCTGCTTGACCCTCTCCTGATAATTCTTGAATACTCTGGCATTTTGAGCCAGATTTGACAGCGGCAGTCAAACTCTCGGAGATGATAAAGTCCCTCTGAGTTCCAGGGAAACCTCTGCCGGCACTGAGAAGAGAGGCTTTCCAGATCCACTGCTGAAGAAAAGGCAGGGAGAGCTCAGCTGTTATCCATTCTCTCTGGCAGCATCCAGATGGCCAATTATCACACGTCCACTTCTGGACCAGCATCTGCACTCCCCTGCCCAGCTGGCAGGCTGAGAAGATTAGGTAGGAGACATGGACAGCATTGGCATGTTGGAGGGAGCAAGGGAACGAGTTAAGGGTATAGGGAAAACTGGAAATACTGCAGCTGCAATATGTAATATTATGTAAGATTGCAGTGGGGAAGCAAGGGGAGGGAAAGGACAATGGGGAGATAGGAGATAGGAGACACATCTGCAGGACACCAGGCCCTGCTAATGCTCCTGCTCACAGAGCAGAGCTGCTAAGGAAAAGTCAGTGCTGTGGGGTCACCAGCTCCTTGTCTCATTCCTTGGACTCAGCAGCTGGCACCAGCTCACTCATGGGAAGCACAGCCCTGTTTGAGAGGTACCTGCTGGCAGGGGTTTTGTGATGCCCTGGCCTGGACCCCACCAGAACAGTCTACAGGGTGGGAAGGTCTCAGGGTGTTTCCACAGCTCTGTAGCATGGGGAAGACCGGAGCTGGGTGTGCAAAGCAAGAAGGGTGGGGTTTTCTTCAAGAAAGAGAGAAAAAGGATTAGTATCTTATTTGCAAACAAGCCTATTTGTAGTAGCTGGTTCCCAGACATTAGCAAACACCCTGGTTATAATCTCCAGCAGAAATTGTCTCCTTTGCTCCCTTATTTTGTGTTCCCTTTTAAATATGCTGCTGGGGTATTTTTGGATCTAACTATATCTTTTTAATCTGTTCCACCCACCCCTCCTCAGCCCCCGCTGCCTCTCTGCCTGCTCCTTCTTCAAACTTATATAATGGCACATTATACAAAATAGCTAAGCAGGTGGTATTTTTAAAGACAGTGAGTGAGCATTTTTTTGGCCTAAATTTGGAATGAAACAGATGGATTTTAAGACTCTGCTTTTTCTATGAATAGCAACCGTTGTTCTCCACTGCCTTAAACACTAGTTTCAAGACCACCTCCAGCAACCAATCAGCACACTGTTATTTAATTATAACAAAATTCTTAGCTCTGTCTGCTGCTGCATGGGCAAGTGGGGGGCACTGGATCAACTTCTGGAGCCAGGCAGACTTGCCAACAATAATTTTGCTTTTCCCAGAGGGCCAAGGGGGCCTGGAGCGGGTTCCAAGTTCCTCCTAAACTGGCTGTTCAGTTTGGGCTCCCTGACAGAGTGCTTGAAAAGGGTTATAGAAAGGCAGATAAATGCACTTCTTGTTGCAAGCTTCCCTGACAAGCCAGGCCTCCAGAACAGTGATCTCATTCCTGCCTTATTATTGGTGGTGCCAGATTTTTTCCATTAACAGGTAATTGAGTCGAAACTAAAATAAGCAAAGTTTGTTTTATCCAATGCGTTTTCTTGCTTGCTTGTGAAAGAAAAACACTTTAGAGAGGGGTTTGCTTTTAATGTTCGTGGAAATGTATTTACATCTCACAGATTCCTCCGTGCTCTAGTGCAATTAACCTGACTGGTCTTTTTGTTATTGTTGTTTTGATTTTTAAAGCAGAGATATTGGCGAGGCTTAATTCATTTTTCTAACGGTTTGAATTCCCTGGGAGCAGCAGGGTTTAAGTCGCCCGTTCTGTGCACGGCCACAAGTGCGATCCAGCTCCCGTCTGTGTGTGCATTCACAGGGGAAGCAGGAGCAAGATTCCAACAGGATCATTTTGTGCAGCATTTCCAGGCTCACAATGAACCCTCCTTTCCAGAGAGGCCGCAGGGACACTGCCAGGACCAGCCAGTGTCTTCTCTCCTGACTGAGCAGGGACACGACCTGGCTGACCACGAAACGCTCATGGTCTTGCTGAACATCATTCTTTGTTTCTCATCCATGTGTGTATGAGGGCCAGGAGTTGGACTCGATGATCCTTGTGGATCCCTTCCAACTCAACATATTCTGTGATTCTGTAATTCCTCAGCCAGCAGCTTCAGGTGTCCCTTTGTTGCCAGCAGGACACCTCTCCCCCTCCTCACCTGCAGGAGAGCCAGCCCTGACCAGGGTGAAAGGCAGCAGTTTAATAGGAAACAGTAAGCAATGCTGAAGAACAGAGAAGTTACATGTTTGTGGCTTTTCTTTTTCTGTTTCCAGCTGTCCAGAGTTAAGCTCCTGTTTGTTTTGCCCTTGTGAGGGAGGCCATGATCTCCTGCAGCACAGGGACCTGGGCACTTTGCCCACCTTGTGGCAGCCACATCTCCCTGTGTGCCCTTCTCTGACCTTGTGCAGAGGAATAGAGGGATGGGAAGGGTTGGTAGAGGTGGGGGACATTGAGCAAGGAGGATGCTGAGCTCAGGCTGTGGGATGGAGATGGTGGCATGTCCTGCTGCTGCAAAGACCCTGCAGCCAGGACAGGGCAGTGGGCGGCTGCAGAAGTGCTGAGCATGGCACCGGTGTCGCCTGCCAAGCTGCCTCAGCCTCACATCCCCTGGGCACTGTGAGGCCAATTACCAATTCAGAGTCTATTTCAGCACTAACAGGGCCTCCAAAGAGTTGGAGCCTTTCTGTTTTGTTTTTTTTTATGCCCTTCTAAAAAAAATGAAAGCAGAAAGACATGTATTTAAAAGTCAAGTAGATAATTGTTTCTAACACAAATTTCAAACATTGTCTCTACCTCTGGGCAGGTGTTGCTGGGTCAATTACCCTGACTGCCCAATGGCAAACTGAGACACAATAACCCCCATTTGAACTTGAACACATCCTCTCTAAAGTAGCATTTAAAGGGGTTTTGGTTTGTTTTGTTTAACTGCACAACTTTTGGGAGTTTTCTTGTTGGAGATTTTAGCCAGCTTTCATCTTTCATGATGAAAAACCCCTGAACAAAGTGGCTTCTCCTCAAATTACATAATTTTAAGAGATTGTCTTTTTCTTTCTCCCACCCTCTTAAAATTTTTAAGAGAATTTAAATTAATAGGCGTCTTGCAGTTATAGGCAATACACAGATTGGAAAGATTTGCCATTCACAAATCTTGCCACTTGTTAAAGCCTTCAGTTCAGCTAGAGAACACCTGCAGCATGGACAACAACAGTACAGGCCCCTCTAAACTCTGTCCTTTCTTCAGGCTACTCTGACCTGGGTAAATGAACTGATGCAGCTGACTCTCTGCCTCCTGCTTTCAGATCCTCTCTGTCCCATTCACACTTTGCATGGTGTTCGTCACCTCAGGTTTCTTCCAAGAACCTCTTCCAAGTTTTTCCATTGTCCTGCATTTCAATGGGAATGGCATAGCAGCATCATCTCCACTTCATGTGTTTGTAACCTGACCCAAAAGACCATTTTTGGGTTGAGTTTCACATGTGTGGAATATTTGATACGGTTTTCATCAAAAGGGTCTGTTTGCAGTGAATATAATACCGAGACCAACTGCTTCAAGGCAGCTGTGCCCAGCAACAAGGTCTGGCCTAGCAGAGCAGATCCAGTAATGTGGAAAAGGACACGAGGACTGGTTGTGCAATATCAAAGGCTTTAATACCCTCACAGACTTAGTCAAGACCTTTTACTTGGGTATTGACATCTTTGAACTTTGTACTAATTTCTTTTCTCTTTTCTGGGATTAAATGTCCAAGATTTCCAATAGCACCTTATGGCCTTGTGTATCCCATTTGATGAAGAAAGCTGTTTCTCAGCAAGAATTCATTCCAGGTGGACAGGAATCTGTGTGAAATATCTCAATTTCAACTCTAAAACCAAAGCCAAAAAAATTGGTAACTACTACTGAAAAATGTACAGTGATCTTATTTTAACTTAATCCATGAGGCACATTTAAAACAATCTTGGTACTCCATAAAATAAAAAATTTTTTGTGTATGTTAGAGAAGACAAATGGAAGAGAAGTATAAATAATTCTGTATATTAGTTGTATTTAAATATTGAATGTTCCTCTATTTCATATAAGTTCTTTGAATTTGGTCCAACCTAAAACTCATATTTACCCCATCTTAAATATTTTGGGGGGATTTTTTTCCTGAATATACCTGTCTATTTTTAGTGGTGATGTTGTTCTGGCTACTTTTCTTTACCCTAACAGAGGTGACTCCGCAGCACATTTCTTTTGACAAAAACACACAAAACCAACACGGATCAGTTAACACAGATGACATCTTTAAACCTGAATACATTTTTTCACTATAAACGCCACCAGTCAACTTTCGTGTAGGTAGGTTTCCATTGTTAGTTGTCAAAGTCTTCTTGAGTGGATTTCCCACTGTGTCACTTTTGTGTGAGTCAAATCAAGATTATAGGTAACAGAGAAGAAAAAGAAAAAGAAGAGAAGGTTAGACCCTCATTTTAGAGTTTAAGAAAAATCTACCAGCAGGTTGCAGTTCGAGTTGGTAATATACATGAAAGGGGGAGTCCAAGCCGTGTCACAGGTATCACTATATTAGGCTTTCAGGAAAAAGCATACAAAACACATATTGTAGTGGTCACACACAGAGACATAAATTTAGGAACAAGATCTGCCTTAGCTTGAACATAGTCAGCTCTGATAATAAGGAACAATGGACCGAAGCTATTATGAAACGAAACCCAGGTGCCAGAATGGAGGGAGCTTTTAGTTGAGTTCTCCTGGAATAAAAAAAGTCTAACTTTTTTTTCAGACATATGTTGTCCTAATTTTTTCTGTCCTCACTTTAGAAGACAGCTGATTTTATTTGGGGTTTGATTAATGAGCACGATTAAGATGTTCCATGCTGGAATTTTCTGGAGTAACCTTTACATTAATTTTTTTGTTTCATCTTTTCTGATTTAAATAATTTTATTTTCATTGGGATTGAGGAAAATATGCTAAATTATGTCCTTTATCATATATGCACAGTATCCAGGGTGGATTTCAGATAATTTGTAGTAGTTTGAGTAGTTTCTAGTCTTACATAGTATCATACAATATGCTGAGTTGGAAGGGACCCACAAGGATTATCCAAGTCCAGCTCCCAGGATCACCCCATGTGCCTGAGAGCATTGTCCTAACACTTCTTGAACTCTGTGAGGATTGGTTCTCTGACCACTACCCTGGGGAGCCTGTCCCAGTGCCCTAACACCCTCTGAGCAAAGAACCTTTTGCAAATATCCAACCTAAGCCTCCCCTGACACAGCTTCAGGCCATTTCCTTGGGTCCTGTCCCTGGTCACCAGAGAGAAGAGATTGGTACCTGCCCCTCCTCTCCCCCTCATGAAGAAGTTGTACAATCCTTTGAGGTTCATTCTTCAGTCTACTCTAGCAGAACACACCAAGGACCCTCAGCCACCCCTTCTACATCTTTCTCTCCAGACCCTTCAACATCCTCATAGCCCTTCTTTGGACGCTTTATATCTTTCTTATATTGCAGTGCCATGGCTGGTGGAAAAATAGATCTAGAAGCGTGATATTCATTAATTCATGAGAAACCTGAGCATGAGAAGCTTGATTTATGTCAAAAAAGCACTTGTTTGACACTTTGTCCTGACCTGTGTGGGAGGTCAACAGGTTGCTGAAATGTGTCTAACAGAGCTGCAGGACTGGCAGAACAGAAACCTTCAGTGGAATCTGAAGAGTCACATGTATAAGACTGATGGAGGCAAAGTCCAGGTTGTGTGAGGTATCCAATGATGTCACACCTCCAGCTGTGGAATTTGCAGGTAAGTTTGATTTTCATTCTAGGTTTGAGAGACACATGCATGGGTCTTTGGTCATATTGAAGGCCTTTTTGCTTAGGTGATTATCCAACATGATGTCCGATGAATAAACCAGTTTAATATGAGATATTTTTATTTACTTTTGTCTTAACCAGAGACCAAGGACTTCCAATGGAAACCAGAGCACCGCATCCCCTTGAAATAAGTACGGTGTGTCCACACCATGAAACACTGCACTTCCCAGATTTTTGTCTAGGGGCCTGAACATTATGGGAACCCACCTCAGGGATTCAGTGGTGTGAAGTAATGTTCTTTTGATTGAAGGAGCAGTCAGAATATCTGGGGGATAAACAAGGCAGAGCCAGACTTGTATTCAGGTCAAACAGGGCTTCTCTCCCCTGCAGAATTCAAGGCAATTACTAGATTTGCAACAAAGTTTTAGTCAACAAAAGGTTAATAGTAGTAAGCATGAATATTTTGGCCTATTGTGCAGAACATACAAATATTCAAGGGTGTTTGTACTAAGGCTTTTGGCTGGACCGCTATAAAGACACAAGCAAGAAGCCAAACATATGTTCTGGTGTTCTAGGCTTTGATTCTTAATCATGTTCTGTGCTTGCATTCAGAGGTTTGCTTTGGGACCATCTCCAATGTGAGAAAATATGACAGAGAAATCAAACACAGAGGTTATGCATAGCAGTGCGGTGTTCCTACGTGAAGGGGAGCTTTTGTAAGCACTAACATTATTCTTCTTTTGACAGCAGCCACACATTTTCCCTTGGTTTATCTTAACTGGGAATAACCCCTAAGACAGGATGTCTCTGGGCACTTCAGAGAAGTGCTTTTTGAAGGCAAAGGAAATGCTGTTACAGGGGTGAGCCTCACATCTCTTTGGCAGTTAACAATCCTAAAAATACCCCTGCCGATTGCAGTGAGTGTCCATGGCTGACATCAGGTGTAGCTGGCTTGTGGCACAGGAATCTCTCTTCATCCAGGAACATGTTCCCCAGCCTTGCTAATACTTGGCTCCCTAAAACAGACTAAACCAGCTCAGGCAAGCCATATAGAAAGACCTGGCTGGGCACGTAGACCAGGTAATATGTCACAGCATGGGAAAAATAATGGGTATCAGCTGTGACAAAGAGTGAAATATGAAAGCTTCCCAGAAACAGAAAAATATGGAAATTAAGGTTTTGGGATGGGTTTGGATTTGCTTTAACCTGACATTGGGCTCTTCCCCACCTAATAAATTTCTCAGGAATGGCTTTCATATTTTTTCAAGGTATCACCCTTTTACCCAGTCTGTTTATCAGGAAAGAGTGCTTACTTGTAAGCTGGACTTTCCTTTTGCTTCTTCTTTCCTATCCAGAAATGTTCCTCCTCTTTAATTTTTAATTTTCTTCTTAACAATTTAAAATACCCAAATAAAAAAGTCAATCAGTATATGGAGAAATGTAAAAATTAACCAAACCCCATTGCCTAGTTCTAAAATGCATTTAATCTCCATTGTAACTTTTTGCACTTTGGTAGTTTGGTAATTACAAGGGAATGTACTTCACTGGATAGATCTCATATCTGATATATCTGCAGAGGAAAAGCCATGAAGTCAATGGAAATATCTCAGTAACCTGAGGTCAAGCTGTAATTTACTGGGAAAACAGAAACTCGGTTTCTTTTCTTCCAATCAGTCTTGTCATCTCTTCTTCCTCACATGTGCAACTTCATTTTCCAATGCACATTTCTGTCTTATGACCGCTTGAGGCACATGGCAGGTGTGAAAAGCTGATCTATCAGCTGTTGAAGCCAATGGATTTCGATCACAACTTGCTTTGCATTGGAATCTAAATTGCTCTTTCTGCAGAAAATGTCGTGAAATATCGGTCAGGATCTTGTAAGAGAAAAATGGAGCTGAATTCAGGCAACACCCTGCACCAACTGAGAACACTGAGAGCAAAAGAGCAGCAGCAGGAATAACATCATCCATGGGCCAAACTGCAAGATAATTAAACCAGAAATAGCGTGGGGCAAGAAAGAGGCCAATTAATTCCATCAGAAGGATGTCATCTAGCAGTTCAAGATGAGAAGGAGACACTGTATGAAGTGGAGATGAACGTGGCAGCCTGCCAATCTATCACAATGTTCTTTTATTAAAGACGCTTATTAGTATCTTATATTTCAAATTAAATATTTATAGTTCTGTTAATAGAATGCGGAAAGGAGGCCTGTTCCAGAGATTCGTCTGCACAAGAAGTTGTCCACTGATGTAAATTAGATCAGTGAAGCTTGGGATATTCACGTTTGCTGTCCTGTCATCATTTGTATGTCGGGGCTGCAGGTTGGGGTGGCAGCTGCGCTACCTGTGGGCAATGTGGCACGTTGCTCTCCTCCCCATGAATGTGTGCACCTCTTACTTTCCTGCAAAGTGTTTTTTTCCCTGCATCAGCTGTTCTGGACTTCAACAATTCTCTTAAGGGACTCTGTGTTGTAGCCTCCATGGCTGGCAGGCCAGTGCTGTTATTCCCATTCTCCCACATGGAGACTCCTGCAGTTTTTAAAGGACATGCAGAGAAGCAGTGCCAGCTTTGTGAATATATAGCCCCACCATTCTGATTAGATTCCATGAAAGATGAGAATAGGCCCTTTGATGCTTTCAGTGAGTGCTGAAGCCTTTACCAATGTTGTGAAAGGTCGTTAGAGAAGAGCTGGTGGGGGACAGATTCAACTGGTACTCGTGGGAATGGTCCTTGGGATGTGGAACTAGTCTGGGAGAAAATGTGAAAACAGAAGTGATTTATATTGAAATGAGGGTTATGAAGACAGCAATGACCACTGAAACATACACAACAATAACTCAGAACAACCTCTCTGGCACACTCTGCTCTGCCATCTTTTTAACCCTGGAGGAGGTGACTGGGAAGAGAGATTTAGAGCAGATCTGTGGGACTGATATGAGTGAACGGATCTGACTTCTATCTAGGTGCTCCTGGGTTCTCATCAGCCCCTTTCAAGGCGTGAGGGAAACCATCTCAGTCCTCTGTGATCTGCTCCCTGGGATACAGATAGCAGGACAAAGCAGTTATTCTTTTTTTCTCCCATGGTAAGTGGTCTCTGCCCTTTTGATATTAAATATATGGGGTCTTTCCAGAAGGGTAGTGTGAAATGTCAAAGAGATAATGTATTTAAGCATTCATCTAGTTTGCAACCATTTTATGCCCACCACACAAAGACATAGAAGGCTTCTCACTCATTTCTCTGCACTCATCATGCTGCCATTGTGGGACCAGAAGATAATGAGATGAATAGGAAGCATTTCCACAGCATGAGCGATGTAGGAACATCATTATTAATGTTCATACAAAATATCCCATCTCTACATGATGTCTACATATCTGAGATACAGCCCTCTGCTATATATAAAAAACCATGCCCATCCAACAGTGATCTGTTACTTAATGGAAAGCCTGCTCAAATTTCACTTTAAATTGCATTTATTATTTATGTCTCAAGTACAGAGTATGTATACTGAATATGTCTTCCCCTTATAGAATTAGGGGATTAGTAGTTTCCATTTAAACAGGCAGATATTGGCCCAGAAGGATGTTGAACATGTCCATATTCAATATTTAAAAATTGTAAAAATCCTTAGAAATCAGTGCAAAGAAATTATAACGAATTATAACAGCCATTTCTGTGCATCCTGAGGTGCTCATTTTCATGCGGCTGGGGTCAGCACCTGCAGCTCTTCTCCCAGCCACCTTTGCTTTTCCCTGGCTCCTGGTGGGTTAAGTGAGCACTCCTCCTGGGTGAGCATGCCAGCCTGAGGGCAGAAGCTGTAGGGATGGGGTTCAAAGGGATGTTCAGGGCTGGGCAGACACATGGTGGTGTTGCAGGTGATGCACACAAAGATGGTCACAGTGGCATTACCTGCAGGTAAACCTTTCACTAGATAATAATATTCTGATTTTGGTAACCTTTTTCTCTTTGTGCCTTGCCTGCTAGCAGGGATAGTTCTCAAGTAGGATATTGAGGTGACATTTTTGGTTGTTAATTTCTGACTTTTGTGACCTGTCATTTGATCACAAACAACTCACTGCACACGTTCAGTGCTCAGCGACCCACATGTGACATCTCTTGTCCTTGCTGGAGTGGGTCCCCCATTGCATTCTAGATCTCACTGGCACAGTGAATCCAGGTGTTTGAATAATTCATTGCCAAGACATCTGGGCCTAGCTGACAAACTTTGGTGTTTCAGGTTGTTTTTTCCTAAGGCCTTGGAACAATGCAGTTTGTCTTCTCACACTAATTCATTCATATTCATATTTTCATAGTAGACATTTTGAATGCTTTAGTTAAAGCTGCACCCAGAAAAACAGGCTGGAACAGATGGGAGAAAGAGCTAGGAATTTTCGTGATATTTTACGGGTTGGACAACAACCACAACCTGATCCAACAAATTTTCTTGTTCTCAAACGTTTTACTGTCAATACACTCCTCAGGAATGTACTCCAGAGTTGTTCGGGGACATGGAAAAATATTTACCTCAGCCTTCCACAATTTATTACTTATTGTTTGAAAAAGTTGCCTCTATTCTGTGCCAACATTTATCATCTTGGGAACATACTGGAATATAGCAGTGATATTAAACAATAATGTGCTCTTTGCTGGGATAAAATAATATTGCTGAGCCACTGCAGAGGAAGCCAAAAACCACATGTGAAATAGTTCTTCTGGAAGGGCAAAAAGCCTCAGCGTTTGTTAGCAAATAACTTAGCTAGTGGTGCAGACATCAAATGGCTTCAGCAGCACTTACAAAGCTATTCTGAATATGCATTTTCCCGGGAGTGCTGGGGCACAAAGCCACTGTAATGAAGGTTAGAAATGCAAGAATCCTTCACCAGTAAAATATAATAATATAAAAACCCCAAAAACAACAACTTGCAGAAGATTTAGGGGAAGAAAGGACAGACTGTGAGTCTTTCAGCAATTCATATTAATTTAGTTTTTATTTGCATGGCCCTGAATGAGGCACTGCCTTAGTGTCTGGGTGAGGGTGGCTGTTCAAGTTTCTTTTCTCCTTTACCCTGGCTGGAGAGGGAGGAATTGCCATCCCTCTCCTCCAGTTGTTCAGCTGCTTTCTTAGCTGAGCGTTTCTTGCACAGACATACATTTTCCTACCCTCAACCCCCAAAGTAGTCTAATACTTTCTCTTGTGCAGTGCCTTATATGTGGTGAAGGTTTCCCATACAAAAAAAAGCACAGCTGCAAATGCAGCATTCCTTAAATATTTCCCTAAAATGCCTCTTTGCTGAGTTGTTGATGAAATACTTGGTGAGAGCTACATGGTCCTGTGTGTTCAGTAAAATCCGTGTCCTTGAGGACTTCCTGACTGTCTGGTTGTGCCTGCCTATAATCTCCTGTAGGATACCCAGTAAGTTGAGGAGAGGAGAGACCATCTTTACTGTCTCAATGCAGCCTGCTACAGAAAACCTTTAAAGCTTCCTCCATAACCCATAAACCACAGAATCATGGATTCATTTAGGTTGGAAAAGACCTCTAAGGTCATAAAGTCCAATTGTTAACCCAGCACTTCCATGTCCACCGCTAAACCATGTCCCCAAGTGCCACATCTACAAATCTTTTAAATAATACCTCCAGAGACGGTGGCCCCACCACTTCCTTGGGCAGCCTGTTCCACAGACTGACAACCATTATAGAGAGGAAATTTTTCCTAATATCCAATCTAAATCTCCACTAGTGTGGCTTGAGGCCATTTCCTCCCATCCTGTCACTTGTTACCTGGGAGAAGAGACCGACCCCCACCTCTCTGCAACCTCTTTTTGAGTGGTTTTTGGGAGTGAAAAAAGTCATCCCTGAGCCTCCTTTTCTCCAGGCTAAACACCCCCAGCTCCATCAGCTGCTCCTCCTCAGGCTTGCGCTCCAGATCCTTCACCAGCTCCATTGCCCTTTGGACACACTCAGATCAATGCAATACATTTAATGTAAGATGTGTCTTGAATCACCCCTCTCCTCTCAGTGGACTTCAGCTTGCTCAGCTGGGTGCCAGGAGCTCCGTGCCCATCATCAGCTGAACCTGCACCTCCCAAAAGGGGCATCCCTGGTTGGAGCCTCTGTGAGTTCCTTTGTGCTGCCCCAGGGGCACAGGGGTGTGCAGTGACCTCAGCATGGAAGGGGCTGGGATTTTCCTGGGAGTTTGTGGGGTGCAATTGCCCCGTATCAGCCGATGGTTCCGAGTTGTGCACCTGTTTTGGCACTACACAGGTATGTTATTTAACCTTCTGAACACTCACCTGTCCTGTGGGTGCCCCTGCATGCACCAAAGAACAAATACGAACTTTTATTCCCTTTTGATGTTTGCAAAGGGGTAAGAGGGGGAAGTATCAGTGCTTTGCCTGGAGGGAGAAGAAACAGCATTAGAAGGGATGTCTGAAAGAGACAGAGTAGCTCTCAAAAAATATTAATAACTACTAATAAAAGCACATTTGAATACTGAGTTTAGGTTGTGATGGATCCAAAGAGCCCTGCATGCACTGGAATTGTCCTGGCCCACCTCTGAAGTGCTCCCACCTGAAGGGCAGGGTGTCCCAGTTTCTTAAAAGTGTGCTCTGGACTCGACACAAGGTGTGAAACAAATCTTTGAACCCTGGGTGCTTTGCCCAACTCCTGTTCCTTTATTAGAAGCCCAGAAGCCAGCATGGAATAAGCAGGGTAACAGTACAGCGCGGCACATTTTTATAGCAAGGCCAAATCTTTATTATGCTTCTTGGCCCAGTTTAGTGGAGAACACTGCTGGGCCTGATTTCAGTTTTGATATCATACACTGAGGCTGCAGACCCTTAAGAGTAGAAGCTGGAGAAAAGAACATAGAAAATGTTAGGAATGAGAAAAGGCCATTCAACACATTGATGCTTGTCTCTTGTAATACAGCGTTTCCCCCAGGATAGCATCTAATTGCTTCTTGAACGAGCCCACTGTCTTTGCCTCAACAACCTTGCCCAGTAGGCCATTCCAAACATTTATTATTCTTTGAGTGACAAAGCACTTCCTTATGTCTCCTCTGAATTTGTTTTTTGAACTTCCATTTATGCCCCCGATCCTGTCATCTGTGCAGTATCAAAAGTAGTAACATGCATTGATATTATCCATTCAGCTAAGATTTTTGTATACTTCTGTTAGACCCCCCTTAAATGCCTTTTTTTTTTTTTTAAGTTGAATAGATTGAGGGTTTTTTTCACCTTTCAGTAACTTCTACAATTTTATCCTGGAACCAAGTTGAGCAAAAATATTTGTTAAAGCCTGACTTATATTAGATCACACTGTATGGATGTATAAAGTCTACTGTAGAAAAACATTTCAGTAAGTTTTTTTCTCCCACTCTTTTGGAGACTAAACTATCATCTAGTTTCCCTGATGCTTGCACCTGGTTATTTTGACAAAAGTTAACTAGGAAGATGGCAAGAATAAAAAGCTTGGTATGAAATTTGGAAAAAGCTGGTCTTCAATTTTTTTCATTTACACTGTGGGCTTCTTCCCCACTTCTCTTTCTCCAAGTAGTGGTTTGCTTCTTTTAAAAAGAATTGCTCATCATATGGGATTTTCCATGTGATAGTGCTTTGCAGAATCTATATGAAGGAATGTCAGAATACATCTGTGATCTCCCCAAAAGCCACAGAACCAAACAGTCACAGGTTCAGCCCTCATTCACTTCCACAGCCGAGGTGAATAGTTCGTTACCTTTTTGGATGACATTCTAGGGCATATGTTATGCAGGAGGCCAGAACTGATGATCTAATGGTCCCTCCTGGCCTTAAAAAATATCTACAAATAATGATTATAGATGAAATATATATGTCCTGTACAAAGTGAAAAACAGCAGGCTTTGGGTGGGAATAAGAAATTAAGGAAAAGAATTTTGCCTTAGCCCTTTCCCAGAGGCTGGACAAACAGCATTAGCCTGATGGCAGCTGTGGCTACTTACTCGTTGTCTCTTAATTTTTTTTCATCATATTCACAATGTGGGATTTGTTTTTTAGGCCATCTGTAAATCTTCTAGTTTACTCTGAATTAATTCCTGACACATTTCTAGGAATGTGAGATCTGAGCAAGATCTGTGGGTTGTTCCTACAGTGCCTGGCTGAGCTGGGATTTTTTCCTTACAGGTTCTCCACAGAGGTAAATGCTTTCCAACACCATCACTGAGTTTAGGATCAGGTAAACTAGTATTGGCACTAATTAGCTTAGACAAAACACTAGCATAATTTATAGTTTAGAGGTGAATTTGTTTGGTCCCATCCTGTGTGCTTTCTGTGCAGGCTCATCCTGTGGGATCCAGACACGCTGCTGGACCATCACAGCCCAGGGGGTCATTCTTCTTTCCCCTGGTTGGGGCCATGGCTGTCAGTCAGCCCTGCAGCAGCACTGTGTAGGACTATGCTGGATCATCTGTTGGTGATGAGTGAGTCAGCCCCATAGGTCTCAGAAAGTTATTTTTGTTATTATGCTACCAGGGAGAGAAAGCTGATGTATGAGACTGTAATTATTGGGATCATGCTTCAGTTCTTCTCTGAAAAATCTGAACAATATTTGCTTTGCTCCAGGCCCTGGGAATCTCCCATGATTTGTCAAAAAATAATTGTTGGTGGTACAATAAATTTGTTGTTCAATTCCCTAAGTGTTCTGGGCTTTATGCAATGTGGAAAGCTGATTTGTTTATATTCATATTTTTTCTATATTCCCTTACCCATTCTTTGTCATTATCTTTATTTCTACAGGTTTATTTCTCTCCAGTGTTTTCTAGTTGTTCAAACTTTGTGTTTGTATATTTATTTAAAGGCAGATTTCAAAAGAGTTCAGTCTCTCAGTTTACTGAAGGATTCAGCTTCTTGCTAGTGCTTCATCTCCCCTGGTATTTTTGCGAGCGCTCTTGTTCTCCTTACCCGTCTATCTAGCTCTAACCTCTTTGGTCTCTTTGCTACTCACATCTGCTGCTCACAAACCTCAGAGTCCTGGTTTTGAACTACAATCCCCTTATATTCAGCAGCTCTTTGGACATTATCAGCTCCTTGTTCTACACCTTTTTTTTTTTTTTTGGTAGAGGAATTCTGGGGCTCCTGAAGTGTTTTTAGAAGTCTGAAATATTTTTCTGCACAGATTTCCATTTTGCCTCCTAAGAGGGCTTCATTCCTACCTCATGTAATGCAGCTGAGGGAGCAGAGGGACTGGAACCCAGCAGGAGAAATGATAGAGGGGGCAGGGTACTAACCCAGGGCATGGATGAGCCTGGACCAAACCTTTCTTCTGTCCCAGGCTTCCCCTGATGTTTCCCTGAGGGAGCCATTTATTCTTTCTGTTTCAGTACATCTGTACAAATGCTGATATAAACCCACCTTTAACATGTGGCTACAAAGAGACTTTTAGAAGTGGCCAAAGATGTCATGCTCTGTGTGGGAGGGCTTTGCTTTGTGAGGTCTCTGTGACCCAGCATGAAAATGTTATGCTTCTGCTGCCTGCAAAGATCTTCCTCACTCATGCAGTGTGTGAGTCTCCCATCAGGTGAACCTGTAATGCAAAGGACATCTGTTGGCTCCATAGGATCAGAGCTGCCTGGAGGGAAGAACATCTCTGGGAGGACCAAGACCATGATAGCTCCATGTCCTGGCAGAGGCGACGTGAAAAGGACTGTGAGGTTTTTGTTATCTTTGGCAAGTTGGTCCTTCCTTTCTGTCCAGTGTTTCAGATTGTTAGGACTGCTTGTCCTGTCAGAACTACCAAATATAACTAGACCATTCACTGGATTTAAACATTTTCAAGTGTTTACAACCACATCTCCTCCCCAGGGGGATCTCCGGACTGCTCTGCTCACTGTATTGTCTTTGGCGAGGTCTAGAGAGTTCCTGAATTTATGCGCTTAAAAATCAATGAGCCTTGGTTAGACAAGAACCCAAACACTGTGACTCCACCCCTAGGATTTCACAGGGATTATGAGAGATATAAATAAACCTTGGTTTTGTAGCCTTTTTAGTCTCTATCAAAAACTTTTAAGTCAATTTAAAATTACGGGCCAGATACGCCACACTAATCACACTTGAAAACATAGGTCATCTTTATGTGGTAAGGTGTGAGAAGATATTTAATTAAATGAGTTGTAATCTAGGCTTCTGCAGCCTCTGCTAGCCAAGTAGTAGTGACAGAGCAGATAATGAAAAGCCTGGTTGTGTAAATATTATCACTCAGATCCAGGCTCTTCTGTGCCATGCAGGTCTCATGTCCAGCTTGCTCCCCAGGGCAGCTGGGTGGCAGAAATGTCCACAGCCAAGCCTGTCCTCTCCACTCAACTGTCAGCATGAATGCCAGCTTTCTCCTCCTGTGGACTTCAGAGCTCCCCAAAGGCCCGTTCAGGCTCTTTGAAAGTGAAATGAACAGAGTTTGGCCTTATGCTCAAAATACAACTCAGCCATACCAAAGGGAGCACCCTGGGAACCCCTCACTTGGTGTGGGCCACGTGGACAAAATCATTGTCACAGGCTGTCTTTGCTGCAGTGTTTTGTGTCAAGCTGAAGCAAGCAGGATTCTTCCTCCTCCTTCGAAAGAGCTGTAAAAGAGACGTGGAGAGATGGAAGAAACAACCAGAAGAATCCAGAGAGACAGAAAGACAAGAGAGAGAAAGAAAGAGACTGAGAGGGAGAAAGGTGAAAGAAAGAGCTGTCTCAACAGTCAAGGGAACAGGTGTTGTGTCATCTCCTTCTCAGTATAAAGAGGCTGTGTGGGAAGGGGGATATGACAGATAATATATCAAAGGAAATGAATTGCAGGATTAAGATCCCAACTTTGCTTTGTCAAATTTGCAGGTGATTATTGTATAACTCTCTGCAGCTCCTCTCTGTGACAGAAATGCTCTTCAGATCCTCACGACGTAGAATCAGTGGAAAAAGCAACAGCTTTTCAGAGAGATGCTTACTTAAAGTAGCCGAAGGCTTCTTAAATCTCCTTCAGGCTTCTTCCAACACTGTTACACATTCTGTGTAATCTCTGTGTAATCTCTGTGTTCTTGAGATACATTTTCCTCCTGACAAAATACACCTTGAGATATATTTTCCAGACAGAGAGCAAAATTTGAGTTCAAAAAATACGTTGGGAACCTCTGAAGTAAAATTTAGTTAAAATCTGTAATTCTCAATTTGGTGTTGTAGTAAACACACTTTAGAGCTATTTTTTTGATATCAAGAACCAAGGATAAATTCTGGGCACAAGAAGTGCATAAGACCTGTATAGATAATGATTTGTACTCAGAAAGTTCTTCACTTTTTTTTTTTTTTTTTTTTTTTTACAGGACTGATGGTCAAATGACGATACAATTTCTGTCCTACAAATCAAGTATCTTTGATATTCTTATTCTGTAATAGACACAGTATCCTTTGAGGCATCCTCAGACTTTCAGCTCCTAAACCCCAGAGCTTTCCCCAGCTAAAACCCTGGGAAACAAAATAAATGTCCAAAAACCCATTAGAGGGTTGTGTCCAGTAAGACCAACCCCTGTCCAGGGCTGGCTGTGGGAGTCTGGAGGGAAAAGTAGGTTTTGCTAACCTGTCTGAAATGGTTCCCAAAAGCTGAAGCATAAAATAGTGAAGGAAATTTATAACTACATCTCCCTCTCCCTCTTGGCCTTTTCCCAGCCCTTAGTGCTCGTCATTCATGGTTCTAAAATAATAAAATAAATTGTTGTAAATGGAGACAAAATCAAACCAAAACAAACCTCTTAAAAGCAAACTCAGATCCAAGAGATCACTCTTGCCCTCCAAATCAGGGAAATTCACACCTCATTGCCACCGACGGGGATTCCAGACAAGGCATATCCAAACGGGAACAAAGTTATTTGAATGAAAAATTCAGCCATCCTCCTTCCTCTGCCTTCCTCCATCAGCTCCCTGAAGAGACAAGCAGCAAGAAACCTCTTCGGCCTTGCAACGTTTGAAGTGAAACTTTTTGGGAAATACTGAAAGTCACTCACAGTCCCAGGGGAATGGTGATCCATTTTTTTCCACCCTCCCTTCTTTGTAGTTTGCTTTCCCCTATATACTTTTTTTTTTCCTTACTGCAGCTTTTCTGATCACAGTATCAGAGTGACTTTATCGCCGTCACCTCCTCATTGTGAACCAGCCCATCCCTTGGAGGCACAGAGCTATTGTGGAGGTGGTAAGTAATTTGTTTTGTTCAATGGATTCCTTGTTATGCATGCATGCAAAGCCACTTTTATCTCACATTTAAATTTGTGTTTTCCCTCTTATGATTGGTTTTGTGACATCAAAAAGCTCTCAGCATCTTCAAAAAAATCAAGAAGAACAAACTCTTAGAAAAATAAAATAAAAATAAAAAGAAATCCTTCTTAATACACCCAGCATTTCAGTGCAGCTTTAGAAAAGAAGAGATTCACATGGGATACTGGCTACTAACGACTATGGAAATAAGCCTGATTTTTTGATCTCTAGGCCCAAACATTATTCATTTTTTTTCCTTAGCCTCAAACAATGTCTTCAGATAGCCCAGGTAAAAGCAAGCCAGAAACAAAACAACATCATAGAGGAATTGCTTTATGCAGATACTTTCAGCTACACTACACAACTCACATTGTCTTTGAACCCAGTGTGATGAGAGAATGATTTGAGACTCCAGGGACAACTCCTGGATATGTTTTTACTTCAGCACACTGTTGTGAGACAGAAATCTTTGGCTTAAGAAACGTGTTCAGCAATCTTCTGCATTTGGGGGGTGTTTATTTCTGTCTCTCTAGTAACTCTTTGGACAACGTTGAGAGCTGAGGTCAAGGAGCAGACATACTGGGCATGTGAGTTTATGGAGAGTCTCTTTAACCTTTAAGAAAATATTTTGTCCGTGCTTACTGGATGGCTGAGAGCAGGAGTGGAGAAGTCCAAGCAAATCCTCCTCATAACCAGGATAATAATGGCTATAATTGTGAGGCTGCTTTTCAGGGAAGGAGCCATGTATATCCTTTCATTTTTCAGTCACCTGCCTACTTTTCTAAGAATGCTTTTATCAATTTGCTTCTTGGGAATTGGTTAGAATTTGCCTAAATATCTACAATGAATTGAAATATTAAACCTCATTACAAGTGAATTGCACATAGCCTGTGGACTCTGGCATGCAGGACCCAGCTTTTTAGATTCAAATTACTCAAGGAGAAAACACAGTCCATAGAATGGCTTTCAGAGGTTTTCTGAGAAATTGCATCATAAACTGTTCTGAACATTTATCTACAATTCAATTTGTTTCTGTAAAATTCAGACTCTTTTTAGAAGCAACTGAACAACAAAGATTTTGAAAAATTTGATCCTCTATGACATTTCCCATTCAACACTGATTCTTTGACGAAGAGGTGTGGACCATAGGGCAAGGGATCTTCTCTGAAGCAGCAAGGCAATGCACACAGCAGAGGCCCTGCTGCCTCCCAGGCATCCTGCCTCTCCAAGTCATGGTGAATAAGTGATGCTGGCTGGGACATGTGTGCTTTTAATAAAATGCTCTTTAGTGTGGAAAAAAAACAGAGCCCTGTCTTGCTGCAAATTTACAGTTATAAAGCTGGAGTCACTTCACTGACCAAAGCAGAGCCCTTTGCAAAAAAAAAAATGGGCAGGTCAAGTTTAAGCATGAGCATGATGATCTTACATCTCACACTGTAGGAAAGACCTGGGATGCAGAGACAGTCATCCTATACTTTCAGTAAAATATTTTGTCCTAGATTTTTCCTAGGGGAGGGGATTTCCCTTGCCCCAAGGTGGGAAATACTGCATTTCCATAACTGTGGCAGGAGCAGGGGACTCAGGTTCACATCTCTTCAAGTGAACCCACACACACATAGGGAACACATCTACCAGCATTTGGCCCGATACATGTCTGTGTTGGGACTCAAAAAATGTACAAGAAGCATTCACACAGTGCAAAACAGAGGTGTGACCTAAATTGTGTGTTGTGCACCAGCCACACCCCTTTTATTAATCACTCACCATATCCAAGGCAGATGCAGAAGAGAGAAATCTCTGCAATAAACAAAAACTTCATTGAGATTTAATTCCACTGCAAGGGTACTTGTTTTAAAGTGAAGTGTAGGCTTTACTATCTCAGCTGTCTAACCCGTGAGTGCTACTGGGACCCTGTACCCAGAGCCACAGAGGTGTTTAGGTGCTTAATTCTGGCAAATGTGTCCCTTTCTTTCCCAATGAAATCAGTTCTTCTGTTCTCAGCCTCTTTGTGGATGTGGACTGAAGGTATTAATCATCCTGAGGAAGGGATTTTGGGTACTGTTTGAGCCTTTCTGCTGCCTTGAATGGGAGCAGGACTGAGCCCTCATTGCCTGATTAGGAAGGTAATTTGAGGCCATTAGCAGCAAAGGCAGGAGGAAGGAGGTCTTCTAGCAGGGCCTGAAACCTTCCCCCTCCAGCCCCATGTTCACTGCTGCCCTTGAATTTTAGGGGCTTTTCATTCTGGCAAATGTATTTTATGAACCTGATGTACACTTAGCTAGAACAATCCCACACTGGGATCCAATTTCAGACCTACAAAGGTTGATTTATCCTTTTTCAGGCTATGTACTCATTTGAACTAAAATTACCCTGCTGCCAGCCTTCTTGATAGCAATTACATCTAAAGAGAGAGAACCACTGAAATTCATGTATTGGTAATGGTCTTTCCATCTATATTTTTCCTTGGGGATAAAGTTGTATGGGAAAATTAGACACATTAGCCTAGGAAAAATAGTGAACAAAAATATATACTTTATATTTTTAAAAAAGTATCCTCATGCTACCAATTAGAGACATTATTTAATGCAGGTATTTTAGCATTATGGTGCCAGTCTGTATATAAAACAGAACAAAACCATTTTTGATAGTTATTTAAGGGCATCCTAAATACACTCAAGAATAGTACATTTTAATTTTCAATAATGCCAGCAGACTCAAGCATTCAGATTTTAGCATAACCAGCAGGAAAACTGTTTGATGTTTTAATTATGTCCCAGAAAATGCTGAATGTGTTATAAAAGAAATCTGAAGAGGGAGGGGGAGAAAAAGGTTTTTATTACTGCTCAAGAGGAAGGACGTTTTACAACATAGCATTAAAAATGTAAAATGGAATAAAAAAGAACTCGGATAGTCAAAACTTTGTCTGCAACAAAGTAGGCCAGAGAAGCACAATAATATGTCTGTTAGAAGCAGTCAGCAGTGAGAAGTGAAGGAGAACATTTACATAGACACAGGGCTGAAGGAAAGGAAAAGCCTTAAAATAACCCCAAAGTCTTTTAAATTATGTTTAAGACTAGCCAGAACCCGGTAACTATTCCCAACAAGGTGTCTCGGAGGATTTCAGAGTTCCTGATTAATGTGGTGACCTAGTGCTCTCTGATGCAATGCATTTAAAACCCAGCTGGGTATTCGCAGCCGGGATGAGGCTGTTGGGACTTCCTGGGGCTCCATCCTGCTGGCACCGGGGTCAGGCTCCGCAGCAAGACTCAGGAAAGGTGTCCCCAAGGGAGGGGAAAAACGAGAACCTGAATTGTTGGGAATGAATTGAACCAGATGTACAAAGCCCCAGCAATTCAAGCAGCAATAGGAAGTCGTGGAGGGGGGTGGGAAATTGCCGAGGTTTAACTCTTCCTGCCCTTGGCAGGTGGAGGAGGAGGATGAGGGGGGACAGCACTCCCACACCCCATGTCCCCAGTGCAGGGAGCAATGCAGAGTGGCAGAGCCACTGCGGGATGGGGCTGTGTGAGGGGTGTGGGCAGCCAAAGCCTCTCCTCTGCTCATCACAAGCCCAGGATGTTGCCAGTCCTTGCACGCTCGTATAACCACAAAGTCACTCATTTCTGTCACTGAACTCTTTTGCCTTCCTGCTACTGTGAGCTCCTTTAAGAAAACAACATCTTCCATTTGGTTCAGATATATAATTTATGCCATGTTGATACATTTTTATCCCAAGAAATGTTTACTTTAGATATTTTTAAAACGTCTATACAGTAAATTTGTGTATGTATATTTATATTCAGATACATATACAACACATATGAAAGGCAGGTCCATGATTGTAGATAGATACATCTTAGTACCATTGATGCTACAAAAAAGTCAGCACAAAGCTTTCTGAGGCTATGGCTTGTTAAAAAAAAATAACCCTTTATTGATAAAATCATAAATTATGTATCTAAACAAAGCAAACAAAAAAAACCAAACAAACCCTGTTTTATTATGTAGTTGATAATGTCAAAATGATGAAAGATTTTGGAGTCAGGTGTCAATGAAACAGTGCTGTGAAACCTCCTTGAGCAGAATGGTATTTCAAAATGCCCAGTGTCATGCCTGGGTATTATGATATATGTTTCTTATTTGCCATCTCAGTTCTTAGAGCTTCTGTGCTTTTGATATCTCGACTGTTTGCTTAAACTCTGTATGCAAAAACAAAGCTCAAATACAAAGCTGGAGTATTAAGATTAAAGAAGAACTAGGATTCCAAGATTAAAAAGTGAGATGAATGTCTCTTGTAAATGTGTATTGTTAGTCTCATTTTAGAGGCTTTTTGGTAAAGATTAAAAAAAAAAAAAAAAAACAGAAAAATCAGCATAGCAAAAGAAATAGTCCAAAACGCTTTAAAAAGCAGTTGAAAAGTCTTCCTCCAGCTGTAAATGAGCCACACTGATGCCATGACAAAAGTTACTGTTAGAGGAGCAGCAAAGCCCCAAATGATGCTGTTTGCATGTTTTTCTCTTATTGCACCCTCTTCCCTTACATCTTCTCTATTTGATTACAGCCTGAAGCAGCCGCAGTGGGGTCGCATTCCCGGTGGCAAATCAGAGAGCAGAGGCATGGGGAGGGTGGATGCTCTTCCCCAAGGCCAGGCAGATGCTCCACGGTCAGGTGCGGTCTCCCAGTCCCTCTCACGGCACAGGGGTGT
The DNA here is from genome assembly GCA_034509425.1 of Eopsaltria australis. NCBI lineage: Eukaryota > Metazoa > Chordata > Aves > Passeriformes > Petroicidae > Eopsaltria > Eopsaltria australis. The sequence goes on along the minus strand of JAVTVJ010011652.1, from coordinate 3,128,741 downwards.
TTCCCAGGCCACTCGGAGACACATACACCTCTAGAGCTCAGCTCCCAGGCATCGAATGGTCCCACAGCCTCAGGCATCCTGGCTGCCGCTTTCTCCTCCCCACCTTGTCATTCCTCCCCCGTCAGAAGTGCAACTTGTTACCAAGAGAGCAGCTGGCATTGTTATTCGATGCTGTAAACTTTCACCTTTTGAATAGGATTTCTGTGTCTATGTCAAGGCTGGGAGTCTAAGAGTTCAGGGAGACAAAAACTTGCTTGACAAGCAAAGGTTTCTCTTTTAAAAAGAAGAAGGGGAAAAAGTGCTTCAGACTCACGGGAATAGGTGAAAATGAGAGATCAGAAGTGATCCTGAACTATCCGTCGTTGGAGGGTGCTGGGAGAGGGATGGGCATCCTTCGGTCCCCTGCTCCCTCCGGAGAGCCGGCACTGGGACATCTGTCAGCTGCGCCGGGTTTGGTGCGAGGCGTCGGCCGGGGAGCCGGGAGAGGACGGAGTGCTTTAGATTCAATTGCTTCCTACGGCCTTTTTTGCTTATTGCCATTGTTTGCACTTGTTTCTGGTCCCGGCCGGAGAGGAGGAGATGCTCCCCCTGCGGACCGGCTCCTCAGGCGGTATTGCAGCCGGGGCTCCTCGCCTTCCCGCAATTGATGCTGAGCAACCCCAGCTGCCACACACGGAACGCGACCGTAAATCTCCGGTCACTTACGGGCTGTTTCTCGCTTTCTCTTTCTGTGTGTTTCACCTTTCTTGACTTGTGAACCATGAAGTGTTTTCCAGAGGAGTATGTCCCTTTTGAAATGCACATTCTTAAAGTGCTGTACAGCATAAATGGACTTGTTTTTCTTAGCCACCTCTCACCGACACCTTAGAAGTAAACCACAGAGCTCCCCAGAGGTCTGCAGACCCCCGGGTTGAAAACTAACACTCTAATGTTAATCCTTTCAGCTGCCCAGTCCAGGAAATGTGATTATTTTGCAGCTGAAAGAACAGAGACACAGAAAGGTGATGCCAGAAAACAGGAATTTCAAAAGCGCTGCTCCCATCTAGGAGCACCGCCACGGCTGGAAGAGAGGGGCGGTTTTCCTACCCGTCTTTCAGATGCTATAGAAATCGCTTCCAAAATGTTCCCCTTTCATTAGTAGTCTAAATTCACATCTATAGGTGCTAAGCGCCGACAAATCCCTCTGACCTCAGAGCAGCGTGTGCCTGCCCACCCCCCGTGAAAATCAGACCGCCTTACTCCTTTCTGCAGCCGTGGCAGTAGCTGGGTCGTGAAAGGAGCAGTGCCAGGTTTTGGATGAGATACTGAGATTTTAGAGGTAGTTGGTGTTCATAAACACTGGGAGCACGTCTCCACCTACTCCCCGGGGATTCCTCTCCCTTAAAGTGAAGCACAGTTTGAACACTTTGATTCCTGCAAGTATATTCAAATTAAATTTGGCATTCACAGATTTGTAGGTTTTTGAGGCCAGGAGTGCATCCTTTTTTCACCCATTTTTCCCTGCATTCAACCCAGTAACTTGCATCTGACTAGAGCATAGTTTTTGTTTGATTAAAGCACATCTGCCAGAAAAGTGTTCAGACCTGATTTGAAGACATCAGGAGAGAGAGACTCCACCTCTCCCCTTGGTGGTTCATTCTAGTGGCTAATCACCCTCAATGTTAAATATTTGTGCCATTCTTGCTAGATTAAAGAGCATTTCAGTACGTGGCATTCCTGTGAGATAATGCTTGCAATGAAGTAACCTTTTAATCTTCTTTTTGATAAATTAAACAGTGTGAGATCTTTAGTTTTTGCACTGTCAAACATTATCTACAGTCAGTAAATCATTTCTGTGGCTCTTTTCTGAGCCTCCAATTTCATAATGCCTTTTTTTAACATGACAGTTGGATCCCACACTCTAGCATATGCTTGTCTGTGGTGTATTCTATAACCTGCTTATTCTTTTCTATGCCAAGAGGGTGAGAATCATCCGACCTAAGTTTAGCCAAACTAGAAGTTCTTGTATCTAAAAATCAGCAAAAATTCAGCTCATCTGCCAGGATGCCTCTGTAGCAATCAGAGACAGATGGACACTTCTGGAGGGCAGGCTTTCCAATTTAGGTAATTTTGCTTCAGGGTGTATCAGAACACCTTTTCTTAGAATTCTTCCCACCTTGCCAAGAGACTCATGTGTTGCAAGTGCCACCCCCTTACCATCAGCATTCTCTTTTGTCCCCCTGCCAGGTTCTCTGTTCTCCTGTACCTGTAATCAGCAAAGACTTGGAGAGAGCAGGTCAGAAATGTTTTCAAAGAGAAGAAAAAGTCCAAAAACTATTTGCAGAGGTGTTCTAATGTGGACGTAATTTTTATCGAGACTGATTGATATGCATGAGGCTATTGATGTTTACTAACTGAACCCATTCAAGAGAACATCAGCTGGTTGCAGACAGACCAGTACTAGACATTGCAAAATTTTGTTAAGGAGAAATCCCATTCAGTGATGACTCAGTCTTGACAAGTGTATTTTGGAGATCTGCCAAGTAGCCAGCTCCTCACCCGTTCATCCTGTGCCTTATCAGTATTGCAAATACCAATATTTCAATTGAAACAGTATGTGAATTAAACTTAACAGCAATTCCATAATTATCTCGCTTAAGAAATTCATTATAAAGTACCTCTAATCTTCATTTGCATTTTTCAGTCTTTTTTCTTATTCCTTTCAATTTATTTTGATTAATTGGCTCTTTTGAGCCAGCTGCATATGTTCCTTGGTTGGACTCTCCTGTTTGTATCTTTGGTGCAACTCTAGGTGTCTACTGACCACTGTCTTTCATGGCTGTAACTAATTAACTCCTGGCAGTCAGGAATGATGCACTGAATCCGTACATTTCTTATAAAAGGAATTATCCTTTGTAATTCTTTTTCTCTCTCTGTCATATTTTGTGAAGAAATCCATGTAATGCTTTATTTACCAGCTGTATGAAACCTCTGGCATATGCCTCCCAAATTGGGGACCCCCTAACAGCGCAATTGTTCCGCTTGCTGTGCTCCAGAGAGATCTTAAGGAGGAACATGTCCTGTTTTCTGGTTTGATTTAGTGGTCTACAAAGTCTCCTACCACTACCACCTCCTGAGCTTTCTGAGTCAGCTAGGTGATTGAAGAGGCACTTGAAGTCCTGGTGTTCACTCTGGGCTCTTGATAGCTGGAAAACCAGATAATGGTGCTTTTACTGTTCATATTTCACCTCTTTTACCCTTTCTGCTGTTCCTGAACAGGATGAGATGGCTCCAGGAAACAGCACCACAAAGTCAGCAGCATGAAGTGGATGATGATGATGGGGTGACATTTCCTGAAAGTCTTCTGCCACTGGTATTTTGTGAAGGGTCTTGACAGTGTGATGGCATCCCACAGCTCCTTGTGCATCTTCAGGTGAGTGCACAGTGTGCCCACAGGCCAGCCAAATCATAGCATCAGAGGAGTAAAAGACAGGAAAGGTCTGTCAGATCACAGAGCACATGCCCCTGACAGTGAGTACTGCCATTCCTGCTCCAGCACACGTCAGATCTCAAACTGAGACCACAACTGTTCTCAGCTAAAGGGCCAAAGGGGGCTGGATGCACTTTTTCTCCATTCTGTTTTGTTTTGGTTTTGAAACTTGGTATTCTCAATGGTTCAGAAAGACTTTCTGCTGTGCGCTGGTGGATGGAAAGCTGAGCCCAACACTTGAGTCTGGTTGCTGTGCTGCCCTGGCTGGTGGTGTGTGTGGGTCAAAGCAAATCAGTTTTTCCACCTTTCCCTGAGAGTGAGTCATGATGGACACTAATAAAGTGAGCCTTCTCTCCTCATCCAGACAAGTGAGTTTTTTTCTGAGTCTTTATAGAGCTCAGGCAGAAATCAATCGCCACACAAGCTACAGAAAATATCCCAATAACACCCAGGACTTTTTGTGGCACAAAAATCACAGTGATCAAAGTCAAGTACTTCGATAGCTTTAGGCAAAAATACCTCCCAAACCATGTTGTCTCTTTTTGTCATCTCCTCTGCTGGTGCCTGGGACACAGCAGAGGAATGGGAAGGCAGCCATGCTGATGAGCACCACAGTGACAAGGACAAGCCTCTGAGGGAACAGCGTTTGAGCCCAGAGCTAAACAAGAAGGGTTGGAAAGGAGCAGAAGTGGGAAGCCTTAGCTGGTGTGAGAAGAGTGAATTAGAGAGTGAGCAGTGCTGTGGGCTAGAGACGGGAGCTGGGAGGAGGAGATAATTGCAGGGGAAGAAGGAGTGGGAGCCAGGGAGAGTGGCTGTGGCTATAACTGGAGAAAGAACTTGAGAAAGGTTGGTGGAGAAGGATCAGAAGGAGCAAGGCAGGAACTATATGTGTAGTGAGTGGATAGGAGCAGAGGGGCTGGCAGGGTGAAGGGAAGGAGGGGGACTGGAAAGTTGGAGTCAGATCTGTGTGAGCTGTGTGAGCCAGAGCTCACCTCTGTGTCCTTCCCACTATGCCCCATCTGGGGAGAGCATAGACCTTCACAAAGCTGCACTGGGAGTGATGCTCAAAGACTCATTTGTCTGGGCTGGGTGAAGACAAGGCTGTGCTGATTCCGTGTCCTCTGACATCTCCAGCCTGCTGAGCTTTGGTGTCAGCAACCTGCCAGTTGTGCAGCAGAACTGCTGTTGTGTGTTCTGTGATTCTAACACAGCAGGAAGTGTGCATTCAGCTCCAGAGACAGCACAGCAGCCCAGCCTTGAAAGTCACAGTGCATTCAGCTTCCTGCCTCTCTGTGCAACTTTTTGTGACACAAGTTTAATTCAGCGGGATGTTTGCAGCTACTGATTTTTATTCTCCTTTCCTGCGGTTCAGGTGCTTGTCTCTCACTGAACTAGAAAAAGTTCAGGTGGGACAGGTCTCTTGAAGAGCAGAATTCACTTCACATGGCTACAGAAGACCCCTAGAAAATTTGGTCCATTCATTTGTGGACCAGAGGAAAGACTTTGTGACCACAGGTGCCAGTCAAGGAGCCAGACTTCTCTGTCCAAGCTTGCAGGGCTCCTGCTATGATCCCTTAGGAGTGTACCATTCCTCAGGAATGAAGACAGCTGTGTTGCAACAAGCAGTTGTGGGAAACTAGCAAATCAGAAAAAAAAGGTAATAAAAAAATCAGGGCTTAAGGTGCATTGCAGTTGTTGTGGCTCTCTGACTTTCATGGGGGAAATTTGGAAGTGCTTCTCCTCGAACATGAAGTACGTTGAGCTGAATGGCAATCACTGCAAATTACAAAGATTCAAGCAAGCTTCTCTATATTTTTGTGAGGTCTGATTGTTTCTTCTTCTTGCCCCATATTATTTGCTGTACAAATCCATTAGCATTGCTTTTTCTTGCTGCATCCAAGATACTGCAGTCTATCACTTGAGCTATTCACATTACATTTTATCCTTTCTTTGCAAGACAATCTTGTCTCCAATCAAAGACCTCTTGACAAAAGGAAATAGGAACAAGAACTTGAGATGGCATAATGCAGCAAAGTGCTTTCTGTACACCTGCACAATTCAGTCTGCCTTTACTTTCGAAATTATGCTGGAAGATTTCTGTTGTTTACGTTTGTTTGTGTGTGCCCCGACCCATTGCTCATTTAACCTTGAGGTTCCCTTCATTCCTCCTTCCCCCCACTGCTTCCCTTTTCTGTACCTCCAGCAGTTATTATTTTCTTTGTTGGTAGCAGTTGCTGTAATTGTGCTGCTGCAGTCAACACACAAGCATTTCTTTAGTCCTTTTTCATACCAAGGAGGCTGAGTGCAACAGTCGTGTGGGTGTAAGTATTTTAGATGATTTGTCAAACAGAATCTAGTGTCTCATTTTTAGAACATCCTTGTTAAGGCCAATGATGAAGGGCTTTAGATTGATTCAGGATTTTTTTTCTGTAATAAAAGGATACATTTGAGGGGAAAAGTACTTAAAAATCAAAGGTATGATGGGAATGACGGTGCAGAGCTGGAGTTCCAGCAAGGTCTGCAGCTGATTTTGGTTGAGTCATGTTGTCCTTTGAGAGCATTCTGGACAGATTCCCTATGGGAGGCAAGGGAGACAGGAATTATTGCCTTTCTGTGAAAAGGTAGCTATTACAATTCCTGCAGGGCAGGTGGAAATCATGCTGTGTTATTGACACCCACCTCCTTCGGCTGCTCCTGCTACAGACCTTTCTTTGGGTATCACTGAGGAGTACATTGAGGATACATTTGCCATGTCCCAGACATTTCTTTTTTGGATGCTTCTAGATCCTTTCTATGTTTCCCAGTATGGCTGGTATAACTGTGATCACTTCTTTCTCTCTCAAATTGCTTTGTGACAATTTATTCACTACCTCATGTGCAAACTTCAAATCCTAGGGTTGATCCAAAACAAGTTGACTTTGTTAGAGTCTGAGCTGTGATGAGGTAGGGTTTTGTAGGCTGGTTTCCTAGGTCACCTGAGAGACAAGATGTGGGGAGGAAGTCTGAGAGCAACTCTAGCAGCAAGCATGTGTTTCCTCACAGAAAGGTCCCTTAAATTCTCTGACCTTCACTTCCCAATGACATAAATGTGCATCCACAAAACTTTGCTCATGCTGGTGTATTTGTTTGAGACAGGCAGAAGCATTCATAGCTGATCATTTTGGCTAACAGAGTAATATTGAAGGATCACCTTTTTGATACAACACACAGCACTCAAATGTGTTTTCCCAAATATTTTTTGGGCAGAATGTAGTTCCAAGCAAGTAGCTTTGAATGTCCCCACATTCATTGCTGCCCCTGTGCTGGCGTCCTGAGGCTGCTGAAGCCACATATGAGTGGTGAGGATTAACACTGGAGATGGATCCCATGTTTTAGGATGGAAACCTTAAATGATCTATAATCTGCAGTATCCCTGATGGTGAAACCTGTTCTCACCCACACAGTTGTCAGGGTCAAGCCTGTTGAGTCACAGTTATTGGGAATGTTGTAGATGATTCATAAGCCCTGCTCACCCCCTTGATGACTGTCATGATCTGTGCTCCATATTTAATCTCAGATGGCAATTTGTGGCAGGAATCATTGCTTTCACAGACAGAAAAGAGAGCATGAGAAGTTAGTAATTGTGTCCACTAAAAATCCCAAGTGACTTACGATTTATGAGGCAGTTTATTTATTCTGCACCACTTGTGTGTATACTCCTCCACAATAACCTGTGATTTTATGGACACACTTTTCACCTCAGAGATGTTTGCCTTTTGATAGTGAAACCAATCATTGGTGCAAACACACTATTTCTAACACTGTGTAGTCTCCTATAGTCTGTAATAGCTGCTACATAAGTGAATCACTAATGATGATATCCTTATTTGAAGCAAAATCTGGCTGCTGACATCTTCTCTGTGTTACTTATCTCTGTGAGTCTGTGCTCTGTAAATTCACTGGAGCTGTTTTCTACCAGTGACAGACCTGACTCTTCACAACAGTGATGAGGTACAAGCAATTCAATTCCTCTGAGTTAACAATCTTGGACCTTTATCCCTCCCTTGTTTCCTCTCACTTTTTCCACTGGCAATGCCACCCATTACTTTTACATTTCTCTGTGATCCACTGACTCACTGACTCCACATGGGATAAAACAGTGGTGTGCATCCCTGTACCAACCAGCTTGACACAGAGACTTGTGTGAGGCAGGGCACTGCTGCGAGTTTATGCCTCTCAACAGAGGCTTTTACAGTGGATGTAATTGCAGAAGCACCTATGAATATACCTCACTGATGGTGTTTTGTCCTGGATGAGACTAAAGATCCTTTAGAGAGAGAATTTGTAGCATAATCAGGAAATAAGAGGAATTCTTTTCTTTTTCCATCCCTGCTTCTCTAGCTAATTGTTTTCCTCTCTTTAAGCTTATCTATAGACTTATAATCTCACCTCAGACCTGGGAGCCAGCATAAAAAGCTCTTACCCACCAGGTGGCATTTTCTCATGTGTCCAGGCTTAATTCTAAAATGAATGTTTTGTACATATAATTATAAAACTGAGGGCCAATAAGGTGCACCTGTAGAGCAGAAACTTGACTGTTTTCAATTCTGTTCTAATTATCAAGCCTTAGAGCAAAAACTCAGTTTCAAAGAAAACTTTCTGTACAGGCCTCAATAGAGTTAAAGGAGAAACATTTTAAGTTGATGAGCTGACACTTGTAGAAGCAAATATATTAAATAAATCATGATTCGTTTTGGGGCTAAATCTGACTTACATCAACTCTGGAAAAAACTAGATCCTAATGAGTGACAGTTTGGTGTTTTCTGTCACTTCCTACAGTAATGGCCCCAAGCTGACACTGCTCTGTGGGAGTCTAATACTTCTGAACAAAAGTTTTTTTGGAGTGAGATAGACAAGGTAGAAATCCCAAGGTGACTGGAAGGAATGTCTAATGACTGGAAAGACATATTTACTGGCAGACTGTATGTAAGCTGTGACAGTTGACAGGGCTTGATTGTAATAAATATAGTTGATGAAGAGAAGGCTGACAGGTGAGGACAGAGAGAGAAAAAGAGTCAAAAGATCTGCATTGGCTGAACCCTATTAATGGTAAGTTGGTAACAAAGCCCAGAGTCATAAAAGAAAACAGGTATCGCAAACTGATGCCTAAACAGTGAAATGTGTAGGACTTGCAGGTTGCTGTAACAAGCTCAGATTTGTTGACCTTTCTTCCAGCTATTTTGTAAGTAGTGTTTTCCGTTGATATTTCAGCAAGCAGGCACCTGATATTTTTAAATACTCTGTATGATTAGAGATGTAACAGAATAAACCCTGATCAAGGTCATAATTATTGCTTCAATCTCTAACTTTTGTTGCTTTGATCAGAGAATTTGATGTTGGAAAATGTGCCCTCACGTGCTGTGAAGGAGGAAATGTTGCTGGAGATAGGTTCTGCTGAAAACAAAAAGGATATTTCCGAAGGAAATTAAACAACATAAAACCTGAAAGTGTTTCTTTAAATGCAGAGGCTCACCACACACACACACACACACACACACACATGAAGTGATTGACCCTGGAAATGGAAACAACTCTGGCATATTAAATCATGACACTTTATAACTGACTGGTCAGAGTTTCAACAATAGGATTTCCAATGAGCTCTGCACTTTCTTCCCCCAGGCAAATGTCACACGCTGAAACTAAACAGGATCTTTTTTTTTCTTGTTCATCCCCACGTGCTGTTTTCTGTGCCCAAGATACAAATCTGTATTCGAAAATGCCTTAACCCTTTGGAAGGGCAACCCTCCTCTTCATGCCCCAGGAGAAGGGAGGTTTGTGTCAGCTGTGGGACGTGGGGACATCTTGCCTGCTTTGTCACTAGGGTCAGTCTGCGTGTTTATTGCACTCCCATTTCAAAAGGAAAGAAAGGAAAAAAAAAAACATTCGTAAGGGAATATCTATCTGGAGGAAAGCACTCAGGAATTGCACAAACTTAATGTAAAGGTTAATAACAAGGAGCATCCCTTGTTGGGAATATCAAGTGAGAGCCCTTCTAAACTCTGGAAACGGGCCCGTTTAACAGCAGTGTCACTGTTTGCTTGCTTTCATCACACATGGACAGAGGTGAAAATCCCCTCACCTTCTTGCCTGTATGAAACACAAAAGTATTTGTGAAATATTTAGACAATTAAAATATTGAGAGAACCTTTCTTTTTAAAAACTGCTGTTATTTAAGTGGATCCCCCCCTTTCCTCCCCACCAGATGCCACAGCCTCTTTAAGTGGTGCTGTGACTAAATGAATTGTGGGGAGCGCCAAGGAAAATAAAAAGAGACCACAAAGTCACACTACAAAGGCTCTCAGGGTAGCACAGTGCTTACGTGTCAATCACAGCAATGCCCCCTCTTTGCCTGTCTCCCACAGAGCACTGGATCCAGCCACTCTGCTTCCCACCCCTACCTGTTTGGAATTGCAGGATTCAGAGCTGTGACTTGTCAGCATGGGAGTTGTCAGCCTAATTGGCACATCACACACACTTTATACACTCCTCTGGTTGTCAGTGCCTGCTTACACCCCTCTGCACACCCTGTAGGTGGGCATGAGAGTGTCCTGTCAGGTAAAAAGCTCTCCACACAAGCACACAGATGCTTTCTGGCTTGATATAAGATAATGTTTGGACCCAATGACCTTAAAAATAATTTCTGACCTTAATGATACCCACAGACACTTTTTATCTGTCCTTTGTATGCTGGTGTATTGCATTCCAGGACATACACACACACCTCATCTGCTGTCCTGTGCATGTGATGTCAAAGTGAATCCATGGTCATTTCCTTCAGTGGCCATTCTTTGATACTCAGGCAGAAGATGGGGCATCATTGTATTTAAACAGAACAAATACACTTAATTGTATATCTGTAAATACACAAACACACACAGACTTTCTGCTCTGAAACCCAGGCTTGTGAAGCCTGAACTCCATGTCAACAAATTTCTTGTGTAGTGAAGGCCCTGAGCCGTGCAGCTGGAAGCACAAGACAAAGACAGTGATATGTAATCTGTGCTGTAACCCTTGATTTTGATTGTTTTTAATATATGTTTCTGTTTTTCTGTACATAATTTACCTGGTTTGTTTGTTTTTTGGTTTTTTTTTTTTTTTTTTTTTTGTTTTTTTTTTTTTTTTTGTTTGGCCTTCTGCAGAGACTTTGCCACAGCTTTAAGCTGATGAGAACACAGAAACTTTATTCACTCAAAAAGCAGTGTTGGAGCCAGTGTAAGTGGCTCCAGATGCCTTGCCTTTTTGTCATCTCTTTCAGGCTCCAGGACACATTCAAGTTCCTTGCCAGAAGAGGTAAGTACAAGACAAAGCAGGAATTAAAGTCTTCATTGGGTGTGTCTTCTTTCATATGGAAACCTCATTAAGTCAACATGACTGTGATCATTGCCTGCTTCAGGTCAGTCTTTCATTTCAATGCTGAAAATGTTAAGAACCATGTTTTTAAAGTGAGTATAGCATTAGCACAGGACACCATTTTTTGGTGTTTCGTGGCCTAATCAAAACACCATTGAATGCAAAAACTGAATCCTAATACCAGGGAAAATTTTTTGAGGTTAAATTCAAAAGGAAAGAGAATATTGCCCTTCTGGAAACTGGGGATACTCTGCAGAGTGAATTTCTATTGCTGAGACAGGGTTAGTCTTGCATCTCTAGGGCTTTTTAATGGAAGTCATATAACTGTTCTACCACGTATTTTGCATCTTTGAATATAGACTGGTTTTGGGTAGCTTCTGAGAGCCATGTTTCCCAAGAGGGCAATAATGAGCAGTCTATTGGCATAAGATGTATTATTAGGAACTCAATAATGGTTCTGAAGGCTGTGAATCTCACTTGAGACAAAACTTGTCTGAGCCTACACTTAAGACTTTCAGAAAGAGCAGAACCAAACTGATCTTGTGATTCCTAAAGCCTGAAGAAGGCCAGGTCCTGTACACTGGTAAGAATGATTTTTACAGGTCTGTTCATGCAACTGGGATAGGGATGAAGATTGTTGATAATGCTTCTATGTAACTTCTGCTCTGAACACTTCATCTGGTTCCCAATGAGGATAAGCTAAAAAGATTTGTAGCTTTCCAAGTTTTGCACACATTTTTCCCTGCAGAAATTTTTAGTGTGTTCACATCTCTTCCTTCAGTTTAGATTCTCTCTAAAAATATTATACAAGTTAGAAAAAAACCAACCAAACAGAAAAAATGCCTTTTGTGTCATAACTATAGAATTCATTATAATCCAAATTAAAGTTTCAGCTAGATACACAGTTATGTATGGCACCAAACACAACATGAGGGATGAGTCAGTAGCACTGGCATAAGGTTTACAATTGTATTTAAGTTGTTAAGAAGGAAAAAAGTGTTTTGTTGCCACAGTAGGTGCAGGATAATGCCCAGGACTTCAGCTGCAAAACTCCTGTTTTGTCTTTTGCTATTTGTTCATAAAAGCTTGCCAAGTGCATGGATCCTCATTAAATGCCTTGCTGTTGTTATAATGGCATGAGAACACCCAGCAAGTTTTTTGTGCCAGAGGAAACTTCTGTGAGAAAAAGAAGCAAGTACATGATGCTGTGCTTTCAACAGACACCATTGAGAGCTGTGTTTGGGGACTGAGGTGTCAGCTGCTTATCAATACAGCCACAGAGTTGAATACATCAGGGAAGCTTTAAGAAGAATGGGAGAAATAGAAAAAGTATGTAAGAATAACGGGGCAATATTATTTCCAGTGTTAAATGTGCTGTAGGAACTGTAGTTTCATCAAGGAGAATTTTGCGCTGCTGTGTTCCAGGCTTCTCGTTTGGGTTGATTACATGGCAACATGGAATTGATTTCTTGAGCTTAGGACAGTTGGCAAACTTGACTAGACTTGAAATGAACCTCTTTGATTCTGTCTGCAAAATTACAGCAGATTTGATAAAGTAAAGATGTATCCTTTGAAGTATTCCCTATCAACATAAGTGCTAAGAACACTTGAGTGAAGGAATTTTAACAGTTTTGAAAGCAGTAGCAAAAGAACATCAATGAGGATTGCAGCTAAGGGCATGCCCACAAGGCACTATACTAACTGCATCTATCCTGCAGGCAATAAGCAATTGCTAAAGATTCCAGACTTTTTAAAGTTCATAGTTCATCTCATAAAAACTTTACTTCCAACTTGTGATAGGTTTTTGCTGGTTGGGTTTGTCTTTCAGTAGACGGCTCCAAGAGGAGGCCTCACCAAGCAGATCTGTGTAAGGCACGAAGAAACTTTCTCTTTTTTGTGTGTCACATGATGATTGCAAGGTGTGAAGTGTGATCATGTCCTGTTGTACCCTGTCTTAAGAGCATGGAAGCTATAATTCTTCCAGGCACTTCAACACCAGAAAAGCATAAGCCCAAATGCTGTGTGGATTCCAGCCCACATCACAGAAGAGAAGGGCTGTCCCTCACATTGCAAATTTCTCACGAGTGCTGGATTTGAGATGCTCATGTTGCTGCAAGATGTTTTCCCTTGAGCAGGAAACAACATGAAGGACAGCTAATGATCCAGTGTTGTTTCAGTTGGGCCAGATATCTGCTGTGCAGCTCTGATTCTACTGGCCCACCAATGTCAATGCTCTTACTGCTGTGAATAGTGCTTGTGTTGGGCAACTTGCTGTGCCTTGCAAATTTATCATTAGCAAGAATGAACACTAGGAATAAATGACAGAAGAATCTGGATGGAAACAAGACAAAAACAAAAGTTGGTTTTAAACAGCAAACAAGATCTGAGTTGCTGGCACTTGGTAATGAGTCACTGAGCGACTTGGAAATTTAATTTGGACAGTAGAGGAGATGTAATTAAAAAGCTTTTACTTTTAATGAAGATTTCATACGGGTGATACTTGGTAGATTTCAGTGCAACCACAGCAAATTAGTGATAGCCACAGTTATGGCAATTAGGGTTCTAAAGACATGATCCTGTTACTGTGGCTTAATGAACTACTGTATGTCAGCAGAGCTGTGGGAAGTGGCACATGTATGCCCTCAGCCCAAACACGAGGGTGTGAGTCAGTATAAACATCTTCCAGCAAGTTTTAAGCAAACACCACACAGTAGTGGACAAATAACATGTACAGTCAGTTTCTGGTGCTCAGCTGCTGAATAGGCTGCAGTAATTTAAAATATCTGACTTTCCAGAGAAAAAATGGGAGAAACATGTACATTTTGTTTTAGATAAGCTAGTGTGTTTCCCTGAGACATGTGGTTCCCAAATTCCCTTCATAGTAGTATTTATTTGATGAAGGCATTATTTCCAGAATGGAGATGTAAGAAAAAGAATAAAAAGTGATTGTGACAGAGAGCAGCTGAAATGGATTCAAGATTAGCAAGGTGTGAACAACTGTTTTCACCATGAGCCTGCTCCAAAGGCAGTGAACTCACCAAGGCTGTTTCCTGTTGACTGCAAAAAGTTTGGTGTAAAACTCAGCTTCCACAGTTTAGTTAAGAAAATGTAAGCCAGTAAAACATTATTTGTTCTGATATACACTTTTCCTGATGTCATGCCTTATTAATAATGGAAGCACACAAGGGGTAATGGCTTTAAACTGAAAGAGGACAGACTTAGATTAGATATTAAGAAGAAATTCTTCACTGTGAGGGTGAGGCCCTGGCACAGGTCACTCAGAGAAGTTGTGGATGTTCCATCCTGGAAGTGTTCAAGGACAGGCTGGGCAGGACTTCAAGCAATTTGGTCTAATGGAAGGTGTAGGTCTAGTAGAAGGTGTACCTGCCCACAGGAGGGGGACTGGAAGTAGATGAACTTAGAAGTCCTTTCCAACCCTTCCAAATTATGCTGTGGTTCTATGAAATTAATACTTTTTTTGACCTTCGTGCTTTTCGTGCATGAAGCTCTACCTTGCTCAATACTGAGGCTTTACTGCTGATTAGGTATCACTTTATTCATTCACTGAAAGCTAATAAAAATTGGCTGATTAGACAACCCCAGGCAGCACATCTTAAATAGTCATTAAACAATCATTACAGATAGAAACAGCTACAACTGGCTTCTGTTGAAATGCTGCTGATTATTATATAATCCTTTTTCAAGTCAAAATGAATGCATAATCAAAGCACAAAGCAAACAGTTTGAAAGTTCTGAGCTGGCTGTGCAAAGCTATAATGTATCAACAAACCTCTAAATTAATGCCCAATTCAGTAGATGAGCGTTGATGTACAGCAGAAGTAATTGAGGAAAAAGTGCGAAACCATGAGCATCAGTGAAACAACCTTCTGAAATAACTTCATCTAGAGCCCTGCAGTAAAACCTTGCAGCTCTGACCCAAAGACACGTGTCTGGTGTCAAGGAGTAAAGGTGAGTACACAGTTCTTGTTTTTATGGATACTGTTATTTACAAAGAGTCACATTAAACTTTGCAGCTGAAGACACACAAACACTGAGATAAATCCAGTACAGGACCAAAATATTTTGAATTGAGCCTTCCTCAATAACATTTCTGCTTTGAACAGACTCCTTAATGAACTTCAACAAGGAAACCCTCAGATAAATAAGGATACCTTCTGATCCTTATTATACTGGTACAAATTTGGAGCAACTTCAGTGAAAACTAGTGGAATTGTTCTGCATTTACTAACAGTGCAAATCAGCACAGAATGAAAACCAGAGACTTTGGGAAGCCTTAAGCCAGTAATTCAGGTTTCTGAATTGAGAAGATCACTTACTAAGGTTATAGTACAAAAACGTGCATCTTCCTCTTTCCCTGTAATAACATTTTCCTTAATAGTCCTTGCTTAATCTGTACATATTCTGCATGAAATAAATGGTCAGGATGTTTAAGTTTCCACCCTGTAGCACCTGCAAGTTACAGGCCAGATCTATTTGCTTGATTGAGGCAAGCAGGAGTCATTACCACATAGGGCAGCTGATCTTCCCCCGCTTAAACACCTGCAAATGCAGGTCATCTGGGAGTTTGAACCTATTAAGGTTCTTATAATTCAGACAAGGGCAAAATAGTTTGTAAAATGGTACATGAACAGAAAGATGAGAGAGAAGGAGAAAGACACTCTGGTTGGATGACAGGAAATCACATAACAATATTTGCAAGTGAGCTTTGGGAGCATGGTCTTTGTAATGGGGTTAGCTAATCCAGATAGTAATAAGGATAGGAAAGTCAGCAATCATAATCATATTTAATGGATTCCAGATGGAGAAATATAATTGTTCTCATTATCATTGTGAAAACTCCAAGGAAATACAATCCCAAGATACTTTACCTTGACAGGCAACCAGGAACAATATCCACATCAAGTCATGGGTTTTGTAGGTAGAGTTGTCAGTTATTTCCTTTTTGTAGCATTCCCTTCTAATGTAATGGTTTGATTAACCTAAGACATTCTGATGTGAGTATAAAAGCAATGTTAATGAAATGCCTGCTTAATTGACTGTGCACCTCTATACCATATGATGTGGTGGCTTACTAAATACGTTGTGGAATTAAAAAGAAAACCCAAAAGCCTTGTATATCATGAGACTTTTCCTTTGTAATGTGGTTAAAATGAAATATGACTGTAAGCACAGGCCTTTTTGGGTGCAGCTGTTCTTTTTGTTTGGGTTGATAATTGGAACCAGTCCCATGGGCCTATTTGATGTTATCTCTTGTTTAAAACTAAACTGTCAAAGCTTATCCCCCCTGTGTACTCAACAGGGAGTAGTTCTGGGGAAACTTTCTTCTTAAGTATTTTTAACCCCTCCTCCCTGCACGCATTCTCTAAACTGAACCAGGGCAGTCATGAAATGATGTCTTCACAGGAACACTTGTACAGCAAAATATTTCTTTGTGGAAAATTGAGCCTTTTCATGTTATATGTCTTTGTAACAGAGGCCTAAAAGAAAAGATCCCACAGCAGAAGTCAGATGATCAGGATGTGATCTCTCAGCTTTATAACAACTCGTCTCTGTACAAAGGGAGTCCTGCGCGGCATCCCCACGGCATGAGAGGAGCTCAGGGTGTGGGGCAGAGAGGCAGATGTCTCCCACAATATGGACCAATACTTGCTCCAGGAGCACCACACCTGGGTTTCACAAAGTCTCCAGTGTGACTTTGGCGTGCCTCATGCCAAGCTAATGCATTCAGGCAGCAGGGCACTATGGAGACTTTCCAGTTGGGGTGGTTGTACCTCAGGATTTTCTGTAAGGGGCATTGTAATCATTAGATGTAACCTCAGAATGATTAGATTTACCCAAGTTCAGGAGAAGTTGGACCCTGTGTTTTGGTTGGTTTTTTGAGTGGCAGGTGATAGGTAGCAGGGAGTACTCCTGCTGCAGTCCAGTGAGGAGGCATTTTGGGTTTGCTTCACACCTTTCATTTTCCTTTGATGTTACTGGAAATCTTTGGAGTGATAGTATTGAGACAAGTCAGTGATGTGATCTCAAATTAACAGCACTAAAACAGGCAATATTCTTTTGGCCATCAGGCCATTGTGTTATTTTCTTAGTTGGCTCCATTTCAGATATAATTTTGCCAAAAACCATCAGGCCTTCTGCTAGATGTTTCTGTTTGTACTGACAATTTTATCAGGCCTTTACACACATAATATTATGGTATCTATGGAGCCAACTTTAATGGAATAGGAGGAAGGAGAGATAAGAATCACTGATAGATGTCATTTTAATCTTCACTATCTTGGGCAAATGAAAAAAGGACAAAAGCTACAGGCTTGCTTGTTGCATTATTCTTGCATGTCCTGTGTCATGCACTGCTCCTCTTAAATGGCCCACGTGCAGGCTTAGAGAACCTTCCACAAACCCCCTAGATCATTTATGCACACTATTCATGTCACACTACTTTTTAAAAAGTATACCCAAACAATACACTGGTCTCTCCTCCTGCTGACATATTCACACCTCAGAGGTGTTGCAGTGGCCTGCAGGGGTAGGAAGCTGTGTGCTGGTAGTATGTTCAACTATCACACAGTATTTCTCATATAGGACAAACATCCAGTGCAGGCTGGGATCTGCTCTCTTGGCCTTTGTTGTATTAGATCTTGCCTTTGTCTTAGCACTCATTATCACTGTTTCCTTCTAATCTTTAAAGCCAAATGCAGCATTGTATCCTCACCTTCCCCAAATCCATTTGTCTCTCTCCCCTATAGACTCACAGCAGGACACCTGGAAGAGCCCTCCTGAGTAAAATCAGGAGTAAAAGCTGCTGATAGCTGTAAAAACAGCAAATGAACTTCCTATGTTGTGCAGCACTCAATGTGTCAGAGACGCTTTTGACAAGCAAGCACTTTGCAGTCCCCTTTAGAGAGCAACTGAGTTGGAATGTCTAAGCACAGGCTGTGGGTTGCAGGTTGATTTTGTGCCCCAAGAGAACAAAGATGCTTGTGATGCCCATTTGTAGAAGAGCAATGCCCAAGCTGTAGGTCCCTCTCACCATCACAAACCAGTCTCTGTAGACCTGTCATGTATGTGAGTTGGGGAATGATTCTTAGGTCTCTTGGGGGATGCCAGGACTTAGTACATTGTAGATAAATATAAGTTTCTATTTAAAACCAGTACTACTGGGACTAGATGTAAGAGGGGCTGGAAAAAGCCATTTCTAAAAATACAGGAAATAGCTATATGGTTACAGAAGTGAATTACCAGCTGTGGGTAATCATATAACTCACATATTAACAATGAGAATCCACTGTGTAAGGGGGAAAAACAACAATTCACATAAGCTTGAAAGACAATAGGCCAATTCCCGATCAGGCTGTGGAAAAAGAAGGAGCAGAGAGAATATATGGAGGGCAGAAAAAGTAAGGAGCTGGTGTTTTGTTACAGAAGAGCCCAAGGAAAAGGCAATTCTAGAAATGTCAGTAAGGGCAAAGCAAAATATTCATTTACGTTTAGGAGGTACTGCTTGCAAAAGTGAGGTTAAGAGTATGGACCTGAAAGAGTGTCAGGAGGTCACTTTGCTGGACTGCCCCATCTGTTCATGGATTCATCTCTGGAAGCAGCAGCCCCAGAAATAAGTGCAGTATAATCCATACAACACTTGGCACACAAGGCTCTCACAGCAATTTTGAGCTGTATCTAATACTGGACTGCCTCACTGTTGACAGAGAACTGATTAGACCTTGTGTGTTACAGGTGGGAAAACAGAGACATTCACCTTGTCAGTTATTGAAAGAGTGGAAACAGAAACAGAACCCATCCATTTTAGCTTAGTTTTCATCAATTTCAATTAGCCATCCAAACTTCCATTTCCTGTCATGCCTTTTAGCTGCAAGGACCCTATCTTACAGGGTTTTCCTGGCGTGTTCTGGAAAAGTTCATCTCGTCTTTTTCATTTTTTTTGTCCTCATCCCTGCTGTTGAGAACCTGAGTATTTCTGGTTTTTTTTTTTTTTTTCTGTGGGCCTCTCCAGTGCCTATTCCTTTAAAATCCCTTCTGAGTAATTTTGACTGTTATTCTAAGAAATAGTAGATGGTTTTGATGTGTGGAGCTATGCAAAAACTGTGTTCTCAACCTGTCTCTCTATCTGTTTTTATTCTTCAGTGTTAGAGCCTCATTCTCATGGGTTTGACCCGAACAGTTGCTTTTGTGTAGTGGGACTAATTTTAACCAATCATCCAATTGCCAAGGGGTTTCTCCACTCATTTCAAGGCAGCTTCTTTATACTATTCTCTTTGGTTCTCCTCTCCTTTACAGCACAGATTTTGCAAGAACACTACAGAATAGCTATTGCTGGAAGGCTCTTTCAGATCTAGCATGGTTTCCTCCCCAGAGGAGGGGGACATATTTGTCCTAAATGAATCATTGTGGCTCATTTTGGGGGTGCAGGCTGCTCCTAGGTCCTCCTGCTGCAGCTGAGGGTTTTCTTATGGCTTATGCTTCTCTGCTCTTCCATGGCAAGCAGAATCCTACACTCTACTAATCTGCAAGCTTGAGTAAATCAGGAAGTTTTAGCCACTGGCAAAATATCTGATCCAAACTCACAGTAAGGCAATGGAAACACCTCTCCTCTCCTCTCCTCTCCTCTCCTCTCCTCTCCTCTCCTCTCCTCTCCTCTCCTCTCCTCTCCTCTCCTCTCCTCTCCTCTCCTCCTCCTCTCCTCTCCTCTCCTCTCTCCTCTCCTCTCCTCTCCTCTCCTCTCCCCTCCTCGAGTGGTATTTGTGCTCAGATAGGATAAAATCCTTTATGCTATGAAGCATCCCCAGAGATACCCATCTGATTGCATCTTCTGTCCTGCTAGGGCTGCCTGCATATAAGAGTCATCATATTTACAGAATTGCTTGATTCTCAGCAGAGTTTAACTGATATTGTGCAAAGTTAAAACAAAGCAAAAATATTTTTTAAAAAAATTATTTATTTATTTTGCCTATAGGCAGTAACACCATTCCAGCCTATTACTCTTAAGCACTACAGCAAGACCCTGGAATGTAATTGCAGTCTTCATGTAAAAAAAATTTAGTGTGTTTTGCAATTAAAGAAAGAAAAGTAACTTTCATGACAAAATGACAAACTAATTTTTCCTTCCATTGTTTCTATAATATCTGTGACTCCTTGATGGCATGCAAGATTTTCTCCTTCTCATGAAACAGCAACATCTGCTATTCTTTATGTTTATCCATTGCTTTTGGAGCTGCAGGACTGGATCAACCCTAATTTTCAGGGTTTTGTGCACCATCCCAGAGACTGAAGGCAAAGTCAGACAAAAAAGCTGAGCTCAGGGGGTTGCAGGCTTTCAGGGACAAAAGAAACACACCCAGGACTGCAAAACCCAGAAGAAAACTGGAGAGTTGGCAGCACTGTCTGGAGGTGGGAATGTGTTCATGTCTTCAAAGCCAGCAAACTGCGACATCTTGATGTGGAATTTAGCTTGAAAAACATAGTATCAGCATTCATTTAATAATAAAATTGTTTATTTGTTTAAGAGGAGTAGCATTTAAAGACCTGGTCAGAGATGGTAGGCAACACACACTCCAAAAGAACATAATTGAGAAACAGGCTGTGTCAGTACAAAAACCACCAAACTGAGCAGCTCATTTGCCAGGTTTCTTCGGCTTTGCCAGCTCATTTTCCACTTTTTACAAGTATTTCTTTCTCCTGGGTCGCTGTATGAAAGAGCTGCACAGAGCAGAGGGGAGCTGCCTGCAGGAGCACACAGCCAGGAGCACATGGAAGTGCCAGGTCCCCTCCTTCAGACCCTTCCTGTGTGGGTGTCCATATTCCCAAACCTGGGTGCTACTTGCAGGAAGAAGCCACTAAACAAAGAAAGACACACTGAGGCAGAAGTGGTGATGTTTAACTCAGCCCTTTGGTGTTTAACTCTGCTTTGGTGGCAGAGCCGGAGCTCTGTCTGGCTTGGTTCCATCCTAAGCCCAGGGAGGGTGGAGGTGGCAAACACCCTTTGTTTCCACAGTCAACAGCAGGGCTTGGGGCTGTGTGGAGCCTGGCTATTGCACACAGCCTCATGTGCAGCTTCCTTACAATGCTGGTCAGGGATGTTTTAATGTGTTTTAATGCATTTTAATGTATTTATCCAGTGCATTAGAGGCATGTTTGCTGGCGCTGTTGAGGTGTACTGATAAAATCAGCGCTTAGGGACTTTTAAAAAATGTGTTCTGACCCAACAGACCATAACTAGCCTCATGGTTGTGTTTAGACAGGCAAATGAGTATTCAGGGACTCCTAAATGTGCTTGTTATGTAGCTACCATGAATGCATGTGAGGGCTCTGGTCACACCTTGGCATTCCAGCATGGGGCACAGCAAGTGCCACCTCCAGGTACATTTGTCGCTGCTGGCAGGGAGGTGTTGCAGCCTTGCTCAGTGTACCAGACATGTGCTGGCCCAGAACCCTTCCCTGTGGCCATGTGTTGGGACAGCCAGGCAGCAGAGGACACCCTGGGATGCCACCACAAGCCCATGGTGCACCTCTGTCTCCGTTGGTGGCATAGGGGGAGCTGGAGGTTGAGTTTTCCAAGGGGATATGTTCCTTGCCATGAGAGGATCCACATGTGGATGGCGTCTCCTCCATGCCTTCCAGGCCTGCCTTTGAACAAACAGAAGGCTGAGAGGGATGTTGGTCTGAAGGGTTTTTATTTTGTTTTTGTTTGTTTTTAATTTAGGTTCAATTATTACCCATAGCAAGCACTCGGAAGCCAGTTCAAGAGCCATACTTCAGCTGCAGCTTGGCCTTTCTTTACTGTATGCTCTGGTTCCTCTTTACAGAGTAAACTGGAGGTTAAAGCAGATCAAATACAGCATCTGCACTGCACTGTTGTTTTTCTTTATTTAAAAAAAAAAGTGTTTATTTTTGTTTTTTCACTACTGTTTGCTGGAACTGACCAAGTGCAGGAAATAATTGTAAAATTAAAATGAAACGGAAATCATCCAGGAAGCAAAAATGTTTGCAAAATCTGCTAAAACCAAATGAATACCTCTCAAAGGAGTCGAAAGCATGTAAGATAATGCAGGAAACATTAACATAATATTATCTTAACCTTGTAGATAAGATTATCTGATCCGTGAAAATGGTCATCTTTTGTATTGATTCCACTGTGCCATGCAGTAGTTCTTAGGAAAATGAATAGGTCATTAAATGTTCATTACTTGATAGGCTCTAAAGCAGAAAAGATGTATTAGCAAATGAATTAACTGCTTTGTTACAGTTTGAATATATCATTAATGTGTATGTTTTCCTCATGCAAGAAGCGAATTGTATGCATCTGCAGGGCAGCAGGGTCTGTAGGCTGCTGGGAAGCAATATTTGCTTAATACTTGAGGGATTCACACTTCTAGAAAATTCAGGTAAGCCCTCATCACTTTTCTGGTAACTGGGAATAGAGAATTTGGTTATTTATCCACTTATGAAAGCTGTCATAGGAGAGTAGTGCCTTGTGGGATGGCCTATTTGAGAGCAGGAGTGATGCACTGGCTGCAGGAGTGCTGCCCCTGCCCTGCCTGCCCCTGTGGGCAGCAGCTCCTTAGGGACACCCAATGGGAACAGAGGGAGGTGCCAATGGAAACAGCAGATTTGCTGGTTTTTGCACTGTTTTGCACTGCTCAGGCTGCTGGAGCATCACAGCAGTGGCCACCTCAGTGCTCCCAGGGGGCTGCTGCCCTCAGATACTGCCCACTTTCCACAGACCATGGCTGACCCTCACAGGAGTCACAGGGAAAAAGGTGCTTCCAGCAGCAGAGTGTGTGGGAAACCTGGCATCACATCACCTAACCTTGCTGAGGGCAGCCCAGAGGAGAAAATGCTCCTTATACACTGCTTGAAACAATGATGTGGTAACACGGTAAAAATGCCAAAGGCCTTTCTTGCCCTATCTACAGGATCACTCCCACCTGTGCCAGACACAGAAGGGGGGATTTTTTCTCTCTTTCTTTTAAAAGCTAATAAGGCTTATAATTGCATTTGAAGCTGTTTTTCAAAGCCATTTGTGTCCACACCCGCTATGACTTTAAGCGATATTATAAGCGTATTAACCAATTAAGTGACATATTACCCAGAGGGACAGTCAAGAGCACGATTTCGGCTCACACAATTGTTAGAGAAATCCCAGGCTGCAAAGCTGGATAGCAAAACCACACCAGGAAAGCTGTGCCGACAGTTCTGAGCGCAGCACAGCTGCGAGAGCGAGCGCTGCTCAAGCTGCAGCTCAGACGGGGCCTCAGAGACTGAGAGCAGTGCTTGGAGCCAGGCATTGTGCAGTCAAGAGCTGAGCAAAACTCTGCTCTGCAGCTCACTCCTAACCTGCAACACCACCTGCTGTTGCAATGCACGGTGTCTTCTTAGCAGTGCAGATTGCTGGGGATATGCTGAGAGCAGCAGCACCGCTCCAACCCCTGGCATACAGCAGCAAGCCTTGCTTGGGGAATGTGAGTAAGGGTCTTAATTGAAAAATCAGCAGGGCTGAAAAACAAACATGGAAAAATACGTATAAAGTCCTTTCCCCATTCCCTTCTTTTTTTCTCCCCTGGTTCAGATTTGTTGAGTGCTGAACCAAAACCTCAGGGTTCCCGCTGGCTACCTAGTGGGAGCCTTTAACCACATTATTCTTCATCTCTGGAGTAAGGTGAGGTGGCAGTTGCCCTTTTTAAGCCCTTTCTTGTGATAGATCTTGTACCCTCCTAAATCACCCAGCTCCTGACTTTTCCCTCCCTCAGCTCCCACTGCTCCTTCAGCAGATGCCATGCTGCTGCAAGCCCTCAATTTGTCTGGAGCAGGTAGAGGCTGAGCTGAGGGAACTTTGGCTCTGCCCCTTTGCTTTTCATCACACGGTTAAGCAGACAAGAGTGGGACAGACTGAGGTGGCATTTTCATCTTCCTCTGCTCCAGCAGTCAGGGACTGTCCTTTTGTGGGCCATCAGAAAGTCAGCAGGGACCTCTGTCTCAGATGAGCATCCCCATGACTCAATGCCTTCACCGTTTCTCTCCTGGGGTGATACCATTTATGGACTTTTCTCAGGACAGGGTCTAATGTCTCAGCCAAGTGCTAAATCAGTAACAGAAAGATGATTTCATTCTTCTGTTTAATTCAAGTTTCACAATCTGCAAGAATATCACCCTGAGCCTTCTCCCCTTAGTTCCCAAACAGATTTTTATTGCTCTCCCATCACAAGTTGGCCTATGATCCTGCAGGACTAAAAGAGCTCTGCACCCATGCAAAGCCCATTTTCTTGGCACAATCAGGAGCTAAACTGTTTGTCCACATTCAGCATTAGATTTACATGGGACAAGAGGAGCTGTGTTCTACAAAACAATGTTTTCACCAGAAGTCTGAGGAGTTTCCAACTTTGGGCTTTATTTGTATTTTAAATTTAGCATTTGCAGATGTTTTATAGGCATCCAACTATTTCAACAAAATGATCACTTGACAATATTATATTGCTGAGCCTTGAACTGTGGCCAGATTGCTTTGTTTACATAAGACCACCTGCAGCCGTGGTATATTTTGTGACCTTCTATGGAGAAACAAAACTGTGAGTAGGGGAGCATTACTCAGGTCTTTTTCGGTTCATGAATGAAGCCCACTACAACATGTACAGTGGGGGTATGAGAGGGAGATGAATTAATCATGACACTCTACAGAAAACGAAGTGCTTGCCATTCATTTAGCAGTCAATCAAGTATATGAGAAAATATAGGCCCTTTTGTGGCACAGGAGCACACGGCTCCATCCCAGTTCTACCAGCAGTGACTCACTGGTGGGAGGCATAATGTCATGTGTTATTCCTGTTCATTTGGCCCGTTGCAAATTTCCATGGAACACCAATGGGAAAGGAAAAAAAAAAAAGAGAAGGGCCATTCCTGGGATGAGCAATGTGTCTTGCCAAGTCCTACGTGTAACGTCAATGCTCAAGTACATCTGCCCACCTCATGTTCCTTTACCTTCATGTACAAATCAAATACTGTCAAACAGGCAAGGCACTGGGGAATGAAAAAGACAAGGCACGAACGTTTATTAGAGCTTTGAAGAAAACATCCTCTCCTTCAGCAGAGGTACCAACCAAACTACCTTGTAATGCAAGAACAAGGTGAAATTTTAAACACTGGTACTCCTTAGTCAACAATATCTGATCTTGTTTCTGAGCAGCTAAGCCATGGGTAGAGTCCAAGTGTCTCTCTGCAAGAGGTGATTGCACTCAGAACCAGCCAAAAATCTTAAAACACATCGAACTTGATATTGCAAAACTTTTTGCCACCTGGCCAGTGCAACCTGTTAACCTGTTAAAGCTCACGAGGAGCAAAGGAAGAAGCTCTTTTTGGGGATTGGTTTGCACAAAGAATTTTTTCAACGGCTCCAGTCTTGTATTTTTATTTTTATGGTTCACATAACATATATTATTCCAATCCATATTATTTTCAAATTTTGCTTTGCCTAACCAGTTCGTAATCACTAAGAAAAACTAAAGCCCATCCTGGTTAGCACATTTTTGTGTGAGGCAATGCTGAAATCTTTTATCAGAATTTCCACCCATGTTTAGGGGGATGCTTGATAGGCCTGTAAACTCAAACCACAGTGGTTTGTTTATTTTTTTGTAAAAACACAATATGTCATCCTTACTGCATGTCTGATCCCCACTGCTTCAGCACAGAATTGGCCCTCATCCTGAAACCCCTACTTATATGAGTAGTTTTGCCAAAGGTACCCAAATCTGTGGGACCCAGAGGACTGTTCCCCAAGACCTGTTTGCTGTGAAAAGTGGTGATAACAGCTCTTGCTCTTGCTTTTGTCTCTGCAGAGGACTTGCTGCTATCCATGAGTAACCACGGTTTAAGTCAGGTGGGGAGGACATTTCCCCTGGCCTTTCCTTCCAGCCATCCACACTCACATCAGTGTGAAACCTGAGTACTCCGTGCTCTTTCCAACCATCTTGTGTGCCAGGGAGTTTAGATGAAGGTTTAGAAAGCATATTAGAAGATGAAATGTATCACCTGGCCTTAAGGGTGTTTTAATTCTATGTCTTGGCTGCAGGAATGCCGTGGGTACCACACAGCAAGTCCAGAGTGAATTAATTGGGTGAACATATTCAGGCTGCTGGACATCACTCAGCAGACATGGCATGGGCCAGAGCCACCCTGCCTGTCTCAGGAAAATAATTTCTCCCCAGCCCATTGGCCTCTCTACTCTGAAATGATTGTTTTTTTGAACCATGATTTCAGTTTACTGAAACTCAGCTCCTTTTACAAATATCTATCTTACGCCCCCTTCATTTCCTTTGCCATCCTAGCCTGGAAATGGGCCTTGATTGTTTCAGCTCACATACTCTGAGTCGAGATGAGCTGCAGCCAAATCTCCTGTCTTGGGCTAATTAATGACACAGTAGCACAGTTTCCCTGAACAAAAGTCTGTCACATTCCCCGAGTTCACATGTTAGCCTTTGTGCGATCCGAGACATGACAAAGCACTGCCCCAAACCTGTCTCTCCATTGCTTGTATTTCCCATTTAATCTGCTTCTCCTTCCTCTCTAAACTCTTTTCTCGGTCTTTCAGCAAGTGTGAAACAATTTCCTCTTTTCACAGGGGCCTAGTGGCAAGCAGATTAATGAACCCTTAACACAACATGGAATGCTGCTGCCAAAAAATGTATGAAATGCATTCAGCAGTCCCCACAGTGCACTGTGTGGGGGACAATTACAGAAAACAAAAGCTGTGGAGCAGTTCACTTAGGTTTCCAGAAGTCTGAAGGGTTTGGATCAGACATAGGAAACTACAAAAATGCCCCCGATTTTTTTTTTTTTTTTTTAATTTTTATTGGTCAGCACCAGCTATCTTTTATGACTTTAACTGTAGCAGAAAGCAGGTCAAGTGATAGGAACCTGCAGCCTCCTTCATTCCTGGCGTAACTGCTCTACAGTTGATTTGACATCAGGATTAAATTTGACTTGCACTATCCCCTGACATTAATGTGCTTCTGCTTGAGGTCTCTGTATTGTTCTGAACTGGAACTTAACGTTTTATATTTCAGAGGGGTTTTAGAGGAGAGATCCTTTGATTTCTCACTGTCCTTGCCAGCTCCATGCTAACCCTGCCCAGTGGCTCTGTATAAAGTGTTTGGAAAATAACTTGCTTTCTATCTTTCCTTCCTTTTTCCTTTTTCCCTTCCCCCCCCCCCTCCACTCCTCCCTCTTTAATGAGCCTTTGTTGGTCCAGCTTGCTCTCTCAGTCTCTTAACACACTTGTGTGTGGAACACTAACTCCTTGAAATGTGAAACAGATGGATGAAGTGTGGGACTCGCAGATATTTGTTTTGGAACAGCACTGCACATCAGTGTCTCTGGAAGAATTTCCAGCAGCTGGGTAAGCCCGCTGAGACTTCCCTGGTTTCAGTACAAAAGAGAGTCCCCCAAAGAACTTTTGGCGGTCCCCAGATCTCCCCCAGGGAGTTTTTGCAGCTCATGAAAAGCAGACTTTGCACTCCCAGGATGACATATGGTACTTCCAAGTTCAAGAGCTAAAGGTGAAGTTATTTTATTTTGGGGAGCTTCAGGCACTTTGTTTGCTTGTTTGCAAAATGCTCAAGAAGTGAAGTGATTTAAAAAGCTGGATTAACAATGTTTTAGATTTCAACAGCAGCTTCCACCCCGAGAAATAAAATCAAGCTTTGTAGCCACTAATGACTTCAGCCTCCCAACACTATGGTGAAGAAAGCAGCATGGTTAATTACATTTTGTAGGTGGGAACACAGAAGGTGAAACCCAGGTCCCAGGTGAAGTCAAAGGGAAATTTCCCTTGATTTCATTAGAACTAGGATTTCACTGACTGTGATTAGGAGCCTGAGTCTGCAAATCCTTACTCAGAGTCTGGCCATTACACAGACAAGCAGTCCATTGTAGCTGTGCACTCACATAAACAAGACTTAGTGGGAATGGGTTCCCAGACCTACATTTTTATTTTCAAAAGTGGTCACTGATTTGGGATGCCTGGCTTGAGACACCTGAAAAGGCTTTTTCACTGTCAGGGAGTGTTTGTGCCCGAAATCTGTCAGAGCTGGGCCTAAGGCAACACCTCCAGTCAATTTTGGTTTAGCAATCATGCTCATAAAAATTTGGCTTTCCTTTAGGTCAGTGTGAAAGGCCAAGAACAGCAGACTCAGGATTTGGGGTTCCATATCTTTTGGACTGTATCTAAACTCTTTACATTTATAATTTAATTTGGGAATACTGGGAACATCTCAGCAGGGGTATCCTTATCTGCCATGTGTTGGAATCTTCCTCCACCAAGGCTGGTAGCTGGATGACTAAACTGGAATGTGCCCACAGAAACAAATGGGAAGTCCAAGAGGGATTCTCAGCTCTGCAATCAAAGTTGTACCATACAGCTGCAATTCTCAGGCACTGCTGTCTCCACAATGGCAGGTTGTAACGTTGTAACAGGGTCCTGGGGAGGCAAAGCTGCGTGGAGGTGAGGACATGATCAGGGAGAGGGACTTTAAAGGTTTAGAGTACTGAGTGGTGAGGTGGGCAGCGGTTTTGGGGAGCACATTTGCTTTTCTTTCACGTCAGCCCCCTCCTGCCCTACACTACAGCACATCTGAGCTCAGCTTGACCTGTCAGCTCCATTCCACAATGTGCTCTACCTTCTGATGGGCTTTGTTCTGGCTGGAAACCTGAGCCCAGAGCTGGTCTAGCTGCCTTTATCCCCTTCATGCCCAGGAGCTGGCTATTGCTACAGCAAGTTGTGAAATATGGTGTGAACTTACAGCACATCAGCTGGTCTGTGGTGACTCGTGCTTGCACATGGCCCCATGAGGTGCCTGTGGCAAGTCAGTGCATTAAATATGAAGTAGCTTCACTGGCAAAGAGCAGGGCCTGGGTTGCCTTGCATCCGTCATGGCTTGCAAGCTCACACAGTTACTGTGGAGCAGCTGATGGGCTGCAAATTTGCACCTTAGCATTTCTGGAGAGAGCAGTTCATGTTACTCAGAAAGCAAGTGAGATAAAGCTGGATATTGAAATTCAGTAGGGCAGCAGCTCACTCACATTCACTCACACACATGCATATATATATACACACACTTCTAAATGTGTTGACATCCCCTTGCCATCTGTGTGGGGAGCCAGAGCTCTAAAGGAAGCTGTGATGGATCAGCCATCTAGAGCCTCCTTTTCTTCTGTCACTTCTGTACCTAAGACACCATCCTAAAGGAGGTGTGTCCAATCTTATGAAGCCCTCCAGCAGCAGTGCCCTGAGAGGCAAAGCCTGGTGCCCAGCTCACTGTTGTTCATGGCTGTCTCATGGAATCAGGTCAGTTGTATTTTCACAGCCTACTCTGGACTCGTGGAGGTGAGCCACATTTCACAGATGTGGTTCGTCTTTTTGCCAGCTTCAAACAGGGCTTTTATTTATGATGTTAGTCTGTTAATATAAACTTATTTATAAGGCCAAAGAATGTGAATATTTTATGGTAGGTGGTAAAGGTCCTTGGATTAGAATCAGTTTGGGTTTCTTGCTTCTTTCTTCCTTTCTCTCTTTTAATAAGAAAAGATAAGAAAAGTTATCCAGTTATGACTTGCATGCTGAGGCAAGACAGAGATGCTGGAGAGCTTGGAGAGTGACACTGAGTACTTTTGTGAAGCCCCCTGAGGATAATGAATCCAAAGTATTTCTCTGAGCCCAGCACTCCCACTTTGGTTTTTTTAAAATATTATTGGTTTCCATGCATTTGTGGAAAGAGTGGACTTAATGTTTTCACAGTACATTCATCTCCAGTATCTCTGAAATGTCAGACCCAGTCTAGTGGAATGTGTACCTGCCCATGGCAGAGGGGTGAGAGCTCAATAGTCTTTAAGGTCTCTTCCAACCCAAACCATTCTATCATTCTATGAAATGCAAGTCATCTTATAATTGCATTATGCATTTGACCAAAGCTAAACTCTCTGAGCAGAGTTTTTCTTAAAGATCATCTTCCTATCCAGCAAGCATGGCTTCATACTATGAAATACTTTGCAGAAATGTGTCAACTCTTATGATGCTTTCAAAGATAAGAGGTTGAAACAAATAACTGTGACACTATCATTTTATTTTAGTAATCCTGAAGCACTTTGTTACAGTAAAACAGAATCTTTCCTTCCTTCAAAGATAAAAAGGTCTGCTACATCACTGGCATTTCAATTAATTTTACTTAGACTCTTAGGTCACGTTGACAACTGTTAATACTATACTGGTGTTTTCACATGCAATACTTAACAGACCTATGTTTGGTATCATAAAGATTAAATAACTTACTAGTGCTCATTATTAAAAAAAAAAAAAAAAAATTCTTCCTGTGAGAGAAATATGTGCTGTTGGTTCCAGAAGAGAAAATAATCACAACACCAGGATTTCCCAAAGGATGGCAATTCTGGTCCATCACAATGACCAGTAGGATCACATGAGGGACCCTCAGTCATGACTAGGACTTATGGACTTGTTCCAAGTGCAATACAGGCCCCAAAAATCCCTATTTTCCAGAAGCCCCAAATCCTCAAGAGCTTGCAGTGAAAGTAAAAGGCAAGGGTCACCAGATGGACAGAGACAGATGGAGAACTGCAAAGAAACCAGGAGACACAACAGGTCAGCTTGAAGGCAGCAGTCTCAGTGGTTTCCTTCTCAGCTAAAACTCAGAACTTGCAGACCTGTCTTCATTATGTTGTCCTTAATACTTTCATGTCTGGCCATAGCCAGAAAAGCTCTTATCTGACCTTTCTGAATGGACTGTGCACCTTTCACCCAGGTCTTCCTACAGTTCTGGACAGGATTTTACCATCACATCTGAGAAGGTCAGAAATGGCTGGTAAGAGATACAAAGCCCTATGTGCAATTTCCCCCCCTCTCAAGTGGCTTTTCTATGAGATGTGAGCGGTTATGTTGGAAAAAAATATTACATACACACAGTAATTAGTAGTACTTATTTGAAAAAAGCCAGAACAATGAGCATTTTTTTAAGGGGAAAATTTGAACCAAAGATCTGTGTTTTATATAGATGTAGCATGCGTGGCTGGCTAATATCTAACCCATGACTGAAAGTTTTGGGCTCTCAAAGATGATTGAGCATGTGGCATTGGTCAATACCATTAAACACTTTCATTTTCCTATGACAAATGACCACAGGGAGCTAGAGATTGTGTTGCCTTACAAGACACAAAGGTAATTTTTATGCTTGTAAACTTCTTTCCCTTGAAGGGATTATTATCAACATTATTTGGCCAACAGTGAACAAGAAAGCTTAGGCTGGAAGAAAAAAAATGTGCTTTATAGCTGTGAAAGGCTCTATAGAGAGCAAGAGAGTAGATGCTGGCAGCATTGCTGGCAGCATTGGACACTTAAACAGCAGCAAAATGTGAACTTTCTTAGTGTGTGGAGGAGCCGTGTCAGAAACCCACAGAGACTCTGAGAAGCAGAGAATATTCACTGGTGTGGTGTGTGTCTGGCTGGAGAGTATTTCTGTAGGTAACAATAGATTTCTTTTCTGAAACACTGTGCTACAGGAACAAATCCACACATCTCGTGTTCATTCCCTGGAGTGACCTTCTGATGGGTGCCTTGTGGGAGTGAGAGAGGAAAACTCTGAACTTCATTGAGTTTGGCTTTTCTTCTGTGAGCAGCTTTCCCCTACAAACTGATTTAAAGCTGATGATGTGGCAACACCAAACTGGATGAGTTTCTTTGGTGTCTCTAAAGCCTTATCATAACATGAGTTCAGTGAGCCTGTGTATGAGAGGGCTCGAGTATCATAATCCAAACCATGGTAAAATCAGCTCAGGGGTGAGCCATGTTACTGGGTTAACCATGGGTATTGTCTATTGTGTAAAGAGACAAAGAGAATTGAATCTATCCACAAACTGCTGCATTCCAAATGCCAGCAGAAGCTGCTGTTTGAGTGTTTTATTGAGATTAAATGTTAAGAATAAATTACAGATTGTTTCACTTTAAATCTACAACAGGAACTTGGCAGGTTGAAAAAAATCAATTTGTCACTGGAGATTTTTGTTAAGTCAGTTATGATGAGAAGAAGAAGACTTCTGCATCTTTAGATCAACAAAAGGAATAAATTATTGCAATAGCTAGAGTTTAGAGTGCTTAGCCCTTATGATGCTTTTTAGTGGAACAATAATATGTAGCCATCAGCTGACTTGAAAGTGCATTTTCACAAAGAAACCCCAAAAGCAGTTGAAGCTAATCTTGGCAATAAGGATTTAGTCTGTTTTATTGTACATTGGTGCTTGGCTTGCATGCCATATCACTCGATCAGGAAAAGCTAGATGAGTTATGTAATTACATGCAAATGTTCCTCAGTATTGATGTTTCAGTCTGTCAGGCTGAAAAAAAAGAGATATGTCTTGTTCTTCAGATACTTTCGCTAGAGAAATAGCAACTTCTTATTTTCTTAAGGATTTGCTTTAAGGAACTCTGTTCTCTGGAAACCAAAATCAGCCCTGAAGATTTGCACATTTTCCTTGAATGAGTGCCTCTTCCAAAGAGAGCCTACGTGCCAGCATTTGAAAGCAATTATCACAGACATTTTAAGCGGAAATCAGGGACATGTTGTGGCAATGGAGGGAAGTATCTCTCATTCCACTTTATATCTTGGGCTGTGTTGCATGGACAGATCTCACACAGAATGAAATTCACCCCTGCGCAGAAAATCAGCACAAGGCAAATAGGTTTCACTTAAGCCTAAGGGCTTAGATGAGAATTAAGTGGTGAACAAGCCCAATGTCAGCTCTCAGCATCAGTGTGATTTCTATTAATCCAAGAGGTTTCATTGTTCTGAGCTAGCACTATCCTGCTAACACATCCAACACAACACCCAGACCTGTTGTTTGTGTACAAACTTTGGAAGTCAGGAGGCTTAGATGGGGACATCATGTCTCTTGCTATAAGGTTTGGTTTGGGATTTTCTCAAGTTGGGGTTAGGCAAGTTGAAGTTCTGATCTGAGCTTTTGGTTGTATGGCATTATTAAAAGCTACTTCAGTTCCTACTTCTCATAGGAGGTGTTCCTGCTCTTGGCCACATTTTTTGTTGTTTTTCATGGCTGCCATTGCTGGGGAAGCCCTGCTGGCATTAATGGTGATGGCAGACTTTTGTCACTTGAGGTCAGTCCTAAAAAACAGGCAATATTTGTGGATAAGAAAGCTTCAGAAGGAGCACCTCATAGCTTTGGCTGCATCTCACCCAAGCAGTTTGATCCACTTTAAAGGCAGCCAAGCACATGGGGAATCATGGGTTTGTGAGTGCTTTTATCTGCTCCCATCATGGTAATGTACCTCTTCTCAGTCATCCCAGGCTGACAGGGCTGAATGTGGTCTAGATACTATCATTTTTAAAATATCTCCATGTGAAAGAAGAAATCAGTTTCCCATGTGTGCTGGTTCCAGCTGGGGTAGAGTTGATTTTCTACACAGTGGCTGGTATGGGTTGTATTTTTGATTTGTGCTGAGCACAGGGTTGATAATACAGAGATATTTTTGTTATTGCTGAGCAGGGCTTACAGAGCCAAGGCCTTTTAGTGGGGAATCTGGGGGTACATGGGAGGCTGGGAGGAGACACAGCCAGGACAGGTGACTCAAAGTGACCAAAGGGGTATCCCAGACCATATAACATCATGCTCAGTATATAAAGTGTGAGGAAAAAGAAGGAAGGGGGGATATTTGGAATGATGACATTTGTCTTCCCAAGTCCCTGTCACACAAGATGGGGCCCTGCTCTCCTGGGGATGGCTGAACACCCAGCTGCCCATGGGGAGTGGTGAATTCATGCCTTGTTTTGCTTTGCTTATGTGCACTGCTTTGGCTTTCCCCACTAAACTGTCTCTACCTCAACACACAAGTTTTCCAAGTTTTACTTTTCCAATTCTCTCCCCAGTTCTGCTGGTGGGGGTGTGGGGTGAGCAAACAGCTGCTGGCTGAGGTTAAACACTGACACCATGGGGGTGCAGAGAGTTTTTCTGGGAAGTCAGGGTGAGGAGGAAATAACCTCAATGAACCTAAGATAAGGCATTTCAGTCTAGAGCACTTCCACTTATTTTGTTAATTTGTCTTCATATCCTATAAAGAAATGGATAATTCAGTAATGAATCATTATTAGGCATAACAAAGCCAGAATGTACTTACAGGCAATATTTAGGCAGTTAACAGTGATTTGGAATACTGTTCTCCCAGCAGACCTTCCATTTGTGCAATTTGTGGAAATCCCAGTAGAAAAAGAAATTTAAAAAATAAAAGTATTTGTGAGGCAAAATCCTCTGCAGGAAGACTGGACATCTTCATTGTATTAGCATTGTTACTTTTTTCTATTGGCTTGTCCAGGTTTATGTGCTGCTTTTAAGGCTGAACTTGCTAAAAGGCTGAACTGTGTACCTTTAAAATAAACCACAGGGAATTGGTATCTAATCAAGCAATTGATTGTCCAAGCACTGTTTGTCCACGCATTACACAGACAACATGTAACCTCTCAAGACATTTGGGTTTTTTTTTTTTTTACCCTTTAAAAGACTGTGATTTCTTTCAGTAGTCAAGCCCAAACATTTCATGTGATCAAATTAAGAAAATGTGAGATTTTGTGCAACGGGGAGGAATAAAGAAGAATTGCTACACAGACAAATTGTTTTAAAGCATTCTAGGGACTACACAATAGCTCTGGGATCCCTTGGGTAAAAATGAAATAGCTACACCTTAGGAATATAATGGAAAGATATTATCAACCGTGGTTTACAGGGGATAGAAAGAGGATCCAGCCTGACTTCCCACAGAATATGTGAATAATCTATGAGAAAGACTGAGCCCATTAAGGGTAACTACACAGTGTATGCTAAACCTTGATAGATGTTATACCCTATTGGAAGTCATCTACTTTTCTTTTTGGATAGCCTTTTAATTTATGCTTTAATATAATCTTTTAAATATAATTCTGACTGTACTGGCACTTCTGACACACAGACCATCATTTCAAATCCTTTTATCAGCACATGTATCATTTTGTCTCATACTAGTAATAGGATGGGAGTCAAGGAATATCTATAGTTTCACCTCATGCCTCTTAGCAATAATGGAGTTATGTATTGCAATGAAATACCGGATAACTTGCTATTCATCAAATGAGACCAGGGTACTGAAGAAATTTGCTTGATGACTGTTTCATGCAAGGAACATCAACGGATTTGGGGTCAAGCCAAGGGCTCCCACAGCTCACTGAGATCCCAAATCCGTTGGTTGCAGTTTTGTCCCCTCTGGTGTTTTCCTCCAAACGCCGTGCACAGAGAATCTCTGCTTTGTGACTGGAGCTGGAGCAGTGCCCTCACAGGGAGCGTGCATTCCCTGTACTGCAAGGTGCAGAGAAAGCCTGGCTGGGGTGTGCCAGCTCTTGTCTGGGCTCCTGCACTGCTGACTGTGGCTGCAGATCATGTGGGAGGTGGAGGGTGCTGGGAGTGGGGCATGTATGGTGGGAATGTTCCCCTTGCTTTCCCTGTTAGACCACACTGGGGGTACCTTAGGCACTCAGCAAAATGTGCTGGCAGTGCTGTCCCACGTTCCCACAGTCCCACATCACTTCAGGCACTGGACAGGGCTTGAAATGCACAAGAGAGGATTTGACCCAAGAATCTCTCCTGGATTTAGTATTCATTTAACCAAGGTGTTTTGTCTGTGTGTTTTCATTGCTGTTTTCTGGCAGATGACAGAAACTAAGGACTCCCATTGCCTACAATGTCCTCCCAAACACTCAGTCATCCACCTTTCCTATTTTAAAGCACTGCTTTGAATCTGTACCTGCTTTTCCAAACATGACCTCCCCCATCCAACCTCCCAGGACCCTCTACCAGCATTTCCACTGCTTCAGCCCAGCAGCACAATCCCGCTCTTTGATTTTCCAGTACTCCACACTAATTCTAATGCTAAACATTTCCTAGGGCAGGGGAAAGGTGGCCACAGAGTCCAGATGGGAAAACACTTCATTATTCTGTAGAACAGCATCTGTATAACGTGGTCAGGATGGAAAGACTGAGGTTAGGAGGAAACCATGTGGTACAGAGGAATTGTTGAGAATCAAACTCCAGCATCTAATGAGTCTCCATGTAAAATTCTGGAGGCCGTAACATTTCAAAGACCCTCAACACAGTCAAATTTGGGTATGTTTCCATCTGCAATGAGAAAAGTAAACTTACCCAGTTTTCACCAGTAAGAAAAGGAACAGGGTTCTGAGTTCATAACCCCACCTGAGTGTATCTGTTCCCAGGGAGCATCCTGGCATTCAGCAGAGCATACTGGAGAAGAAGTATCCAGAAAGCCACTTACTACAATGGAAAAAGAAATGCAGATCCTCCTAAGCCCATTCAGGCTACTGGTTAGGTCATTAAGATTCAACTTTTGCACAAGAAAAATCAGCATGAGATGGACATTTGTTAAATATAATCTATTCCAAACAGCTACATTTAGGGGAATCTACAACCTAGAAAAATCAAGGATTTGCATTGAAAAGGTCAGAAAAATTTATTTATTGTGCCAACAGCATTGTATCTCAGTTTTCACAGATTTTATTAAAAGTCTTTGCTCTAGAAAGTCTTAAATCCAGCTGATCAATCTTACTAAATATCCCAAAAAACCTCACATCGGTTCAAGTGTATTCTCAGTAGGAAATAAAAGCCGAGGGCTTGTGGCCAGCTCCAGGATTTGGTCTCTTTTAATAGTCAGAATTTGGTCAAGGCTGATTTTCTAATCTGGTGCTTGAGAAGGAGCCTTTGCCCCATGATGATGCTGAAGTACCTGCAAGGAAACACACTGGTCATGTAATCTCAGCTTGTCCTCATTTCCAACTGACAAAATGTATTGAAAATCACCAAAAATACGTGACACACTTCCTTAAGGCCTTGTTTCTTGTTGCTGATTGCTGTGGTTTCTACAGCCCTGTTGCATGGCTATGAATGAAACCTAAGGGTTTTTTATGTAATGAAATGTGGGCCAAGAGATGATCTGCAGAAATAAGCCAATGGTGGTTAGATGGGAAACACAATGATTTATTCTTTCAAAACTGATGCACGAGACCCAACAGATGTGATCATTGGGGCAGAAACTTGCGGCAGGGGATGCAACAGCATTGCAAACAGAAGTCTCTGATGCAGTCAGTTGATGGACAGTGTTTTCTGGAGCTGTGTGCGACCTTTAAAACAGGTGCCAGCAAAAAGAAAGGGAAAGCCAGAATCCAGCTGACAAAGGCAGCAGCACTGGGCAAAGAGACTACTGGTAACCTGCAGGAAGAAAGGCAAAGGACAGTAGGAAAATATTGATTTATTAGTGTG
Organism: Eopsaltria australis; assembly: GCA_034509425.1. Taxonomy (NCBI): domain Eukaryota; kingdom Metazoa; phylum Chordata; class Aves; order Passeriformes; family Petroicidae; genus Eopsaltria; species Eopsaltria australis. The sequence continues at coordinate 3,091,486 of JAVTVJ010011652.1, read as the reverse complement.
AAGTGAAAAGTACACAGGCCAGGTCAGAACCACTTGCTTTGCTGAGGAAGTTTTAATTTCATTAGTCCATTATTTGCAGTGGAAATAAGTGTTTTAATGCAGTGACTGAAAATACAGAGCCACTGGTTCCAATTTTTAACACTGTTTGCAAAGCATTAATTTTTATTTTAATTTCATGGCACCTGGATAAGAGAGCATAGTGACCTTTCAAATTTGAGGAAAACCAAATAAATTGTAGTTTTGCCTGCTAGGACAAAATTTGTTGAAGCCATGTGTGATGCTTATCCCTTTGGAGAAGGGAGGTGCTTGGCAGAAAGAAGGCAGCACCAAGGAATAGTTTCCTAGAGACAGAAACTGGTATCTCCCAGTCAGGTAAGGACTAAACCAATCAAAAAGTGTGAACCACAGATACCAGTGTATAATTCCAATCTTTGTACAGTAATAAGATTTCATGATTACTGCTTTGAAGGCTGCACTCTGGTCAAGAAAGATAAGTACTGGCAATTTCCCTGAGCCTGAATTCAGTAAGATATCACATGTCACTTTCAACAATGTTCTCTGTGTGCTGTGTTGAGATCAAAACCTGGACTAGAGTGTATCACACAGATCACATCACTTGTTAGGTGATGGTGCAGTTAGGATGGCACAGCCTATTTTAATATCAGGAATATTCAGGATTTGGACTTTAGTGGGTCTGCAGCTATAATTGCAGTGAGGTTTTGAAGAAGTTGCAAAGACCAGATTTTTGCTTAGTGTAAATTTTCACAGAGTGGTGGGGATTCCTTTTACTTATATAGGGCAGAAAGGTTTAAGGTGTAGCAGGAAACTTCCTTTTCAATATGAGTAAATAAATAGGTCAAGCCCATGTGGGTGCTGCCTCTGCTCATCTTTCTGAACAGTGCTTGATGGCCAGTGAGGTTGTGGACTGTCTTCTTGTCATATTTTCCATGGGAACATGATGCATAGCTGGATTTGGGATCAGACATGTCTGGATGCTCAAAGTTGTGTTTGAATGGCAACATGGGAGCAGGCATTTCAGAAATAATCTGCTTACTCAGTTCTGTGTCAAATCTCTGGACCATGACACAAATCAGCCAGCACTGCACACTTGTGATCCAAGCCTATTATCAGCAACAAGCTTAAAAGCATCCTACTGTTAAAGGGGAGTCTCCTGTAGCCAAAACTCTGTGAAAGTATGCTCAGTTCCAGGTTTAGCCTCAGCCTTGTAAGTAAAATGGGAAAAGTTGCTTCAATTCTTTGTGTCGTGTTGGTGAAATTGGGGTCTTTCATCTTCCAGTGTTTCTTGCTTTGGAGGATGGAAGAAGAAACTTGTCTTATAACACTGAGAAAAAGGGAATTATCTGGATTGAGAATGCTGCTTGGCACCATGATACAAATAATAAGTACTTAAGTCTTATGAAAATGCTACTGAGTACAGTTGCAATAAATTAGCACCAGTTATTGAAATATTAGGAAGGCTTTTCTTTGCACTACAGTGATTAAAGCAGATAAATAAGAAGCTGGACAATTTTGTGTGTGTGGTTACAGTGTCTTAGGGCTGCCTCTAATAGCCCCAGTGATCTTTCCATCGTTGTTAATGGGTATTTAATTGGGATTTATTTCCATGGAATTTTTGTACCTTCAGATCATTACAGCACTGAGGGAATTTTATAGCCATGGGGATCAACATGGTCTCTCTAGAGGTTCTGTTTGATGAATGAAGTTGGAAAGAGTTGACATATAGTTAGAGACCATTACCATTTAGAAACACAGGACTGAGAGGAATCCCTTTCAAAAGGATCCTCTTTGTCCTAAGCTGTCCTCTTTGTCTGCCAGTCATCTCTTAAAAAACAGTATGATTAATGCATCCAAGCTTTTCTTCTGTTTTTAATTGATCTTTCCTCAAAACTCTATATGCCTTTTTTTTTTTTTTCTAAGCAGTGAAACTGAATGGAACCACCATGTATGGAGGAGATTGCTATTGCATTTTGTCCCTATCTTTCCACAGTTTGTGAGAGAAAACTGATCACAGATAGAGAGAAAGAACAGCACAGAAATGGCAGCACTGGCATGTGACTCAGCAGAGGCGAAAGCAGTTCCTCTCCCTGCCACATACTTCTGGTATGACTCTGGAAAGTTACTTGGTTTTCAGTGGAGAAGTGGAAAACTGGTGTTTTTCCACTTTGTTAGGTAGAGGATCAAGTCAATACTTAAGACCTTGAGTGAGAAATGTGTGTCATAAAATGACTAAGGCACAATAAATACAGTTTATCTTCTGTGGTTTCTGCAAGAGGGTTACCCCAAATAATCAGTGTGTTTCACCCAAATTAATATGTGTGAATGAAGTATTGCCATATATGTACACATATGGTGTCTTAAATTTTTTCCAAAAAATTGAAATTAATAATTCAGCCTTTATGACAAATCTATACATTGATAATCCCATGTTTTTCCCCTTGTTTAGCCTTTAGCTCTCCCTTGTTAATAGAGCTGAGCTCGGCTGGGTCAACTTCTTTTCTCTTGAATCCTTTCCATTTTCAGATGGCTTTCTGTCTTCTCCAGTGGCTCCTGTCTTGTTCATGTGAGCAGGCTTGGGTGTGTACAAAGCCTACAGGAAGGACCTTGTCATGAGCACACACTTCGAAGCACACCCTGCTCCTCAGCACAAATCTGTTTGACATGTGGTTAAACACCAGCTTGCACTTGGCAACAGTTCTCTTCTTCTTTCTGTTGGCCCTGAGAATGAGCACTCCAAGCAGATTTCCCTACTCTGAAATGCTTCCAACTTCTGACTTCCACCACTCCCTGCATTTGGGCCCGAGGAAAGGTGTTCAATGAGGAAATATTCAGGCCTTTAAAAGTAACAATTCTCCAAATTTTTTCTATATTATTATTTATATTATTAATTTTATATCAGTCCTTGGGTTCGCTGCACTGGGGCTGTTACCTAGCCCCTCTTTTCTCTTGTCTCCTTAGGTTAGGGCTTTTGGGAGACTTTGCTGGACTCCTTTTTCAGAGTGGTCCTGCTCAGCCTGAGATCCAGCTGTGCAGAGGATGCTGTTCCTCAGATGCTCCAGTGTCTGACCTGGGGAGGGTTCTGGTGCTGGTCAGATAGGATGCAGAAAGCCATGTTGTCAGGCAGGGATAGAAGGAAGAAAGGTTTAAGTGGTTCTTTCCTAAAAATTACGTTCTTGTGTGTGGGATAAAATGGATTTTTAAAGTATCTGTTTACAATTGGATGAATTATATAAGTATCCATTATGTAATTGAATAATAGCATAATCTTCCATAATGACAGGCAGAAGCCTTCTAATGTTTGGGACAGGACTTATTTCCTTCTTACTTGGATATCTTTCAGATCCATTGTTATGCAGTTCTTTACATGATGTTTTCTTTCTTCCCTCTTTGAAATTCATCCATGTTAACTGGCTGTATTTACTCTATTATTATGCTTCCTTGAACATGTCTTTTCTTTATTACTTATGTCTTGATAGCATTCCAAGCATACTGAGCTGTGATGCTCTTTTATCTTGCTGTAATTGCATGTTTGAGCCTCTGCATCCAGATCTTGTACCTCTTCACCTGTTAGAGCTCACTCCAAACACAGGATGAAGCTATCTCCATGCAAGGTGAAACAAAGGTCTCTGAAGGACAAGGAAGGACTTTAGTGAGGCTGGTTACAGACTGGCCAGGGATTCTTCCCCTCAGTGGTTTGAAAGGATGAGAAAGGCAGCTCGCATGAGTAAGCACTTGTGAGTTCAATTCCTGAGCCAAGTATCCACTGAGTACACTTTGCTGCTGAGTACACTTTGCTCTAAAGCTGGTAATGTTTGTGTTTTAAACACGCTGTTGATGGAAATTTTTGTGCTAATATGGTATTTTTTTTCTTTTTTTTATTTTTTTACCACTTGGCATTGTAGCATAATGCCCAGACCAAAAATATAAACAAACAACAAAATCCCAATAAACTATCTCTCCCTGAGCTAGAAATATGTTTAACACTGGTGGCATTTTTCATCTTCCTTTTTACAGATCTCATCTGTAGAAGGGCACTCTTGTGGGTGGATTTATGGGGGGGATGCATCTCTTTTCAAAATTATGAAAAACATCTCATTTTTTTAAAAACCCACAAATCCCTTAGGATGCACAGAGGCTTTCATTTCAAAACTGAACTGCTTCTGTCCACTTTTCTTGGAAAATCTTCAAGGAGTTTTAGATTTTCAGTGCTGATGCTTGCAATCTCCAGTAAAAGAAAATGCCCCACCCCTTATTTTTCTTAAACACTGAATTATATACATATTTGAATATTCACATTTTGCAAATTGCTGACCACAATGACTTTTCTGTGCCCTGGAAGGAATGATGAGCCTTTTAATATTTTTTCTCAGCTCCCGGTTCACAAAGCTGAGTTAAACATTTTCTCACAGCATTTGTTAATAACATAAGCAGGTTTATTCCACGTTTGGGGATTTGTTTTGCCATGGGCTAAATTAGATTGGCCACATGTGGTGTTCAGAGTGCCACAGTGGGGTCCCTGTAACACCCTCTACAAGTAGCAGTGTTGCACTGCTGAAAAACAGGGGAGAGGGACGAGGGATGGTTTAGAAGAGCCAATAATTTCCCAGTTTGTCTGCGTTTCTGGTGGCTGTGGTTGTTGTTGTTGTTGTTTTGAGTCGCGCGTACTACGTTTGAAGAGAAAGCCAGGACTGGTTGGAGCCTTAATAAGAAATAAAAAAATTGGAGGTGAAAGGGCTCACTGATAAAAGAGCTGCTTTCATTTACTGCTCCAGGCATCTGCTGTAAAGGAGCCAAAGCGAATGTGCAAGCATCAGAGACAGTCGCAGGAGGGAGGAGGCAACAGTCAGAGCTGTGAGTAACTGTACATAAACATAATTTAAATCAAAACAGCTGAATAACAATTTAGGACATAAAAGGAAAGAGAAAAGGTGGAATGAAGTAAAGAAAAACAAACCCCACAAATCGACCACAGTCAAATGAGAGAGGAACACAGAGGAGCAGCAAATGGAAGACGAAAAATCAAGCAAAGCCGTTGGGGTCCAGTGGTTCATTCCTGTGGTACCCTGCGGTTCCCAGCTCAATTACTCAATAAGGTCTTGTGCTTTCCAGGCCAAGAGGAGCCCTGAAGTACCAAATCTCTCCTTCAGGCTTCTTCTCTTCAAACACAAGGCTCTTCTCAGCTCAGCTTCCCTGTACTCTCCTCTTTATGCTGCTTTCTGTGCCAGCTCCCAGGCCCTCTGCTCCGTCAGTGATGCACTTTGCTCACTCCTGCTGCTGCCATCATTCCCTCTTGCCTGGAGCCAGTTACAGCCTTTCCAGACAGGTTCTCCTTTCCCCCAGAACAGCTCCCTTAATCATTGCTTTCTTCTGCTCAGCCCCTGCTGGTATCACCAGCTGGAGGAGCCCAGTCTCAGTGCATCATCCCTCATCATCTCACCATCTCAGGTCACTCCAGCTGCTCTTTCCATGTTAACTCAGTTCCTTTTACTGTGGTTTGCATCCACAGTTAGGGTTCCTAAGTCCTAACACAACTGCTGCTGCTGCTTTACACTCACCAAGGCCTTTGTGTCTCCTGTCTTTTCTCAGTCCCATGCAGTGTCACTGCCCGGTGTCCTTACAAACAAATAAATAGAAATTTGGATTTTTTAATCCTATTAAATAATTGGCATTGATGGTACCATGTGGCAATGAATGTCACTGGTGACTCAGTGTTTTCCTGACATTCTTCTTAAGTGAGGAAAGCAAGCAGGACATTGCCAGGTTGATGTGGTTGATGGAGAATGCTGTTGATGGGTTCACAAAGACTAATTGCCCACTCCTTCAAATCCAAGAGACATAGTTGTGATGGGACAAAGACTCATCTTTGTTCAGTGGCTGGAGAAGAATGGCAAGAGCAGAAGAAAACAGCAGGATAAGAGTGTCTCAAGCAGAGGCTGTTACCCCATACTTCTGAGGGTGTTATTCAAGGCTCTGCAGTAGACCTTTCATGAAATGTCTCCCTGACCCCAGTGCTGAAGCCTCCTTTGTGCCTGGAAGAATGAGGGCTTAAACCCTTACCAAAATACTTTTGGTTTTGCTTTCTCATTAGTGCAAGCTTAGCTTTGCTTGCATCTTGGGAATATTTAATTTCTCAGGTTTGTGCTATGAGGAAAAGAGAAGAAACAAAAAAATCCTCTCTGCTTTATGAGAGACACAGTACTACATCCCTCCCTGATCTATATGTCCAATTAGTCCATAAAAGTTACTCTCTGCTAATTTGCTATCCCATTTTCCAGCTTTACCAACATCTGAGCCATCTGATGTGTTTGTGAATGTATAGTGGGATGAGGATGTGTGACAATATTTTTTCCACAGCAGAAATGTGCATATTTTTTCATGCATACATAATTAAAAATGGTCGAAAGCGACTTTGATTAAGCTTTCTCAAGAATTCAAACTAATGTTAATCATATTTCAGGAGACATCATACAATAATATTTTCAGCCACAAAAAGAACACTGCCTAGGGAAAGCCACCACATTAGGAAAAAATAAATACCAGCTTGTGACTGGAAATATTTTGCTTTCTTTTCTTTAGTCTATACTAACAAGTGACCACTGTCAAGCAGTTACTAGGATAAATAATATGTACTAGCAAGGCGAGGGAGAAATGAGGAGTCATAGACAAGGGAGATGAATATTGTTTCATCTCAGAATTGAAATGAATAGAGGCCAAAACCAGCAGGGTGGGAAGTCTGTTCCAGATGGCAGGAGCTGCAGAAGCAATTCCATCAACAGTAGCCAGCTTGTAGGAAGAGGCACAGAGAAATTACTGAGTTGCCAACAAAGCATCAGGTAATGTAAGAAGGGGACTAACCAGTGCCAAAGCTCTGATGGATGCTTCCTTAAGGGGATGCTCCTGCAGGAGTAGGGAGGGTCACTGTGACTCAGAACCATGAGAAGTGGAGGAGGCAAGGGGGTTAACACTTTTTTCCTTAGATGCAGCACTGAGTCATAAAGGCTTTTTTTTTTTTTTTTTCTCATCTTTTCTGTTAAGTAAAAATGTTCTGGCATGTTCTCTTTCCAGAAGATTTTGAAGAGGACATTTTGGAGATACATTTCACAGAGCCAGGCAGAAGACAGTCCCAAACCAGCTGGGATCTGCATCCTCAGGCAGCTCCCACTGTCTCTGGACAGGCTCCCAGCAGCCTCCCAATCTTGCTGGCAGCTGTAAGAGACCGTGGTCCTGCCTGCAGACCAACAGGACTGAAGCAAAACCATTTGCTCCAGTAACCCACTGTGCAGGAGTCACTCTTATGACCCATAAGTAAAAGGATGAAAACAGTAATGAAAATTAGAAGTAATTTTTTGCAAATTATGAAAAAATTGCTTTGTGTGAGTATATGCCCTCTTGTATCCTCTCTTCTTATATAAAAGATGCCAAACGTAATAAGGAAGCTCCCACACATCACACTGGCTTCAGCCACATGGAGAACAACTTCTCATGGCCCCTGATGCAGGGGATAAGACATCTATCAAAACTAAGGTTTTTCAATGGGAAAAATGGGTCCACAATCCCAGTGAGGATCCTGCATGCACTGCTGGCTGCTCAGACTCTAAACCCAGCCCAATTTTTTGTTGAGACAGTCATCAACCAGCAGTGTGAAAGACTGATGCAGGGAGACCTTTCTCAAAATTTACCTCATGTTGAGGACCCAGTTGGTCTTAATATTCTTTTCTGAGATTGAATTAGGATAAGATTTGTGCTGGGAGTTGGTAATCCAAGTCACAGTTCAGAGACTTCAACTGCAAGATGTCAAAAATTCTTGTGTTCAGAAAGCCCTGTGCCAGTATTTTGCATGTTTCTTTCTCAGAAACCAATTTGAACTTTGGAACCGTCCAGTTAAGTCATTTGGGATCTGCTGATTTGACTGTGACTATAAGTGCTAGTTTTTAAAGATGCCAGACCTAACAGTTGGTTTAAAAACTGAACAATAAACATGCTTATTAATTTGCCACACAAGACAGACACATTGAATTTGCATTGGTTATTTGGCAGCATCATGAACACTCCCCTCACACTGATTTGATGACTAAACACTGTTTAGAATAGTAACTGATCCTGCTGAGAAAAATCTAGCTCTTAGGGCTAACAGTTTCTTGCTGTTCACATTCCTTTTTGAAATTCTGTTCAGCTTTTCATCAAAATCCTTCATGGTAAAAACCACTAAATTAAAAGTGCATTTTGGGGTGATGCCAACAACTTACGAAGTTATGCTTGGGTTTTTTTTCCCTGTTGCAGTTTTTTTTTTAATCTAAATTTTTTTCTTGTTTTTAATTACAAACTCAAATCACCTGATCAAAATGTAAGTTTTCTCCAATTCACACAGCAATAAACCATTCAAGATTAATATATTCAACTAATTGGTCAAGTGAAAGTATAAATTGACATGATGGCCAACAGGAAGAATTAGAACAAAGGTTCAAAATGTTCAATGAGCTGAAAAATCTGTTTTGTACCAGTTCTGTTGATCAACATTTAAAACCAGTCTCACCCCATTGAGCTGGATAATGCACTGTTTCCTTTAAAGGCCAGCAGTTTTCCAAGCAGATTTTTTTGCATGTCACCCCCAATTTAGAAAGCAAGTTAACATGGAGCTGACACCAAGTTTTGACCAAGGCATATGTAGGGAAGAAGAAGAAACCTTGCTGCTCTTGATCACACACATTTTCAAGGCCACAGTGTGTTTTTCAATAGCACTGTTGAGTTTAGTGCTGCTATCTCGGGGAAATCTGAAAGGAACAAGGTTATTTAAAAAAAATATTAGAAACAGCAAACACTATTTTTTTGGCAAAATGTGATGATAAACAGAAAAAGTCAAAAGATAAATCACAGTTGCTGAAGGGACCTCCAAGATTTTACAAGCTTTTCTACTTGCCATTAACCTCCTCAGCTCTGACTTCTTTTACCAAAAATTATACTTTACTGATTTATTTTTTTACTGTTGCAGGCAGGAGTTCTATAAATCAATCCTTTGAAGTTCTGGTAGAATATCTCTATTAGATCTCGTAGGTATTTCTAGGTTTGTATATAATATCTGTGGGCTCCACCCTGCCAAACAAACACCCCTGAAACCCACAGTTGATGCCACTGGACTTGTAATCACTGAATGAGTCACAAATCTTTGAAGAAAAATAGGACTGATGACACCAGGTGACAGGTTCTAAGGGCTTCTGAGCAGAGCCCTGCACTCAAGGGCTGGGTGCATTTGCTCCTCTTTTAAAAAAATCATTGACTGATTTGAACAGTGTTTCAGGCTAACTGAAAGAAACATTTGTCCTTCTTGTAGCCCCAAAATGAACAAAAAAAAAAAAAAAAAATCAAACCATATGAAAAAGTACTTTCAGTTTGAGGAAAGAAATCAGTTCCTTTCTGGCTGTTACTGTTGTTTTTCGTTCCCTCGAAAGGGAAATTTAATTCCATTTCCAAATTACATTTTCTTTCAAAATGAAATATCCAAGCATTTATTTCAGAAATGTCAAAGGGAAATGCATTAAAGCTTCATTTATATGTTGGTTTAGGATAATGTGGTGAACTTAGACTTGATCCACAAGTACCTTTGCTTGACATGGAGAGGAGCTCTTTTCATCCTGTTACACAGAGCGCTCTTCCTGGAGCTGCTCCAGAGTGGGGATAGGTGGTGGGGATGCTGAAATGTCAGATTGTCTCTGCTGACACTCGGTGCCATCTCCCACAGGTGGCAACTGATGGCACGTGTCAGCTGTCAGGGGACAAAACCATCTAGTGACAAGAGGTGGCCAGGCCATTTTGCTGTTGTGGTAGCACCGGAGCATTCCTTTGCAGTCACCAACTGCAGTACCTGTTGTGATGTTCCCCTCTTGGTCCCTGATGTCCCTCCTAGGTCCACAGTGTCCCTCCTTGGCTCTCCTTCACCCCTGATGTTGACAACATCCTGCTGGGCCCCAGGAGCTCCAGTTTTATAGGACAATGATGATGTCAGGGCAGTACAAGATCCCTCCATCACCAGGGCAGCTCTCCTCTCCTGCTTGGGAGTGACATTTGAGTGCAGGTTTCTGATATTTGTCCCGTACAAAGCATGACAAGAACAAGGCGAACAAGAAGGACAAGCCCAAGAAGAACAGATTTTGCCCTGGCCAACTCTTCCAGAATGAAACTCGAGGCAAAGAAGTGCCTCTCTCTACCTGTCAGCCTACACCCCCTGCCACACACTCTTTACTGTTGACTCTTCTACTTTTTGTCATGCTCTCTGCTTGTTGTCTGAGATGAGATGAAAGATTTTTAATAGTGATGGCATACAGCTCTAGAGACAAAAGGGTCTATTTCTTTCTTATCTTGGATGTGTTAAAAACACTCTACCTTCATCCCGCTACGTTCAAAAGGAGACAAAAGTGAAACGAAGTGAACAATTTTTCAGCACCATTAATAAAACAACCCCAAATGATATAAAATAGCCTTGTTTCACATGACAAACACTGTACCCACGAGCTTTGGCTTCTCTCATGAAGAGAGAGAGAGAAAACCCTCAGAACTTTTTCTGGGCTCTCAAACTTCCAGCGTGGTTCGTAGGGGCTGTAATTTAGCCCCAGGCATTTGAGAATCTACTTTGTGTGTTTTGGCAATGACATGAAAATGCAGAGAGAACTGTACATCTTGCAGTTGTACGCTGAGCTCGGCGATCTGAGGGGCCTGTCTATAATAGAGGAATCATCTTTTCTTCAATGAAGTGCTACTATTGTTGTGATCTTCAATAAAGGATATAATGGATGCATTCATGTGGTGGCTGTTGTTTGTGTGTGATTCTTTCAGCGCACGGCTAAGCGCACAAGAGTCTTTTAAACTCTTCTCTACTCACATCCAGTAGTGCTAGCATTTTGTGCCAAGCTAGGTTGGTTTTCCCCCTGCAAGCTTCTTTTCCTATTATTTTTGGATAAAGCCAATTGACCATGAAATACCTCTTTATTGCAAAATGATATCTCCAAGCCCTCACTGTGGGATCATGGGTTAAAACACCACTGTAATGCACGTTTGGGTGGAGGTGTTGTTGGTTTAAATATTCACCTTTAAAATTAGTCACTTTGGCCCATTGTAGGCATGTTAAGAAGTGTTATTCTTCAGGGGTCAGAAGTGGTATGTGAGGCTGCATCTGCTCCTGGGCACCATAATGATATCAATTGCCCATTTTCATATAAGTCCAAACTGAAGTTATATCTTTCATGTGAGTAAACAGCATTCTCAGGCCTTCATAAGGTGACCTGAATAAAGTAATTTCCTTCTGTTTGATTACAGCATAGGGCAGAGGAGAGATTTTCAAACACAAAAGGGGAAGGTTGTGCCTGGAAAGACAGAAATTTGCATAAACCCACAAAGTAATGGCATGAGCAAAAAACATTTTAGCATGCAATGTGCATGAGTTTAACATATCACAGATGCAATCACTAACGTGTGGCCTCTGAAGGAGGGAAGGGTGCTGAGCAAGGCTGCAGCCAACAGCTGGAAGTGCACAGGATGGGCCATGAGAGGATGCTCATTTTTCAACCATGCAACAACAACAACTACACTTTTAGAAAAAGGGTAGGGGAGGGAATGTTACCTTGAATCTGCTCTGAAGAACTTACTTCAATCAATAGACCTAGATTTAAATAAGTTTAGATGTAATTATCTGTTACAAATCTGGTTTTCTGCCTTGTTAGTCAGAGATCCTAAGCACTTTTATTTAAAATTTGTACTAATCTCAACCTCATTTAACTATACAATGTGAACAGTTTAGGGAAAGAGGGAAAAAAAAAGAAAAACATAAAACCTTCCAACATCTTTTCTTTTTAGGCAAGTTGAAAAGGATGAGCACCTAGCAAGGATTTTTCTCAAGTCACTTTTTAAAGATTGTTATTATCTTTTCATATTAAAGTTAACATTACCATATGCTGTTGAGCTTTTGTTGATGGCAATGCTTAAACTGGGATGTTGTTTCCTTTGGAGATTCTTACTGCCAGTCATTAATTTACATTTTTTTGAAATCGTACAGCGAGTGCTTTGTTGATGCCTGTTTTCATTTTGTTTCTCTCTCTTTTCAGGTCACACATGAGGAGTTTTTTCAAGCAGTAAGTTAAGGCAATGGAATGAAATCAGTGACATCTGCCACTCATGCTCTCTTCCTCCATCCTGTTTGCCCACAGCCCCCCTTTTCTCCTTTTCTTTTTGTAATGCTCGTGGTTTTCATCCCATTCAAAGGCCACCCCCAATTCTGCCCCCCACCCCCCAGTTTCTCCAGTAATTACTCTGGGGAATGCATTTGAAGCTGAATCTCTTTCTCTCCTTCATTCTTTGGCCCTTTATGGCTGTTGGTTTGGGGATGTCTTAATGTTCCCATTTGCACTGAGATATCTCCCTTCATAAACTTCAGTCATGTCCATTTTTATTTCGTCTCTGAGGAAATCAAACGATGTGTCATGGAAATGGAGTGCCCAGCACTTAACATGATCCCATGCTGATTGTTACAGGCTTCTAGGAATTGTCCTGCTCTCTGCTTTTGGTCCCCTATTGTGGTTGACCATCTCCATACCAATCTAAATAAATGAAATCTAATTAAAAAGAAAAAGGACACAACTGCCTCCCAACTCCCTCTTTAAAAGCTGAATGAATAACATTGAATCGTCTCCAGTAGGAAATTTATGAGGCTGAGAGTTAGGGTCCTGATCCTGAACTCTTTACTCATGCACTAATCCTCACACATTTGATTTATCCTTTCAGCTTCGGTTCACTCAATGACTCATAAAAATAAGTGATGTAGGATTGGGCCCTTCAGAATCCTGCAATGATGCAGTTTTCCCCAGCATTTTCTTTCATTAATGTGATTTTTAACTACTGGCTATTCAGGCAGAGAAAATATACCCAGGACAGAGATTTTTTTTTTTTTTAAATCCCTACTCCAGCACATAAAGAAGATAGTAACTTGTCAGAGAAGGATTTGATCCTAAAAGCATACAGGTGTGTATTTTAGATTTTTTCAGTAATAGATTTGTCTCTTCTCTGTGTCAGATTAGGACCATTGCCAAATGGGATCATCCTATTGTATTACATGGATGCCCCCTATTATGGTGCTCTAAAGTATCTATTTAGGACAAGCTGCTAAAGAAAAAGAAAAAGAAAAAGGAAAAGAAAAAGAAAAAGAAAAAGAAAAAGAAAAAGAAAAAGAAAAAGAAAAAGAAAAAGAAAAAGAAAAAGAAAAAGAAAAAGAAAAAGAAAAAGGAAAAGAAAAAGAAAAAGAAAAAGAAAAAGAAAAAGAAAAAGAAAAAGAAAAAGAAAAAGAAAAAGAAAAAGAAAAAGAAAAAGAAAAAGAAAAAGGAAAAGAAAAAGGAAAAGGAAAATGAAAAAGGAAAAGGAAAAGAAAAAGAACAAAAAGAAAAAAGAAATAGGAAACCCAGATGCTTCTTTGCTAGTATTGCAAACTGTAACACAGATCACCACTGAAAAGGAAACAAAGGAAATTCTAGACTACAGTAAAACCTGATCTGTTTAGTATATGCCCTTAAAACTTAATGTGCACGGTTAGGATCCAGTTAAGTGCTCTGTCGCTAAAACTTGGATTGCAGCAGCCCTGCTGTAAAGTTTCTTTCCTGATGTCATTTTAAAGTGAGAAGAGGCAAGAAGAGAAACAAATTGACACGTACTGTGATAAATTCCTGTAATGGATTAGAAACAGTGCACTGCTGTCGCTGAAGTCAGAACAGAACCGTTTGGGAAATGGTTCAGAGATGCTGGCTCTGGTTATTTCTTCCAGTGGAGGAATAAGAATGCTGGAAACTTGCCTTGTGTGTGTGTGATCTGGACTCAAGTCCCTCTGGAAATGCATTAAAAAAAAAGGAGGTCTTGTTGCTAAAGGGTATTGTTTGGAAAAATATACAAAACAACAACCAGCAAAAGAAACTGCTTTTGTAGATGATGGGAAATATCAAGAATGGATAAAGTTATTCACATTAGGCTGAATTCTCATGTCTGTCTTCCTATCTGAGAGTGAATAAGAAGTAAACTTAGGATTTCTTCTGTTTCTGCCTCTTCAGGTACCGAACTCAGAAGGTCCCATCAGGATTTTAAAAAGGCCAATTTTGCAGACCACTGGAGAGGCAGAAGACTGCTTGCTGACTGGTTGGAATACCATTTATTTTGTTTTCTTCTTCTGTTTTGGGAGAGTACATTTTGGTATATTTAGGAGGTTGCCCTGCAACATCTGGGAGTAATTTTCACGTCAAATGATGGGAAGGCAACCCTCGGTTACACCACTGATTCCTACCCCACTGCTGGAAACAGCACATCTCCATGTGTGTGCCCCATTTACTTCCCAGCTGGGACAAACACCCGAGGGGCTCCCCTCCTTCAAGGCCCCTTCTGCTGGGGCAGCTCTTCCTCAGGGCTGGAAGTCCACAGGAAGGAATCCAACTTCCCCCCTTCTCTGCCCCTGAGCAGCTCCTGTTCTACAGGAAAATGCATTTTTCTGACCCGTCCCTGTTCACCCTGACTTGAGAGGAGATTCTGGGCTTCCACCACTGCTGATGTCGCATTACCATCCCCCCTGGTGCATCACACCCCCCTCTGTGAGGAGGATTAGAAAGACCTGATGCTTTTTGGGGGATTAAAATACAGATATTTTGCCTCAAACTAACAACAATTTCAAAATGTGAGGAAGGAACAGGAAGGAGGAAGAGAGGACTTTTTCTGAGCAAAGTCTACCTGGATGGTTTTAATGGAGGTGCAGAACTATAAAAGTGTGAAATATTATTATTATTTATGAAACTAACGTGCACTCTCACTGCCTGAGATATCATTTACTGGCACATGTAAAGTGATGCAATTCTTTGGCTTCCTTCCCTGCTGTAAGTGTACCCACAGCCTGAATGGGACATTTGGGGACCTTTTTGGATCTCAGACCAAATTGCACAATGACAGATCAAAGGTCTGCTTTGAACAGGGGCAGCATGCAAAGCAGTGTTCCTGGTGAGGGATTTTTAGGGTGATTTATAATCAGGGAGAGTTGTAGAAAACACATGTGATGATGATGGAGCACGATGGAGCACTAAGATATCATCAGTGGAAAAGGCAATACGTATTTTCATACGTGTAACATGACCAATAACAAAAGCTCTGCTTTAGAGTTATCCTCTCAGCAATTTGTACATCTGCAAACCTGCGCCTCCATACAGCCACCAAATTTGGGGCAGAGGAAAGGGAAGAAAATCCTCTCTTTTATGCCAGCAGCCAGCATAAAATGAAACTATTTAGATCCAGAACAGGACAATATCAGAGCAAAAGCAGAACTATGGTGAGGGGTCCTGTGGGGCTGGAGAAAAGGGGAATACCATGGTAAAACAACTCTGGGCTAACCTGGCTGTTGCATCCCCTGACTGCAAGAACCCACAGTTCTGCTGAACCATGGGAAGCTGGAGCACCCACACAATCCATGTGCTGCTCATGGGTATTTCCAGCTGGCAGCAGACATTCCAGCTCTAGAAGGTGGTATTGCAAAGCTTGTGGCACCAGATCTCAGGCAGAGACAGCCAAGGGGCTGAGCAGCAGTCCACTTCCAGCTATGACCACATGTCGTGGCTTCTGTAAATTAGAAGGGCCATTTGCTCCCTGTAGACCTGAGAATGGTTTGTCTTAGATTTATTGTCTCCAGCAGTAGTGACTTAATCACATTTAGTGGAGGAACTGCTCTGGTGAACCCTACTTTCCCATTTTGGCAGTATAGAGGAGCTGTCATCAGGATTCATCTGACCTACTATTGTTCATCCCCTTTTCCTTCAAACTAGTAAAATTTCCTGCTGCTTTCCTGTGAGTTAAATACCAGGGATTTAGGATGAGCAGAGCAGCAAATCATCTGTTGGCTCTTGCTTCCCCTCTCTCCCTCTCTGTCTCTCTCTGCAAGCAGCACTTCCTCCAGCACTGATTTATATTTGGTTCCACAGGAAGAGAAGCCACTGGGGAGGTTTCAGCCTTTGACACCACAGTCACCAGAGACCTGAAGCTGAGCTCATGGCTTGCAAGAGCAGCTGCAAGGATGCCTAAAGAAACCCAGCCTGCCTCCCTGTCCTCACTCCCACCCTGGTTCTTCAGGGCTTTGGTGTTTAGGACGGTCCTGATGGATGGGAAGTAAAGCCATGATTGTCACCAGGAGGCTCCCCACGCCTGTTATGGCCAGGAACCCATGGTGTGGGTGAGTGCCCAAGGCACTGCTAAAGTGTAATGGTGCCTACAGTGGTGTAAAGCTCTAAAAGCAAACCCTTTACCTCAGGCCACAGTGTCTGAATGCAGAACTTGGGAGCTCTGAGTTTCCTCCAGACTTTACCTTCAGCACAGATCATGTCAAGGTACCTCTTATGCTGAGCTTCCTGACTGATCTGTGCTGTGTAAAAAATCCTTTGAGATCTCCAAACAAAAGGTGCTAAGGAATATCAGCTTGCTTTTAATTGAATGTGGCCCAATTAGAACTGAGGTGAGCTCAGATTGCACCCCCTGTTCTTAAGGGAAGCCCTGGGCATTTGGAAGAAGGTCGTTGCTTTTATCATCAGTGGTAAATGATGATCTGGCCAGCAAAGGGGCAGTTTGGGTTTGTCCATCCAGGCAGATAAGCACAGAGCTGCACATGTTGATCGTGCCCTTTTACTCTAACCAGGTGATGCCGATGATCAGCTGGCAGCCAGCTCGCTCTGCTGCCCGAGGTGTGGGTGGGGCAGGTGTAGGGCTTGATCTTCATGCAGGGCTTGCCTGGCTCCCACCCGAGGCTGTCACAGGTGACCTGCAAGGGGCTCTGCTGCCCAGGGGATGAGCAGTTTTCAGAAGTGAAGCAGCTGCTGCCGGCCCTGACTGCTCTACCGTTCTCTCTGGGACTTCTGCCATCGCCTGCCTTTGGGATCATCTTCCACCCCGGAGCATCTTGCACCCTGGCATGTGCCCCACTGGCTTGGCTGTACAGTATGGGATTGCTGAGTAAACAGCTCAAACTGCCTTTTGTTCATCTTAATGGCTCTCCCCTACATGTGACACTGGTCAGGAACGGAATCCATTGATTAGCTCAGCCTTGAAGCTGAAAACCTTCAAGCTCTTGACTTGCTGCTTCTCAGCCAAGTATTTCAGCTATCAGAACCCTGTGTAGGGTACGTGGATACTTCTGCTTGTCTGCTCCTACAGGTGGTCTTGAAAACACAGGTTTCCTAGCTGAACTTATATTCTGACTTAAAAGAAAATACAGTCAGTCAACTCGACTCTCCTAGGGTCTGTTTTATTTCAATAGGGAAACAACTTACTAATTAGGGTAAGACTCTTTAAGAAAATATGTTTTCTATTCCACTGATAGTCAGTTACAAGCGATAACACTGTTAAATGTAGTGCCTAATAAATCTAGAAAAACTACCCAATAAATGTAAGTAATAACAATGATTAACAATAAATTAAATGCAGAGAACTAGGAATGTACCACATTATTTTTAACTAGTCTGGTCCATCGGGTTCTTATTATTCAGTTTGTCCTCCACACCTGGAGTTTATTAGAGTGTAATACAAACTAAACAGTCCCTCAGAGAGGCCATTGGAAGGGCTTAGTATAAAACAATATACAAGTTTAATAGTTGTAACTGACCTTTTTTCTCTTGCAAAAACCTATCTTGGTAACTTGATTCTTAAGGAGATGTAATGCTTTTTTACATAATCCTAATGGGTAATTTTCTTTTTGGTTTAATGTAGATTATTTTTATTCACAAGACAGCAAGACCTATGACCAAGTCCATGATCTCCTCTTCTCCTCTCCTGTTCTTCCAGACACAGAATAGTTACTTGAGAGTATTTTCCTTTCTTCACCCATTTAAAGATCAAGCAAGCAAAAGGGTTAATGCTGTAGGCTCTACAAATGATGAAAGTGTATGGCTTGAAATGACTAAACTTCACCAGAGTCATGCCTGGCTAGAGGTTTTAAGCAGCTTAAAGTTCAGGGTTGTTCAGACTCAGGTGGCTTTTTTATTTTGGCACAGTGCAGAGATAAGGTTCATTTGCTGCAATATGAATCCAGACCTGACCTTTAAACACTTCTAAAGTTGGACTAAGGGCGTTGGCTGAAATCAGTGTATTTTATTAATACATATCCATGACTAACAACCAAATATTCATAATGACAAATGTTTGTAGCTGGAATTCTGAGTTAGTTTTCCTTCAGATTTTCATTTAAAAATGTTGGAAAATTATTATCACCTTTTTTCTCTCTCTCTCTCTTCCTCTTTCTCCCTCCCCCTTCACTTTTGAAACCACAAGCTATGAGCAATAGTAAATCCACAAGACGAAAGATTCTTTTCTGATTTATTTCCCTGAATTTCCATTGTTACACTTATGCCATCTATTGGACTACAGTGTTTTTCTGTCCTATTGCCTCTTTTTCAAATAAAACATTCTTTAATGTCTCTGAGGTTTTTAAATGCTTTTAAAACTTAAAAATAGTGGTGAAAAGAGGCATTTTCCTCACACAGTGACCTGTAATATTCTCTGCTCTGTGTTCCCAGTATTGCATTACTTCTCCACACATACCAAGCCCATAGGTTGTTTCAGACTAAAAATCCCTTTGTTTAGATGCCTTTACATGCTCCAAACCAGAACTGCTGACATTGACACTGCAAATTAGCCCATAACCCACAAAAAACCAGCTCAGAAACAATTAAGAGAGAATGTTAATTCAGAGCTGTTCAGAGGTGCAAATAAGTCAACTAACATATGGAATTTGAAGCAGGGAACAGAAATATTTCTTTATAGTCTACATTATCTTCAGACCTACTCATCTTGCAGGATTGGCTCCAATTCTTACTCACTCAAATAGTGTTGCCAAAAACCACATACAGCTTGCTCACTCTAAGCCTTCATTTTATAATCAAAACCATTTTTATTTTGATTCATTCCCCCTTCATTTTAAGGGATGAGAAACTTTTCCTTGTTTCTGCAAATATCATCTTTGCTTCAAACACAGACTTCACTTGCTTGATAAAATAACCAGGCAAACACTACAAAAATAACTTATTTTGAAACAAATAAAGGAGAAGTACAACTGCCAAAGATTTTTCAGGTGTGTTGGTTTGGCTTGTTTTTTATTTTCTAAGTATCTCTGTCAGGGGAAAAAACCTCAGAAGGAATAATATATCTGGATAATTTTGCAAAAGCAGCCAGGAAAAATGGAATTTGCTGTTGCACCAAGAGGATTTATCTTAATGGCTTATAAAGCCATTGGCCAATGAAGTTGGAAGCGTGGCTCCACTTCTTTAAATGTGATATGGTCCATATTCCTAAAAAGCTTGAAAATTAAAAAGCACCACAGATCCTGTGGTGGAAAGACAAAAGTAAGGTGCTGTCACATGGGTAATAAACACTCAGGTTGTGTTGGGGAAGTAAGTTTTAAGATGGGACTGTCCCTGGTCTCCCAAAACCAGCAGGTTTTCCTGGCCAGACGCTGGATCACAGAATGGGTCAGGTTGGAAGGGACAACAGGGGTCATCTGTTACAATCTCCCACTCAAGCAGGGTCATTCCCAGGGCACAGGGTTGTGTCCAGATGGTTCTTGAGCATCTCCAGTGAGGGAGACCCCACAGCTCCTCTGGACAAGCTGTGCCAGTGCCCAGTCACCCACACAGTGAAGAAAAGGTGATGTGCTGCTCTGTTCCTGCCTTTCCACCACACCAAGTGTTGGATTCACAGAGTCTGAGGCTGTCTTGGCCACAGGAGGAGCAGGACCTCCCCACAAGGCTTCTGGTGCTCATTGCTTTCTGTGAGGTAGGAGGAAACAAGTGGCTGCAGCTGCCTCTTGCCAAAATGATCCAACCCACCAGTGTCCTTGGGAGTGCAGCTTCAGCCACTGTGGGCCCCACTGACATTAATGAAAAATTCACCAAAACCAGGAGAAACTTGAAGGGTCCTTGTTGCTTTTGCTGTCATTTCTCCTACCGATGGGGAAAACATGCTGGGTTTGTAGTACATGGATCTTCTCTCATTTACACTGATGTACCTCTATTCAAAGAGGAAATCCTGGGTTACTCTGACTCAAGGTCTGCCCCTAGGAACTGTCCCGAGTTGTTTTAACAAAGCTGTGTTCTCCACGCCATCATTTACATAACTGGATGTCTGTCCTGCTTGATCCATGCCCTCATCAATATGCTTAGTGCCAGCGTTATTTGTTTTGATTTATTCTGCTTTTTTTCTGAATCATAGATTGATTCCACATAAAAATTCCTGGGGAAATCAGGAAGTTTCTGTGTAGCACTTGATTTTCCCTACACTGCAGCCCCCCTGAAAACTATAGTCTGAGAAGGGAAGGTACAGAGGCTGAGAATCAAAGCAGAAGGCTTCTGCAGTAAGCTGAGACTCAAATAAAAATGCACAGACATAGGTAATGATGGCTTGGAGAGGAACAGTTCTTTTGCAATTGAATGTATCGAGCATCCAAACAAACAGTAGATTGTTCCTTGGGTTTCTTTTTTCTTTTTTTTTTTTTTTTCCTTAACATATCTTTTGGGAGTCAAAGCCCTATGCATAATTAAGGAAGTTTCTTTTTTAACCAGATGCATTGGGATGTGTGCTCTCTAAGCAAAATAAATAACCATTACAATATGAGAACCACGGGGTCATTTTATACCCGCCCCCGCTCCCTCCACTTTGAATTTTCTCTGTGGAAAATCAGACGCTGTCCCTGCTGCCTCCTAGGAGCAGCACTGTGATCTTGCAGACTCCTGCATCATGGGACCCCCTGTGCTGGCAATCAGACAGCAGTGCAGACCATCTCTGGCAGGAACAAAGAATGCACAGAGGTGGGAGGGTGGGCTGGGAACAAGGAAGCCAGAACATCCCTGGGTGCCCCCCTTCCCAGGCCTTGTATTGGCATGGAAATGATTTCTCCTTATTGATTCCTGCCCTTCTACACGTGCATGTCCCATGAGGGTGTTTTTGCCCTGCTTGTGCTTATGTTTTTATTTGTATAGGGCTTAGGTGTCTACTGGAGCAAGCGATACCCTGGAATGAAATGTCATTATGGTGTGACTGGATTGGCATTTAAGAGGCATATGCATGATAGGATCTGCCTCAGAGGCAAAATCCTGCCCAGATCAAGGTCTGCTTGTGCCCTGAGTGCTCCTAGAAACCGCTGGCCCTCAGAAAGGATTTTAATGGTGCAAGCAACAGGCTGTAATACAGTCAGAGGGTAGCAGGACACATGACAATAAGGAGAAAAACAAGTGCTGCTATGGACCAAGTAGCCCATAGGATAGAGAGAGGAATGTCTGCTCTTCCTCCATGGCCTTGGTTTTTCAAGATGGATTTTGCATGTCAAGAGTGTTCCTCACCCACCAAGAAGAATGTCTGTGTCCCACCATGCTGACCTAGCGTTTTCATCCTTATCCTGGGGTGCAAACAGCAGGAGAGTCTGCAGCAATCAGACAAATTGTGGAGAAGTCCCCAGTGTTCCACAGATGCAGAACCAGGAAGGACTGGTAGTGTTAGGGCTGCAGCATTTCCCATGCCCAAGCTGGTCCCTTGGTAGCCACAGGCTGGTGCCCTCAGGTGTCTCAGTGAGCTTCAGAGCCCTTGGAGTTATAACAGGTTTAATGACAATGTTCTTTGTCCTTTATTCTGAAAGATGTTATTTCAGGGCTTGGGCCACTGGCTGTCTCTGGAAGCTGTGTCCAAAGCCAGTGCCATGGGACTGGCATGATCTGCCAATACATGCTTTGAATGTTTTCAATGTTGGAGCAAGGGTGGGAGTGAAGGCTCATCCTTTCCAGCCCTTTCCCCATATTTTTTTCATAAATATGTCAGGGTGACCTCAGGGCTAACCTAATCCAACCTGCTCATTCCCACCAAGCCAGGAGATACTCAGATTTAATTTACCAACTTGGAGGCTTTCTGAGGCAGTGAGATATCTTCAGAGGAAACACTATATTTCAAGATGATTATTGTTATAGTTAATGGGAAAGCAGTTTATATGAAACACTCTGTTCTCTCTGTGTCCCACACTTCTACAGGACATTCTGGATAACTGGTACCATAAAAGTGTGCTTTTGGCAGGATTCAGATAGCAATAAAGTTAAGCACTTTAGATTACAACTAGGAGAGAGAAGGGGGAGAAAGGAAATTCCTTTGAAAATTATAATTTCAACATGATAAAGTTGGCCGAAGAAGTGCAGCAACAGATAAAAATCAGCCTTGGTAAAAGGCTGTGACCATTCAATAAAACAGTGAAACATTGAAATGTGCAGAAAGTATTTTACCATGAATTAAAAGTGCAGAGAGTTCATCAGTGAGCAGCAGTTAGCTAATGAGAAAAGCAGATCCATGCATTTAGGAAATGTAAAGAAAACTTAAACCTTGTAAATTTTTATGTATTGCCCCTTGCAGCAAAATATGAAAACCAGGCTAAAAGAAAAAAAAAACCAACCCCAAAACACTCCCCCCAACTCCCAAAAACTCCAACAACTCAATCCAAACCAAACCCACAGAGTATGTCCATAAAAGAATTGTGTGACCTAGTCAAAAGAGAAACAAAAAACAATTTATAAAAACCCCCACTATTGACATATTGAGAACAGAAATACTGAGACATAGAAAAATGCTCATTTTTAATTCTCCTGAACATAGTTTTTATTCCCCAGTTATAAAACAGATTTTTTTTTTTCCAGCTCCTTTTGGCAAGCCCAATCTGCTGGAAATATTGAATAATGGATATGTTCTATAGGTACATCCTCAGAAGGACAACTAGACATGACAAAGACAGTTTTATCAACTCTCTATTGAAGTCTACAGGTAAATGATTGCCCTAGAGTCAACCAGAAATCCAGAGCAGTCTCTGGAAGAGAAAAACATCTAAGATCCTAGATTTTCATAGCTTGTTCATAATTTTAAAAAAAATTCCCCTGGAAGGTACCATACTGGAAAATCCAATCTACAAATATGCCTTCAGGATAGACAAGAAAGTGCTTTTAAAACTAAGGCAACAGTTGGATAAACTGATTTAAAAGCACAAGTGTTGTGTAGAGGCAATGCTAAAACATTCCAACTTATGAATCCATTGACATATGAAGTTCTTGAAAAATTTATCAAATACTTCTTTTTTTCCTTACCATTAGCACCATTGACTGCTCATAAAGGAGCAGTCTCTTTGACTGGTGAACTTTTAGAGGACTGTGGATGGCTTTAAGTAGCCACCCCTCCTTTCTGCAGGCTAGACCCTCCCTGAGGTTGGCTGCCCTCCAGTGTGCTTGGTAGAGTGTGAAGCACCATCCAAGATCTGACTTGGCTTGGAACATTGCCTGAAAAGTCCTTAAACCTTTGACTGGTTGAAATTATCTGGAACATGCAAGGCCAAACTCAGTGTTGATCTCCCAGGTACTAGAGCACATTGACCTCCAAGGAGCAGCTGTCTTGGATCAGGTGGAGATTGGCATAAGGGCACTGCAGACTGGCTGCCAGTTCTGCTGTCCAGTTTTGCAGAGTGCCTTCAAACAGTTCTTGCTCTGTAAAGCCACCATGTAGGATCACAGGACAACTCAGGTTGGAATACTGGATAACTCATCATCAGCATGTCTCTAGTCCAACCTTCTGCTCAAAGAATGCTCAGCAATGAGGTTGGAGTAGGTTGATCATGGCTTTTATCCAGTTGCACTCCCACAACTTCCAAGGATGGAGACAGCTCTGTCCCTCTGGACATCCCACAGTTTGATTTCTTCATAGTAAAAAATGTCTTCTTTTAAATAATATTACTTGTCTCCTGCCATCCTGCAGTGGCTTTTACTGCTGTAAGGCCTCTGGATCTCTGATTTCATCTTATCACTATCAGACTCTTAGGTACTGTAGGAGGTTAAACAACTCTGGAGGATGTAGGTTGGTTTCACACGCATGTACATGGTTGGGATAACTGAAAAACTAATCAAAGTCTACTGAGAACCTCTGGAAATGCATTAAAACAAACCTGTCCTCCCCAAAAGTGCAGCAAGTTTTTCTTTCTGCTTCCCACACAGAGCCTTTTGTGGTCACGCTGGAGCATCCACAACCATGCACCAGCCAGGAGCCTACTGATCCATCCACAGTGGAAAAGGACATTGCAGGCTCTGCAAGAGTCCCTGCTGAGGTGCCTGGCTGGGTCTGTCCAAGGTACCCAGAGCTGCCAGCCCTTCCTGACTGACCTGTGGGTGCTGGCTGACCAGTTCACTGGGAGTGGGTTTGGATTCCTGGTCATCTTTCAGGAACCACTTCTTAGTCCCAGGATTGCAGAGATCTCGGCTTAATAAACAGGGACCTATCATGGTCAAAATCTCCTTAAATTTGAAGCAGGCATTTGTAAACCATGTAAGCCTGTAGATGCCAAAGCTGGTCTAGAGGACATACATCCACCTCCCTTTCTATATAATATACAGTAGCAGTTAACTGTAATGAGTGGTAATATAACTCAAGTGCCAAAGGGATTAGACATAGAAGGTTCAGCATAAAACACGATACTCAGGGTTTATTATTTTTTTTTTCTCCTTTAATTTTAATGTGGTGGGCTGGGGCATTTGTATTTAATCCCGTTGTTGCATGCACATTGTGTTATTTTCAGTCTATAAAATTTATATTCCTCCTCAATTAGATTACAGCTGAACCAAAAAAGAGGGGATTCTGCTCTGTGAATGCCATTCCAGCTCTTACAGAGCACAGGCAATTGTCACCTCTTTCCTCCCCTCTCCCCTCATCCCCCACCCCCCTGTCCCTCTCCTTTCCTTGACTCAGCTGTGCTGCAGCACTTGATCAATTGCAACAGCACTAGAAAAAAAAGTTAGTCATACATGATCAGCAAAATGGCCCAAATGATGTCATCCATCAAGATGGACATCGCAATTTGCCAACTATTTTCTCATAAATCAAATCATAGTCCCACAAGGAAGAAGAGCAGCTCATGAAGAGCCAACATGGCAGCAGTTATCGGCGGACTGAGGGAAATGCTCCCTCAAGTATACAGTAATTATTTTTACTCGATGGGAAATAAAGAGGGGAGAGATGGTAGTGTAGAACTGGAGAGTGTCTGCCTCACTTCATTACTATTCCCCAGGCAAGGGGCGCAACATATGCTTTTCATTGTGAAGCCAATAATTTTGAATCTTGGGACAGGTGAAAACTTAAATGACATTTGCAAACCTTGATTTATTTCCCCGCTTAACTCTGGAACATGCCTTAGATTTAGCTCTATACGTTTCAATAGATTAGTGGCCAGTGTCACTGAATTTGCAGTGACCTTTAGCAAGTCCTTCCCTTTTTGGATCAGTTAATTAAATATTTTGGATACTAATAATGCCTTACTTAAACCATCCCTGTTTTCTTTTTGTGTACACATATGAAACAACAGGGGGATAGCATGAACACTTTAATTTTTTATTGAGATTGTCTCTTGCATTTTTTCCTCTCTCTTTCCCTTGCTTTCTCTGTTTTTCCCCTCCCATGTGCAATTTTACTTGCTGGAAATCTCATTAAAAGTTATTTATGAGCTGCTAGTGATCCCGTAAGGATTACACCTAATTCAGTCTGTAAAGCTTTTGAGTTACATTGCTTCCCAGGAATAGTCCCTGCTGCAAGAAGGACCACCTTTCCCATTGTTTGACTTTCCTTATCATTAGTATAAATACTTCATGAGAGGTTCCTTACAAATGCAGAGCGGCTCATTGACAGGATTTAGGCACCAAGTGCCATTTGGTATGTTAAGATTTTGCTTCCTGATTCTTTGATTCATGCCATTTTACATGTGGGGAAACTAATGATTCATAAAGGTGACTTCATTTGTGCAAGACTCACAGAATGTGTCAAGAAAAGTCTGTTTCCTTGAAAACAGCCAAAGGTTAATAATATTATGGTCTAGAGTTGTATTTGCTAATCAAATTAAACCTGCTAGGGAAACTTCAGAGGGGTTAGGGATTCAAGGCACAAACATTCTTTATCTCTCTAGAAGTGAAGAATTTGCTCCTTTCTTAGCTTCTAATTTTATTGTCAGGCTGAATTTTTAGAAGTTTTTCAGAGTGACAGTGAAAATGTACCTAATATATTTAGACTATCACATACAGTATTAGATATCCTGATTTTTCTGGAAGACTTCAGGCTTTGTGTTCTTCCATCTTTGTTCAGTTTACCATTTGGGGCAGTTGTCATTATAAGAATAAAAATAAGATTATGAATATAGGTTTCTTATTTTCCTCCAGTAGTCAGATAAGCTTAGCAAAATAGAGCAGTTAAATCATCTGTCAAGGGTTGTAGTTAGGAAATATGGATCAGGAAAATTAGTGGGAATTGGTATCATTTTTTGCTAGGCCAGGCAGCCACCTCATTGCTCTGTGATATTGGAAAGGCAACAGGTAACAATGAGTGCAGATCTTCCCCAAGCACCAGCATCTGACCACAGACACATCAGAGTGTTTGGACATCTGATTCACCTAATTGTGAATAAGCATCTGCTAAATTTTAGCATTTACAGCTCTCAAGCCAGATCAGGCCAGTTTATAGTGCTAGAGGATGTAAGCACAGCAAGAGATGATCTCTGCTCCAACTGAGAAAGGAAGCAGGAGGAAAAGGGGAGTGTGATCCTCTTCCCTTACTGGTGTGAAGTGGAGAGGCTATAAATACACTCACCAAGGTGAGTGAAGTCTGCCAGAGGGCTGAGAACTGAACCTCAGTCTCAAATCCCAGCCTTGACCTGTAGCCACATAAAGCCCGTCCTTCCTCCTACCCCTGCTAATTGGTTTACCCAGCCCACCTGGTGAACATCAAAAACCCTCCCAGGTCAGCTCTCGATACAGGGAGAAATTTCAAGGGGGGAAAAATAGCTCACTTGGGATGAAGCAGGCTTTGTTTCATCAGCTGTCAGGAAGAACTCCTGCTTTTGTTTGAAGGAGGAGTGAAGACAGGAAGAAAGTGAGATGAAATCCATGTTATTTTCTAACCAGTCAGGGAGAAGCAGGAGGTGGACAGAGGCTGAGATGACCTGGTTCATCCACCTTGCTTTTGAGGGTGGCCCTTCACTGATCTCAGCTGTGCAGTCCTGGAGCTCCTCTCTTGCTCATCCTGACCCAGGCTGATGTCCAGGAAGTCACAGTGGAGTGCAGAGAACAGCTTGTAACATCTTATCAAAAAATACAACACAGAAAACTCTTGCTTTCCTAAAAGCAGTAGACAAGGAAGGATGAAGATAGAAAGTATAACCTAATTGAGGATTTGCAGCCCATACTACGGAAAAAATGAAACAATGTTATACCAAGACACTCTAGAGAATCACTGATAAAAGAATAAAAGATTATAAATGTCTTGTCCTTAATTAATTGTATAGCTCAAAAACAAAGACCACATTTCCTCAGAGTTCTCAGTTTTCCCTCTCATGTAGTACAAAACCAGCACTAGGATTTGCAGTTCACTCATACTAGAATTCCACCTGGTGCCATTCCACTTGCAATTGGATTCCCAACTTTTCAAAATAACTCGTCTTAAAAAAATTAATGCTTGTTTTCCTCCAGGCTAACGGGAGCTAATACAAACAGAATATTTCCCTTGCTCACTACAAATTACATAAAAATCACACACATTTGATTAAGCAAACAAGAAAAAACAGACTCTATCTTCTCAAAACCACTGAACATTACCCACAACAGACTTTATGGTCTAGGTTTAAAGGGAGAAAAAATTTGTTTGTTCTTATCAGGAGAGAGGCTCCTGATTAGTGTTGGCTAATGGCTGAGGCAGGACTCTGGGAATCACCCGCCCAGGTTCCCCTGGTTCCTGCCTTTGACTTGTGATGGGAAGAACATTTTGGCTCTGATTTTGCAAAACCATAAGCAAGGCAGAGAGAAGATACTCAGGTGGGTTAGGCATGGATAATGCAAAGCTGAGGTGGCCGGGACAGCCCCTGTGTTCTCAATCAGGATTTATACAAGGGGACACACTTGGTTGATGCTGGAACCCATGGTGGTCCCCACTACCCTTATTGCTAAGGTTTTAGATTATATTTTTGTTAAAGGGAATTACTGTATTAGTAGCTGTACTAAGAACTCATAACTGAACCCAGAGAGAGAGAGAGAGAGAAAGCTCCTGCTGCAAAATGTCAGCTTAGAGGATCCCACCTACCTCAGAAGCCATTGTTCCAGCTGGGTCTGATGGCTCCCAGAAGTCAGGCAGAAGCCCAAAACACTCAAATTACAGCCAGATACAATTACCAGTTGGAAAAAGAGAACATGCCAAGAATATATAGGTGTGTGGAAGCTCCTAAAACGGGGGAAAGGATCAAAAAAGGAAATAGTTCTCTTTCCAAAAAAAAAAAAAAAAACAAAAAAACCAAACCAACAGAACAGGTTAGAGGTTTTCTTTTGAAAAGCTCCAGCTTGTTCTCTGTGACATGAACATCTCTCCCAGCTTCCTGAGTGCACTGCATGTAGCCTGGAGCAGACTTGCTGGTTCTGGTCCAGTCAAGCTCCTAATAAGTCAGGCTGAAATCTGCTTAAAATCTTCCTTTTCTCGTTTCCTATGACTTCACAAGAGTCTGCTCTCCACAAGGTAGAAGAGGATCTTAATTCCAGTCTCTCCTTTCTTGTGTACCCCCAGCATGCTCTGCTCAAATTGATGTGAATATTGGGGCAGGCAGGGAGAGAAGAGAATTTCCTTCAGTATCTGTAACCCATCTCCTTTTAGCCAAGAGAAACACAAATGGTAATCCCTTACACTTCATTTAGAAAATGGGTTTCCACAGCTATGGAAAGCTGAAGTTGCTGTTGTTACTGCTTTTCATCTCATTTCCACTGGGTTTGCAGGCTCTCCCTGCCAACATGACACCCTGAAATGAATGTGTAATGCTGTTGTGATCAGGCTAGTCATGGATTAGAACTTCTTCACAGTGAAATGATTTCTTTGCATTTGTCTTTCCAATGTCTATTTGCCAATTTTTTATTCAGTGCCATGTTCTGTGGCAACAATTCTTAGTTTTCTGCCTATTATCACTCCTAGACTTCTTTTATCTCTCTTGGCTTCATCTTTCCATTAAATATTACTAGCACTGGAATATTTTTTCTCTCAGATCTTGCATTTCTTCTACTTGAATCTAATTTTGTTGTGGTTTTAATATTTGGCTTGACAGAGAGACAATTTCCTCTGTTCACAGGATGAAATTGGTTTTGTTTTATTGATAACTCTGTTCATTTCTGCTATCAAATAACCATTACACATTTTCATTTGGTGTAACTGCTCAGCCACTTTGCATTGCCAATAACTAACAATGAAAATGTACTGGTAAAAAAGTGGAAAAATACTGCTGAAAAAGTCCTTTTCTTCAAGCAACTTAAAACAAATTGCAAGTTTCAATCTAAGCTTCACATTAATTAAGATGAGCTAAAGGGGAAGCTCAGATATTTAATGGCTTAATATTAGTTGAGCACTGAAAAACCTGAGATTTTAATACAAATGGTTCCAGCCTCAAACCATAATTTTGGTCAAAAACTTGAAGTTTTCACAGGACAAAATAAACAGTTCTCTGTGCACAAATGCACACCTTTACATACACACATATATTTTGTGAATAGTTTTTTGAGCATTTGTTACAGTGTGGCAGAGCCAGTTATGTTTCATTTCTGCCTGGGAGGAGACAATCTGCACTCTGCATGTTTTTCCAGTGGCTGTGCCAGTTGACATGCAGGATTACTCTGCCTTTCTCCTACCTCTGTTTGGTTTTTATCAAGCTGAACAACAATTTTGTTCAGCTGCTCTTTTGCGTGTAAAATAATCTTTGCACGGATGGCTGCAGGTCAGGCTTTTCCCTTTGCTGTGATTTTAATGTGACATGGTCAGTGTGCATTTCAACACTCCAGCGTGTTCTGCTCTCTGGAACACTTCCCATTCACCCAGGGCAGAGGAGAGGAGCCTTGCTGCCTGTTTAGGATGTCACTGATGTCTTTCTCTGCGACCAGTCCCTGGTTTTGGAAGCTGGGCTAGGATAAACACTGCTGGAGCAGCTGTAGCCATTCTCTGATGAAGATGAGCACTCCTGTTCAGGCAGTAGAAGTTCAGATGCTGGGGTGCAGCAGCTGTAAGCATCACCCCATCCTGGAGGCTGTGAGTTTAGTCCAGTCTCACAAGCACTGGCAAGGAAGTCACAGATGTAGACATTTCAGGATACGGGGTGAGAACACAGCACTTTGCATTTTTAGGAGAACATGGGGAATGTTTGTGGCAGCAGTAAACCTGCAGGATATACCTAGAGATATGCTTGAAATGTGGAGACCTAGCTGTGTAGTAATGACCTGGGGATTGGAAATTTATGGATATCCTGGATTTCTGCCATGCAGGTACCTGGGAAAACACAGGCTGGAAGGTCTCCTCCACAGCCATGTGCTCCCAAGGGACTGCACAAGGGTTCTCCTTGCTCTCTCCTGTGCATTGTAGGGCTTGCCAGAGTGAAGTGGCTCCTGAGCATGAGCACAGCTGGATCACACCAGCTGCAGAGCAGGGCAGATGAATCTCACTGTCAGTTTGTCTTCTCTCCCTTCACATTCTTGCCCTGCCCCTCCTCCTTCTGCCACAGGGAAAAGCTTAGTCCCCTGGGGCAGCAGCAAGCTGCTCTCTCACATGGCTCACACTCAGGGTCCTCAGGGCATCTGGGGCTCTCTATTATAATATCAATGAAAAAGCAAATGTTTCTGGTTAGTCCAAAATTTATTCTAAAGAGACAAGCAAAATCCTGTACGATGTAGCAAAGAAAAAAGGGCATTTTGAGGTGGGAAAACATTTCTAAACGGCTTCTGTGCCCACAGCATCTCTGGTGATGACTGAGGGAAACTCGGAGTTTACCATTGTCATCTCTGCTTATTTTGGAGGATCACTGAACCTGGAATCCAGGTCCAAGGTTGGAGCATATCATGTGCCAGGGCTCTGCCTGCTCCACAGCAGGGGAGTAGCCAACAGTGAAGCAGGAGAACCCAAGTGTGGGAAGAAAAGCAAAATTCTGTGGAAAGTGTGTAGGGCAGTGGAAACCTCTCAATTCCTTTATTTGCATGACTAATCAGCTGGGCTTTCTGCTGGCTCCCCTCACAGCTAAGTTTATACTATTTATTTTTCACATCACTGCATTTAAATTCAAGAGCAGGAGAGGGGAGTATGGGCACTTTCATTTGTTCAGCATATTTATAAAAGGCCCAGAAATGAACATGTGGCATCAGATGAACACCTGGCAATCAAAGCAGGGAGAGCCAGCTGTTGCCTTTGTAATTGGAATTACAAATTCACACCATCCGTCCTCTCTCTACTGTACCCACACCACTCATGAAAGCAGAGGAGTTAGCTCTGGGTGCATATGCTTGAGAAGCAGCAGCCAAAGACAATGTTTAGGCTATCTGCTAAAAAAAGAAACTCTCCTTGCCTTTTCCTATAAGAAGCGATAGTTTTTGAGCCAGCTGTGCCTGCAACTCCCATTTGCTACAGAATTCTGTCTGTGTCTTTTCTGCAGGGCATGCAACTTTCAACAACTTTGCAGTTTGGAAGTTGAACCCACTTCATTCCTGATTTCCCTCCAGCTGATCCGCACAGTATCCTTCGTGCTGGGGTTCATAGGTCTCTCTTCTCCTCTGGCTGGTTTAGCTGCTGAGTTATTGAAGACCATGGGTAATGAAAGACGCCTGTGTTACCCTCCCTAGCTCGGTCTGTACTTCAAGGCTTTGGTCAGGAATCCTATACATTAAAAAAACAGGGAAGCAAAGAACCAAAGGCATCTTGAACGTACACACTGTAACTAAAGGAAAAGAAAGAGTCGGAGCCACCACATGAGAACATGTGAGTCAATAAAGTTTTATAAAAGGAGCCCATAAAGCTGCCATGGAAACTTAACCATTGCATGCATCTAGGGTGAGAGCAATTCATTGGTGCTGGAGTAGGACCTTGAGTAGCGTTCCTCTTATCTCCCATGCTGGGATCCTCTATTTAAAACATATGGAGGAGGCTAAAGTTCGTTACAAGTGACTGCAGTGAAAATAAAAGTTTAAAAAAAAAGCTCACGCGCTCACACACATACATACCCAAACAGATGGGAAGAAATTAAGATGGATTTGCAGAGGAGGTTGTGCTCACAGTGAAGCACATCTCCAGTGGCGCAGGGCAGAGGGGACTGGCTTCTCTGGTGGCAGCTGATAGACACGAGCACTTGAGCAGTTCACAGCCTCTCTGTTGTCCCCGACAGAAGATTTGTAGGTGGCTCTCCGCCAGACACCAGGCTGATGGGTCAGGGGTCGTGACCTGTTGATTTACCAAAGTATGATCAACTCACACAAATTATCGGCGTCAGAGAGCCCTGACAACTTCAATATGATGAGCGATGAGAGCAATTGTTTGTGACATGTGAAAGCAGCGGGGGAGAGCCGCTCTGCGCTCGGCGCGGCGGCAGCGGGGCTGCAGCAGCGAGCGGGGGCTGCCCTGTCCCCTCGCCCACCCAGAGCTCTGCCTCCCCTGGCTGGACCAAACCAAACCCACAGCCCCCACGGGGAAAAAGCACCTTCTCAGACAGAGGCAGAGCTAGAGGGATTAGAAACTCTTTCAAGGGATGGCTTGGTTGTTTCTTTTTCTCGCTGCTGTTGCACTCGGTGCAAAGAGATGTTGAGGGATGGGGGCTTTAAATCCGATGGGAAGTGCTAGGGGATTCAGATCTAGGAAAACCCCGGAGCTGGTGCTGTCTGTGAGGTTTAATCAAATGGATGTACCAGCTTCTTCGAGTTATCTTTGGGGGCTGTTGTCAAAATCCTTTTTTTTTTTCCTCTCTCCTTTTTTCCCAGCTTCATTCACGTAGGAAAAATTTTGCCTGGGGTGGGATGGGAAAATTATAGCTGCTGGGCATTTTGCCTTGATCCTTCAATTCCTCTTAATCGACTGTGCTATTCAGATGGGGGCAGAGGATAGCAGAGGTAGTTGAAAGGAGGCAGGGAGTGCCGAGGGGTTAGGGCAGGGTGGCAAGAGAGAGTGTGAGTGTGTGTGTGTGTGTGTTTGTGTGCATCTGCATGCTTGTGCAAGGAGGAGGAAGAAAGCCCACGGTCCAGGAGAAGGATTGGGCTCTGAGATTTTTTTTTTTTTTTCTGCAAGGCTATGGTATTCCTGCAGAAAATGCTCTTGCAGTGACCATGGATGTGCAGGTACCAGAGAGCCTCTGTCAGGTTCGTGGGTGGCCCAAGGGTGGCTCCCATCCCGCCGTCTCCTACTGTTCTGCTCGATCCTGTGTGGGTGGCTTCACCTCACGTTTAACAGAAATAAGCAAACCAGAGCTATTACAGCTTCCCCTTGTGTTTTATTCACAGTGGGCATGTTGCACTCAGCCCATTTCTGTGTTTGTTTAAATCCCTTTGTTTACTTGTGAAATGAGATGCATAAAATAAGTGTAATGATCTATTAAGCCATCAATTTTTAATTTCCTATGAAAAAATCTACTGCACAAAATAGATTTTTGGAGCCACCAGAATGGCCATGGCATATGAGCTGGCAGAGATGAAAAGTCAAGGTTTTTTTCATCTATCTTTACCATAATGACCTTTTAAATATTTATTGTGTATATATATATAAAGGCAGAGGAAGACCATACTTGCAAATATATATGCTTAACCTTGGGTTTAAACCAAACAAAATAGTATTTAAAGAAATACTGAATAAATTATTTATTACCCAGGTCAATGGTTGCAGAAACAAAGTTTATATAAAAACATTACCATTCCGGCCATTCTAAGTACTGGCTTCAGAAAAAATCCAAACATCTTAATGCAATTTTAATAAACCTAAAAAAAGTCATGTTCTTGTTTCAAGCTGAATAGTTTGCTGTTTCTGCATAATAATCATTCAAGACCTAAATCTAACCACAAGAGTTTAGTGCACAGATGAAATATACTTGCTGGAAAACCCTTAAGAAATAGCTGTTTGATTCAGGATCTGAGTCAGTAAAACAAGATGTGATGGTTTAGTGGGATTGATGTCAAATAATGGAAAATGAGGACAATAATAGAGAAAGAAGACATTTGAGGAGGATTAATTAATAAATTAATAGCTGTGTGCATGGATGGAGCACAAACAAGTCAACAACAGTTCATTATTCCCTTAAACAAATACGATGAGCAGATTCTTCCAAAAGGAAGTTGAACTATTTGTGCTTGAGTAAAGATCATGTGTGAGTGGATGAATGGATGAATGGATGGATGGATGGGTCGAGAGATAATTTATATACGAGGTGCACACAGACAAACACGTGCCCCCACTCACACACGTGCATTTCTATAATGTATATTTTTCAAGCATGTATTTTATTGCACTCCAAGGGTCAGACTGGAATACTCTAGCATTTAATCATATTTTTGACGTGCATGAAATTTTGTTGTGTTTTAATGGGTGACAGATTAGGTTATGCTACATCAGGAAGAGATAAGGATCACCCCTTTCTGCATCACATTTTTATTGCTAGAGATAGTCCTGCCTTTTTCTAAAAAAAAATCATAAAACAAGCCTTTCGTCTGAAAATGCTGATTTCTTGGCATCAAGGCTTTCTATGGAAAATGTTTATGTTTTTGCATTTTTAATTAAATAGGTTTTTTTAATTGTTGGAACATAAGTTTCAAAACAAAAAAATTCCAGATTTTCAGTTCAAAACAAGATTGTTTGAAATGTACGTTAATTAGCATACAAAAATAACAATCCCAGTACTAAAATGAAATGTCTCATAATGATCAAAACACAAACAGGTTTCTACAGCCCTGAAGTGATATAATTTTTTCGCTTTACAGAAGTTTTCAGGCTTCTCATTTTTTGTCAAAATGAGCAAAAAATATACTTTTTTAAATACACAAGAGATTAGGAGAACAGTATTTTGCCCAATTTGAGAGTACTGCTCAGGCTAAGTAGGAATATCAGAGGCTGGACAGAATAAATGAATAAATACATTAAAAATAATAGATCAAAGCAATCTGGTTTAGAGCAAGAAAGCACTTCCAATTTAAGGGTCAGCATTTTTGACAGAAATATACAAATATTCACTTGTGGATTAGAATAAAACCAGTGGGATATATAGATCTATACACACATGCACATCCACCCTCTCTAATCACTTTATTTGATTTCTGCAGTTGGCTTTTTCTTTTTCACGGTGATGTGCTGCACAAATTTCATGTAGAAACTTCATAGCTAAAACAATCACCACAAAAACCTGGGTTAATGATTAACTCTGAATGAAGAGTTATAAGCACTCATCAAGGTAATACATGATACAACTTAGCCATTTCCTTTCTCTTTTCAGTTTTTCAAAAGGGGCAAGGGAGCATGAAGAATAAAGCCAGGCATCCTTATTTGGTTGAAATAATAGCCAGTATACCAGAACTTCAGACAAATCCTTCTTGCTTTCTTTCAGTGGCCTCAACCA
Organism: Eopsaltria australis; assembly: GCA_034509425.1. NCBI lineage: Eukaryota > Metazoa > Chordata > Aves > Passeriformes > Petroicidae > Eopsaltria > Eopsaltria australis. Next base: position 3,056,010 of record JAVTVJ010011652.1, on the reverse strand, counting down.
TTTTGATCTCATTTCATCATTGAATGGACCCCTTAACAGAGAGTGACCCCATATTTTAGGACTGAAAACATACACCTTGTTAGTGTGAGTTTATTTTTTTGTTGTTTGAAAAGTGGGCAAATGTAGTCAAAGCTCTCACAAAACATCACAAGAGGCTCTTTCTTCTTTCATGGCACATTGAACATGTAAAGTAATCATTGTTTACAATACAGAGGCAGATAGCAAAGACGTGTTTGTTGTCTCATGCTGTATCTAATTATGCATTAGATTTTGATTTCAGTTGCTTTGCCTTTCCATGTTATTTTAATTTTGAATGATGATCACTGAAGGGGGAAAAAAAAAAGGAACAGCAAAGACAGGATGTGTCAGCAAGACCGTGGTCCCCTCATGCAGAGCACGTGTAGGCGGGACCTGAAGCACCGTGCTCAGCACTGGGCACCTCATTACCACAGGCAAATTGGAGGAGCCAGGGATGGCTGAGAGCACGATGAAGGGGCCACTAGGACTGGCTTGAGGAGGAAGATTAAAAGACTGAAATATGTATAGGCAGGGCAAGTGGCAGGGCAGCCCTGCTCCCCACACACCGGAGGGAGGGAAGTCCTTCCCAGAGAGCCCGAGGGACTCTGCTGTGGAGAAATGGGGTGATGCAGAGCAGAAGGGAGGCACAAGTGAGACCTCAGGAGCCTCTGGGTTTGGCTGTGAAAGAACAATGAGCCCTGGAACAGCCTCCTCAAAGAAGCAGCAGAAAGCCCTTCGTTTGGGATGTTTAAGAGGAGCTGAGCTGAGCGTGATGAAATTCCCAGAGGGAGAAATCCTGGAAATGCCCAGGGTGCATCAGCAAGTCACTCACACTCCTTTTGTTTGTCTCTCCCTCTTGGTTGGCTTTTTGCTTGTTTACTTAGAGTGTTCACATAATTTTAAGCTTCTTAATACTAAAATTCAAATGCCTTTTATGTGCTCTGAAGGATATTTACACCCAGCCAGGGAGCTCTCACCCCACAAGAGCCTCATCAATTCCTCTCTCAATGCCATGGGATTGATGGCAGCAGCCTGAGAAAAATGTGGAGAAGTTCAGCATGGGGTGATGAGAGCAGCAGCAACTGACCTTTTGCCTTTTTATCTCCCACAGAGGATCTGGTTCAAGCAGGGGTGGAGTTTGCAGTCCCATGTTTGACTGATTTTTGTTTCACCAATGGACACGACCATGCCATGAATTCTCCTGGAACTTCAGCCCTCAAAGGGCTGCCAAGGACACTGCCAGGCACAGGCAGCACTGACCAGGATGGGATTAAGTACTTATAGTCATGTGGGTAATGTTAGGATATGTATTGAGACTGAAATTGTCTTGAGCTGGGCAGAAGAAAGACAGCAATGGAAGCTTTGGAGTAAAAAATTGACTGAAAAGACTTTGAATGCTACTGATTTTTTTTTTCTTTAAAAAATTTGAAGTTTTTTTCAGCCATCTCTAGTGAGCATATTAGATGAAGAGGATTAGCATAAGAAATATGACTCAATGCAAAACTTGTAAATATTGAACAAAAACTGACAATTAGCCAGGAATGAAAAGGCAAAATATAGCTACAAAGGAAAAAACAGTTAAAAATTAATTGAAATTACCCCCAAATTAAGGACATTCATTGATGTTAAACCCAAATATTTGGGGATAGGGGAAAGGCGAGATCAGACATCTGCTTACAGACATTGATAAACAGAAAAATAAATGAAAGCTGTGTGTGAGTGATCCAGGAGCCTTGCTTCCAAAAATTACAAAAGAAAGACTCGTTCAGATGTCAGCAGAATCTGGATCAGGCCCCAAGACTTAAGTGGACAATCCAGAATATTACAAATCACTCCTGGGATCAAGCTGCATCGATGTCATCTAATTACAGATAAAACTACAGAGTATTTAACATCTCGTTAATTTAAATACCTGGGGCCATATCATGCTATCAATTTTTAAGTAGATGTCCCCACTGATATCAAAGATGAGTTCACACAATGCAGCCCATGCAGCTGAACCTTGAGGGACAAAGCAGACAAAGGGAGGCGGGGAGGGAGACACAACAAAATACTCCCTTTTCTTCCACTCCCTTTTCCAATCTCCTTCCTTTCTCTGCTCAGTTGTCTGCACATTTTGTTAGCTGGTCCCCAAGTGTGATTTCTATAGGCATCAGTCTATAGGGATGATGCTGAGCCATGTTCACGAGATGAGCATCCTCAAGTTCAGTTTTAAGCTCCCTTACCAAAATGAGGTATTCAGTAGTGGGAGGGTTATCACATTTCTCTTTCAAGCTGTCAGAGGCTGCCAGAGAGATTACAGATTTTAACATTTGTTCTGTTTTGTTTGGTATTGTTTCTGATCCTGACTAGAAAAATGAGAGAAAATGCACATACTGACATTAGATATGTCAAGGAATATTTCACAATTTTACTGACAAAAATTGGGTCCTTTAAGGATATATTTTTAAAATTAAGTTTTTAATATTTCAAATCTTTTATTTTTAGGGTTTTTTTCTCCAAAAACTGTCTCAAGTGAAATGCAACAGAAATAATGCTGCTTTTGTTTTTTGAGAATCAAAACACTTCAAATACCTGGGATTTTTATTTTTGCCACTTTTCTTCAGTTTTCTTTTTTTCCTTACTACCAGCTACTACAGATTTATACTATCATTGCTATGGTAGTGGTTACAGCCTCCTCATCATCTCCCATTTTCCTTTGAATTTTTTTCTGGTGTTTATCTGGCAGAGAAATCTCTTGTAAAAGTTAAAGAAGTGTTAGGAGGAAGAAAACAGAATGTATGAATGGTTGAGTTTGGAAGGGACCTTTGTGGGTCATCTTTCCAACTCTGAAACAAAATAAGACAAAACAGGGCTTTTAGACAGTTAACGTTTTTCTTTCAAATCAAGCTCTAAGGAATAAGAACAGTGCTAAGACATTTTGGAGGATTAATTTTTTTTACATTTTTTGTCCAGCTAGTCTTGATAACTTTGTGATAACAAAGGTTATACACGTACCTGATAACAGGTGTGCAAATCTCATAAACCTGTTATCTTTGGCTTCAGTGAACCTGTTCACTCCTGTACCAGTGGAAGGCCTGTTCCTATTTAGTGTAACAGCAATGCTGTATCTGAGACTATGTTTCAAAACAGGTTGAGGTGTTTGCCCTTTACTTTGCCCTTAAAAATGTTCATGAACACACATCAGATTGTGGCCGTGAGTTTTCCTGCTGAGTCCAGTGACTGTTCACAGACATAAAATTAAACCCTGGTTGAAGTACCTTGCTAATCAAACCTTAAAATCAATATAACCACAGAGACTTGATACAGCTTCCATTTTAGCTGGAATCCGACACTAAAATGTGCTCAGATTGTTATAAAAGAAAGAATTTGGTCTTTGACAAGAAATAGAACCCCCTTTTTTGTTATTTAGTTCTATGCTTTAGAAGAACAAAACACAGAAACTTCTGTGAGGTGTACCACATCCTAATCTTGAAGAATCTTTACCTAAGACCTTGAGGAGGTTAAGATACCTTATGCTGAAACACCCTTTCTCTGCAAATGGGAATTTATTCCAGGGCCTTCATTAAAGTTGAAGGATTCAGCTCTTATCAGGTAATAATACAGGTGTCACTAACAAAGTAGTTAACGGAATAGATGGTGGCAGAAAGGCCACACTGCAAGAATACGACATTTCCTTTGACTCTCTAGACTTCTGCTTTGCAAGTAAAATTTCCACAGTAACTCAGATGCCACATTCTTCTTCTTTTTTGATATTAAGAATATTTCACTACTACTATGATAAAACACACTGCCTCTATTGGGCAGTTACCAGGAATAAGTTTTCTCTGGCTATCTTAGGAGAACTTCATGCTCTCTAACTTCTGTGTTTCATCGATTTTGGACTTCTACTTTCTGCAAAGACCAAAATGCTGAATCTGAATCAAAGTCTCTCCAAGGGGTAACCAGAACTGCTGGGCTGCAAGGAGGTGCCAAGTGACTTTGTCACCCAAGACCGATTTTTTTTTTTACTTTCTCAAATGTTTCTGAAGCTGTTTAGAAAATTTTAATCATGAGAATATTTTTCATTTTCTTCACATTTTCATTAATTGTGAACTAAAGAACAAAATGCATTGGTGTAAAAATTCAAAGCCAATTAGTGACTCGGGTCCTTTTAGTTTAGGACATGAAGATATTCATTCAGCATATGTTAAGAGTGCTCAGCCTTTGCAGAAATATTACACTTTTCAGAAGTCACTAGGGATGCTTCCAGATATGTAAGGAATATGAAAAATAAATGCATGATACCATTCAAAGTGGAGGAGAAAATTCCCAATGGCAGAAGTCTTCCAAACCTAGTCTGTTTTCAAGGACAAAAATACTTGCATGAAAAGTTAAATTCATGGTCAACAATCCCGTTCTATTTTTAGTTCCAATTTCAATTTTGATCTTAAAAGATTCCCCTCCCTTTTTTTTTCCCCTTTTCATAATTCTCTGAGGTTGTGAAAGCAGAGTCACAAATATTTTGCAATGTGAAATACGTGGTTTATAAATAGCAACAGTGCCCATGTGCACAAGAGAGAATCAGAAAGCTGCACCAATCAGATCCAGTCTTTGGAAGCTGATGGAGTCTTTCCATTGACTTAATCACATTTGGAGCTGGACCTAAAGCAGGAGGTTTTTACTTTTATTGGACACTTAGGGCTTATTTTGGAACATGCCAGTAAGAGGTAGGATGGAATTAATTTGAACAGAAAGAAAAACCAAGACAGCCCCGTAGAGAAACTGAAGCATTTTAAGAAATGGGCTGAAGGGCAAGGCCAAGATTACAGCAAGGACAGAGACCACAAGAAGAGGCTGCTGAAGTAAATACTTCAACAACAGAGAGAAAACTCTTAAGTGATGGTACAGATAGCGCAAGATCCACAGAAAAGGAAAAAAGTGCAGAGAGAACATTAAGTGAAAAACTCAGGAAATGGAACAAAGGAAGAAAGGCAGACATTCAAAGGTCACCTAGGAAAGTTTCTGAGTTGTCTGTATACAAATGCAACAAGCGTAACAAAGGAGCCAGGGAAACAGAGAGACCAAGAGACAACTCAAATAGGATTCGATTGATCACTCCTTCCATGAACCTTTCTAGGTATTTAGTGTGACACTTAGGTGCACAAGCAGCTGTAGACACATAAAATAGCATCAAGTGTTCCAAAATTACATTCAGGTTTGCATCATCTGCTGGGTGTCCCTCTGCCACTGCCTGTGGTGACAAAGGAGTGGAAAAGGATAGTTGAGTACCTGAAACTGGGAAAACCTACAGGACATAGGGCTATGTGCTAAGGAACAACCACTGCTCCAGTGACCTTCTTCTGGGACCTCCAGCACCCCAGGTAACACAGCACTGTTAGAAGAAACATTCTTCTTCCTACTCACTTTCCCCTAAAATAACTATTTTCCTAGTAGACACACTCCCAGGCTCCCTGCTCTGTTCTGAGTGGAGAAATCAAAGTCCAGCCATCAGGAACTCTCCTTCAAAGTCTTCACTACTCTTTCCTCCCTAGATATATTAACTATGAAAATGAGGTAATTAGTCACATCTTGGCTGGACACAGCCGTAGGGGATTGCAGGGGGCTCTATGCTCTTGTATAAAGAGAGGTTGTTACTCCTTGGGACTGTGGTACCAGGAAGTTTGCAGCCCTTTGAGGAGGGTTATGTCTCAAATCTGCTTAATTGAGACACTGGCAGATGAAAAACCTGGAAAGATGGGCAAAGGTGCACCACACTTCAGTGTGACCTCTGCCAGCAGCAGTCATGAAGCTTGTAGCCAAAAACAGAGTTGTAATCAAAGGGAAAGTTTGTGACTTAATATTCTTGCAATGTAACCATGAGCACCTACTCATCTATGTGCTGACACCTGTATTTGAATTGGAATGTCCTCTTACTTCTTCTCTTCCAACGGAAATGTTTATTTTAGGGGTATTTCTGAACAGGGTGCCTGTGCATATGGCACTGTGTCAGCTCCCCATATTTCAAGAAAAGCTTATGGCACCACATGGTATTTTAAGCTCATGGTACAACAATATTTAAGCATGACACTCCCAAAAAATAACAGTAATTTCTTAGTTACACTGTTTTTACAGATAATGGAGATGTGAGGTCTTACATGGCTCAGTTCTCTGCTATGACTCCCTGTTTTACCACCTTGAGAGGGGTGGCAACGGGAGCTGCTGCTGCAGCTGTTGGAGAATCACACCAACCTTGCTTCCAGGCATGGCACTGCCAGATTCCAGGGCTCTATGGAAAGGACACTTTCTCATGTGGCTCCTCAGTCCATGCTGTGATGAGCTCACCCAGCCACAGGAAGATCCCAGACTTGCCTGTGATATGTGATAGAAAATTACTCAAAGTGCTCAGCTTTCCACAGGGCATTGCAGATATAAATCTCCTCAGCACACCCAGCTTTCCTGGAAAGTCAGCCTATGTTTTTGCATCTGTATTAAACACCTTTAACCTTTGTGTCTAATTCTCAGGATGCCAAAACAAAATCCCTAGTTCCTGAAGCACTGGGAGCTCTTAGCACTGCTGATTTGAATTCCAGATTCCTTCACCCTGTCTTGAAAGCAACAAACTTCCTACTGAAGGAAATCTTTCAGCTTTTACCAAGCTTTCCTGGCTTTTCAAATCTAAGAAACAGAAGCATGTTACTTAAAGGAATCAGTCTGCATCTGACAACTGCACCTCCCTTTCTTGACTGGGGATAATATACTTAGGTTAACATTTTCCTCTTTTGTCTCCTAAAGAGTTGGTTCACACATGCCCTTAATTAGTAACTGCCAATAATTTTGGAGTAAAATTTGTTGCTGACCTACAGACTGCTTGTTCTGAGTATGAGAGTCACCTCTAGTTTAAAAAAAGGCTCTTCCACATCTGATGCCTTTAATCCTGGCTATCTGTGGTTCACAAAAAGTAATTGGGTCCAAGCAACTCGCTATTTTTGTTCCATGTTTTTTGAGCTTGAACACTGAAGAGTTTTTTCTAAACACTGTACTTTTAAAATTTCCCAGAGCATCTGGAACTTGGGATAGATTTTTTAAGTGCATGTTGAATATGCAACTATAGCATTAGATTCCTTATTCACTCTTAAATATTTTTTAGAACAGAGAGAGTGAGAGTCAGCATTGACACAGATATGCATATGTGACCTCTCTCCACCAGCATAATTAAAACTTCTCAGTAAATGCGTTGCACACAGTAATTCAATTTTCAATAAACACATTTAGAAGACCCTGTACATTTCCTGTACAAAATCCTTTTGAGAGCAAAAATGCATGTATTTGGAGATAGAAGTTTGGCAGCAGAACACATTGGTGTATGGAATATCATCCCCTAATTTTTTTCTAACAGGTCCTGGATGTAAGACTGTAAAATTTCTTAAATGACTTAAATATGAGAGAAGCAAGACTCACCCAGCAACCCATCCCATGGAAGAAACCACATCAGAATAACTGAGGTGAAGTGATTTTGACCCCTTGATTTTGGGGTATTTACTACAGACAGGCTCATCTAGCGCCTAAGGCATTTGAAACAGAACATGGAGGCTGTTCAAACTGATGGTGATTCAGACACACATCAATGAACTCTGATCACATTCACCGAGTGCAGAAACCCCTCAGCCATCAGCTGACAAGGACCTTAACATGTCCTGTGCCTTGCCTGCAAGAAGCTGTATCACCAAGCAGGGGAGTTCCTAATACTTTAGTGAGTCTGGCTAAACACATTTTATGCTAAAGAGAAGAGTATGAGCTAAAAGGATCCTGTTGATCCAGGTGATTTTCAAAAGCACTTTTTGGCAAAGGAATCTTTCTAGAAGAGGAATGAGAAAGCAAAGTTACTGTGTCTGCTGCCTTAGAAAGAGGCAGACTGGGGAGGGAAGGGGCAGAGAGAGAGGGGGTAGAGACAGAGCCAGAGGCTTTTGAGCAGAAACTTCGAAGAATCATTTCAGTTATATTATATTTCCTTGTGTACAAAGGGGAGGAATCATCACCTTGATGGCCTGTTAAGATGTTTCATGCCTGCAAGTGTTGAGTTTCTCCTTGACAGCTGGTGAACTGTGACTGCTAGAGGAACAGTGTGCTCCATAGGGGAAATCCCATAGCTTTCTCCATACCCAACACTGGAGACAGTGCTCCTCTGTGCATTTCCCACAGGAAAATGCCACCAATCTCTTGCTTGCCAGGGGATGATGTCCTGTTGCCAGGACAGCTGACCCCAGCTGACCACAGGGATAGTCCAGGCCATGTGGTGTTATGCTCAGTATGTAAAACAGGGGAAGAAGGAATGCTTTGAGTGATGGTGTTTGTCTTTCCCAGTAACCTTTCAGTGTGATGGAGCCCTGCTTTCCTGAGCATGGCTGAATGCCTGACCACAGGAAGCTGGAAACAAATTCCTTGTTATGCTTCATTTGTGTATGTGGCTTTTGCTTTCTCTATGAAACTTCTTTATCTCAACCCACAAGCTTTCTAACTCTTACTTTTCTGTTTCTCTCCCCCACCCCAGTTGGAGAGGAATGAGTGGTTGTATGGGGCTGAGCTGCTGTATGGGGTTAAACCACAGTAACTTCTTAACAAAGCAGCTCCTTTGGCCTGTTGATAATTCACATTCACATTTATCAACCCAGTAAGAGTTTCTTGGTGGCAATGACACCGCTTCCCAGAGACACAGCTTAGCCTGAGGGTGCTCCATTGCCTCCTGAACAAAACCACCACAGACTGGCATGGCTCCTTTACATCCCATGCAAGTGCAGTTATATTTCTCAGCCTATCATTTTTCTTAGATAAAATTATCTCATAATCCTGAAACTTGCTCTTTTCATACGCTTATAAGAGTTTGATGGGGTACTAGATTTCAGTGAAAGTTCATTTGCCTTTGTTTTTTCGCTATTGTATTTGTTTCAAAAATCCCTTTGTCATCATTTTCACATTCTGTTTCCATTCAAACAAAGACCAGCTTTACATGGGGAAAGAAAAGGTCAGAGGTTACTTAGAGCATGCCAAAGAAAATAAAAGGGTAGCACACATACAAATGTTTTCATCATTCTGGCCTGATTTTGCAATCTGGGACTATGCTCAGCTTTCACTAACATCGCAATTTAGGGCATGCATCCCACTTGCAATTGTTTTCAATAGAAGGCAAAGGCAGATAGTTCCTTGAGATACTCAATCCTTTACAGATGCTTTATAGGACCACAGTAACCACAGAAAGTCCACATCCAAACTCCATGCTATTTTCTCTCACAGTTCGGAGAAGATTTGTTACTGATTTCAACAAGAACTGTGCAAACTATCTGAGGGAGTATTTAATTCTACATAACATATAACATAACATAACACAACAGCATGTTGCCATGAAACTCCATACTGGGGCAGAACCCCACTCCCACACACTGAACCAGAGCTCTGCAGTTGCATGCTTCATCCCTGATTAACTGGTGGAGTTTCCCAGATGTTGAGCACCATGTACCAGTATAAATTGTGCCACTGCTGCTAAACTTAAGAACTCTATTTTCAAGGACCAATGATTTTCACAAGCAATAAAGCTGAATGTAGTTAAACAACATCTACATACAAGGTCAAATACATTCAATATCCCCTTTGGCAGTGACTGAGCAGCATTTGTCTGTGTTTAGGGACTGGAAAAGACCTTTGGAAAGACTTGGAGAAGTTCCTGTATTTTAGGAAAAAGGCAAAATATTTTCTTCACGAAGCTGATATTTTCAGCCCTCTTATCTCTGCATGCTGAGGTTTTATTTTCTTTCATTTTTCAAAGTGCGACTGCCTATAGAGGTGCAGGATCACGGCAGGATGCTGGGAAACGCTTGCTCTTTCTCTCAGACCCGGGGATATTCCCAGTTCACAAGTTGACCCAGCAAGATCCTGTTTAGGAAGTTGTCAAATTAGTGCACCTGAACCCCATGGCTCCATGTGCTCATTTAAAATGCTTTTTTACTAGATACTGCAGTATTAAATACAAGACCCAGAACAAAGAACTCTTACGTATGTCCTGAGAAATCACTTCACTGAAAGCTGTGCGTGGTCCTAGGTCTGTATTAAATTCCTCCTAAAGCTTACCATCCAGCCCTCATGAAACCCAATCTCAAAAAGTTCACGCATTCTGGAAGTGGGTCCTGTACATAATCACTCACGGTGAATTACTCACCGTGCAAATGTATGCAAATGCATTCCCACCACTTAATCCAGGACCACAGATAGAGCTGAAGGGTGCCTTGCTGAACAAGGAATATAAAGGGGTGGTGGCTGTCTTGCTTAGATTAACTGTACACACCAGGCACAGTTTGGTTATTGGATTAATATCATTCTGTGATAAAAAAAAATGAGTGGGTTGTGGAGCATCCATGATGCCTCCTTTATTTATTTATTTTCCAAGGTCCCATAGTTTCTCCTTCTTTCATTTGCGGGTATTTTTAGTGCGCTCAGGAATTATTTGGTAAGATATTCAAGATTTCTAGTGGGATTTCTTGATAATGGACAGATTCTTTCTCTTCATAATGATAGCTGAGTTTCTTGAGAGCAAAGAGACACTTTGTTCTTTGTTCTCAAGGAGACAAACTGTTATTTCTTTCCCTGAAGAAGCTTCTAATATGATGGGTGAAATATCAGGAATAATTAGACCAAATGGTGATGTAAATCCCACTAGAAATAGTGCATCCGTTATTTCATTTTATGCCTATCGCTCCAGTTTCTGCCTGATTTAAGTCCATGTGAGGAAAGCTGTGGGTATTCCCTTTATAAGAACTACAATAAATTTCTTCATTGAATATTTACTAGTCCTGAGTTGCTCCTTTTTTGTTGGACCATCATTACACAATTAAAAAATAAGAAGGTAATTTAGCCGTTCCAAGGGCTGGTATTGCTTAATTTCAAGGGAGGGGGGTTGACAGTTGAAAGGTTAATGTATTTCACTGATTGGGCCCCTGGGGTTCATTTTCTGAAAAAAAAAAGCTCTTTCAGTTTTTATTAAGAAACCCATGTAATGAAAAGAGGAAAAGCATCTCTCATTTGGCGCATGTGAGGCAGCGGCTGCGGGAGCCTACATTTCTCTTCCTGGCTCAACACGCAGCCCCTGCCTGGGTCAGGGGCAGCAAGGATGGGCTCTGGCATGGGCTTTGCTGTGTCCTGACCCATCAGTACAGTGTCCCCCTGGAGGGACAAGTCCTGCTGGGGGTGACATGGGGACAGTGTGTTGTCCTTGTGATAGCTCTGGGGGCGAGAAGAGGAGCGAGGGGTCCTGAACACTGTGAGCTGTGAAAGTCCCTCGAGCAAAGTTGGTTGTAGGTGCCCACCTTGCAGGGCTGTGTGCCATGGACACCCCAAGTGACCCAGCAGGGTCCACTGACAAAAAGTCCACCTGTTTTGGCCCCAGAAGAGCACCCTGGCCCCACAGCCCAGCCAGACTGCAATGTGTTGATTGACCAGAAGGAACTCCTTTCTACACATGGCTCAAATGCATGTTTGGCCTCTGGCCTGAGATCAACAACTTAAAACAAGTAGAGTGCTTTGGGGAATGAGAAATTAAACCACAAGAAAACACTCCCAACACTTTTCTGGAGTTTTACAGTTGAATCTACCCCCAGACCCTTTCCCACAACACCTCTCTTGTGCTTCTGCTCCCTGCTTGTTCCCAGTACAAACATGAGTGACAATTGACAAGCAAAGCTGTTTTTCTAAGGTTTAAGCAAATGCTGGGAAATACCCTCTTTACACAATTAAATGCATTCATGCTAAGACAGCCTTATGATTCACACACCCTCTGAAAAGCTGATAACTCTGCCGTGTTTTATGAGATAACAATACTTCATGCCACCTTGGCATACACGTGGCTAACTATTAGTAGAAAGAAGAGATACTGGTCATAAAAATTCCTCAGTGCTGGTTTTTTCTCACTGCAGTTAGCAAATGAAGTTCTTGAGCCGAGATCTTTACAGTGCAAGTGCACTGAGTCTTTCCCATTAGGTAAGTTAGCATGCAAGTGACATTGCTTGACATAATTTAACTTGCTTGATTTTAATGTCTGCATCAGAAGATTTTAATCCTCTATTTGCAAAACTTCCACTGTGCTGATGTCTCTGGCTGATATTTTTACTATTATGAAATCCCTGAAAGTCAACATTTACAGGCACAATGAGGCAGTAAAAATATAAAACAGAAATAAAATCTTTTGCTTCAGCTGGAAAATTCTGAACATTGGAGAAAAGCTTAACAAAATAAAACAAAAATGCCTCTGTCTTCAAGCATCTAGAAGAATTGCAAGAATGTCCCTTTTATTGTTTTTCTTTGTCCCCCTTATAAAAATTGTTTCCCTCTCGGCCCTTAATGAGATGTTTTTAGCAGTGTTTTTCTATCCCAAATTACCATGTGAGCTGGGCATTGGAAGAAATGTGGTTTTAGCTCGGGGAGCTGTGCTGGGGCTGGAGCCTGCGCGCGCACTGGGGAGCGAGGCAGGGTCGGAGCGCTGCCTTTGCTGCCGGGGACTCTCTCTCTGCTGGCTTTTGCTCTGCTTATTGATACACTTTATAGATTGAAACGGCTCCAGAAACAGGGGGAGGAAAAGTTCTGCCTCTCACCACAGTGCAGGATTTGTATCCTTTTATTTTAACAAAATTAAACCGCTCAGAAACGAATGAGAAAAAGGATATTTTATTAACGAGAGAAAGGAAAAAAAAAAAACCTGATGAGTTAAATAAATGTAATACTTACCAGAAAATAGAAGAATGGGAATTTCTACACATCCAGTTGAAAATCACTTTCAAAATTCATGCAGATATTTTGGAGTAAAATACCTTTCTGATTCCTAGTTTGGCTGCAGTATATTTGTGGAAATATAATGCCTTTGTTTTCTGTAGCCTGAGCTTCAGAAAAGAATTGCAGCTACAAGGAGAAATTCTGTATCCTACTTATCTCTCTCCAATAGATGTGATGGGCTTCTAAAAATAAATATGTAAAATTCAACATATCCATAATCCTGGAAAAATTCATTGTAACTAACAGATAATGATGACTTGGTTAATTATTAGAAGAAAAAAAGAAAAAGCTGTGGTAAATTTTGGTAATGAGCCACTTTCAAAGAAACCAGATGCCTATATGTATCTTGTAATACAAATGAGTGGTTTTTTTCTCGTTGTTGGTGTTAATTTTAGAAACTTCTAAACACCCTGAATTGAATGACAGAAGAAATGCTCATTCCAAATGGTTACCAGTCGTCCCCAGCTCCCATCTCCATATCCAGTGATCAGAACATGGGAACAAACTCAGTAATAAAATCCAATTGAAGATATTCCACCTTCTCCTGCAGCTCTCCACTCACTGTCACAGTGCAGCAGGATTCTTGAACAGCTGTAGAAAAGCTTTTTATTCAAGATATCACAAATCCAATTTTCTTAGACAGAAATAGTTTGGGGTTTAAAAAAAAAAAGAAGGGAAAAGAAAGAAACACTCCAGCTCCAAGGTTTTGAAATTAATGTACAGGAAAAATATGGCTTTCAGCTGTATTTTTAAATACAGTTTAATAATGTCTGAAGAAATAGTTGCTACAGCTTTAAGTATCAGTTCCAAATGGTAATTATATTGTTTAATTTAAAATCATACAATAGTTATACCATCTGACACTGCAAACATTTCACACAAACACGTTTTGTTATCATGAGGAAATGTTGTTCGAAAATGCAAAAAAGCATCTTTAAAAGCAAAGGAAAAAAAAAAATCTATTTTTATTATGAACGTGAAGTTCCCCCATCTCCTTTTCTGAAAGTTATGGAGCTCTGGATTGCATTTCCAACTCGTCATGGTGAATAACCCCTAAATTTAGCCTTGCATTATAAAAAAACATTTATGTAAACATTTTGCTCTATTGATACAAAGCTAAAATTTTCTTTTGGGTATTAAAGTTAAATCAGCTATCTCTTCTCAGGAGCTTCTTGTAGGAGAGAGACTTCACAAGTAACGATCTCCTGTAAATCTGCAAAACCAGCAATTAGGTAAGACAGCAAAACTGTTTAAGAATGGTAAACATTAGCTTGAAATAAAATGAAAATCCCCAATAATCTAACAGGCTGGCATGTTAATAGCGCTTGAAATAGTTTATGATCTGAAACCTAGCTATGCATTATTCTGCCCTTCCCTCCTGGTTATGGAGCTGTTGTTTACGGAGTGCCAAGGGCATTTCTGTCTCATTATCAAATACATAAATAGAAGAATATGCATTTAGTGGGAGATCTATTTTATTGTCAGTCTTCCCTTCCCCCCCTCCACCGTACACACATTTCTTGATGTTTTCTCCTCCCTTCTGCAGCCTGTATATTTCCACAAAACTCTGTAAAAAAGCCTAAAACAAATAACATCCTCAGCCAAAAGGGTGCAATTTCTAAAGCAGAATAACTTATTTTAAGCTTTGGAGAAACATCCACACTCAAGACCTTTCTCTTTTTTTTCCCCTCCACTGTGTGAAGCATTTTTATGTAAGCTTATAATTTCCCTTAAAAAGCTGTGTTTAATACTTTCCTTTTTTATTTTTAAACATTCTGGAGGGTATCTTTAATGCTAAGATGTGTCGTGAATTTTTTAGAAACTGGGATGCAGCTCCTGGGTGATTCAGTGCAGAGGCTCCTTGAGGCAGGTCAGGAAGCTGGGAATGTTCCTTCCAGCACTGGCCCCCGTGGTCCCAAGTCAGAATCTGTCCCCTTTTCCCTGGCCATGGATGCTGCAAAGAAAACCACAGCATCTCTGATGGAGCCTTGTGTGAGCAGGGAGTGCAGAACCCACCTTGTAACACTCAGCTGGACTCAGGGACCCCTCGGTCCAGTGGGTTTAGTGCTCAAGGGATGCTGGCTCTGAACCCAACTACCCTGTCCCTGAAATACTCCCCCAGGTAAATACCTCAGAGTCAGAAAAAAAAAAATGTTGAAGAATAGTATTTCTCTGAGGAAAGACTAATGGGATCAGGCCCTAAATTATGATCCTCATGATACCTCATACATCAAACAATGGGAAATGTGGGAAAATAATTATAAAATAGATACATGTTTTTAAGTTAAGAAAGTTAATGTCCCTGAGGGTTTTTTTAAAAGCTGTTTTTATGAATGTTGAATGCTATAAACCAAACACAAAACAAAAGCTGGACTTTATTTGTTCTCTTTTCAGTGAAGGGTAAGGATTTTTTTGAACACTGGAGTTTTCTCAGTTTTAGGAAGTTGAAAACTAATGAAAAATCATTCTTTTCTGGTGGGTCGTGTATTCAATAGGCTCTCAGTGGGAAGTAAACGGAGTCAAGAGTGTTTTTCTTCATTACCCTGAATGTCTACTGTCCCTTATTCGTGAAAGAAAAGATAAGGACGCTGTAACAAAGTATTTGGGGGGAAATGTAGAATAAGGTTTGAAAATTAAGACAAATCTGAAAGGAATATATCAATATGAATGCAGCCTATGGGAAATCTTTACTTCTATTTTTAAAACAATTTTTCATGTAGTTGTTCAGAAAAATACTGTATGCATAGAGATATGTGAGTGACTGTGACAATATGCTGTAATCCGTAGATTTTCTGCTCACCTCGACGAAAGGTTTCATGTTTGTTTAGGTTTTGTGTGCATGCATAAACAAGACCACATCTTTATTTGTATTTCTTGCTCTTGTTTTCTTAAACGATCCGCCTGCTTTCCCCTTAATTTTAGTTTGATCTGCGCATTAAAAAAAAAAAAAAAACCAAAACAAAAAACCACACAACCAAAAAAACCCTACAAAAAGACACACACACAAAAAAAATATCCCAAACCTAAAGAGGTATTTTTTTTTAATGGTTAAACTTGTTAGCCCTGTACCTCGGGAATGATAAACAAATGCTAAGTGCGGTGCTTTATGCAGGCAGACACGCTCGGCTCTCGTTGTGCTGCACTGCCACCTTCCGTCCCCCGGCCCCTGCCGCCGCCGCCCGGCCCCGCCGCTCCCGCCGGCTCGGGCACCGATGGATTCAGAGCTCTTCATGAGCTTTCATTTCCATAATTTTTGCTTCTGTACTGACTGCTCCTTTATACAGAATTTGTTAGTGGAATCTCTGCGTTGGCTGTGTGATGGGTTTGGGTTTTGTTGTCGTTGTTGTTGCTTTTTTAAAAATTATTTTTATTATTTTAAAGTAATTCTTATTTTCAGGTTTTAAAAACGCTTGGCCCTGAAGCTATTTATTCCCCTTAGACCACGGTACAAAAAGTTTGATTGCTGCTTTTTATATTCTGAAAGAATTAATGTGTTTTGGGCTGCTCCCTTTCACTGCAGCCCAATCCCAAGCAGAAGAGAAGAATCTGGCACAATGGAAATTGTCACAACACAAGGCTGCAACTTCGGCTGGTGAGAGAAGGCTCCCCTTGGATGTGCAGATCACAGAGAGGAGACTGTTTAAAAGGACACTGCAGCTACGAGGCACAGGCACAGCTGAGCTCTTGCAGGAGATGAGGAGCCTCGGTCTGCGGGAACCAAAGGCAGAGAGAAACACACTCCCCTGGTGCCAAACTCATTATGTGCGTGGCCAGAGCAACCTTTGCTCATTATATTTTGAGAGGAAATCCCTTAAACACTCTTCCCCCTCAAGTCCAAGGCAGGTGATGCTTGTAGGGGCTCCCCAGGTGATGTCTCGTGGTGGGGAGGTGCCCAGCAAGGAGAGGTGCTGGACCAGGAGGTGGCTCCTTTTGGGCTGCTCTCAGGGCTCCTGGCTGATCCCTCCAACAGCCTTGCTCCAGGTGCTCAGCAAAAGCACGGTCCCCCTCTCCACAGCCTTTGCTATTTACTTATGGACTCCTCTTGCCAGTGGCTCTGTGCTTTTGGGAGGCTGAGCGGAAGGAGAAGGAGAGGAAGGCTGAGGAGGAATGGGAACTCTTTAGCACAGGAGGTGGACGGTGTTTCTTTTATCTTTACCAAAGGGGAAGGAAAAAGCCTCAGGAGGGTATTCCCAGGGAGGAAGTAATTCCCTTTTCTTCCACCCAGCAGGAGATCGCATCCTGCCTTCAGCTCTCTGCTCCCTGGCTTCCCAGGGCAGCAGGGTTACATGCTGCTGGTTCTGCCCACACCACCACAGAGTGCCTCCAACCTGGGTGGGTTTAAAGGTTCTCACAGCCCCTTCGGTGCTTTGAAGAGGCTCCTCACCCACTGCAGACTCTATGGGATGGGCTGGGGATGAATAAATGCCCATTTTGGGTGCTGGGACCCTGCCCAGTGTCATCATCCTCATTTTCTGAGCAGGAAAAGAAAGCATCAAGGTCCCTGTCCAAAGGTGGCAAAGCCTGGCACAAAGCCCTTGCTCTTCATACCAGGAGTTAGTTTCAGCATTGGAGACCTTGGGGGTGGAAGGGATTAACTGGGGGTATCCTGACCCCTTCTCTTCTAGCACAGAGCCTCTGCCCACAGCAGTAGCAGTGTCAGACAGCTGTGAGTTCACCTCCCACATGAAGGTATTGCTCTGCTGCTTACACAAACATTATTGCTACATACTAATTTCACAGGAAGAAATTCCTGTCTGGACAGGCCTTTCTACCAGCACCAGAAGAACCTTGTAAAACAAAACAAAACAAAACAAAAAATTTAGAGATGGCTCCCTTACCTGTTAGATGTCTACAACCTTGCCTTGGCTACTACTGTTGGGAGCCCCGGATTTTTTTAACACCCAATTAAAATAGCGTAATTGGGATAAAGTTGCAATTTCTTTGCCTACAGCTGTGAGTCATAATCTATTTAGCACCTGTGTTATTTCACTTTATTTTTAGTACTTAGCCCATAGTTTGGAAGGGGAGAAAGCAAACCTACATGTCAGTCAGGATTTTTTTGAAGGTGTAGATTACTTATCGTTAATTTAAATGTGGCATTTAAATGACCATTCACAGGTGGTTTTAATGCTTTTATTAACTTCTTTTTTGGCCCTTGTAAGGGATACATTTGAAAAAAGAAATGTCAAAGACCTTGAACTACAGGCCATGCCAATAACACATTTTTGTTACTGCACCATGGGAAAAACTGTAAAACAAGAGAAGAGTTTCTAGTGAGGGGAAAAACAGAACTTTATTATAATAAAGAATAATAATCAAAATGGCAGAAAACCACTATCAATACCTAGTCTTGTTTGAGCTACCAGTTCAGCCGACAGTACATTTTGAAATGATTAATCAGCTGGAGAGATAAACATATTCCAGATGTTTTCTGTGTTTGTCTCCAGTATTTAGTTCATCATACTTTATCCAGAGGGGTTATTCAACGGAAATAAATGATAAACCAAGTATGATCAGTGAGGAAAATTATTGATTGTGCAAGTATAAAAGACCAACTAGCACTGGGGAAATAGCTCAGGATAAAACACAAATCAGCCAGAAATTTTGTCTGCAGTTCAGATCCTTGGTTAGGACTCAAACCAACTAGCCTTAGGAAAGTCCTTCTGAATCATGGTTGATGAAAACTGTAGACAAAATTAAATGTGGTGGATTGGGAAGCCAAGACCACAAGAGTGGGAATCCCCCCAGCCAGAGCAGGGTGAAGAAACACACGCATGAACCTGCTGTGTCCTGTCACACGATGACCAACATGGGCCTCATCTTTGCTAGGCTCAACATGCTTGGAGCCCAGTGCTGGGGAACTGGGGAAGGCCAGGAGGCAACAATGCTGGGCTGGCTCCAAGGACATTGGAGAGGGATCTCTCCTGGCATGGCCAAACCACTGTTGCACAAGGGAGCTCAGTGCACAAGGGAGCTCTGATTCATCCCCAACCTAAAGAGCTTTCAACAAAAATGGTAAAAGATTTACAGGCAGCAGAGATGGACTGAGTCACTAAGGTAACCATAACATGTTGACTAATAGGACATGCCTAGCAATGTCCCCACAACTGAATTGGGAATGACAGCAGGTCCGTGACCCTCTGGATCATCTGTCTTATAAAAAAAAATTCAAGGCTCCTCAGGCAACTTATCTAAAGGGGTGTTTATTTTGTAATGCAAGAATGAGCGTCTTGAAAAAAGAACCCCACCTCATCCATCTATCTACACTCTCCAGGGCGAGGTTTTCTTTAGAAAAAAAATAGCCAAAAGCTAATTGCATGTAAGTTTAGACTTAAAATATTTTAGTGACACTTAGAAGGTGGGGAACAAAACCCCTGTCACTAAGTTGATGTCTCTAAAATATCTGCCAAAACAGCTCTTTAAAAAGATATTTGCATCTTTATTTAGTTCCTTCTTGTGAGGAATGTTTACTGCAGTCCGTAGATGTGGTTGTGTCATGTTTCCACTGTGTTTTCATTCAGTGTTGCTCTGTATTTGTGGTTTTCTCATTTGTGACAGTCTAGTAACTGGAGCCATTTGTACCTGAGCAAATAATATCAAATCTGAATACTTTATAAATATTTACAATATTTGGTGTGTCTCCCACTCACATCAAATGCAAAGTATAAAAAGCAAAAACAAGCAGAAACAAACAGAACCTGTGTTACGTTATAATAAATATTTACTGTATGTACTATTGACTAAAGAGTCCCATACAGCTATTTAGGAGGCATTGTTTCTGTCAGGCTGTTCTATATTAAAACACTCTAAATGAAGCTGTTTGAGAATAAAAATGTGCATGTTAGGGAGTGATTGATGCCTATGACTTATTTAATTTTTTTGGCAAGGGGAAGTAGCTCCTTTTTTTCTCCCTGCACATGTGGGTAGTGAATTAGGCAGGAGCCTGGGACTCTCTGGCACAGCTGCAGAATTCATTGGAGTGAGGTCCCAGTGCAAGACTTGAGGGGAACATGACCCTTCAGGCCCACCAGTTTTAAGCAAAGATCCCAACTGCAAACAATCAGCACTGCAGACAGGGCAGGCAGTGGCAGAGCAGCAGCCGTGTCCCTTGTGCAACAAAGTCAGCCTGAAAACAGGGAGGAAAGAAATGTAAGGTTCATAGAATCATAGAATCAGTTACCATTTAGGTGGCAAAGGACCTTTAATACCATCGAGTCCAACCATTAACCCAGCACTACTAAACCGTGTCCCTAAGTACCACATCCACAAGCCTTTTGAACACCACCAGAGCGATGACTCCAGCACTTTCTGGGCAGCCCATTCCAATGTCTGACAACCCTTTCAGTGAGGAAATGGTTCCTAATATCCAATCTAAACTCCCATCTAGCTACAATCTCCTTTCAGGTTGCTGTAGAGAGCAGTAAGGTCTCCCTGTGAGTCTCCTTTTCTCCAGGCTAAACACCCCAAGTTCTCTGAAGCCACTCTTCTCAAGAATTGTGCTCCAGACCCTTCCCCAGCTCCATTGCCCTTCTCTGGACATGTTCCACCTCCTCAATGTTTTTCCTTTTGTGAGACCCAAAACTACACTTGATTCGAGGTGTGGTCTGCTCAAGGCTGAGTATGGGGGCACAGTCATTCCCCTGGTCCTGCTGGCCACACTTGCTGACACAGGCCACGTGCCACTGGCCTTCTTGCCCACCTGGGCACACCTGGCTCTTGTACGACCACTGCTGACCCAGGCCCTTTTCTGGTGAGCCACTTTCCAGCCACTCTGCCCCCAGCCTTTAGCACTTCATTGTTGTGTCCAAAGTACAGGACTCAGCACTTGGCTGTGTAGAACCCCATACAAATGTCTTCATTCCATCAATCCAGCCTGTCCAGAACCCTCTGCAGAGCTTTCCTGTCCTCCAACAGATCAACATTGCCACCCAACTGGGTGTCATCTTTGAACTTGCTGAAGGGACTCTCAAGCCCCTCATCCAGATCATCAATAAAGATGTTCACATGAACAGATAAACACTGCAGAGCAGGGAGAAGGAAGCAGTTCAAGACATTTGGTTTCCCTGTTTTTGAGGAATAGAATTACCCAGTCCTGGACAAGGCATCCTTAATGAACAAGCAAAGACTTTTTAGAGTGTCATCCTGTTCTGCTCCAGGAGGAAGACTAGATTTGCACCTGCAGGCTCAGTGTCATGAGGAACCTCCAAAGTTTTATGGATCAGTTTATGGAAGACCTCCCTTCCCCTTCTTCTTTATTCCTCCTGTTTCTGTAGTCAATTTTCTCCTTTTGTTCCTCTACTGCACAGGAGCTTTTATCTTTTCTTCTATGGTCATACTATTTTCCTAAGTCACCTGTCCCCAAGCACCTCTATTTCTTTGACATATTTATTTTTACAAGAATGCCATAACCCTTTTTTTCCCATACTGAAGCATCACAGATCACTTTAAGCTTTGGATGGAGTTTAGGAGATCTGGGTTAAATTCTAGCTTTGCTGTATCCTAGCCATTAGCATGGCTTCCTTCTGCTGTGTCCATTCCTTGTTAGTCACAAACTAACTGGTTCATATTCTCAGCCACCCATCTGCCAAGGCTTACTGACTTGCCTAATTTTAAAGAAGTTTATTGAACTTACATCCATAAGCAAAGTTCAGTAGCTCTCTATAATTTTCAACTCATATTTTGCATCAATTCATGTCCAAGGACAGTGTTCTCTCACTAATTCTGCAGAGAGGCTCTAAGAGGATGAGGTGTTCTGCAGTGTTTGCAGTCCCTCCTGAGGTGACAGAAATAGGCAATATTCAGAGGGGCTTTCCCTCTGCTCCACCCCTGTTAGATCCCTGCAATGCAGCCCTGAGGGTCCCTGGGTTTGGGATGGAAAGGTCTTTGGGTGGTTTGCCATGCTGTGGGGTACACAAGCACCTCCTGCAGGGTGTGGTTGGGTGAGATGGGTTGGAAAAGGGAATGAGATTAAGACATTTTAGGAGAAGGATCCAATGCATGGACATTCCATAATCGGTGACTGCTGGAAAAGGCTACAGAGGAAGGATAGGAGAAATAGAAGAAATCCTGCCCTGTCACTCTCATGCTTTCCCAGGGCATGAGACTCCGTGTTAGACACAGTGCTGGACCTTTGGTCTGGTTGTTCTTACATAAATGAAAGTAAAAGTTCTGCTCTTTGTGTAGACTATGTTGCACATAACTGCAGGTGCATCTAAACAATTTCCTCATGGAAGATTTTCCAGGACTATTCCTTTACCCACCTCCTCAATCTCTTCAAGTTGATTGAAATCCAAATTCAGCATAGGCTGTTACTGGGTACCTGCTGTGACAGTGCACTGAAGTCCATCTTTGAGTAAAAGAACAGTACAGAAAAATACATTTGGTCTGAGCAAAATCTTGCAAAAACACCAAGATTTGGTTCGACCTATTTGTAAAACACACGGCAGATCCCCTGCCTGAGAAGAACTTAAATTGTCAATATAGAAGTTAAAAAGCTCATTTCAATTGGAAATTCCAGCTAAATTGTTCCCAGTTAGCACCAGAAAGGAATGCTTTAGACTAAGACAAAACAGATGCAGTGTGTTAGGTCCCCATTGTGTGAGCAGCCTTCCCTTGCAGGGAGGAAGGTAGCTGTGCACAAAAGTCCCCCTCCACTTGTAAACAGAGATAGAGCAGGCTGCCTCCACACCAGCAGTTTTGTTTCTTCCTGGGGCTCTTCCAAAGCACACAGGGCAGGGGAGGAATAAAACCAGTCCCCCAACACCACTGTCCAGGAGCAGAGGAACCCAGCATGATGCAGACACTGGAAAAATCTCTAACAACTGGCTTGCTCCCGGCTTCAGTGGCCATTTCAAGAGATGTGCCTCCAGCCACCACCCACCTGGTGAGTCAGAGGCAGCTCTTGGTTACTCTGGAGCCCTCCCTGGAGCTCTCCAGCAGTGGAAAGCAGCCCCTGAGCAAGCCTCTTGCAAAGGCTGCCCTTCAACCTCCCCACTCACTGCAGGCTGTTTCCTGCAGGACATTAACCCTCCGCCTCCTTGTCCCCAGATTGCCAGGCAATGGGGTTTGTCCTTTTTGCAGAGCACATCAGGAACTGAAGGAAACAGCTGCTGTTAAAGCTCCCTTTCACTGGCATGAAGGACAGGATAGAGCTGCTGCAGAATTTAGGGAACAGGAGAAAAAGTAATTAGAGATACTTCACAGTCGCTTCTCCCCTCTCCCCCATATTTGTCACAGTCTTGGAAATGGGAGTTGTCTACACATGACATCATTCCAGATTAACTACTGATTAATTAATTCCTTGTGTGTGTGCTCTTATATCCCAAAACTGGAGTGTGCTGTTCCAAATCTCCTCCCCTAGTCAGTGCAGTTTTAGAGTAAAGGGTTTTAAAGTCAGTGGTAAGAGCAATAGTTGTAATCCTTTATTCTAGGATTGGGCAATATGGTTTAAACTATTTGGAATAATACACTTTGTCTCTTATTCCTTGTATGGATGCTGTCATGCCCATGTGGAGTACAGCCAGGAGAAGCCTTAGAGAGACACCAGGGGCCAAGGGAGATATTCCCTCAATCATTATAATATAAAATAATTCTTAAGACAGGAAGGTAATCTGCATGATATTGCCCCAACCTAACCTAATCCTTGAAAGGGAACTGAGCAGGGAAGAGCAGAGCCAAGGCCTTTTGGGGATGGGGAATGGAGTCTGCACCTGTAGCATTCACTTGAACAATAGGCAGCAGTGTAAATAAGCAAGTAGAAAATAGAAATCCTAACTAGATGCAATGCAGTGCATTTTAATATATTTTGGGATACACAGTGTTGAAAGATTGGGGTTCTATAAACCCCTATTAAAAGAAAGGGCCCATTGTTTGAAAAATGTCTTAGGACTGCCCCCTCCTGCTCCTTCACCTTATTGTTTTTGCAACAGAAGTGTTTCCAGAAGCTATAAAAGTGTGTTGCCTTTGTTAAATGGATTACTTCCCTTCTTCTGGCACGAAAACTGGCTGACCCCACTGACAGGCAAAACACATTTACAGTGGTAGTGAGTGACTGAGCCCAACAGGTAGCCAGCAAAGGCTGGGCTAGGTCACAGCTGGTGTTGGGACAAGAGTGAGGCCTGATCCATGGTGCTTTGGGCAGGTGGAAGTCTTGTTTGCTAAAGCATTTAGGCAAATTTGTACTTTATAAATGTGTCTTTAAAGAACAGCACTGTAGGTCACATTTACAGGGTGTTCCACAAGCCCTGAGGGTGAGCCACACACCCTTCAGAGCAAGCAGGCTGCAAGGGCAGAGACGAACCTCCCACCCACTGCAGGCTCTAATCCTGCCACCATGGCAGGACTGGAAGGATTTTGGGATGCCCTAGCCTGTGTGTGGATAGCAACCCTACTGCAAATCCCAGCTGCTGTTTCCAAATGCTTCTGAATTTCTCTAACAGACAGTGGTCACTTGGCCCTTTTGTTGTGCTTCCTTGAAACACCCTAGGTAGAAAAAGTTTAATGAGCACTGTGGAGTAATTTGACCTTGAGAAAGGACAAGTAATAAAGCGTTCATTTTCTTTACAAGCAGAAAATTAACTATGCATGTGTGTGTGTAAATTCTTCTGGTGCTGTCTTTGTCTAGTGCTTCTGCAAAGTTTTGTCTTCAGACCATATGTGAGTTCGTATTATTGCTGCAGCAGAGAAATGTGAGAAAAATCCTCTGTCTGGATCCACTTGCATAGTGGACCCTGCATGTCATATATAAACCTGTGTTCTTCTAAAGGCATATACTTTTTAAGTCATGCTTAAAGAGGTAATAAAATATCTAAAAATCTTTTAATATGTTCCAAGTGATACAGAGTTTTTAAAGACTGAGGGTGCCTAAAACCCAAAGTCTTTTTGAAATAAAATGTTAGTTGTTTGAAAAAGTATCCTTGGATTGGTGTCTCCATTTTTAACCTGTTCTTCAACCCCACTGATTTTTGCAAAGGAAATTATTCTAGAAGATATCAGACAATACTCAATAGTACATAAATGGTAGTGAGCAGGGCAAGAACAGGATGAAAATCCCTCATTCCCATTGCTACAAGAGAACAGAGAATTTCCTTTTACCCAGAGTGCAGTTTCGGCGGGTAAACAGCCTTCAGAGGTTCTGTGAGTATTTTCTCTTCCTTGCAGACATGTCTATTTGCTCAGAACATGTCTGTATGCTGATTAATCAATTATGACATTGATCCCATCTCTAAGTAAACAATCATTTAACTGTCCAAATTTACATAACTCGCATTATGGAGCACTGCCACTGAAGGGCCTCTCGTCAGATGGTGGCTGGAAGTGAGACCATTTCTCATCCTAATGATGCACTGATTTCACATATGGCTTGTTTTAGAGTTCCTCCTAAGGCACTGTGACCTGGATTTTACCTCTCTGTATCCCTCCTGGCCTTGCATGTTGGTCCATATAGGTATGGAAGGCTGAAGCCAGGAGCGTGGTTTGTGGGCAGCATCTTTATTCAGTTTGCAGGGCTTGGGAAGTGCCTTCCTGCAAAGTGGCATCTCTGGTACCTAAGATCAGCCCAGGACTTGTGCTGCTGATGCCTGTTCACCTTGGCTTTCTGCCTGGGCCCTTTTCTTTGTCTCTTCTCAAAAGAATCAAGGTGCTGAAGGTGTTTTCTCATGCATTTCCATTGCCAGCTCAGAGCAGAGAGTAACCAAAACGAACAGCTATGCTGCAGATGTCTCTCTCACTGCTTAACAGCTCTTTTCTCTCTCTCTGTCTTTTCTACAGAACTGCATTTCCCAACCCTTTTTCCCTTGAGACACCCAGCTGAGCTCCCCCTATAAGTGTTTAAATCCCCTGCTGTCAGCTTGAGCTCTGCTGATTATCTGGGTCGAGGAGAGCCTGCAAAAACTCAGTGCTCCGAGAGTCTGTTTCCCTTTGCACCTTCCCTTCCCTCCTTCCCATTTTCCACTGCATCTTGCCCCTTTTGCCTCCATTTAAACCACATCTGGCTCGTGCAGAGCACTGCTGGTGCACTACACACAGGGTGTGCCTGGGGCGTTTCTGCAAGGATTTGTTGCATTGCTTGGCTTGTGCTTAGCCAAGAAGATTCCTCATGCCTTGCCTTGCCTTCCTCCCATCTCCCATCTCCCATCCCCATATTCTTCTTCATTTTTTCTCTCTCTCCTCTCCTCCTTTGCAGCCCGAGGTGGGTCCTGCCTTCTGGAGCTGTGCGTGTGAAGCACAGCTGTGTCCCTGACGTGCTCTGCACAGATCCGCCAGCGTGTGAGAGGTTAACTGGCGGTGGCATGTGCAGTATGTGGCCCAGATGTTCCTGCCACCCCCTGCACTCTCTCATGCAATTCGTTCAGTTGCTGATAAAGGTTATGGGCTTCAGATATGGGGGAGGTGAAGTAATGGATGGGAGGTGAAGGGAAAGCTATCCCTGGCCCTTCTGAGCTCATCTTACACCCCTGCATGTTCTGTTTGAGAATTGGGGATGGGTGAGGGGAGGTGTTGTGTCTGGAAGTTGATAAACCCCATCTCAGAGGATTTCTCTGAGTGAAAACTGGAGTTTCTGCCCAAAACACCTCTCCAGCTGTTCTTTGGGCACTGTCCTTGCCTGGGCAGCAGAAGGAGGATTTTTGTGCTTCCCACATCTTTTTTTCAGTGTGCAGGAACACCTCAGCTGACACATTTATAGGTAAAACCCTGCCCAACCTCTGAGATATCCTTTGCCTATCTCTAGCATGTCTGAAGAGATTGCTCTTTTTCAGTAAGCTCCCAGTTTGACCCAAGCATAACAGGAAGGAAGAGAGGGTTAACAATAATATCTCTAGAACAGAAACCTTCCCTGCAAATACCAAAGCAATGAGGTAAAAAAAAGGTTTCTTCAATAAAATCTTTGTAAGATTTAACAGGGACAAAAATAATGTATTTTCCTGTAAACTCACTCTGAAAAAAAGACCAAATCTTTCTTGGCAGAAATTTCCAATATATATTCTTCCTGAAGCAACTATTCTGCATGGAAAAAAAATCAGTCCAAACTGTTAAAGCCTGACCAAGTAGGTTACAAGCAACCAAACCATGTCTTGTGTGGGAAAATCTCATGCAGGCTTAGCAATAGGTGTTGTTAACAGTGCCAGCTATAATACACACACACAGAGTTCAGCATGCGTTTCCGGGAAGGTTTTTATGACTGATCAAATGTACTTTCCTTGAGAAGTTCCCTTCCAAGTCATGTGCTGCTGCTGTGCAAGGCATAGAAATCTCCCCTGGCCTGGCTGCATTCAGCAAGCCAGGGCTAACAATGGGAGCCGTGTCGGTCCCGCGGAGGCCGCGGCGTTCGCAGGGAAGCTGGGCTGGCTCTACAATGTCAGACACATTTTATGGGCTACATTTTTCAAAACACCGCAGGCGGAAAGAGGGAGCATTATCTGCTAAATACTCCAGGGAGGGCCTTTATGGATTTCTCAAGGGGGCTCAGAACCACTGATGTGAAAAGATGCTGAAGTTCCATTGTGTGCTCTGCTCTGCCTGATTTGCATGGCTGAAAGACGGGGTAAGAAAATGGACTCTG
Organism: Eopsaltria australis; assembly: GCA_034509425.1. Lineage (NCBI taxonomy): Eukaryota > Metazoa > Chordata > Aves > Passeriformes > Petroicidae > Eopsaltria > Eopsaltria australis. The sequence goes on along the minus strand of JAVTVJ010011652.1, from coordinate 3,028,640 downwards.
TGTCAGAACCTGAGACAATAGACAAGGGTCGGAAACAGCCTGAAGTTTGTAGGAAAAAATTCTTTCCTTCATTTTGTCTTTGTCAGGATTGAGTTTGGCCTGGGGACTGTAGGATTATGCCTGAGGGTCAAGCCAAGAGGTTTCCACCTCTGCTCTTCTGGGTGACACCAGTTCTTCGAGAACACACTGCAGGGAGGAGGAAAACTCATTTCAACCTCACTGGGTTCCTGGAATGTGCAAATGCCCTGAAAAACTGTTATAGTAGGTTATTTTCCTAATTCTTCCACAAATGACATATTAGTAACTTTGGATTTGAGCTACCCAAAACTGAGCAAAGCCAATATTTTTTTGTTTGCATGTTGGGTGTTACTGCTTGCTGCTTCAGGGAAAAAAGCTGGGCTTGCCAGAAACACAGAGTGCCAAGTAGTAAGCGTGAAGAACGATGTTCCTTTTCAGCATCATGATTTCAAGGGACTGCTGGAGGAAGGATCAGCACACCTCTTCTCCAAGCCTGCTTCACCTGTGGCTTGCAGAGTACATGACTAGGAAGGGTTTTTTAGAGAGATTTCTACAAGTCTGCAGGGGCATTCTGTAGCCATCATTGGATCCCTTTAGCATCATGTGGCCTTCCAAAGACCATCCTCCCCCTATAAAACTGACAGTAGAGTCCTGCCTGTTTCTGTTTACCCTAACCCAGAGCAAACAGGTACAGAAGTTTTGGAAATGCATCCCCTGGTGAGAAATCAGGGAAGAGTATCTGCAGTGACAAGTCCCCTTGATAAGCAGATGGCAAGAGTTGCCAGTAATGGGAAATCCATGGGCAGAAGAATTGAGCAGAAATCAGGACTGGGGTACAGTAAAAGTGGATCTCTACCTCTTGGGTCTTTGCTCTCCTTCCTTACATGAAGAATAATGTTAATAACTGTCCTGAGCAGAGTGCTTTGAGACAACACATGCAACAACCCCAGGCCTGGGGTTAGAGCTGTAGGTTGGCTTCGCTGAGACAACATAACCCAGGGGAGTCCACACACTGGAATCCAGCCCCTGGGAGTCTGGAGGTTGGACAAGCATGTAGAACACCTCCTTGCTTCATGATAGGCAATTCAGAGCATCCAAACTTCACGTGGCTCTCTGCACTGAGCCCAGACACCAGTCTTTGCCAGCTTTGCACTTTGCTGTTTTAAACCTGCCCACCTGCTGGTGCTCTGAACCTCCTTCTGTAAAGAGGAATGAAAAAGGTATCGCTTCACTTAAGTCTGCTCCCATGAAGGCAAAATGGAAATTGTTTCATCTTCAGGGTTTCATTAAGTCTCATAAGAATTACATAAAACTCCCTCTCGCTGACTTTCCAAGGAGAAATCCTTTGCCTTTGTGTATTTATACTTGCAATGGATGCAGCCCTAAAAATGAGCTTGGATTTATTATTCATTACGTTTATAATGGCACAGATGTGTGCAGAACTGAGCAATGGGGAACAGTAAAACAGCCAAAACTCTTCTCATTCCTGCTCTTTCTGTAACAGTTTCTACCTCATTGGGGAATTTTAACTGTTACAGGGTTTCTGCCCAGGAACTGGCAGACAAGAGAAACAAGAAGCAAAGCAAGGTTGTGAAATGTCTATGTAGGTCATTATCTTCTTTGAGAGAAATGCTGGAATAAGAGATTTCAGAATTTAAATTACATTTGACTACTACATGATCTGTAGTTTGTGCCAGAATTTTCACCTTAGTTTGGTGTCTGGACTTTTTGTCGCTAAAATATTTTAGTATACATCATCTGTTTTTCTTCCTGAACAAAAAGACATGAAATATGACTTTTTATTCAACTTTATAGTACAATATTATGTGTATGTTTGAAAATAATTGCTTAAAAATTTCAATATCCCCATGAATCTTGAGCAGTGAGAGTGCACTACATTGTGACCAACACTTCACTTTAAAATAAAATATCTAGATACGTTTAAACCTTCTTCCTCCCTGAAAGCCAAGAACATGCCTTGACTGTGGAGCAGGAGATATTCTATTTCTGCAATTCTTAAATGGAGAAACACCCAATTGATTCAGTAGCAGAAGTGTGAAATCATTTACACAAAGTACAGCCAACTGAGGCCATAATGCCTCTGCTCCTGGAGTGTCCATGCCTGAAAACAAGCCCAGCTTGTCATTTATAATAATTTTCTACCCTCTCAATAGGCAAGCAATGCATTTGTCAAAATCTTATGCTGATGCTTTCAGATTTAGTTCATTAGCCCTCATTGTGTCTGTGGGGATGGATCACTGCAAACCAACACCAAACAGCCTCCTTATTTTATATTAATTGTGTGTCAGCAGTAACAGGGAAACTATATCTTTTCCTCTCATTTCATTATATGGTTTCAGGGTATTTTCTCAGTTCCAGGGACCAGAAGTAAATTCTCTTTCCCGACCCTTTGTACTGGGATCCAGGCTATTTGTTTGGTTTAAAGACAGTTCCTGCTTCTGTTTCTAAACCCTTTGCTTTGGCGTATTGCTAGAAAAGCCAGAAATCCTATACCTTAGGGGCTGATTTGCCCTGGACAACAATGATAGAGCTGCCCCTTGAGAAGAAGTATCCTGAATTTCTTGGCGACCTCCTCCCCTTACGAAGACTCTTCTATTGTCTCAGAACTTGTCCATGCTGGAATTCATTGCTGAGTTCAGCTGTAAAACTCAGTTTAAATACAATTTCACTCACCCCACCATGCTTCCAGCAACACTGCCAGCTTTGGAAGTGGAGAGGACAGGCATATTCCCAGCCTGTGCTGTTCCATAGAGGGGTGAGCTGCAGCCTTGGTAGTGGTGTGCTCTTAACAGACACTAAAGGAGTCTTTAAACCAAGACATGAGTGGGAAAGGAGGAGGTGGCATTCATCCACAAGACGGAAAACAGGCTGCATTTTCCTCAGTCTTTCAATTGTTCCAGCTGCTGGCAAACTCCTTCCTCTCTGAGCTGTTCTTGCCCTTTCCTTGGTTTAATTTCCCTGATTATGCTGACACATTCCATCCACTGCCCCATCTCCCCTCATGGCTGCAGTTAAAATTGCAGGTGATGTGTTTGGGCATTCCCACATCCTCTCAGAGGGCCTGGGATTATTGAAAATAAATGTGTAGTGAAAATCTACAGGAAAAATTAGTTCACTTTGATAAGCCCTAGAAATAAAAAAAAAAAAGTCTCACTCTAGTGATAGATAGCTTGAGGTCTCTGAAGCTAACATGTTTAACAAGGTCTATTAAAAAAATCACTTAGCATATCAACTATCATATTTCTAATGCATGCACTGCTAAAGGCAATATTAGCTCTTGTGACATGTTGTTGTAACAAAGTGCTGTTCAAGGATGCATCATCTCTTCTGCACACTCAGTAAGGAGGTTGAATTTTTTGTCTAAGATCTACCCAGAGGTCTTAGGTCTGACTGAGGGAACTGCTGTGGTCAGAATATGCAGCAATGCCCCCTCTCCATGCCCAATTACCTTCCAGGGAATGGCTTACAAGCATGTTGGAATCAAGGCATTTAGCAAAAGCAAGATTCTGGCTTTTGAGAACAGATGAGGGTATCCTGGGCACTTACCAAAGACATGATTGCTGCTATTTTATCTGCCATCATGTTCAATCCATGCTGTACTCTTGTGGGAGGAGGATGTTTCATAATTTAGAAAAGACGTATGAAAGGTTAGAGTTATTCTGTGATTAAAAAAACATGGTTGCAAATCCAGCAAGCCTGAAACACCTGAAATGTCCTGTTGACAATTTTGTCAAGTGTTTACATGTTAAGAATTCATGGTTTGTGTTTGTAAAGAATGTATTTTCTTCTCTCTCCTGTACAGGGAGCAGAAATTTCCACTTAAATCTGTGCAGTGATGCCCTGGTCATCTTCCAAAGTGGTCACAGTTAATTTAGAGACTAGCCATGTACGTGAGGAGCTGGAATGATGCCTCCCACTGTGCTTGGTACTGCATTCATCAGTAACAAAACTCCACATGACTTCACATGACTACATGACAAACTTTGTCATGACCTTGGAGTAACGGGACATCTAACCAGAGGAGGACATAGTTTATATTATCACTAGATGTGTCACACATCAGAGTGTTTGCTGCAAAGTGTAACCACCACCACTCTGTCCACAAAGGTGGAAAAAGTCATTTGTGGACTAGTGGAAAGAACAGAAATTCAGCCAAAAGCCAGGTCTTTTGCTGCTGTACAGATATTTGAATCAGGGGGGTGAAAACTTCCCTGACAACTCCTTTAGTGGAGAGCAGCATGTCCATACACATTTCTACAGATAACATCTGCAATGAGGTTTTACCCAGGATGGCCACCCCTATATCTGATATCACAATTCTCACAATAAACCAAGATGCTATTGGCTTTCATTCTCTTTCTTGCTAATTTTTTTTTTGCTGCAGTGGGGATTATTCTTGGGAAAAGACACATACACTAAATCCTTCAAAGTTAGAGGAAATTCCATGGATTCTGTTTTATAGTTTGTATTTAATGTTATCACAGAAAACATGAGAAAATTCTCTCCTCTGGCCTATCAGTGTATAGATAGGATCCTCAGACTACAGTCCTGAAAGATTTATGGTTAGGCAAAAGCAACATTTTCTTTGTGGAAATGAGCTAAAGCAATAAACAAGTAAAAAAATCTTTTATTACAGAAGGATACATCTATTCGGAAGTCTGGGAAATCCTGATTTAATCTACTGTTCTGGAGGGATTATGCCAAATCTTGGATGGAGCGAAATTCATGCTGTTTTAATTCTCTGTTCAAAAATGTACATGCACTAGCAGGAATAGAGCACTTATCCCATCTAACCAAGAGCCAGGCTTAGCTGAAAGAACCCTTTAGAGCTGTCAGTTTATTCAGCCAATGGTTGAAATTGTGGTGAGCTTATCAGAAAGTGGGACTGAGTGCACACACAACTCCTTAAAATGCATTTTTTTGGCTTGAAAATTCAAAAAAGCAGGCTTTTCTTGTGAGATTTGATCTGATTCCTGCTCCAGACTAAGTCAGCAGATGATAGGAGAACCCTTGTGTTTGGGCTGTGGTGGTAAGAGGTGCTTGAAGCATTTTGCCCATTATGACAAGTGTCCACAACTTCTGTGTGTTGGCAACACTGTGGTAGTTTTATAGGGTAGAATGATGCATTTTTTTCCCCAAAACAGGGGAAAAAAAGCAATTGAGGGAACAGCAGGTGGTTGAGATGCTCAGGCACTGGGAAACACAAACTCCAAGCCCTGCAACAGCATCATTTATTTATGATCTTGCTACAACTTCACTTCTACAGTTTGAAATCTTTACATCCCCCAAAAAGAAACCACAGCTTGCTCAAAATAAAACTCATTGTCATGGATGGGAGAAGTCACTACTTCTGATCTCACTGGTCAGAAATCACATTTCTAGAGATACAGAGTTCAAATCTTGAGGGAGAGACTCATGACTGAAGAAAACTTCAGAATTTCTCTGGCTGAAACTTCACATAATTCATGGCCAGGGACCATCCAGTAAGGATTGGTGCCAAGTGGAGTGACAGCCAGGCAGGCTCATGGGCTGCTGTTTTGTACAATCTTAGCCCAGTGCTGTTCTGTCCCATGACTGAAGCTCCTGGGTGCTATTGATGTGCAGCTATTGATGGTGAGAATTTAAAAGCTGAAGCAACTAAATTAATTGGAAAACGGAACAGACCAATTCTCCATGCAATTCTTCTGTATGTATGTCCCGAACTAATTGATTGCTATCAACTCTAGCAATATCAGACCCTTGTATTCACTGCGTGTTATTAATCTGAGAAATGGCTGGAATTGTTAAATTTTAGCAATATTTGAAAATTTGAAATGCGGGGGAAAAAGTCAATGAAATTTGTTGGTGTTTTCCTTTTAGTTTTCAGCCAGCTAAAAAGTTGATTCCTGGAAAGAGGAGGGGAAATATTTTTTTCTTTTCTTCCATGTCCTGTTAAACTAGTTCCTGGAGGATAAATTTTGTTCAGAGTGGAACAGAAAACTGGTTGCCTTCTTATATTGGTTTTAAGATGGTAATTTTTTATTTCAGAAAGGAAGAAAAGCATATATCAATAATCAGCCTAGAAGAGTTCACTGTTCAGTCTTCTCTGTTCTTCAAAATTTCCCCTTGTAAGTAGAACACGTCCACTAGAAAACATCGGACTTATATTTAGAAATTGTTAGTGACAAAGAAGAAGCAGAAACTTAGCTGAGTTTTCCCAATACTGACAGATAAAAATGTACACCTGGCTTTAATCTGAAATTATTTAACCCTGAGCACTCTATCCTTTCCTGCAGCACATCCCCCTGGCCTAGCAGTTTCAAGCTCACCTGCAGGAGTGGCAAGGAAAGGGAGTTCTGAAAAATTTAGTTACAGGCACCTTCAAATGCAGTTTAACCAGATGCAGTTTAAAAGGTGTTCTTTTTCTTTTTAAAACCAATCACCACCACATTCCCACAGTTATCCAAACAGCAGCCCATTATATAGTGTGCACTCAAAGGTCCTTATGAGAGCTACACAAAAGGCTGATCTTTTCTAAGGCTTGTAAGAATTTAACATCACTGTCATCCTTAAATTTACTCTTCTATTGGAATTTCCTCCTTGTTTGACAACTGCTTTTTCCTTCCATCTATCACAATTTAGAGTGACTAATCAGGTTAGTCACAAATCCTTCAGAAATTTATCCTCCAGGGCACTTTTGATTTTAGCTTGGGGAGGAAAGCATTTCAATTTACAGCGTTTAACAGGCGCCTCTCTGCAGTAGCCATGAAGGTTTCTCTTTAGCTCAGATTTACATATGCAAATCATCCAAACATCAGTTCAGTTATAAAAAAGGATGAGATTTAAAGAAAATGATCTGGAGATTGGAGGATGAGAAGCTAATTCAGAAGATCTGTCTCTGCTCTGCTACAGCATCATTATGTGACCTGCAGCACTATAAAGTGGATGTAATAGGCTGGACATTGATAGGCACCAATTAATTGGTCTATAAGGCAGATAAAAGAGTTATTGTCAAGTTTTTTAAAAAGTACAGTCCGTTTCAGAGCTTTTGTTCAGCGAAGGGAGCCATTGAAACTTCAAACAACATTTGTTTCGCTTCTGAGACATCACAAATGATGCAGCTACAGTACCTGAGATTTTTTGGGATCACTGAATTCTAGAAAAGCAGATGGGCAGGAATCCCTGACCCAGTTCCTTACAAAAGTTTACCTAATCCATGGATTCCTAAAGTGCAACCCTCAGATCCTTTCTTTTCTAGGAGGAGGTGTGTACAGGGGTGTGTCTCAGCCAAACCTGAACATGAGAAATCCCATTAACACTGGGCTACACCAGCTGTATGTGAAGCCCTGTGAAATGCAATGTTAGGAGTTTACAGACTGGAAAAGGCTACAGATTAATTGTGTGACCTGTGCTTAAAGACTGCCTGTGATATGAAATTTAGCAAGCTCTCAAGATAATGCATTCCTGGTCTTTTCCCTTTTAACAGGTAAAATACTTTTCCTAATGTCTAGCCTTTGCTTGAAGATCATTATTTCTTGTCCTGCCCTTGGTGGCTGTGAGGAATAGCATGTTCCCTTTCTCTTTGCAGAGCTCTTTTACATATATGAAGAGTGAGTACCAAGAAATGTTCTACAAATACATTTATCATAAGATGAAAAGAGAAAGGTATCGCCAGATAATACCAAGGGGATGAAGTGTTTAAAGCCTTTTTTTATATCAGTATTCATTTAAAAGATCAGTTGAGAGCAGGAGGCTAAGAGTATTGGAAAATGAATTGAAAAAGGATGGGAGTTACAGCACAGAATAATGAAAGAAGTGAGAAAATTAGATAAGCTTCATGTTTTATAATTGGCTGAACCTGATGATCTTCATCCTAGAATATTTTGAAAGTGGACTGAAAGATCTTAGATACCTGTGGTTACCTTTGAAGAAACCAGGAAAAGCTATACAAGATACCAGAAAACTGGAAAAGGGCAAACCCATCTTCATACAGAAGAAGGGAAAAGAGAGGAACCTGGGAATTACAGACCAGCTCATCTATATTTTCAGCTCCAGCAAATATCAAGCAATTTAGTTGTTTGGAAGCATCTGGGAAAAGAAGAAGAATAACGGTCAGTGTGGGTTTGTCAAGAAAAAATCATGTAATCTCATTTCCTTTTACACAGGAGTGGTGAACAGAAATGAAAGTTTGATTTTGTTTAGGAATTGACAACGGCTGATAAGGTGATAGGCCTTAAACTGAAGAAAGAATGATTCAGAATGAGCTGATAAGAAAATGCTTTAGTAGTATCACTCATGAAGCAGTAACCCAGGCTGTCTTGGGAACTTGTAGACTGTGCACCACTGGAGATCTCTGAACAGGTCAAAGCAGTGTCTATCAGCAGTGATTTAGATATTGACGAGATTATTCCAGGGGAGAGGAATGGATTGAATGACCTCCAAAGATTCCTCTCAGCCTTATATTTCTGTGGTTGTCTCCCATATACTTCCTCTTCTCTAGACAGGCAAAGCTTCATTCTTTCTGTCTCTCCTCATACCTTCTGTTCCTCAGGTCTCTGATCACTCCTGTTTATCTCTCCTAAATGCTTTACAGTTGCCAGACTCCTTTCTTGCAGTGTGATATTAAGAATTATCAGATAAACGCTGTCAAATCTCTGGCACGTGCCAGACTGAGGAGGAGGATGAAGGCCCCTCTGCACAGCCCTTCCTGCCAGAAAAACACCCAAATTTATCCTTACAGCAAAACCCAACAATTAATAAGAAGTGGATGTTTTTTGCCATATCTCTGTGTCAGTTCACATAAAACCACTCCTGCATTTCCTGCCTGAGAGCTGATGAAGAGATGCTTGAGTACTCCAGTACTTTTGGAGCTCTCCCATTCTCAGAAATTTCATATTTTGACATAACGTCAGCATTCCTCTCTGCCCCAGTTGCCTGCCTTTTCAGCCTGAAGTGAAAGGAGTCCCAACAATAATAAAGCTGAAAAATAAAGACACCATGAATTACTATATTCTTCTCATGGTACAATAATGGAGAAAGGTCCCATGTTAGGCAGGGGGAATGCATGTCACTGTTTCAATACTTAGGAATCAGAAGTGATTCACTGCACAGAGCAAAATAGCAGCTGTGTTCAGATCTCAGCCATTCACTGGAGAGAAAGAATAGTTTTCACTCATAAAAATGAGTATGTGTCTTTATTCTGTCATGGGATAATGAGGCACCTTGGGCTTGATCCAAAGCTCCCTGAAATCCAGAGAAAGACTCACGTTGGCCTCTGCTCACCCTAAACCAAAGAGGAGAATCTTTTGGAGCTGGAAGAGCTTCCCCTTGCTCTCCTTTTCTCTCCACACTCGAGTCCCACACCACAGCTAGCCTGCCCTATAAATGACGACCACCAACAAATAAAATCTCTAAGGCTGACAAAAGGATGTTTAAAGCCACGTCAGCAATTTAAGCTGCAAATCTCAGTGCTGGCAGACACAATCTGCAGGGTAGATGTCCAAGGTGCAGTTCTCTGCCATGTCATCCCACAGCAGGTGACAAGTTCCCTGGCAGCCCATGGCCTCAGGGGCACCCACCTGCAGCAGCTCTGTATGCACCACTGCAGGGGAAAATACGACACTGTTCTGCAGCTTGTGATCCTTCAGAAAACAACAATTTTTCATGGAAGATCAGTTTTTATTTACAGCATCAGACCATTCTTAAGGAAAACAGCAGGAGCAAGGGCAGGATTGCCTCTTTTGGTGGCAGACTGCCCTGGATTGACCTAAAATCGATCCTAAGGCTGCAGCTGTAGCCTGTGTTGAGAGCAACATCAAATCACCTGAACTGCCTTGAAAAGACCAAACCATAAAAACAGAAACCTGTGTTATTTATTGTGACAGAACTATCACTGGGAGACCAAGGGCCTGTGACAGACCTTGCTTGTAACACATTGCTAGGAACATTCTTCTCGGATTTTTCTAAAATTGTTGCTGAGACAATTTAAAGAAGAGATTAGTTAATTCTTTTTTATAGGGAGGAAAAACCCCCATTTCTCCAAAACTCTTTCAAGATTCATAGAGGCACTTCCAACTGCAGTCCAAAGTGGCCTGGAAGAGGAAGACCTCCAGAAAGTTGTAGGGCAGGAGCCCCATGATTGCACTACAGCATGCTCTTGCTTTTTGTTTTGGAGCAGTGTTTTGTTTCTTCTTTTTTTTCTTTTTTTTTTCTTTTTTTTTATTTTTCCCTTAGCTATTCTTCTTGTAGAAAAGTCACAGAAAAGGAAAGAAAAGAAGAAACTTTAAGAGCAGCCTTCCCTGCTCCAACTCCACAGACAGCCATCTCACCAGATAAAGCACAGTCCTGGAAGGATTCTGTGCTCTTCTGCCAGAAGCATTTGAAAAAACATTTGGGCTCCTGCAGAACAGGGCACCATTTTTGAAAAGGTCTCTGCACTGAGAAAGACAATTGATTTTCTTCTTCTGGCCTCTTCCCCATGCAGCAGTGTTTTATAAAGGCAGAGAAACAGAGAAAAGGATCCAAAAGGGAGCGTTAAATATTTCACTTTCCTGTTAGCTGGAAAAATCAAATATGACACCTCTCACCATTCCAGAAGGTTGCTTCTGGCTCTCTCTTCTTCTGTTGGGTTTTGGGTTACATCTCATGCTAAAAGGCTTGGGGCAAGGAGTGGGTGAAATTAGAGGAAAACTTGATCTGGAGGCAAACTTTAAAAATACTGAAGAGGGAGTTTGGTCTGTAGCTGGGATATAATTCTGAGTTTGCTCTAGTGATTTCTCAGGTGGTGGCTTCCTCACTGAATTCTGGAATCACAAAGTAGAAGCTACCCAAAGATATTCCAAGGTGTAAGGGAGTCACACAGAGCTGTTAAAAAATAGGAGTTTGTCAGTGCCTTCTAATTCTGCCTCTTTCTTTCCAGCTCTGAGTGTGTGTGGAAGTGCCTGCAGGGGAAGGTGGGAAGCAGGTATGACATGGAGGTGTTTTCTGCCCTTGAGATGTTACCAGCACATTTCCTGTGAGGACTTTGGCAAATGTTGCTGCAGACTCTGTACTGTGAGAACAGGCTCTGCTTCCTCTTTGCTTTATGCCAGCAATGGCCTCTTGTTTGGCTGCAGCTAGAATTGTTATTACTGGTAATTGCTGGATGGAGAAGTTTGAGATGCAAGAAGGATGAAAACATGGGCTCCTGCTGCCAGCCTTCATTTATTTGTTGCGAGAGACAGCAAAGAGAGTTGGCTAATTTGGATTTAAGAATCAATTGATCCTGTTTTGTGCATCCTTGGGCCTTACATCAAATCTTATGCTTAGTCCTCTGCACTCCTATTACTGTAACTATTATAAATACAAATATACTTTAAATATGTCCCTGCTCACCTAAAATGTACCTGAGTCCAGCTCTCAGTCTGAAATCCAGATATAACCATGTCTTAAGTATTTAATTTCAGTACAAGACTTTCACAATAGTTTGACAATAGCAAACAGCACTGTCCACTTTCTGTTCTGGCTTAGACTGAATCTTAACACTGACCTCATTATAAGCTGTGTTTAGGCACTACATGATGGGTCATGTATGTTCACAATCTCAAATGCCCACATTTTTCAGGTGTCAATGAAGAAGATGCCCTGCTGTTCATGTCTTTGCCACTGTTTTTTATGGCAGGAAGGTCAAAAAACAAAAGCTGGGCATTCATTTACCCTTTTTATCATGTAGATCCCATGTGCATGTGTGTCTGTGGGGATGGGAGCTGTCTCTGCACAGAGCAGACAGACAGAGGAGCTTTTAGCTGGAATCACAAGGTTGTGAAACGCTCGATGCCTTGACCTGTAACATGCGACTGTAAATTCCTCTGCTCTTGTTATGCTTTCCAGGGGTCATGGTCTTTAACAGTTTACTTAGTGGAGGAGGAGGAAAGAAGCCCTTTGTATTGTTGAGCAGGAACGAGAGTTTGCCTTGTCCTGGCAGCTGGTGCTGACACAGAGCTGTCCTTCAGGAGCTGCTTTGAGCGACGGTGCCCCCAAGGCCCACGGAGCAGCAGGGGTGGTGGCAGCCTCCTCTTACCAGGCTTTGGCTAAAGAAGAACCTGTGGAGTCTTCCCAAGCGGGACCCAGCGCTGCCTTTCTGGTGTTTTCATTGCATGTCAGATGGAGGCTGAAACTCCAAACTCCCTGCAGTGACTGCTGAAGGGAACTTTAGCTGTGATGCAGTGCATGAACAACTGGGCACCTGCAGTGACAGGTTTGCATTGGTACAAGATCCAGCAGCAGATTAAAGGAGGCTGGAGTCCCAGGGCTACCTTTAGCATCTCTGCAGTGGGGAGGAGCAGATGCTGCTTTATTGTGCTGTGGGCTGTCTTTGTACAGCCAAGCAACCTGGCACTGTGTGATCTCAGTGAGTCACAGCTCCCCGTTTCTGCCTGGGATGTTCCTGCATCCATGGTTATTTTGGTGCTCAGGAACTCCACAGTGCTGAGGTAGGTACTTTGAGTCACATTCCCAAAGGTGCTACCAGCTCCTCTTTGGCTGGTGCCAGTGCAAGCCTGAGCTCAGCGTTCCCAGTACTGGTAAAAATAGCACCAGGATGCACCAAGTGTCCCTGGCACAGCCAGAACTGAAAGCTCCTGGGCTGGTCAGAGCTCCATCTGTGACAGACAGCAGCCCACACCCAGTTTTCACTCTGCAGCACTGTGCTTGGGAGGAGAAGATGGTTCAGACTTGCAGTGGTGAAAACTCCAGGGCTTTCCATACAAACAATTCACTCTATTACCTCAAAAAATACTGTCTCTTCTGGCAACAGCTTTGAAATCAGAAGGAGCAATCAGAAGAGCCCAAAGTGACTGCTGGCAGCACTTGTTGTTTTGTGACACCTGGGCTAGGAAATACATTGTGTGAAGCTGAATTCCGTTCGGATGCGAGGAAGTGGGAGAGTATCCTGAGCGTAGCCAGATGTGACCCCCAACCCTGCTCGTGCAGAAATCCACATACACACACTCAGATTCACATCCACATCTCACAGATTTGCTGTCAGGTCTCCTGATCCTGAAGAGAAGTCAGTCAGTGTACTGCTGTAGGTTTGAGATATAAAGAAGTTCAGCTGTTTGTTTTGTTTTCTTTTGTGTTTTGTTTTGTTTTGTTGGTTGGTTTTTAACTGTTTGGTTTTTAACTATTTTTTTCCCCAAAAAAGCATAGTCCTGCTGTGTTAGCCTTTCACCAGATAGTTAGGGTCAAACATGCTGCCTTTTGGGCTCTGACACCACTTGTACTTTTACTGAGAACTTCCCAAAAGGGCTGACTCAGGCAGCATCAAAAGTTTAACAGAGAAAAATAGGAAGATGAAGATATAAAATATCCTCTCTGTATCATGGAAAACAAGGTGACAAAAAAACATACAGATAGAATGGAGATGAAATAAAACTACTGGACTTCTCCAAGGCTCAAAATACTGATATAACGAAGGTTTTGTGTGCTTACAATTCACATGGAGAGCTGAAGTGAAAAAAGAAAGATTCCCATGCAAACATAGAAAAACACTCCTCCATTCCCATATCTTTTTCTGTGTCTTTAACTGCACATCTTTCCACCTTTTTAATTTTAAAACGCGTGTGTGTTAAGCCTAGAATTTCCTGTGGCTACAAGGAATGGGGTCTGATTGATCGTAATAAGGGACAGTCTAAATGAAGTGCTTGGACTTGCCCCGGGCACTTCTGTCTGCAGGTGCTGGGAGCCCTTGCCAATGAGAATGACTTTTTGGAGCACAAGTGATTATTTACTGCTGAAGCAAGCCAAAGGCTATGCTTCTCCTTGCAGCTCACAGCCCGTGGCCTCCAACAGGAAATGTATTTCGTTTTCAAATCCCTCTCTGACCGAAAAAGAAATTCCAGCAATACAGCAATAAACATTCAGAGAGTCTCCTCTTCTGTAGGAAAAAAACTCATGAGCTTGGGTTTAAAAGGAAATATCCTGTGATTATTCTATTCTAGGACTGGGCTGGGGTCAGTTTGTTGTGTGGGAGTCAGTGAGATGACCCAGGAGAAGGTTGCCACACCCTATTTGCCACCCATCCCACTTTTAGAAACTCTGAATATCACCAACATGATGTTTTCAAACAAGGATTGCAAAAGGGTTTCGCTGTTTGATCCTCCTCTTCTCAGTTTGTCATTGATTTCCCCCATCAAAATAGTTTGTGCAACGAATCCCAGCTGTATTGCTGGCACTTTACTAGCCAGCAAATACAATCCAAATGTTAATTCTTTGGAGCTGAGAGCTGCGTGCCAAGAAATGAATAATCTGTGCAAGGCTAAACAAACAGTTTATTGACTGGGAGGGGTGGGGTGCAGGTGGGGGGTGGCTGGGCTCACAAGCAGGCGAGCCCAACCAGAAGGACATCAAAGCTGCTTCTGTCAGAAGACTCAGTCACATGTGATTTGTTTTCTCTCGCCTCTAATTCAGTTACGTGTTGAACTACCAATATTCCCAGGCAAGAGTGCGAGAGCTTTCCAGCCCAAACACAGCAGGCGGGTGCAGCAGATGTTTGCACCCTGCTCATCCCAACTTGCCCTCTTTGTCTTTTTTGGGATGTAGGAGTGCAATGGGCACACTCAGGTCCAGAGCTCCAGCAGCTAGGCACTCTCTACACTTGTCTCTGCTTTATAAATTGAGCACATGAGGCAATTTGGAAGTTAAATGTGGCATTTCTCTGGCAGCTGAAGGGAGTGTGGCAGTGCTATTCTAATGAGATTTAAACTGATAGATTTCAATTACTTTGTTAAATCTTTGCACCTTCTGCTTTTCTCTCCCACATTATCCAGGAGGTCAAGACCAGAAGCAGGATTAAAGCCTAAATCCCCTGAGCTCCAAGACAGCAACAGTGCAAATGCTACTGGATCCTGACCCCAGCTATGTGCTGTTGTAATCCACTTTGCAAATTTTGGGCCAAAGCCAGGGCAGGATCCTGGGGATGCTGCCCAGCCAGGTCTCATTCCTCTTCCAACCTGCTGCAGTGTCACAGCATGCTGTCTGGACTTTTTTTGGGGAGAGGGGGGGAGAAGGACTGGATTGCACTTGAAACCTGAACCCAGTAAAATGCATAGACAGAAAATTGAGCCTTAATTTTTAAAATAAAAGATCCTCTTAAATTTACCAGAACCACATGCTGGGGAGATAACAGGAACAGGTCTCAGCTTCTTATTCCACTTCTCAGATACATTGACAGAGTAGGTATCTCCACCTTTCCATTCCTCCCCATGGCAAACAGGG
The DNA here is from genome assembly GCA_034509425.1 of Eopsaltria australis. Taxonomy (NCBI): domain Eukaryota; kingdom Metazoa; phylum Chordata; class Aves; order Passeriformes; family Petroicidae; genus Eopsaltria; species Eopsaltria australis. Next base: position 3,013,370 of record JAVTVJ010011652.1, on the reverse strand, counting down.
TTCTTCCCACCCAGAGGTGTGCCTACACTGTCAGTGTCCCTGTTGGAGACAGTCATCCTGCAGACAGACCTGCCCAGGCTGCAGCTCAGAGGAGATGGAGGGATTCCCTGGCTACCCTCAACACCCTTCATCACACAGACAGGGGAAGGTGAGGATCTGCAGCATGATGGTTTAATAAGTAAAAGGCAGGAAAAGTCACAGGTGAGGGTGTTGTGATGACAGGCTGTGGAGTAACATGCACAAGCAGTTAAGTCTGTCGGAGGTTAATCTAACTCAGGTACTGATGTGGGCATTTAGATAGTGGATAACTCATGCTGTCATTAACCTGTCAGCATTACAGCAGGAAGATTATATCTTCACAAGAATATATTGATCTGGAAAGGGACGTGTTAGGCATGACCAAGCTTTTTATATACTGTCTTTTACCACCTGCTTTTTCCCCTGATCAAAGATGCTTAACGTGTGTGGTCAGTGCAAAGAAAGCCATGTTTTCCTCTAGGCTGGAGAGATGTTTCTCTTTGTCCTCTACCCATTATCTTGGATGCAATCTAAATATCTGGTTACTTACACACAGACCCTTCCTTTTCATGCTGATGGAGCAGTGAAGATGAGATTGGTGTCTCTGTAGGTCACCCATAGCCTTTTGCAGAGGAATTTGCACTTGTTGTGTGTGTGCTATGGGAGGCTCAAGTGCAGGACAGCTCTGAATTGGAAGCTGAGTGTGTAACACAGGGCTTTACTGGAGCTGGTAGATCTGTTCTCAGCAGGTGACTTACTGGCCCAAGGATTGCATTCATAAATATCTTAATATGCACCAGAAAGCTAAAATTAAGGACCATTGCACTGGCAATTCCCCCTAGGGTAAATGGTCTTTTACAGGCAACAGCACTCTTCTCATTATATAGCATATCCATTCCCAACAGTTCCCAAACTGGCGCAGGTGGGCTAGAGATGGTCCCCAAAACCATGGCACAGTCATGTGTGCAGTGCTTTCGGGTGACTACCTGAGCAAGGACCATGTGGTGGCCCACAGGAAAGGACTAAAAGTGTAGGAATGAGGCACCCTTACCAGCAGGATAGCACATCCCATTACTGAGTGGCATCAGCTAAAATTAGGGTTTTTTCCCACCTTACATCGTGTGGGTTGGCAAACATCCCAAAAAGAGTTTTGCAGTATGAAATCAGCAAAAATCCCCAGCACTGGCATAAAAATGCTGATATTGGCATTTCTTACACTGGGTAGGAGACTACATTTCTGTCTGTGCTGATGAAACTTCGAAAGGCAGGTAAGCTTTTCTTTCATTCTCCTGGTTCCCTTGCTTTGGGGATGAAGACAAGAAGATAGTTGAGTTCAGATGAATGTTCTTTGTTCATTACTTATGTGAGAAAACAAAGGTAACTGGTCGTGGAGATATTCTCTGGGGGCTCTGCATGGGCTGTTGCCCTCCAGACCTGCTCCTGGCAGGGACAAGGCAGAGGAAGGAGTTGTGCTTTCTTTCCCTGTGCTCAGCCCAAAGCGCTGCGTGAGATGTGAGCAGCATTGAAACACTTTCCCCTTTCATTTTCCTGCAAGTGTCCACTTGGCACAACCTCGTGCTTCCAGGGTCTGAACTGGATATACCTGGGGAAACATGAGAGGCCAAAAAGTCTCCCAAGAACTGTCTAATTTGGCATCAAAATGTTGACAGTGTTTAGACAAATCCTTGCTCAAAGCTTCCTGAGAAGAATTTGTTTTCAACACTGCAGTGGGAACTGGCAGCTCTTGGATAAGGAGGCAGGTAGAAGTTCAGTGGGCATGTGTCGCTGGTCCTAAATCCTCCTGCCTCAGACTGGGAGTCTCTACCAGCTGTTGGCAGCTGGGTGCTGGAGAGCTGATGTTCTGGAGAGCTGATGGATGTGTGCAGGGCATTGAGCACATGGGCATACAGCGCACGTGCTGTTCAAGTGCTTGTAAAAGGTGCATGCATTTCATTTATTCAAGCTGAATCACAGGTCTGGGCAGATGACAAAATGGCACTTCTCCTCTTAAACACAGCCACAAATCAGTACTTAAGAACAGAGCAAAAAGTTCACTGGCAAAGTCAGTCAAAGTTTGCACATGACACCCCTGGAGAAAGCTCCCCAAGCTCCCAGCTCACCCAGCCCTTGGCATGGGGGCAGCACTGCCTTACTGGGGGCTGTACAGTCATGGCTACTCCTTGTGCATGGGCCACACAATGACATAGCACAAAAAAACCCCCACATAAATGGAGAGAGGAAGAGAAACGAGCATTCTTAACAAAAACATACAATATGCTGAGGCAAGGCTCTCTGTGATGTGCTGCTGGAAAGCAGGCGGGCACTGAGCTGTCGTTACCAGCCTCCATCATTTGAGGGCACCCTAGCCTTTGAGGTTGGCTGCAATTAGCTGCAGGAGAGGTGCTGCACCACCCCTGGTCCTGGCAGGGCTGCCTTTCACTGAAATGCTCTCTTCCCTCCAACCCTCCAGGTCGATGCTGCTGGGACTTGCTTCTTTACTGATGGCAGGAGCACATGCTGGGTTCGCAGATCCCCAGCCTTATTGGTGTGCTGGGGATTGGAGGTGAATTGCCTAAAGGAGGGATGCACTGGCATGCCAACACTGCTATTGATTAATGCTAATTATCATTTAATTTAACCTCCAATTAGTTTTAATCAATTGTCACTTTCTCCCTGAGTATGATTGTGAGGATGATGTACAGTAAGGAGGATAATTGTCTTGAGCTTTTCCTTGCTTGCCAGATGGCTATTTTATATCCCTTTCTTTTGCTTTTAGTGGAGCTGGGTGAATAATTTACTTGCCAAATTTAGTTGTTATTGTTACTGCTGCTGCTTCTTGTCCCTTAGAACTATCTGTAAGCATAGTTTGGGTCTGATGCCTGGTCCAGAATTTGTCATCACACAATATTGGTTGGTCTGTAGAACACATTACAGCCATTTGATCCTGAAAAATCAAGCAGGGTGGTTTCACTTTAATCAGGTATGTGGTGGAGTCTCATGGCCCTGGCCCCACTGTTGTTGTCAGTCATAACTCTGGAGGTCCAGTTTTGCATGAATTTTCTCTAAGTGTTTCTTTAAAAAGTGATCACAGTCATGTGTCTGTCACCCAGAGTGTTCCCCTTGAAAGGGGGAAAGCAGGGAGAAGGAGCAGTCACATCTGTTCATCTGGATCATCACCTCCAGGCCTTGAACGCAGACTCTAGCAATAAATGAATGCCAACTCAACTGCTTCTCCCAAGGGGCCAGCTCCTCTCTGTTACAGCCCTCTTAACACTCTCCTCTGTGGTCTTCCCACTGAAGCTGGAGAGACTGGTTTTGTCTGAATATCGCCATGACAGCCTGGCCTTTCCATGTTGCATTTGAATGCATGGTCACAGAATATAATCAGAGGCACTTGTCCAGTGCTAATAATAGCTCTGTCTGTCCAAGAGAATTACAAAAAAAGTATCAATTCACTAATCACCCCCACTGTTTTTGTGTACATTACTGATGAAACATCAGGCACTGTTCCCTGAAGGTCAATAAACTGGGGCAGTTATCCAAAATTACCTTCTGAGATCTCTCTGAAAGCTAAGGGAAAAGTGAGCAGAGCACAGTCCCATCTATTCTTGCCGAGGATCAAAAGCAACTCAACAATACCTCAGGGCATCAAAGACAGCTGATAGATCTAACAATAACATCTTGGAGCCCTGATATTCATCTGTAACCTGGACTGCCCGTGCAGTGCAGTCTCTGTGCTCCTCTCCGTCTGTACCCAGACCAACACGGGTCAGGAAAGGCTGAAACTGTCAGGCACTTGGGGAATTCGCTTCCCTTCACAACTTTCTCATTAACCATGCCCACACTTGAAGAACAGAAACAACACAGCCCCATCACCAGCATCCAGCAATAGCTTGTTTGGGCACCTTCTCTGCACTTTCCAGAGATTATTTCCCCACGTCCTCTCATGGTTTCAGGTGGGGCAGTTTCTTCCCCCAGCCCTGCCACCAGGTATCTGCAATGCTGATCAAAAGCTGTGGTGGACAATGCAGGTTCATTTCAGCTGGTGGTCAGGTCACATCCCTGCCACCAGTGCCACTGCTCGTCTTTGAGCCTCTGCTGTGACTTGAAGAGAGGCAGTGGCTGTGTGGGAAGGTGGATGTGTCCGTGGCCCCTCTGCTGTCTGCTGGCAAGGCTCCCCACATGGGCACCTGGCCTCCAGGGCATTTCCTCCCTTCCCTTCCCTGCAGAAGACAGGAAGAACCTCATTGCTGGAGTACTCAGAGCTCCCTTGCAAAAGAAATCAGAAGGAACTCGGGTGCTTTGTAGGAAGCATACGGTTCATCCCAGGATTATGTCCTGACTTGTTAATATTTTTTAAGTTTTATTTTAGAAAATAAAAGGTCAGTTTATGTGTACAGCTGAGCTCTTCTTCCTCCTACCCAGCCTGCTCTGTCCCCAGTGGGTCAAGTTATGTGGGCTCACATGTCCCAGGCAGATAGTTATGTCTTGGTTCAACATTATTTTATTATAACCATTTAAGTTACAGGAGAACTTCAGTGAAAAATAAAACTATGGTAAAGCAAATCCGTTGCTCCATCGAAACAAAAGCTGACCTCTTGCTGGCCTTTATGCATGGGATGGATAGCAAACCCATTGTAAGATTAAAATGAAAAAAGAAGGAAAGCCAAAGCTTGTTTTGTTCGTATAAACATGGGACTTTCAATTTAGTTTTCACAGAGCTTTGACTGGGCAACAGAAGAAATGTGAGCTATCTCACAATGTTCTCTTGGCATAACATGGTGCTTTCAGTCTCATTATTATTGCATTATATGTAGCACATCTGTTACTGGTCAGGAGCCAAACTATTTAATTCTATTAGATACATCTATACAGCTAAGTGATAATCTACACCAGGTTTATGGAACAAGCACTTAATTCTTGGCAGGGAGCAGCTCAAGACTTGATACAAGAGCAACAGAATATATGCAGTGTAGTTGTAGATCAGTGTCAGAAACTGGCCAGAAATCATTTCTGCATTCTTCAGCATGCAGGCATTCCAGTGTGGGAAACTATTCATTCAATTTATTGTTCTAACATCTGTAAGTTATTGGGTGAGGGGGAGGGGAGAGGGAGAAGAAGAAAATGCTCAGAGGGAAAAACGTTTACCTAACAAAATACTAACTCTTTCAGGGGGTTTCATGTCAGCACTCTGTAAATAATAGGAGCCTTTTAATGCACATATGGTAGTATTTACTTTGTGGAGAGGTACACAGAATCCTGTCTTGCTCAGAAAGTTTTGTGCCTCGATGCTGTTAGGAATATAGTTTTAGCTGAACATATTTTGTCTTAATCCATCTTTTATCTTGCTGAACAAAACTACCAAAAGCAAAGTCACGTTGCATTGCCTCTGCTCACAAGCACCCCTAGAGCAGGGTGAACATCAGGATATGGAGTTGAAAGAAAGAGCTCAGCTCCTCAGCTCTACTTCCCTTGCAGGGCACAACACAGCTCCAACATTTGCTGGCTGGCAGTTTGGATCCTGCTTTTTCCCTCCCCTCTCTGCAAGACCCTTCCAGACTTTGAGAGGAAGAAGCCCCAAGCCATGTGTCCTTCCCAGAAATAAGTAAACATGGTTTTAACCCATTTTGGAGGGGAGGAGGAAGGGCACTGGGAGGTGATGGCTTGCTCAGGGTTGCACAGGATGTCTGCAGCAGAGTAGAACAGGGGCCAGCTCTGAATTGTCAACAGTTCCTCTACCTTTATCCACCAGACCATCCTTCCTTCCTCTGTGCTGAAGAGTTGAAACAAGTCTGAAAAGGGAAAAAAAAAAAAAAGGAAAGGAGAAAAAAAAAAAAGAAAAAAAGGGAAAGAAGAAAAAGAAAGAGAGGGTCTCCACCTGCAGACGTTTCTGACCTTCAACTGACAGGGCTTTTTTTGCTTTCCTCCTTCCCCCCATCCATGTTTTGGTGTCTCAACGGAATTAATTGGATCTATTTCTCAAGGAAGTGATGTCAGGAGACCTGGGTGTTCCAGGAATAGTTATTTCCATATGATTTGAGCAGGTTCTTACATACTGTGACACATACACTGTAATTTAAATAGATCTGGTTCTTCAGACCAAGGGCCATTTATAAGAGTCTCCAGCTGGAGGATTTTGTTTACTCATGGCCTTTGGGGAGCAGCAGCATCCTTAACTCTCTGCTGTCTCCTCCAACACCTGGTGTCTGAAATTTCCCTGAACTGTCTTATCCTGAGCCTGACCCTACCCAGGTAAGAACACCTATTGATTTCAGAGGTCTGCTCTGCTGAGGGTGAACGTGGCTGAGCTCCACTGATGTGCTAAGCACATTGCAGGCAGCAGACTGGTAATGCCAGCGAAATCATTCCTGGTCATCACTGGTGGTACTTGAGTTCTTATAAGAAAAACCCAGTCCTTGCACTTGAATTTGCAAGCTGAATCCAGGAGGATAAAAATGAGTGAAGGCAAAAGGCTTAAATGCTGAACTATATTTAGGCTGTGAACTTTGGGGACAAGTGCTGCATTTATTTTTCCCATGGAGTTGTACAGCATTTAATAGTCGGGTTCTGGTTCAGGACAGATGTCTGACATACAACTATAGTGCCAAAATAATATCATTAAATACCAGTAATAACATCATGAGGTAATAAATAGTAATAAAACCTTGGAGGGAGGCCAAGTAGAAGGGTCTTCAAAGGCTGTGCTGCCCCCTGCTACTCTTGATCCTGAATTGTACATGATCTTCAACCCTAAGTGAAGTGGAGACGTGTCAAAGAAACAAGGTTCTTGCTTAGTGTGTGGTCACAGCACCAGGGGATGGGATGAGGAGGGAGAAAGGTCTGTGCCTTGCTGAGCCCATACACCTTCCCATCCTGCCCAGTACAATGTTCTTCTGACCATCCAGAGCAGTGCCAGGTCTTGTCACTGGTTTGGGGGCTTTCAGAGGTTGTTTTAAAATCATCTCATGATTTAGCATTATACTTGCATTGCCAAGGTGCTGCTCACTTCAGGGATGTCAAAAGCAAAGCCAGGGACTGGCTGACGCTTATTAGGTCTCAAACACAGCCCTGACCTGTCTTCTCCCTTTAGCTGAAGGCCTTGGGCACGCCCAATCAGGAGGAGCAGGTCACTGCTGACAACAGCAATTTGTACCACATTTGTCAACACATTGACTTGTAAAAGTTGATTTCCCAGCACGTGGGTTTCTGTCCATTAAACAAACAACTCACACCCCCACATGGCCTGGACACACCCTTCAGGGTCTGACTGAAGGAAGGACTCACTGCTGGCTGAACCTCTGACTTCCAGCCAGGTTCTTCCAGGTGAGCTTTGCTCTCTGTGGAGCAGGGAGCAGAACAGACACATCCTTTGCATTGACCAGCCTGCTCCCATCACTGATTCTCTGAGTCACTGTGGGGAAGGATTTATAAGAATTCCAGACACTTTCTTTAAAATGGGGAAATTAAAAAGAGCAAATTCAAATGGCAAAAAAAGTCAAATGTGTTTTTTACTGTTTATTTGCCATTTGCTTACTGAAGTGGGGTGATTTCTGCAGGCTGGGAAAATCTTACATTTATTACAAAAAATAATAGCCTCTATGCCCTAAAATCCTGTTCACCATTTTAAAACTACAGATGTGGTGATATCAATTCCTGATGCTGGGCACCAAGGAAAGAGCTCTCACCCACCCTTCTGTGCAATCTTTCTTTTGCATGTTATTTGCATATACTCTTGAATGGCAACTGTCACCCCTACAAAGTGCTGGCACACAAAAATATTTTGTCTACTATTTCCTTGCCATGGTCCAGAGCAGAGGACCCAAGACATGTTCTCAGAACACCATTTTAAAAAGATGAGTAACAGGCATTTAATTTCAAGGGCTGCTCATTAGGCATTTTTTCTTGTACTCCTATGAGAGAGAAAATTATGTAAATGGACAACCTCAATGGGAGTAGTTTGCTGTGATTTACATGAATGGGGGTTCTATACAGGTATTTCACCTGGCAGAGCACACTGCTGTGCTCCTGGAGCTGTAGCAGGATGAAGCCTTGGCTTTGGTGCCATCACAAACGCACCTTTGGAGAAGTAAGGTGTTTCTGTCATCCACTCTTGTCAGTTACAATCCACTGGGACCATTTGTAGGAGTACAGCCAGCCCCTGTAAGGAACATTCATCTGTCCCTCTACAAATAACAGGATTCAATTCCCCTCTATAAAATCAGCATGAGACTGTGTAGGAAGCATCAGGACAGGAAAAGCCCAGCAGAACAGCCCCTGGGGCTAGTGCAGTTCTGCTGACAGTTCACACTGCTTGCTGCTAGTGATAGCTCATTGGTCATGGTGTTGGACAAGGTTTTGAGAGGTCTGACTTCGTTTCCTGGTTCTCCATAATATTTCTGTGCCCTAATTCCCCACTTCTGAAAGCAAAATTGGTCAGAGAATGCACATCTTTCTTGAATGCTGTGAGGGGTATGGCCCTATAAATCCCACACAGTTATAGACTCAGCCACACTGCACTGTTTTTAGAGCCTACAAATTCTCCACATGTAGTGTAAAATAGCCATTAAATCATCTGTAATGAAGCCAACTGAACTGTAATTCTATAAGGCGTGGATTGGGGATATGTTACTAACAGATCTGGTTAAAAAATGTGGGAAACTTTTCAAGGGAGAATTAAAAATAACCTTTGCATTTATTTTTATCCAAATTTATTTGCTTGCTCTTACTTTAATGAACTTTTCCTTCCTCTTTTAAGCAGCCTTAATTCTTTCCTTCTTTTCTCTTTCTCATTTTTTCATTAGAAAGAGTGAAGAAAGGACAGAAGGGGATGAAAACCAATAGGGAAGAGTGAAAACCTGAAAACCTGAAAATCTTGCTGGTTATTTTTCTGAGATCATTGGGCTGTTTGGTTTTTTTTGTTTGTTTGTTTCAAAAATGAATATTTATGCAGAAATTTCTGTTTCATTCAATGGCTTGTTTGTCACTGGAAAGAATGGCTGAAAAGAAGAGGCCAAGGCCTCATCTTCTCCATTGCAGCTGGGGAAACTGAAGTGAAACACCAAGTGGTGACTCTGAGGCCACAGAGTGGGGGTCAGTGTCAGAAAAAATATTTACACCAGAGGAATCCCTGGCTTCTCTCCCAGTTCTGGACCATCCCTGCTCACAAGGCAGCTACGTGAGGTCTTCTACTGCATCTCAACCACGCTGTGCACCAGAAAAGTCTAGAGGGCTTCCCTCTCCCCCTCCTCACAAGAAAAGTCTCTACATCTCAAGATTAATATACTTCTGCAGCAGTGTGGTGAGGAAGCACCCCAGCATGTGTCTTGGTGATGGGTGTAGGGGGCAGGATGGTGGTGCTGGGGACAGGTGGCAGGTGGGGGGACAAGGGACCGGAGTGGGGCGCAGCCAGGAACGCGGCAAAGGGCTGCACACAGAGATCTACAGATGCCTGAATTAATTGCCTGCTGTTTACAGCTTGGGTTTATTGCTCAGCTTTTAATTAACTGTTTCCGGATTTAATCTCACAAATGTTCTGTCTTCGTCCTTGTTTAATCCGGCAGTCTAATGGCAAGCTGATTTATGCAGATCAATACTGTTTACAAACATGAAAGCCGCCGGTGGCTGTTTGAACTCTCGGCGTGATGGCATTGGTTATCAATAGCTGAAGCAGCCTCAGCAGGTGGCGTGTCAATATGCAGCCAGTCAATATGCATGGAGCAGCCAAGATTAAAACTTTTTTTAGCAGGAGTGGGAGGGAGCTGCCTAAACTCCTCATCATATTCATATATGGAGGATTTACTACCCGCTCCCGCCCCTGCTTTCTTTTATTAATTTGTAGCCATCTGAATGCAGCGCTAATGAGAATAATCAGGTTATTTGAGAACATAGGTGGTGGTGGGGAAAATGACTGTGCCCACAATCTGTTTCAGACTCTCACTCTCCCTGAGCCAGCTCACCTGCAAAGGTGTTTCCCTTCTATTAAACTAATTTAAGTAGCAGCAAGGGAGACCTGGCTTGGTCTCTGCACGTAGTTTACCATTGATTTAAATTGAAATTACTGAAAGTATTGGATTATTTTCAACTTACTCTGTTGACTTCAGTAGACATGGAAGAACCATTCTGCAAATGCTTCCCTGAAGACAAAGAATGAGAACCCAGTGGCTGGGAATTTTTGGTGAGGGGATGCATGGAGAGAGCAGCTGTTGATGTGAACTTGCTTCTGCAGCCTTGTATCTCCTTGGACCTGTTCTTCTGCTTGTACCTTGGGCAGCTGTTGGCATAATTGTGAAGGGTGTTTTCCTGCTGAGTTGCACAGGCTTGAATAGCACAGAGTCTGAACACTTAAGGGACTGACACATGCTTATCTTATTGCTCTTACCTCTGTCAAAGTCAGTGGCCCTGTTTTTAACAGGCCAGGTTAATCATGTGCAAACCTCTGAAAAAGCAGAGCTGAAGTTAGTCACTAGTCAGGGCTTGTGAAAGCTTTCCTTGGGAAGAGTTATAGACCCAAACATGGAACACAGAGCCTCAGCCTGATTTTATCTGACACAACCTTAACCTGCCAAGGCAAATGAGATCAGGTTTGCCTGTGCCTTCTCTTTATTTGTGCAGTACTCCCAACACCAGCTCCATTCAGGGGCCAAGGACCTGCTGTGCTGGGGATGGCACAAGCAAAGCTAATTGCATGTTTGCTATAAACACAGCTCTTACACTGTTGTTACACCTTTCATAAATACATTTCTAATAATCAGCAGACAATAGCACGGGCAAGCCAGAAGCATAACACAAAGCATAAGAATAAATTGCATTTAATTACAAGGAGAATCTAATTAAGCCTGATTTTCTTAGAGCAGTGTAAGACTGGAAGTAACTTCATACACATTAATAGAGTTGTAACAAATGTGACCCATGGTATAATGACAATGACTACTCAGGGGTGGATTGTCAGATTGATGCACGGCATGACTCGAACACCATCCCCTAATTCCAAAGGTGCAGAGTAGATCATTTTTATGCAGAACACAAGGGCTCCGATCCCCTCATTACCTTTGCGCCTTGGCTTCATGCTTTTGGCCATTTACAGTATTTTCCAGCATTTTCCAGTCTGTTTGTTCTGTTCATTGTCCATTAAGTAGCCAGGAAGCAGCCTCTTGGGGCAACAGCTGCAGGGCTTGCACTGGGGTCCTGTGGCTGCCCCGGATCGAACACCCTCCCCAGCCCCCCAGGAGAGTATTTTGTTCTTGGGGTTCAGAGGCAATGCCATGATGGTTTAATTTGGACTCTTCCCAAATGATTCACAAAAGGGGGAAAATAGGACACGGGGAAGTGGGAACTGTGGGGACAGTGTGGGAATGCCGGGCCGGCTTTGCAGAACCAAGCTGGGCTTCAAAGTGACGCACCCTTGTGTACAGGCGGGCTGGGTGGAAGCTGCTGATCTGTTCTCTAGCAACTTGTGGCACACCGCAGGCTTTGTGAGGCTGGCAAAGTCGGAGCAGCTAATCAATTCTGCTTTATTCTCCTCACCACAGACCTTCGCCTGCAAAGCACAGCGCCGGTTTTAATAGTGACATCTTGAGCGCCTTTCAGAGTCTGCTTGAAAGCAAATATAGGCCTTTTAATAGGTTATTTTAATGCATTAAACTATGGAGAGGAGGAAGAGAAGGGGGGAAAAAAAATCCCTGGCACATACATCTCTGCAAAAGTTTCAGAGTCTGGAAGAATCTGATCCAGAAACAAAAGCCCTTTGAATCTCTCCCCTTCCCTGCTCCCCCATGCCTGGCTCCCCCTCCCCTTCCTTCCTTCACTTCTCCCTCCTCCTGCTGAGCAGTAACAGTGCCAACTTATCAGATACTTTTAGCTGCCAGCTTCCCAGATACTTTCCTTTGAATGTGACCTGGCAGCAGCTCGCTGCAACTTTTGAACTGCTATGTATGTCATATGCTAAGAAGAAGAAGAAGAAGGAGCTGAAGTATAATGACTACTGGAATACACGATTCAAGACAAAGTCAAAATGCTTTCAGTGGGGAGCGTGAGGCAATTTATTTTAACTCGTAAGGCAACTTTGCTATCCGACAGGAAGGGGGGTGGGGAAGCGAGCAGGATAATCGCTGTATTTTATCTTCACCTGAGGGCTGCGAGTCCATTGCCAGCATCCACAAACTGCTCCTCCTGAGAGCCCCGAGGTGCCCGTGGGAGCCTGGGGTGAGGAGAGGGAGGGGAGTAAGGGCTGGCCAAGGAGGCACCTGGGGGCACCATCCAGCCCTGACCGAGGGGGGAAAGGGGAAACTGAGGCAAACTGACTCCTGCTTCTGCGGTAAGTCTGCACAGGGAATGTAACCAGGGATCAACCACCTGGGCTCCCATTTTCTGAGTCAATGGGATCCCCCTGTTATGTGAAGGAAGAAAAATACCCAGAAATCCAAAATCCACATGGAAGCAGGCAAACAGCTACGTTTCTCACATCAGTACCAGCTCAGGAAAAGGCTGTTGTAGGAGCAATCATCATTCAGTGATAATTAGACCTTTCTTCCTTTTCTGGTGAAATGTATGGATTTTGACATGCTGCTTTAAAATTGCACAAACCAGTTACGGAGGGAAGCATCTGATTAAAAAACAAACAAAAAAATACTATGAACCACAATACCCTCATTTCATTCATTTAGAAGAAATAGCTTTTATTTTTGAAACAGAATACGTTTTGTTTTAGCAAGGTGGAAATGAACAGAGAAATTTTCAAGGCTGAGAAATGCTGCAAAGTGGTATCATTTATGAAAAGATGCTTCAAGTGATTGGGCATTAGTTTTTCAACTTTTGCCTGGAAGGAAATGGTAGAATTCCCAAGTTTTTTGTTTCAGAACAGAGTGGACACAGTTTTCATGGTCTGTAGGGAAATCTGCACAGTGGAGAAGCCCATTCCTGAACAGCTCTAATACTTGTAATGCCTACAGTGCCAGAGATCTTCCTGCCTGTAGCTGCCAGGTGAGGCTGTTAATAAAGAAGGGGTGGGAATGCTGAGACCAGAGGAAGGTGGTTCAAGATGTTCCCTCCAGCTCAAGGTTGTATTGCTCCAGGAAGCCCCCAAGTGCTCCCTGAGCCTCTGCTTAGCCCTCACTGAAACAGGTAGACTTGAAATTATTTGTTATAAAGTTTATTAGTGTCCTTGGCACAATTCAGCAGACACAGATTAAGACCACCTTGGCCCCAAGGAGTTTGCTGGTGCACTGCCACCCTCACCGGGGCTTGGCAGGAGACTTAATGCAATAATTTCACAAAGCGCTTTGAGATCAGGGGATGAAAGCTGCTACAGAAGTGCAAAATATAATGATTAATTGCCTTTTCTTGGTGGGAAGTTGCTATCATCTCTTCACTTTCTATGGCTGGCAAACCGGAGGGAGTATTTAACTTTTAAAAAAACCAACATCTTTACAAAGTAACAAATTAAGATGCAAATCTGGAGGGGTTTTTTCCCCTCTTCTTTTTTTTTTCCCTCTGTCTCTCTCTTTTTCTTTTTGCTAATTGGCAGAAAATTAATGACTGTGTTTCTGACTGAGCAGATGCTCTCGTCAAAAAAGGCAGATTTGGAATTTCTCTAACCCTCCTTTTAAAAACACATCAAGAAGCCAGTAGCATGTGGCAGGTCAGAAATTAAGCGAAGGTAACTGTACAGATTGTAAAGAACACAAAGGAGGTTTTGTGTGTGCATGTGAGTGAGTGAGTGACTGAGTGGGGGGTGTTATTTTTCCCCCCATCTCTCCCTTTTGTTTTAACTTCCTTGCATCGGATTTTATGGGGGTTTTTGTTTTTTTGTTGTTGTGGCATTTTTTTTTTAAACCCATATTCCACCGCAGCTCACAATTAGCAGCCAGGCCTCTGGGACCTAATTAACCAATTCAATTAACAAAAAAAGCATACAAGTCACCCTGACATTTGTCAGCCATTAGGAGGGATGTCAGGCTGGCAGGTTCTACCGACACATTAATGATGATTAGCTCATTTGCAGCTCACTTTTACCCCAGGTGTCCACCTGGAGAGACTGGCACGAAACACTCCGCAGACAGCGAGAGGGGCTGGGGCTGGGAAGAGCTTTACTGCAACTGTGGTGACCCTCAAAGGGAGTTTTGACCTTTTATTGAACGTATAATCAATAAGATTTTTGCCTCAGTTAAGAGAAGCTGCTGTCCCCTCATCTGGCTCCTGCACTTGCTAACCTTCAGAGGAGCGCTCGCCCAAAGAGCCAGGGGAGCAGTGCTTGCCCCAGGGGCTGCAAACCCTTGTTTTTCAACTCCTTCAGTGGGAGAGAAGTCTTTATAAACATTTTCCTTGTCGATAGTGCTGTTTGCTTGCTTACCACAGCAGGGCTCCTTCACTTGGCTGGGGCTGTTCCTTAGTTCAAGCCAAGCTCTTTGTTCTCAGGATTGATTAACTACAGTACTCTATATAATATAGGCAGATATTTATATAGACGTTGCTTCCGTTCCTGCCTCTGATCTCCCTTAATTTAACTCCATTTCCCCAGCAGCATTGATTTAATAAGTGGCTGATTGTTACGGAAATGAAACCAAGAGAAACACCAGCAAAGATCGCTTCCAGGATTGAGAGATGTTGCACCCTTTGGGGATTTTCCATTTTTTTTTTTCTCAACACCTGAATGCAACTTTCCTTTCCTGCCCAGGGTTGACTCTGGGTCACTTGAGACTGCATCTGGCTCTTGCCATCCAGGGGAGAGCCAGATGTGGCTCCCATTGAGGGCACTGCCCACAAGGGCTCCCTTAGGCTGGATGGAGAAAAGGCATTGCTGAAGTTTGCTCCTGAGGGGACATTCATGGGGCTGGCCAGAGTTCACGGGCAGTCCCCTTGCCCTGTGGAGGCTGTAAGGGTATTTCAGGTGAGTGAAGAAGGGCACAGAGGTGGGAACACACTTCCACCACTGTGCAGGGGTCAGTGACCCCCATGATGGACACAGTGGGATGCTGCCAGCATTCTGCTTCATCCCACCCAGCCCTCCTGCCCTCATCATCCTTCTGCAACCCAGGCAGCCCAGTCCCAGCTGGGTGCTTGTGGTGCTGTGTGATGTAAAATGAGAAAAAACTACATGCACAGGAGTCACCAGAAGCATCCATGGGAGTTCTAGCAGCTTCCCTCTCATTCAGACCTGTCTGACAGTGCTTTTCCTGGAGGAACACAGCATATCAGTTTCTTTCTCATTGCCTCTTCCTCTTGTCCATAACGCTGCTGGCCAGCCCTAGCCAAGAACAAACTACAAACTGCTATCAAGGAACAGACTTCTCCCTTGATTTTGGCATTTTGCAAGTTTCCTGTCCACAGGGTGAACTCCTCACATGCAGAGGCAGTGACAACAAAGTGTGAAACCCAGGCACAGCACCTCTGAGCAGGGGAGAAAGCCCAGAGAGCAGTTCAAAGGTGATCGGGTGCTTTCCTTAATTTCAATTAAATCCTAACTGCCCCTTCTCATCAACTAATCACTGAGGGGCTGATTCAGCTCCTTCTGCAAAACAGGACACGTATCAATAGCCAGAGCCAAACACTCCTTCCTGGAAATCTGCAGTGCACAATAGTAAATACAGAGAGCCAGGACTATTCATGTGTTAACAATGCAGCGGCAGCAGCCCTTTATTGTCACACACATTGTTAAACCCACAAAGAGCAACTGGTAGGTTAAATCTATTTTAGCTGGGAAAGCTTGACAAAAATCCTTGCCACCAAGCATTTGATACTGATCACAGTGTCACATCAGGGAACAGCAAGCTCAAAAGAACAAGTCATTTTTTTTTATTTCTGAACTTTAGAGGCAACGGCCTCTCCTCTTCGCTGGCTCCCCAGGTCTTAGTCCTCTTAGTAGGAGGTGGGCTTTTTTTTTATTTTTATTTTTATTCGTGCCACTCGATGAGAGCAAATTCACAGGGGTGGGGAGGGGAGGGTAAAAAAAGCAGGAAACACAGAATGCTGTATTGAGGCAACACAGGTGGATGGGAATGTGAATACAAGCTTCTTTCTCCAGGGAAATCAAATCCAAACCTCGGGATGGCAGCAAAGGGTGTGGCTTGCGAGGCAGCAGGACCGCTGGTGGCAAACAATCCCGGCACAAATCAGCTGTCTCATACAGAGACAGCCTACCTAGAGCATCTCTCTGAAATAAACACCTTGGTATTGACACAAAAGGCTTGACTCACATGGCTCTGTCTGAGCTGCAAGCATTACTGTAACCTATTCATTTTTCCTAGGAGTTTTCTGTGCAATGGGATCAGGTGTGTTTTGCCCCCACAACACAGCCCCATCTGAAATTATGCTAAATTTCATGGCCTCACAGGCAGTCTCCACAGAGGTCTCTTAAAAAAAAAAAAAAAAAAACAAAACTCTGGGTCTTGAAAAAGGCAAAGCTCCCATAAAGAAGATGGGGGGGAAAAAAATCTTATACAGCACCATTTGTCCCCATTGCAGGGATCACTGAGAACTGCCAGGAAGGTCCAGTGTGACATGGGGACATCAGTGCTATCCAGCTGGTGGAGCCTGTCTGCTGCCTAGTGGAATATTCTTATTTAGATGATGGCAATGGGTAATTCAAAGCATCCAAAGGAGGATCCCACACTGATTTTATAACCCAGGTGTTGGTTTTATGGGGACATTGGAGATAGCTCTGTAGTTGTGGATGTGTTTCGTGTTAAGGTGCTCCTCTTAAATTTTACAAGTGGACTTTTAACATTAGCAGAAATAACAACTCACTGGGAGGATAAAGCCCAGGGCTCTCAATACAAACCTTCACCATTTTTTATAACTCCCATATCTCAGGGGATAAGAAATTGCATATGCTATATTTTCTGGGAAGAGAGGATGACCTTGGGTCCCTGAAAATCCTTCTATATATATATAGGTAAAGAGAGGGGTCTGGATTAAGGTCTTTGGATGCAAAAGGAACTTGGAAAATGCCAATAGCCAGGATTTTGAACTACCCACCAGAGGACATTGTGACTGGTTTGTTGTGCAGGGTAACCTGGGACTAAAGAACTCACCAGCTAAAACAAACTTCTCATTCCAGAACACTCTAAAAGAATTTTTCAAGGGGAGGAAAAAAAGAAAGATCTGGTTCAAAACCAGGGCTACATTAACCTCAATGATCCTAATAAGCATCACCCAGCTCAGCTTGGGCACCCAGGTGCCTTTCAGCTACCCCAGGGACAAGGATAAACTGCAACTGCACCTTGATCCTGCTGTCAGAGGCTGATGTGGTCCTCATACAAAGTTTCTTTGTGGTACTGCCGCTCTGCTGAGAACCTTATGGCTCAATTTTATGGATGAATTTTGTGCCATTGAAAGTCAGCCAGGCAGTGTGGAGAGTCTGTTTGCTCAGCCATAGCAGGAGTATCTGAAAACACTGACATCTTGTGACAGTTTGGAGTGAGATGACAACAGAAAAGAGCTGGAGAGCTGGCGGGGTGTCCATGCCTCTGCAAGGACTGGAGGTTTTATAGAGGCTTTTACATTTATTGCCATTTTTCACATGCCTTCTGCACCACAACTCATTTGGGGGTCCTGCTGCTGCCAGTGTGAGCAGGTTCACGTGGCCACTGAAGGTGTTTCAGCCCTGAGTTTGTGCCCACCTTGCTGCTGATTCCCACTGTTACCCTTCAAACAAAGATGTGACAGTCAAAATCTTGTGACTGCGGCCCTGATGTGGGGACAGTCCCACTGCCACCCTCTCCTGACACCTACAGCCCCTCCTGTTTCCCACAGACCCCTCCCCACTCAGTGATGACTCCCAGGACTTTGTGGGCAAACCCTGCACTGCCCCCCACACATCTGGGCAGCCAGAGGAGCAGTGAAGGTCACTGACCCCCTGCCCAAATGGTGCATGAAAAATAGCAGCAGCCCCATGTCAATAAAACATTTTGTGTCTCAGAAAACTGCTTTCAGCCTCTTTAAGACCACCAGTGCAGGAGACATCTGGCTGATGCTGCCAGCAGTGCAGGAGTGGGGCAAGGCTGTGGTGTGTTTTTCTGCAGCCTTGCCCAAATCATCATCATGGCTCAAAAGTCCGAGTGGCTGCCCTCCAAACCAAACCAGAGGGAAAAGTGCTGGCAGAGAAGCCAGACCAAGTCCCTGGCCTGGACTAAGCCACCAGCCTCTCCAAGGTTTCATCCTGTGCTCAGGTCTTTGATTTTTCTTGAATGCTGTTTATTTATGAAAAATAAGTATTTTTAAACCCAGTCAGTTAAATCAAGGTGGCTCTTTCTACCCCAGCCAGATTTTCCTTCCCCGTGGGAGAAGCCAAGTCTCAATACACCTGGGGACTGCCAACCTCAAATGTTTAAATTCCAGTATCAGGAGAGTTGCCTTAAAATTACTAGATGAAAAAGGAATTGGAGACATTTATTTACTCAGCTCTTTCCTTAGGTCTTTTGAAGAGTGAGTATCATGTTTTCAAACTTCACTGGCAACCACTGTGAATGATTACTTTTTTTGGAAAGAAATGTCAAGATTTTCATATATTCAAATGACTCCTGGAGCTGGCAATTTAGGGAAAATTATCCAAGACTCAAGATAAAACTTTGAAACTGTATTGTTGGGACTCAATTTGAAAGCTGTTTCGTAACTTATCTACAGAGTAGAAAAGCAATAAAAATAATGTGATTATAAGACATTATTTATTCCCTATTTATCAGCTATATAAATGCTATTAAATGTAAGGATCTTACCTAATTAGTTCAATTCCTTTTCATTTGCAGGAATATGTTACAAGGAGTATCAAATAAACAAACGTTGACAATTGTGACAGACAACATAAAAGGCTTGCTCTGAAAATTTAAAATAAATTTGTTATAGTTTGAAAAGAAATAGCTGTATTCTGGTTGAGAAACCAGTCAGCGCTTTCCAACTTCTTTTATTAAAGAGAAACTAGACTGTTTTTAAATTTCTTTCTTTGAAAGATCCTGAGGTGTTACGAATAGTCTGCTAAGCAGAGTCCAGGTAAGGCTGATGAACTGCTTTAACCAGCTTCTGTTTCCAAAATTAAAGTTCTGTGGGCAGAAGAGGTCGTCAGGGTGGCTTGCTTTTTCCTTATTGAAGTCGTGTTTGGGCTTCACAGATTTTAAAGCCAGAAGGGACTATTATGATTCCCTTGCCTGACCTCCTGCATAACACAGACTGCAGAACCTCACCCAATAATTTTCGCATCAAACCCATAACTTCTGTTTGATCCAGAGCATATCTTTTACATCAAGACTGGATATCTTCTTAAAGACTTCAAAAGTGATGGGGAATCTACCAAGTTCCTAGATAAGATAGTTTGAATTTGTCTAACTTCAGCTTTCAATCACTGGATCTCATTATGCCTTTTTCTGCTAGATTAAAGACTCTCCTTCCATCAGAAACCTCTTCCCCATGTAGGTACTTGAAGACCTTGAGAGGGTGATAAGAGAGGACGATATTTCTTGAATGGTTGAAGAGAATGTGTCATCTTAACAAAGATAAAAACTTATCCATGGATATTCTTTATTTTCCCCCCAGTTTAGTGCTGGTAAAAGGTGAAACCAGTAGACTGCTCTGGTGAGCAAAGATTACTGCCAAGAATAAGGGCTACAGCATCAAACTCTGACTTACTCATTGTAAGGTATATTATTGTGGATTTGAAAATGTCTGTCAATTAAATTGCCCTTCCTTTTTCCAGGCAGAGACATTATTATATAGTAGGATGCACCATCTGCCCATAGGATTGGAGGTTGTGTTTTAACAGGCATTTACAGTTTTAATCCACTCAGGAATGAGCCATTTCACAATTTTTTTTATCCTTTCCTTTCTAAACACAAGCACAAGGATAGCGTCACCTCAGGCTATGTCTGTTTTAAAAATGTTTACTACAGTCCCAGCAAAAAGTCTCAGTTTTTTGTGTGAATCTACATGAAGGGCTAATTTTTGCTGTAGGCTAATTGTGAAATTACATACACTTTAAAAAAAACAACAAAAACAAACAACAAACCAAACAACCAAACAAGCGAAAATATACCCACCAACCAAAATGCAGCACCTCCATTCCCAAACAACTCCTTTCCTGGCCGTCTAAAACAGTCTTATTGTTGTAAAATAAGAGAGGAGAAAGGAAGTACAAGAAAGAACTATTCGCATGGAGGTCAGTGGCTCCTAATTCTCTCCATGAAAGACCTTTTTCCCCCTCTTCAGACCACTGATAGACAAGAACCCCAGTGATTATTTGGCCAAGGAGTTCACAGGAACACTACACTGGATATTGCTTGTCCAAGGTAGATAATGCCATAAAGTGTATTCAGTCAGAATGCCCCACACCTTTGTGTGGACGAACAAAGAAGATTATTAATGAATAGTGGTAAACCACACACTCCTGGATTCATATTATAAACTCTGTCCTGCATCCTTTTTGGCAAGAGACAGTGCTCAATTCCACACATGCTGCCTGACTTGAACAGAATAATTTTTCAGGCCAACACTGGAGCTCCCAAGCTCATATCTGGTGCCTTTCCAAGGCCATGTCTTTCCAAAGGGGATGTCTAACTGTATGTAATCAATGGCTTTAGTGTAAAGGAAAAATTAGGATTTATTTTTTCCATTTAATTACGTAATTCTTGACAGTCAGAGGTGGAGCCAGAAGCTCTGTGGGATCAAGTCCTCAAAAGAGAAGATGGATATGAGAACAAGAACGAGCCTTTCCCAGAGCAATTATTTTCTTACATCTGAAAAAAACCCAAACCTTTTTTTTTAACATCACGTTTCGCTTTTTCCATTGTGCGAACATTAGGGATAAGGATGGAAACAGCTAATGGTATTTTTGGCCCAGCTCAGTGATGTTTTGGATAAACATAAAATTCTGGGTATTTCAGCAGAACTGGCTTTATCAGCACCGTGAGGTGCTGCAGCCTCTCCTGTGGGTTTATCCACGTGCTGGTTGGGCAGTGGAGGTCTGGCATGCAGCCAGTGTCATCCACAGGGCTGAGAGGGCCTGGAGAAGCTGGGAGGGTTACGTGCCTACAGACAGGTCTGTTTTATTAAACAGGGGCACACAGTCTACCTCTTGGAGCCAGCGTCTGCCAATGCAAACTAAACTTCCCAGTGTTCAGCTGGGAATTAGCCCACAGAACCCAGCTTTAAAAGCTGCTGGATCAGGAGCTAAACAAGCCCCTGTTCAGCCCCAGAGTGCAGGGATGGAGCAGGAGGGGCTGTTTGCTCTGAGCACTCTGCCTGCCCCTTGCTGCCTGCTCAGCCTGTGCTGTACTCCAGGCACAAGTATGATTGAACAGCTCTTCAGCCCCACTAAGCACCACTGCCTTTGGTGATACCCGGGCACTCTTAAGCAAGGAATGTTAAAGCAACATTGGTAAATAAATTTGTTTCAGTAAAGGCTCTTGTAAAGGCCAATTATTATCCCAAGACATTTCATGAGCTCTCCATGGACATGGCAACCTGTCTCTTCACAAACAGGTGACAGGTGCTGCTTCAAGACATGGAAGACCTATTTGAAAACAGGTTTCTTCACTCCTACCAGAAGGTGTTTGGTTGAAGAGTGTGATTTTTCTTCTTCTCTTTTTACAAAGTAAAGATTTGCCATACAGCCTCACTCCAAATGGCTGAGCACACGTGTTGGGGTGCAGGGTATATTTACAACATTTCCTTACATTGCCTCCTCTGCCTTCTCTGAAAACATTGATTCCCATCATCAAGTAAAAGCACTCCACGTAGTTTTCTTCCCTGTGTGCTCCACAATTTCCCAGGGCCTACATTATTTATCTTCACAGCATATAACCCTTACCCAAAATTCCATGTTCTGTTCTGCAAAGATTACTACTCCCAGAGCTTTATAGCAAATGAGAGCTCACCAGATATTGCCTCTACTGGATGATGCTTCAGTAACTACCAGAAATCTGCATAATGACCTTTCCCCACTGGAAATACTGAATAGGAACCAGACTGAAGGGTGGTGTTAGGACAGACTCATAAGCTCCATTAAACAGCATCCAGTATGCAAGTGGTCCTGTAATTCATGTTTTTATTCAGACATACATTTTAAGCCGTCCTGCATGTTTACAACTCTTTATCCAGTCTCTTCCATGGTATTTATGAAGTAATTTCTCCATGGGCTATCCTCCAGTGTCATGGAAAAACATTCTCCAAGGTAACAGAGCTGCAATAGACTTTGAAAATCAGACAAAAGTTCTTACGCACCAGAAAGAGGCCATTTTTCTCTCGCTCTAGGAGAGTAGATATTCTGTTTGGCAATGAAATAGAAAATTGAAAAATTCAGCCAAAATTAAAATAATTTCTAGCAAAAGTGTCATTCTTTCTAGAAACTATATTAATGTTTCTAACATTTAAGAAGAATGGTGCTGCTCCACTATCTTCTGGACTGGGTGTTTTAGCAAAGGCTGTGTCCTTTACTCAGTCCTTTCTGTCAAAAAAGACCTGACTTGTCAGGAACATAAATACATATTTTACATTACCTTCTGCACCAGGATTTCTTAGTGAAAAAGAAAAACCAAACTAACTTCTTTATCAAAATTTGAAAACGAGAGTAGATTAAAGAACTATTTTATGGATTTTGAAAGCAAATGCAAACTTATTTCTCCCAGGCTCCAAGATGAGCAAAAGCTGTACAATAGCTTAGAGCCCTAAAAGTGAGAGTATCACCACTGCACTCAGTTCCCAGCTGCCTGCAAATTTCTTGGAGGCAAGCCCTTGTCATAGAGTCAGGACAAGGATGGAGAGAGATATTTTTTCCCATGCAGCATAACATACATTGCATGAAACAAATGGAAATGATCAAAGACCACCCTGAAGACCAGCAGGTCCCCCATGGCCATCTCCTGATGCACCACCAGGCAGCAAGATGACATCCTCAGGCAGGGGCTGTCATATAGGATGTGGTGCAGCTCCAGAAAAGGCATTTGGGAGAGCTGGCAGGAAGCTGAGCTGCTGCTGGAGGAAGGCTTCAAAGAGCATCACTTTTGAGGGTAAGAAATTTTGGGCTCAATGTCTTGGGGTTTTGGATTTCCCAGTGCAGACTTTGCTGAGAGCATGCTGTATCCTGAGCTGGTGGTCTTGGACCTTGAGCTGGGGTCTTGCCTCATACTGGGCAAGGAAGGGGAGTTCTCCAGATCAGGTACTGGTGCATGGTCTGATGCAGAGCCTGTTTTATCTTTCTTCTGTTGGGCTTGGCTGTCCTGCTGCTCCTGCTGTGCAGGAACCTTGCTAAGGGAGCAGAGCCTTGGTGCTCCCTGCCCTGAGCTGGCAGCTTTTGGCCTTTGTGAGACTGTGCTAGAGACCACTGCTGGCTGCCAAACCCCAGGAGGTGTCAATGCAGCTGTAGGGACAGGCAACCACCTCTGATGCTTTAACTAACCAGCCTGGCAACCCCACTGCCATTCTCTGGAGCTCTGGGCTTCCCTCCCCATGCACAGAGCAGCCTGTGTTGGGGAAAGCTGCTGCTCTGCAGGTGTCTGCAGCAGCAGAATCCAGCAGGCTGGTTGTGTTTGAGTCAGGCACTGCCTGCCCTGCAGCCCATGGGTACATGGGCAGCCTGGCTCATCCCCACATCCTTTCCAGTGACTGGCTGGTGGCTGGGGTTCCCCTCTGTAATCCCCATGTCAGGTCAACACAAACCTACCCCACTGGGATTTACAGCTGCAGAGACAGGTGGAGAGGCGACAATAAGAAACACAGTGGTTTAATTCATTCCCACTGGCACAGTAGCACCCTGAGCACAGTTAGGAGGGTGGCACCAAGGGGAATACTCTCCAAAAAGCCTCCTCTAAAGGGCTGGACTCCTCACCATGTCCTGCTGTTCCCTTTGGAGGCACACAAAGCTGTTGCTCAGCTTGGTTTTCCTCTGTATGAAATGCAGTGAGCATAAGTAGCAACCCACTTCATAGGCAAGCTGTGAGATGCCCTTAATGAATGTGCATGAAGGACCCAGGGTTGACAAATGCAAAATAACTAATAAAGAAAACCATGGAGTCTCAGAGCACTGCTAAAGGAAGTCAAGCATGTGATGAAAACAGGTTTTAATAGATCCTGACCAAACCTCCCTGTGTTGCAGGCCTGTGAGCAAAATGCAGTCTGCCTCATGCCATGTGTGAGGAGACATAGAAAGCCAATTAAAACTGTGAGTAAAGTCTGGAAATCGAAACTTCCTTTTTTTTTTTTTAGCATAAGATTTTTAGTCTGTCTAATCCTTAGCACATCTGAGCTGTACAGCACCTGTGCTGTGCTGTGGTTTGGTGATCTAGTGCTGATATCCTGGGTGGTAGCATAAAATATTCACAAAGACAAATGTGAACTGAAGCTGTACAGGCTCCCTCTACCAGCTGTGTAAAAAAAAAAAAAAAAAAAAAAAAAAAATTAAATAAATAAAACCCAACCAGTTAAATGAAATGTGGCAAGCAATCAGAAGTGCCTCTGCAAATGTGAGTTAGTCCGTGTGCTCAAAAAGCCAAATTATCGGGGTTTTGTGAACAATGTTCTCCTGACAAGTCAGGTGAATTTTATTCCTTGCTTTCAGCTGCTCCAGTGAATTTTATGCAGCTCTCCAGAGAGGCTCAAGCTTAGAGAGCTTCTTCCAAAAATGTCATCTTTTCTGTCTTTGTTGCATCCCTCTCCTTGTCAAACTTGCACTGCTCCAGTCCCCAACTCTTTTAAATGGACCTTTCCTGTTCATTTTTGTGCTTTAGTGGCTGCACATAGCCAAAAGTTTTTCTTCCTGTCAGACCTGAGACACCCATGAAGTTAAACTGCTTCCCTTTGACAAAAGAAGACTTGGCAACTTCCTGAAAGGAGAGAATAAACTGTCAGGATGGGTCTGTGAGAGGCTGGTGCTGTGAGAGTCCATGGATTAAGATGTCCCTCCAGATGAGCATCCTTCACAGTGCCTCTGAGGGATGTGCCACCATTTCCTATAACGTAGGGTTTGGGCAACAGTGGAAGAACAAGTAGTAGAGAAGAGAGGGTGTGGAATTTGGGATTTTCCTGTTGGTTTTGTTCCTCATGATCTCATAACATATAGGATTTGAGGCCCAAAGTAGAGGCTGAAGGAACAGAAGTCTTCCCAGGTACTGCTGGATGTGTCTCCTTGACCAAGGCAGGCACAGCAGGGGCTCAGACTGCTCTGTCTCAAACCCACCCTTCAGGGCAGGCTTGTTTACCACTGCTCTCTCCTGGCTTCTCCAGAGAGCCATGGCATCAATTAATGCCATGTGGAATGCTGGGGACACCTGGCCCTGCTCTGTGGGAGCCCAGTGACCCTGCAGTGGCAGGAGCTGGTGGCTGCTCCAGCCCAGGGAGGACTCGAATGCCTGACCCAGAAGCAAACAGCTCAGTATCCTGTTACTAATCCAGCATCCAGCTACATCCCCATCTCCTCCCTCTTTTAATTTTTTTTCCTTTAAAGGGCATTTGCTGCACCAGCTGCCAGAAGATCTCAATTGCACCATGTCAGCAGATCCATCTCAGCCTGGTGTTTTATACCAGGGAAGGTTGGGCTTAACTCTTCCGTTAAACAATTAAAGCCATGCACACCAAACTGGAAACAGGCTCTGCTGGAAGAGAACAATAAATATGGATGACTTGAGGCAAGTCTGGCTTTTATGACGTTTGATGACAACTGGTATCACTTACAAAAATTACATCATAAGGAAAAAGCAATGAAATTACGTGTCATCAGGCATCACTAAATGTCAGAAGAAATATGTTTATCCTTTGTTTTCAGATCCAAATTCAGTTTTAATGTTTAAATGAAATTTAGGACCATTTTGATATTTATCAGGCACCATTACAAAAAGTCCTGGGGTATTTTTGTTTGCTAACTAGCTCATTGCCAAGGATGATGTGTTGTTTACGTTCCTGTTCTTTCAAGCCAATTTATGCTTAGTAGAGCATCCTCTGAACTGAAACATCCCCTTCCTCTTTACTCCATCCACTTATTTTTTGTCTGTTCTCACTCTCTGGAGGATTCATGGGCTGGCAGCTTGTTGGAAACCTGTGTAATCAATGGCAATACTGGGCCTGGGGTGAGATTCACAGAGGTCTGGTATTAGCAATAATCCATGGGTTTACTGAAGATACTTGGGGATGTAAACACTTTGTCTCCTGTTTTTTTTGTAAGCTAAATAAAATTAGGACTGTCTGGACCACTGCACCACAGCTCTGTGGTTCAAACAAAACAAACCCTCCCTCTGGACATAAACCTCAAGATCCTATATATAGCCAAGGATGTTAAAATAAATGCTATTATTAAGCAACATTAGAATTTTCAGCTATTCTGAGTGCTTTAATATCTATTGCTACACACATTAAAAAAAAAAAAAAACCCAACAAAAACACACAGAGAAACCTTAAAATACATGTCTTAGTACTGAGGTCCTTTTGCTGGTCAAATTCTAAAAATTCTTTCTTGTCTTTCTGCAAAGTGGCAGATCACATGAGAAACCTGGCCTGGGGTCCATTACTGTGTTTGTCAAGTTTCGCTTTTGATAATTGAAACAAATGTAAAAAAGTTACAATTCGGGGAGGAATAGGCAGAAGAAAGTAGAAATGGCACTCAGCAAGCATCTGGGAGGGTACAAATGTCATTTCTCTTTGAAACAGCACACAACAGCATTCAGCACCTTTTACAGCAACCTACATCTCCACGGTGCCTGAAACCAGTGAGCTCTTTGAGCAGAAGAGTTTTGCCATGGCTTTCATTGTTAACAATGTCCCCTGATGTCTAATGCAGGGGGAAAAAAGATGCTGAAGTTTTTTGACTCAGCCATAGCAGATGAACGTGTTCCCATTCTCCCGTAGCCTGTCAAAAAAGGTGCAGCTGCCCCACGTGCATCTCCAAGGTAAACTGTGCACAGAACTTCAGTGTTTGCTCAGACATCAGCCAGAACTTTGGGTTTAAGCACTTGGAAGTTTGGGTAGAGCCTGCCCTGTACCTTTTTTGCAAGTTAAGCCCCCTGAAAATTTCAATATTTTTCATTTAGAAAGCTGCTAGAAGGGGTCGGGGGAGTTGCTTTTGACTCTGGGGGATCCAAACCCAATTAAACTATGCAAAAAGTACATTTCTGGAAAAATTTTTCAGTAGAAGTTTCAGTCAAGTTTTACTTGTTGAGTTTTTGGCTCATCCCTAATGAGCCAAAAGAGGAAGGGGGGAAATGTATTATTTTTTCTTCCTCCTGGATGGTGCACAGGCTGCCAGTTCATGCAAGCTGAATAATCATTGCTGGGTGTTAGGTCTCAGATTTTCTGATGATTTTAAAGCAAGACAGGGGCAGCTGCAGTTGTTTTACACTGAGGAATTTCAAAGAATCATCATATGCTTTTTCTTGTAGTTGAAATGCTTAAAATATTCCTGTTCCTAAAGTAAGCTGAATTTACACACATCTATATGTATATATAAACAAACACATACTAAAGCTCTAAGTCTGCTGGGAAAAAGAAAATGTAGCAGTTGAAGCAGGAATACATCTAAGTTATTCTGGGAGACTATGAAAGCATCAAAAAAGTAAATAAAACCTATAAAAAACACACAGAAAAAAAGAGAAAATACCAAAATCAAGCATTCATAAGGACTGGAAGATATTCATTGGCTCTGCTCATTTGCATGTCAATGCCACAAAGCCATGCCAGCTTGGAGCTGCTTCATAGCAGCACTGGTGTCTGAGCCCAAGGGAACAATGTAAGGGGTCAGAGCAGCACATTTGTAGGTTCACTGATTTCTTTTCAGTGTGCTCAGGAAAACAAACCAAGAGTGGAGAGACAGGATCCGTGTCCTACGTGGTGATTTGTCACTGACCTTTCAGGGCTCCGGCACAAGCAGGGTGGCTGCTTTTCCTTTACACTGCAGAACGTGGTGCAAGGAAAAACCCTGGAATTGCACCGTGGGCTCTGCTGCAGCTTCACAGTCAGCACAGCACCCATCTAGGGGTGCTTTGACAATCAGCTTTTCCATGCCTGATGTGAAGGTCAGGGTGGCTTCAGCTGGAATTGGAGCAGTCAGCTTTAATTATTATCCTGTCAACTTCTGTAAAGCCTTATGTCTGAATATTCCAGGGCGTTTTATGGATGTTAAGGGGTAAATTTGGCTCTGTTACACACACAGAGATTTCTTAGAAGATGCTGTTTCTGTGGCTCTGATTTGAAACAAGTGATGAAATTTCATACTATCACATCAGCAAGTGCTCTAAGGAGGAGCCTCCAGCTCCTCTGTGACACAGAAAACGAACTATACAAATATGTGGGGTAAGAATAGGAAAAATACTGAGTCTGAGTGTGGGAAAGGTAAATAAGCCTGGCAAGAAGCTCCTGCTTCAGTAGTTCACAGGTGAAGTATTCTGAAATTCTGGCTGCACCTTACTGGTTTTACATAGGACTCCCATATCTTTCCTTAACACTTGCTACTGGTTCATGATCTCAACCCACAATTCTGTGGTTCCTGCTTTCAGGTGGTTATGGCTCCCTTCAGGCTTAACTCTGGGCTACTGCCTTCATGAGATGGTTAAGAATTTAGAAGTTGCAGGTCCAGGACTCAATTTTCTTTGTGGAGCCAGCTCCAAGTTTTCTCACCAAGCTTAAGATGACTGCTTAAACAAGTCCAGCTGTTATCACATGATAAAGACAAATAGCTACTCTGGATTAGACCTCCTGCTACAGCTACAACTGGTTTATTTTTTATTTTCTTAAATGCCTGGGAACTTATGCTAGGACCCCACCATGCTGTAGCACCAAAGCAAGAACAAGAGACTGGTGGAGGAATCCAAAATCTCTAAACAAACTAAAAATAAATTCTGCAGCTGGAGGATACCAAGAGGAAGAGAAAGAACTGCCAATATTTGCAGCATTTTTCAGCCTATCATTACGTGCCAATTTTAGCTTGTCAACCATTGCTGGCAGTGGCCAGAGAATGTGAGTGATTTTCATTAATTACCATTTCCCTGCCAATGCAGATAACCAGAACTTTCTTCCACCTCATTGATGTGCAATGTGACTTTTTCTTTCTTTTTTCTCTTTTTTTTTTCTCAGTTACAAAACTTCCATTTATCTTTGGAAACAGGAACTTTCACCAGGCCATAAGCCTGCAATTTTTTTCCTGGATTGAAGCTGCGTCTCATTGATTTAAGTTCTGTTTTACACTTGCTTGCACCTTCTCGGACACTGAATGCTGATTAGCTTTTCTGTAGTTTCAGCTGTTCTTAGATGACGGTAAAACCTTTTCTTCTCTGCACTGGATCTTTTTCTTTTTCAGGAGACAATAAAAAACCCCTAAACATTCCTTCCTTAGTCTTGACAATGGGATAGGTGCACAGAAAGCTGGATTGAAAAGGAGCAAAAATATTCATTTGGGGAAGATCACATTGTGTTAATAAAGAGGCAGAGTTTGTGGGAGCAAACCAACTAGAAAACTGGTGAAAGATGGAATACTGGTGTTAATCTATCTCATGTTTTGTCTTCACCTTTACAAATGGTGAAATTTACCTTCCATGCTCTAGCCACAGTTATCAAACTATATAAGCAAGGGCTACAAGGAGAGGCAAAGCCATTTGGCTTTTTATAATGTAACTTCTTCCTTATTACTTCTGTCTTGTTTGTATTTTTAGACTAGCAGGACTGCAAGGATATTGATCCTTTGTCATTAGCAAGGCTTTAATTATTTTGTTCATAAACTAGCAGGTGATTCTGAAGGCTACAGGGTTTCTGCTCAGATTTGCTCCAATATTCTGTGGTTAATTTTTTTTCCCTACATGGAATATTTAATAATAGTTGAACAAGTAACAGATGAACAAGTCTGAGAAAAGTGAAAACTGATTTAAACCATTGATTCAAGATTCCTGGTATATTTAGAACATTTTGTTTAATGTTTCTGTTCACTTAAGCAATTGTATTTCCAGCACAGAAGGCAAAAATGTTGGAGTCTTCCATAGCAATGTTCTCAGCCACTCCATCACTTTCTGTGAGGCTAAATTAATAGTTTTCCTCTCTTTAAAGGATAACACCTGAAGGCTCACTTTCTGAAATAATCCCTGCAGTTCTGTGTCTTAGGCTCTGACTTAGAACACTCAATTCACTTTCTGTGTTAGCACAGAAAATCAGCCTATGTTTCACACATTTTGGCAATCTGCCACTGAAAACAAAAAAGTGTTTAGAAACAAACAGGTCTATCTCAATGGTGGTAGACAGTGTTTAGAGAAAAGGTTTCTGATAGCAAAATAATGTCATTGTCCTGCTTTCCATCAATTATTCTAAACATATCTTGTTTCTTCATAAGATCTAGAGAGTACCAGTGGTTTAGTTTGATTTTGTCTCTTAATCACCTGGCACTGGTACTTATGAAAAAAAAAATCTTTAGGTTTGGATGTAGTAGAAATAAAATTTCAAAAATTAATCACTTCAGGATGTTTCTCTCGTGTCTCCTTTATGGTATTCAAGGCAGTTCTTCAGCTTTGATTTGGTTTACCTGCAGCTTTATCTTTCTAGTTTCTTATTAAATAAAATCTGATTCATACAGGAAGCATTTATACCCAAGTCATGACACCATGAAACATGCATGTAAGCTCCTGATTAAGTTCCTACCCGATGAGATCCCCAGATTAACCATTCTGTGCCTGTTGAGATCCAAAATACTATTTCCATTCTCTTGTTTCTGAATGAGAATCTGGTCACCCCTTCAGGTCATTTTTGTAGGTAGATTGAATTCTGCTCTTATCCCTTCATCCTGAGGGACCTGAATCTTCACTAATTCTGCCTTGGGACCCTGAAGCACTTTGTTTTTTCTGTCCTTCAGGCTGTACCACAAAGCAAATGAACCATGCTTGATCTTGTAACTCCCTGTCAACATTTCTGAAAGTCTGTGAAGAACTCTGCTAATTGTGCTTATGTGTTTGCATACCCACGATCATGTTCAGCTGTTTAGCTGAACTCTAGGAACAGTCAAGCCTCGTTAACTAATCATAGCTTTGGTGAAAAAATTGAGTCTGACATCTTCATGGACATAAATGCCCTCTAGTGACTGGTGATCACTGTAAGGAGCTGTACTTTGGGTACAGCCTGTGTATTCTTTGATAAACATCTTGTGTGTCTGTCTTGAAAAGCTACTTAGCAGGACTGTTGGCCACTTATGGTACTGGTCTGTTATGGGAAAATTCAATGAAGTTTGGGGGTTTTTTGAGAAAACATTCACACTTTATTCTTCAACTCCATGTTTAGATTGAAGCTACTGTATGTGACAAACCCCTCTGACACTGCTGTGTTTGCTCAGCTTTTCCTTCTCTCTGTCAGATGACATGAGCAGATGATAGCTGTCACTTTTCCCTAACAACCCTCAGTGCCATGTTTTCCCCCAATATGGAGCAGCACATCTGCAACTAGTATCACTGGGTCTGATTGTGCTTCTAATTGTGTTCCTCCACAACTGGAGTAACTTTATTTTCCTTAACAAGGGAACAGGAGGATTGGGGCTGCTTGGTTCTGTTCCCAGCCCTTACTGTGAGATAACTTATACAAGTAAATCTTTAATTTTTTAATTCCTGGATTCTACTTCTGTTAGCTGGGGTTCAGAAATCCCAGGAGCACCCTTGCAGACAGTGTACAAGATGCCCACTGCCTTTGCTTTTTAGCATGACAGTGCCAACCCCTTTGGAGGGGACCCAATCACTGCTGCTCATTGACCAGTGGATGGATGGGTCTGCACCCAATCCATGCTTTCACGAGTGGAGACAAAGCCCTTTGAAGCTGCACTTAACCAGAGCCTTGAATCTAGACCTCATCCAGGTTGTCATCAGACCAAGAGATGTCTTTCATCCATTTGACTGGGAGATTCAGGTCTTGCCCACTGGTGAAAGGTGTGAAGGCCACAAGTGGCAGGATTGGCAAACTGTAACCAGGCACGTGCTGGGCATCCTCTATCCAGCCACTGATCCACTTGGACCTGCTGAGCTTCCTGCAAACCCTCTCTCACATTCCGAGGTGGGTTCACCCAACCCCTGGAAGTCCTCCTTCCCCTCTCCTGGCTCATCCTTATCTTTCTGTCTGTGCAGCTCTCTGGGCTGCTGGCTCCGTGCTGCTGGCAGCCCTGCCAGGTCTGGTGCAGCACTCCTGATTTGCATGTGAGTGCATGGCTGCCAACAAGCTGCTGCTCAGCCGCCTGCGCTGACCCTGCTCGCTTTGCTGCGGGTTCTGTTCCTTTTAATGCTGCTAATCCCCAAATCTTATGTAGGACGAATACAGGACAGCTAAAAAATTATTCTTTTTCTGGTGAGAGAGCCTTGCAAGCCTCTATAGTCAGCATGTGAATGCTATCTGGGGAGGGGGGAAACAGCTGATGTTGGCAGTGTCTCAGGGTGGCTGAAGGTTTCACATTAGTCTGGGCTGATTTGTTTGGAGCTCTCTCGCACTAGGTGCTTGCAGTATCTTCTATACAAACATATTCTGTGTGCTTTCATGCACGTGTGTTATTTTCCGTGTTGCTCTTAAAAGGATTTCCCATTGCCATTCATATTCCTGTCCCTTTTGGGTGTCAATACCTTCTGCCATGATAATTAAACTAAAAAGAGGGAGGGGGAAAATAACCATACAAACAAAAACTACAGACTCGTCATATTTGACAAAGGCATCAGTGTTGAAACAGAGGTTTTCGATACTGTGACTGCTTCCTTGCCTTCCTTCCTTCCCTTCCGAGCTAAGGGAAAATGCAACTGATGTTGTGTTTTTTAGTGATTAAGTGGTTAATGATTTAATGAACTAAAAAAAATCTCATTTGTTGCATCCCTTGGACTCAGAAAAAACCTCAAAGAGCTGATTTTCTGTGTACCTCAGTCCAATATTGCTACCTGCTGGGATATGAACACAATCTCTAAATAAATTGCAAGTGGCCTTGGGCAAATGGAAGAGTTTCGCTTTGATCTTGCTAGAGAGAATGAACTCAAATGTTCAATCAATCAAATTCATAACTTCTAGCTACAATCGGCCTGACAACAGCCTATTATTTATTTTTAAAATCATATATTTCATTATTGCAAAACACACAGTCTCTCGTGGGGGGAAAAGCCTAAATTATTGATAAGCCTTGTATGTGACTGAGTTTGTTGGTTTTGACATGCTTGTCACTAACTATTGTCAGGAAGAATTTACTAAGATGTTTAGTCTGAAAAGTTGGCCAGGAATGTGTGTTGTGCCACATTTAAGCTGGGTAGAGAAAACTTTAATAGCTTCTTTCTTCTTGAATTCCTAGTTGGTAAAGACAGCTGAAGGCAGACTGGGCTTTCTAGTGTGAAAACAATGTGTTAGAACAAGCGCCCTTTGTTTTAATTGCTGCAAACCAGATGATCCAGGCTCTGAAATTATCCATGAGTTGGGGATATGAAACTTTTACTTGATTTGTGTATTTCTGGAAATAGCAATTCTCAGTCTGCAGAATATTTATGTATACAGAAAAGGGAGAACAATTAACCCCACACCTCAAAAGTCTGTTTTCACTAGCATTTGCCAAGAACATCTGAAGAGTGGGTAAGGGAAGAGTGCATCAGGGAAGTCTGTAGGGAGACTTACTCCTCATAGTCATCCTATTACACAAAAGCATTTACAAAGATGTTATAATGAGTAGTTTCTCCAGCCCAGCTGGGGTTTGTGAGGAGGCTGTGCAGACACCTGGATGCAGCTCCCACATGGCTCAGGGGACCCCATGACTGACCCATCACCATGTGCCTGGTATTGGATAGAGTTTTGTAGGAGAATCGCCACCTCTTCACTCCCCATTGTTTATGTGACCCTTATGAGCCTTACATGTCTGTAAATACTACTCCTTCCTTCTTGCTGATACAACTCTGGAGCAGGTTGAGGGATGCAGATTAGTAATACTGCCCTGCTTTTGCTGGAGAGAAAGCCAGGAATGGCTCCTCCAACCCCACAGCCTGGGTCCAAGCCCACAACCTTTAGGGCTGAAGTTCTGCTCTTTACTGTGGGGATTTTTCTTCATCCTAAGCAGGGCAGGCTGAGATTGTCCCCTCTGATCTGCAGCAGCCATCCTTTGGATCAGTTGCTTACTCTCCATCAGCTCCTCAAATACAAATTTGGTGCATAAAAATGGTACAGAATACACACAGAAAGCATCAAAATGACAAATGAGATCAGGTTTTTTATGCACAATTCCTGTGTCATTAAGCCCTAGATAAGTAAGGGCTGACTATTAGATTGTATTCTATTATATACTGTATTACATACATGTATACACACATAATTTTTTATAATTTTAGCTCAGTAAAATGGAGTCTGTATTTGTAACAGGATTTTTTTTGAGCAGGACTGTTAAAAAATGAGAAAAAATGGCTGAGGTAATATATACCAAAATACAGGCACTTTATTTCAAGTGTGACTTCATGGTTAAATTCTGATCCACAAGTATAATATACATAAAAATCTGCAGAATTGTCTAAAACTCCAACATGTCACACAATCATAGGGCTTGATAGAGAGCTCTGAAGATAATTTTAATGGGAAGGTAATGGTATTACAAAATCAAACTGATTGGAATAAAACTTGCTTTTCTTCTAAATGTTGGTTCTCTGCAGAGTCTTATTTTATTTCAGCTTAGTATAACACTGATCTATTTCTCTTTTGGTTTTGGCATGTCTTGACTCAAAATGAAATATTTCAGGTCACTGAAAGAAGAAAAATTAAATGTTGTCATAATCCCCAAAATGCTCTTTTAGTCAGATATTGAAATTATCATTTTAGTACTTCTGGCAGTGCTTGTTCCCAAACAATTTGTTCCGTGAACTTTTGGATGATATTTCATCATTTTCTATTGCCTTCACAACAGTGGAGTATCCCATGGGTTGCAAGTTCCATGAGAAGGTAGTGGAAAAGCTGAGCAAGAGGACTGATTGAACCAAAGTTTAAGAACCTGAAAGCTGTGAATCTCACTCGAGGTCTTTCAGGATGCCCCTGCAAACCCTGCAAAAAGGGGCCCTTCCAGGAGCTGGTTTGTCTTGTGCTTAAGCAGTTGGGCATGGACTACCTTTCCCCACAGGAGTGGAGGTTCCTATAGTAAGTACTATTTGCATTTTTGTCATCTTTCCTCTTTTCCTTGTTTTAGCTGCCATTGTTTCATGGTTTGTCAGAAGAAACAGCGCAAAAGATCTCCAGACCTCTCCAGGTCCCTCTGTTCAGGTGTGTCAGAAACAGCACTGTAGGAGCAACAGGCAGCTCCAATAAATCTGGGTGACTTTGGGAGCTCCCCTTCCCGGTGCTTGCTTGGCAGCTCTGAGCATGGATTCACACCATTTGCCTGGTTTATGTCACATATGGCAGTCCTATCTGCACCTAGGCTTGGGTCCAGCCTGTGAGTGCCTTTTAAGCCCCACACCAATTCACACTTGTTGCAAAGCCTGGAAAATTAAGCCTTTCTTTAGGCTTTACTCCTGTGGCATCATTGCAGCATGTAATTATAGAGACTGTAATGTTATTTTATTATGAAGGTTTAGCAAGATGAGCAGTTTGGGACACACTTAATGCCTAACATGCAGTTCAACTTGGCTTTGATTTCCGTTATGAGATTTATTATCACAGGGAATACACACTTCACTTGACATTGCCGTGTTCCTGTCTAAGCTGAGAACATAGACTTTTTAAAACTAGAAAGATTTATTTGTTCTTTTTAATGTCTGGGACTAAACTTTTGCATGGAAGGAATGTGTTGCTTAAACATAATGTGATCCTTCCAGGTATATAGTGGGATAGAATAATTTGCTTTATATCTGTTTTTGTCTGAGAAATATTTCAAAGAGCTTTCCTGCCCAGGTTTCCATTGGGCTCTAAGCGACTGTTGTCTGTTTTCAGAAGTTCACAGGTCTATCAAAATGTACAAATCATTTCTCTTCCCTCTTAGCTCACACACAGGCTCAGATCATTGTGGGGAGACAGTGCCAGCGTTGTGTACTTTGCCAGATGCTTAGCTGCTGTGATAATGAGGGTTATTAAGGAAACAGGGATATTAGCTGCTGCAATCCACGATAGTGGGGGACTGTGCCTGATGACTCAGAAAGGTCTCCTCAGCTGCTGTGTTCTCATGTTTAAGGAAGGTGGTGTTTGTTACCTGCCAAGCAGCCTCTGATTTACAATCTCAAAGCACCGTGAAGTGTCAACACCAAATTAATTTCTTTGTGTGTCAGTTGTGATCTCAGACAGCCCCTTCTGATACGTGGTGGTTATGGAAGAGTGGTAAATTCAGCTCTGAGGTTGTTTTGGTTTTTTGGC
Source organism: Eopsaltria australis (assembly GCA_034509425.1). Taxonomy (NCBI): domain Eukaryota; kingdom Metazoa; phylum Chordata; class Aves; order Passeriformes; family Petroicidae; genus Eopsaltria; species Eopsaltria australis. The sequence goes on along the minus strand of JAVTVJ010011652.1, from coordinate 2,977,091 downwards.
TCAAGTGTACTTCAGAGGAAATCCTTCCCTTTTTACTCAACTGTGCTATTGAGAAGAGCAGAGCAATGGCTCAGCTATGTAGCTGGAGTCAGTTGGAAGTGTTTTCAAAGGAAAAACAGCACTTGAAATTGGATTGTCCTGTGATTTCTCTTAACCAGGTATATTTTGCTGTTAACTATAATCATGTAATCCCAAGCAAGCCACATACCATCTGTTTATCAACTTATCCACTTGGAAATGAACACGCAGCAGGTAATTCTGCTGCTGTAGGTGGCTCAGCCATGAGACCTCCAGAGACAATAATTAACAATCACTTCTGTCTGAATTAAGATACCCTCTGCACCAGTTCAATAACAAGAGCAGATGCTGAAAGCTAACCACACATTTCTCCACAGGGGATGATTAGAACAGGTTTGTCACACAGGACAGGATCCAGTTGCCATTTTGTGTGTCAGAAATTATTCATTGACTTCAGCAGCCACGGAGTCTTGGCCATGGCTTGGAGTGCACACAGCAAGGGTTTGTTTATGAAGACCTCTGATAGCACAGCACACCTACAGCCTTCAGGTTTGGGGAATAAGACAGCTGGACATTTTTCCAGGAAGCCTGTGCACATTACTGCCTCAGCCTGTGTTGGTTTTCTTTCCCATTCCAGAAATTTATCACAGCATTTCATGACTTTGAAACCTGGAGTTCAAGGACACCTTTTTGCCCAGGCAAGCATTTGTGTGCTTTACACATATACCTTATGTGGGCACTTCTGAAGGAACCAAAAGTGCAATCTGATTGTTTGTTTCTGGATTTTTCATACAAGGTTCCCCATTTTCACATTGGCATGTTAACATACCAAAAATAAAAACCTGTCTCTAGAAAGTAGAAACCATACAGACAACCTGAGGATTTCTCCATGTGAAAAGTGCAAGTAAACATACCAGGCAGTGCAGGATGGTTCAGTTCCATGTCCTTGGTATGAAAACTTTTCTGATCTAATTTCCTCAGGTTCTTGGGATGTTTCTCTTCTGCATCACGTGCTTTATCAACATTTAATTCATAGGCAATTATCTGTTTCCCCAAAACATTACTATTGGTGTGTTTAATATCTACCCTTATAAAAACCTGGCTAAAATAAACTCGGGAAAAAGAGCTTTATCCCTAAAGAGAAGATTATTTATTCTAGCAGTGCAGTTGAGATGGGGCTCTGTGAACTAACAAAGGGACAAAAATGAAGCAAGAGGATGATAATCAGTACACACAGGCTGGAAGAAAGGCCCAGGTGCCAGGTTTGGATGTCAGCTGGCCCAGGCTGGCATAAAGCAGTGGGTGATTCAGGGTGCCCAGGTTCCCAGCAGAGCTCCAGCTATCCCTGCCTGTGACTGCATGGGCAGTGCTGGGCTCCAGACTCTGCCTGCTCAGAGCATTTCCAGCTCTTGTCTTTATTCTGGTTTCCAAGAATTCAGGTGTGATGTCTCAAGCTGGTCCATGAAACTTTCTAGGAAATCGTACTGTGCAGCACCATAGCTTGTGCTGGTGGGTTTCCCACTGCTAAGTGGAATACCTTGGGTTTTGCCATGCTGTGGTGTTGTTTGGAGCTCTCCTGCTCCCAGGGAGAGGAGCATCTAAGCACAGCGCCACTCATCAATGTCCATCCTGATCCTGGCAGTCAGCTTGCTGTCTATGCACCAGTTTTAGATTCATTATAGTGGTGGGGGGCACAATTTCACAGGGGCAGTGGAAAAGATTTGACTTCATGACTGACTTTCCAAGAATGACACTGACAATGGCTGATGGCCAATTCCTGTTGGTCTCATTGTGTTATTTTAGTTTAACTTCTTAAACCATAAAGTGCTTATATTCCCATTTTTATCCTCATGGTAGCACAAACTGCAACTCATCTTCTGGATATAAGATGTGGTTATCTATAAATGCATGGGAGAGAGTGGATTATGCAAATATGCTTATTACTCTGTCATGGTGCTGGTGGTGGTTTGTTTATGCTTTTTTTGTCTTTGGTTTATTTTTAATTTGAGCTCACTAACACTTGAGGCAACATGTATTTTTCCTGCAATCTGAAGACAAAATCATAGGGGAAAAGATTGTTGCCACCTCTATTCTGCCTGGGCTGAGTCATAAAAACAAAAAGGCTGCACATTGTTGACCAAGCCTCTCTTAAATCCCCCCAGCTCCCCCCATGTCAGTCCTTGTTTTCTCACTCTTGAGCTGAAAGTATCAACCAGGAGCAAACGCACAATGTTTTTGTAGCTGTTTCCTTAGAAATTAGGCAGTTCTTCTGCTACACCTTAATTGCATATGTGGCAGATCCCGTCATAAGTCTTTCTGACAAAAAGGCCAGGGAACGTCAATATTTTTGTTTACAGTATGTTAAACAGATGTTTTTTTCAGTGCAGAGATAAGACTACATTAAATATGATTTTATAAATAGAGGCTCTCACAGCTCAGCTCCTCTCGGGACTGCTCTGATTTGCTTGTTGGATGATTATAATGGGTTTTTAATTACACCTGTTAGCCAAGGTGTATATCAGAACTAAATTACAAAGCACCTTACAGTCAAGATTTTTCCAGTGTACAATGAGCTGAAAAAGGCTTTTTGTCCATAAGGACAAAGAAATTATTTTTCACATTATTAAAATTACAGAAGCTTTCTGGGCAAACATAGTGATAACACAGTAGATTAAGACAGACAAACTTTTTCTTTGTTTATTTTTATTACTTGTTTATTTTGGAAGGTGCTTAGTAGTTACTCCCAGCAAGTTTAACTCATTGTGAGCAGCTGACTAAGCCTTTGGTGGTTTTCACAGTTGGTGAAATTTGCAGCAGGTTTTTTTGACTTGGTTTTGTTTCTAACTTTTTTTTCCCCATAAGAATAGAGAAGGCTAATTGTGACATTAAAAAAAATAAAAACACCCCACAAACAAAAAAATCCTAACCAAAACTAAACAGCTTAATGTGTGGAACAATGAGGACAAATTATTTTCATCCTTGAAAGAAAAACATTTAAAACAGTTCAATCTTTTCTGAGTCATCTGCAGCTGTCTCTTAGGCTGAGAGATATCTCTAGATACTGTGAGGAGTTGGACAGCTGGAATCATAAAGAGTGGCTATTTTGGTCATGTATGTATGCTCAGTGAAGTTACAGGAGCACAATAATTCCATATAAACAATGATTGAGGTAATATTTAGAACAGGCTCGCTTAGTGCAGGCTCTCAAATACATTATTTCAGACATAAACATCAGCTTGATCCAAGTCCTGCTGAGGCCAGTGGAAATAGGCCCAGTTTCAAAATTTTGATTTAGGTTACGACTAGATCCAATATGTTTTGAATTTACCTGAAACACAGGGTGAAGTTTCTGAAAGCGCTAATGTGAATTAGGCTTCCAGCTGCAGAAGCCTATTGAAACATTTTTGAGCATTTTATCCATGTTCTGGTGCGCCTTTTAGCCAGGGGTTGTAGTGTGTTTCCATCCATTGAAGCACACAATGGTTTGAACATCAGAAGATCTGGGAAGGCCAGCAGGGATGTGCTTTGCAGGGCTGCCATTAGTGGGAGCGTGCACAGAGGGAGGTTGATGGATTTACTTGGAGACCAAGAGGTCTTGGCCAACATGCATCTTTGTTTTAGAGCATGGTAGCTGCTGAATTCCAGACTTCCACAAGGAGAGACCACCAGTGTCTCAGGGACATCCAGATGTGTTTAAAAAAGCCCTCTAGGCACTGAGGGTCTTGATTGTTGGATGATTATAAGATTCCTTTTGCTTGTCCTTTTTTAAATAACTTTTTCCAGTATCATAGTGTATCAGTGAAGATGACATTCACCTCCCATGTTTGTTTTTCACCTTCCAGCAGTGTCCCTGGGTGTGCCAGCATGTAGGGACACTGCTGGTCATGGGAATGACACAAGCTGTGGTACCTGGGAGCCCAGCTGCACTGCTCCAAGGATTTATGTGTTTGAAGACTATGAAATGGAGTTTAACTAACCTCTCTTGGCTCCTGGCTAGCATCAGGAAGAGTCATTTCACTGTGAAAGTGAGTATTTTGCTTTGTCCTTCAGAAGAATGTTTTTGACTTATTGGTGGTTTTAGTGAACTGATTAGAGTAATTATATTGGTCTGAACTTCTCTAAACAGCACAAGAGCAGGTGCTTCCATAGCTTGTCTCTGAAATGCAGAAGCCTGCTCAGACAAGACTCTTGTCTTGTTAGAGTGTAAAAAGACATTTTTTTTCCAGCTTGGCTATTACTGCCTGGGTAATGCTGACCCTGACTGTTTGCCCGTTCAGCAGCTCAACACTGCCTAGTGAAAAGAACAAGGAATCTCTTTTCCCCACATGTTTTGAGAAAGGGAGGGAGGGGCTGTTTCTTTATAAAATTTTGGGAAATTAAAAACTCCTCTGTAGAGGAAGAAGGGCAGATCTCAAATGAAGGAATGGTGAAATAGCCACCTATAGATACCATTGTTGAAAAGCTGTGCAGTCTAAGGACAGTAGTCAGGCATAGGAAAGGGAAAAGCGCAAAAAGCAAAGCTGATTGCCATGTTTACCCTGCCTTGGTGAACTTACCCACAGGGCAGCCTTCCCTGCTGAGTTTACTGCCCATAAATGTGCACATGCACTAAGCAGGCAGTGTCTCTATCCTTGCCTCATATATCTTTCAGAGAATGAACTTGCTGTGTTTCTGAAGGTATTGCTTAATGGCCGAGGGGTAAATGGACCACTTGAGATAAGCCATATTTGAAGGAGCCTGTAGGCATGTTGTTCATGAACTTTAATTTTTCCCTGAGTGGAACTGGAAGAAAATAAGCTGAATGTTGAAAGGTGGTGATGGAAAAGCAACACAAAAGGAAGGGGTAGGAGGAAATGCAGGGCATAAGAAAGTAAGAAGAGATGAGTAGGTAAGAAAATGGGAGAAATGGAGATGAAGAGAGAAAGACATAGTAAGGTACTGGTACTGATTGGTCCTAGGATGAGCCTCCAAAGGAGATTTTATTAACTGTTCTGCTCCAATTGTGCAGAGAGCAACTGACTGTAGATATTGGCTTGAACACTGTTTTCAGACACTGGTTTCACCCAATACAAGTGCTAATGCTGGTTTGAATTACGCGTTTTAGAATTTCACAGAGAAAAATGGAATGTGATCCCCCTGAGCTCTAATCTGATGGTGAGTGGTGGTGTTGTCCGTAGTGCTGATTCCAGTTCTAGTGAAATTCAGAGGGTTCACTCATACAAGGTGTCATCAAACTCCAGCAGGAGCTCCTTTTAGCACCAGGTCAAAGGCTGACAAAAAAAGAGGCTAACTATGCTTGCATGCTAGCCTTCTCTTTTGGAAATGCCAAAATAGTGGCTGAATCTTGTTTGGTTTAGATGTGACACATTAGAGATGGCATCGTTGTAAATGTCAGTCTAGTAGGGTTAGGGAGTAATAATTATTATATAACTGTTCTTGATAGGACCGTCAACACATAAGTATAGAAGGCCAGATCTGTAACAAGGATGAATTTTCTACACAAAAATCTCTTCTGTTCCATTGAACCAAATATTTCTTTCACTTGGTGAGTGTCTGCCACTTCTTCTTGGATGTTGACTGTCAGGACTCTTTCCAAATGTTCTCCTCATTGCTCTGCTGACTTTGGCCAATGTGTGATGGCTGGGACAGCCCCTCCTAAGTGAACACAGCAGGACTGCCAGTTTCTGACTTTTTCTCGTTTTTACAGGGGAAGCAACAGTGCAATAACTGCGTAACTTCCCTGATGCTGCTGACTTGAAATGAACCCAGGCAGCATGTTTATCACAGATCACAGCTCTCTTTCAGAAATCAAATTACCTTTGATCTCCAAATCCTCCATTTATTATCATTCAAGACCAGAAAATCTGATTCATAAAAATGAAGGTACAACCATATTCAAGGAGCTGGCCACGGCCTCTGCTGCTCCTCCTTTCCTGAGGTGTTTGAGCCCATGTGAGGGGACTCACATGTTTTAAAGGCCTCCAAATGTCAAGAGAGTGCTCTGGCAGTAAAAAGAGATGTACTGTAGGGCTGTGGCAACTGGAGTATGCAGTGTTATAACAAGGAGCTCTTCATTTGCTGTCAACCTTGACAAGTACCCCATTGAAATGCAGATGCCTCCTTCTTGCACCCAATGCAGCCAATGGTTCAGCCGGGGTACGTTCCTCTGGCTCTAATGAGAAAGAGGGGATAGGATGAGCTTTTGATAACACATAATCATCTTGGCCTGTCTGTGCCTCAGGGTAGGGCCGTATCATGCAGGTGCTTTGCGCATTAATCTGTTATGAAATTTGATATTTGGCCTATCCTACCCACAGCCCAGCCAGGAGGATGCAGTGGTATCTGAGGCAAGGATTTGTTCCCTATTTTTTGACTTTGTGGCAGTAAGTGGGAATGACCTCAACCTTGACAGAAGATGAAATTTCATAAGCTTTTACTTACAGGTGGATGTCAATAAATATTTCCTGCATTCTAATATCCTTCCACTTAAACATTATTAGTAAAATCTCCCTTCTTCCTTTAATCACCGGAGCTAGACATTTCTGAGCTTTTGAAAAGAGACAAACACGCAACAAATCGCGCTTGACTAATTTTGTTAAATTCTACAGAAAAGCAAATGTGAAGTCAAGTCTCTAGAGGTCGAGTCTTTGGCAAGAGGAATTTATAAGCAGAGCACTATTTGTTCTCTGATTATTTGCTCTGCTGACAGTAGATGAAGAAAAGACGAAGCAGAAGATTTGTGCTAATTTAGAAAAATGTTTGAAAATGTTTGCCTTGCAAATCCAAATATATTAGCTAAATGTTATTGAATAATAATGAGAATGGGCATTTTTTGACTGAAGGACTTTGGAACTATGCAAAATTAATTTGTATTTATTTAACACTGCCTTTCAATGCATCTTTGTTCATGCTTCTGCAGCTTGGATTTCCTTGCAAGAGCTGATCTCTTTTTATAGCACTTCTTTATTTTAGTAACCAGCCTAAGTGCCTTGGTTCCCTAACAAAGCTTGAACAAGAAATGAAGTAAATATACAAAGCAAGGGCTTGCTTCTCAGAGGTGCTATTGTTTGTACAATGGTAAAGTGCCGGCATCTCTGCTGAGGCCTGGGCCACCTCTTGCTGGATGTGTAGTAACCCCAAATCTTCCCAGACAAATGCCTGAAAGAAAAGAACTCTGTTATCTTTGACTTGCAGGCAGAGAGCTGAAGTAGGGAGCAAGCAGGAGACCCATGCCAGTCTCTGGTAGCAGTGATCTGGGCTTCCCTGAGCCACAACCCCTTACCCCAAGCCCAATTCCCTCCTCTCATCCTATACCAAGCTCTCCACCTGATGCCGTTTTCTTACACAAAGAGAAATGTTTCATCAGATTAAAATGAAGAAGGATGAGAGTCATAGGTAAGGAGATCTGAGAAGGACTTACTAGTAAAGAGTAGGTACTAAAAGCGAAAATTCAAGATCTTGCCAATCTTTCATACAAAGATAAGCTCCTTGTCCAGTCCGTGCCCACAAACACCATGTGGGAGCTGAAATGAGTTGAATACATCATCTTCCTCACTCTTCACCCTGGATGCCTTCCTGGTGGTTATGCATCCCATTCTACCCTGCCCTGAGGCACAGCAGTGCTCAGTCCTGTGTGCTCAGCTCTCTGCTGAAGGATGCACACCTGAATGTCTTCGTCCTGTGGGCCAGTGTGGAGCATGGCCACAGCTGTTGTTTTACAGACTGGGGCTGTAAAGATGCCCATCTCTCCTGCTGCACCCCGTATAAAGAGCAGCTGGGCTCATTTCATCCCTGTGCATCCTCTGTGGGGCAGCCTCAGGAGCCTGTTTAATCCTTCTTCTTCACTGTGATGGGATTGAGTGACTCCTAAATCCTTTCCGATATCTTCCCTAACAGCTCCACCAAGGGCACACTACAGCTTCCTGCTGCTCCAGGGGGCTGCTGGCCCAGACTCAGCATATCTTTATGTCTCTGTGGAACACAGAGGGTTGTTAATCATTCCTCTTTCATAACACCCATTCACATGTGGAAGATTTTACCCTCTCTGCCTTTTTCTTTAGTTCTAGACTAACCAAGCCCATGGGTTTTCTGCCTCTGATGTGGGTGGGGATTCTCGAAGCTCAGGTGCTTCCACTTGCCGCCTCTCCATCACTACAGAGCCCATGTCCCTTGCCACCTCTCCATCACTACAGAGCCTATGTCCCATGTGCGTCCTTCCTGTATCCCCCAAAGAGGTTAGGATCCCCCCATCCTTCCCATTTTGGAAATGCCACCAAGGGCTCATGGAGAGGCCAGTGAAAATGTTCCACAGCTGCCTTACAGTAAAAAACCAGAGAATAGGCAGTATTTGTCAAGAGGAACAAAGGCAGAATGTCAGGTTCCTTTTCTCTATGGGTGAGGAAGTGTTAAAGGCTTTTAAGCTCTACTGAGGACAAGGTAAAAGAAGTCCCCAGCACATCTGTAATGGTTGCACCATTGCCTGCACGTAGATGTGTTATCTGTAGCAACACAATACTTCTGCAGAGGGCTTTGGGAAGTGTGAGAATGAAACAGACTCTTTTTAATCTCATTTATTTCCTCAGGCCATCTGGATTTAGTAAACACTCAGGACGACTGACAGGAAAAAGTTGAACCTTAGCACTAACAGGTTCATATGTGCATTAAAAGCCAGGACTGCCTGCACTCCAAGCATTGGCTGGATCATTGGCTTGCTACGAAGCCTTAATAGCTTTTCTGCAGTTTATATGTCTTAAAGTAGGCCCAGCTCTGACTTCTTGCCTCATGGGGTGTTGGGAATGTTTATTACTTATTGTTGAGAGTGGACAGCATTATTGAAAAAAAAGCTATCAGTCTTATCCAAGGCTCATTAAAACCTTGCAAATTTGGCTTGTGCATAGTCATCCTCAGGAGTTACCTGTTGAAGTTGCTTTACACCTTCTTGTGTGAGGATGGCAGAGCTGAGCCTTGCAAATGGTTTCCAAATGAATCTGCTCTCAATGTGGTCAGGAGAATCTTAAACTGGCTTCAGTGGAAGCATGGGATGTGGTCCAAAGTAAAAGAACCGGCACTCTGGGAGTTTGAATGAAAACTAGCAACTAATAAATGAAAAGTACTTTTGTTTATCCATGCTGGCAAGCAGCTTGTCTGCAGTGGGAACACCATTGCCCAAGTATGTTCTTTAACCGTTTGGATTTATACGATGTTAAAATGGGAGCCTGGCCAAAGCAGGAGGTGCCCCTGCCACAAAAAGCAAGCTTAACTCTGAGAACCGTTTATGAAATCTACGTGAAACAGAGCTCTCAGCTCCATGAAATCTCTTCCTTTGCCTGTTCCTGTTTGTGTCTGTCTAGTACAGACTTCCATTAAATATGCTGCTGCGTTGCTGACCTCTGTGCAACACTGAGTATTGTGGGAGTATTTGAATGTAAATTGTGCAGAACGTGAGCTAGATGTCTGGATGGTTTTTGGTCTCATAGTCCTTAAAGTTCTTTCAGTGGGAGGATTCTCAGGTGGTTTAGTCAGCTTAGCCCTTTTACTGCCTTGAAGTAGCACCAGGTGTCCAACCCAACAGCACTTGTGTGACCCTGTACCTGCCTCTCTACTCACTGGCATCAGAAAAGGGATGAGTAAACCATAAGTCATGGTTTCTGGGGTTTAAAAGTAAACTTGCAAACCTTGATTTATTTTGATGTGAAGGCAGCAGAAGGAAGGTTAAAGTGGTATTTTTCCAGTATTGTCACCTATCAAATGCTTACCCTTATCTATAGTCCTGCAGTGAGTCTTGTTCTATTTTACAGAAATTTGTGCTGTGGTAAGTGTTATGAGAGGGGGGATATTCTTCTTTATTGTGCCTGATCCAGAAAACTGAGGATGTTAATATTCTACTTAGACTTCAATATGTATTTTAACATTAGGAAGTGGAATAAAAAAGAACTCTTTCTTGAGGTTTACACTCAAGATACTGGGTAAAAGGATAACGTTTGGTCTAATTATTGCATAAATGAAAAGCTGCTGTAGGGAGTTTAGGGGAATAATTCAGCTGAGCCACACCTTAAGTATCTTCCTGATTTTTGTGCCTGAGCGCTCTAATTACAAAACCCCCCACAGCTGAAACTTGCATAGGACATTTTATGCAAGTCAGGCATATATTCATGGGTGATACAGCATGATACAATGTAATGATAAGACAATCTCTAGCTGCAATGCTTCTAGCTTCATAGAGGGGCTTTTTAAAATGCAGACAAAGAACTCCCACCTATTGCAAGGCATCTTGGTCAGCTGCTTCACGCCTTCCACTGGAGGGGGAGTGGGTGGTTTCATCCAGGCTGGTAAATCTGAACCCTGGTTTGACACCACCTCAGTCTGATGTTGAGCCATTTGAATTTCACGGGTATGCAAAGTGATCGGGACGGAAGGTGTGGGGGGAAGAGGCTTTCAGCTAGTTAGAGCCTTCCACTGTTCTTGGTATGATGCCTCCTGATGGGAAACAGTCTAATAAAGCTTCCATTTTCAAGTTGAGATAAAAGCATTACCTATCCAATAGATCTGTGTGTAGAGACTAATGCCTCTGTGCTTTGTTTTCACGTATTATATGTACAACTGGCATTAATTGTTACATTTTCCTTATGTTTTTCCAGTATGTTTTTAATCTCTGCAGGCTGTATTGATTTTTTTCCTGTGTTGCTTCTACACTTGCCACCAGGACCTCCTTGTAGATAAGGTGTTTCAATTCAGTGTGTGATATTTCTTGGGAAAACACTCTAAAACACTTTTTTTTAAATGTGTTTTTTTTTTTCTTCTCTCCCCCCTTTTGCGATGTATTAAAAGGAAGATGCTGGAAAAGAATTCAGAGCACAAAGCAGGGACTTGCAATGCCCTTTCTCTTTCAGCAAACTCTTTTATTCTACTGTGAGGAATGAAACGCTCCTGTTACAGCAAACACAGACTTGTGTTTTACAGCAAAAGCTGTTTAAAAGGTTATACACAGGCTGTACACAGAGTTGAGCTTGGTAACAAGAGTGTTTCTGTGTTGCTAATATTGAGAAGAGACCACTTATTCTGAAGTCACAGTTGTTACGGAAGGAGCCTTTTTTTCGGTGCTTCTGTCATCTCTTTAATTCAGAGTTGGGGGGATTCTGGTTGGAGAGCTAGGAGTTAAGGCAACATATTAGGCTGTCACAGAATTAGGCTTGGGGGCTACGAAGAGGGTGTCCTCTTGTCTGATGGATGATGGTGGGGGATAAAGTTTGACATGGAGTGGGTAAATCCAGTGGCCCCAGACAGAGAAATCACAATATTTTGTAGGTTGTTAAGGCATGTAATGCATTCCTTTAAAAAAACTAAATATTAAAATTCTTCATTATCTCAGCGCATACAAACAGCAGACAATAAACAGCCTGAAAATACTGTGGAGGTGGACTCAGCTGCCATCTCCAGGCAAACAGAGCTGCCAGAGATGACTTGTGGTATATCGTGATCACCAGTGTGGTGCAGATGTGAATTATGTCCCTGTCACGCATCTCCCACCATCCCAGGCAATCCCAGTGGCTCTGGCAGAAGGCAGCTTCTCTCTCCAGCATGCTGCCTCTCTGCTGCCAGCCCCCACCTATGCCCTCAGCCCTCCAGCCATAAGTTGAGTTGTTGAAACTTGGTATGAGCACAATTCACCTTGTGGGCACAGCACATCTAAAAAAATGTGTCATAAACTCCAGCCACCACCACCACCCTGGCTATGCAGGTCCCACAGAAGGGCAGTGGTGTTCCTGTTCCCCCACCCTGCTTTTTCAGCCAGCTGCTGTGGCAGCCCTGATCCAGGGGAATGGGAGTCATGTTCAATGACAAGTCCTGGGGAATCCAAACCACTGTCGAGCCCTCTTCAGTTATAAATTGAATTGTTTCACTTGTCTTGGGAGGCAGGACCTTGTTCTGCCCACTGCACTCTCCTGGGCACACTGTTGCTGCCCTCTCTCTTTCCTGGTGTGGACTGTGTGAGCCTGCTGCCCTGCCTGCTGCCTGGACAGTGTCCTGCTGGTTTCTGGATATTGTATGAACAGGCTAACCTACATTTAGCAGTTAGAAAACTGTGCTTGGAGCATCATGCTGTGCACTTCCCACAGCCTGTGTGATGTGCAAGCCAGCAGCCTTGTCTGCCTCAGCCCTGCATCGTTATCTGGGCCCTTCAGATCCACTGCTGCTCATTAGGTCTCTTTCCTTAGCACAAGTGTCCACCTGTGCACCCCCAAAATGTCAGGGACCCTCCTGGCTGATGCTGCTGGGGTGATGACACACACACACACACAAAACCAGTGCTCACCAGAAATTATTTTGGTACACCACTAGCTGCTAATTCAGCCCCAGATTGATGCTGCTCTGGGGAATGCAGGACAGGGAAACACAAGCTACTCTTGTTACCAGGTGCAGGAAAGAGTCAAACCTGTTTTTCTCCTCTGTGCCCCTTTATTTATGCCCTGTGTTTGGGTGCTTATGGACCCCCCACAAAGTGTGCTGGGGGTGACTGCACTGCATCCACTACTTTTCACAGCACTTATGTGGTGATCAGTGGTGATTTCACTGTTCTGGCTAAATTCTCAGTGCAATATAGAGCAGAAGAAATTCCCCTTCAAAGCTCAGCTTTCTAAACCAGACCAGTATCTCCCACAGCACTTCATTGCCTGGGAAGCCTTACTCAGCTCTGCCTCATGTAGCATCAGTCTGAGATGCTGCAGCACCCAGCCTCCCACAAACAGGAGAGGGAGAGGAGAAGAACTTCCCACTGAGCACCAGGACAAGGGTAAGAGCAGCAGCCTGAGTATCTCCCAGTGATGCTCATTCTTTCATGTGCAGAGAAGAAAATGCCACGAGTAGGTCAAAGAGCCTATGCTCTGTTGTCACAGGCTGTACCTCGGGCAAAACACAGCTGAAGGAAAAATCAGAAACCTTCCAACCCAGTTAACATGGATCCTAAGCAGAGTGAGCAATGTTAGAGCAGCACTACATTTCCATCTGATGTTCTTAGATACAAGCGATCCATTTAGAGAAGAAATTAATTGTTAAAATTCTTAGTCAGAAATAAGCCCTGATTCAACACAGATGTACCAAAAAATGTTTTGAATTTTTAGGTCTACACCCCAACCCCAGAGAGATAAACACTGAATCGTCACTGCTCTGAAATGCATGTTGTCTCCTGGAAAGTTCTCCAAAAGGTGAAATGTGCTGTGGTTTGTTTTGCTTCCAGGCTGATCTAACTGTTCGAACTTTCAAAGAAATTGTGTAGGAGTCTGACATTTGAAAGAGTGGGGGGGAAAAAAAAAACGTGGGAGAAGAAGTCAAATTTTCCTTGCAAATTTAAATATATATTTTTGTGCCCCCCTCCCCAAAGGAGAGTGTGTCTGGAGCACTGCTGGGCTGGCGTTTGCTCCCAGCAGACAGGAGATTGCTCTGTGTATGTCCCAGTGCTGCAGGAGGGAAGAGAGTGCAGATGGGGCTGCTGGTGTCAGGTTTGCCTCTCTGGGCAATCTGGTGGCAGGGAATCACTCAGGAGATTGGCTCTCCCTGCATCGTGAGATGCTGCTCTGAACAATAGGAAATATTTGCAAAGACTTTATGAGCCATGGGAGATTCAAAGCTGGAAAATACAGAGCGTGTTACAGACCTCTCATCTGCCCAAGAGCCAGACAAGTCTTGTACTCCCCTTAGTCAGTGCAACCAGGGATTTACTAAACTAAACTGGGGTGCATTCCCAGAGTGTTGTTCCCCCTCTGCAATATGCAGAATTTCCATGCATGCATACACATACAGATAATAGAATCACATAGAATGTATTCTACTGTGATATATGCAAGTATTTTCCCCATCTGTTTTAGTGTTTCTTCTGTATTTTGACACACATTGTGGATGCAAATCAGTTATTTGGAAGCACAGGAAAATTTTGCCAGAGCCTACGTGTAAGCCATGAAAAGGTGTCCCTTGGTACAAACTTTCTGAAATCTAGCACAAGAGAGGAAAACCGGCTTTTTCCTTAGGAAACCATCACCAGGCAATAGATATTCTTAGAGAAAGTTTATTTTTTCCCTACTATACTGGCATAGACAGACTCACAGAAGTGATCTGGATTTAGATAAAAACTCCTGAGGTCTAAATGCTGACAAACAAGTGACAAAGTTGTAACCCTGTCGAGCACGTGGCCACAAGTAACTCAGTACAGCTTCACTCCCAGGGCAGCTCCTAATGGAAGGTGCAGGTTCACAGTGAGTGCCAGAATGATGCTGTTATGACTGGTAAGAATTTAGCTCTCAGAAATTGAAATAAGTGCCTCGTTCAGGTGGAATGTGGTGGATGTTACTGAGGCTCGTGGCCGTGAGGTGTGGAAACAAACGATTAGGTTAAGTCCTCTCCTTTGTCAGCACTGGATGAGGACTTCTGTCCTCCAAAACTGTACTCACACAAATTCTTCTCACTTATGTCATGCTTCCCACTGAAGTGAAATCAAACTCCAATGCTATTCCTTTCTCTGAGCTTCCCTCTACATCCTGTCTCTTTCGTTTCTAACAGAGGTTGGAAATGCAGGCTGTTCAGGATCACAGCTTTCAGCACCAAGGCTTAAACTGAAAATAGTTCCTTACCGGTGAGGTGAGAGAAAAAAAAATATCACATAGAGATTAAAAAGCACACTTTCAGTGGTTTCAGTAAAAAATGCAATCCTAGAAGAGTATTGATTGACGCAACTTTCTGCAGAAATTATTTTTTAACTAAGTTAATATTTTGATTTATTGGAGAAATGCAAATCAAGATCTCTCTTCCTTAAATAATTTCAATTTTAACATTTTTATTTCATACAAGAAACCTGGAAATGTCCTAGTTTTCTTTTTCCCTTTTTCCTCACAATAAGATGAGCTAAGAATGCTCAACAGAAATTTAAAAAGAAACTTAATTTACTTGAAGTAAAATAAAATGTATTGTGTAAAAACAGGGCAGTAACAGGCTCTCTTCT
The DNA here is from genome assembly GCA_034509425.1 of Eopsaltria australis. Classification (NCBI taxonomy): domain Eukaryota; kingdom Metazoa; phylum Chordata; class Aves; order Passeriformes; family Petroicidae; genus Eopsaltria; species Eopsaltria australis. The sequence goes on along the minus strand of JAVTVJ010011652.1, from coordinate 2,962,084 downwards.
TATTCCTTTTTTTATTTTTTATTTCTCCTGGAAATTTTAAGAGTATATTTTGCTAAAATTATTTCAGTACTTACATCTTGCATATTCCAGTTACATTTTAAAATATTTCTTATTATCTTAGTGGCATATGTTCAGTTATCAAGAATGACAGTCATTCAGTTCTGCATGTTTTTAATGCTGGGGCTTCTTATATTTGGTTTATAGTTAACAAAAAGGTGTGAACTGATTTGCACCGAATTCCCTCATAACAGGAAGAGTTTATAATAAAAAGTGATTGTGAAAGTGAGGGAAGCATTAAAAATAATGGCAGAACAATTCTTTTAATCACGCAGGAAAGGATAAGCATGAAATGCAGCTATAATGTGAATGATAATCTGAAGGGGGAAGTAACAGCTGAAAGACTGAAAGAATTTCAATTAAAATACACTAAGCTTAAGTGATTGTGCAGATAAAGCCCACCGATACAGCGATGATGGGCACTCCACACATGCCAATGCAGATTCCCAGAACACACCGAACACTTTAATTAAAAATGAATTTCGATACAATTACTATTATTTTAGCCTGAAGAACAACTGCAACAGAAAGTCTCATTTCATCTTACGAGCTGCCGGTGCACAAAGCGTTTCATTGTCGGGTGTTTACCCAGCCCGGTTTTGTTTCAGACCCGGTAAGGGACAGTCGGAACGCGCCGCAATGAGCATATCCTCGCGTTAATCCTTTGTTCTGGAATTTTATCTAAAGATATAATGAGCGGGAAGGCGGTGGCACAGCCGAAGCCCCCGTTCGGCGCAGGAGCCGAGCGCTCCATCACTTCGGTAATGTTTCAGTGCCCTCTCGTGGCTCGCGCGCCGCGGGGACACGGGGGACAGGCGGCCCCAGGCGGGGACACTGCCACCCAGGGATACCCCACGCGGGGACACTGCCACCCAGGGATACCCCACGCGGGGACACTGCCACCCAGGGATACCCCACGCGGGGACACTGCCACCCAGGGATACCCCACGCGGGGACACTGCCACCCAGGGATACCCCACACGGCACCCCCACCTCGGAACCCCTTTTGGCTGCGCCAGCATCCTCCGACACCACTGGGGGACATCGCCGCCTCGGAGAGTCCCCGTGGCTGGCGGGGGTGAGCCGCCACCCCAGGCGTGTCCGTGTGCCCCGGGTGACACCCAGCGGAGCCAGGGCCACCCACGCTGCGGGGCACAAGCCTCCCCGGGAAGAAGCCCGACCCGACACCGCAGCCGATGGGGTTGCTCGGCGCTGACCCCGTTCCGGGGCTGTGTCGCTGTGTCCGGTCCCTCGCCGCGCGGTGACTCACGCTCTTGTCGCGTACCTGGACATCAAAGGATGCTGCAGCCCGAGCGGTACCGGCCTGCATGGGGCTTCTGGAACAGTCAGGGGTTATGGACTGTGTGATGGCTACTTCAATACTCAATCGAGCATTTCAAAGTTCCCCTGTGATCTACACATACGTGCCATTTAAAACATCTTTCATGTCTGTTTTGTTCTCATAACATTTTTTCTCCCCACCAGCTGCTTCTGTCTGCCCCTTCCTCTCCTCCCGAAGCGAGCAGCGCCTCTCTCAAACTGCAGCGCTCAGGGCAGGCAGGCTGTGGGCAGCTGTCCAGGGAGCATCCCACACACACCACAACTTTCTCTCAGAAATTAAGTTTCTTGTTCTTTCCTAGTCCCGAGTGTGCTGCCAGTCACACTGATTTGTACCAAACCGTGCAGTACACACACTCTGATACAGAAAATTGTGCCTAATTCTGAATTTCAGTCACTTATCTAAGGCTGGTTAGGAGTCAAGCTGTGACCATTACATTCAGATCACTTATGACACAAACTCGATTTAAACATGTATCTCAAGAAGCATACACCTGTGTCTTCTGACTTTACTACAGTTTTAGATGATGGTAAAAGTCAAAACCTCCACCATAATTACCCATCTATTTCTCATTGTGTTTTCTGTAGTGCCCATCACTGTAAAACCTGGGATATGATGTTTGAAAGTTAAATAAATGATGTGGAACTTAGATCTTTGTTTCAGCTAGGCATTTTTTACAGCATCAGAGCTTGAGTGCAGACTGTAAGACTTGTCTGTGCACCATGTCTTTTATTGCTTCCTTGCTTGTACAGTGCAGCTTGGGAATTTTAAGGCAGAGGAGGGTGTATGAATTGCACAGCTCTTTCCTGCAGATGGAACAGATTCCTGATGTAATTCTGCTGAAGGTAGGAGAGCTGTAAATGAGAAGGGATTTTGCTCAATGTTTAGTATATCCATTTCACTGAGCAGCGCTCTGCCCAGCCCCTGAAGCCTTGTGCTGAGAAACAGAGAGCTGGCAGAGAGCACTTGTAGGTTTTTAAAACAATTTAACTGAGCAAGAGTCATATTTCCTTCTTCTGTTTTTCATGTCTCTGTGAGACTATGTAGACATCACTTTTTGTTTTCAGGGACACAGCAAATCAAAGCCATACCAGGTCTGGGTAGGGTTTTTCCTCTGATGCCCTCCAAAGGCGTGGGACTCTCCCATTAAGACATGGTTGAATCCCTGGTTTTATCTTCTGCTGATACTGAACTGATGTTCCAAGTGTGGGGAAGTTTCTTATAAAGATATTTTTTGCCAAGAAAGGAGAAGAGGCCCCGTGACTCTCTGTATTTCTGTGGGGTTCTCAGTGCCAGTGGAACTGAAGCAGTTTTGGAGACATCCTTATGTGACATACCCTGACAGCAGCAGTGACTTGAAGGTAGCTGCTACTTCAGCCTATGTTCCCAACTTTTCCAGCCATGTTAAAAAGAAATGTATTTGGCCTTTGAAAAGGGCAGAGGAGAGCAGATGGGGTCAAGGAGCAGGAAAAACTTCTACTGGGACCATCCAACACATCTGGTCAGGCTGCTCTGCTACATTATCAATATAAAACTGTGCACACACAGTTCTCAGTCTTGTATTTTGTGAATCATTAAATGGTACCTTTCAGGTACAAACCAGGATACCTTCTTTTCAGACTTCAATATTGCAAGTACCTCAAGCACTGAGTCAAAAGGTGTGGAGAGAGGAGTTACTTGTCTGCTTTGTGACTAAAATCCCAAAGGACCAAGGGCTAAGAGGCGCTGAGCACCCATTTCAGTAGGTCTTCCCACTGCAGACCAGAGAAACCTGCAGCCCCTGCCACACAGATGTCAGGTGTGTGCCCATGGGTGGGATGAGCTGAGGGATTTTGTGGCCACAGCCCCTTGCTGTGACTGTGAGTTGAAATGCAGCTCCCTTGACGCAGACAAGGCAGTGAGAGGGTTTGCCCAGATTGGGGTGAATTCTGCATTGCCATGACTTTGCTTTTCTGTGACTCCTGTCCTAGTGAACCCTATCTCGTTGCTCACTGACATTTTCTTGAATGCAACTGTTACAGACAGAACAAAAGGTGAATGCTCAGAGATGTTTTTGGAAGCCGGTTGCAAAGGCCAAGTTAATGGTTACTTGTGTGCTAACACAGACTCTGACCCAAATGGTGCAGCCAGAGCTGTGGAGAGCATTGCTATCATCTGTTCACACAGCACAGGATGGCACAACACAGAGACGACCTGGAGTAGTGCTGTCTCCTCACTCTGCCTCATCTCTCATTAGCAGCAGCCTCTACAGCAAGAGATGCTTCTTTCGGAACTTAAAAAGTGAGCGTGAATGCTGTTCAAAAGCCTGCTTGTTAGAAGACTAGAAATGAGTGGCAGCCTGAGCCAGAGAGATATAGAAGACTTTAAATACATATATATAAATCATATATGCCAGCCTATGAGCCGGGGTGTATAGAAACTGACCTTTCTCTTTCATCACTGCAGAGTAAACAAACTGCCTAATTTGCTCCATCCATGTGTACTTGTCCCCTCTCTGCTGTCTGTCCCAATGTCACACGCTGCAGCTGAATCTGGCAGCTTGACTCCCTCCCTCTTCCCTCTATTCCTTCTGTCCTCTGTCAGCCAGCACAGCAGGATTCCCATTCCTCTATCTTCCCTATTTCTTCATCAAAAATATTGTCCAGTTCATTCAGGTGCAGGGGTGAGCCCTGATCAGCTGGGCAGAGGCAGTGTAGATCAAAAAACATAGGAACAGCTTGTAGGAGAGCTGTGAAAGCAGTCCCACTTTTACTGGGATAGACAGTATGTCTGTCTCAGACACAGAGGTTTAGGTGGCTGGATGTTTATCTGGAAAAGCAAAGATCCTAATCCTGGTGGAGGAAAACAAAGTTGTGGCCGAGGAGAGAGAGAAGAATGTAAAGGTCTGCAACTTAAAAAAGGCATGGGAATGGACTGCTCAGACCTGGGTTAATACGTGTTCAAGTACCAAGATTTGAGTTCACACTCAATGTCAACACATTTTCACAATTTCTTTTGAGGATGTATCTGCTCCAGCTTGAAGAAATTCTTCAAGAGTAGATATGGTTTTACATTTGGATTCCCCAATGTTGGGGCACTTTAAGATTCAGCTGGACAGGGTGCTGGGGCATGTTGTCTAGACTGTGCTTTTGCCAAGCAAGGTTGGACCAGGTCCTTAATGTCCCCTTCCATCACAGTATTTATGATTTTGTGATTCTGTGATTTGCTGGCTAAATTGCACAGAAAGTTAGTGTTCTCAAGGCTGAGGATCTACATTTAGTTTTTCCTTGAGGTAAGCAACCTCCATCAGAAAATAAATATTTTTCACTCACAGAAGCAAACAAATATTCTACATGAAACTGATGCATAAAATAAGTTAAGAAAGCACCCTCCTGTGAGTACAGCAGCTGCTAGAAGTCCTGAGTAAGCAGCATTAGAAATCTATTACTTCATGGAAGCTAGGAAAGGTTTGCTTAATATTTTGAACCCAGTTGACAGTTTTGCTAACCTCTCTCCCTTTAGAACATTTTTCATGTAAATATTTTTCAACAGTAAGTGTATAGCAGCAGAGGGGTAAAGGAGCAGGGAAATTTAAGAGGAGCACATGAAGCTGGCAGTGCAGAAGCCCAGAGCTGTGAAATACCAACTCTGCAGCTTGATCTCCGTCTGCTCTCCAGTGGATGCCTGCACAGGGAGACTTCAAAGTTCCCCTGTCTACAAATAAATCTGATCTCTGGGCTGCACACACATACTGCCCATCTCAATGCATTCAGCTGGGAGCCTTGGCCCCTCAGCACAAAGGCTCTGACCCCTAACCATGACTAAGAGGAGCCCACAGGTTGCAGACACCTCAGTGATGCCTCTGAGCACCAGATCCATGGTGCTTTTTCTGCCAAACTCCAAAGGGCCCAGGTGCCACTGAAGATAACTGTCTTCATTTCAGTGTAACCCTGAGATCTAGTCATAAAATAGAAGTGTGAGCTCTCTATTTGTTCTTGACTGCTGATTTCAGGCATTCACTGAGGGATAACCATCCCAGAAGATAATAGGCAGTTATTTAATCAGCCTTTTCCTCGTTGCTCCAAAAGAGATTTTTTTCCTCTAAGTTTCCAGATAAAGGTGAAACCATGGCCACTGAGAATTACAGATTATAGAAAGGTCAGGCTGCAGGAACACTCCCACCTGCATGCCCTGAATCCTACGCAAAGTATTTCCTGAGCCTAAAATGAAGGAAGAATGGTAAAAAGTCACTGTAATGGAAATTTTGAACATGTATTAAACTGCCTGGTGTTAAGGGAGGTTTAGGTGAGGGGACTGGGGAAAAGCATTATTTGTGGGGAAGTGATGTCAAAACCGGAAAAATCATCCCTTTCCTTTCCTTTGTGCTGAGGTCCACCGTGAGATTGATGCTGGAAGGGGCTGTGCCAGGGGGCTGAGATGCCTCCACTGTGAAATGACTCTGAGATCCAGCTAGAGAACACTCCAACAGTGCTAAGGCAGGAGTCAGATTGATGAATATCACACAATTTGTGTGATATTTGCTATTTTCTGACAGGTTGGGTTGTTGGATGATTCAGCTATGCGCAAACCTCTGTCCCCTCCCTGCTGAAGCGTCAAATTACCTTCACTTTTCCTCTCTCCCTTCCTGCGCCGCTTATTTGGATGGAGGTTAGGTGACCTGGCATCCTTTATTCATGAAAGGAGCCCTGTAATATATGTACATTTGTTCCATGTTCATGGGGTTAATTTATTTTAGGCAAAAAGTGCAGAGAAGCTGCCCTGAAGATAAAAATCCTGTATTTTCCTTCCCAGAGACAGACAGTGCTGGCCATGCTGCAGTGGTTGTCCTGCAGAATTTCTCCTGCCTCGCCTTGAACACCACAGGGAATTTCAGCTGCTTGTACAGTCCTTGGCCTTGCTGAGATCAGGATAACAGTGCCAGCCTGTTGTGCTAGCCTGGTAGATTTTACAGCTTCCCCTACCTCCTCCTAGCTATAAATTGGGTTGGGGAAACCAAATTTTTTTTCTCTGGGGAGCCACAGAGGATCACAGTTGGTGACTGATATCATCCCATTCTCACTATCCAGCTGTAATTCATGGGCAGAAGATTTGTTGGCTTCAGCAATTAAAAGCTGGTTTAAAAACAGGTTAACTATCCCTCCTATAGCAGGAAGTGTCTCCAGTTTAATTGTGAAACTTAACACCATCAGAAAACTCCTGTTTATCCCACATGAGCTATTATGGAACTTCTGAGAAATTGCATTTGTCACTGGGGAATAATAAGTCTTATTTATAGAGTAACCCATGCATGAAATCCTCTGGGCAACTAACAAAACACAGTCTGGCTTTAAAAAAAACCAAGTAAAGTCTGAAAAAATATCTCCATGTAGTCCAATAAATGCCAAGAAGGGTGAAATGGTTTCTTAATGTTTTTAGACCAAACGTGGTCAGCCGTAAATGAGTGTCAAATGGATTTTTAACAGACATTTTCTGGAGTTGCATGGCTATCCTCCTCCAAACAGTTGGTAGCTGTGTGGGATGATCAGAAAAAGAAGAGAGAATACAGCTGAAGAGGTGACAGTGTCTTGACCTTCAGCTCATCAGAGCACCCCTTCCGTCTCTCAGCAGCTTTCATCTAAAACTACTGAAAAAAACTAATGTAGAGATGGCTCAGCTGAACACCAAGTGACATTAATTTTACCCTCAGATGTGGTAAATTATGAGAAAAGGTCTTCTGTTTAAAATATTTCCTGTGTAAGTCTTGAGGTCCCACCCCAAGGGAAGAAATTTGGGGTTTTCCCTTCAATTCATGTGAGCAAGGCTGTCCCCATTCTCTGAAGGGGCTGAAGTCATGAGGGGGATCTGAGGGCTGCTGTGCTACCCTTGAGGATCTGCTGGTCCCCAGTGTCAGGGGTGGGTGTCACTGAGCATCACACAGACACAGCACTGGGGAAAAAGTGTGAGAAAGGACAAAAATATCCAGACTCTTTCTACCCCTGGCTGGAATATGTGTGAAGATCCAGAGAAGACACTGGGGTCCAGAGCCAGAGTTGCTTTCCATGCCAAGGTTCTCATCCCTACTTGCTTTTTAAGGAGAATAAGAGTGAATTCAGAATGCAACCAAAAAACAGATGATAATGTCAGGTACAATACATCTCTTAATATCTTCCTCCCAACCACATTTCCTGTATGTTGCAGCTTTTATTTTAATTATTGCATTCCAAAAGACTTGCCTTTCAGTCAGCAAGACTGAAAGATCTTGAAAGACACCAGAAGTAATTTATGGGCAATTATCTGATTTTCATTTTTAGCAGCCCGTTCTGTTCTGATTTCTGTCACCTTGGAATATTCTTCGCCACAGTGTAGATAATTTAACTAATAGGAGGGACACCCATTTAAAAGGGGGCTTTCTAATGACAGGCCCTGCTGAGCCTGCTGACACTGGTGCTGGTAGTTGGAATTATTATGGTGATTCTCAGCATTTTCATTAATCTCTTCTGCATTCTCTGGGGTTTTTGAGTTGAAATTTGCCAGGCAAGGTCTTAGCAAAGCAACAACTTTTATTCTCTTTCCTTAGGGCCCTTTATTCCTATTGTGAGAGTCTATTAAATAAGTTAAAAGTAGTTCACAAAACTACAAATGAAGATGGTGACAAGAAGCTGAAGGCATATATAAGGAGAGCAATGACTGTCTGCTGGAGCTGTGAATTCCCCCTTTATCATGCTTTTCACCTGAACAGCTGGGTCAGGGAGGGTGATGGAGTGGCAGTAGGTAGGGAGAGAGGAATGAAATGAGTGCAAAGAGCCCTGTGAGGGCTGTCAGATGGGTTTCCCCCAACTGGCAGGACATGCAGAGGAGGATGCAGAGCACTCACCTTCCCTCTCTGCTTGTCCAGGCACAGCTGAGGTATCCTTCAGAATGTGTTTGAGAGTGGGGCATGACAGATTGTCAGTGGGGCAGCACAGTCACATCCATTGTTCACTCTCTCTGTCTACCAAGTGGCCACTAAGTGCAGGAAATTGCCTGGCCTGATGATGCTTGTCCAGCCCTGAGAGGACAGGGAGCTCATGGATGAGCTGGTGGAACCAAAGCTCTTGCATTCCTGAAGCACAAGGGCTCCAAAGGGTCCCCCTTGGACAGAGAGCCCCACAGAGGTGGCAGAGCCCACGTGTCTCTTGTCACCATGTCACCAGCTGAGGAGACGGTGCCCACAGCTCTTGCAAACCAAGTTAACCAGAGATGCCCTGGCAAAATGAGCATTTCCTCATGCCAGTCACTAACAGAAATAATCTGTTTCCATCCCTCTTGGGTTCAACTTGCCTATTAAGATTGCTGCTGATTCAGAAGACAAGAAAATTCCACTTTTTGTCTGTACAGCATTGACTGCAGGAGACCCCATTTTTGTGCAGAGCATTTGGATGCTACCAAATCCAAATCACAAATAACATTTTTGTGTTTATCTTATCTTCCCTTTGATCTTTCCCACACTGTGATTGCTGACAGATTCAGCCAGCTTAGAAACAAATATTTATTGCAACTATGCTCTTCCATAAATAGAAATTGTATACCTTTAATCAGAGCAATTTTTAGTATTTTTTAAAGTGTGTATCTGGAAGCTAAAGGGAAGGAAATCACAAGCATTTAGAAAGGCACAGGATGTAGACATGTGAGCGTGTCCCATGTCTGCACTAGTGTCGAGCTGAGCACAAATACCACTGCTGTTCTCAGCAAACATCAGAGTCTTTAGACATTTAAACATTCAGCATGCAGAGGAAGAAAAGGCATGGCAGCTACCAGCTAACTGGGAGGTTTTGTTTTATTTCTCTCTCTCTTCCTCTTGAACGCACTTAGAGGGGATGGCTCAGAGGATTCAAACTTCCTTGCTTGCTTGTGGGGAAAAAAAAATCATCCGTGCTTTGGGAACCCAACTTCTCTACCCAAGTGGGAAGTCACAGATGTAACACATCAGTAGGTAAGAGAAATGCTCGCCTTGCCCCCACCCTGGCACATCAGAAGTGAAACCTAGGTCAAATCTTTTCATGTGTTGCTCGTGGTTTCTTTAAAATAATGTTTCCACTGATGCACACCAACATGATGAACATTTTTTCATGTATTATTAATGCATTTCTTTGTACCATGTTCCAAAAAAAAAAAAAAAGTTTTGATTTATTCCACACCTTAAATCCAATGTGACAAACTAGTGAGATGGCAGCAGGCTGCCTCTTTCTTTCTCCAAGATTTGAAAACTGAACTTAAAAGTCTGGAATTATACTCAGATGCATTCCACTCTTGTAATATTAACATTTTTTTTATTACCTGAACTATTTTCCCTGTCTCCCTTGACTCCCACAGCAGGGACTCTCATATTATTTCCTGCAGTGTTCCACCCCCACTTTCAGAGACCTGGATTTGAGGAGCTGCCCTACCGTTTATCAAAGCTTTTCCCTTGGTCATCAGAGAGAGTCTTGTCTGGTTTGGGCTCTATGAAATTGTCTGCTTCTACTTTTTTCCTTGCTTTTTCTTCCTCTTCTTTGTATCGAGTTATCTGTTCACAGCTGAGTAATCTCAGTAGAACTGCGGGGATGGAGATCTTCTTGCCTCACGTCAAAGATACAGAACCTTTTTCAGCTGAGCCAGGGATTGGCGATACAGACAGGTATTTATAAGTGCTCACACAAAGTAGGCACGAGGTGTCCGCTGTGGCAATTCCTGTGCAATATTGTATTGATCATACATACCTCTGACCTCCTTTTCTGCCCTCTAACCGTACAGTTCACCTCCACCAAGACTAACTACTTTCAGTCTTCTTTACTGCTTGGTGCCTCTCAAGCAGCAACCATCTTTGTGGGAAAAACAAAAGAAAAGAAAATAAAATCCAAACAACAAATGCACACAAATCAGAAAAGGAAGGTCTCTGTTTTCTTTGCTTCAAGATGTAGGATTTTCTCCCAAACCAGGGCTGTAAAATATATCATACCCATTCCTAGGTGAGCTGACATATTTAAAGCTCAGTGGATTGTAAAGCATGTTAAATCATCACTATATTTATCCCACAGAGATTTGGAAATCATTTGTTTGACAAGAGAGAAAAAAAAAAAAGTAATTTTTAAGATTGAGGTAGGTAGTGAGATAATAGATTTGAAATCGCCAGAGTTGTACGGAGAAAAATCACAGATCATTTCTCAGTGAAACTACTGCTACTAAATTTGTAGACAGAGTCCATCATCAGTAAATATTTAAAGGACATGGTATTAGTTTAGGTGATCCAATTGCAGAGTGGTGTGATATGACTCTAAGCAAACATTTTGGTTTAACTTGCTTTGGGGCTAAGCTCTTTGTGAGCTTTCAGCTCTCTTGTTGATGATCTTTTTCTCACAATGTAAAACCTCTTCCCTGTCTGTGCTTTACTTCTGAAGCTCTTTAAAAGCACTTCTCCCTGCAAGCCTTTCTGTGGTGCAGGGAGTTCACATAGGTAGGAATATTTGGTTGCCCCTAATCTCTGTCCATTTGTGTCACAGTCCCCTGCGTGGGAGCTTCTCAGAATAGAAATGAGTCTCTCTCTCCTTCCTGAGACTTTGGAAATCATCTAGCCCAAATCAGCACCTGTGATAAAGATGCTGACACCAGTGCTGTGGATGGCTATTAGTGCAAGGTATTAGTGCACATTTTGTAAACATAAAAAGTGGGCAAATCTATAGAATAATTTATACATACTATTTCCCCAGTTCTTTTTTTCTGACAGCATAACTCTGCCCATACTGTGCTGAAAAAAGGGTTTTCACAGATTTGTGATGTTAACTGTTGAATCTATATTTATGAGTTTCCATGATGTTTCTGTGATAATAAGATTATTAATGCCTTTTTTACTTAGTATGAGCCACTAAGGCAATCAATGCATGAAACTCACCTGCCTGTAACAGTGGCTGGTTCATTAGCCAGGGACTGCTCTAAAAACTGGGGTGAACATTAAGGAGTGTGCATTTATTTTTAGCAGGCACTCGATATTCTGTGCAAATCCAGCACGAGAAAGGGGAGTGGATTTCTCATTGGCAAAGAATCCTTCCCAGAATGACCTCATTCAAACACTTTATAAGTTTTCTTTCTAATCCTGCACCCTAAGGTCCTGGTGAAAAAAGCATGAAAAGCACTGAGAGGGTTTTTTGGTGAAACTGGTCCTCTGTTTTGAGTGTCATCCGCTGAGAATGGTTCTACCAACAGCTGTGCCCATTTAATGCTTTGTTTAGTTCCCATTTTTGGCAATTAGCTCATGAGAACACCATGTTGGGTTCTTTCAAAAGCCTCACACAATCTTCAGACACACCTTGCTGGTGTTGAATTCTGCTCTGTCCTTAGTATCTCTTTTCCTTTCAAGTGAGACCAGGCTAGATGGGGAGGCAGTTCCCAGAACCTGGATCTTGTACCCTTTTGAGAATCCCCAACCTTGGTGACACCCAGATCCTTTGCTGGGCATTGAGTGGTGTCACCATTGCTGTGTGGTCAAAAACATCCTGAGTTCAGCACTGGAATCCCAGCCTGTCACTGCACAGAGTGGTCACACACTGATGGCATGGTGCTGAAACACCACTTTGACGAGGACAGATTGTGAACATATTCAGTTCTTAAGCTTTAATCAGATTGGAAGTCCACTTGCTCAACTGAAGAGCTTGCAACAGCATGTAAAAGTGGCAGCTATGGAAAATGCCATCATTAGGAGTATTTCCATAGGGTCTATGGCTCTCCATCAGCAGGCAGGCATCCCAAAGCAATGCACACAGTATTTTCAAATTAATATAAAGTGTATATGTGCAGCCTTTGTAAGTTTGCTGTATATTCAGGGGAAGCTCAAACTGAGGCTCTGACCTGAATTTGGAATTGAGTGGCCCTTTCAGTTAAGTAAAAGCTCATTTTTCATGAAAGAATCCATTTATTAGGTGAACCAAAAACCCCATAAGCAGACAGTTCTAGGATTTCAAAGTGCCTTCATACAGGTTCTAGGAAACAACTTGCAAAACATGCAGGAATTTATACAGAGATGTTTAATAAATCAAAGAGACACTTACAACAATGAACATCACTCAGTTTAGGTGATTAGTTCTTTACAGTCATTAGGATTGGAGACCAGAGTGTGTGGACTAGTCTCTTTTTATAGATGATTGATGGGATGAGAGAGATCAGAAACAATATTGTAGACAACAGATGAACAGAGAATATTAAAAAAGCAATGGGGGGAGGATTGAAGCCCTGCTGAAAGATTAAAGAATAGAAAGAAGTACAAATGAGCAAATCAATTATTGTGTGAAGATTTCTAGGATGTTGTTTAATTCATATTGGCCTGTTCTATATTTAGTTTCCTCACAGTTTCTTTTTTTATTGATGTTTCTTTTAGTTCCCTCTCTGGAATCTGATTCTAAGATGCATCATTGAATCATCCTTTGAGGGGAAATGTTACAAAATGAGACCAAATCTAGCAAACATTTTCTGACATGAGCCGTCTTGCCTTAACTAAGCAAAATTCAATGATGCTGTTTCAGAGTATGAAAATCACTCAAAGAAGCAAAAAGTTTGGAAATATGGGCTGTGGAGGGGGTACATCTTCTTTGGGAGGGAAGGGCAGAGAAGGAAGGGGAAGGGGTAACTTCAGACATGCTTTTTTCTTCCTCTGGAATTTACTTGAGCACCCAGTGTATGGGGCAGATTGCTGGAAAGATGGACCCAAAAATGCCCAGAGCAAAGGGGATTTATGTGCAGTGTCTGTCTGTCAGACCCCCTTGCTGAATGCAATGTCAGGAGCTGGGCAGCTCCCCCGTGGGAATATCTGCTCAGGACCAGCTTCAAAAGCCAGGGAAGATGGGTTTTCCGGTTTCTTATCCTGCCTGAATCCTCCTTTTCCATGCATCCTGTACATGATATGACCCCAATGGGGTTGTTTGCTTCGGTTTTTGGGGTCCCACTCAGTTAGGTGCACAAGTGAGGATGTCAGAGATGAGAAGCCTTTGTGCTAGGAGGCACCATGGTAAAGGGAAAAGGGGAAATAAATAGACATTTAAAAAATCATGTACTGCTGTAACAGACCACAGACTTCAAAATACTGTAACCATATTGCTTTGCTGTCTTCAACATGTCACTGAAGAGCTGAGATCAGGCTGTTCAGGAATCAGTTCCACTTTGGAGCACATTGGTATTAAGTTTAACAATAAATTATTCAGTTTTGCAATGCCTGGCCTAGGAATGATTATAACATCACTGTAATTACTTTTAATGTAAACACTGATACATGCTGCCACCCATACCAGCACCTCCACATTCAAAATTGCAGGGAAAGCTTAGGGGCCTGTCTAAACCTGCTGAATGAAAAGCTCTGCTTTACACACAAAATAGCAACTTTTCCTCAAAAAGTTCTTTTTAACAACAGCCAAAAGAATTCACTGATATCCTTCTTGTGTAGCATTTCATAGGCACATAGTGGCTCTTGCCTCTTTTCTTCTTTCTGGGAGACAATGATGCATTACAGGAAGATTGTCAACCAGGATGTTCATGTTATTACCAAGGGCTAGGAAAGGAGGAACTTGACAGCTGCTACCATGAAACATTGTCATGGTAGGCTCATATAAAATTTCCTCAACTTTAAAAATGCCCAATTTTTGGTTTAGTACTCTGAAGCAAGAAAACCACAGTGGATTTCCAGTGAGCTGATACAGTTTTTGGCTGTTAACAAGAGAAACCTCACTGGACACTGTCTGTATTTCCCTCTATGAATGTATTTTGGAGGCATGTCATGGGTTTTTTTTTAAACTCAGGTGTTTCCTAACTTGTGATTGCCTCTAAATGCATGCAAAATAGCATGGGGGTCATATTACATCTTTGCTTGTACAAATTCGCTTGGATTAATGTTCCTGCTCTCCACTTCGTCTGGAGAATGACCAATGGGGCCTCTGGAGGAGGAGTTTGGTAACTGGAGCAGAGAGACTATATTAGCTCTACCTTTGTAGTCTAAAAATATCTCTGTTTTAGGGTGGTTGGACAGAATTTGGCCCTTGGGATTTATAGCCTAGGCAGGTTAGGTGAGAGCTGTGCACATTAAATGCAGACTTTGAGGTAGGCCATTGCATCTTTCCTAAAATGATGTTACCCTACGGTCAGATTTTGTTTGTTTTTAATACTCTGTAAATTTACTACAGGGGCTTTGATGCATGTTTTTCAGCTTGAAAGCAAAACTGTCTTCCTTCATCCACCACTTTACAATTTTAATGCTTTTAGCAGGCAGCTCCAAGACACGGAAATGGGCTCAGAAAGCAGCACAGCTAACAAGAATATCTGGAGCTGCTCTAGGAAAGATATAAAAGAACACCCAAGAGGCCAGAGGAGAAGAGAAAATCTTTTAGCCAGGCATCTGTCAATCTTTTACTGAACACATGGACAAAGCTGCACCGTGGCAGGTTGTCCTTCAAGGTGATGTTTATGCACCTTCAGAGGAAGAGTTTGGTTCCAAATCAGTGTCAGAGAGAGGCTGCTGGTCCTGGTGTGCATCCCTGGGGTGGGGTTGCCTCTCTCTGCAACCAGCTCAGCTTCTTGCACCAGCTTTGAGCTTGCATAAAGCCTTTGATGAGTTACTTCTGGATTACAGTAGGATAGACAAGAGAAGAGCCCTCTTGCACGTCCAACAGAACTTTCTGCTGCCTGCACTCATTCTGTTCTTTGATTGTTTGATTGTCTTGAAATTTTTTACTGTGCTTTTGATCTGAGCCCAAGAATTGAAACCATCACTGGGAATGTGCTGCTAGAGAAAATTATGAAGCACAATGCAACCACAACACTTTAAATGTTGATTTAAGGGATGTCTAGACCTCATGCTGGCTTTCTACACCAAGATGAATTTCTCATAGAGAATACCCCTCCTCCACGTCCCAGATTTTATATTAAAAGTCAATTCCTTATACTCTCTCTCTACTCCAGTCCTTCCATATAAAGAGGAATAACAGGGCTTCTGCTTTCTCATTTTCATTTGCAGTTTGAAAAGGGCTTGTCTTTAATGGAAGTGGAGGGAACACTATAGAGGAAGCACAAACATGCGTGGGGCTTTTGAGTCATTGGGTTAATTAAAGAAAGCCACAAAATGGTAGTAGTGGAAAAGACCAAAACCAAAGCATCCATGCATATTCCATGGCATTGCTGTTGATAATGAAGAAGCTCTTACCCTTGAAGGGCCTGGTTTGTGCTCTTGTGGGCTGATGCCAGCAAGTATTTCTAGAACTTCTGCTTTTGTTAGAGTCACATCGTAGAGGTTTTTATCTTGCTTTTATCTTTGGAATTTTCTCTCTTCTCTCACAGCTATGGTGATTTGTTTATTCTGGTGTTAATAACTAGATCTGCAGTTAGAGTGTGTAATAGCATAATAATCCACACACACCAGACTCCTAGAGGTAGATCCAACATAGAATATTCATTTGTGTTGGAGGATGGAGAAGATTTATCAGCCAGGAAGGGTTTGAAATGCTTTCCAGCATAAGAATTCAAGTGAGCTGTACAGTGGCAGAAAAATATCCAAGGGTAATATTTTTTCAGTGGAAATTCCCATTTTGGGGGGGAGAAAAGGGACAAAGTAATGTTTCTGCTGTTTATCCTGGCAACCAAAGCTGCTCAAGCATTATAGAATATAATACTCAGTAGTAATTCCAAATAAATCATTTGAGACTACAGTCTTTTTAGGTTATTTTTTCCTTCCTTTATAGCAGACATCACAGGTAGGACAGGGCACTTCTTTTGCCTGGAACTGCTCATTAATATAGGAAAAAATGGTGAGCCAGAAGAGTTTATTATCTAAACAGACAGGACATAGTGAAAGTAGAGGAGTTACTAACCAAACTCTTTTGATGGGAATGAAGGAATATTGAGAGAAAATTATTTGTTCAAGGCAGTATTGACAGTGATGCAGAAAACCTCCAGCCCACCACAGTTCTGATCCAGTACTTCAAACTTTTGTGTTCATCTATTCTCAATTTAAAAGGATTTGATGGTTTTTATCTTTTTTTTTTTCCCTCCATGTTTATTATTTGAAGACACCTAAATGGTCACGGAGAAATGCTTCATGTCTGATTTGTAAGCCATGAACACTAGGACAGGCTTGGAGATGTAGGGAATGGTTGATTCCAAAAAAAAGCCACCTATACCTAAATCCTGCACCACACTTGAAGCCTTTTGCCATATACAGCAATATACTTTATGCATTCCCATGCCCAGAAGGGAGTGGCCATATCCTGATGGACAAGGAAAGCAAGATGGTGCACGTGGGCTCACAGCTTTCAAATATCATAATGGCTCCAAAGCCTTTTTCTGTTTCTTGAAGCTCCCTACTGACAAAATATTTCCACATACAGGAAAGTGAAAGAAGGACTTTCACTTGTTTAAACTGTTTGTGTAAACTTCGGTCCATCTCCTAAAACCAGAAGAAGTTGCAGGGAGGTTTCTCTTCCCATTGGGTCTGACATGAAGACCACTTTGCCACAGTCAGGGGGTGGAATGAAATGGATCCACTGGCCATTCTCACTGGTCAAAATCCTCCTGGCAACAGAGACCAGCAATCTTGTCTCTCGCATCTTATTGTGTAGATTTATTTGGTATAAAAAGTCCATGAGCATTGTGATAGCTCTCGTCACATGGCAGGATTTCACTCAGCAGCTTGAGAAGGTCAATTAAGTATTAAATATCACCCAGGATAACAGGGTAAGATCACTACGTGCCATGTAACATTTTTTACATATTATGAGCTGTGCACAAGGGCATATCTAAATAAAATGCATAGGAAATAGCATCACACAAATATGATCTACATTTTTTCTTGATCAAAGAGGCTGAGGGAAAAAATAATTAAAAAGTAAAAGCCTTATGCAATGAGATTTAAAAGAAAACTTTGGAGGCTGACAAGACGCATCTGGCACAACTTCAAAGTCCATCAAAGTACATATAATCAATGTTTGTCAATAGCAGTTTTGCATCCTTTAATTTATCTTTCATGGATATAAAGCATGATGTTATTAGGATCCAGTCCATACCTTAATTCTGTTTGAGATTTGATGAATCAGGGCTCTATTAAAATTCAGTGCAAATCAGCTTACTCAAGGACACATTACATAAAGTCATGTGTTATCTGACTCCTTTTATCTTGCTGTCTTTCTAACTAGTTAAAGAATCTGGAATTTCATAAACTTGTATTTGTGGCTGGCCACCAACATACTGTCTCAAACACACAGGTGCTTGTAGGCACCTGGTTAAGGTGTGCACATGTGGGGTCGTTAGGTTACCGAAATTCTTTGAGTATTTTTGGTGTGTGAAATCTCCTTTAGGATTGTTCATGCTCCAGAGTAATGAATCACCAGAAACAAGGTTCCCTGGCATCCAAATTTCAGCACCTGTCACTGTAATCAAGTTCTCAGAACTGTGTTTTTCACCATAAAATCACATTCAGGATGGGAAATGTTGGAGCCCTTGGGGTTTCACTGTTTTCTTCCTCATATTTCAACATGTGGACACTATTTCTATCACCTCCTTCCTTTTAAGTTTCTAAACTGTCTCAGAGAAAGAATGGTCACTTCATTTGTTTTTGTAACGCATAACACAAACAATATCTGATCAGCAGAAGTTTGTCAGCATTTCCGCAGTAGAGGGTTGTTTATTCTTGCAGTAATCCTCTGATTTCCTGAGTTGCTACTGTTGGTACAAATGCTTCAGCCTCAGGAGAATGAAGGTTACTCAAGAATTTAAATATTTATTGAAAAAAATAAATCCTTGTTCTCACATTAGTGGACAAAAGCTTGAGAACATGAACTCTGTTTCGTATCTGAAATCTAGTAAATAATAAAATAATACACTTTGATAGTTTTAAAAATCATGTATTACGTAACAAGATTTCACCATTTTTCAGGTGGGAGAGAAGTAAGTATGATTCACACTTTTTTCCCAATTTATAACAATAATTGAAAGATAATTATAATACAAGGAAAATGCTTGTTTTTATTGTTCGTTTATACTGTTCCCATCCCTGTTACTTACTGATTTGAAACATTTGCCACTGGTCAATGCATCTGGACAGGATGCATTTATTTGATCAGGGCAATCTGTTGAACATTAAACAATATTTGAAGCACGGTTAATTATTTGCACTGAATTAGCTCAACCTCGAAAGATTGTGGCTTGTTTGAAAAAACATAGGAAAGAAGAAAAGGCTAATTTCAAGGAAAAAACAAGGATGTTTAACAGTGCTTTGACTCTTCAGGTTCTTCCACTGGTTATTCTCCTAGGGACCACATGTTTGTGTGTGAGTATGTTTTTATCCTCCTTTTCTTTCCATGTGCCAGTTCTGCTGTATCTGCATTTCAAACCACTGAGGTGACCAAATTAATGTAACATAAGAGAGAAGCCCTGTGGGATTTTTTGGAGCAGACATCTACAGTGTCAAGGAATGGCTCCTCTGGGTACACTCAGTGACCATCCCACTCTCGGTGGTCTGTGGTGGGGAGCACCCTGGGCAGTAAGAAATGCCCCAAAACCCTGGGCTGCAGCATGGGCAGCTCATATTAAAATCACTGAATGTTTTGGGTTGTAAGGCACCTTAAAGATCATCTTGTTCCAACCTCCCTGCCATGGGCAGGGACATTTTCCACTAGAACAGGTTGCTAAGAGCTCCATCCAGCTTGACCTTGAATGTTTCCATGGATGGGCCATTCACCACCTCCCTGGGCAACCTGTGCCAGTGACTCACCACCCTCATCAGAAATATTTTCTTCCTTACTTCCAGTCTTCATTCTGAAGGAACTAAATATCAAATAAAACAGGTAGGGTAGGCCGTGTCTTGACAATTTTGCAAGCTCTTCTCTAAAAGTTAAAATTTCCCCCAGCCATATGTTTGGAATGATTGAATTATCGTTGTTTCTAATGTGGGAGGAAGGTCAATGGCAAAATATTCAAAACAGCTAGGGGTGACCAGAGCTCTGCTCTGGCAGAGCTTGATATGCTTTCCTACATCTATTCATGTCCTTTTTAAAGAAGACTGGAATAATGACTTGTAATCAAAGGAAAGTTAAAGTCAGTTTTAAAAAAATTTCTTTTGTTTTTCCTAGCAATCAAGTAGATTTTCTCACGAAGGAATCTGAGGTTCTTTAAAACATCTGCTTTCTTAGTGACACTTCCTATGTGTGCACGTTCATATTTACAGAAATGCATTGCAAAAATTCAGATGTTGACATGTTTAAATTGAATTCTTCGGGAAAAATATACAGTGAGGGGGTTTAATGGGGCATAGAAATTTTTAAGAAGTCTGGAATTTGAGATCAGCGATTTTCATAACTCAATAGAGTAATTATTAATTAGTGTATGATCAGGACCAATGTCACACTTGGTCCAGTAGTACATGTTGCATCTTACCAAGGGGATCTGCTCTAGGGTACTTCAACACCAGTTTTACAGACTTTGTAATACAAATAAACTCATAATGAATTTGGGAGTGTTAATACATGCTCAGTTAGGAAGGTATGGGATCAGTCTTAGATGAGATGAAGTCTTGCCCAGATTCTTTCTAACTAGTCCTAAGAGTTAGCTTGATTCAATCGCTTTGACAGTCCTAATCTGACTTTGCTTTAAAAATTGCAATGGAAAATGTAGAGAACATCTCTCCCCACCCCTGAAAATTCATTAACATTGCTAAAATGCAAAAGCAATTCTGCTGTCACTGAAAAGCAGCACGACAGAATATTCAGCAGGCTAGTTTTTAATAAAACATGCTTTTTCTTCATAATTAATATAACAAGGTTTTCTGGCTTAGCACTTGGCATGGATCCCAGAAAAAAAAAGGGGAATGAATTGCCATGATGTGACCATTGCATGACAAACAAGTTATGGGAGGATATTTTTGTCTTAATGATTTGTCCTGAAGAAAAAGTTGCGCTGAAATAGTTTGAAAGAAAAAATAATAGATGCTGCACTTTGCTGAAACCATGGAAAACACCCTTAGAAACCTATTTTAATCTTTTTCTAGATCTAGTTTCATCATTTTTATTTGGATCTGGTTTTAGAAGTTTTTATAAGTAATAAGATGATTGGCAAATATTATTGGTGAAATATGACAGAAGTCAAACATGGGTTTAAGCAGTGGTTCATGCTGAGTCAGTCACTATAGAACAAGAAAATACTTGGACATTCATGGGTCTGGCAGGTTTGGAGCCGGACCCTAGGGCAAAAATTTTCATTTGGCTCTTTCATACTACCTGAAGAGAAACTGATTCCATCTACATTAATCCAAGCTATTTCCATAAAAGGCATAAAGCTGCATAGTGAGTTCTGAATTTGGTCCTTTACTTTATCTTATATGATACATCTGCACCAAAGATTGTCATCAGACATGGCAGGTCTTCTTGGGTTGGGCTTTTTTCCCCTGCTTTTCATTTCACTTCCTCGCAGCAAGATACTGAAGTGGAAATGTGCCTGTCATCAAGGTGCTGTATTGTTAAGTGTTCCTTAATTAGAGCCAAAGAGAAAGCCAAAGGACTCTGCTGCGACTGAGCTGTGTATCCTCACTTATCCAGACTTGTATTGAAGCAACTTTTCTGGAATGCACTCAGATTTAAATGGTTGTGCTGAGTTGGGCTAGAGAATTCTGGAGCAGGACAATACGAAGTTGGATCCCACAACACTCCAGTGAAGGCCCTGACTGTACACCAGTCTGCTGCTCCCAGTCCTCTAATTAGCAGTCCTCTAATTCAGCACATGTTTGCAAGAAAAGAAGTTATTTTTAAATCTACAGGTGTTCAGATCAGGCCTTTGTATCAGATTTCCCTGCAAGCTCAGCTTCCCTGGTATAAGGGAGGAAGACATGCAAGGGTCAGAGCAGCAGAGGTGGCTCTTCACTGAATATTTGGGAATTTCAAAAAAATTGATGTCCACTTAGTTGTGATGCAAAGTGTTTTGAAATCACTAACCTTGCTCAATCCAATAACCAAGCACACTCAGTAGCGGAAAGGAAAGGATAAAAGTATAACGTTAAGATCAAACAATCACAAAAAAAGAAACCCTTATCATAAGGGCCTATCTCCCTCTTGGCCCACAGCAAGTAGGATACTGCTGCCAGCAGTGCAGGTCTTTCCTTGCCTCTGGTGCTTGTAGACCAACATTTTAGGGTGTTCCAAAGTCAACTCTGTCTGACACCTTTTTCTAAGCCCCAGCAGATCCTTTTCTGTAGCAAACTCCCACCTCTGCTCCCTCACCCTCCCTGCAGGGCTGCACCACACACGCAGGGGCCTCGCGCTCCGCTGTGCCGCGCACCGATCACTGCCAAGGGAGGGGAATTCTGCCCAGCCCGCCTGGATTCGTGGCCCATCAGGTGTAAAACCCTTCTGCAGTGCTCGCCTAAATTTGCCTGATGCAGCAGGAAAGCAACAAAGCCCTGGGAGCGCCCCCAGCTAATTTTCCACCGTGCTCTCAGAGAGGGAAGCGTTCCTGGCTGACCCCCGAAGGCAATCAGCTTATGCCCTGCAGCATGCAGGTTGATATCCCGTGTAACTAAAGGGACTTAATGACTTTGCATAAGCTTTAAGTCTAGCAGTATAACCTGCATTCCCAGCACTGGCTGCAGGAGTGTTTGATAGCACAGGCTCTCTTGTTAGTGTGACTAGATGGCTCCTGCAGCCCGCTGAAACACATTTTGTACCTTCCCCGTGCTGTGACATCCAAGGCTGACCCCATTTTCCACCTGGGAGTACAAGCGCACCTCAACCACCAGTGAGCAGCTTTAAAAACACCCAGCTGCTTCCAGGCCACCTCTTACAGAGCAAAGATTAATTTGGAAACTTTGATTTCTTGGAAAACAGGAGCAGGTAACTCCTGAGCAGAGAACCAAGCTGGTTTCAGCAGCACCTCTGAAGGATCTTGCTTTTCTCCTGGATCCCTGTGGGTTTTGTATCAGGTGCTACCATGGAAAAGGCTCACCACTAAATAATCAGCAAAATAAAGATTCTAAGTGTCAGCTTCTCTGGGTACTCTGGGACTGGTTGAAAAGGAGCACAGCATTTACTCTGATGCACAAATTGCAGTTCAGTGTGGAGGCAGGAGATATTGGAGAAGAACTCAGAGGTTTTGGTGGAATCCTTTCAGAGAATAGTTTCCCAGGCTAAAACCACAATATGTGTTGCATGTGTGCTCCAGATGATAAAATGCCCTGCTTTCATTATACTGCAACCATGGCCTTGGCTGAGAAATACAATGTCATTGCTGGAAAAGCCACTTTCCCTTGAAGTTCAAAGACTGTCGCTACCCAAGATGGTTGCAGGCAAAAATCTGGCCGATTGTAAGAGCATCAGAACTGTCGATTCCCTCCTCCTTTGGCAAGCAGCCCAGACAAAGGTTCCTACTGAGAGCTGTCAGCAGGATCAAGGGGTTCACTACGAGAAGGCAGTAGCTGCGTCTGCCCTCGTGGCTCCTTCATGGCTCGTGTCACTTGTGGATGGAAGTTGATCAAATATCCATCTTCATTCTCCAGTTCAACCCCATCCCACCTCCTTCTTGGCTGCAAAGCTGTGGCTGCACAGATGAACAAATGAAAGCATAATCCTTGTTTTTCTGCCATGGAGGCCACATTGTGACAAAGTTGTAGGAGAATTTGCAGGACTTTATGCAATTAAGTGACCAAGCCAATTCCTACCACTGCAGTTTAATAATGGAATTCCTCTAGTGCTTTGTTGCAATGTGTGTGTATATATAGAGCTAATTCTCATATCTCTTGTTACTCTGTCATGCAAGCTCAAGTAATTACACTGTTTTCTCTGGAAGACTGTTTTGCACACATGTAAATTCACAGCACAACCCTGGGCTGCCACCTTTTTGCTCTCTTTCTCCACCTGCCTTTGTGTTTCAGTGATTCATTTTTATCGTAATAAGGGGTAGCAATGTACCCAAGACACAATAAACAGTTCAATTGAAGAATGCCCTTTGCAGCTGTAAATAATTTCCCTTGAATTTGGGGTCAAATCTTCCTGGCTTTATTCAGAAAGAATTGCTAGAGATTAACTGGAGATTTTTGCCTGAGAAAGAGCCATAGGATTCCATCCTGAGATAAAGAAAGCTCATGGTTCTGTCATTCCTGTTTGAAATCTATTATATTTCATTAGTCTCTCTTTCTTAAGGAGCTGAAATGGAAAAATTGAATATATCATATATCTGCAATGTTTGATATTAGTACAAAATCTATTTAGCAAAATTTTGAAGGTTCATTGGAGGAATGAAGTTTTAGTGAAGTGCTAATCATTACAGTGACAAAAGACAACAAAGGTCAGGTGAAATTAGGATATTTTGAATTTCACAATTTTTTCTAGGAGCCCGATAAATGTAGTTGGCTCCATAGTCAGCAGTGCACTTGTACCCATATAAAATGTCCCTCCAAGCTTTTATTTTTCTTTTTTTTTTTTTTTTTTTTTTTTTTGGTAGGGTTTCTTTTTTATGAGCCCGAAGTAATAAAATTTAAAATTGTTCTCTGCAAATTCTTCCAACTCTGTCCCTCATCACTGCAGACCTTCTATGAACAGAATCCAGTGATTTTATTCCCTCTTGAGAGAGCACACAAAGTATCGGTGTCGAGCTGCAGCAAGGAGAGCATTTGGTGAAATCAGCCCCACAGTCTAATTTCTTCTCCCCCCGCCCCCCTTCCTTTTGTTCGAATCCTGCTCCTCGTTGGGCTCAGTGTTGCACCTCGTCGGAAGGACAAGATCCTCCTCTGCTGGCCACGAGCAATACGGCACTGCAGGCAGGAGACCCTGCCTCCACTGCCCCTCCTGCACTCGCTCCTGCAGCCCCTCCTGGGCCCCCACCCTGTGCACCCTCCTGACAGCCTCCTTCTGTATCCATATCCAACATCCTGCATCCCACATCCTGCACCCCACAGCCTCTCTTGGAGCGGAGGAAGGGGAGAGCCCCAGCGCACAGGAGAAAGGGTGTGAGCTCTTCCTCCTCCTCTGCTGCACACCACCACGGCAAGCTTCACACCATGGGTCAAAAAACCTAAAATTCGGCCCTGTGCTGACTAGCAGGAGTGAAAATGCTTCTAAACCAGTGCGGTCTGGTGAGTGGTCTGGGGGACGTCAGGACAGAGAAGAAAACTCTCCATGCTGAGAAGTCAGCTCTGCCAGAGGTTTTTGTCCCCTGTGGCTCTGCTGCTGCAGCTTGTGACAGGCACACGAGGAGGGAGAGCTGCAGCACAAAATGAGATACAGGAGCCTTACAGTAAAGATTGTGTTTAACTCCTGGACTCTCTATGCTGGATGCTCCAGAAGCCTTTGTTCCCGGTAATGTTTATGCTGTGGCAGCAGACAGAGGCTTTCATCCAAAAGCAGGAATCAAAATCTGGGACTCAGCCACCAAGCCATTGCCTGGTCTGAAAGATGATACTGTAAACCTGCACATAGAGAGCACCAGTTTGTTGCAAGAGGGAGTTTAGGGTACCTGCTTTTCGTGGTCAGCTCTGTCCATGCTTGGACAGAGGGGCAGGTGGTTAAGCTGGAAAAGAAAGTAGTGTAGCACAATGCTGCATCTCATCTTTCCTATTTCCTTGGAGTGTGAGCATTGTGAGACTGTCATCTCCACACTACAGCTGGGGAAACTGAGGCACAGAACAGCCTGGTGCACCTCACTCAGCCTGGGCTGAAAGCCTCTGGCATTCCCTGGGGTGCCGAGGGCTGTCCCGAGTACAGGGACAAGCTCACTAAGTCAAACCTTTTAGACCCAAACCCTTTCCAACCCCATAAGGCAAACACCACAACAGGGCAGCACAGAGAGCTGGAGAGTGAGATGAAATATTTCTTGCCTCATCCTGCTGCCTGTGCTGCTTCCTTGTTCTTTGTTTCATCTGTTCCTCTAAAAGAAAGGAGCACACTTGCAGGGTCTGTTTTGGTCTGTGTTTATGGATGAATGCTACCACTAATTGTAAATGGAGCAATTAGACCTTTGCTTTATATAGTCTCCATTGGGGTCTGGCAAAGGATCTGACAAATGCTGTACCTGCACTCAAGAAACGTATACACCAAGGACAGAGCTTTTACAGCCTGCTCATTTACCATCATCTCCACACTCATTCAGGAGGGGCAATTGTGTTAGGATATGTGTCCTTCCAGCTGCAAAGGATTTAGTTCTGTATGTGTGTGGCTCACTCAAATGCACCTGGGAAGGGGCTCTGCTGAGTGGTTCAGGGGACATTGCTCTCATTAAAGTCAGTGGGGAAGGGGAGAGCTGGAGTGTCTGTTCTCCCTGGCTCAAACACAAGAGGGACGCAAACGTGCCTGAAGCAAAAGCTCATTTATATATTCCAGATAATATTCACAAACGTGAATTCTGAGCTTTTTATTTTGTCCTGTTTCTTATTCATTGCTCTGATTCATTTGTTCTTAGTCTCAACCAGCATTATCTGAAAATGTCTTTCTTCTACATAATGTGTGACTAAACAGGGCACATATTTACAGTTAATTGTATCTGTAGCAATGCATAGGTGCACATAATAATTCTATGTGCATGTATGCTGTCATTACTATGTGTGTTAAATTGTTTGGAAATACATTTTACTGCCTAAAATCTTGCGAGGGATGAATAGCAGCTTCAAATCTCCTTTACACCCACTGTTAGCAAGTGTATCCTCACTGCAGGCAGGTAATCCTGTCCTCAGCTGGGATTTAGAGCTAAAGGGAAAGCAAACGGAAATTGTCACACTGGGGATGCGTCCTGGTGTGGAGTCGGTGCCTTTCCTTTCAGACAAACCTCACTCACACTCTTCAAAGGCTGAGAGCTGTTTTCCGTCTTCTTCTGTTCCCTTTTGTTGCTTGCCCTTGATCATGAGCCAAACAGGAAAGGCTGGAGCCCCACACTGGAGGTGGGACACATGGCATTTCCTCCTGGAAAGTGCCAGAAATATTCTCTTGCATCCAAAGATTGTTGACAGCCTTCCAGCTCAGGGGTCCAGATCCCACTGCGTGCACCAGGTGTAAGGTCCTGGGCCATGCTGCACTGCCCAACATCCACTCTGCCATGCCCAGGCACATCCCAGCCTCTGGAGCGTGGCTTCTTTCAGCATCTCAGAGAAGCTGGACAAATAGCCAGTGTGCCATCAACGCAGAAGCAAAGAGACAATTTAACTCGTTCAGGTCAGGTTTGCCCCAAGCCAGACCAGCCCAACAGCTTAGGCTGCGTGCTTGGAAAAACCAGACCTCCCACATTGGTTGTTGATGTTTTGTTACTCTTTTCAAAGAGCTGTTAAAATCTAGGCCAGTTAGCTCCAAAGTGGGGAACAGCCTTATCTGGATGTCCAGCACTAGGGGCAAACAGAATCTTTGTACTGCAAGCAAAGCTCTGGGCTGCATTTTGTTTTTTTCAGAAACTGACTCTCTGACCTTTATTATCTCATACAGGCTTCCGATTTTTCCTTGAGGGCCAACGTGATGAAAGGTAAGTGGCTTCAGTTTCTTCATTTTAACTTCTGTCTGCTACAAAACTGACAGGCTGGCAACCTGATTCATCAAGACCCTTCACTAGTGCCCAGTGTTGAATTATATTAACTTCATGGGCAGCTTTGCTGAGCTCAAAATATGGCCTATGATCAAGTAGAAAATCTGTTTGACTTTGGACAAGTAATATGGTGAGTACTTTCAGACCTCCACATGTGCTGTATGTCAGTGCAGGAGACAATGCTGCATCATGTACCAGCCATGGATGTGTCTGACACACTGAAGCCCCAAACAGAGGTACAGCAGCAGTACCAATGTGCAGCTGATCACAGGGCTCTCCTGGACCACACCTGGAACTCTCAGTTCTGCCCCAAACCAACACTCTTTGTCACTCTCTGCCTCCATGTGCTTTGGTGACCTGTGAATGACGCAGTGGGCCATGCTCTGGAGGAGAGGTTGTGGTGCTGGGCTGCAAATCTCACAGAAGGACAAGCAAAGAGCCTCGCTGGTGATGAAAACTGGAGGTCAAATAAATGAAAGCCGACTTTCCCTTGCAGCATGCAAATAACTGTGGAACTTATTTCTGCAAGGCTTTGCCCCAAGTGCAAGAAGATTCAAAAACAAGCCCATACAAGTAAAAAATCGTTAAAGGCTGTGTCGCATTAAGATGTTGATAAGGGAAAAGCTGTGATGAATATTGTGTGAGGATGTGTGAGGATTTGTATATCCTTTCACAGCCTATGTGGCCCATGTAGGCGATTATGGTTTTATTGACAAATTTAGTATTTTTGCAGGTAAGCCCTGCTTTCTTTTCTTGATTTCAATGGCTCTTAGACACGAGTTTATAATGCAGAGCCAATGAAATATTACAATAATTTTGCTCATTTTCCTGCAAAAAAATACGGTGGGTTTTAGTATGCACTCATTATTCATCTGCATTCCTGTTCATTCCAGTGGCATTTTGGCTTTTAGGTCGAACCAGAAATCTTGTCGCTCATACAGCAGTGCCCAAATCAATGTTGCTGTTCTAACAATGTGTGTGTAGAAAACAAATTTCCAAATAACTTTTGTGTCTGAGTTCAGTATTTGGGTTCTGCAAATATTTGGCCACAGTTATGCACTTGATTCAGAGGTTACACAGCCTTATGCAAACTGGTTGATCTGCCTTTTGATGGTAGTTTATCCCTTTCACAATTTCTTAATTCACTCCCAGCCTTATGGTGTATGGTCCTTAATTCTATCCCTCCACTCTTCCCACACTCTCCTACCCCCATCCCCCTTAAAGTCTCCATTCCTTCAGCCAGCACAGTCCCCATTCACCCTGCATCCATCCCTCTGAGGAAAAAAAGTGCTGCAAAACTGCTTTTAAGTAACAGCCACAAAACTATTTGAAAGGCTTTCTGGCTTTGTTGTTAGCTGGTCTCCCTTCTTTCTGAAGCTGCAGATATTCCCAGCCACAGCCTGCTTGGAAGGGAGGAAATACTGTGAGGTCTCATCTCTGCAAAAGTAAATGGGGAATATCTCATTATTTAAAATGCAGTCAGGATTTCAGCCCCATAAAAATAACACTGCAATAATCTCAGTGCTGAGGACAAAAAGTATTTAGGGGGGTGGTAGGAAAACTCATCCTGCTTAAATTAGGCCAGATTTCAGTCAGTCTCCAGAGGTTCAGAGAGCTTGAATAAACGCTGGGTACTCTCTGGCGCTCTTGATGTGTGTTGGCAATAGGCTTTAACTCTGCACATCACTCATCTTGACAACTGCAGTCCAACAAAGTTACCTCGCAATTCAGGTCACCCGATGGCATCCTAATGCATCACTTTCCCACTTGGAACATTAGTCATCACTTGATCCAGGGAAGGTTTTGAAAACAGTGTGACTGTCGACATTGAGATATCTGTTCTGTCCGTAACAGAGAGCCCATGTAAGCTAATGAACAGGGGGATATTGATCAGAAATCCATTGCTTGATTGACAGCTTTTGGCAATGTGAAAAACTGCAGATGAAAGCTTGAGCAGTTTAAAAGATCACCCAGACCTCAAAGCTGATTTGAAGCTTTAAAAGTCAATCTCTGTCTATCAATTATGGGGGGATTTTTTGTACTACACAGAGGAAAGTTATTCTTTGAAAATTTGCATGCAGGATGTCTAATTTAATTTCATGTAATAGTCACATTTCAGTGACAAATGTCAGATCACTGCCTTTTTTAAGCATGTTAAGGTTTTCCAGCACTTACAAAGAATGAACACTCTGATTTAGTAATATGTTTAAATCAACCAGTGTATCAGACTTTGTGCTTTAATTATGTACTCAGATAAAAAAAGTGTTGTTTTTGCTTTACTAAACCTGTGGCTTGTTATGAATAATTTAAAAAATTGGAATGGGAGCACTTCTTAAATAAGAGATGTGGAAGCCAAATAGTTATTTAGTGTCAAAGCAGAGATAAATAAGAAGACATCTTTTAGTTTGTTGTCATATGCCCCAGTGAGAGTTTTCTGGTCTTTGTTTTTCACTGCTCCATGCAGCTGGAGATGACATGGAGTAGCTGGGAGATGGGAAGCATCACTCATGTGACCTGCAAGAGCTACGTCTGTTTCTCAGTTTCATAATTTCATAAAAAGGGAAGCAATGGGGAAAGCAGGGACACTGGTCATTTCTCACATCTGCTGCACTCTTCCATGACCTTGGCTAGTCTTCTGGCCAGTAACCTCAGCTTCCTGACTCCCATATCCACATGGGGGCCAGGGTACACAAAAGGGTTTGTTGACGTCTTCTGAGCTCTTTCCACATGTGCCCTTAACTCCATTAAATTTCTTGAAATGGTAATTGCCAGCCTTTGAGGGGGTTGCTCAGGGTTACCTGCTTTACCTCAGCCCTGGCTACATGAAGTTGACCTCTTCAAGGGCTGCTGGATGCCAAACTGGCCTCAGGTGTGCAATACTGTCTCAAAACTGCCCCATCAGTGCACATGGGGCATTGTGCTCCCTAACCCCTCAGAGCTGCCAGAAGCACGTCTTGCAAAATGTGAATCACATCTTGGCTATCTTGTTTACAGAAAAGCTGCACTTAAAAATAGTTCATAACACGTCAAGTAATTACATAAGTGTTGTTAATAAACGAAGTCTGTTGCTGAGAAATTATGCCAGACAAAAGTCAAGCGACAGTAACGTCATTTCGTAACAGCACACACTAAGCAGTTGGTTTAAAAACCATGGTAGATGTTTCTACATTTGGCTTAGCTATTTGTGCTCATTCAGGGCGTTTATTTTTCTTCTATTGACTCAGGAGAGTCCTCAGCAGCCTCTGTAAAGCATGCTGGCATGTTTGCACTGTGCCTTTTGCAGCTGTCACTCCGTTGCTCATCCTCCATAACTTTTAGCAGGTATATTTTTCCATAAAAAGGGATACCCCATCCTTCAGAAAGCATCTGTGAAATAAAAGCCAACATCCCCCTCTAAGATTCTGAAAATAAACAGGGGATACAAAATCAGACTACTTCAGACAGTTCCCTCAACCTCAAGTCACTTGCAAAATCTCCACTCCAACAAAGTGAACTTGGAGGCTGCATTCCAGGCAAAACTTCCTTTTTGTTTTTCTTCCTTAACTACATCACATTAAATTTAATTTTGTTCAGTGTAGACAATTTCCTTATCTTTCAGCAAGATCCTTCTGTTCCTCAGCAAGGCATACACTTCTGCAACACTTGCACATAGTCGAGACTCAGCTCCTGTGGAAATAATGAGCTGAGGAAAAGGAGTCTTGACTTGACATAGCAATAAATGAGGTGAAACTTTCCTCTATTTTTTTTTATGAGAAACGAGAGTTGGCATATAGGAAAAAAAAAAAAAAAAGTAAAAAAGATGGTTCTATTTTAATATGAAGTATAAAACACCCATTGTACAAACGTGGAATTTCTTTCTTTTTTTCAGAAGCAAAGAAAGAATAAAGATAAAGGCTGCAAGCGAATGAATGAGGAGAGAAAACTAAGATAATGCAGTCGATAATCAGTTCAAGGCAGAGCATTATCCATGGGGCCATCAGTCCAGCCCTAGGGGAGAGCTTTTTAAAATGTCTCTGTACGTAGCTTAGCTTTGCTCATTACCATAGCTTGTCTTTGAAACACTGCAGTGGCTTCCACTGGCAAGAGCCGTACCTGTGCAAGGAGCTGCCAGCCCACTTTAATCAAACAACCCTCCCAACGTGGCTGATGAAGCCACAAGTCCCCGTGGGCTCTGTGAGGACACTGGCTCCTGTGGACCATGGGTGGCAGAGGCAGGGATGGGCTCCTCAGCACAGGTCTGCAGTGCCAGGCCTTCGCTCCTTGAAGGCTGTTTTGTGGGTGAGAAGCCACAAAGTCTCAGCAAAATCCTTGGTCCCTCTGTGCCCCCTGATTGCCCCTGAGATGGGACTCTGTGTCCCCACACAGCGCAGGGCCCCTGTACTGGGGAGGGCCCTGCCTCATCCTGCAGCAGCGGTGGTGGTGGTCAGCAAAGCAGCTGGACAAAGAAAATCCCTTCTTCTTATAGGAACCTGAATGTCCTTTTGTCACTGTGCTGGTACCAGCCTCAGCCTCTGCCCTGGCTGTGGTACCACACTGGGGGCTCCTTCTGACTCTACCTGGAGAGCCCTGACCTACACCCCCTCTGGGGCATCCTGGCTGTCACCACAGGAGACAGATGGGCAGCCAGAGCCTCCGTGCCCTTCAGGAGCATCCTCGAGGGCAGCACTGGGGCCAGCTGTGCTCAAGGTGGCCATGCTGGGCACTTGGTGAGCTCTGCCTATGCCAAGGAAGAGCTGAACAGCATCTTCGGTTCTCAAGTTGGTCTCTAAACTCACTGACATCCCAAATGAGCTGAAAGGGAAAAGGGCTGTCCATCTCAGGGAACAACTTCTTTCATAACTTGTCTCCTTCCATTTTTAATTCCTCTGTTCTTTTGCTCTCTTCTCACCCCTCCCTGCAGATGAGGCTGATGACTACGAGAACTACTATGATTATACAGAACCAGAGCAGGACACCAACCTCCAGCAGGAGCCCTGGGAGGAAATGTCCTGGTTAGAGGGATCTTTAGATGGCATCTTTGACATTAAAGGTATCTCTCAGGGGTGGGCAGGAAGGCAAGGAAGGGGTAAAATCCCAACCTTGTGCTTGAAGCGTGAGCATGGCAGGCCTGGCTGCCAGCCTGCTCTCGAAATGCCTGCATCAAAGGGATGAGTTAGGAGGATCGTTTGCAGTGTTCTTCTTTGTATTTCTCTTGTAAGAATCCTGTGTTTTATCTCCAGGTTTCACAGGATGGATTCTGATCATGCAGAACATTTCTGATTGCTACTACAAAAAAGCGCAGGCTTATTTGTCTATAGACACTGTAAGATGTAATTGCTGTTTTCATGGGATATATGTTCTGTATTTATGCTGGGAACCAAATGTAGAGCAGGTTTCTTTTTTTTTTTTCTTTTCTTTTTTTTCTTCTTCTTTTATCAGTTGCAGGGGTTTTATTTCCTTTTCTTTTTTTGTTTTGCCAAACTTCAGGAGAACAGGAAAGGATCCTTGAGATTGCTCAGGGGACTCAAAAGGAGAGGCAGGGAAGTTGCCTGTAACATTCCCCAAGTTATCCCCTGGTACAAAGCAAGCAGAGCTGACTTTTGGCTGTCCCCAATGCCAGTTACTCCTGGCAGCCTGGACTGCAGAGGAGATTTTGAGCAGTGTAAGGAGCAGCACACAAGTGACTTTCAGCAGGTACCAGCTCCTTTGAGGGAAGAGCCACCCCGGGGTATGGCAGAGTCTAATGGTAGTGGATGGCTTTTCCAGGGGAGATTTAATGCTGTGCTCCAAACACGACAATGCCAAATTTACTCACAGCAGATAGCCAGAGGCAATGCCACAGAGGCAAATCTATCTCTGATCAAAGGAAGGGACTTGCCCCATTACAGCTCTGTATTAGGGTAAAGGGAGTAGAGGATCTCCAGACCCAAAGCCATGAGCCACTGCAGCTTGGAATAACCACTGCAGCAAATCATGTTGAGTGCTGAGCTGATGCATAAGCACAGCACTTGTTACACAGGATGCTGTGCCCAGGAAGACAGACTCCTGGGCCACAAAACACAAGAAGAAAAAGCAAGTGATGAAGGTTGAGAGGCTGAAAGATCTTCATGCTTACCTCTGCAGACCCATGCTTCTCCAACCCCTGCAAGAATGGTGGTACATGTGAAGCCAAAGGAAGTGACTTCAGCTGTCGCTGCCCTGAGCCATATGGTGGGACTACATGTGAAAAAGGTAATGGCTCTTTTGCTAACCCACACTTCATATTTTGGCACTTAATGCTACTGTTGCAACTTTATATTCCAACTGTTTGCTGAGCTGAGCATTCTGACAGCCCACAGCAGTCATGTTCATAGTTCTTAGGACCTCATCCAAGCCAAAGTCTGTCTAAATTGCATTTAGTAAAATAGATTTCAGGAGTGCAGAGAGTGCTCCTCTATGCCCTGCAAGGTGGGCAGTGAGGAGCTGCTCATTGGTACCACAGATTTTTTGTCACAGATACTGTGAACAGGAAGTGAGATTACAAGTCCACACCTGCCAGAAGAAAGCTTCCTTGAGGCATCCTGGGAAGGCATCTTCCCATGATCCCTGCAAAGACACAGCTCTTGTGCACACACAAATGCTGATGATGTACTTTATGTGTGTTTTCCACAGTGGAGGACATGTGTCTGGAGAAGAACTGCCACTTTGGTGACTGCCTGATTACATTAACCCCACCCTACTTCAAGTGCAGCTGCAAGCCTCCCTACAAGAGACCCTCCTGCCAACGTGGTGAGCACTCAGCTGGGCACAAATTGAGATGGGGACAGCACCATGGCCAGTCTGCAGCAGGAAATTGCCCACTGCAGAGGGTGATCCCACCCTAGTCATGCTGGAGCTCCCATCCGTGGGGCTGGCCTTGATTTGAAGGGTGGTTCAGTCACTGGTAAAACCCCCAGAGATGTGCATTTTTCAAGATTTCATGAGAACTCAAAGCCAACAGAATGGGTGGGAGCTCTCCCCAGTTTCCATTGGGCATGCGAGGGGCTGTACAGTGTTCAGCACATTGACAAGGCTATGTTTTCCACGTTGACAGCATCCAAACAGTGCAGACCAAACCCTTGCAAAAATGGAGGCACCTGCATAAGGAACAGATACCGATCCAAATTCACCTGCGAGTGCCCTGAACCTTTCAGAGGGAGATTCTGCGAGATCGGTAAGTCACAGCTCCAGGGCAGGGGGAGGGGCAAACCTCCAGACAGCCAGGGGCTGGCCTCTCCCTGCAGCCAGACAAGCTGATGCTACTCCTGTAGCATCCTGTGATGACTTTCTGTCACTGCTCCAAAAGCCTGACCACACCAGGGCACCAGTGTCCTTGGAGAGAGGCTGGGAGGAAGGGCCTGACTTCTGCAGCCACTGCTGGCAAAGAAGCTTGAAACAGTTCCCATCTGGTGTTATCTAGAAATGCTTTGGCAAGGTCCCATTGGTATGTAATAAGTGAGCACACATTTCACAGAGGTCACACATCATAAAGGGAAGAAATGCTGGATTTTCCTTAAACACTCAAGATCTGATGCAGTGAAGATGCCTGCCCAGTTGCCTGTGACTCTCCAGACTGAGGGGACTGCTTCTGATAAGTGGCATTTGAAGTCAATCAAGCTAGAAGGTGGATAGATGTTGGGACATTATTCTGATTTCTGGCCTGAATACAATAAGGAATAAAATTACTTGGCCCAGTAGGTTCTTCTGGTCCTCCATAAAATGAATATAGGACAAGGAAGGGAAGGAAGAGGAACCACTCTGAGCAAGGAACAACACAAAAATCATTTTCATATAAGCATTGTCTTTCTACAGGACCAGATGATTGTTATGAAGAGGACTCCTCTACATATAGAGGAAGAGTGAACCAAGCAGAAAATGGCAAGACCTGCCTGCACTGGAATTCCCACCATCTCTTGGACCAACCTTTCAATGCCTTTATGGAGGACGCTGACTCCCATGGCATTGGTGAACACAACTTCTGCAGGTAGTATTTTGAAGAAGCAGCTGTAGAGGTCTGTATCAAAGAGACCCCTGAGGACAAACTGCTCACAAATATGAGAAAGTGATGGTGTTAAGCTCTCACATCTTTCTAGACACTGCCTGCGCACAAAACATCAGAATGTTAGAGATGCCTTCTCTAACCATGCTGATGTGAGGCTTCCAGAGGCTGCCCTCTTTGTTTTGAACCAGTCCCACTTTTTTTTTATGGCTAAGATAGGTATGGGAATAGTAACATGGCAGTATTGTGTGCCTTGGTCATGCATCTTTGTCAAATCTAATGAAATACAATCTTTGGAAGTTCATATCCCATATGGGGGCATGAGGCTTCTCCCTAAGAATCCACAGCTCCTTCACTGGTTTCATGGAGATTTCCCCATTCCCTCTGACTGATTCCCTAAACTGTTCCCTTCAGGAATCCTGATGAGGATGAAAAACCCTGGTGCTACATCAGAAAAAATAAGGAAGTGGATTGGGAATATTGTGATGTTTCACTCTGCTCAGGTAAAGAACTAGAAGCAAGTGATTTGGCAGCATGTAGGTGGTCTAGAGCAGCAGGTGACTTCCTGCTGCTTAACTCTTCCAGTCTGATATTAACTCTGCATTATACATCTGCTGTCCCTTCCAATGCAGCTGAAGAGACCCCAACAGAACACCCTACAGACCCCCCTGAAACATTCGAAACATGTGGACAACCAGAAATTCGTAGGACACTCAAGAAGATCTATGGTGGATCCAAGGCTACACCTGGAAAACATCCCTGGATGGCATCTCTGCAGAGACAGACTCCAAACGGGAATGAGCATTTCTGTGGTGGAGTGCTAATTAAATCATGCTGGGTTCTTACTGCTGCACACTGCCTTGGGTAGGTGCATGTCCCATGATTAGAGTAGATAAATGTATAAAAATCAGGATGGTTAGTAAAGGCAGCTTGGCAAATAATCCAAACTATTTGCAATCAAAATGATTGCTGGGAGCCAAGTTGAAAGGAAAACAAATATGAAAAAAAGTTGGACACATACATAAAAATGTTTATATACTTGAAAATGGTGCTTGCTGGAATTACAAACTTAAGCCCCACTCAAATAAAATTAGTTGAAGAAGTTGTGTGAGAGGAAGAAAAGAGGAAAGGAACAAGATTTTGTGATTCATAAAAGAACTCTAGGAAAGCTCAGGGGATATTGGGATGCCATAAGCAACATCACATATTACTTCACAATTAAGTTCTTCAAAACAGTCAAAATATGCACTTAGCTTTAATTTTTTTCTGTGTTAGCTAGCTTAGAATATTACATTTCCTCCAACATTTGTATTGAATTAGTTGGAAACCACCACCCAAGGAAACAGGTAAATTACACACTGGAAATCATTCCAACATAGCTGATTTTAAATATGCTCAGACAATGACAAGCAACTGTACTCCCCTGGCTACATGAGCTGCCACTCGTCATCACTGCCACAGTAATAGACTGTGCACACTGCTACTCTGCCCTAAAATGCAAAGAAAATCAGGTACATGCAGCTTTAAATCACTTTATTTCATGATGGCAACAAGTTAAGAGTACATGTGTTTTCCAACACCACTGCTTTCCTATAGAATCCGACCTATAATGATTTTAGGAAATCTTCTGGCCAAGCTTTACAGGAGGAAAGAACTTGACTTCTTGGTACTAAAAGTGCAAGTTTTCATGCTGCACTTAGAAAATGTCTGTAAATAAATGACTTTTTTTTCCCGCCCAGAAAACCAGGAACAAAGATCCAAGTAGCCCTTGGAAAGCAAAACCTTGAGAAGAAAGAGGCTCATGAGCAAATATTTGATGCAGTGCAAATAATTTTACATGGCGAATACAGAGAGGAGAATGGTGTTCTATACAATGATATTGGTAAATCCTTTATTTGGTACTCAAATGGCTCACCTCTAACCTTTGATGTTTGAAATGCCTCTCTCCCACTAAAATCAATGTAAAATTCTCATTGAGATTACGCTCTGGAAATAATCAGGGCCAAATTGTGATCTAGACCCATTTGAATCTTGGGATGTAAATTATGGTGGGCAGGCAGAAGTCATTGTGTAGGAGGAGCCAAACAATGGGAACAGATCCAGCACAGGGGGGCGAATGGAATGTTGGGTTTATGCAGCTTGGTATGGGGCTGTATCACACACTGCTAACAATGGTTAGGAAACAAAATTAGCTCCAAATGCTTTTTGTTGTTTTTTTTCTCCTCTCCAGCACTACTTAAACTGCAGCCTGTTGATGGTTTCTGTGCAGTGGAAACAAAGTATGTGAAAATAGCATGTCTCCCTGACTTCTTCCTTCCTGTTGGGACTTCCTGCTTCATTTCTGGATGGGGCCAGACAGAGACAGGTACTTGTGGGCTAACTGGATTTTGTTGGGTATTCCAGTGCCAAGGTGGGCTGGTACTTTTCAGCAGCAATTGCCAGACCCAAATGAGGACGTAGGCACTAGTGAAACCAAGACATGGAATTCAAAAATAAGGTCAGCTAAAATATGCCATGCAAATTATTCATTAGCAGAAATCTCCAACTGTAAATCAAGCAAACCTGTCAGAGCTCTGATAAGATGCCTGATGCATTTTTTTGCATGCCATCCGTCTCTCCATGTCATGGTTTCATCTGAAGCCAGCAGCAGAAGCAAGGAAGTATCAAGAGAGGCTATTGTGTGTTTCAAGACAGGACCAAGAAAGACAGGAATTTTCACACAGTTTTCCAGCCCATTGGGTCAGATAAAGCCTTTTGGAAGCAGCATCTGGACCTTCAGATGTACTGAAAAATAATAAAAAAAAAATCCCAAGCTTTTCAAGTTCAACCAACTCTATCCAAAAACCTTCCTTGCCTGCAGTAATTCCTAAGGGGAGACATTATTATGCTTTAAAAAAGATAATGGCAATTTTCTGAAAAACACATTTTGTCATGTTCTGATTGATGTGTTGCTGTAAAGCAGCAGAAAGAAAATATTTCACTGAGGTTGCAGTAGATGTCCCAGTGCCCTGTGACTGATATAGCCTGATACGAT
This sequence comes from Eopsaltria australis, assembly GCA_034509425.1. NCBI lineage: Eukaryota > Metazoa > Chordata > Aves > Passeriformes > Petroicidae > Eopsaltria > Eopsaltria australis. The sequence continues at coordinate 2,924,152 of JAVTVJ010011652.1, read as the reverse complement.
ACACGGGACTGAATTCTCCCTTCTGATGTAACTTCTGTTGAAGTCCACAAGAGACAAGTGTGTTTATTTGATCAGGATGCACCAACAGAATTTAATGAACATTTTTTAAAAGTTCCATATAAAAAGTCTCCCTTAAAAAGGATAAGGGGTATTTTATGGGGTTTTTTCCCCCAATAAAGAATATCAAGTACCCTGTACGTGTTCAAACTCGATGGCTCCTTCTTTGAGCAGAGCTATTATTAGCATTTCAGGAAATCACTGCAGAAATGGAATATTTCCTGAAACTCAAGCAGAACCAAACTTTTAAACCACCTTTAATTATCTACAGATGTAGTACTTTGAAACTCTGGCTATTGCCTTTAGATGTCAAGTTATGTCTTTAGATTCACTGTAATTAATCATTGCCCTTAAATATTGTATGATTTTCAGTTTTCATCTGTTTCATTAGCTTGCATGTTAAAGCATCTAACAGTACCAGTCTGAGAAGTGCTGAGCAGCTCAAAGTCCCATGGGGACCCCTGGGAGCTGCAGACAACCAGCACCTTGGAAAAGTAGAATTACACAGAGAGAGCTGGTTGGAACCAAATTCTGAATATTGGCTTCTTTTTTATTCAGGAAACAGCTCAGTGTCCTGAGTGAAACTTCAGGCTCCATCTTATTGGAAACTTATCATTTCAGCCAGATAGTCCTTTTCTTCCCAGGCTAGCACATGCATCCCAACAACTCTTCCCCATCCCATTTATATGGCAAGCAAGCTCGTATTTTGTATAAAAGACAACATGGAACAGGGATAGGAGGAAAGTGATTCCATCTTTTTGGTGCACATCCCATAGATGACCAATCCCATCAACTGCTAGATGCCAATGTCAGGCTGATTTCACAGAAGAAATGCAATGAACCCAAACTACTTGGTAACACCCTGGATGAAAGCATGTTCTGTGCAGGAAGACTTCGGAAACCCGGAATCGATTCTTGTGAGGTCTGTTGCTTTTTCTCTGTCTGAACACTGATTTTATTGTGTCAAGAGTCGGGCTGTGCAGAGCTTTGGTAGCATGCTGCATATGTATCTGTTCTCACATCAGTGTATTTCAACAGCCTTTCTGCAGTACACTTTGAGTTGTACATCCTTAGAGCTAATATTGCCACTGTCACCTACAGGCAGATCTGTGGAATCAAGAGACCAGCCTGGAAAACTTGACTTCTGAGGCAGTTTGTCATAATAGCCTGAAAACTTGCCCTTTTTTACCTCAGTTTTGTTGTGGCCTCTACCTTGAGTGCCAATTCTAATCTGATTTTCACTATCAGAGCTAAGACTTGCAGGGAGTCAGTACTGACGTTTCTTTTCCTTACAGCTACCACAAATGTGAAACATGTTCATACTTATACCATTGAAAGGTAGGGAATAGTTTGAACAACACTTCCTTAGGTGCAAATTGCCACTGTAAAGCATACTTTGCAATAGATATCAGAATTAGAATAAAGAAATGAGACAAAATGACTCAAAATAAGGCTATTTTGAGGAGTGTGAGACAGCTTAGGTTTTTGTTTGTGCCAGGGATCACATCTTTATCTTTCTGAGTTCAAGCTCTGAATTCCTGGTACTTTCATGCCTGCAAAATTTCATGTGAACTTGTCAGATTTATGTCACAGACTGGAAAAAAAACGAAAACTTACATCCAAAAAGTCTGGTATCATTTGACCAGGTCACAGAACTGCAAGTCTACTCAGGGGCTAAGCAGCATCTGATGGTACATCTGACAGGAAAAAACATCAGCTTCAAAGTCTTGTGATAAGAGAGAAGCATTCTGATTTTGGTTAATATTTTGCTTCACACTTTGAGCATGTGTGCTTTCCTCCATCAGGGAGACTCTGGAGGCCCACTGACTTGTGTAGAAAATGGCTCCTACTACGTCTATGGCCTTGTGAGCTGGGGTGATGGCTGTGGGTTAAAAAACAAGCCAGGAGTTTATACTCAGGTGTCAAAATTCGCCAGTTGGATTAAAGGTGTAATTGAGTCTTCATCGAGGTCACGTCACTAGGAAAGAGCTTTGGAATGACAAATGGTAAGATCGAGAGTTTAACTATATTTATTAATTCCCTAAATACCTCCTCTTTGACTAAAAGCATTACTGATATTCTCTCATGGCGTACATGGGGCATCCTTCATCACCACTTTGAAAACAGCCTTAAGAGTGTCAGCTAGAATGTCCACGACAATTTTTCAGTTGTGGGCTTTGAAATAAGCCCATGTTTTGTAGATCAGAAAGTAAAGCTACTCCATTTCTTCCCCAGACAAATCAAAAGCCCTGATATCATATTTATAGATCTGCTTTTCAAGCCATGAAAATTCTCCAAGCTCAGCTGCTGCCAGACATTTCCTCTTTCCCTCATGTTCCTGCCTAAGGTGTGTTTTTTCTGCACTCATTGGACCCTGATACCTGAAAGATATTGGTGTGTTCTTTTAAAGCTGGTACCATTTTTCACACACGTAAGAATGTGTGTGAATGGCTGAGTTTGCAAGATTGCAACCATTGGAGTTTCCTGATGAGGATCAGGCAGGACAATTAATTTTAAAAGCACTTTTGTGGGTAAATAACTACAAATTTCATTAGTGATGCATTTCAGATTGAAAAACCAATAAAGTTCCAGTACCAGAATTATCTGCTTTATTTCTGACTAGAGGATACTTACATGTTATGCTCCAGATCTACCATGGTTTATATGTGCTTAACCAGTGAGATCTAGTGGTACTAAATGCTATTAAAAAATCTGTCCAAAGCCATTGGATAATTTGGGGGTTCTCATAAGATATATCTGTCAAATTGTGTAATTTTAGCCCAATGATTCTGCACAGAAATTTGGAAAACAAGGGATTGGTATTAAATCAGGATATAAAGAATAGATTTGTTTGTGAAGAGTCAATTCCTTAAAATAGTAATGTCCATCTCAGTTGAATTTCAGGGTTTATAACTTTCTCTAAGCAGGTTTCTAATCTGTCGATAGCCACCCCCACTGCAAAGAATAATTCTGATTTTTTACTTTGGAAGGTTTGAAAAAACCTGAAGAACTAATTGTGATCTGAATACATCCAGATAGTCTAGAGCAGATTCCCTGATGTCTGCTAGAAGACCTGTCTTCGGGTAGTCAGTGATAACTTTGCTCCCACTGGCCTTGGACTCGTTCATCTCTTAAACCACCTGAGTCATGCTTTTGTGCTCTCTTAGGTCAATCGTGCCAATATTCCAGGATCATAAATATCCCCAAAAATTACAAACATGGAATAAGAGTCACCTGATTTATTCATTACAAATTATTTCATATTCTACCATCCATGGTACAAAGCTGAGCCTGCCAGTCATCTAGTACTAGTTTCATTTACAGCTTTAAATAAATAGCAGAATCTGAAATGAAATTATCAGTTGTAAATTGCAATGTTTTGGTTGCTTTTAAAAACAAAAATTCTTAAATGCCATCTATTGTGTTTCCCAGAAAACTGAAAAAACTACAGGATTTGCAGGACAAGATGAAAATCTATTTATGTTAAGTCATTTTACTTCTGATAGAACTGCATTTGCCTTCTCTTGACTTGCAGAATTTCTGAAGCATCAGGGTTGACTCCAGCTTGCTGAGATCCTTCTGTCTCCAACTGGTCCTGTAAAATCACACCCCAAAAAATTGTGAAACCAGCCAGTGAATAAGGGAGGGTTTAAACTATTATTCTATAACAATATTTTCATATTCAAAATTGCACAACTGGCAAAAAAAAGAGGAAAATCTAAATCACTGCTTTGCACTGAGTGAATTTCTGTAGTGAAGTACAAAAAATGGATCTGTTCATGTAAGTGAAATACCTCACATACCAAAGGACTAAATGTGCTCAAGTACTACTTCATATTCTGAACCTTAAACAAAAAGCAAACCAGCAAACACCTGAGTTCCACGTGGATTGCATACCTGTAGGTTTCCCTGGGACTATCAGATCATTTTCATACCCTTGACTTAAGAAGATATTGCCTGTAGTTCCCACCGTCTTCTTTACTCAACCATATTTCACTTATTTCCTGAGTAACTTTTCAGATGGGACTGTGAATCATGGATATGTTCTGTTTCTCTTGGTCTGGATTATTGTTTGACTTCTTACCAACATTAACAATTAAATAATTGAAGTATTTGCAGTGCTTCTCTTTTATTGTAGCTGAATGCTTCCTAACTGTAAGGGTTACAAGATTTCTGTATGGACTTCTGCTCTCTTGTGCTGGGACACTGCAGGCTGGGAGTCATCCCTGTGGAGGCAGGCAGAAAGAAAGCCTGGAAGATCCCTGCTTGTGCAATCTATAATCTTGAGCTGGACAGAGGCAGAGGAGGCTGGAGCATTGCCCCTTTGCACAAAGCCTCCCCCAGCACACATTGTGCTGTCAGGAGCCCACACTCAGCCTGTCAACACAGCTGCCAGCGGAGATCACATGGGAGCAAGGAACTACATGGCAGCATGTGGTTCTTGCTGAAATTAGGAAGAGAGTATGGGAGTTGCACGGGGAGTCCCTTCCATCTCTGCTTCTACTTTCCACAGAGGTACCAGGACACTTGGAGATCTGACATCATGCACAAGTTGGGGGAAACACATCCTGACACTGCTGACACTGCTGAATTCCCTTCAATGGCTCCTTCAAATTAAGATGTACACTAAGCCACGAAACTTCATGAGGGAAGCATACATATCCTGTGCAGATAATAGGGAGAACTGCAGACTCCAAGGAGCGTTCAAAACTATTAGAAAGGATGTGTGCAGGTAAGGAGCAGAGCTGTTGGGATTTGTGAGAAGGATGGCTTACTCTACTTCCAGCTCCAGGTGCGTACTGAGCAGAAGCACGCAGCAATCCCATTTCCCGAAGGTATGCCAGCTCAGCAGCTCTTCTTGCCATTTCAACCTTGTGAGAACCTGGGGGGGTCCAGCCAATGCCTCTGAGCCAGTTCAAGTCAGACTTGTATGTTACCTGAGAGAATGAAACATGCACCAGGATGTATTATTTTGTTGGGCTCTAACCAAATCACATGCCCTAGGTATTCAAAAGAGAGCATATAAAGAGCAGCAGAGTCAATAATAAACAAATTATTCATTTTCAGCAGACTGTGGTTCTTTCAAGAAGGTGATTTTGTTGGCAGATAAGGTTTGCAGAGGAGATTGCACAGACAGCTCCCAGCCCAGGGAAGAACAGTGTCACTCAGCCACACTTACATCACTCTGCAGCTTGTAGGCCTGCTTTGCATGTTTCACATTCAGCTGCTCAGGGTCACAAGTGTAGTGGTGCAAGGGCTGCCTGTAGTTAACATTGCTTGCCAGCTGCTGGCTTCTCCTGGCATGGAGGAATCCTGGCTGGTTGAGGTGACTCTGGAACTGTGCCGTGTTTAGGGGATAATCACTCCTGTACTGGAGGTCACTCTGGAGTTTGCCCACTCTGAGGACATGCCTGATTTTGGGATCATCATTTGCACTGAGGAGTCCAATCTGCTGGCCTCTGTCTCTCAGGAAGGCTTCTCTGTATTTGTACTGCAAGAAGTGCAAAGGAAAATCTCATTTTCACATTCAAATTACCTTCAAATTCTGTTATGAAATAACTTATCCTCCCCTAGCTATCAATCATGTTTCCTATAGTGCACAAAGACCAAGGGTTTGTTTGATATCAAACTACATCTCCTAATCTAACAAGACACTTTAGAAGAAAGACTTTTGTGCTCATTTTTAAAGAGTGGAAAGACTTAGGGGGCCCAAAATGCTCATCTCTCAAAAGTAATCAGAGATCCTCCTACTGTTGCGCCCTTGGGTACACACAATACACAGCTCAAGCAATGAAGCTCCTCCATCTTTAACTTTCTTGCCAACTGTGGTCTTCTGTGTTCAAAGATGACCCACTTTATCCTAGACCATGCTTTAACTATTCATAGCCTAATACCTATTTTATTTGATTAAATCATAATATGTCTCCTTCCCAAGAAAAACTCTTGGGACATAAAACAGAATGTCCTGGTATTGAACATTATTAACGGCAGCATTTAGTTGGAAATCTTTGCAGTTAACCAGCACTTGGTTTCATTGGATCACAAATTTTCCACGCCAGAACAAAGTTCACTCATGTCAGAATTCACCCATTTTTACAGGATGGGGTGGCATGGGAAGAGGATTGGGAAGTATTTGAAACAGAACAATTCTTACATCACTAGCAATCTCTCTCGAAGCCTTTGCTGTCTGGAATGGGATGGCGTCAATCCTAAAATCATAGCCAGATGCCCTTGTCTGTTCCCAAGATGTTTTATACAATTTCTGTGTTGAAAAGAAAAGAACAAAAGAGTCATTTCCCCCTGCAGTTTCTTAAACGCAGTCCCATAACTGCAATAATAAATGTTTTATCCTACTGGGCTTATTTGTATCAAGAGTCATCAGTACCATCTCCAAGGTTTTGATCCAGTTCCACAGCACTTCAACTTCTTTTCTATTCACCATAATGATAAAATGCTTCGCCTGAAAAGTGCCACCAGGGTTTCCTTTTGTACTTGAATGTGGTTGTTTTTGATGTGATTTAATTTCTATTAGAAACTGTGATGCATCAGTCACATCAATATTGCATTGATATTGCCCTTATTCTCTCTTTTGATGCATCCACTCGCAGTGTCTTGGGTTTCCTGGCATCATAATTTCAATACCAGTTATTTCAAGCTTTTCAAATGATCCTCGTCTCTATCCCCAGCCACATGTGGCTTCATTAACTCATGTGGAATAACAGCCGGTTCTAACATATTTAATGTGACTTTGAGGATGTGAATCACATTTACATCCTGAAGAGAAATTGCTCTAGATTTGGTTCTTCTTCCATTTGTAGCTTTCTTAAAATAGCTTCCAGTCTGCAGGTCCTACTACACAGCCATAGTATCTTAGCTGACACTTTTGGCTGTCCCTTTCTGATTTTATTATTTTGCTATTTGTAAGTCTTTGATTCATCCCTTCTGGGGTTTGTGACCATACGAAAAGAAGCACAAAATCCACTCCACATTTTAAGATAATCCTTTGTTTTACTGGTGAGTACAGTGCTGGGTGGTGATAAATTTGAAAGTAAATTGAGATGCTAGAAATCCTGCAAGCCACGGCAGAAGTAATGAAAGCATCACTGTACACCTTGCTAACAGGGCTGACCTATCATTCGTGTGCAATCCTTGCACACGATATTTGCCTTTTTACATTTTGCTCTATTGGTTCAAAAATGGAATTTCTATTTGTTTCTTTCACCTATCTCAAAGCTCCTTAAAAACTAAGGTCATTCTGACCCTACAGGTAAAGCCAATAGCTATTTAATCAGGGAACAGGACATTAGGAATAGACTGAGTTCCTCTGTATGAGATAATGTGGAAACAAATTCTCTTTAAACTAATTCCACTGACTGATTCAGTTACATCCAGATTGATGACAACTATGCCTAAGGGATCAGTTCAACACAGTGTTGCAGCTTCAGTAAGGTAGATTGTATAGTCAAGGAAAGAGGATTCTTCCTCCTCCCTCACTCAAACCAAAACAAAAGTACTTTAATTTGTAACTAACCTTATCTATAATAAAGGTTTGGAATTCTTAATAATAACTTACTGCTCTAGAAAGTTACATGAATGCTCAAAAGGAAAATTAGCAGACTTTTCTTGATTCCCCAGCCCAAACCTAGCAACACGGCTGTTCACTGCCTCTGGCTTTTCTAGTTCTGGCCAGGCTCAGGGAACCTGGCCTCTACATACATTAATATTTTTATTCCCAAACAAGTTGACCAAATCAGCTCCACCAGGGAGAAGGTTTACTCACATCACTGATGTAGAGCGCGTTCTGGCGGGCTCGGATGAAATCCGGATGATCAGGAGGCAGAGTGTACCTGTGCCTGTTCTCAGAACCTCCAGCCTTGTACAGCCTCTGTGGGGCCAAAAGTCATTGAATGCAAATGATACTGGAAGCAATGTCAAGACCAATTCTTTTATGCATTATGGTACAGCAAAAGATAAGATCACTTATACATTAAAATGGAACCTACATCATTGCACTGCAGGTAGCTCTTTTTGGCATGAATCAAACTTGGAGAGTCAACCACAGCAGTGAACTTCAGACTTTCTGGCTTCTGACGGTACTTTATCTGAGAGGGGAAGGAGGCAACAAAAACAAACAAAGGAAAACAAACACAAGATGTTTCTGTTAATGATATATGACAATTCCAAGAGTGTGTAAAAGCCACTTTCCTGAAGCTGCTCTTCTGCTTTAGTCTCAGTTGCTCTTTCAGCTAGGAACTGGGGATGCCTTTGTATCAGGCACCAAACTTTATGTGTGTCTGTGTGTCTGTGTGTGTGTGCATGAAGGACTTCCCACTGCAAATTCACATGCAAAAAGCTTTTGAACGCTACACTTTTGACAGATCATAATTTTTCTCCATTAATGCATGATACTGAGCAGGCAAATGCCCTTTCAGTGTGGTTGTCAGTGCTGTATCTTTCTATATAACTTCCATAACCACCTGCTTAGAATTTCATAATGGAGTTTCCTGCATTTATTTATTGCTACATGCTTTGCTTATACTCTTGTGTTTCATTTGGAATGGAAAATATTCAGCAGGTGTCACACAGTGGACTTGCGTCTCCCGTTCTGCTTCTTGGTAACTTACACCTTGTATAAACAGGCTCCCACATCAAAAGGAAATGATAAGCTACATTCGTAAGTGTCATGTAACGAGGAGCCTTGATGGTAAACAATTCCTACAGACTTGCTATCCCATGAAAGATTTATCAGTTACCTCACTGATGAGCTCTCCAGCCTTCTTTACGCTTTCTATCTGTGGAGATCTCAGAGCCATCCAACCAACTCCTTTCATGAAGTTCAGGTCTGATTTATAGCGATGCTGTTAAAAATGAGAATCATTAACTATCAGTTTTATATCCACAGCTATTAAGGTTTTTTTTTTTTTTTTAACTCCCTGGTTCATATTCACATTTTGAGGTTTTTCATTTGCCATGCACATATCAGATCGTAAAGCCAAACTGTTTGCATTTGTTCGTTCCACCAGGAATTAAATAATGTATCATATGCAAGTTACAAGAGAAGGCCCCACGAGTGAATTAGTATGACTCAAAGCAGTAAGTAATAACCTGTTTGTACTGGGCGTAAAAGAACCTCTTTTGAAATAATTTTATGAGGTGAGTTCAAGTCAGGAATACTAATTATTTTATCTGGTTCACGGTTCCTCGTTAACCCCATTTCTAGGAAGACACATTACTCTTCCTTTACTCACATTAAAGGCTCGCTTTTACCTCTAATCTATTAAAGAAAATCAGACAGACCCAATAAAAAGTGAAAGTCAGCAAAGTGCCCGCAATCCCAACAATTCTGACTTCACTTCAGAGTCATGGTGTCTCACTGAGTGACTTTAATCCAATCACGCATTTTTCTTTTATTTTTGTTCTCCCCTCTATGTGAAAGGACATGACAATCAACTAACTCATGTGTTGTACATTACTCTACTAGGCAGTGAGGGTATCAGGCAAAATCATCATCACCACTTGTCTGAATTCCTGACTTGGGGTTCTAAAGGCAAGAGCCAAGTACTGAGGTTCTTACTCACATCCTATCCTGTCCCTCTCTAGACAAGCTGAGAAGCACATGCTGGTAGGGTCCAAAAGAAAGATTTTACCTCACTCTGTAGCATGTGGGCTCTTTTGGCCCACTTCATCTTCATGTCTTCAGGGAGTGCTGTAAATTCATGGAGTCTCTTTCTGTAATCTTGATCACTCGCCAAGGCCTGGGCTTTCCTGGCATGGACGAGATTCACCATGTCCATGGGCAGATGGAACTGAGACCACACGTCCTGGAATCCCTTCTTGTACTCTTGTTCACTCTGTAATTTGGCAGCATGCAAGCAGTGCAGCAACCTGGTGTCATCCAGAACACTTCTGGCGCCGATGTGTTTTCCTCTCTCCATCACAAAATTGTGCTTATATTTGTACTAAGAATTTTAGAAAAAGGGTAAAAGTGAAAATGTGCCAAACTTAGACCAGCTATTCCAGCTAACTAACTTTGTATAAATTACTGAAACATCTATGTTTCCTGTAAAACCAGCCAAGGTATGTAGCACTAGAAAGCAATTGTTTGAATATCTAATAGCTCTCAAATTTAAATACCACAGGAGCTGCAACATTAAAGTTAAGCGCATCATAATGTATTTTCTGAATATGCCCAAAGCATTGATCATGTTTAACCTCAAATCATGTGCTTTTATTATCTCTCTGAGAATTTTATTCCCATTGCTAGGAATGAAAATGTAAGAGAAACAAACAAAAGACAGAAGAAAAAAGAACTTATACAAAAGCGAAACACTGTGCACTCTGTAGCCTTCAGATTTGCAAAAGCCACCCAGCTATTTTAAAGAGTAAATTCAGTTTTCCTGGAAAGAAAAAGAACCAGCAACCCCTCATTCTTGTCTTAGCTGGGACTATGACTCTCCCTGTGATCTTGCATTTATCCTCTCTGTGAAATAGTGATGATGATGATAATGCTTATTTATACAACATCAACAGGGTGCTTAGAACTTTAAAGGGAAGGCCTGGGCCCTGAAGAGTTCATAATGTAGTTAAAATGGGATAATAACACTTATCTACCACACAAGAGAGTTGTGAGGATTAAATTACAGCATCTAATGTTTATAAAGTGCTTCCAAGATGAAGGGCCAAATTCAGATCTGTTGTAAGTGGATGTAATTCTATTATGGACTTGTACCCTCTAGAGCAGATCTGAAGCTGTAACCAAAAGCACTCTGCAAAATATGGTTAAGTACATATTATAAATTACAACTAGAAATGGTTGCTTCACTAAACAAACACATGTGAAATATATACATATTTTATAACATTAAAATAAGCAACTAAATACTACACAAAATGAATACTTTTTCCTCCTTCCTAGAATTTATTAAATATCTTGTGAAGGAAGGATGGACTTAGGCTTTCTGAGAAATAGATAGCGCCATGTCTCAGTGTTCTGCATGCAACAATCCAAATGATAGGATATTTATAGGGATGAGATGTTTTGTTTCCTCTATTTCAGAAGTTAAGGGAATACATACGTACAGGAACTTGTACTGATTTTTACTTCCTAACCAGACAGGTAACTCCTGATTTTTTGAAATTCAAAGAACCCTCAGCTTTTTTCGACTTCATTTCAATTTGGAAACACTAAAACACTTCAAAAAGTCAGCTCAAAACAAAATGGACAGAGTTACTGGGCACATTATAATATGAGGAGCTGAAAGCCTGAAAAGGAGCAGAATCCCCATTTTTTTCTGTTTGCAAATACTTTAATTCATTTGCTATTTCCCACTGGAAGATGTTTAACCTGGCTTGGTTCCCGACTAACAGCGATTCTTCCTCTTCTTTTTTTTCCTAATTCACACAAAGAATCTCATTCATAAGTAATATATTCTGTCTCACACTTGTCTCACATGGTTATGGAGTTGCTTTAGTTCAGTAAAATCTGCTTTAGACATTGTTTTACATGAAGTTAACAGAAATTAGGCAAGAAGGGAGGTTGAATCATTCAACTCACATCACTGGCAATTTCTCTGGAGGCCCTGGCAGTCTGGAACGGGAGTGCTTCCATTGTCAGCTTGTAGCCTTGAGCACGTAGATTATGCCAAGATTCTCTGTATTTTGCCTAAAGTAGGAAAGGCACATGTAGACTGCTGCTTTACTTTTAAATGCACAAAGGAACAAACAAAGGAACCATCTTTCATTTGTTATTCTGTGTTACAGTCTCATTCTTTATAATCAAAGGATTTTTTTTTAAATTATCTTTGGGAAATCCTACTAACTCAGACAAAACATGTCTCGTTCTTTATGTAGATTTAATTTACTCACAACCGTATATATGCTAATGGAGATAAATATCATTATAATCAAATCAGGGAAAGCATAAATAGACTAGACCTCAAATTTCCTCTACTTATCCATCTTCCTTGCCACTGCACAATTCATCCTGCATCTGAAATAAGTTGTGAGAAATACAGAACAAATTCTTACATCACTGAGGATGGCTGCATTTATCCTTGCCCGTGTAAACTCTGGCAGACCCAGTGCTGGTGTGTAGTGATGCTGACTCTCCTCTCCTGCTGCTTTGTACAGGCGCTGAGAAAGAGATCAAAGAGACAACTGAAATTAATTTCCTCTCTTGTTTCAATAATACAAAAGCAGAACTTAAGTTGTTAATGATTGCAACAACTATAGTCAGCCATTGCTGAAAATAGCTGGGAGTGTATCATTGAAATTGTAAAGTTTTTTTCTGGGCATGAAGATGTGGGGCTTTTGTTGGGCATAAAGAACATTTACACTAATTTTTATAAATATATGATGATGCCAAACCACTACATTCTTAGCCTTGCGTTGTTATATTCCCAGCAGGGCAAAAGTAGACCTAAGAATGTTAAGGGCATCATGAATGTGTGTGAAGTAAAAGGGCAAGCATTTCTGGTAGACTGGGCTTATTTCTTAGCTTGAATTTTTTTCTCATATTACTATATACGATTTTGACAATTTGTCTATAGTTTTTGTCTTGTTTTTTCAGAATTTAGAGAAGTGATTCTTTTTTTAGGAGCCCTCAAAGGTGGATCATACTATGCAAATGAGCTCCCTCTAGGACACCCCACAGTCCTGATTTTTGAGTCTGTTTCACACAAAAAAACTTGATAATAGAACTCTATTGTATGGATACTATGTGAGCCTTTTGAAAGAGATTGAATTGAAAATGGTATTAAATGTTTGGAAACAAACAAAAAAAAAGTGATCTAACTGTGAAAAAGCACAAATCAGTGATGCTTGTGCTTTTTTTTTGATGCACAGAGCAGGGCTGTCTCTTTCCCATTTCTCCATCCCCAGCTTGCTGCATTTTGAAAAGCGTATTTTCTGATTCACGTTAGGAGAGCCTACCTCATTAGCAATCATGTTGCTGAATTTTGCATGAAGGAGGCCAGGAGAGTCTGTCACCGATGTGTACTTGAAGGAATGTGGCTGCTGACGATATTTACTCTGAGTTACACAAAGAAAAATGAGCAGAATAAGTAAACTATCTTGTCAGACATGGGATTTTTTTCCAATTCCAGTGGCCTAGTACTGCGTCCTGTGCTGAAAACTCTGGTTTGTCTATTAATCCTTAGCCTAATTTACCTTTTGCTGTTCTGAATTAAGTGCATTCAAGTCTCACAGGGGAAATGAAAAGTAAATAGGGAATAAGACGTGGAAGAAAAGGAAAGCGCTGCTGTGCTGAATATGTTGGAAACAGTAATGAGGTTATTTCACTCCTTGGTGTCATTAACCCAGGGTAGTGGAATTACAGCAAAGGCAATCCAATCCAGAGAGAGAAGGAGCTGCACAAGCCCACTGAACTTTTTTGTGAGAAAAAAAAAGCTTCACCTTGTCTGTGGCCCTGTGTCAGAATTGTGAACAAAACAACTGCAAGATCCCTGCAAGCAGGGATCCATTCCCTAGAACAAAACTCTTATTTTTCCTCATTTCACATCTATGTGAATATGAGCAAAAGATGCAAGATTTGAAACTAGGAGAGACAGTATGAAGAGAACACAACAGATGAAATAAAGATCCAGTTAAAGAGGGAAAAAAACAATAACACACAAAAGCAGCAGGTGAAAGACTGACTGTAAAGCAGGAGTAGAGATGATGGCAGTGTAATGTACTGAGCACTGCACAGCTCATTCTGATTTTGGAGAAACAGTACAAGGTACTTTTACAGATAGGCACTGCTTTATTTCTAGCCGGAAAAGCCCATTTAAATTCTAAAACAAATAACACAAAATAACCACCTCCTGGGTCTGAAACACAGGAGAAAAGACTTACAAGGCAAGTTAGCAAAGTTTGCAAAGCCTAAAACTCCATCAGGTTCACCCATCTGCAGTCAGGACACGAGTGGAATGATCAAACACAAGGGGAGGGAGTCTGGCATTATCCAGCGAGTCACTTTGCCAGCCCAGTCTAATAGAAAGACATCTGGCAAACTCTTGTTCGTAGTGGAGAAATCAAACCCCTCTTTTGTTACCTCGCTGATGAGTTCAGAAGCTTTCTTCCTTCCTTCAATCTCCAGGGCCCCTGGAGTAATACATCCAACGCCTCGCATGAAGTTCATGTCAGAGCGATATAAATTCTAAGGAAAACCAAGCAGAAGTAATTACAAGTTTGCATTTGAGTTGCCCTATATTTATTCACCCTAAAATACACAATAAATCCATTAAAATTAGTATCTACCACAGAGAATTGGTACACATTGCCCTTAGATCTTGTGTTTATGAATGTGTCTGTGTGAATACAGCCCTGAGAGATCAACAGCACAGATTCAGGATTCTGAGCACTACTGAGCCTCATGAGAACCAAATGATGCTCATGATGCTCAACTCCTATCTTCCATTTGTAACCTTGAAAAAACCTTTTCTAGGTACATGAATTTTATTCATATACAATATATAAATCACAGGTAGATATTATTGATTTATAAATATATATAAAATAAGATCAGTTTATAAAAACATAAGCAAATACCTTTAAATACCTTTAAATAAAATACTTAAAAGCTAGCAGCTTTTAAGTAAGGGAAACTGCAGACAAAATAGCTTTGATTTTTAACAGTTCTGAATGGTCATAATATAAACAAGGAATACTAAGGAAAAATAGCACTGAATCACTGCATACACTTCATTAAAATACTTTCCAGACCACCAAACCTAGCAAACCTAACTTTTTCAAATGTTACCTTCAAACAATATTATTTCATTTGACAATGAGAAGGGTGAGGTGTAGGATGAATGGAAACCTGCCTCAGAATCTTTGATTATGTGTGTTTCACCCAAATTAGGGCAGCACAACTGGCATCTGATATTACACTTGTTTGGACACAGTCTGCCATCTCTAAGCCTGTTGGCTGAAAGTGTTAAACTGATTTACAGTAACATTTTGTGGTTGACTACATTTTCATGTAGACCAGATATGGTTTTAAGATACAGCCCCTCCTGAGGTCTGCAGGGGCAATGAGAAAAGCCCTTTTCTCAAGGCTGGGCCTAATTTGTAAGTCATTATCCAGTTAAATTTACTCAAGACTACGTAGGGAGTTAATTCATCCTTTTTAGAATTTCAGTGGATATGTCATGGGCCAGAGCTTATAACAGTCATACAAATCAAATCTTTCTTGTGAAAGTACACATGAAATTTCAGCCAGATCCAAACCAAGTTGTAAATACCAATTGGTAAAGGGGTTACATGTTAAGCAAGACCTTGAAAATGGTATTTTTACCAACAGTGCAATCATCCACACTTGCAAACACTTCTCTACTCAAAGACTACTCAGCTTTATCTCTTGATGTAGTGTGATCACACACATTGTTCCAACACCCAGTAAGATAAATGTCTCATTCCTAAAGGCAACCAAGGGGGACCAGCCATTGTTTATCCCTCAGCTGCTGCCCAAACACATGGTGCCAGATCTTGCACCAGAACCAGCAGGGAAACATCCCTGGGACACTTTGCAATCACCTCACTCTGCAGTTTGTAGGCGTTCTTGGCACAGCGCAGCCTCACATCGTCAGCCAGAGCCGTGTACTGGTGCAGCAGCTGCCTGTATTCCTGCTCACTGACCAGAGCCTGGGCTCTCCTGGCATGCACCAAGTGTATCATATCCAGGGGCAGGTGGAAGTGAGACCTTGTGTCCTCAAAACCTTGCTTGTATTTCACCTATCAAATGAGAAACAGGTCACATGGATATCACAGCAAAGTAATGAAAATTCAGGTTTTGATCAGAAGAGACGTTCCTCGTATTTCTTCCGTTTTGCAGTGTAAATTATTCTTTTTAAAACAAGTTCCCTGGCTTGTTTAACCATACTGTGAAAGATCAATAATTGTAATTAGAATATGTGGCAGCCTATTCTTCATCAAAAAAATAGCCATCTATATTATATTCAATTAAGCTAATTTATTTAGCTGTTTATTTTGTTGTTAAAACTGGATACATTGAATCTATAAAATTAACCAAACTAGCAAGAGAAGTCCTAATGCACTGCATTTTCAGAAAGTACCACAAAGAGGGGCAGCTACTGCCTGAGTAAAATATGCAAACAGCCTTATTTACATTAGAATTACTATAAATGCTCAGTCAAAATATTTGTTGATTTGGCCCTTTTCATTTCATAATTTTAAACTAATATCTAGTGCTGGGTTGGTTTTTTCACTTCTTGTCTCTGTCCAGAAGAAGAAAGGCGTAGAAATCTTCAAAGAACTTTTTTCACATGACATTTCCTAATCAGATTATGCAAATTTGAGATGTTCAGGCTGTTCATCAGGATAATGAACATCCAGAGTTATTGGTGGTCATCAAATGACTTAGAGTAAGCCTGACAGATGGATGAATTCTTCAGACACTTTCTATTACCTGTATGTCTAAGCCTGCCAACAATACAGGACCAGCACTTCTGAGAGCCATGAACACACTCCCATATATTTCACTGCTTTCTGGATCAAGCCACAGTTTTCAAAATGCACTGAAGAGTTACAATTCTTATAGCAAACAACACATTATGTGATTCTTAGCACATGCCAAGACCAGGTGAGAACCATTCCCCAGCCAAAAAGGTCCAACTTGAAATCCCACAAAATAATCCATCCTTCAGTCTTTCAGAAAAACAATAGATTGAAAATAGACACTGAATAACTAATTTATTCTACTTCTTTTCAAAGACCAGTGCTAATTCTCAGTTAGACCTGCCTCTGAGTGATGCTTTCACAGACTGAAATATTCTGTGCTAGGCAGCAGAGGTATGGAGCAGGGGAGTGTGCTGGAACACAGGCTTCTTTTACTGACAAATTAATGTTACTGTAAATAATGTAGAAAAATGGCAAGAGTATCATGATTATATTAAAATATCTGGAAAGTGCGACAGAAAGTTTTAAATAAGTAGGCTATTCCACAGCTTGTCCACAGCTAAGTGCATCTTCCTAGAGGAACTACTCAGGAAACCAAAAATGCCCCCATCTTCTTTCTTGCACTTACATCACTCTGCAGAGATGTTGCATGGACTGAATGAGCAATACGAATGTCACCATCCAGGCCACACGAGCCAGCCATCTGCCCTTTCATTTTCTGAAATGCTTCCTTATATTTGTGCTGAAAAGGAAGGAGGAACAGAAATGTGGATAGGAGTGAAGAGAAGTATTAGTCCAGCTGTTAAAACCTGAATAAAGGGGATTTCTTACAGTGAATTCTGACAATACTCAGTGTGGTAATAAATTTGAATGAACCCTCAGTGGGTTCCAGGAAGACCTCACCCAACTGCAATCCCTGTCACTGTCCAGTCACTGCAGCAGGTAAGCTGCTCAGCTTTACTTTCACAAACCTGCCTTTGCTTATTTACCAATAACACCTCACTGCAGCTGCACCTCCAAAAGCACCACTAACTAGTCTGAGGCCAGATGTCTCCCAGATGCAGAGCTGGCTGGATGTGCTGCTTCCATCAAGAGTCACTCAGCAGGGCAGATGCAGCCTGGAGTGACTGACAGGTCCTACTGGACAATATCAGCCATAAGTTCACGTACATCACTGATGATTGCACCCGAAGCCTTTGCTGCCTGGAAGGGGATGGCATCCAGTTTCAGCTGATAGCCACCATCTTTCATCCTCCTCCAGGACTCCTTGTAACGAGTCTAGGAAATATGGAACAGAAATAAAAAAGAGTTGCTGCTCAGAGGGGTGACATGGCAGCATTTTTGAGATCCTACAAATGTTACCACGTGAGTTTCATTCTATTCTAATGCAGAGGGCAAACACAAATGAAACTATCAACGCACAACAGAAATTATTGCAAAACAAATGTCCATTATAAAAGACTCTTAGTTCATTCTCAATCTTTCTAATGTAGGTGAAGTTGTATAAGAAGTTTGATTTCCACATTACTTCAGAAATATTTAAACCATAGAATGATATATGTATTAGGAAAAGAAATTCGGTATTATTTCCTATTTAGGACCAACAGCAAAGCTCTATCAACTTTTACACTTTTCTTTAAAATATTAAAGGTCATGTTTATACCTCACTGATATTCATAGCATTTAATTTGGCCTGAAGGATTTCAGGAAGGTCTGTTGTTGGTGTGTACTGATGCTTTATACTCTCTCCATGTTCCTTGTACAGCCTCTGCAAACAGAGATGAATTTCAGTAGCAAGTACTCACTACATGTTCAATCATTAGTTCAAACAAAAACATTAACAATTAGGTTTATGGAAAGCAAACACTACAGAAAAGCAACTGAAGCATTAATAAATACAGGTAATTGTATCAGTCAAAGTGGATTCAAAAGGCTTTGGGAGTCTGATACACTTATCAGCTAGAGTATGCTAGAGAGGAGCTCCTTGAAGTTTTGAGTGTGTAAATCAATGTATATGAAAATTTAGATATTTGAATATTAATTTGATAAAACTTCTAACATATGTGAGTAGGGAGAAAAAGAATAAACAGCAGTCATTAAGGATGTGCAGCAATGAGTGGCCCACCAACACTTTGAAATTCCACAGAAATCCGGGGAGTTGAAGTTCCTCAAACATCTCTCTCCAAAGGTGTTCACTTTTAGCAGATAAATGGGAGGTAATTATCTGTGCAATTACTCCAAATTTATTTCCAGAGTTAGTTGCAAGGGGGTGCTCAGTAGTCAATGGAATAAGATTCGAAAGCCTCAGAGGGTGACTTATTCCATCATAAAAGGGGTGTCTGTGTGTGCCTCTAATATCAGCCCTTGGAGGAAGAACACAGGGCTGGCCCAGGAACAGGTAGCTTTCAGATGTCTGCAGACAGGTAAGAAGAGTTCTGTGCAATGAACTGGAACTTCCCCAAAAATGGCTGTGCAGAGTTCTCCTTTCCATATTACTTTTCTTTCCTAGCCTACTTTTCTTCTTACATTGACACCATAACTTTCAGATGGGTACAGACACATGGCCTTACATGTGACCCATGTCTGGAGCACCTGCCTTGCCTTTCCCAGGCTATAATTTCTGCAGGAGAGTTCAAGACCCTGTAGATCAGAATGAACCCCTCCATTTCACCTATCTGACACCTTTTTAGCAGCTGGGCCCACTTGTATTGCAGCTCTGTAAGAGGAAAATTAATGAGAACTCCATGTGTGAAGAAGTAGAGCACCACTCTGATTTTGACTGTGGCTCAGTGGAACAAAATGACTTATATTTATCCTGCCTGAGATGTAAGCCTTTTGGATCTTATTAATTAAACCAAAGGCACAGACACCAAAAGTATTACAATAGCATGTGTTTTACACAAAGTCTTTCATCTTCTCCTTCACTTTAAAAATATCTATTTTCACTATAAAACATCCTCTTATGTTTGAAACTTGTCTTTTTTGAGTGACTTTTGCTTATTATTCACTTCTGTATTATCCCAGTTAAGTCTACAATATTTTTAAATCGCTCTTCTATTAAAAATAAACATGTATAAACACCAAACAGCCTCAATTCTTCCCTTTAAGGTTTCCCCTCCTGGATTTCTCTCTCAGCAGGATGACAGCTTGAAATAATTTATTTTTTCTTCCTTGTCATGCTGCCTTACATTTTGTTTCCAAATAATATGCAGAAACTGAAATTTGAAAAGTCTGTTTGAAAAGGGGAAAGAATCCCAAATGTGTTGAAAAGGGGGAAGAACCCCAAATGTGCTCTTCCTTAACTAATACCAAAAGGCCAAAATTCTTTAAAGGTCGAAGGTCAGTCTTACTCCTAAATTTTACTTCTGAAAATAAATGGGACAGAAAGAGCTTTCTGTATGAAAATCCCATTCAGTTCTGTGGGATCTCTGTGGCTTCCCAATCCAAGCTAGAAATGTGCTCTTTGTGGGATGCACCACACCAGAATACAGAAGTTCCATGGTTCCCAAGGATAATCTCAGAGAAAGAAAGAGAGAGAAAGCCAGTGCTTCAATCAGGTCATTCAAAGAGGATACCACTCTTATAATCATAATGTATATACATTATAACTTACATCCACAGCCTGGTTATAACTAATTCTAGCCTGGATCATCTCAGGAGTGTCTTTAATACTGGTAAACTTCAAAGCATATGGATGCTGACGGTACTTCTTCTGTTGAGCAGAAAAAGATCAAAGCTGTGAATTTTGTGCTGCTCTTTCATGCTATTTGAAAGAGAAAAATCATAGGTTGCTGGAGATTAGAGTGAATTTGTGAACATAATTATTATTCCTCTTTCCTCATCTTTATGTCCTAGGTACTTTCAGATTAATATTTGTTTCAATTTAACAATAACCTTTTGCCAATTAATATTAATCTTTAAATATAAGAAAAATATTTCAAAGCCAGGTTCTGCTTACCTAAATACTCCAGAACTCAGGATTTTAAAATCTTTTTTCGCATTACTTCAAATAGAGTATGACAAATTGTATTTTTAATTTATAGTTTCTTTAAGCGAGAAATTATATACAATTGTGTTAATAATGGCAAGTATTTAACTAATTGTTTAGGGGTTTAGGTTACCTTCTAAAACCTGCAGCAAATCTGTGCAGTCATTGACACTGTACCTAATTGTTATGGCGTATCTTCTAGATAATGACATTCATTTTGTTTGCTGTTAAGGACCCATAGTAGCTTCTGAGAGGCCTTGTTATAATTAGGGTATTTGCAGTTCAATGGAAAAATGACATTTTTCCATTTGGCCAGGTCACTAAAAGCTTCCCTTCCTGCAGGAGTTGTGTTAAATCCATCAATACCCTTATCACTTCTCCAAACAGCACATACTAAATTTTCCAAATGCCTGAGATGAACTCGTGGCTTGTCGTTTTCCTTTAAACTGAGCTGTGACCCACAGAAGTTTATTTGAAGCAACATCTTGACCCTTTGAAGACTAAAAATACTGATGTAAAACACATAAGAACTTTAAAGTATTATAAGCTTATAAGTAATGTTTTGGTTTCCAAAAGCATCTTAAAAATGCATCTTAAAAATGAGCAACTTACTAAGTTTAACTGGGGACAAAAGTGGTTTATGCCTTGCCTTGATCAGATCTGGAGACAAAGCAGAGTTGACTGGAACATCTCTGCATAAAATTGCTAGAAATTCTATTCTGGCTATTATTTTTAGCAGTATTAGAAAGGCTAGTCACTGTGTATATGTAGGAAAGGACAAGACTCATAGCAACCTAACATTACTCAGTACTCACAAAAAGGTTGAGATGAACATAGGGGGCCAAATTTCTACTCAGCAGTTTTCACTGCTGTAACATCCAAATGGAATACCTATACAGATCCACAGTTACTGTTCCAGCTGGCATTACTGTACCAGCTTTTATAAAGCTACCTTGCTTGACACTGGCTGAGGATCTCATTTATTGTGTCTAAAAAAATCATCCTTCTTATCAACAGATGATTACATGGAGGAAAAAACAATAGTGTTAGCAATCAGTCAGTTATGAAAGGATGACTGTATTTTTCTGAGACACTGCAGACTGAATGGACACACAATTCCTGTATCATAGTTGTTGAAAAATCACAGGATTCAATCTCTTACAGCAACAAATTTGGCCAGCAGGACTGCCTCTGAAGTAACAGAAACAGAATTCTATTAACTTTTTAACCATTTCCACCAGAACTTCATTTGAAGGCCTCGTGGGACAGGCACAAACTATTCAGGAGTCCACCTTCTCCTGTAGGTGATATTGGTTATAGGGAGGAATAAGGATGAAAACTGCTTGGACTGACACATAGCTGCAGATAGAGATATCAATATGAATTTCAATAGCTAGCATGAATATATATGAAAAACGAGCATGAAGGAAATGTGTATCTGTTATAAAAGAAGGTTCTGGGTCCAATGACTCCATCTTTTCATCGTCTCTCCTGTTTTGCTTCATTAAAAAGGTAGGCTAGTGGGTAGCAATTGAGCACTGCTTGATTGCCATTATTATTCATAATATCATTTGTCACCTACTTTGTTTTTGCAAAGGCTATATGGACTCCTACTGGTATGTGTTTGGTATCTGGTTTCCCTCTAATTACCAGTCCTATCCCTGGTTTTGAGGGCTTTCATGTGGTATGCCTTTTTCTTTCCCCTTTGAGTGGAAATTATTTTAATTTTATACAGACATTTTGCACGCATTATGCAGCAAATTCTGTTACATGCTGTCATGAAATCTCACCTCACTAATGAGTTCTCCTGCCTTCTTAGCCTGTTCCACATTTAATGACCCAGTGGCTATCCATCCAGCTCCTTTCATCCAGTTCAAATCTGCTCTGTATCGGTTCTGACAAAGGAAAGAAAAAAGTCCCATTGTTGGTGTTCATACACTTAAAATGCCATTAAAGGATTCAGACATCTCCAGAACAACAATGAACTCAAATAAGTGCCTGCTTTTGTTTTATTCACTATTGCATAGTTGCAAGGAAAGCAAAAAAAATACAGAATGAAATAGAAGTGTAAGGACTCACCAGCATTTGTGCAATGTGCTTAGCAAGGTAATTTTTTAAAGTGGTCTACACCTTACTGTTGTTTGCAATTTTCACTCTAACCTCGGTTTTATTGTATGTGGAGCACTCTTTAAAAGATCATCCATGACTTGCAATAAAAAGAAAATTACACTCAGCATTTCCCAAACCATACCCTTTTGTTTTACTGGACAGAAAGCATTTTGTTTTGTTTGTTTTTCCATGTGCCTTTAAGGAAGAAGAGTACAGGGGCACTTCTCACTTTCCTCACAAAATGTCTCCTACCAACAGTACTGAATTTCAAACGCATGGCTATAAATCAGGTTTCTCAAAGATGTCACAAAGGTTTCAGCAGCCATACCTCAACAAGGCCTATAGACATTTCCATCTCAGTCTCCTTGAAAAGTTCTGACTTAAAACCTCTGAATGGAAGTCTAACTGAACTGTTTACAGTATCAGAGAGTTCATCTGATGGTTACAGCTCAACATGTGGTCTCCATATGGAATTTTATCACCAATTTTATCACCATACATTATTTAACCTCCCTGCACATTAGGAAACAAAACTAAATGTACATCATATAGGAATCCTAGTGTTTTATTAGCATTTGAAACAGGCTTTGAAGAAGCCATGCTCATAAATGGAGTTATATCCCTCCTCAAAAACACTGCACAACTTAAATATGAGGAAATAAGCAGTTAATATTTACTGTTAATATTCACCGCTCAATAGCTGAAAATTAGGTGCATAAAGATATCATGGCATTTAAAGGATAAACATCTCAAGAAATTCAGCCTAAGTGGGACTGAGAATGGGCTGGATAAGAGGGTGTTGAAATAAGTTAAGCTCTGGACTTACATCACTCTGCAATCCGTACGCCCACTTGGCCCATGCCACTTTCCTGTCGGTAGGCAGGACTGTGTACTGATGGAGAGAGGTCTTGTATCCTATATCTGTGGCCAGATTCTGAGCCTTCTTGGCATGGACAAGGTTAACCATATCCATGGGGATCTGGAACTGGCTCTTGGTGCCCTCAAAGGCCTTCTTGTACTCCAGATCACTCTGCAACTTTGACATCTGCAGGGAATGAGCCATCTGCGAATCTTCCTCCACAGCTTTTACTCCGATGAGCTTGCCCTTCATCTTCTCATAACCTTCCTTATACTTAACCTGTGAAGAAGAAAACAGACCAAGAGTAAATGATCTGAACTGCCAAAATGACAGCTCTACTGGCAGTAAAGCAATGGTTTGTCAGTGGTGTGACATGCTGGGTCCTCAGTACAAGGAAGCAAGAAGATCACTTGCAAAACAGAACTGGAATGCCTTAGAAATTAGTGTCTATAAAGAATAAGCCCTTTCTTGACTAAAATATGTTCACAAAAACCTCTAAGAAATATTTTGTTTTTGATTCTTTCCAGGAAAAACAACATTCTTCAGGCATGGAGGTCAGAAGGTTCTTTCAGGAATTTTCTGGCCAGGCATAGATGTATTAAGTTATGATGTTTCACAGGAGATTTCCACTTCAAGTTCTAAAATTCACCCTTGGGTCAAAATGAGAATAGAAAAACACAGTCAGCATGTGGTGAAAAGCTCAGAATTGCTCAGAGCAAGCCTTCTGACTAATTACAGAATGCCAATCACCCAGACAACTCCTCCATCACTCGTTAGCATGAATTGAGTGAGGGTGGCTCACGGCACTGAGACATGTGTGACACATCCCCAGCACTAGCAGCAACCTGGACTGTCAGCTGTCCTGAGAAAAAAGAAGGCTGATGGAGTCCATACTCACATCACTTGCCAGATCCCTCTTTGCCTTAGCTGTCAGGAGTGACAAAGCATCCAAACGAAGCACAAATCCTTTTTCCTTCTGCTTCTCCCAGCTACTCCTGTAGAGTTTCTAAAGAGATGACAACAACACAATTTCTTTATTACTATCAGTCCATTCCACTTGTTCTATACTCACAGTGAAAGCTCTCAAGTAATGAGCCCCTCCTACACTCCATGCCTAGAAACCACATGGCTACAGATCAGATCTTGGTGTCTTCCCTTACATCCTGTAACTGTGGATATTGTGGTTACTGCAACCCCAATATCTCACTGGTTCCAGTGAAGCTGTCAGTGTGCCACTCACCTGGAAGCATGTAAAAAATGCACAGCTTCAAGCCCTAAAAGTGGCAAGTCTTCAGAACAGCAGATGTGACTGCTATTTATTAGCGGCATGTAATTAATTTTCAAGTTTTTATATCTAAAACATGAGGACGTTCTCTCAGAAAAAGAACATGACTTTTACCTACAGAACAAGTATTTCACAGAGGAGTGAAGGAAACAGACAGTACCTCACTGATATTGACAGCATTTGCTCTGGCCAGCATGAAGACAGGGTCATCTTTGCTGATGGTGTACTGATGGAGAAACTGCTCTTTCCCTGACCTGTAGGCAACCTGTCCACAGGAGGCAAAGCAGGGTCAACAAGCAATAGTCCACATTTAATGTTGAAGGAATACTGGTTAAAACATCCCAAATACTCAAGGATTTGTAAGGGTTAACTTATTTGGGAAAGTTATTCTTTAGCATCTTGAAGTTTTGTGTTAAATATGGATTTAAAAACTGACCCACAGAGTCAGGTTGACCAAACTACTCATGGTTAAATTTCATGGACGCCGTGAATCAACACATGTATCAGGATGCTTTAATTTTATTTCCCAAAGTTAGCTACTTACTACTGCCATCTATAAAGCTGACAGCAATTCATACTCTATACAAAATGCATGCAAGGACATATTTCACCCGATGTTAAACTGCAGCTACTTCTTGGGTAGAATTAAAGTCTTTAATAGGACATAGAAACAGAGAATTCTAGGCATGAAATGAAGAACACTAAGCAATTGAATCTGCAGAGAACTTTTGTGACCTAAATGTAATTGCTGACACAATACTCCAGTGAGGACTAACATTCCAACTTTGAATGAAAACATCAAGGAGCTTTTATGATCCAAGTAGAAATCATCCCCATTTTATATCCCAGGGCTACAACAGCAGAAAAATTAACTGCTCCGTTTTAGTCCATGGAGGAGCTGTTTAAAAACTATGAAAATATGCCCCTTTTCACAAAGTGTTACATTTCTTACATCCCACAGAAGAGGAAGTCCCTCTATAAAGCTCTAAATCTATAGTCACTATTCTGATTTCAGCACACACAGAAAGGCAGCTTGTCCAGCACACAAGAGATAAGTAACAAGACTCAGGAGCCCATTCCCAGTGGTGCTTGATTTTTGTTGCTGTTGTTCTAGTTCAAAGAATTCGAGGAGAGAATTAATCAAATAAACAAATAAAACCTTTCATGATGAATGTGAAGAAAGTTTGTGCATTGACAGCTTTCACAGCTGGGGGCTCTCTCACCATCACACTGGTGTTCACATGTCAGGAATGACCACATTATGCCCAAGCTACTTGCAATGAGACAAATTCAGTCAAGGACTCACATCACTTTGAAGTTCCTGGCTTTTCTTGGCATGCTTGATCTGAGAACTGTCAGCCACACAGGTGAACTTCAGAGCATCAACCTTCTGCCTGTACTTTTTCTGCAGCAAATTAAAGCAAGTTACACAAAATTTTCTACAGTACTTGCCCTCCCCCCAAAACCATACCACTTTTAAAAAATACATGACTGATAGAGCCAGAAGTGCCCTGTAAATTCCCAAGGCAGTTTTAACACTGGTATCAACAACAAAAGCTTCCAAGTACTACCCACTGCTGGTGTTTTGAGGTGAGGAGGGCAGTGTGAGTGTGTGCCAAATTCACTGCTGCTGACACAGCAGGCATGGATATCTTTGGTGTCACATGTGCTGTCTACATATCTTCCAGGACGTAGTTTGCACACCAAGCAGTGAGTGGTGTTCACAACCTGGGTATGACTTCAGAGAGCTGATAAGCCATGCAATCACTGCTATTATCTCATTTACCTACAAGAGACTTCTCAAGCATGTGCATGGATGGTTCAAATCATTGAACATATGTTACTGAGATATTTTTAAATTATTAAGATGATAATTAAATTAGAGTGAGCAATTTCAAAGTCCTGAAAGTAACTTGAATTCAAAATCTTCCCCATCCTCTCAAAATCTTCCTCTTTTCAAAGCAGAGCTCAGCATAGGCATTGCAATCAAGCCTTTCTAGGATGAACAGCTATGAGAGGCCTCCACAAGGCTCAAGTCTCAGATGTGGGAAAAAATATTGTTCCTTATTCATTCTCTGGTGCCAGTATTTATGCAAAATTCACTTGAGTGGACAAATGTGTATAGAGTCTAATATTTTTAGTTTGGTAAATAAGACTGTCCATAGTTTCATTCCATTTTGCATTTTGTTTTACATCTGAAACACACTGAAGTGAATGGAAAACTTTAATTGACTTTATCAGGCTTTAGGGAAGGCCTGTTTCAAGTTAATATCTTTGCCTCAGCCTTTTGCTCTACTCATTTGAGAATGAGCTAAGCACCCTTTCTTTCTTTGAGATGGCACAAGGAAATGCAGGGCTTTGTTTCAAGACCAGTGTGACAGGGGAGACCAAGCAAACACTTCTTGTATATTTTAATTGAATTCTTATTCTTCCAGCTCAGTCATGAAGTGGGACATTCCACCTAGAAAGGGCATAAATGCGCTTTTTTCATTATCTGGCATTTCAGGAGAGAAATTCTTCTGTTTGAACTGATGGGTGAACAGATCAGTTTACACTGTGTCTCTGCTAGGGGAACACAAAATAGAAGTTAAAAAAGCATGCAGCACTTCAAAGAGGTGCTCATCGCTTTATTTTAGAAACCTGGAAGGGAGGGAGGCAGATTAAAAACAGCCTGTTTTGTCACATTGCATGGAACACAATGTAGTGACATCCTGCAAAGAAATGACAAAACGCCAGGCTTTGTATGGCAACAGAGATCTCTAAAATAATATCCACCAGTCCCCAGTTTAAGTGACTGGCAGCCGTCTCGTGGCCTTGCACAGCACTGCAATGAAAAGGCAGATCATTATGGATTAAATATTTGTGGAAGTGATTATTACTACAGCACACCCTAGAAGCAGATGTCAGCCTATCCCTAGCAAGACACCAGATCTGAGGTAGCTGCTCTTCTTTTGTGTCTAAGATGTATTTTCCCCTTGTAGGAGTAGTGAGAGGATGTCAGGGACCCAAGGTGTCAGAGTGTGATCGCCAGTAACTAACTGGCTTCTCTTCCTCCTTCCAGAGCTAAGTGGGATTTTATCCTTCTTGTCAAACTTCCCCTAATTTATTGTTCTCTCTGTTCCCTAGTTTTCCTAGCTCTAGTGAGACTGCTCCACCATAGCTAAGAAGCTGAGGAAGTTTACTTCCATAAGGTTAAAGTCAGTGCAAAGCCATTAATTAATAAAGCAAAAGCAATGAAAAGCAAGAAAAGCTGAAGCTGCCAGTAAAATCACAGCCCCTACTTGCCAAGGAGCAAGGAAATTTTCAACCATGCCTAACAAATATCTAATTTTTCAATTCTGCCCTTTAAATTCTGCCTCTTTGTATTTCATGTAGGACATGAAACTCAATGGAAATTCAATGGTGATCTGCAAAATGGACAGGAGAATGAAAAGGGGTGGAAGCACAACTATGGGGATTTCTACCTCACAGATTAGTTTGATAATTATACAAAGGGAAAACATAATTTTAATCTCTAACCCAGGATATTCTAAACTGTAGAACAGCCAAATTATGCCCATCAGTTTTTCCATTTCTCAGACATTCCTTGATAGGAATTCCTCACCTATTCCACACAATGCAATGGAATAAGTGTGCATAAACCTTTGAACAAAAAACAGATAGTAGTCTGAGAACTTTGCTTACCTCACTGACTAAATCTGCTGCCTTTTTGGCTTGCTGTATATTGAGACTTCCTTCTGTGATACATCCAGCTCCTTTCATCCATGTCAGATCTGCCCTATATTGGAGCTGCAGAGGAAAATCACATTTATTGGCACAGGGAACACAAGTATAGTATTTGCAAGTGAACATGTGCACTTTTTCCAGTTTCAAAGCCATTGCAAAGACATTTTAAAAATGTCAATCAGTGTTCATATGAAACAAGAATTAACATCAAAAGCAAAAAGTTATAATCTCTTGTACTGTTTTTGCCAGTTAAGCTGGGTGTACATCATCTTACATCACTCTGGAGATCATAGGCCTTCTTTGCCCACTTGGTCTTCATATCCTCTGGCAGCACTGTGTACTCATGGAGCCTTGTTCTGTAGTCCAAGTCACTGGCAAGGGCCTGAGCCTTCTTAGCATGCCTCAGGTTTATCATATCCATGGGCAGATGGAAATGGGCCTTGCTCTCCTCAAAACCTTTTTTGTAGGCAATCTAGAAATAGAAATGTATATAGATTGTCTGCATCAGATATTACAAAGCTATCTTAAGTCACCCCTCTCGTTTGGATCCTTGTGCAGATTAGGCAAAATTACCCCAAACACATGCAGTAATCAGGTCCTATAAGGGACAAAACAGGTGCCAGGGTTAATTTATTAGATTCTAGAGACATTTTCTCTATTACAGCACATCTTACTTTTAAACAAACCTTTACAGACTTGAAAGTTCTGTGTAGAAGTGTTTATCTTGAGGTTTTAGCATGATGATATTTTATACACGTTGAGGTTTTTGTAGGATGTTATTTTCCTGCCCCAAAATAAGGACACCATTGCCCAAAATCCCCTGCTGTGCAATCATTGCAGATTAACAGATGGTGAAGGAAACCAATTTTGTTAAATGCTTCCAAGAATTTCTTACAGTGAGAGCAGTAACAGTGGTAGATCACACAGTGTTGCTGAAAGTTTCCTAATTATGAAAAACACCTTTTGAGTCATAAGAGGAATAATTTACCTCACTACTCATCTTGGCCACCTTTAGAGAGTGCAAAAGTCTTGAATCCTTGGTTCCAGTTGCTTGTCCTTTTGTTTTTTCATATTCTTCTTTATATTTAATCTGTAAAAAAAAAACCAAACCAGCATAAATCTAAGAATATTTCTAATTACCCAAGAGATAGGCAATATGTTTTTCACTGGTGATTTGGATGATCAAAATTTAGAAGAGCTTAGTCTGAGTCTCTCATTGTCACTTCAAATTTCCCAGATTTTCTCAGAAATTCCAAAGATGAAAGGTCAGTCTCATTTATGAGGTCTTTAATCTCATTCTTTAAGGCTCAGCCCTCTGAGGTGAATATGCTTATAAACTTTTATCTTCTGATTAGCTAAATTATTTGGTTCTTGGAGGCAAAGATAAGAAATCAGTCCAAGCAAGGAATTCAAGATTTGGTTTTCTTAATGAGGTGGGATTTCAGAATCCCCACTACTGCTGAACACTTTCCAACTGTAGAAAAAGTGTCTCCCTTTTCTTCCTCTCACTGGTTAAAAATCTTGATGTAAGTTGTTTAGAAATATATTATTTGGAATTTTTTTTAATATACATGTGTTTATGTTAAGGAAGCAGACTAAAGAAATATGCATTCCCTTTGTAGTAGATGATAACACTATTTTTGAGGCTATAAACAATTCAAAACACTGAATTTCACTATGGGTTTATTGTGCAAATTTTCCTTCCCTCTGTACACATGATTTAAAAGAAAATAAATCTTGGAGAGTGAAATTTCACAGCAGAATCTGAGAAAGTTTCTAAGTGCTCATTAGCCATTTAGAAAGATGGACAGCCAAATGCAGGATCTAAAAATCCAGATGAAGTGAGCTATGCTTTATTTCCCTGTGCTGTAGCTACTTATATAAAGAATAATTCCCAGGTAAATAAAAGTAACATACATCACTGGCAAGATCCCTTGAAGCTTTGGCAGCAAGCAAAGGCAGAGAATCAAGTTTCATTTCAAAGCCCCGGCCCTTGCTCTTCTCCCAGCCTTCTTTGTACTTAATCTGAGAAAGGAAAGACAGCAGCATGTCACCAACACATAAACACACAGGATTTTCAAACAAACATGGAAATGGCTCAGAGGAAAACAGAAGTGTAAACGTGCTCAGTCCACAAACTGGGACCTTCCTAAGTCACAGTTCATTGTCATTTTGAGCTAATTAATTGTCTAGGATTGAGTCAAGATTTTATTCTTGGAGTTCATGAGCACTTAATGTCCCAGAACATCCAGCAATAATTCTCATTTTCAGGCAGATGTGGAGGAGGGAGGGTTTATCAAAAGGGTCTCTGGTGATGTCTGCTCATGCAAATAGCACAGATCTATAGGAGCTGATCTATAGGCAGAAGAGCTGGTGCTAAGAACCAGACATCACACCACTCACTTCAGGAACCTCTGAAAGTCAGTGGAACTTAAAGTCAGTTTCTTAAGCTCTTTTTCAAGATTCCACTTGAAATTCCACTAAAGTGAGATCAAGTATGCCCTCATCCATACTATGCATGCTCTTAACAAAGGTAGAAGGTTTTCAGGAAGCCCCAGTTTCTCGATTTGGCTTTTTGTATGTTTATATTTTTCCAGTCTCTAACAATGAGCATGCATCCCAACACAGAACAGTCACAAAGAATGTTCCTCCACAACACTCTGCTAATGTAACTTGAATAAAACTTAGGGGAAAAACACAAGATACAAAAAACTTGCAGTAATGCCAACTCACAACCATGAAAAATCATGAAAATGGTTAAAAAATAAAAGTTACACCAGTAATATCTGGAGGTTTATTCCTCATTTTGCACTTATTTGTCTTGGGGTTTTTTTCTTCCAAAATTATCTGTGACAATGAAGGCCTGAAAAAAATACTTTAAAAATTAAGTAGGAATTCAACTTTTCCTGCAAGCACTTGATTTTAACCCACAAGACTCTAAGTGAATCACTATTTATTGTCAGGAATTATGAATGGAACAACAGTGGGCTTGATCCAAGTTTGCTGAAGTTTGTTTCTTTCCATTGGCTTCAGTGGATTTCGGATTACTAGAACTGTGCAGATGTTAGCTCTTCACACAAATATTACCTCAGAAGCAGTTTGTTTTGTGGAGTGAATACTGATTTACTGATTTAAAGAAATTCAGATCATCTGAAAATGTCTTGGAAAAAAAAGCCTAGAGGTTTCACTGTCCTTGAAATTGTATCTCTGTCTATTCTGGGCACCATATTTCACATTGTTTAGTGCAAAGCCAAATGATAAATGCTAAATGCTTCCAGAAAGAGTGTCATCATCTTTATATTAATTTCAGTCTAGTAACAGCATCATGAATGCCTGTATTTCCACAAGGCTTGGCTTACCTCGCTGTATAACTCAGCATTGGCTTTTGCTTTCACCAACAGTGGCACATCCTGAGGCAAAGTGTAATTTGTTTTTGTCTTCTCATACTGGGCTCGGTAGTTCAGCTGCGTGTGTTGAAAAGGTCAGCAAGAAACTCAGTTATTTTTAACTTAATAAAAAAATAACCACTAGACTGATTGATTGCTGTTAAATCTCAGGTTATTGGCGCCATATATCATAAGTACAACCATAGGAATTTGTGATGTAAGCATGAAGAAAATAATGCAGTTTTAACTTTTACTTAAGCACTAGGAAGTAGAAATTTATTTTATAAATAAAAGAGCTACTAATTACCTTTAAGTACAAAGATATAATTTTAAGCCTCGCCTTAGTAAATACACAGAAAATAATTTCCTAAAAAAAGCACTCTAATAAAAATCTTAGAAGTGGAGACAAATATTAGATCTACTGGTACACTTGCCACATTTTTGAAAGTGATTTCATTCAATATGTGTTCCTGATTTTGCTATGAATCTGCTGAAGAACTAACAAGAATAAAACACATAAAGCTACAAATGCTATGAAATTTAATTAGCTCACAATTATAATAAACAATAGTGGCTAATGATGGCAGAACTTACATCACTGAGCTGCTGTGCATTTATTTTGGCTTGAGCAATTTGAGGAGTGCTGGCAACAGAGCTGTACTTCAGCTTGTCTATGCTTTGCCTGTAGTTTACCTAATATAAGATAAAATTAAAAAAAAAAAAATATTTAGTAAAGGAAGAAATGGTCAGACTGGAAAATGAGAGATTGAATAGACAAAGTTTTGTTAACTAATACTCTGGATAAAGTATGACTTAAACCATAATAAATGGAGCTGAGGAAAAATGCCAGGATCTCTTGGATGAGATCTGAGTTAGTGCTCTGAAAGTTTCCTTGTCTGAGGTCACAGTTTTTATCCCACTCTGAAAATTACTTCACTTACAATCCCTTCCTGTCAAACCCACAAATTCTTACAAAGATGCAGTACCAGCTGCAAATCATTGCTATAAAATCCCCCAAATCATTGCCATAAAACTGATACTCTTAACTGATGTTACTTAATCCATTTTTATCTTTATCAGACAATACTTGT
Source organism: Eopsaltria australis (assembly GCA_034509425.1). Classification (NCBI taxonomy): domain Eukaryota; kingdom Metazoa; phylum Chordata; class Aves; order Passeriformes; family Petroicidae; genus Eopsaltria; species Eopsaltria australis. The sequence continues at coordinate 2,891,232 of JAVTVJ010011652.1, read as the reverse complement.
TGTAGCTGTCTATGAAGAGATCTGCCCAGTGTAACACTGGGCAGAGCAAAAGAACTCTCTTATACTTTGTCTTTACTGAGCTTTAATGTAATAAATTAACCACAGAATTTCCCTGTGTGGTCAGAGTTTTGTGTGGATGTAGAGAAAAGAAAAATTTGTACTTATAGTACAAACAAATGTCATTTTAATGTCAGCCATCAAGAGGACTGGAGACCAGTAAATTACTAACACATTAATATGGCAGCAACAACAGTAAGTTATAAAATAAATAAGTTAAAGCCCCAAATTATGCATGACAAAAAAAAAAAATCATGTGAAGCTTCCTTTCAAACCTGTTACTGCGAAAGAACTCATTGCCATAGTACAAAACACATTATTCTCTGCAGGCCCTCATTAATATTCACTGTAGTTAATCACCACTTTGCAAACATTGTAAATCACATTGCTTAAAACTAGTTTCTTAAGAACACTTCTTTCCAGTAAAGTGGAGCATATTTCTAGAGACTTTGAGTTACTGAAACTATTTCAGTGCAAACCTCATTGTCTCCAGTATCCTCACATAAACTTGCTCATTCTGCCAGAATGACAAAAGCTAGGGGAAAAAAGCCTGAATTATCTCACAGGTCCAAAGTGATCAAGGGTACTTAAAACAGTGCATTTGCTTCCTCGGAGACAGAGAGAATTTTATATTCCAAGGAAAGGGATCGTTTCTTTTTAACTGAAAGTGTGTATTTATTGCTACTTGTGAATACTTAGTGTATGAGAGTTGTATTCCTAGAAGAGCTCAGAGTAAGCATGTTATCTGGGAGCAGACAAGGCCTGGGACTAATTCAAAATCCTGGATCAGAGCTGGGGCAATTGAGTCTCTGTGGCCAGTGGAATTATGTCTATGTCTATTATGACTATGAATTATAGTGTCACTGGAATTGCTGAAATGTTTTTTACATTTTGGACATGAATTCATGCTTACCTTGAACCCTTTAATAACACAGCTCTCTCACACAGTAAGAAATCAAACACTGAATTTTACTGGTTCCAGCTTTTACAAAGGCAAAGCTGAAATTACTGCTGTAGAGGCAATAGTTCATCTTAGAGTTGAAGTACACCCAATACTTCCTCAAAAGTATCAGGGTTCTCAATTCTAGCTCTTCATGCTATCATCTTTGTCTTGGAAAAATGCTCAGATAAATCTCACATTATGTTGAGGACCTCTCTAAGGAATGTTGCTCCTGGTCTATTGCAATTTCAGTGTAAAGACAGGGTATATAGACTTTAGGAAGTCAGAAATAATAATAATAACCTCACTTATTTCACATCACTCTACAGTCTGAACAGAAGCCAACAAAAGGACATGGCAGCATTTTCAACTGCTCTGAGACCTCTTGACATTGCACTTTTTGCTTTAACTTTGTTAGCACTGGCTGTTTGCTCCTATCATTAAATCATCATCTGACACATGCAATCTATCACAATCTCTCCTACAGAGAGATGATGAGCTGTGCAAGTCATAGGAAAAAAAAACCAGAAACAAAACCATAAAATTATTTACATCTTTCAAAGGGACCAACTTTCTTGTTGTCTGGTATGAAGGAGTGAGAGTAGCTGGGTAATTGTAGTCAACACCATCATGTTTGTAATCAGACTTATAGGCTATCTGAAACACAAGGAGAACAAAAAAAAAATCATTATTTTTTTTTAGCTGTCATTTGTTTGAATAATTATCAGTCAAGAGGAAAGGAGAAACAATAATATTAATATTAAATGCAAGAAACAAAGTAAGTTCAGTGTCATGAGTGACAAAGAAAATGAAATTATTTGCATAGTTTAGCCACTAATTGATTCTTTTTCAGCTTCTCAATTAATCCAGTGCCAACAGTGGGAGCATTAACTTAACTTCCACCTATGACACATCTCTTTTATCTTTCTGCTTAGTTCTCAAGCTTCTTACAGATTTGTAAATAATGTACTTGAAGGAATGGTATGTAATGAAATTGCTTCTTGACTAACCCAGTAAATTAAATTGGAATCCAGAAATCTTCATTAAAGACTGTTTTTTCCAGCAAAGGTCTGACCCTGGGGTGGTGGCAAACAACCTTCAGCATCCTACTGATGTCAAAGAAAACTGAAGGATCTCAGTATGTTGCCAGATCACTGAAATTTCTTATTTTAACTTCTTCCACCCAGTGAGCTATAAAACCGTACAAAAGGGTTTCCAGAATTTCCCCTCTTCTCAACATGTCTATCCATCAGATCCTCAGTACAGTATGATCTAAAGTTTTCTATCAACTTTATTCTGGAAAAACTGAACGACAAGGAGGCATCAACCACACAAGTGTGATTAAAAGGGACTCACATTGCTGGCCAGGCTGCCAACTTTCATGGCATGGAGCATCCTCTTGTCCATGCCAACACCCACATAGTGACCTTTCATTTCATTCTGGTAGGTTTCTTTGTATTTAAGCTGTACAAAAAAAAAAAAAAAAAGATAAAAATACTCTGAGAAAATATATTCAACTTTTCTACTGAAGAGTTTCAGCTTTTCAGAGTTTCCATATTTTACAGCAGGGAGACAAATTGTTACAGCTGTAGTCTACTGGTGTTGCTCCAATACAGGAACTCACAACCTTGGTACTTTAAAAAATAAAAGCTAAAACCCCTCTGTGAGTTTCTTGTTCTACCAGATATTGTTTACTTGCTCTTCATATCACCTGAATGCCACATAAAGAAGATTGATCTGTGTTTCATCATAAATAAATACTGGAACAAAATCCCAGGGAGAAAATATTTGTGCATTAACAAATGAACAAAATTGGGCTGTTTTGGTGCATCTTCCACCAATCCCAGAGTGGGGGATTTGACAAGAAAACTTGATCATTCTACCATCTCAACTGTATGGCAAAATATTTACTCCTCTGGGATTTCAGAGAATGGTAAGAAGCAGTAGGAAACAAAATCATATTTCATGAGATGCAAGCAATATAATTATTAACACTGATTTCTTTCACACAGTAATTATCTTCTTGTCTCCCATGAACTCTGGTAAAATAACTTCTGTCTAACTGTCCAGTCAGAAAATGGACATGCACAATGAAATAAGCAGTAATTACGAAATAAATAATAATTATGACAACAGTAACAACTGACTGCTACTTCTCTAGATCAGCAGTTCATGCTAAGTAACCTCTCTCTCTTCCAAATACCATAATAGTTCTTTTCATAATCCTAAATAAAATTAGCCCCAGCTACACATCAAGACACATTAAGGTAAGTGTTGTACAAAACCGGGCTAAAATCAGTTGTAATCACATTTCCAGTTCACATTTATCTGAAACACACACACACACACACACACATACAGAGTTGACCTGGGATTCCAGCAGCTGCCAGGGCAAGCAAGCCACACATGGGGTACTGAAAACTTACATCACTGGTGAATTTTGAGATCTTGCTCACATTCCTGAATTGTGGAGTGTCACAGTAGTTCATGCTGTAGCCTTTATTGTTTCCAAGATCCTTCTTGTACTCCACCTTAGTGACAAAAGTGCACAATGGGAAGCTTTGGTAAAACTTTAATCTGCTCTATCAAGTTCCTTCACACACTTTTTGTTAGGCAGACCCACTGTTCAGAGATTTTGGCACATGATTTTCATCAGAGGGCATGCGATGAAAATTAATATGAAGAGAATTTGCATATACTCACTTCTCATTTTATAGACAAAAGAAATGCAACCTCATCCTCTGCAAAGTGTGTGAGACAGTGACAGGAGAAAAGTTATTAACAAAAACAGTGATATATGGAGTAATTCTAAGGTGAGTGTGAAGCAAATGAACATGTACAAATGTGCTATATACCAGGTTCCAGCAAGACCTCAGCAAGAGCTTTTGTACTCTTGCAGTCATTGCTGTTTAAGGAACATGTGCTCAGCCTGTAACAGCTGCAGATAAAGACTGAGAGATGAGAAGAGCTCAGCTTGCTCAGTCGAGGGAATCAAAGGCACAGAGAAGAAAATGATATATTTGTAAACCTCTTAAAAAAGTAACCATGCAGGGAGAGGAACTTTTCAAACTAAAGGGCAAGGCTAGCACAAAACACAGTGGTAATGAAGTGGTCAGGAATAAATGTAGGCTAGAAATTGGAATAGGAGGATTATATGATGCTGTGTTGAACCAGCAGGAACCAGGAATCATTGGCCCAGGAGGCCCCTTCCAGCCTTACTTCCAGGGGGTTGTCATTATTGTAGGTTTTATTCTTTGACATCTCATGAGTATAAGTTTTTAAACTGCCATGGGGAAGTTCTAGAAACTCACATTTATTAGTAGTTTTATAGCTGATATGACACTATAAATAAATTAATAATTCAGAATCTACTGAGAATTCTCTAGCAATCTTCCCTTGCCAAGCAGAAAAAGAATCAATTATCAGTGTCTCACAGTCTTTCACAGGATGGAAGAAAACAGAAATCTGCATAATCAGAATGGTATAAACTTCGGCTCTGTTTATGTTATTTTTTGGTTATCAGAATAATCATCTTTGAGACTGTCTTGGTACACACCCAATTCACCCTAAGGCATATCTTAATACCATATTAAAAGCAAAATTCAGGTTTGGGGAGGGGTTTTTTCAGATTTCTATTCTTCGTGTGGTCAGAACTGGAATCACCCTCCTGTGATTAATTTCCCACACTTTCCTACAGATGATTGGAAGGGCCAGAACTCAGCATCTGAAGATCTGTTCTTGAGCTTTTCTCTCCAGTAGCTGTGCTACACACAGATGATTTTTGTTATGTACAATGCAGGAAGAACAACAGCTTTTTTTTGCTTGCAGTCTTTATTCATCAAACACAAATGTTTGTAGGAGCTGCTCCCAAACTTGTTAAGAGATGATTCAAGCCCTTACCTCACTGACAAGCTTGTTAACACTTTGGGCTCGTTTAAGGGCCAAGTTGTCTTCAGCTGTTAGGGAGTGAAAGTGAGCTGCACCTTTCATCTTGGAGAGATCTTTCTTGTATTTTATCTGAAAAGAGATAGGGAGAATTATAAAATAGATGTGCACCTTTTGATCCTTACTGTTTAGACTGTCTTCATGAGTCAGGATAATATCTTCCCTGTGCTTGCTTTGATAAGTAAATGGAATTTGCCAAGCTGAAACACTGTATTTACTACCTTGAATAACCCAAATACAGCCCCATAGCCTTTCACAGTCCCTCTCAAGACATTTTACCACACAGCATTTTTAATCCATTTTTGCCATAGACTGAGCAGCACTGGTTGTTGTTCATAGCTTGAGCAGATTGCCAGCAGATTCTTTGCTGGTGGCTGCTTGGAGCTTGTGTGCTCTTCTATTAATGAAGTTAATCCTCAGTACTTTCATTTTAGTCAGAGAATTACAGATAGTCATCAAGTGCTCTGCAAACTTTTCCTTTTGTAGAAAACAGCTTTTTTAAAAAGCTGTATCTTTTAGTAGTTTTAGTATGTTTAATGGAATTATGTTTCTCTACCAAATCAAGATTGAAATAAGGGATTTCTAAATTAAATTTTGACATCAGGTTATTGAAATAAATTGGCTTGGATGGGTAAAGAGAGATAATACTTATACTGGCCTTTTGCCAAACTTTGTCCAGCAAAACCCCTGTTGGGAATATGTTTCAACATTTCTTGCAAACAAGGAGGTGCTTGTATTACACATCTCATGTTACTATGGTTCAAAAACCAGTAACATAATGTACAAAATAAATTATTTTACATGAATTGAGATGAAAAGTGGTTTAGTTTTTTTTTTTTTGTTTTCCATGTCTGCACACATTTCCTCAGTCTTTAAAATTATTAAGCAGGTTGCTAAGTGTGCAAATGTTACTGCCATGAACTAATCCTCGTCTTCCCTCTATGTATTATAAATTAATAAGGGAACTTCTGACCATTAGTGTTTTCAAAATCTATGAAACTGTGATCCTTATCTGGAAAGGTCAAATACTTCATGTTTAAACAGGGGATCACTGAGTTTGTCATCAAACTGGGATTGGTCACAGAGGATTTGAGGTTTTTTATATTCTCTCAGTGATAAGCTCAGGTAACAGAACATGACTGATCTTTTCACTCCAGTTTATTGCTCGTGTCTAGTCCAGACTAATACAAGCTGAAAGACTGAACCATCTGTTGGCTCCCCAGAAGACAGACTGAGCTCATCAGCTCTCACAGCCCCATCAGGGACAGGTGTCCACACTACAAAGGTTGTCACTCACAGGAGCCCTTCAGAGCAGCCACAGGGCACTCACCTACAGACTGACCCATCTTTTGTCACTGCCAGAAATGGTCTCCTCAAATAGGGCTGAGCCCCTTTAATGGATGGGCTGGTGCAGGAATCACACACCACCACCTCTTTGCCAATTCTTTAGTTTACCACCCAAAACCAAAAACCCCATCGCAGAAACAAGCTCACTTTTGTGAAGTGACAGTGTCACACTCTATGCTTCTTTTCCTCCACATGACTTGCTTTGTGCTAGAGGCACGATACATCAAAATATCAAAACCACCACAGCTCATTCATCCTCCATTTATTCACTACTGGGAATACCACAGTAGTCCACAGGATGATTAAGGCAGTTGGAGGTTTCATTAATAATACAGGTGCAGATTTGCCAGGAGGGTTAACCTAACAGTAGGGATCCCCATTAGCTGCTACATCCATCTCCTCCCTCATGCCAGCTGGAGCTGTGCCCCCTTCTATTAATGGATATTATTAATCCCCTGGGCCATCCAGTTCCCAGCAATGCAGCAAAATGTCACTTTTGTTTACTTCTCAAGTGCAGTTTTAGCATTCTCCTCCCAGGCACTGCTCTGACAAACTGCTGGTTTTAATTGTTTATGAATTGTATTGATTCAGGTTTCATACTTACATCACTTGCCAATTCATTTGCTTTCTTGGCATTTTGATAAGCTGGAGTGATCATAGCAGGAAAGCTTCCTTTCCCTCTGCGTTCCTCAAACTCATCCACATATCCCTGAAGAAAATGCAGAGTGTTTACTCACCACGCATCAGCAGGTAGGGCCATGGGTTATTGTACAAAGCCCCACAGTCCTTGTTAGTAGGAAGGTTCATTATTTCAATGATTTTTTTTAAATGAAAAAAAAAGACCAAAATATAAGACTAAATTGACTGGTTAAATTACCTATGCCTCTGAAACCACCTGTGCTGCATTCCAAGGGAAATTTAGGTAGCTAATAGCTGTGGTCAAGATAGCATTCAAGTGTACAATGATATTACAGCTTTCTGATCTCACCTCATTTCTTACAGAGGTGGTATCTGCTTGCCTCTCTGTTTGTCAATACGTGTTTTCCTGGAATGTTATAAAAATAGCAAATGGTTTGGGTAGCCAGGAGATTTGCTTAAAGTTAACAAGTTTAACATAGGATCAGCCTTCCTCTGTGATGGTACAGAAGCTGTTTGAGCTTTCCATGGTCATTTTTCACATCATAATTGACCAAAAATAATAGTTCTCTAGTGCAGTGATACATTGTGAAGAGGGATTAAGAAATGGAGTCATCAAAATGGCAAACTCCTTAGTGAACAAAAACACAAAATACAATTTGTCGGATTAAAAAAACGCAGTTGTTGTGGAATTAACACTCTTTATCTATAGATAAGTTTATGTGTGAATGTTTGACAATTTGAAATCCATTTTGATAGTTTAACAGCAAAATACTGGAGCTTTTTTTTTTAAATGGTAATGCACAATAACCACCAGAGCTATCTATGGTGAGATCTGGAGATAATATGGTGCACAAACAAGAATACAAACAGATGAGATATGGTGCAATGTGTCTTCTCTGCAATATTTTGTAAATCTTTCATAGTAAAGAGGTATTTTAATTGAAAACAGAATGTGCCATGAATAGAATGCATGCCAAGAGTGCCATGGAGAGCACAGACAGGAAGCACTACAAATATCTGGGATATTTCTCTTGTGTGTTCTCAGTGTCAAACCATCCATTGTAGGTCATTTTGTGCACCATCAATGTCACATGGTAAGATAGATCACACCACAAGTTTGTGAGCAATATGATGCCATACTTACAAAGGCATTAAATTATTCTATAAACAGGCATAGGGAAGAAAATATATAGTTGATTAATCAGATGAGTTAGTTTCTTAAAATAGTTTGAATTCTCCAGACTAACCTGTCTTCTGCTTCCAACTTCCTCAAATACACTTTAATATAATTTCTAATATTGTGCATGTATTCAGTTTCAGAAAACTATTTCAGCCACTCTTAAGGTTTTTAAACGTGAACAAAACTGGTGTTCAGCACAAGAATTTTAAAGTAAGAAACCTTAATTTCTCATGTTGTGTATATAAATAAGCATGTGTATATATATATATATATGTATATCTATATATATCTGTCTGATGCACACTCAACTCACTGTTGATGATCTCGACAGTTAGAAATCTAATCCCTTTACCCCTGTTAAGTCAGAATTTACTCAGAAAGATCCATTAATTTCAGTGACTCTGTGTTATTTGACTAATAATATCAGTATCCAATCTATAAAGATTAAAATCGAATTTTAAGTCCGTGACTGAAGTTTCAAAGATACTTTCAAAGAAAGAAAACTTAAATTAATTCTAAAATACAGAAGCATTCTAATGCTTGGAAATGTAATTAGTGCTTTTTCAAATTAATTTTATTTGTTTATTCCTATTAAAACTTGTAGCAGTTCAAAAGAGAAAAACTAATTGAAGGCTTCACTGCTGCAATTCTAAACTCATATTCTTTAGGGTGGTTTGCTTTTCACAGAATACTAAATGTAGATTTGGACAGAAGAAGTGAAGAAATGTAAAATACCAAAGGTTTTAGGAAAATACTGTCCCTGTTCCTTAATTTCTCAAAAGTATGTGGTCCTACTGAGGAGCAGGACAAAAAATCCCATAGATTAACCATATAGTTTTCTTTATACAACACCACTATTCAAATTCCCTTTGGCTGCATTCACTTCTACTTAGCTGTGCTATCTTCCTAACTTAATTGGAAAAGAACTTTGGGTGCATTTTGGGAGACCACAAAAGTAATTGTATTCCCTTAAAAATGAAACATAAGCAAAACAAACACAACTAGTGACCAAAACAGAGCTATAGACTATTTGGTTCCACAGATACAGAACTACGGTTTGTCACGCCTATAATATCCCTTTTGTAGAAGAGGTGAAATCCAAGAGATTGGGTTTCTAAGAGATTCAGTGCTGATCACACATATTTAGAGCTGCAAAGCTCCTAGGATTTTTAAAAATACCAGCATAGAAAAGACACCTAACTATCTGCCAACTTTCTACCATTTCACAACCCTTTTGCTTTTCTCCTGACTGAGTTTCCTTATTCATGGAATGGGAATATTTCACCAAATAGACACATTTCAGTGTGATACCACAGCAGAAATGTAGAGTGCTTTCATGCACACAGATTAAATCTGCCAAGGTCAGTCTTTGGGAATGGCCCTGCCATAAGAGTCATGCAGTGACAGTGCAGCCACCTTGCAGCCACATCTTCAGGTGCCAGTGACAGATACATTACACATCAGGAGCACAGAGCTGTTTGCACACCATCCTTTCACTTGAGATCTTGTTTTCTCACACAGGAAAACAAAATGAAAAAAAGGTGTCACCAGTTTCTAAAGCCTTGAGCAATCATCTGCAGTAATGATCCACATCAGCATGGCTATCTCTTGGATGTTGCATACCTGTCCATATTGATCTGCATTTTCTCTTGCAAAAGCAACCTCTGCTCCAGCTGTATGGCTGGCTTTTCCCTTGATCTCTTTTTCATATCTTTGATGATACTTTACCTAACAGGAAAAAAGGAAACGAGTAATCTGGGTGAGTTTAGTCTGGTACACAGATGCTGCACACTAAATAACAACCGATGACATGCACATGTTGTCAATAAAAGATTGTCAAAACTCCCATTGCCACCAACCTGCACAAGTCAAATCTGCCACTTGAAGATATAAAAACAGACCTAGTGGTGTACTTTTTAATAATGCACTAGGAACATGGGACTTGCCATTTCAACCCAGACCATTAGTTCAGTGTGTTCAGCACCATCTGCTTGACAGGGGCTAATCCCTGGTGCTCCAGCAGTTTAAAAAAATAGAAGTGATTGTAATGCAAATTCATGGTTACCACAGAACACGCTTTTACCACAGGATCACCTGAACTTCCTCAATAAATGGGTTTGTTTCTGAAAGATGCTTTATCCCCTGTGATACAGGGAATTTTAGGCAACCAACCTTCAAGTTTAGACCAAGATTTGCACTACATTTGCTGAAGTCAAAACAATGTCTGTAACCTGACGCTGCCCTTTAATCACCATGGGTGTTTGCTGACAAAAGTGAAGGGTTTTCCACAGATCAAAGGCAAACAAAAACATGTAATTGTTTTAGAGTCAGCTTGCCTTCGAAATTACAGATCTCTTATTTTCCCCAATGACTCTTAACAATGTTTTAAATTCACTTCCTTTGAGTTGTATGTTTTTCCATATGTTATCTTCTCCAACAAAAAGAGCTTTTCTTTCCATTTCCAATAACAAAGCACAATTAACTGTACATTTGGAAGCAATACTGATGTCCTTTAATGGTGCTTACTAAAGAGTACAGGGGTGTTGTGGTTTTGTCATGTTTGGAAAGGAAAAGAAAGCCAGTAAAGATCAGTATGCCATGTCTATGGAATTTCTGCCAGTAAATGTTTTAATTCAAAATCTGTGTGACAGTTTAATATTTTCTTTCCCGAAAGAGACTTTGCTTTGGACACTTACATCACTGGCTAATTCATTTGCTCTCTTGGCTATTTGATAAGCTGGAGTGACCATAGCAGGAAAGCTGCCTTTTCCCTTCCGTTCTTCAAAGTCTTCTGTGTATTTCACCTGTAAAAATTCAAGACAGTTCAGGAGCAATTAGAGCAAATGTATCTTGATTGCACACATAATCCAGCCCTAAAGCTGCAAAGTCAGGCATTCGATGACTGTCATCTGCCAAAAGGAAGATGAACCACGGAGCCTGAATCTTTCAAATTTGGTTATTTGGTTTTTAACTAAGCAACCACACATCTTCTGCACAGCCCCTTTCTCTTGTTGAGGGTGTAGGATGAAAAGAGTCGTTTAAAGAAAATTCTGAAGGTATCTGCAAGATGCCTGCTCCATTTATATGGCTCAGCCAGCTTCTTTCTTAATTTTGCACAGCACCCAGTTGCTGGGTATGGAACAGACTGGTTCCCCACCTTCTGTCCTGACAGCCTAAAATGGCCCCAAATTGAACGTGATCTTTGTAACTGGAAGTAGTAAATTTGTAATGATAAAATGAGTCTGCCTTCAAAACATTAATTTTTTTATTTTTATTTGTGTTCATATATTTGAAGTGATTTATAAATAGCCTAAGAACCACTTGCAGAGCCAAAAACAGATGAATCTATTTTGCTTCACTTACATCACTTGCAAGCTGAGCTCCAGCCTTTGCATGAAGTATATCTGGAGTGTCCACAACAGAGGTGAACTTTGAAACTCTCTCTTCATGTCCACGCTTATATTCCACCTGAAGAGGAAATCATACGTGTCCGTGTTACTAACAATAAGCAGCAAAAATATATTTCCTCTCAGAAGGCTTCAAGAGAAAATGAGCAACAGCAGTTGTGACAGTCTCCACTGTACAGTCAAGCTATCCATATATTTATTGCCCAATTCCCTTAAAGTGAATACCAGAAGCAGACAGGAATGAACCCACATATTCAAATTTTCACTTGATTTATGTGACCCATACATTTGACTAAAATATCATGAGAACAGTCATTAATGTCCCAAGATCATGCTGCAATGACAATGAAGATAGTATTAGCAGAAAATAATGCAATACTTTAAAATAATTTCATGGGATTTATTTTTACTTATCTTTTTCATGTGAATTGTTGCTTTTATTAATAAATAATTTTCTGTGCATAAATTCAAAGTAGCTTGTATATTAATTAATTTCAATAATACAGCTATTTTATTTCAAATAATAAAGTGAAAAATGTCAAATGCAAATATTAAATGAATAAAACCATAATGTGAAAGCAAAGGTAATGAATAAACGAACATTTCAGTGTGAGTCACAGTCTTTTTCAGGTTGTGATAAATTACAGCAAAGGTTGCTGCATTTTCCAGGAAATATCTACATTGTCATTTGTTCTATATGTAGTTTATTAACCCTGTTTTCTGCATCATGCTAAAATTTTCTCACTTTGTAACAATACAAGAAATATTCACCACAGAATCTAACATCTCAAGTAATTGGCCTGAACCCAGGATTCTCCAAATTCAGAAGTGTAAAATATAATTTAAAACCCCTGTGACTTACATTGCTGCTTAGTTGTGTGGCTCTCTTAGCAACCTGATAACCTGGAGTGATCATAGCAGGGAAGCTGCCTTTGCCTCTGCGTGGCTCATATTCTTCTGTATATTGAAACTAGAAGAGAAATTTGTTTTATTATTACAAAAGAACCCACTGTAGTTTAATGTGATTCCTCTTTTCATGCTGCTTTCTTAAAGTATATGTTACTTTATTTAAAAGTTAACAGAATAAAGAACTTATAAATTGATTAGGTAAAACAATTTCCCATATATAATAGAAAACTTATCTCATTCGAATCAATTATCCATTGTTAATTGCACATTTTGGTTGGGCGACTAACACATTGTATGGACACAGACAGTCATAATTTAGAAGTGATTTTCATCAGTCATGGAAATACAGTCAATAAAAACTCTGGTCTATGGAAAATATGACACATTTGCCATCATGAGTTCATGCACTGCCTGCTGGATCAGATCACCTCAGTTTGGTCAGCAGCTGAAGTGTTTCTCAGTTACATAAATATATAAATGTATGATTTCTAGGATGGGCAATAGAACTGTTATGTGACTTTAATCACTCACATGACTGAGTATTGTTATTGACAGAAATAAACGTGTCAGTCTCTTCTTTGCAACACATTAACAAGATCAGAGTGCAGGCCCTCCAGATATTCTTCCTGCAAAGCCTGGAGGTGACATCTTACCAAAGACTGACTTTGATGCATTTGTAAGGCTTCAGAATATGATAGACTATGAAAATAAAGGCAAACCTCCATTCACTTACATCATTCAGAGCCTTCTGTGCCTGTGTTATCTTGACCATCTCAGGATCTGGGATTGTTCCTGGGTACCACGATTTTCCCTCCTCATAGGCAGCATAGTAAGCATTCTACAAAATGAAAACTACGTAACTACCTCTCTTCACCCTTGTTTTAGCACTCAAACAGCTGATCTGACAGGAGAAAAAGGAAGCACACACAGTCCTGTGGAAGTGAAATTCACTCTCTGAAGCACAAGGCCTACATTCCACATCCCTTCAGAATGCCAGGGCAGAACTTGTATAACAAGAACTGACACCAAGATGACAGGATCCAGGATCCTGGAGTGAGACTCAAAAAACACCCCCTGGGAATCAGATCACCTGCTGTGAAGCTCCAGTGCCAGTAGAGAGAAGACACACAGAGTATGGCTGTACCTGCAGCAGCCCCAACAGCTGACTAGAGACACACTCTTCCTCCCTCACCCTCTGATTCTTCTATCCTAAGCTATAATTGAGCTATTTTGCCTTGAAAAGTTTAGCCAAATGAGAAGCAATGGGGCTTTTTTAGCTTTGAAATGCTGTGGTTAAACCCCTAATAATCAGCACTGCCAAGGCCAATCCTTGGTCTCCTGCAGGCTGCTGGCTTGGAGAGTCAAGGGGTATTTCTTACCTGGGTAGCCAGTTGTTGGGCTTTATAGACACTTTCAATTTCTCTGGACCTTACATCCCAAGATGACTGAAAGACTGATTTGAATTGTTCACTCTCTTCTCGATATTTTATCTAAAAAAAAAAAAAACAACAACAACAACAAAAACCCAAAAAAAAAAGATAACTTGTTTTAGTAGTTTTTTAGTACACACTAACCCACACCCCGTTCAGAGAAGAACAAGAATGGAGACAAACAAGGTGACAATTGCATTTAACCCTAAGGCCAAAACTCTAGTTTTGTTTTTTAGTCCACACCCAGCTTCTGCATAAGATTTCTGCCAGTATAGGAGCTGCACATGTCTAAAAGAGCAGAATGTTACACCTAAAAAACCTGGCATGACATTTTGAAAGAATGATTTGATCTCTAGATAATACTTTTGGGGGAAATAACCTATGAGAATTGAAATCCCTAAGAAATTTTAAGCAGGAAGTGTCAATGCAGCATTAGGTGAAGGAACTATAACCAAGTGAGCAATACTCTACTCTCTTATTTCCCTGCAGTGTCCACAGAGTATCATATCCTAACTGTGCATATGTAAATGACTACTATATTTAGGCCTGGTCGTTATTTTTCTATTGCTACTTTGATCATGATAATATGTAGAAATCCAACTATAATCACAGCTCAGTTATACAACTCACTCTCCTGATGTAAAAACACAGAGTAGGAAATTTAAACTGACTGGACAGAAATGTTACTGAGCACATACACCATTATTCCCATTTATAAACTAAGCACAGAGGTGCAGAGGGCTGAATGATTTGCCTGCTAACAGAGCAATTCTGTATAGAGAGACCTAATTTTTATCTCTGCATTCCAGTTGATGTCTCAACATAAGACTTATGTGAGAACATCATGTTGGGATTGAAGAACCACTCTGTTTTCTGCATCAGAATATACAAACCAACAAAATTCCACAGCAGCAAGTGAAACCTTCTCCCAAGTTATCATTATTTTATACATTTACTGGTGAAAGGCTTTCCTGCTCTCAAAAGTTTTACAGAAGCACTCCCTTTAAGCAGACACTGCAGAATCAGCTTCTTTACTACCCTTAGCAATGTTCTCTCTGGAACAGAACCTCATTATGTGATTGAAAAGGACAGAAGGAGTTTAAGGTGTATAAAACAAGGGAAAGTGATCTTTGAGCTATAATTTCTCTGGCTTGTGTACTCACATGCACTGGAAGTATCAGTCTCATATCACTGCCTAAAACCAGAAATAGAACTTGCAGTAATCCCAAACTCATTCCTGAGCAGATCTGTCACACACAGTTTAAAGTAAGCCTGAGAGTCATTGCTGAAATAGTTACAGCCCATGATACTGCAAAAACTAAGGCGTAAGAATGCTGCACAAAATGATAAATGATACAGTATCTGATGAAGGCTGTTCATGTGTATCAAGTCTGTACAGCTAATACAGGATATCAGAATGAATTTATCGTGCTATGATATAAGAAATACAACTCTCTTTGTTTATTTCAGTGATGGCTAATCACATCAAGACTCGAAATACGTTCACAACGAGTAATGCTATTTTAGAATATAGAAAGACGTGACGTTCAAGAAAACAACATTACACAGAGAAGTGGGATAGCCATGGATTATTGGGCGTTCTTGTATTTTTATGTCACCAGACTCTCAGAAGTGCCAGTTTGAGGATGATGTGTCTGGAGGGGAACAATGTGGGATATCAGGGATGGCACCGGGAATGCCGGCGGGCCCGGAGCGCCCCTGGCGGCCGGACGGGGCACAGCAGCGCCCGCAGCAGGGGATGCTCCTGCATCCCCAAAAACATCTCCAACAAACCCTGCAAAGATCCTCGGACCTGGTGTTGGCCCATCTCGGGTTCAGAGGAAATACTTGACAAAGTATTTATGGGAACTTCGGCCTGTGTGCCACCTAGATATAATTTATCTGTTGTTTCCTATCAGTTTCTGATGAGGTCACAAAGCAAGTTCTTGCTTCCAAAGGTTGTGCAACCCCGCTTAATCACTAAGTTTGCACAGCCCTGGGCAGTTTAGGTGAACCGTGCTTCCATATAGATTATCAGATATACAGGTGAGGAGCTCCAATCAATTCTTCCTTCTGAGAGCAGAAGGAAATTCAGATCTAAGCTTTCTTTCACATGAGTAATCACACTGAAAACAATTTATGATTCAAACCCAGCTGAGATCTTACTGATCTAAAAGAACATGGGAAGGTGAGTAAAAAGCACATATTTATACTTACAAAACAACAGACATAAATACATTACCAAAATGTAGAACAAAGATGAACACATTTGACCCTCAAGCTTCTTACCTCACTCACCACTTCCGACAGTTTTTTTGCATTCATATTTACTGGTGTGTCAAATACACTTGTGAACGCATTGTTTTTTGGATTGTGCCTATAAAAAGGAAAGCATAAAAGGAAATTAGGAGTGTACCAGACAGCCCACCAGAAAGGTTCTCTTCAAGCACTCAAAAACACAATACCAGCCTCCACCCCTCTCTACACAACTTTTCCCCCACTCACACAGAGATCTTAGATTACATTCATGTTATTGTAGGGAGTAGGTGCCTAGAGCAAAATTAATTTTAATGATCATCATATCAATGCTGTGTTTCTAATAACAAAAGAGAATAATAGAATAAAAAACAACTGTCATCTCTCCTTTTTCTGCTGACAAATTTGACAGGAATTGATCATTATAAAATAAAAAACTTCCCAGAACAAACCAACTCCAAAATCTGCATTTTATACATTTTCCTTATGATTAGCTCAACCTTGTTAACTCTTAACCACTGATTTAGAAAGCACTGAATTTTGTGGTTGGTTTTAGTTTCTCCCCACAAAATTGAAATGGAATGTAATTTGATATCTTTTAACACACTGGCCAAATGAGGAAGATTTATGCACACTAAAGAGTTTCCCATCATTTGTGATTCACATAAATCCAAAGATATGCATGAAGGCACTGACAATACCTAATTTCACATCACACATGGGACAGGCTGAGTCCAAATGGTGATCTTCCATTATATTAAAATGACTAGCCAAATTAAACCTTGCTTAAAAAAAAAAAAGAGGAAGGAAAAAAAGAAATACACTTACGCTTGACAGTAAGGCTTTTTTTCATGGCTAACAAAGTTGTTTACTGTTAGCATCATCTTGCATACTTCACAGTGAAAACAGGCTTTATGCCACGTCTGGAAATGCCACAAAAGAGAAACCAAACACTCATGATTTGTATTTCATTATTATTCTGCTAAGTTTAAAATCGCAATATTGATCCTTACCATTCATTTAATTAATTTGACTATTTTTTTCTTCAAATATATGCGCGTTATAAATCCATTTCGGTTCTGAACCCAGCTGTGAGTAAAGAACTTTTGAAACCAAGAGATTTGCACAGTGTTAGAAGTGCCAATCTGTACATTTATTATAGTCCAAAATGATAAAGAAAGAGAACTGACCTGATCTATACAGTTAATCTTCTCAGCAGGGTAAACCCCATAGCCACATCTAGCACACGGCTGCACATTCATCTTGAAATCCACAGAGTGAAAAATATATAGGTTTATACAAAAGGTTCAAAGAGTATGAAAGTGACTTTTTGGCCTGTGCAAAGCACACTCTAGACACTCCAGTCAAGGCCTTTTGCTGTGGTCAATGGCTCCCATTAAAGCTCTGAATTGAAGTCTGTTGCTCCCTTTGCTGACCTTCTGTTTCAAAGTCAGCTGCAGGCTGGCTTTTAAAGCTGCCAGTTAGTAAGAGCGGTTATTTTGGCAACTGTGTCAGTGCAGAAGGGAGGGTAGCAATGTCTTTCTCTAAATAGAAGAATGAACTCACAGAAACGAATCACGTCCATGTGAACGTTAGAGCCTGATCATTTTGTATTTCAGTTTTGCTGCCATAAGCCCAGGATGAAGAGAAAAGTCCACACAGCAGCAGCAATTTACCATCATTTCTCCTCACCCTGATAAACAAGTGACCTCATGGGGGAGCATTGTGTATTTAGGAGCAGCCTCATAGCAGAAGGAGGAACCACCAGAGATACAGGCCAGAGATGGGTTTGAACCTTCCTGGCCCTTGGGTGGATGGAGAAGTTCACTGCCATTGTCCCAGACAAATCATTAATTTTTTCCCTTGGTGCCAGCTCTGATTCATGTTGTATATTATGGTCAGCAGAGCAGAGCACACTCTTTTCTCATATCTTCCTGTTTCATCCACCTGTCACTCCATCTCCAGGTGTAGGAGGATGCACTGTGGAACAAGCAGAGCCTCTTATCTCAAAGAGTTCTAAACATGATGGGTATAAATCCAAACTTCTATCTCCTACAGGAAAAACTTCAGAAAGGAACCATTTACTTTTGAATAGAATGAACTAAGCAGGTATTTAACACTGTTCACCAAGAGTAGACTGGAATAGATCAGAATATAAAAATTCCTTCACCAAAAATGATAAGGAATTATTATATCTGATATTAGGATTGAAGCAAGCTATTAGGTTGTGAAGTCTGCTCTGAGCAAAAGAAGCTATTAAATTCTGCCAGCTACAAATTGTCAGGATTTAAGATTTACATCTCAGCTAATCAGAATACCTCCAGCTGCAGGGCTCCATAACCCTGGGACACAGCTAAGAGTTATCTCAATCTGAGTAAAAGTCTACTTAGTCATCCATGCATCTGCCCCACTGCCTGCAGCAGTCCTGGCATATTGCTAAGCACTTTCCCTTTCCATAAATTACAAACAATTCCATCAAAATAACTTCAGTCTAAACCTTCTGGGTATGCTTAGAGAGCCTCCTATTCATCTCTCTATTGAGATATGCAGTTCTGCTTAACTTATTATTGCTACTTTTACTGAATGCTGACAATGTACTGGCACAATGTACCGTCAGCAACTGGTGTGCTGAAAATAGAGTCTCTAATCTGAAGAGCAGTGGCACAAAGTCCTGAAAACACTTGAGGCCTTTCAAAGTAACTAATATCACTGTATAAACAGATGCATTTTCACTTTTTAAAAATGTCCCCAGAACACAATTTCTTGCATTAAAATAACAGCTGAATTACCTCATGTTATTCTTTTTGGGATCAAGAGTGGTTTATGTCAACCAAGTTACATCACAATGATATTTATCCTGCTCACACCTGTGAACCAAATTAGTTTGGAAGGCTTCCAGTTCCCATCTCACACAGCTTTGCATCTTGTCCCAGATTGCCATTCTGTTTATGCAAGTGACCTGTGTTAGGGTCACAGTGGCCAGGCTGCCCCCTCCTTATTTAGCACTTGGCACACCACCAGTTGCCACCTCTTTGTGTTCATCTACTCCAACAGTCACCATATTGTGTATTTTCCAGACAGTCCCAGTTGTTCCCATGCTGTGTGAAGTTATGCTGGAGCCCTTGTCTCACACTTTAGCAGCAATAAAGGTGAATGACCTGCTCCTGTCCCTGCTCCTGTCCCTGCATAGTTAAAGATCCTCCTGGAATGAGTTCAGAGAAGTGGTGAAAGCAGGACATCCCTGAACCACACAAAACCATAAAGACTTGACAATCGCAGAACAAATAATTCATCCAGGAGTCACCTGAACACTGATCATCTGGACAGGACTCCAGCATGGACCCTCATGCAGCCCACATGCACTGGGTACCCAGAGTGCACACAGAGGGCCCTGAAGGGGATGAGACCATGTGTTCCTTCCAAGAGGACTCTCAGATAGATAAAGCCCTTTATTTCACAGATAAATCCTACTTCATCTCAAGATATACAAAGCCTGTTTTTCTCTTTTCACAGTGACAGATACTACCAGCTTGGCTGGAAGTCAGCAAATGCGTTTTCCAAGTTCTCCTGCTTCTCCCAGGCCACAGAATGTTCAAGAGGAGAAGTGTGGTAAGACACAATGTCCTCTACAGCTACTGTCCTTCCAGCCACCCTACTTCACTCACATCCATTGTGCACCAATTCTGCTGGAGTCTCTTAAAGATTTTCCCATTTCTGAGGACCCCAAAACTGTCCTGTTCTTCCCCACCCTGGATTAAAGCTGAGGTGCTAACAGAAAAGAGAGTTTATTAAAAAATAAACATTGAATGGTCTCATTACAAAGTACATACTGCATTTTGATCATGCAAGGAATTAAATCACAAAACCAGTGCAAGTTTGTTATCTTGACAAATCTTAGCAAGACATTTTCTCTCCAGTTAAAAGCTCATTGTGGCTTTTTTCCTCCTTTATTAAGGCCTCATAAAGGCTTTTTGATATCAATGAAAATCTTAAAAGGCTTTACTTAACAGTAGAACCTTAATCAATGTGGTTTAAAAGTACTGTGGTTACACATAAAGTACAAGGAGACAGTACCTTGAAAGTGCAAATTAGTAGGAAGAAACATTGTTACCCCTCCAGCCTCCTTAAATTCATTGGATTAACTGCACAGAAAACGTGGAGCACCTCTGCATCCTCAATCTGATTGTAGAAAAGCCCATATTAGTTACACGAAGTAACCTCTTAAGAAACATTCAAGTCAGGGTCACCTCCTCTGTCACTCCTGAATTGCAGCTGTGCCCTTCCAACCACATGAAGAGCAGGAATCCAGACACCACAAATTATGGCAACCCTATCTTCCCTCTGCTTGCAAAAATACCCAAAGCTGCTGGTTCACTACACAAACTGGGAGTTCTATCCACTGTTAAAAGCTGCCTGTAAAATTTCAAGCACTAGACCAGCCTCATCTATGTTCACCTTCTCTGAACCCTGTGGTTAATTGGTTACCTGGGATCAGGGCCTTTTGCCTCATACAGTCTCTCCATGCTAATCAAATTTAGCATAGCAGCAAATCCAGCTTAGAAAAATATTGAAAGAAAGCTGGAAAAGATTTATCAACAACAAAATCTCCCAAGACTTGAGTAAAAACCTCTAAGGAACCACCTTCCAGACCTGTACAGTTGCTTTTTACAATTTTGCTGTTTTGGAAACCAACCAACAACTGTTTATACATCATGATTAAAGGGTTTATGTTTACACTTTCCCCTCGTTGCCAGTGTCAGGAAAACCTGAGAGTGTAGGGGTTTTGCAAATGCTTCTAACAGAGTGAGATAAAGTGAGAGAGAAATTGAAAAAAATAACCAAGAGGCCAAGAAGATATCACTGTTACAGCGTAGAGAAAGAACTGGATGTGCTACAATCTAAGCTAAAAGCCTGAAGAAAAGTGTGAAAAGCATGCACAGCATAGCCCATATGACCACTAGTGTCCAAATATGCCCATTTGTGTTGTATCATAGCATAAATAAGACTCAAGTATAAATCTCATAAAATATGGCATGTGCAACAGATCATCTCTGCCTGATTACAGGGAAATCCCAATAAAACACATACACCAAGCTGACTGAGGTGAATTCCATAAGGCTGTGGTGTGCCCAATCACCCTGTCCTACCCCCATATTCCTCATGGCATATCAAAACCATCCATCCTTTCTTGCAAAATATGTAAAAATCTAACAATGCAATTTAGGAGGGGCCTTGTGAGTCACTCAAATCCTCCATCCTAAAAGTATCCCTACACTTGCCTCCCAAGTCTCACAAAACCCCATCCTTGTTTTCACAGATGTTGTGCAGAACACAGGACACAGTTATTATTCCAGACAGGGACTCTTCAGTTGCCTTGAGCCTTCCGGTTTGTACCTGCCATCCACCCTTCAGTTTCCCAAAGGCACGCCCCATTGTCATCCTGCTTACAATGGTTAAACACACATTTTCCCCAATGCAAATATCATCAAAGGCTTCATTTTTAATGTTTTTAAGGAGGAGAGTGAGTCTCCAGGGCAAGGGAGAGGAATGGTGATGCTATAGATATCACATTGCTGGCTCTTCCCCCGGCCCAGTAATGCATACAGCCAACTATGCCATATTCTAAATAATAATTTTTTTCCTTCCTGACCCTTCCCTGGGTGACAACAACTCCATGCCCTGAAGCAAGATACTTCCCTCTGCTTCTACTATCCTTCTAATTTTTCCCTTACTCCATACTGAAAACAAGCAAGATTTTCTGAAAAAGATATCTAGCACCTTACCCTGCATTAAAATTAACATGCCTTTAAGAAAGGTATTGCAGCACACTGAGGAATCAGACTTTCTCTTTGTGAATGCCAGCAACCAATGTGAAAAGAAAATAGAAGTTTCATCAACAGTTTGAGTCAGAAATTCCCCATAACCAAATCTAATAGTAAACTCTTGAAAATTGGCAAGCATTATCAGAACACTTCTTTTGATAGCAATACAATGACCTTTAGAAAAAAGCCATTTCCAGGCCTGCCAATTTGGCTGTGGCAGCCAGATGGGAATGGATAAACATTTCCATCAAGATACAGAAGGAAACAGATTCTGAATTTCCTGGGTAACACCAAAACATATCATCAGAAAAGCATATTTGGATGTTCACTGCCAGTCACTGCTGGTGATTAGAGCTCTCCTCTCCTCTCCTCTCCTCTCCTCTCCTCTCCTCTCCTCTCCTCTCCTCTCCTCTCCTCTCCTCTCCTCTCCTCTCCTCTCCTCTCCCACAATCTATGCATTTCCAGTGTCTCTGTTGTCCACGGTGATCATTATGGATTTGGAAGTGATGCTGTCTTCTTGAAAAGAAGCAGCTGACAGCTGGCATGAGAGGAACGATGGGATTCTGGTAGCTTGATTTTCAGGAGAAAACTTTGACTATGCATCCCACCAGGAGCCACAGGCATGATCCCAGGAAGCAGGGAGCAGTCCCAGCAGCAGCAGCATGCAGACACACGGCAAGAGCTCCTCCAGCACACCGAGGCGCTGACCTGTTGGGAAGCAGAAGCCTGTTTGTTACCATGCCTGTGTTTTGTGCCAATTAGGAGGCAGTTACACTGAAAAATGTCTCTTTGATGTAAATCTCTTCAGGTAGTGAATGTTAAACACCACGCACCGCTGGGTAGGTGTGTGATTCCGCAGGATCGGAGCCTGCATCCAGGAGTAATTAGCAAGACTGTGCCAATCTTCAGTCCACGTACTGGACTGCTGGGTCTGATGCTACGGCTACACAGTGGGATATCGTAATTAGCACAGATGCAACACACAGGATAATTGGGAGGATAAGGAAATGCCACTGAAGTTTATATAAGGGGGAAAATTTCCTTAGATCTAGACAATCTCGTGCCACCATGAAACTTTCGGCTCTTCTTTCGCTGGGGTGTGACGGAGCACAGCTATTAAAAAGTGGTAATTTGGGTTTCGCTGTGATGTGGCTGACATTACCTGGGGAATGAAGAGGGCCCGGGGGCTGTGCCCGAGACCCTCTGATGGTGGGATGGACAGGGACGGGGACAGGGACAGGGACAAGGGTCAGGGATGAGGACAAGGGTCAGGGATGGGGACGGGGACAAGGGTCAGGGATGGAGGCAGGGACAAGGGCAAGAGTCAGGGATGAGGACAAGGGTCGGGGATGGGGACGGGTTAGGGTTAGGGTGGCCGCCCCGCCCCGGCACCGCCCCGAGGGCGCTTTAAGTTTCACTTTCGCTCCCGCCCGGCAGGACCCAGCACCAAGGCAAGCCCCGGGCCCTTCCCATCCCTTCCCCTGCCTCCTGCCTCCCCCGGCCCCGCTGCCCGGCCCCTGCCCTGCTTTCCTCCCCTCGGGTGCTCGTTCCTGGCTGCGGATCCGCTTCCCCGGGCAGCCTCCATTGTGCTCCTCGGCTCTGCCCGCCCGCGGCCTGCGCGCTTTTCTTCCTGCTTTGTGTGTGTGTGTTTGTCAAAGCCGAGCCTAGACCCAGCTTTGGGAGCTGTTCTTACTCTCGGGGAGATCCCAAATCCCAGCCAGCGCCCCGCTCCTCGGCCAGGTGAGGCAGCCGTGGAGCCACCGGTGGCCTCTGAGCTGCTGCTGCTGCTGCCAGGTGTCCGGGTGGTTTTCAAGCTCGATGTAAACGTGTAAATGGATGATAAAAGCAAATTTAATCTGCCTAGCTACGGGAAAGGGGTAGGAATCACTGCTTATTTCCTGATGAATATCCGGAGCCAGAGATCAGATGTTTCAGTGCATCCCACCCTGAGTGAAGGTCCCGCGTCTGCCCTGCGCGTCTCTCCCCGCGCTGAGCTGGTGCAGTCATGGTGCTGTTCTTTCTTCTTGTAGTTTCCCAATTTTTCAATGATCTAGAATCAATTAAAACCACCCGTAGAAGATACACAGGGTTTTTTCACTTACGCGCGTTTGACTGTGTATATGCAAATTAAATCACGGGAGCTCTCCGGGTGTTTTAGCGGTGGATAAAATTGCAGATACAAATATTTTTGTGTTAGTTGCCCTTGCTTTCATTCCAATATACTTCTTTCCATGGAAAGCTTTCTGGGAATTCTATGATGTGGACAGCACACTCAGGCACATGGTGTGATTCTTGGTTCTGCCCTGTGAAGGCCCGGTGTTGGACTTTGATGATCCTCAGGGATCCCTTACAACTCAGAATATCCTGATTCTATTTTATGATTGTATTCTATGATTCTGTGATCTTTCACCATAAAATTATTTTTAATTTTGCTCTAATCTGCATTTTTGAGAGTGGTAATAGATGAGTTCCTTTTGGTAACTGCCACAGGATGATAGAGATGGCTGAACATGTGCAATGCCACAGCAATTCAGGACCAGAAATCTGTAGCCACTGGTTCTTGAGGAAGTATTATACAATAAAACTGTCTAAAAACCTCTCATGTATCTTCTATAAACCAGACCATAAACAGTCTGGTTTACAGAAGTATTTCTAAGATGTCAGTGCTCACTGAGGGACACTTACATTCTTGTGCTTTTATTTGTAGATGTCAGAGGCTCAGCACAGTGATCTCCCTGCAGAAGAGCGATGTGATGAAGATGGCTATGATGTAGTTGATGCAAGGCCAGACAGAAGAAGCAGGTTCTCACTTTTTGGAGGGTAAGTTCCTACTTGAACCCCTGTTCTTGTTGTTGTATCAGCTGCCATTGGTACCCTTTTAATCAAAGAAACATAAAATGGCTTGAATTAGTGTTCAGTTTGCCGTGTCCACAACGTTTTTGATGGTCTGGCTAGAAAGGTGGTTCATGTTGTATGAATTCAATGTATCTGGTCTGTACCTTTATAGTATCTCCCTACAGGGAAACCTATAATATCTCCCATAAGTTTTATTTGGCAGCTAAGAGACCACTAAGTTCATTCTCCCATAAGTTTTATTTGGCAGCTAAGAGACCACCAAGTTCATTTAGCATCAATTATAGCCCTACATCTTAAACATTGACCTTTGGTGGAGCTGGGAATTGAATATGCCATTAATTATCTATTTTACTGCACTCAGCTCAGCTAAGCTCCAGCATCACTGGAATCCCCTGCTGACTAAGTTACTTTAAAGCCTGGATGTGCCATCTAGGCTGTAGCACAAAGAAGCCTCACCAAGTCTAGGGATGTAACCCCTTGCAGAACACATTAAAAGCCTTTCATTTTAAAGCAGTCTCACTGAAGCATAAGCTTACTTTCATTAAATCAGTAGGAAGCAAGAACTATTTACTGCTTGTGTGTACTACTGAAAACACTGGATAAATGTGATTGGAAATATAAAAGAAGAAAATGAACATGCAAAGTTTATAAATACTGTTGAATGTCAGCAAATGGCTACTTCACATTGGATTTAGTGAGATTTTGTAAGAGATATTTAATGCAAAGTCTAATGCATTTACAGAGAGGTTTTGATTTTTTTACTATTGGACATTTACATTAAAGTGAGCAGTAGAATTCAAAGAGAGTACATGGCTAATCTACTTTTATTTTTGCTGTTTATTTTAGGAGTTTAATAGAGGGAACAGATTTGTGAGAGAAGTGAGGATGCTTTAGTCTTAGAAGACTTTTGATGTGCTGTTAAGCAAATCACTGTACTTTGTCTCATTTTATCATTCCTCAAATATGTTTCATGATGTGTATGTGTATTATTAATTTTAACAAATAGGCAAATGTAAAATTTGTTTCTAAATCTTGTCAAATATTTTTCAAAGGTTTCTTTTCAACATTATAAAATGTATGTTTTGATACTTGATTTGGTCTTCTTTATAAGAGGTGATATGCTAATACTATTATTAAATTATGCAACTCAAAGTTAATAATTTCCAAAGAAAAGGCAATAATCAGCATTTCTATTACTTTTTTTCTACAAGAAATTTTTCAAATAATTTGGCTATTCATCAGTTTGAGTCATTCATCTTTTGGGAACTCCTTGAAGATGCAATTTGCAACATTTTTCTTCAGAAGTAAAAAATTGCTGAGATTAAATAAGAGGTAATTGAGAGAATTCAATTTAGATTTTGTAGAAAAAATAATGTTTGAGAAATCTGACAGAGTTTCTTGAAGAAAGTAATGATTGCTTAAAGAGGAATGAGGTGCTTGACAATTAAGTTCTTAAAAATCCAAGCAGGGTCTTTGTACAGAAACTAAAACTCTTTGGCCCAAAGGAAGATAGGAGAGGAATGTGAGAGGGTAAAGGAAGATGGGATATGATCTAAAAATACAATTTTAATAAAGAAGAAATTGAAGACAGAATGATCATTCTTTGTGCCTCACAGAGAACTTAGGGGACATCCAATGAAAAGTTCATGCAATTGGTTTAAAACAAGTGTTAAGATGTAATTTTAACATAGTGCAGAATGTCACTGTAGAACCTAAAGCCAGGGGATGTGCAGATGTCAAGATTTTAGATAAATTCAGAAGAGATTGGAGACATGTGTGGAAGAAAAGTCCAGTGGGAATATTGATGTTAAGATCTTTGGTGAAGGTGTTCCTAAGTCAGGTCTTTGTGTGAATATATTCTGTATCCAATTTCTTTTGTTTGCTTTCTTCAAACTCATTTCTAGCCAGAACCAGATACCAGGCTGGATCAGCTTTTATTTGAGCCAGTGTGGCTCTCTGTCTTGATTGCCAAAGCTTCATTTTGGCACCATGAAGTAATACATCTTAAATAAGGTGTCTAGAGAGCTCTAGAGTGACTGCAATTTTATTTTCCTTTTTTTTCCTTTGTTTTATCAACCCAGTCTTTACCAGCTGTGCAGCACTCTCAGTGAAATTCTTCAATGCATTTCATGTACTGTTGCTTAACATATGTAAGTTCAATAGGAAAACAAGGAACTTGTGATGTTAAAAAGCACATTAATTTAAATTTGAGAGAACAGAGCAGTGAGAAGCTAAATTCAAAGCTGTGCAGAAAGACCAGCTGTTTCCAGTAGCTTCACAGCTTCAGTCTGCCACTTTCTGGCTGTGACTGGAGATCTACCTTGTCAGAGCAGAAACTAGAAGTAAATTAAAATCTTACTCACTACAGCATATTTCTCTCTGAGAAGTTTGTGATGCTCCTTTACCAAGGAGGCCACGAGGCTCAGAACAAGCCAGGATGGGCAGATTCTTCTGGCAGCTCAACAGTTTAGGGGAATTATCTTCTATTTATCTCCTTCCCTTTGGAAAAGTGCTGATACTTAGTTGATGTCGGTAAGGAAAAACTGCTGGGGGGGGGAAAAGAGTTGGAGGAAGTTTTGGATTAAATCTGCCAGCAGCGTTTGGCTCTGGGATTTTTTTAGCCACTAGATGGCAGGAGGGTATTAATTTTGTGTACTGAGAAAAGAACAAAAATTGGGCTGAGTCGCAGTTCAGCAAAAAGTTGCATTTCAGAAAGCAAAAATATCAGAACACATTCTGTCAAGGCTGAGTACCAAAAAAGTTTAAAACGTGTTTACACAAAGATTGAGCTAAGGATTTCAAATGTGTATTTTATTTTTCATCTAAGTAATAGAATTATTCCCAAATAAGGTCGGGTTTTTTTTTTCTATTCTGTGTATGCTCCTTTTACACTTTCAAGGCTTTAAATATAGTCTTACTTCTCCACAGCATGATTTAATATCTTCATTTGGTATCTTTTGTGTGTTATTGGGGACCTCCATTAGGGAGATTGATGACAGAAAATGCATTTTAGCATCCAGGAAAGCTAATGTAACAGGAAATGGAATAAAACTGCAGTTCCACTGTGTTAAGTAGAGCCAAGATTTCTCTTAATCCTAATTAAAGTTTGTTTTTTTTAAATCTGCATCCAGAAATTCCCAAGGCTCGGTAGACTTGCACTTGCACTGTCAAAAATCCTGACTGCTCGTGAGCTTCAGTGAAGAAACAATGCAGAAGAGTGTGGTTATTAATAGTATCTTAGTACCAGTTTTATCCTAATATAATTGTATATAACTATTTGTCTTCTGGTTCCTTTTATCTGCTCCAGCCCTACTGTCTTGTTTCACAGTCAGTATTCCCCTTCTCATCTAGAAACGGAAAACACAATTTAAAGATCTATTTTTAAATCCTTACAAATACTTAATTACAGTTGAAACTGTGTGATTCTGTAGTGCCCTCAATGCAGACACATGAAATGAATTGTAAGAAAATCCCACTGAGGAATTTGGGAGGTTTTGTGGGTCATACAGTCACCAGGAGTATTTTAGCTGTTTAACATTGCAAACCCAAAATATCTGTTAGATATTTATTTTTGTCAAGTCACACCACTATAAAGTTTGAGACTTTTGATTATCTTGAAAGTTTCCTGAAAATGCCAGTGTGCATCTTGCCTTCTGAAGTTCAATGGTTGTGATAGTTATATTGTTAAGATACCTGCCAGGTTTGTAAATTAGTGTTTAGATTAAGAAGATTCATGGATTTATGCCTTTTCTTTTCATGTGTACAGTGTTTATTTGGGTTGCAGGACATCCAAGTAGGGAAGCAAAGTTGTTACCAAAGGCTGTTCTATTTTAATTTTATGACCCTTGTGTCAGCATAGCCATATTTATCAAAATAAATAGCCTTAATTTTGGAGATTCGGTTGAACCTCGGGTTTGGAGTTGTAACAGGTGTAGAAAGTTGTCTTTGTTTCAACTCTGCTTTTCTGTTGTTCCTCTGTCTTTTGGGGATCTGTTTTCCATCCACTTTCCACAGTATCACATTCATTCTGAATTGGAAGGGCCTCACAAGGATCATTGAGTCCAGCTCATCAGTGCCTGTATGGGGATTACCAACAGCTTATTTTTACATTGATTTGTAAAAGAAGCTGCTTTTCACATAGAACTTTCATGGAGAACAGATTCACAGTGATGCAGATACATATGTTTTGCAGAGTTGTCCATTTTGTTACATGTTTTTCAGCATCAGAATATTATAGACCTTTCAAAG
The DNA here is from genome assembly GCA_034509425.1 of Eopsaltria australis. Classification (NCBI taxonomy): domain Eukaryota; kingdom Metazoa; phylum Chordata; class Aves; order Passeriformes; family Petroicidae; genus Eopsaltria; species Eopsaltria australis. Next base: position 2,862,196 of record JAVTVJ010011652.1, on the reverse strand, counting down.
TAAATATTGCTAAGAAAAGCATCTCTCTTATCCTTAGATAGACTAAAAATAGCAACCTACTTTAAAGCAAATAACAGCTGATGAATCATTATCTGAAGTTATGTTCTGGGCTGCAACTCAGATGTCTGAGTTGACCTCCTGTTTCAGCCTCATGTTTCTTTAATGTCTCTGAGGAAGTCACTGTGTGCCTTAGTTTGTCCTGTAAATGGGTGATGATCTTTTCTTTAACCATTACAGCTCCAAATTCCATCACAGTATAATTTTAATTTTGTTTGGAGTTTGTTTGTTCTCCTTAGCACAAGGTAAATATCAATTGTTTATGTTCTCCCAAAAGCAACAAACATAAAATATCAGAAGTGACCTATAGTCTGGTAAAGTTGCTATAAAGATAATAAAGGGATTTTAAATGGAGCAAGAGGGATATTTCAGTTTTAGGGCTGTTTTTTAAGTCAGAGGAGGTCTAGGGTTGTTTTTTTGTTTGTTTGTGGGGGTTTTTTGGTGGGGTTTTTTGGAGGAGTTTTGTTGTTGTTTTGTTAAAGCAATTTTTGTTAGATCTGGAACTCAACCTCTGGAGAACACTGCAGGAGTATTTAACAATGAGTGGAAACTGTGATCAGTGCTTGGGTGCTTACTGAATGTACCACATAGGAAAAGCCCAAGTATCCTGAAATAGTCTCTAGTCTATATTACAAGAACTCATTGATTCACAGTCAATATTTGTTTCCAGTCTCCTTAGAGACTTTTTATTGTGAAGCACAGCAAACAGTGGGTTATCCAGGAACTGTATCTGAAGTAATCACAGTCAAGTATCCTAATACTACACTTTTTGGTGTAGTAATTTATTTCCTTCATTACAACAAACTCTGGGCTGTATCATACAGAATTTGGAGGACAGTTATTTTGTAGTGTGATGTTTAAGCTTTCAGAGCAATCCAAACATATTTAAGCCAAATTTATAATAAACCAAAACTGTTTGAGAGTAAATATGTAAGAAATAGAGGCTTTGTAAACGATGCGTGTTAATTATTTTGCTAGAAACATTTCATTGTGTAAATATTGTAGTAATGGTGGATCAGGTTTTGACAGAAGGAAGAGGGACGTATCACAAAGTGAAGTCTGCTGTCCCACCTCCATCCCAAAACCTATTTTCCTGTACTCTTACATGGGAACAGAGGCAGAGTGAGTGATGGGAGTGTGTTTTCCACTTGTCAGCAGAGGTAGATCAGGCCTGCATGACCTCAGCCCGCAGGGTGATGGCTCTGGGGTTTGAATAGCCCCACAGAACAGTCCAGCGTGACCCACTGCTGACACAGGAGAATGTTGGGGCCTGAGCACACAGAGCAGCCAGCTTCTCTCTGCAATGCAACCCCGAGCATGGTGGGCTCCTAGCACTGGCAGGGAACATCAGACTTGCTCCTGAGGACAAGCTGAAGCTGTTTGCAGATGCAGTGTGGAGTACCATTTGATGATGAGCCAAGGTACTGTAGAGTGTTATTCACCTCCTTCCTTCTCTGCCACCTGTTTGGAAAAATCATGAGTTTATGCCCTAAAACAGTTTAGTTTCAATGGTTATTGCAAGCTAATCGTGGCTCCACTGGCATTTTGCAATTGCTAATCCTTGCCAGAGTGTTCTCTGAGAATTAGTGTTTGGACGGGTTGCTTTATTTTGAGTCATTTTCCAAGCAATCCATATGTACCTGTTAATTGCTCTTAGTACCTATGGAAGGTAAAAGAAGCTTCATCTTTTATTTTTGCACATAATTGCCTGCTGCCTGTGTACATTATGCTGCCCAGGGTATGATCATGCAAGATTTCAGTTTCCAGAACACCCGTGGAAGGTATGGATGTGCAAGTTCTCTAGAAATGAGCAGAAAGCCTTTCAGCAAGGAAAATTCTTTATTTGTAAAAATTTAACTTTTGAATGTTATTGGGCTATTATGTTGCATGCAGCATTGTGAGGCCTGCATGGCAGATATCATGCAGCTAATTGGGAAGCTGAATCTCAATTACAAAGTGATGATTGAGAGTTTAGAACTCTGTTTTGCAAGTATTACACCACAAAATTGTCATGTGGGTTGTAAGTGATCCTTAAATAAAGTGCATAAATACTAGGGCACTGCTACCTATTTCTTTTTTTTTTTTTTTTTACTTTTGTGTTTTTTTAACTATTGTGAAATGTGTACAATATTAGTCTGTTGAAACTTTTTCTCATAAGTGCAGCTGGCTTAGTCCCAATGCACTTATCTGCTTCATTTGTATATAATAAATTAAATTGCAGTCATGGTTTTGATTTGAATTAGTTAAGGCCATCACTAACACATACTTAAAAAGACAGGAAGACATACTTAGATGTAACTATCAGAACTTCAAAAGACACTCAGAAAGTTTGCCAGAAGTTGTTGTCTGAGGCTTGTTCTTTCAAACAGCTCAACTCTTTCATTACACAGTGAGTTTTCAGTTGTCTTGGACTGAGTTTCTCCTTTTTTTCAGGTTTTTAGAGAAGATTCTCTCTCCTAATTGGAGATGGGTTTGAAATTAAAATATGATAAAAAACTTCAAGAGTAGCTCAGGGCCTGAAATTGTCTTATAATGAGGTATTTAAAATGTATTCAGTGTTTCAATGGATGTTAAACAGTCATATACAGGCATTAGCCATTTTCTCTCTTCAGGGAAACTAATGTGCAGTAATCAAAGACAGGAATTTGTTTCTGGACTGAGATCCATTGTAAAACTCCGTGGTGGAGGTTTACAATAAGAATGTAAACAATAAGTTTACAGTAAGAATGCCTTTGTTTCATGCATTTTCTTTCCAGGAGGCACCTGTCAGTCAGATAACCCACACACTCTGATTATAAACATTGCACAGATGTACAAAACAGTGGATTTAAAATACATTCTCTCCTTTACTGGGCAGAACCACAGAATCCTAGAGTGGGTCAGGTTGGAAGAGACCACAATGGGTCCTCTGGTCCAACCTTCCTGCTCAAGCAGGGTCATCCTAGAGCACAGGGCACGGGATTGCCACTGAGATTGGCTCAGTTGGGGCATCAGTTCCTGCACTACCATCCCCCTGGAAAGAAACCACATGATCTGCAATTGCTTTATGAAAGAGGTTTGTTTAGGCTTCGTTTTTTAATGGAGAAACTAAGACCAAGAAATATGGAGTTACTATCCCAAGGTTATTCAACAGCACAAGCACAATTCATTTTGGTTTGTTTAATATCTTTCATCAAGTTAATTGGGCAAAGCATAGATAGCATATGGTCTTAATAAATATATTTTATTCTGGGTTGTACTCTCGGATATGATATTAGGAAACTTAAGGAAATGCCAGGATTTCTTTAAATAAATTCAAGAGTTTTGCTTTGCAGATTTTCTGTGAAATCTGTGTCAGTACTTCTACATATATCAAGAACAAAAATAGGTTTTTAGTATAATATTGGGTTTTTGGATTAATGAACTCCGTCCAGTCTTGGAAAGAATTTTTTAATGATAGCTTAGATCCTTCCCAACTCTAGTATTATCTTGGTAAGTTCAAGGAAATAATCTCATTGTTTACCTACCTCCTTCCTTTCAAATATTTTCTGTTCAAAATTACTGTGTTTACAGTTATTTGAAGGCCTGTGACATGAGTTTCCAAATGAACAAGAGGTACTGTCCTAATGGGTTCCTAACTTTAGGTACATTCAAGGAAAAGTCTTTGCCTCTTGTAAACTTGCTTTGTTTAGTCAGCTGACAATCTGATCTCAACGATGCCCTTAAGAAGTCGTGAACTAATTGGCAGTTCAAAAAGAAACTGAAGGCTGATTAATTCCTATGACCCTGTTCTTGAGAATTTACAGTCATTATTTTCTTGCCTGAGCAGTCCTGTTCTCCCAGGAGGAAAGTGGAGTGTGTTCATCAGGGGCTGTGGTGTTCCAGGAAGCACTTTGGCCATTTCCCTTTATTCCACCCATTCCCAAAAATTACTTTCGAAGTTTAGACATTTCAGCAAAGCAACCTATAAATATGCAAGGGGAGCACATATTTTATATATCATCAATAAATCTGAACTTCAGACTCCAGTATTATCAGTTTAGCATGTTTATCTGAAATTCTGAATTTCTTTAACAGATGAAACAAGATCCTGACAGGGAACAGAAATCTAGGGGGTTTTGTGTGTGTGCTATTGTGTTGTTTATGTTTGCTGTTCTAAACTGCAGCTGTCAGTTTTCATGCCTTTTGTGTAAGACATCTGCTTGCCATGGTAAGCAATGTAGGTGAAATAATGTTTAGATGCTTTTTGGGGAACTTCTTTGGGCAGTTTTGTAGGACCACTTTTCTTCTCTCTGCTAAGTGAAGACTTTCTACTGTATGGAAAATATCCTGACTTTAATATTAGATTTTTCTTCAGTTTTCTATTGACATCTATCTGAAATATATTTTAAAATAACTTCCTAAGGACTGGTTATTTTGTTGGTGCTCATCAAAGTCAGCAGTCCTTTGCTAACAGTTGCTAATAGGGAAATTGAAAGTATGAAATGCTTACTTGAACTTCTTCCTGCACAAATAGTATTGCCCCTTTTTCCTCAGGAGACTTTTGTTTCAACTATTAAGCTTTTTCTTTCAGTTTCCCTACTGGTACATAATTTGCAAGCCTGAGTATACACCTTCAAATGCACTGTAATACAGTTTTAGTGTTTGGTCTAGACCTTGTGGTTTTAGTCTTTATCCCATATAATTTATGCTTTCTGATTTTTAACAGTAAAGGAATAATCATTTTTATAAAAGACTATTCAAGTAGTGACACTTTCTTCTTGTCCAGAAATGTTGCTGCTCTGCCAGCCTGATGAAATATTAATGGAAAAAGGCAACAGGATAATCTGTTATTTGCATGTAGTTCTAAATCTGTGTGACACTGCCAAAATGGATCTGACAAGGAATAAAGAGTCTGACTTAAAGAAGTTAAGATTTAAAAAGCTCTAGTCAGGTTTAGCACGTGTCTTTTGCTTGTTTTTGCCAACAGGTTTCAAGATTTTTAAAAAAATCCAAATTAGGGAGAGTGTACAGTCATTAGAGCTGTACTAAATACAGTGAAATTAAACTGGATAAAAGTATTAGAGCTGGATAAAAGTAGTAAAGCTGGTGGTTTGAAGAGGTTATGTAGAAGTAAGAGATCTTAATGCTTGATTATCAGAAAGCATCAGATGTGAATTATGGAGCTCACATCAGACCACTGATTGTTGAGGCTAAGGTAGAGACACAGAACAAAATTTTGAACCTTCTTTTGTCTAATTTATAAATTCTGTTTCCTGTTCTATTTTTTTTTTATTAATAACTCTTACAGTTTTGCTACACATAGCTCAGTGATGCCTTGTGAATTCAAACACAGTCTTCTTTGCATTTTCATGGTTTTCTGTCTATCCTTTTGCTATATTTTTAAATAAATAAGTCCAGTCCAGGATTTTTTCCCCAGGAAAGCAAACAGCATTTGTGATGAGCAGCAGCCACAAACAAAATTTATACTGTTCATGCAACAATGGAAGGAGTGGGGTTTTTTAGACAGAAAGAGCAACACAGAGCCACACAAACTGCATAAAAATATATCAACAATATAGGTTGTGTATGTTTCTTTAGAGGCCTTAGAACTAATGTATTGTCCCATGCACTCCACAATATTGTAACTTAATGGGGAACTTACTCAAATGAAGCCTGCAAAGAGGTCCCCAAATGTCAAAGTCCTAAGGGAAACATTTCAGTTGATTGTAATAGATTAAAGGGCATTGCAATTTAAGACACCTTGCATGGGCGTGAAAGTTCTGGTGGGCGTCAATGGATTGCCTGAGAATATTTGTACTGTCCACTGCTGTAATCCTGCCTGGACTCAACAGAAAGGCTGAGAATGTGACAGACACTAGAATAAAACTATTCACCAATGCCAAAAAGCATTTGGACTCCAGAAGGAATCCTGAAGTGATGTATTTTGCAAAGACACCATGTTTTGAAAGGCAGATTTTCTTTTTTAACAGAAACATATTGTCAGTTATTCAAAAATTGTAGTGCACACTGTATAAAAGAAGGATGCCAGAGTAAAACTGTCTTCATGTTTTGAGATGTTCCTTATCAAGGAAAGGCCAAGTTCACTGAACTGCAAGACAGAGTTCTGTTCTTTTGTGGGTTTACTTCAAATAAAAATTAATGAAATTAGTGTGACCTTTTTCAGCCAACTCTGAATGTTAGCTCTCTTAGATCAAAGTATAGAGTTGTAGAAATATTTTTTATCTGCTTACGTTTTCCAGTATAGCAACAAAAGCCCCTGCTTTTCCTGGGAGAGAAAGGGACTACAGCTTTTTTGAAAACCTAGATATCCCTCTATAGTACCATTTTTAGGGTTTATTTTTAACAACTCTTCCTGGAAAAGAACAGTCACTTAAATAGCCAGGCAGAGGAGCAGATGAATATCAGATGAATAAGAACAATGCTGAGGAAGCCTTTGTCCTGCACATGGATTCTTAATGTGTTGGTGTGTCACACTAATAAATGGTAGCAACAGGTACTGAGGAATGTGCCAGTAGAAAAGAAGTCAAAGGAGAGAAAATTTCAGCTGCTAAAAGACACTGCTTTATTTTTTCTAAATAATCTTTAGGTATGGTTAAATGTTGCCAGTGATATTTTTATCCTTAAATCTTGAGCCAAATTGAAACAATAATTTGCTCCAAGTGTAAGGGAAAAGAAGGTTTGTTGTGATAAGTAGCAGTCCTTTAGATGATCAAGTCCAGTACTTGTGCAGGTGAAGTATCTCCATTGACTGACAGAATTTTAGCCACTCATGCTGATAAAACACTTGACTGCTACTATTTCAAAGTTCAGTAGCAAACTGATAAATGGAATAGGTTACTTGAGATTTATATTTGAAAAGTGAGAAGTTGATAATAATGATTTTCACAGAGTTCATCCTGAGTCTAGCTAGACTCGATGAAACCACATTCCCAAATATTCTGTTGGCAAACCTAAGGCCTGGATTTAGAGACTTGGGGAGAGTGAAAACGTGCAAGCCATATGAGAGTGCCAGAGTAGCATTTCAGTTTTGCTGAACTTTTGACCAAGGGGAGGGAACATGGAATACATGACAGCACTAATGGGAAGAATATTTCTGTGTAAGAAAAGGATCAGTGACCACTTACAGAGTGAGGAGTAATGGCACAGCTGTAATTAAGACCTGAAAAATGAGTGAACAGACATGAAATTCAACTTTCTATGCAGTCCAGGCAAGTTTGAATCCTAAAAGTGGGAAATTAAGATACTAGATGTCAGAGAAGCAGAAAGAAATAAAGCAGAGGGCACATAGTTTAAAACATTTTATAACAGCATATAACTAATCTGTGGAAACCCTTTTGGAAAATACAGTAATTAGAAAGCTTAGTAAGAACAGCAGTAAATATTTATATTAGCAGTAAACATTCATATTAGCAGGTGTCCAGTTCAAAGTTCAGAAAAGAAAGATTTAAGCTTTCATTCATCAACCAGCCTGTCACTGACAGAACACTTCCCTTAAGGACTGATTGTTCCATATTTATAACTATCAGTTATCATTACAAGGTTTGATTTAGCTTGTTGAATCTGAAAAGTTGGACATTATACTGTCAGTGCAGTCCAGTCAGGCTGTTCCCATATTGTGCTATGCTGGCACAGGAACCAGAACTTTCAAAAAAGAATTTCTGTCTGGACTGCAGACTCAGGATGAGTATAATCCACAATCTTTGCTTCCTTATTCATTCAGTTTGGACTGATGCCAAATGATTTCTGGAACCTTTTATCGTCTGCCAGTAAGGAAGTGATAGGCGTAACCACACTGAGGTTTTTTTAGTATCTCATTAACCTGTTCAGCTTGAGAGGAATCATTAGAATGAAACCATAGTACCCTCTGTAAAGGAATGGGGAAATGTGCTGCCAAGGCTTGTTTCTGGTATTTGCCACTGACTGGCACAGAGCTTCTGGCTGCTTTTGAGAATTCCAGCAGCAGGAATTGCATCCCTTAAACTCACGAGTATTTCTGCATGAATGAGTGCAAACTATTGAACTTTGGAGAGAAGTGGCTTCAGAGAAATTGCGTGGCCACGTTGCTGTGCCACTTAACCCCTGCTGCTGTTTTCAGTGAGGCTTTTGTGGGGTAATGTGGCTGCCTGGTTTCTGGGCTAGAGTTAGATCACTTCCAGCATTTTGGGAGAGAAGACAGTGCAAACATGATACTGCTCAAATGGGTCCATTCCTGAGTTCATGGTTGGACATAAACAGAAATGTGTGCACAATCCCCTTGAAAATATCCTCTTGTCTGTAACAGCCACTGTTGGTTGTACAACTTTTTCAGGAAATCACTGAAGCCAGATAAATCTGTAGAAACTTGAATCTGTGGGCTGAGGAAATGCCTTTTCGTGGACCTGAGTGCTTATTTGTTGCTCTGAAATTTCTTTTTCTCTCTTTGTCTGGTGATGGAGGACCAGGGGGAATTTTAGGTTAAAATAAGAATCCAAGATCTCTTTGAAAGTCAAATGTAATATCACCATCATACACCTCTGAATAATTATTTAAAGTGGTTAAGACCTTTTCTTAAGGCAAAGCATATTTAATTATTGCTTCCAGTGCCCTCAAGAAGCGTATGCAAGGAGAATACCCATACTTGCAATTTGTCAGAGAAAAGAGTATTTCCAGACATAATCCTCAAGTAGACATGATTCAGTATCTTGTTTTTTAGTCTCTAAAGGAAATCTAAAAGAGGATATGATATTAAGATGGTCACATATAAAAAGAGTATAATGAAAGCCTGCCAGGTGCAGTTATTTAATCTGGCCCTTCATAATAGAACATGGTGACACTCAAGAAGAAGCTGTTTTGAAATTGAATTGCAGTAGCATTTATGCATGATGAATCATTTAAAGAAGGTTTGTTATAGATTCCAATTAGTCTTGTCCTTTAGTAATAAAAAAGAGGACATTTAAAGCTAAAAGATAACCATTGTTAAATCAGGCAGGTAAGAAAATATATGACCTAAACAACATTTAATCAATTCATAGCAATCTCATCTCTACAGGTTATTATTGAAGAAAATAACTTAGTAATTCTTTAGAAGATGTCAGAATGAGAATAGTGAAAGTACTTAAATTAATTCAGATTATACAAAAAAATCTAATTTTGTTATAACCAAACTGTATTGTACAGTTCTTTGTGCTGTGTAAGTAGGTTATGTTTTCCTCTCAGACATCAGCAATAAATACTGTTGGAACCTGGATGCTGGAACAAATAAGAGAGGTGCCAATAACTTCTGCCCTTTCCTGTGCGTTGTTTCTAACTGGGCTGGCTCCAAAGCTTGCTTGTAGTCCTGAGGTTGAATCAGACTCCTTACAGGCTCTTACTGGCTTCAATTCAGCTTGAGGAAATCTTAACCACACCTGAAGCCACCTGCTTGAACCCAAAAGTCCAACTCTAAAAGCAAGTACTGCTGAGTTCTTCATGCTTGTACATCAGGTGTGCATGCTGGCTGTAATTGATTTGGTGATACTTTATTTAGATTAAATCTGTGAGTAATGTCTGTGCTATCCCTTGGCATCTCTTTCTAATCCAATGTAAGACTCCTGTACATAGCAAAAAGATCAGTACACAGTCATATAACCAGAGAAGATTTATTACTACAACCCATTAACATAATTATTATAATACTTTGATTTGTTTCTTCTTAGGTTTTATTTGATGTGAAGTTCAGTTATCAATTACTACATTAAAATATGAGTAGGTTTTTGCATAGGCTCAGGCTGCTGTTTGACAGATCAGATTAACACATGACCTGTTCACATCTATGAACTTTATCAATAGAAACTACCTACTGTTTAGTCAATCTTCACAGAATTTAGGGGTGATGGTGATTCAGTAAATAAATCTTATCACACAGTTGGGTAAACTACATATCTTCATGCTCCTGCAATAGCTATTAAGGGAAATCTTAATAATGTCTTAATTAATGTCTGTTCTTACATTAATTACTTATAGGAAAAGTAAAATATGTCCAGAAACAGTTTGCAAAAGGTTCCTGCCAGCCTCACTTCATGCAGGCCATTTGTTTAATCCCTGGGTCAGGATCTGTGTGTCCTGCTCTTGGCTGCAGTTCACTCCAGAGTTATTTCACCTCGTCAGAATCCAACCGCACACAGCAATCACTTCATGGAAATCACAAGATCTTTATGCCTCCATCCAAAACGTGGATGAAGAAAACAAATATTAGAGAAGGGAAAACATTGGGCAGGGCTGCACGAATGGCTTGAATTACGGTAAATAGGCCATGCATGTGACTGGTCACTAACAATAATTTCATTTGGTTCACCTAGAAAAAAGAAGAATGGAGAAGAAGAGCAGCCAAAGCCCTCTCTCAGTAATCAATACCGAATTGTTACACCCACATTCCAGTATAATATGGATTACAAGAAAGTTGGCAAGTGCATTATTATAAACAACAAAAATTTTGAAGACAAAACAGGTAATGTTCTTTCTTTGATGGTACTCATTACAGGCCATAGGATTTTTATACCTTCTTTAGTCAATAAGAATTCTATTTTTAGGACACGGAATTTCAATGTATGTATTTATCCTTTTGATGAATAGTTGTTCCTAAAACTTTCCCTTTTCTCTAAAACTTCTGGTAGTGTAGCTCTTTTCAACATCTTTTCAGTGTATGTCTCAAAAGACCATGTCTCCTTGCTGTACCAACTTCAAACCAAACCTTTGTTCCAGAGTTTAAAACTATGTTGTTAAAATTTGAACTTTGGCATCTGCAGCCCATGTTATAAATTCTCTGTCCCTGAGCTACAGCTATGAGCTACAAAAGCTAATAGCTGTAGGTGTGCTCTGCTCACACTCCTGCATTTAACTTTCCAGACCACATGTGGTTTCAAGGTAGACAGATACTTGTGTTATAATCAGGTTTGTGGGATTTTTCCTGTACACTTGGCAAACACAAGAAGTTGTTTTCCCTAAAGATTCTCTATCAGTTCCTTTTACTGGGTATAACAGGGACACTTTTCAACAGGTTTTCTGTGGGGTTCTTTGTGCCTGTGATGCACTGCCTAACTAAAACAAGATGAATCATCCTTAGAGGTCCTGTGTTGCAAGGTCCTGGGGGCACACCAGCATTTTTCAGGATATGGGTTAACACTGAACATTGCATTAATTTAAAATCTCACAATTTGTTCTCGGTGCTGCTGGAGGATTGTTTTAAAAACATGTCACTGAGACCTTATTTAATAGTTATACACTTAAACATTTGCCTTTGAACACGTGAACCATTTTGAGTTGTGTAATGTGCAGTCAAGCATGCTCTTGGTTTTCCGGCAGGAATGGGCACTCGCAACGGCACCGATAAAGACGCTGGAGATCTCGCCAAGAGTTTCAAAAACTTGGGGTTTGAGGTTCACACATACAATGACCGAAGCCGTGATGATATGGAAAAATTACTGAAGCAAGGTAAAAATCCAGAATCGCAGGATAATTTAGAGTGGAACAGACCTTTGGAAGCCACTGAATCTGCTCCCTGCTCACAGCAGGTTAAAGTAAATCAGATTGCTTAGGCCCCACATATATAATTTTCTGTATGGAAGGATTCATTTTCTGAATGGACTGAGCTTAATTCCCCACCTCATCCCCCAACATCAGTTCAGAAATGCACAATGTTCCTGTGCAGCACTTGTCCTGTGTATTAACTAAAGAGCCTTGTCATATTAGATAAGGATTTCAGCCTGTTGATTACAGTGGGCTAAACTCAGAGTCAAGTGAAGGATGCATCCATGTGCTCAAAGTACTCATCACATTGTAAAAAGTGATCCACTCCTTATGCCTGACAGTAGGGGCCCAATGTATATTTAGCCTCAGAAAAATGTGTTTGCTAAATAAAATTTCCATTTAAAACATTGCTTCCTTTTGACTAAGAGGTGTTTCCCTTGTAGCTGCCGAGGAGAACCACAGTGATGCTGCCTGTTTTGCCTGCATCCTCCTAAGCCATGGGGAAGAAGGGCTCATCTATGGCACAGATGGACCCATGGCTATCAAGAGTCTGACTGCACTGTTCAGAGGAGACAAGTGTAAAAGCCTTATAGGCAAACCCAAACTGTTTTTCATTCAGGTAATAGCCCTAAGGTAAATACAGGATCCTACTGCTGCAGTGGGGAAAACGTGCTCTGTTGGTTGTCTGCCCTAGAAAAACCCTGTAGCTTGACTTACTGAATCTTGCTGGAGGTTTTGTGAAAAATTGTGTTGAGAGAAGTGGTCTATGGGTAAAATTATTGTTTGTTTTTTAAAAAAATTATATACACGATCCAAAGATGTAAAGAATATTATCATAGTAATTTTCTACATGGTTTATCTTGGCAATATATGAACTTCAAAGCAGAAAGATAAACTCCCTTTTGTGCAAAGTGAGCTGAGGACAGTACATGGTTTTCAATAGGAATAATACTGTCCAGGTCTCTTTGAATTAAGACTGCCTCTACAAATTACTGCATTCTGCTAAAAGAGGTATTTTTTTCTCTCCCTCAGTAGCCTAAAAACTTCTATTGCATTTTCAAATTAGCATATAATTAATTGTATATTAGTTAAACTTTTAAAGACAGCCATTTCAAACAGCATTAACTGACATACCATGGGCCTGAATAATCTTTTTTACATAATACATGGTATTATTTACATGTAAGAGTTACAGCAGATGTGGGTTTCCCTAGACTGTTCCATCAATTAATCCTCATCCTCAAAGTGAAAACCAACTGTTGTAGACTCTTCATAATACTAAAGTGACGTTTCTTCTAATTAAACTTTTGAAATTGTTACTTTATAGACTTTAAAATTATCTTAATAAAGGCAACCAGCCCTGTTATATAAGCCTGCCAGACTTGTTCTTTTGCAAGAGATGTCAGTCAAAGCTGCTGATCAAGAGCTGAAAATTACCCATCCAGACTGTTGTCCCTGTGTGCCCTTCAGCTAAACCCATGATTGAGAGAAAATTAAGAATCAAAGAGATGCATGGAAAAATATTAAAAATGCAATATACTTGTAATGGGTGTTCAGACACAGTGCAGTGCCCACACTGTAGAGTCTCCACCTGTGGGGTCCACTGTAAAGAAATTGTCCAGAAGTTGTGCTGCACGTGGCATTATGTAATAGTTGGGTCTGAGAATGACTCTAGACTGGTACAATTAATCATGGTTAGAATAAACTAATGCTGACATGGCACTTATTGACAAACAGCTGAGATGCTCAGCCTCAACACCTTTACCTCCCTTTGCTGTATATTTTTAAAAGTCCATATTTTTAAATGAGTAAGCCTGTAACTTTATCAGGGAACAATTAGATACCCCCTAGAATTGCATCTCTGCTTCTAATACCTGTGAAATACTGCTTGGAACTGAATCCATTAAAATTTGTGATGAATACTAATTGTTGTAAAACCGTGTTTCTGCTTATTGGAAACATTCTATTTGTCTTCTCTGCTATCAGGCCTGCAGAGGCTCTGAATTTGATGAAGGTATACAAACTGACTCTGGACCTGCCAATGACACCCTGGAGACAGATGCCAACCCGAGATACAAAATCCCAGTAGAAGCAGATTTTCTGTTTGCATATTCCACAGTGCCAGGTAAGGAAAAGAGGGTCAGGATGGGCTGAAAACTCACCATCCATGCTGACTGGATTGTAGGTGGACCCTCATTGACGATTTATTGTACATTGATGGACTAAACACTAAGGCATGGTGTGTATTGGGTATCCACCCCTTCTACACTGGCTGTAGAGGAAATGGGAGTTTACAGATGGCAAAGACAGTATTTTTTTCTGGGAATCCTGCTCTTCCATGTCCCAGAGTGTTGGATATGTGAGGAAGAGGAACAGTTACAGCACAAAACTCATTCTCAGAAAGGAAACCTGTGACGTCCTACTTCTTGCAGTTTCCCAAATGCCAAAATGTGGAATGGTACTTTAATAATGTGAGGTTTGGAGAGTTAATACACATTATCCTCACCTTTAATGAAGTGGATATGTGACACAAGTATTAAAAGTTTAGCTTTCTGTGTGTGCATTGTTAGTCTTTGCCCAGAATCTTTCACAAAAAAAGAGCAGAAATAACCCCACGTATTTTCTTCGGCGTCTTTCCTGTCAGGTTATTACTCCTGGAGGAATCCTGGGAGAGGCTCCTGGTTTGTGCAGTCTCTGTGCTCTGTGCTGAACGAGCATGGGAAGCAGCTGGAGATCATGCAGATCCTCACTCGGGTCAACTACGTGGTGGCCACGAATTTCGAGTCGCAGTCGGACGATCCGCGCTTCAGCGAGAAGAAGCAGATCCCGTGCGTGGTCTCCATGCTCACCAAGGAACTTTACTTCTGAAAATGCATCTTAATGCAGCCAGTGCTGAAAGGCCAGGGTATGGTTTTGGGTGGAGATGTGATTGTAAACAGGAGTAACACGTTTTTAAGGACAGAAATGTAATAACACTAGAGTTTTATGTTGTATAAGGTGGGGTAAAGGATGGATGGATGGACAATATGCAATATTTTAAAGAAGCTGTGGGCCAGCCTGGCAGCTATTACTAATTATTGTACCTTGGTTTCCCTTAGTGTGGCTGTCATGATTTATGGCTACTGAAGGTGTTATGAGTCTGCTACCTGACCCATAAAGCTTTTTCCCAGAAAGCCGATTGTAAATTAAGAATAAAACCAAAAACCGTTGAGACTCCTTCTCACTCACTGCTAGCTCATGGAACCATAGACCATCATATTATGGGTATGTCCAGTGATAAAACAGTTTGTAGCTATTTAAAAGGGTGTTTCTTAGTCTGATATATTTATTTCCTTTTAATGAACATTATTAATGAAGGCTAATGGTTGCTCTGTGCTCAATCTGGAACTCAGTTTACTTAGTCATCATTCTAGCATAAGATGAATGTATAAAAAAATCAATATTTTTAGATTCTTTGCCTCAACAATATAGAAGCGTAACAAATAGAACAATCAAAATTGAAATCTTTGTAAAAGATTGGCAGATTTTACTTGGATGATACCGTATTAAAGTGCCATTGTAAAGATTTTTTGCCTCGCAAATGACAATTGATAGAACAACCTGAAACTGCTTGCAGAAATAAAAATATCCATTTGTTGATTCAGAACTTTTGAACCATCAGAAAATTAATGACAAGGGTTTATTATAAAACATTAAAATTTGATGTTAAAAAGATAGAATTATATGTTCCAGTAACAAATGTATGTTTAGATTTAACTTCTAGCTGTGAGGAGTTTTGCCAAAACTGGAAATGCTTACTTGAATCAGAAACCAGAGGTGCCTTCTTGGTTACTGTACGGTCTTGATTTTGTGTTTTAGACTTACGTTGGTGATGTTTATATTTCTAATTTTGTATTCACTTTAGTTGGTAGCTAGCTCAAAAAAAAAAGTAAATTCAATGATTTGGTTAAACTGATAAAGGATTAGTTGTTCACCTTTTTCCCAGTTAATGTACTCTATACTCTTTTGCAATCTTCTAAGAAAATAAATGGATAGTATTAAAGCCAAGTTACAAAATTAAGTTTATTTTCTTACAAATACTGTGACATAGTGAGACATATATTTTTTTCATAAGTCAAATTTGCACTTGTTTGAATTAAACAACTGGTTGTTTTATGGACGTATTGAGCATGACATCAATAAAGACCTTTTTTTTAAAATTTCCTTTGTATATCTGCATGTTTGTCACTCAATCTGAAAAAGTAAAAACCAACCAAAATATATTCCAGTCCCTTTCTCTTTAAAGAATGCAGGTGGTCTCTGGCATTTTTTCGGGAGGGGATTTGCAGTGTCAGTGGAAAGGTAGATTAGGAAAGTAACTTGGCATTGGGTGACTTGGGTTGGACAGGCCACATCCTCTTTTAGAGTAAACCAAAGTTAATGGAAGTATTGTATTGGAAATATCCTCATCTACCTGTGCTTAATCTTGTTCTTTATACAGTAAATTGTACAATGCATATGAAAGTGTTCTTTCTCCCTGTTGCTCCTGCCAAATAGCTCCATCTTAAGCTGTTTTCTGACATTAAGGATATTTCAGGTTTACCATGTCCGGCCTATATTTCAATATTTGTTAATTCTCTGGAAGCTCTTTCATGTCTTTATAGTTGATTAGTGTTTATTTGCCTGAGATTTTATCCTGTTTTTAAATTTCTGTGAAGAATATTCCACTGTCTCTAGAACTAAAACTCAGGCCAGTTCTAGTATATGAGATAGGGAAAGATCAGCATAAAATACCTGAATAGCCTGCCAGAGAGAAAAGTAACATGGAGAGAGAACTTTGAGAAGTAATGAAAGAGAAAAAAAACATCCCTTTGTGTCAGGACCAGGGTCTGTGCCAGTTGAGCATTGCTTTAGGTCATGTCCAGAGAAAATTAATATTATTTCTGAAGAAAATCTTGTACCAACAGACATCACCCCTGAGCGGTGATACTGACAGAGCTGAGAGCTGTGCCAGCCCATGAGCCTGGAGGAACCCACTCAGCAAGAGGAAGCTTGACCCTTTCACTCAGGCAGAGCCAGGTTGCTGAACAGTGATTTAAAAGCTGCAGGGTGTTTTAGCTTTTTTCCCTGATCCAATTTATGACTGTTTTCTATTGGAAAGCAATTCCCTTGCCATCTGCAGGACTAGCCAGATGCTTTAGTGTGTAAAACCACTGTTATTAATGATATACTGAATGTTTCTGGAGAGAATCCCAAAAATTCACTTAAAGCCAAGACAGACACTGAAATTACCTTGTCATGGCATAGGCAGCATAAGAAATCCTGCTTCATCATTTTATGTGTAACTAAATGCTGTTTAAATCTGAACCATTTGATTTATGGTACTTTCATGATCTTTTAGTGTTCTTACTATTGCTTTATCTTCCAGTCATGGGTGGATATTATGCTTTAGAAACAGCTCAGGTAATGATGGGACTGTTCAGAAAGCTGAACCAACAAAACCACACTGTCTCCAGGCTTTTTTTTTCTGTATAGGAGACATTTATCACTGCCTCAAATGAGCATATTTTTCATTGCTTCTAGGTGAATATTAATCTTCTGGATTTCCCCTTTCCAGAGCAGTCTTTCATTTTCTTCCCATCCTGAAAGAGGCATTTCCTTGTGGGTCATATTTCAGGGTGTTTGTATTTTTACATGGACTATAAGAGGGCAGTCACAATGCAGGGCAAGGACATGCCATGTTTTGCTGCAGGAGGCAACACAGGGAATCTGGATTTACTTGCAGGTGTATTTTTCTAAAACCTTCTTCACCATGAAGACATTTTGCTTGTAAGTATTAACACAGTTTGTTTTCCTTATCTTGAAAATTTTTGAAGTTTTCTAATAGCTTGCATCTTACTGGTTTGAAGTATTTTATTTGCATTTTGACTGAAGTGTCTCGTGTTTCAAAAGGTTTGAAGCAATCAAATCCCTTAATGCCTGGCATACAAAAATCTGAGGGGGTATAATCACGGAATTGGCATTTTCTATTTTGAATTAGACATAACCTATTTACAATGTTGCTTTCTCTTGAAAAGACAGTTAAATGTAACAATGATAAACTTTTTCCCAGAAGGCAGAGTGAGCTAGCACAACTAATCTCACGGGTATTTGTCTTCTCACATGCAAATCTTGACTTTTACTGACATCCAGAAGAGACTTTTATCCTGTCAGAGACTCTTGGAACATTGTTTTGTAGTAATTGCATCGTTTGGCAGTTGAGGTGACTCTGTCAGTCACACTGAGCAAAATAATACACTGCCTTTCATTGCAACCCCAGGCATGTGCCCCTACTATTGACTTTGTGTACAGTCATTTTTTAGTTTTGGAAATTGCTTTTTTGTCCTTTTTCTGGTAAGCAACAGATGAAAACTCTAGAAGCAAATTTTATGACAGTTTATCACAGCATTTGTACACCAAATCTTTCTCCCCAAAAGGCAAAAATTGCAAAGATTTCCCTAAAAAAAACACAGACAGAAATGGACCTAAGTTTGCAGTGGGTCATTCCCGTTTACAGCCTGGGACAGGAGGAATGAAACTCCATAGCTTTAGTTGTGTCTCAGGGGTGAAATTTCATGTGTAACCCACCCCATTCCTGATCACCCCACTCCTGACTGTACCACGTTCACTTTTGGCACCATGGAGCAAATCACTGAAGAAACAGAAACAAAGGAAAGCCCTTAAATCTCTCACTGCAGCCAGGGTTCTCAGCAAAGAACCAGGGAGCAGCACTTGTAATCCTTCAGATTTTCCCAGGAAAGGCTCTGTGGCTTCAGGTGGCACAGGAGGGGCTGTGTCACCTCCTTGCAGGTAACAACTTCCAGCCAAGATCTGATTTTGCAGGCAATGAGAGTTTTGAGGTAAGGCAAAGGGAAACTTCTGAATAGGCATTGTATTAATACGACAAACTTGCAAATTATTATAATTGCCATACAATTATAACTATTTTCTACATGTTTTCTAAATTCTTTAGGCCAAGTTATGCCAATTTTATACAGGACTGATCATGCTGCAAAGCAGTGTCAGAAACAAATGGATGCAGTATTCCTATGTTAAAGGTATTGTGACTACTGCAAAAGAAAGGATCAGATTAAGTTCTCTTGGCAGCTCTCATCACCTCTAGGCAAAATCATCTTTTTGGCCTATAAAATGGATAATATTTGTTATTTGTAATTTTATGATTGTATTATAGCAAATATGGCATATAGTGAATAATTTAATATCTAAAATTATTTATAAATATGCTTAAATTAATGGTTATTACTGCTATTTTATGTATCTTGATCATCAGTGAGAATTACAGTTGTAAGATTTTTGTTATTTTCTCAACAGCAATTGTGTGTGCAGTGAAATGCTGCTCAATAGCAAGCAAACTGAAAGGAATTAGCTTCAACATTTTTGCTCTCTTTGCTATCTGGGTGGAAGAAACCATCAGGATGGCTTCTACAAGTAAAAGAAATTCTGCAGGTACAAAACTTCTTGTACTAAAATTTGTCAGTAGTAAAGTTGTGAGATGATCTATCCTTAGTTGATTGAATGCCACCCATGAATTTCATTAGGGGTGCATTTCAGATCAGTAATTATGAAGCCAAATAAGACCAGACCCCAGAAGTTAAATAAGATCAGTTAAATAAGACAGCAGCTCATGTTATCTTCTGAGCCCCTACATTTTCACTACCATTACTTTACACTTTGGGCCAGTTGTCAGCATTAACAGCAGGGAAGCAGGGTCTGGCTCTGTATTTTATAGCCTTGATTTGTGTTGGTCTTATGGCCATTTAACCACAGAAACCCAGTGCTTAGCAACAATTTCCAGTTCAAACAGGTCTTTTTTAAGAGATTAATTGGCAGCAAGTTAAGTAATGGTGCTGTTCATTTCTCTTTGATTAGTGAGAATTCAAAATACATTTTGCCCTGAAGGTGGAGTCTGCAAGCATGGATTCCTCATCAAATCACCACCTCTTCAACTTTTCAGCTCACAGGTATACTAGCTCAGAGTAGTCATATTTCAATAATCCCTCATATCTGCTATCCTGAATTTTAATGAGAGATAAATTGCTTTCTCTTTGGCAGAATTCCTGGAAAAGGCGTCTTTTTGTCCTGTCCAAATCCAGCACGGGAAATTACATCCTGAAGTATCTGAAAGGCCAACATGTGAAAGGCTCCATAGCTGTTGATCAGTATGTAGCTTAAATGCATCATCTTTATTATTTTAAGACATGTATCAGCACTCTTCAATAGCCACTGATTGTACAAGCACTTGTTCCTGACTGTGGTTCCTGATTCAAACCCAGTGAAGTCCAGAAAAGGGTCCCTTGGGATTTGTAGGCTTCAGGTGCAACTGTGATTTTTGTAAAATGAAAATCCTGAATTGCTTTATTGCAATTTACTTTTGTGTGAGTGATTGTTGTGGTGTATCTGCAAAGGAGATCCTTGCTTGACTCAACGATGCCAGGCTGTGTTCCTGCAGCAGAACACATTTTACCTCCTGTGAGGACAGGAGAATAATTAAATAACAGAAACATGAGAATAAAAATGGGCCATGCCATTCTCCACTGTGGCACACACCCTTTCCCACCTTACAGTTTCACAAATTGCTTTGCAGGGCTGTGCAAAGGTCTCCTGACTTTCACATAACCCTTTGGGCTGGTTCTGGTTGCTCTCTCCTTCTTTTTCTGCCAAGAAATTGCTCAGATTGGCTCATTTGGGTTGGTCATTTCATTCCTGTCAGCACAGTTCCTACTGCAGTAAGACTGGGTGTCACTGCCTTTGGACTGGCACCCTGTTACAGGTGATATGAGATACATGCAAGGGAAACAGAAAATGTAATGGGAGATGTAAATATTTTACCTGTCAGATCTAGAGGTTAATACTCCAGGCTCCTGGAACTGTTAGGCATGGAGGTCACTCACCACATTGCTGTTGTGCTTCTTCCTTTAAAAGGATTTACATCGTGAAGCTTTCAAAAATATTGCAGCTTGCTCAGTGGTCTGTGGTTACATTATTACCATAATTATTGTTGTTATTGCTTTTATTAATTTGGCTTCTTGTAAGTTAATGGGAGTAGTGTTTCAAGTGCTTCAAGTATCCATTAAGAGTAATTCTGTTCTTCTTCCCCTCCATTAAAACACTATTAATATACAATTAGTTTCAAATGAAATCTAGTGTTTTATAGCGGTTAAAAAACTTCCACAAGAAATTTTTCTTACTATCGTTTCTTTTCAAGATTCTGAATTAAACCAACGGCTCCTTTTTCCAGAAATGAGGATCCATAGTCTGGACACTTTGCAAAAGTTAATTTTATTTTTTTGCCTGAACATTTTCTTCATTGAAAGACCACCACTTTTTTCTGTGGAAAAATGCTTAACTTCTCTCTTGCAGATCTCATCATAATATGCTGTGCTTAGAGTAAAAATGGACATACACACATTTAAGTGTGTGTCTGTTTGTATGTAACTGTGTAGAGTTCTATAGGATGTTTCATATGGTTATCTTCACAGAATCATAAGTATTGAAGTTGGCATAAGTAATGCTGAAATTATGGAAACAGTGAGGAGGATGTTTAAATGCCTTCCCGAGCAGGTGATGTCCATCAGCACTGGAAACAGATGCTACTACCTCATTGGGAACAGCAGGTGGGCATGGCCAGATGTGCAAAAGCAGTGTGACAGTGCTGTTAAACTAATGTTAAACCCAAGGCAGGGTCCTGCTCCTTCACAGCCACTCCTTCCCTTCTGTGCCTCAGCTACTGATGGCACAGCTCTGGGATGATGTGGTTCAGCTGCCTGATCCAATGGAAAACAGTTTTCTTCTTTTTTCATTTCCTCCCCTACTCGTGGCTGGGTTAATTTTTTGCTGGCTCAGGCAGGTGGTCTCCCCTTCCCTGCAGCCACATTGTCACAGCATCCAGCATGTGAAAGCAGTGGGAGCACAGGGCTGGGAGTGGGGATGGCAGTGGCAGCACCTCAGAGTGGCAGTGCCATCTCAAACTGTGCTGGTTAGGGGACGAGATAGAGCAGAGACCCTTGCCTTCTTACCCAGCAGCTCCTGGGAGCTAGAAAAGCTTCTGCTCCTTATGGATAAACCACAGGGAATAATACTGCTTGAAAAGTAGGTTATTAAACCAGGGAAGCAGACTGAAGGCAAAAATTCTCCTGAAGGAAAACAGATCTCAGAAGTACAGACTGGGGCCTTTGTTGCAGCAGGGTGGTGCAGTCCCTGCTTTTTCAGGCTGGGATTAAGTCCTGAGCAGGGGCAGAAACTTTCTGTGGAGGTGATCAGCCAAACTCAGTTAGGGGAGGGAGGATGTTTCTCACAGTGCTCCTGTGCTGCTGGTTCCCAGCATCTCCTCTTCAGTTTCCCAGTCACGAGCGTGTCAGGGGATTTTTTTGCCTTTTTGCAGAAGAGCAGCTGATGTGTGAAATTCTGATAAGCTCAGAAGAAAAACACATACCTGAGTGCTACTTGAGCGTGCCACCCAACGTCTTCCCCCGGGGTGGGGCGCGGCTCTCACAGCCCACACTCAGTGGGGAGCATTCCAGAATTAATCCAACTAAATCCACTGCCAGCATGAAAAACGGCTACAACTGCCCTTTCATGGCGTGTTTCTCATCCTGATGGCCCAAATGCACTCCCAAGCCTTGTTAGCTCTCTGAGTCAGACTTTGCCATCTGGCTATGACCATACAAGCACTCTTTCCTGAAAGGCAGGCACAGAATTTTCCCCTTGATCTCAGGAAATTTTGTTTTGGGCCCCACAGGAAGAAGTGTGTAGGCAAAAGGATTGCCCTTGTGTGTCACCTGTCAGTAAGTTTTCATTCCTCTTGTTCTAACCTACAGGCAGGAAACAGAGGACTGGGTCACTGTGATATCTTCAGTCTGCAGGGAGGACAAAAGAAGTGGATGTTGCCCGCAGGTGACATGCTACTGTACTTTATTTTAGAAAAAAAAGGCATCTCTTTTTTTCATTACAAAACTGATTTTTGCCTCACAAGTTTCCTCTGACCTTGGTTATTCTAAAATTCAGTTTCATATAAGTCCTGTACCCTGGATTTATGCATCAAGCAGGCATTGCACAGTCTGGCTGCACTGGGATTGATTTTACATTGAAGAAATCTCTTTGAAGAGTAAGCCATATGGAAATGAGGGGATGATTGATATTATGCTGCAATGAAGCACACCTTTGATGCATCAGAGTGAAAACTTGTGTGTTATACTTAGCAGGTGCATTTTGGGTATATTTAAATGTTGTTTTACATCAATCTGTCAATGTTACGAACCAGCTGGAAGCCCTGGCAGCCCAAGCTCAGGCTGAAGTTTCTGCACCTTGTCAGCCAGCCAGGCCCACCAGTTTAGACTCAGCACTAAGAACTCACATCCCTGCAGCTTCCAGGCAGCTCAAAATGCAAGCAGGGAAAATTTATGTCTGCCTGAAAAATGCTGTGTAGACAATGCCTCTGAGCCATAAGTAAAATTTTCTCCATGGCATGCGTTGGTACATTTTAGCCCATCCCCAGCAGATGCCTGTTTTCTTAGACTGCTGTTCCCTTGTTTCTAGAGCCAAGACCTTCCAAATCCAGAAGTCAGAAGCCGGCCTTCCTCTTTGCCACTGTTCTTGAATTCTGTAGATATGACCAGCTTTCCAGACAGGCAGAGCTACCAGAAGGTAAACAAATTAACCATCCTTAATAATGAATCTGTGCCTAGGCATGACTGAAATTTCATTTGTATAGTTGCTTTTTTCCATCAAAAGTTGTTCAGAGCTTCTGCAGCAGGTACCTGGGTGGTCAGTTCTGGTGGGGTTCCTGAGCAGGACCTGGATGGTAACACCACAGAGTCCCCACAAGGGAAATACTTTTGAGGCAAGTCTGCATGTAAGTGAAGGCAATGAGAGACAAGATTCATTGGTTGTCCCAATTGACCGGCAAATGTCAGTGGACATTGAGTAAACTCCTGAACATTTGCTTTGACATGCCTTGGCAGAGGCATGTGATGATTGTTTTGGCAGCTGCTAGCCACATTCCTCCTGATTTGTGATTGTGCTTTTATTTATCTCTCTCTTTTAAGGCTGTAGAAATTAGAGGAGAGTTCAGATCCAATTCCTCTGTGCCTTTCAGACTTACCCCCCAGTTTTTAAATAGGAAGAAGGGAAATCATTGCTGCTGTCCCACAGCAATTGCAGCCCAGGTATCGGGGTGAAACAGCAGCCAAGGAATTGCTGGGTTCCTGTAGTCACAAAGCTCTGGGCAAATGGCCCCACAAGAGGAAGCTGAATGTGGGCAAAGTACCTCCAGTGTATCTTTATGAGGAGTCACCTTTTTTCCTTTGTACACAGGAGAATGGTTCCTCAGAAGACAAGAACAGGCCTTATTCAGATCCTGGCCCTCATCAGGCTCAGTGTGACTCACCAAGAGGAGCTTTCCCAAGCCTGGTGAGCAGAACTGATCAAACAGCTCTTGCCTTGTTCCATCTGCAGGAGTGAATATTGGCTTTTATCTCACCTGGGTATCTGTGACTGTAGATTATCCACGTACTCTCCTAGCACACCAAGTTGATTTCCACTATGAACATTTCCTAAATAGTCTGTTTTCTTGTTTATCACTGAAAATAATCTTCTAAAAACTTGCTTGAAATACCTGTGTTTGTTTGGGGTTTTTAGAGTCAGATCCTCAGAGTTTCTGTGCAGCAACTGCAACTTGTGGCAGCTCTCACAGCCTTGATGAAGAATGCTCTGCATTTGCACTGATTGAGGATTTGTCCCTCCCTGCACACTTCTCAGCTGTGCCACAGTTGTTCCTAAATGGTTTATTTCTTCAGCCTTTGCCAGTAGCAATCGAGTCAATGTAACTAAATTACAGAACAAGAGCTTGTTAAATTGAGGCACATCTTAGAACTGACCTTCTGCCAGCATTAATATGTCTTCAAGTAATTTCACTTCCATATCTAGCGGGAGCGATTTGGAGAGATAAAACGATGAATGTTATCTTGTATTACTGGCTAAGTGTTCTGACCTGTGTCCCCTGAACTGGTGCCTGCAGCAGTTTTCCTGTGCAGTGGATTGCTGCCTTTGCAGCAGAGTCAAGAGGACAGAAGGCACAACCAAGGCTCTGCCACAGCACTCTGCAGCTTAAACCCATCTTTAGGGACAGTTCATGCATTGAACCATGACCTGGAGTGGCTGAGACACAGGGCAAAGAATCTGTTGTGCTATCACAGCTACCAGGGTGGTAAATCACATGCTGCAATCACCATCCTTGTATATAGGCTGACAGCAAGGATGAGATAATACAGCTAAATTTAGTGGGAAGAAGTGAATAGTTGAAACTGCATTGCAATGCCATGGGCAGTCAGCATAGCTCAGCTGGTGCACAGTACTTTATAAAGCTGCAGTAATTCAATTGTGAGGCTGAGCTCTGAAATGCACTGATTTAACCCTTGGTCTGATTTTACCCAGTCCTGCTTTGGGTTTATGTTAAGAATCTCTTTGTGTCTCTTCCTTGTGCATACCTTTTCTGTCTTGTTCATTAATTCTTCTCATACTTATGATGCCTCAGAGAGCAGTTATTATATGCAGCTGTTCAGGCTAGGGCAGACTGACCACGAGGGTTAAAAGATAAGGAATTTGGATTTTAGCTTTTTAGCCTGAAGCAGAGGGAATAGCACAAAGCTCATATTTCTGTTTTGGCATGTGTGAAAATAAATAACCTTGCTTTATAGAGAACAAGAAACAACAATGTTCATTGGATAAAAATATTTCTCTTGCCTCATAAGTTTGACATCTACTAACATCTCCAGACCTATTCTCTACTCAGTGACATGCAGACAACTGACTTCCTAGCTAATCCCTTGTATTCTCTTCCTTTTAGCAGTGTGACTCCCTGTTTCAAGCATCTGATCTGTTTTTCTTTTGGTCAGTGGTTCCCTCACCCAGGCCCAGATCTTGAAAACTCTTTGCTAAGTAGTTGTCACTCATGCAAACAGGATTCTCCATGTCAGTGAGTCCAGTCATGCTGGCAGAGACCCTGCAGGGATCTGGGGATCTGGCTCCTTTTCAACCCACATTTTGGAGCTACCGAACCTCATCCAACTCAGCAATTCAGTATCAGCTATTTTGATACACAGCTTTCAACATCTGAAATACATCAAAATAAAGAGCCCTGCCTTGCATCACCCTGTGCTGTCAGTTACTGTATTGCAGGCACCAAGGCACTCTTAGGATCTGTTACACACCTGATTTTCTGAAAAAGGTTCCTTTGTTTAAGAGCAACACATAACTTTCCTTAAGCAGCTTATAAGTATCAATGACTCAGTTGTTCTCCAAGTATCATTTCTATTTTGTGCTACAGCCAATTTTCTCCATAGTCTACTTTCTCTCCAATGTAAATCCGTATTTTAGTTCAACAGACTCTTGAAGTTTATCCTGACTCCCATGGCATGAGTTGATCTTAAGGCCATTTATACCAACATAGAAAAAAATACAATAATCATCCTTAATTAATATTCATTGCTAGTTTCTTCTTGTTACATGTAAGAAAGTAATTAGTTCAATTTACTTTACCTTGAAAACAGTAATATATTCATGGCATATTTAGCAATTATTAAAATGATCACCATGGAAACCAAGGATGTAAGTGTAGAGATAAAAAACAGTTGCATCACAAACATGGCTTAGAGAATTGAGCTGGGAGGCAGCTAAGTGCTAATTACCACACTCTTCTCCCAGTGAAGTCAACAAGGAGGCATAAAAATAAATAATTTCTCTTTGCGACTTGAAAAGGTAAACTTGGTGGAGGGATTAATTTCTCCTTGACTTACCAAATTGCCTCAAACTTAATGTTTTGGGTATTTATGGAGGCAGACTATCACTTGGGACACAAAGGATTCTATGTCAGAGCTCCAGTCTTCTGGGGTATCCTTTTGTTCACAGAGAAGTATGAGATAATAAATTTCTCATTAGTCAGGGAAATCCCAAATTCATTCTTTATTTGATAGCAGTTAAAAGCTGGTTAAAAAGGACAAATAAATCCCAATTCACCCCTAGATTTCTTACAGATTTTCTTCATAATGCAAGGACTTCAGAACTGAATGCAAAAAGAAAATCTTATCCACAGAAGTGACCCTAAATTCATGCAGATTCATACACAAAGTGTTTAAAAAATTTGATTTTTAAACAAAATAACAGGTTGTGATCATGGAATCTGTTGCAACAGCTTGGTTACCACTAATCTATCTATGAGAAATACTGATAGCAGTGGCTGTTTTTTGCTGTGTGCATTGAATTTCAAAAATATAGGCAGGAGCAAAGATATAGAAACCTTGTTTCTAAAATAGGCTGGCTCTGAGCATATCTCATTTCAAGGAGAAATGCATCTTCCCATGATTTTGGTGAATATGTGGTGATTCTATTAATTCTCTGCATAAAGGAAAAATGCATGTTAATCTGTATAACTGAGCCTGTTAATTACAAACCCGTTCTTTCAGCAGGATAAAATTCTGGGAAGAAGTGAGGAAAATCTGCTGTTGTCAGATCCAGAGGAAAACATCAAAGAGGATGAAGAAGATTATTACCAAACTCCCAGCAATGTTTTAGCAAAGGTAGTTTCTCAGCTGTGAGTTCTGCTGGTCTGTTCACAGCTCCAAGGACACAGGAGACATTTAATGAGCCAAAAAGGAACTGGTAGGAGGAACCACTTGTGCCTTGCAAAAGGAATATATAGATAAAGCAATAGGTAATAGAGCTTTCATTTATACAAGAAAAAATACACGACTCATTCAAAGGATCTTTCTGGTGCAAAGTGGCATTTCGACAAAAACATTGCTGATTTTGTTGAAATTCCCCAAATTGACTGTTTCATTGTAAATGGCTTTTGCCTATTGTATAATAGGGTAGGGTTGGGTTTTTTTCTGAAAGTGAAAACTTCATTTAGAGAATGTAACAGTACATTAGTTTTATGTATTTTGAAATGTAATTCTGTTGAAGCACCAGTAAGCTGCATAAAAGCAGCACTTTTAAAACACTGCAGTACATTTTGGTACCTACATTTCACTGTGAAACAAGGCAGCAGGAGAAATTGTGCTGGTAATTTTATACAAATTTTGATACCCAATTTGGGAGGTTAATTTCTCTAGGCTTCCTATGAAATTAGTGGTCAGGAGAAGATAAGTGGTCAATTTTCTGCGTAAGTCACAGACCGTACGTCTGACTAAAGGACATTAATAATGTGATTTGGTCATATAATCTAAGTGCTCTAAGTCAAGCACACTCAAAGAACAAGTCTCCTTTTACAGCCTGCTTAAATTAAAAGGCAACAATTTTCTTCTGGTAGTAGCTGGTCATGTCCCAGTCTGGCAGTGCCAATAATTCCAGCATTAACTTTTAAGTTTCAAGCACCTTTCTAGCTCCCAGTTTTGGGGAATTGACTGATTTGAGAAAAGCCAGGCTGTATTAGCCAATGTGTTTGAATAGCATGAGCACTGAACAAAATAAGGAAATTAAGGGGGGGCTTCTTCTGTAGGCAGGGCAATGACATTTATGTTTTATATTTCTGACAGTGCACTACTGAAACATTAAAACCTGACCCTACAGCTGAGTCTGATGTCCCTGTGCAAGAGAAACCAGTGCAGAACAGCCCAGTAAAAGAGAACATTTATATGTCAATGAAATCACTGTAAGTAACAACTTCATTAAGGTTTTGCAATTTAAAAGTGGCATAGCAATAGAGATAGAGCTGACACCTCTGGTATTTGCATAACGAGATCTACAGGCTTCGTCTTATTTGAATGAGTCCTTTTTGAGTCTTGGTTCACAAAGTTCAGCACTCATGGGAACACTGCAGTCCAATTCAAACTCATCAACATGAAATTTAAGCTCACATTGCAGACTCCTGCACTTACACAGGCTCTGACTATAGGATGCAGCACTTCTTGTTGACTCATACTTTTTTCTGGGTTTTCATGACACAACAGCTCAGCACTTTACTGAGTCACTGCAGCCAAACTCCAGCAACCTTTCAGACAGGTGCTCTCCAAAGCAGGCAGCATTATCTAGAGGTTAAAAGAGAAAGGTAGAGATGGGGCATTAGCTCCCAACTTTTCCATTAAGAAGTTATGTGAGTTAGGGCCATCCAAAAAACAGCTCTGTCGCTGTGTCTTTTGGAGGTACAGAGTTTGCCATGTCACAGATGTAGGGCCACAACTTTAAAACCTCCACAATATAGCACTGAATACTGAAGAGAATTGTGCCTGCAGGGTAAAGCTCTTCCTGAGCCAGAGGAGTGGTCAGTAGCTGTTGGCTGTGACACCTACAGACAGTCAGATCTTCGGCCACATGGAGGGAGGCAACTGGAAATACAGACCCACTTAATCAGTTTATCCCAATAGATTAATTCAAGCTCATCTGTGTCTTTGGGCCCCCCACCACACCCCCAGAGGGAATTACTACTAAAATCTCACAAGGTTATGCCATCTGAGTTAAAGTATACCAAGAGCAGCTTTTGCTACTAACCCCAGTCTTGTTTGGGGCACAGTTGGGAGTGAACTCCAGGCAATATAAGGCTTATCAAATAAAACTAAAATGAGTTCAAGTATTTCTGAGTTATCATATATCCCAAGGGGCAGCTTTACATCCCTGCAGAACCCAGTATAGCCAAGGCCAACAGTCTGTACTCAGTTTCTTTGTCAAGGCACGCTGTTAGCTGAAATGTTTCCAGACTTAATAAATAGTTTTTACATATGGAAAACGTTTATTTTGAGATTTATGGTCCATTTTTAGAAAGGCTGTTTATTTTACTTAGATTTTATTTTGTCCAGTGAATATTCTATCTGAATTTGTTATTCTTCACATTACTGAGGGCTGCTTGGTCCAGCTTCCAACACAGCAAGAGTGCCCAGAATTGTCAAACCCCTTGATTTTTTATTATCATTCCTCTTCAGTAAACTGCTGGATGAGAGATGCCAGCTCATGTGCAGACATGATGGGCTCCCATCCCCTCCCAAATGCCAGAACAGCAGTGCATGTCCAAGAGACCTGGAAGCAGACAGAGACACAAAATTCCCAGAAGGCAGCACCAGCCTGCAGCCAACCCCCCAGAGAAGGCAAAACCCATCACCCCTCTCAGTGGTTCACTTGTCCATACTGCTCAGGTAAGTATCTTCTCCAGCTGGTTGCAGAGAAGACAGATGTGCTCATGGCTTTCATCCTGCTGAGCCTGTCAGCATTCCAGGGGCTCTTGGGTGATGCTCTTCATTATAGCATTTAGTTTTAGGGAGTCTGCAAGGAGCAGGGAGTTGGACTCAGTAATCCATATGGGTCCCTTCCAATTTGAGCTGTTCTGTGATTCTGTGGTCTCTGATGTTTTTCTCTCTCAGTCAAGTTACAGATGAGATGCAGCTGCAGAAATTGGATATTTTCATACCCCTGGCTGATATCAACAATTACCTAAAACTTACTGAAGCAGCAGGACGAATATGGTAAGTCTGGATGTCTTGTGACAGTGTCTGTGAGGTTGGAATGTGTGACAGGTGCAACTATAGACACCCATGTGCAGTTTTGGCAGGGGAGAACAGGGCAGGGGCAGTGTTTGTTGATACTTCCTTCTGCTCTTCACCTGCCTTCCTTCCTTCACCTTGTTGGTGATTCCTTCTGCTCTCTCTGATTCTTTGTGTTCTTGAGTTTGTATTTCAACTGCTGTTTTAAAGGTCTCTACAGAATCAATTAATAACTGTAATAATTAGGGATGGTTTCGACCAGAACCAGATAAAAAGTTACAAAGTCATTGCATGCATGTGTTATTTCCAGAGGGAAATTCATTTCCAGCCCCATAAATGCAGTCCTGCCCAGGCACTGCAGTCACTGGGTATCCTGTGTGTTTCCTTTCTTGTCTGCCCTCCAGTGTTTCCCAGTGGGCTGGTCCTCTCAGGCTCGGGTGTTTGTTTCACCATGGAGACCACGTGGTGGCTGTGAATGATCTGCAGCCCCAGGATGTGGAGGAGGCTTACTTCTTCATCAGCAGGTCTGCAAGGAAGGAGGTGAGCCTGACTAACCTTGACTCAAATGTATCGAGCCTAATGAGAAAGCAATTTCCTTTTTTGCATTTCAAGAGGCGCAATTCAAACCAGTTTACCCTGGTCTAAGTTTGGCATGAATAACTCCAGCATCAAACAGCTCCTCAGCATCATTCTGGTGTGGCATCTCATATTCCTGAGCTATGTGGGGAGTGCAAGGTCAGCACTGCAGTGTTTGAAGAAGAGTTTGAGCAACACCAAGAGATGTTACTGGGCAACCATAAACTAGAGCTACTTGGGATTTTTTGCCTAATGCATACAAATTGCAGATTTTGGGAAATAAACCATTGCCTCCAGTGGATGTGTGGTGGCTTTTAGTGGGTTTGGGTATTGAGGGCAGAGCCTTGACTCCTACCTCCTATTGCTTATCAAGAACTACACATCTCCTTGTGTTTTTTGAAGAAAGTGGGACATTTCTAAGGTGTTCTTTAACCCCGCTGTGATCTACTACATGTGTTTCTGAACTCGTATTTCAGTATCCAGGTTCATGACCCATATCCAAACACATTAATATCTGAATTGTGCTGAGAAGGTTGAGGTCATGAGATGCTGTTGCCATCTAAAGAAAGGGAAGCCAGTCTCAGCAAGGAAAAAAATACTCATCTCTCTTAGTGGGGGATTTTTATTCAGCTAGTTCAAATACAAGTCAGATAGTTGCAGAAATGTTGATCAGATACAACAAGCTATAAAAATGTCCCTTTTCTTTTTCTAAGGTGAAACTTACTGTATGTAGGATTCCACATTCAGATATCTTCCATGCTAAAGACTGCTCATGTTCCTGAAAAAAAACACCTCAGTGATTAAGTAAGTGCCAAAACTTGAGGGAAAAGATTGGGGAGGAGAAGGTGATATATAGAGATAATCATCTTCTGGTGCTGAAGTACAAAGAATGGAGAATGCAGATTTCATTTTATGTCCTAATAACTTACTTTGTGGCATGAATGGCATGTATTTGGCTTATATTTCATGAGGGCATGTATCTCTGTTACATGGAAGAAAATGAGGGTGAGATAATTTACATGACCTTTGTGCTGTGTATACTTTGCATTTCAGCAGAAATCACTGGTTCATGCTCACCCCTTTACACTGAGTTACACTGATTTATTACTGAGCTCCTAATCAGTTAGGGGTGGGCAAACAACCAGCATTTGGACTAAAGCCATGCTTTCCCTGGATTCCCCTTACCTACAGAAAGGCTCAAGTGAGCTGAGAGCTGAGTTGGAGGGAAGGCTGGTGAATAAAATGTGTGGTGATTCAGTGGGGCCTCCTTTTGTGTTATGCCCCTCCTATGTTACAGCCACAAAAACACATCCAAGGGATGACAGGAAGAAGGGCTGGTTGGAGAAAAGGAATGTGTCTGGAGCACCTTTGGGTTCACTGACATCCAAAATAACCCCTAAGTGAAAGAGGAATGAATGGATTTGGGAGAGTAAAGGGCTGGCCTGCTCTGTGAAAGGGTTCCTGATAAAGACAGCTGGGAAAACCACAGGGAGAAATGATGTGTCTGAAGCCCCAATGCAAACAGGGCTCACTGTTCCTCACAGAGATTGTTTTGATGCTCCCAAGTGGTACCACAGGGATGTCACTGGTGCAGCAGCATTTCCAGAGCAAGTGCTCATTTGTTTCCCAAACAAGGATATTTCATGAAAATATTTATTTATTATTATATTTATTTGTGGATATGCCTTCCTCACATTGCTGCCATAGAAACATGACTGATTTTCAGCTGACAGTACACCAAAAGGAAATTGATAAGGAGCTGCCTTCAGGAGTGTTTCAGTGGCTGCCAAAAGGGAGTTTTGTCCTGTCCTAGAGTGACCTCTGTTGCTTACAGCACCACAGTGTGACATGGCAGAACACACACCTGTGCTCTGTGTAAGCTTGGACACTTTGTGTGGGGATTTCTTACACACACATATTGCTGTAAAATAGATAGTGTCGAAATATGATGATGTGGCAACAAACACAATCACTGGGTTTGAGAACTGATAATTTGATCTTGCCATATGTTATGAAAATAACTGCTGGGTTTAGCAGGTACTGGATTACTGATATTATGAGATTTATATAAGCTTTGATTAGGGTGGATTTGGCTCAAAGGATGTATTTGTCCAGCTTCCAATTAAATAAGGCCAAGTTGGCCACTACAGTAAGGATTTACACTCACTAAAAATCAACATTGGTGCCACTTACTGCAATAGTAAATATGACAAATGTGCTGCACTTTAAAAAAAAAAATTGTTACAAAATTTATTCAGCTGAAGATGAAAACAGCATCAAGTAACTCAAAACAGGCAAACACAAACATGTATATAATCTATTCAGACTCAGCTCCTGTTCAAAAGATTAATTTCCAGACTGAAAGTTTCCACAGCCTCTCTCTTCTGCTTTTGAGATAAGAGTGTTTGGGACATGTTTGTTTCTCAAGGTGGGAAAAGAGCACATTTTGATTTTTCTGCTTCAGTGGTGTTCAAAGGCCTGTTTGTGCTGAATTCTGCATAAATACAGCGGGAATTCCCAGTTCTGGAGCTACAGAGGCTGAAAATGGAAGAAAACACATTCCACTACCTCTTCTCCAAAGCTGCTGTGGGAGTCCTTTGCTCAGCACTGCTGCTTTGAGCACAGCAAATCCATTTCTGCCTAAGGAGCCTCTGAGGGATGGGATGGCTGGATATCACCATACAGGGCTTCTTCCAGCCCTGGAACTCTGTCAGTCTGCTGGGACAGTCCTCATGGCCTGAATCCTAAAATCACAGTTCACCTGCTTCCAGAGCATCTACTGAGGATGCCATCCTCAGCCTTTCCTGGCCAAGGCTTGCCTCAGCTCTTCTTCTGAACTTTGGAAATGGAAAGTCCAAACTTTGCTGTGTTGTTCCAAGACTCATCTCTCCGTAAAATTAGGAGGTTTTTTTCTAATATTTATCCTAGACATTTTTTCAGAAAATTAACATGGTTTTTTTTTTGCCCTTTTTTCAGTGGGCATAGGGAACATTTGGATTGCCACTGTCTGCAGAGAAATCTTCATTATGGAAGGTATTTTTTTCTACCTGTTCTTCCTTCTCTTTTTCTTAGACCAAACATCCTGCATTCTTCCACCATTTTTCAAACAGTTCCTGAAAATGGCCACATGACACTGAACTGTGAGACAAATACCTTGTGTTTCCAGTTATGGATGAACAAAGGAGGTGAAAAATTGAAATTCAAAGAATTTCATCAAAAAGAATTCCAAAGCCATGAACCAATTTCCTAGAACTTCACAGAGAAACATTTCTCAACAGAGGTGAATTAGTGAAGAAAATCTCCCATGGTGGTGGGAGAAGAGCCACCTGCATGAAACCTGCTGCTGAAGCAGATGTTGAGCACTGCATTCTGCACCTCTCAGCCATGGGAGAATGTTACTTTTGGACAAAACCAGGATGTACAGAATAATTCCAGAATATTTTAGAGAACTGGGGGATTACTTCTGTACTTCAGTAAACACTTACAGATGTGTTACTCCATAATTGATCACTATGTCAGTTTGCACGATGCTAAATGCAGATAATTAATGTCACATATTGGCTGATTCATAACACACAGATACAATATGGAAATTACTTTGGTACAGTAAATTCTGGTAGGGTGTGTGAAACTCTCTGCCCACGTATGATTAATAAATGTGCTTACACTTTACAATACATTGTATGCTGCAAAACACCTCATTTTCTCCTAACATGGCCCCTCCTTGTCCTGGAAAGATTACCTGTAACTTCCCAGTAATCTGCAGCTGAGTCACCGAACAGCCCTTTTAAAAAAAGCTACACTTAAATAAAGATTTAAGTTGTTTCCCTGGCTGTTAATTTGTGGCACGTTCCTTGTGCTGCACTCACTCATTAGTGGCTGCTAATATTTCCCCTTCCCAAACATATGCTCTTCTAGCACTATAGCAGGGAGATGGCAATTGCCCAGGAGAAAAGTAAGTCCTGGAAGAGAGAGAAAGTAATGGTAAGGGAAGTCTCTATATTGATGTGAGCCATTGAAGTAAAGAAAAATAAAAAGCCAATTGAACAGAAAGCACAAACCAGACCACACAAACCCCACACTTCCCCCCAAAGGCAACACTCCTGAGAACTGGGGTGGAGTCATGAACTGATGAAGAGAGCACAAGTCCTGCAGGAGAACGAGTCCAGCCAGGAAAGGTTTTCTGTGCAGTGTCCACCCTGACCTGAGCCAGAGACAAGCTCTGTGTAATGCAGTGTCTCTCTTTCCAGAGCCCCTCCAGCCTGGGGGATTAGAGGGATATCTATATATCTAACAGACATATCTAAATAAATATCTGTGTGTTTAACAGAGATATCTAAATAAGAGCCAGACATGCTTCAGTGTGGCTGGAATTTCTGCAAAGGGATTCAAAGAGGAGCAGCTGCAATAAAGGAGAGTGATGTCACCCTGCACACTGCAGAGAGTGGATCTGTGGTGAGCTGGGGACACCAGGTGATTAATCTGTGTTTTGCCCCAGATTTCCTGGTGACCTCAGCAGAGCCATTTCCTCACATGCACTCAGTAAAATTCAAGTTGTTTCAGAAACATCTGCATCATGCTGTCCCTTACCATGAATGTGATCTCCAGCCTGACTTTCAATACTAGGGATTGCTTTAGCTCCCAGAACATTGCTGGAAAAGTCTCCATCAGACCTGTGCCCTTTGCTTGCTGCTGACAGCTCCTTGGTGACTCTGTCTTGCAGCAGGACCAGCCCTTTGGTGGGCACCAAGCTGCTGTGGTAGCAGCAGGACTGGACTTGCCATGTGTCTGGCCATGTGCAGTTTTTCATCCTGGGGTGCCTGAGTCGATCTGTGCCTGAGAATTTGTTTTGTTTATAACCCAGCAGTGCAGGGTGAGGTTGAAGCATTGGTGGGAGCATTGAGAACATGGCTATCTGTGGTGCTAATCTTTTAAAATGTTGGTGATGTTCATCAGTAGGGACATCACTGAGCTACATCCTTTTTTAATTTCGTGCCTCTGTAAGTTTTCCCAGGAAATCTGTTTCTGTTTCTGTCTGTGCCTATAAAACACAGCATAAAGCCATGGTTTATGCCTCAAGGCTGTTGGAAGGATACTACCAGTGATGAGAGTTGCACAATTTTTTTAAGCAGGAGAAGCCAATGTTTTCGAGTACCTTGCTCCTCAGCAGCCCCTACTGATCAGTCATAGTCTCCACCAGGACACATTTTGCCAAAATAACTTCATTTATATGCTAAATGTCCTTACACTAACTAAGTGCCCTACAGGAATTCTGGCCTTCTGTCCTCTAATTTGCCCCTCTTCTATTTTATTCAATGTCCAAAGTCATTCTTCACAGATGTCATTTTGCTTCCAAGCAATTGCCCTTGTGCTCCAGTTTCTAAGAATAAAAGTGAATTCTGGCAGTGTAACATTTCTGAGAAATCCCCAGTACTGGAAAAGTAGCTGGGGGGCAGAACAGAGAGGAAGGAAAATTCAGTCATGAGGAACAACTATAAACAGCAAGAGGAACTGTGGGTAGGAAATAAAATATGTCCAAGATGGTAAAACAGGAGTTCTCTGCTGTAAGTGCATTTTTGTTATATTTGGTGTTTAAAAAATAAATCTAAAAGTCTGTTTCAGATTATTTCCTAGCATCAGACAAGTGACAGTAAATAGCACCTGCCCTCAAGGTTAGCTAAAATATCGAAATAAGTCAGAGTAAACACGTGTCCAGTGTCTCTGGCACCTGGATGAAGCATCCCCTGCACTGTAGTCTGGTCACCCTGGGACCTTTCCATCCCCTTGTCTTTTTAAATTCTGCCGGTGGCACAAATGCTGATCTCAAGGCTGGGAATAGTGCAGGGGTGTTTTAGCATTGCAGCCAGGAGACAGGAGGATGTCTGTGCCTGCAGGAGGGAGTGAGCACTGTTGTCACCCCCAGAGGGGACCCACACGTGTCAGTGGGTTGTGGCACCAGGTGGTGGTGTCAGCTGTCCCTTTGGTTGGGTTTGGTGTGAAAATCAGGTGAATGAGGGGCATCAGATTTCCTGCACTGGCCCATTCAGAGCCCTCACAGAGCTCACAGACTCAAGAGCTGCTGCCACATCTTGAGCTGAAATCTCTCTTGAGCAGAAGTTCATGGCAAGTTCCTGCCCTGGTCCTCCAAGTGGGACAAAGCCAGGACACTGTCAGGGAATGGTGCTCAGCAAGGAGGTTTAGAAATGTTTAGAATGACAACATTCCCCCTGAGTGACTCCATCTGGAGTGGTGTTGGGAGTCTGCAGGTGGTGCTGCTGTGGGGCAGGGAGGATGCAGACCCCCAGCTCCTGCTGACAACTGCTCCAGAGTAATTGCCAGCTTGCCTCCCACCCTGCTGCCCCCAGCCTGAGTTTTCCTGTGTTCTGCTCATCCTTTGCCAAATGAGCCCAGGGGCATCTCTGCTCCCCCACCCCACTAATCTGCTAAAGCAGTTGGGTAGTTAATAATTCCCTAATGAGCTGTCACTGACTGCACCACTGTCCTGCTGTGTTTGTCCCTCTCCCTGCCACTCCTTTGTCAAATACAGAATACTTGGGGTTTATATGGCAGAAAATCAGGAATCTTCACACACTACTGGAAATGTTTGTCATGTCCTAGAGGGCACCAATAGTCCATAACAGCCCTGCCATGGCCCAGTGGCCCCAGGGCTGCCCATCCCTGCCCCAGCCATTCAGTGGGATGCCCATTGCCCCTGCCTGGCTGTTGGTCCCACAGATGAGCTCCAGGGAACGAGCTGGGCTCTGACCATGAAGGTGTGAGAGGCAAACCAGGCTCCTGCTGTGCTGCAGAGCTCAGTTCCTCTGATGGTCACTGGGTAGCAGCACAAAGAACAGAATTTCAGCTTTACCTCCCTTGTTCAGGCGATAGATGTGACCGAGAGCAGGGCACAGAGCCAAGAAAATAACAAGGCTCAGTAACAAGAGGAATCCAGCCTGCTTTTCTCTGACTGAAGAAGCCCTGCTGAGATAAATGCTCCAATCCATCTCTTCTCTGAAACAGGAGCTGAAAAGTGGGTCAGATCCTGCTGCTGGCTGTGCTGCATTTGGGGAGGTCTCTGCTAGGAGCTAGCAAATGACTGGAGTGCTCAGAAAAATCAACTTTGCTTCCCACAACAGAGTTCACTGAAATCATGGCCTCTGCAGGGAGGAGGACAGTGGTGGACAGGCAGGAGGGGTGGGAGGCAGCAGGAGGCAGCACGTGTAGAACCCCACAGCCAGCCCTGGTCTTGTTGAACTCTGCTCCAAAATCACCCTTGTTGGCATTTATGTCCTCGTGTCACCTTTTCCTCGAGTGCATTGCTTGTATCTTTTTCCCTGAGATGCTGAACTTTCTTTCTCTTCCACCCTGAACAAGCAAGACAAGGTACAGAAGGAAAGGTGAACAAAGTTGAACTCAAATGCCAAGTGGGAAAGCTTAAAGGTTTTTAAAACTGTTTGGTTTATATAAGAACTTATTGGAAACTGGCACAAACAAGAGCCTATCTGCTCTGAGATACCAGGGCAGATGTGAGGGAGTGGAAAAGCCTCTTTCCTGCCAAAGTATTTGCTGGAGATTTGATAACAAGGTGCCATTGTACAGCAGTGGGTAAAGGTCCAGAGTAGAAAGGAGAAAGAGAAGAGGCCTCCAGGCAGTGCAGGGCTCTGCCTTTGTGGGCTGCAGCTCCTCCATCAAATCCCCTGCCTACAGACAGCAGGTAGAGAGGGTTAGATTCAGTGGGAAGGCAGCAGTCAGCTCTCCTGCATTCTTTTCCTTCTCTGCAAACAGTGGCAGACTGTGTTATCCCTTCATTTCTGTAAGAGGGCTGAAATCTCTGTCTAGCTTTTCTCTGCACTGCCAGGGAGAACATTAAATCCAACACTCCAAAGGCACATTTATAATCTGTGCCAAGATGTGAAACTTAAGTGCAAGAGCTTCAACTTTTAGTATTGGTACTGACAAGCTTTCAATATTTCCTGTGAATTTCATTCATCCCAGTCACAGTTCCCACTAAATACTGTATGGTTTACAAAAATTAATACTGAATGTTTTGCAAACACACGTGGTTTGGAATGGTGGCTATTGAATAAAACTGCAAATGGCATCATTTCACTATAAATCCTAAACACATAAAGCAGCCTGTGACCCACCCTCAAAAGTAATGCTCTTATTTATTTTGATTCTGAAATGAAAAGTAGCTGGTTTTCTGAATGTTTGGACAACATTCTCTTGTTCTCAAAATTCACCTGCTGCTTTTTGTCCTCTACCAAAGAAAACTCACCAAAAATTATTCAGACACAGAGAACACATCAAGGCAATAACTGCATCTTTACCCTGACATGGAAACAAGTCTCCCACAGTCCCCCCAAAGCAGAGTTCAAATTCGAAATTCATGTTCAGTCAAAATCAATCCTTAATTGCATTAAGGATTTCCTAAAAAGAAAACAAACTTAAATGGCAATTTTTCCTAAGAACCGTTACAAAGCTTACACGAGCAGACAGGTTTGATCAAATAAGAGAAACACTTTAACCACGCCAATGGCATCGCAGCTCCTTTCTCCACTCCAAGCTGCTATCAAATGTTATTTCACATGAAGGTTTAAAGAGATACTGGCACCTTGAAGTTCCCTTTAGCTGCCCATATGCTTTTATTCTGCAGTGCTTCACACATGCCTTCCCAGCAGCCTCCCCAGTGGTGGCCACAGGCCGTGGGTGCTTTCATTTATCACAGCCAGCCTGAAACTCAGCACCTGAGTCAGCACAGCCAGAAGCTGCTCTCCTCGTCTCCCCTCTCTCCTCCTGCTACCCTTTTCCAGCAGAGTTGCTTTTAGCTCATTTATCTGCCCATTGGGGTGATATGTAATCAGAGCAGGAGTCCTGATGGGAAATAACAAAGTGATTCTTTAGAGGGGTTGGCTTTGAAAGCCGCTCTGGGTGCCGATTGAGCGAGTGCTACAGCTGCCCCTTTCATTTGCTTTGCCTTCTGCCCTGAGCCTGTCAGCACCAGGCAAACAGGAAAAGCCTCTGGGGTGTTCACAGGCCTATCTTGCTTTAGTGAAATCTGGTAGGATTTGTGTCAGTACAGGGCAGGCATTTGCTGTGAGGTTAAGGACACAGAGTGACTCCTCCACCCCACTGTCCAGGGGACCCAGGTCTGTCCTTCTATAGCACCACAGAGGGCAAAGTCCCCATCCACTGACTGAAAAGGTGGCACCTTTCCTGCAGTTCTTCATTAGAAAAGTAGAGCCAGACTCTAAGTCCTAATTATTGACATCTGTACAATAACACTGAAATTTGGGTCATGCCAGGTCTGCACTCCCCAAAGGACTTCAACTGCTAAGATCAGAGAGATGCCCCTTGGAACCACCAAGACAAGGGAAAAAG
Organism: Eopsaltria australis; assembly: GCA_034509425.1. Classification (NCBI taxonomy): domain Eukaryota; kingdom Metazoa; phylum Chordata; class Aves; order Passeriformes; family Petroicidae; genus Eopsaltria; species Eopsaltria australis. The sequence continues at coordinate 2,822,213 of JAVTVJ010011652.1, read as the reverse complement.
TCCTGCCACACAGCCTCCCACAGAGTTCTTAGTTATATTTAGTTTTCCACATCTGCTTGTATGTCCTCCTACTCAATCTAATCCTGTTATTAATCTTCTTCTTTATTGTAAGGAGAACAAAAATAATTTATCCCTGAGTTTGGATTCTGGAAATACTTTTTTCCATACAAAGGAGGCCAAGTAAGTGGGTAACATGGAGATCTCCTACCATGAAGGTGCATGAAATGCTGCAGAATTCATCTACACACAAAAAAAACAGCTGGTGGAAGTGCAAATACAAACCAAAGAGGCAGGAATGAAAGCAGCCAGTGGGCCAATGCAGGAATACCTACAGCAGAGCAGGCAACTGGAAAAAGTCTCCAGCACTAAAGCCCTTCTGCTTTGCTGACTGAAATGAGACCATGAGCATCTGCTCCACATCAGGGCAGGATTAACTGGGCCAGTCCAGCAGATGCCAATGTCAGTGTCTGCCAAGATACACCATTTCTAGGGTCAGTTTCAGAAATAAGTTCACTTTTAAAAGAAAAAAAGAGTCAACCCTTCATTCTGGATAACAGGCTGGAAACTGATAGCTGGAGGTAAAGAGCCATGGAGAGGTAACAGATGCCTCACACTCCTCCAGCTGCACTGGAAGTTGAATTGTTTGGGCTCTGAGTTACCACTGGCACAAACTGAGGGAACTGCAAGACCGGGAACAGCATGAGCCTGGTGGGAGCCCACACTCACACTTCTTCTCTGTACAACAGTCCTTCTTGAAAATGTAACTATGGAAGCAAGAAGAGGTCGGAGTTGTGACTAAGACTTGACTTTGGGGTGCTTATTCCAGCCTCTCATCCACTGTGCAAAAATTAGTCAGGAAAAAGACCCTGAGGGCCAAAAATACCATGCATAATTCCTTAATGATTCAACTGGTAAAAGCAGTTGCCTGCCCACTAGAATCCTCAGAGTTGCTCTGATTTCTCAAGGCATTAATTCAGGTTTGGTATTCACAAGAGCCATAAAAGATACTTCTTCATACACCTTCAAAAAGGAGTGGAAGCCTAGGAATGAGCACTCCAGTCCAAGACTGTTACCAGTTCTTGTGACGGCCAGCTAGCACTGTGCATGATGTAAAACACACACTTCAGATTCCCTTAACTGCTTAATTTAAATGGAAGCATTTAACAATGCCATATGTCAGTGAAATACTCATCCACACTCCTTTTAGTACAAAGAACCTTTTGTCCATCAGTTTCTCAGTTATTTCTCTCACAAGACAGAAATAAAACTTACAGAGTCTTCACTCAAAGGCAAGGATCTATTTATACTCACACTGATCATTAAAAAAATGTTTTTACTACATAAAATGGCATTGAAAATTTCAGACAAGCTGCTCTGAGGGGCTGGGGGATGATTCTTTACATGTGATTCCATACTGGAAATTTGGAACAGTTTTTATTTGAGTGATTAAAATTTTACTAGTGCGCCTGCATGCACCCACATACTTCAGTACATAAACACCAGGCAGATATAGAAAAAGCAGCACTGGATAATCTGGTAGGAATAGGGACAAAAAAATGCAAAGTGAAATTTCCCTTTCTGCTGCCAGTACTAGTATTTGTCTTTCTTGTTTTTCCAGAGTTCAGGTGACAAACCTGATTATAAACAACCCTGCAAACCCCAGTGGAGACTGCATAGTGAGGAACCACTTCTGTGTTTTGAACACGTGCTGAGAACTGGCACTGCAGAGAACACCAGAGCAACTTTAGACAAGCAAAATACACACCACAATCAAAGATATTGCAGACAGGTTGTTCAGGTTAGCAACTCTGGCATTGAAAGGAAATGCATTTTTCTCAGAAAGAACACACAGGCATAACATGTATTCTTTATTTTAAAAAAGATGACTAAAACAAAGCAGAAAATCTTGAGTGGAATATGGAAACAAAGTGGAAATGTCTTTTGTAAACAATTCTCTGAAGTACCTATGCTGCAGGACACCAAGTCAATCCTCTCTCACAAGGTAGGTTTTTTTTTTTAACAAGACTTAAATCACAATAGCGAGTTCTGGCTCATTAAATGAGCTTCTCTGAAGCCTGAGTAGACAGCATTTGACATAAGCTTAGTATTGTCTCATTTATTACAATAACTTATTTTCAGAAATTATTACCCTGGAGACTGTTTAATCCCCAGCATTACACATCTGAGCATCTCCACAACCTGGGGAAAATTAAAAACAGGGGAAAAAGAGTAAAATAGAAATAACCTGAAACAGGAGCTTGAAAAAAATGGTAAGTTATGGGGGGGAAAAAAAGTAGTAGATATATAAGAAAGCAAGGTGCATTTTTTCTTTCCCCAGACTTATCTTTCCTCAAAGAATGGCAGTTTAGTCTTCCCTAAGGAAAGCTCCGTGGAAAAAGGAGATAAATAAAACTCACAGGAACTCAATTCCCACTCCAGCCTATTTCCTTTGAAATATACATTCTTCCTTATATTTATTTATGCCTATTGCCCTCGGTCATCCAGTCTCTAAAATGCATTTCCATCAAGCTTCTGTCTCTCCAGTCACCAACATTTACAGTGGGGATGATTTTCTGTGGCTTCAACCACTGAACAAAACGCTTCATTTCCAGGTAACTGCTGTGCTCACTGTAAGGAATCCCTGAAAGGAAAACAAATCACAGCCATCTGTCAGTCTACTTAGCTTCCTCCAAGCCTTCCAGCTAAGAAATACTTTAGATAAAAGGGGTTTTTTTAATTCCTATTTGGGATCTGAAGTTTAGCTGAGGCAAAACAACCTCCCCCCCAGGTTTTTGGTTTTTTTTAGGGAAGTTACTTTGCATTATGTCACCAAGTCACCATGCAAACTAAGCAACATGAATCACCTGGTTAAAGGAACATTAAGGGATTTAACATTTAACCCACAAATAAGAACTGAGAGAAAGACACACTCTCTCAGAAACAAGTAAGACATGGAATGAAATCTTGGCTCTGAAAGTGCACTGCCACCAGCATCAGTCAGGCCAAGACTCCATCCCTGAAGTCTTTACCTGTATCAGATTAAAGACTTTATCTGCATGACAAGGACAAGTGCAAAATGCATGTAAAAATCTGCATTTATGATGTTCTCAATCACTCATTTCACAGATCTCTTCTAAAGAGATCCATTCAGTTTCTCAATGAGCTGCCAGAAAAAGCTGCAGTTACAAAAATCTGTAGGAGTTTCCAGAATAAAAATAGGGAAAGCATCCACACAAAGCTAAATGCACTGAATCTCCACCACTCTTATACCATATATAGTGATTTTTCCTCTTGTCTGAGGCTTGATATCCTCCAGAGAATGGCATGAATCAGAGTAGGTCCAGCCCGTAGGTTTGAAAGCCAGAATTTGATCAAAACTCTCAGAAAACTTATTCAAATGATCTTGCAAGCCCTGTGAAAAAAAAATAGCATATACTTAAACCCATTAAATAGCTAATTAGACTAAAGGTTGGCCATTTCAGGATGGAGAGGCTTCAGACTACATTTTATTTTCAGGTGCTGGTATTTTTTAATTTTAATGACCATCTACCTTGAAATTATTAATGATAAAAATTGACATTTGGAAAACAACTTGTCCCTTAGGATCTCAGTTCCTTCACCTGAATTAAGCACACATGAACAGCTCTGCATCACAGATTAGAACACATAAGGAATACTCATACCTTCTTACAAATTTTGCTCCACAAATCATTCATTTCCTCCTCTAAACTGAAGGTCAACAGCTCAGTGGAGATAGAAGATGGTGAAATACTGCCTCAATGCAAAACCATCCAGTTAATTTGCAGTGCCACAGAAATCCTGACTCTTATGCCCAGAAGTATCCAGAGCTAATTAAGATACCCCCAAAAAATTACAGCAAGCAAGTGCATGAGCTGAGTATTGCTCTGAGTGCTAAACCAGGTTTTACCACCTCTCCAACACAGGAAGGAAACCACCTCTCATCTTTTTACTCTAAAAAGAAAATTACTTTGAAAAAATTTCCAAGTACATACAATCCTATTCCTGGATTAAGTGAAGTCAGTATTGCTCCAAGTTAAAAATAGAAAATCAATTTCATGTGTCCTGAAAAAAATCCTACAGGCAAATTCCTATTATGAAAGCCCTAAAAGATCACAGAACCCAAAATCATAAACTTTAAATTAGCAGGGAAGAGAGGAATACAAAATAGACTGATTAAAAAGGAGGGGAGAGGGGGTTTAGGTGGGCTATGATACAACATTAACCAACCTGCCAGACACTTGACATCTATGAAACAGGGCAGCAGAAAGCTGCCACATTTAACAATACCTTCAGTACAATGTCCAGTACCAACATAGAGAATCCATCAAACCAGTACATAAAAGAATTGTTAAAAACCCTACCACAGCACACACTTCATTCAGCAACAGGAATTATGGCTCACTGCTAGGATTCTGAATACACTGTGGATGTTCAGTCCTCACTTGATTAAAGGTATAACTGTAGCAGTCTCATTCTCCTTCACACTTCATTTGGGGAGGATTAACATAGATTAAGGTAATTATTCACATATTTGCTCCCCTTGCTGTAATGAAATCTAAATATAGCACTTTAAATGCAGCTATTATTATATTAACAATGCTAATCTGCTTTTGAACTTCCTTATAAATCAAGTGTGCAACATTCACATTAAGGATGCAATTCAGTCTTATAAAAAATTATTTGTGCGTTTCAATCACAAGCACTTCTGAAAGTCTCACCTCAATGCCAGTACAAGACCTTGCTGAGTTAAACAACATGAAAGAGATTCACAGACCCACAGAACCCAGTTCCCTGGAAATTTTCCACTGCATAGACAAGTGGCAAAAGCCTCAATTTTTGAGTTACAAAAATTGTTTGTTGCAAAAGAGACACGCATGCATTTTGAAAAAGATGGCCTCTTCCCCCAAAACAAATGACTACAGTGTTTGCTCATAACAAGTCCATTTTAAATACACATTCCAATTTCTTCATTTATTGCTTTAGCCAACGCTGTTCAAAACCCTCATCCTTTTGAAATGGAAAATATATTTCACTGCTACACCAACCTCCTTCAATCACCATGACAGCCTGTTATTCAGAGCGTCGCTGAAGTCAGTGGTGTACACAAACAGATTCCATAAGGTAGGAAAAGACTCAAACATGATTAAATATTTAATTTACCACCAGTCCTAACACCACTTAAACTCATCTGGCTTATTCAAGAACAGCCATTTATCAGTACATACAGCAATCCCAGTATTTTACTGGGGTAAAACCAAATACTGCAGTGAAGTACCACATCTCTGGGGTTTTTTTTAACATTTTCTTAATATATATCAAATCCAAAAGTAAGATAGATGATCATATGAACTCATCTTTAAGCATTTAAAATTCTCCAGATTTTACTGACAATACATCCCACCTAGGCACTGCTCTGGCTGCATCCTCATTAGCACTCTGGAAGTGTCCCCAACATGCCCAGCTTACACAGACACATCACTATTGATGGCATGAGACCACACTCAACTCCACACCTGAGGGCACAGCCCCAGTAGAGAGAGCCCTGCTGTCAAACTGGGACTCTGATCCACCAGATCATCGTGCCTTTCATCTTTCCTGGCCCTTTTCAGGGTCGAGGCATGGCTTTTGTCACACTGTCTAGAACCTTCTGATCTCAGAGGTGAGACCCTGCATGACACAACTGCCTCCCTCTGGGAAGTAAAGCTGCCCTTGAGGGTACAATCACCCTCTGAAAGTCCAGCTGAGTGAGTATCCATGCATGCAACTGACTGAGCAACTCAGAAATCTGGAGAAGGAACTAAAATAAATTACTGTTCAAGACAATACAACACACTAAAAATAAATCCATACATATTTCAATTACTCATTTTCGGCTCTGCTGTGGAAAACATCACAGAACAAAGTTAAAGCATTAAGATACTAAGTTCCATCTCCTGCAGCTCCATCCAAATCACATAGCCTTTTTTACTCCTTTTTAGGTCAACTCTGACCTTGACTAGTCCTGCAGCTAAATACCAACTTGCTCTGAAGGATTTGCTTGAGATGGCACAGCAGGCCTAAAGCAAAACAGGAAAATGAATCCAAGCCTGTAAGGCAGAAACAACCACTGTTTTTTCCTTTCTTCCAGGTTACCTTTAAACCAGAGCCTGCTGCTTTTACCTTACTGCCCTCCAGTATTTTGTAGTCTATTTAGTATAACCTAGGAACTAGTCACCTTTCCAAACAAAGAAATTTTCAGAGAAAAAACGCTCAACAACAAAAACTCCGTGTCTCAAATCTCAACCAAATGTGCATTTGAAATCAAATTAGATTAAATAACATTTTAAAATTAACTGGTTTATGTGGTTTTGCTACAAATACTAGAGAAGACTGTGTGTGGAAAAACTAACGCATATGTATGCATCAGGTGACCCACAGTTCACTCAATGCATGTACTGGTTTATGTGCAAGTTTTCACTGATTTTCAAGTAACCTTATCTCCAGTGTAAATCATCAGCCCAGAGGGTGAATAGTCTTTTAAAAGATGAAAATATGACCATAAATACATTGGAGATCAGACCCCTGACTGCTAGCTGGCCATGTTCATAGGCTGCCTCAAAACAGAGACTCACAGGCAGAGAATCCTTTTAGTCCTTTCCTACACTGGACCAGGTTAAAGACAGGCTGAAAACAGAGACTCCATGTCACAATATATTAATCGCTAAGAGGACACATCAGGGAGTCATTACATAAATCTACTTCAAAAAGGCCTGCAAAGAGCAGGTCTTTGAACAAGCCTCACCTTATCTTGAACAAGCACCACATCAAGTTTGGAGAAGTTATTAATGTTTAATTGCATTTCATTTTCAATGTATTGCTACATGTCAAAGCTCCACTAAGTAAATATGATACGACAAGAGGTTAGGAAGCACCAAACACAGCACTGGTTGGGAGGAGCCAAATTTTAGTAGCAGGTTCAACAGAGTCCATTTTCTGAACTTACCTTAAAATTAATTTGCATCATGGGAAGAACATGAAGCAAAGTACCCTTCCAGTCCACACTGATGAGGGAATTAACAGCTGCTGACTCCAAGCACTGCAGGGTTTTGAACTTGTCACGGGACATACTTGCTTTTGAGCCCAGGACTTCAGCAATTGCTTCAGGATTCATTAGGAAGAAATCAGACACAGGAAATTGTAAGAGCTCTTTTTTGGCTTGTTTTGGAGAGAGTCCTGATTATTGTACAAGATAACGTTTTACTATTAGAAAAGAAATCCATATTCAACAGGATATAATGTTTTGTATTCTAATAATAAGAAAAGAAACCTATAATGGGTGTTAAAAACCGTTGCCCCCTACATTTTGGCAGCAGAATTTTGTATGACAATTGGAAAGAGAAGTACCTTCATAAATCCTGAGTCACATTTCTTTGGTACAATGTCACTGAGGTGAACTGGTATTTATTCCAAAGATGCCAGACACGTTCAGTTTTTGGAGTATGTGACAAACAGCCCACATTGAAGACAGACTGAATTTCAGTGAGAGTAAGTCTTGTATTGATGATCTTAAATATACACAAAAGCACAAATGGTGCACAACTGCCTGCTCTGAAGCAGACATTTGGGCAATCATGTTGGTTCCTGGTGTTGTAACTGAGTGAAGCATAGCACACAAGATCTTCATTTAGTCAGAAAATATATATAATATAAACTGGAAGGAAAAACTCAAAATAGAAGTCTAAAAGTAACACTCCTTTGCTGTTTCTTGATGACATGAAATTATTAACAACAAAAGTGTCATAAAGACCTCATTTATTTATTTTTTTAATAGCCCTTAGCAATTTTCTCACCACAATCAATTAAAGAGGTTCATACATTCAGTATCCAAACAGGCCACCTGTATATTCAGTGGAGGGGGGGAGGTTATAACATGGCAGAATACTATTTCTTTCAAAAAATTAAAACTTATTAGAAAACTAAACAAAATAGCAGGATTATTAATCTGAACATTCAGACAAAATGACCTTTTATACCTTCAAGGAAGCGACCTTCTAAAACTGAACTAGATGTTAATTTAGATATTTGATCCCGTACACATCTTGTACATACCTAAAAAGACTTTTTCTTTTCCAATGGCATAAGTGCCACAGACAACGAGAGTTCGTGGATTTAAAGTCACTGTCTCAAAGGCAATGTTGACAGCAAACTGGATAACCTCTTGTTGTGGAGGAAAAGTGTACTCAGGGCTACAGTATCTGGGGCATGGAAACAAAATATATCACTTTGTTACAAAAGATAAAAGGCATCTGAAATTACCATGAAGGCCCTCAAAACTCCATGTACATGGTAAGTGAAAAAGACATTATTCTTCTATATAATTTCAGTCTATTAGAAACACTGAGGTGCCCAGAAGAAATTGTTGCAACCAAAATTACACTGAGCATATCAGTGTTTTCCCTACAACTATTCACTCTCTGACACTGAATTCTACATTTTCTTCTTCATAAATACCAAATGCTCTTGCAAGCTGGATATTTGTATTAAGTCCTTATTATATCCTTATGCCTATTTTTTGTCATACACACAAACCATAAGAAAAGTCATTACTCATTCACAAAAACATATGGAACAGAAATAAAAGTCTGCAGCTGGGCATTAGTCATCATTCACACAAAAACAATTTGATATACATGAGTCAGAGAAAAGTCTAATGAAAATCCTCAAAACTGACTCAGTCATTTGGCATTCTTTCACCTTTGAATTCTTTCACACCTCTTTTTGTAATAGAGTTGAATCCACTGAAACCTGGTGCTCCATAAACCTCTCAAAACACTCAATGTACGAGTTTTGACACCCAGAAGATAATACCACTTATAAATAATATGGTGGTCTGAGCAAATACTTCAGCTTCTTTTCCACCACCCTTACATTGTCTCATGTAACAGCATAATCAATGAAAAAGCTACACATACATGGACTTTTAATAAAGATCTGATTTTATTCAACACTAAATAGAGTTAACAACTGTTATCATAGCAATGTCATTTACACTTACATTTATTTGCTTCATTTAAAGCCTTACTAAACTGAAAAGAGTAAGAATAAACTAAAAACAAAATTCCATTTCCAGACAACTTACGTGGTATCAAGGTAAAGGGTGTGGATTTGCTGGCCCATCAGGGCAGGGTAGCGCTCCATGGAAGGGTCTGCCCTGAAGTCCCCTGTGTGCAGGATAACAGCCCCACTTGGCAGGTAGAAAAGGATCATTGTTGCACCTGGACAACTGAAACAAACAAAAAACCCCACACAAACTATGTCAACTCTCAATACCGATAAACTACTTTAAGAGACAGACCACTCTATCAGTAGCAGGAGGGTGTGCAGCACAGCATTTTAAATCATAGCTACTATGCAGACTAACTTAGCTAGAAATTTCTGATTTCTAAAGGGATTCTGCAGCTAATCCTATGGCCACAGACAAGCTTGACCTGAGCTCTCACCTGAGATGGAAATAAGAAACAAAAAAATCCACATCAACAGTAAAGCAATTAAACATTAACTGCCTTTTTGGAATGCCCCACCTTCTAGGCACGATAAAGATGCTGCCTGGTATCTCTGAGATACCAAGAGGCAGAACAGGAAGGGTACAGGGCTGGAAGTGAGGTGCTACTGACTTTAAATCCAACATTACCATATCTAACAGACAAAAATCTCATCCTTTTTCACCAAATTCAGTAGAAATCTTGTCCAGATGTCAACAGCCTTTTCTTCAAAGTTCCATTTCCAAAATGTTGGCTAGATTGTGTCTCTCACAGAATCCAAAGTACCACATTTTTCTTTAGCTCAGGATTCCCCTATTATCAGTTGCATTTACAGAAACCTAATATATCTGATATCAAATCTACTATCTACTGTGTTACCAACTAGACACCAAAACCAGGAAGTGTCCAGACCACTAAAAAAACCATTCAACCTCTCAATAAAAGTAAAAATTATGGAGCTACATGCAGTTAATACAACATACTCAAAACAAGTTAAATTAAAATTCAAAAAAGCCTGTTTCATTTTTGAAGGTAACTCACTTATTTCAAAAGCTAAGCACCTGCAAGGAATTTTCCACAAGGAATGCAGTGATACCTACTGGTTGGCATCAAGCAGCAGCACTTTGATCCCATTGACCACGCACTGCGTGTCCATCGGCAGCTCGTGGACGTACTGCTCCTGGACTCGGAGCTTGCTCCTCACCAGATTGCCAGTTATCTGGAACACAGAAAGGATTTAAAATAGGAACAAAATCTGAAAAGTATTTGTTTATTTTAGAAACAAAAGCTCCCAAAGCTAGACAGTCTGGCTTAGAGAGAAACTATAAGGTACTGGGCATAATCAAGCCTTTCAGTTGCATTTCACATCTCAGAAAGCAAACTGAGAAAAGCTGTCTTAAGAAAGCAAGTTTTTAAAAGTCTGTCAACAGGTTATGGATTGGAATCAGAGAGAAGGCAAACAAGGGGGAAGAACATCTGTTGCAGACTATCAGGTCAAGAAGAGGTGGGTAAATCTTTCTTTAAACAAGTGAAGAATTCTCCAGGTAACAGGTCCCTGAATCTTATAAAGGGCTGCAGTCACTCCAACTGCAAGAGCAACACAGGACACAAGCATTCCAGGAAGCTTCCAGAATGAATCATAAATAGATTTTTGATGCAAGCTCTGGATGTGCTGATTAGGCAAGGTGCCCTACATGTTACAAGTGAAGAGCTGGTTGGACATATGACATCTAATGGCAGTCATGGCTATCCAGCAGCCTGAAATACAGGACACAAACCATTACTCTAAAATAATTCCACTTGCTTAATGTGGAGAAGAGATGGCTCATGCAGAATCTATTTCAGACTTCCATCACTTGAGTAGTTACAGAGAAAATGAAGCCAGATTCTTCATGTTGCACACAAAAAAAAACCCCAAGCTACAATGTCAAGTTGCAAAACCAAAAATTTCAAATATATTATTAGGGAGAAAAAAACATAGAAAAGGAAAGCACTACAACAGGTTGCAAGGAGACATAGTAAAATCTGGCCTGTGTTCAAAATTTCACTTCCAAAAGACTCCCTGCAGTCTGATCCAACTTTGAAGGTAGACCCACATTGTGCAGGAGATTGGTCTGTGTGACCTCTAGAGACCCTTTTTAAATCTGATTTTTTTCCTGGTATCTAGACAGGGAAGTTTCACTAATCCTTTTGATCAGTCAAATCAGGGTAAGGATTTCTCATAAGCAAAATGCACATTCCCCTGTACATATCCACTGACCCAACAATGGAACCCCTGATCTATTTGCTTCTATCAGTACAAAAGTGATTACAGCTGCCTATGGACATAATGGTATCCAGCAATCTTGAAAAACCTTACCTTATTACAGTAGATTGGAAACCTGAAATTTTTTGTCAGTCCACAGTAGTGGTCAGAGTGAAAATGAGTAAGGAAATAAGCTGTGCAGCCTTCAATTTCTCCATACTGGAAGGCATCAACTGCAAAACCAGTTCCTATGGCAAAGAAGGAAGAGAATCCAGTCATTAAACATGCACAGTTCAGAACCAATTTCTAACCAGATGTTGCTTTTATTTTCTTTCTTTTTTCCCCAATTAAAAGGTAATAGTTATTCTGCATACAGTTGAAGGACCCATTTAAAGGTTAACGTGGTTTGTGCATCAGTCAACAGTTGCAAAAAGAGATTTCCACTTAGTAAAATAAAAATTTCACAAAGTTTGCACACACAAGTACTTTCAAAGGCCTCCCAAAGATGTTGTTCAGCTGCCATCTTATATAGATGGCAACTGGTTAAGCAAATAATTTATCTGCATTCAACTGGTATTTTTGAAAGCTCACATAGATTAAAATCTAACACTAATTCTTGGCTGTTTTCTTAACTAAACTCTGCTGTTTGGTTTTCTTTCTTTCTTTCCTCTCATAGTTGCAATAAATCAAATTTCTAATACTATTGACCTTCAAATGCAAAATTAAACTCCTTCCTTTTAACTTGGTGTTAAGGAAATGATTGCTATTGACAGCCCTATTTTCAGGCACAACTGAAGCAATGTAAAAACTTAATTTCAGGAATTAGGAGTGTGTATTAACCAGGTACATTTTAAAAATAATTTAAGAAAGCAGTTATCAAGAGTAAAAATACTGAAGCCTAAAATTAGGACAAAAAAACAACACTCCAGCCAAAACTAGTTAACCCCTACAAAAAACAAGTTACCACTCACCTGGTATTTTCTTGTAGAAGGGGCAGTGTTTTTTTCTTGGTTCATCACCTGTAGTAGGTAATTCTTTTAATTTTTTTCTCCACCGTCGTTGGCCACGAGGAGGTACATCTGCAATGGCTTCATTTTTACTTGAACTTTCTGTAACTGCTTCTACATCTTCCACAGACCCCTCAGCCTTCCTTTTTTGCTGTCTGGGCCTCTTTCCATTAGGAGATACTGAACTTGGTATCTGCTTTTTCTCACTCAAAGATGCCTCTCCTTTGCGTTCCTCCTTTGCTTTGGGTTTTAACCCAAAGAAAACACCAATGTCCATTTGTTTAAGTTCTTTGGCAGGACTGGATTTAGTGCTCGTAGTTGGTAATGAAAGAGATGGCACTGATTTGGAAGAGATGGGGCTGGAAAAGCACACAGCAGCTGTACTAAGATTTCCTTTTTTCTCCACTGCTGTCTGCAAACTCTCCTGGCAAGCTGTTTTTCCAATTGCACTGGCAGTCATTTTATCTGTACGATTTAAAATGTTACTTGGCTCGCTCAAAACATTACTCTTCTGTGTCAGAAGAGAGCCAGCATCTTCTCTGTCCAGCAGTGATGATGCCTCAGTAAAATTCACGTAGTCAGAATCCAGAGCACCAGCATCTTGTGACTCTGTGGTTCCTGCTTTGGCAGGAGAGGAAATCAATTCTGGCTGTTCAGCCTCCTTGCAACTAGAAGCAAAAGAGGATCCACTGGCTACCACCCCTTGCTGAGGATCTAGATGATTCAGTGTATTTACTTCCTTACAGAGGGTTTCTTTAATTATGAAATTTCCCATTTCCCTATGTTCATTCTGCGGCTTGCTCTGTAAGAGAAGTTCATCAAGTGTTTTAAATTCCACAGAATCAGAGTCTTCTTCTTCTGAGTTCAGCACTTCAAATAATTTATTCTGTGATACTTTCTCCTCCTCTTCACTTTCCTCAAATGTACTTAGTGGAGAGTAAGAAATTCCACAGTCATTGAAGTCCACTTCTGACTGTAGCAGACTTGGCTGATTTGTATCTTTCTCAACACACAGATCTTTTCCTGTTTCACTTTCTTGAGAGGACGCAAAATCAAAAAAGTCAAATTTACAACTATTATCTGCGGTTTGTGGAAGCTGAAGTGTCTGTTGAGGTTTTTGAACACCTGCAAAAAAGGAAGTACTTCCACTGATTATATTTAGAGACTTCATTTGTGGTGAATTCTGTACCATCGATGCACAGTCATCCCTTGGGACGTGCTTTATTTCAATAGAGGGTTTCTCATCCTGTGAGGTTTCCCCTGCATAACTTGGGGAAGAGCTGGGCTTTGCAGCAGTAGAACATGCAATCTTCATCTCCACAGTGTTTCCTGAAGAGTCTGCAATATATTCCCCCGCCCTGTCTGCTGCAAGCAGAAAGTGGCTGTACCGCTTGTAGTGGGATGGGATGGTGGAGGTGCACAGCAAACCATCAGGACACTCTATGGAAAGAGGTAAACAGAGGTGTAATGTTAATACCTTTGTAAGTATAGTTGGCACAGTTAAAACAAAAATCACGCGTGACACAACATTTAGGAGCTTTTTCCTATAAACACAGCTGCTGGAGGACAGAAGGCTCAAGTAAAAGTAATTTTCAAGTTACCAAGGCCTCTTGCCCTGAGCTGAGAAATGAGAAGCTTCCAGCCTAAAATCAAACAGCTGCTATGCCTGAATTATACAGCTCATTAACAACAAGAACACTTGACCCTGTTTCAAAGCTGTGCTCCTGTAATCACAGGGCTTCTGGTTTAGAACTGTCTCACATTCAAGAAACAAGCTCAGAGAAGTAGCACCAGAAACAGCCAGGACATTTCAAATATAAGTAACAAACACATAAACCAAATCTCAATTCTGAATTAACCTGAAATTCCATTTCAAATTGTCTAAATTTACACACTAGGAAAAAAAAGTTGCATATTTACCTATAGGAAGAAAACATTCAGCATTGAGAGGCTAGGAAAAAAAAACCATAGCTCTTCCCTAAGCCTTTCTCACTAACAGTTTACCAGCTTAACTTTTCAGTCTTTTAAAGTGAATGCATAAACCCATCAGGATTTTTCACCTGTTAATTATGGGAGTAAGATGGAAATGAGGTGTTAAAACACCTGCCTTAAGTTAAAAGCACTGCCAAAATCAGCATGAAAGGACTTGCATTTCATTGCTCTGAAAAAGAAACTTAAAGGAAAGTTACAAAATATAAAAAGGAGAGTGGTTGCATAACCTAAAACAGCCTTTACTCACATTTCCTGACTGTATGCTTTCTGTTTTGCAAAAGTTACGAAGTGTATTAAGGACATAAATTGGATACCTGAACCTGTTCATATATGGTATTTCCCCACATTAAAATTTGGAATGTCAGGTTTATTATTTTGTACAGAACTTGAAACAAAACTCTGTTATCATACAGGAATGTTCATCTATAATTCTATACAAAAATTCTAAACCATACTGGCCCACAAGTTAACATTTCAAGTAAATGAGTGTATTTCAGGTTCCAAATGTCCATAGAAAACTGGACAAATGACACATCAACATGGATACAAGATAATAAAATCTACACCTAAGGAGAAAGGAGCTTCATGTTAAAAGTAGCACCCTTGTGCCTGAGGTTCTTTTCTGATTCTGACTTAGTAATTGTAACAGGTTTCATTATTTTAAATATGCACCTTCAGTTTGTTTAATGAAATACTAAAACTTGATAAAAAGTCACAAAACTTTCTCAGTTTTGAGATTAGATTCTGAAACAAGATTTTCACATCAGATTTCCATGTTCTTCACAGAAAAGCAAAAATTTCATACAAAATAGGCCTGATCAGTAACAACATAATAAAATATTACATAAATCATACCAACTACCATTTCAGATTTTGAACTGAATATAAAAAAGAAGGTTCTCAGCAATGTTTCATGAGCAGTCTGTAAGTTCTCTCTGACGACTTTTTTCTTACTCTATTCATACCTTTTTCAATGGATCCTGGAGTTTCCAAACATTCATAGACGTGCCACTGAGGTGTCTGGACCAAGAGCAAAGAGAAGGGCATCTGGCAGCTGGGACAGAACCCATCGTGAACGGGCTTTGCATTTTGTGAGCTCTGTTCCACTGGGCTACTCACGCTTTCCTGGGAGTGCACGCTACTGTCATCTCTACACTGAACCACATCCTGATCTGGCCGTGAGCTCTGCTTGGTTTTCTGAGGTGTATCAGTTTTTTCTGTGGATTTCTTTTTCCTATTTCTCTTTCTTTTTGGCCTGCCCTTGCCATCACTTACTTCCTGCGCTGGAGTAGAGATGCTCTGTGAATTACTCTGACGCTTTCTCTTCCTAATGGATTTGTACTCCCAAATGTCCTCTTCCAATAAAGCATCTTCAGACATGGCAACACATGAAATATTCCCGCTTCTTTTAAAAAACAGTTCACAAACCTGCGCTTCCTCCCGCTAAAATATTTCCTCTTCCCCCCACTCTTCACTATCTGAGGAAAAGCTCCAGAAGCCCATGTTAAAAAAGCAACACTGGGCCACAAACCAAGCACCAGTCCGTGATGGGACAGGAGCATGGTGGATCCCCTACCCCAAAAATAATTTAATGAGCGTCTCTTTGTAGATTTGCAGTTTCTCCTGTTACACAGGGCCCGACTCTGCAAGGCCTTCCAGGGTGAGCCATTATCTTCAGCTTCCCCTCTCTCGTAAGCACCACCCGGCCTCGGCGGCGGCAGGAAGATTTTAAAACAAAACCAGGAAGAATTTAGCTACGGGATCGCTGTCGGGATGTCCCGGGATGCTCCTCCGGAGTGTCCTATGATGCTCCTCCAGAGTACACCGGTGCTGCTTCCCGGTGCGTCCCAGTACCTCCGAGTGCCCGGGATGCTCCCTGGGATGTCCCGGTGCCCCCGAGTGCCCGGGATGCTCGGGGGATGTCCCGGTGTTCCCGAATGTCCCGGGATGTTCCCTGGGACGTCCCTGTGCCTCGGAGTGTCCCGAGATGTTCCCTGGGATATCCCGGGTCCCGCCGGTTCCGCGGGTGACGGCTCCTCGGCCGTTCCGCGCCGCGGCCGCGCATTCGCTTCCGCAGGTTCGTCACAGCATTTGTCGCTCAATTTCTCCTCTTCTCCCATAGTATGGCCCCCCCTAAAAAAAACTTAAATCCCACCGTTTAAATTGCTGACGCCTGGTCTGGTCTTTTCCCGGTGCTGCTCAGTTTTTACATCTTAAAAAACACTAAAGCAGCCGGGCGGGAAACACGGGCCGTGCTGAATCTGCTGCGCGGGAATCTCCACCGCGGGCTCCCGCCGGGAATGTGCTGCTGTGGATACCAAGGATACGCAAAAACAGGGAATAAGTGAGGAGCTCGTGCTTTAAGACAGAGGAGTCACTGCCTGTCTGTGCTTTGTGCTTTATTTTCTCTCTCAGTCGCGGTTTTCCGCCCGGGCGCCGCGGGCGGTGCCGAATGTGCGGCGGTGAAGCGCCAGGCCGGTAAACAGCGCCCGGCTGAGGCGATGGCGGCGGGCGGGCTGGCGGGGCTGCTGCCCGCCCAGACACAGCTCGAGTACGCGCTGCTCGACGCCGACACCGCCCAGGAGAAGGAGAACCTGGTCTACCAGTACCTGAAGAAAATGGACAGCCGCGAGCGGGACCTGACGGTGCCCGAGCTCGGCGGAGGTGGGTGGCGCGGCCCGGGCGGGGCCGGGAGTCTCCCTGTGTGGGCTTTGCCTGGAGGTGCCGCTGCCTGCGAGGGCCGGGCAGGGCCGGACCCTGAGCCGCTGTTTAAATGGCACTTGTAGCTACAGGAAATGTCACTCCTGGTAGCACCAGGAGCGAAGGACAAGGAAAAAGAGCCCCTTTAAATATGCACTCCTTGGTACTGGCTGCAAAAACACGTTCTGTAAAGCCTCTCTTCCAAATCTGTTTCCATTTGTACTGTGTATTGATATGTGTCGCCTCTGGTCATAGTGAGAATCTTCCTAACTCTTCCTGCGTTCTCCTGAGCTCTCTTGGTTTCCCTTAGGATGTTCCCCTATGACTTACCCGCACTTGCCAAGGAGAGAAATGCCGTAAAATATATAAACTACTCTTTTCTTTTGAAAAGTGGACAGCAAAGCTCCTACACTGTGGGAATAATGCATATGCTTGATGAATTATTCTCATCATTGTCACCAAAGCTAAATGTGTATACATCCATTTATGTTTATAAATATATGGAGGTAGAGAACAGTCTTCCTCTTAGTAAAACATAAAACAAGCCTCCTGCTGACTTGAGTAGGAATAACTTCTCCTGGAGCAGTAAGAACTTATTTTCTGAAACTGTCAAAGTGAAGGTTCAAAAATCAGTTAGCTTTGCATTTTCTCATAACTGTCTTTTCCCTCTATCACTTTCAGAAATTTTAAGAGATAATACTGACACACCACATTCTGGGATATTTATTCCTTATCTTGATACCAGGTTCTAATGGGATCGGAGGAGGAAAGAATGTTTTCATATCTCATGTCAAATGGTTAAAATAAATGACCAGGAGTACTGTTGTGCATATCTGAAAAAGTTGTATTTCTTCCCATGTGACAAAATTAATTGATACCTGTCATTTCAAACTTTGAAAGTCAAGATCAAAGCTATAAACACAAAAATACTCCAGTGATCTCTGAAATCAGTTCTTTACAAAACACTTGGAAAAAATCATGAAGAGTTTAACACTTTCAAACTTCTAGTAGCCTTTATGTGAATTTTAAATAATTGATTGTTGCCCAAATGACATTGTTGGGGGTTGAATAATGTAGATCATGTTTTGAAGTGTATGAAATTTTTTCTGAGGCTGACATGTTCTTTCAATTAAAAAATGCCTATGTAAAGATATAAACGACACTTTCATATTACAGTGAATCTTATTAATAATATTTTCACTCGCTCATTATGAAGAATTGTGGAACATAAGGATGAGTTGGATGAATAAAAGACTTTGTTTGCTTTTCTACCTGCATAAAAAGGGATGTAAAACTTTTATTTTTAAATTAAAAGTACCAGGAGCATTGTGTGGTGTTGGTGCCTTTCTCGTCCCTTCCCCTAACTGGCTGTTGTTGTTCCCTGAATTCCAGATCTACAATGGTTAAACACTGAAGGTCCTATTTCTCTTCACAAAGACCTCTGTGGAAAAGTTGTGGTGTTGGATTTCTTCACTTACTGCTGCATCAATTGCTTGCACCTGCTGCCTGACCTCCATGCCTTAGAGCACCAATACTCTGATAAAGGTAAAAGTGCTTTGGCTGGCTCAGAATAGAATTTCCTGGCACTGTTGCAGGCTGAGGAGCTGAGTCACTTTGTTGCTGGTTACTAAACTGCTGGCAGTATTTCAGGGGTGTCTAAAAATGTCTTTTAATCTTTTAAGTAGCCTAAAAAAGGTGACTGTGCTTCCATCACATTTTTAAATGGGGTTAAATAAAGTATCTGTTGGTCTGTGTAATTAGACAAACAGGATATGTGGTTAAAGCCCAAATCTGATATCTCTATAAATAAGGTAACTTTCAAAAAGCTACTTAGGAATGTGAGATATAGGCTCAAAGTTAATATAAGTAGGTAACTCTCTACCCTTGACTGAGGAGCCAGGTCTGAGAAGAATATAAATAAGGTGGTAGAATGGATACAGCCAGGTGGTAGAAGAGGATATAAATTACTTTTTTTCCATTGGTACTGAAATAACAAAATACGTAATCTTGATATAGATTTTTTTTGGTATTGGCATCATGTTGTATACTATTAATAGCCCTGCATTCTGGAGAGGGAATTATGGTCTTTAAAGTCCCATCTGAAGTGAGATCTGTCTCTCACTCTGACTGAATAAAAATGCAGGGTAATTTCTGTTTAGAATGCAGTGTCTTGTCATCATGATGGCTTGTCAGAGATAAGCTGTAGTCTTACACAGAGTGTGTCAGCTGCTCACTTATCTGGGATATTTTAATAGACTGAACAGGGAGATAAAGAGCAGTGTTACTTTCAGTTCTAAGAGTATTGTATTAAGTGCAATATATATGTAGTAGATAACATTATTATGTTTGTCTGATTCTCTGTTGCTGTTTCTGATTGGTTCTTATTTTGTCAGTGTTTATTTTCATGTGTTACCTTTTTCACTAGAGAAAGAAATTGCAGTATCTTTGGAATGTACATAGTGCTTTAGATAGCTTACTTAGTACTTAGAATCACAGAAGATTCAGACTAATTTTTCTACCTCGAAAAGCTTAGATGTTTGCTTTGGAGAAATTTAATATGCAGTGTAATGTTTCAAATAATAGGAACTTTGTCTTATAAAGAAAAACCTCCATGGTATTTTTTTGGGAGGGAGTCAGTTTTAAATGGAAGGTGATTATAAGTGGAGTGTTGTGGGTATCAAGCATGTTGGGAAGAAGGTCTAGATAGAGATTTTGGAAGATTATATTGGCATAAAATGAATAATACCTTTAAATGATAACTATTTTATAGTGTACTTTGAGTGTATTAACACAGCTGTCATAGCCTTAATCTGTTTTGTAAGGCTAAGATGTTAAAATAGCTGATAACAAAATACTCCTTTTAACAACGTCTCCACACAAGCTTTCTCCTAAAAGTGCTTGAACATCTCTATACTGGTGTAGAAGAGGCTGCAGCACTCTGAACTAAAGGTCCACTTGGAGACTTTTTTTTCCTTTGACTTGTACTAAACTTCTGTCACAGGAGTTACTACTTGAGGAAAGCACTTTGCTGATGGGTGATAAATGATTTTTGTATTTGAACTACCCCTGTAAGTTTTCTTTGGATTTCAGCCATCCTGTTCCTTTAGGAACTGGAGTGAGAAAAGAGATGCTTGGGGTGAAAGTGGAGGTAAAAGGAAAGAAGACCAGGTGCATGGAACATTAATCTTAAATTTAATTCATTAGGAAGCAGAGGATAGCAGTTGGATTCAGGAAGAGATTAAGGTGCTTGATAGTTCAAACAAGAAGAAAAATATGTTGTGTTTTTTTCACTGTAGATCTCCCTTTTGGCTCTTTTCTGCTCTTTTAATGTCTTGATTGTCAGCCCTTTCAGGATTATTTAATCTCTCTTTGCTGTGCTGTGTGTCTGAATCTTAACATTACAGTAATATGTATAAATACATGAGGCAGTAACTGTGGTGGGTTTTTAAGCCATAGAAAAATATTACATTAGTGTGCATCTTCTTCACCCAAGGCAAATGAGATTTACTAATCACTAGGAGAAAAGGGAGGGGAGAGTTGTTCACTTGAGAAGGTTGAGAAAGATAAGAGTGGTAAGAACAGAACATCCTGCTTGGACAAAGCATCTGTTTCATAAGGCATTTGGATCTTTAATCTCTTGTTTGAATATTTGAAGGTATAGTGTCTATTTTTCTTAGTTACATGAACAAACCTCAATCTAATTGACTGCACATTGTGTACATTTGTACTCTCTACATACTCTCTACATACTCTCTCATGACTTCTTTTTAATGTGGTTCAAATGCCCTCTTACATGGAGCATGTTGAAACTTCATCTGTGTGATCCAGACAGGAGAGGTTTAACACAGGAGGCTGTAATGTTAGGGTGGTCTCAAATCATTGTAAGTATTATAGTACATGTGCCATAGTTCTATTGTCTGGAACTTCAGGAGGGCTGTTTCAAAATGAAGACTGCTTTCCATAGGATTGAATGTCCCCAGCATCTTTATCTGATATGCTCTCGCTGCTATCTTCAGTGGTGCTATTTCTGTGTTTCAAGTGGCATTCAGAAAGTTATTTTAAACCCCAGTGCATATTCAGTTCATGTTATCAGCAGTCCAGAAATTACTTCTATAAGAGGAAGTGCTTTTTAATATTCAGAAATAGCTTGGCATAAATCCAGTGTTGTGCTCTGCTGTAATCCTTCAAACAAAGTGTTTTAAATGGAGTGCATATTGTTATTTCTGAGCATAGCATCCATCATTTCCACAATTTTTCCTCATGAGGGGATGTTGTACCTTACTTGTGCTCTTCAGGTGTTCACTGTAGAATTGTCTTTCTAGCTATAATGAGGTTTTTGAAGGACAAATAAAAGTGCTGGTGCTGATGCCTTTACAGTTAAAATATTTGACCTGCTGCTTGGATTTCAGCAGTTAATGATTGTACAGCTTCAGCTGTCTGATACTGCAACCTTCTGCTTCAATAGAGTTGATAAGACTGTATCAGTTATAGTGACTTTTTAATTTTTTTAGTTTAATTATATTCAAAACTGTCTTGTTTGTAGTGAGTCATTTTGTCATAGTTGTCAGTGCTGCCTTTTATTTTTTTTTAAATAAAGAATACTGTATTGATTTCAGAGGCCTATTCATTATATCTTTTACTGTTTATCTAGAAGTAAATATGTCCAGGTAATTTTTGTGGCTTCTAGTTAACTGTAAAAAAAAATTTTCTAAAACATCATAGCTGTGTATAGGAATCAAAAGGCAGAGAGGTATCCTGAGTATCTTTTAAAAAACCAAAGTATCAGTTGGATGGCTACAACTTACCCAAAATTATTTTGAAAGTATTTTCTAGCTTATTATGTAGAGGTTCAGGAACTAAGAACAATTCATATCAACCAGCTGGAGAAGTAATGGCTCTAGAATTTGATAATTTTACCCAAGTGTTATTTTGAGTTTCAGTATTTTCTATACATAGCTGTCTATATTCCTACTGAGATGCAATTGCTTTCTGTTTGGTCAAATCCTCTCTCATTCTGGGAAGCAGTCAGTCAGATTATGAGATAACTGTGGTTCATTTTTCCTTTGTTGTTTTTTTTTTTTTAATTCAAATACATTTCAAAGCACAACTTCATTTTTCTTTGCAGATGGTCTTGTTATTGTTGGTGTCCATTCAGCGAAATTCCCGAATGAAAAAGTTCTGGATAACATTAAAAGTGCCGTTCTGAGATACAATATTGTCCACCCTGTAGTAAATGATGCAGATGCAACACTGTGGCATGAACTAGAAGTGTCCTGCTGGCCAACTCTGGTCATTCTTGGGCCTCGTGGAAATATGCTGTTTTCTCTTGTTGGAGAGGGACACAGGGAGAAATTGTTTTTATTTACTTCTATAACACTGAAATTCTACAAGGAAAAAGGACAGATAAAAGATAACAATATTGGAATAAAGCTGTACAGAGACTCCCTTCCACCTTCTCCTCTGCTGTTTCCTGGCAAAGTGACTGTAGATGATTCAGGAGAAAGGTTGGTCATAGCAGACACTGGACATCACAGGATTTTGGTTACTCGTAAAAATGGACAAATTCTACACACTATTGGAGGTAAGGATATATATATAAGTTTATTATTGCAATTTCAATTTAGGAGTAGAGTACGTTTTTTGTGCCTCCTGGCTGATTCTTTTCCTACAGGACCTGGCAGTTTGTAAGCATTTTCCAGAATTTTGTTTTGTATTAAGATTGCTTTTACTCATTTTGGGGGAATATGGTGTAAGACCATCAGTGGGAGACTGTTAATGCAATTGTTGGAAATGTCTAATTGTTTTTCATTGCTTCATTGACTAAAGTTCATGGTTTCATGTGATGTCCAATATGAATTCCAAAAATGCATTTTGTATTCCTCTGAAGGAGTTGCAAATCGTTTTAGATATAAAGGATGTACATCACATCAACCAGCAAGGTAGGGAAAAGACAAGAGGTTGTAACACATCCCTTTCCAGTAGAATTGAATGTTGAATTGTTGTGGTGGTGTTGTGAGGAGAGGGTTTTTATGTATGTTTTTTGTTTGGTTACTGAATTTTTTCAATGGAAGAGCATTCCTGTATAGGATCTCCTCTGGTTTCAAAAGCAGAGGAGAATTACTACAAACAGTGGCATTCCAGTAACTACACAGGCACCTGAAAATACAGTTGCCTTAGTACTTCTAAAAAGATCTGTGTTCTCATCAAAACTGAGATGATAAGGTATAAATGAGTTGTGAAAATAGTGAAAATATTTTAAATTTAGTTACATTTATTACGAAGTTTATATTAGTAACATTTCGGCTTTAGAAAACTAACATCCATACTTGCTTTTGTGAAATAACAATCTGTTTTACAACACAAATGAAGACAGTTTGCACACTCTCTGTATGCTTTACTGTTTCACAAATGAAACATTCGGCCTTGTTATTTTTTTTAAACCTATTGAAATGATCAGTTGCATCTTAGTGCAGCAAGTATGTGACTGTTAGGACAACCATAATAGACAGATTTAGGAAGTGGTCGAATCCTCAAATTATTGAAAACAGTGGTTTGTTTATGTCTGAGAATCAGGAGCTGTGTGCTGATGTGTCCTGTATTACTTAGTCTGGAATTGACTAATGCCTGCCCCAGGGCAGGATCCTACAAATCTCATAAAAATACTCTGCTGTTTAAAGAAAGGAGGAAAAATTCTCTTGCATTGGCTAGACAGGCTATTTATTCAAGTTAATCAGATTTATTAATAAGGAATTGGTCTAAATACCTTTCTCCTGTAGGATGTGCAAACAGAATTTCTTATGACAAATATGAGAATTTCATTTCTGCTTGATACATGAGAGGAAGTCTCTGCCTGTGAGCCGCTCTTTAGTGTTCTGGGGTAGTCATTAAACAGGAATTCAGGAGTGTCCTAAGCTCCAAACTGGTACCCTCCTACCTGAGCATTGTGTGCTGTTCCCTTCCCTGGGGATGTGCACCCTCACACTTACAAGGGGAACCACTGGAATCTGACACACCAGTACTTCAGTCCTTTGTGCCTGATAAGGTCTGAATTGATTTCTGACAGGAGGTTGTAAAACTTTGTGTGTTTCAGTGACTCAGTTAAATTATTCAGTGGGCAGAAAATAATGTAATGAAGTTGATAATGCAGTAATAAATGTGGGCATGCACAAAGGTTGAAATTGTTATTTGCATCATAAATCATGGTACACACATAACTCATACCTAAATGTCTTCTGCTGACACATCCTGCTAGTGCACTTTAAATGCTACCTCTGAAGTACAGTGCTTACCTTCACACTGTTTTGTTCCTATTTCCTGACTATTCTATTCAGAAGACTCTCACTCCATCATTCCTACTGTTCTTCTGTGTAATTAGTTCCATGTCATCTTTTTCCTAATTAGTTTCTTTAATGAGAAGATGTTACTAATCAAATATTAGTTTCATTTGTGATTACACCAAAATCTAAATGAATGAAATGGAGTTGAGCTTTAAAATTTTTTTTTCTTGCTGGCTTGCTTTGTTGTAGTCAAGAATAAAAAAAAACTGTCGTTTTTTATTTTTGTCTTCCATTGTTACCGTTGTCCTTTAGTGCAATTTAGAACCCTATTAGGACTCCTCTAGAGCAATTTAGAACCCTATTAAGACTTATCCTTAAAATATGAGCTTAAAAAAGCAGAGAACTTGTGCAGAATAAGTTCAGAGCATAATAGCACCAGGCTATTTTGACTACATAGCACAGTGACTAAAAGTAATAATGTAAAATGTACAAGGTGCTGTGAAAACAGCTCTTGGAATGTGTAATTCTCCTAGAGGTATAAATGTATGCAATTTATTTTTAAGATGACTTTTTTCAAAAATTAATTTGAGTTTGCTCTGTTTTCTTTATAGGTCCAAACAGTGGAAGGAGAGATGGAGGATTTTCAGAGGCAGCTTTCAACTCACCACAAGGGATTGCTATAAAAAATAATGTTATTTATGTAGCTGATACAGAAAATCACCTAATCAGAAAGGTAAATTTTCTGTAAGGAAATTCGAAGTTTAATCTCTTATGCTGTATTTTGCTTACACAAGTGAAAATTTACACCACATGAAATACTCTCCAAATAACATCAGAAAGGAAATTTGGTCCACTATCTTATAAAGAAATGCTGTTGTGCAGGGTTTTTTTAAGGGCTACATTTGCTTTTGTGTTTCCTTTCAAATGGAGATGAGGTGGGCTACTCATTATAGCGTAATAGGGTTTTGGTTTTGGTTTGTTTGTTTTCCCTAGTCACTCTTACTTTCCTGTTTGAGAAACATCTATTCTTAGTACTGGAAGCAAAATCTGGTTTGTTTCACTCCCAGTAGTATCAGATTCTTATCTGAAGTTATTGTAGTGCTGTGGTGCAGTGAATATCCAAACTTCCATTGGCTGTCTGGGTCTCTCAAATACAGGTAACTGCCCTAACACCATGCAGAATTGGCTGCATGTGTATTCTTTTTGATTAAGCACTTGCAACGTTTCAGCAGGTAGGAATTGGATCTTACATTAGGTTAGGTCAAATTTAGGATAATCAGAAGTTAATCTTGGTGATGCAATATAATACTGCCTTATTTAAAGTATTATGTGCATCTCAGAAGATCTTGGATTTGTGTCCTCACCAATATTCCATTTGTGGATATTAAGGTGCACCCTTAATCCATCTGAGGTGCCTTTGTACTGATTATTTTATATGGAGATGGGAAATACTGTTACAGTATGTGAGCTTTTATGTCATATTCCTATATGAGTTTAAAATTAAAAAAAACCACATCCATTGTTTATGTAAGTATTTATCCAGAAATTTCTGATGCTTTCTTCTATGACTGTTGAGCAAATGCTGACAGAGCAGTGTAAATTTTTGTTGCTCATGGAACAGAGTTCCAGCTACATGGTTTTCATGCTGCCTGCTGCTTCCCCACCCCCATACTCCCTATCCATCAACAAGCATTGTGGTAAAATTAATTATTTCCCTACAAAACAAATGCCTGATATCTGTTAGGATTTCTCTGGTTTTGACATCTATCTCAAATTATCTGTAACTTTGATCAAGTTAATTTCATACATTCATTTATTGTGTCATTTTGCTTCACGTAGATTGACCTGGAGTTGCAGATGGTGACCACTGTAGCAGGCATTGGGGTGCAAGGTGTTGATAAGGAAGGTGGAGCAAAAGGAGAAGAGCAGCCCATCAGCTCTCCATGGGATGTGGTCTTTGGAAGTTCAGGTATCAGTTGAGCTTTAACATCTCATATTTACACATGACTGTTTGCTAAATGTTTTCCTCTTTTGGTATTAATCTGAGATAGAAGGAGTGAAGATTTACTGTAAAGCTGAGTCTAAAACACAATAGTTTCTATTGCAAATGGTAACTATGGTTCTGCTTTGGATCCTGAAATGTTACTCGTTGGAGGAAAAATTATTTTGTGTCAAGTTATGTATTTACTGGTTCCAAACACAGAAGGAAATCATGATTGCTTTTTTAGGCCAGTGCCTTAAGCCAGGATCACTTAAGAAGCAGGTACATTTTACAGGAAGCAAGCATTGTCTAAAAGATCCTTTCCTTGACTATACAGACATGTCTGACCACTTGTAAATATTTTAGTTTAGGAAATAGAAATAATTTTAGTTGGGGACCTCTGTTTATTCCTGTTTAGGTGACATAAAATCATTAGGCTCAAGATCACTATAGAGTCAGATAGGAGAGGAATACCTCAGCACAAACCTTGCAAGCATCAGGAAGTAAAACAAATCTCTGCATGATAGGAGGCAAGAATCACCTTCTGAGGATTTAAGTAGCTTTCTTTCCCAATTCTTTTAACACACGTCTGGGCCTGACATCTCATAACTGCCATGTTTTCTGCTGTTACTGTCTGGGAGTTGAATCACAATTTTCTCATGTTTCCATTTCAATGTAATTTAGAAGCTGCAGATGCCAGTTTATTAAAAATAACAAAACAATGCTTTGATGTGGCATAAAACCCTTAGGTTGGTATTTCAGACATGAAACATTGACTTCCAGTATTGGGATTTCTTTAATCTGCAGATGAACAGGGTGGGGAAGTAGCATGATTTACCTCTAATATCTCGAAATTAGAGATGCTTTGCAAGTTTAGTAAATTTTAACATTTTACTGACATGGAAGCATTTGTTAAAATCTTGTGTTGGTTACAAGGGAGGAAAATACACTCAAGTTTAAGGGGATGTACAAGCACAGAATGGTTTGGGTTGGAGGGGATTTTAAAGACCATTTTTCCAACCCTCCTGCCGTGGACAGGGACATTATCCACTAGACTAGGTTGCTCAAAGCCTCATCCAGCCTGGTCTTGAACAATTCCAGTAATGGGGCATCCACAGCTTTCCTGTGCAACCTGTACCAGTTCCTCACTATCCTCACAGTCAAGAATTTCTTCCTAATATCTAATGTAAATCTGCCCTCTGTCAGTTTGAAGCATTCCCCCTTGTCCTATCACTGTGTGCCTTATCAAAAGTCCCTCTCCAGTTCTCCTTTAGCTCATTTATGTACTGGAAGGTACATAATGTCTCCCCAGAGTCTTCTCCAGGCTGAACAACTCCAACTCTCTCAGCCTGTCTCCATAGCAGAGGTGCTGCTCCAGCTCTGGAATCATCCTTTTGGCCTCCTCTGGCCTTGGTCCAACAGGTCGCTGAAGCTGGTTCAGATATGCTGAGAGTGTAGAATCTTCTGGTACAAATACATTGTCAGTGTAGACAGACCAGCAGCCTTGAGTACCTGAGTCAGTAACTGGGGTATGTGTTCAGATTTAACACTTCTGTTAACATGTCTTGTACAAAAAAAAACCAAACCAAAACAAAAAACCCACCTTTTTTCAAAGGTCTGGTCAGCAATCTGTGCAATCTGTGTTAAGCATATGGAATGTGACCTGGAAGAGCAAGGAGTAGCACCTGAAAGAGGATCTCACTGGATGTGGGCTGCTACTAATGCAGGCATGAATTTTACTGAATTTTGTACAATCTGATTTGCATTTTGTGAACCAGGAGACTTGTGCAGTTAGATGGTGTAGTTTTCAAGAGATCTTGAACCAGAAAGCTGATCCCTGTGGGATGTTACTGCAGAGATGTTTCACAGATCAACAAAGAGGAGACTAATAACTGATCAGTGCTTCAGAAACTCAAGCTGATGAACAGAACTATTCGAAGTATACTATAATTTTACTTTTAATTTTTCATGATGCTTTCTTCTGCTTCTGTCGGTAGTTAAATATATGATGATTTTTTTTAGTTTTGAGAGCTCTGCTTGTTAAATGTTAATTGATATGATAATTGTTATCAACATGAACATAGTATTTACTGAGTTAGTCACCTGTAGAGGATTAGTCATCTGTACTGTTCAACACTGCTGAATTTTAATAAGCATTTGCAAAGAAATCAGATCTTCTGAATGCACTTTGTTCAGACCAGTGCAGATTTTTTTTCATATTCAATTAGAACTTACTAGTCAGTTGTCTATTTAGATTGCTATAAAATATAATATAAACTGTCAGTTAAGCAGTGATTAAATCAATTTAAATTCTTTTTTTTTTTTTTTTTGAGAGGGTAATAAGCCTATTAGATGAACTGGGGGAAAATAGACATTACTGTAAAAGCAGTATATTCTAAAATTCTTTAGAAAACTATAACTGGAGAGAGTTGTAAAAATGGAGAGTTACATTGAATGGAATGTTTACAGGCATCTATCCCAGAGTGTGTGGAAACAGGACTGCAGTGCATGTCTAGCAAGCATTTTTTACTGTCATAAGCTTCAGTGACTTCTTTAAATTTGCTACCAGACATCAAAATAGTTTGCCACCACACTTTCCCATTTTTCTTAGGTCTGTGTAGCTTCAACTCTGTGCAGTTTCAGAAGATATAGTTGGGTTTTTTAAATATGGATTTTATAATTTTTAAACAAGAGATATTTCTGGGAGTTTCCTTTCAGTGTCCAAAGCCATGCTATCCAGAACATGAAAGGGAGAAGAAGGACGTTTAAATGTTTAAACAGGTTATGTGCTGCACTAGATAGTATTAAACAGCTTGTGCTGACCTTTGTCAAAGTCTCAAAGCAGAAAGATTGCCTCGTAAGAGAGAGGTTTCTCCTCTATCGACACTTCTTGAGTTTACTCCTATACACGGTTTAGAGTATGTGTTGACCAACTGAAAAAATTAATCTTCTGTTTAAAACCTTAATATATAGGTGGTTGAGAAATGGAAAATACTGATAAAAACTTTGAGGACCTGGAAAAGTTAATATTCAGAACTGATACTATGTAGCATTCTTTTGCATATCCACGTAGTATTTTCATGTGTAGGCTTTTGCTGCCCCATTATATACAGATGCTGAAGTCTGAGACAGAGATTAAAGGAGTGTGAAACACCATTTAAACGAAATGTGGCACAAATGTCTCCCTGTGAGGCAGGGGAGTTAATGGAGACAAAACAGATGGTAGGATTCAGGCAGAGTATTCTTCCTTGTCATCTTTTCTATTTCTTTAGTTGTGGCCACTGAGCTTGTGTTTTACCCTCCTGTTAAAATTCTTGAATGAACTCCATGGATTAAATTCTGGCTTTGCTGAGGTTGGTGCTGAAATTTGCATTGACATAGATTGTGTGGGAAATGGAAGGGGAGGGACAGCAGCTTAAAAATACATTACAGAATTACTGTGTGCTTATTTAGCTTGCTCTGTTGTGCCCTTCTATTTTTGTTCAGTGGGTGTTGAAAGCAAGTGATACTTTAAAGCACAGTTGATTTGAGCGTGAAATATTCTTGATAGCTGCATTCTTGCTGGAAGGAGCAGGACAATGACCTGTGCTTGGTGACATAACTTGGTTTCACATTCCAAAATCTGGTCTTAAACTACATGATTGTAATCTATTTATAGAAACTCCCAAGTACAGTATTGACCATGCTTTCAGTAAACTCGTTGGTAATTTTTACATCAATTTAAGTATTATGTAGATATGATTTAAATGAAAGTACATTACCTTATCATACTGGTGCAATTTTTATAGCCCTTAAAAGGCAAAAGTATGTCAGATATTTTTCATCCTTCTCTGTGTTTCTGCTAGAGGGTTGTTTGGTACCACTGCATTCCAGAGCAAATGCTTTTTTTTTCCCTGTATTACTCATGGTGATTCTTTCATAATGTAAAAAAAAATTTAAAATCACATAAGCAGTAAGCAATTAGCACTTCATGCTTGAGCTCAGATCATACATGAAATGTTTGTGTCTCAACTGTCTGTGTCTTGAAGGGAATTTTTCTTCTACATGTCACCCTTTTTCCTTCTGGTCTGGTCTCATTCTGTCATTGAGGCTCTGGCCATCACTGTCTCATGGAAGGAATTTTCCTGGGTAATAGCTGAAAATAAAAGAGCTTTTGCTATCATCAGGCATTAATTTGGAATCATTTTTCTGGACAAAGCAAAGCTTGAATTCTTCCAAAGATATGTTGCATATGTGATATGACTGCATGATGTAGCAATGTGGATTTACTTGGAATGCAAAAGGCCTGCTCATCTCTTCAGCACTTTCCTATGCAAAGTAAAAGCTCAAAGATATCCTATTTGGCTTTGCCCTTATACAAGTTTAGATCCACAGAAAATCATGTTAAGAGACATCACTGATACAAAGCTGCATTTTTGTCTGTCTTTTCTTGTTGAGCTGGATCCTAAATTACTTTTAAATAGCCATTATTTTTTATTTTAGATTCTTGGAATTT
Organism: Eopsaltria australis; assembly: GCA_034509425.1. Classification (NCBI taxonomy): domain Eukaryota; kingdom Metazoa; phylum Chordata; class Aves; order Passeriformes; family Petroicidae; genus Eopsaltria; species Eopsaltria australis. The sequence goes on along the minus strand of JAVTVJ010011652.1, from coordinate 2,791,475 downwards.
CAAAGAAGAAGTAACTTCATTAAAGAGAAGAGTGAAGTAAAGTGAAAGATTTATAATAAGGTTTTATTCCTGTTTAAGAGCTGTTTTAGGTGAAAAAGTCTATTGAGAAATAAGAAATTAAGAAGTTACAGGGCAGGACTGCAGTGAAGCAGGACCTTACCCAGTCTTGCTTTGGGTTTATGAGTATTGCTGAATAGTAATAGTAACAAAATTTATTAGTATTTCACATGTTCATTATAGAAACAGGTTAGGAAATCAGGTACTTCTGTCAGTATTTCAGTATAAACACGCCTGTGACATAGACTGAAGTCTTGACATAAAGATATAATGGGAGTAGTGACTGAATATTCAACAGTAATCTTACTCAATTTAGTTTGACAGACTACTTTTCTAAGTTGGACTTCTCTATGTCTTGACAAAATGCATATTGACAATGATTGCTTTCTGCAACAAAACAGAAGCATTTGGATTAGCAGAGTTGCCATCCTAACAGGTGTCAAACTTAGAATCATTTTGAAGTCCATGACTTGAAACTGCCTTCTGTAAAAAAAGTATTGTATTTGTACATGGACTGATGGATCTCATTCTCTTTGTTCCACAGTCTTTGGTCTCACTCTATGGATTAAATCTATGTTCATTATGAAGAAGCTTAAACTACAAATCAGATTTCTGAAGACTGGTTCGTGTATCAGTTCTTAATTTCAGATGCAAAACTGCTGAAAATACGCATCTTAACAAGTCTTAGGGAGGCTTTTTCAGGCATGCTGGGGTCAGAAGGGGACACATTTTTTAACTGTTACGATTTGAAGCTGAAAGTGCTTTTGAATATGGAATGCAGGTGTTGGAAGTCGAGGGAGACCCTGGTGCTGAAGTACACTCAAGTGTGTGTTTGCTGTGCTTAATTAGGAATGAGTAAAACATATAACCAGACTCAATTCCTTCTGTAGTTATAGTGATGTATCCCAACACTAAAATAATCCAAATTAATTCTTTTGTGTTTGCAAATACTATCTCTTCTATTTGGAATTTTTTTTTTTTATATTTACTGCCATTATAGTTAGAAGGCCTGAGTTAGAAAACTTGGGAAAGAAATAAAAAGTACTTCATTACAGTCATAATTTTAAGCTCCCTATAATACCTTGGTATCTAAGTCCAAGGATTTCCCTTAATGAGAGGGAAGGTATGTTGACTAAAATGGAGAATTCCAGAAGCATTTTGTTTCATGAAAGGTTGTGCTGTTTGCATGGTGCAGCACTGTGAAAGAGTGCCAGGTAGCATAGAAAAAAAGAAGAAAATGGATTATTAGTCATTCATAAATGATGTGTACTTGCAAAAGTCCAGACTTCACTGATAAAGCATTCCTTTGGAGCTCTGCTGTTTGTGTCTCATTGAAGAACACTGGTTCTCTATTCTGTCAGATTTGCATTTAATTCGCTGAACTTCCACTGACTGAAGAGCAGGTGAGATGTGCATTCCCTGTGCACATGCCTGTCTGTGAACTGCAGGGTGTGTTGTGTAGCCCCTTTTGCTCCTTGTGAATTTGCAGAGGATGGGTACCAACAGACTTCTTCCTTGGTTCTTTTTATTTCTTCAAAGATAAAATTAGTAGACAGGAATAATATTTTCAGACTTCAGTCTATTTAGAAAACGTCAGTGGTGCCAACCACAAAATGTAACTTTGATTCCCAGGCTTTCAATTCCCAGACTGGAAGTAAGCATGCAGTCCCAGACAGGGAAGCTGGAAGCGTGGGTCGGCCTGGGAATGGAATTCCTTCAAACAGATACTGTTTGTGACTGGTGCCAAACAAAGTAAATTGTGTGCATTCAGATTGACTCATGGTAATGGTCAGCAGTGTTTGATGTGCCTGTATACAGACAGGACTGTGAATTCCTAACACACAGATACAGCAGAGTCAGATTCAGGAGCTGCAGCACTGTACAGTAACTGAGGCATCATTTAGTGGGGAATATTTGTGCCCTCAGAGCTGTAGTTCACTATTAGTGGGTGTTTATAACACAAGTACATCCCATGTGCAAGCCACACCTCACTGGGATGCAGGCACACCACAGATAAGAAAGCACATACCCTAATAAGGAGAAACCACACTGCATTTCTAAAACAGTTCAAGATGGGTTGGAATGTGGTGCTTAATTGAATAAATGTAAGAGAACTGCTTTGTTCTCTTATGTTGTTTTATAATAAATTCTTCAGAAATAAATTCTTTCCATTCATGGATGATAAGGGGTTATTATAATGATGGCATTACCATAGTTTTAGCATTCTGGCTCTCTCTTGCCCCCTTCTCCTGCGAGAAATGTACAAGGATAACAGATGTGATGTCCTCAAACTGTTCTGTCGTGAAAAAAGAAGTTTTTCTGCCTTTTGTGTCAGAGCATTAACCATTAAACCATGTGAGGACCACTGTGTGATGAAATACCTTAGCTGTGTATCTTTAGTTTTAATTTTCTGGGTTTGTGTAATTGTTTTATTAAAGTTCTGACGTATTTTCCACAACTCCACAAAGAGCTTGTGCTGTGTCCATGCTTCCATCCATTCTCTTGGTTCTAACAGCCATCCAGTAGAAAATACTTGTGTTAAAATTTATGACAGCTCTTACTTATTTTTACTGCCTTGTTCTCTAGTTGAAGAAGAGATCTTCTCTCTATCAATCTTATATGTTCAGTAAAATTTGAATTTAATATTGATACTTTTTTCTCATATTTCATACATCTTGCTGGGTGCAGAATTAGAGTAAGAAGCCTTTTCAATTTTTCAACATCTAGCTGTCACAGGGGAGTTTTCAGTGTGGTATTAGAGAATTGGATAGATGAATGGAACAGATTTTTCAACAGTGCTCAGTTCAAGTCTTACTCCTTCATTTAATTGGTGGATAAAGTGAATATTAAATAATTAACAAAACTTTCTGAGATGACTCAGAATGAATTGCATAGCAAGATAAAAAAGCTCACTTTCTGAATAGACAAGTGATTTTAACAGTTTTCTTTCTGGGGTACTTAGAATAGTAACATCTGAAAGTGCAAGATGTGCTTAATGGAAATAGAAAATCCTGAAGCTGAGCAGTTACTATATAGGAAGGAGTGAAATGATTTCATAATCTGTTTTCTCAATTTAAATCTCTTAGAAACGAGCTCTAATCAAAAAGTGATTGGGACAGGGAGGTGTTGTTTTCATTTTTTATACTGGAGTGTTTTTGGCATTGTTGAAACTTCAGTAGCATTTCTGGTAATTTATAAAATGTGTCTTTTGCAACTCATTTTGCAAACCTTTTTGATCAAGAAAAGCTTTTTGGTACTTTGCAGGTTCAGCTTTCATTTTTGGTGCTCTAGTTTATGTGAAAACATGGAGCCACAGGGAGGTGCAGAAAAGAGTCACCAAAGTTACTTTGATAACAGTCTTGGGAACTCATATATTGATCCAAGAAACAGAAAATGCTTAAGAAAAACTCTGTTAAAATCATACCAGTACTATTCTAAAGAGAGATCACAGTATAAAGAAATTAATTCTGGAGAAAGAAGGATGCCTTTTTTCCTCTCCTCTGGTGTGTAGTGTAGAAAAGATTTAGGATTATAGGAAGAATGGTAGGATCTCAGTTGGGGGAATGGTGGTGATTTCAGTTTTTGGACTAACTTGTGAGATTTTAAATGTTTGCAAGCATTTTGCATAACACTGCTTCTATTTTGGAACTCCAGAATATTTTGGGGGGGGTGGGAATTATCCATGAGGTTGTTTTCAGGAACAGCTGTGAGATGCACAGTGCTTTACAAATTCATGTGAGTTAAAGGTTTCTGTGAGGAATTTGAAGGTATTTTTTTGTTGAGTGGCTGATGGTTATTCCAATGCCTGATACATTTATTGAGGAAAGACATGTTAGTGTTGTCTGTAACTGCGTGGGACAGTGTTAGAAAGATAAGACATTCTCTCTCTCTTCCTCTTTTTGTGGTTGTGTTTTACTTTTTCCCTATGGGAAAGATGAGTAGGGGGCAGAGGGAACAGCAGGGTTGGTTTGATGATTTCTTTGTGTTACAAAACATTTCCAAAGTGGGTTTTTTTTCATCTGGTTTTCTGTGTCCCTTTCTAAAAGTTTCAGGTACGCAGGAAGATGATGTGCTATGGATTGCAATGGCAGGCATTCACCAGATATGGGCACTGATGTTGGAAGGTGGAAAGCTACCAAAGGGAAGGTAAGCAACTGTACTAAGAGAAATGTGAAATTGCTGCTTGTCTTGATAAACAGCTTTCAAATCCCAAAGAGAGAGATAATCAAATTAAACTGAAAATAATTTAGTTTAAAGGCTTATATGCTTGAAGTCTGCCTCCTTTTCCCACATCTGTTAGATGAAATGAAAGATGCTACTTTTGCTATCCAGCTAGGACTTGGTGAGGTATATTCATATAATTGAATGTTACTTCTCCTTGCATTTGCTGAGTTACCTAGTAATGAATGATGTGCTGAGATGATATAAAAGCACAAAGACATTGAGTAATTCCTCATTGCTGCATTACAGTTGGTTTTATAACTCACAAGTGCCTGTTCTGTGGCTTCTGTTTATGCATCTTGTCTGAGCTATTTCAAACTCATGATTGAAATTGGGTGCTATTTGCCTGCAGTGACTTAAAGAAAGGAGTCTGCCTTCGCTTTGCTGGGAGTGGGAACGAGGAGAACAGGAACAATGCCTACCCCCACAAGGCAGGGTTTGCCCAGCCCTCGGGGCTCGCCCTGGCCCCCGAGGAGCCCTGGAGCTGCCTGTTTGTGGCCGACAGTGAGAGCAGCACCGTGAGAACCATCTCGCTCAAGGACGGCGCTGTCAAGCACCTTGTAGGAGGAGAGAGAGACCCTTTGGTAATCACCTCAATCTTCCCCACACTGCCCTACTAATATTCCTCAAGCCTGACCTGGAGGAACCACTTTTGGGGTGAGAGGGTAAATCAGTTTCCGTGGCCATCAATTTCTTAACTTCACTGCTTGGAATGTGAATGTGTGGCAGTTGTGATGCTCAGGTTGTAGTGCAGACTGTTGCTCCTTAGATAAGAAATTACTTCACTTATTCTTAAAATAGCCAATTTGATTCAGCATTGTGTGGTCATTAAATCAGCTGGGTTCATATTTATAACTTAGATGTGAGAGTTTCCATCTCTGTGGTTAGCATCCACAGTTCCAGGTTTCAATATCCTTGTTTTGAAATTGTCTTGACTTTTTTTTTAAGTCAGTGAATTTCCATTTAATTACAATCATTTAGATTCATGTCCACATTGAATAATCAAGTGTATTAACTAAATAAAATAATTTTTCAGAATTTGTTTGCTTTTGGTGATGTGGATGGAGCAGGCATAAATGCAAAGCTGCAGCATCCCTTAGGAGTAACATGGGACAAGAAAAGAAAGCTGCTGTATGTGGCAGATTCCTATAATCATAAGGTAAGTGTATAGTAATTTGTTATGTACAGAGTTGGAAATTTTTATTACTACAAAGAATTATTTTAGTAACGTACAAAGATTGTGCTTGGTTCTGTTAAGCTGAGGAAGTTAATTACATGAGTTCCTTTGTGGGTTCTTTTTCTTTCCTTCCTTCCTTCCCTTATGGGTCCTTCTCTTTACCATTGTTTTGCTGTCACATTCTTCTGTGTTGATATGATGGTCTCTTGGGGAAGGGGAATTGAAAATGCCAAGTTACAGTTCAGACTAAAGACTTTCCCTGTATCTTCCCAAAGATGCTGAACTGCAATAAAAGAGCTAGGAAGGCTTACTCAGGACTACTGCAGGTTTGATAAAACTGAGAGGACAAAAGCTTTTCTCTTAAGAAAGCCACCCAAGTTTTGAGAAGTATTGGGGGATGCCTGCATGGAATTGTTTGGCATGATTGTTCTTATGTGATATTAGATAAGCATTCATGTTTAGAAGGTTTTTAACTGTGCACTCACTACATGCATTAAAAGAGAAGTAATCTGTTTAGTTTGAAGAGTAAAGTATATAACACTAAATGCCTATTGAAATTTTAAGGCAAATGATATTTGTTTCAGATCTTGTATAAAATATTATAGACTTTTTTGCTATTACTTTATACCCTGCCAGTTTTGTTATGCTCTCACTGTTTTGCAAATGTCTCTAGAAAGCCAGCAAACATTAGAAAAACAAGCCATCCAGTGTACTTTTGTAGCAGAGGGACAGGTACCTTCAAAATTATGGATGGGAGCCCTGAGTGAAGACCAAAGAGAAAAGTAAAGTCCATGAGAGAGTGGGGAGAGGGGAAGATGGGTTATGTCACTTGGTAAAGAGTGATAACACAGCATCTAGGATGCACACCTGCTAGCTGAGGTACTCAAAAAGCAGAGCTGGCTCCTGGAAATGTGGGACATCAAATAATGCAAAACATCTAAATCCTGCTGGTTTTTTTCAGAGAAGCTTTCTTTGTCTTTGTTTATCTTAGATTAAGGTTGTGGATCCCAAGATGAAGAACTGTGCCACTCTGGCAGGCACAGGAGAAGCAAGCAATGTTGTTGGTTCCAGCTTTACCCAGTCAGCTTTCAATGAGCCAGGAGGTTTGTGTGTTGAAGAAAACGGCCGCTTGATGTATGTTGCAGACACAAATAACCATCAGATTAAAGTGCTGGATTTGGAAACAAAAATTCTTTCCATGGCAAGTAATACTTATTAAACAGGCTGATAGTTGTGTTTCGTAAATAAATTGCTATTAGACTCCAGCAAGTTTTATAAAAATGAGACAGCAAACTTTGGGTACAGTGGCTGTATACACAGGATGTTTTGTGATGATCAGGCAAATAAACATTGCCTGTTAGAACAGTTGTTGAAAGCCTCAGTCTTCAGAAGGACAACTTTTGCATGAAAACAGAAAGTGACAACCCTCTAGAAAAGGTTAATGCAGAAACGTGAGTCATTAAAATGTACAGCCCAATTTTTCAGCATGAAAAGCATTTCACGAGCACTTTGTAGAAAAGGGAAGTGAAATCAATTACCAAGTCCTGTAATTAAGCTGTAAGAAATTATTTTGGGAAGTCAGTGACTTAAAGCTGAATATATAGTGGGCTTTCAAGTTGTCAAATCAAAGCCACTGTCAAAATTGAGCACAACTGTATTTGATTGTAAACAAACAAATCTGTGCTTATGTCCACCTTACAATGCCACTGTCTTAATTATTTTTTCAAATATAGTATACATATATTTATGACATAATGGTCCTAATGTCTTCTATGTTTTTTGCATTTAATAGTACACACTCTTCGTGTGTGTTTAAATTTTCACATCATTTAATATGTTGGTGGCTTTTCTGGGACATTCCCCTCTACTTTAATAAAATCTATTTAATAAAAATAAATATTTTGTTTGATTTCTACTGACAGTTGCCTATCCTGAAACCAGAAGCATGTGATGTTCCAGATAACTTGTCTGTGCAAAAGGATAAAATAAACCTTCCAAGACTGCCTAAATCTGCACCAAATGTTCAACTTCCTTCACTAACTGTAGCTCCTGGCCAGACAATTCAGTTTTTATTAAAGTTGACTCTTCCTCTGGATTCAAAACTGAATGAAGAAGCTCCCAGTGCCTGGTTTATCACAGCAGAAGGTAAAATCCCTGGCTAGGGTGGGAGGTGGGTTATAACAGCACATTCTGCAGTGCAGGGGATCTCAGTCTGATGAATCAAGACATCCCTCCCCATCCTGTGTTTCTGTTTGACCTTGTGATGCAATACAGGATATTTAGAGTTGATGAATTTAGCAGCTGAAGTGCAAAGATTGATAAAGCCAAAGACCTGGTAAACTACTTTTTACTTGAATTAATGCATGCTGTATTATTTTATGGCTCAATGCAATGAGTTTGGTGTATGTAGTGTGCAGGTCATTTTTCAGTTCACATACTCTCAAATATTTAAATAAATGTGAAACTCAAGTTGCATTCTAACAGTCAGCCTGAACATTGCTGAATTGCACCAACCCACCTGTAAGAGCAACACTGCTGTTTGGAAATGCCATCATTTTACCTGCAGTTTAATGCATTTATGGCAGATACCTTACCTGGTGTATTACACCTCTGATACAAATGTATGGTGGTCACTGATTTACGAAGTTTTGCTTGAGCATATCAGAATAAATTTTACTGTCCTTGAACGAGTGCATAGGAGAAATTGCAGTTCCATTGCATTTAAATAAGATGTACTGTATATAAACATCTATAATGATGATGCAAAGCTATGGATCTCTCCATCTTTAAATGACTGATAAAAAAGCATTTGTAAATTACTTTTCCTTTTTTTTTTTTTCTGTTCATGACTGGAAAAATCAGGAAGGAAATTTCCTCTAATGTTGCATGTGGAAAGTCCTTGTTGTCCTATAGGTAGAATTAGTGCTTTCTGTAGCTTTCAGACATGGTGTTAAATACCCTAGTGATAAAATCTGTTCTTCTTTCACAGATAATACCTGGTTGCTGCAAGGACAGTGTCTGACAGGAGAAATAAAGGATGTCTCCTGTCAAACTGTCATTCCCTTTCAGTTGCCTGGGAACTGTGTGTCAGCTGAAGCCACTCTGGCCATCAAAGTGTGCCTCTACTACTGCAGCAAAGGTAGCAGTGCCTGTATGATGGCAGGAGTCTCCTTCAGCCAGCCATTGCAGGTGGCTGGCACAGACCAAGGCAGCTCAGCTCAAGTGGAACTGATACACACCTTTGTAACCAACTAACACCAAGCCAGCTGATCTCTCACTTTATTTTGCTACCCACCATTTCTGTGGGAGAAAGTACAGATAGATAACTTTGCTCTGTTTTTTGCTGGAGCTTATGACAAAGCTAAGAAATAATATGCTTGGTAAAATGAAGTAGTTTTCCCTACAGCCTAACGGGAAAATTTATCATCACAACCTCATTTCTTTGCATTACAGTAGCAGCAATAACTTTGTAATACTGGAGACTCTGTTGCCAATTGTGAACATACTGGGTGTCTGCCAGTCTTAAGAAATGAGCAACAATTTTTAGAGTCTGTTTGAAAGAGCTGGTGTTACTTTGTGATGTTACTGTAAGATCTTTGCACTGTATATAGTGTTTGAGTAGATTATTTTAGACTAACACTTCAAAATTCCTTTTGTGCCCTTACTACATTTTAATAGAATGTCAAAAGGAAGTTTCTTTCTCCAGTCTTAAAGGAAGTATCTTGCTTCCTCTTCTGTAATGGCACTTACAACACATGTATTTTGAAAATACATCTTAAACTAGGTGCAGCTCTAGTTTTATGCAAACTGAGTATTTTGCTTTAACTCAACATGAACCGCCTTACATGAAGAGCAAAGTTTCATGGAAAATTTTCTGTGAAAGGAAGCATTCAAGTTCCTGCAGAAGAATTTCATGCTGATTTTTAACAAAGAATGTGCCTCTCTGCAATGTGTGTATGTATATAAAATAACCACAAGGCCATGCTGGAGCTTTTCTGATACATACCAATCTAAGTTTTATAGAAAGTGGTAGGTAATGGTTGAATATCTACATTGCAAAAATTAAATGTCAACCATTTCAAGCAGGGTGATTCACTCCCATTTTTATTATTTCTCTACAAAGAGTATTCTGAAGACTTCTGTCTTGCATATGCGTAATATTATGACGAACATTACACTCTTGAAGTCTGATTCAGAGACTTTTGAAGTCACTGTTAGTCCTTGGATTTGTAATAGTGGCCACTGAACCAGAATGGTATATTTGATAATGGATTATTTACATTCATGTTTAGAGCTTCTGATCTTTTGCTAGAGCACTGGTAACCTAATCTGTGAGTAAGATGCTTTAAAACTCTATTGCAAAACTCTGTCCTTGGTGATTAAGTGTTTTGCAAATAAAATTCCCTTAATTTGCCATAGTAAGTGGGGGCAGGGTGATAGTGGTGGTGCAAGTTTGTTAGTTGAACTGGAAGAGTTTCCACCATGCTTAAGTGGTAATTGGGTTAGGCCCCGTGCTCCTGTCATGATGATCAGATCTAAGAAGATGATTTAAAGTTGAAAGATAGTATTGTCTAACATATTAAGAAGTGTAGTAGTGAAAGAATTTTTTTTATATTGTCTTTTCTAAAACAATTACTCCTGACACCCGTCAGTAAATCCCCACTATCAGTTGTTGTTGCATTTTCTTACTTAAGGGCTGACTGAAATGTTGGTCATGAACCCGAGAGGCTTTTGTTTTAAGGGAACCATATGGGCTGGTGTGGTTCTTCCTTCCATTGAAATGCCAGTCTCTCTGAGAGTTCTTTGTGGCACCAGAAATGGTTGTTATCTCACCTGTCAGCAAAGCAAGGGCTGAAATGTTGTTTTTCTTACGTTTGGTTTTTAAGCAACTTTTCTAATTCAGTGTTTCAGCTCCTTTGGGTAAGCCTCTCAATTCTCACATGCCATTTTGAAGAGTGAAAAAGCTTTGTTACTTTGTTCACAGATGGCAGATGCTGTTGGAAGGATGAAGATAAAGAAACTGATTTGGGCATTTATTATTTTTTACACTTTAGTAAAACTCAGTCTTTCACAATTTTTTGTTTGTCTGTTTACCTTTGGGTAGTAGCCAGGAAACCTTCAGTCAGCTTCTAGATAGCCCTGCAGATTTTCTGTTGCTCTCTGAAAAAAAAAAGCATTAGATTCAGAAGTTCAGAGTAAGGAACCAAACTGTCACAGTTACACTGAATGTGTAATTCATCAGATGGATCTTTTTTCTCTCATTTTGTCCCATCCCAGAATGGTTTGGGTTGGAAGGGGACTGAGAGACCATCTTGTTCCAACCCCCTGCCATGGACAGGGACACCTTCCACTAGAGCAGGTTCCTCAGAGCTGCCTCCAGCCTGATTGTGAACACTTTCAGGGATCTGGCACCCACAGCATCTCTGGGCAGCCTGTACCAGTGTCTGACCACCCTCACAGTAAAGGATCTCTTCCCAATATCTGATCTAAATCTGCCTTCTTTCAGTTTGAAGCCATTCCCCCTGGTTCTCTCCCTACATGCCCTTGTCAAAAGTCTCTGTCCAGCTCTTGGAGCTCCTTCAGGTACTGGAAGGTGCTGTAAGGTCTCTCCAGTCTCCTCCAGGCTGAACATCCCCAACTCAGATTTTCAGCTAGAATGACATTATATTTTTCTATTTCACTTGGATCAGGTCATCAAATTCTGCCTGTATTCTAGTGTTAAAAAAAAAATCTGTTTTGTTATTGACACTTTTAATTAATGTATTGCTGTAGGGAAAAGACTGTTTTCCTCACTTTATTTAACTACAGTGTGTAATTTAATTGCAATATTGTAGTTATATTTTCTATCTAAATGTTCCCTCCTTGCTCAGTCTCTGTGTTCACTGTGATTGACCTTTAATCCTATAAACATAAAGTTTTGTTTGTCCAAGGGATAAAGATGCACATTCCCAGAGTCACCACTTCTGTTTCACTTGTAGTGCACAGATATTCGAATGTCTGTGATTAGAAAAGCACAGAATTTTTTAGAGTTTATGATATTTAGGGATATTATTTCCATTTCTTCCTCCAGGGTTTACAAGCTGCTCTTACAGTAAAGCAACAAGTGCCATGAATTTCACCAGACAGGCAAAAAGCATGTACAAGCTACAGAAATTTATTTAAGTACCAGAAAGCATCTTCTAAAAAAAATAGGAAATATTACTATTCTGTCTAAATCAGTTATATTGATGACTTCCACCTCTGTCTGGGAACTTAGTTTTTTGGTGTTACCTGATATAAAAATTCTAAGCAGATTGGAATGGCTCAGCACTTCCAGATTTGTGTCTCACAGTAAAAGTTCTTAATTCAAGGCCTCTTCCAAACATGACTTTCTACTGTCTTTACAGGTTTTGCATCAGACCTTAATAAAGCACTAAATGGCTATAGCAAGTCTCTAAAGAGTATTGGTCATGGTTGATTTGTATAATGGAAACAAATTGAGTGGCATTTTAAGTTTTTAGTTGTAGTGTTTGCATTTCTGGGACAGCTTTTGGTTTTGAATGGATGTATTAATAGTTCCATAAGATGTTTTTAGTAGTTTTATTTAATTGCAGTATAATATTTTTTATTAGACTAGAAAAAAGATAATGTGGTTTCGAAGAGGGAGCATAATTTGTTTTAAAAGCTCTTTCATGTTGTTTGAATTCAGTGATATCTTTCTGTAGTTTGCTCCCTTCTGTTGAAGGAAGAGTTGGGATGATGACTGTGTAAACTTATTGAGGGGCACATATTTTATGCATATATTTTTAGTTGATTTCTTTTTGTGTTAGATTCTTACATCATTTTTGGCTTTTCTGTTGGATGCAGTTCTTCACAGTTTGTGTTTGGCCTTCTGTAGAGCTTTATGTTTGTATAATGCTGTGGTAGTGTGGTACCAAGCAAGTACAGAGCAGGTGAGTGATACATGAGAGAGTAGTTTTATAGCATCAGGTTAAAGCATCAGCCTTATCTGCTTACCCTGAGAAAAGGTGCATATGGCTTCCAGTATATTGTATATATTCTTAATGCACTGATTTTATTTTGTTAGGAAAATATTGTAGCTGAAACCATGGGGAAAAACTGTTTTGCTGAGAGAAAATCAAGAAAACTATATTCCTTACCTCTTGCTCAGAGGAGGGGAATGATGAAAATGAAGAGACTTTCTTTCTTATGTAGAACCATGTCCTTTTGTTCCTTTAATTATTGAATATTTATTTTAGCAGAGAGAGAGGCATTATTGACCACAAATTGTCTTGAATTTTTAATTCCTAACAAGGTTTTCTACATGTATGTCTAAGACATTAAAATGTCTGACTTTATAGAGTTTTGAGTGATAGATCTAGTTTTAAATTGTTTATAGTTTAGCAGACAATTGCAGAGATTTATGTACATTCTTAAGACCTGTAATTGTTTTAAATCACTGGTATTCATTAAGACTTACCTCAAAGACACATTGAGGCTACACTCCCACAGAAGTGTGAGCTCAAAATTAAGTTTTCTTTGTTGTAGAATGTGTGATATGTGCTGTGACACATTCTGTTCTCCAGGCTGCAGTTGTGCTGTCTAAGGAGAATTTTCCACACACAGCAGCTCATCAGTCACTCCCAGTAATTCTCCACTCAAATCTACCACATCACTTGCTCACATAATCAGTTAATATCGCTGATGGATGTTAGCAAATGCTTAGTATTTAGAATTTATCATTACAATTTCCATTGAAGTTGGTTTGTCAGGGATTACAGGAGCTTCTCTATCCCAAGCGAAGAAAGTATAAGAATGGTGACAAGTAATTGGAGATAAGTTTTGAAAATGTCAGACCTGCTTAATTTTTAATTAAATCACAACATCTGTTTTTGCATTCAACAACAGATCATTACTTACATTCCATAATGTTCATGGAACCAAATTTGACCACTGTCTTCCATCAGAAGCAGCTGATCTATATTTTATAGCTTTTGTACTCTGATAGGTCAAGTCATTACTCTCATTTAGGATTAGGATTCATTCCTTTTCAGGACTCATCGCACCTATGATTGAGTTTGCAAGTTTATCTTAGTTTCTTTATCATACAATTATGGGGGATTTTGGTTAGGTTTTTGGGTCTGTCCTTTCCTCCTGTGGTTTCCACAGTGAGATGCAGCCCATATCTTTTTACCATGAAGGGATCCAGGTAGGAAGGATAATTCCCTCCTCCAGCTCCTTGCCCCTCCCCTGCTGCAGGGATGGGGATATAAACAGCAATTCTAGGTAGCATAAGAATAAGATGATGTCCTCAGGTCAGCTTCATCAAGCCTTGCACTGATGCAGCTACTGTCAGAATTTTCACCTTTACCTCTGGCCCTGTCCAGTGAAGTCCTTAAGTTGTTTCCCATCAAACTTGAGTAGCCTGTGCAGGGATTCTGATGGCTCTTGGTTTCAGGAAGCTTTGATGCTAGAGATTGAATACTTTAGCTGCTATAGGTTAAATAATTAAGCTATTATGTAATTTGCTGTCTTGTTGCAGGTTGTTTAATTATTGTCAGGTAATGCAGTCCTGCTGCAGATGAGAAGCTGGAAGCCTTGGGTGTGAGCTGAGAAATGTTAGTGTAGCTATAATTAAATATTGCTTATTTTACCTCTTTGGTGGTCCATTGCTTTCAAACATATCAGGAAACTCTGTCCAATTGCAGGCTCTAGGGCTAAGCAAAAGAATTGCAAATATTTTATAAGTCCTGCCTAGTTCCTTTGAAACATTGACAATTTTGAGCTAAAGAAATCCCGTTTGAAGAAAACCTGTTCATACATCTGCCTTAACTTAATGCTCTGTACTCAACATGCCTCAGAAGAGAGATATTCCACACTGTATTCTTTCCCATTTTGATTAAGGATTGAGAAATTCAACCCATCTGGACATTGTCAGACTTCATAGAAAGCAAAACAGCAATTCCCAAGTTTATTTTACATCCATATTTAAAAAAAAATAAGAGCCTATTTTCCAAGCTTTTGATTAAACTGAAATACTGGGTTTGAACCATATGTTCAAAGAATCTGTCCTGAGAGTTGCCTGAATCAGATTTCTGAATCTGGTTTTCAGATTTTGAAAATGAATTGATGGTCAAGCGGAGAAACAAATTGCTTAATGTTTTGTCTGTTGAATATTCAACTTCAAAGTGTCCAATTTCACTTTTAAAATAAAATTTGAACAACTAAAACATTCTCCTCTCTGTCATTACCATTAATGTACCATTAATCATTGTATCATTAAAACCTATGATGGATCTATGTGATTTTTTAAGAAAATCAATAAAGAAAAAGAAGGTAGTTGAACAGTGACTGGGTGAAACCCAGGTGCTCCAAGGTTATTGGCAAATATCTTTAGGGCCAGGAGTTTGGCCCAATGTGACAGAAATTCTGTAGTTTTATTACATCTTGATGGCTGAAAAAAAATCAGTGCCTTTTGTCACAATTCTTGAAGGTGTTTCTCTACAGAAATACTGGAGTACTGATTGAAGTAAGGTATTTGACCTTCATGGTTTGCAAACTTCAGAGGGATTTAATTCTACTAATTCTGAAACTGTGAAGAGTTTTTATCATGTCACATTATTGAATTAATTTGAAATTAAGGTGCTTTTTTGTCAAACTCCTTTTCTTTCAAAATACTTCAAAATGTGGTTGTTTCTCAATCTTGTGAGCTTCCTTCTGAAACTGTTGATACCTCTTTTGTGAACTTCAGAACAAACATGGCAGGGAGACTTCAAAGAGCTTGCTGAAATTGGGGTTTGAGTGAGATAGAAGGCAAAACATGCACTGATCTAAAGGGGCAAAGGTGACTCCTCTTGGTATTCAAGGAGTGGAGGGTTGGTCTTGGTTTTGGAGTTGTTTCTGTCTGTTCTGCAGACCAGCAAAGATTCTCTATGCAGCAGAAGGTTCTGTGTAGGGGCAGTCAGGAAGGGTCAGGTTCTCTCACTGTAAAAATGTGTAACTTCATTCAGGTTCTGCTGTATAATGCTAGTGAGGGAAGTCACATTATTAACACCTTAATAAATGTCTCCAGGTGGTTTAAGGGGAAAGACAGGAATTTCATTTTCTTCCTTCAGAATTTCAGTGTTGCTTTGTAGGCATTGGAAAATTTTGTCTGTTCTTTGAGATACTAAACCTTTGTTTCACCATTACATTTGATGCAAAGCCTTTCACATATCTGAACATTTAAAAAATGTGGTTAACATTTGTTGTTCCAAAATATGAGAAGAAATAAAATGTAAGCACTTCATCTACAGCTGATCTAGGTCATGTAAATTCTTCACTGACAGTGTTGCCTAACAGTGTTCTTAACAATATTCATAGATTATGATCCTTTTTAAATAAAAGGTAAATGTCCTGTAATATTATGAGAACAAATAAATACTGCAGAAGAAATGTCAGCCTTTGCTATCAAACCAACAGATAAACAGTGATTAAAGAATGTACACTTTCTCCTGTGCAGCCTCTTTCTCCTTGTAAAGCTTTTTCATGGAAAAATAAATATTAAAAAATTTTATGTTTTCTTTCATGGCTGGGTTTTCCTGTCAATCTTCGTGTGAACATAGATCTAGAAGTTATGAAATGTGTCTGCTGTGAGGGGTTGCAGCTTGAATAAAATGCTTTAATTAAGAAGTGCTGTTTGTTTCCCACTGCCTTTGCCACAGGCTCTGCAGCCGTGGGTGTCAGTCAGCCCTGCAGTGACCAAGGGTCTGTAAAACAGTGGGAGTCGTGAGGACTCCCCCCTCCAGGGCTCTGGGAACAAGAGATGTGCTTTTATTTTCATTGCTGCACATAAGAGACATCAGAAATGGTGCACTGCATGAGTCACAGATTGTAGCCTTCAGTTTATTGCAGAGATCCCAGAGCAAATTTAGCTACGGGAACAGATCCCTCTGCATGGAGCTCCACTTGAAGCAATGTTTGTTCCTGTGGTTGGACTGTGCCACGCTTCGCAGCATGTGGGTGCCTGTTTCATTATCATCACGGTTGAACTGTATTTTAGCAGCAGCATCTAAAAATAATTGTTTTATTCAGATAACAGTTTTGCAGCTTTGCCCAAGAACCTGCAGGTACAGGGCACTAATGCAGGCTCTCATGTGCTCCAGTACAACTGGAGATGGACACCAACTTGCCTACAATGACAATCCCCTCTCTGTGCTGCTCATCGTGTTTTTATTAATACAGGGATTTCTCATTAATGAAAGCACTGTGTGACAAAAATTCTGGAATATCTATTGTAGGTCAGCCTCATAAATTGTAGTGTAACTGTGTTGAATTTGTGTCATTTCCACCACTCCACTAAAGATTATTCCTCGTGTTTAGTCATCTATTCAAATTTTTAAAATATTTATACACGCTACTTATAAAACTCAGCTTTCATTCATTTCCATGCAGGTGCAATGCATTCAGCTTAGCCTGATGCAGCAAGTCTGGGTTTGACAGACACTCAAGCAAATTCAATTGTAATTCTCTGTTTTACTAAAAAGTTCATCAGAAGCTTCTGCCAAGCTAAAGTCAGCTAGTTTAGGCCGGGTCACACAATCTCTCAGCATCTTAGTGAGCATTTGCACAGATCACAAAGCTGAACCTTGGCTGGCTTTCAGTCGTCATCTCTGAAATGACACCTTCACCCCCAACTTCTAAGTGTTCTTAAAACAGAAATCCTGTGTGAACACAGACCTGTACATTCTATATGCTAACACATCTATGATGTTTTCATATCTAATGGCATTTGTGGGCTGGTGCATTTTGCCAGAACCCAGGGAGTCACTGCCCGGTGCAGATTTCTGTGGTCACAAAGTCACTGCTCTAGGAAACTATTAATTAGCTTGTTTCTAAAAGCAAGGGAAAGGAGCCTTTCATGTTAAAATCACTAACAGGGCCAAGATATTTACTTGTTATTGCAAGGGATTCTGCAATCTCCTGCCAAGAGCAATTTATCCGGAGATTGGGTAAGTGGGGCTTTAAAGGGCTCCTCTCCCTGCCCTGTCCTTCCCATCTGAAGTAGTTTCCTGTGGCTGTTCAAACTCATGACTCTACTGCCTCATCTGAAGTTTGCCTTTTCTGCCTGTCACTGTGGTATTTTGTGCACACAATCCCACCAGGAACTGAAAACAATACCTGATGGCTATTTTATGTGCCAGTGAGGGTAGCAAAGTTCCACCCTTGCTGTAACTGGGCTTTCTGGTGCAGGTTTGTTCTCCTTTGCCCTTTGCTTTAAGCACAGAAATCAAAGCAGAGGTGAGGATTTCAGCCTTTGCATGTAAAGGAGTAGCTTTCTAGTGTGTTGCCACAGCTGCATATACTGTTTCTTTTTTTTGGAAAAGCATTAGCAAGTTATAACCCTAAGTTAAACCTCTCCATAATTTTACTGTCTCAGATATTCCCTTAATTAGAGTATATGGGAATGCCAGTGCTCAGAGCTCCTGGCTCAGGCTCTAAATTCTGGTTATATTTCCCAAACACTGAACAAAGCTGTAATTTTAAGGAGTAGTTAGACATTAATGAAGATTTTGTTTCACTAAAAACCAAATACTTAGTCAAACTTACCCTTGTGCTGTATAACTTTTGAAATCCATTCACTGTGGAATTGCAATGTTATTTTTGAAGCTATCATTGCCATTACTGTCCTTGAGAACTAAATAGTTGTTCTTAAACCGTCTGTATTTTCTAAGAAGGCAGCACAACAGGTTTAATATCTGCTTTAGCCAGCAGGGCTTGGGTGAGCACATGGCTTCCATAGTGAAGTGAACCCCGTGTCTGAGATGACAGCATAAAAAAGTGTGATGTGTTTTAATCAGAGCAAAGCAGGGTCAGCAGTTTAATGATGTTTTTATTGATATTATGATTTATCATTGATGAAAGCATTGATTTGTGTCAGCAGCAAGCGTAAGCAGTGGTTGCATCAAGGTCTGTGCACCTTCCCTCCCTCTCCTTGTGTGCACTTGACTAAAGCTGTGATGCATTTCAAGCTATCTGGGGTTGATACTGAGGCACAGAGATCACCAAGAATGAGAGAGATGTAACCATTTTTTTTTCTGAATCTTAAAGCATTCAGCAAGTGGAACCACAGGAGAAAATAGCACATTGAAATGCACCAAGCAGAGCGTAGGAGCGTCAATGCCTAAGTGGCTGTTAAATCCTAAGGAAGCTTGCTGGGGGCTACTGAGAAACCCATCATTTAAATTTTGCTTTCCTTTATGCAGTTGAGGGGAGAAGATGGATTTAATTTGCATTTTTGCCATGCTCTTAGCAGTGGAAGTGCTATAAAGTGCTGTTGTTATCGTAGACTCCAACCAGACGTGCGTGTGGCAGAACTTCTGAGACCTTATGAGGAAGATGCAGAGGGTGAAATGGAGTCTTTAGCAGACAGTGACAAAAATTTGCCTCACAAATTCACTGCTAAGTGTAAAATGAAACATTTACTGAATCATAACTGGATTAGTTATGAATTTAAACTAGCAGGGGATTAAAATTCTTATTTACTTGAGGCTGCTGAACAGAACGATTCTCTTTACAGGAGGCTTAGATTACATGGAAGCACATGAAATAGAGAAAAAATACAGAACCTAGCCAAGAGAAGTGAAATAGGATGGATGGTAGATTTTATATAGAAGTGTAACTGTCTTTTTTCCAATATATAGCAAGCTTGCTGATTTTTAAAAAATGCTTTTGTTTAAATGTTAGTGGATGGAGGTCTCAGCAGCTTTGAGATCTGTTTCTGGTCTATGTGAGTGCATCACCTGCAATCACAAGATCATAAGTTTTTCTTACACACCTGGTACAGGGCCTTTCCTGCTTTCACAATCAGTGGTGGCCTGAGCACCCTGACACCCTCTGGGACTCTGCAAATCACAGCTTTTTTCTTGACAGTAAGAGAGACTACCTTGCTACAGGCACCTGACAGCAGGCATGCATCTGTTTTCCAAGAACAGCCTAGCTCAGATGAACCTGTCAGGGTGATTGTTTTCCACCTTCTCCTAACATGCAGAAAGCTTATGGAGTACCTTGTACAGGGACAAGCAAAAAATTACCAGGATTTAATCCATGCTCAAGCCTCTCACAGTCTTACAGGGGAAGTTGTATTTACAATTAAAGTGCTCCCAGGAAAGAGATAATTTGCTGTTTGCAAAAAGTCCCAAGAAGTTAACCTAGAAGACTTGTGTGTTTTAAACTCAGAAATGTTTGCAGTCAAGCAAAGTAATTTTCAGGAAGAGGAATCAGGTTATCCCAAAGCAATTCTGGCTTGCCACTTCAACAGTGTGAGGGCTGCAATAAACAATGATGCATCCTGGTGGAAGGTGGCACTGCCCATAGCAGGGGGGCTGGAATGAGATCATCTTTAAAGTCTCTTCCAACCCAAGTCATTCTATGATTCTATAATCCCATACTTTTTGCTTCTTGTTGTTGTTGTTGTTTTCGGGGTTTTGTTTGGGGTTTTTTGATTTTGTCAACTGAGGAAATTAGTGAGGGAAATCCACTAGGATTATGTTCCAGCACAGCACTTCAATAGAATATAGGCTACTGGGTTCTCCTCAGTTTGGGAAGAGACTCAACTCACTGGTAAGTTTGGCTCTGTGATATAAACCACATGAAGGCTGAACCCTCAGGTGGAATAAATTTTCCTGCTTCTAACTGGGCAGTAGAGTTTATGCATTGCTCTCAGACAGCAAATACATGCATTATTCCTGCATTGTTCGGCTCCTCTTGTTATTCTCTGCTGAGTTTTTTTCCTAATGACCATCACGTGATCCTTTTCACTCTCCATTCATCTCTGTAATTAGCTCTCTCAAGGTTTGCCGCCCAGTAACTGTCTGCTTGTAGCTCCTTTCTTTTGAAAGAAAAGCAGTTTTGTTTCTCTCGTATTAGAAAAAAAAATTACTACTACCCCATACATCCCTTTCCCTTTGCTTTTTACTCTCATGAGATGTGTCATTAGTAACATGTTCTGCTTCCTCTATTTCACCTCTACTCTGCATCCCGCTAATGTGGCTGTCCCCATGCTGACCACTGGAATTGCTCTCAGCAAGGTTTCTAATTATCCATTGCTCACCACCTTCAGTCTTCCTGGCCTGCCAGTTGCCTTCAATGTACACCAAGAGTCTTCAAGGTTTGAAATTTTCATTTTGTTTGCCTCTGTACTTCCCTTTATTCCAACTCCCTGCATACTGGGCTCAGCTCCTTCATCATGTCCTTGGTTGAACAGTCCTCTTTCCCATCTGCAGTTTCTGATGGGAATTCCTGTGGGCTGCCACCCTTCCTTCCCTGCTCCCTTTGCACACTCTGTCTCTGGATGGTACAAAGTCCCTCAACCACCTGTGTTGAGGAATCAGAGTCTCCCTCTCTCCTCCAGAATGGTCTCTTTCTACTAAAAAAGTCTCACCATGTATCTTCCTTTGACTTTATAAAATGTGAATACACCTGAAATCTTCTAATCATCTGTTCATTACTCCTTCATGTTACTCCTTTCCTTCTGCAAGCAATATTTTACTTGATTACAATTAATCTGATTACAGATTATTTAATATTCTGATTACAGACAAGCCTTAGAAGTTCAGATCTCATTCAGTTTCAGCAGCTCACTGGATCCTTGCATTTGGACAGTATCTGAATGTTTGCAGATTTTTTTTTTTTTCATCTTTTCTCTGCTCTCTCTAATCTGAACACTTGTTTGAGGTTTTCTACCTCATGTCTCAGTTTCTTGTGTTAGCTACAGAATCTTGGCCTTCTCTTACCCATCCCAAATGTGGCTCTGTCAGGTGTTGATTTCACAGTCCCAAGGCTGGTGACTGGAACATGACTCTCCAGAATCCGGGTGCCAGCTCTCCCTGCTTGCTGGTATCAGTCACGCTCTGCACCTTCACGTATTTCACTGTGCCTCTCAGCCTGGTCATTTCCTATCTGTGAGATTCTATCAATTTTCAAGATACCAACTCCAGCCTCTGGGTATTTTTTAATCTTTCTGCACCATTATCCACTATTATTCTTGCAAATGTTGCACAGCTAAGCTCTGAGGCATCCCTTAATTTTTCAAAAGGATTTCCTCATCAACACTGGCAAAGCCTTTCTTACAACACTGAAATGTCATCAACTTTAGGCTCTCCTGGACTAAGATCACTCACTTCTACACCAATAATACCTCATTGTTTGCTGTCAGACTCTGGCTTTTGGCTGTGCTGTGCCATTTGGTGCCTGGTGTTGTCCATTAATTGTAAAATCTCAGTGTAAACTCTCAGTGGACAAGGGACTTCCTTCTCCCCACGTGTTTACACAGCACTCAGTGCCATCGAGTTTTTCCTGAGAGCTCTGGTAATATAAATGGTAATAACAGTTGGTATGACAGGTTTATTTCCCTGGCAGTGCTTAATCTTAGCAAAACAGCTTTTAAAATCGATTTGGGAGCCAGAAGAATAAAATAGGTGACTTCTGCAAAATTTTAATTTCTGCTTCCATCATTCCAATGTCTTGGTTTTGCCTACTTGTTTGTAGATAAATCTCTCATTGCTTGTCCCACTAATGCTTAAGCAATGTATAGGAAAATAAATTTAAAAAAACTTTTCTGAACTGGGGAAATTATGTCCTTAGTCCAGGAATTCCAGAAGGGCACATGGAGTTCAGCTGAGCTGGATGTCTGTCCAGGTTCAAATCCTAAAGGATCCAAAGATTTTATCATGCTTTTTATAGGGATGTTTAATCACATACTGAAAAAATGTTGCAGTTGGCTAGAGATGCATCTGCCTTTGTGATATTTCTTGGCCTTTTTTCTCCTCTAGTGGATGAGGAGACAATTGATTGAAACAGATAAAAAACACAGGAGTGTCAACATGGGGTTTGATCCTGCAATGTGATCTCTGACTTCCTCCAAAACACAGCAGATCCTACACATGTGAAGGAAGGGATGGGCCTTCCCACTGTGGGCTGCTGCAAAGGGCACCTTTGCAGAGTCTTTGGGAGGGGAGTTTTGTGGCTGTGTTTAATTCCCCTAGAACTACATTCCATGGCTTTGGAAAAGCCATCAGGCACTGCTGGTTGTTACCCTCATGTGGGGGTGTGAGTGACTGATCAATGTTCTTTCACACACTTACCTGGCTTTTTGTCACTGAGCACTTGGAAGGTCACAAACAATTTCCTGGGTTCAATTTGAAGGATTAAGACTGGGGCAGAAGGATTCAACCTCCTCAGCCACAGATCTTTTCTTTTTAAGCTGTTCTTTCCATACTTCTCCACACTCAGCATCAGAAGCTGCTTCCCATCATTCCCATAATCTTTGCCGCCTGTGCTCCCAGTGCTCCTGCAGAGTGGTGCAGGCTCTCAGCTCCCTCTGCCAGGGTGGGGCTTTTGGCTGTTTGGACCATGGGTTGTTTGTTCTGACAACTGGCAGCAGTCAAAGCCCTGTTAGCACCCACTCTTTCAGGGAAGCCTTTCTCAGCAGAGAAGGAAGATGTGGTGACCTCTCATTTGCTGCTGTCACCGCCAGGACTTGCTGCAGTTCATGGAATAAGTGATGATTTCACCTCCAGTGTGGCAGAGCTGCAGCCCAGGCAGGAGGGAATGAAGGCATTTCTAGCTGAGAGCAGCAATCTGCCAGGTTTGGTGTCTCCTGGTCAGTGAGGGGAGGTGGAAAGCCTTGCCCTGAGCTCTGTGATCCCTCCATGTCAGTGAGGAATCACGGAGCATTCCAGCTGCAGTGGAGCCACCCTGACAGATGGATGGTCAGGAGCCATTTTCTGGGGGAAGTTCTGCAATCATACATAAATCTTCTGGCCTGGTCTGGTTTATTTTTACCTTTAATCCTGAAGAATTCCTATCTGATTTTCTAACCTTGCTTTCTGATGTTTTATTAGAACTAACTTGCAAAACCTCTTTCCAGTATGTGTGGAATCCTGAGCTCAGCTATTCAATAAAAGCTGCCTTTTTTAACTCTTTCACACTTTCCCCTAGTTGATTTTTCTATTAAGGTAGTAGAGTATCTAAGGAAAATATTGGAAGGAACAGTGTGCTCTTTTTCCTTTTCTATAAAATAGAGGGGCTTGAAGTGTAAAGCATCTAATACATGACATTAACTTGGGATATGAGCATCTAAGACCTATAACATTCAGCAACAAAAATTAAGATATTATCTTAGTATCTTAACTTTTTTTCCAGATTCCCTAACTTTGGTTTATTTATTTTACAGTCTGAAGAAAGTCACATATATACATTTCAAGATTTTAAAAAAACAACCCTATATGTAAGCAACTAATATTCTAGTCAAGAATGTAAGGCTGCATAACCAAAGCTGTCATAAAACACAACAGAGCCCAAGTCAGGTCTTGTCCTTTATGGCAGTGGGAGAGGAGTGCACTCAATTCTCAGTGATTATAGATCAGTTTCCTACCCTCTCAACCATAAATAATCACTGTCCTTCTTGGCACTGGCTTACTAATACACTACTTTCTAGTAGACTTGTCTTTCCCCTGCCCCAGAATATCTATATTTTCTTGGATGCCCATTATAGAAGTTTTAAAAATTCTGCACTTCCTTATTTAAAACGTTTGACTGCAGATCACCCCCTCTCCAAGAGAACTGACAGCCTGTTATAAGCAGGCCTGTATGATGACAGATACGTGATTATATTTAAATAGCCCTGTCATAAAAAGCATTTCCTAGAGTTTTTTCCTTAGCCTGATATTTAAGGGGTTGCACTGCATGTTCTGTGTTGTTAATGAAAACTTTCTGAAGTGTGAAAAAGGAATTAAAAGTCCTGAATTAAGCATGTAGGTACCATTTATCCTACAAGATAAATATGGGGAAAATGGGGGAAAAAATCTGTAATGTGTCCATGACAGCTTCTCACAGTGGCAAAAAATGTTCCAGTGTGTTCAAAGAACAGATGAGTTCAGATCTCACTTCCACAGAAAGGCTCCTGTTGCTAATCTCTGTGTCCTGCTGTTTGAACTCATCAGCTTCAGAGATGATAAGGATATGTTGTTATGCAAACTATCAAAGTTTATTTACACAACTTCTTAAAACAGATTCTTTCAGTGGTATGGCCAGGTGGTTAATGCTGATTGTCAGATTTGTTATGCATGCCAGCTTGGTAGTACAACATCCTGCAAGCAGATATTGTCTGCTGCCATGATGCTCTGTCATCCTAAATCTCAGGGGTTAACACACTCTCATCTTTAATCTCCTGGAATCCTTCTTTTCCTTTGATTTTAAAACATATGAACATTTTCACAGAGCAAATCTTCAATAAAAACACACAATTTAAAAAAAAAAAAAAAAAAAAAATTACCTAAGCAGCTTTAAGTTCAAAATTAAATCATGTATCAAGCAGGAATCTGGCAATGCAGTGCTACTCTGCCATAAAGTCTTTCATCCATGCAAATCCTGCAAGCCCTTTACTGCTCCCAGATTGTCAGGTGAGCTCTCTGTTCTAAATATTTTTAAGTGGCTTAAGCACTTAAGCACTCAATTCTGGGATTCCCAACTTAATGTTTCCTCAAAGGATCTAATTTACAAAGGATGGCTGTTCATCCTCTGCTATCTATAAACTGAGGCAACAATTTAACTGCAAACCCTTTATAACACCTGGGAATTGTCAGGTCTACATTTTAAAAAGCTTTGTTTCTGCATGGGATATAAATCACAGAATAAAATGTATGAGGGAAAATGGGAAATGGAGATACCACCTCATACACAAAGGAAATACTGGAGATTTATTGTCAATGATTTTCTTAAATCTGCTCATGCAGCCAGGACAATATTTTCCAGAATGGATGTGGCTGTAGATTTTCACATCCATAGGTCAGCAGTTTGTGGGGGATCTTTGAAGAGCTCAGACTCAAACTAAAGGGCACTGACAGTAATGAAATGTGCTCCAGTGAGCACCAACCTACCAGGGACTGCTGGAAATCACCACCACAGTGAGGGTTGGGTGTCACCCCACCCCTCACTGAAGTGCTGAATGTGCAGTGGGAGCTTTGGTGTGTGCTGAGAACATCTCTGAATCAGTGTCACAGAGATCAAGCTCAAACTGGAGCCCTCAGCATATCAGGGCAGCATTTTCAAAAAAAAAAATTAAATCTTACACCTTAAGTCAAGTTACAGCAGCTTAAAAGGATCGGATTTTGTGGCCTGGGTCATCAGCAGGGTTATCTGAGCAAAGAGCACAGTAACTTAAACTACTTTGTGTTTGCTGTGGACTAGAAAACCACATCCTCAAGGGGCAGGAATAACAGAAACAAAGGCACCTGAATGGAATTGCAAATTTTAGACACCTTGGAATCCAAAAATTGTTTTTGCTTCACTGTCTCTTTTGATATAACTTCCCCTAACAATAAGTGCCTTAAAAACTGTTTATTGCTTTCCAGCTAAAGCTTGACCTTTGCTGCCTTTCTTCTTCAACAAGTGACACCTACAAAATTATACAGCAGACAAAAAAGCAAAAAAATAATCCAGATATGAAAGACTTATATTGAAACTGTGGGAAAAGACATACTGGGCGTGACATTCAGGAATTGATTAAATCACTGCATCTGAAGCTCCTGAGTGAAAGAACACAAGCAAAGCTTGCAGAGTTTGTAGCAGATATGCAGCAATATCCATGAACAGTAAAACCAAGACTTCTGAGAGTGTCTGTAGCATTTGGGAGGACAGAAACACTCACAAAATATTAGAATATTTCAAGTTAGGAGGGATAATATTGCAAGTTTCATTCATACAGATATCATTCTCACTCAGCTTACATCTACCAAAACTCTGCTTTGTTCAGAAACCAGAAATTTGTCGGCCAGAAGGTTCCCAAGTAGGGAGCAAACAAGAATTGTCCACTTCATAGCTATAAAATACCTATTATTGGTAGCATCAGTCTGCTCTCAGTGGTCATGCAGCCAGCCTCCAGGAATATGTCATCATAGCTGGCATTTGGCTGACTGAAGAAAGGAAAAATACTGAGGAAATTGGGAAAGGAAAATGCCTTTTAGCAGGTCCTTCCAGAATTGAGTTAAAGCATAGTGCTGAAAAGACAGTAACAGGCATTTTTATGCAGTACATTTCATCCCCAGATTTGGTTAATCTTGAATAGCTGCTGCCACAACTGGGGCTGTTGTGTGGATGAGAGGACTGTCCCTCTCTATCCTGAACCAGAAAGAATGTGCAGAAAGCAGAGATACACAAATTAAATCCAGCCAACATTTTCATTACTGTATTTATTTTGAGAAGGTGAAAGACAGAGCAGACTTTCTAGGCTATTTTGGTAACTGGAATGATTTAAAAACGTGGCTAGGCAACGGTGTGTACAGACCTTAGGCTGTTCTGCCAGCTCATCCAAGTCATCATCTGCAGCATCATTTGCTGTTTGGTTACTAGAAATCCTTGGGGCTGAGCACTTCAGTCATGCTGCAGCATTCCAAATTATTTCAGC
Source organism: Eopsaltria australis (assembly GCA_034509425.1). NCBI lineage: Eukaryota > Metazoa > Chordata > Aves > Passeriformes > Petroicidae > Eopsaltria > Eopsaltria australis. The sequence continues at coordinate 2,764,596 of JAVTVJ010011652.1, read as the reverse complement.
TGGGTTTTTCTGTTTACCACCTAAGGACCTATGCCCACAGAGAATATCACTGCACGAGCAACTTCATTTGCCTTTGTGCTCTGCTCTTGGAGTTGGACTGAGGGTGCAATGCACAGCCTGTGCTGGATGCACATCAGCCGCAGAGAGCTGGAGCTGCAAGGTCCTGCAGCTCATTATGGCTCAGACATGCCATTGGAAGCTGAAAATCTTGGCTGCTGTGACAGGGGAATGAGCAGCAGAGAGGCAAGAACCTGGGTTCCCGATTTCCAAATCTCCATACACTTGTAGGAAAGGCCAATGGTCCCTAAGTGGGACCCTGTCCTTGAGCAGGGCTGGGCTGTTGGGCCAGTGCTGCTGTCCCAGGAGGAGGGAGCTCCATCACCTCAGTACTGTGGCTCTCACAAACACATGTGGGTGCTTAAACAAAAATGAAGGTATTTCTGCAGTCCACTCTGGACATGGTGTTCAGGTTCCTCTGGGCTGGGCACTGGGGGTGCAGGCAGTCTGGCCAGACTTTCACAGCTCCCGGGTCACAGTCTCAATTTCACCTTTAAGCACAAGTCCTCCTTTCAATGTTCTCTGAAGTCCTCCTTGAGCTTTTAAACCTTTGCCCTGAAAAGATATTATCTTGATAAGATACATGGTTTAATAACCCTTTTAAAAATAATAAGGAAGAAGGAAAATTGAGAACCCCAGTTGTGCACAGTAAGGTCAAATACTCAGCTCCTTCTCCAAAGTGAGCTCATCACACTTGGAAAATTCAGGACACAGCTGTATTGGTCCAGCTTTCCTTTGAAGCATTTTAACCTGAAGTCCAAAACAAAGCAGTAAATTAGATGAACCAGTCAGCTGAAATTCGATGTCTTCAGCTGAAACTTGGCATGTAGTTTTGCCAGCTCAGTTATGGATTTTCTTTTTAATGACTACTTGGCTTTTTATTTCTCTCTGTGCCTTTTTTTTTTTCCTTCTCCTTCTTTTCTTCCTAAAATTATACTTTCCATTACAAGGAGCACAGGAAAGTACCACCTTACGAACTTCTCTAACGTAGCCATTTTATTTAAATATTCTAGGCACTAGAGACATTTTCTGTTAAACTTACAGGTTTCCTTCTTTCTGTCACTGGAATATGGTTTTAAATGTAAAGCATTTTGTTTCTAAGGTGTATGGAAATGAGTGTAATGTGGAAATTCACTTTGCTCAAACGAAGCAAAACAAAACATTAGAAAATATACAAAAGAATGTGATCCTGATCAATGCAGGGACATCTTCATTTCCATTGCTGAGTTCTGGCACCAGTGAAATGAGTTTTTCTCGAGGCAGGTCTTACTTCAAACAGTGAATTATACAGTATATTTTGAAGATTTGAGTTTTACCAGTGCACATTTTAGGAATCACTTCACACCAAAGTTGGCAGTGCATTGTTTAGAATTACCAAGGAAGTTTTTATGCAGCCAGTTTGTTCCTTTTCCTTTTTCACCTGAACCCTGTAGTGGTGATACCAGCACTTTAAAAAGCTCTGTGTGATGTTTGCTCATAACATTTGGAATATTACATCTTCACTTTGCTTGTGGGTCATCACCATCTTGAAAGGAATGGCACGGCCAGAGGTAGAGTGAATTGTCTCTGTTCTGCATCCTCAGCTGGTTTGAGAGCAATGCTGACTACCAGGGATAGTCAGAGCTGCTTAGGAATTGTGAAACTACTGCTCTTTCTCTGGCTTCTGGATTTGCTGGCTTGTTGCTAGCAATTCCAAAGAATCCATAGTTCTGCAGCCCTGGAAGGAATATTTACCTCTTTTCTTGAACTTGTCATGATTTCTTCTCAAATTTCCTTCAACATCAGTAATGGAGGCAGAAACAAACAAACCAAAATAATGAACTTTTCAACTTTTCCTGGGAGGAAAAATCAGCTAAGGCAGCTTTCTAAGGAAGAAACCAAGCTGAAACTGGCTCTCTTAAATTCAGCTTTAAGGCTTGACCTTCAGTTCTACAGGTCACATGAACACCAACAACATTTCTATAGACATTCTTTTCCTAATGAACCCTAAAAGGATAACACCATACACGTTCATATGGCTACAAAGGGAAGTTTGAATCTGCCAGAATCATGCATTTGGAAGATTTTCTGGGAGTGATATTATTCTGTAGGCATGCCTTATATCTCTATACCAAGTGAGTGAGAATTAGATGCCCTATCCTTTCATTCTTACAGTCATTTCTTAATTAAGATGGAATCTCAATCGTATTTATTATGGTGAAAATCCAGAATAGACTAATGAAACAAAATAGTACAAATCCTATTCTTTTTGTGTACAAAAAATAATAATCAATGCAGTAATGGTGGGGGTATGTCTTGGTTTATATGCAGATGTGTCCTTCATATATATATATATTTCTTCAAATACTAATGCATCAAACTGCAGCTGTATCCTGGGTATAGCTCTCTCGGAGGGGTGGGTGTACCTCAGGCACTGAGCTGTGGAGGGAGAAAACAACTCTCAGAAAAAGGTTGTAACAGAATTCAGAATGGAATCCTTATCTCCTCTGCAGCCCTTCCTTTTATTGTTGCACGTTTTTCTTTCCCTGACTCATGGAACAAAAGAAATATAGCTTAATGCAGATCTTACCTTCTGTAGGGTAGCTGTGAAATAGCAGCTCCACAAAACCCCTGTCCTTTACAGTGCCCAGAGTGATTCATTAGCTGTGTCAAGGGCTGTTTGCTCTTCTGATCTGCTCATCCCCAGAGCTGCAGCCAGAAGCCTGTTTACACACAGGATCCCTGCCCCCTGTGTATTGATTGCTGTAAATAAAAACACTTTCTCCCCCTTTCTCTTGTCTGCCTGGAGCTGATGTGCTCCAGCTGTGAGGCTGCTCCCTGTCACTGGAGGTGGCAAAGTGCCCACCGAGGCTCCTGCAGGAGAAGGCAGGTGGTCCATGAAGGTGGGAGGTTGGAGTGGCATTTCAGAGTATCAGCAGTTGTAAGAGGTATCTGCCATCCATTCTGGAATTGGGACAGGCCCACCCTATGGGTTTTCCACCTTAAATCCATCTGTAACTTTCCAGAGTTGGCATTTGTTTTCCTGGGAGAGCATCCAGCCTGTGGCTGACTTATCTACAGGAGCAATCCCCCCACTGCCATCACTGGACAACAGGCACTAAAGGAAAGAGTTGAGGATAATCTACTCATTCAGAACTAACTCCATGTTTTAGCCATATCAGTCTTTTTATGAGTCCCCATGAGGAAAATGCTACCCACTGTGGAAGTCATAGAGGGTTATTAAAATCAGATTTTGGACTAAGATGCACCTCTATAAACAACAACAAAATGGACAAGAGCAAATAGAGTTTGATAAGAGGAGAGAGAGCTTCCTCTTTCTCTATCACACAGCAACTGAACTTGGTTCAATTGTTTCTGGTTTATCACAGTTCAGCCTGAGGCTTTAGGAGTTCAAACACTCATATGATCTTTCTCCTTTCTTTACTCTAAGAAGTCCAGACAAGTTATTACATGCTATTTTTATTCGTAGTCCATCTCTATGGCATTTGAGTGGGAAACCTGCAGCAGCACCAGATGGATTATTTCTCCTTTTACAGCTTTTTTTCTGTGTACATGTTTGGTGACCCCAAAGTTTGAAAATGAGAACTAAACCTCCCTTTACACAGCAGCAATTCCCAGAGGGCAGACTGCTAGAGATGGAACAGCAAATCACAAGCACAAGCACAGAAATTTAAGAGAGGAAAATTAAAAGCTGTATCATTTGATTAACCTCTCTGTCTCACATTTGAAAATTAATGATAATTATGTTTACTTTCATGAAAGCCTAGAAATAATTCTCAGAGAATTTGAAAGCCCAGAGCATTGTCATTTACTTAGAGCTGAGATTCCCCTGTGCAGTTCTTATTAGGTTATACACAAACCCATGTCTTAACTGTTTTTGAACCTCTTTACAAGGCAGTATCTGCACTATAGATCCATATTTTCACCATACTCTCTTCCTCCCACTCTTCCACAGCTTTACTGTTGAACAAGCCTGGGATGAAAAGCTGATGGTTTAGTTCCACACTATAATTAAGTGATGGCTAAAGTCAAGTCCCTGATTTTCCAGACACTCTCTTCTTTTGTTTTTTTATTTTCTATTCTTTCCACTGACTATGAAGAATAGAAACTTCCAGGTGAACAGAATAGTCTGAAACAAATTACTTTAATGATGATGCCTTTTCCATGAATCAATGATGCACATAAAAGATTCACAATGCACTTTAGAGCAATCCAAAATGTGGAAAATAGCAAGGTACCAGTGTGATCCCCCTTTAAATTATAGATTGAGAGTTAGATTCTACTTCAAACCATGCAGGTGCAAATCCATTAATTTCAGAGCAGCTTCTGCAGGTTGACATTTAAAAATATGTGAATCCATGGTTTAGTTCTCTTTTTCTCCACTGAATATTTATTTATTTATCTGTGTGTTGGAAAGCCTTCCACTTAAAACATCTGTATAAACTTTGACAGAGGTTTCAGCCTTTCTCATAGACCCCAAAGAAATTCTAGGTAGTTTTTAAATGCACACCAGCAAATCAAATCTGTTCTTAACACCCCCCTTCCTGCATCCTTCTGAATCAATGAAGCAAAGAATTTTTTACCTTTTTAAGGCACAACAGAAGGACACACCTAAATGATGCATTGCTGGTGAAGGAAGAGCTATCATGATAAAATGTGACACTTCTTTGGACAGATCCTCAGCTGTGGTAAACTGAGAAAATCAGCCAGAAGTCAACACACATATCAAAGGGAGATCTAAGTCACATGCTCTGCATCTGAGCAGGTCAATGTACAGGGTGAAAATGCATGTTGATCTATCATTTTAGAGATAATAAAACTGAGTTATAAAGAATTTTGAGCATTGCCTTCCAGAATTAAAAAGTGACCATAGAGAATAAAGACCAGGAGTTCCATTTCTATAAATTTAGAGCAATTCCTGTCATGAGAATTAAGCTGGTGTGGGGTTCATAGACCTTATTTTGCCAGACTCTGCCTCCATGAGTGCAGCAAAGGGAGTTTTCAAGCAGCTTAATGAGTTTCCTGGCCTGCAACTTCTAAGGAAATAAAAACCATGATTTTTGTATTCCCTTACGCAGTGAGTCCCAGACTCCTCCATCCTCAGACAGCACAGTCTGTATTTGCAAGAATTTGCAGATAGATTTAGATAAATTCGTCTGAGTAACAAAATAACATGAGGATTAAGAATTGCCTATAAAATGTGAGCTTTGGTAATAAACCAGGATGTGTGGGAGTTCTGCTCTGAGGCAGCAGTATGTCTTGAGTCAAGGAGACTCAGTGAATAAAACCCTCTCAGCATGGTATTAAATGAAGTTCTTTCTAATTTTGGCTTGGCTTGTGATAGATGGGACTACATTAATTTTCCATAAGCAGGAAAGCCCTTTGTGTTTTCTTTTCAGTAGTAATGGAAGTGACAATACATTTAGAGAGCTTTGAGGAGGCAGAGGGAGAGAGCAGAGATCTGCCAGTACTTTTTCATTTGAGCTGCTCTTTGGGCAGTGCTGCTGCCCCTTCTTACCCCAGGTTGCTGCTGCAGCAGGGGTAGGTGATGCTCATCCTGAAAACTGCCTGATGGTCCTCTGGCAACCTGTCCAAGGAAAAGGATGAAGTTCACAGAAATGAATGGAAAAGGCCATGACAACTGTGCTGTCTTGCACAAATTATTTTTTACCTCTGAGTTTCATCCTTCTGCTATCAATGGAAGCATTCCAGATAATGTGATTTTAAAGGGAAAAAAGATGTAAACATTTTGCTTTGGCATGCCAGAGACAGGCTTAATTATCTGGAGATTTGCTGGATGTGTCTGCAAACCATTACAGGCCAAACTAAATCCTTTTGAAAAGCCAGGTCTTATTCCTCTTTACTGTTCTTTGCATCCAAACACCCTGATAAACCATGCATATTTGTGTTTACTAGGCAATCCTGCAATCTCTTTGTTCCTTTTTTGTTTGGCCATTTGTACTCAGGGTGTGCATGTTGGATGAAGTGATACTGCCCTACCAATGTTTCTCCAGTGGCTCAATCAGCTTCTGAAGAGTCCAGCTGAAATAATTATCTACATCCTTTTGTGTTGCAAAGAAAACCTGAATATAATGGGAGGGGGTTCCTTCTCCCCAAGCCCTATCTAGGGTAGAAACACTGAAGTGACTGAGTGCTTGATAGGGCATTTCTCCAGCTCTGCCAGGAAGAAATAAAACTTGAGAAGCATGAACTCCATCTCAGCCAGGCCTGGATTCTGAAGCCAAATAAAACTCCCCTTTGTGTGTGGGCACTCTGCTGGTCACAGATGAATGGGGTTTTCTGCTCTCTCTAGGGTGGGGGTCTGTGTTATTGAAGCTGAAGAGCTCATCCCATCATCGCCCATATTTTCTTCACCATTTTTGTCTGGGAAAAGGAAAGTATAACTGGCAATAACATTTCTAAAGCCTGAGGCTGAAAGCAAGTGATGCTCAAGCTCAAGTGAGAAATTAACCTGATTTCTGAAGGGCTGTTTTGGGCTGCTCCTGCTGCTGCATTTCTCCTGCCTTTCACACAAACACATTGTATTTCAGAAGACTTTGCATGCTGATGAGCATCTGCAGAACAGATTATGTGTGTCAGATATGAGGCAAGGATGAACTCGTGCCCATCTCCCCATTTATACCTCCATGTATGTTCCAAAAAAGTTCTCAGATCAGAAGAGGAGCTTTTCTCTTTTTTTCTCTTTCATTACAGAAAGCAAATTGAAAAGAAGGTCAATATAAAGATTAAGAAGTCAGGATCAGTCTGAGATCCCCTCCTGAAGTCTGTTTACTCCTGCATTACTCTGCATATATGGAGCAGTGTTTAAATTCCAGGTTCCTCTTAAGCCTTTTTAGAGAAAATAATGGAATTTCACAAGCTTTGGAGCTCGTGCACTCCCAAATTGCTAAAACCTGACAAATTACAGAGGTGGAACCTATTCCTGGATTTATAGATCTGGATTTGAGGCTGCTTTTATATCAGCCACCAGCCAGAGTTCCTGCTGCTTGGTGGTCTGGTTGAGGCCTGTGTGTGATCCAGGAGTGAGGAGAGTGCACACTCTCCTCTGGAAAGCAGACATCAGTTAAAAGAGATTTCTTTGGTTTCTGCTGAGAAAGCCACTTTGTCAAATAACCACAAACTGTTCAGCCCACTGTGATTTAATTCTTTTGCTAAGAAAAACAGTCTGAACCATCTATATTCTACCATAATGCACACTGGCCAGGCTCAGTTTTTAATTTTAGCCATGTGCTATTAATTATAGTAGCATCCTAGATTTCCTGGTCTATCACTTACTGTTCTCACTCAAATGTGACATGCACAGCAAGCCAAATAAAATGGGACTGTGGCACAGCCAGGCTGGCTGAGTCCCAGGATTTCCCTGGCCCTGCTCAGGTCTACTCCACTGCCTTCAGCTGGCAGTTTTCTCTTCATATTATTTATTGCTGCTGAGGGTTAATTAGAAGACAAATTCTAATTAGGTCTAACTCTCTGAATACACAGTTCAATCTGGGAGAAACCTTCTGATGTAAGTTAGTAAGTCTGAAAACAAAGACAGCTTTTTGCATCCCTCTCCTCCCCATGTACTTTACCAGTCACAATACAGTAAGTTCAAAACTACAGTAAGTTTTTCAGCTGTATGAAACCCCAGTGAGTGAAGCCCTTACCACTGGCTGTGTTGATTAACACTCAGCCTGTGAGGAGGAGAGAGCCCTCGCAGACAGAGCCTCTTCTGCAGGAACATTTTCCACTGCTGATCTCCTCCTGCGTGCTCCTCCTGCCAATGACACACAGCACATCATCTTTCCAAGCCATTTTACTTTGTTTTCCTCAAACAAAATGATCTAAGAGTGGCAAGGGTGTGCTTTTGCAGTAGTCTCTGGGAAGGCTTATTGCTGCCATCTGTCTCAGCTCAGCTTAACCTCCACTCATGTTCTGTAGCATTATTGGTGCCATTTACTCTGTACTGAAATACAAAGTCTTTTCACCCAGTATCCCAATTCTAAAAGAAAGTCAGAGGAAAATGGTTTAATCATGGGTAAAATAAAATAGCAATATTTTGGGGACTCAAACATTTTGTTTCACTCCCCTTTAAAATTATTTTTGAATAATTCAGTTTATTCAATTTTCTCTTTTGAGAGAGTTTTAAATACAGTCTTAGCAAAGCAGGCTTTTTCAAAAGGGGGAGTTTCATTTGGAAAGCATCAAAATAAAAAAATGTTTCACTATTTCCAAGAGGAAACATTTCATTTAAAAACTGACATAGGATAATATGTTTACATTTAGCAAAAAAGCCCTGGTCAGCTTTTTCAGCTGCAAGGTAAAATCTAAATCAATGCAAGTTACAGTCCTCCTAAAAGTCATCTGCTCCAGAAGTAGGTGCTGACTGCCTGATACCTCAGCCATTCTCTGACACCTCTGATCCTCCTGATGTTTTACAGCTCTTGTTTTACAGCTGTCCCAGGTGTAAGGACAGACTGGATCCCTGCACCCTGTGTGATTTCTTCTTTTTCCCTCTCTCCTCTGCCTTTGCGAACACTGGCACACCCAAGACCTGCCCTCCCTCAGCATCTCCCTGTGCCACCGAGGCTCAGAGGTGCAAATTTGGCGTCTCACACCCCCGGTGGGTGGTGCCTGAGGCAGGAAATTGGGTGGCTGCAGTTGCTGGAAGAGTGATGAGTTACCAGCCATGGAGGGACAGCTCTGGTGCTGTCAGACCTGGCCGGGACCATCTGACAGCCCAAACCTCCCTCCTCTCCTGGCAGCTCTGTCTGCCCATGCCAACAGGAGGTGACAGAGCAGTTCAGTTTTCCTGCCCTTTCTTCCTTCCTCCTCTGCTAAAAGTGCATGTTTGATAAAAATATTCTGTAATCCATCCAGCCATTAAGAATTAATGCAGACCCAACGAAGTCTCAGAGATGAAAACAACTCTTGACCATAAGGAAAGGGGGTGGCATCCCGACTGCTGCCCCAAGAGCAGAATTTCTGGGAAATGGTAGCAGTCTTTCCCAAATGTGGTGAGTTTATGGCCACCAAATGCCTTCCTTCTTGAAATATCTAAAGCCACCTGCTGCTTCACTGTGGCTGGAGGGGCAGGATAAGGGTAAATAAGTATGATGGCAAAATGTGCTCTGAGGACCAGCAACACTGTTCCTTTTCCTCTATGGAATAATTTTTTCAGTTAAAATGAAAAGCCCAGACTAGTTTTCTTTTTCTTTTCTTTTTAACTTGTAAGAAACTCAACAAGCAGCAGAAGGCTGCTCACCCTGATCCCAAATGCAATCAGCCCCTTGCCATGGGGGGCTGTGTAGGCAGGCACAGCATCATTCCAGTAAATTTCTCATTAAGAAGCAGCTAAATGCACCAGGTCAGCTTGAAATGCAAATTATGTCTGTGTGATTCACTGACACTGGTGGCAGTTTTCTCTCAGCTCAGGTTATGCCTCAACTCATCTGAGTTCTCTGCAAAGATACTCAATGTGAGTTATAGTCAGCTGAAAACATCAGAGCTGAATAGTCTTTCAAGATTAATAAAATAAAAAATAAAATAAACTAAAATGAAATAAAATAAAATAAAATAAATTAATTAAAATAGATTTTAGAAGAAGAAGTAGGATCTACTGAGGACTTGAATTCATACATGATCCTACCATACTACAGAGCTCACCATTTGTCCACTTCTTTTCCTTTATCTGCCTTGGGAATGTGGATGGTAAGAACACATTAAAGCTGAGGGTGTGGTACCTGCACAGGGGGCTCTGATCTTCACTGGTCCAGCAGCAGTCATGGGGTGACTGAAAATTAAATGAGGAAAAGTGAGAGAAAAGAGATTGGACATTTAAGAATGGTGAGGTACTGGAAAGCACATGTGGGGTTGAGTTCTATCTTTGTTAGAGTGACTAAAAGAGCCAGAGTTCAGACAGAAACGCAGGAAGATGAAAGGTAGCAAAGGACTGTAGAAATGTCAGGAATGGGGAGTCTATTGTTCTATGCTTTTATCCTTCATAGCACTTTAAAAAGTAATCTCTGAGTTGTTTACCTACAAGAAATAAAATATTTTGTTTAATGGACTGATCAGATGTTGGACAACAGAAGTGTGGACGGGATTGGGAAATCAAAGAATGAAATGAAAGGCTGCAAAGAGGACACTGGCTTTTTCCACGACACCCAAGCAGCCCAGTCCCAGCCCATTCAGGCATTTCCTGTTTGCTTTGCTGGAGGTGGAAAAGCAGACCATCCCCGTTTCTGTTTGAAGTTGCTAAGTTATGAAGCCACACGTTCCACAGCAGGATCAGGGATAAGCAGGCTTTGCCTCCACCTCAAAAGAGCCTTTCCATGGTCACGAGGACCAGCAGCTCCACAGTGGCCTTGCCAGAAAAGGTAAAGAGAAGAGTTCAACTGCACCTGGCAGACGTGGACAAACCTGTGCAGTTCTGCCTGAGCAGCCTTTCTGTCAGGACATATATTTGTGTGGAGCAGTTCAGATCATGGGAGCATGGAGACATTAGAATCACAGAATCATGGAATTGTTGAGGTAGGAAAAGACTTTTAAGTTCATCACTTGTTCATCACTATGTTCACCACAAGCCCATGTCCAGTTCCACATCCACACATCCACTTCCAGGGATGGTGACTCTACCACTTCCCTGGGCACCCTGTTTCAATGCTTAACCCCTTCTGTGAAGAAATTTTCACTAATATCCAATCTAAACCTCCCCTGATACAACTTGAGGCCATTTCTTTGCTACGTGGAGAAGAGACTGACACCCACCTTACTACAATCTCCTCCCAGGTAGTTGTAGAGAGCAATTAAGGATCCCTCAATTAAAATGCCAGTAAACAGAGTCACAGAACAGCCTTTTTGCAGTTCCTGCAGTTTTCTATCACATAAATTTTGATTCAAAGTGACTTATTTTTCATAATAACCCACGAGAAGAAAAGAAGACGAGGCCACATTGTGTATTTAAAAACCAGCAGGAATGTCAGATAGATATTTTACACTTTTCTGGAGATTTCTGGAAGAATTCAAGAGTTTTTTTTTCATCTGTGGATGTGGTTGTCCTTCTAAGAGGAATCCAGGTGCCACCTCCCTAAGAAACAGCCTAAAGAAAAACCTAACCTTATACTCACAGATTTAATAACTTTCAGTCCATTTAGGGACCTTTTTAGAGGATTATTACCACCATACTTAGCTTAATTTAAAACATTTTTCAAATTAAAGTCTAATCAAAGTGCCTTTGCATCTAACCAGAATATTCTCTGCAGGAAACTTGCTGTTTCAGTACCTGGAACAATGGAAAACATTTAAACTGGTACCCTTGTTTCACAATGACACTGCTCATAGGTCTGGTGTGCAGACCTCTGGGGAGTTGTAGCTATGCTCTGGTACAAAGAGGAAAAAAACATCTGATGGTTCTGGGAAGATCTGCATTGCATAAGTTGTTTTCTCCAGATCTGTTTCAGTCTCTCCATATTTTTGAATGACTAAAGAGATTTATCACGTAAGAAAGTTTCCTGATAAGCTACTCAACAAGTTATCACACTCCTTCAGCATGCTATTAGAAATGGATGGTTCACTTCTACAGTTCACTGGCATTTGCTGCTCCTGCTGAGAGATTTCTGACAGTCTTGCAATAATGTAAGACCCGTGTGGATGCTCAGCTAGTGTAAGATAGGGAAATAGCAACTTTTAGCTGAGACAAGCTTAATAAAGTCACAGTTTTTCAGGTTTCAAAGCAATTGGATATCGTATTACAAACTGCAGCTGGAGTCTTATCTCAAATTGGGAACGAGGCACCTTTCTGGCAAGTTCTGCCACTCAAGTAATTCATTGGTGCTATTCCTGACTCCTGGTGTGAGTCACCAGGCACGTTGGTCACACCTCTGTGCACGGGCAAAGGTGAAGCAGCCAGAACACTGAATAACGTGCATGGTTAAATTTAGTAAAGGATTTTATTTATTCAGAACAGCTCCTTTACCTTGACAGCAACGTTGGGAGGCATGGCCTGGATTTCTGTGTATTCACTCGAATACTTGGGGGTGAAAAACAAGTGACCACACCTGGCAGTGCTGATTCACCTGTGTGATTCTCTGTTCTCCTTTAACCGATTTAGACGCGCAAGGAAGTGCCTCATCTGCATCCAGGCAGAACAAAGGTGTTTGGACACCCATTTTTTGAGATCTGTGGGAGTTATAGCATGCTAGATAATGCACCATCACATGAATTGGAACACATTGCCCAGGACTTTGATCTGGCTCAGGCCAGGTGTCAGAGGCAGGCAGCTTTGGTGTCTCTCTTCCTTGGAAGAGCCTTTTGCTCATGATTTTTGGACAACCAGTATCTTCCAACTGAGTAAGAATGTGAAGTCATTTTGACTCATATTATGACCTTTAGAACAAAAAAGAAGAGATGTGTGGGATTCTAACAGGATTTATGAATTAAACCTTTTAATACCTGTGTTAACCACAAGATAGTTTCCTGGGGAACTGTTACGTCTCCTGCTTCATGTTAAACAGTGGCTGCATTTTTTCCTTGCTAAGAGAACAGGTATTGCTATATTTCTTACAAAAGCACAAGAGGGTTTCAGTACCCTCTTTAGGTTTATGAATCTCTGTGTGCAATGTTTATTGTTGCTAAATATAGATGTGAAAAGCACCAATCCTTTTCATGGTATTTAAAATACAATGGCTCTTCAGCCTCTTGAGTTTTCATCTTGTTTCAAGTGGGGAAAAATATTCAGTGTGCTGTATGTTTTGTGCCTCTGAAAGATGTAGGTATCTACAGTAACATCATAAATACTTGGTTGCCTGAAACTGTATAAATATTGTGCTTCTGCCCAATGCAAAAGTGATTAATTCATTAGCCCAAGATATACAGCTGAAATAAACATGATATACAGTGGGGTTGTTCTGATTTTGGCTGGATTCTTGGACTGTGAGACCCTTTTTACTCTGGGAAACATAAGATATTTTTTTCTGTTTGCAGAACTAGTGATAACTTGCTCCACAGAGAACAGAAGACTTACGTTGAACTTGATTTCAAAACATTGCTTAATCTTGGGGCACTATCTAGAATGGTCTCTGTTTCAGCTGAGGTTCAAGTTCACATCCCTTTGATGCTGTAAATGGAGCAAGTTGGACTGGCTGACGCAGGATTAAATGTTCTGTGTGCTTTTATAAGAACAAATTAACAAATTATCTGAGGGCTAGCATGCTCTGCCTTACATGCTGAAAATTCAGAGGTAATGACTTTAAAAGCTGATTTGTGTTTTCCTTCATGTCCTAAAACTTCATTCACGTGCACTGTCGTTCTTGTTCCTTCTGCTGATCTAGAACATCAGGTTATCTCAGCAGAGTTGATACACAAATGGACCAGAAGGTTCAAATGAGAAACAGGATGAAAATTCTTATGCCAGTATTGATCCCCATCACAGAAATTCACATGGCACTTTCAGCAGGCATAATCCACTGATATGCTCCAGGACAAGCTGCTCTAGGGAGGTTGGACAAGGCGTCCTCCAGAGGCCCCTTCCAACCCCAACCATTCTGAGATTATTTGAAGTCCCCGGTTCCCCCAAGAATCAAAGCCTTGTGCTTTTTCTAGTATGATTAAAAGTAGCAAGATTGCAGTGTCAGATATATTTATATTCTGGTTTAGTAACAAATTCTAAAGATATGCATGAATTTTTAAACCATATTTTTAAAACCTAGAAGGAAAATGAATAGTATCTCTGCAGTTCTTTACTCCTTCCAATCATTCATTGGATCAGCTGAAGGCTGTGTTCTTCTTTTTCCAATTACGGCGCACTTTTAAATTTCAGTAGGAAAGTGTTTTTATTATTTCAGGATTTGGCTTGTTCTTTTCTGCCTAGAGTCTTATTTTTTTTACCATATTTCCACATGATATCCCTTCCCTGTGAAGGAAGAGGAATGCCAAGCCTTTCTGTGCTCAGTGCCAGTGTCGGTGTAACTCCAGCGCGATCGCATCCGCAGCGCCAGCCAAGCACACAAAGGAGCTGTTCAGCATGGGACTCTCTGTTCCCAGGCTGGCTGCTTTGATACCTGCCTTTCTGTTCCTCCAAAGCTTCCTGCCTTCAATCTCCAGATCTCTCTGGGCTCTGGTTCTTCTCATAGATCATCTGCAGCATTGCACATGTTGCCTTCATCCAGGAAACATCCCGCTACACAAACTGAAATTCTTTCTGTATGCCCATTTATAGTGCTTCTGGAGTGGTTTTATTTTATTTTTTTTTTTTTTTCACATCCAAAACATCCCAGTGACAGGCAAAAAATTGCATCAAGTATCAAGGAGGTGTTGAATTCTCAGAAGTAAGATAATCTCTGTGTGAACTTTTCTCCATGCTTCTAATGGTAAGAAGCTGAAGGTTTCCCAGTTACCGCAAGAAAAGATTTGTCACCCTTTGGAGAGTTTTCCCATGTGCAGTTGGTTATATATGATGCTGTGGGAGGACTAAATCACAAATTTGCTATAAATTCTCTTAAAGACAAGATGTACTTTTCAGAGGGCTGAAATATTAAAACCCATGTTGAACCAATCTAGTTCTCATATCAATGAAGGGATTTCTGCCATTTCTAGGAAGTGTGATTTTTTTACAGCTTCAAGGTAATATTTCATTAAGGTAGGAAAACTCCTGTGGCTGAAAACAGTATCATAGATCACGGCACATATGTTGAAAAGATCTAGATAATAACCCAGGTTATTGGCATGGCAGAGGTCCCAAAATTAAAGATCCTCCTTTTCCCATCAAAGACAGTTCATGTAGCTGATTTGGGATGGGCTGCTTTTGGATTTCATTGCTGCCCCATTAAAAAAAAAATCATGTCCCAGTAAAAAACAATAACATCCAGACCAATGCATTGAGTCCTGAATTGTGGGGTCCAGTCCCACCCCTATGTAGATTCCTTGGGTCATCCAGAGGAGTAACTTCGTTCCTCTGTGCTTTTAATTTTCCTTGAAGGAGAAAGAGAGCCCTGCTCTGCCTGAGAAGGATCAGAGAATAAATAGAGGATGTGTTCATACCATTATAACATGAGGACTCCCTAATGACACCCAGTCCCAAAATAAGTGTTCAGAGAACCTTAAAGAAGCAAGTTCAGCTGCATCTTGAGGAAATTCATCTGCAGAGAACCCCATTATGTTTTAAAAGCCTGCTTAAATACCAAGGAAAGCTCCAGTCTCTGGTTCCTTCCTGCTCTGGAGTAAAATGCAGTACTAGAAGAATATTATCTGTAACCATAAGGTGTGTTGCTTTTTATGTGTCAGTCTAGGGGTTTTTGTGGAGAGGTTTAAGGAGACCAGAGGGAGCTCCTTGAATTATAATGAGCAATCCAGGCAATATCAATTTGGGGTTATTTTCTATTCTTTTCTACTCCTTAATGCCTAAGCTCTACTGCTGATCTTTTTAGCAGGCAGATGCCAACATAAATTTCTATTCTCTTTTCCTTCTTTAGTTAAGTCTGACATACCAGAAATGTAATAAACTTAGCAGATTCAACATTATTAGTGCTGCCACAGAGTTGGGACCTTGCCCTGGTAGGATTACAGAGCTGCTGAGATTGACTTCCCTGTCAGCCCACTTGACAAATTAATTTACTTTTAATTGGTTAAAACTGATTGCCTTTTAAGCCCCTAGGAGCTTGCCCTTGTTAATATTGCCATATGGGGAACTGCAAGAGAGATGGTGAAGGAATTAAGAAATTTGGTGGGTTTAAAGTAGTTTGGGGTAGCAGCCGGGGTTTTTTCTTTAGTTTACTGTATTAAACTCTTACCAAAGATGGATGGAGCAAACAGGAGAAAGACATAACTCTCAGACAGGAAAAACACTGAACAAATACTGCCTTGTCTAGTACAAATCCAAAGATAACTGAGTTCTGGCACCTTGGATGGCACAAGGTTTACACTGGGGGAGAGGAGGATTTGGCTCTTCTTTCCTAGGGATTTGTGTGCATAAAACAGTACAAGTGCATTTGTAAACTGGAGCCTTAAATCATAGAGCTTAACACCCAGTCAGTCTGGCTTGGTACTGTCTTTCAGTAACACAAAGTTGTAAGGAAGTTACTTCTGGCTCCTGGTGAAGCCACATGGAGAGGCACAGCCTGAGGTGACACTGACTCAACATGAAAGCTGATATTTCCTCTGGCATCCTGGGGTTGTACAGGACTGGTACAGTGCTGGCACTTACCCTTACACAGGACCAGCATCCTATCCTTGGCTGGAATTACAGTTTGTGGTGATGGATCCTCAACTATGAAACATGTCAGAAGCACATGTGAAAATCTGTCTTGAAGTTCCTTCAGCAAGCAGAAGTCATCCCACATGTCAGCACGATTCAGTCAGTAACAATTCCTTGGGAGGCCAAGCTGTGAAAAGTTTATGTTGAATTAAAGGATCTCACTGTGCAACTTCATGTGGTTTTAGTTGTAATGGTAACTAAACGACACCATGAAACCAGCTACAATTAAAGGAAAGAGAAGGGAGTCTCCATGTTGCAAATGGAAAATGGAATTGGGTGTCAGGTAATGAGGGGTGAGAACAAATTTCTCTATTCAGCATATGTGGGAGAGCACAAACACATTTACCACATATGTATAATCATGCTTTCACAGCATCTTTTTAGTTTTATTTGGCATATAGGCAAAAGGAAGAATAGAATAGAATAGAATAGAATAGAATAGAATAGAATAGAATAGAATTTAGAATAGATATGTTTCATTTGGAAGGGACCTACAACAATTATCCAATCCAATTGCCTGACTTGTTCAGAGCTGACCCAGTTCAAGTGTGTTGTTAAGGGCATTGTCCAAGTGCCTCTTAAACATTGACAGGCCTGGGGCATCGAATTCCTCTCTGGGAAGGCTGTTCCAGTGTTTGACCACCCTCTCTCTAAAGATAAGCTCTCTGATGCCCAGTCTAAGCTCACTCTGATGCAGGTTTGACCCACAAAGGAGTGGCTCCCTCTCACCTCCCCATGCTGTTTTCCCACAGCACAACAAGTGCTGTGTGCATTGGCCTGCTCTGGATGTCAAAAATGCCTTTTGGAACCTTTGCAGCTGGCACAGCAGCTGTCAGACCCAGAGCTGAGGTGAGTTAATAAAAAGCTTATCCAAGGGGTGATGAGTGGGTGAGAGGCAAACAGAGGCCCAGGGATTTGGCACGATGACCACACAACAGAGCAAGGCCACAAGTGTCAGCCACAGGTTTTATGTTTATTATGATTTTTCTTGTATTTATCATATTGGCCTTCTAACCTTACCTACTGATGCCCTGGAGACCTGGCAGCAGACCCAGGAAGCCATGGAGTGACAGCAGGCTCCCAGGCTCCTGTTTGAATGCAGAAAGAAGCCTAGGTTGCAAGAAGAATTGCTGAGATGAAAATAGCTCACTGCAGTGTTATAAACTCTCTTATATCCTGTGTGCTGGATATAAATTTTGCCCTGCACTTCAGTGAGTCATGTGAGATTTTTATAAACTCATATTAACTTTTTTTTTTAATTGGAGAAGGGCAATGGGTTTGGTTCTAACTTCCCGTGTCCTGCAGTTTAAACATCATGATTGTGACATTATTGTTATTCCACACAGACCTTCTGATTTGCCTCTGAAGGAACACTTAGGATACCTGTATATTTTCAAAATGGCAGGCTGTGACATTGCAAAGCTTTGCAAAGTCAGTTATTAGTGAAATAAGTGATATTTTAACTTCACAGAAGGCAACATCCGTGCCATCAATTATGGATTAGGTGTAGCAAACAGTGACTAGCTAATGTAAAGTAAAACTGCAAATTAACTTCCTTTCTTTTGCAGTGGGAGGAGGTGAGGCAAAGACCAAAGGCATCTTCCTGATACTTTATGGGCTTTCCTGCACTGCTTTGTGTTCCTGTGCTCTTCTGAGGATTTTGCCAATTTGAAGAAGCTGTGTGGGCAACAGCCACTTGGGATCCTACTTAAGGCTTCTGAATTATGTTCTAATTTTGTTTCAGTGTTGCAAGGGTGGAAATAATTTAGCTTCCTGCAGCACCACTCCAAAGACTCAAAATTCTCAGCCAGAAAGAAGGGAATCAGTCACACTCCTACCTTCAAAATGCCTCTTATGTTTAAGGAAATTAGTTTTCCTCCATCACTTCTTTGGAACAAACGGCAAAGAAAAGACCAGAAGAGATTTCCCACTCCCTGCCTTCAGACTCATCTATTTCACAGGGTGGAAGTGAACAGATGCAGCTTCTGGCTCACAGCATCTCTGTGGCCTGTCAGGATTGCATTTAGCTGCTGTTCACAACTTCTGGGGCAGTGTGAGATACACAGACTTCATTTTTCACCAGCTGCTGGGCATTTTTATAAATAGAACTGGATTGGAAAAACACACTTGCTGCTTTTCAAAGATCTACAGGTTGTTGTAACTCAGTTTCCGCTGCACAATTCACAAATTCAACAGAAATTGCTAAAATGTCTTTGTATTCTATCACAAAAAAACCCTAATTGCACAGTAAGTATACAGACATCACACAGACAAAATGTGGTGCCTTTCCCATCACACTTTCTACACATCAAAAAATTTGACGTAAAATCAAAATGTATTTTTAGAAACCCTATATTTTGTCTTCATAGATGATGTTTTCACATTTCTCTGCAATCCAAAAAGTCACAGAAATGGTCTTTTGGGGAAGGCCTGTGACTGCTTGTTTTTTAATGACTGTTGTGATCCTGAATACCAAAGGTTCCCAGCCACAATTTGCTAAGAGAGACTGCTGAATTCAGTTCATTCTCCTCGTCACTGTAAGCTGACTTACGGCAGAAAACTCTAGACTTTTTTTACAGTTTTGTGTACTAAAAACATCTTGCATGATTGCCACTGCACATGTAATAAAAATGTGAGTTAAGGCTGATAATTCTCAGCCATTAGCCCCCACAGCAAGTGTGATACCTACTTCCCTTCCATGGAAAACGTGACCAAAAGAATATCCACGGTACTTTAGAAGTGCTTGGATCCAGATTTACAGTTGAAGAGTCATGGCTTCTACTCCTTCTGCATAGAAACATCCTAATCCTTTGTTAATCTTGCTTAATATCTTTAGACCTGGCTGTTACTAGTTATTCTTATCACTGTTGTATGGATCTAAATATGTGCCATTATTAACTCTTCATTAACAGAAGGGAGTCAGGCAGAGTTTAGCATTAGGTGGGAATTGCTGTAAGAATGCAAAATACATATATGCATTCTTAGAACTTCTATGTTTGTAGACTTGGAGGGTGTCTAACTTATCTCTCTGACAAGTCCTGCTTTTAAAGTTCTTTCAAGCTCTTTTGTAAAGACCTAAGATGGCTGATGTTACATAAACTTGGGTAATATTTGTTCATGAAAGAAATTGAAAGCTTAACATGATGTGAAGAACAACTTCAAGATACCAGCAGCAAAAATCTCCTACGAAGGGGGAATTTTTGAGTTGGATGTTTGGTGCTGGTAAAAATGTGACCACCCACATAATCATTAATAAACAATGCACTTCTCTGCTTGCATAAAGTGTTGTTATGTAAAGACAGTGTGAGTGGAGGTGAGAGAATTCATTGACAAGGAATCTTGGAGTCCTGTATTGTATCTGATGGAAGAGTTATGTTAGCAATGACAGTTTCCACCTGGGGCTTGTGGCCCTTTTTTTGGGGGGCTCTGTGGAGACTTGTTATTGGAAGGACCTTCAAAACCTTTCTCTATAAATCTCTGTTGTGCCTCTTTATATCTGTCAGCATTTATGTCCTATTCCAGTCCCCAATTTAACATCTTATCTTTTCATCTTCCTAAATGTCTGCTAGTTTCTGGTGAGCTCTCCTTTTCCTGACTGACAGTGCAGTTGTGTTCTGCTGAAAGCACCTGGCACACTGATGGATGTGGAGCTCCACAGCACTCAGGGCTAATGAGCTCTCAGCATCCTCTGCTCCGTGTGCTGCACAGGGGAAACACCTCCACTCCGTGAGCTAACTGGAAGAAAATGCAGAGAGTGGATTGCTTTAGGGAAAAGAATCCACTTAAAAGTAATGGGGTTTAAAACTGATAGCTCCTTCGGTCTGTAAACTCTCAGATACCATTTCTGCTATTCTGAGATTATATGGATTTTTTTTCTTTTTTAAATGCTGGTGAAACAAATGGAAAGTGACAACTGTATTTTTTTCCCTTTTTCTCCACACAAGTGAGCCCAGAAGTTCAGATAAGCTGGGAAATACAGCAGGAAATCAATGATCTGTTGTGGAGCACTCCCAGCAGTTCCCTTTCCAGCTGTGTCCCACAGCAGACAGCAGCATTCCCCACGGGCTCTGTGAGGATGTCCTTGTCCCAGAGCTCTCTGCAGCTGCTGGAAGTCTTGCCAGCAGCTTGGGCTTCGTGTCACACCAACTTCTGCTGATTTTAGGAGTCTCAATTTCCTCACATCCACGCACAACACTTCACAGAAGTCCTGTTACATCTCTGAACTATTCTCACACACCAGGATATCTTTGAATCATCTTTACCCTAAAGAAAAGGGAAAAAATACAAGTCTGGATCACTGTAATGCCACTGTTGCCTAGGAAGAGCCATTCCTGCAGAGCTTTTTGATCTGAATGGCCTGAGTAGAGCACCAACCATTGCAGGTCCCATTTCCTTGCACTCAAAAGGCAGGACAAGGCTTTATGGTGGTAATTTCCAGATATTTAGGAGGATTTAGCTCCATGTGTCCTAGGTTTATCTGCAACTGCAAACAGCAGGATTTGCCTGTGTTGCATGTATCTCAGGAGAAGTTTTGAGAGCATTTCATTATAAAGAATTACAGCAATATTATTCAAGGTATGTGTCTGGGAATAAAAAATTTTCCAAGTATCTGTGACCAGTGTTTTGGGCAATGTCAGCTCTTTACTTGACTAGGCAATGAAAATAAGAACATGTGCCCCTTGTAAGAGAAACATACCTGGATTTTGCCCTCTTGGTAATAAGTTAACAGAGATTTTTTCCAGCAAGTGGCAAATGACCATGGTATTCACCATGAAAGCAAGTCTCTCAGTGCCCAAATAAACTGCATTTCAGAGATGCAAACTCAAGATTGCTTATTCATTGGGTTAACCAAATGTACAACCTGTTCCATAAAGCTGAGAAATAATGAGCCTAATTTCTTAACCAACCTCTGAGTTTTAATAGAAATATCAGTATATTTTTTAATTAGCCCAGCAAATAAGTAGGTTTTCCTGTGCAAAGCCATGGTTTCTCACTGCTACAACTCCCCAGCCTTGTGTGGGTTGCTTCAGGGAAAGGATGATCTCCCAGCTGTGTAGGAGTAAAATGAGAATTTCTATTCTGTGGGAGGCCAGGGGAACTGCATGGACTCTGCTTGCTCATAGACTGAATTGTTTCTGGCCTTTTATTGCCTTTGAAGGTCAACGCAAGATGGAGCAGCTCTGGCAGTTCAAAGGCAGCACAGGTGAACCAGCCTGACACAAGAAGGAACAGAATCAGAGGAATATGGCAGCAATCTTCTCACAAGCTCTCTCAGCTCCTGTACAAGGAAAGCTGACTTGTGTGCAAAGCATCTGGACTATAAGGAAGAATCTGGCCCTTTGTTTATGAAGCTCCATGTTATAACATTGGCATCTTAGATGAAAAGCACTAAACCATCAGATCATTAATACCTTTCAGGTTTTGTCAAACCATGGGTGAAAACTCCAAACAGAACTCGGGGCAAAGTTCCTTAAGTTGGCCACAGTCCTGGGAACATGAGCCAGGAGCTTAAACCCAGACTCCAGTGAATTCTGTTTATCTGTGTCATTGCCCAAAATGGTCAGAGAAGGAAAACAACAGTGGACACCACAGCAGGTTCAATTTCTCTGTTTTGAGTTCCTTCCACATTACAGAGGGAAAAAAAAAAAAGTTTGTTAACAAAGAAAATGTCCATGTTAAAAAGTATAAGTCTGTGTTTCCCCTCTTCTTGGACAGGGAGCTGCTTGAACATTGGGCATACAACTTAACCCATTTTCTCCTTTTTCAAGATTTTGTGTTCTCTCTGCAGAGATGAAAGTCTCTGTTTTGTTCAATTTTCTGATGTTCCTTATGACACAAAAATGCCCAGGAGCATGTACAGAACACCCTTGAAGCTGTTGAAAGCTTGATACAAACTTTAATGCCCTCCTGTTCCATCCTCTTGCAGCTGCTGTGTGTCATGCCGGGTTTCTCGCTCCCGTCTGCAGGAGATTTCTCACCAGCACTTGCCTGCAGCAGCAGGGCATAAATCACAGAGGCCAAATGCCCTGCTGATGTGAAGGGGTGATGTTCTAGGCACACCAGGGAGCTTGTTCTTTTGTACTGGCAAGAACTGGCACTAGAAGTGCATGTGCATGTGTGTGCACGAGCGTGCTGCGGAACGGAAAGAGTACCAGAACCCACATCCTCGTGTTCTGTTCCCTGCAAGCACCATGGTAACTCCCAGTGGTGCCCTACATGATGCTATAAACAGCCAGGAAGGGCTACAACATCAAAGATAAGTAGCTATAAATAGCTTTAAAGTTTGCCTAAAGGAGGAGACAGTTTTATGTCATTTTAAATTCCATCAAGCCACACACACCTGCAAAGAGTTGCTAAACATTCCTTCTACTCAAATATCCAGAATAATAAGTTTCTGTTAGCACTATGGGATTGTTTTTTGTGACAAAAAGATTCATGTTCTATTTTAAAAATCAGGTAACAATTAAATTGCTAATAAAGATATGAGTGTTAACCTCCCCTTTCCTGGGATTAGGAAGATGAAGGTTCTTGAATGCCTGGGAGACATTCATTGGACACTGAACAATTAGTGGCACAGCTAAATTAGCCTGTGGGAAGTCCAACTTGCCCAGGACTGACACAGTCAAGCAAACTGGGAATTTCTTGAGGCGCAGGTTCCACCCAGCCAGAAATCAGCTTTGACCACAACAGAGCCTCTGACTGAGACACTCCATGGCTGCACATTTTTCGGCAGCAGCACCCAGCACAGCTGGGGCAGGTGCTGCCAAGGGTTGTACACCACAGCCCAAGCTCACACTGGACAACCCCTACTGAATACACACCCAGAACAGACAGCCCTTTGGATTTCCAGAGCCCCCAGGTCTAGAAATGTGCTACACAGGGGCTCCTGTCTACTGCTGTTGCTTTGTCAAGGGATACAGGCCACAGGTAACAACATTGGAAAGGCAGGTGCCAACTGGAAAACAGTAGATTAAGCAAGTTGTCCTGGCAGGAGAGCTGAAGGAGCTCCTCATGATGGGGCTCATCAGAGCATCAGGAGACCTGCCAGCAAACGTAAACGTTTTGTGAATTTGTCTCAGTTGTATTCAACTGTCCATGAATAACAAACCACAATAAATGGTGAAAGCTGAAATTTTTCCTCTTGGCAACTCCAGTCAGAACATTTGGTTTCCAGCTGGAAATAGGTCTTCATTTAGAAATTTCATTCCCTTTTGTTCAAGAAAATAGGTTTTAGAACATCCTACAATGGTTGAATCTGAAACGAAATGTTTTCTTTACATCAAATTCCAGAAACTTGTGGGGTAGGGAGTTGGAGAGATTTTAATAATTTTTAAAAATAAACAGAACCATCAATCATTGGAAAAGTTCTGTTCCTGGCTTTGCCTCTGAGTTCTGATGGGACTTGGGGTATCTCAGGACATTTACTAAGCCTTTGTTTTTCCATCTTAATTTGGAGCTACAGCTATCCCTGCCTGTGTTTGTGTTCCACTGACCTCAGTGGGCCCTACTCTAATGAAAACTGCAAGAGCTCCTCGGCTCTCATTCTCTCCTCCCAAAGCCCTCTGACAACCTCAGATCCTCAGCCTCACTAAAACTGTTGATGAACCATTGATGAACCATTGTTAAACCATTGATGAACCATTGATAAACCATTGTTAAACCATTGATAAACCATTGATAAGCCATTGATGAACCTTGATGGGTAAGGGCCTGTGTGTCTTCACATCTTCTGCCTCCTCCCTTGATCTGCTTGCTGCTGCCTTCTGCAGGGGAGAAAACTGCTCAAGTGAGAGCAGGTAAGTTGAACTGAAAGGGCAAATGGGCTTCCTGAGCTGACCCCTTCAGTGCTGTCTGCAGAGCACCAAACCACAGCCAGGTCAGCCCTGCCAGATGGGACAGGGTCAGCATCATCTCCCCAACCCACAGCTCTCAAGATAACCAGTGCAAGAGGAGCCAGGACAGACTGTTCTCCATGCCAGACTCTTAACTTCTGCTACTCTCTAGTGCCAGCAATTCCTTTAGCCAATCATACTCAAGATTAGCCCTTCCTGTGAATATCAGTACACTTTTCCCAGTAATCCTCCAGTTTATTTCCCCTTCAGAGTCCTGAGAAAGTTTCTGTTGATGCAATTTATCCTGACTTTATAGAAACCAACAGAGCTCTAACTAATTTTTTTCCAAGTCAGGTTCTTTAGCCACTTGGCAAGGAGACCCACAGGGCATTAGGGTAACATGAGAGGATTCAGATCTTTGTCCCTGCCCTTGGACCTGCCTTACTGAGAGGGAAAGTGGAGCCCAGGGAACAAGAGCGAAAGTGCAGTGTGTTATTAGCAGGAATGAATGTCATCATCTGCCACTGCAATGGATCTCCACGGCAAGGAGTTTGCAGTCAGGACTGCATTGACTCAGTCTGCTTGGCCTCATGAAGCCTCATCTATTTTCTGCTTATTTTGAGTAAAAACAGCGAGGAAGTGGATAGAAAACCGCTTCCTTTCATTGGGTGTTTTGTGAAACGTGATTGATGGGCTGGATGGATGGTGTTAGAGCCTGTGCTGTCACAATAACTCTTCTTGCCTGACACTGCAGGGCTGCACATCTCACCAAACCTTGTCAGAGTAATAGTAAATAGCCTTTATAAATTAATGAAAGAGTAAAGTCAAGATCAGTACCAGGAGGGATAGAAATTCTTCTTGGAAGTTATTTCCTTAATATTTGGATATAATCTGCCTTATTCAGGAATATCCATCTGTATGCAGAAGAAAGAAATATGCTTTTGTGCCCTGCAGCAGAGTCCAAAAATGAGGTAGTAAGTATTGCTTCCTGATCACACACAAATGGAGTTTTGATCTGTGCCAAGATCATAATATGAGCACTCAAATAAAACTACAAGCAGACAAGAAAAAGGGCTTATACTTGAAAGCCTTTGGTGACCCTTTCCATCCACTGAGCTTCACTAACCTTCACTAATGAAGCTTCACTGGAGCTTTGTTTTCTGAGAACTTTTATATTCTATTAGGAAAGTGCAAACATCTCTAACAATAGCTTTGTGTCAGGCCACAATTGTAGCCCTTGATGCTAATGCAGGCTATTAAAAGACAAAGTTCAGCCAGAACCCCTTGGGTTCCAGGACTGCTGTACAATTTGGATGTCAGACTCACTTCCAGTTTCAGAGCTTTGCTATACAGATTATTTCAAACCTTGCAATTCCACCAAGAGGGACTAAAGTTGCAGAGGCCACTAAACTGAGAGGGGCTACAAATCAAACAGTTAAAGTGCCAAAATATCTTGGCAAATAGGAAAAAAACCCCACAAATGAAGAAAAAAGATAATTCTGAAGAGACAGAAATAATTAAACTAACTGCAGAAAAGGGGGCAAACTGAATTACAGGCTGAGTTTCATGTTGTCCCTTTGTAAAAAGGTGAGCAGCAGGTAGGGCTGACCAGGCTGGAAACTTCAGGTCCTAAGGGAGGTGGAGTGACCCTGCTCCAGATGGGGCTGGGAACATCTGAGCTGAAGCATCAGCTGCAGCATGGGAAATGCAGACAGTAGGGAAAACCTTTTGGTTGAGGTTGTAGGGAAGCAGTGCAGTAGATTGCTTGAGGATGCCACAGAATCTGCATGAAAAGAGATTTTGCAAAACAAGTGGGGAATGGGTGAGAATGGCAAAGGCAATGCTGCTTCTGTCCTGGAGGAGGGGCATGGGCCAGGGGAGGCCTCCTCTCCTTCTCTCCATGGTTGCCATGCTGGAATTTGGGCCTGAGTTCTCAGAGCCAAAATGAGTTAGAGCCAATTGCATCCACACAAGTTGTGCAGGATCATGGGCTGTGCAGGAGAACAGGGTGTTTTCCATGTACTTCCTCAGAGTGTCTTCAGTTTAATTCATTGCCCACAGGGCTGCTCAGCAGAAAGAGGAAGGCAGCACTCCAAGGAAAACATCCCTGAGTGACCTTCAGTGCCACTAGTTAATCCCTGTGCCCCAGGGCTGGCTGACTCCAGCCCTGTGCCAGAGCACTGCCAGTTCACATGAGCAATGAGCTTGGGCTCAGTTACAGGACTCAAGCCAAAAACACAATAGCTGCAACCACTAACTCCACATCTTTTAGGAAATACAGACTTCCATGTAAGAGTTCCTTACCACTTCCATGAGATTTGCAAGCCTGTAAAGTGTCACACTGAGCCACATCTGCAGCCCACCCAGTCAATCAGTCTGTGACTGCTGTTTGACTGCCCCTGAGTGTCTCCCTGTAAGGCAGTTCCTTATTCCAGAAGGGCAGCTTTGGATGTAGTCCCAGATACTGGCAAGTGGCAAGAGTGCAGCAGGGCAAAAGAAGAATCTTGCAGTCATGAATGGTTTGTCCAGGTAGAAGTTTTACAACTTGTACACACAGAGTTACAGGAAACAATTGGTTCCCTACGGCCATCCTGAAATCAAAGCATCACACCTCTTTCTGAGACTGAATCTAGATGATATTCCACATCCTATTGTTCCTTACACAGCTAGGAACTAGGGGAAACAGACTATTTCTGTGAAGAATCTTTTCTGCTTGAAAGAGCCTGCATGAATCTTCATTTCTCCTCATCATTTCTAGAACTCTGTGACACACACAGGAGGGAAGCATTTTAAGTACATCCTCCCAGCCTGAGTTCAAAGGAAAGTGACCTGGACAAGATGTGCCAAAGGGTTTAACATCTACACCATTCCTATAGAGCATTGTTTTGTCCTTCACGCTGTGTGAGGAGACACCCACATGTGTTTTCCACTTTCATTGTGAAAGCAGGAAATGTTTAATTAACATCAAGCTTAACCCACTTTGTTTTTTCTTCATGCTGAAGTAACATCAGCTGCTAAGAGGAGGATCTGAGAGTCCTGGAACCCAATGGCCTCACCCAGCAGAGGGACAGAGCTGGAGAAATGCAAACATATCTGCTGGGATGGTGTGTGTGTCCCTGGGGTATGGCAACAGATTAGGTCATGCACCTCAAGGGGCAGGATTTGTGGTGGGCTGGGGAAATTCAACACAGGCAGTTGTACTGGGCCAAACTGTTTTATTTTTACAAAATTACAGAAAATAGGGATGGCGAGAAAGTCACCATAAGATACAATCCACCTGCCTTACTCAGTTCTGTCACCCTGGTGAGCCACAGTGACTGGGAGTTAAGAGAGCTGAGGTGAGGACAGCTACAGGTGCTGCACCCCAGGATCCTCCCAAATCCAGCAGCTGGGGGTGAGGGACCAAATGAGTTGAAGAAACTCAGAGTGATGACTGATTTATATCCTCACTAGATCGGGCCAAAGAAAGGACACTCCATCTATCTTAATACCCAGATCTTAATATGTTTCCCTTTCCACTTGCCAGGGTCTGAAAGATTTTTCAGTCCCCTTTCAGTGGCCATAAAGCAGCACAAATCTTTGTGTTCTGCTTAGTAATGCAGGAAACAGTCCTATGGTCATGAGTGGCTTGGGAGGAAGGTTAAGGCTGCATATTCTTCTCCCAGGGATAACTCCACTTACAATTACGCATCACTATGTGTCAAGCACAACTTCATTTCACCATGGAAGGTAGTCTCAAGTGCTTTTTGCTATGGCACTTCAAGCACCAGGAGAGGCACTAGTTCTCTCAGGAAAAAAGAAAAAGTATAATTGTGTAGGCAGGAACTTTCCATGTGGTGATTACAAGTGAAGTCCTTGGAGACATCCATCAGCTCACTTTGGAGAATTCTGTAGCATCAAGGTAGGCTCTGATCAATGTACTCTAAAGGACATAATTATTTCCAGTAACATTTTTACCAGTTTGGATGCTCTTGAAATGGAAGTATTCTTCAAATAATTCAGTGTTTTGGGTCAAACCTCACTGTGCAATTTTCATGTAGATGATGAGTGATCCAAGTCAAGCTAGAAGCAAATTAACGTTTGCGATTTTAATAAGTTTCCCATCCAGGTGTTAACTTTCTCATTTGCAAGGAAATTTTGAGGCAGGCTTGTCATAGCTGTGAAGTGCTATTTAAAACCCTTTGGGATTGTCCTATTTATCAACATAATCACTGGCATTTTTCTACAATTTAGATGGGGTCTTAAGTGCTTAGAAGAACACCAGCCAGAATACAGTGCTAGCCAGGATCCCATTA
Source organism: Eopsaltria australis (assembly GCA_034509425.1). NCBI lineage: Eukaryota > Metazoa > Chordata > Aves > Passeriformes > Petroicidae > Eopsaltria > Eopsaltria australis. Next base: position 2,736,160 of record JAVTVJ010011652.1, on the reverse strand, counting down.
TCAGACAACCCCTGCCCATGGAAGCATAATCCCTGTCTCAACAGCATATTAAAGTAGGCTAAAATTGCTTCCTCAGTTACCAATGGAGAATCTGAGGATAAGAAAGAAAAAAGTTACTCAGAAAGTAGGATTCCTTTCTTCCATGAAATTGCAACATTTTGCAGCAAAGGGAAGGCTGAAAGACAATGGGTTACCTAAACATATTGTCGTGTTTATGGATCCGAAGAGGGAAGAGGATGGGAGGAATTATCCTGTGTATCAGTGCTATGGTAGAGGAAGTTTGTCTCCAATTCTAATCTCACTTCTTGTTTTCCTTTCATTCCCCCTTTGGCCCTTCCTGACATCACCCATGCTTTAACAGTTTGGCCCCTTCCTCCTGTTTTCCCTGGAGAAGGGGAAGTAAACAGAAGTTGAAATGAGCCCAGGAAGGAGCTCAGGGCAGAACAGGAGCATAAAGTACTGGGGCTCATAGAGCTGAAGTACAGCAGTGGCTTTTTCTCAGCTTTACTGCTATAAAATGACAAGCAGCAGCACGCTTGTGTTGTCATGACGATGAGTGTGATAAAAAATGGGGGGTTCTGTGCATGGCTCATGCAGTGAGGGAAAGGTAACCAGGACAGCAATAAACACTTGAGAGAGTTCACTGTGTTGAGGACCAAAGCAGCACGGAGTTTGAAACATAATTAGAGACAAATAATTTCTTATTGATGAGATGATCCAAACTTTCCTACCTGTAGTGAGGAACAGCTATTCCAGCCTGACCCAACGCCTGCAAACTGACTCTTCTGCATGGCTGCAATGCCACACTCAACCCATCCAACCAAGAAAGGTGCAAGATGAACCTGTGGATCAAACATACAGTACAGTCTAATGCCTTGGGTAAAAGGAGTGAGAAATTGAGAGATGTGGAAGAGAATACATTAAAAGTGCTAATAATTGCACACCTTAAGTGTGAGCCACAGCACAGTGCTCTCCATCCACTCAGGCTGGGTGAGCTGAAGGGACAGTGTACAAATCCAGCAGTCACAGCTTGAAGATCCTGTGTGCTCATCGCTGCAAGAAGGCTGTGTCTGAAAAAATTCTGAGCTCACTCATTTTTTTCAAACCTTTTTCCCCATTTAAACCTTTTTTCCCTGTCACTGTTCAGATCAGTGACTTAGGAACACCATGCCATGACCTGACAACAGGCCGCCTCAAAATGTGCAGTTCTCTTGCTAAAGGATCCTTTTTTACTTCTCTCTTGTGCTCATGAATTATTTACCTTTGATCCTAAGGAAGCAGATAATGGTTCATTTCAGACAAAGGACAAACTGATAGCAACAGATCTCTCTGTTCATAAGAGGGTTTTCTTTATTTTCAAGTCAAAACCCAGTGGCTCAGATCCAGCCAGCTGCCTGAGTTTCTGGATGTGGCTCTTGAGCAAGGGTTTAAAACTCCATCCAGCATTGTTTAATTGATGAAGAGACATATTTTTGAGCTTCCAGGGAAGACATACCAAACAGTAAGGAATAATGGAGTCCAGCCTGACATATTTAGTGAACTGTGGGGATCAGCCCATCCATGGGTCTTCTGTTCACACAAAATAAAACCTCTGGTCTCTTCTAGCCACAGTGTCATCTCTCTCTCTCAAAGGAGACAGTCCTTTCTATGTTGAATTCCAAAGGCAGGAATAGTTCTTTCTGCTTGAGCATGCTTTGTGATCAGTTTCTGTTCTGCTTTCTTCTGTTCTGCTCAGGATCTCTGCTTCTTCTCTAAGACTCCTCCACAGCCTACTAGATCACACCAGAAGGAAGTTTTTCTTGATGTTCCTTCTTCTTCTTCAGCTGCTGTACCTATGTTCAAGTGTCTTGTCCAAAGCCATTCTTCAGGACATCTCCCATTGTGTTGCTAAACACATTTCCTTGCACAGAAGTTCTTTCCCATCCATGTCCACAGCAATCCTGTCCAGCAGCATGCCAGGTTTGTTATGTCTCACAGTGCTTATTTTCTTTCCCCTCACAGCTCACCTGAGCCCATTTCCTTCCTGCAATCATCTTCCTGTGAAATTAAGAGCGCATGCAGTCAATTAAAATCTCAAAACCAGCGCATGCAGTCAATTAAAATCTCAAAACCTTGCTTGAAGGCACACCTGCTTTCAAGCCCAGCAGGGCCCACCACAGTTCACCAGCTGGGATCCTTGGGGATGGTTCCTGTTGGGCATCAAGTCCCTGTGTGGTGGGCAGAACCCACAGACAGACCATCTACATTTCACTCACCCTCACAACAAATGTGGAAACTGCTCAGCCAAGAAACTACTGGTTTATTTGTGTTGCAAAGAAGAAGAGGGAGAGACCATATATTTTGTGCTGGAGCTACACTTTGCCATAAGCAGCTCATGGCACTGGGACTAAAAATATCCCAGTTATTGGCTTCCCACTCGTGCTGGAGGGACAAATCTTGCACAGAAGAAGTGAAATTTCTTCCTATTCTGTCACACGTATGAGGAAAATGCTGGGGAAGTTTCTGCTTCTCTCTCCTAAGTATCTCTCTGTATATATGTTTTTTTTAAAGGTATTAAAGTTCACCACTTCCAGGCAACACACCACTGTTCTTACACAGAATTTTACTGCTCAGAGAGGAAGCCACACAAGGGTTAAATGTCCAAGGCTGGGAGCACATAACCAAGTGGGGATTGTAACTAAGGGGCACCCAGGCTCCCTTCCTGCTCAGTCACTCTGCTGTCTGCACTGCAATGATTTCATTCACCAAAACCCAGCCATGGACAAAGAACGGACTCTGCAAAAACAGCCCCTTATCTGCTCCTGCCTGCCTCTTGTCCAAGTCATGTGTGATTAGTTCACTGACACAAACACCCCTCTGGAGCCAAGGCAGCTGCAGGAGCAAGCTGTGCTCTGATACTGCTCATGCCTTTACAGCAGTGTGAGAGCAGGAGCTACTGCCTAGCTGAGCCCAGGAGCTTAGCTGTTTATAGAGCTGCAAGAAAAACAGTGTTTGATTCTAAGAGATCAAGCAGACCTGGTTGAACTGGCAATCAAAATTTAAAAGTCAGTCCTGATTTGTAACAATAACTGTGGTGAGTACGAAGTAAAGATTGGCTGTAGAGAGCTAACACAGAAGAGAGAAATGTAATTCCCATGAGGTGATTTAACTTTTCTTTAGTTTTAATTTGTTGATAGGAAACAAAGGGGTTCAAAGTACTTGGGGCTGGGGGAATGAGGAGTAGGTGGCAATAGAGCAATTAAGTCTCTAAGTGCCATAATTCCAACCACACATCGTTTGAGCAATTGCCCCTCTGAAAATTAGAACTGTGGGGAGCTTCATTTCAAATATACTTCTGCTGTATGGGTTCTTGGATATCTGCTGTGCAAGAAGCTCTGCAGCTGCCTTTCTGTGAGCGAGGCACTGGTGGCTTTCTTCTCCACCCAAATACTATTTTCATTGACATTGATAGGAGCTTATTCTAGTGGAGATTTTTTGTCCTGTCAACGCTGGTTGAAATTTGACAAGAGGAGGAAAGACTTGAGAAGACAGATTAGAGTCATTGTCATCATCATGATTTGGAGTCATTCCCTCAGACCTTATTCCTGCCACTAACATGGACCATGGAAGCATGGCTATAACATATGCTGTGTTACAGACTGTCATGCTGCAGAAGCTTTTCAATGAAAATGTTTTGATTCTAGTTTAAAATATCAATCCCATGCTTTTTTCAGTTTCAGCTCCAGAAAGATCATCAAAGACCCTCGCCTTTTATTTTCTTGCAGCCTTACAATATGTAAAGCAAAGCAAGCACACCCCAAAAGCTCAAGAAAAAAAAAAAAAATCAACCAGCAAACAAACAAGCAGAAACCAACCAGAATACAGAGCATTTAAAGACCTCAGTTTTTCTAAATGTAAAACCTCAAGAGTTTTAGGACAGTATGGTTTTTCTGGGGAGGGCATCTTTGCCACAAAACAGTGTTTGCTGTTAAACAACTGAGACAATGCCTCAATACTGCCTTAGTTCACAGTAATGGGGTTATAGATAAACTTTTGTTAGTGCTACATCTTCTGACCTGGTAGGACAGGCAGATTATTATGGTGTTGCTATGGCATCTTTTTCTAATTTTTTTACACTACTTGATTGTATTTCTAAAGACTCTTTGAAAACTGAGACTAAAACCTCTTTTCCTTCATCTGCTTTTTAGCACTTACAATGGAATATGACCTGGTAGGCAAAATGTTACTCATTATCAATAATTTTAGAAGGAAAATAGTTTAGCTGATAAACCCTTTAGAATCATATTTATATACTCAAAGGGCAAATAATTAAACAGTTTGGCAGAGTAAACAAATGCTTAACTTTCCTGAAGAACAGAAAATATGTATAAGGTTGTTCAAGCTTCTGTGAAGCAAAGATTTGCTGCATCAGAGAAGTTGAAAGGCAATGATGAAAGCAGAAACTGGAGATGGTGACACAGGAGCCATAGGGTCTGAGGATGAGCCATAGGCTAAAGGCCAGCCACTGAGGCCCAGATTCATCCCATTTAACTTCAGGCACTTAAATGAATTGGCTAATGTAGGAAGCTGGGCTCCCTCATTAGGCAATGTAGAGAAAAAAGCTTCTTCAAAGAGAATTGAAGCACAGCCAGGATTAACATTTCTCTTTACTACATGTAAGAGAGGTTTAAACTCTAAAATTCAGTGATGCTTCTAACCCGAGACCTCACTTAATTGCATAAAGTTACTTCCCAGCCATCCCTGACTCGAGTCCAGCTGATTTCACTGCAGCTTAAATGGCTCTTACTGCAATGTATGTCCATTCCTTCTCCTATATCCAGTAGAGAACAGTTTATTCCTCTCTTCTTTGCAGGAACATTCTACACTGTCATTGTGTCCCCTTAGTGATGTCTCTGGAGTAAATAAACTCAGTTCTCTCAGTCCTTCCACTCCAGCTACAGAGTCAAGGCCTCTGGTTGTTCTCATTGCTTGCTTTTGGGATTATGCCACTAGGCTCACGTATTTCTAAAAGTTGGCACCTCAACCTGGACGCAGGCATTGCCAGCAGGCTAGTGCCAGGTGTTTATTTGCTACTCTATTTTCAATAGAGTAGAGGGATTATTTTATGTCTTGTGTGTAACTCCTGCTCCTGGTGATTGTGCAAGCGCAGCCACCACTCCCCAGAGGCCTTACAGCATGTCGGGATTATCAGGCCTTTTCACTGAGAGAGAAACAAGGGCCCTGCCCCTCAGTCCTGCTCCCACAGGAATGTCTTTTCATGGCATGGTAACTGGTGCCAAGAGTAATAAGAGCAGGAAATGGGCATAAAGAGGAAAAGTCAAGTTCAATGCAATCAGAGGCACCAATCCCACAGGCCAAACACCAATGGAGATGCGGAAGTTGCAGTCAAAATCCAACCTTGCAATGCTCCTTCTGAGCAAAGACATTTATCCTGTCTGTCCCTTTGATTCCCTTCCTAACTTTGACCTAATGAATGTGATTAAGTCTGGAGGGCACTCCTGTACCACAGGCCAGATTCAGTCATTCTCCCACCCCACTCAAACTACCAGCCCCACTGCAGTGCAACTGCAAGTGGAAACTGCAGTAAAAACTTCCAGCAAAGCCAGCTGCCCAACCCAGCCTCCAAAAATATGTGATTTCAGAAAGAGTTGAATGAGAGCTGCCTACACCTGGGAAACTGTGAGATGCCCTAATGCTCACATCAGAAGCCCTCCTGTCCTCCTTCCAGAAGAGCCTCCCGTGGGTTGGAGACTCATCCTTTGGGGAACAAAAGCAATGCCACATGAGATGGTTTGCAGTGATCCATGAGTTCTGGGGACAATATGTGAGGAACAGCAAATACTCAAAAACATGAGGAAGGCAAAGAGTTCATAAGAGCCTGTGCCCTGAAAAGTGTTTGCATTAACAATCTCCCTGAATCATTATGAATAATTAATGTGTAAAAAGTCCCAAACTCATTCCTGGACAGTCTGCAGAACAGAAGGATAAATAAATCATAAGGAACAAGGTGTTTGCTGAGTGACAATAGCTCAGCTAACTACAAGCTTAGCAGTTTCAGATTGCAAGGCTGCAGTGAGCAGCCTGTGGTTACTGTCAAGAACAGCTTGAACACAGGGGTGCCTCAATAACAGCTTTTCTATTTAAAATAGTCATAATATTCTGTCTATAGGAGACCTTTCTGATGAGGGCTGCAAAGTGGTTCACAGCTATTCAGACTCACACAAGCCCAGTGAGAGCAAAGAGAGTATTTATTAGATACAATTAGGGCTTTGTTACTAATGCATTACAAATTTGTTGGCAGATACAAGATTTTGCTACTCAGATATGAAGCAGTTATGTGCATTAAGTATAACAGCTAACAGAGAAAACCTTAAAAAAAAAAAGGGTTAATCTCCTTTTTTGTCCAAAAACATTGTATATTAAAAGCAGGTATATTAAGAATTTCTTGCAAGTGTCCTTTGTTACTTGGTCATAAATTAATTTAGCTTGAAGCCATTGTGAGGTATTTGTATATTACTAGTTGTCTTGCTGATGGAAGAGAATGGAGGAAAGGGAGGTCTGGTCAAATTGACTTCAAAATTCGGCTCTTACAATAAAAATTGAGATAAGACTCAGTAATAACTTTGCTTCATCAGACACTGAAAAAACTAAAGAGGAATCTGACAGGAAGGCTTTGTTGAGTGTGGGGAAGTTCACTGATGGCCTCATCCTGCAAGGGGCTGAGTCCCCTCCAGTCTTCCCCAAATCTGTGTAAATCTGACCTAGCACTGCCAGGCTGGATCAGAGCCTACACTCTGCCAGTGCTGCTGTCCATGTACTGTCCATGATAAACCCTTTGGTGACCTGGCACCACTGGCACAGTTTGTTAGGAACAGTGCAGATATACAGCTTTAAATTCTGACCAGATATCCAAAAGTACAGAACACATGTTTATCCATATTACCTCCAGGAACTGGGGGAATGCTGAGCACTTCACATTACCATACCAGGTGACTGTTGCCAAATGCAGACTGAAGAGATATTTCCCACTAGGTGGTACCTAAAAGGAGATTTGCCGTCAGAAATATTACCTGCAGAGCTGGAGTATCATAATTTAATTTGTAATTACAAATTGATAAGCAAACAAGTGAAAAGTGAGACAATTTATCACCATTTTAGGATGATTTTTTGATAGACTGAATAAACAAAAAAGGTGCATGCCCTGGTCCACAACAACTGAAAAGCAAAAGATGCAGAGGTGACAAAAAGCTTAATCCAAAGAAGCAGTACCAGTTCCACCAAGAAATGGTCAGCAGAGGTGTCTCGTACCCAGTAAGAAGAGGTTATTAGTGGCAGATGTGATACTGTAAGCAGTGTTTTAAACACTGGGAATGTGTTTAGAAGGAGGTACCACAGGATTCCAGCACTTTTCCTTCCCCACTTGCCAGAGGCTCAGCTGGTGTGCAAGTCAGTCAGGGCAATGCATTACCTGGTAGCAGGTGAGCTCGCCCACATCTGAGGCAGGTGCAAGTCAACCATTTATTCTGTGATGATTGAAGCCCAGTAGTTTTCACTCAGTGACAGGCATTGACTACATCTGAGGTTGATGTTAAGGAGGTTTAAACTTTTTCAGCAGTTTCTAGAAGCAGGTATCAAGGACCTTTATCAGAGAGGTACAAAGCAACAGGTTAGGAAAAAAAGAACAACACAGAATTAGACTAAAGTTGTTGCAATATATTTTTCTACGAGTATTGTTAACATTTTTTGTTTTCTTATGCTATTTGAGAGCAGCCTTGCATGGCTCTGCAATACCCCTATTCAACACTGATGCATCCTAAGATCTCTTCCTCTTTCAGTTAAAACTATATTTATTTGCACCAAGTAAAAACAGTCACTGGAAAAGCCTGCCACTGAAAATCATGAACTACAGAAAAAATATGTTTGAAAATTAAGATTTGCAACTCAGCATCACACAAAAGCTTCTAAAGGCTCTCTTAATGCCACAAAAAAGGAACAACTGTTTAACTTTTTCACATGTTGTGACACAAGCCCAGCTCTTCAGAGATCTTTCCCATGGTACTGCCCTAAGTTAGCACGAACCACAACTGACTTTTCTTGCTTAAAAAAAACCCAGAATGTATTTCCTCGCAGTGGGAGCCCTAATCCATTTCCCTACAGAATCCAAGGCTTCAGTGCTACATCTGGAGACACTCAGCCAACAGTACTGGGCTGACCAGACCTTAAATCAGTCTCAACCATCACCCACTATCACAGCTAGCTGGAGCTGACCCCCCAGCCATGCTGCTCAAGTCAGCCTTTTGCCATTCAGAACATAGATACAGATTTCCCACACATCTGAAAACACTGAATGAGTCTTTTTGAACATTCCAGGCGCTTGTTTATGTGCTCTAGTTATCCATGACGTGAAGGGGAAAGAAATGGTCTGAATTCCACATTTCAGCATCCAGCATGTTGCTGGACATCGAAACGCTGCTGCTGTGCTCTTTAATCAAGCCCACACCTCAAGATGTGGTTTTAAAGCACCAATTTTTTTCCAGTTAAAATGTGAGATGGAGTTTCCCAAAGTGTGCTACTGTCATCCTACGGATGGGTAAGCATCAGGATGGAGAAATAGGGCAACTTCTTGCAGCCAGTATGCATTGAAGCAGGAATAGACTAACGTAAAATCTCAGAGGATTCAGTCATCACTCCTCTGCTGTCATCTCTGACCACAATCTCTCTGTACAAACAAAGGCTCTGGCCACTGCAGGGTTTTCTGGCCTGCTGTAAAATGTTTTGCCACCCTTGTCCCAGGAATTGCTGATGCTTAAAAAAGAGGCAGCCTTTTCTCACAGTGCCAGTGTCACTGTCGAGGAATCTGGATGTCGAGAATGTATAGGGGGATGCAGACAGGAAGACCTGGCAATTGGAGCAATTAAAGTCTTAGTTGTAATCTGGATTAATGAGCACATTACTATTGCTCCAGATTAATATTAGTCCAGATTGCAAATACAGTCCATTCAGGGAGAATTGAATGGTGTTGGTCAAACTCAGCCTTTTCTTGAATTTTGACTTTTTAGCAACAATGAAACACAGATTTCAGGAGACAAGAAATTTGACTTGGCTGTTCTTCAGCACTGTTTTGCTCAGTGTGTGAGAGAGAGACAGAAAGACATAGTGCATCTCTTTTATCATCTGAAGGGAATTAATGAATCAGCATGCTTGTACGACAGCTGATGACAAAAATACTCTAAACAATAGCTGGGTTGCTGTGACAGGGTCTTCCAGAGCGTCAGGATTTATTTACGTGTGTTCAGATTGGTTTGGAACTATTCAAAATATTGATATGCTCAGTCCTGTACGTGCTAACCAACACATCAGCCACAGCCCTCGAGTGAAGAGGAGTTAATAAGCATTCACTGTTTTGGACTCCCAAAGTCAAACTCAGGGTGTGCTTCCTAAGGTAGCCCACACTTGTACACAGCATTCCCCATAGAATTACACCATAAACACACACAACATAGGGCTGGAAAGTGAGGCCACTTCTGTTCTTTCATACCTTTGCTTTATATTTTTTGTGATATTGTTTAACTAAAATCAGCTCCATACAGTATTTGGAGCAGTGTCACATGTGCTCAGGAGATAATGTCAATGGAATTGCGTGTTGTCACAGGATAACAGCCTCCCGCTGTTGCTGAAATGCCAAATTGAAGCTGAGGCATTTATGGAAAATAAACGTCAAGTCAAAGCCAAGATGTTTATTTTAAAAACAAGAGACATGGATCTTGTGGCAATGTTCCATCATGTCTCTATTTCTCTAATAACAAATGTCCAGTGTGAATAGAGCCAAGTGACGATTTCGTCCTGGGCCAGCAGGGAGAGGGTGAAGCCTGATCACTTCACATGAGCTGTTTCTCACCTGCTTTCCTGCAGGTTTTAGTCAACTGTCCATGTAGCAAACACAAAATTATTTATCAGATGCATGCTAAATTTCCAAAGAGATATAGAAAAATGAACAGCAAATGCATTTTTAATTTGCTTTTACGTGGTTCTTTTTCTCCAGAGAAGGAATGACAATGTGAGGCTCACTAAAATCAATGGGAGGATTTCCAGGCTTTTCAGTGAGCTTTTATTAATGCCTTAAGAGAACAAATAGCTCATACTTTTAGAGAGCATTATGTTAATAGTGGTCCCTGAATTTGATCCATGAAGGCATGGCTGAACCAAGGCTGGGCAGGGAAGACAAGATCCTTCTGGGTCATAAGGAGCATCACGAGGCACACAGAGCTCAGAGCAGCCCTGGAGATTCAAGGATGGCCTACAGCAGCAAGTCAGAGCTGGCAACAGCAAATCCACTGTCCTAGCTACAGCCTTGATGAAGGAAGGGGTTATTCCCAGTTTTCCAGCAGCATTCCCAGTCTCCTGCCCCACTGCTGGTGCTGTTGGCATTCCCCAGGTCAGCGCAGTGCTGGTAGGGACAGAACCCATCCCACAGGACCCTCATCTTGCAATCTCTTCTGCATGGAGGGAGAGGCACGACAAGCTGGAAGCTGTGCAAAGCATCTCAAGGGACTGGGTTTAAAAATACACCCACGTTGCCCACTTCAGTTCCTGAAATGCTGAGGTTTCACAGCTCATGCCAACAGGGTTCTTCAAATGCAATACATTTTGATTCTCATTGGATCTACCTGTTATCATCCATGCAGTATAAGACTGATCTCTCCTAATAACTACTGAGAGTTTGGGCTTTCTTTTAAATTTCTTTTTTAAAGAGAAAAAAATAAATTAGTTGCTCATTAAAAACTGTGATTTGGAGAGCAAGTAGAAACAAACCATTTCAGTGCTGTAAGCTCTTCTCTTGACCTGACATAACATCCTTTAATAATATGCAAACAAAGGGAAGCATTTAAATCACGTTAAAGAGTTGTCTGAATTCAAAAAAAGGGGAAAAAAAAGAAAGAAATTTGGAGATAAAGGAGATTTGCAGAAGGTAACGCTCTGAAATGGGTTAAGCCTACAGTGAATATTTGGCTGCTCTGTGCTACAAGGGCCAGAGGGATGTTCTGTACAGAATTCGTAAACTTGCTTATTTTTTCCTTTGGAGATGCATTGTTTCCCAAAGACATTCTGGCTCCAGCTCTGATCTGACATTCCAGATTGACGCGTGTGGAACCAACAAAGACATGGAGAAGCAACACACAATTATGTGTCTTCTGCTTTATTGCATACTTGCTAATAATTTCCTTTACTCCTGCAACCTTTAAGATTATCTTCTCTTATGGTGGGAAGAGACCTCCTGCTGGAGATCTGATAGGACAGCTTGATAGGCAAAGAGCTGGCATTTGATTAGTTTATGGTATTTATTAACTGCATAAAGATATTACAGCAATAATGGATCTGGACAGATGACAGATGGGTGGTGCTCCAGGAATAGCAAGTAAAACAGCTGCAGGGTATCCCCAACACTGCTTCAGTGTCATCTTGGGAAAAATACTTAAGATTTTATCAGAATTTTTTTCTGGCCAATTTTGTGCTAAAATGGACTGCACACATTCACAAAATTCATCCAAGCATCTCATCTGTGAAGGCTTTGGTGCAATGATCCACCATGGGGCTCGTATTTACTTTAAATGTTCCAGCTAAATGTAGAAAAGAAAAAATTGTTTCTATCCCACAGCTCCACTAACCTGACTTCAAATTAATATATTTTTTCAGATCGGGATTACAGATACCAGACCTGGGCAAATACTCGTAGAAACAATCCTTCTGCTTTTCATTTGGCATAAGGTCTCCCTCTGTTCCTGAAGATGCCATGCCTCCTTCCCTTCCCACTAAAGAGGGTCATGCTTTGGTCCAGCAGATGACGAGCAGCAAAGCAAAGTCCATGGGAACATGAGGGAATGGTTTGCCAAGCAGCAGGTCCCTGCTGGTGTGTGGCCTTTAGTCAGGGTTAAGTAAACAATGTGTAAATAAATAAATAATTTTTTCCTGGGTTGTGACCTTGTAAATCAAGCCTAAGCCTAGAAGGGATTTTTATGGGCCAGCTGGAACAGCAGAGTAGCCTTAGCAGAATAAATATATAGGGGGAAGAAAATAACTGTGCCTTCCAGTTGCTCCCAGAGTGCTGTGGGGAACATTTGGTGCTGCTGTAAGGACATACCGATGATTTAAAGCGCAGGAGAGAGGGGACATTGTTCTCATTTACTCAGTGGTTGCTCCACATTATTTTTAAAAGTTTTAAAAAGGAGTAAAAGCAGTAAAATGCAGTCTTACAGCTTCAGAGCAGAACAGAGTGCCAAGCAGGAAAATGGAAATCTAACCAAACAAGTTCCTAGCAGCAGGTTTCACAGAAGGAGATGGGACCTGGGCAGGGATTTGCTCAGTCTGTTATCTGGGCATTGCAGCCTCCTGATGTCTCACGTACTTCACTGCTCATTACCAAATAATGAAACTAATAGCACTAATACTTAGAGCAGTCCCTAGGTTTAGTGGGTTTGACCAGACTGCGATAAAGCTGCTGCATGCATTTTTAAAAGTCCAGAGAGACCTGTTCAATACAGCAGAGAAAAGCCAGAATAGGAAGCTGGGGCTTCCACCTCCCAACCCTGCAGTGCCTTGGTCTGGCAGGGCTGGAGGAGATGAGGAAAAGAGGATTCGCAAAGGGGGGATGCAGGGGACAAGGCACAGCCGCAGTCCCTGCACGGAGCTGGCAGCATCGTCTCTTTAAGTGGGTTTTACACGGGGGCTCTGGGGCTGCCCGGACTGGGAGAGGAGACAGTGGGGACAGGGGACTTGCGAGCGTGGAGCTTTTACCTGATGGGGACATTCAATGGGAGGGGATGTCAATTACTTTCCAGTGGAGAATGATGTTGACAGTGCTGGCATTTCGCTTTTTTCCAGGGGTAAAGAGAAGTAACTTCTGCTCCTGAAGCCGGTAGGAGCCCACTCTGCCCGTATCCCCTGCCTGCCCCGCGGCTGCCGGGCACAAACATCCCTTGCCTGGAACGTCCACACTGCCGTACGGGCAGGGGGCTCTGAGCCCGGCAGCCGCGGGGCAGGCAGAGCGTAGCCAGAGCAAAGACGGGGGTCCAGGCGGGGTACCGGCAGGGATAGGGGCAGAGATAGGGGCAGGGATAGGGGTAGGAATAGGGCAGGGATAGGGGCTGGAATAGGGGCAGGAATAGGGCAGGGGTACAGCAGGGATAGGGGCAGCGATGCCGCCGGTGTGCGGGCGGGGCGGGGCGGGGCGGGGCGGTTCAGTCCCGTCCCCGCGGTGCCGATTGGTGCCGGGGCAGTACCGGGGCAGTACCGGGGCGGTCCCGGGGCGGTGTCGGGGCGGTGCAGGGGCGGTGCCGGGGCGGGCCCGTCCGGCGGCGCGGCGCGGGGCCATGCGGCAGCCCCGGGGCGGCGGCAGCGGCGGCGGCGCCGCCTTCCTGCCCGCGGCGCGGTGCGGAGCGGCGGCCGGAGCGCCCCGCACAGCCATGGGCGATGGGTGGCTGCCTCCGGACTGCGGCCCCCAGAACCGCTCCGTGGCCGGGGTGACGGCCGTGCCGCCCGGGAGCAGGCAGCTGCCCGCCGCCGAGCTGCTGTCGCAGCAGTGGGCTGTGGGCATGAGCCTGCTGATGGCCCTGGTGGTGCTGCTCATCGTGGCCGGGAACGTGCTGGTGATCGCGGCCATCGGGAGGACGCAGCGGCTGCAGACCCTCACCAACCTGTTTATCACCTCGCTGGCCTGCGCCGACCTGGTGATGGGGCTGCTGGTGGTGCCCTTCGGGGCCACGCTGGTGGTGCGGGGCACCTGGCTCTGGGGATCGTTCCTCTGCGAGTGCTGGACCTCCCTGGACGTGCTCTGCGTGACCGCCAGCATCGAGACCTTGTGCGTCATCGCCATCGACCGCTACCTGGCCATCACCTCGCCTTTCCGCTACCAGAGCCTCATGACCAAGGGTCGGGCCAAGGGCATCATCTGCACCGTCTGGGCCATCTCTGCCCTGGTCTCCTTCTTGCCCATCATGATGCACTGGTGGCGGGACGACGACCCCCAGGCGCTGGAGTGCTACCAGGATCCGGGCTGCTGCGACTTCGTCACCAACAGGGCTTACGCCATCGCCTCGTCCATCATTTCTTTCTACATCCCCCTTCTCATCATGATCTTTGTGTATCTGCGGGTGTACAGAGAGGCCAAGGAGCAGATGAGGAAGATCGATAGGTGCGAGGGCCGGTTCTACGGCAGCCAGGAGCAGCCGCAGACGCCCCTGCCCGCTCACCCTCACCACCAGCCCATCCTCGGCAACGGCCGAGCCAGCAAGCGAAAGACGTCTCGCATCATGGCCATGAAGGAGCAGAAAGCCCTCAAGACTTTGGGCATCATCATGGGGGTGTTCACCCTCTGCTGGCTCCCTTTCTTCCTGGTGAACATCGTCAACGTCTTCAACAGGGACCTGGTGCCGGACTGGCTCTTCGTTTTCTTCAACTGGCTGGGCTACGCCAACTCCGCGTTCAACCCCATCATCTACTGCCGCAGCCCCGACTTTCGTAAGGCCTTCAAGAGGCTGCTGTGCTGCCGCCGGAAAGCCGAGCGGTGGCTGCACGGCGGCGGGGGGGAGCTGGCCCGGCTGCCCGGGGGCTTCATCAGCACCGTGGGCTCCCCGGAGCGCAGCCTGGCAGGGACCTGGTCCGACTACAACGGGGGCACTCGGGGCGGCAGCGAGTCCAGCCTGGACGAGAGACATAGCAAAGCCTCCGACTCGGAGTCCAAGGTATAGGGGGGGGCGCGGGGGCCGCGTCGGAGCCGGGACAGGGGGGATAGGCAGGCAGGGAGACACGCAGGAGCAGAGAAATTCCCGGCTCCTGCCTGATGGTAATGCTATTGCCGAGCTAAACGATCCCTGCCTTGGCAGGGGGAGCGCGGGTGTTTACTTAGGAATAAAAGCAGGTGAACTGGTGTACGACATACCTCATCCGAAACTACAGAAAACAGGAAACCCACTGACCGGAGAACAAAGGAAATAAACAGCCCATCCCAGGGACAGCCACCTTGTCTTTAGGAGACGCGCTGCCGCGGCGGCTGTGCCGGCAATGCCCGCGCTCGGGTGGCTGTCCCAGGACCGTGCTGGTGGCCGAACCCGCGGTGGTGCCGGCCCTTGGTGGCCGAGTTCGGCTCGGCTGGGCTGCGGCCACCCCGCCTGGCCCCGGGGCTCATCCCCTCTCCCAGGGCACCGGGATTTTGGGAGGCGCGGGGTCGGTGCCGCAGGTGCTCCGGGCACAGAGCGCGGCCGGCAAGACGAGACCTGCTGGCAAGATGAGTTTTAAGCTCGGAGTAGCCGTGCTCTCCTCGTCTGCAGAGTAGCGAGAGAGGAAATAATGAGCAATGAGGAGCGCTGGTATATTTTGAAAGCGGGTAAAACAACCCAACCCACACTCTAGTGCTTACTCCCTCCGCATCAGCCAGCAGTGAGTTACTGTGCTTATTATCTCCTTCGGCCAGACAATAGCAGTCAGGCTGAGAAACTTCTACCTCAAACTGTGCATATTGTACAGGGGAATGAACGGACCATGTTTATATTAAACAGCGTATCTACATACCACTAATAGGTTTTTCTGACAAGGGACGGGGAGGGGGGGGCGAGGAACCTTCTGCAGCTTGTTCATTGTAATTACAGATGAACGGGGGGAGGGGGGAGAATCCTGGCAACAAAAATTTACTGCACATGTTGTTTTTTTTTAAAATGGCGACAAAGTCGTTTTTTGCACAGCGTTAAAGAGTTGTAAAGTTATTTGAAGATATTACTTGCACACACATACACACATGCAGATTGAAAAGGAAACGGAGGTTTGAGTAACACCGACCCTGAACCTGATTTCTGTTTTTGTCTGATCTGTTATAGTTTTATTGAGAGAGTGACTTTTTTAATATTATTTTTTGAAGGTACTGTAAATATATCCATATTATAAATTAAAATATCTTAAGAGACTTTTTTATTTTTATTTCCAAATGCCCACGTGAATCTGCTGTTATTTTAGCACTTGTGTGTCATTTCCATTTTCCTCTCTGTGTGTGTTTTATAACATATTTATACTTTGGTGCAATTTACTACTGTGTAAGTAATTGGTCTATGTGCAATAAATACCATTGCAGCACAAGCAAGTGTGTCTCTATAGGTTTTGAAACAATACCTACCTATAATGGGAAGAACAGCATTTGTTTTTCTCCAAAGATGGCTCAGATTACCAATACAACTTGATCTAATGGCTTTTCCTGACACAGCATTGTAAAAAACCTGTTTGAAACCCAGTATGGTTGTGTTCCTGTTGCACTGAGGTCCAGTGACTTCCCTTATTAATGGGAAAAAATTAATGGCTAAATTAATGGCTAAAGACAAGGTGTTTCCAGTCTGATAATGAATACTCATTTTCTTGAACTATTCCTTTCTGGAATATATTCTTCTCTGTTTTTTTCCTTTTTTTTTCTTTTTTTTTTTCTTTTTTTTTGGCTTTTGTTGTTGCTGTTGTAGGAGTACATGGCTGGGAGTCAGGAGACCAGAATATTTAAGATTACAGGGGACATTTCATTTGAAAGCTTAAAATGGTCTTGAGTAGAAAGAATCTCTTTAAGCATTACATGCCACCCCAGAAGTAAGTCCACCTCATGCTGACAGCAAGCCTGATCCTGCCCAAGCAGGTCATGATAACTGAATGTTATATTTTTAATTGATCTAAGTAAGGAGTTACAGTGAACAGAAGTGCTGCAGTTTTATGTCCGTGCTCCGAAAGATTGTCCTCCTTTATTGCTTTATGAAGGTGTGCTCTATCCTTGTGGTTTCATAAAGTTTTTCATTACTGAAATTAATACATGGCAGACAGAGCAACAAAAAGACAGCGCGGAATAAAAGTGAAGTAATTTTTAGCTTTATTAAACTCAGGAGCACAGTTTAATTAAATAGCAGCTCCTAGGAACAGCACTTCCCAAAGTGAGTTCTTCAGGGTGGTGGCTCACACTTTGTTTTGGAAACCAGTTGTTCATTTTTCTTTGTTTTCAAAGTTAAGGAATTTGTCCTTTGCAATTTCTAATGTATTTTCGGGGGGGGGAGGGGTGTGGAAACAGTTACTCTCTTTATGCAAAGACAAAATAAGGGGACTGGGGAAGTAAATAATACTTTTCCATTGATGTTACTGGAGTTTGATGTGAGCTAAAGTTAATGGTGTCTTCCTTGATAACAGTGAAATGGACTCCTTAAAATGCTGGGGTGGCATCAGATCAGGAGCTAAGTGAAATGGGCTCTGCCACTCTGCCACCAAATGATTTCTTAAAAAAACCAATCTGGTTTTATCTTTGATTACAGCAAACACAACAGGACCAAAAGAGTTCACTGGATGGCGATGTCTGATGCCAGCAACTGCAGCAAGATGTTGGCTGTGCATGTCTGGGATGGGATGGGATGGGATGGGATGGGATGGGATGGGATGGGATGGGATGGGATGGGATGGGATGGGATGGGATGGGATGGGATGGGATGGGGAGACAGTGCTGCTCTCCCTGTGCACAGTGTGGATCACAGAGCCAGGGCAGGGCCAGGTCCCTGTCTGCTAGGTAGAGCAGGACAGGATACCAGCACCTGGCTGGGAACTGAAGTGGCTGTCAAGCCCTCATCCTCAGCAGGGTGCTGGATCCTGAGGAAGCACAGTGCCTACTGCATGGAGCAGGACAGCCTAATGGACTTGGCTCTTCATCTCATAAATCAGTTCACATACTCAGTTTTAACTATCCAAACACTCCTGTCCTTAGACTTTAAAAAGTGGTGACAATTTTGCCTCAACAGGGTCCAACTTAGGTGGGAAATTTATGGCCAGACCTTGCTCTGCTTGCCCTGCTGAAGAACTCTGCTGGGTGATACATCTCCTGGACAAGTGTAATGGCACTGAGGTGGGATGAGTTTAGCCCACTGACCTCAGAAGGGCCAGCTGTGTCAGCAAAGCAGTCAGGATTCATCTGCTGCTGAATTTTTGCCAGTTGAGGACCTGCTGGAAGAGCCTGGAGGCTGACACGTTGAGTCCCTTCATAGACAGCTGAAGTAATCCCACTGGCAGCCTGCACAGGGGATGCCAGTCCATCCTGCAAGGCGTGGAAAAGGCGGTGGCACAGTGACAGTGAGGACAGAGCAGGACATATGGCACACACGTGTGCAGGGAAGGGGAGGCTGCTGGCGAGCAGTCTGCTGTGGATCACACTCAGAACAGGCTGTTCTCTGCAGAGAAGAAGGATACTCTGAGAAGCGTTGTGGGGCAGCTGAAATACTCCGGAGGCAATGAGTCAAACACTCAGGATGAATATTTTTTTCTGACGAAAACCAGACATGGATTAGCAGTTGGAGCTGCAAGTCAGAAAGTGAAGGTGGTAGGCATGCGGCTGCACACGTACGTGGGCAGGAAAGCAACAGCAAAGAGCTGCAGGCCTGCAGGGAAGGGAGACACAGGTAAACCAGAAATCCGCTCAGAGAAAATGTCCTGCAGCTGCCAGGACCAGAATTATTTGGCGAGGATGCCTGGAGACTTCCACATGGAAGACGCCTGATTCTCCAAGGCGCCGGCCGCACTCTGAGCACTGTTTGCTCAGCACTTCTCAAAAGAAGGCTGCTTCTCTCCACGTGTTTAAATGGGAACAGATCAGGTTGAAGGACTGGATTCAGTTTTCTGTGTGCTCAGGGAAGTTGAGGCTGTTTCAGACATGCAGAAGGACTCCTCACCAGTGAGAGCTGTACAGAAGCCCTCCTGCAAATCTGCTGCGCTCTGAGACTGCAACCCTCAGCATCCACTGGCTGTAGCTCCAAGCAGCATGAAACTATGTGCAAAAAAGGTGGTTTATGATCTGAACTGTGCATTTGACAGCATCAGCTGGGTGTTTGAGTTGCTGCATACACTGGTTCTTATGCAGATGCTGCTTTCCCTCTTGGGTATCCACGTGTCCTCGACTATAAGGACAACTTCTTTATCAGCTTTTTTTTTTTTTTTCTTAAATCCTATCTGAGGCTGAGGTTTTAATAATAACTTTTAAGTGGCTATTTTGCAAACCTTCCTTGTGCTGCACACTTTCCTAATTTATTGTAATTTCCCGTCTGGTGGAGTGCACTTACTTCCTTTATGTAATGTATCAGCTGCAGGGCTGGAAATTGGGCAGCTATGAACTGAAGAAGAGCAGACTTTCATGGGGCCAAATGCGGTCAGGCATCATTGCCACCGGGAGCAGAATTTGACCTGATAATCTAATCTCATACGAGAGACTATCTCCAGAAAAGTATTGTTACCAACAGCAAATGACCTCTGCTAATGAAGCTGGAGCAATTAGTCCTATTTAAAGCTGACGGGGAAAATGTTAACTGCTAAACAGCAGTTAGTGCTGGATAGTTCAAATAATGAGTGTTTTGTTTGCTGGTGTGTGTTAGGTGATGTGTTGGGAAATAATTATCCTTTGACTAGCAGCCAGCTTTGTACTAATCAGAAAGGAGAAGTCATGTTCTGTTTGAAGGATTATACCTAAAAATAGTTCTGTTACCGCCACATCAACGAGCAAGATGAAGCAAATTCACAGCAATGTACACACCTTCCTAACGTTTCACTTTTCATCCTAAAAACTCATTGTTCAGCTGGGACTTTCTGTTTGATTGAGTCAAGAGCACTGATGTGATCTCCTGCAATAGCACTAAGCACACTCTCCCCAAGGAGCATTACCCTATGCACCACTGACTCGCTTTCAGACCCTGCCAAATTCCCAAACGCCCCAGGAGGAAGTAAGGACTCTTTCTCTTTGTATAAACAATCACACATAATGTAAGATCAACAATATTTGTGACAATTGTGTCGCAGGAGAAATCAATCTGCTTTTTTCTCTGAGATGTTAGTGTGCCAGCCCATCTGCGAGGAGCAGCCCATGGTAACAGCAGGGGATTTATCCCTGCAATTCAGTAACTCCAGCCTGTCAAACTCTGCTGGGAAGAGTGACCAAGATGGGAAAAGGATAAAAAAGGTGATGCTGGTGAGCAAACACAGGATTGTCAACGCAAAAAAGGAAAACTGGGGCATCTCTGGCCATGCCGTAGGTGTTGCCTTTTACTGGTAAAGTGTAGTTGGTTTGGAGAGGGATGCACCAGGCAGAGGCACTGTGGAAACACAGGTTAAGAAGTGTGAGAGGTGAGACATTCCAAATAGGACCATGCCACCAGAGTAATGGCAGCTGAAACATGCCCGAAACATTCCTAAAAGTTTTTCTTATTCTTTTTGGATAACAGCAGCAGACTAAAGCACACCTGAGCAGCTTTCAGCCGGTGTAAAGCCGCGCAGCTCTCTGGCCAGCCGCGGGCACATGGGACGCCCTCAGCATCTCCCCCCTGCTCTCCAGGTGGCTCCAACTGAGTTTCGTTGGGACTGGAACCATCCCCCAGCCTGGATTCACCCTCCTCCAGCGTGGTGCCAAGCGGGAGGTGCCCCGTGGCCTCGGGGGCAGGTGGTGCGGGGTGTGCCCGCGCTGCCCCGGCTGTGCCGGGCGTGCTGGCACTGCTGCCGGCCGTGCCCCTGCCCTGACTCATCCTCTGTCCTTCCAACCAGCCACAGAATCGGGCCGGCCGTGCTGCAGATGGAAGAGAGTTTGGGTTTGTTATGTAAACTGGCGATCAGCTTCCTGCTTCACCAAAACCAGCAGCTTGGTACTCACATCTGCTTCACAAGCTGACTTTTTTTCTTCCCTGCCCCACTTGGCATTAGCACCCAGCAGCACAAGTTTCTTTGTCTGTGCCCTGGCAGCTGTTTGAATCCAGGCATGGCCAGTACCAGGTGCTCGGCAGTGTCTGGGTTTGGTTGTACCCAGGATTGATGCTCAGAGTTAGTAATATTGGCTGCACCAGCGTGCAAAATTCCCAGACAAGTAGGAAATGACTCCTGACCTCCAGGTTCATAACCTAAAGGAGAAAACAGAAGCTTACCATTTGCAGACTTTTGCCATTGCCATGATTAGCAGAGCATCTCAGATGTAATGATGTACCTTTCCCATCTGATCCTGTGTAATGCACCGAATCCTGTTGTCCTTAATGAGATTAAATGAGGATTTTCTACCAGTTCAGTTCCTTAGCCATTAGCCACTGTTGTGTGTCTCTAGGCAGTGATGTACCTTTGCAGGCCTGGCCCAGTGTCTCTCTCAAAGCCGTGATATTTGGCTTCTTCCTACTAAAATTATTTTGATAATTGGTCTTAAGCTCATTGTCAAAATGCTTTGAAAGGCAGATCTGAGTGTATACACCAGAGGCAAACAGAGACACTAAAGAGCTCAAAATCCCAGCAGCTTCTAGGTGTATTAAATATTTCAGTGACCAACAAGTCATTTTGCAAGGCCAGGTGAGTGCTGCAGCCCCCTTAAAATCTGGAAGCTGCCCTCCCTCAGAGGGGGACCCTGCTTCTGTAAGGGACAATTGCAGGGACAGCACAATAGCTCATGACAAAAGATTTTTCCAGGTAGTAAAATTTTAACAGTGCTTTGTTGCCAAAATTTTGAGACCTCTTGTTAAGAAGAAGGAATTCCTGGTGGGGATTCCTGGAGGGGAAGGAAGAGCAGCGCTCAGGGTTAGAGTTTCTGTGTGCAGATGAAGAGCCCCGCACTGACTGCTCCAGCGAGGGTTACAGATGCTGCTGCACGCCCTGTGCAAGGCGTGGTGATGGACAAATGTCCCCAGGGACAGCTCTCAGTGCCCCCAGTCACCTCCCTCTGCTCCCTGTTGGGTGTATAATGTGTGCCCCTCTCACCTGCCCGTCGGGAGGGACCCAGAGGTGTCCTGAGACAAAAGGTGAGTGTCAGCCCCCGTCCCCCCGGGGCTCGCCACCCCCTCATTGTGCTGCGGAGGGAGGAGCGCTTCCTCTTGGACTGGAGCAGGTAAATTGGGAGATGTCCTACAAAGCTCCCATTGTTTCACAGCTCTCAGAGCCCGCCTTCAGCCAGGGGCGTTTTGTTTGTCTGTTCTTCCCCTAAATGCTCACTTGGGAGCCGTCAAATAAAATCTCAATTAGCTCACTTAGGACACGAAGGGCAGTGTGGGATGTGTTCGCTGGCAAGGCAGCTTTCCCTGGCAGCAGCTTTCCCTGGCAGCAGCTTTCCCTGGCAGCAGCGATCCCTGGCAGCAGCGATCCCTGGCAGCAGCGATCCCTGGCAGCAGCGATCCTCGCTGTGGGCACGGCAGGCAGCACGGGCGATGCGGGACCTGTTGCTCACACACAGCCCCGACTGAAGCATCGCTGGGACCCCGGCAGGTTCCCGTCGCCTGACTAGGACAGCCACACCGCCAGTGCATCCAGGCTGGATCAGGAACTCCTGATCTGCTCACAAAACACCTTGTGAAGAATAGTCGGGCTTTTTGGAGCTTTTAGCTAATATGCAGCACGAGGCAGCTGCTGCAGTAATTGCCAGTGATAACAGGTGTTGTAGCAGTGCTCTGAACCACCTTGAGAACATCCAGAGGAGAGGTTTTGTCCCTGTTTGACTGCCAGGTAGTTACCAGCAGTCTGGCAACAGGGTAGATGTCTGTCTGTGGTTTTCAGCATCAGCCCATCCAAGCCAGGGCTGGTGCTTGCCCCCTCAACTCTCATTGCATGTCCTGCTTCCCAGCCTGGCTCTGCTGCCTGTGCTGCTGCAGGGGCACTGGGCTCCTGTGGCTGGGAACCAGCCCTTCCAGACAAGGTGTGCTCCAGCTGACCCAGCAGGCTGCACGAACATGGGGAACAACTGGCACAGGGAGATGCAGAGTGATGGGTCAGGGATCATCTGTTTTGGCAGCAGCCTTGACTTGGATCCATCACTGTGATCACAAATCTCGTGTCCATTGGTGAGGCTGGAGAAGCTGAGTCCCAGACCAGCCCTCTCTGGCCCATTGTTTTGCTTGACCCGTGTTGGAAAAGAAGGACTCGCCACCCAAACCTTCCCTCCCTTTCAGAAGCTGCTCTGAATGTTCTATTCAGAGGCTTAGTGACTAAGCCATTAAGCTTCTCTCTGTATGTGAAAAGTCAAAATAAATTTAGTTTTTTACAAATACTGGTGCAATAGAAAAAAATTATTTAAGTCTGATTATTTCCAAGACCACAGCATGGGGCATGGGACAAAGTTTTGACAAAGACTGGGACCAGGGCAGCTGAAAGAGCAACTCATGTGGGTCACAGCACTAGACTGTCCTCAAATGCAAGAGGGTGACATGGCCACAAGCCAGGGACAGTGGAAAAATAACTTCCCAGGAAGAGCAGCTCTGTTTGCCCAGAGTGTGTGTATGAATCCCAACACTCACGGGCACCACTGAGCTCTTAGGGCCTTGTGAGCAATCCCCATCATGTGTGTCTGCTGGTGAATGATATTTAGCTGCTTTTATTCCTGCACACTTCACTTACGTGGGAGCAAGGAATGTGGTGATAAAAAGGCTGGAATGATTTCAGTGCTGGATAGTTTCCATTAATATATTTCTCGTTATATAACGCTGCCATCCCAGTACAAAATGCAGCAAGGTGCCTTTTAGGAAGGTGGAACTTTTCTACGTAGCTGTAATTGGGTAAGTGGGGTTATGGAGCAGGCTGGGCTTTGATCAGACAATTTTTAATTGCGCCGGATGTGTTTGAGATATTGCATGGTAGGAATTTCTTTGCCTTTATGTTACAAGGCACCTCATAAATTAAATGGGTGATGTTGTCAAATGCATGCCATTAGCACTCTGAGCAGATAATCCTTCCCGTGGCCTCATCGGACTCTATCTCAGGGCCTGTCTCCAGATAATGGCCTGGAAGAAGAACAATGGTGCTCCCAGGGGCCTCCACTCTTCAGTTCTGTGCTTCAGAGGAGAAAAATTATCATTATCTGCATGGCTCAAGCTCCCTTTGAAATGCAGTTATTTTTTACTCATATACTTCCAAGTATTTTTTACATTATATCAGTGAGAAACTTGAAACCCCCTTTGAGAAGAGAAAGATTTCCTGCAGCCCTACTACTAAAGAAAATGGATGGACCCAGTAGTAAAGTTCAATGACTTACTTAGCGTTAAATAAGAAAGAGAATAATGAATTGGATTCTGTGTGCCTGGTTTTCCTCTGCAGGGAGCAGCCAGGCTAATGGATTTTCATTGCCTTGTGCTTCTGTTCATCAGCCTAGGTGAGTTCAAAACACTAAAACACTCTTGCCTCTCTGTGTGCTCCTTTCCCTGCCCACTTGTCACAACTTCAAGTATTTGGAGAGTAGCAAACACATAGATTTGCTGCCCATCTTGACTGGTGAGGAAAACACAGGGTTAACCCCCTGCACCCCGTGATGACTTTTGGCTGCATGGGCATCTGTATTTTATGCCTGGTAGCTGCAAGTGGACAATTCTTTACCTAGGGTGGACACTGGTTTCCTACTATTATGAATTCAGGCTGAAACATCCTTCAAAAAAGGCATTATTTCCCCACTGGGTTCACCAAATATTTGTTGGGTCTCCAAACCCTCCTCGTTGTTTACAGGCTTTGCCAAACATGCCTTAGGGCTTTTACTGGGGAAGGAAGGGAGGTGGCGGAGGAGGAAACTATTACAAAGCAATTTAACATAAACAACTTTCTCCTGTAAACTCCTAACACGGCTTGGCAGGGAAGAGGTTAAAGTGAGGGGGTGAATGGGGAGAATCATTAGGGCAAAGCAATAAATGGCAAATTGGAAAGCCCAAGGAGAGACAGGGGGAAGAGATGAGCTGACCCTAAATGGGACCCTAAATGAACTCTGGCTTGCTGGAAGCCCTCTGCTGTTCTGACCTCGGGGTTTGGACCTGGTTCCTCCCTAAGGCATGCCAAAGCTGGGGGATGCTCAGACAGAAATCCTGCAGAACTGATTGGGAGTCGTATTTCAAAGGTGAACCTGAAAGGTTTCTACAGAGCCAGAAATTGCTACTTCCTGCCCCAAACCTTCTCTGGGTCTGCCAGCGCTGCCCAGAGCCAGGGCTCTGCTCTCTGCCCACTTGGAGCAGGATTTCCGTTTCCCTACCAGCCTTGGTGCCTCAGGCTTTGTGGTCTGTTTTTTGTCTGAATGGGAAATGCATAATGACAAACTGTTTAAACAACTTATGGTACAAGGAAACTTGCTGGAGTAAAGTACAGGACTCTAATTTATTTCCAAGGAAGTGATGCACCCTCCTAAAGCACTCCACTCAAGCACTGCAGTTCGAAGTTGCAGGTTAATTGCTGGCCATCCTCAGTGCTGCTTGCAGCCCTCATTTAGGTTGGTACTCAGGCACAGCTGAATGCCTGAGGTTCAGGGAAGGTCTGGCTGCTAGGGCTGTCCTGGCTGTTGGTTTGCTTGTGTGGGTAATTCTGGTCATCCTGGTGCTGGGGAAGGAAAGCCCAGGAACCACAAAAGCCACGGAGGAATTCTCTTGTTCTATTTCCAGCCCTGCTTTTTAAGACACAAAGGGCTTCAGATCAGATGCATTTCTGAAGCTTATCTGTGTGAATATTTCAGTGCTTATCCAAGCAGAACAAAAACCTTCAAACCTTCTGAGGTCTATCCATCAAGAGCCTTATCTTCCCATGTCACAATTTGGCTCCTGGCTGCTGCTGCTTGGAGCCTCCTGCCACCAGCTTCCCATCTCCCCTCTCTGTGCTACTCCACAGCATTTTCCAGAGTCACCCTGTGGTCACAGACTCCCTGCCACTTCAGGGATGGCTCTGCATTGCATGCAGGAGCAGCAGACCTGTACTGCTGCATGCTCTGCAGCCAGCCAGCATCCTGATGGACTGCAATTGTGCTGCTGTGTCACAGCCCATCGTCTGCATCCCCCACACACACTTACAGAGTCTGGGATGTGGCCAGAGCCACGGCTAGAGCAGAGCACACTGACTCTGCCTGGCCCCAGCAATGGAGAACATTTGTCTATTTTTTATGGGATATTAATGAGGTTTGGATGAAGGAATGCTGTCTCCTCTGTCTGATGTTCCAAGACTGAAATATCCAAGGAGAATATTTCTGATCCTCTCCCACCTGGAAGCTGCCAGTCCCCTCTGGCAGAGGCACCACTGCCATGGGGCTGCTGCTTGGAGATCTCAAGAAGCACCTTAAAAACCCAGGGAGGCTCCACCCCTTGGTAGCTGAGCATGGTACCTGAGGCACTGGGAAGCACCAGGAGCATGGCAAGAACACAGGAGAGCCACAGCATCATCAGCCATGTGGAAATTCCTGGCCAGGGAAAACAGCTGCACTGTCAGACTTAATGCCCAGTTTATGCCCTGCGTTACTGAGCCAGGAGAGTCTCTGCAGTGCCTTGTGCTTGGTACCAGGGCCACAGGACTTCTCTTGCTTTGAAGCTGAGCTGGCACAAGAAGTTGTCTGCAGCCATCCTGTCAAAGCCATGGCCAAAAACAACAGGGTGCAGACTTTGGAAAGAGCCACCCATCCACGGTGTGACTGATTTAAACTGGGGGCCTGGCTGGCTCAGGGCTTGAGAACAGCTTTCATGCAGGTCAGAGGTTGAAATCCTGTCGACCACGGTGGGGATCAGAGACCTTTGCTGCTTGATGCTGCCTGGACTCAGCCCAGATGTAGAAAGCTTTAGCCTTGGGGTGGCCTTTTCCAACAGGGAACATTTTCCTATGGTCCTTTTCACAAGAGACTCTGATGTGTGGGTTGTTATTGCTGTCCTCCCTGTGGTTTTAATTATTTTCTCTGTTTTGATAGTCAGAGGGGTAAAGCTAATGACCATGTCATATAAAACAATGAATTTGTCTCAATAACAAGAGGATAAACGTACTTTTTATACTGTGGTGTATGATAAGCTATTTATAAATTTCATATCACTTCTGGATCATAGTCAGAGTTTAAAATAAAGTTTTAATTTAACCATAGCTTTCCAGTGTTGACAGATACGATAAATATATTTTTGTTTCAATAAAACCTAATTTCAGCAGTGTTTTGCAAAAAATCATTAGAAGCTAAGGATTATTTCCCTGGTCTTTTTGCTTTGTTTTTCTCCATGTTCCAGTGTTTAGTTTAATGTTACATTCCATTGTAGAAAAAAAATTGTGTCTGTAGCAATTTGCTCTCCAAGGCCTCTGCTTAAGGGATGGAAGGATTTTTCTGGAGCAGACTGATGGAGAGAGGTGTCAGCTCATGTCACAGAGGCCTTGGGGCAGCTGCTGCTCCTCTCTGAGGCAGAACCAGCCCTCAGGGCACTGCTGCAAAGCCCACTGGCAATTTCACAGTGATTGAGCAAACCTTGGTATTTCAGGTGACCCCACAAGAGAGCCAAGAGGGCACAGTGGGGCAGGTTTAATGTCTGGAAGGTGAGTTTGAGACACAAGTCCTCCATCTACAGGAGGGTTTGCATTCCTGTTGCATCCACTGATGAGCTGAGTCCCTTCAAAATTTTTCTGGACCTGCTCCAGTTTTCTTGCTTCCCCATGTAAACAGCTTTGAGGAAGATGTCTTTTTCTGCAATCAATCATTTTCATCCTGCAGTAAATAGCTCTTACATCAGCTGCCATTGTGTTGTGGATGTAAATGCAGCACAGCAGAGCCCTACCATGTTGTGAGGTGAGTGGGTCAGATGCTGTGCTGGAACAACAAAAACACAAGGAACGTTGAGCAGGGAAAACAGCTTGTTTTTAAAGTGTTTTAAAGCTGCTGTCTCTCTTCTCAACCCTGCAGTTTACAGCCCATCCTTCTCATGCTGCCTCCCTGTTAGGCAGACAAACAAGAGATGAAGCTGTTTGGAGAGCAAGTCCAAGTGCTGCAGACATGCAAACACTGACACTTGTATCTGTATGGACTGGCCTTTGTCTGTGAGGAGCTTCCAGAGGCTGAAAACACCCAGCAAAGGGGCATGCAGAAGGGGAGAGAGGCCTTCTTCTGGTGGGCTGCCGTGTCACTCAGGCTGCTTTCAGGGTGACACCCAGAGGACGTCACTGATGCAGCCAGCTATGATAATCCTTTCAGTGGGAACAGGTGCTGGGGGATAATCCTGCTGTTTCCCTTGGTTATGGCTCTCTTCAGTCACTAGAACAGAACAAACAGGATTATCACAGCAGTGATTCAGGAGGTGAAGTTTTTTGGTGCCACATGCCCAGGGCTCTGTGGTTTGTTTCAGAGGGAGGTGCTGGCTTTGCAGAGCAGCCTGAGGGCAGGGGAGGGCAGGTGGGCTTGGCTGGCTGCTCCTGAGGCTCTCACTCAGACCTGCCCCCCAGGAACCAGGGCTGAACCCCAGAGGCAAAGCTTCTGCTCTCCACAGCTCTCCTAGGAAGATGCCTTCCCCAGAATCCCAGATGTCTGTGGGATGGACACTGCCCAGCTCCCAAAACCTAGCTGGGCCATGGCAGAGGAGCTGGGGGAGGACAAGGGGTGGCAGCTCAGCCTGGGCTGCCAGATTTTCTCTATCCAGGAAGGTTTGAGGCACTACAGACACCCTGGGCGCTCACAGTGACCCAGCCTGTCCTGTCTCTGTGAACTCTGGTAGTTTGGGAAAGCACAAGAAAATGTTCTTCAACTTCATTCTTCTTTGGCCAAGCTCTGTGAAACTTCAGAGCAGCTCTGTGCCTGTGTGAGTGCAGGCTTCATGCTTCCTGAAGACTTTAATGTATGGGCAGGTTTTGTTTTGAATCCCTGGAGTGCCGCACTCCTCCATCCCCTCTCAGCCCAGCTCCACTGCTCTTAGGCCAGCCTGTACCCTGGTGACTGTCCTTGCCATGCAAAGCCAGTGCCTCTCTGTTCCTTTCACCACTTTTTGCTTTGCTGATAACAACCCCTGACCCCCCCGTGAGATTCCCTTCTCCAGCAGCGAAGGAAAGGCACGTGAGGTTCTTGGAATCAGCCTTCACTGAGCCTCTGTGCACAGACACCTGCTCCCCACTACTGCTTTGCTTCAGGACTTCCCTGACCCCTGATTTCAGCAGCAGCAAAGCAACTGATCTTGGCTTCATGGTTTTGTGGCAATCTGGGCCCAAAGCTGTTTTAAATGGCAAATTCAAGGTAAACATTTGTGTGCAGCACATGGACACTGACCTGCAGGAATGGGAACCAGGGACGTGCAGATCAGGAACGGCTGTTAAAGCTCCAGCTTGCAGTCCTGCTGATAAGGCAAGTTTCCAAGAAATTGCCCAGCCCTTAAATTCTAGAAGCTCTCTCTTCTCAGGTCAACAACCTTCTATGGGCTGAATCCTGGTGTCACTGCACAAGCAAACACGGGCCAGGCAGGACCTTCTGCAGAGGGTAAAAAACAGAGAACCTCTGTTGCTAAGAAGGGGTCCAGGCACTCTCTGGCATAGGAAACCAAAACACAGAATGAGAAGCACATTGCTAACTCTGGTAGTTTGGGAGAGCACAAGAAGGTGTCCTTCAGCTTCTTCTTTGCCTGAGAGGGGATGAAGGTGGTGTGAGCTGAGCTGCTGCTCTCCCTATGCCAGCAGTGGCTGCAGTGCTGCCACATTTGGGCTCCCCCCAAGGTCTCCCCCCTTCTGGAGGAGCCCTCCACCAGCTCTGCACCCAGGCTGCTCCAGCACCCTCTCCCCTGCAGCTCCACACCCTGCTTTTCACCAGCTTTAACTTCAGACATGAAAAAAGGCTCTTTGGAGAGCAGATTTTCCACAGCATCCCACAGCTCCTTTAGGAAAATGTTCAGTGTGGCTCCAGTGGGAGCAGAGGCAGGGCTGATTAGACACAGTAGTTTGGCTCCTTCATTTCATGGGGATATTTTAAAATACATTATGCAGGTGCAGGAGTTGACACAACAGAGCTTGCACTGTGCTAGAGTTTGTCCAGCTTGTGTGTAAACACAAGTCCCCTTTTCAAACTCTTAGGAGTTGTTTCATAAACACAAAATACTTCACTTAATTTCCAAACCACGTGGGGTTTCCTCAGCAGGGCCGGTGGTGGAGGACACAGCCCTAGCCCTGTGTCCTGCAGAGCAGCTCCAGGTCCCTGCCAGGGCTGGCAGCAGAGCCAGGCAGAGGCTTCCACCTGCTGGGCCCTCCTGGGTGGCTGCTGCTCAGAACCTCTGCCACTGGCTGCTGGCAGGGACACTGTGCATGGCACAAACCCCTCTGGCCAGCCCTGTGCCACTGACAGAGCTCTGGACATGGAAGCCTTGTCAACAGAGAGGATGCTTAGTCAGTAGCTTTGGGCACCTGACCTGTTTCTTGCTCATTTTATGTCTTCCAGAGTCTGTTTCTCTTCCTTACTGACCTCACAGAACAGGGTCATCTTTTAGAGCTGAGGCAGATTGCTAGAATTTTGCTGAATTGGGGAACCTGTTATTTCCCCATCGAAACTTGCTCCTACCAAAAACCAAAATGACTCCTGCAGCAGTCCTTAGAAAGGGGGAATAAAATTCATGTATACAGGATGGGCACATGCCTGAATTTGTGTGGGATCCCACACTTGCACGGGGAGTCTGGAAAGCCTTCATGGGAAATACCCTTGAGTGTTGAAGGCTCCCCACAGGACATGGTGGCAGCACACAGCCCCAGCAGTGTCACTGTGCAGGCAGCACTCCCGAGCAGCCAGCTCAGGTCACAGGGCTGCTCCTTCTGTGAGGGTGCAGAGCCTGGCCTGGGCAATCCAGCAAACCCAGGGTCGTGTTTGTCCCTCTCAGATGAATTCTGGAGCTCACCCTGACTCCTGCAGCCTTGAGATTCAGGAACTTGGCACCTCTGCTGGATGGGCCCTTTGTAGGTCTTGCAGTGCTGAGCACTCACTGCTGCCAACTTCTCCAAGGGCCTCGTGATGCTGCAGCACAACTCTGAGGCAGAGACTCTGGTTTTGCACCAAGCACACTGAATGCTATTGACACAGTTTCTTGATTTAGCCTTTTTTGCTTGAGCTACTCTACCCAGCTGCCCTGAGCCTCAACAGGGCATGCTGGCTTGCACCTACAACGCATCAGGCTTCATCTTCCCAGTTAGCCAGGCTCTGGGAAAGTCACTGGAAGGACTCCAGTGGCTTCAAAATAGGAGTTGACTCATGCCCCATGAGATCAAAACAAAATGTCTCTGCATATGAAAAAATATTATGGAAACTGCATCGTTCATGCACGAAAGCTGCATTTCAAATTTATCATATAAAATACATAACATTGTAAGTGGAAAGAAAAACTGCACACGGCCTGGTGTGCATGAAAATTATTGGCATGTGAAAATGTCTCTTCCCATAAACACAGCTGAGGTCTGGTACACAAGGAGGCATCCAAAACGGGGAAGCTTGGTCCCTTTCTGCTCTTCTTCAAAACTCCCCCTTTCTGTAGGAGTAATTAACTTCTAGATTGATCCCTTGTATTGTCAAGAGTGATCCAGAGCAAAGCTTATGATGAAGTGATCATTTTGAGGCGATGTAGCAGCTATTTCAGAGCCTCACAGAACAGCAGCAGCACCTGAGACCTCTGCCTGGGACTGAGGTGGGTGCTCAGAGCACCCCACGGCCAGGCTGCAGCACTTGGCTCACTCAGGTCTTTGTGGGAGGTCTGAATCTGGGGTCAAATCCCACTCCCCTGGAGCTGGCCAGGACGTGGCCGTGGTGCCCAGCATTGCAGAGTCCCTGTGATTCCCTCAGTCGACACCTGCAGCTTGATTGCATCCCAGCAAGAGCTGATTGCCATGGTCCAGGGAGCAGGATTTAGCATATCACCTTGAGGAAATGAGCAGAGGATGGCTCTGCAGGCACAGCAAATGTAACTCTGAGGAAAAAAATGAATTAATGTGGGTATTAACCAGCAATTTGTCATACAGCCTCTAGAGTCAGCTTCTGATGCTGTGAAGTGTGCTGTGAAAAGCTGTGGATGCTTCTGTACCTCCTCTGGCTTCTCTGAAGCTCTTCAGCACTGGGAGCAGGTGGACACCACCAAGCCTGTTCACTGCTCAGCAATGGGAGAAGCCAGGATGAACACCGCAGCTGCTGCTGCTCTCCCCCCTCTGTGCAGGGGCCATGGGGCAGGCTGCAGCTCAGCCTTTCCCTCTGTGCCACACTTCCCTCCCTGGGCAGGAGCACCAGGGGCTGGCTGAGGGCACTGCAGAGGTGCTGTCTGTCCCCTCCTGGGCTGGACCTGACAGACTTTCCATTTATCACTTTCCCTGTGACACCCCTGTGGCAGAAGGATCCCACCACACACCCTGCAGCAGCTGGGCCTGAGTGCAAACACAGTCAGGGTTCCAGGGACCCAGAGAGCCCAGTGAATGACCCACCTGCACCATTTGTCCACTACTGCCACCAAGTTACCCATTTTTTCCCCAGATCACATGCAGTTCAGCACAGCCAGCCACACTGGGCAGGCCCATCACTAATCCCCACGCCTACAGAGAACAAGAGCTGTGAGGTGGCTGAGAGGACTTCTGGCTCTCATGGCCTCCTGCCTCCATGTTATGGGGTGACTCTGGAATATCCCTCAGCTAACTGGGCTGTACTGGCTCCCTGCCTGACTGACCCCCAGCTGACATCAGGAGACATCCAGCTGCGATGACTAAACTCTTCTTACATTCCAGAAACCCAAAAAATAAATGTTTCTTGAAAATAAGCTGGTGTTTTGTTCTGGGAAATGAGCAAAGCATCTTCCTGGTCGCTTGTGTGCAGAGGGCAGAGCCTCACAAGGACCAGCAGGGCACCAGGCAGTAACACCAGCATCTTGCTCGCCTGCCCTCCCAGCTCTCCTCTCCTCCTTTGATGGGTTTGGAATGAGCTCTGGAGGTCCAACTGCGGAGAGTAATGATGTGTGAAAGCTCACTTTCATTTTTCACTCTACTTTTTTGGAAGGTGGAACATTTTAGAGTTGACAGTACCATGCTAAAGCCATATGAGGCAAGTAACTATTTTTAACCAGATGGAGGCTATCTGAGAGTCTACTGCTGAATCATTTCAAAGGAGGAAGAAATCATGGAATCCAAATGTAGCCGTGGGAGGGATGGGGGCAGGAAGGCTTTTATCACACACTTATTCCAATAACTGTCCAACTGCTTCAAAACTTATGATGGCCACTTAACTGAAAATGCCTGTGGGGTCACTTCAAGTAGTGGCTGCATTTTACAGAATGCTCCTGCTCTGAGAGAGAGGCAGATCCTCAGGTTAGAGCAGCTTGAGAGGCTCCCTGGGCTCACCAACTGCCTTTGCACCCTACACCAGGCTCTGAGCCTTGCCCATCTTGGCACTGCCCTTCTCTCTGAGCCCCCATCACCACACAGCTGGGTGCAAGGTGCTCAACTCTTCTGGTGCCACAGCCTGGGGAAAGGGCAGAGAAGAGGAGAAAGGGCAGGCTCAGCCCTGATCTATGTGTCCTTCCTGCTGACAGTGAAAAGCACTGCCTCTGCCTCCCCTGCCCCTTCCAGCACTGAGGTGGCACTCCAAATAACGAGAGTTTGCCAGTGAAATTGGCCTTGTGGATAAACTGAGGAATCTTCATCACATTTCCTTTATCAGACACATCTCAGACGTGCAACAACAGGCCTTTCTCACTGCAGCCATGGACCAAGGCAGCCCCTCACACAGAGAAGGGGCAGGAAGTACAACTGAGTTACAGCTGCCTGACAGGCCATGACCCAAACCATGTTAGAAGCCTCTCACGCTGTGTGTGTGAATTAATGCACAGCCTATTTATAGGCACTCAGAGCACAAGGCTGGTAACCACACACATGATGTTTGGCTTTGTGCTGGTTTGTTAAGCTCCATTGCAGGTGCATTGACTGGTCCCATGTAGGAATGTGGCACTGCTTGGGCACAGAGTGGTGCCAGAACAAGGGCTGGGAGGAACATTTCTGCATTCAACTCCAGCAAAAGCAAGGCTTTGTGGTCTGCAACGTTTTCTCACTTTGCAATGGGAAACCAAACCTCCTTCCCTGACCAAGTGTAGTACTTAGCCACCAGCCTTTCTTCTCAGTATCACTGAAATCATGGGTGGGACACTTGTCCTTAGCCCTCTCTAGACCAGCCTCTTGTCTCTGGTTTCCCAAAATCTGCTGCTCCTGGGATCTCTGCTTTGAGAACAAATGTCAAGCCCTGTCCTGTCTTTGCACTTCAGCATGGCTGGGGCAGAGTGTGCAGAGATGACACCAAGGCATTGTGAAGTGCCATGTCTGCTTGTCACGCAACAAAACATGTCTCTTACTTTTGTGGAGACAGAAAAGTTCAAATGAACTTTCTCTTCCAAGCCATCCATATCATCTACAGAAGGAATGTTGCACACTTAGCTCCCAACTCAGTGGCACTTCAAATGAGGAGCATATTGGCCATGGTAGGTAGGCTGCAGCTCTCCCCAGTGTCTGCTGCACTGAAATTGCCTCTGCAAACATCCTAAATGTGAGCTGTGACACCAGGTGGACATTCTGGCTGCAAAGACCCAAGCAAATTCAGCCAAAGGGTCTGGGTACATTCCCTTTAAAAAGCCATTAGGGTCAGCATCTTCAGCATGGGGAGTGGAGTTCAGGATAAATGGTCTTGAAACTCAATATTATTAAGAGCAATTATGAAGTGAGAGGGACAGAGCAGGGTCTGCTGCTACCTCCAAACACCTCTGCACAACACCCAGGGCACTGCACAGCCCAGCTCCACCCTGGCTGGTCACTGCTGTCCCAGCAGCTGTCACCCTGTGGCTTTGCTCTTGCCGTGCAGTGAGCAGCAGTGAGCAGCAAGGCTTGCATTGCTCCCCGTAATGTCAAATGCAGTGCAAGCAGCTGAGCTCACGTGTGGGCTGTGGGGCTGTGGAAAGAGGAGACTTGCATCTCCTATGGAATTTGGCGCTCACTTGGGATCCCCATCCATGGAGAAGCTCACAACTGCCCTTCCAGATGCTCCTCTTCTCCTTTTTTCTGGTTATTTCTGATCTCCCCCTCCTCTTGAGCAGGGCTGTGGGGAGAGGGTGGCTCCCTGCTCTGTGTCAGCCCACCCAGGCAGGGCACACCCCAGCCTGGTGCCAAGCTGACCTGGGCCTTTGGCTTGAGGAGACATGTGGCTGAGCTGGTGTCACTGGACTGGCATCCAGCATACTCACACTTGCACACCACATGTGGCTTGTCCCATCCCTGCCCCTGCAATCTTGAGGAATGGGGACTGACACGTGGTATTTTCCAGAAAGCAATCTCCTCAAGTCGAATTAATTCTGTGATTTCCAGGTGCTTCCTCCTCCGCACAACTGATGAAGACTTCCTGAAGCTAACGGCCAAAGCTGCTCAAAACCAGGACATTTAAATTATTCTTTTGTTCTTGGGGACTTTCTGTAGCCTTATGACTCTGGGTGCTACTTCTTTATCACTCGCAGACCTGTTGGTCCCAAAGCTGCCAGCAAAGAGGCATTTTACGGGGAAGAGGTGGGCAGGGGAGGAAGTGGCTTGTCTGTGGGTTTGAGCCTGAGGGGAGGCTCCACTGAGAGCTCTTTGCAAGAGCCTCCCTGCAGAGCTGCTGTCTGGGTGTGGGGTGAGGGCAGTGCTGTGAGTCCAGCCTGGGGTCCACCACAAATGACCTCAAATGAGCCTGCGGCTGCATCCCACTGTGTGAGGGTGAGGCCAGCAGTGACCAGGGGACCCTGAGGATGTGGTAACTGAAGGTTGTGTTTAAAGGCACCAGATGACCTCTCCTTCCCAGTTTGAGGGGGTGCCTCCTGAGTAGGATGTTTGCATTTGAGCAACACTCACTGCATCCTGTAGGTTCTCTGCATTGAGAGGAACTGAGATTTTCGTGGGAACACCTTGTGTTGTCCACCTATTTCCTCTCTCCCACTTATCAGGGGTGGTATCATGCTGCTTATGTTAAAGTCTAAAGTACAGATGAAGCTGTGAAGCATGAACAATAAATGCTACTCATCAGTAGATACCCCAGAACATCCCATTAATAAGGAGCAATGGGTAAATAAAATGCCTTTTACTCCCTGTTCGAGAAATTTTCATTCACTGCTTTTTAGCATAATATAGAGCCAGAATGCTTTTATTTTTGTGTGGATTTGCATTTTCTCATGGCTATTCTATAACCTGGGTGCATTGCCATTATAAATAGTGTTGGCATCACAACATTTCCATAGCCTGTAAAACACATGGAGCAGAAATCTAGAGAAAATACCCCACACCTGCCTCCCACCTGCAGTGCGACCACCAGCACTCATCTTACGGGTACAACCCCTCCTGACACAGATCTCAAAGATCCCTTGGTGAAGTGTATTTCTTCTTTTTTCAAAAAATGCTAAGCATTTCCTTATCCAGCTTTTCATCTGAGCAGGAGGCAGTGTCCTGGTGCTGAGCTGCAGCTTTCTTGCCTGGCCCTGCTCATCAGGCGGGTCTGTCCTAGTGCGGTTTTTAAATGTGGTGGATTTCAACGAACTAGTTTAAAATGTACAAACCTGAACATGCAGTCTTTGTGGTGACAGCAGTATTGCCCCTAAGGGACAGGCCTGGTTGATGCTTTCAGTGAGGTCAAGTCACTGGTTTTACTTGTGCCTGCACTTGTGCCCTTGCCTGCCTGCCAGCGGGGAGGTCGACACCCCTGTTACACAAGCAAATGTCATCGGTGTTTTCCTTCTTGATTGTTCTGCGTGTAATTTGGATTCCACGAGCGGCACTCAGCTTATGTCATTGCATCATTTTAATGGTGTTTTTCTTGGCTGCAGGTTTGATTTTCTTGGCGTTGCAGTCAGGGCATCTCTGCAGACACGGACACTCGAGAGCTGCGCACGGCGCTTTCCCTTTCGCACACCTTGTGCTCGCCCCTGCAAAACCAAACTGCAAAGGATTGGCTTTGCAATTCCTCCCTTGCCCCTTCACAATGGCCAACACACTCCTCTGCCCCTTTCATTTTCATGTATCAGTGCTTGGATTAAAGTTGTTGCTGCACTACATGAAATCTTTAAAGTTTTCATTATGATAGCAGTGCCTAGAAGATGCCTGCAAGGATCAGGAAGAATTTGTTCTGCACAGGCAAAACCCAACACTCCTGGTCATCAAGTGCTTCTAACCTTCTAACCTTCACGTGGGACAACAAAGGGGTAAGGACAGGAAAATAGGATCATCAGGAAATGATGATGCAACATTACCCATCATGATAGATGCGTATGCTTGGCACCAGCCATTTTCAGACTTTTGTCAGCAGCTGTGCAAAGGGTTTTCAGAGTAACTCAGAAGGATATCTAGGTACTTTTGAGTGGTCACATTTTGCTTGTCCTTTTCTGGATGCACATCTTCCCATGAGAATGAGCTTGGGATTGTATCTTTCTCTGGGCCATTTAGCAAAGCCACTCCTTATTCCTGGTAGTTCTGCTTTCAAGGTATCTCCAGCAACACAGGTATCCTAAAACAGTAGTGCAGGGCTCTTGATGGATTCATGCAAACCCTCAAGTTCTTTATTCCCGGTACTGTTGTAACACAATTTCCCCTTTCTTGTATGAGCTGACAGTCAAATCATACATGTATGTTTTCCCAGTTGAGAGCTGTGTTTTCTTATATATTACCAATTATATTTCTTGCTGGTGGTGTTTGTAAAAGAAAAACAAAGCAATCACACACACACACCCCCAACAATCTTTTTCTCCTCTAAACCCATCAGAAGTTAGATTCTGCTTTTTCCTTCCCTCTCACCCTGCTCATGCATTTCTACTTCTGTGCTCTCTGCCCAGGATTGGTTCCTGCACTGCTCTGTGTCCTGCTCCTTGGGGGAAACGTGATGTCAGGAATCACAAAGCTGAGTGAGGTCTGGCAGGGGCTGGGGTCCCTGGCTCCCACACAGGCACTGAACTCCCAGAAGCATGGAGAAGAAAGAGGGAAAGGGAAAATTGATGGGGCTGCAAGCTGACACACAGACCAGAACAGGCAGATGCTTCCCAGAAGGAACCTCCAAAGTAAATACAATTGTGCAAGTCAATTCTGTGCCACGTTTGCAAAGAGAGACTTTTCTGTTTCTCTTTCATATATAGCCACTCAGAAATGCATGTTTGGATGCCCCAGGGTTGAACAAAGAGAAGTTAAGATCATGCTGTCAGCTGCACTCCAGATCTGGGCACGCAGCACCCTGAGCACATTCTGCAGAGGAGAAGGAAAGCTGTGACACTCCAAGAGCAAGTAGGGTTTGCTCTTGTGCCAGGATGGCCTTTCTAAAAAAACCACTTCTCTTTTTCCCCCATCCCTCAGTCTTTAGCCAGCTAGCCAGTTTCCTTCCTCTCCCCTGTATGTTGATTTTAGGCCTTTTGCAGGGACAAGCAGCATCCCCGAGGAGAAGGACTTGGGGGTGCTGGTCGGTGAGAAGCTCAGTGTGAGCTGGCAGTGTGTGCTGGCAGCCCAGAAAGCCAATCATGTCCTGGGCTGCATCCACAGGAGCATGGCCAGCAGGCCAGATTCTCCTCCTCTGCTCCACTCTGGCAAGACCCCATCTGGAGGGCTGCATCCACCTCTGGGGAACCAGCAGAAGAAAAATGAGGGACCCATTGGAGAAAGTTCAGAAGAGGACAACAAAGAGGGCTGGACACCTCTGCTATGAATACAGGTTGAAAGAGTTGGGGCTGTTCAGCCTGCAGAAGAGAAGGCTGCAGGGAGAACTTGCAGCACTTTCCAGTACCTAAGGGGGCTAAAGAGATGGAGAGGGACTTTTTACTAATTTTTATTAGTAAAATAAATATTTATTATATCATATCATATTATTATAAATATTATTATAAATATTTATTGTAGGACAGGGGGGAATGGCTTCAAACTGAAAGAGTGCAGGTTTTGTTAGATATTAAGAAGAAACTCTTTACTGCAAGGTTGATGAGGCACTGACACAAATTGAACAGAGAAGTTGTGGATACCCCATCCCTGGAAATGTTCAAGGTCAGGCTGGATGGGGCTTTGAGCAACCTGGTCTAGTGGAAGGTGTCCCCATGGCAGAGGGCTTGGAAATAGATGGCCTTTAAGGCCCTTTCCAATCAAATGATCCTGTGATTCCATGATCTGAGGGATCAGAACCCCAGCTGACCTCCCTGGCAGCTGTGTCTGAGGCAGGCTCCTCACTGGTCCCAAGGCATCCACACAGAGGATGGTGGCCAGACAGGAGCTACTCCTCCGTGCTGGGGGTGACGGGGCAGCAGCACAGGAACCTGTGAGGCTGCTCTGAATCACCCTTTGGAAGAGCTTTGCTTCCTTGCTCTCTGATCCAAGGCTGCTTTCTTGGCAGAGGCCTCCCCCCAGCAGTCAGTGCTAAACTCACTGCTTTGGCTGGTTGGTGTTTTTCCAGTGTTTGCTCTGATACACAATTAATGAAACGTAAGAACCCCCATTTATTGCTCTCTAGAGAATCCCTTGGATTGCAAGTCCTGGCCTTTGGGGACATTCCTATTGTTTCAGCTGCCACCAAAGCCAAGAGAAGCTAAACCACGCTCTCTTCAGTGCGATGGGAGGGAGCTCAGCTGCCTCTGTGCCCTGGCATTGCTCACAGTTGCCTGAACATTGTCTTTAACGAGTGACACGCCACAGTGGCTCTGGCACTGCAAGGTGACCACTACCCACGAGGTCTGGGCTCTGTCACCAACCCAAGCAAGGTCAAATCACTTTGAAATACTTGACTGATCTTTCAGCATCAACAAGCAGCCTTGGAAGACTGCAAGGAAATTCTGAGAGCGGGAAATAGTTTGATATAATTCAGGTAAACAAAAAACAGCAATCTGTGAGCCTCGTGCTACAGGCCTGCTGCCAAATCTGCCGTGTGTCTTCTCCAAGGGCTTCACCTGCCTGAGGAGTGAAGGTGACTCGATCCACCCTGTGTTTGGTCAGGTCCTGGTTTAGAGGTGTGCCTACATTTTTGAAGTGCCTGCGTGGTAGTCATTCCCTGCTGGCAGGAGACCTTTTGATGCATTTGGCATTGGGTTTGGACAGCCCAGGAAAGACCATGAGGGCTCCCAAGCACAGTGTCCAAGGTCACAGGTACCTGGATTGATGGCTGCTCTCTTTATCAGGTTGGTTTATGAAGCAGAGGCTTTCCTGTGCCAATCCTTGCTGATGGAAAACACCTGCTTGGCACTAGCTGATCTTTCTAGATCCCAGAAATGTCTGGTTAAAGCCAAGCGAAACAAGGGGCTGTGGATTCTGGGGGAGGTTTTACCTGGAGCTGTGGAGGGGTTTCACTGCCAGCTATCCTGCCTTGCTCAAGGCAGTCTGACTGAGCAGCACAGAGGATGTGGGAGCTGTGCAACCACCCTGGACAACCTGCAGGTCACAGAGCAGCACTGCCAGGGAAAACAAATATCCTCGTTTGCCTTAAAAGGCTGAGCTGTTACCTGCAGTGCACCGAGAGCTGCTTGGATAGCTTTGGGAGCAGGTGGACAGGCAAAAACCTCACCTGTGGGACAGTCCTGTTCCCTGTGCCAGCCACCCCCAAGGTGTGAGTGAGCCCTAGGTCAAAGCAGACACATGGTATGGGGAAGGGACAGGGGAAAGGGCATCACAGGTTTGGCTGTCAGCAGCCTGTGTCACTCCAGATGTTGAGCCATGAGAAGCTGACAGCAGCTCGTTCTGATTTCTCATTTCACTGTATGGCTGAAGAGCTCTTGTCCAGAAGCGTGAAACCCTTCAATACTTTCAAGATTCTGTCTAATCAATATTGCTCTGATCTAATTACTAAGGTGAAGCCAGGGCAGTTTATTAGCACAAGCCACTTACAACGTGAACAGGTCAGAGCTCTGAGCCCAAGTTTGGTTTTTCAACCTTCTTGACTTGCAGAGTTTTCAGGGAATTTGCAGGCCCACAACACAGGTCTAGGTCTGTTTTTTTCAGCCATATGCTGCTTTTACCCACAGTGTTGATATAAGTAATTCTCACCTTCTCCTCCCCTGTGCCAAGCACTGACTGGAGTTAAAATAATTTAAGATCTATCATTTTCAGAGTATTTTCAACAACTTCATTTCACAGTGCAGCCTCACAAACCCTTCTGTCTGGCTGCAGATTGCAGCTTGAATAAACTCTGCCTTGCATTTGCACCCTGCTTCAATCCATCTCCAAAGGCAGCAGCAGCTCCCAAAGAACTGCAGGTTGGAATGGCCCAGGGCAGTGCTTAAGGACACACCAAGAAGGAGCAGCAGTGCCTGCCTGGCTGTGCTCACCTACCTTGTGTGAAACACCAGCACTTTGGTCAGAGCTCATAGACTTCGTGCTTTCAGCTGCTGCTTTTCCTTATTCCATCATTTTAAAATAAAAACTTCTTAATAAGCTCTTAGACATTCAGCCTGTAAGTGAG
This sequence comes from Eopsaltria australis, assembly GCA_034509425.1. Taxonomy (NCBI): domain Eukaryota; kingdom Metazoa; phylum Chordata; class Aves; order Passeriformes; family Petroicidae; genus Eopsaltria; species Eopsaltria australis. Next base: position 2,694,996 of record JAVTVJ010011652.1, on the reverse strand, counting down.
CAAGGTGCTTCATTTGAGCAGCCCTGCCAAGATCAGGCAGCTGCACATGGTCAAGAGCCCAGTGACACCCAAGGACCAGAGGATTTCCTGACTATAAGGCACCCACTGGAGCAGAACAGCAACAAACACATCTAACAGCATATTTATACACGTTAGATGAGAACAACTTGTTCAGCAGCACTCTGCTACTGCAACAGTTACATTTATGCATGCAAAAATCTCGCAAAATCTGGCACAGACCCACTGTGGTTTGATGCAAAATAGCCTAAAAACAACCGCAACAACAAAACCTCCAGCAGAGCTCGCTATTAAAAATCCCCTTAAAATAAAGCAGAGAGAGGGAGAGAAAAATAGCAGTGATGATTTCCTCATTCACAATCAGCCAGAGAAGAGAACTGCTGCACTTGGTTAGATATTTATCACCCAGTAGCTGCAGTATCAGCCTGGCTTACTTCTGCATGCAGAGCTGGGCTGGGTCAGGCTCAGACACAGACCCAAAAAAAGGGGTAGGAAGTTGTTTGCCAAATGGCCACTTGCAAATACCACCAAAGTCAAAATTAGTATTTGAGGAAGTTTAGCTTCAGGCTGTTGTTTCCAAGCAGCAGCGTTAAATATTCATGAAGTACAAATAAACCTTGATTTTTGGTCGCATCTGTCATCAACAACTGTACCTGCTATCAATGGGAAAAGCTGGAAAAAAACTGTGAGCTGCAAAGCAATTTCAACAAAGGGTCATGCAGGTAACTGTAACCAGAGACATCACAGGGAGCCACTGGCCTGGTCCTAGGAAGCTTGAGGTTGTTTGGCATTAAATTTCAGCAAAAAATAGGACACCCCCTTCTCTCATTTAAGGTACTCTGGGAGATACTAGAAAAAACTCCCTAAATTATCACCTTCACTGTATTCTTCCCTTTTTCTGGCTCACTACAAGGGCAGGACAGCCCATACCAATCCCATCCCCAGGTTTTTAATATAAGCATCCCCAGCAACCAGACAGCATCATTTACTGTTTTTATAAAAAAATACTGTCATGGCTAAAAAACAAACTGTGTTAAATCTCTAGATGAGAATAAATAAATCAGAGGAGCAAACGCAGAGCTGCAGCCAAGGAAGCAGTCCTTGCTGCTGGGATTGTGGGATTCTCAAACTCACATTATGGAAGGGAAAGGCACCGAGGGCACTCAGAGGAACTGCAGTCCTGAACTGCAGTTACAGCCACCCCTGTCCAGCGCCATTCCCAAGGGATGGATGCAGCAGGAGAGGTGCTGTCCCTCCCTGGCTGTGCTGCTCCTCGCACCGGCAGTACCGGAGAACAGGCACTGCCACCTCCCGTTTAGCGCCTGCAATAGGAACGCAGGGGCTGGAGCGAGCACGGCAGGGGCAGAGCCCTGCAGCACTGCTCGGATTCCCTGAGCGCAGTCAGAGCCGCTCGAGGGGAACAAGAAGGGTTTTGGTGGTGGCAAGAACAGCCTGCAGGCAGTCCAGGTGCTTTTAGCCCAGAGTGTTTGTGTACAGGCATCACGAGCAGGGATGAGCACCCAGCACAGACCCTGCTGCCACCACAACCTGGAGTCACGCAGCAGCAAATAATGGGACAAACCACAGACCCAAACAAGGCTTTCATACGTTTGTATATTTATTATTTCAAAGTACAGTATATACATAAGGTATAGCAATACCTTCGAAAACTTTATACAGAAACAGGTATCTACAAAATTAAATCAACAGACATTCTGTGTACAGGACTGACACACATAGGATTGGAAGAATCAACATAGTTTCAGTCAGAACACAGAAATGGGAAGGAAACACCCATCTTGGAAAAGCTCTAAATACCACCCAGCTCCCTCTGCAATGCAGCCAGCTGTCCCTGGACAGGGCACACCTGATTTCTTGTGCCACCTACTGCTGGTGTTCACTGTCACAGTGACTGGCACAGGGAGGGTGAAGGCCCCTTGGGACAGGCCTTGCCCTCTGAATCCCTCCCTAGATTCAGGTCTCTGCAGCATGTGGACACTCAGCTTAACACCTGATGCAGTGGAAGCCAGACATACCAGTTTTAAAGTTTTCTTTTTTTAGTTATGAACCAAATCATTGCAATAAAAAATATTTTAAGGGAGATACTACAGGTATCAACAAGTGAAGATAATGAGAAAATATTCAAGGAAGAAATCAATCTCCAGTTTTCTGGACTACAATTAAAAATATTGCACAAGTCTGTGTGGCAGCAAGCCAGTGATTTCTACAGCATAAAATGGTGTTCTTTAGGTCAGAGGGTCTGGCTCCAGACAATGACAGTGCCGGATTTTACAGAGGTTGGAAAAGCATAGGCAGCTTCCTTGTAGGGCCTCTAGCAACATCTGTTTGTGCGATGTTTGAATTCAAAGAGCACCCTGAGTATTTAAGAAACAGATGTTTAAGCTTGTAAGACACAACCAGCCACAAGCTTGGAATTTTCAAAAGCAGCCTGTAGCAATTACATGTCTAATGGACACTGAATTTCAGTGACAGGCATGTAGCTAAATGCTCCAGGCTGCCTTCATGATTAGTTTATGAATTTACCAGTTTATCTCTAAAATTCAGTTTATCTGAGGACAGTTTTCAGTTTCAGGTTCATAATACAATTTGCAAAACAAGGATAATTGGGATGAGATTGCTACAGAAGTCTTGCACCCACCCTGCACCAGCTGGCACTCACCTGTGTGAGCCACCCCACAGAAACACCTTTCCACAGAAAGTGTCCTCAGTACTGCACTGACAGCATCACATTTCTGACAAGCTACCCATGGAAACAGAGCCAGCAACACTTTATGGCTGATCCATCACTGCCTCTCAAAAAGGAGGAACATCCTTATGCCAAGTTGCTGGCTGACCCCACCAGGTACTCATCACACTCTGGGTTGACTGGAGAGTCACATGCCAAATGTGTAAGCCAGAGTGACTTCTCCATCTCTAACAGATATGTTTAAAGTAACACCTGTGGATGACAGCTTTGGTCCATGAGAACACCGTGCACAATAAACAACATGGGATTTTGGCTGCTTTGTGTGTCTCTAAGGGAAAAAAAAAAAGTCTGAGAAGTCATTAGTGCTACAAAGAGCAAGCAGCATTTCCAGCAGGGCAGGAGGACAGCTAAGTAGGTTTCTCAAAATAAAAGGAGAAACAACCATGCCAAAAAGAAAAAAGAATTTCCACAAAGTCATTGCACTGATTCCATCTGCACCACACCCCTCCTTCATTCACACTGTACACCTGGAGAACATACATTAAAAGATTACAATATTAACATGGTATCTAAAATACTGGAGTCATTCAGCTGAATGCCTGAAAACATCCAGAGATCTGGTACATTAAAGCATGAAAACACAAACATACAAGAGCTAAGCTATGTTTTAGCATGCAAATTGTTCTAAAGTACTTTCTCTCAGCAGAAGATTCAAGCTCAGCCACGAACAACTGTCTGTTTGCTTCCTGGAAGCTGTGACAAATCTGTGTCAGCAGAGCCAGGTATTTTCCTCTTCACATCACTTAAACAGTAAAGCAGAGGTAGTCCCATGACTGGACTGGCCCAAATTTCCTAACATTTCAGATAACCATTGCTCTCAGGAATTAGAAAAATAGATGTATAAAAACCCACCCAGATTAAAGGCTTGCAGTTTTTATATAATGCTCGCTCAGGTTTTAAACAATTAGTTCCCATTCTCCCTTTCTAAGGAATACTTAATCCTTTGACACTGAAGGGACCTGCCATCCCAGACACCTGAAACTCTCTGGACCACAAACCAGATCTTGATCCCACAAGGACTTTCAGAGATGCCTATCTTTAAACTAACAAGGAAGCCCCACTGTCTTGAACCAAACTATTCAAACCAAATTGGGCTCTTTTCCTCAATTTGTTTTTTTACAAAGCTCAGGTAACTCAGTGGCATCTGAAAATGGAGTTCACACCCCTAATTCACCCAGATGTCTGATCAATTATCCTCCTCTGTGCTGCCAGATCAGGTCCCCAATTTTGTGTACGATGCAAATGGTGCCTGCAGTAAGACAGATTCTCCCTCCCATACCCCCTTTTTTGATTAAAGTAGCTAAAACATTGCTACTGTAAATGTACATTGCCTCTTTTTTCATGGCAATAGGAAGTTCAAGTATTTAATAAAAACCTGAAGTATGTATTTACACTGTGATCTGATTTTGGTCAAAAGGCGATAGATAAATAAACTACGCATTTACTGCTGGAATAAAGATATTTCACATCCTGTATATTACTTATCCTGGAATTAAAATATGAATATGATGTTGTGACTAACTCAAATCTTACCACCTTGATAGTCTTCCTTCATCACCCTCTCAGCCACTGAAGGACTAAATAACAGTTCTCAGTTTGTGCCATCTTAACCAACTAATTCTTCACAAAAGTAAAATCAAGGAGTTGCACAGATTTCTGTGCCACGTTCACAGTCCAACAATAGATTAAAATCCCATTTAGATGTATTTCTTCTTACCATTATTTTCACTAGCTGGTCTAGCCACAGCTAATGAGAAAATTTAGTTAGGTTTGATTTGTCTTTGAAAACAGATGCAATCACCATGTCTACGTGTACATACCACGGGCAGCTAAAATTCTGATTTCTTAAATGCTGTTAGTTATGCAGAAGCCCAGAGAACTTTATTAACCAATTATCTGCTATCAGACTTCTTTAGATCCACACATCTAAGGACCAAGGGTTTACAAGATTTGCTGAACTGACATTGGTTTCAATTATATGAACTCAAGAACTGAATCAGAACACTTTCTAATCCCTTAGTTTTACTGCTGCTTCACTCCTCTGGAATAAAGAAACTGACCAGTTGAATGTTAACCTAAAGCAGAAAATATGCAGTATTATGGCTACCACTTAAAACCCAACATTTTGTGACAAAGCATTATTCCATGCATATGTCAAAAATGCTTTATCAACCCAAAGATCAGAAATAATATGCAAGAAAGGAAATAAATGTCTGACAGCCCTTAAAGCTCAGTAACACTGGATATGTTCAATAGCAACTAAGACATAATTGGCTTTATTTTTTTTCAAGCTCCATCATTAAGAGACTGATTAATTACACAGTGCAGAAATTAAAATCTCACGGCAACTCACTCCAAACAGTCTGCACTGCAAAGCATCTGTATTTCAAATAGAAGTTTCAGATAAATGTAGTGTGCAGTGAATTTCAGCAGTGCCTCAGGCTGGTGCTGGGTAGACAGAACCACATGGATGCCAAACCTTGTTGATCTCTCACATGAGTGAGCCTGTGCGGCCAAAGGCTTCTTTTGCAAAAGCCCAGATGCTTGTGCTGGCAGGCAGAATGTAAAACACAGTGGTCTGCAGCACCTGCCTTTTCTGCATCTTCACGTTGGTTAGTCCCCAGAAGTTTTAGTTATGTCTGCTTTATTCTCTGTTCCAGTTCATGCTTGTGTTTAATAAGCCGTTCTATTTCTGTTCCCAGAGTTTGCAGGTTTTCCTTGGTGGGGGGAAAGAATGATAAGGTAAGTTATAGAGGGAAAATGAGTCCATCAGCACAAAATGCACTAATAAATTAAAATTACTGTTTATGTCAGCAGGTTGATACTTTCAAATATCCAGAACAAATGCAAATGATTAGAGTAGGAAAAAACCAAGCTCATTCCAATAAAAGACTCAAAGCTCTGGCAAGTCCTTGTTTGCAGTCACAAGTACTCTACAGATGCCTGGAAGGTAGAACGCTAGCTCCCCTAGCATGGAAGGGGAATGATGATTACAGAAGAGATCTCCAGCTTGTGTAGGACCCTGCAGCCCAGCTGCCAGCCTGCCACCTCTCCAGCAGATGTGCTGTCCCAGGAGCTCAAGAGGGCCAGGCAGGCAGAGCCCTTGCTACTGGCTTCACAAGCCCAGGGGACAGCATGGAGAGACCCTGCCCTGCTGAAGGCACAGGCACTCCAGAACTTAACCTCAAGCAGCAGCCCATTAGTGCAGCATGCTCTGAGGGTCCTGAACTGGAGGTACATGGGATCATGTCACATAACTCCCTGGTTAACCCCAATGCTGTCAGTGGCACCAATTGACAACGAGCTGATTTATGAAAAGCCTGGAACAGCATGCAGTGAAGGGAGCATCTGAGAACCACAAGAATGTGCAGAAGAACTGGCACAGCCACTCACTTTCAACGTAATATTCTTCAGTAACGTATCTTCCAACACAGCCTGAAGCTTCCTGTTTATCTCTAAGGAGAGTTCCAACGTCAGCCCACTGTCTGCAGGGTGAGATGTATACAGAGATGCCATGATCCCACCACGCCTACTCAAGTGTACTTTGTTGAAGTCAGAGGCCTCTGATGACAGTGTTCCAGCCTCTTCCCGCAAGATATAACTCTGAATAATTCTGGAGGATAAAAAAAACAACACATCATAGCATTTCAAGGCAGAGAAGAGTCAGACACTGAAGAACCTACAGATTCCTGACATGAGTAATTTTATTTTCAAGCAGTACTGTATTATCAAAAAAGCCATAAAAATTTACTCCTGTAATTTCTAAGTCAGAGGAAAACCTGGGATATCTATAGTGATATAGGAGATCCTGATAAACCAAGAGACTACAAAGTGCAAGATTTACTTATTTAAAAGTATTCTGAAAAGCTTCTGGGACAAGAAACGTAATTTTAGAAAGTGTACTTTTCTTTGCTGAAGGACTCCAGACATGGAATCCTAGGCTTTCTATACATGAGACAAAAATTACAAAGTTCTTTCTCAAGAGTCTTCCCAAGCTGTGATCACATTCTGTGAAATGGTACCAGCTGCACATAAATGTATAGACTCATTAGGGCTGTTCTTAACAGGCAACTGCACCTTCCAGAAGCAGCTTTATAAAAGCATTTCTTCCCCTCCTAGCTGAAGTTCCAGACATTATCCTGTAAGATGAGATTTTTATTTAAGTGGAATCTTGTCTCACACATTAACCACTGACCACCTTTGGCTCAGATACATCATTTGTTTGCTATGTATACCAGGTACCATCTGGAATAATGCAGATTCTCCTTCCAAAACAAACACAATCAGCACCCTTTTAAGCACATGAGAACGGATTCTTCTGTTAGCCAGTGGCAGCAGTCCACCTCAAATCAGCCACCTGCTGACCATTTTGCTACCAAAAACCCACTTGTGCCAGTTTATTCCTCCTGAAAAAATTCAGTAATAGTAGTAATTGCCAAAAACTTGCAATTACTATAACTGCTGGGGAAAGACAAAGAAAAAAATCCAAAATTAATTCCATCTTCAAAATCTATTGTCACTGCAATATTTTAACTGTTTTAAATATTTTCATTTAGACAATTACTTTTCTTACATAAAATCCAGAACACTTGGTTAGTGCATCAGCTCAACACTGAAAACCCACATGAACAGAACACAGAACATACTTGGTTTTTTTCCTGATTTCCTCCACCAGCTGTTTAATGTGATCCTCCATAAACTCCATCTTCTCATTTTTCCGAGCATGTGCCTTCTGCAGCCTTAGTATTCTCTCAACCAAGACAGCCTTGTCCACCTCTGGGAAGCTGTCCACAGCCACTGCAGAGCCAGTGTTCTCAGGCGACCGATCCTCGTTGCTGCTGCGCGCGTTAAGGGACCCTGCCAACACATCAACGTTTGTAAAAACTCCTTTGGGTCTTACATCAGATGAAGTGCCCCCAGCAGAGCAGTGCATGCACTCACTGCCTTCAAGGAGCTCGGGATACTTTCCTCAGGATGCAAGTTTCCCTTTATGTTAGTGGAGTTTTTCTAAAGGATCCTTACAGTGTTTAAATGTTGGGACAGCAGTGCAGTCCCCTCCCGTGGATGCACTGCCTCTGGTGTAAGTGTGCTCTCTTCAGGAATGCTTATTCCCACTTACACACCTTCATGTTCATTTACTTTGAGTAAGACTGAGCTGATTTTCAAGGTGTGTTTTGGAGTAAACTAAAATTACAGTACTGTGAAAACTGTACAGACTCACAAAAGCCCTACACATAAAAACTCTGCAGCACTGATCACTTAGAGCCTGCAGTATTTTCTTTACTTTCTGCTGTTCCTTCTAAGTATTCGTCTCTCTCACACAGTGAGATTACAGGACACCTGGACAGAACTAACCCAACTTAAAACCCAAAGATAGTGAGGAAGGAAACATGCTGTTTTCAGTGCTAAAGATCACTCCTTTAGTTCTAACTGGATAGAAAGTAATGAATACCCACTGATGTCTCTAATGATGCTAATTGATTTCTCATTTACACAGTTGCAACTGTCAATAGGGCATTTAAAAAACGCTGGAAGCCACTGCTCATTTCTATTTTGCCTCAGGCAGCATGTAAAAAGGTCCTCTATAAATTGGAGTCCTCTTGAGCTTTCTCCAAACGTAAGAGCAACGAAATAAAAAAGGCAGGTATTTAAAAATAACCAAAATATATAAACACCATAAACATTACACTTTAATCTCATAATAAGCACCTACAACTGCAGTCAGCCAAGTGCATTTTGGTGCTCAGAGACTGTTTTGTCAGTTTTAATGGGAGGCTGCCCACACACTGCATATGCACAAACCACATAAGAGCAAGCACACTGTGGCAACCTTGTTAAGGCTGAAGGGCTGTTTGGCAGCCCTGCTAGGTGCCCCATTACCTGATGAACTGGAACGGCTCCCCATGCTGCTGACTTCTTTGTCATAATTACCATTTTCCATCTGATCCAATTTCCTCCGTGCTAAAAGCATTAACAGAATGATGGTTACCGATAGCAGAGTAAGAACTAAAAATTACAGTTACCCAACATACAGAACCTCTAATCACCTCTGACCTGCATGAATTTAACATGGTTTGACAACTGAAAGACAATGGCAGCAACTAAAAATAAAGCCCAAACCCAAACAGCTCCCCATCTCTCTCTGGCCCCAGCCATGAAGCACCTGGATGTAACATCCACCACAATCCCTACACACTGCAGCAGTTGCCAGTTGAAGGGGTAATGTCATATATAGGATTAACTGGGAACAGAAGACTTCAATCTGATTCTACTTTTGATTAGGTCTGCCATGTAAATTACTGCTCAATAGCAACTCTGTTCCAGCATCTCATAACTGTATCACTGCAGCCAGCAGTGTAGTGCTTGTGCCAGAAGCACCACTCATTCAGTAGGGATCAAGAGGGAAAGCACACAGCTGTTCTTATGTGCACAAAAAGGGACATGGAACTTGTCTTGCACAGTGCCAATAGGATCTCTTCTTTCAAACGCATTTGATTATCTTCAAATCTATTTGTATTCAGAGCATATGCATTGTTGGGTCCTTGATGACTTCTATTTGTAGACAAAATTAGTCATCAGTCTCTCCATATCCAGCTTTAAAAACTGAAGTGTTCTGTTTAATGCACTAAAAAAATAACTGTCACCAGCAATTCCTGATGCAGTCAGCAACTAGGAAACTTCTGGCAACTCTTGAATATACTCCTACACAGACCAGGATCCATGTATACCTAGGGTGACATTTCAGTAGTCAGATACATCATAACAAAGACTAAGCTCTTTTGAAATAAATATTTCACTTTATGTCTAAGCCCACTTCAAAAGTTACATTTTAAACTGAAAATTCACACAAAGGCCTGTAACTGCAGTTTCCACAAGGTCTGACTTGCTCACTCTTGTTTTCAGGGACAGGGAAAGCTTGAAGGGTGACACTCAAGCAGTGAGAACACACAGCCAGGAGCTGAGTCTCTACCGGACATTGAAGGGGTCACAGATGGGGCTGATTCAAAAGTGAGAACAATCTCCACCTAGCTGAAGTTGTTTTGTGAGGTCTTTCAGGTTTGCTGCGTGCTTGCGCTTCTGGGTAACCAGATCATCCTTCAGTTCATCCACGTGGGTCTTCAGTGCTGACAGCTCCTCCTGCTCTGAGGCCAGCTGAGCCTGCAGGGTCTCAACCTCTGACTTTCGCTGATCCTCCTCCTTCTGTAACTTCATGGCCTGAAATTGGGATTTTGTTTTCAGTCATACACAGAAAAATCTTAGCCTAACCATAGTGCATGCTCAACATCCCTAACTGCACTTTTCACCTGGGAATCATTTGCACTTTACATTTATTATTTAGGCTGAACACTAGCACATCACATGAATAGAAAGATTTCTCAACTATCTCCAAAACTTCTACATGATACAAAGTCACATTACCTTCCATGACACTAAGTTTATTAAAAACTACATTTATCTCACAGTACAAACAGGACCTGAGGAACAGCTGACAGTAATAAATTTCACAGGCAAATAAGAACCTTTTGTCTGTTTCAGTTACAACTGCACAGAGAACAACTCTCTGCTCCCAAAAAACCAGGAAGAGCAACACATTGACACCTCTTCATTCCAGTGCAGTGTGCCTCAGGATTTCTTTGAGCTTGGGAACATGAGTTGTTCATATCCCACTGCCATTAATGGCAAACTCAAGGAGAAACTGCAGTCAGGTAAGTGAAGACACAAGGTAGTATTCATGTGCCCCATCTTTATCTGCATCAGACATCTTACTAGAACAGAAACAAGCTGTCCACTGTACTCACCAGATCATCCTTAGTCTGTTGAACACACTCCAGCTGATTCTGCAGCTCTCTTTCACTGTAAGAAAGCTTATCCAACTGGCTCTGTAAGGAATTGTTTTCAGACTGAAGCTGTGCATTTTTACTGGTTAATTTCTCAGTGAATATCAATAGCTCAGATTCTCTTTTCCGACTACCTTCAATGTCCTTCTGAAGATCAGCAACCAGAGAATTGAAACCATCTACTTCTTCCTTTAAAGCATTGATTTCTTGTTCATCTCTGTCAAAACAATTGTATCTCATTAGGGATAACCTGAGCTTAAAGACATGAAGCTTTATTGAAATAAAGGCATTTAGGTCAAGTCCAAATAAGGCAGGGGAACAATTAATGACCTTGGGGTATCTGTTAGTCACTGGAACGTTTTAAATGTCAGGGAGTTTTCACTTTGTTTCATGACACACTGTAGTGTGACAGATTTCTGCATCCCACAGAAGGACACTGAGGCATTAGCTCCTCAAGGAAGGCCATCTCTCCATATTCAACTCCTCCATGTGACCTTCAGATCACGGTACAAACAAAACCCTCAAAACCTGACCTGGTAGGTAAGAGGAAGGTTTGCAAACCCAACAAAGATGGCCAGTCTGTAAGAGGACTTTTTTAGGAAACAGGGAAATATTCCAGTTTGGAGTTTCTCTAGCACAGCTGTATGGTGATCCCTGATACATCCTTACCCAAGCCATGCAGCTCTGAATCAAAGGACCTGTCTCACTCCACTACTCCTGCCCCCAAAAACAAGTCCTTCTCCTCTACAAAACAAGTTTTCATTTCTACTGAAAGACTCCCATTAGGAGACTTTTGATCTATCATATCCAATCCCTCTGAGTGGAAAATGCTGCATCTCCAGTTACCATCAACATTCTAGAGAAAGTGTTTGAAATTAATTCCAAAATTTAATAGCTGTTAAAAATGTTACAGACTGAAAACACCCCTCTCATTTGCTCTTGCAATATTACTTCATTAATTCTTCCATCAGGATTTTATACACCTTTTCTAACACTTTACTTTCTAACAGCAGCAGAAAAAAACCTCAACTTTCTCACAGGGAGTGTGTATATTCAAATTTAAAAAATAAAATTAAAATTACACAAAGCAAGAGCACACATCTCATTTAATTTCCTGACAGACAGTGTAATTATGAGGAGGGTAAATTCACTTAAAATCAACAATCCTGTACTGATTTGTTTCTCCAAGAAGATCCAAGACCCAGTCATTCATGCTGCAAAGTATCTCACCTGTAGCCCCCATCTAAAAACCCATGCCAGAAGGATATGGTTTTATTTTACATTTTCAAATGTGCTATTTCATTATGACAGGAGAAATCTCTGTCTAGCAGTCAGGGTTGGACCAGACAAAATTAAAGGTTTAGACCATTCTAAAGGAGATGTCCAGCTTATCCTTAAAAATTTGCAAATGAAGGAGGCATGGGAACACCAGAGGTGATCAGTATCCAATTCAGCCATGAAGTTCTTCCCAGCATTCAACCTAAAATCATCTTCCTCCAGGGAACAAGCATAGCTGAACATTCACTTTATAATATAGCCTTTTACACATTTCAGGATCTTTGTCTTCAAATTGAAATAAAATACTATGAAATTTGATGTAAGGATAATAAATGTTGTATGGGAAGGGTAAAAAATCCAAACTGAATAGGAATGAGGGACACATTTAAGCATGACTCAATTACTGGGAAGAAAAGATAACTGGGGAAACACATTTGTAGTTTCACACTTTGATCACAGTCACTTTAATTCATTTGGCAAGATTCCAAGTGAAAAATGACTGTTACTGATCCAAGTGCAGGCTCCAGTAGTCTCTAGCACACAGCAGTTTCCCTGGAAAGGCTGATGACACCGTGACAGTACAGGTGACCAGCACACAGCAAATGGAAAGTGGCTGATTTGCTCAACCCAGAGGAAGGCTTGTAATTACTGAAATACTTTTCAAAGATAAATGACAACTGTTTAACAGCACAAGAAGGTCAGACACATGGGTGGTTCTGTTTATCTATCTCCATTTCTGCAACACCACTGGAACCAGCAGAGTGGCCAGCATTTGTATATCCCAGTCCATATGTACCACACAGACACTCCTGAATTGTGCATGAGCCCAGCCCTCTCCTGGGATCATTTCCCTCACATTCTTAAATGAGCAAACTTTGACACAGCAGAATGAATTCCAGTCCATTAGAATGACAAGTGCCCCATACTGTCTGAATATAGCATCTGTCAAGTAAGTAAAACTCTTTTCATTAAATAATTCCATTCACCCATCACAATTTTAAAGCAATTTATCTTTCCAATTCAGTTGCTCCCCTCCATCTTTCAATAAAACAAGCACTGAACAGACACCAAGAAGACAATTTCCTGTAGAGTATCCTGGAAATCACTTCTTATTCTAATAATGAGAGACATTAAATTAGATTTATGACTCTCAATCTACTTGTTTTTTAAGAGGCTACCACGGTTATCTTCAATATTAATAACACTGATTTAAATCAGGACAGGCATTCTTCAAATTACAATACCTTTAAAGCATCAATAATGTCAATAAAACAAATCCTTCCACATCTCAGATAAGCTTTTAAATCATTACTCAAAGTGCACTGCTGTACCTCTGATGTTGATCCTGCAGCTGATCTACAGTTTTGACTTTGTCCAGCAAATTCTGAATTTCACTTTTCTGTCTATTTATTATTTCTTTATACTTGGATAACTCATCTTCTGTTCTTAAGCGCTCATCCTCTAGACACTTCACCTAAATGGAAAAGAAAATAAAACCAGAAACTATTTAGTCTCACAAACTTCAGAGCTAAATTATTCTGATCATATGTGTAGACTGTTGTACAAAGCTCATGTGTTAATTTTTTGATGGTTTCAAGTAACGTAGAACAATATCCCAAAGTATTTCAGATCAAACTGAGTCAGAAAAACAAGCAAAAAAATTAAATTCAACATGTGTGCTTAACATCAATTTTGTCCAAAGACTAAAACTTATCAGCCTAATGGATCAGGATCCATAGATAAGATGTTTTCCCAATTACCAAGCCAACCCCTTACTGTCTTCCTCCCTTCTTCCACAGTCCTATTGAGCTGCTCTGGAGAGAGGAACTGGCATGCTGTTCTATAGATTGTCCACAAGTTATGGATAGCAGAACCTCCTCACCAGAGGGCACATGAACTCTGCAAAATTCATTTCACAGGTAGGAGAAGCTTATGAGTATTTTATTTATACTAAATTTCGAAGATTTTAAATGTTTACAGGATTACAAATTTAAAATGTTTCTCAACTTTTCAGTCATATGAGGTGCACACCATGAGCAAAACACTGTTGTGTTATGGATCAACTCATACTCCCTAAAGAAGGCTATCCAGAGTCAACAATTAGGTATCCCTTCTAGCCTCATGCCAGCCAATCTCTAATCACACTGTTTATTCCTGAAGTAAAAGTACAATCAGGGATGGAATGCATTCTTGTTCTAAAAACCCAGCACTGTGCTTTCAGCCCCACTCCAGTCCAACTCAGCATGTTACCTTTGTTCTCAGGGTACGAAGCTCGTCCATGCCTTCCTTAAATGTTCTCTTCAAGTCTTCCAGTTCTTTTATTTTTGCATGATGCACCTTTTCAGAGGGTAAAAAGCTCATTCAGAAAACTAAACGTACAGTGACACCTCAAAAAAAAAATCCAGGCCACCACAACAGCTGAGAGGGCTTGAGGCAGAACAGGTACCCCAAAGGGTTGGTTTACTTCTTTGAAAAGCAAAGCAGAACCTCAAAGCTTCTCCATTCTCAGGAGAACTGAGAAGAAAAACGAGACTGCACACTCTGGTTTTAAGTACACAAATCTGTGGCCCAATAGGCCCTAGGAAAGCTCTGAGCAAACTGGCACTTGGTCACCTCTGAAGATGGCATGTGCACACATGAGCTGTGAGCAGATACATCATTAGAGAATTTCACTTTGGGGCTAGCAAATCTCTACAAAGAACAGAGGCTGGTCCTTGTCTCTCCTTGCCACGTATCTTGGCAAAATGCTGGTCAGAGAAAGGCCTGCCTGTCATCTGAATTTGTGCTTTTAATTACAGCAACATTTGTCTTTATAAATGCAAGAGCAGTTATTTAATCTTCATTATATAGTATTTTCCCTCTAGCTTTGTTTTTAAAAAGTGAATCCAAGGTAGTACCTGAAGACATCTTCCAGAAAAGCAATGCTGGATGGCAGACACCTGGGATTTAGTATTGGACCACAAAAAGACAAAACTCAAAGAATTTGGCAAAACTGAAAGGAGTTTAAAATAAGATTCTTAAAATTAAAATCTCATTGAATTCTTAATCACACAGTGGACTCCACACATGATGTACTTACCTCCAGGTGATCAGACTTCTCCTGAATTTGTTTCTCCAGTTCTCCTTTAGTTACTCGGAATTTGGCATCCAATTCATTTGATTTCATTTCTTCTGACTCCTAAGGGGATTGAAGAAATATAAGTAGTTTTATGTTTCCCTTTCTATTCTCTGAGCGTACAGACAGCTTTTCACATCCCTGAGTCTTTCCAGTAAGTACATCTCTGGTAATCCTGACCATGCCAAGAAAGACCCCCACACTGCATGCCAATCAAGATAAACATTTTCCCTTTTATTTAACAACTTTCCAGTAAAGAAACCAGGCACTATTCATCTCAGCTTTGGAGCTTGCACAGGATAATTCTTCCCTGCTACAGCTTAAGCTAGAAAGAAATGAAAAATAAGACTCAGGCACTAAACAATAATTTGACCTCTTGAGAAAATGTGCCTACTTGATAGGATTTTATCATTTCTTGACAGTTTTTCCTGATCTGATCTCCTTCTTCTTTTGCTTCAGTTAATTTTGTCATTGCATCTTTGAGGCGATCTTTGGTTTCCTACAAAACAGTAATAAAAAGAATGGGTTAAACCTAGTAAAACCCATTTACTTAACTTCATCTGAGAAGCACATTTCCCATAATAAAACTTCCCTTTCAGTCTAAAAAGAATTAATAAAACAAAAAGTCCAACACTATTTTTCCCCCTTGCTTCCATTCAACTGTTACTTTATGGAATTCCATTTGACCCAACACTGAAGGCACAACAAAAGATCTCTTGCTTATTTGCCATGCACATTTTCAAACAGCAGATTTAACTCTATCACTTAAAAACTAAGATAACTGTTACTTCAAAAAAACAAGCCCCACTAAAAAACCTTGAACAACATTAAAATTTGGTGACCAAATGAAAGAGAATCCCCCAATACATCCTCCCTTCACATCCTTTCAACATTTCCATGTCAGTATCAGTATTAGAGAGCACTATTCTGCTGCAGGTATTCAAATTAAACAGAAAAAACACTTCAGAAACAGAACATAAAAAGAAAACACTGGAACAACTACATTACCCTGACTGTATTTTCATGTAATGATATCAGCACCACTTCACCCACCTTGTGTGAATCCATTTCTGTTTTCAATTTGTTCTGAGCCCATTTTACTTTGATAACATGAGAATTGATTTCTTCTTTCAATTTTTCTATTTCTTTGTTGAGTCGAGTGGCTTCACCATCCTGAGAAAATTTCATACGATTTTTAATAGAATTAAATGATCCAGTGTTTGTACAACAGAACTCCTGCCCAGTTATTATGGTTTTTTCCTTATGTCTGGGTTTTGCAAAATCATGCACATATTTCAGGATACCCAATAATGCTTTAATCCAGTGAAAAAAAAACCCAGTTTGTAGCAAGGTAAGGCTGCGTTAGTGTTAGCATACGGTAATGTTACATTTCTGTAACAAGACAAAGCACCACAGAGGTGATTTTTGTTTCAGAAGTGTAGTTTTTAGGACTTTTAAGATTATCCTTCTGCACATAGTACAAGTGCCCAGAAAAGGCCCAAATTAAAGCTTGGTCCACAGTCATTTATTGATTTTTGGATCTTCCACACGAAATAGAATTGTAAAACACAGCTGTGAAGAACAATACAAAAAGACCCGGATTGTTTAATAGTAATCTCTTACTGCTTTGTAAAAAGGAGTGGCAAAATCTTGGATGAAAAATTCTATTGTTTTATTATCAATTTTTAGTAGTACAAAAGAGGAAATAGAGAGTGAAAACATAGAATAACAACCAAAAAAAGACTGCAATAATTTAATGCCATTGCAGTCTTCAAAATAAATCTGAAGCAAGAAATTACTTCGAAATCTAGACATCTGCAACAAGCTGTCTTCTCAATTTTGTTAAAAAAAAATCCTGATGTTTCATAAGCTAATATTCAGGGAAATATTAAAAGGAACTTCAAACAGATTGCAATGAGAACTGAGTAACTTTTTCCCCTTCCCTTGGAAGAAAGGCACCTCCACAGCTGTGCAGCAAAAACTAAATGAGAATAATGAGAACTTCTTTTACCAAGTACAACAGCAAACAAACGATAAGGTTGCTCTGACAGTGCTTTTATCAAGTCACACAGCAGTACTTGGAGTACCTTAGTTTCATAGAGCTGGTGCAATCTTCCTTTTTCCTGAGAAAGCTGTTTGATTTTATTTGTAAGCTTTTCTATTTCTTTGTTTGCATCTCTCAGTTTTCTCTCAAGGATCTCCTTTTCCTTGCGGAGGTCGAGTGACTCCTTCTCCCCTCGGACGTATTTCATCACCATCGTCTCCTTCTCATGCCGAGCTTCCTCACATTTCTTGTTTGCCTTGAAAAATATCAAAACACAATGAATTAAACCTTGTGCTTCATTTTAACTGGGTATTTTTAGTACTGCAGCACAGTGGCATAACAAGGCAAGACTCAAAAGCTCAAGTTTGGCAAAGACTAACATTAAATCTCTCATAAGCACTGAAATTACTCTTAGTTCTACCAGTAAATACACATCTAAGCAGCTGCTCCCTTTCAGTGGCTTACTTTTACAGTTTCCCCCTACCCCAGAACTAACAAGTTCTGCTTCAAATTAGAAAAAAAAATAGTACAGTCAGACACTGAGCTTTAGAATATATGCAACAGAGAAAATACTTGGCATAATGATATTAAGAAGGAAAAAAAAATTCCCACATTTCAGTACTACATGAAGAAAAAATAAGAGCTTTGTGCTGAAATTGAGGAAACATTAATTTTCTGATAGCCTGTCTGAAAAAAGCTACTGCCAGCTTTTAGCTCCTTTAGAATACAGTTCAGCTTACAGGTTAAGAAAATAAGATTTCCCTGAGGGCTGAATTCAATACATATAAAAATAAGTATTTTTTAAAAGAGTTATCAGGCACTCTGAAGTGTTAACAGCTATTTGGAAATTCCCTGTTGACAGTTACCAAAAATGCATATATAACTGAACAGAAGGAGTTCCAGTTTTGGAAAATTTTGTCTTACCTAGTGATCCAATATGTTTCCTACAAGAACCAAGTTTGTTCAATAATGTAGATGTTCAATACTTTTAAGTTTTTCCATATTACCTGTTCCATTCGAAAGGCCATCTCTTTATGCAACTGCTGAATAGTATTTTTGGCTGCTGCATCTTGAGTTACAAGTCTGTCTTTGCTAGCTTTCACTTCTTTATTAAGCTCTTCTATTCTTGCTTCCAGCTAAAATACAACATCATGATATAATTATAGGGAAAATAACTCTTTGATGATGTTTTATACAGGCAGGCATATTTCACACAAAATTAGATGCTTCAACAGATATTTACCAGTATTTTACACCTGTCAAGCTGCAACCACCCATATCAACATCTAGCTTTGCATGACAGTAAAAGCACGAAAGATGTCAATTCTCATCTTCAAATCAAGTAAAAGACAAAACACAGTAATTTACTATACAAAATAATAGATTGACAGCAAGTGCTCAGCTGCCAGAGCAGAACTGGTTGCTATCTGAGGTTGCTTCACCTTCCACCCTTTTGTTCCTATCCTTGTGCCATATCCTTCACCATGTTAGCAAAGCAGCCATGAATCCATATTGAATTGGACTGTGAATTAATTCATTGAAAAATCACTCAGTAAATGAAGATGAGCTTAGTCATCATGCTAGCACTTTTTTTAGTCACCTAGTGAACCAAGTCAGAGACCTGATCCAGCTGAAGAATAATCCCCAGTGTTAATTGGATCACTTCCCAGAGCGTGTTCCCTGCCAAGTCATGCAAGTGCAGCAGGAGCAGTGTGGTGGCTGCAAGGGCTGTGACACTGCCCAAACATTCAAACTGTGCCTAATGACTCTCCTCTTGTCCCAGGAAAAAGACAACTCACTCACCCAGGTTAGGAGGTTTTGTTTGCTTTGGGGGAGAAGGGGCAGGATCTCAGGGTCACTATTGTAAATTTTGTGCAATCCCAAGCTGCTGTGTAAGAGGCAAGAATCACTTAATTTGCTTTGTTACCACACCATGACTTGACCACACTCTGTTCAGCTTTGCAAATGTCTCATTTGACAGACAAAAACCTTCACGTGTACAAGCAGGCAGGTATAGTTTGTTTAGAGCTGAATGCAGCCAAGCTGTCATTTACATAAAAGTTACCATAAAGCATTAATACAGAAATTCCAACAATAAAACACTCCCATCACAAATGAAAAAATGCAAGTGTTTCACTGCAATGTCTCTTACAGCTCCAGGTGTTATCAACAGCCATATAAATCTATTACAGTCCAAAAGAATATTTTCTGAAATCACTTGCAAGCATGTAGCATCACAAACACCCTCACAAATCCTTTCTCCAGAATGGAATAAGATAATTGCTGCAAGATAGAGCTTCATGAAATCATACATGACTCATGATAGAGCTGTCATGGAAATACAGAAAAAAAAAAAAGAATGAGGGAGCTGCTCATACTGGTTTATTCAGGCACAAGCAATTCCAATTTGCAGCCTAAAAATAACATTTTTTAATTCAATTTTCAATCACATACTGGATTTTCAAATATTCTCTGAAATCAACCATGAATATATGAATATATTACATGAATATATTCCTCTAGAACACTTCAAGCCTGACACCCTGCTTTGTGAACAGATTTCTGTGTGATGCAGACACCAACAAAGAAACCTGATAAGCAGGATAGTCACCAGCACTTGGACAAACAGGAATTAGTATTTTAAATACTATCTCTTGCCAGATTTCCAAGATATAACCTGTAGTCAGTTTATAAGGCTGGCCAGCCAGCTGCAGGGACATCAGCAGACAGCTGATAACAGACAAGCAGGGACACCTGGTGTGATACCTTTTCCTCCCACACTAAATCCAGCCTACACCATGCACACACCATGGTCCTCCCTGCCCTGCTGTGGTTCTAACAAGTCCCTGAGGAAAGGCCTGTATTTAGTACCTGATACTACCACAGCAGAGAATCCAGACACAGAACACTTAAGCAATGTGAATCCAGAAAGTCAGTTTATCCAAATTCACTAAAGGCTTTTGGATAATTTTTTTGTAATACAAGAGTAGATTTATCCTCTTACAAAGCTTAGGATAATAAACAGGAGCATCCTCATCTTCTCTGTGCTACCAGGGATGATGTCCTGTTCAACAGTGGCAATAATCACATTATACATAGGTGAAATACTAACCAGCACTTCTGTTTTGTTATCTGTACCTGTTTAATAATGCTGAGGTGCTGCTTTTCTGTTTCTGTTCGTTTTTTCAATTCATCTTTTAAGCTGTCCTTTTCTGAGCAAATTTCCAAAATCAGTTCCTGATGCTTTTTATTTTCTTTAATCAATCTGTAAAGAAAAGAAAAATGAAAAATAAGGTACATCAGTACTGGGGTTGGTTGTTTTCAATTTTGAGATACATGGTTTTTGCTTGTTGATCTCCGAGTTTTATTGGGAAGCTAGAAACCCTAATAAAATCCACGAAAGCCTTACGAGAAAAAGAAAAAATAACGTTGTGCATGTGGAACTTAACTCCAAAACAGCAAGCAGCAACAGCCTTGTGAGGAAATTGCTTGTTTCCAGCATTTTAGGGTTGCTGTGGTCCATAATGACATGGGACATTTGGCAACCCTACGAAACTAAAAAAACTGTGAATGTCAGCAATGTTAAGGTAATGTAAGACAGGACCTTCCACTCAGTTTCACCAGTCAAATGTCTGAAAACACACAGCTTTTATTAATTTAATGGATTTCTCAGAGTATCCATGGAAGTTCACAACCTGGTAAGAAACAGAATCCTGTTTTTTTAAGTCCTAAGTAGGCAACAAGTATCCATGCCCATGCTCCTTATAAAGTTCAATTTTTAGCAATGGTTCCAGTTCAGCTGTTTGAAGCCAACTCAGACCTGCTTTGACATTCTAGCATAAAACTCAGAAGTTACATTGTCAGAACTGCTGAATAAAGAGTCTCAAATGTATTTACATGCTTGCAGATACTATTACATGGTGGGTATTTTAGGCCACTAACTGTATGAATTTGTGGGAGGTATGCATTTACCTGAAAAAGATATTTAAGTATCCCTTTATCCCCTCCCCTCTGTTGAAAGAAAAATCTCTAACAAACTAGTCCTCTAAATTATAAGGAATACAAAACCATCAGCTACAGAAAGTTTAGCACTTGTGATCTGCTTTTTAATCTATTAATGAATATTCCAGGATTACAAATTCTTAATTCATGCCACAGCTGCTCATGTATATATTTAGATCTGGTCACACGAGACAGCTGGGCTATTTCCAGAATGATGTTACAAGAAATTATGCTGATCATAAAATAAGGGACAAAACAAACACAACCCAGAATACACTTTGCACCAAACACAAAATGTTCCACAGCAGTTTCACACTCTTGGAATGAGTCCCCAAGTGTCAAATAAGTGCAGCTGGCCAAAAAAAAAAAACAACATGTTTTTACATAAAGCCTTCTGTACGTATACATAACATACACACATATATAAACACTTGTTTCTAAGGAAGTAACTGGACCATGGCTGAAAATGCTGCCCTGCCTCTGAGCTTACCATGAACAAGTAAAACTCTTTACCTCATGATCTCCTGGAATTACCCCTCTCTACACACCCACCACTTCAGATTCCCACTCCTCTGTAACTTCTGAATGTCTAACTGTGCATTCTCGAGCTTTCCTGTCATCAACTGACTTTCCTCACATGGATGGTTTCTGTCAGAGGTTGACTGGTGAAGTGCAAGAGAATACTTTCCCTACTGGAACTCTCTCCCTCTATCTGGTTTCCCTTCCTTTGATGTCCTCCCATATCATGGTATTGGAGAGCCTTACATGAAAAGTAAGACACTCATTTCCAGCTCTGCAAAAAGGAATATATACTAAGTTAGAGGCTGTATTTTGTTAGCAAAAAAACATTTCTAAAGAGGCAACAAAGTATTAAATGCCAAGTAAGGAATCATGAAATCAAACAATGAATTGGCTTTTGATGAACAGAAACATTCATGTTGAAGACTGCCTGGTAGAACTATTAAGCCCAGTTCATTATAGCAACACTTGTAAGCCATGCATCAGAAATCTTCCTATAAAATGTGCAAAGAGTAGCTTATCTATATGACTCTTCCAACTCAAACAATACTCTCAGTTGATTAACAACATTGCTGGATGATGACAGGAGATTGAATACTACTTGAAAAAGAAACAAGCAATTTTAAACATAAATAAAATGCCCACTGTGGGAGTTAGTACTTTCAAAGATTCATTTCTCCACAGACACATATGGACTGAATGAATCCTGAACTATTTTTAAATCCCCATTACTGCTGCAGTATTTAAGTAATTCTAGGCATTGGCAGGCTATTTAATGACACAGTTGGCTATTCAATTCCTGCCAAATCCTGCAAGAATTCAGACATCTAAGAACACACTTTTATTTACAAGTACATACCACAAGTAAAAATGATTCCTCACTTAAAAAACAATTTAAAAAAAGCTTATTAACTATCCTCATACCAACTTGAGACAATTTGCTTCGTACCAAAATGTTGCATGCAGGTGCACACAACACACAGCCAAAATCACTCAGCACACACCTCCAACTGTGATGCACATACTCAAATACTCACTTTGTAATAGTTTGTTCTTGCTGCAGGTATTTATCTTGTACACATTTTTCAAACACAGTCAAGGCATGTTCACCCTTCTGCACACCATTGGGGAGCTTTGGTTCCTTTGAAAAATCCGTGGATAAGAGTTCAGATTCTATTTCTTTTAGCAAATCCTCCTGTGAGGAAGACTGGTGTATTGTGGAAATAAGCTTCTTTGTGCAGTCTGTGTCATAAGGGCTTTCTGAATAGATTTTATCACTCGATTTTTTCACAAAGTCAGATTTCTCCCTTAGATCCTGTAATATTTCCATTAATGATTGTTCTGTCTGGTTAGTTTTTGGATCATGTTGTTCAAGTTCTTCACTAGGTAAATGTTCTGGCTTTGTGGAGCCTTCTGCCTTTCTTTCACAGCAGGCATTGGCAGAGCAGTCTGCCCCTCCACACTGCTGCTGTCCTTCTGCTGGGGCCCCATCATTGCTGCTTCTGCCAACAGCTGCTGCATCCTGACCCGAGGGCAACGAACTCGATTCCCTTTCCAGGTCACCAGCATCACCTCCAGTGCAACTGATGCTAGGGCACTCCTCCATTCCAGATGTTTCATCAGACTTCTCATTATCTGGGGACTTGAAAGAGGCATCATCTGACAGACTGACTGGCTCCAGAGTGCTCTGCATTTCTGGTAAATATTCCTCCATGATCTTCTTTTGGAAATCTAGATGGAGAATTCATATTATAAAACATATTAGACTCAAAATCAAAAGAGACTGAGATAGGGAAAATAAAGGCTACTAGAAAGTAAAATTCAAAGTGCAAGAATATTTAGATATGTGTTATACAGAGTTTGTTGATCTTTCAGCCCAACTTTTAAGTAAATGCTCCAATACAAGTTTTTCTAAAAGAAGGTGAGAAATCAGAGATAGCAAACAGGAAGCAGAGGGATAGCAAATGCCAAGACAATAAAAAAGCAGAACATTTTAGAATTAATAATTCTACCATTTAAATCCATAAAAGATTTCAAGTAATCACTTCTAAAAAATACTTTATGACAATAACCAAAAAAAATTAAGCATCCAAGGTCTTACAGCTTTCATTTTCCCAGACATGATTTGAAAGCAACAATATGTCTTGACTTAAACATTTTTACAACATAGTCCAGCCAGTTTATCCAATTTCCTTACTGTCACATCCTCACTGAGCATCCATACAGTAAAATGCATCAGCACGCAGGAATCTAAGGGAAAGGGCTGAAGGAGGATGGGGGTGGGATTCTCTTTTCCCATCTGCTTTAAAGCAACCAAAATTCCGTGTGGAAGAGCACAGATGGTCTGTGGCAGACCTGCTCTCTCAAACAGTAGCTTGCAGAGCAAGGACTTGAAAAGCTCTGTAGAAGCTCTCTAGAAGCACTAGAATGACACCATATTGAGAGCCAAACAGACAGAATACTTATGGAAGAGCCTGGGTATAATGCTGTCTCTTCTTTTTCAGGAATCCCAGACGTTCCTGTGTCTGAAAAGACCACCGGCATTTTTTGCAAGCACAGGAAGCTCTTATTTCCATTAGGAGAAATTCATTACAGCAGTAATAACTTATATGCAACCCTCTCCTCCTACACTGGATAATTTCAGCTATTTATGAACAAGGCAAACTCTTCATTTATAAATTCAACTCTGCTATTCCAAGAGTTATCTCAAAGGAAGTGCTTACTTGTCATATCAAATTTGTTTCCATCCTTGCTTTCTGACTTGTTCAGCCCTCCCTTACACAGCCAGATCATCTGAGCCACGCAGGTACTTGCTCCATGCTCCTCCCTTTGCCTCAGCCTGAAAAGAAACCCCTTTGTGCTGCTTGGCTTCGCTCCACTGCCCCAGAGTACTGCCTTATTAACCAACACTTCCTACTGAGGCTCACATTGTTAAAACAGAGGGATTTGTGAATCCCATTGGGTCTGTCACCAGTTGCTGCTACTGTCACCTTTCACTGTTAGGCACAAAAAGCAGCTTCAGCCCAGCTCTTTCTACCAGGAAATACTATCCCACAAAACACCTACCACAAGTACCTGAAACCAACAGCTGGGCTACAACTGGCACTTAATCAAGCACATGGAAAACTGAGCATTCAGCTGAGAGTATGGAAGGGAATACATCACAACTGGGTCACAAATCAGTAAATGAGAATCACACATTTTTTAAGTAACAAGTTTTTTGGTTTCAAAGTAAAAAAAAAACTCTCAGTGCAACAGCCTCTAACCCAGTACACATCAGTAAGAACCAGAACACAAGTGGTTAAGAGAGATGTACAAACGAGAACACAGATGGAGAATGAGAGTCTGTACAATGTGACAAGGATTCCCCATTTTACAAACAGATCTTCTCTGGTAATAATAAAATCCTTGATCACCCTTTGCATCAAAAGATTTACTTTTAGGTCAACACTGGAACCAGCAAATCCATCCACTCGGTTCGTGCAGTCCAAACAAATGCTCTTTTGGAACCCATCTACCCTTTGATAACTTCTGCTAGCAATGAAAGTTCACAGTGTACTACTGTTGTTCTCAAAAAAACCAAACCCAAATGACAATCTCAACGTGCAAGCAAAAATGAACATAACTGGAAGAAAAAGCATTCAGTTTGAAAGAAGCAGAACAAATTAGTTCCTACTTAATTAAAAAGCTGTTAAAACCCAGCACTTTCAGACTAGTGCACTTTAAACAATCAATAACCGTAAGATAATTTGCAAATGATGCAGTTAAGATGGAAGAAAATTTCACCTTCTAGTATCTGTTCCCTCTTGTCAAAAGTAGTTTATAATCCACACACTCAGCTGTAATAGATACTGTACTAGCATAAAGCTGAGGAATTGGTTTTTTCTCTTGTTACACTAGCCCAAGTTCTTGATGATGCTTTCTCTGGAATGATCAGAGGGTTTTTTCAACCTCATTTTAAGCCTTTTTTAAAGTACCTTCTGAAGTGTTATCGACCCTCCCAAAATGTGCAGTTGTTTGATGTACTACTGCCTCAAACCTGCTCATGACAGCTGCTGCAGTTCCTCATTACCACAAGAAAGGGAGTGGTAAAACTGGATACATGAACTTCCATGTTGGTTGTAATAACTAAAATTTCCAGTCCAGTCAGCAAACTGAAGGGTATTTATCTCCATATGGAAGCAACAAGTGAAAAACACAGCCCTGTTAAGAGGGTACATTAGGAAGGTCACTAAGTTTTCTTTTTATTGTGTTACTTCCTTCTGTAAATAATACTGTGAATTAGTATTACAAAGACTAGTCTACATGGAAGCAGAAATACAATTATTTGCACAACTCATTCACAGAGGAAAAAAAAGCCACTGACTCCATATCCATAATAACTTAGTTATTATTAATCACAAATAAAGTGTAGGTTTTGTATCAAACACATGGGGAATTTGAGTAATGATTACACAAAGCAGTTAAAGCATGAAAAGTAAATCATGATGATTCAGTGTTCCCTAGAGTTGCACTTTAATTTTCAGTGGTACCTAGAATATAATTTACCACATTAAGTTCGCATTCTTTATGATTCCAATACATTGGATTTTAGCCCTATCTGCCCAATCTGCACCTGTTCATGACATAGACAGATTTTTTCCTCCTACTGTCACTGAATAATATTATCTTTTATGTTCTAATTACTAACTCTTAAACAGAAATTAAATAATTGATCACAGGACCACAATTTATTTTCACACCAGAAATGTCCAGCCAAAGAAATCATGAGGAGCAGCTGTCAATGCAAATTCATACTGATATTCAAATATCTCCTGAATAGTCAAAGTTTGTTATGCCTACCTCAGGCAACTGAATATAACAGATACTTCTGATGTAATGCCAGAGATAGAAAATTGCAGTGGTATCACTAAAGAAAAGGTTCATGGTTTGTAAGTAAAACATTTTTTGCGATAAAAGAATCAACATTGCTAGTCTAGCAGTAGCCAGGTGAAATGAAACATGCTAATATTTGACTGTGTCACATCAAACATGCAAATCCATCAGGCTCCAGAAAATATTTGAACACCATCTGATAGGAGCTCCACACCTTTCCAGGTTTAATGTCCACTTTGTATTACCCTACTCATCCTTACAAAAGACTTTCCAAAATCAGGGAAATACTAAGGTCATGTATACTGCATTAAGAAAACAAAATAGTTTTAGTGCCTCTAATGATGTCTTCAGAAGGCATCGAAAAAAATAGAAAAAGGCAAATCTTGACTGAAGCAGGTAAACTGGCTTATGTAATGGAATGTTTAAACATCAAACAAGCACACAGTGTGTTGAGTGACAGCAAAGTGCTGGGTTCTTGCACTGTTTTGCAAAGCTTCCACCTTCAACCACCTGCTCTGCTCCTTCCTTAGGCCTGATGAGCATCTTGACAATAGGGCAGAAGTGTGCTGCTCCTGGTCCCATCCATGTGATGTTTGTCTCATCCCAATAATGTCAGTCCCTTCTGCTGCCTGTGCCACAGGAACATCTCAAAGCAGCACTTTGAGTGGCCCAGCCCAAGCCTGCTCACCCACATACCATGAATGACTGCCATCCTTCTAGGGCAGTATGTAAAAAGCTCTGTCACTGCCTTGTGACACTTTCTGCAGCTGTGACAGGACTCTTGGCTGTGACTGGACTCACGTAACTGGTCTGACCAGTTGCTGCCCTCCTCTGTTTTACAGCTCAAAATTAGTCAGAGACTCTAACACACCTTTCCCATGCTCCTGCTCCTGTTCCACAGCAGAGGAGGCAGCTGGCTGTGTTTTCCCCATTGCAGTGATACAAAGCCATGCACGTGGAAACACATCAATTCAGACACTGCTGATGTGAGCAGCAGGAATGAGGAACAGGAGCACGGCTCAGCCACGTTTGCAGAACATCTCCCTATACATCAGAATACAGGCAAGTGTACCCTTCAAAACCAAAACTGCCTTTTTTTCAAACAGCCACTGTTTCTTCTCATCACAGATGTGTTCTTCAAAGACGCAAAGAGCATACATACTTTTCATCATTATTCACAAAACTAAGTTTAAATCTGCATCAGCACATATGATCTCCAAGTTCCAACGTAACAGCTAAAATGAGTAAGTAGTTAAACAGCCAGCACAGGACACACAACATTAAAGGCTGGTACTGGCAAGGGTTGCAACCATTTATTACACTACTTAAACTGAGATGTGCTTATCTGCTAAACTGCTGATAGCACAACTGAATGGAATCAGAGGCAGAGAGCAGAGAGCCTGCCAGTGGAGTACGTGAACAGCACACCAGCTTTTGAATACAAATGGCTCCCAGGTATGTCAGGGAATGCAAAGACTCAGGAAATAGCAATTTTTAAATTCACTTTCTGTTATGGAAACATGTTCTACTGACTGCTAACCAAATGATAAAAATAAGAACAAATATGACAATGATTCATTTAAGCTCTTCAAGGAAGTATCTGACACAATATAAGTACTGACTATCTTGGGAGAACATCAAAAATCTCAATACACCCTCCTGTAATATGCCAACAAAAGGAAGAAAAAAAAGTATTTCCTGTAGCTACCTTGAGCAGCAGTCCAGAGAAGCTTATGCTGTAACAGCAAATTCTCACTTCAGAGTCCATCCAGTGGCAGGGAGAAAAGCAGTTTCTGTAACACTCAGTCCTCCTCTTTCCTCTGCTCAAAGCACGTACGCTCCTAACTTTTTAAAGAAGCTGTTGGCACCCTGATGCCTTGGCTGTTCATCCACTGTACTGGTTGAAAATCCCTCCCCCCATGGCAGCACTGCAAATTCTAATTAGGAACACCACCTTTCCCAGCTCTAGCCTGCTGTCCTGTGAGTACAGGCACGTGCTGAGGTTCTGGTATGTTTTAATTCAATATTAAGCCATTTCAAACTGCCTGTCCTTTCCATCTTCCTATTGAATGCAAACGTGATTTTTTTAAATCCCTGACTACAAAGGCCTTTCCTAAGCAGATGCACTATCAATGCTAGCATTTCATTTCATAAAATTGACAGAATTTGACCCAAACTCCCTATACTTATGTTGTAAATATTCAAGAAGGAGGAAATTATTTTGTTTCAGCCAATTTCAAAGTATATGTGAAATGACAACTAAAGAAACATATTAAATGATAACTATAGGAAACTTCAGCTGAGGTTTGGCTGTCTAGAAGACTTCATTAACAAGGGAAAAAAAAAGAAAGTGTGCCTTGTCACCTAGTAACTACCACAATGGGGCTCTTTACAACAAACAGATTAAAGAATGACAGAAGTGTGTGCCTGGGGTGGTTCTGCAAGCAAACTTAAGGTCAAGGTCCCGAGAAACAAAAATCACTGCTTAAAGAGAAAAAAAATACATATTTATACTTTTATGTGTACCACCTAAAAATACTGCAGAGAGAGGGGCAAAAAAAGGCAGGAGGGAATAATGCTTCACAGGTGTGTGCACATACAAAATCGTGTTCAACCCACGCTTGAAATGAAAGAGCCTTGAGATAAGTGACTCTGAGGCACAAAACCTTCTGAAAGGGGAATAATAACTTAATACAGCAAACGCAGTTTACTGGACACCAGATACATTCAACTATATATTATATAATATAATGGCCAGTAGCAGTCAATTATTTTAGCTGCTTTCAACAAGAAAGGGTTTTGCATCATCTTTGGGTAGATGTTTTCCACTCTTGGCTGTGCTCCTAAGAGAGGCCTTGTAGCACAGTCACTGATGAAGAGGGAATCATCTACTCTCCAAAAATCTACATGTGTAATCCACAAAATCGTGAAAAAGCAGTTCTCACATCAGCTCAAACCTCAGCTATCACCTCTGGATATGTAAAAAGCACCCAGACAAAAAAAAACCAAACATCCAGGTTTTACAGGATATGAAACAAGCTCATTTTTAAACAAAAGTACAAGGGAGCTTTCCTCTTTCCATTTCAAATTGGACACAGCAGAGTACTCAAATTTCCTTTAGTAATAGACTGAAGTCTCAAAACTACTCAAAGCTGCCATAGAGATGTGATGTATTTCAGAGAGCAGGTGGGGGACAAGGAAAGGAGTGATGAAGTGCTCCATCAGTTGCAGGCAGATGACTCCAACACTCAGCAGTGTCCTAAGTACCATGACACGGCCAGGCAAGCAGCTCAGTGACAGGAAAACCTGATGACACCAACACAAGCAGCCCGAGCTCCCAGAAGTCCCTACTGCTGTTGTATGGATGTCACCTCCGACTCAGAGTTGCTTTGTCACTGTAGGATGTAGTGTAAATTTGCTAATGAATCATTGCACACCTCTAAACAAAGTCCAAGTATTTACAGGAAAAGTCTATCTAGAAAATACGGTCCTTGAAATTGCTTCAGAGCAATTCTCTTTATGCTGTAATTTGTGATCTGTTACTTCCTGGTTCTTTGTCAAGAACTGGATGACAACTCACAAAATTGTTGCTGTCACTCCTTATTTTGTTTTCCAAAATGGCACATTCTGAGGATAAATTCCACTGGAAATTCATCACAAAAATCCAAGCAAACATCCTTAGCAGTAGCCTCTTCAAATGCTATGTAACACACACTGACTGTTCTTCTACATTGATTCCAGTTTTTGAACTCTGCAGTTCAGGTTCAGTGTCCAGTGTCAGCAATCAGAAGAGATACTTCTCTTCTGTAGAGTTTCTTAGAGAGACAGCTGGAAAAGGGGTTTATTCTTAACCTCCTCAGACTCCTCAGTGAGAGCAAATAATGACTTCTTTTCCCTAATACCACACTGAACGACTGGGCAGTAACACATAGCTCAAATAACCAGCTGTCTGTCCCAGGCACTGTTACTGTTCTCTGGAACACATTCCAAACGATTTTACAAACATCTCTGCCCTTCTGCATCCTTCTCTCCAATTCAACCAAAAATGCCTGTTCATGGGTTTACAGAGATTTTTGTTTGCTAGCTGATCCTAATGTAGTGGGAGCAAGAAAGGTAAAAACAGCTCCATTTTGATACTGAAGATGCTGGATGCAGACATTCATAAATCACTTTTGGCAAAACTTTATTTAGGAAAGCAGACTTAGAGTTTGCCTGCATATATAGAAAGTTGTGGGGTTTCGCTCTGCATAGCCAGTACTAGATGAACAGAAAATTCTACACCCCAGCTAAACCAGATAGAAATGCAATGCTTTCACAATGACTGCCCTGTTTGTTCACCTGCAATACTTCAGACACCAAAGTAGAGCACTGAAACCCCTGAAACTGTAGCTGGTCTAAAGAGATACCAGGAACTGTTCACTTTCATTATTCTGGCTTTCCAACAGCCCTCCAGTCAAGAGGCCTGTTCACTGCAATGTGTTATATCTGAAAAACAGAAATACTTTTAACTCAGCTGTGCAATCTTTCAAAGATTATCCAACAATAAAATAATAAAGGTTAAAAAGCCAAGATACACACACCAAAAGGCTACTAAAAAACTCCAAACTACTAGCTAAATCTAGAACTGGCAGGTCTGGAAGACAGGTTTTTTTTACAATGAAAAGCATTATCCTCATAAAATTATAACTGAGAAGAAAATATTGACTTTTTTTTCCTGTATCACCCAATAGCAAATTAAAATGCAGTCATGTGAATTTGCAAGAGGAAGGTACACGCATTTTACAGCTATCGTGAAGATTCACACTTACACCTCAAGTCACGTTGTAAATGACTCTCCCATTACTCCAGCCCTCCAACTATCAGTTCAAGCTCTCAGCAGCCTGCCCAGACACACCCACTGACCAGACTGAGCTACAAAGTAACACCCACTCTTATAGTACTCGGCTCGGGTAAACCGGGGACTAAACGGGGCTCGGGTAAACCGGGGACTAAACTCGGCTCGGGTAAACCGGGGAGAGGGGAGGGGTCCCGGGGCAGCGGCGGCGGCTCAGGGCTGGTTTGAGGGGTGTTTTTGGGGTTATTTTGGGGGGCCGCTGCAGGGCCAGGGGGCGCTGGGAGGGGCCCGACCCCATCTGCGATGATGGATGCGAGTAGGGGGGCTTCCGGGAATTTTTTGGGAATTTTTGGGGGTTTTTTTGAGATTTTTTTGGGGGATTTTTGGGAATTTTTTGGGGTTTTGGGGGATTTTGGGGGATTTTTGGGGAGTTTGGAGTAGTTTTGTAGGTTTTTTTGAGGAATTTTTTGGGGTTTTTTTGGGAAATTTTGGGAATTTTTGGGGCATTTTTTGGGATTTTCTTGGGATTTTTTGGGTGGTTTTGGGGGGCACTGGGAGGGCCCCAACCCCATCTGCGATGATGGATGTGAGGGGGGAGGGGGGGGGGGGTTTGGGATTTTTTTTGGGATATTTTTGGGGATTTTTTGGGGCATTTTGTGTTTTTTTGGGAATTTTTTGGGTGGTTTTTGTGGGGTTTCGGGCTTTTCTGTGGTTTTTTGGGGCTATTTTTCGGGTGTTTTTTGGGAATTTTGGGAGTGTTTTTGGGATACCTGATGGTGCTGGGGGGTCTGGGGGGGTCCCAGTGCTGGATTTTGGGCGTCCTAGGGGGGTTCTGGAGTTTGGGGGGTCCCAGGGGGGTTCTGAGGTTGCATCTGGGGGTCCCAGGGCTCGGGGGGGTCCTAGGGGGTCTGGGGGGGGCAAATCGTGAAGCGGAAAGTTCTCAAGGGAGCCCCAAAATCACCGGGAATGGCCCCAAAATCACCGGGAATGACCTGAAAAACACCGGGAATAATGGGGGGGATGGGGCTGGAAATGGGAATGTCCCAAAAATCACAGGGAATTACCCCAAAGTTACTGGGAATGGCACCAGGAGGGGGAAAATTGTGAGGGGGGATAAAAGCATGGGAGAGCCCTAAAACCAATGGGAATGGCACCAAAATCACCGGCAATGACCCCAAAAACACTGGGAATGACCCCAAAATCCCGGAAACGGCCCCGGGAGTAACGGGAGATGCATCAGGGAATGGCAGGAGAACCAGGAATGGTGTTGGGATTAACGGGAATGGCACCGGGAATAACGGAGGTGGCACTG
Organism: Eopsaltria australis; assembly: GCA_034509425.1. Classification (NCBI taxonomy): domain Eukaryota; kingdom Metazoa; phylum Chordata; class Aves; order Passeriformes; family Petroicidae; genus Eopsaltria; species Eopsaltria australis. The sequence continues at coordinate 2,662,394 of JAVTVJ010011652.1, read as the reverse complement.
GGATGGGGCAAATCGAGGGGAAAAATTCTCGGGGGAGCCTCAAAAGCACCGGGAATGACAGAGGGATGGGACAGGGAACGGGAATGGCCCCAAAACTGCCAGGATTGGCCCCAAAATTACCGGGAATGGGACCAAGACGGGGCAAATCGTGAGAGGAAAAAAGCGCGGGAAAGCCCCAAAAACACCAGGCATGGCCCCAAAATCACCGGGAATGTCCATGGGCAGGTGTCCCCCAGGTGATGGCCGGAGGAGTGACCGGCAGTGTGTCCGTGGCCTTGCACTCTCTGGTCATCCTCAACATCTCCAACCACTGGATGCGCCTGCGCTCCCAGGAGGGACAGAATGGGCAAGGTGGGAGAGAATTCCCAGAAATTCCCAAAATACTCCCAAAAATTGGAGCAAAATAACCTCAAAATACAATGAAAATCCCAGAAAAACCCCCAAAAATCCCAATAAAATCCCAGAAAAATCCCACCAAAAATGGCCCAAAATGTGCCCAAAAAATCCCAAAATATTCCCAAAAATCGGCTCAAAATAACCCCAAAATACGTGAAAATCCCATGAAAATCCCACAAAACTCCCATGAAAATCCCATACAAATCCCAATAAAAATGGCCCAAAATGTGCCCAAAGAAACCCAAAAATATTCCCAAATACTGGAGCAAAATAACCCCTAAACACACAAAAATCCCATTAACATCCCAATAAAACGGCTCAAAATGTGTCCAATATAGTGTTCTGTGTCCCGACCTGTAAAAGCACTGAGCACAAGTAGTTCCCCATCTCAGCAAATGCACAACTTGGAGGTGAGCTGAGGCTTCAGCCCTTTCTGCTGGAATGAAATCTAACATTTACTTCACATGCAAGCAAGGCCTGACTTTTAGTACAGTAATACTGGGCACTGTTTCAAAACTTGCCTTTTTTCTGACACGATTTATAAAAATTCTTGAAAAGATCAGCAGCGCCCTAAATCTACCCTGAGACAGCAGTTTTACATTTAACCCCTGGAAGTTGTCATTCAACAACAATTATGATTTTAAAAAGGAGGCTAGTGTCTGTGCCAACTCAGAATCAATATATACTCTACCATTTAAACTACTCTGCCTCCTATTCATTCATATTAAGGAATATATAATACTAAATCCCAATCCACAGATTGATTTTTACACATGGTTCATTACACTCAAGCAGAATCCCATCTTGGAAGCAACTCTCTTCATGTAAACAGCTACTGAAGCTCATGAAGCAAAGATAAATACACAACTTAAACAAAATCACATTTATCATTTATAGGGCAATAATGGTTTGGTTCTTTTCCCAAACACTGCAGTATAGACTAAAGGCTCTGCTAAAGAGATTTTTTATACTGCCTTACATTTCCACTCAAGCATCTATGAAATGAAGTGACATATGACTGAAATGTCAACAGTCAAAAGACTTTTGTGATAAAGCTCTGATGCTCATCAGAACACTCCACTAAAAGCAAGAGCTGCACATGAGCACCATTTCAGCAGTTCAGTTACACACCCACTTCCCTCTTGCAGGTTCCTGAGCAACAGAAAGAGAGAGTACAAGTGCTTTAGCCAGTTCAGTTGCAAATTCAAGAGTTAATGTGAGATGTAGTATAATCCAGTGTAACACCGGAGATGGACTTTGTATTTCAAAGCCTTAACTAGGATTTATTGGCTGAAGAATACTGAAGAGAATAGCAATGATTTGTAGAGTTTTCTTGACAAGTCACACACATATGAAGCAACCAGCAACTCAATGTAAAAAAAGCTTCACAAATCCCCAGCATTTATCAGAAAGAACAAAACTTGCCTGAACAGTTTGTTCCACAAAGATCTGTTTGTCTCCTTTAGCTATCATGCTACAAAATATTCTATTAGAAACACAATCTTAGATGAATCACAACAGGAAAATAAAATACTTTCTACTATCTTTAAACACATAATCCTAAACCAGAGATATTAAAGTAACCATTAATGTTAAGCCAGATAACTCTTAGAATCAGTTGCCACTTTAATTCAGTCTAATTTCCAACCTATTACGCTCACGTAAGAGATGCACCTGTTAGACAGTTTATGTGCTACCATGAGCGTAACGAGAACCCAACAAGACTGTTAAAGAATAATTTGGGGATATGAAAACATTTCTAGCTTCTTGTACTTGTGCTGCTCATTGCAAAATCCAAGATGCCTCTCTTCAACAACTTTTCACATCTTTATTACACAATAATCATTATTTAAGCAAACTAAAATGCTTTTTCAAATCAGTGCCAACCTGTCATTGCATCAGAACTCTTGCTAACAATTCTACATGACAATAAGACCAAAAAAAAAAAACAACTGAAAGGAAATTTTATAGTTTGTTCTATCTCACTGTAATCCTAATAATACTTTTACCTAAACTAATCTGGACAGGCTGAATACACCTTTCTACTTCACTTCTTGGGTGAAATTTTTCGTTTCTTCTTCCTAAGGCTACTTTTTCCTTAGCTACTGTCTACCAGTCAACATAGTGATCAGCACGACACACTTTCCTATTGTTTCCAACTAATACCCAGCTTACCTGTGCTTTGCATGGTATCTTTCACAAGAACTCTGTCACAAATGGCTTTCTCAGACTAAGCATTACATCACCAGGTAACACTGCAAAACAGGGAAGCTCAAGTACTACAGATAACTCTGTTTTCAACTGAAGTTTATATTTAAAAAAAAAAAAAAAAAAAAAAAGATTCTGCTAAAGAAGTTCTGTTTTACCTGAGATACAAAATGCAGCTCTACTGTACAGCAGCTGTGTAGAGAGACAAATCAAAGGTTTGAACTAAACTGAAAGGGACTGGGATAAAAAGGTCCCAAAAAGCAGGTATTTTACAAAAGCTAGTAGAAGATGAATTTCAAACAGTCCTTCTGGCTTCAGGTTCATATGTTTGATTTCAACTCCACATCCAACATTAATCAGAGCAGCAAGCCTCCCAAGTTATGAAACACACTAAAAGGAGATGAACTGGACTGAAAAGCATCACACTGCCTAAGAAAAAGACAGAATTCTTAAGCTGAAGAAGAGATGATATTGATCACCACTGCTTGTACTCCACACAAAACAGAGGGTGGCCATGAGGTCTCACACACACCCAGTCTTCCTGTACTTACAGACAGCACATATAGAAAACAAGAGAAACACACCAGAGTCCTACCTGCACTAGGTATTAATTCACTTTTGGCTAAGATCAGATAGAAGTGGAAAAGCTGGCTGTACACTGGGACATGGAGTCCTCCAGGCCAGGCAGAACCGGACACAGCTCTGACTCAAGTCACACAAGGACCTGCTTTGATGCACATGCCTGAAGGGAAGGGAGTGGAACAGTGACTTCACACAGTGGGTACTCTCAGGATTTCCTTGCTTTTACCATTTTAACACTTCAACTCAATTATTCTTCTCAGGTTTTTAATGTGACTTCATTAAACACCAACAGCAGTGCCAAGGTGCAAAGCTCAGCATTTCTATCAATTCTTTGAACGTGAGACAAGTACTTTAGAAGACAGGGCTTACTCAAACTTTATCTTTGTTTTCCTTTGCTTACATCACTACTTAGATAGTTGAAAAGAAATGTACAATTTCTTCAAGGCAGCATCAGGCTTTCTATCAGATTCATGCACGTGGTTAGTATTATGGTCATATTAACTCCATGTCTGGAGTAACAGCAGAACTCCAAAATAAAGTTCATCAGTTAAGGTTTAACAAGTGAGGCTGTATTTGCTCCCATCATAACACATGTCATGGGGTGCACCTTGAGAAGTGTTATTTCTTGCCAGAGGAGCCCCAACATTGGAAGCTCATGTATCGGGGAAAACAACATATTAGCAACAGCATCCTTTTACTGTGAACATCACATGAGGCTTGCACACTGCAGGGTTTATGCACAGACCTGCAATCTTCTCTGTGTCTTCAGCACAGAACAGCTCTTACTCTTCCAAGTCAAGAAAATGCGTCTCTGCTTCAGCAGTCAATGCAATGCCAGCAATAGCACTGCTGTCACCTTTCAGATTTTAGCACCCTGCCTTTAGCTCGGCTTACAACAAGGCCAGGAGCAGCTCTGTCTGTCCTTAGAGAACCCTGTTTGCATTCACCTTCTGACACTGATAATATCACCTGTGCAAAGAATGTCTTAAGGGAGAGGAAGAAATCAAATTTATGACTGAGTACACAACCTGGACAAAGCACATGTTCTGTGACAGGTCTTCTACACCTATAACAGAGCCATAACTCTTGTTCACACTACAGAAGCTGGAGCTCTGGCAGACCTTCTCACAAGCACATCTTGAAATCAGGGTCATGATTTTCGCTTCTATTCTGACACTGATTTGTTTCTGACAAGATTTTTTTCACCCTCAATTTGAGGCAGCAGGGTCTTGGACTATGACTTGAAGGTATTACCCATAAGGCTATCTAAAATTGTTTTGACAATTGGAAAATAAGTTCAGAACAAGTCAGCCCAGTACAGGATATTGCTTTCTGAGCCCACACCTACTAATCTAACATGCTTAGTAACACTATTAAATCCAGAAAAACACTGTCTTTCTACTTTTCATAGCTCTTTAAAAAGCCAGCTTCAGGAAATTCAGTATTAGCTTCAGGTAGCAATAAGCAACAGAGCTGCTAATTAGGTCCAAATTAACCACCCTGTATTTGGTTCTTTAGTCATTTTTTGACACTTTGAAACAGTGAACCTCACAATGCCAACAACCCCAAATCGAGTCTTATAAAATGACAGAAAAATACTGTTTTAAAACCAGACAAGAACAGATGATTGAAGGCTTTCAGAGAAAGAAGAGCTCAAAGGCAATACAGAACTAATTCAATTTTTTTTCATAAAACAAATGACATTTCAAATGTCATCTACCAGCCTCCTCAAACATCTTCATACTTTCAGTTTCTCGTATATCCAGAGCTCAACCATGCCCTCCCTAAAGTCAACGGCAACATAAGCATTCGTAGCAGCCAGTGACTGCATTTCCTTGCCCATAGCGAAACACAACTGTGGCTCACAGCTTCAACAATTTCCTTATACAACAAAACGTATTGGGACAGTGGCCATACCCGGGTTTTTAGTGTATTCTGCCAGCAATATTTTAACTTCCAAAAAGCACTTCTACAAGAAGGTAAAGCTGGAATGCCATACTTCTCATCTTACACACATTTCAATTCCCTAAGAAATCCTCTTTTGATCTCCACAGAGTCTCGCTGGAAGGATACACGTATCAAACTCACCTGTGCAGAGCCAAAATCTGCAAGCCTACATCATAATCATTTCGCTGAAGTCCTTCTTTCAAACCCAGAAGGGCAAGCAGCTTTTGCAAATACCATTTGCAAAAACAAGGACACGTACCCTACCGCAACACCGCAGCCGACTGTAAAAAATAACCTTCATAGCAGTTGCAGGGCTTTGTTATCTAATTATTTACCCATACAGCAAAATCAACACGCAGCCAATGAACAACAACCTAATTAATACCGCGGAGAAGAAAGCCGTACAGAAACAAAGAGACTGCGAGCCAGCACAGGAGCCTGCGCTACCCGCGCGGAGGTCCTGCCTGGGAAGGTGTTGCTGTGGCAGGACCTCACCCCCGGTCCTGCCGTCACCTCGCTCCCAGCCCCGGCGCCTCGCCCACGGCCCCGGCGCGACCTCTGCCAGCCCAGTGCCCCCACCTGCACAGGGAGAGCCCCTCGCCACCCGGGGGAATTCTGCCTCCCTCCCGTCCTTCCCCTGCCCCCGCGGCCGCGTCCCCCAGGGTTTATCGCCCGCTGACAGTGAAGCGGATCAGCGGCCCCGCGGCCCCTCCCGAGCCCGCCGGGCAGCGCCCGTCCCGTCCCGTCCCGTCCCGCCGAGCCCCGGCGCCCTCGGCCGCCCCGCGCCGTCCCCTCGGGGAGCCCGGCAGCGCCCGCGGGGCTGGGGGTCGCCAGCTCTGAGTGCCCACCCGCCCTATCCGCCCTGGCTGCGGCGCGGGCCCTCACCCGGTCGCTACGCGGGCGGCAGCAGCGGCGGCAGCGCCGCCATGGCGGGCACTGCGCGGTCCCGCTCCCCGCCGCCCGGCCGGCCCGGCGCGCTGACACATCAACAAAGATGGCGGCGGCGGCGGGCGGGGCCCCGCGGCACCGGGGGCGGGATCGGGCCCGGGGCAGCCCCGAGCGGCCGGGCCGGCCCAGCCCCGCGGGGGCCGCGGTCTATGCCGTCCCTGTGGTCCGTGTGCTGTCACCGGGACCAGCGAGTGACGCCGGACCCGTCTCGCCGCCTTCCCTCACCCTCGTGCCGCTGCCGCGCTCCCACCCGCTCTGCCGAAAGCCCGCGATTCACTGACGGTGCTCAAAGCTCCGAGCGGCCGGATATAGGACACAGTGCCGTGGTTTTCGTGCATTCTGCGCCACGGGACATTAGGAAGAATTTCTTCACAGAAAGGGTGGTTAGACATTGGAATGGGCTGCCCAGGGAGGTGGTGGAGTCACCATCTCCAGGTGTTTAGGGAAAGCCTGGACGTTGCACTCAGTGCCTTGGTCTGGTTCACAAGGTGGTCTTGGGTCATAGGTTGGACTCGGTGACCTCAGAGGTGTTTTCCATCCTAACTGATTTTGTAATTTCACACAAGATAATTTCGGGTATGTGCCTAAAAATTGTTTCAGTCTGGATGGGGTTTTCTTTCTCATTTAAACATACGATTATGTTAACAAGGGCTCTCGTGTCAGACATTCCATGACACTACCTAAAACCACAGCCCTGAGCAGCTGCCTTACAGGAGGGATTCTTCACCCCAGCAGTTTTCAGAGAGATGGTCACAAAGATGCCTCTCCTTTTTGCAAGATCCAGTGCACAAATAATGACAAAGAGAATATTCTCCCTTAAGTAAACATCATTTCATTCTCCATAACCAATCCCTACACATGTCAAAACCCTCTGCACCCACATGCCGTGCAAGAGTTAATCCAGTAATCTAAATAAATAGCTTCACTTAGCACCTAGCAGGACTTCATTCCTTATTCTGATTGGATTAAAAAAAAAAAAAAAAAGTGAAAATTTTGTTGGGCATTAAAACTCTGGACTACATTTCAGTGCTGGGAGCAGCAGTTTTTCAGTGGAACGCAAAGCTTTTTGGAACCCAGATTTATTTAATAAAATATAAATTGAAAAAGATACCTCAGCAAACAAGCTGTTAAGTGAAAGAAGTTGTATTTCCTATAACAGCTCAGCTAAAATAAGCACTGGCATCTCTCCTGCAGTAACATCTTAAACATAACAATAGAAAATCAAGTTAGAATCACTGGATAATTCAGGGTGGGAGGGACCTCAGGAAATTATCTAGTCCAACCCCCTACTCATAGCAAGGCTAACTTTTGATGTTAGATCAGATTGTTCCTTTATTTTGGCTAATTTATTTTTATATACATATAGAAGCATACACATACCTACCTGTATGAAATCATCACCTACCCAGTGATGATTCCTTCAGTTTGTACCATGGATGACCTTGGAAGTAGAATGTGCTGCATAACTTCACTTACAAACATTAATTGGGAGAGTTATGTCAGACCAAGTTCTTTTTCTCCATATTATTTCTAGGTATTTGGAATTTCAGAGCCACAACTGCAAATTTGGGGGGGTCCTAGAAAATGCTCCTTGAAACCTGCTGTTTAACCCCAGCCAGCAACTAGGCCCCACAAAGCTGCTGGCTCACTCCTCTCCCCAGCAGGACGGGAGAGAACTGGAAGACTCAGACTTGTGGGTCAAGATAAAGATAGTTTAATGTGACAGAAAATAAAATGATAATGATAATATATACAAACCCAGTGATATACAATGCAATTTTTCACCACATACTGACTGATGCCCAGACAGTTCCCAAACAGCGGCCCCTGGTCAGCTTTTCCTCAGTTTATATACTGACGATGATGCCATTTGGTATGGAACAATCTTTGGCCACCTGGGATCAGCTGTCCCAGCTGTGTTCCTCCCCTCTCAACTTCTTACTGGCAGGGTATGAGAAGCTGAAAAGTCCTTGACAGTAGTGTAAACACTACTTAGAAACAACTAAAAACATTACTGTGTTATCAACATTGTTCTCATCCTAAATCCAAAACACAGCTCTGTACCAGGTTCTAGGAGGAAAATTAGCTCTATCCCAGACAAAACGTTTTAACAGATTCTTAAAAGCAACACTGGGATCTTAGACAAAATCAGTCTGTGAACTTTTCAGTGCCATCATAACTATAAATCTTTTAATGTCCATTATTTTGGGAAAGATAGTACTACTTCAGGTAACTGAACAATGTCCTAGCCATCACCTCCAAAGCAGCAAAGGAGTCAGTCACATGAAGGCATGTGTCTTTAAAAACATTAAGTTGAAAGCATAAATGGAAGTAGGTTGCAGAGAACACTCCTGCTCTCAGCTTTAACCTCCAAATAACATTTTAAAGGCAAGTGTCTAGCCCTTGCTTTGCTCAAATTATGCTCTGCATTCCATCTTGCTAAAAATACATTAAAAATCAGGTGTGGAACAGAGATAAGTAAAAATTGTCTTTTTAGAAAGCAGGGCCATGCAACAGTCACTTGCTAATTGCCATGCAGTCCAAGTCTAAGCTTTGCTTTCACAAAGGGTTCTTTGCCACTACTGCTGCTGTTCTGCAGCTGAGCTGCAAAGTTCACAGAGTCTTTCTGCTCTGTAACACAGTCACTTCAGTGCCCAAATGCTTCTTATTTGGTCTTCTGGTTATTTAAGGACAGCTGCAGAGACATCAGTATACTCTGGCCCCAGTCTTTTTAAGATTTATACTTTTACCTTGCTGTACACTTTGTCTGCAGTCCCACTGATGTTACCTGAATGTGGTTTAGTGTGTTCCACCTGGTCTGGCAGAATTTCATCTGATTTTTACCTTTTATTCTGGACATTTTTTTAGAGCAGGATTAAAATCAGGCTAAGAAAATAGAGCCTGGTTAGTGGAGTCTTCCTTAAAGGCAGGAGAAAAGGGTATTTTTGTTCTCAGCTGGACTCCCTGCAGCTCTAGTCCCAGAACTGATGCTGACAGTTCTGACTCTTATAATACCTGTGCTTAAGCCAAATTTTCATCTGAAGAGTATCTCATCCCCAGAAGGCAGTCACAGGTACTTGGGGAATGATAATGACAGTCACAGAGAGAGTCCTTCCCCAAACCACTTGCATTCGTGTTAAATCAGCATGAATTACTGTAGTTCGTAATTAGCCAGCCATAGCTCTCATTTGGCATGTACAAATGCTGAGGAGAACAATTCCTGAGTGAGAGAAATTGCCATCTGAAAGACAGACAGTCCTACACAACAGACCTGTCTGCTGCAGACAAGCTCTGCATTGCAGAGGTAGAAGCAGAATTTGGCCCACATATTCAAAAAGTTCTGGCTTTTGCCTCATGCTTTGTTATGTAAGAAAAAGAAAAGGAAGTATTCATGTAATTGCTCAGTTTCCAGGTGACGTTTGTTAATTAACCAGAATATTTCTATAGCTTTGCCCACTGAAAGGGCTTACAAACCTGTGTTTTCTCCTTCAGCTAAAGCAGTGTTAGCAACTCCACTTTAAGGGAGAGCAGTGAGGTGGCTCAAACAAAAAAAAAGCAGATGTGCTGGGTGACACTCCACACTCCTGTGAGACCACTGGTGTCAAAGGGCCATGTCTGGCATTGCCAAGGAGGAGTTGGCAGCAGAGTCCAGCTTGCCCAAGTCTTCTGTTTTTGTCAGAAGGCTGGTCTGTTGTAATCTAATTACTGCGGGCTTCATTTCACATCATGAAATTTTGTAACTATTCTGAGTAAGCACAGTTTGCCAGGGGTCCTCAGGGAGCACTATAGCTCGCTGGTTCCTCTGTCCAGCCCAGCGTAAGTACGACAGATTCCAGCTGGCTGTATTTCCAGGAGTGCCCCTGTCCCCAGGGCACTCTGGCAGCGTCTTCTAGACACTTAGCCAGAGAAACTGCGGCCTGCATTGGTGGTGCAGGGACTGAACTCGGTTTAGCTATCAGCTGAAGAGAATAACGAGAGGGCTCTTGGAGTGCCTTTAATTCTGAGTGGCTTTATTGCAGGAGGCTCCACACAGACGAGAGGCAGGAATCCAAGAGGGCGAGGGGCCCTCAGACACAGACTTAAGACTTGTCTCATACAACCAATCACCAGGGGGTCTGGGGGAGGATAGGGAAGGTCCAGGGTTACTTGGTTCTATGGGATGGGGAAGAGAAGGGGCCCAGGAGATAACATGGGATAGTACAAAGGCTCTTGGGAGGAGGGAGGAGATGATGGACACCAGCAGTGGCTACTCTGGTTTGTCCTGGGTTAAACCATGGTCACTCCACTTTCCAGGGGGTATTCAGCCTCTTCGGACTTTCTCCACCAGTGATCTTTCTCTTTTTCTAAGTCATCTCCCCCTGGGGTCTCCAAGGACACATCCACAGCAGCTACAGAGCACCATTCACAAAGCCCCATCTTCCCTCCAGGTGTCAGATAAGGACAGCAGCTCTGCTGAAACTGCTTGCCACCACCATCACGTCTGATCTGTGTACGGTAAATCCCAAGTGTGACTATGATCACTCAAGTGCTCTGATTAAGCTACAATTGGAAAAAAAAAATATTTTCATTATATGTTACCTCTGACACTCAGTTACCCTAAGGGAAAACCTGGATAGGCTGGAAGAGTGAGCTAACAAGAACCTTTTTAAGTTCAACATGGTCAAGTGTTGCACCTGGAAGTACGTAACCCAGAAGTGCAGCACAGGCTGTATCTACCTGCCTGAGGAGCAGCTCTGTGTAAAGAGATCTGGGGTTCCTGGTGGACAGGCAGCTCACTGTGAGTGAAGAGGATGCTGCTGCAGCAAAGAAAGCCAGCAGGATGCTGGGCTACATCAACAAGGACATCACCAGCACAGATAAAGAAGTATTTGTCCCACTCAGTGCTTGCCAGGCTACACCTGAAATGTTGTGTTCACTTTTGGTCCCTGTTACACAACAGGGATGTGGACAGGCTGGAGAGGGACCAAAGAAGAGGCACAAAGATCATCAAGCTTTGAGAAGCTTGACATAGAAAGAACAGCTGAGGGAAATGGGTATGCTTGGCTGTCAGAAGGGAAGGCTCAGGGGAAGCTTTATCCCCACATTCCAGTATTTAAAGGGTGGCTACAAAGAAGATGGAAATTCCTTTCATTTACAAGGATTCCCATGAAAAAGACAATGGTTAATGGATACAAATCACTTCTGGAGAGATTTCAATTACACACAGGAGTAAAATGTTTCCCAATAAGAAAAATCAGCTATTGTAATAATCTCCCCAAGGAAGCAGTAGATTCCCCAATGCTGGACAATTTTAAGATTCAGCTGGACAGAGTGCTGCGTCATCTTATCTAGATGTTTTAAGCCATAAATATATTTTTTTTTTTTTGAGAGAGAGAGAGAGGTTTTACTGAATGAGAAGTATTTCTTAGTGCCTTACTGGTATTAATTCTTCCTAGGCATGAAGATTATTTGGCTTATCTTAGTGATAGAGGAACGGGGGCATGGAGATGATGAAGGCTGTATGATCATGATTGCCCTGTCTCCCCACAATCTCCCACATACAAGTGTGGAGATATGCAATGCCTACTCTGATATGCAATGCTGAGCAATTTGGCACGTGGATTTCCTCAAATCCCACCAAATCCCACCCAATTTTCTTTCTTGTTGTAAGAGCAACCTCTGATCCACTCAGCTTCTGCTCAGGCTGGAGCTGAGGGCTGGAGTTCATGTGAGCCAGGAAGAGTCTTTCCCCTGACTTTAGGAGGTGGTATCTAAACCACCAAAAGAAAACTCAGCAGCCCTTAGATGTGTTGTTCACTTTTTTTTTTTTTTTTTTTTTGAGAATGCTTAGTTTGGCAGACAGGATCCTAGACTTAAATACAGATGATTTAGACTGAAATGCTGTCACAGCCAGATGCCAAATGACTTAAGGCAAAATAGCTATGCTTCAGCTACTTCTCTGTGAACAGACATAATTATTCCCTGCTGTACAGAACATGTAACAATAAAATCCATCACTGATTTTATACACCTTAAGTACAACCATGTAGGCACTAAAATAGATCAGAATAATTTATTTTTGGTGAAAGCTTAATTGCACAGCACTGAGAACACCTGAGATCGTGTCTGAGTAGTAGCATAAAACTGCAGAAGTCTTGAGGATGAAGTGTATTTTCCCATGAAGACAGAGACATGAAGGTGGGAAACAGAAGTTGAAGAAAATGAGAAACCTCGTATAGAAAAGAGGAGAAAGGACAAAGGAAAGTGAGAACAGGTTGAAAATGGGAGATGAAGCGATGTATGTTCTAGGCTGCAGGGCAAAATTCTAATACTTTAAAATACAAATGCATCAAATTTCAGCTTTTTGCATAGCTCTCACAGCCATTTTCTGCATTTGTATGAAATAAATTTGGCTTACTGGTTCAACTGTGGGCAATTATGTCCACAAAGATGCTCAGAGGCCTGAAGCACTTCTGCTGTGAGGTCAGGCTGAGGGAATTGGGGCTGTTCAGCCTGGAGAAGTCTCCGGGGAGACCTCAGAGCACCCTAAAGGTACCAGAGAGCTGAAGAGGCGTGTTAGCGATAGGAAACGGGGGAATGGCTTCAAACTGAAAGAGGACGGGTTTTAGATTTTGGAAAGAAATCCTTTGCTGTGAAGGTAGTGAGGCCCTGACAGAGGTTGCCTAGAGAAGTTGTGGATGCCCCATCCCTGGAAGTGTGCAAGGCCAGGCTGGAGGGGGCTTCGGGTAACCGGGAACGCTCCAGAGCTCCCTCCTCCCCGGCCGCGATGGCCGCACCGCCGGCTGCGACCGGCCCGGCAGCACATGCCCCGCTCCGCCCCTAAGGGGGGAATGGGCGGGCGGAATGGGCGGCAAAGACCCGCTGGGACCGGCAGGAGACATCCCTGGCCTCCGGGGGCCGCTGCTCCCTCTCTTCCCGCCCCCGGGCCTCGAGTGAGCGGCCGGGCCTGCTTCCCGCGTGGGGCTGCGCGGACGGCGGGGAGGCGGCCCGGGGTGAGCGCTGCTCTGAGGGGAGAGAGGGGCAAGGGGCGGCCCGGGGTGAGCGCTGCTCTGAGGGGAGAGAGGGGCAAGGGGCGGCCCGGGGTGAGCGCTGCTCTGAGGGGAGAGAAGGGCAAGGGGCGGCCCGGGGTGAGCGCTGCTCTGAGGGGAGAGAAGGGCAAGGGGCGGTCCGGGGTGAGCGCTGCTCTGACGGGAGAGAGGGGCAGGGAGTGGGCGCTTCAGTTTTCCCCGGGGAAGGAGCCGGGGGTGAGCGCTTTGCTGAGGGGAGACAGGGCCGGAGGTGTCAGGATAGGATGCGAGCTTGGCTGGAGGTCGTGGGTCGGGGGTGTCTAATTTTATTCTGAGTTAATTAAAATGACTTAATTTAAATAGCACCTGTTTAATTGCGGTTGTTGAAAGCACATTTCTGGTGGAGTTGGTTTACAGTGTCGCTTCGAAGACTATTCTGCTTTGTTCACAGGTTCATTTTAGTTTGTTTTCTTCTATATTTCTCATTTCTATTGCGTCTTAACATCTGGAAAACAGGTGCTGAAAATGCATTTCAGCAGAGCCCAGGGCGTTGCTTCCCCTCAGGCAACTGTTGTTTGTGCAGTGGTTCCCCTCAGGTTCCTGGGCATGAGGAACCCAGGAGTGCAGCCTGTGCTTTTTATTACTACAAACTTTTTTAACTTAAGTACAGTGAGGTCTCCTTCAGAGAGACACAGTGAGCTTCACGTGCAGGTGGTGATGGCCACTCCTGCTTGTCGGTGTGTTTCTCTCTCCTAGAGGAGTTTTAATATATTAAACCTGCAGTATTCATTGTTGAGATCTTTAATGCAGGAAGTATTTTGCTGTGCAAACAAAAGAAATAGATGGTGGAGAATTAGACTTCCAAAATGAATGCTTAAATATCTCTTCAGAACATGACCCAAAAATACTTTAGTTTGTGTGCCTGCCTGAATTAATCTTTAAATCCATGCTTTTGCAGTTACCTGGCCCACAGCCACCTTTGGTCATACTCTAATGTCAACCTTTACATGATGGCAGAACTACTTAATCTTCAACATAATGAAGTTGCAGATGCAGATTTAAGCAACAGGGTCACAGGTACCAACTTACTGTTGAAAAGCTTTTAGTTTTGAGGCTGAGTTTCTGAAATATCTAACAAAACCCAATATTTTGTCAGCAAACAATACAAGGTATTTTTGACAAATGTAGAAACGGCACGGAGAGTTTTAACAGCAGCACAAGTGCAATAAGAGAAACTTTGTCCAAAGCTTGACAGAGGTATCTTGACTTTGTTCTTCTGTGGTTGTGTATATGCTTGATTATTGATACACATCATCAGTATGACTTATAAATACAACTAATTATCCAAACTTGCGCCTGCTGAAATGCCACAGAAACTAAAAAACCCACCAGGATAATTGAAGTGTTAGGGAATTTGGACTGATATGTGGGAGTTGGAGTTCCTTCAGCAATGTTTCTTGCCTCTTAAATGCCTTGGTGCTGTCTGATCCATGTTCTTACTCCAAATTGGGAAGAGGGAAAGGCTTCATTTTGGGAAATCTGAACTAGCTTTGTGTACAAACATCTTGTGTCTGGAGAATTCATGAAATTTGATTTCATGTTAGGCAAGACTTTTAGTTCAGGCAGAGTTTACAAGATTAACTTGCTTCCAGGTATGAAAAAAAAGGCCATGTAAGCTTTATGTTGTCTCAGTGGAGACCTTGGATAGGCCTATCGGACAGGAACAAGATTTGAATGGCATGTGTTGCCTAGAACAGAAACAAAATCTTTCTAGGTGGATGAGTTGCCCACTTACAAAAACAGAGTTCCTACAATATTGGCATGCAGGCTTAGCTGAATGTCTTGTAAGAGCTGTTTGGTAAAGAGAAACTCTCAGGAAAGACTGCAGGGTTTATAAGGCACTCACTGGAAGGTCAGAATCTCTTGTTTTAGACTATTTTGTTTCTCAGTATTGATGATAAGCACAGAAGGTGAAACTGTTGTTTTAATAATACTGCTGATTGCATTATTGAATAAATATCAGAGTGAAAACAAGTGACATCCAGAGTGTATCGTGGTCCAGGCATCTCCATTCGCTCAAATGAGCTGGCAGAATAGTAGGAGTAGCCAAGAGCCTTGTTTCTTCCTACAAATATTCCATAACTTAGGCATGTGTTAGTGTTGTTAATCAGATCCCTTTGCAAATACTTCTGCTTCTAGGAAGTTCTATGGAAGACAAAACTGGTAGAGAGAACTGCATAGCTGCAGCTGATAAAGAAAATACTGTGAGTTATTTCATTTTTTAGTTGCCCCAAGTATTCTGAGCATTTCTAGATAGCAGAAATTATCAGCATGTATTTCTCTTTCTAGAGCTTTGAGGTTGTGTCTCTTTGTTGTCATATTTTTGTATATTCGAGTATTTCTACTCTAATGAGCAGCTTTTTTCCAGTAAGAATGACTTCAGGTTTTTCTTCCACAGGTATCACATTCTAATTGGATTAATGGGAAGCCAAAGAAATTGCAATATTCCTCTAAGGGTGCTTTTTCTATTTGCTATGATAAGAGTTTCTTGAGTTTGTTAGTACCACCCCCTAAAGGGGGCACTTGCCATCGTTGTGGTCTATTTGGTAAGTGCCTGCTGTTCTGTAGTGTGTGACATACAGTACATTTATCAGTGAAACCAGTTCAGATTTGCTCAGAAATGTCTTTTAATGGGTGTATATTTTTAACTCTCAGACACAAGTATAGACTGCTCAGAACATAGTTGGAGTAACAGAACTGACAAGCAGAACAGAGCATTTCTTTATCAAACGTGGTGGGTTTTTTTCCCTTAAATGTAGAAGGAACTTGGGACATTTGGGCAGCAATGTCTGATAGCTGTATGTGAATACAAATACCTATTTGTATGTGCTTAGAATTGCAGGGGAGCTGTTTCGTAAAGCAGTTCTTTAAACAGCTGTTGTCCCTTCCAATACATGTTTTGCTCAAACTTCTCTTGTCTTTTTTTTTGTTTGTTTTAGGAAAGCTCAGATGTTCACGGTGTCTGCAAACATACTATTGCTCTGCAGATTGTCAGAAAAGAGATTGGCCAGCACACAGAGTAGTTTGTGATCCCATTAAACAGAAGTAAGTTTGTTGAAAGTTCTGCCAAATAATCTTCACAGAAAGACAATATCCCTCCCATTACAACATAGTAAAATACGTTACTTATTCTTGAGCTAGTACTGCATTATTTTATGCCTGTCATTATTACATATTACCATATTTGAAATTCTGCATTTTCTTGAATGAGGAATAAGGGTTGGCAAAAGTCGTGTACTATGACCACAACCTTTTATCTCTATTTGCAAGTCAATTGTATTATTAATGCTACTTGTCACTCTTTGGTTCTTCAAATTGACATGTTTTTCTTTTATTACAGTTTAAGTAATAACAAAACCGAGACAGGAGTTTATCTTAAGGTATGGAATACAATTTTGACTATGTCTTGAATGACTCTGATGTGAGTGAGAGGCAGTGTGCTTAATTTAACCTGTACAGGAAAGGAACAAGTTGCTCCTTTTAGAAAGATCAGTGCTTCAAATGAAAAGTTACTGGGAGAAGCATTCAGAAAAATGTTACTTCTAGAGCTCTTAGAAGCACTATCAGACAACCCTGCTTTTCTTTGAAGAAAACTTTTGTGAAAAAGTTAAAAATCAAGACATGTATGATGTTACTAGAGATAGGGGGAAGTAATTCGCTATGCCCTCTTATTTTAATTATAATTATTTCCAGTCCATTAAATGTTTCTTTGCCCATTATGATCCCAAAGGAAAAGGATGAAATACAGGCATTGCCAGCTCTTTTTCCCGGCTCATGGGAAAGCACTGTTCACTAACTGGTGTTGATATATTACAGGAGGAAGTGAGGTTGAGTTTTGCTGTAGATGTTGTTCTCCCGGATTCTGGTAAGTGCTTGGTTGTGTGGGTAAAAAAGCCCAACACAATTCAGGCTTTTATGTTCACACCTTTTATGTTCACCTCCCCAACACCTGTAAAAGATGAGTGTTTTTTCTTTTGCCCTCCTTCCTCTTCTCACTCCCCCAGTCTCTGCCTTGTCTTTTTATTTTTCACTTTTATTTTATTCCACTTTTCCATAAAATGTCAGTGCCTGAAATACTTTGTTAAGCTTAATAAACTTAAATTTGACTTGCTCATGTGCAGGAAGCTTATCTCCATGTAATACTGTTTAGTCTGTCAAAGGATGGTTCACCTTAGTCCCATGTAAATTCAGCTGATTCAGGATTGTGCCAGGCATATTTCACATTTGGTTCCCACACTAGTGGCAAAGTGATGTATAACCTGCCAGCCTTTTGGAGAGAAGATCACATAAAACTGCATTCTTGAAATGTTCCCTGCATTCATTCCAGACTTTACAAGGAGCTGAAATACCTGTATTGAGGTTTTCATTTGAAAATAATGGCACTGAAAGTTTGGAATACTGCTTCATGCATCAGAAATGGAATATGTAATAGCTAGAAAACAAAGATTTACGAAGACATCTTGACTAAATCATTACATACTCAGTGTTGTAAATAGTGAGCTAAGTTACAGATCCTTGTGACTGAAAAGCTATAATCAGTTTTTCAGCTCACAGTCTTTAGTCACTGCAAGTAAATGTTGATTGTTACTGCTTTGCTCATTTTATGAAGTCAGACAGTCTTGGAGCTGTGAAAGTGCTCAGAAAATTCAGTTGAGCTACTCTGAAATTACTGTTGTTTCGTGTTTAAAACATTAAGTACTGAACAAATAAGTAGAACATGCTCACCTTGTGATAGTGATCTAGGTCTGGCTCAGAGGATGGTTCTGAAGTGAAACTAACTGATGACTATTTTGTATGGTACATCACTTACTCTTGCATCTGTATTTTAGAAGACTACCAAAACAAGGTTCCCTTAGAAATGAAGTCTTACTTATGTCCGGGAAGTGATGCCAAAGGAGACTCTCCAAGAGGTAAGCAAGCAAATCAAGCTAAACTTGAGACTTTTAGGTTCTCCTGTGCTACATGATATTCTAGCTGCTCACTAGCATCACATCATACTTAAAAATGTTGGCTAATGGAGCTTCTTTCAGGTCACTACACATTTTAGTAGTGTAAAACATTTGTGTAGTGATTATTATGTGAGCATTAATTTCATAATATGACAGGAACCCTCAAAGTTCAAAGCATCAATAAAAAGAATAAAATATTTCAGTATGTTTATATTTTCAAAGTCAGCTAGCCTTTGATTTGCAACCTTTTTTCTTTTTTGTGTACAGTATCAGAAAACCATTCAAAGGGAAATGAAAAAAAAAAACCTGAGGATGAAGACTCTCCTCACTGTGCTAATTCAGTCGCCAAGTTTGTCTCTTTAAGTATCGGAGATGAATTTTCTGGTGTGGTTTCCCATGTTCAAAATCCAGACACCTTTTTTTGCCAGCAGATGCAAAGTGCCCGTAAGTGATGGGTTGGAAATGGGATGTAGAATTCCTTGTATGGCATTTTTCTCTTTGATAGGAAGTGGTTGGAGGAAGGTGAATTTTTCTTCTGTGTCCTTGTGCAGCCTTCTAATTCTGGGTAGTCAATAGCAGTGCATGTCCCTTGGGCAGAAGTGACCCACCTCATCATCTACCTGTTGTTGGAAGAGTTGTCTTCTTTCTTCTTGGCATGCCTCCACTAGCTTGCTTTCAATTTCCACTGGCTGCAGCTTTGTCCCTTTGCTAAAAAAGTCCATCAGTGGTTTTCCCTGTCTGTATTCACTGCTGTGATTCCTCAGACACACATGGACTCTCTTTGATGCTACTGATTGAAGAGCACTAGTCTGATCAATGTTAAACATTTGAAATAATCTCCATTAGACTACAAGATGTTCTTCCAGGCTTTGAGCTTAATTATTTTGTTATAATTGCAAGGCAGGCTATGTTTCAAAACCTATGTATTTTAACATCAGGTCAACTTGCTGAGCTTGAAGCATCTCTTAATGAATACTGTGACAAAATTCCCAGTAGTCCATCTTTCCGTCCTACTGCTGGCAATGTGTGCTGTGCCCAGTTCACAGGTAAAAATAGAGTGAAAATACTAAGTTCTGTCCCTAAATTTATTACCACAAAGATACATTTTGTAATTGTGTTTAGAAATGTTTCATATAGAGTTTATTTGCCTCTGGTTTTTGGCAGTGGATAATGCTTTGTAGTCATTTAAAAAATTGTATCTATAAAATACCTATTTTAAATTGTCCCTTTATTGAGCAAACTCTTAACACTGGATTCAGATTGTTTAGAATAGTTTTTTAAGAGATTGTGGAAAAATTTGTGGTTTTTATGTTACTAAGTACTATTTCCCCAGGATTGGAAATAAGAATATCTTTGAAATTTCAGACCCCAAAAGAAGCACAGAAGAAATGGGATTATATGTAATGATGCTGCTCTGACTGTCTGCTTCTCAAAATGTTACTCAGTCAACACTTGGTAGTCCTGAACTGTACTGAGATGGGTGTATTTTTATATTGGTCTATCAAAAAAATCCGTTCTGTTCTCAGACATTACACCTGTATCTTTCTTTACAGAAGACAACCTTTGGTATCGTGCTGCTGTTACAGCTTATGCTTCTGAAGACACTGTTTTGGTGGACTATGTGGATTATGGTAATTCTGACTCTCTTCCACTGAGCAGACTTCGTCCTATTGTTCCAAGCTTAATGGACTTGCCAGCTCAAGCCATAAGATGTAGCCTGGCAGGTAGGAAGTAAATGATAAGCAGTTTCAAACTAGATAGAGGGGAAACAAGTGATACTACATAACCATCACACCTGTAGTATCTCACACTGAAATATGGGGAAGGATGGAGGTAATGGCAGGCATTATTTCCACAATTCTTTACTGTCGTGGCATATCTACAAAATGTGACAAATATTTCATAATGTACTTGCAGTTGTACCTTTTCACACATTGGTGAGACTTGGACTGACCTCAGGACTTTTCCATACTATGTGACTTTTTAGGTGTAAAACCACCATTAGGAACATGGACCCCAGAAGATATTTATTTCATGAAAAAACTGGTGAAAGACAAAGTCTTGACAGTAAAAGTAGTGGATAAAGAGAGCTCTAGGTCTGTGGTGGAGCTCACAGATGCATCAGTTACTCCAGCAGTAAATATATCAAGCGTTTTCATGAAGGAAGGCTGGGCAGCTGAGGAGCTGAGCATGGCCTTACCAGCAGCCAGAGTGAGTGATATTGAGCAAGCCACTGGTGAGTATGGACACATCTTATTTAACCTCCTGCTAGAGTAAGTACAGAGAATGCAAGCTCTTATCTAATAAGAGCTTTTCAGCCTGGCTCATCAAGTCTAGCCCTCACAAGTCCAGAGTTTAGCCATGGCAACTGAGCCATAAAGATATTGTGTGTCTGTATATGCATGTGTCTAGGTGTGCATGCTGAACAAAGTTGTAATTTGGAATTTGGACAATTTATAACAAGAAATTCAAGGATGCAAATGAGCATCTGGGATGGGTTTTTTCCTGTAAAATTTACTTTAATTTCTTTTCATCCTCTGATTTTCTCTGTCCTCTCTAGGGGACACAACCAACAAAAGAATGTGCAAGTGGATTAAATTAACTCTTAACCAAACACTCAGTGTCATAGTGTGTACAGTGTACAATCCTGGAGAATTCTACTGCCAGATTTCAAACAGCCATGGTGAGTTTATTCAGCTTAATTCTTCTGACAGTTTCTTTGTAAGCTTACAGCACAAAGGCTTACCTGTGAGGTTTTTATCTAAGAATACAAGTGGAGTGACAAAGAAATTGGATCATAGTATTGAAATCTGAAAATGTTGAAGATAAGCAGTAGAGGAAAGTGAATGAGTTACCATAACCTAGCCAAAGGATATCTTAATATTTTTTTCACTGGAAGAGTGGCCAGGCATTGGAATAAGTTGCCCAGGAAGTTGGTAGAGTCATTGTCTCTGGAAGTGTTCAAGAGGCATCTGGATATGGTACTTAGGGGTGATTATGGTGGTGCTGGGTTGATGGTGGGACTAAATGATCTTGAAGATCTCTTCCAGCCTTCTTGATTCAGAGATTCTGTTAATAAAAGCAAATAAGAGACATATTCCCTGTGCCAAGACAATATTTACTGGAGCTCTCTTGTGGTACTCTCTTGGAATTTATTAAGGCTTAAAAAGATGTAATAATTGTAACGTGAAATGGAGAAAATGCAGCTATTGAGACATGACTTCCTCTTGGATTTATTGAAAAGTAATCTTGTTTCTCTACCAGAAGTCTATATAAAGACTTCTGATAGCCACTGGCTTTTAAAATGCTACAAAAAGAATGTGACAAAATTCAGTGGCTGAAGAGGGAGCTAAAGGCATTCAAACAAAAAATATGGGCAACTCTTAAAAAGTGAGGGATATTTGTTCCTTGACTTACATAGTCAGGGAATACATTTGCAAGTTTCCAAGTGAACTGTAGAGTGAACAGCATTAATGAAGTTCAGGTCAGCTCGTTTCATTGATCTCATCTTTGGTTTTTTTCTTTCTAATTTTCAGAGTTACTTGCTCTAAATTCACTTAACAAATCGTTGTCTGAATACTGTCAGAAAACACCACCAGATGTTTTTGAGCCTGAGAATGGAGACCCTTGCTGTGCTTTTTACTCTGGCAAGTAACTGACTAAAATAGTTTAGTTTTTGTAGGGTGAACGTGAAAAATTGGCTGATAGTTTGCATTGGCAGAGGACAGCAAAGAATTATATTTATCTACTAACAAGTGAAAGCTGGTAGACTTAACAAATGTGTGAAGTAATTATTAATTTTTTTTTTAACTTCTTTAAAATCAGAGGATGGTAACTGGTACCGTGCTGTGGTGCAAAATGTCACTTCAGATGGGAGTGTTCGAGTGAGTTTTGTGGACTATGGAAACACTGAGGAAGTGCCACTGCGCAATATCCGTCAGATCTCATCCTCATTCCTCAAACTTCCATTTCAAGCAATTAAATGCTGGCTCTCAGGTGAATCTTATGAATTTTCTCTCACAAGAGCTCTTGCATTTAGAGATTTGCTGCTTTAGGGGAAGGAGGGGATGACAGGGAATACTGTGCAGAACTCTCTTCTTTTGGGTTTGTTTGTTTGTTTGCTTTCTCTTCTCTGAGCTCCTGCCAGTTTCCTGGAGTGATCTGCGTGGACTTTACTTACTGCTTTACTGGTCCAAGGGAATTTTAGTCAGTTTTGCTTCATCTGTAGTGCTTACTGGCTTTTGGTTGTTGCCTTGCTAGGAGTAAATGTGCTTTTGTGCAACTTTGTTTCTGAAATTTTTTGCAGGCAAAGGAGCTAATCTGTTTTAATGAATCAAGTTGGCCTTTCAGTTCTCTTTCATTTGGCTCCTGAAGAGTTTGGCACTCTACTGCTGTTTCTCAACGTTCTGCAAATTCCTTTTCCACACCATTCAAAATTTGCAGAATTTTTCTTTCTTTCTGATGTCGTCTACTCGGTATAAAAATGAAAAATGTGGGAACAGGAAAAAGCTCAGAGCCTTATTTTCATTAAAGTGTCTTTTGCTGTTCCCCCATCCACTCACCCACCCTTAAAACACTTAGATTTTGTCTGCTCCTTTGATAAAAAGGCGTGGTTATACTGAATCAAAAACAGTCTTAATAGTGTTATTTGTGCTAAGGCAAAGGATTTATTTGGTTGAATCATAACATATAGAAGATGAAACTTGGGAGTCCTGAGGAAATGTGGGCATTTAGAAAAAAGGAGGAAGAGGGAGAGCAGCTAACAGGATGAAGGACGATGTGTTGGCCTAGGGTAGTAAAGGTAGCCTTGATATTTCAGGGTATGCTCTGAAGAATTTTTTAAAGTATTTTTTAAAGGAAATTATGAGAAAAGTCAGTATTAATGAATGGAGATATTTCAGCAGTTATTTTACTTCCTAGGTATAAAACCTGGAAATAGCAAATGGAATCCAGAGGCTACAAGAAGATTTCACATGTGCACTTCAGGGTTAGAGCTTCAAGCCACAGTAACTTCCCTTTCTGAAGATGGCGCAGGTGTAATGCTTACTGACAATTCCACAGACTGTCCAAAAATGATCAATGAGATACTAACTGCAGAAAAACTGGCTTTAAAGGAAGTTCTACAAGATAAAGATAACTTTCCAAAGAAGTCTGTTGACCAAGAAGGTAATTAAATGAATATTAACTTCTAGATTTAACAAGAATTTCCAATATCCCAGCCTTTAACTGTTATTTTCTTGTTTAACTGCAATTAATATCAATGCACAGTTTTGATTGTATTGTCAGTTCTTACAGTTGAACACCAGTTGCCCTGCAGGTGGCATTACAGACACAAAGAGAAAGATAAAAACTGCTGTTTGTCTTAAATGAATGCTGTTTGACTCAGTGAGAATTAGAAGTTTTCTATGACTGAAACTTTTATCACGTTTGCTTTTCAAGATCATATTTTTGAGGTGTTTTTTACTTTAGCTACTTTTATATGGCAACAATTTATGAACAGCAAAGTAAGCATCATTTATCATGGTTTAGATTTGTCTTCCTGAAGGTAAGACATGTAGTTGTCTGAAATTCAAAAAGTTCTTACAAATATCCAATAAAATAACAGGTCCTTAAAACCTGTGTATGCTTGGAGGACAGTGATAACACTGCATTTTCTTAAAATTTCTGCTAGCAACCTCACTTGGGCACTGGAAGTCAATTGAATTGGCTGTAGGTGAAACCATGTCTGTCTGGGTAACAGAAGTTATAAGCCCAGACTTGTTCTATGCTGTACCAGCTACAAATAAAGGTAAGAAAAAATGTTCATTGTTCCTAATACCAGTAAGAAGTCACTGTTGCAAGCTAGTTAATAAAATGAATGTTTATAGTGAACTGAACCATGTAGAAATGTGTCTTGGACAGTAAGAAAACTTAAAAAATGTCAAAGGCGGGAGCAAGGAGGGCTTAAAACTAAAGTATGCTCTTCATTATACCCAAATGTGGTTAGTGAATGTGGGTTTTTTCTGTAGGTCAAAAGAAGCTCCTTAAGGAGCTGATTTCACTGGAAGACTATTGCAGATCTTGTAACAAACAGCCCTTCCAACCAAAGCTGGGTGAAGCCTGTTGTGCTCAGTTTTCAGGTGAGACAATCATCTGTCCTTCCATTTCCTTGGCCAGTGTAAAACACAGCTTTCATTTTTGCTTTAGACAAAGGAAAAGCACCAGCTTGAAAGTGCTTATGGATCTCTTAATTGTGCTGCTTGTCAATTCGCCTTTTATGTATCCACCACAGTATTTAAAAATTCCTGGAAAACTCTACAGTTTCTTGTTCTCAGGATAAACTGTGTTTATGAGATGATTCTTCACTCGTGATCATTCTTATCCCAATCTTTTCAGGTAATGGCAATTGGTACAGAGCTGTTGTTCTGGAAGCTTCCCAGTCTGCAGTGAAAGTTCTGTATGGAGACTATGGCAACACAGAAACTTTACCCCTTTCAAAAGTGCTGCCAATCACCGATTCCTATTTAAAGCTGCCTTTCCAGACAATTACATGTTCTCTTGCAGGTAAAAAAACCTCCCCAAAATGTGAAAAAAAACCCTGACTGGTTTTTGTGAACATTATAATTTGTACCTGTTCTGGTGGTAGTGTTCATTCCTTAAACATGATGATCTTCAGAAATAGTATACTGGTACACATGGCAAAAGCTGGTTTAGAAAACTTGGTTTTAGTTCATTATCTGTAGAATTTAAGCTAGTTATATTAGGAAAATTTAGCATCATATTTTCCAAAGCATATATGTACAATTCAAGTTATAGCTTAGAAGAATTATTTATATAACAAACTTCATATAATAAACTTGATTATCTATTTTTGGCAGGAATAGAAAAGGTTGAGTGGTCTCCATTACTGCTTGACGAGTTGAAAAAACTATTATTGGAGCAACATGTCACAATTACAGTGAAAGAGATTAATGGAAATGTTAATTTAGTAACAGTGGAGAAACACTTTGACAGTGGTTATATGAATGTAGCTGACAAACTTCTAATGGAGGGTTTGGTCAAATCCTGCAGTGCTGAAAACTCCCATCGTGAACATCAAGGTACATACTTTGGCTTAATTATTTCAGTTTGTCTATTCTGAAGAACTTGTGAGCACATGGGGTGGCTAAATGACTTCTCCTTCTAAAAATCCTGGACAATGCCACATGTCACCTCTTAAATTAGGGAAGCAGTGTCCGTGTGTATTTTGCTCATTCACTTTGGTTTTTGTAGGTAATGGATGTGAGACCAACTGCTGCTGCACGGAATTAAAAGTGCAAGTAAGATTCACTCTGAGCAATACTTTCTTTCTTATGTTTCCAGAATTCAAAAGAAACCCTGTGTAGGAAGCAAATGGTGGTAGGGGGAATAATAACTAACTGAAACATGGAAGTGTTGTGAAATGTATCCTGACACTTTTTCTCAGGTTTTTTTATATATGGTAATAATCAGAGTACTCTGAAGCTGAGGAAGGATAGTGTATAGAGCACAAAGACTTCATGAGTCTGTACTTTGCGCCACAGACAGCTCTTACTTCATTTTTTTAGAGTTTGAAGTCTCAGGAATGGTACTTTTCTCTGTTGTCTAATTTAAGATGCTGATCTCAATCTTAATTTGAGTATTTAATCAGTTTGGTTTGAAGAAGCTGCTTCAGGAAGAAAAAAAAAGGAGGGGAGGGACATATGCATGAACAAAGGGAAGTCAGCTACAATTCTGTTGGCTTTTTCTCCCTCCAGAAGATTTTACAGCAGAAAGGAACTATGTATTTCTTGAATTAATATGGTACTTAGCTGAGTTTATCATGTTAGGATCTACCCTGATCTGAAATCAACAATTAAAAAAAAAAAACAGAATTGTATACTTTTAATTCTTTCTGCTTATTCCACAGCTTGAAAAGCATAAACAAGTCCTACTCTTCCTTTTAAACAAGTTTGGGAATCCAGATGGATTCACTGATATGAAAAATCTGTTGAAGCACTAAGTCTCTGACATGGACCATTTCATTTGCATGTCCACCAAGTTGCTGCAGTTCCTTTTTTCGAAGATCAAGAGCATCAGCTTAAAAACTGAAGGTCACTTTGTACAAACTGTGCTGTTTAAGTACCTGCATTTATCTGTATGCTTGAATTGTTACTGTGACACAAGTATGTAACTCAGAGGATTGCAAAGCTGGCAAGCTAAAATTTCTGTTCTGTTCTTGTTTTATGCCACCATGTGCTACTAAACTTTTTGCTTGTGTTTTCTTGTTGAATGCACAGAAGTTTATGGAATGGCCATTACATTGTGAGTCTGTTCTGCAGACTTGCATTTGAAATTATTGGAATTTTAAGACTCACTTAACTTTGGTACCATTAATACTACTTGAAAAACTGTTTGTTTTTTTTTTTTATTACTTATCTTTCAACCTAATTTCTGGTCTGAAGTTTGTTCTTCATAAACTTGATTTCAGTATCATTAAATATTGACTGGTGTCTTGGACTGCACACAGGTAGTTTTCTCTAAAGTCAGTAAACACTTTAACATGCACAGTTCTTTCTTTACACTTATGCTGTATAATATGCATCTGTGAATGTTATTTTGAAGTGAATTGTACTGAAGCTGTTTTGTGTGTAGCCTACATCATCAGGATTTCTACCCCATCAAGTTTTCACTCCATAATAGAAAAGACCCGTTCTGAGGTATGTCAAAAATACGGAATCAAATTATTGACAGATTTTCAGGATTTCTTCGGTTGAATACCTAGTTGTCATTTCTGACTAATTCAGGAATGTCAGATTATTGTTTGTGGAACACGGTAGGCATTTGCTGATTGAAACTGCAGGGTCAGCCTTTTTGTCAACTTAAAATACATTCTTCAAGTTTGGGCTTTTGAAAATTGGTAGAATCTTGAGATTAAAATTGTTGCCAGATCTTTTCCTTTGACTTAATGTTTTAATACACTCAAATACTTTGCTTATTGGGTTTGACTGAAATGATTTATTATTTAGCACTTGGTGTGTTCCTAACTCCACATACTCTGAGGTAGATACAAGGGAGTGTTTTGTCTGGGCAACTTCAAAATTATTGATCTGTGTTTAGGTTTTGTGGAGGAAGAGGTGTGCAAGCTCTTTGACTGGAAGAGCTCAGTTCTGTGCAACTACCAGTACTGGCACAGAATAATAATAATAATAATAATAGCATAATAACAAAACATAATATTTAAAACAGGCTCCTTACATCATTCCTCCAGGTGCAGTAAGTGTGAATATGGTACTTGTATTCACAGGTCAAAAATAGTTTTCTGCAGAAAAGTGAGCATTAGGAAAAACATTCTCAAAAAAAAAAAAAAAGAATTGAATCCTACATGAAGCTACTTTGGGGTTGCTGTGGGGGAGAGTGACTGTGGCTGTTCCTGAGCTCCGTGCTGCTGCCAGGCCTGCTGGCTGTACTCCAGCGCCGCTGACATCTTCAGCTGTGCGGAGTCTATTGGAGGAGCAGATACACCACTGTTCCTCCTAAATGTAACCTACAGCACTATGGTGGATGGTCCTGGGGTTGTTTCCCCACCCCCCAGTTCGCAGTTACAGGTTCAGGCTGCCGTGGATGAGAAGAGGCTGTCACAGCTGAACACGGTGTAAAGCCAAGAGGGGAAAAGCTGCTCACAACCCCGCAGGTGCGCGAGGGCCGTGCAGAGACTGCCGAGAAAAGGTAAAGCGCGATGCGGAATGCGTTTACTTCCCCCCCCTTAATTGAGAACCTCTTAAACCGCCGGCTGGGAGCGTCGGGGCCGTGTGGGGTTCAGAGGTGCCGGGGATTCTCTGGCTCAGCGGAGCCGGGTGTGCAGCGGGGTCGAGGGCAGCTCCCGCCCGGCTCCTCCTCCGACTGCCCCGGGCCGCTGCCTCCCCAGCCCAGCTCGGAGCAGGACGGGGAGACGATGGAGGGCCGCGGGGTTCCAGCGGGGACGCTGCTGTCCCGTCGGCGGAGTGCGCGGGGCAGCGGGGATGCGGCAGCCGGCTCAGAGCCCCTGTGCAGGCGGGGGCAGGAGGTAGCCCGAAGGCCGGTTCCTCAGCCGGGGTCTCTTCCCGGGTGTGGAGGAGCCCCAGCCGCTGTGCCTCTGCTCCGCCGGAGGGACCCCTGAGCTCAGTGTGGGGATTGCGGCAGCTCGGCCGGAGCACGGCGTGAATCTGTGCGCTCCAATAAGTAAAGTGCCATGCTGGGTTAGTAAAATGAAAAAAAACCCACCACCCGGAAAACCAGACTCAGCCCATGCTCTTGTTCTTTAATTACTCTGTTTCTAGCACTTTTGGGGTGCGGCCAGGGGAAAATGCTGAGCCTGCCAGGGCAGGCTTTCCAACCGGTTGTGTCTCATGTCCTTAATAGAAATCTCTCTGCAAAAGACACAATAACAACTGATCAAGACTTGAGAATCAAGGAAGTACTGAAGATCCTGGGATGATACCTGTAATGTATCTGAGTACTTCACGAAAGGAATCAGAGTAGCTTTTTTTGTTTATTTTGCATAGTAAAGATGCATCACTGTGAGATAAATCCTCCATGCAATCAGACTTTCCCACTTTATTCAGCAAGGGCTGTGCTGGTCTGGCAGTGTGTGTGCTGACCCACATCTCATCTTCTGTGTATTGGAGTATCAACCATGTCATCTTCAGTCCGTGCTCTTAAAGATGTCTGGCTCTTCCAGGAAGGTGGATGGGATGGCTTAGAAAGTAGACATCTCTTGACCCTATCACAGTTCCTAAAAAAAAAAACCAAACAAACAACCCCATGTGGAAGATCCCTGCTTTTTAAAGTAGGGCGTTTAGGCAGTCTGCTTTAGGAAGGGTCCACAGACCACTGTCCTGAAAATGCATGCAGGTAACAACTTGTACATATTTGTGGAAATGATGTCATGGAGGTAATTCCCAGGCTGTGGCTTCTCCTTTGGGGCTCACAGAGATGCAGCAGGAAGATAAGGTGAGCACTGGGGTTAGTTTTGTAATAGGGGGCAGGTATGAGATGATCTCAGCGTGTATCATACTGTGAGAGCTATATTGAATGCCAGAGATGTTAAAAAAGGATTTTTCCTCTCTCCCTTCAGCCTGTGCTGTAGGGAATCACTGAAGCTGACAGCTCTTCCACTCCATTCTTTGGGAACCATTCACAACTGCTCCTGCTGTAGGTAAATCAGTAGTTGATCCACCTCAGGTGTGGATGTTTCTGGCTGGTGCAAAGCAGTGCAGGTCGGGCCAGGTACCCAGCTGGAGATTCCCTGCCCAGATTTGCACAGCTCAGGTGAGGGGTGACAAAACCAATTACAGTAATTGCTCCAGAATCCATAGCCTTGAATGAGTTCTCAGTAGGGTGTGTAACAAAGTTACATGTATGCTTTATAACCTCAATATAATTACATTGTTTGCTTGTTTATTTTCTTATGCTGCTGTTTGTCCTAAGACACCAGATTCCTGCAGATCACTGTTCCCCTTTTCTCAGCCACTCCACAAAACATTTCTTCCCAGCATCCACATTGGCTGTCCACTGCTGCAAGCATCAAGTGCTTGTGATGCTGAGGCAGGCTCTGGCTCCTGTTGGTGAGTTTGCATGTGGCAAAAGATTTAAAAAGTGAGATATTCATGGAGGCACTCCTGCTGCTCTAGCCACAGACAAAGTCAGTAGCAGAAGCACTTCTGTCAGAACAAACTACACAGTAAGTTTAGCAAAGCTCTGAGGTCAGAAAAGTGTCTTTTATTCTGTAACTCATGGGTCATACAGCACCTGATCTGCAGCATGTTGATTTTGACCCCATGTGTGCAGTGCTGCAAGATCAAGGTCTCTTTATGTACAGGAGCCTTTGTTGCACAGGGCAAAAGAACCTCTCAAAACTCCCTCGCTGCAGAACTGGATGGGGGAGAATAAATGAGCTGGTTTTGCAGAGCATATTATGGAAACTTAATCCTGTTTATCCCTTGGAGAAAAACATTGTCAGAACTTTTAGACTGAAATTAGTGATGCTTGGTTTAAGGAGTAGTTAAACATTTCCCTGTTGTCTTCCTTCTCGCCCCTTCAGTTTCAGATCCCACTGTGAGCTGCCCCCAGGCAATGCCTGTGGCTGGGCACAGGGGATGCATGAGGCACCTAACAGAAGTTGCCCACTGCTTCCAAACCTTGGCAAGAAGAAAAAAGTAACATTTACTTACGGAAAGCAAGCTGAGAGAGACTGAAAAAGGAGACAGGAAGATTGTTCTCCTCTCTTCCTCCCTTCATCTGAACATCAGATGAGCACGTAGCAGTGAGCTCCCCTCAGCAAGCTGGGGCCATTCCTCAGCAGTGGCAGGAGGTTGCTTGGCTTGTTAAGAACATGTTTTAATGAATAAGCAGTGCACTCTTTCCTGCTTTCTCCCCTATTAAAATGAGTGATATTTTGCAATGTTGAAAGACATGTTGAGAAGGTACTTGTCCAGAAGAGCTTCTCTCCCCTTTACCTCTCTGTCCTCTCTCTGGTCTCACTCCTCCAAATACACTACACGTGGTTACACTCTTGCTTAGCTTCGAATAAGGTGTCATCATATTCATGTGTCCAAGAGAGAATCTGGGTACAAAAATAAGAGTTTTGACTTAGTGTGGTTTTAAAAAATACTTTATACTTGCTATTGAGGTAGACATTTTTAAAATTCTCTATCTTAATGGCTGAGTAGATAAAATGAAAAGGTCCTTCACTCACCACCCAACCCCCCAGCAAATCTGCTGTCTAAGGTTGCTGTTGCTAATCCTGGGCTAATGCTGATGAGCAGCAAGTGATGATGAAGCTTTCTTTCAATTCCTGCTGCTGGGAATCTGGCTGGGCTGAAAGGCAAAGAATCCATCCTTCAGATTAGTTGATTTAAACCCAAGTTGTAGAAACATCTTGATCTGTCAATGTTTTGTATGAAAACAACGTGAAATCCCCCCACACTTGTCACATCTGACTGCAAGCAGGGGCCTGCCCTGCTTTGGGTAATGTGCACTCTGCAATTGCTCCTAGGAAGAATGTCCTTGAGGCATGGCAGAAGAATGAACTTTCCTCTGTGGCATATGCAGGGCTTGAAGCTCCTGAGGGACACACATTGGGGCTTCCCCAATGAAGTCATATTTATGTTGATCTCCCTTTCCTTAGCCAAGCCTGGGATGTGTTAATTTGGTGGTGGCAGTCTGGTGGGGTGTTGGGAGGAT
Source organism: Eopsaltria australis (assembly GCA_034509425.1). Taxonomy (NCBI): domain Eukaryota; kingdom Metazoa; phylum Chordata; class Aves; order Passeriformes; family Petroicidae; genus Eopsaltria; species Eopsaltria australis. Next base: position 2,631,097 of record JAVTVJ010011652.1, on the reverse strand, counting down.
GTGCTGAAGGGTGATGCTGGTGTACCTGGCACTGCGAGACAGTGTTACTGTGTCTGTAATCCCTAGTGGGGTGATCCCAGAGGGAATTTCTTAATCCCCACTTCATTGTGTACCTGTGTAGGTAACTGAACATGGCCTGCTATAGGTATCTTGCCTTGTCTGATATGAGGGATATATGATTTACTGCAGAGACAAGCCTTTCCTGAGAAAAATCCCCCCCTGTTTTCTTGGAAAAACAATGAATAGAACTGGTTATCAAGAAATACACTTAAAGTCTTTAACTACATGAAGAAAATCTGCTTTTGCAATAACAGGGGCAGAGACATATCAGGAATCCAATCAAGTGTGCTCCAGTGAGTACTTTTAATCTGGAGAAAAAATAAATATACATGTTTGAAATAGAAAGCCAAGTGTTCTACCAGATATATTTGGTCAAAATCTGGGCATGCTTGAAAGTGTCACTGAAATCCACCTATGCTGTGATGGCAGCCTCACTGATTTCAAAGGAAAAATGAGCAGAACTTTGAGTTTGCTGGACAGTTATACACAAAAACATCTCCCCAGAAAGTTAATCCTTGTAAAACATAAGGCATAAAAGAGCCTGGGGCTGAGTGTTGTTGGAGAGCCGTGCAGGGGCCGGGCAGCAGCGCTGCTCGGGGCAGGACCGGTCCCCTGTGCTGGGCTCCTCAGTCTGAGCCGGAGCTGATGGGGAAGTCGGGGGATGCGGCTCGGATTGCGCTCGGTGCAGCCCCGGAGCATCTCTGTTGGGCTCTCTGCCGGCTTTCCCATGCACACGGGGCCCTGGTGGGACTCAACTGTGAGAGGGAGGTGCACTGAAGAGGGAGGAGAGGAGAGGTCTGCGTGGGCATGGAGAGAAGGGGAGGCAGGGCTGGGCTGTCCCTCCCTCCCCTGCCCGGACTGCTCTGTCTGAATGTGATGGGAGAGGAGTGTGTTGAGAGATTTTCTTTTCTATTATTCCCTCATTTTCATGATTTTTCCTTCTGTCTGTTCCCCACCCTTCTCCTCAGGGCAGGAGTTCTTTTGCCCCTCAGACAAAATGTTTCTGAGCTCATCACCTGAGACACCCAGGAAGAAGATGGTCAGCTGCAGGTAAAGAAATCAGCTTTAGAAATTGGATTCCTATTCCTCTCCTTTTTTGTTGTTGTTGTTGTTGTTGTTGTTGTTGTTGTTTTTTGTTTGTTTGTTTTGTTTTGTTGGTTTTTTTTCCTCCAGATTTGTCACCATGAACCTCTTGCCATTTGAGTCCATCTGCATTTTGCTGCTTTCCCGAGGTAAGTTTAAAGTTGCCATTTTGCATCAGTGGTTTTTGTCTCTGGTGGTTCCCTATCTCTGACTGGAGTTCTTCACTCTGAGGAATGAGAGCCAAGTCAGTGCCTCTCCAGGAGGTTTAGGGATAAATTTCTGAAACATAGTTTCACACAAAAGGGGAGAAAATAATACCTGGAGAAACAGTTTTTCTGAGAATTTGAACACATGACTGATCTGTGTGTAAAGTGTCTAATTGATGTGGGAAAAACTGATGTTATGATATTAAAAGTGCATAAATCTATCTGGTGTTGATGACTGTAATTTCAGAAGCCTAAGGCTGGCCTAGCTCTCATTCTTGCGCTGTGTTCCTGCATGCAGTGAGCAGAGGGACTGTCCTGTGTGCTGGAGTCATGTCGTTGGCATTTTTCATGCTCTCTGCATCTCTGCTAGAAGGAATCTCCTTGACATAGGCACACTGCTGGGTCACCAAATTATTTTTTGTGACTGTGAAACCTATACAGCAAACCAGCATTTTTGCTGTTATAGGTTAAATCCTGTATGTCTTGTTCATGGATGAATATCTGCTTGATCCCACAGCTTTGCTGGTGTTGGGTATGCAACAAATCCATGCTGACCAGGAGATGATTGGCAAGATCTCAGCTGCTGGCCAGTGTAAGTTTGTTTTATAAAGCAAGTCTTTTCTATTTCTGAATTCCCTCTTTCTTTGGTTGTTTTTTAAAGGTTTTTGTTGTTGTAGTTATCTACATTTATTAGCCCCTCTTCAGTCCTAAAGTCCCCAGCAATGCTCTGGCAATGCCAGCACTTTGGCTGGCTCTGCCCTAGCCTGGCTTTCTTCCTCATTGGTGTTAGCTCTCCTGGGACATGATTTACTCTGTTTCTCCCAAACTGGCTATTTGCCAACTGGATGGTGTTTCTGTCAGTTCTTTCAGAGCCTGTTCCAGGCAATCCTGATTTAAAGAGCTGTGTTTAATTGCAGTCTTGATTAGACCTCCCACATGGGTAGTTTTTTCAGGCTGTAAAGCCAGCACCAGTCAGGCTGCTGGGAGTGGGGTGATGGGGCTCTGGCTGGCCAGCACATCTTCATCTGCAGCTCCCTTGCTGTACTTGCAATCAGTTACTGATAAACTCTGTGGTGAATTCTCTCCTGATGGCCATTTTTCTCCTATTGTCTGTCAGGGGACAAATTGCATTTATTCCTATGCCAGGCATTCCCTCCAGCTCTATCCTGTAGCACCATGCGTTCAGCTCAGGTTTTGCATCCTGAGGTGCTGTGTTTGGGTGTTTCTCCCTGCAGTGTTTGGGTTAGGGTTTCTCCCTGCTGCACATCCCCAGGAGTCCTTGGTGGGCTGCACACATCCTGCTTGGAGTCCCTGTAGAAGAACAGCATTGCACCCCTCAACTGCAGAGCCACCTGAGGAGTGTTTCTCCATGCTGAGCCCAGTCTGGGGGCTCTGTGGTTTTCTCTGTGCATGCTTAGGCAGGGATAACACCCCTATTGCAGCCCCAGGTTCAGCCCAGCTCCAAGGGCAAGGCTGACAAGCTGGGACAGTGCTGGCAGGGAGGATTTGCTCCAGCTTGTCCTCAGCACAGTGCCCCAGGGCAAGGCTGGGAGCCCTGTTAGGAGAGCCAGTGACCCAGAAGGGAATGCCTCACAACTTTCAATCCCTGTAATCTGGTTTTAGAAAACACTAATTATAAATTCAGATTTTGGCTAGCAGGAATGATTTGGAAAAAGTAGTGATAGTAAAAAGATTATAATAATGGGGGTAATGTCACTTAATCTCACAAAATATTTCTTAAGGGGCTAGTGTGCTTGATCTCTATTGAACTTCTGGATTCCTTTCCCCTTGAAGTTGATTCTGGTAAATGCTGCAGAGTTTCCCTTTAAATGCTTTGAAAATGACTCTTCATAGTCTGCAACTTGTCATTTATTTATTTACGTCAGTGAAATTGTGGGTTTCCACTGCAGCAAAAGCACCTCAGAAACTTATATCTGGGAGCAGTCGTGTTCATGCAGGCAGGGGTGATACAAAGACACATCTCTGAAGAGGAGATAAAAGGCAGATTTTTGTGAAAAGTGTTTCTGTCAGTGTGTGGGAGCTGTTCAGCGAATTTGTGTTAAGGAAAATAAGAGCCTGTTTTGAAAACTGTGCTGCAGATGAAACACACTGGGCTCTGTAGGACTCAGTAAACTTTGCAAATGCCTCCTGAATTTATGTCTGTGCCTTGGGCTGGGAGAGCCTGCAGGTCCCACTGGGCAGGGCTTGCTTTCCCTCTTGCTCACCCCTTCCTCTGTGTCCTCTCTGGGAGATCATCTCGCCCTGCACTTAGCAATACTTCACTGCATTGTCTGCTCCTGTGCTGCCACTGAGGCCTTGAACTCTGAGGTGAGTCTGGGTCTGGCAGACTGAGAGCTGAGCTGGAGCTATTGCAGGCCAGAGCATGTGGCCAGGAGTGCATGTGGGCTTTGGGTTGTGAACTCTGGGCTGCTCCAGTCCATCCTCTGCAATTTGTCTGGATTTCCAGCTCTTGGCTGCCTGCTTCCAGAGAGTGGAGCTAACAAAGTGAAGTTTCATAGTGTGTATATTTTTTCTCCTAGTGATGCAGTGCTCTGCCTCGTTAGATGTCCTTTTCCTCCTGGATGGCTCCTACAGCATTGGCAAAGGAAGCTTTGAAAGGTCCAAGCACTTTGCAAGCAAGCTCTGTGATGCCTTGGACATTCATCCAGACAGAGTGAGTGTCAGGAACTTCTCCTCTAATTTTCAAACAGCTGGGCAACGTGTCTAAAGGCCAGTGGTAATGTGCTGAGTGAAATTGCAAAATTCAACCTACCAGCTGCCATGGGGGCAGAGTATTTATTCAGAAAGATGCAGTTAGTGAAGCAGTGGGATTGGAGAATGCTTCTAGATTCTTCACAGATTTTAAGCAGCTCCTTTTGATCTTGGAAAAAGACATAATCCTGCAGGTTAAAGATTATGATTTGGGGTTTTTTTACTGATTTTATTTTGGTTTGGATACTCACAGATTGAAATAGTTGGATCTTCTGTTGCTTTTCCTTGGAAAGCTGCAGAATTAATCTCTGGGAAGTTAGCCACTTTTCTGTACAGATGTAAATGATACAGTCTGCTTGCTCTGCTTCCCCCAGAAGGAGATGGGTGCTGTGCTGATATAGTCTCAGGTCTTGCTCCCTGGAGTCAGTCTTGAGGCACTTCTGGGCCCGAATGACACATCCTGGGGTTTGTCTGAGGGGATTTCAAGCCATACTGGCTGTGGTTCCAGGTGTGCATCAGTCCCACACTACCTCAACTGAGGGCCTTGGAGCAGGCTGGGACAGCTGCTGGACTTGCTTCCATGCAAGAGCCTTTCCAGATAAGTGCCAGCTCTTTGGGAGGGTTATGTCAGTGAATATTTAATATTTGCAGATTTGGTACTGTGTTTTGTTTTATTTTTTAAATATCATCTTTCCCCTAGTTTTCCACTTAATCCTCGCATAGACTGGACTGAAAATTACTAGTCTTTTTACCTTTTAAGTTGTCACATTCCACAATACTTCTTCCAAGACTTCAGTGAAGTATTCGGCATGCATTGCCCAGTACAGACCGTGTAGTCTGCTTTTGTTTTCAACTAGAGAAAACGGTTTTAGAGGAACTATTAGAAAAAACATTGGTTTGTGTTGCCTGCTGTGCTCAGTGCCAGAGGGAGCTTCTCTAGTAATGGGAAGATTGCTTGCACAGTGTAAAAATGGGTTGGTGTGGAAGGTGTTACTTATAAACTTACTGCCCCTGAGGCTGTGAGCTCCTCTGAGTGGATAAATATAGATCCTGAGCTGCCTGTAACTGCAGCAGGAGCTCCCATTGTTTCCAGATGAACTTCTTTGCCTTGTTTATAGTCTGTATAGATAATACTGGAGTTTCTGCTCTATTTTAAGTTCATTCAGAATGCCAGTGGCTCATCTGTGAAAACAGAGTTTGCCTCTATACAATTTAGTCTTCCCAAGTTTGTAAATTGATCAGAAGAGTAAAACTTGCACAGACACCTTTCATAGCCTTTAACCTTTTCTTTTAGGTCCGTGTGGGAATGATACAGTTTAGCTCAACTCCCCACCTTGAATTCCCACTGGATTCTTATCTAACCAAACAAGAAGTGAAAGAGAGAATCAAGAGGACTGTGTTCAGGTCAGCTTATCTTACAGTTCTTATCTTTTTCTGGGTTATGAATAATCTCTGAATTAAGAGGGTTTTTGAGGTTTAGAAATCTGCTTCTGCTGTGCTTATATCAGTGTGATGCCCCCGGGGAGGGAGGTGAATGAACACTGTGGTTTATGATCCACAATCCCCTAAAAATGCGAAACCTGGTCTGTCTCAGTGAAAGCTGATAGGGGACAAAGTTTTCAGTGTCCTATCGTAATGTGGTAAATACAGAGTTTTCCAGGTCTTTCTGTCTATTTGAGCCAGGCAGTGGGTTACATCTTCCATGGAAAAGCAAGCCTGGTGTTCCCTCATGGCTGATCAAAGGCAGCACAGCATGCTGCTCCATTTTTTAGTGGTTACAATTTCCTTTTTGCTGTGAGTTAGTGACAAACTGCTGGTCTGTAGATATCTATGTGTTCTTGCTGAATTCAAGAGGATCAGGTTTTCAGATGGAAACCTCTTTTCTTCCTGATTGTTAAGACTTGGATGTCTTTCCATTACCCCAGGAAATGGACCCAGAAGCCCAAAGAAGAGCTGTCCTTAGAGCCTCTCAAAATCCAGACTTTCTATCTTGGAGAAATATATTTGGATCTACTAAGGATCTGACAATCACCCCAAAATGACACTTGTTTTGATGATAGATGAGGTATTGGTAAGGCCTGTGGATGTCTACTCTCTTAGCTGATCTGCATTAAGCCTAAGGGTTAGATTGACGTTTCCCATGGATATCTGCTGCTCTCAGTGTGATGTACATATTGAGAGCAAATGTGATCAGTTTTGCATTTTTCAGGCAAGTTCAGTTGGCTGGATTTTGTTGTATTTCTTTTGATGAGTTTAGCAAATCAAGAAAACTTCTTGTGTACTGTTACAGGAAAAACTTAGAGAAAACAAGATACATTCCCCCTCTCTGGCTGCTGTTGAAAGTCTGAGAGCAGAGAAAGTGAAGCAGTGTTTGCTGTCTGGCACTGCATTTCCTTGATGACAACACAGGGATGCTGATAGATCAAACAGAAAGAATGACTTTTTACCTGGCTATTTCATCTAGTTTAAATGAAAAGCTGACATTTTGAAGTAGATAAAATAGTTGTGGATAGATTCCAGTTGGCTTCTGAAAACAATGGGTGTTTGACGTCTTGGTTGAGAAATTCCTTGATGTGCTTCTGATGAGCCTTTGGCCAGTGAGGCATTTCCTGACTTCAGCCCAGAGCTGACAGCACTTGGAAGGAGGCAGCACCAGACTAAAGTGAAGCTTTTGTGATTTATTTGGAGACTGCTGGTCTCTCTCTGTGAATGCTGTCCAAATAGCTTTGGAATTCATTGGCCAGTTCCAGCCATACTCGGTGGTAACCTCAAGCTAAATTTCATATTAATTTCTTTCATATAAGTCAGCTGGTTACAGGAGAGAAACCTTCTTGGTGCTGTCCCTGTAGAAAGACAGCAGGTAAAGTCCAGATCTCCTTCAGAAAATCCTTGTTGGAGTAATGCCTCAAACACACTTCCACTGTGTCAAAACCCAGTGAAGCTCCAAATGCAAATTAATAAGCAATTGAATTTAGTGAGCTCTTTATTAACTTTTTCTAATCTTCAGGGCTCACATGTGCACAGTGTACTGAATTCATCAAGACTTAGTCACCACACAGACGATGCACAGTGTATTTTTCCTCATGCAAAGCACTATTCACTGAAACATCTCACAGACATCTGGTCAGAAAAAGGCAAATTTGGACTTGCTGTGAACATATGGTCACTGAGTATGCTTGGAAATGATGGAGTACAGAGGAGGAAGAAGTTCAAAGCAAAGAGGCCTGGCAAGTACAGAATGAAAAAAAAATCTGTGGAAATCAGAGGGGAGGCAGAAAAACAGTGAACTTGGGCATGATGAAATGCTTTTCTAGAACAAGCAAATCAGGAATCAGGTGCTAGGGCAAAGGATGGATGTTCAGACAGCAAATGAGGTGTGTTTGTGTCAATGCAGACAAAGAACGTTGAATCCTCTGAGGAAGGAGTGACACGTGTGGTTTGATTCTCCTGGATTGCTCTAGACAGCAATAATAGCAGCCCTAAAGGGCAATTACAGGAAATTATTTATAGCACAACTCCCTGGACAGAATTAGAAGACAGCTGGAAATGTTCACTCTGCTCCAGTGGCTATATCAGCACCAGGACTGTGCCATGTGTGGCACGTGTGGGAAGAGGCTGAGTGGGGCAGGGGCTGAGGAGAAGGACTCAGGGTGCTGGTGGAGGAGAAGCTCAGCATGAGCCAGAGATCTGTGCTGCCAGCCCAGAAAGCCACCCATGGGCTGGGCTGGAAAGGATGTGAAGAGCAGCAGGTCAAGGGAGGTGATTGTGGCCCTCCAGGCCATTTTTTGTGACTCCACCTGGAGCACTACATCCATGTCTGGGGACCCCAGCATAAGAAGGATGTGGGCCTGTTAGAATGAGTTCAGAGAAGAGCCACTGAGATCCCCAGAGGGTTGGAGAATCTCTGCATTGAAGACAAGATGGGCAGAGAATGTATTTTAGGGAGAGATGACTCTGCCCGAATGAAGGCGCAAATGAGACCATACGATGACAACATACAGATTTTATTTAACATGGATTTTATTTACAAAATATTTACTCTTCCCTTCTTCCTCCTGCAGCTGGTTTAGCAGCCGTGCTCTGCTCCGGGTTCTTCTGTTCCTCTGTCTGCTGGCCAGATGGCTGGACCTCAAGCACAGCATTGAGCACAATCTCACAGCTGATGTGCACTGCTAAGTCCTGCAGAGCCTGGCTGGAGTCTGGGGGGCTACATGGTGCCGTGTCTGGGCTCTCTGTCACTGCCGATGGCACCTCCTCCCTGAGGGCAGGAGAACTTGGTGCCTTCTCCAGCTCAGCAGGCAAAGGCTCGGGGAGTGCCTCCTGCTCAGCAACTTCTTCTGGAGCAGAAACTTCTGCCGGAGCAGCAGCTTCTGCCAGCTTATCCTCCGTGGGACTCCCTGGGGCAGGAGAGGCGCTGGGCAGCGCAAGAAGTTCCTCTCCTGCCAACTCGATGCTGGGACGCACCGCCTGGGCATCCTCCTCCTTTTCTGGGAGCATTAGTTTCTCAGAGATCTTGTCCTGGTTGCTGACACTTTCTTCTTGTTGGGGCAGCTTTTTATCACTACCGTCTTTTTCTTGAGATGGCTCCTTGTCTCTGTTGTCTCCTTCACAGTCACACACATGTAGATGGCATTGCACATCTTCACAGTGACACGGCTCATGGCATGTCTCATGCTCTTCACAGTGACACGGCTCATGGCACGTCTCATGCTCTTCACAGTGACACGGCTCATGGCACGTCTCATGCTCTTCACAGTGACACAGCTCATGGCACGTCTCATGCTCTTCACAGTGACACAGCTCATGGCATGTCTCATCCTCTTCACAGTGACACAGCTTGTGGCATGTCTCATGCTCTTCCCACTGGAACAGCTCGTGGCATATCTCATCCTCTTCATCCGATTGGGACAACTCCTGGGCAGTCACACTTTCTTCCCAGTGGCACAGCTCTTGCTGTGGGCCATCTCCCCGCTGGACTCCTATACCTACCTCCCTCTTATGCACCACTCCCCACGGGGAGACTTCCTGGATCATCACTGCTTCGTGTTCTCGGTAAAATTCATGGACTGTCATCTCATCCCAGAGGCAAAGCTCTTGCCTGGTAACACCTCCCCATTGGGAAAGCTCTTGATCTATGTCGTATTTCCAGTCTTCGTCCATGTGGGCAAAGGCCCCCTCCTCCTCAGTGTCTGAAAGGGGCAGGTCTGAGCCACTGTCTGCCCCCAGCCTCTGCCCACTGAGGGCCTGGTCTTCCACCCAGCTGGGCAAGGGGCTGGGGGGCTGGGAGTTGGGGTTCACCTTGTTGTCCTACATGTCCAATGTCATCTGGTGCACAGGGATCTTGGGAGCTGCTTCTTCCTGAGACAGTGTCTCTCCTGGGACTGGGCTCCCCAGGGCTTTGCATCCCCTAGATACCCCCTGGTAGGGTAGGGTGGGGCTCTGCCGTGTCACAAGGGTCTATGGTCACCACAATGTCCTGCATCACCCAGGGCCCTGACACAATGTGCCTGTGTCACAAAGGGCCACTTGGCACCCCTTTCAACAGCTGAAATGACCACAATTTTCAGATGGAAAAACAGAAGCTGTAGAGACATTTAGAAATAAAATTCAAATATCCAAGAATTCTGGTTACTGCGCCAATTGCAGAAACACTCCACTGTATGTTAGAAGTCTCTTGGACACCACTCTGGGTTGGAGAGGAGGAATATTTAAGGGTGAATAGATGGGACCTGTGGGTAGGAAGATGGGAAGAATGACAGGATTAGACATCCCCATGGATATGCTGTGTGACAACAACCAGAAATAGGCTACATTTCCCATTACCAGAGGGTAAACATTTGAAACCCAAATGGTAAATTCAGTAGCAGGGGAGGAATTTTGATTTCTCCTTTTCTGATTATATTTCCTTGCTTTCTAGAGGTGGGAGCACGGAGACCAGTCGGGCTTTGAAGTACATTCTCCTCAAGGGTTTCCCTGGTGGCAGAAACTCAAGTGTCCCTGAAGTCCTGATCATCATTTCAGATGGAAAGTCCCAGGGCAGCACTACAATACCTGCAATGCAGGTGAAGGAGAGACACATCACAGTTTTTGCAGTGGGAATCAAGTTTCCAAGGTAGGAAACTCTCCAGAGTGGAAAGTAGAGTGGGAAGTCGACACCCAGCTAGCCAAATGGCAGTCCTGGTGAGTGAGGAGTCGTCTTGGGCTAGATATGAGTTTTGGAAAGAGGAAGGGTGTCCCAGTTTTTGCCAGAGCAGGGTTGGTTTTTTGGTTTTTTTTTCCCCTGTAGCTGAGGGGGTGTGGCTGTGGGTGTGTCTAGGAGACAATCCCTGCTATTTCATCATTGCCAAGGGTGGGAGAAAGGGACTTCATCCCTTCAGAGAGGAAGGGCATTCCTTCCTTCTAAGGAGGGGAGAAGGTGTGGTGGACAAAACGGTCGGTATTGAGATGGACTTTTCCAAGTTAATTGATTTTGTCTTATAACCTTTGTTATTAATATTGTTATTGCTACTGTTACTTGATTTCTCATCTCATTTCTGTTCCCAGTAAATTGTTTTTATCTCAATCCATGATCTTTTCCTTTCCAGTTGGAGGTGAGAGGGGGAAGCAAGTGTAGGCCTGGTTTCAGTGAGAGTACTAAATTGAGGAACACCATACTTTTAAAGCATGACAGAAAGGAATTTGCAGGGTAATATAGGCATGAGGGAAACACTGACTTTGTGGCTGATGTAGAAGGAACAGCAGAGTTGATGAAGGAAACTTTTCCACTGGGTAGAGTTACGCTACTGCCTGAGACTAAACATGCCAGGATCGTGGAGACTGACGAGTGTCACGGTTTTGCATCAACTCTCTGTTTGTTGCACAGGGTTGGTTTTGATTCTTAATTCTTTGTGGGTGGGGCTGAGCAGCTGACCTGTCCCTTACTTGGCAGGTGGGAGGAGCTGCATGTGCTGGCCAGCGAGCCCCCTGAGCGGCACGTGCTCTTTGCTGGAGATGCTGATGATGCTGCCAATGGCCTGTACAGCACCTTGAGTGACCCCGTCTGCACTGCCACTGCTCCAGGTGACCCTGCTGGCCCCACCTCCATGTCCATGCCTTTAGCTTGCACTGTGGCACTGAATGAGGAAGATAAGGCAGTGTCAGGAAGCACACAGGGTAATTAGTGGGTGTTGCACTTTGAGGTGTTGCAACCTGCTCCTGGTGCCCAAACTGGATGGCGTGCTCTCCAGATACCTCCAAGCTGCAGAATCCTAAATCTTTCTGCATCCTGGTTCACCTCTGAAAATGGGAGTATTGGGTTTTGCTCGTGTGACAGGGGATAGAGGGATAAACACAGTTGTGTTAAATTTTCTGATGGACTTGGCTGTGTGTTAAGGGGAGGCACCTGGGGCTTGCAGGAGTTAGAAAGGATAGAGCTAGACTGGTCCAGAGTTAGCAGAAAATCAAAAACATGAATGAAAAAGGCACCAAAGGGGCTGTCATTGAACCGTGAGCTCAGAAGTGTGAGATTTACAGCAAAGCAAAGGAGGCTGAATATTTCATTCCCCAGAAAGTGGAGTAGGCTGGTGAGCTTTTCAACAAGAAATTTCTCCTCTGGGGTCTCATGGAGGCTTTTGGAAGCTCTACCCAGTCTGTTGTTTTAAGATAGTTGAAAATAGTTGTCTGCTCTCACAGACTTTGTATTTTCAGGCTATTCATGCTAGTTTGCCTTTTACTTTGCTATAGGCTGCAAAGTTGAGTCCCACCCTTGTGAACGCAGGACCCTGGAGACTGTGAAAGAGCTGGCTGGCAGCTATGTGTGCTGGAAAGGCTCAAAGCAGCCCAATGCAGTGCAGGCTTCATTGTGCCCTTTCATCAGGTAAGCTGGACACCCATATCTCTAAAAATGAGGGGAGCTGAGAGATAAGAGATACAGTAATGAGGCTTTTATCTGACCTTGGCTCTCTACTGGGATGAAGATCACTTGGAAGACTCATGCAAACATGGTCTCTAGTTGTAGGAAGAGTCTCTCCTCTAATCATTGGCTGATCTGAGAAGCAAGCAAAGAAAATAATCTTTGGAGTTTTAAAAATACATCCATAATCTTTAAATGTAAAGATTACAGTTGAATTCAGAAACAAAAGGGTAGATTTGATGAAATTATGTTTTTCCTCTTGCCGTCTCATTGTAAATGAGATGGATGGACATTTCTTTTTAAATACTTGTTTTGAAAACCTGTGTTTTCAAAGGAACATTTGTTCCATTGAAAACACAGTAAAGTCCACCTTGTTAATATCTTAAATTCATGATAAGTCTTATTCTTCCTGTTTCAGGTGGAAGCGAATCTTGATAAAACACCCATCCAGATGCTTTCGAACTGTATGTCCAGGTGGGAGTTTGGTTTTCCAAAATTTTAATTTATGAAGCAGGAAAGCTAATAACTAAAGAACAAAATGACAGGGGTTTGCTTTCACTTGTCAAAAATTTTGTTCTGAGTGAGAGACTGTGTCAGTAGATATTTAATCAATTTTTTTGTTTCTTATGGGTATCTATGACCAGAGTTCTTTCGGATTAAAATGTCTCCCAGTAAGTTTCTCCTCCACTTGAGGAGACAGTGGATCCTCCTCTGTTCTTGTCCTGGGGCAGAGTCTTGTGCTGCTTCCCAGTGCCTGCAGGCAGTCACTGTTCTCCAGCCAGGGGAGCATGCAGTGATGCCTCCAGTCATATACTTGGTACCCTAAGCAGCATCAGGTTAGCAGGGAGCCTGACACATGCTGATCACCAGCCTATTTTTGTGGCTGTTGAAATTGCTGTGGTCCTTCAGTCCTTTTTGCAAGTTCAGGTGACAGCAGCTTTATTTTCTTTATCACTACAACACTGTCCAAGCAGCAGGCTAGACCTTGACCCCTTCATTGCTGCTGTAAATCTGTCAGGGCTGCAGGACCTTTAGCAATTCTCAGTTTATATGAATACGGTGTCACTGGCATTATTCCAAATCAAATGAAATCACTGTCTGGTTTGCTTTCTTGTCATACCCTGCTGGAGAGCCATCCAAAAGGAAGTTGCCATGGAGGTGGCCCTGTGTTAGCTCAAATTCTGTAGCAAGAGAAGCAGAGCTGTGACCCCTTTTCCACTAATGGTGATGCTCATGGTGGCAGAGGGTGGGAAGGGGCAGGCTCCCTGCTGACTGATTACCTGTCTTTCTCTTCCCTGTCCTGTTTAGACCCTTGTGACTCCCAGCCATGCCAGAATGGTGGCACATGTGTCGCAGAGGGACTGGACAGATACCACTGCCTCTGCCTGCTGGGGTACGGAGGAGACACCCACTGTGGTAGGTGTGAACATGTGCTCTGTCTCCTTCCCTCTCAATTGAGTCCTGCCTTTGTGGTGCCCTTTGTGCCACCATGGGGACAACTGGAGTGGGGCCACAGTCTTTGGGCTTTTCTCCAGAAGGCAGGCTGAGTTCACTCTCAGGCTGATCACGGCTGTGTCAGGCCCAGTGGCTGGGTCCTGCTGTTCAGACACTCTGTGGGTATGGAGGGCACCAATATTGACAGTCTCACACTGGCATGGCTGCCTTTGTGTCTAAATGCAGGTGCCGTGTGATCAGGAGAACAGAGACACTGGGAGAGGCATGGATGTGTCTGTTGGTCCCCTCCCTGCACACATGGATCCAGCAGGAGCTTCTAGTTTTGGAGGTTCAATGTAAAAAAGTCAAAAACTCCTGATCATTAAAAAAACACCTTGTACTTTGCCCAGAGCAAAGGCTCCCACTTCAAAGTGTCTCAGGGTGTACAGGTGAGGGTCTGGTGCTTGGACTGTCTCCTTTCTCCAGTATGTGATTGTGTCAAAGTGTTTTGCCTACAGCACTAAGAGGGTGGAGTTGTCACTTCTGATTGGAAGTTTGCAATCCAAAAGTTCATGAATTCCAATTGGTATTTCCTGTCTCTAAAGGCTTATATGGCATCCAACCAAAACAAAACCTGTTCCTGGCACATTTGTCCTCCAGCTCATGATATGAGTGGCAAAATGTTCGAGTTACTGGACACAATGTCCCCTCTCCACAAGGCTTCCAGCAGGCCCCTGCTGGGGTTGCCCTGCAAATGACCAATTGCCTTCTCCCTTTCCAGCAGCAAAGCTGAGCCTTGAGTGTGGCGTGGATCTCCTTTTCCTGATGGACAGCTCAGAAGGGGTCACACTGGAGGGGTTCCTGCGCTTCAAGGCCTTCCTCAAGAGATTCCTCCAAGCTGTGGTGGGCCAGGACTCACCAATGAGCGTGGGGGTGGCCCAGTATGGTGATGATGTTGAGATACCCATTGAACTGGGCCAACACAAGGACGCACTCAGTCTCATGAAGAGTATTGATGCCTTGAATTTCAGTGGAGGAAGAACTCTGACAGGCAGAGCCTTGCAATACATTGCACAGCATGGTTTTAGGAGTACCCCAGTCTTTGCAGATGTGCAGGATGATCTTCCACGTGTGGTTGTTCTGCTCACTGACTCCAAGTCCCAGGATTCGGTGGCAGAAGCTGCTACGTCTGTGAAGGACCAAAATCTCTTCTTGATTGGTGTAGGCAGCAGCTTCATGAGAGCAGAACTGGCCATGGTGACTGGCAATCCGCAGCAGACCATTGTCTACTCAGATCCCCAGGACCTGTTCAACAGGATCCCAGAGCTGCAGAGAAAAATCTGCAGTGTGAGCAATCCTGAAGGTAAGACTGTGGTATGGGCATTGTGGGACAAGTTTGCCAAACCACGCAGAGGTGTCCTGAATTCCATCAGGGAGGAGGGAAGGACAGAAGGACAAATGTCTTTGTTTTGTTTGTCAGTCACAGATCCAGGGACTAACCTTCCATGAGTGACTTTTGTGACAGATCTCTACCTATGGGTGTGAAAGAGACATAGATGACCCTTCATAGTCAGTGATCAGCAGTGTTGAATTTTGCCCGTGATTTCCTCCCACTGCTGTTTTTCAGTCAGAAAGGAGTAGATATATTCTGAGAGATACCATGTTTGTGCTCCTTTCCACAGGCTGCCAGGCCCAGTCTCTTGATCTGGCATTTGCTGTGGATGCCTCATCTGGAGTTGGCCTGGAGAACTTTCTGCATCTGAGGCGCTTTATCAGGAGCAGCTGTTTGCACTTTGTCATCAACAGGGATGTCACCCAAATTGCCCTGGTGATCTACAGCAGCAAAGCTCACACTGTGTTTGCTTTGGACACCCACACAAGCAACTCTGCTGTTCTCCAGGCCATCGACCAGGTGCCTTTCCTTGGGGACTCAGCCTCTGCTGGCAGTGCCTTGCTGCATGTTTACAGTGATGTAATGACTGTGCAGAAGGGAGCAAGACCTGGTGTCAATAAGGTGGTGGTGCTGCTCACCAACGGGGGTGGCATGCAGGAGGCAGCTGCCCCAGCTCAGCAGCTGAGGCACAACGGCATCCTGGTGTTCGTGGTTGTCATTGGGGACGCAGAGAGGGACACGCTGCTGAGAGTTGCTGCGTCTCCCAGCTACCTGGTCCACATCTCCTCCTATGAAGACCTGCAGTATTACCAAGGCCTTATCATCGAAAGGATCTGTGAAGGTAGGAGACCCCGCTCTTTATGTCAATGCCACCAGCTGCTGCTGTTGTAGGTTTTCTGATGTTTTACTGACTGAACTCGATACTATCTTTTGTGTTTTGTAAAAGGGGAAACTATGACACAGAGGTCTGATGGCTGTCCAAAGCAATCCTAGAGGAACAGGAACCAGCTTTACTAAGATTCAGTGGGTGAGAGTGGATATAGTGTGACTGGCTCTTTCCAGTCCTGCTAGATCTAGGTTCTGCTTTCTCTGAAAGAAAAAGAAGTTTGCTCTTTTTCTGATGTTGCTTTAAAGCTGTAGAATTTGCTATGTGTTACTGTACCCCTGCAGTGTTTCTGGAGGGCCTATTGGCCCCCTTTTTTGTGCTGGTCCGTGAGTGAGGTCTCTGCTTCTTGTTCAGCAGGTTTGTGACCAGGTGTTTGTAAAGTGGTGAATCTGCAACCTCATCACTCCTGTTTGTCCTTAATATCCCACTACTGAAATTATCATGTAGACTTTTGAGATTTTATTTGTGTTGCACTGTATTTAATCTTAGAATCAGAATCTGTCCATTTTGAAGCCTTCAGACTGTTAAACTAGGCCTTCAGACAAATTGTGGTTAATCTTGTTTGTAGGACGAAATCCTTAGCTTCAAAGTGGAAGGGAAGAATTTTCAAATATTCACATAAAAACTCATATTTGTGAGAGGGAAAAAAAAAAAAAGAAAAAGGTGCACTTTCTTCAAAACTTTGAGTCCTGAATGTGCCTGTATTTGATGGAAATCAGCTTTTCAGAAAGGACAGCCCTAGTTTGCAGACAGTGGTGGTGAAAGCGTTCCTAGTTAAAATACCATGCCTTGTTTTCTCATTCAAAACAGCCTAAGTTTAACATCTACCTATTTGCTTTTGTTGTGTTTTAACAAGTTTATAAGATCAAAAGACACATGTTTGAGCTTCAGCACAGAGGTCCTTTTCGTCTCTGGGCACACCCGTGTCTCCTTCAGGCTTAGAAAGAGCTTCAGCATCATCTCTTTGGGGTGAGGAGCCGCTCTCCTGGCAGGTTCTGCAGATGGTTTCTACCTGGAGCTTTTCAGTGTGTTTCTGTTGCAGGGGCACTTTCAGCTATGTTATTACAAAAACAATGTACTGTACCTTGAAATTAGCTAAAACGCCAGGGGTGAAGGGGAAGAGACAGCAAGGTTCAATGAGTCAGGGTAATAACATATCATTTTGTGAGACTGAATTGCTGCTTTCATTTCATGTGCAGGTAATCATAGTTTGCACTAGATAGGCTGGGACCAAGGGCAATGTAAAGATAAACTCTTCACTCAGGCTTCTGCTCCCAAGGCTTAATAACAGAATCATTGTCTGTGAAAGGACTTAAAAAATTTATGATTCATTATAAAAGTATTTGAGAAACAGACCCTGCCTCTGGATACCTGGAATATGGTATTAGTTCTGAGGCTCAGATGAAAAGAGTCCAGAAAAAAAGGACCCAGAGTTAAGGAGAAAAGGTCCCAAGTGTTAAATATATATGAATCTGATTGATGGAAATACAAGTTATGGGGATCATCAAAGTGCAAGAACCTTTTTCAAGGTATGTAAACAGCAGACTGGAGTTCAAAGAAATAGTGTTGTGGCAGAATGATTCCCCAAAGCAGAGACTGCGAGGCTGTGCTGTGGAGCAGCCCTGGAGGTTTGTGGTGGACACATGACCTGTAGAGCAGAGCACCATGGAACAGCTCCCTGGGCAACGGCAGCACCTGGAAGATGAGTGCTGTGTCCAAGAGACCCAGCTTTCACTGCCAGTGGCTCTTCCAGACCAGTGAAAGGGAAAGTGTCCATCCCTGGGAATTCACTGTCAGGCAGGACCCCATCTCAGAAGTCCCATGATGATAAAAATGTTTTTGAACCCAACTTGGTTGCCTATAAAATCAACTGGAGCTAATGAGATGTCTCAGGTCTAGGGCTGTCCAAAAACCCCAGAATTTCAGTTGTAATTTTTACAGTGTTAGGTGTAGGTTGAAACTTGATGTGCACATACCTGTACAGGGAGAATGAGCACAGTGTGTGTTAAGCTGTAGAAAACTCCCTGACAGGGGATGGTATTTGTATTCTTTCTTCTTCCCCTTTTTCTACTTTCTCTGTGATTTTTCTACCCTGGAGCAAAGAGTAAGGCAAGCAGCTCTACACCGCGTAGTTTTTGAGCAGAGGAATTTCACACCCTCACCAACACTGCAGTGGTGTTGCCAGCAGACTGGAAGCAAATCCCTCTGGGATGCTGCTACTTAACCTAATGTATTGGCAGCAAGGCAGTGTGGAACACTGCCAGCCCTGCTGACAGCTGGGCTCTGTTGTGTTGAGAGGGTTGGGAAAGCTGTCACATACTTCATAACAACAGGGCTAATAACTTGGGTTGTGCTTGCAGGCTTCTCTCAAATCCCCTAGAAAAGAAGCCCAGAAATTTTCCCTGTGTTGTTTTCCATTCATGCCATCCTTGCTTCCCAGCTGGCACCTTCTCCTTATTCCTCTCTAGTGGAAACTTTTGTACTCTCTGTGGCAAAGTGGGGTTTGAACTTCAGTGAAATTTGGGATTGTGAACTTGTAAGAGCAGGGTATGCGTCTTGCTCTAGGTTGTCTGTTTCTGGATGTGGGGAGTTTGGGGATGTTCACAGCTCTGCAGATGCTCCATTTTGCATTTCTGTGGTATGCAGCCTATCATGATATTACTCTTTTAAGCTTTACCAGGAATATTCTCCTCCAGATGAGGACACCTAGAAAAGCCATTCTGTTCTCTAGGTTAAAGTGTCAGGACAGGGTTGTGGCTTGCACCCTCTGCCATGTTCATATGTTTTTCCAGTCCATTAGCCATTGATGACATTTTTTGCAGCATTCTTGGTGGATGTGGGTCTTATCTAGTAATACTCCAGCTGTGCCTGAGCTTGTTCTTCTGCTTGTGTCTGTTGCAGAAGCAAGAAGCCCTGTGAACCTGTGCAAGCCCAACCCCTGCATGAACCAGGGCGTGTGCATCCTGGGGCCAGGGAGCTACCGCTGCGAGTGCCACGGCTGGGAAGGGCCCCACTGTGAGACCAGTAAGGACCAGCAGCCCCTCCAGGCTGATCCCACAACTCCACCTCTCCCTGAAGCAGAGATGTGGCTGTAACTCTTGGGCAGCTGTTTGGTGACCAGGTCTTGGTGCTGATGTGGTCTCTGTCTTATGGGAAGTGGACAGGTTTGGGCTGCTGAGGGGAGCAAGGGCTTCTCTCCAGAATCTGTGCATTTTTATATATTCACTAAGTGAGTTGACTGTGAGGGGACCCCAAGAAGTTCTAATAATTTTGGTTATCTTCCACTCTATTCTGTTCCCCTTTTCCCTCTGCCCTGCTGTAAGAAACAATCTTTCCTAGGCTCCCCCAGTGGAGATTTTACTCCCTTTCAATGGGAGGGAGCTGTTTCTGTTGGAGCAGACCCCCTCCCTGTTACTTTCTATGCTGTCCATGGTGTAAAATCCTCCCCATTGCCTTCCTTCTCTTCAGCAGGGAAGCATTGGCCAGGAGGTGGGGGACCTCTGGCTCACTAGAGGTGGCCCTGTGCCCATAGCATGAAGTTCTCCATATAAATGTGTTTTTCCCTTGCCCAATATTTTGCTTTTTACCTGAGCCCAGCAATTCTAACTTCAAGCCTGTGGCCTCTAGCATCTGTCAGCTAAGGGTAAGGGAATGCTTGTTTGGTTGTTGGGGACTGAGTGTGACCTTGTCCCTTGGTCCTAAGCCCCTGTCCCATATCTGTGCTTCTCTCCTGCCACAGGAGTTGTCCGGGGTGATTCTCCAAGATCTCCAGCCCTTCCTCCACGTTCCCATGTGCAGTGGAGTCCAAGGGGTTTGCAGCATTTCTCCAGAGCTCTCCAGCACAGCAAAAGGCAAATGGATTAGAGGCACTGACACAGCTGTGCCAAGTGCTCCAGTTCTCTGTCCAGGAACACTTTCTGCCGCTCACAGGCACTATCTAGCACTGCCCTTGGCAGTGTTGGAGTTGCTTCAGCACAAGGATTGTGTTGAGGCCATTCCCAGTTCCTGCATTGCACAAACTGGGCATCCCAGTGCTATCTTTCTTTTATAATTGAAGTAAATATTTGTGTTTAAGTATTTCTTTCTGGCATTTTGCATTTCCTCATCCAGGTCTTAAGGTAATATGATTGTTTGGGGTTTTTTTTTAAACAGATTTTGAGAGATCTGTGAGTTAGTCTAAAAGTATGTAGAAGTCTCAGCAATTCTGAAGTTCTTGCTGAAGGAATATAACACAGAGGATGCACTTGCAGCCAGGTGCTGGAGTGAATGGCTTGTTACATGCAGGAAGACAGAGGAAGAGGAAGGAGAACTGATTGCAAGCCTCTATTCTGTTTCATATGTTGTCCACGCTGCTTTCTTCTCTGGATTTTTTTGGGCTGTGATGGTCCACGTCTTCAGAGACAGTTTGGTCGCATGCCTGCATCCTTTGGAGCATCAGTCTCACTGTATCACTAGATCAATTTCCCCATAAACTTGTAAAACTGCTCCCCCAAAGCCCATGGTTCCCAGTGTTGGGCTGTTTGCTGACTTTCCCATGGTGTCTGTCACCTCAGGACAGCACAACCAGGTCTGCACAGAGCCAAGGCAGAGACATTAACTGTGACTGCCAGTGCTCATGAGAATAGTGTCTATTGTTCCCAGAAGAAGAAAAATCCCTTCACCCAGATGTCCTGGCCCCGTGTTTGAATAGTAACATTAGACGGACAAAGAGAGACACAAATTGCTCAGCAGGTTTGTTGTCAAAAGAAGAATGGTCTGAAAGCACTCTCAGGATGAAAGCTGGCACTGAGACAGGAGAAGCACTGTCGTGCCTTGTGGGAGAAACCAGGCTGGGAGAAAGAGGAAATTCTCCTTTCTTTTCACTGTCACATTGGTAGATTGTCTGTGTCCTAAGGCACAGCAGAATAGAGGCTTAGTTGAAGGGCTGACATTTGGGATACAAAGGGAAACGAAACCATTAATGTTACTTAGGTATGGCTGTAGCTCAGCATTGCCTCTGCTGTTAACCTGTCAGTCTTTTCTTCATATGGGGAGAATTGCCTTGATCAGGCTCTCACCAAAGACATGGTTCATGATATGGTGCAGAAATGCCTGTGGAGCTGGCTGGATTCCAGCCAGATTGCTCTCAAAAGTCTCCCTGACCTCCTTGTGCATCCTCATTCATGTGAGGGGTCTGAGGGACCTCCCTTCTCACCCTCCTGCGCTGGTGGGTTTGCAGCTCCTGGGGGTTTCTCTGCCATCGTTTGCCCAACAGCAGCATTGGCTCACTCCTCACAGGCATTTGTCCTCTGCAGGATCAGTCTGCCCTCTCAAACAGCAGAGTATTTACATTGCCTGGGACACAGCTCTGCTTTCCTGGCCTTCTGCAAGTGCTTAAAGCCTTTTCCTTGTGCTGTTTGCAGGACAGTTTGTACAGTGCTGCTGCTGAGCACTTTGTCTTGTGGCTAATGTGGTGTGGTGCATTCTGTTTGTGAGTTCTTTATCTTAATGCACAGGTATTAAGTATGTTTTAGCATGCATGGGCTGTACGGGGGACAAAGCAGGCTTGCCTGGGTCCCGAGCTGGGGAAACTGCATTTTTACCATCCTGCTGGTTTTAAGCACCACAGGTACACAAACATTTCTGTGTGATTCAGGGAGCACAGACTGCAAAATTCCATGCTGGAGACAACATTTTCATGCTGGATAGGATATACCTATCTCTGTGCATCAGTTTGTCAAGTAGAGATGATGTGAGAGATTGGAAACGCGTGGAGTAGCTCAGGAAAGCTGCTTTCTAAACCCAGTTTTTGGGCTCTGAGTACACCCGGCCGAAGTCTCAGTGCCCAGAGTGCCCAAAGAATGCCCACATCATGGATCTACATGTGCTGCAACTGTAACATTCCTCCTGACATTCCTGCTGATTCCCAAAGTCTTGGATAGATGCTCAGACATCCTCTGGCAGCAGCAGCACCCACCAGCTCTCCTTTTGTATGGGACAAGGCACCTTCTAAGGTAAGAAAGTCATAGGGCATTGGAAGAAGATGGGAAAAGCCAGCCTGATAATTAGGATATATGGAATGGTCTTGGAGAGACCTGCTGATCCCACAGGCAAGAAGGACACTGCTGAGCACTCTTTGGAGCTGCTTTCATTTAATTTCTAAAAATTTGAGTTGAAAATCCTGGCTAATTTCTAGGCTCTTTCTCCTGTAAATTTGAATTACAAAAGAGTAAGTAGGTAAGTGGCTTGGGTCTCTGACACGATCCGTTATTAAGTTCACCCTCAAAGACTTGCTTTGATTCAATCAGAAATATTTAATGAGATTTTACCCAATGGGAGCTCATTCACTTAAGGCTGGGTTAATATTTGAGGCTGGCCCAGGCACTGAGGAGGTGGGGTCCCTGCAAAGGCAGCACTAATCCTGTCTGGCATCAGAGGAGCTCAGAGGATGCTGTCTGTGCCAGGTTGTCATTAGATGTCTGGGCTGCTGCTACTAATGGAGCTGAGAGTTACTCTCGTTCTGGAGGATTGCTGGGTGAGCCTTGGCTGGTTCTGGGCCACACGCTGACTTCAGGAGAGAGCCTGTTTCTCCTTTAAAACAATGGGATTTAAGTAAGTGCCACGATTTTCACCCCTTTTAGTCCTTCCTTTCCCCAGCAAGCAAAACCATGCCCATTTGGGGTGAGTAAATATTGTATGGTACCTGTACTATAAAGGCTGCAGCAGGGGAGTTGGATCCCACTGTGCCATTCTCCCTGCATACCAAAAGCCTGGAAGAGGTCTGGTGATGTTCCCTCTAAAGCCAGCTGGCTTCTTCAGCTTTGGAAACCCCTGAAATCTTACACTCTGCGGTAAAAGTAAATTAATTTGATTCATACCTGAGACATCCTACATAAACATTCAGGCCAACTTCTCCACTGATATGAGGTATTTTTTTTTCCTTTGAAATCTGTCACTTCTGTCTTACTGGAAAATCAACATGCCCACTAGCAACCTTTGTGTGCTAGTAAGGAACCCCCAAGAGCTTTTGTGGGGTTGTTCTGCATATCCGAAGCAAGAACTGTGGAGGTATTTAAGTGAGAAACTTGCTAAGGGAAATGGTTTGTAGCAGGAAATTTCCATCCAGAATATGGAATTCCTCTTGGGACGCTTCAGGCCCCATGGTGGCCTGACTGCAGTGTGCACAGGTGAGAGTTTCACTGGAAAGACTAAGAAAGCAGTAACTTTATCAGCTGGAGCTGATACAGGAGTGTTCTAAAGCAGCTATAGGCAATGGGGCAGCAATGCTGGGGAAGGACAAAAGCAGCAGCTGCTGCTATCCATTCAGTGGCCAAAACCAGCTCTCCAAATCGAGTTATTTGGGAATTCCTGGGCTCAGAGGCTGGCAGGACGAGCTCAGTGGCAGGTTTGTGTCAAGGGGTGAGATAGGAGAGCCTGGGGAGTGGGACCTTCCCCAGGACTTTGTGCTGTAGCTACAGTGCCTCCCCAAGCTTTCTGTGGAGTGCAGGGATCAAGAGATCTTTCACAGATGTGTCTGTTTAGGTATCCATTCCGTAAAGGCCTCAACCATTTTCTTGTATCACTTTTTTCCTGCCTTTCCAGCTAAAGCCCATCCCGGTTTTCCAGCAGAGACTGCAGCAGGCACTAAGCCTGCACACAGTTGCTATCTAGTGGCCAGAGGAAGGTAGTGGAAGGTTTTTCACTGCTGATTTTGTGCAAGATGACTGTGCTACGGAGCTACAGGCAGGAATCTGTTACACGTATTCATGTCAATTGTCGGGGTTACTATTTTTCAGTGGGTTAGATCTCTGAAAATTGTTTTCCTTGACGGTGCAGTCACTACTATTTAAGCTATAGCTCACTGCAGGTGTAGAATGCATAGCTAAGAATTTGTAGTTGCTAATGGTGTTGGGGACTTGATGTACTTGAAATCTATTGGAAAACAGAGCAGGAACAAGCCCCATTACTGAGAAAAACACTGGTAACATAATATACTCAACATTTTATTATAAAACCCTCTAAAGCGCCACTTTATAGGTCACAGTTACAACAGAGGAAATGCCTTGAGTTAGGAAAACAATGGGAACACAGAGACATTGTTTAACATTTCTTGTTTGGGGAAAGTGTGCTGTTCAGGACTTGCCTATGTTTACCATTCCCTCATGGAGACATCCCAGCAGGATCACTGCAGCTGACTGGGCTGGGAAGGGGAAAGCAGAGCTGCTCTTGTCCATCGCTGTCTCAGTACCACTGTGAAATGTCTGGACAACTTCTGGAGGATGACAGTGGGGTGTACAGTGAGGGCACGGTGCTACACGGATCATTTAGGGTATAGAGAGGGTCCCTTGCCAGCTCATCATGGGTCAAAACAAAAGCTTCATGGCGTCTGTGGCCTTCTGGTGCTCTGGAGAAGGAAGTCCCCAAGGTCCTGAATCAGAAGAGTCAGCAGTTTATTTGCATGATTTTTTCCTATGTGCAAAACCTTGCACAGGGACAAATATACAGCTGAGGCTCCTGAGGCCTGGCATTGGCAATTCCTCCATCTTGCACCACAGTGGAAACTAAAGAGTAAAATAATGGGAACAGGGTCACCTTTCTTGCTTCCAGGATACCCTGCCCAAGTGTTTTGTTGTACCCTGGCTCTGTGGTGGGGGCAAGCAAGCCCCGAACCTCTTGTCACCACCACATTCTCACTCACCCCAATGACACCACCAGCTCTGGATGTCACAGCCCTGGGCATCCCACTGGCTGTTTGGACTTTTTGTAAAGAAGAAACAGCACTTCAGAGCTGTCTCAGGCCTGTCAAAGATTTTCAAGGGCGAGGAAGTTACATTTTTCCTGTCTGCCTTTAACCTGGCACTCATGTAGCCACAGGACCCCAGGGACAACCCATCCAGGGAACTGGCGCTGCTCTAACGTTGTAGGGTTTGAAAACAGCTCCAGCCCCATCCAGTCAACCCAGCTACTGAGCCTGGGCTCTGGGGCTGAAGGGCCCACAGAGGACACAGGAAGAGCTGTCTCACATGTCAGCAGGTTACAGGGAGGAGAGGAGTGCATAGATTTCTGCGAACCTACTACCACCCTTCAAATTTGAATGTCTCTGTGTTTAGCAGTTCCAAATATCCAACATCTTTCATTAGAAAGCTTGGCTGGGGTAGAGAGGGGTGGGCTTTGTGGGCCATACTGCCAGGGCCCACAGGCAGTATTAATGACTAGAAAATAAGGGTCACAGCACCAAGATGGCCAGCAGCTCAGCAAAGCCCTGGCAGTGCAGCCTTACTGCAGGGCAGGCTGCTTAGCCTCCATGTGGAGGGACACGGGCACAGAGATGTCTTCAGCACATTCAACAGCTGCAGCTCTGTGAGGATCAGACACCATCACAGCTGGGGCAGGAGCATGGGGACTGCTTTATGTCCCCTCTCTTGGGAAAAGTCAAGCCCTGAAGGATATACTGGGATCCAGCTTGCCCACAAAAGAGCTGAGCAAGCCCTCAAATATTACTTCTTTTTTTTTTTTCTTTTTTTTTTTTTAGTACAGACTCCTCAGGTGAAATAAGATCTTCAAGAAAGATCTGAATCTGCCTGGCACATCTTTGCCCAGAATTCTTGGTGCTGCCAGTCTGTAACACAGCTTACAGCACAGGAAGGTGAGCAGCTCAATATTCTAGCAAATCTGCAGCTGGTAGGAGATGCTGGAATGCATCAGGACACTGATTAAAAATGCCCTGGACAGGCTGCTGTGTGCTTCTCATTCATATTTGAAGCATTGCTCACATGTGGGGGATATCCCTTGACTGAAGGCTGGATCAAATGCAGCTGAGTGATGACTGGCAGCAAGACAGGTGAGACTTTAGTTGACTCCAATTTATCAGGACAGGTTAAAACCCACCAGGCTGTGGAATAATAGAGGCCCCTTCTGAATCCACTACAGTCACTAATATAGAAACCTTAATAATTCATTGATAAACCTTCAGAGTAGAAATACACAAAACACCCCTATGTACAGTAACATTCTTGTTTACATCAGCTGGGTTAGGACTTTGATGGAAGGATTGCCACTGGTTGTTATTGTTTTAGCTACATGATTGGGATTTGTCTGGAAAGAGCAAGTTCATTGGGGATAACTTGTGTCAGCAGCTGTTGACTCCAGTGCTGCATCCAAGCCGTTGGGGTGACGTGGAGGAGGCACTTGGTGTGTGGTGGTGTTGAACACCCAACCTCCACCAACAGGTGGTTGAGTCCCCTGGGCCATGCGAGGGCAATTCGAGTCTTTAGTCCATCTCTGAACAATGTGCTTCTAACTAGCTCCCTTCTTCTCCCATTCCTGCCAAGGAATAAAGGCAAATTAGTCAAAATGCAAATCAGGCAAGCCACAGTAGCCATGATATGCACAGGATCAACATGATCAGCATGGTCCCCAAGTGGTTTTGGCTGCTGGGTGGGTCAGGGATATCTTTAGGTTATAAACAATGCATTTATTTATTCATTTAAATTGTAGGCAAGGCAAACCCAGGTGAAAGGACTGAAAGAAAACCAGGCTGACGTGCTCTGAATTGTGTTGGACAGGGGTGTTTCCCAGACATGAGACCCCCCCACAACCCCATCCCACCACAGCCAGTTTGCTCCACTGCCAGCAGAGGAAAGCAGTGGCTGTCCCAGATGGATTTTTCTGCTGTACCTTACCTTAGCTTTCTGTAGGACTGTTCCCTTCCCCGTGACCATAACAGATAAAGGCCGGTTTTTTAAAGCCGTTGCTGAATTGACCGGTGAGTTCTCTGTGCTGTTTGCTGGACTGGCACTTTTTGCCTGAACCTACAATAAAAATCATAGAAATCGTTTTGACTACAGACTACTGAGAGAGATTGCTGCCTTTTCCCACCATCTCTGAGGTGCATTTTTTCAGTGATAATGCCAATTTCAAAAAAACACTAGGAAGTTTTGGTGTGTTTGTGTTTTGAGGACTCTAGAACTAGAGATATGGAGCAGGGTCCAGGGAGTGAAGATCTCCGTTTCATGGGAAACAAGTTCCCAAGAAGGTATTTAGATTCCTGTAAAAACCATCCCTTAGCTCAGTCAAGTGCAGAAGGGGCTGAGTGCAGATCTG
The DNA here is from genome assembly GCA_034509425.1 of Eopsaltria australis. Classification (NCBI taxonomy): domain Eukaryota; kingdom Metazoa; phylum Chordata; class Aves; order Passeriformes; family Petroicidae; genus Eopsaltria; species Eopsaltria australis. Next base: position 2,604,350 of record JAVTVJ010011652.1, on the reverse strand, counting down.
CATGGCTCTGGAGGGTGTTGCTCAAGGCCCCACAGGAAACTAAAACCACTCTCCTGAGCCCCAGACACCTTTCACTTCCCCATTACTGCTGTAACCTCATTAAATTATTATTACATCATGTATATTATATATAATAATTAATACATACATATAAGCTATACATTTATACAAGATTGCATATTACACTAATGATGCTATTATTAATTATTACATTTTTAAGCAAGCTGAGACAGTGTGACTGCCTGGCTGCCAGAAAGCTGCTGTGCATCCCAGGGATGCCCCACATACCCGTGGGGCTGTGTTCTCCAGGTGTGTGGTGTCCACTGCTGTGCCCAGTGTCACCGGGCCGGACTCTGCCTTCTTCAGGTTCTCCTTCACCTCCACCAGGCTTAGCTCCAGGTCCACTCTCTGGCTTTCCTTCCTTTTGCATTCTTCGTCTATCTCCTTCAGCCTCTGCTCCAAGCTCTTGTCTGTGAAGGTAGAGGAATCTTAGTGCCTGCTGGGAATCTGGGGAGCTCCTGAGGGGAGCAGGGATCAGGGTGTGTCCTGTACATTTTCCTTGTGTTCTGCCCCAGGAGGAACTGTGGTTCTTGATCTGGTGCAGCCGAGGCGACATGGTTTGCTCAAAGCACCAGGTTCCCCCCATTCCTTCTGGCCCCAGAAGGGCCAGGTTCACTGCCCCCTCTTTCCCCACAGCCCCACCTTGGCTCATTTCCACACATCCCACCCTGCCCTGCTCTACCTGTGTTGCCACCAAGCATTTCCTTCAGCTCCCGTCTCTCCTTGCGCAGCTGGGTGAGCTGAGCCCGGATTTCATCCTTCTCCTTCTCCAGCCGTTCCTTCTCCTCTGTGAACCGTTTCACCTCTGCCTCTGTCCTGTTCTTTCCAAGCTTGGTTTCCACTGCTGCTGCTGGAAACACAGCCCACCAAAACAAGCTCAGTCAGAGAAACAAAGCAGGAGGGAGAAAACCTTTTCAGGTGCTTGAAAACAAAACAAGGGAAGGTCTGAAAAGTCACCAACAACTTGAGTCAGCACACAGACTGCTGTAGAGCAGAGGCAAGTCACAGCACAGGGCACCAGCTCTCTTTAAGCACCCTCAGGCCACCTGAGCAGCCCACTCACCTGGCAGTGGCATCTTGGGCCTGTGTGCAGGCACCAGCTGGGGACTGCCCACTGGCACTGTGCCTGCTGGCACCTCGGGGGCTGCCTGGGGGAAGGTGATGTTCTGCTGCTGGGTCTGGATTTTGACAGCAGGCACCTGTGGCAGAGCCTCCTCAGGCTCTGGCTTCTCTGGGGGTTTCTGGAAAGGAGAAATGAAGTGGGATGATGAGATGTGGGGAACTGGCTCAGTGATTAAGCCTGACCTGGCATTACAGTTTGGACAGTACCTGCTCTGAGGTCTCTGCTGCCTTAGTACAGGCCTCAGCTTCTTTAGCCATGGGGGCTGTCTCAGCTGTGCTCTCTGGGGCAGCTTTGTTGGCAGCCCTTTCTAGAGATGGTGAACTGAGGGGTGAAGACTGGCATGACATCTTGCCAGCACAGTGAAGGAAGGACTTCACTGGGGTGAGATCCAGGTACACTCTGTCTTGGTCCCCCTCCAATTTGCTCTCACTCTTGGGTGCTTCTTCCTGCAAAAGAGATCATCTGCTGCAACCAGAAGTACAAGAAACATCTCACTGCAGAGCAGAACTATCTCAGGCAATCTGGAGTATTTTCCAAAAATCTTAGAGGAACTAAAACCCCAGTCTGTGAGCCATTCCACAGAGGGCTTTTTGAAGTAGTGAAGGAAAGGCCCCTCCTGTTTTCCTTCAATAGGTCTCTCCAATGGTAGCAGCAGCCCCATGCAAGGATATCACACTGTTGTACATCCAGCAACCCCTGCCACATTCTTTGCCTTTCCTGACATAACAGTCCCATTTCCAGCATGACCAATTGTTCTTGTCCTTACACACAGGACTTGCTCTTACAGGCATAAAAAGGAATTTTGAAAGGCTAGGCTCCAAAAAAAACCACTATCATCAAATAAGCCATGCTGTTTGCTGATGAGAACTGGAATTTCATCCCAGCTGCCTGAGGATCCCTACAGCCCCTTTCTGGAAACCTCTCTCCCATTTCTTAGAAACTCCTCTCCAGTACTTGTTTCTGCTCCACTGCAAAAGCCAGGAGTTCCCCAGGGGCTGGGAATCCCCTTCACCACTGTTGGGAAACTCCTCCTTTCACTGCTGGAGACTCCCTGTGGCCAGATGTTTGTCATGGTCCCCCCAGAGCTCCCTGCAGCAGGGCATCTGTCTTACCACAGGCAGGTCTGGCAGATCCACATCATCGTACAGCTCGTCCTGCTGCACCCTGCCCTTGGGCAGGTTGTCGATGTAGGCATTGGGCTCCGAGTATTTCCTCTGCATCAGGCTGTGAACAAGCAGCAGACACCCCATCAGGAGGGACTGGATTTGCTGTGTGGCTCCAGTGCTGCATTTTTGGACATCCGAGAACACCAGCCCTGAGGTCTGAGCAAGGCCAGGCAGCGCCAGAGGCAGGAGAGGAGCCATACAAGCAGTGTGGTCACTGCTGCTGTTGCCCATCAAGCAGCACCCACCAGAGTGGAGCTGTGTTTCCCCTCAGCTCTTTCCTTTCTCTCCCAGCTCTCAGCCATAGCAGCACAGTCACTCTGCCTCAGCAGCATGATGGACTGGGTGGCTGAGAGCCCAACCTGCCTTTGCAACAGCCACCCAGGCACATGCCCCATGGCAAGCTGCAGCTCAGGCCAGATGCACCCTGGTAGGACAGTAAGTGCTCTCCTGTCCCAAAAGGAAGTGACTGGGCTGCAGCTGTGAATTTACCACCTATTCCCATGGCAGCCAGCCTCTCAAAAGTGAAGAGCTCCCTGCTCTGGCTTGCTTCCCCTCTTACCAGCCCCATACAGCCCCAGCCCATTACCACTGACATACAAGAAGGAATTCTTTGCAGCATTCACAATGCAGGAAACCCTGTCAGCATCCACGTAATCGTAGGTAAATTCCTCTGGGTCTGTTTTCGAGCCTGACTCCGACAAGAGGAGGCCCAGCCAGTGGCCCATTTCCTCTGAGGACTTTGCCTGTAAGGTGATCACACAGACAGGACAGGTTGCAGCAGTGGTATCTCTGCACTCACAGGACTGATGATGGCTTAGATTGGGTAAGGAAACATGCTGGCAGTCCCCTGGGCTTCTAAGGGGAAAGATGAGCTGCTGGGTGTTTATAATAAACCTGAGGCCGCATTAAAAGTACAGCTCTGTATATGGACTGATTAAAAAATTTGGCAGCTACCTAAATGCAGCTCTGCTCTGCTCCTTCCTAAAATTTCTAGTCAGTTTGCATTTTCCTTTCAATGATGATCAACTCAGCTGTCTACAAGAGTAAGAGAAGTCTCTGGGGCTGGAGATGCTGGCAAGGAGCAGCTTTGGGTGGGGAAAGCGTGCGGGTTTTATTTTGCACCAGCAGAGTGCAGCAATGGGACTGCCAAAACAGAGGCAAGGATACCCGAGACTGCAAGGTCCCGTTGCTAGAGCACAAACCCCTCCCAGAGCTCTTTGCAGAGGGGAGAGGAGAAGGGAAGAGTTTAAAGCCTCAGAACCCGTTGCTTTAACGTGGTCAGTACCCAATTCCCAGCTGCAGTGAGCAGTCTGACATTTTGTAATATGAAGAGTTAAATTCTGTGCCATGCAGTGAGCTCTAGCAAATAGCCACACACACCTCCCAGTGCAGGGGACTCCACCTGAAGCAAGAAGCAGCTGGCTGATGCAGCCTCCTTTTGCACTGATTTGAGGAGTCAGAGCAGTAACCACAAAGTAAAATTCAGGGTGAGTGAATATATATATACACTTTCCAAATTGGAAAGTATATTTTAAGCTTTCAGTCTGTTTTATTTAGCAGAGACTTCAGTCCCTGGGAAGCCTGCCAGCCAGCCAGTCTGTACATTGAGTCTGACATCGAGTCTGACATCCCAACAAAATACAGATTCTTCCAGTCACAAAATGTAAATTTTCCCAGCACCTCTTCCTCACATCTGTAATTGGGCAAAATGTCTTAGATACAGACATACTGAATCAGAAACCAAACAAAAACATCTTCCAATTTCACGGCATGCCCTCAAAGTCAGTTGTTTAGCTATAAATATTCCACCCACTGGAAAAATACAGGAAATTGCTCACATTGTCCACCTCCTACTATAATCATGCTGTCGTCAGAGAGAAGTAAGATTAGAGATAAAAAGTCCTGGATGCAGGCAAAGGAAAGTAACAGATGGAGATGAATTCACTTGCACTTTCAGGGGCAGATCTGTGATAGGCTTACTTGGGATGTGTGACCCATGGCTTTGGGGCTCTGTTGGCAAAAGATGAAGTTCTCTGTTCCTCCTAACCACAGCCTTAAATCCCTAGAGTGGCATTCTTCTCATCTTACATTAACCATCTGAAGTACTCCACAGAACTTAATTATCCAAGGTTATCCTGCAGTCAGGGGACAGAGATGGGAATCTCCAGAGGACCCCATGTCCCCTGCTAAGAGGAAGGCTGAATGGTCCTCTGGAGGTGCCAGCATCAGACACAACCCGGATTACCAGAGAGGTGGGACACACTCTAGGTGACCACGGGCAGATGGACCAAAGTCCTGCTCTTCAGGACAAAGTTCTGTTTTGTTGAACTGAGGTTCCTCTGGTGGAACTCATTGGCATTTAGACCTCCTAAGGTACACAAGCTGATGGTTTTAAGCAGAGCTTTCTCAGAGATTTACACCCTACCTCCAAAACAACCCGTTCTTCCCCGTTGTGCAGGATGCGGAAGGAATAAAGATGATCAGGGCTTGGCTCTGGGATGATTTCACAGCCTGCCAGACTCAGGGGCTGCTGAGCCAGTTTGCTTCGGTTCTTGTCCTGGTAGAAATGGAGGTGCCCATCTTTTATCTGGCACCACCGTGACTTCCACTGGCTGTTCACCAGCACATTCAGGTAACCTGCAAGCAAGCACATCTTACTCAGACACATTTTCCATTTAATGCATATTAATTTATGCACATGGGGATATCTAATGCATAAGTTATGAGATCACCACACAATGCAAAGCCACAGGCACCAATAAGGAGCAAAAGCACACAGACAATCTGTCCTATCCATACAAAACAGGGTGAAAAGGGTAAAGACCTTTTGAAAATGAGACCCTTGAAATTCAGGATAGTTTCGAGCAGCAAGTTGGCTGCAGATGGTTGGACAAAGTCGGTCCCAGGTGGTAAACACAAGCTGGCCCTCCCAACTCTCCCTGCAGACTCCCACACCCTGGGAAGCACAAATGCACTGTGTGTGCATGTCTGGTACTACCCACCCTTCCTCTTGGGTCACCCTGAGAGCCACAGGCACCACAGTCTCCATGGATTTACTGGCAGGACCACCTGGCACAGGCACGTTTGAGGAGGATGATGCCTGGTGCTCGTCCAGCCCTGAGACAAATCCATGCAGAGGGACTCAGGCTGCCACTTACTTGATGTCTCCAGGGATCTCTCTGGGCTATCCAGGGAGCTGGATTTCTTCCTCCCAAGGTTCATCAGGTTGCTCAGTTTCAGGCCAGTTGTGCCCTTCTTCTTAACTACCAGAAATGAAAAAGATACACGTGTGGCTTTCCCAGCTCCCAGCCTGCTGTCCCAGCTGGGCGTCCTGCCCCCACCTCACACACAGCCCTTGCAGAGGGCAAACCTGGGACTCAGGGATAGGCTGGAACAGTCCAAAGCCCAGGGAGATCAGGAGCAAGATGGCACCAGTAAGCTCAGTTAGGGATTTGTGGAAGATGCTACTCTGCATGGCTTTACACGTGAGTTGGCTCTGACCAAAGGCCAGTTGCTGCAGGAGCATTGGGAAGTGTTTGCAAAGCTCTTGTTGTGTAGGTACCAACCTCCCTTCACTTTCCTACACCACACAGAATTTAATTAAGAACCATTACGCATAAACATTTACTGTGTTCAGGTCTTTTCCTCTCTAAAACAGGGACACAAGGTGGGAAGGGGGAAAGTTTACGTCCAAAGAGCCTCTTCAACATTCTCCTACTGAGTGCATCGGTCAGTGTGTGGGTACTGTTGTGGAATCCACAGGTAATCCTGGTAAGAATATCAAATTCCCAGGCAATGAATGCACACATAGCTTTCATCTGGTCTGTTTGAGGTGGCAGTGGCAGAAGCTACAGAAGCCCTGGCCTCATGTAGGGTCAAGGGCCTGTTTTCCTTGTCATTCCCAGGGCAAAGTTTTACCATCTTTAGTCTCAGCTGTCTCGGTGTGGCCGTCAGTGCTGCTCCCGCTCTCGGAGGCTGCAGAGTATCTCTCAGACACTTCCACCTGTCAACAAGCACCAGGCACAGATGCAGGTGACCCCTTCTTCCAGCCAGAACGTGCTGCAAGGACCTTTTTCCCATTCTCCCACATTATGAGGTCCCACTCTCTCTGTAGCAGGTCCTTTAACCCAGACATCCCCAGCCAGCTCACTCACACTGTGCCCTTCTTCCCATGGCTCCTGAACATGCCCCACTCAGCTGAGTTTGTCTCTGAGCACCACTGGTGCCACCCTATGGCCTCCTACTCTGCAGCCTGGCTGGCGGGGGCATTTGACAGTCCCTGTAGGGGGTATGGGCAAAGGAACTGGCCAGATGCCCAAACAGGTCCATTTTGGGTATCCACCAGAGACTTATGAAAGTTTCTTTGTCCTCCCACTGTTTTGGAACAAGCTGCTCCCAGGGGAGTGTCACCTAAACCTGGACTAGAGATGGCCCAAGCCCTGGCATCCAAGGGTCTATGTCCCTCCCAAAGCTCTCAGTGAACACAACCATCCCATTGGATGAGATAGCAGCTGCTGCCTTAGACAGTGGGGAGCCAAATGCTGAGTTAGTCTGGGAGGGAAGATATGGCAACTAAATTAAGATGCAAAGGAAAACTAAGATGATTCCAAGAATGGTCCTTTTCAGCAGTACAGGGGTCTGGTTACACTCATATCAGTCTTTGCTTAGCTAAAACTAAGGCACCTGCACCACTGTCTATTAAAGGAACAGGGCTGGAAAACCCAAGTGCTGGTTCTGTCTGTAGAGACAAGATGTACCTTTGGGTAACTGAGACGCTGTGAGTCTGGGATGTACTGGTTGCCTTCACTGCCTCCTTCACAGAGCAGACCACTGGTCTCTTGGATTACCTGTGCAGAAGGGGAAGCCAAAGCCCGTGAGTGAGCTGCAGTAACAGGATCAATTAATCTCCCTCAACTAGGACAGACAAAACCACATCAGCCAGGGAGACCCATTGTTTACTGTCCCTGTGACCCTGGGGACTGTCCTGGTGTTGCATCAAGGCATCCAGCAGAAATTGCTGGATCCAAGGCACTGGGAGAGGGAGCCAGCAGAGGCAGCCCCGGCATCTCACAGCTCCATGGCTGTCCTGGGCTCCAGGAAAGCTCCTCCTCCTGCTGCTGTCTCAGGGGAAGGGCTACATTTACCCCTGCCCCCAGCCAGTTCATGCTGGGCACCCACCCCAGACATCTTCCCCCACCACAGCAGCTGGGCTGGGAGGTTCCCACTTGTCTTCCAGCACGCTGCAGGGAGCTGCAGGAAGAATCTATCCCAGGACATGAAAATGAAGTGGTATATTTGTATAAAGGCTTGCAGTGAGGAAGGGAGCCAGAGCACACAAGGACAGGGCTGAGATAAGATCCGGTGTCCCAGCAAAGCATGGGAGCACCAGTGGGACAAGTCCTGAAGGATTCACTGACCCTGAGCCACTGCTCTGCCTGGTCTTTGCTCTGCAGCCCCAGCACGATGACATCAGCGTTTGTGGGGATGATCTTCAGCTTGTGCTCTTTCTTCCTCACTTGCTTTTCCTTGTGAATGACAGTGCAGCCCAGCAAATTCACATCGAGCTGAGGGTTGTGGTCTTTGGAGCTTTTGTAGCACTGGGGAAGGAAGATGGGAACAGCTGAGAGGCAGAGGAGGAGCCTTCTTGCTCACTGGCATGAACTCAGCCCCGTAAGTGACTCATGCAGCCACGTGCATTAAGTGCACTGAACACAAGAAGGTCCTACAGTTCTACAAAGCCATGTCCTAAAAAGTCTGTGCAGACTACACACAGGAGATCCCTGTATGTACAGAGACACATACACCTGACTGCATGCATATATAGTCTGAAACACCCTTTACTGACACAGATCAAGGACGTGGTTAGCCTCTGGGATAAGCACCCCTTCTGCTCAACCACCTCAAAAGTTTCCCCAAAAAGTATCCCTAGACATTTTGGGGAATTGGCATTTTGGCCACAAATGTGTCCTTATGCCCCCTTCAGCAATCCCACACCCACATTCCTTCTGAAAATGGAGTAAGATCCCCAAATCTCCAGGACCTGGTTTTTGAAGCATTGCTTCTGAGGGTACTTTGTTTTTTTGCTAGCTCGTTAACATGGTCTGAGGTGCCACTTCCTTCCCTAGCTCATAAAACCAGATTATTTTAGACAGAGAGTAGAGGATCTGCTCACCAGCAACCTGGTGTCCTTGATAACACACAGCTGTTTTGCCCACTGTCCCAGCCACTTCTTTCTCCACAGGAAGGCACAGATGCGGGCGTCCTTCATCAGCTCAATGGTGGCCTCAGGGGATGGCCACTGATGGGTTGCTGACTTGCCTTTGCTGCTCTCTTCCTCATCATAAGATTCGTAGGAACTGCTAACGGCTTCACCGTCTTCTATAACAAAAGCAAAGCCCTATCATTAAATCCATTTTTAGAATAACTCTGAGCCAAATGCTTCCCTCAGCCATGCTCACACATGCACAAGCTTCCAGTGCAGGGACGTGTCTTTTGAGGCTCTCCTGCAGGAGGATAATTAATCGGAAAATTACCCTCATAGATCCTTTTTTCTTTCTAGCCCAATATGAACTCATTGCAGTATTTTGTGCCTAATAGCCTCTGTTAGCAAACACTCAAAAGACACTTCTCAGTTGACCACAAATCTGAGAACATTCCCTTAGACATTTCCGGGTGTTTGCTGCTTTCCCCCCAAAGATGCTTTTACTACTCTCCACTTCAAGCCAAACACGCACAATTTTTAAGGCAACAGCAAACTACAATCAGCCCTTGTCCTCTAAAGGCCAGAAGTAAAAATGGTATTTGCAAGTTCATGCAGCAAGCAATGATCTATTGTATTTGAGATGTCATTCACTTTCCCTCTCTGGTCTAACAGGTCCTTCTCTCTCCACTCAGCATCTAAGGGACAGCAAGGGGCTTTGAAGTAATACACTGTTAAGCACCAAAAATTAGTCATTAGTGGCAAATGTGAGTAGCAGTGACAACATTTTTAATATCCATTCTTAAACGGACTGCTATGTTACTAGCATGAGCTGGAATTTTCAATACTCAGCTCTAATGCATTGCAGATTACTGGAGTTTTCAGCTGATCATTGGTACCAGGGCTCATCAGAAACACTGAAAATGTTCTCCCTGACTGCAGGGGGATTTGCAGTGCTCTGCTGGCATTTACAGCTCTATGTCACAAGATAAGCTCACAGAGCAAGATGGTAAGATTTGGGCAACATTTGTGTAGGGTTTGGCGTTCTTGCTCTACCAAACAGCGTGGAGGAATATTGTTAAGTTTCTCTCACTGGAATTCAATCTAATTTGGATTCTCACCAAATCTTAGTATCTACGTAAAAGTAGCGTTATCAGATTGATGCAAATTAAAAGAAGAAAAGCAGTCAGAAAAGAGAAAGAAAAAGCCATTAGGAGCTTCACTGAAGAACATTTCACATGGGTTTATTTGTTCTTTAAATAAAAGGAACTGAGATGCAGTAACAAAGCTACACTCTTACCCCAGTGAAATCTCATATAACCTCCCTCAAGTGATCAAAACTGCACCCACTTAAACGTTTTAAAAAGCAAATTCTCACTTTCAAAGTCTCTGAATGGAGCACACTACTGCTTCAGGATCCCCATACCCTCAATGTAACAAACTACCCATCTTTTATGAGACAACTTTACCCCCTCAGGGCATTCTCACTATGCAGACCTTGTCCACAGGCACCCTGTACAGAAATGCAGATGGAGTAAAAGTGCTGAGGTTTCACAACCCCAAGAAGTTGAACCTCTGCACTGCGAAGGGACCTTTCCATATGCAGCAGCAGCAGCAAGGATGCCTAAAGGAACCCCATCTTCCAAATCTCCCTCCTTATCCACATGGGGATGTCACTGACCACCCCTCTGACCCCTTTTGGAAGTCTGTGGTGCCCCCACCTAAGCAGTAGGTCTCAGGCTGCCACCTTCCTCCTGAGAAGTCCTGGATGCTCTTCTGTGCATCAACCCCAACCACAAGTGTGGTTCCTCATAGATGAGCTCTGTTCTACTTGAAGAGCTGCAGCCACTGCTGGCCTGGTGACACTGCCACAGCCTCATGAAGGAAAGGCTGTGCAGCTGGCAAATTGGGACAAGCCTTGCCTGGTGGCTTGTGACAACCCTGTGGTCACTACTAAGGCTCACTCAGTCCCAAATCATAAAGCTCAGGCATCGGTGGCAGCCACAATCTTGGATGTCTTTATCTAAATCCACCTCTGCTTTCCTCTATGTGTCCCCATGAGCTCCCAGGGAGCTAAATCAATGCCATGACGCAGGGAGTTCAGACCATCTTATACTCCCACACTGCCTTTGCCCCAGTGGAGCACCTTCAATCATTCACCAAACAGATACTTGCCAATCCAGGCAGCATTACCACACATCAGCTCCACACCACTGACAGAACCAGGGGAATTAAAGGCTAGGGAAGTTCTCCTCATTGTCGTCCTGAGCACAGAAAAAGCCACAAAAAATAATGCCTTGTGCACAACAGACAAGGAGAGGTGGTTACTCTCCATGCAAGTAACAGGCAAATCCAGGGGGAGGTACCTGATAGTCTTTGCTAAAACTGAGGGTTTTTTTTGGGGGGGGGGTTGGGTTTTTTTTGTTGTTGTTATAAAAAGGCACTTCAGGTTTGGAAAGCATGCCATACCCATTGTTATTGTGGCATAAATAACGCCCTCAGTAACCTGCAACCCTGGCCTGGGTCCAGCCGCAGCAAGCCTACCAAAAAGACCTGCACAGTCAAAAAGAAAGAGAAAGGGAGACAAAGAGAGAAAGCCACAGATAAGCAAATGCAGAGAACAAGGGCATCCATCCCCTTGGCCGGCAAGGCTGTCCCAGCCCTGCACACTGTAGGTAGGCTGAGACTTCAAACAGGGACAGCGTTTCCAACCCATCCCCTCAAACAAGGCAATTGCCTTTAAACAGAGTCATCGTCATCGTAATTAAAAGCAGTCAGGGCCGATGAGCAGTTTCAGCCAGAATAATTATTGCTCAGTTGGCAGCCACTGTCACCCCTCTCGAGTTTTCACTCTGCTCCTTATCGCACCCTCCAATTATGCAAACGCTGCTGATAAGGGTTTAACACATTTCAGCTCAGGAGGGAAGGGAAGCAGCAGCCTTTGCTGGAGCTGGAAAATGAAAGGCAGAGCGTCCCCAACGGAGGGGCGGGGATGCTGCTGATGAAAGATGGACCCCAGACCCAGCGGACTCGCCCGCCTGCTTCGTTTTAATTATTTCACCCACGGTTTGCTACAGTGCCTCGCAGTCCCACCTCTGATGCTGCACGAAACCTCTATCTCCTCAGCCCATCTGGAGGCTTGCTTTGATGTCCTTTCTTGGCAGTGCACCCACTTACTTTAGTGGTGTTCCTATTTTTGTCTGACTTCAATACGCCCATTTGTTTGGGGACACATGGGTGTCTTCCAAGGCTCATGCTGTAACACTGTCACAAACAGTATCCCAGAGGGACTTTTCACAGTGACAGGACAAAGGAGAATGGATTCAAACTCAGAGAGGGCAGGTTTAGCTTAGATTTTAGGAAAAAAATTCTTTACTGCAAGTGTGGTGAGGAACTGGCACAGGTTGCTCAGACAAGCTGTGGCTGCTTCATGTTTGCTAAGCAATCACAGGATGCAAAGGCACCGCACACCTCAGTGGTGAGGAATCACTGGAATCCTCTGTCCCATCTCTGCTGGCTTCACAGGCTCCTATCCCCCCTTACAGCTGTGATAGTGCTCAGTAAAACACGGAGCCTGCTGGTGCAACAGCTGCTCACAGCAGCCACCCTGAGCTGCCTCATTCTGACAGTGCTCCCATCATTGGAGTTTTCTCTCTTTTTGCAGAGTGCTGATCTCTCATTTCCTTAGGCATCTGACCGACCTAGATTTCGGTGGGTGGTGGGTGTATTTGCATCTCAGAGCAGCAGGTTACCAAGGAGGAGCAGAGGTGGGAGCTGGGTGTGCACTTATCATTCCTGCCAGCCAAGTCTGAACTGAGGGTGCGTTTATGGAGCTGCCTGGATAACACAAGCTGGGTGTCCCAGTACAGGGATCCATGGCTGCATTCCAGCTAATCTGGCATATGCCTTTTCATGCCATGGCTATTAACATGTTATCCACTTTCCCAATGCAGCAGGGGGGAAATCTCCTTTATCTTACATTGCAGGCATAGGGATGAGGCTGCAGCACCCTGGGCTGCCCCAGCTGCAGCAGGGCTCCACATGGCACCACAGCCCTCACCTCAGCCAAACAAGCCAGAGCCTTTCAGCAAAACACATGGCAGAGCTGGAGGGGCCTCTCCTCTACACTGAACAGCACCTTTCACCCTGAGCACGATGAGCCTCCACCTTTCACCCTGGCCACAATGAACCTGCACCTTTTCCCATCTGAGCTGGGCATCATCTTCCTGTTCACTGACACAGAGCTTCAAAGCCCAGTAGTTCTCACTGTGGCTGGAGAGGACTCAGCTTCGCTCAGATGAAGCTCAGATTCATCAGCCAAGGGTTTCAGATCCAGATTTTTCACCCTTAGCTCTCATTTCTTTGCTTGCCTTGACTCTTCCCACTCAGCTCTGCCCATGCCACACACTCTGCTGCAGCCAAGGCTGATGAGCAGAGATCTGCTTCTGCAGCAGCGTGATATAATCTATCTCATTTGGGCTTAAATGGATTATAAAGTGATGACAAGATCAGCTCTGCTATCAGATCAGGGGAAGTCAATCTGTCAGTGAAGGGTGTTCACCCAAAGGATGCAGGAATACATGGTAAACAGTGAGAATGTGGGAGCTCAGCATGCAGCAGCCTCCTCCCAGAGGGGTGGGGAGCCCACAGGGGACAGGCAGGGGTGGCACTGCTCCAGGACATGGCTGGGGGTGCTGTCCCAGCAGTGAGTGTGTGCAAGGGAACCCACACACTGTCGCCTCACATGAAGTGTGGCTTTCTAATCAAGTTTACAGATGGTTAAACTGCCACAAGAGACAGAGCTGAATAAAGAGCCAATTATAAAAATGGTTATCACTCCTAACAGACCAGCAGAGCCATGGATTTTGAGCCCCAAGGGGACAATTAGAGCACTAGGACATGAATGCAAGCCACCACCACTTCACCACTCAGTCCTGAATAGAAACTTGTGTTTGACTGCAGCCTATCTGCCAGAAAACCACCACGACAAAGAGAACCCACACTGGTTTGTAACATTTTACAGTCATGTTATGTTGACCCAAGCATATTACTTCTACAGGAAAGTTAAAAATTGGAGCAATTCAGTAGTCTTTGCTTTCCAGCGAGCATTAGGTCTGTAATATCAAGTGTGATGAGCAGCAGAAAATAAATTTGTCCCAGAAGTTGTACAAAATACCCGTGTTTTCATTTACTGGTTCTAATAAACCTGAAGTCCTCCATCTCCCACATGAACCCCCTCCCAAGGGTTAGCTGGGATATACCATTTACAGAGATGTCATAGGGCTCAGCCTCTTCGTAATATCCCTCTGGGGACTCGATCTTGGGGACTGGAGGTTGTTTTGTTTCGAGAATCTGCAGAATAAACACATAAAAGAAACATGATTTAAGGTAAAACCAGAACTTTGAAAACAATGGGGCATCTTTTTTTTCCTTTTTTTTAGCACTCAAGTGCATTCCAGTGGATGAGATCTTTTAGATGTGGTACAGTTAGCTCAAATATAAATTGAAATTACTGTATAATTGCATCATAAATGTAATTACTTTCTTTCATGTTGCTGAAAGCCCTGGGAAGATCAACTCATAGCAGCAATTACAACCCATTGGCTTTACCCTGCTTCTGCCTGCTGCCCTGACCCCCTAAGATGCCCATTGTAACTGGGGATGATCCTCTGTGCTGTGGATTATTTTATCAGGGAACCAGAAGGGAGGAGAATTGGTGCAACCCTGGCTTTACATTGAAAGTGTAACCTGAGCAGTCTCAGGTTGTGTCTCCAAGTCTCTGACTAATAGAAACCAACAGCTAAAAGCCTCTGCTTTAGAAACTATATTGGGAATCTTTAATTGTGCTCTTAACAAAAAAACGAAGGAAATGGATAAACAACACCAATGGAAAATAAGCCTTTGAAAAGAGTCCAAGTGCTGGAAAATCCCTGTGGTGCCTGCCAAACCCCTCCCTAAACACAAGCAAGGGCTGGCAGGAAAAACATGCCTTGATCCTTTAGAAATACCAATAGATGAGGGAAAAGAAAAGTGAAGTTAAGAAGCAAACTTCTTACTTTTCAGGTGATTCACTCAGATGTTGGACATGAGACAGCAGAGCAGCAGCATGAACAGATCAGTAGGATGAACACAGAGCTTATGTTCTTCCCAAAAACCTGGCATCCCATCTCCCAGCCTGACCTGACAGCAGCACTCCCCTGTTCCCCAGTGAGGTGTCCCTGCTCCCCACCGAGGTCAGACCACCCCCAGCCATATGAGAACAGGATGCTCTGTCTTGCAGTGCTTCAGCTGACCTGACTGAGGCTGTGCAAACCCTGACAGGTGCTCAGGGTTAAAGCCCCACTCCCCCCAGGACGAGGGGCACCAGAGCAGGTGCCTCTGCAGAGACAGCAGCATTGACGGTCATAAATCCACATTGTGCCAGCCCACATGGTTGCTCCCTGGGGAAGAGGGGCCAGCTGTGCATCAGCACTGCACAGCAGCCTGAGGCAAGATCAGTCCATCTGCATGTCCATGATCTTGCAGGTCATGCCAGTGGCACCAAATGCAGGTGCAAAGCTGCCCATCCTGCCCCGGATGTTTCCACCAGCAGCTACTGGTGCCCAGAAGCAGAAAGGAAGCTTTGAAGGAAAAGGTTTTCTGGCCAGCAGCTGCCCACAAAGGGAAGCTGCTGTGCCTGTGGGAGTGAGGAATCCTGACCACACCAAAGTCACGCGTCTGTTCCCACGTGGGCAAGCTGCCTGTGGCTCTGCCAACCTCCCAAACTTTTCCAGTGTCAAAACTCCTTCCTACATGGACCTGCTAGATGCTGTGAGCTGACTGAACTCTCCTTCCACAGCCACCTAGAACACTGCTGGAAAACACTCGCCCTCCAAACACTTAAAAGGTTTCTTGTCCTAATGTGTTACATTAAAGAAACAAAAACAAACCCAGTCACTCCAAGGCTTTACTTAATCCCTTCCCTGGCTAGGAAATGTGTCTGTAATTGCCGTCTGTGGTGGCCTCCTGCATGTAGCCAACTCACTTTGTGCTGTGGCCATAAACAAATTGCCTACACAAAGAAGTGCTGTGGGGTTTTTTGACACCATCTCACCTTTTCCCATCAGGGAAAGGGCTGCTCTGTTTTGTTTCCTACAGACAATGAAAGCCAACAGGGATGAGGTGGGACTGCACCTTGGCTGCTCCAAAAGGTATTTATTTTGTCCCCTCTTTCCCTAGGGCCGTGGAGTGGTTTACTCTCTAACCTAAGTCAAAGGCTAAATATTGTGCTATTTAACCATGCTGGCCCCTGCAGAACATTTGTCTGTTGCATTATGGCACAATGAGCATGCAAATATAACAGCCTTGGGCATCTGCATCCATACCACAGGACCTTCCCTGTGGATGGCTGCAGGAAAAGGCAGAGCTGCCAGGGCTGCAGCAGAGGAGAGGCCACCAATGTCTCAGCCATGGCCAACAGAACTCATTGTTTGAAGGCTGTTTTGGGACAAACCCAAAGGAATCAGTGGGATCTAGATGGGCCACCCCTGTTGGGTTGCCCAGTGACTGCTGGTGCCAGGGACAACCTGCTGTGCAGAGCTTTATCACCATATTTCTTCTGTGCCTCAAAAGGCAAGTGTAGAGCAACACCACAGGGTGCCTGAGTGTCACCAAACCACAGAAAACTCTGCAGAGCTAAGCTAAGCTAAAACTCTGCTAGATCTAATCTGAATTCCTCTCCTAACCTCCCAGTTTCTGTGTAAGGAGCTGTGCTCCCTCCTCCACTGCCCAGGTGGCTGCAGCTCCTGCCTGCACTGGGAGCTGCAAATGCAGACAGGGAAGATCCATTTCCCCATAACAGCAATTTTCCACTCCTTAAAGCTCTCCCCAGCCCCATTCCTTGAAGGACACTCAGGTATCTTTGCTGCCAAAGCTCACTGACACTCAGATGCTCACAGTGAGTACTTGACTGCTGCATCTAAGGGAGGTTAGCTCCAGGGGTAAGCAGGTGGGAGAAGGTAATTCCCAGCACAGGTCTGGGAAAAGACAGGTGCCCTTCTCAGCTAAAATCTAAGACCATTGTTTTCTAATTCCCTCATTTAACTCCCTGACTGCCCAGTCACAAAGCTGGGCTGCACCAAGCTCAAGACAAATGCCCTGGGGACACCCAGCTGCTGCTTCCTCAGTGGTGCCTTCATTCCATCTCCTGCCCACCATGAAATACAGAGCTAAACAGAGATTCCTGCTCTGGCCACTGCTCCCAGGCACTCCAGCTCCAGTCATCTGCGTGGGCAGAGCCCTCAGGGGCTGGAGCAGCTCCCAGCAGGCAATCCTGCTGCTCCAGGGGTTTGTCAGCTGCATCCCATCCTACCCCTTGTTTTCCCAGCTCCTCCAGCTGAGCCACACAAATCCCTGGGCAAAAGTCCTGGGGCCTCACCCTGCATCCTCCTTCCTGGGAAAAGAACAGATCCTCCTTTGTGGTTGATGGATGCACCACCCCATTCTCCTCCATGCCTTCTCCTCCTCTCTATGCACGCTCCCTGCCCTCCTTTCCTTTCACATCCTGAAATCCCAGCTAACAGCAATTCCCACATTGCATCAGCTACTGAACAGTGACATCCAGGGTCTTGAGGATGACCTGTGTCTGGGACAGCTGGGCTGGCTTGCTGGCACAGAGACAACATCCCACTGAGAGCTGATGGTGTTTAACTGACTCGGAGCTGCCCTACAGAAAAACCTACAGAGCCAGCAACTCCTCCTCACAGACCTGAGGGCTGCACAGCCAGAGCAACACCAGCACCCAGTGCACAGACAGCACCAGGTGCTCCAGCTGTGAGCAAACCCCTGGCAATGGCCAAACTGGGAAAGGCTCTGCCAGCAAGGAAGGTCCTGCTACTGCCCAGGGACCACCCCACCACCCTGCAGCTGAGGGATTCCTGGCTTTTCTAAGATCATGACAGCAGCCCAGGCACTGCTGATTTACAACTCAGGAGAGATTTCCAAAGCAGCAGCTGAGAGTCATCACCACCTCTGTTTCTTGGAAAACCTCACTTCTCCTTCCCTGAGCCTGGAGTGCCATGCAAGGGGCGTGGGTCTCCCTGGCAGGGAGCACAGCCCAGTTTGCACAGTGCTCCTGCACACTCACGGGGAGCTCCCACAGCTGCCAGCTCCACCTGTGCACAAGCTGTGGGAACCACAGGGGTTCCTGGGTGTCCAGCCACCCCAGGCCACCCCCCAGCTGCAACACCTGCACCAACTGACCCACAGTCTTTGTAAACATGAAACATACAGCTGGAAATCCCTAGTTCAATGTTTTATTATTTTTTTTTAATAAAGCTCACCAGGACCCTCTGCCTCACTAAGAAACACAGGCAGATGTCTTTCCACCCAGCCATGCTGCATAGGACACGACAAAAGTGAAGCCTTAAGGGGTTGGGTGCCCCAGGCTGAGGCAGTGAAAAGCAAAGGGTGTGAAAAACCTACCTTTGGAGGGGGGAGGTCTGGCAGGCTCTTCTGAGGAGGTGACAAATGCAGTCCTGAGTCTCCATTGGTCAGGGAATTCTTTCTATCCAGCACTGCAAGGCAGAAACAATTATTCAGATGACATGTGGCAGAGCACTTGCTACCCTGGGCTGTGCTGGAGCTCTAAGATGCTATTTCAGTGGGGAGCAGAGTGACAATTACAGGCAGGGCTGCAGGGCCACCATGTCATTTCAGGCCACAGCCACGAATGTGGCACTGGGAGACCCAGCAGAAGAGCTGACCTCTGGTTTTAGGGCAAGTTTTTCTTTCTGGAGAGAAAACTGTGAAGGCCAGACCCACTGCTGAGACTTTAAAGGGTCCTGGGAAGCAGCATGGGCAGACACTACCCAGTGTCTGGAAACCCATGGCACTTTAGTCCCTGCTGGCTCTGATCCCTGCTGCTGTGAGCAGACAGGTCAGTGACTGTCTGCCCCTCTGCTGCCTTTCCCAAAATATGGATCTAACACCACCCTGCTCCCAGGGCAAACTGCAAAGGTGGCTGCCTCTCTGAGTGCACAGTGGCTTATCAAAGCCAGCCATGGTCAGCAGTGTTACCACTGCCCAGGGGAGGGTTGCTCCTGAAGCAGCCCAGGCCAAGCACGTGTGCGGGCACATGGCAGCAGAACTGCTCCAAGGGATCCCTGTCTGCCCCTGGGAAGTCAGATTTTCCAAGCAGCTGAAAGCAGAGTGATTCAGGATCTGGAGGGTACACTGAAGGCTCAGAAAACTTGTGTTCAGTCCCCTTTCTCCTACCACAGAACTCCTGGGTGGCCTCAAACAAGTGCCCAAATCCCATGACCTCTGAGATAGTGCAATGATGGATTTACCCCTTCCTTCTCCAGCTACACACGCCAGCACCACAAATCACAGACTGCTTCCTTACTGGGGTGGGAGGGAAGGAATATTTTTCCCTAGATAAGCATTAACATTTTGCAGGTGTCCTCTAATGAAGATGTCTCTCTAAAACCTGGAGTTTGAGGAGAATTTAGAAGAGGGGAGGAAAAAGAAAAAACATCCAAAATCCTGCTGAAATTCACATCTGTACTAACTATTGCTTATCTGTGCTCTCTGTTCCTTGTAAAAGTGAACGTCACCTGGTATTTGGGCTCAGAGGATCACAGTGGCCACACCAGGAGCCCTTCACATCAGTCCCACCTCCCAGATTCCTGCCCTTTGTGTTCACTTCCAGAAGCAGCTGGCATTTGGCTCACTGAAGAGCCCTGCAGATTTGCAGGGTAGAGACTTGCTGTGCTTCTCAGGTAAATGAGATCCAGTAAATGATGGAGCCTTCATCACCCACTGCAGGGAATTCAATTACTGGGCCACAGGAAGGCATCTCAAAGGCAGTGTCTGTTCCACCTAAATCCTTACAGCTGAAACTGCAAGTAGATTCAAAGAGCAGGGAAACATTTTTGTTTGCATATTTTAAAGTTAGGAGGGGTGACTTTTGGAGTTGATGGACTTTGGAAAGCATTTCACCTTGTGGTGCTGGAACACACCTGCTCTGGGGAAGAAACTCTGAAGGGCATGAGAGGTCCTGTCAGCTCAGCCACAAAAGTGTGGTTCCCAATCCCATTACAGGCATGGAATTGCAATAGATAAAAGGGATAGAGGGAGTTGCACACCAGTGGAAGATCAATATCACTCCAGTGGGTACTTGGGCCCCCTCCATCCCCCAAACCTGAACCTGCAGGCTCCTCTCCATCCAGGCACAGAGGCCGGGTCAGGGCTCTACACCCAGCTGCAGCTGTGGCTGAGATCCCACACGTGTCTCACTGACTTCAGCATTTCCAAATAACTCAGAAGTTTTACTTGGAATAGGGAAGTTGTTGAAAACAGGAGAGAAGTGCCAGGTTCTGAAGGGAGTGACTGAGTGGGCAGGGTCATGGCCCTGATAGGGAAAAGTCTGAAATAAAAGGAGCACCTCTAAAAATAGTCTGAATTTTTCCCTGTGTTTGAGCATGGTGAATCAGTGCAAACTTTGCTTTACCCACCCAAATGAGAGCTTATATAAAAAGATGTTTCTGTTGCTGCTCAGCTGCTGGGAGCTGCTGGGAGGCTGTGTGATCCTATTATAGAGCATTACAGCATCACCCAGAGGGCCCTGTCTGGAGGTCACACTGGGGCTGCACGTGTAATCTGGGAGGACATCCTGTCTTCAGAGGCATTTGAAGTTAGCCCAAGTTTGGCTGCAGGTAGTTTAAAAAACAAATCAAACCAAATAAACAAAAAACCCCACCACAAAGAAATAAAAACCAAAACAAACAACTGTGGAAGTGGAGCAATCCCAATGATTGCAGGACCAGCACATCAGCAGCAGGCTGCACTGGTGAGTCCTTGTCTCACCCCTCTGGATTGGAAACTCTGGGGTAGGATCAGCCCCTGATGAGGTGTGCATTAAAGAAATGTGTGTCACTAATACTCTCACTCCATGCAATTATCAGGAACCTCTTTCACGGTGAACTTCAAAGAGGAAGAACATTTTTAGACAATTATGTTCTTTGCCGTGTTACAAATTCAAAACCTGGGAAATCTGAATTGGAAATGAATATTTTATCTGGGTTTAATTTCTCGGCTGTTACTCTGCAGAACTCTCACATCCCCAGGAGATGAAGGTGCTCTGCCCGTGCAGATGGTGAGGGCTGAGCCCTGCAAGGTTCTGACAGCACAGACCCTCTAGGCCAGAGCAGAGCAACACAGCAAACAAGAAATACACTTCCAAGGTCTCAGAGATGCAAAAAGTGACTTGTTTTGCGGCCAAAGAAAGCATGAAGGCTTCCTTGAATGTTTCAGGCACTGGAGCTTCAAGCCTTAGAAGGCAACATTTTTATCCCAAAATAACGACCTCCAAAGTGCTACTTCCAGGAATAACCTCCCAGTGTTGGCAAGGACCACGATTTCCAAGGGAATGTTATGAAAATGGCCCTTCCACACCAGCAGCTGCTTCAGCCCTCAGAGCTGCCAGAGCAAGGCTCTAACCTTGTGTGCCTTCATCATCCCGTTAGACACGATGAAACCATTAATCTCCATCTCCCTACCTTTGTCTTGTTTCTCTTGGTCGCCCTGCTGTTTATGGACTGTCACTTTGTTCATATAAATATACTCCTCATCGCCACCTGCAAACAAAGGGAAAAGTGAACTCTTTACCCACACGCCGCTTCCCTGCTGCTAAGTTTTTCCACAGGGGCAGATGTAAAAAGTGTCTCTGCTGAGCACATTTGGGGAGAGCACATTGGTTGAGGCAATGTGCAGGAAAAACCCCAAGCAACAATAAAAAGCAGAAAAATTAAGTGCTTTATGGTCAGGAAATTCCGTAAGTTAAAATTTCTACTTAAACATTAACTTGGCCAAACAGTACATCCTGTGTATCTTACAAAGTGGATTAAATAAACTTAAGGTTTAATAAGGAAAACAGAAAGGATCAGGAATCTTGGGAATCCTTTGCTTGTAAAGCTGGACACATAACTATAGTAATTCTACATAAACAATTAGAGGTCACTGCAAAAATAAACTCAGTTTAATTTTCTCCTTCTAATTTTCATGTCTCTTCTTCCCACCAGCCGCCAGGAAAATGTTGCTTCAAGACCCAGCAGCAATTCCCATGACTGCCCACCACCCCATCCTTGGTTTCCCTCATCTGTACCACTGGACTTGGTGTAGACTTTCAGAAGGTCAGAGAGGAAGCTCTTCTTCACCACAGCAGTGCTGCTCAAGTTCTCCTTGTCCAGAATCCTCAGAAAATCTTCAAGTTCTGTGAGCAGCTGCTCGAGAGCTGCAACAGAAACAGAGACAACTGTTGGCAAAGCAGCTGGGTGGTGTGTCAAAAGAGGACACATGTTAATTCCATGCTTTCCAAAATCCTTTGCTTTTTCTTGCCAGGAATAGTTCATATTTAATTTTCCAGCTTGAACCCTGCCCTCTAGGTTTGGAAAGAAAGTGGGTCCCAAACCAAAAAATCTCCAACTTCCTTTAGTCTGTTCACACATCAGTGAAATCCCATGTAAATACCTATTCTTCTTCCATTAGGACTTTGTGCTCAAGCAAAGAAAACCTGAAGAGATTTTGAGCATTAGGTCTGAGATTACATGAAAACAGCTTGAAAGGTCTTGATACATGCAACTTGAGTCCTGGCAAGTATCATTCCAACCTCATTTGGCTTTGGATCTACCAAAAGTCCTGCTTTTTGCTTCCTCTGTCTAAGCCTCCTCCTTATTTGGGAGAGATGGGGCCCTGGAAATCTGGTTTAGTGGGAGGTGTCCTTGCCCACGGTAAAGAAGTTGGAACTAGATGATCTTTAAGGTCCCCTCCAGCACTCTACAATTTTATGTTTCATTCTACCATTATTTCTCTGTCTGTATTAATTTGAAAATCTTTATGTGTGTATTCCAAAAAGAAAAGAAAAAAAAAAAACCAAACAAAAAAACCACTACCCCACATACATAAAAAATTCACAATTCAGTAACTTCTGAAGCCACCTTGCTTGGGCAGTGACCAGAGAGACCACTGCATCACACGAAACTGGAGACACAAGACTCAGCAGCATCTCCCAGCGCCTCAGGAACCCTGCTGTACCCCAGACATCCCTGCACCCCCAAAGCCAGCAGCTCGGAGCTGCCCCTGCCCAGCAGCAGCGGCTGAGCCAGGCTCACGGGTTTGTTTTCCTCCCGAGGAGGCGCTGCACAGCCCGGCACCAACAAATCACTGCCCTGACAGCGCTCACGCTGAAGCAACAGACGCTTAATTGCTCGCTTTTGTTCACACCAGGGTTTATCGTGGGCTAATTAGCAGCAGGAGCAGCAGGAGGAAATAACAGAGTTTAATGTGGAGAGAGAAAGCGCCGCACAAGAACGACAGTGTGTGGGAAAAGCGTGCCAAACCCAGGCAGGATTGTTCCTCCCCTTTGGGGGCTCCCCTGCTCCCCCTCTCCGTCTCTCCCTGGTGCTGAGGATCTGCACAGGGGATGGGCAGTGGAGCCTGGGTTTGTCACCGCCACCCTGCAAGGCAGGCAGGGACTCCTCAGCACTCCAGGAAACTCAGGGATAACCTGAGTGGGGCAATGCTCCTTGCCCTTTACCTGCAGCATTCTCACACTGGAACCCCATGGGACTCCTGTGAGTCACAGTTCACACCCATGAACTAGAAAAGTGCTAATATTTTGGTTTCATAACACAAAGCATATCTAGTTAAAAGCTACCACATTTAAGGTCACAAAGAACATTTTTTGAAGTCAGGAGAAAGCCATCATCTTCTTACTCACCTATCTTAAGTCACCAGGAAACCCTCCTGGGGTAAATAAATGTTAGGAGATCAATAAATAAATTATACTGTTGCTAGCCATTAATTGAAAAAACTTGCTACTGCTCTCAAACTGAATTAATCTTCACCAGACTGACTGTGAAACTGCCTAATGACTCCAGATCAATCAATAACAGCTCCAGAGGAACCAACCAACTTGTAGGTATTCACACTTCATTCTGTAGCCTCTATACCAAATTAATTCTCTTCTGGTGTGATTTAGGACCAGTAGGGAATGGAAAATACCTGCATCATGCTATATTAACTCAAACGTCTTTGCTAGCTGCTGTTTTGCCCAGAGAGAACAAGGATCACTTCAAGAAGCAGCAGGGTTTTTTCCATAAGCTGTGAGGAAACCGATAGCATTTGCTGATAATAATCCTGGATGCCAATAAGCAATGAATGGTGTCACACCTACTCACAACTGGCTTCTCTGAAGCTTCAGGAGCCCTGTTTCTTCCAAAATGTAAGGAAACCCCACCAGGGTAAATCACAGCCCTGCTACACTCATCTGCTTCAGTGGCCCACTTCAGAAAATTCAAACTGAGGTCAGGCCCTGCTGGTCAGGCCAGCTGGACAGGGCATTTATGTGTCAGAGATGATACCAGAAGAAACAGCACCAAGAACACCTAACCTTAATCTGAAGCTCCAGAAGCAGGTCAGCTCCCAACAGCTGCCCACATGGATGTCACAAGTGGGTTTGCAGGGAAGGGGGCACAATTCCCATTCCCTCCTCCACCCCCAGACTGCAGAAAATGACTTTATTCTTCTCCCAGGCATCCACAGTGAGCACACACACAGGGCTGAGCACTTATGAATAGCACAGCCCATACAGTAGGTTACATTTTCCAGCCCACCAAAGCTGAACTCAGGCTTCCAGTGACTCAAAGCAGCTCATTTAGGATGTGATCCTGGGGCCACAGAGGTCAGTGGAAAGACTCTGTCAGACCTCAATGGATTCAGACTTCAGGGATTCAAGGGAGATTAATTTTGCTCTTCTTCTGCAAGAAGCAGTACAGAAACCATCTGCTTCTATGCAAGGATCTCTCTGATCTCAGCTGGACATTCCCAATCCAAACCTGATACCTGCAAAAATAAACTCCACTGACCATTCAGGGAGAACAAGCTGATACTTATCAGAGAGTGATGAATGTGAGAAGCAAAACGAATTAATACAATGAGGGTCTGTAAGATCCTCTGTGCAAGCCACTATCACAGCAGTTCCCAGCAGGTCAATAGGACTAAAAACAATTGAGAGCCCTTGTACATTAAACCACTTCAGGATTCTGAGTGCTGGAAGTTACTGCTTGATCTCAGCTGAAGACCTATCATGCTGTGGTGGTGATGTATGGAACGTGCTCATGGTAAAACCAGGGTGGTGCCTTTTCAAAGCAGCCTCAAACAAATGGTTCTCCCTCCAAGCTGCATTGTTTTGCTCTCCTTATCTCAGCAGTTTAGAAATGAGAGCACATGAAGAGATGATTCCTGCTCTGCAGGGCAATAGTTACACATGCAAGGAACGTATTTGCAAAATCATATGGCTGTGAGCAGCAGGATGAGAGATCAGAAGCAGACAGAAACCCAAAGGCACAAGGCAGAGAAATTCTCAGATGCTTTTTTGAAACTTTTTTTCCACTACTACATCGCTCTTCTTAACTCTCACAGCACTTCTTTGTGACTCAAGTAATATTTCTGGCACCACCTCAAATAAAGACCTTCATAGATCTTACAAAAATTCAGCCCCCTTCACAGAAAGCAGGGGATTACCTCTAAAGTTAAGATTGTCAGAAAAATTAAGAGGCTTGGCCAGGGTCACTGTGAATACCTGCACTGAATCCAGTCCTCTCAAGCACCAGGATATGACCTAGTCCAGTTCCCTACAAAGCATGGCCACAGATCTGGGGTACCATGAGAAATCACAGCACAGCTCATGGCGTGTTCTTCTCCATGGCAACAGACATCAGTAACTGGACAAAACCTGCAGGAATTTCTCAACACACGATGGAAAGAAGTGTAGGAGTATCACAGTCAATGGGAAACTTGAGTGATTTGCATCTGCAGCGAGGGGTAGATCACCACTGAAAGGATGGTACTTGGAAATGTATGGAAATACCACATCTTTACTGATGTAAGAAGGACTTACAAGGTAGGGGTTACAGCCAGAATTACCAGCTCCTCCTTCTAGCATGCACTTAACTGTATGATGAGATATGTTCTCCCTTCTTTTACTCCAAGACAATGCAATTC
This sequence comes from Eopsaltria australis, assembly GCA_034509425.1. Taxonomy (NCBI): domain Eukaryota; kingdom Metazoa; phylum Chordata; class Aves; order Passeriformes; family Petroicidae; genus Eopsaltria; species Eopsaltria australis. The sequence goes on along the minus strand of JAVTVJ010011652.1, from coordinate 2,578,759 downwards.
TTTTTTGAGAAACTCCTGGGCTGCCCCTGACCACCACAAGCTCTCTCAGTTTGAAGGCTGCAACTCTGGTCTCAGCAATAAGCAAAGAGATGCTTCAAACACAACTGATCTGTTCCAACAGCAATTCCGTGGCAGCAGGACAGCATTGAAAAGGGCTTCTTTTGGCAGGAGTCTGTGCCTTTCTTTGCAGACTGAGAATCTCTTGCATTGCAGCAGTGTCTATCCTAGCTCATGTGAAGCTAGAGCCAAAAATGAAGCAGCTTGCAAAGCCCTCATTGAGGAAGCACATTCCTTGCAAAAGAGCTGCCAATTTTGCCTGACACCAAGGTCACTGAAAGGTAAATGACCATTAAACTCGATTATAGAAGCCATTCCTACCAATAACCACTGATCTCTGTCACTGTGCTACAATAACAACCTACGTCTACATCTAATTACTGCATGTCTTGGCCTTATGAGGAAATGGGAAGACAGGCTCTGAATGAACTTTCATTCAAGTGTTTCAGTAACCACTGGGCAGGATTGTATCAGACCATTTAATCTAAATTCAATTACTTCTTTTATCAAGGTAGAGGGGCCCCAGCCACCGGACAAAGAACTGTAATGAGATATATACTAAAAGACAAACTCTTTCCTCTGCTGAGATGAGAGGTGAAAGATAAGGAGTATCATTTGTATCAGGAAACTGAGGCATTGGGAGATTAAGTGATTTGTCCAAGGATATGGGCATATTCTTCAGCAGATCAGGAATATAAACTGGCTTTCCTGGATCCCAGCCCACAGATCTTGTTTCCAACCCTCATCCACGGATCACAAAGTGCTGGGAGATATTCCACCCTCCTGCCCAAAGCAGAGTCTGGGTTTGGTACTTTTGGCTTCACCCTTCCTTTGCAGAAGGAGCTGGGCTAAGCTGCTGACAAAAAACTCCATTCAGGCACCTGCCATCTGTGCCATGCCAAGCTTTTTGCTTCAAAAGCCTTGGAAATCCAGAGATAGTAAAACTGGTGACAGCATTGGGGCTCATGGAGGAGCCAGCCCCCAGGAGCAGGGGGGTTCCTGAGGAGTATCCTGAGGTCCCTGCTCATGCCCAGCCTCCCCAGACTGCCTCCACCATGCACCACATCCCATGGCAGCCTTTCAGCCCCCATTTCCCACTGACCAGCCCTGGCTGGCAGCACTGGGATTCCCCAGGGGCTGCTTTGGCAGAAAGCAGTTCCTTTCTAGCCCTGCTTTCTTTTTTTCCTTCGCTGCATAAAATGAATAGGGCAGCTGAGGAGCGTGCAGAGAGGACAGGCGGGCACAGAGGCAGCATTCAGGCTGCTGAATAGCAAGTGCTGTCAGAAGAGCAGGAGGACCCAGCCCAGGCCTCCTTGGCTAATTTGGAATCTTACAGTAACAGTTGGGCTTTGCAAGAGGGAAAAGTCACCCACAGTTACAGCTAGAGAAGGCCATTCTCCCCAGCTCTGAGGAGAGGCAGATGTGTGGATGGTGACAGCTGTAACAGCTGGATGACCCCTGCACTGGGCCACCTTCCAGAACAGCACAGCAGATCCTTCCTCACACAAAGCAGCCCTCCTCATCCTGCTGGCTGCAGGGTCGTGCAGAGGAGCAGTGAGGAAAAGGGAACAGCAATGCTTTGGCTCCTCTGCAGGGGATGCAGCTCCTCTGCCCTGCTCCGGATGCTGCTGGCTTTGGCAGTGCAGTGCAGGGAGGGACAGGTGGTAAATGGCTCATCCAAATGCACTGAGAAGAAGCAACATCTCTGCTGGATCCCAGAAAGCTGCTCCTCTGAAAAGCATCCCCATCACACTGAAACCCCACCAGCATTCACCCAGGGTGGTCAGCAGAATAAACCAGGCAAGTGCGGACTAGGGCACTCAGACTGAGTGAGACCAGGTTTACCACCTTGGTTTTAACGATCAGAAACAATGATTTACTTCCCACACTTGTGCCTGTAATGACTGGCCAGCCTTCCATCTTCTTGCTTTCCATGGGAAGAGAAGAAAAAGCCCAGCCCACTGTTGAACAGTTGAAAAGTTTTTTGGTTTTTTTTACCCACAGAAAAATAATTATGAATATATAAATATTTGTAGAAAAAAGAAATCTCCCCACAGCAAAATGAGAAGGGCTGTGTTTATCGAAGGAAAACCCACAAAAACCCCCTCTAAGCTTCTGGTAAACAATGAACTTTCTCATTGGAGAATCACTGCTAGATGAAACAAAACAAAAGGCAAAAGTCACAATCCTGAGACAAGCTAAAATCCCTCAAAATAAGAAAACTGTAAAACCGGAGAACTCCTATCAGAGTTTTCCTAATAAGCCAGACAAGTGTCAGACAGTTATGACCACTGTCACAAAGCTGTCTGATTTTTAGACACAATGAGTGCCCACAGGGAAGAAAGAAAGAAAAAAACCCACCCAGACTGTTCTATTAATGCACCTAAAATCCAGCACTGCTTGGATTCACACTCTTGTTGGGAGCTCTAGGCTGGTCTTTGTTGCAAAGCATGATTCATGGAAGGACAGAGGCAAACAATGTGTTTGGCTGGCTGTGGGCTGTGAACTGCACAGATGAACCCAAGCAACTCTGCGTGGGCTGCTCTGGAAGTTCGAACAAGACTCGTATTGAGCAGTGGCAGCTCTAACCCAGGAACTCTGAACTTTAGCAGAACGGCAGCAGAAAATGCACACAAAGCTTTTTTCAGTTAGCTGAGCAAACAACAGGCTCCTCTTCCCTCCACTGGAAGGTGGGAAACAGCATCCAAGAAAAATTAAGAAAAAAAAAAGAAGGAAGAGAGAAGAGAAGCAAAACACGAAAATTACTGTGTCACAAGGAGATTTTACTGAGCACTCTTGTATTTCAGTGCTATACTGCTCTATTGTATCATAGAAAAGTTAGGGTTGGAAGGGATCTTAAAGATCATCTGGTATGCAATGGAGGGTGTATGTTTGACACTTCACAAGACATAGTGATGTCTTTCTTTGCAAAGGGTCTCAGCCTTTCCATGACAGAGCAACTGGTGAGTCACTGGAGGTCCCCCACTGCCAAACAGATTTGTTGGATGACATCCGAGAGACGCTGGCACCTCTTCCCTTTGGAGCATGCCATTTTAGCAGGCTGCCCATCAAACTCACAAGATCCCCAAAGCTTTACTGGGCTACAAACTGCAGGTCTGTGCTCAGGTGCTCAGTGATGCTCGCCTCAGTAAATGGGAACATATCACAGAGGGCCATGGAAAATCGTGCAGGGACCTGGGCTGGATCAGACTGTCCCCTGAGAAGTGCCACGTCCTCACTGTGCAGGGCACCAGGGCACACACAAGTTGTGTAACACAGTAATTCCTGCTGGGGCAGAACCCAGCCAGGAAAACAGCAGGGAAGCAACTGAAGAAACATCAGTGCAGTAGTCAGGAAGGTAAATAATGATCAATCCAAATCCAGATACCTATCAACTAAAAAAAATTGGACCAAGTCAGGCAGGGCAGGACATTAAAGATGACACTGTTTTTAAGGTAAATATCCCCAAGAGCAAGGCCTGGTGGGCTCCATTCCCAGCAGGGAAGAAAACAATCCCAACAGTTTTTACAAAGCAGAAATCATGTTTGCTGCCAAGCCCCAGAGCTGAATCCTGGAGTGGCAAGACAGACACCATTTCCTCTGAAGCTGCCACCACTGATTCCCTTCTGTCCCCACAGTCTTTCCTGCTGCTTTTTTCCCTACTCCTTCTGTTTCCAGCTACGATTGGTGGTTGGTTGGGTTGGGTTTTTTCTGCTTTGTGACGTGTTGCTCTCCTCTCCATCACTCCATGAGGCTGACTTGACTGGAGGGGCTGGTGACATCTCACCAAAGCACATCTGCTGTTTGCTGTCTAATGCAAGGCACAGCTGCACCCAGGAAGGGGCTGGGAAGAGGTGGCTGATCAAATGGACAGCTGCCTTCAAGGAAAAGAAACACACAAAACACCCAACTGAATGCCACAAACACCCAGGGCTGTACTGCTGGAACTGCATCCCACAGCTGCCTGCTCAGCACTGCCTTGCTCTCCTCTGTCTTAATGCAGTCTTTGCTCCATGAGTGGAGCTCCCTGGACCTCAGCTCAGGTCTTTGCCAAGGCTCCTGGAGCACAATTTAGCCAAAGTGCTGTGGCAGACTTTGCCTCATCCCTTCTCCTCACTCTGCACAGCCACAACCAGAGAAAAATGCATTTCCATCCCTGTGACAGCAGCAGCAGAACAGAGGCACATAACAGCCCCTAATGCCTGCTGAGCCCACAGCCACAGGACCCCCCCTTTCCCATGGAAAAAGGAAGCCTGGGATACCTCGTTCCCAAACCAGTGAGTGAGAAAACGCAAAGTTCTGGAGATATTAACTCTCACAATGATGGTGAACGACAGCCCTGGAACAACACCCACAGTTTGTGCCACTTCAACAAAAATAAAGGAGGTTAACTGCCAAATATATCTTGAGATGGATTTCTCTCTCGCAGGCAAGACACAAATTAAAGGAAGCTGCCAGATACACACAGGGCTGTGTTGTTTTTTTGAGAGAGGACAAGCACACACACACACACATGCACACGCCCTCCCAAGGCCTCATATCAAAGCATTTTCCCACCATTCTCTGTTGATTTAATGGCATCATTTCTCCAGCAAACAATAGGAACAGAGCAGAAGGGGAAAGCAATTATGTTTGAGAAAGCAAAAGCAAGAGCTCTGGGGTCAGAGAGAAAGACAGACACACAGCCCTGGAGTCCCCAGTCCTTCCTTGCTGTTTCCTCTGCAGAAAGGGCTTTTCAAGCCACGCTGCCCACAAGAGCCAGGGCTGGGCCTCTGTGGCTACTCTGAAAAGCAGAATGACCACACAAGGCTGTTAGACCAGTGCAGGGGCAGAACAGGTTTTTTAAGTATCCTGAGTGTGTCAGGGTAGGCTGGCAGAGTCTACAGCAACATCATTATTGATTGCTAGATTTCTTTCTTAATAATTTTGCTCAATCTCTTGTCCAGACACTGCATGCAGTCCTTACCCATCCTCCTCAATGTAATCTGGAAACCTAAACACCGGGAGGGAAGATCAAGCGGCTGAGGCACTGAGCAGTGTTGATGCACCAATGTGCAAACTAGAGATTTTTTTTTTCTCTGGAAATCTGGTGTGTAATCATCAGCAGAGGAAAGTGCTAAAATCCCCAATGGTACCCTGGAAAAAATCCCCCCACCACCCCTCAAATTCCCCACCTATAGACATCACTGAGGACCAAAGTTCACACTCCTTGCTAACAATATGCAAAGCAAACCAGGATTCACTACACCTCAGTTTAGGGTTAAGAGGCATAGAAAGATAAGATTTAGGAATACTACAAAGAGGTCAAATCTCTCCTGCCATGAGTCACCAGAGCTCAGTGAGTAACTCCCAACAGGGATCCAACACCTGCCACCAAAGGAGGCCACAGCTCCCACCCACCACTCTCCCACATGTGAGGGAAGGCACAGCTGCCAGGTGACCTGAGGACATTCCTCACTCTTATATTCAAGAGATGCCACCTTTATTTCCCTCCCACACCTCCAAAATGACATTTCACTCAAGCCAGGGTGGCAGGGCAGCCTCTCAGGAGCAGGCAGCTCCCCCGTTTGCTATGGATTACCAAGGCAGCTGGGCACCACATGAGCTGTTTCAAGACACATGTGCCCTGTGAGGAAATACCAGTCTTGTCCTAATGCTGCAGTGATGCCCAGAGAAAGAGAGGCTCTGCCCTGCTTCACACCCCAAACATCACTTTCATCACTCAACAGGTTTTCAAATGGGATTCAAGCCTTTGGTGCCATTTGTCATCTGTGTTATTAATTCCTGTTGCCAAGAAACTCCCAAATACATTTTCTTTGTGGAGCTTCTTTGTTCAATACTCATAAAAACAAGTACTGGTGGCCTTGGGAAAAACAAGTGTCACTCAAGGAGAGGGTGATCAGAAGAGAACCTCTCCCAGGCCACCCAATTTATGCAATGGCTGCACACACATTAATCCTCCAACACAGGTCCATCCACGTGACAGAAGCATGTTCAACGAAAACACAGGTGGCACTACTGGGAGACTGCTGGAGCTGCACACCACAGGTGGCAGGAGGAGACACAAGAGCTCCCACTTGTCTCCCTACAGATCCAGGCCCCACATGGTGTGATCTGACCCATGGAGCACGGATCAGGGAAGACATGGACATTTACCTGCCGAGATGAACAACTTCTGCAGTGACTGAATGGACAGCTCCTGGTGTGACTCATGGTGACAGCCCTGCCCCACTGCCCATGGGTGCTTTACTGAACCTCTCATAAGGTAAGGTAGAGGTATCCACCCAAAATCCTGTCAAGACTGAGAAATAAACCTTGATTTACCATCTGCACCCTGAGCTTGAGCTCATCTCCAAAGAGCAGCAAGTCAGGCTCACAGAGATGCCCTGGGAGAAGAGGAGGCTCAGGACAAGACAACCCCATGGCACCTCTGCCACCCTCCCCAGCAGGAGCCTGGGGGGCTGATGCAGTGGAAAACCAGGACAAAGACCTGCATTTCCTTTTTTTTTCCATGTGAATTGGAAAACTTCTCCCTTTCTATCCTGACTGTGAGGCATGGGAAATGAAAGACAGCTCTTAAACCAGCAAAACAACCATTTACCGGATAAAAAAGATTTTCTTACTTTGTCTGTCTTGCACTTTGTTTACATGAATGAGAGCCAGTTATCCAGACTGGGAACAATACTCTGAATTAAACCTCTGAAACCCATTACATAAATATGCCAAAGGTATCACTAATCCTATCATAGATTTAAAAGTTAGATCATTATTTTCATTTACCATTTCAGCAGAAAATTTGTGACAAGAAACTGCTGATGAACGAGTTCAAGCCTTTCCGGCAAATCCAGCTTCCTTGGAGCTTTTCTAAATGCACTTTCGACTCTTTCATCTCCCTCTTGACACACTTTGGAGGCATCCCTGTAGCTTGGCTATAACCTAGCCAGCCTGGAACTTCTTTTTTCTCAGCATTACATGCTAATAAACACTCATGTCATCCTTGGTGCCCGAGGATGATCTGTGGAGCAGTGGTTTGGGACCAGCAGCTCGTGCCTGGCTCCCTGCGGTTGGGGCAGCCACCCTCACTCCAAACCACACTGCTGTGCTTTCCATCCAGGAGATGAATGGAATACAGTTCAGTGTTGGCACCAGTGAATTAATAACCTTTAATGAGAGTAATAACTTGAAGGAACTCTCTGTTTACTCAGTGCTAAGTGCAGCCTGGCTGGTCCATCGCTCTGCCTGCAGCGTGGGAAGCAGCTCAGGACATGAGGAGCATCCTGATGCAGGAACTGCCCTTGAGACAGTTCTCTAGTGCTCACAGGCATGAAGAGATGCATATCCTCACCACTGCCAGCCAGGCCAGCAGCCTTCCTGCTTTGCCAAGAAAACTGATGGCCGTTCAACCTGAGGGCCCAGAGAAAAAGAGGAGGCAGAGATGTTGCTTTGCCCACCTGTTCAGGGAGCAGCACATCTTGGACATGGCTTAAAGAGATCACAGGCTGCCACTGCAAACCTCTACTCAACCTTTTGTCTTTTCTTCCACCAATTCTGAGGTTAAGCCCCAGCCCCAAAGGCAAAGCCACGGGGCCCTTCAATCTCCTTGGGTTAACAAAAACACACAGATTACTTCTGTTGTGGCTTGTTGCAATTTCATTTGCTTTATTGCTATCTGTTTGCCCAGCCTTTCTAAGAAAGAAACAGGCAGGTGAAGGAATGACAAATGACTGGGAAAACACTCCTCATTTTTAGGACTAGGCATATTTTGTTGCAGAAGACAGTGAAAACAATAAAAAGTGTGGGCATTTATAAGATATAGTAACAATAATACTGATTTCACTCACTTGTTTCAGGAAAAGAGATAAAAAATAGAGGGGGCAGGAGAAGGCTAGATCCCTGGGGCAGTTGTCCTCTCATCCTTACTTTCAAGGTGGTGGATCCCTAACCAAAGGGATTTGAATTCATCTCCTCTGGAGGCTGCTTCATCTACTTATGCTGCTACAGAGGGCAAAAAGCACCAGCTCTCCCACCCAGAGAGCCCCATCTCAAACAGCAATTGGGATTTAACTACCACGTGTCTCTCTCTGTTCCACTGGAAGGCTTCTACATGTCCTGGAGCCTAGTCCTTCATCACTTGCCTTTGGTTACAAAGAAAAACAGACAATCTTTTGTTTGTCCCAAAAAAGGTTTCTTCCAAGCAGCCACCCCAGAGCAGTGATTTCTCTCACACTGATACCAGAAGGAGTTTGCTGCCTCCCCACACTCACCTGTGTGAAAAACCACCCAAAGGGGAGAAGTGCTTGGCCTGGCAGCCAGGTGGAAAGAAGAGGGCAGGGAGCAGTGATTAGCTCCATCTCAGCCCTCAGAAGGGACATCTGTCACAGCCACCTGGGTAAGCTGCTAAGCAGGTCATAAACTGCACAAACTGCAGACAAAAAACACAGGCACAGGAGCTGCCAAGCTCTCAAGGGCTGTTGAGGCCACCAAACTCCTAATGGCATTCAAGAAATGTACACTCTAAATTTCCTCTCCATTTTGAGTAATACCTGTCTGAAATTTCCATGTGGGGCATGCCAACTTACACTTCTACAAATTCCCCCTCCTGAGGGGCAAGGAAAGTGCAGGAAACTGTTTCAGAGATGTAGAAAACAAGCTGCACCTATAGGACCCTCTCAGCAACAAAACAACACATTTCACCTTCCCTACCCATGGTTATCCATCCTTATCCAGAATCCTTTGAGACAGTGCTGCAGCACATCTCACCCACATCCTTTGTGTGCCTGGCTCAGTGCAGCACATCAAAGGGGCATTTGGGGCTGGGTGTTGGTACAAAGCAGTAGAAGTTAAATCCTTGGTGCAGGCCAAGAGCCCTCAGTGAGGACCAGGGAGCCCATCCCTAGCCAGGTGCAGGCAGATGTAATAGGGGATAAAGGGAGTGGAAGGAAAGACCAGGCAAGAAAAATTCCTTTGACAGCAATATCCCTCAATGCCACATCATCCACCTTGCCCTGGGCTGGCTGGGGTGCTCACACAATGCAGCACCACAGAGAGATCACACTCAGGTGCTGGAAACAGCACCTCAGGACAGCACAGTGCTCACGAGCTCTGCCTCTCTGCTGCTGTAAGGATCTCCATCAAACTGCACCCTCAGCTTGGGCAACGCTTGATAAGTTAGTTCTGCAAACCTGAAAAAAGCTACTGTGCAGTTAAATATTTCAGGGATTTTGCAAAAGTGCACTTTCTTCATTTGCCCTTCATCACAGGCAGCCTTTCAGGTCAAAGCACATGACTCCAGCAATGGGGCTGACACCCTAAGCCTTGGCAAAGACACACACCCAGCACTCACTGAGGCTCAGACTCTGCTTTCACCAAGATGTGTTTTCCCCTAACACACCTCACTGCATCCAGACCTCTGCTTCCCACCTCAGCCATCCCACTCTGCAGATTTTCTGCCCTATTTGAGGTGCCTGCAGGAACTTGCTCTCCTGGCTGACACAAGGCACATTACCTTTCTCGCATGAGTCAGCAGGCAGCAACAGGAAAGCCGTTCTTTGTACTTGGAAAAGAATTAAGTGATTTTGAAGCACTGGAATGTTTTGGACTAGTTAGCTGACCGACAGCATGAGCGCTTCAGAAGAGGCTGCATTATGAGAAGCAAACTTCAAAAGGAGAAGTGACAAGGCCAGAGTGTTTGTGGTGCCTGAGGAAGTAATTAGAATTTAAAAGGGACACAGATTGGACAAGTACACTAGGCTAAGAAAGATGAACTGCTGCCAAAAAAGTTTCTTTAGCTTTCCCAGCTCTCTCTAGCTCACATTAGAAATGCAGTTTCATATCTGTCACAAAACATTTTTACAGAAAACCCTTGCAGTTGTTGAAAACATGAGAAAGATGCCACCATCAAAAGCTAGATGCCTTCTGCTCCCATTTCTCTTTTCAGCTTATTAATAGCTGTCTTGCTTTCATCATTGCCAAAGAGGAGAGGGTTTCTGCAAACCCCTCAGAGAGGAGACAGTTCTCAGAGAAGGGGTTTTCTGTACAGCACAGTTTATCTTCCTTCATTGCAGGATTTTTTTTCTTGGAAGTGAAGGCTTCAAAAGCTCACAGGGTTGGTGAGCACTGATGTCTGCTCTGCTGGTGAGTGACCTGCCAGGTCAAGAGCACTGCTCCAACTGGGGAGGTGCAATGTCAGTCAGAGATCAAACTGCACACAAAACTCAGTGGTTTCCAGTCACTAAGGATCATTGCTAAATTTCTGCTGCTTTGAGATCTCTGCTAAGGAGGCTTTGAACTCAAACAAATGCGAGGCTGCAACAGCAAAACCACAGCAGAAATGTTTGTTCTGATTTTCCCCAGCAAGCTGAAGCAGCTCACAACAAACTCAGCATTTAGCCCCTTCCATCAGGAGATCTCAACACTTCTGAGAAAGCAAAGACCAAAGCTAGAGCTCTGCAATAAAATCCAAGGGCAGAAGAAGTGCAGCTTTGGAGTGAAGCCAAAATTGGTGTTCCACCAGGGCCATTTCTTCCCAACATCTGTTCTCTACCTGAAGACATCAATGCCCATTTTCTTGAACTTTTTCCCTGCAGCAGAGACTCAACAGCACATATTCAGACAGTGACAGACACAACCGAGTCAACAGCTCTCCAAAGCCAGACAGAGCTCTGTTGTCTGCCCAGGTGCAGGTGAGATATGGTGAGTCAGGAGGGAGGAATGAGCTCCAGCAGCAGCACCTGGCACAGCCGGTCCCTCCCGACCGCCCCATTCCCAGCCCGGTGGGTCACTGCAGTTAAGGCTCTCAGATTGCTCATCTGTCAAGTGGGCAAGGAAAAAAGATTGCAGGGAGTTTGGCAAGCTTAAACAGGCTTCCAGTAACACTCTGAGGAAGCTCACAGGATGTCATAATATGAAGTATTTACTGAAAATTGTCTCGGCATTCAAATGTTCGTTATGTATTTAGTTCAGGCTGTGTTGGATTCCATCTGCCACAGGCTTGTGGGTGCAACCATAATCTCACAGGAATAAAAGTTTTCACCCTGTGATGTCACTTATGCCCACAGGTCTCATGGGGATTTCCTTTCCCAAACTCCTGACACAATTTTGAGGGAAAAAGAGCAATCTTATTACAAGTGCAGCTACTCCTCACAAGAAGGTCTACAAAGGGTGCCACATTTTGGGACACAGTGGCAGACTGGCACAGGGACACAGTGGCAGACTGGCACAGCTTCTTGCTATGGAAGTGAAGACACCACTTCAAAATTTGCTCCAGGAGGTATCAGAGGTACCATGAGCCTGGCCCACACAGAGGCAGCCACGTGGGTGTTTGAGCCATGAATCAAAGGCAATTGGACACACAGCTCCCCCTGCTCACCTCTGGAGTCAGTGCCAGGATTTGGGTGTCAGCTCAATGGGCTGAGCTGGTCTTCCTGAATTTGCACTGAAGTTGGAAGGTTGTGTTTAGAATATGAAAGGAACACTCCTTTGAGAACACAGAAATGCTTGGAGGATACACAAGTATTGCTGTACTGCTGTGCCACCACCACAGATATCACACTGGAGCTGTAGATATAACTTCATCTCACAGAGATCTCTGCAGCCCCACTGAAACCTGTCAGAGTTTGAATTTAAGCCCAGAGCAAGATACTCTTATATATGGAAACCCCAGGTTTATGCAGGCACAAATGGACAGTGCAGAAATTTCCCAGCTCACATTAGATGCAGATGTCCAGCTCTGGGGATTCCAAAACACCAGAGAAAAACCAAGATGAAAGTGAAACCAATGCAAGCTGCACTTTATTGAAACAGGAAACCGCAAACCGCTCCATGTTCAATGGGAAGCCCAAATTTTGGGACTCTGTTTGTTTTGAACAATAAACCCCACCAGGCTAGCAGAGCCCTCCTCAAGGCTGGGAGGGACTGAGGACCAAAACCAAGCTCACACTGTGCAGCACCATAGGCAACTCCTCTGCAAATTTAACACCAGCTCCTCTGGAGCTGCTTTCTCCCATTTTCTCCCATTTAAGTCATTCCCTACACACACATGGATACATGCTGATAGCGTTCCTTGGGGTAGGAGCCCCTGCAAAACACAGGCAGTGACCTCTGAGGCTCAGGCCTGGGCACCTGGGTCTCCTGGGCACTACCATCACCACAAAGATTGTTTTTGATCAGAAATACCAGCCAGGACAAGAGGAACTTTCATGAAAATTACCTCTGTGCAGCTCCAGTAAGAAAAAAAAATAATAAAACCCCATCACTGTCCTGATGGGTCAGGATGCATAAAAACCTTCTACTTGTTTTGTGAGACAATAGCAGGATCAGGCTTCTTCATGCCAGTAGAGCTCCCCTGGGTGAAATTCATCAGGGCAGCTCCAGAGACTCCATCCCAGAGGGGTGCTACAAAGCCCTTACAGCTCCTGTTAACTGCACTAGCAGACTTATGAGTTTATGCTCCTTTTGCATTAGCCCAGAAAGCCCAAAGCAGCTGGGAATTACCAGGGACAGCCACAAGACTGAAAACCAATGTTGAAAAACAAACAACACCCAAACCAAGAATCACAAAGCAACCTTGAACTTCTGTTTGGAAATATTTAGGCAGGATGTCTTGCTGAGCTGACACATCTGGTTTCCAGAAGGGAGCTGTGCTGGATTAAAACTTTTCAGGATGCCACGAGAAGTGGGAAACGAGGAACCTGGGCCACTCTTTCAGCAAGACAAGGAGATGGAGTTAAAGAGCCCCAAGGGGACAATTCCCATGGCTATCCCTGCTCAGCAGGGACTTGGACATAACTTGAAGCAAAGTCCTCTAGTGCCTGCATGTACCAAGTACAGTGGGTGGGTGATGTGAAGGCTGTGTTCAACTCACCTATTTCCCCTAATCCATCTCTAACAAGCCATCTTTTGGCAACCTGGAAGGGCAGACCAGTGTGACTGACTTATTGATGGCCCTGGTCCAACTAAAGATGTCAAGCACATGGTTACCTCCATCCCTTCACAGCACATCCTTGAGCTCACAATTCATCCTGAAGCAAGTCTGTGGTGGGTTCTGAGCCCGTGCTCAGGCTGGAGGAGGGATGTCTCAGCAGCAGAGCAGGCAGGAACATGCCTGTGCTTAGTCAGTTTAAAACCTCCCAAAGCACCCAATCCAGCTACAGAGAGGAGAGGAGCTCCTGAGATGCTCATTCCTAACATATTTCACCTTCCAGTACAGGCAGGAAGCAGGACCCAAATTTTCAGTAGGACAAAAACATCTTTTCTTTCCCTTGCTACACAAGGTGTGGCTTAGGAGCACCAACCAGGTGACAAAACCAACTGGTACTTGCACCAACACAGCCCACCCTGCACACCTCCCATCCAAACAGCCATCCCTTCTGCAAAAAGGGGAGAGCTGGGTTTCTTGCTTTGTATTTCATCTCTTGCTCACCTAATAAAAAGATCATAAATCACAGCTGGTTTCCAGGTCTTTGTTACTGTCCAAGCAGCACTAACAAAGGCAAGAAGGCAAACTCAGCACGAACCCAGGGGACCTGGGAACACCCAGCCATTCCCAAAATAGGAGCAGCTTGGCGACTCACGGCTGGAGCAGGGCAGCCCCCCCTCCCAGCACTCTGCTCTCCCAGCAGCACTGCAGGCAGTGGGTCAGGAGGTGCATTCCTCCGACAAAAATACTATGAGAAAAAATGAGCCAGAGGCAGCAGCAGTCCCCTGCAGAAGCCACTGGAGCTGCACTGGCCCCGTTCATCTCTGGGATGGTATCAGGACCCCTGGGAACAGGGCTGCTTCTCACGACATCCCTGCAGAGTGCCTGGCACTGCCCGCAGCCCTCACGGGATGATGCTGCAGTGCCAAACTGTGCTGAGATCCTGGTTGCTTCAGGAAGAAGAGAGATGTGCAGCAGCACTCATTTAGAAAAAAAACAACCCCAAAACCCAAAAAAAACACACCAAAAAAAGGCCTAAAATCATCACAAACCCCAACGGCAATCAGCTCATTGCCACAGGAATAGGTTTAGTGTTATGGCAGCCACACTGTTGGGTCCTGTAGCCTGGTGTCCTCCTGGTAACCTTGGGAAAATCATCGGCTTTTAATTACAAATCTGGGGGAACATCGGATATTAGTGTTTGTACTGCCACGTTACATCTTGGCTCTGGTTAAGGCTTCCCTTGGCTCCCAAGGTGCTGGAAGACAAACATGTATTTTCTTTTCATTTCAAGATAGCTGAAAGCCACAGCCTAAGCAATGATGAGAACTGTATGCGATTAGGAATAAATGAATAAAACATTCTTAAACAAACAAACAGAAATCCCCTGGCCTCAAATCCCCAACCAGGACCCTGGGGAGCCAGAAACACAGAAGTGGTGGAAACCACTGGGCCAACAAGCCTGAATCAATACGTGGTGTTTCCCAGCAGAGCAGATTCACAGGCAGCACCTATGGAACAGCCAGCAGGGCACAGGGTCTGCATTTTGGGGTCTTGGTATAGAAAGTTCTGGGTCTCAGCACAGCACAATGTGCAGGTTGATTTTGCCCAGTCACAAGGCATGATACAGACTTTGAGCCCAGGCAGATTTGGGTGACATCCAGTTAGCCAGGCCTTCTCAGCAGCGAGGTTAGGAGCAGGGATCCTTTGACATGAGCACCACGTCCCACAGTCACACTCACAGCACGTGAAGGAGCCCTTTCCTTTATTCACTTCCCATTTCCTGCCCATTTGTTTCAGCAGCAAACTCCCTGTTCTCACAGTGTGTGTGGGATATATGGAGAGGGAAGGAGCAATCCCTCCCCTCTGTACTGCTCCCCTCCAGTGTCTCTACTTCTCCATCACACAGCATCAGGATCATGAACAGTTTCACCCTGCTCCCTCCAGGAAGGGAGAAGATTTGCAAACACAGTCCTGCTGCTGAAAACCAGCTTTTCCAGAGAAAGCACGGATAGAATTAACAGCACCCGCAAGCAAGGCTGGACATGCAGTTTGCACTGAAAAAAAAAAAGAAAATCAATCCAACAGTGCAGGGGGAACTGCCTCCCCTGGGTAAATGGCATCCCCAGGCAACTTTGCTCATTAAGAGATCAGCTGCCAGAGCAGGTGGAGGAAGGAGAGACCCAGCACAATAAACCAAACCTCCCTGCTCTGGTTTTGTTATTCTGTGAAGAAAGGGGATGGAAGGGAATGTGCAGAGGCTGAAAAACAACCACTTAACCCTGAGCACAGAACCAGGCTGGGCTCAGCCCCTCTGTGCCACAGCACAGGTTACTCTACTCCAAAGTGTCCCCAGGACCACCCTGGTGCTCCCTCTTGCTTACCCTCATGCAAGTGAGGTCAAAGTTGCCTTGCTGCAGGCTGTAGCCAAGGCCAGAACCATCCAGAACGGCCAGAACTGCACAGGCATCCCCCACCAGCATCTTGTGGGGTGAGTGCAACCAGCCAGCTCAACTTAGCTGTGAGCATCACAAATCTTCAAAGCTCTTCCCCTGGGCAAGCCTTTTCCCTTGCTTCTGTTTCTGCCCTGAGCTCACGTGCGAGGTTTTGTAAGAAGAAAGGAAATTAGCCCAGCAGTTTGATGCCTCATCGATGGGCTCCTTGAATCAGCTCCTACTCATCACCTCACAGCCAAAACCTGGTGATCTGGGTCAATAAGCCTGAGGACAGGAATGGGGTGTGGGGGGAACCCACCAAGATCTTCCCTGTGCTGGCCTCTCCTCACAGCCCTGCAGTGCTCCAGCCTTTCTGATTTGCAAACACACACTCAGAGCCAGATGACTCAGCCCTGCTTCCCCTCGGGATTTACAGCCGGGACAGGGGCAGTGGTGCAGGGGAAGGTGCAGGGAGTGGTTTTACACCATGTGAGAACAATGTCATTTGTTTTGCTGGGCACACTCACACCCTCCAGCAGGAACTCTCCAGCTGGAGAAGCCAAGCTGAGCACGGACCATCCTCCACAAGGGGCTGTGCAAGGCCCCTTGCAAGGTGCATCCTGCACAAAGCTACAGCAGGAATGTGGGATCCTGCCTGCCCAGGCCCTTCAGCAGCTTTCCACCAACGCAGCTGTGGGTGTCAAAGACACTGACTCAACATACTGTAATTTAAAACAAAACTCATCTCTTCAGTTAAAAAAATCATCCTGAAGATTTACTTTCCCTCTCCTCCTGAAAAAAATCAGAGATTACCAGGCCTTTGGCTAAGAAGTGCTTTGCTGGAGGGATGGAAACCTTGACAGTGGTCACACTTAAGGAGTAACAGATGTTCCTTTCCACTAGAAGTCCTTCCTGCCCAGCTGAGCTCCAGTGTGTGTAGGAGACTGAATGTGCCAGATGCTCTGGTGAGGAGCATCCTGGGGACACTTCCAGACCTACCAAAGCAGAGGGCAGCCAAGGAGGAGCGACGTGGCAAGCAGTGTGCTTGGCTGGACTGGAGGGTGACCTGGCCAGCAGCTCTGCCCACATCAACCACAGCTGGCCAGGGGTGGGAGCTCACCTTTTGTTCACAGCAGCTTGGGAGGGCCTGGGAAGTGACTGACCTGCCAAGAGAGACTTCATGCTGAACCAACCAAATGAATAAAGAGAGTGATTTTCCCCCAGCCAAGCAGAGCTGCTAATGAAACCACCTTTCTGCATGACACATTTAGCAGTGCTTCGAGGAAATCAGGGAGGCAGTAAATCCATTAGCCCAGAAAAGCCTCATCTGCCAGCCCTGACAGCACACTGTCAACGCTCAAGATTTTCATCTGTAGAATAGCTTTAGAGCCACAAATTCACAGATACCTGGAGTGTTTCAAAAGCAGATCCAGTGAAATGGGATGGAAATTCATCCATGCAGCTGTGCCATGTGTTACAGGAACACAGGCCCTGCTCCAAGAAGCTAAAACTCCCTGGACTGACACAGATTGTGCCACCATGGAGAAGCATCGCAGGATGGCCTGCATGCTGTTTTGTTTAAAAATTCCTCCTCTGTTACCGAGGGTGTATCAAACACCAGCATGTGCTAGGACTGGACTAATGTGTGCTCCCAGACTAATGCATGCACCCCGAGGCTGTTGGCCTGCTGCCATGAGGGCACACTGCTGGCTCATGTCCACCTTGGTGTCCACCAAGAGGCTTTCTGCAAAGGTGCCTTCCAGCTGGTTGGCACAGCATGTTATCCCTCCCCAAGGGCAGGACTTTGCCCTTCTTTTTTGGAACTTCAGGAGATCCCTGTTAGCTCATTCCTTCAGGCTAGTGAGGCCCTTCCTCACAGCAGCACAACCACCTGGTGCATCAGCCACTCCTCCTGGTTTGGGGTTATCTACAAAACCGCCCCTTCGACCAGGTCCTTAATGCAGATGGAGAAGTGACTGGCTTCCAGCTGGATTTTGTGTCTCCAGTCGCAATCCATGGAGCACGGCAGTTCAGCCAGTTTTTGCCTCAGCTCACCATCCACATCTTGGGCTTGTACTTCACCAGTTTGCCTAGGAGGATGTTATGGGGGAGTGTTGAAATAAAGTCAATAAACACCCACTGCTCTCTCTTCATTTACTGAGCTTGTTGTTGGAGATTTACACACATCAAGACTGTGACATGATAGGGTGTAATAAATAAATCCAACATTTTCCCAAGCTGTCTACTCATCAAAACCCAAACATAAGTAGTAAGGTGTGTTTGGAGTTATTTAGAGCAAGCAACATCGTATATCTGTGGGTTGTTTGTGTTTCTGTTTCAGGATGAAAATACAGAGATAAGAATACCCATATATCATCAGACAGACAGAATCTGGTTCCCTCACCTGTATTTCCAGATGCTGCCTCAAACCAAACAACTGATGCAGTAGATAGATACTGTGCAGGCTCATTTTAATCAGCATTCACCTGCATTCAGTTTACAGCAGAAACACTGGCACTGTGTCAAGTTACATCACACCATTTTGGCAGCATCTGAATGCCTCCCACTAATGCATCAGACTTTCTCTCTTGGCCTTCCTTTTTATGGGGTTAGAAGAACATCTTGTTCAGAAGATTTGTATAGTGTATACAAAAATCATACAAACAGGTTGATGCTTCTTTGTTAAGGTCTTGGGCTCTTGGCTTCTTGCCTGAGCTTCATCCCAAGAGAACAATTCACTCCACATTAAAGAAGCCTTGATCTGAGTCTCACCGATGGACAGGGCTGCTGTAAGCAGACTGACCTACTCCAACCAGAGGAAGGAGGTCATCTTGGAGAACCCTTGCTATACTGACAGCCCCCACAATCTTTATCCCACTGTGAGAGCCACACACGAGCAGCTCCTGGCAACAAAGAAGAGTAGTCTGAGCTCTCTGCCCTGATGTGCATCACAAAATGCTAAACACAGCTCACATGGCCTCCAGCCATGCCCCCCAGGCACACCCTCTCTGCACACCCCAAAGGCAGGAGCTCAGGCAGAGCACAAACCACGGTCTTTTTCTTCTTCAGCCCCAAAATTCAGCCAATTCTTTACCCATCTGCAGGCCCACCCATCCACAACCAACCCCCTTGGACCACAACATCCCAATCTGGGCACACATTTCAGCTGGACAAGATCACCCCCATGGCTGAGTAGCCCCACTGCATCCTAAGGCAGGAAATATCCAGTTTTCCATCCAGACACAGGCTTTAAGACTGGGGCAACCATACTTTTACAGCTAACAAAATCCTTGCTTTACAGCAGTCAAAATACCTCATATAAACTTTTCTCCATGTTGTGAGTGGGAAGAGAGCTGAAAAATAGCAAATCAGAATAGTTTACTCAGGGAAACAAAGAAATTGTATTTGCTAGCACAAAGTCATTTTGACAGAGATCTTCTGTTTGTCTTTCCTGGTTTAACCCAGCCTGCCAGATCTAGGGCCTCGTTTCCTTGAAGTCAGTGGGAGATTTTCATCAATATAGTGAGGATTTGGTTCTCAGATGGAAATAACACAGATTATGTATACAATCAGTCAGAAAATGTAATTTAAGAAGCATTTTTTCAAGTTGAAAATTGCATTTCAAACACAGACATTAACATCATGAGGGCCTTGGAGGGCTTGGACAGCTCCAGCCAACAGGCAGAGCATAAGAGGTCCTGTGGAAACAGGGACAGTAAATTCCCCAAGATGAGTTTATTTGTTGGCAAAGGCAGCACAATTCCCTTCTGATTTATTACTACATTGAAAAAGACATTCAACAGCTTCCCAGCATTAAGACATTTTCACCCCTAAGTCCAAAAAGGGCTTAGAGCTACTTATGCCCAGTTACTGTACATTTCCACAACAGTGTGGAGCCTTGGCAGGCTTCTCAACCAGCTGGTGAGCCTCAAATCCACCAGAATGTGAGGAATAAAATATTTTTCCTCCCAAATTTCTGAGCAGCTGTTTCTCAGGAAAGACACTGGCCAGCTTTCAATGAATCTGCAAAGCTGCTGGGCAGGAAGTAGACAATCACTTTAACATTGCTCACAAAGCCAGGGGTGTCTTCACTTCTCTAACGTAATTTTAGGAGGGATTATTCCTTATCACAGAGAATATGTTTTGAGTTAAGATAAGCAGGCTTTCTAGAAATGCAAAAGAAATGTCTGCGGAACTGTTTGTTCTCTTCATGTCGTAGTCCCCTCTGTATCTTTGCAATAAATTCACTTTGGGAAACATCAAGGTTATTTCACAGACCCATAAACCTTCCAAACAAGGAACACACAGAGCTGCTGAGATCCATGTGCTACTCTGTCCTCTTCCTTCTCCCTGCCCTTGATTACACAGCTCCAGCCCTTCCTTGCACTCACAGTGGTGTCCACCATGGGCTGATGATGAGCCACATCAGTGCTCATTCAGGGGAAGATATATGCAGCAACAAAAGGATGTGGTTTTTGTTTGGTGGGTGTTTTTCCCCCATTAGGCTGGCCAGATGAATCAGCTCAGAGGGTGGTCTGACTGTCAGAGCCAGCACAGCAACCAGCAGAAGTGCCTGGCCAGGGAAGAGCAGGTACTGCAGCTCCCCTTTCCAGTGCTTAACAAGTGCTTAGCAACTCAGCTCCTCCACTGTGATGACCCACTTAGAAACCTCACTCACTTCAACCTGCCCTTCAGGCTCTCACTGGACTGGAAACTGTCAAGGTCAGACTTTCCCATCACTTTTTATCTCATTACTCTCCCTACCTCTGGCATCTCTTAATTCAAAACCACCCGCACACTCAGTTCATGTGACAACTCTATCCACTAACATTTAACAGCTGACATTTTTCCCTAATTTGTTGATTCAGAGGCATGTTTTTATACACAGCAACACTCCAGAACATCAAACCTATTTCACGTGGGGAAAAGTCTCTCATGAAGCCCATTGCTTCCCACCAGAAGGTCTCTTCTAGAGTGATGTGCCTGATGGTCATCACTCAAGCACATCTTCAGTAAGTCCCAGTGCAGTGTCCTGATCACTGTCACAGTGTCCAAGGTCCCCAGAGCACGCACTTCTCACTAAACCCTCACATGCTGTGCCTTCCCCTTCACCCTCACTTACAAGCCAGAAAAGAAAGCAATCAAAACCCAACCAACCAATCATAAAAAAAATCCCCACAAAACCAACACACTCAGAAACCCCCCAAAACTTCCTCCTGGCTCTCAAACCAGCAGCAGGGATGCTTGGCTGGATTCTCAGGACCAGCAAAGTGCCTGACAGCCAGAGGCCAAAGAAGGGCTGCTCCTGCTGAGCCCAGGCAGCTTTTCCAGGAGGGAAAAGCTCTTTGGCAGGGTGCACTCCTGTGCTCCAATTCCCTCACACTGCCCAGAGCACACCCAGGACTATGGACTGCTGCTCCTTCTTCCTGAGGACAGTGACACCAACCAGAGCCCGCTCATGCCAAGGGGCAGGTTCTGCTGTTCCATGCTCACACAAGGAGCAGCTTCTGCTGTCCCATGCTCACACAAGGAGCAGGTTCTGCTGTCCCATGCTCACACAAGGAGCAGGTTCTGCTGTTCCATGCTCACACAAGGAGCAGGTTCTGCTGTCCCATGCTCACACAAGGAGCAGGTTCTGCTGTCCCATGCTCATACAAGGGGCAGGTTCTGCTGTTCCATGCTCACACAAGGAGCAGGTTCTGCTGTCCCATGCTCACACAAGGAGCAGGTTCTGCTGTTCCATGCTCATATAAGAAGCAGGTTCTGCTGTCCCATGCTCACACAAGGAGCAGGTTCTGCTGTTCCATGCTCATGCCAAGGGGCAGGTTCTGCTGTCCCATGCTCACACAAGGAGCAGGTTCTGCTGTTCCATGCTCATGCCAAGGGGCAGGTTCTGCTGTCCCATGCTCACACAAGGAGCAGGTTCTGCTGTTCCATGCTCATACAAGGAGCAGGTTCTGCTGCTCCCTGCACAGCTGCCAGGCTGATGATGGCTCCTTGTCAGGGACAAGCTCCAAGCTCAGCTGCTGCTGCTGCTGAGCCCTGTCACAACAGAACACCAAGAACAGGACCCTGCCAGGTGCTTCAGCTGCCTGCCCTCCTCCAGGAGCTTTCCTTCTGCTCTGCATCCCTTCCCCACCACATGCTGTGTCTCACAGGATCACAGCCATGCCATAGGAAGGCCAGGAGGGTCTTTGGGCAGTTTTGCAATGCTGCCAGTGTCCAACACTTCTGGAGTCCCGTGCCCTGGGCACAGGGGACACCCCTCTCTCCTTGTGCCAGGTACAGCCCCTTCCAGCTACAGCTCAGCTGGGGGGTTAGGGCCCTACCTGGGCAGGACCTTTGCAAGGCTGCCAGGCCACTGTGGCCCAGCCTGGAGGGACAGACAGGTAACCTGCACTTCAGAAGGTTCAGACAGATGAAAAAAAAGGGGTAAGTTTTACCCTGAACAACCACTATGAGGTACATGTGCATCCCAGGCTCTTACTGTTTGCCACCTCCTACAGATCTTCCACCTTCAGACCCCAAATGAGTTTCAGGTCAGTGGAAAGCTTATTTACTTCTGCTGGGCTTGGATCAGGCCCCTCCTAGGTTAAAAAACCCAACAGCTAATGGACATGCAACATACATGGAGGTTCCACTCCTATTAGCAGGTCTTTCTGAGACAACACAATTTTCCACCCATGCATTAAGCCAGTCCAATACTGACATCAGCTCATTTCCATTGATCCTGATTACATAATAGTGACTTAATTCTCCACAGAATTGAATTTTCCATATGTTTGGAACTTTTGCAGTTGCTACATGACTTTCTTGTTCCCTGCTGAATTTATCATTTATTATGTCTTTGTCCTATGCTTAAAAAGTATGGTGCTTGCTGCAAGCAGAAATTTCAACAGGTTTTTTGTTTGTTTGTTTCCTGATACGTTTATCACATCAATTTCCTTCCATCTGAGAGACCTCCGAGGACCACACTGCAGTATGGACACTTTGAGGATTGCCACCAATTCAGGAGTGAAGTTACATTCTGTTACAACATACATTAAGAGCAGCTAATAACCATTATGGCACCTCAGTCTTTAGGTACATTTCCTGCTATTTATAATTCATAAACATCAATTTTATGAGATCTGAATGTTGTCCAAAAATCCCAGCTGATTGTAAAGGTTATAGTTTTATGGCTGTGCATGAAAATTCTCACCGCATGTCCCACCCAACAGAGAGGGATCTCTGTAAAACTATCATGTAGCTTCACTCAGAAAATACTCAGTAACACCCCTGGTTCAGTGCCTTGGGCCATTTCCTGGAGATCTGGAGCCCACATTTCCAGTCTCTTTGAGAACATACACATTTACAGTGCTATTCTCAAGAAAATGTTTCTCCTTTAACACTCGTCTGATGCCACTGGGTAAAGCCATTAATTTTCTCAATCCTCTTTTATAGCAAAGGCAGTTCTGTGCACTCAAGACAGGAGTAAACTGGAGCATGGGAGCATCAAAAACCCATTTAAAACTATTCTGTTGGAAAGACCGGGATTCAGGGGAAAGATATAATCTAAAAGAAGGATCCCTGGTCTTTTCTGTGGCAGGAGAGCCGCTGCCCACAATAAGACTATTAAAAACTAAAATGAACCATCTGCTCCTTCATAGAAAGGAACTCCTTCCGCCTCTGCAGGTTTTTGAAAATGGGTGTTAGTTCCTGGAAATGCATCAGCAAAACAAATCATCATAATGGTATGTGCAAAAGGAAGTTGGAGGGAAGAGAAGGATGTGATGACATCTGGCAGCTCTCAGCCCTCTCACTGGCAGGATGGACAGCAGGTGCCATCCCCCTCCCACACAGTCCAGGATGAATGCACCTGTGACCCTGCTCCTTTCTCCTCCAGGAAGGGACAGAATCCTCCAGCCCTGTTCCACACCTGCCAGAGGTCAGTCCCTCAGCTGCACACCCTGCCAGAGGCTGCTGGGGCTGCCCTGGATGCATCTCCAGGAGCTGCAGCAAGCAGAGCCCTCCTGCCATGGGCAGTCCCTGGTGCCTGCCTGAAGCTCAGCCAGTGCCTGGCCAGCACCTTGCTGCCCTCCAGCCACACTCCCAACACCTCCTGTTTGCAAGCCTGGAGCTTCTGACCCCTCTGCAAGCACAACCTGTGCTCTCACACTCACACCAGCCTGACAAATTGCATGGTGATATCGCAGTGGGACAGCCACTGCCTGCTGAGTGCAGGCTGGCAGTGACCCAGGGCCAGGACAGCTCTGGTTTGGTGACAGCATGGAATGTGGGTAGCTGCATCTTCAGCACATCCTCTGATACAGACACACTGTCTCCAGCTCTCACAGCACAGCTCTGGCTGTTCTTTGGCAGCAGTGGAAATGGCTTTTTGTTTGCCATGCCAAGCAAGGAAATTATCTGACTCTTCCATTATATACATCCAATCCGAGTAATCTGATGCCCTTATACATCACACCCATAAAAGTAACAGGACCTTCCAGACCAGGGAATAATCCTTAGAAGAACTGAGGCAGGTCACCTCACTGGGAGTATTTTGCATTTAGATGGGGAGAACACCAGAAGATGCACACTCTCCAGACCATGGGATAAACTAGATGACCTAAAGGATCTTTTCCCTCTCTAGGAGGAGGTGTATCCCCTCCAAACCTGCACAGCTTGGGCCACCTAATCAGACTCCTATTTTGTAACTAATTCTGTGACCAGGGCTACAAGACAGACCAGGTAAGTCCTGCTGCCAGGCATCACTGAAGGACCTGCACATCTTCAGCATCCCAAGTGAACCCACTTGACAGAGCTTTGCTGCCCAGCAGACTGGTTCCCTGCCCCAGCACCCTGCTCCTGCTCCCATCACTGCCCAGACTGTCAAGCCAAGCCAGCAGAATAATAACCTTGTGAAAAGTCAAGAGCTGTCTGCTGGTGAGAAGGAGAACTAGAGATGGTGCAGGTCAGGAGGTGGGATGAGACTGAGAAATAAACTCCTCAGCCACAGCAGAAACAAACTGTCGGTAGCAGGATACTTCACAAGGCAACTGTGCCAAAGAAGCCCCCATCACCTCCTGCATGCAGCCATCAAAAAGAACCAAGAAACATCCTTCAGGTAGAGACCTGTTTTTTCTCAGCCTACACAGGACAGCAGCACAGAACAAAATGAAGGTCAGGGGCTGATGAAGGTCAGGATGTAGAATAAAGCTGCAGAAATAACGAGCACCAGTGATGTTCTCCTTTCACACTAGGGCCTGCCAGCAGCCTGTTGTGTGGAGCCAGATGTGTTTCACCACATCCCCAGGACACTGGCCACGCCACGCGGCTCTCGCTCCACGCGTGTGTGTGCGGCAGGCGCAGAGACCCAGCCGTGCTCCAGCTGTGTTTGTTTGGCCAGCTGCAGTGCCACAAAACACAGCTGCATTGATCAGGCCCGGTCACCTGGCTGCAGATGAAAGCAGCTCAGTAGCAGGAATCTGGCCATCCCTGCTCTGTGCAGCCAGAGCCAGCCCAGTGACCGAGCGGGGTCTGAGCACGGCCGCCCTCTGATCCAGAGCGCTGTGGAAGGTGACAAAGGGGATGATGCATCGAGGCAGGGTGAAGAGCGGGCAGCAGAGATGGATTATGGAGCCTGACTTGAAGCCAGGAGATTCCAGTTTTCATCTTGGCCCCACCTCTGGCTTGAGCTGCGCTGCAGGAAGTCTTTCCCCTTCCTGCTCTGTCCACATTGCTCATTATTCCTATCTCAATAGGAATGATCCGACCCCACCCCCAGTCCTTTCTGACTTGAGGAAAACTCTTGGCAACCAATGTCAGAAATGTTTTTTTTTCTCTCTTCAGAAAAGCCTCCACACTTCATTTCAGATGTTTATGGTTTTCATTTTCACATAAATACATGCTGTGACTGACGTGTCAGAGCCCTCATAGCCTAAATCTTCAGGTTTTATTTCTAAACGCACTATAAAGAATTGTTCCCTGCTACTGACTGAGTCATCTCCTCTAGATCAAAGCCTGTCCTGCTCAAACTGAAACAAAACAGTTTGGTATTTGACTCTTTCATCTAGAAGCCAGTTCTGTCTGTGCTAAGCAGCAACTCCCTTTCCATATTCAAAACGGAGAGCCTTTTCCTTCCTTCTGTCAGTATGATGGCAGAGCAGGCCTGCACATTTGTGAATAACCAACAAAAAGCAACTGCATGAATAAGGAAAGGCAATCATACAGTCAACGGGTGAAAGAAAAATCTGAAATTCCATCCCAGAATCTGGGATAAGCAAGCATTCCCTGGAGCACCATTTCACCAGCAGCTGGAAAGGCTTCAGCCTGGAGGATCAGGGAAGGTGAAGATGTCCTTGCTGAAGTGTCCACAGATGATTTGGCTGTGTTTTCATAATGCATGTCTCCAGTGTGGTAAAATCTCCTCATCTTTCATGGTCCAAATAACTAATACAGTCCAGACCCTGGTCTGGAGCAAGGGTCAGCCACGTCACTGCTATTGGCACAGGGAACTCTGAGCATGTCTGCTTGGCTAAGGAATTGCCAGCTCTACATCCCTCCTCTATCACAAATCAGCTTTAATTATATTCAATTCAAGGGCACCTTTATCAATTGCACCAGAAATACAGTTAAGAAATGCATCAATAAAATTTGGTAAAACTTGCAGTCAACCCAGTGTAAATCTTAGATCCTTGTGGTCAGCCCACTGACTATGCTGGAATTACACCAGGAATTAATTTGGCCCTTCCCATCTCATCTAAATGTGGGCCAACAGACATGCATGTTTATCAGGAAAAACAAGAACATATGCTGGAAACAGAGCATCTCCAACAAAAAACTCGATCCAGCATGAGAACAAAAGCAAACTGCAAAGATTTTGTGGCTAATCAGGAGTGTCAGTGTGAGATTGTCTGATCAGGGTTAAATGTTTGAAGAATACCTTAAAGGAAGCATTGGAGCATCACCCGGACCTACACATTTCTTGATGGAGACACGGAGCAGCCAGAGGTGTAGGAATGGTACCCAACAGTCCAAGGCTCTTATCCTGGTTTTGGGGCAATGCCAGTTCCAAAGGGACAGCCAACAGTGTTAACTGCATGGATGGTCCATTTTATCCCCTGCACAGCACTAATAGGACACCCTATTTATGATCTTCAATCCCTCTCACACAAGTTCTGTTCTCTGTGCTCAACCCCCATCTCTGCTCCTGGCAGTCCCCATGGCTCTGGAATTCCTGTGGGAGCTGTAAGTGACCATCACAAGAATGAAAGACTGACCATAGCTGAAATGATATCAGCAGCAAATGAAAAAAAAACCCCAGCATATAAGCCTAGGGGATGCCATTATTTAGGCCAAAGAATTGAAGGAAGGCTGACGTAGCCAATCCAAAGAAACACGAATGTGAAATCCTGTGCTGTTTAACACAGATTTCCAGCCAGTCAAGCCTTGCCTCTGGGTGCTGCCCCTGCAATTCAGGCCATGCTCTGGCTGGGCTGGACTCAGCACGGGTCGAATGTCTGGATGGACCAGACCTCCCTTCTACAGCACTCCAGGTTTTTCAACCTCAGCATTGCCCAAAGCTTGCTGCCTTTATTTCTAAGTAGTGCAATAAAACTGTCACTGCTCTTTTGGTTTAAGAGCTGCAGTGAAATATCAGAATTAAAAATAAATCATTCTGTTTCGGGGAATGCTGAGCCTCCTGGGTCTAGAAAGCATTTGTTTCTCTTCTCAGCCAGACGTGGGAATTCAGCCTTTAGGATAAAGTATGGGAATTTTGATTGCCATTTCACTTCCCCCCCTCTGCCAACTCCCACTTCAGTTTCCAGAAATAGATCTCTTCTACACTCAGAGAGCATCTGTTTGAACAACCTGACAGGAAAACTACACTCACTGAAGTTAACTAGTGCAGGATGCCAACAGGCACAGGTTTCAAGCAGCTGCATCCTCGCCCAGGTCTGCTCTGCTTCACACACTGCCAGTTTACACTGGCTCAGCAGAGACCAGTGTAACCCAGATAAACAGAGCCCATCAGTATTTTGGCATATACAGGTGATTAAAGCAAGAGCCCACTGAGCTGAAAGTGGGACAAGCTACCACAATCCAAGTGCTCAGATGACAGACCTCATCAACAGTGTCTCCAGAGCTGTGGATCACAATCAGAGACAGAATTACAGCTCAGTATTCCAGAAATCAAGAGTACATGTTGGCATAATTAATACACTTCATGACTGATTTACTGGTGAATTTTCCTAGACCTTGGAGTTCACACAGACTCAAACATAAGCCAAACCACACTTGGAGCACTGATAATTTTCTGACACACTTTAATCAGTTACAGGGTCTGTACAGAACTGCGTTAGGGCAGCCAGCACCAAACAAGTCAAGAATTCTTTTCAACACCTGGAAGACAACCTAGTTTCCAAGAAGGATCATCTCGTGAGGGGGACAATTTCAAAGCTCTAGCTACAGCAAATTAAACTGATGTGGCATGTATGCAATTAGATAATATCATCAGCTAGCACTGCTCATTAAGAGAAAGGCGAGAGACACTGTGCATGGATCTGTGTGTGGATCCTGTAACATGCCTAGAAGAGAGGAAATGGAATAAAGTTGAAGCAGTAATGAAAATCTGTGTTTATATAAAATAATACCGTGCCTAACTCAAGAGTAAATCATTTACAAGTGTTGCTTTGCTAAACAGTTTGGTAGCTGACTTCTGTTGAAACAAGGCAGGCCCTTGCTAGCAGAAAGTGATTATATTATTAACTCCTCAGTGTTATGATTACTTAGGTTATAGACAAAATCCAGTAACACTTGATTAGGACCATCATGAGAGGTTTAGTCCTCATGTCTTCCTACAGCTTTCTCACAGCCTGGCTGAAGGAGGGATCACTGGATGAGTGGGTGGGTGAAGGGTGAAGAAGCTGCCCTGCAGACATGACTGATTTATTCCAGAGGTCACTGGCTTTTAGGTCACTGTGACCCTGCACAGGCTGAGCATCACCAACAGCCACATTCAGCTCTGACACTGCTGCTCAGAGGAGCAAGACACGAGTTAGTGTGGAGCACAAATACTGGCATGAGAGAAAACCAAAACCACCCAAAACCGCCAGACACTCATTTCACTGGGGACTGCACAGCTCTGGGGCACTTGTGACCATCTTCCAACGAGACAGATGAGGTTGCTGAACTCCAAAAGCACCTGCAGGCCCAGCACTGGCTACACCTAGAGCCCCAGGCACCAAGTGCAACGTGCCCCAGATGAGGCAAACAGCCCACATGGACTGAAGAAATCCAGGAGAAAAAGCACGTAGCCACCGTGCTGCCCAGCAGATTCCAGACCCTGCAGCAGTGGATGGTGAAGCCAGAGCCACCCTGCCCAGTGTGTCCCCAGCTGTCTGTGGCCTCAGGCTTGGGGAGGAGAGCTCCTGACCACAGGAAGCAGCCAGGCTTGCCTGCCTTTGCCTGGCACCTCCACTCAGATCTAGCTTGTACAACTCCACACACAGCTCATCTCTTAGCAAAAAGAGCTGCCTTCACCCCTGTGCATGTGTCCTGAATTCCCAACTGGGACCAAAACCCTGGCTGTGGCTGGGTGATGTGAATGCACATCCCACCCCTCTGCCCAGGTAACCACAGCAAGGTTCTCTTCTTTTTTATCACATTTCAGCAGCTACCAAGATCAGGCAATCCTTTTGCAGATGTGGAACTGTGCACTCCAATGCCTGATTCTGCATTCCCCAGAGCCATGGAGAAGTCTGAAAAGCATGACAATAAAAAGAGCAGACGTTCCCACCATTCACGACTACGTGGCACATTTTTAGAGACTGCAGTAGAACACAAAAGATCCTTGAAGATGCTGGATTTATCCAAAGGAGACAGGACGTGCTCCCCAGCCAAGCAGCCTGGATGAAGCTGCTGTTGGGATGGATGGAGCAGACAGTCTCCAGCTGTCACAAGCCACTGCACGAGTCTGGGCTTGCCACATCTCCACTTTAAAAGTCAGCCCAATTTCCAGACTTGTGATATTTTGCTACCACAAGTGTTGTCCCCCTAACTGCTGCAGTCATGTACCTGTTACCAGCAGGCACCACAAAGTGTCCCCACATTCTCCTGATTTCAGCTCATTCACAGCAGGACCATCAGGAGTCAGAGCTGTCTGGCACTGGGACTGTCTGAACAAATCCATGGGTTTCTTCCAGAGATGACAAACTGACAGTGCTACTGGAAGGCTGTGGGGCTGCAGCTGGCTTGGTTGCATTCCTCAGCAGAAGAAAGCCCCAAATTTCAAACACACTTTTCAGCAAAAGCCACTTGTGACATGGTGTAACCTTGTGCAACTCAGGCTCTCTGCGAGCCAGCTCTTTCTTCCCAGCCCTAATAGTTGTCATACTTTTCAGTGACAAATAGCAATGATGAGATCTGCAGAGTGACTTTGGATCAGAGATCTCTTTGCAGATACCTTATCTCATCTCACAGGAGCTGCACACATGCTTCCCCTCACCACCTGCCTGGGCTGGCTGCCTCACAACACACACAGGCTGCAGGACAGAGATCCCCTCCCTGCTGCACACCAAGACTTGCTCCCCATCTCAGTCCAGGAGGGAAGGGCTCGAGACACAACTTGAGCACAAACTGTAAGAATCTCCTGGCTCAGACCCACCTCTTCCAAAGCACTGCTGCCAAAGTGTTATGCAAACTTCTTCAAAAAGCATCCCAACTGCCTAGCTGCCCACCTCTACACCCCAAACTCAGTGCCAGCTCTCAAAAGCCTCATTAATTATTAGCAAGATCAGGAATCCAAAGGTTTTTTTTAAAGATTCAGTCTCCTACAACACAAAAGGAAGTAAAAATATACCACGTGCATCACACCAGTGCTGCGGGTAGCTACTGCTCCTGGTTATCTCTGGAGGAGATTCCTGCACTCAGAAATAAGAAGCCCACAGGCTAAACTGCCAGCTAAGACTTGTGAATCCCTATTTCCCAGGCTTCTTCTAAGCTTTGTGCTATACTTTTATCCTAAGCAGATCCAAAGGGTAAAAAAGAAAAAAAAAAAAAGAAAAGAAAAAAAATCAGGAAATCTTTATGCAAAACAGAGCACAGTCCACCCAAGGAGGGGAAAAACTTTTATTAAATTGCAAGTGGCCAAGTCTGTATGTTATGTGGGAGTTTCAGCCTGATCCCATAATTCTGAGATATTTACTTCCAGACAGAGCTGCTTACAACCAAAGACAACACTGCCATGCCCCAAACCATCCTCAGGCTTGCTTTCTATGGAATTTTGCCCATGAAGAAAGCAATAGGCCAGTGGAGGGGAGGAGGGGGGAGATGTATTTTAATAAACCCCAGCACTTACCCTTTGAACTTCAGACCAACCCAGCACATCTCCCAGGTATCCCCAGCACAGGCCCTCTGGGGGGGGACACCACCCCTCCTGTGGCTCTCACCTCCTCAAGGGCTGCTCTCCCAGCCTGGCCCAGCAGCCCCAAGCCAAACCCCTGTGGGTGGCTGCAGCCCTGGCTGTTCCCTGCTCCATCCGTGGCTGGAGAGAGGAGCTGGGTCTGGAGGGAAGGCTCAGCCCTGCAGAGGGGTGCGGGCGGGCACAGCGCCAGCTCCGCTCAGCTCCACCAAGGGCTCGGCTCCTCTGGCCACCCTTAGCAACTCCTGTTTATTTTGGAGGCTTTTCCCTCCTAAAGCTCTGCTCCCTGCATTCAAGTAAATTTAGTAATTTTATTTAAAAAAAAAAATAAGAACTTCAGGTACCAGGAGGTTGGTGGCTTCCTAGCGAACACTTCTAAACAGGTTTTTCTTTTGTAAACTTCCACAGTCATTTCTCCAGTTCAGGTTTTTAGCCATGCACCGTGGCACACAGCAAGAAGTTCCCAAATTTAACCCCTTTCTTCACAGTGCAGCATAGCTCTTACAGTGGAAATGCCTTCTCTCAGCTACTGCCAGGGAATTGGCCAGCTCACTGACACTTCTTCCCAATCCACCACCTACCCAGCAGCTCTAGCCCAGAAAGTGGCTCTATCAACACCTGCACCAGCAGTTCCTTGGAAC
This sequence comes from Eopsaltria australis, assembly GCA_034509425.1. Lineage (NCBI taxonomy): Eukaryota > Metazoa > Chordata > Aves > Passeriformes > Petroicidae > Eopsaltria > Eopsaltria australis. Next base: position 2,547,307 of record JAVTVJ010011652.1, on the reverse strand, counting down.
AAGGCCCTGTCAGACACATCTCTGAACCACACAGCTGTGCTGACAGGCTGCAGCACAGACCTGACCAGTCTGTCTTGTCTGTTGACCCAAAAGAAAAGCACAAATGACTCAACTTCCAGGATGAAGTAAACAATAATATGCAGGTCATCAAACTGGCTGTGTGACTGCAGGATCCCAATGCACTTGTTGGGTCTGGAACTGTGCTTCAGCCAGACAGCTTCACAGAGGAACACCTATGCCCTGGGTGCACATGCTCTGCATCCCCTTTGATGTCAGGTGCACCTCCTATTTTTGGTTCCCCAAGATGTCCCCTATAGCTCTGGGCTCTCTGGTTGCCATTGCCTGAAGATGCACTTCCCTGCATTACATGAATCCTGCCTTTCCAGAGAGTACAGCAAATTAGAGTTTACAAAGAATTCTGAAGAGAACAGCATTCCTAATTTCCCTTGATCTAGGGAGGATGGTTGCAAGGACAGCACTGGCCACTGGTGAATGAGGTTGGTATTCAGGTCCTGAATTTGCCATGAAATCTTCAGGGATTCAGTCAAGTCACTAAATCCTTCATATGTGCTGTATGTTGAGATGGGGACATTGATGAGCAAGTATGCAGCTGAGCAGGAGTCCAGAATTCAGATTTTGAAGCCTGTGTTGCTGTGCCTGCACAGCCTGGGTGCCAGGAGCTGTCCTCAGATCCCTGCTTGCCCCCAGCCCAGCTGACAGAGCCAGCCATGCTCAGGCATAAAGCAGTACAGGCATTTTTGCATAGACACTCCCTGTGTTCCTGGCTGTGGGCGTTCAATGAAAGCCATCAGTGAAACCCAGGAACAATAAACTCATTCAGGCAGTGTCTCCAGTCCCCAGCCGGGCACACAGAGCTGGCTGAGAGGAGAGGTGAAGGTGTGGGGAGGAAGGGGAACGAGACTTATTGACACACACAGAGGTGAAGGAAGGGCTCATGCACTGTCTGGAGCATTCCAAAAGCCCAAAGGCTCAGAGCTTCTGAGCTAGCTTTTATCCTCTCTTTTTTTTCTTCTTCTTCTAGGAGGAAAGCTTCTCTCCTGGCTTTAGGAGCAGGGCTCTTGGCAATTTTGGCAGTGACACAGCTGGGGCACAGACCTCAGAGGAGCAGGGCTGCAGGGGTACTGCTCCCCTGCCCTTCAGTGCATGGATCCCTGCCCCTCGCTCTCAGGAGTTGGAGCCAGCCCCAGTGATTGTTTTGGGGGTAGCAAAAGGAGCACCCCAAACCTGGCAGCTACACACACACCTCCCAAGGGCCACCACTGCTGATGAAATGGGGCTGAAGCCAACATCCCTACAGCCCATCTGAATGAGCCTGTCCTGGTGTGGAGAGCACTGCAGAGCCTTGTGTGCGCTTAATACAGCTCAGAGCATCCTCATGTGCCCTGCTCAAACAAGAAATGCAGCTGTGCTGGAAGAGACAGAAGTACTGTAGTGGCACAGGTGACAGAGTGGGATGGCTTGGAAGGGTGGGCATGGCAGATGTTTGAGACAGGCTGTGGTTTCAGTCGCAGAAAAAAGGATTCATGTCCTCAATCCCTGCACAGTAAATAACTCTGCACTCCTGCTGCCTATTCCCCAACAGAGCCCATTCCGTTTTCCAAAAGCAACCAGGGTCCCTCTCACATAAATGAGAGTTACTGTGAATGTTATGAGGTTATGCATGACACTGATTTTCATCTGCATTTAAAAGAAGGCTCAGCCCAGCTGCTGAAAGTTGTACTGGATTTGGCACAGAGCAGTGCATTGCCCTGCTTGCTCCAGTTGCCACACCAAGACAGTGAGTTAAACACAACAGCTGTGTGGACAATCAGCTGAGGAGAAATCACATATTTCTGCATAGAGCCCAAATCTTGTTCATCTGAATAAATCCATTTCCAACTCTGATTAAGAACAGTTTATGAAACATCTCAGGTTGTTACCAGGGCTCATGTCTTTCACTTACGTCTCCACTTTGCAGTCTAACCCCAAGCATATCCCTTTGTATGTGCAAGAACATGTGGAACAGACCATGTGCCCCAATCCTAAACAGACCCCCCCCCTTTCCCCTCACAGCTAAAACCATGATAACTTAGCAAGCAAACACTTCTTTCTACCAAGTCACCATTTTACAACTTATCAACACTAACCTGTTGGCTTCTGTTAAGAAGACAACCTCTCCTCCATGGGCAAACAATGTTCATCTCCTTGGGGGAGCACTGCAAACACTTCCAAGGACCCTCTGATAAGAAATGTGAAGCTTTAATCTTTGCTCAACAGAGATAGTAAAACATGAATGCCAAACACTTCTCTTTGAAGAACTGGACTGGAAGTTGCTCTGATTTCCATTACAGACCTCTACACATTAAAAATACAGTAATAATCTTACAAATTTCTCCAGGCTCACATCACTTGATATTTTAGACTATGAGCATAGGGCTGCATCAGCAGTGACTGCAGTGACAAAGACATCAGTCTGAGAGGATTTGACAGAGAGGGCAGGTAAATAAAGGTGTCACCAACACACCCCTCATCAGTAACAGCACACTCAGCACCTCCTCCCCTCCCAGGGTCTGCAGATGGTTGGTCAGGGACCAGCCAGCCATGGTAAAGTGGTAAGGAGTAGGAAATAAGCCATAATGCCCCTAGAACAGGGAGCACAAGTTGGGACAGTTGCCATATTCAAAGACAAAACACATGGCAAGGGGGTGAGAGAGCACTCGCAGGAAATAGTGGAGGAGCAAGAGACCAGCAGCTCTGTCCTTGTCACTACACGGCTGTGGGCACAGTGACCACCCTCAGTCACACCTGCAGCTCTCTGCAGGTCTCCCTCTTGTCCCCCTGGGCTGCTGGGGCTGTTGCTCTTTATGCCTCACACACACATCCTAATCACAGGGAGAAGGTGCCTTTTTAAACAGCATCTTCACCAACAGCAGACATTCTTCAGGGAGGCCTGGCAGAAAAAAAACCCTTTAGTGCACATCAAGATTATCCTTCAGAGCTTCAGTAGCCTAAGAGGAGTCAAGAGTCAGTGTCCTCCTATGCAGCTGGCCTTGCAAACTCATCTGCAGTGGCTGGGAAAGGAAACCCATTCCCAGGAGAGTTTCACAATCTCTCCTTCACTTCCCACCATGTGAGTTCAACAGCCTGAGCTCTTCCCACTCCATCGGTGCCACCCTGCCAGCCCCAGCCCCAGCCTCCCACCCTACCAGGCCCTGCACACTCCACCCAACTGGATTCCTGTGGCTGCTTCTGCCATTGAAACAGGACAGACACCTCCTGCACGTGCCAGCTGAGAGTCTGGATTGATGCACATCCCTGCCCGTGTTTAAAGGAAAGAAACGCTGCTGTTTGTTGATGCTTGCAAACTTAATTTCGTAAGTAATAGGACAGATCTTGTAAGTAATAGGACAAATCTTCATTTTCCCAGAACACAAATTAATTGCTCAACAGCCCTCTTTGAGTCCATCCACCTCTGTCATTACAGGATTTCCCTGCACAAGCACTCTGCCTGGCTAGTGGCAGGGATGAAGGCTCCCCATAGCATGACATCAACAAACCATCCCCACCAGAACGGGCACATGTCCCCTGTGTTTATTAATAAAAACCCACTTGTCTGCCTTCTCTACCTGCTCCTCAAGGCTCCCAATTCCCACGTGTTCTCCTCCAGCCCAGCCTTTACCCCACACCTCACCAGCCCCAGGTGAGTCCGGTCACCCCCACACTGGGGACACCTCCCAGGCACTGTCCCAGCTGTGCCATCGCCGCAGGGCCGGCGGTGCCTCACCACCACCCCCGCTCCCACCCTCGTCAGCACCAACACAAAAAGCACTGGCAGGGCTCCGCGATCGGTTGTGCTCGCTATTTATTCACCACACATGTGCAGAACATCCCCGCTGCTCTGAGGCAGCAGTGTGCATATTTAAAAAGACAATATACAAAACATAGCTGAATCTTAATGAATCTAGTGCTTTGCTACTGGAACTGAATGGAATCGTGCAGACCCTGCCAGGATGAGAGAAAAAAAAACCCAACTACACAATATTTGACTTGTAATATAATCCTTAAGATCGCTTTTGCAGTGTGTTATTATTGTGCTTATCAGGCCTGTAAAGCATCAATTGTAAGGGATCAAAATGCAACAGGCAGCACAGAGCCAGCCCTGTCAGAATGCTAAAGTATTGCACAGGAAAAAAAACACACACTCCTGGCAAAAGTTAACTTCACACAATATGATATCTCACCATATGGAGTCCCCACCTAAGCAGGATTAGGAAATGAGCTATTAGCTCAAATGCATCTACTGAGGTCTAAGCAAACCTTCCTGGTTTGACAGTAATAAGCACAAATGGGGTCTGACAGAAATGTATTTGTTTAGTGCCAAGTCCACCACTTAAATGTTCGAGTTCCATGAGGAGGACAGCAGTTACAAGGAGAGTCACATTTCCTCTCAACAGGTAAAATTTACCGGACTTACTCCGTGCTGGATCCACCTCCTCCAGGGGAGGTTTCTACACATCAGCAGGAGCAGAAATCATAGAGTTCCCACACACATCCGAGCGCTCCGTGCCCGGGCACCTCATCCCACCTCCTCCCTCCTCAGCTGGCAAGGATAGCTTATGTCTGAGAAGTGCCCAAGAGTGCCCATAGCAGCACGGACCCGGGGTGTGCCAGTCTCGGTGTTCATGACCAAGCAGCATCACACAGGAAGCGCCAGAGCCATTGATTGCGGGGAAATAAATGGGCTGTGGGTGACAGCCAGCCCGGATGAGACCTGCCAGGGAGAAAGCCGGGAGCTGCTCACCTACCCTCTCCCTAACCACCAAAAGTATTTGCTTTCAGAAAACAGGACACTCAGTGTCGTGCCTGTTCAGCCTGGGAGGGCGGCAAGTCCGCGCAGACGGGGGGGTTTAGGACCAAAGACGGAGCGGGCAATGTCAGACAACTGAGCGGCTGCAGAAAACGCAACAAGACGCCGCTTTTAAGTGGCAAAAAAAGGTCCCGATCTCTGGATCGGGTAAAACAAGAATTTTTCCCACATCTCCCTCCTTCTCCTTCCCTTCCTACCCGGTGCCCGGGGCAGGGACGTAGGGACTTCCCATCCCCATGTGGGACCTGCCCGCGCTGCCCCGCACTTCCCACATCGCTCCTCCCGCCCGGTCCCACTCGAGGGCATCGCTTCCCCTCCATCCCCAGCCGACCCCGGCCCCACTGCGGCCACCGCTTCCCCTCCATCCCCGAACTGACCTCGGCCCCACTGCGGCCACCGCTTCCCCTCTATCCCCGAATTAACCCCGGCCCCACTCGCGGGGACCCCGATCCCTGGCCCCACTGGCGGAGATCGCTTCCCCCGGGATCCAGCTCCCGTCCCCACTGTCCGGACGCCTTCTCCTCCGCGGAGCGGGACCTCCGCCCTCACCGCCCGGTCCCACTCGCAGGACAGACAACCCCTCCCGGCCCCAGGAACCGGGCTCACGCCCCACTCGCGGGACCCCCTTCCCCGCAGCTGATCCCGGTCCCACTCTCGGGAAACATCCCCTCAGAGCTGCCCCGCATCCCACCGCCGCTTTCCCACGCGGGGGGACAGCATTTCACAGGGGCCGGTGTCAGCGGGTCTGTCACCCCCAAAGACCCCCGCCCCAACGCCGCCCCCGCAGCTCCCCAGAGCCCCCCCGGCGGTCCCCGAGCGAGGCAGCCGCGGGACACGGGCACGCGTGGCACCTCCCTCCCCTCACCTTTGTATTTCTCCATGGCGCTGAGCGGGGCCGCAGCCCGGCGACTCCCGAGGGCTCCGGGACACGACGCTGCCCGCAGCGGGCTCCGCTCCGCAGGCTCTGGATCCAGCAGCGCCGGCTCCCCCGGCCGGCCCGGGCCGCCCCGCCCGCCGCCCGCCCCGCCCCGGAGCCGCGCAGCTGCCCGGGATCGGCGCTGGGCTGGGAGCGGGACCTGCCTGTGCGATGGAGAGCTGGGAGCCCCGAGCGGATCCTCCCTGCGGGTGTGGGGCTCCTCGGGAGCTGCACCCCGGGAGAAGCTCCGGGCTGCGGCCGGGACAGGAGAGGAGGGCACCGGGTGCTGGGGTGGGCGGGGAGGCGGCTCTGGCGATCCTCGGGGGTGCCCCGTGTTTGGGATGGTGACCTCTGGCTGCAGTGGGGCTTTGGGCACGTTGTGAGAAAGGTCCTGGTTATCCCGGGAGAGCCAGGTGTGGTCCGGTGCCGTGAGCCCAGGTAGGAGCCTGCCTGAGTCCCACCTCCTCCCTGCTCTGGGCTGGCAGCCTGGAAAGTTGGGCTCTCCTTCCACTCCGGGGTAGCCGTATCCCGGAGCCACTGAATTTGCTCTCTTCTTCCCAGTGATTTCATTAAGGCTTCCTGATAGGACCTGGCTCCTGGACAGAGCCAATCTCACAGGAATGTGTCCCTCTCCTTGGGTTGCAGTGACATTTTTGCCTGATTTCTGCCGCGGCAGCCAGAATTATCGTGTGTGAAGTGCACAAATAGTAACACACGGAGAGCTGAGTGTCCAGTCTGACCTCAATACAAGGCACAGGTGACAATCTGTCCTCAGGATAAAGTTTTGGAGGCACTGCGGGGATTTAATGTTTATATCAATAACGAAAACATTGAAAGTAACAATAGGCAAAGTCTACAAGGGTTATAGGGGAAATTTTCATTAACATTGGTGTGGGGACAAGGGAGCCATACCTGCCTATTACAGGGCCTTTATAGCAAGAGGTGAGGCTGAGTGCCTGACCTGGGTGTGCAACTCCTGTGTTCCTGTGGAAAAATATGCAACCATTGCCTGGAAAATGAACTGCTCTCCTTGGTACCTGTTAGACAAAGCCAACGGAAGGCTCACAGAATCCACATTTCCCAATTTTTGGACCTGTCAGCCCACAAACCATGGTTCAAGGTAGCCTGGGAAATGTCACTGCTGTTTGTGTAGAAAAAGCCCCAAGCCTCCATCCCATGGACCTCCTTACATTTTCTGAAAATAGCCATGAGCAGATTCTCTGGGCTCACATGGAAAGCCAGCAGCCAGGCTGGAAGGGCACTGTCCTGACACTCCTTGGGTTCCTGTGTGCCCCTCCTGTCCCCACCCTCCCAGGCAGTGCTTGGCAGGGGTGACACCTCTCAGAGGGTCCCTGTGGGACCAGAAAGTGACCTGTGCCACACGGGAACTCTCCATACAAGAAGAAGGAAGGAAGCCACTCAAGGAAGCTGAGGCTGGAGCATCTCTCACCTCTTGCCAATGCATCCCCACCACATAAAGAGATAGGCAAGCTGAGTGCCTGAGCCATCAAATCCAGCAAGCAGAAAGCAGACTGCAACGACTGAAGAAAAACAAAAATATAAATAAATATGCCTGCCATGTAGGAACACTTCTCTTAGAGCTCTTCCCAGCTGCTTCTTGGCTATAGCTTTCAAAATCTAGCAGGGTAGGCCTTAGTCTTGCAAACCTTTGAGGTGTGCCTCTATCCTGAAGCAGGTGAGCAGGCATTCTGAACTGAGCAAGGCTAATTAAGGATAATACCAGTTACACAAACTAATTAAAGATGATTTGAAAGATCAAAACATCAGATACCTGTGATTCCTGTCTTCAGGACCCAGAGCCTTTACATTCCCTGCTTGTCCCTTCCTTCCCCTCCCATGATAAGGATGCTCTGGAATTCCAGGACTGCTGGTTAGGCCCATGGCAATTGCTGAACAAGTGTCAATGGGACAAATAGTAATGTCAGAGGAATACAAGTTCTTCCTGTTTGCCCCCTTCCTCTTGCAGTAGGAAGTACCTAAAATACTTTGGAGTATTCTTTTTCAAACAGTCTGTTGTTTTCTGGGGTTTAATAAAACTGGGAAATACTCAGATCCTGCTTACCAAGAGGAATTAATGTTCCCAGTGTTGGTGTTTAAATCTAGATGTTTGCCACTGTGCTCAGGCAGAGCTAATACTTGCAAACTGGTTTTCCTGGTGGAGCTTCTTGAAGCCAATAAAATAACAGCCATCTACCTGTACACCCATCTATTCCTTGCCTTTTTCCTTCTTATTATTAGTGATGCTTATTAATGATGATGATTACTATCATTAATGATGACTCAGGTATAAAAAGCCTGGAGGGCCAAACTCATCTTGCTTAATTCCTTTTTTAATGCAGCTGACATCCTATCCTTCAGTGCAGAGGTTCATACTGTAGTTTATATGTTTTATCCTTTTTCCCCTGCATATTCATGCTGTATTGACAGGCTGGCTGCTGGTGAAATGGGCACTTTTGGCTACAGTTTTTGTCTTCCATGCTGTGGCTTTCAACTGATGTCATTCTGCTTCTCTGGAATTACTGTCTTTAAGCTCTTTTGCTTCCTGTGAAAAAGAGCAGGAATCAAGAATAAATTTAGAAACAAACTCTAAACAAACTCTATGAGCAATTACAATGATTTGCTAATAGCATAATCCTGATCCTCTGTTTTCTCCACTGGCAATGCTAAACACTATTCTTTTTTCCCTAAGTACACTAAGCAGGTGTCCATTGTTTCATTAATATTGTTGGTTAATATTATCGAAGGTTACACCTACCTTTTGCATCAGCAAAGTCCTTAAAGTCTATGTTTGTCTAAATCTTTGCTATGATTTTCTTCTCTTTGCTATCATTTATTTTGCTTTTTCCCTGGTTTGAGAATGACTCGAAGTGTGGTGGAAGTTGTTGACCTCTCTGTGGTGAGAGCCAGAGGGAACCCTGCCATGGGAACTTGTGTGCAGGTGCCTTCCACTGACTTCAGGGGAGTTGTGCTTGGTGGAGACTGTCAGGAAGAACCACACCTGACCTGGAGAGTGCAGAGCTGCTCTCTGGGGTGTTTTCTCCCAGATATTGCTCATTCCAGTTGCAGCAGTCCCTAGTGGTCAGATCTTTTCCTTTCTTCAGGGAAAACATTCCATCTACCAGAACAAAAGGTAGAAATTTCCTCCACACCTGAAGTGTATCTGTTGTTTCATGAGACTTTTCTTTCTCTCTTCCCCATGCATTTATCAATGCTGTAAACACCTAGCTCAGGAGTTTACTCAGCAAGACCAAGTTCAGTCAGAGGTAGAGTTAACTTGGTTTTGTTAAGCTCCTGAAAGATGGAATTTGTGTCAAATATTCCACTTGTACAGGCACCTGGAGGACAGATGGAGGAATAAGATGGCTTGGCAGGCTGGGGTTAGCAGGGAGATCTGCTCAGATCAGTGGAGTTGCACTTTAGTCCTCTTTCCTTCCAAATATCATCTTGGGTACCTACTTAGATAAGGGTGTAACATCTCTATGGGCAGCTGTGGTCAAGCAGACATAAAACTTTTTCAGAGAGAGTTGAGCAGAGGTGGGTTTTGTGGCAGATCTGAGCTGAGATTAAAGCTGAGGTGTGTCCTGTGAAATGCCAAGAAATGAGGAAGCCAAAGACTTCTTCACTTCGGGGTCCCTGGCTGCAATGCTGTAATGCTGGGCTGCAATGCTGCCAATAATCTGAGGTGGGAGAATTCCTTTTGTCCATTTGTGGATCCCCTCTAAACATCAACAAATCCTGTGGACCTGGGGATAGCTCAGCCAGCAAAACAACATTGCTGACTCTGACAGGGAGAAGTCTCTGTCCAGCCTCTGCTTCTGGCCAAGTGTTCTCTCTCTTCCTAGTGCCATTTTCACAGCTATTGGACCAACTTGAATGCTGAAATGACAAAAAACTAAAATGGCATGTTCTTCTCTCACCTGGGGAGGATGAGTTGGGTTACAGTAGGGCCAGGCAGGATTGGGACAGCACCAGGTAAATGGTAAATGGTAAATCCAAAGCACCTGCAGCTGGATGGAAGGAGGAGACCTCTGAGCAGCTGAGAACACACAGCTGGGACCAGATAAGAGCAATCATCACTCACAGCTCAGCTGTCTCCTTCAAAGTCCCCCCTGATCTTCCTTTTAGGTGGGAGTACTGGCAGGAGTTCAGGATGTTTATGGAGCTCCCATCAGTGTCTTTGAACCCTGATCTGCTGAATCCTGCTGGTCTTCCAGATTTTCTGATCTAAGGGATGAAGGGAATAGTTGGTGTTGGGAATTTGAATGGAGTCCTCTGCTTATTCCCTAAGGAGGGCTAAATAGCTGGACTCTGCCAGCTGTCCTGGTTCATGTGATCAAACACTCTGCATCCCATGCTGAAACTCTGAGCCACCCAGGCCATGGGAACATGATTTTCTGTGAGGGGCTGTGATAAATGGCATTGCCACGTGGCTGAGTGCAGGAACATGTTAAAGATCCTGGGCTACCCACTCAGGAGCATGAGCAGCAATCTTTCCCCAGATGTACCCCAATGGGTGCCTTATTGCAGACCAGGGTAGTTCCTTGGCTCCAGGAAGGCACTGGGAGCCTGCCAGGGCCCAGTCAGTGAAAAAAGGGCCAGAAGAAACAGAGAGGCAGATGGGTCACTGGGACTGCATGGCTGTTCCAAGCAGAGCTGCTCACGGGAAGAGAATTAAATACTCTGCTGGAGAGCATGAGTCCTTCACCTCATGATTTGCAAGTGTGCTGTCTATGGGTGTTTCTTTGAGGTCTTTTTGCTTCCATGTGAAACATTTCATAATTCCAGGCATAAAAGAGGTGACCAAATTCTCCCCCAGCTGAAGCTGGCCTCAGACCACTGTTGCTCCACTGACTTCTGTCCAGCCACTTCTGACTTTCACCGATGAAAGGCAAGACAATCAACCCTAACACAAACAAAACCAGAGCTGTTTGGCTACTCAGCTATACAAAAGCTTCATCACTGATACATTCCAGCAATGTTTTGGATTCTCTCAGACATTAACTGTTTCAAAAGAGCGTGGCTGAGAAGAGGGTGACTGGAGGGAGGGGGGGATTTCCCATTAAGGACAGCAGAACCAGATGTCTATTTGATGAGCTTCTCTTGGCTTCCCATTCTTTGACATTTCCTTTTCAGTTGCTAAGTCCAAACTGCTTGTGGGCCAAATTACAGGGAGTCTTAATAGCTTGAATAGTTTTCTTTCCCTTGACAGACAGAATACCTCCTTGTGGCCAAAGTAGGAGACACGCTGACCAGACAGTGTGTTCAACAGCCACAGCATTTGTTCTTCCTGAAACCATTTCTTCCTATTTTTACCACCCCAGACCCTCTACCAGCTTGAGGGAAGCCCCTCAGCTTTCCTTCAATAATGTTTGATATCAGTTAAAGGAATCCAAAGCCTTCTTTGTTCCCCTTCGCTGCAAACTCCACCTGGGGATGCTCGCACCAGCAGACCTCCCCAGTTATCAGAGCACTGTATTGCAGCTTGTAACACTCCCAGGCACCACAGGACATGGCCACCAGCTTGCTAAGAGTTTCTGATATAAAGTTTTGATGTGTAGTTAGCCATGTGTGGTGGTGCATCACCCCCCGTGAACCTCCTGGCCCGTGATCTCAGAAATGTTCCTTAGGTCTTGGCCTTGAGGAACAGCTGGGCTGAGCTCCTCTCGAGCTTATCAGAAACTCTGTCTGCTCCCAGGAATTAGTGCTGTCTAACGAGCTCCTGTTTTTTACAAACAGCCTTGGAAAGTTATTTTTCTTGCCTGAGTAACAGCCGAAGCAGAACAGCATTTTTGTAATTGAACTTTCAAGGAAAGCCACTGACCTGAATTGCAGCCAGGATGGAATATTGTATGACTAAAGCCAACTCTCTTGTGACCCTATAAACAGCAGTCCAGAGTGAGGCCCCTTGAGCTGTCCTGGAGCACAGTGGCTGCCCCAGCACCTCCCTCAGACTGGGGCCTCTCAGAGCCACAAACTCCCACGTTTGCTCTTCTTGGAGGACCAGCACCAAACACCAACAGATCCTGGGCTGATACCCCCAAACTCTCGAGGATCAACCTCTTACCTGTTGAGAAGATGCAAAGGTATCCAACGTGAGTGCTTCCCAGAATTCCAGGGGAATTTTTCACAGGAATACACCTTGTACAGGCTCCTTTAGATCTGTGTGTGTAAATGTGAATATGCCATAGCAATGTACTGGGAATGTTGCTCTCCTGGACTCTTAAGTACATTAGATTTTTAAGTAAGCTAGGCCTGTGAGTTGCTGTTGTGCTTGTAGTAAATTCTTTAGGAATGCTTTGTTAAATTCTTTAACTTGAGCTATTGATTAAGTGCTGTTAAGTTGAAATGCTGTTAAATCTTTAGGCCTAAACCATTGGTGAATTCTGGGGCTCAGTTTGGCAGCCTTGTGACTCAGTGGGAGGGTGCCCCTTTTTGCTTTTTATCCTTACCCTTTCCTATCATTACACTTTTCCCAACCTCTCCTCCCAGGCTCCACATGGATAATTTTGGAACTGATATTGGTTTTAGATTAATTGATTTTAGATTTTAGTTTGCTTTTTTTTCTGTGTGCTTTAATCGCCTAGGAACTGCTAGAATAAACCTTGCTAGTGAACTTTGTTGCACTTCCTCTTCCATATTAAACTTGCTTTTGCTGATGCCGTTGCTGGTGATTCTGTAACTGACCAAAACACTCATTTGTGAAACATGGTCCTATTTTTGAGGGGATAGGAAATCAGAGATAGGCTTTCAGCTGAGTTAGAAACTTCTTCCACTCTTACAGATTTTACCAGTAAACCAGCATTGAGCAAAATCTCTCCCAAGTTAGAAGAAAAACATCTGTGTGGACTCTCAAGCTGTAAATGGAGGACTTCCCTGAACAGAGCTGAACTCTTGGCACCTTTCAGCACTAGGAAAGCTTACCTGGCTGAGAAGAAAAACTAATTTTATCAAAATATGGGGAAACATTAATTTTTACGTCTTGCTACATTTTCACTTGGATTTTTTTAAGCCTCCCCCATCATCACTGCAAACCGTGGTCTGATGTCAGCTGTGAGCTCACAGAAGGCTATTTATTCTGGCATTTTCCCCAAAAAGAGTGTTTTTCAGCCTGCAGCTTTTCTTTAGGACTTAACACCAAGTTCTACCCAGTGGAAGTCAAGGAGCAGAGCTTCTGTGGTCAGCACTGCTCAGGTGGGCAAGGGGAAAGAATGAGAACCTGTGGTGACACAGCACCAGTGAAGTGCAGTTTGTTTCAGTGGAGGCTGAGCACTATGGAGGAGTCCAGGTTTCCTTCCCTGCTATAAATATTTGATGTTAGGGTATGCCAAACTACCTGCCAAACTGCCAGGTAATAAATAAGTTTCACCCATGTTGGCTGAGTCTTCCAAATTTTTTTTTTTTTTTGGTTCCTGTGAAAAGAGATTTAATTAAGAATCAAGAAAACTGCCTCAGTAAATACAAAAAAATGCAGTTTCCCTTTTCACACATCGAGCTGTGGAGCTGAATTTCTCCTGCCTTCCCAACCATCATTAAGTATTCTGTTTAAATAGGCCAGCTTCATGCCATCTATAATGAAGTTATAGTGGATTGCTCTGTTATGAATGATGAAGCTGTTGTGTCCTACGGGGAGAAAAATCGCTGTAATCCAACTTTCCTTTTGAAAAGGCCTAATGTATCCACATGAGATCTTCTGGCAGAGACAACTGAGAGAATATAAATAGAAGCTTAAAAGAAGAAGGAGGGGAAGGGGAAAATAACTCCAACAGGGCTGAGTAGCTGAAATTCACAAGTTTAATAGGAAGATGGATGACTGAAGAGCCTGTTCCGTGACACAATTAGGACTTTATGTAGGCCTTTCTCAATTATTTGTAGCTGACAAAATATCACACAAAGGCTGTTTCACACTGCAGGCCAGGTGCCCAGAAATGGTTTTTTTGGAGGAGAGGAGCAACTGGGAGAGGTGCCCAGGACCATGGGCCATTAGGGCTGCCAGTGGCCACATTGGGCAATGGTGTGTGTGTCACCTCATGTGCAAGTGGCAGGAGGGAAGAGTGTCCTGCAGTGCCTGAGGCCCCTGCACACTGAATCCATCATCTGCCCACCCCCAGGGAGCAGAGAGCTGCAGCCACAACAGGCTGTGTGGGGCAGGAGGTGACTGTGCAGGTGCACAGGGTCTGACCTGGACACACCTTTCTTGCCAGAGACAGACCCAGCAAGGGGACTAGTGGGTTCCTGCTGCAGGAAGAGGTTTCTGCTGATAGGCAATTCTCAGAACTGATGCTATTTCAAGAGATCTTGCCTGTTCTGTCCCCTACTTGCTTCTCACTGGCAACACACCCAATACTGTTGTGGTTGTTGTTGTTTGTTGTTGCACTTAGTTTTCTGCACAAAGCCACAGCACCACCAAGGAACATTTCCTGAAGTAACCTGCAAGAGTTTGCATACCGTGTTCACATCTTCAGAGGCTTCAGTGCTGCAGCTGTAGGAGGTGACAAACAGCAGAGGAGTGGTGGTGATCCACAGCAGCTTCAGTATCTCACCAGATACATCCTTGCAGAACATCCTACCAAACCTTCAGACTTCAAGTGTCTTAAATTTGTTTTGGTTTTCTCCATTCCAGAGTGAGCTAATCTAACTGAAGGCATTTGGGGTGATGATTAGTAAATTTGGTTTATTTAAGTTTGGTTAATTTGGGGAGAACTTTCCTGTGTGTCCCCATGAGAGGAAGAAGTCAAATACTGGGATCTGCAGGGGGGTCAATTCTGCTTTAATGAAACTTGCCACTGAGTGGTAATGCCTTTCCTCATCCCTTCCTTTATGTCAGCACTGGCAATGCCTTGGCTGCAGGTCGAGGCTGACAGGCTTGCTGATCTGATTAAATGCTACTTGTTTTTTCCTCACAGGGTCCATTTTTCAGCCAGCTTTTTCCCCCAGGTGATCTCCCTGCCCTGGTGGTACCTCCGTTGTCACTCAAACTGGCCATGCCCAGGAAAATTCTCAGAAGGGTCCTCTGTTGGGATTGCTCCCATGGGAGAAAGAGCACAGACGTTATTTTCAGGAAGCTGAACAATTAGTTAGTTACGGAAAACCCGAACTTTGAGTGCCAAGAGGTCAGAGCAACATCAGAGCATTGAAGCGTTATGCTCTGGGCTGCCTGAGCACGATGGCAGACCAGTTATCACGGAATCACTTATTTGATATAATATTTATTGGCCTCAGAAGATTTTTTTTTTTTTAAAGGGGAGAGTTAGAGGGAATAGCAATAGCTGAAACAAAAATAAAACACACACTTTAAAATCATTCAAAATATCAAACACTGGTTTTCCTCCTCCCACGATATCTGTGGTCTTAAATGCATCATTGCAAGGGGAATTATTCATGTAGTCTCATCAATAAATCTTACTAAAGTCCTTTATATTGCAGCTCTCATTCATCCAGCACCAACTCCTCTGTAAATGGTAATTAGGTAAGAGCTGACTGAGATACCACAGAGTTTGCTCCTGGCAGTCATTGAACATCCTGAGTATATCAAGGCTGTAAAGCAGGCATTTCTCAGCAGCAGTTCATTCATTGTGAGCACTGATTCAATTATTACCTTGTCTCCTGTTTCACAGCAAACACTTTGGTTCACACAAAGCCTCAGAGCCTGTGTCAATGAATTCCTTGAATGGAGTCAGCTGCATTTTGTCTTCTCTGCAGTATCCAGTCTAAATCCAGGAGAGGCAGCCAAGGGGAGCCCTGTTTCCCTCTGGCAGCCCTCCTGCAGAGAAATTTGGATCGGCTCTTCCCTCCACTGCCTGGAGTTGTGGGGGCTGGGATAGCCCAAATTATGGGAAATAGATGACTCCCAAGTGTGGAGACCCCAAGCAGCAAAATCAGCCTCCAGATCTGTCAGTCCGTTCCTGCCATACCTGATTCACCTTTGGATGCTTCTTCACTGGCTGCCCAGGGATGCACTGTTAATTTACATCCAGCCCCTTTTTCCAGTTTGAAGGCTGGGAATTTCACTAAGAGGAGCTCAGCTCTGTAGAGATGATCTTCTCCTGACTTAGTCCAAATAGTATTGCCACAGTTTTAGCAAAGACAAAGCAAGTGTGCCTGGCAGAGCTCTATCCCAGTTTCTGCCCTGAACATCAACCTAGCACAGACCATGCAGCTCTCAGGGTCTGCCCCTGGCTGCCTCTGCCAGCAGAACAGCCACCTCCTCCACAAGGTGCACGTTGAAGGTGGGATTTGGTCCACCCCCTTCCTTCCCTCTTTCATACTGGAGTGACAGCTGAGACACTCCTGACTTTGCGCAAGTACCTGACCCCAGCAGTGTGACACTCAGAGGTCTTGAAGACAATGCTACCCTTCTAAATTGACAGTCACAGAAGGTGTGGTGGTACTGCTGGCATTGAAGGGACAAAGGGAATGCCACCAGCTGCCCTCTCTGCCATGGACTTGAGGCAGATTCCATGACACACAGAGCGCAGTTTCACTGGCAGCTTAATGTGCTCTGCTTTTTCTTCAGACCCCACTGTTCACCTGTGCCCACCCCATTTTCATGCCCAGCACAACTATTTTGGGAGGTTAATTCAAAGCAGGGAACTGACTCAGTTTAAAAAGATAAAAAAAACCCCAACACTGCTGTGCAATGAAATAAAAATTGAAAAATGTTTTTTTAAGCAGGATCGGTTCCCGAATGTCACTGAGAGCGACCCCACAAGCAGTCATGCTGACATATCTGATGGCAGGAAAAAGCTGTGGGGGCGTGGGAATACCTTAAGCTGGCTGAACAGCCACCCAGTGCTTTGTCTTATGAAATCCCAGCCCGAGGAGAGGCTGTGCTCTGCTGCTTTCCTGCTTCCCCTCTCTTCCTTTCCCCCTGAACCCTCGGGCCCCCATCACTGCCATGGCTACATCCAGCCTGGGATGTACATTTTAATCTGCAGTGTGTATATAAAAGAGCTGGAAGCAGTGGCTGTCTGAGACCCACCTGACCTTTGGATGTACAGCAAACTTCCTGTTCCAGGGCTGCCAGCTCTTTAATCTCCCAGCCTTTAAAAAATAAAAGTGAGCCTATGTGAAAAAATGCTTTGTAATGGGGACTCCTGGAACAACTTTTCTCTCTTGCCCTCTGACTGAGCCATAGAAAACAGTAAATATCTCTCCCAAGAGTCCTTTTTTACAATAGAAAAATGTCAGGCAAAACTGAAGTTTCATTTCCCAGCCTTGGACTCCGCAGCAGACAGGCACAAAAGCTACAGAAAAAACAAAACAGCAAGGGGAAAAAACTTCATTCTTTTTAATTCAGAGTTTGGAGAGATTTTTGGTGGAGAATAAGCTTCTTTTGGTGGGTAGCAAGTCACACTTGGGAACTGGGTCTCTCTTCTTGCAGGAGGAAGTGGTCTTGGTCTATACTTGACAGCAAATTAGCATTGACATTTGACTTGTTTTGATCTGAGTTATTTACAGTGGTATTATCTGTGTATTTTTTACATGCTGTGAAGATTCCCATTGCCAGATGCCTCGAGATGGCTGTAGGATGCAGAGCATTCCACAGTCATTACTCAGGGGTCATAAACTTCACATTACTTGTGGGGAGGAGGGAAGCAGGGGGAAATGGGCTAACAATTAAAAAAAATAAAAAAGCAATCCTAGACTTAGAATTCAGTGGGCTTGTGTATTTATCTGGAGGGAAATTAAAAATGTGCTTAGGCAGGCTGGCAGTGTCACACCGTGGGGCTGATGACTGGAACAGATCCTTGTGAATTTGCTCTACACACAGAAGTGCAGTCAGGGATAATGTTCCCAATGCTCTGGTCTGGGGGAGGCTGTAAGGGAGCAACTGCTCCCTAACACTGCCAGGTCAGTGATCCCCAGCTGGGATTGCTGCTTGGCATCTCCAGAGCTTGGGCTGACAGGATGTGTCCCAGGGCTGGCACTGCACTGTAACTGCTGCTTCAGGGACAGAGCTGACTGCCAGCTGGTGGACTTTCAAGAGAGAGAGTGACTCAAAAGGGAGACTTTGGGGTTTGGGGTTTTTTTGTATGTTTGGGAAGCTTTCAAGAGAAGTTCCAAGGCTAAATCATAGACTTTACACTTGTGGTTTTTTAAGCAGGTACTTCATGCACAGACCTTCCTTATTTCCTGAAGAAGTGAAGAAGCCCGGGGAGGTTAACAGGAGATGCTCAGAGATGCAATCCAAAGGACACCTCTAACTGCCACCAGGTTTTGCTGGATCTGTTCACAGAGAAGTTTCTCTTGGGCAAGTCTCAGCACACAAACAACACAGCAGAAATCCAGGCATGGCCTGGGAAGTGAATAGGGCACATATGAACCTTGCTAAAGGATAACTTCATGGTGGTGTTGAATCCTCCAGCTGTTGCTCTCCAAGCAGGAACCTGAGTCCTCATCTCATCTGAGACTCAGTCCTTAAACACTCTCAATACAGCACATTGAAATAAAACCCTGGGGAAGCTTTACCTTTGTCATGAGAGAGAACCCCTGTAGAATTTCAAGGTAGGGCAAGGGGGGGAATCTCAGAGGGATGAGGAGTGGGAGAGAAGATGGAGAACCTGGTATCTGCAGGGCACGGATCCTGGTGATGCAGGGGCTTTCTGGAGGCTCAAGGACTGTGCAGGGTTTGTGCTGCATTGCATTCTCAGAGGTGCTGTGTGCTCAGCTCTGCTGCCAGGATGGTCTGCTGGGCCCCAGGTGTTCACACATTATGGGTGTGATGAACACCCCATTTCCTTGGATGGCATCGTCCCCCACCTTCCACACCCACAGCAAGGCTAGGCAGGTTTAAACTCCAGATGATTGAGTCAGCACCTAACTTAAAATATAAAACATTTTCAAGATGGGGACGAACATCTCAGCTGAATTTGCAAAGATCAAGAATGGAAACCATTTAGCCTCTGAAGCTGACACAACAGCATGGTCTACCTGACTTAGCTGCTATCTCAGGCCATTTTAAACCACAGTGGACAACAAAACTAACACATGTGGTTTGCATGAATATCTATTTCTAGTGATTATCTGTTTCCAGTGGCTTAGTTACAAGAAACCTGGTGACAATTTTCAAACTTGTAACTGTCATTGTCTTGCTCTGATCATTCATATCTCACCTGAGAGCTCCCTTCTTGAGAGCACATCCTATTTTGTAAGAGAACTTTGTTATAACTCTGCAAAATGAAAAACTAAAATAAATGAGGCAACATGAATCCAAAAATTAAGAATAAAGCTCCAAACTTTATTCATTGACTTGAGTACAACAGTGATGCAGATTACAGTGGCACAGGAGTGCAATATGTGCTGTTTGCAGAATGACAGTGGAAACACTAATTGTACAGAACAGCAACCCAGCTCAACTTCTCATTATGCATACAAGCAGACTTACTGTACAGACAAGACATTGATTCACTTTTACAGAGACTCAGAAAAAGAGACAGATGAATGGAAAACACAGGGATGCCTCCCCAAAACGCTGGTTTGTAACATGTGGAGGGAGGAGAAAAGAAAAATAAAATAATAAAAAAATTCTATTGCCAAAATCTACTGATTTAAAGGAAAGTATACCTTTAAAAATTAGTTTCAGTTTCCAAAGCTTAAAAAAAGCCCCCAGCTGTAAGGCCCCCTTACACGAAGAGCTGTCCACAACGACTAAGCCTCACTGCTTGGACAGGGCTGATCTGGGAGTGACACACCGAGCTCCTCGCTGTGGGCACACAGCAGCCAGAGGCTTCCCTGGCTCCAGGGGTGCAGTGCCAGTGAGAGGCTCCACTGCTGCCAGTGGGTTTGCATCTGGGGGAAGTGCATTCTGAAGGTGTTCAGTGACAAAAGCCCAGGCAAGTGTCCAGTGGGACCTGTCAAAGCATCCTAAGGGAGCTAGAGACTCAGCCTGGTAAGGCACCGCTGGGATTCCCACAGCTGCTTCTGCTGCTGAAATGCTGCATTTCCTAATGCCCAGGGGCAAGGTCCTGTGGGCCTCAGCTCTGCAAGTCCTGGGAGCAACACCTGTACTAACTGTGGTGATCCTGACAGAGCAGGTCACTGCTTGCCTTCTGTGATCTCTTTTTTACCTCAAAAGAAGGACCACAGTGCACGTGGAAGTAGTGCCTCTTCACAAAGACGAGCCTTTTTGAGCAACTCATTAGCAGAAATCTATTTCCCTATTAGAAGCCCTTTGGGCAACAAATAATTTATTTTGCATACAGGCAAACAACATTAATGGCCAATTACATTCCCACTTCCTGCACTGATGCTTACATTAAAATGAATTACACTTCTGCCAAATGTGGGCATCACATAGCTCCTGCCAGCAGAGCTGTCTGACTGAAAACTCAGTATCTTTGCATTGTGATGGATTTTTTCATTGTTGTTTCTTATTTTATTAAGCACAAAAAAGGTGTGTGGTAGGAATCACATGGCAAAGCTCACCAGCCGGAGCAATGCTGCAGCCCACAGTGAGAGGAATGTTTCTACACTAAGGGGAAAAGGCGCATTGTGCTACTGTCACAGTGCTCAGGAGCTCTCTCCAGCTCTTCATTTTGCAGCAATGGGGTAAAAATGTACCACATATTGTCAAGACCAGCCCTTGCTAAACATCTACCCTGAAGAATGTGCTGGACTCTAAGTGGGTGTGTTGACAGGGCCACGAAGTTTGACAGGGCACAAACCAGATCATGACCTGGTGAGAACTGAATGGGGAAGGGGGCAGTGGAGACAAGCCCTAAGTGTCCCTCTGGCACGGAAAGATGAGTGGCATTTTGGACAGAATGGTTTAATTCTTGTTTCCTGCAAGTGTTTTATTGCATTGCCATTATCACTGACTGGTGTTCCTCACTGCTGTAGGTAACATTCAGGATGTGGACATCCTCCTCCACAAACACATTCCAGAGGAAAGCAATGAATCATGGAGTGAGAGAAAGGGTGGTTTTCATCTGTCTGCTCTACGAGACTATGGTCCAAATATGCCAACATCTCCTCCTAAGTCAGAAGGAGCCAAGATAAGTCATTCCAAGATGAGTTTAGAGGATGTTCATATTTTTACCATTCTGGGGCCTAATTTTCCAGTTGCTTGTTCTAACAGCTTCATACCATTAATTTCAGTGTGGGTGCTCACACGCTGTGAACTCCACACTTGACTTCCCCACAGTTTGAAATAGGTACTACAGGCTCATGCCAGTGTTTTCCTCTAATCCTGCCAAGCACCATCCTGGCAAAACCCTGGAGAAATCAAGTTTATGCCAGCCCTCCTCCTTCCCAGACCTTAACCCTTCTGTGTCCATCAATATTGCCCTGCCAGGAGACTGGCACAGGGATTGTGGAAAGGGATCCACTTCAAAGCATGTCTGACTTCAGTGTAGCAAAATTTACAAAAGAGGCTGCTGGTGACCTCTCTTGAACAGCAGGACATCTGAACTACATGGCTGAGAAAGGATTTCCCACCTGCAGCAGGAAAAGGGCAGCAAGTACTTCAGTGCCTGGCCCACAGATTTAGGACTATAGGACTTTGTAAGGAGAGATGACATCTGTCTTGACAGAAGTAAAAGCACTACTGGAGCCACAGAGATGTCTTATTCCACATAAAGCTATTGAGTTCTCCCAGCCTAACCTTTCACAGCACACTGCAGTACATCCACAGCACACCACAATCCACATTTAATGGGCCCCAAATGGGCAGGGTGTGTGCCACACGTGCACCTGTGCTCAAGGACCTGCATGTGTACATAATCCCATGTGTACTCAATCCCATGTGTACACGTGGGGTTGTTCTGCAATGCTTTGACCGGGCCTTGCTCCTACATCACTCCTAAAGCAAAAAAGGAGAAAAAAGAAGACAAAAGCAATCAGTTTTTAGTCCTCTTGGTAGTGACATTCTGTTGACAGCATTGATGGGATGGGAATTTATCAGAAGCTCAAACGCTTTGCAGGAGATAGAAGAACACAAGCATGTACTTAAGGCATATTCATAGAATCACAGAATGGTTTGGGTTGGAAGGGACCTTTAAAGATCATCCAGTCCAACTCCTGACATGTCTGAAGGGAATATCAAAGAGGGGAATTACTAAGAACTGCTACTCAATGGATACCAGGAGAATGATTAATTGCTTAGAAAGAAAATTCTCCCTGGGGCTACATTTTGTTTTTATTAGGTGGGAAGACCAAATGAAGGAACAGAAAATATTGCAGTAACAATCACTAAGAGCCCACTGCAGAAATCCTCCCTCCCCCATGGCTGGCTGCAGCGTGGGTTTTGTGGACAGATGATCTCTTGGGGTGTGTCTACATGTAGGTGGTTGGGAATTAACTGCAGGCATGAAAATGAAGCTCAGAAAACCTTTCATGTTCTCAGTCAGGAATAAAGAATAAGTAAGTCTAGTGCAGAAGGCTGTGAACTGACTGACTGCTCCACACCAGTGAGATGGGAGCCAGCAGGGGCCCTAAAATCCAGTCAGAGATGAGTTCCTTCTGCAACATCTCAGCTGGCTTCTCTTCATTCCTACCCAAGCTCAAGCTGCAGTTTTAAATTCTCAGTTGATGAGGCAGATCCAAATTACCATGCCATTCTTCACAGGCTAAGAGGCTGAGTTCCTTTTTTTTTTTTTTTTTTTTTTTTTTTAATTTTTATTTTTGCATAGGAGGGAGAGGTAAGAAAACAACCTGGCTTAGTCATTTCTGAAATGACTGGGTAGTGTGTTCATATGTGCTGTGGAAAGTTCAGTAGCAACATAGAGATGGGGACAGAAAAATGCAGACTGGCAGCTGACATCCTTGAGAGAGCAATCCCTCAGCTCTAAAAGGGGTATGGTCAAGGTGACTTGCACTAAAAGACCTGTAAGACCTAATAGTTTGAGTGTCTGTAAGATGTGAGATGACAAAACGTGGAGAATTTTAATAATTTAAGTGCACTGAAACTCAAATGGTCATCTCAAAGTTAAGCCACACCTTGCAGGCGACCAAACACTGAGACCCCAGGATTCACAAACTCTGTGATTGTAAAACACTGCTGTTCTTTCACTGTATGGATTTGGTTTCAGCAGTCACTCAAAAATGTATCTCAACCTGCCCGAGTCCCTGACACTCCCATTTACTTCTCAGAGCTCCTCTAAAACCCCTTCAGATGCCTGTTCTAAAAATGAGGTGAAATGTTACCCTGATCCCTGCTGCAACCTCGGTCCCACCCAGAGAGCTCACTCTCAAATGTGTGTGTGTCACAGTGTCCCCAGGGACTTGTGTTCAGTGGGGATGATGCCAGATCTCTGTGGTGGCACGTTCTCCAGCTTGTCCCACAGACCCACATTCCCTCAGCCCTAGGGACACGGAGCAGGTCTGAGCCCTGGTCTCTGTCTCTGTGTCTCTCCCCTACTGAATCTTCATCTCAGATTTTATCAAAGGAACCACAGTGATCTGTCGCAACAGGACTTCCTAAACCAGCAAAGAAGAGGCAGGGTTTGGGCTGTCCTGCACAGTTCATGGTGAAATGTCATTTGGTGATACTGAGAACTCAACACAGTGATACTGAATCTCAGAACTACACGGGACTGTTTCCTCTTCCTGACTTCCAGATTTTAACACCAATGTCTCATATGACAGAAAATACAAAGGTTCTGATGTCTCCGGTGCCTGAAGTTTCTGCATGAAAAAGGAAACCTTGATATTCTTTGACAGACACAGAACCCAAATGACCCTCCCCTATCAGGAGACAGGCTCATTAGTGCAGTTATGCATTGGCAGTTAAGCACCAAGGAAGAGAAAAAGCTGACCTGGCAGCCACAATGCATCCACTCAATTACTTTGGTGCTCGTGTCCTCCTCTGCATAGGACTTGCCCAGAAGCAGTTAAGGTATATACAGGCAGTTTTTCAAGCTGCAGCATATTGGAAGAAGACTGAAAGCAATAAGGAGTTCAATGCAGCTCAGAAACTGTCTTGCATGATTACTCTGTCTTCAAAAACCAAGTCAGGCACAAAGGGAAATAAAAATAACCAAGGCTGGAGCTTTGATGCTTCAAGAGAGAGAAAAAAAAAAAAAAGTCTGTGCCCTCTTTTCCAAGCACAAGTGAAAACCTACATTAACTAAAATGAGTGCTTGGCCCCATGCACTGTGCCATATTGACAACAGCTACTGCAGTTTAATCAAAAAGCCTCTATTGGCAGAGCTTGGCACCTTGACGGTACCTTTTAATTCATAAACATTCCTCCCTAAGAGGGATGAATTTGCATGTTAGCTTGCAGAGAACCATCCTCCCTGCCGTTGTAAAATCCTACAACTCCACTGCAGCCTGATGAGCTGTACTAGTAATTACTAGCAGGGAGTTTGTCCTGAAGTCTCTGGGTGCAAACCAGGGCACACTTAAAATAGCAATTTCTCACTCTGTCACTCCCACCCCCATCCACCCACCTCCTGGAGTAAATTACAAGAAAACTGACTCTTCTCCATCATTCCCATTACTTAAGTGATCTTAAATTATTCAGAAGACTGGTTAAGCTCCAGCCTTATTAATTCAAGCAGAAAGTGTGGAAGAGGGAAGACTGACAACACACACAGCAATTCACTTCCTATATCCTAGCAAGTATTTACAAGGAGTCCATTTTCCAGCAATCCAAGTGGTGTGTCCTGCAGGTGGGCAGAGTGCCCAACACGCAGGCTGTGTTACACGAAGAAGAGGCCGTGTCAAAAGAGTGCCAAGTAAGAAACAGTTGGGTGAAAGGCTTAATGTGACCACGTGGATAAGTTACAAGGGGCTTCTCCTTCACTACACACCTACCCATGTCCCTCTCCATATATACACACATATATACACACATACACACACACAGAGATAGATGGAGAGATATAAATACATGTGCGCACACAGGCAAACACGCATACATATATATATATATATATATTTATATATGTATATATTCTCTTCCAGTTCTTGGAGTGGTTACAACTACTTTAGTCTACAAGGCATCCTAAGGGCACTTCCTGGCTCTAGCAATAAAGTCCATCGTGTTGTGGAGAGAAGTAAAGGGAATATCATTGAGGGAGAAGAACAGAACAGTTTTCTATCTTGTGTAGTATCAGGTAACAGGTTGACACCTCTGAAAACTATCATTTTCTCCCTGCATCCAGGAGGGCAATTGTTCATCTTGTTCAATTGCTGTGTACAGAGGTGCCACTATGTTGATTTTCCCTTTTTGGTGGGTAAGTAGTTGCTTCCAAACGGTTTGGATTGTGTGATACAATATTCTATGCATCGTTTGTTGTTGGTTTGTTGTTTAAGGGGAGATTAAAAGAGTTTTGCTTTTTTCTTCATGTCGTTGCGTCTCCAGAGAGGTAACTTGTCAAACTCCTGTATCGTCATGCCAAATATTTCTTGGAAAACTTCAGGTGCTAAGTGACGCTTTAAAAAAACAAAAAAAAAGGAGGGGAAAAACAAAAGGAGAAAAGGCAATGGTCAGTCAAAGCCAAAGAGACACAACAGGAGGTTGGAGTGCCTTGGGGATTTCATGTGGCTGTGTAGGAGCCACTGCTGGAAAAAATAATGCTTTGGCAATACACATATCCAAGTCCTCATGGGCTTGGGTGCCCAAGGAATCAATCAGGCAACTATTTCACTTGGTGAATAAGCAAGAGACAGAGAAATGATTGGTCTGAAGCCATCCAACAAGCAGTGATAGAGCAGAGAGCAGGATCAGCTCCTGCACGCCCCTGTCCCAGGCTTTAGCAAGTCACCTCTGCCTATGGAAATCCAAACAGACCCTGGGTTTTCAGGAGAGCTCTGCAGAGGGGCTGCAGTTTGACATGCTCAGAGCTCTGAGAAGGAAGATGTCTGGCCAGGCTAACTGCTCAGCACATTTCTCTATGACTAATGAAAAACTTTTTTGGTGCTGTCCTGTGCACAAGTTATTTCTTGTTCACTTTAGAGTGCCCTGGATGAGGAAAGTGTCTCCCTGTGTCACTAATTTAACACAGCCCTGAATTCTGATTAGTGACCACATATCTAATAATAAAAATGGGCATAAACCCTAATTATTACCCACATTTTTGTGGCTCCTTCCATTCATCTCCACAGAAGATTAACTGACTACAAACGACTTAAGCATCCCCAGCATTCCACTGGACTGCTTAAGTCTTCCTAATCCACAAAGTTGTAAACTATATTTGTTTGTTGGCAGAGATTTAGACCCTCGTATTTTTGGATATCAGCCAGTCTAACTAAGCCACAGGACTCACGAGGAGTTAAAGAAAGTTAGACTCCTGATCCTCAAGGATGGCTGACACTGACTCTTAGCTAAGAGATGATCCAAGATAGAACAAAGTATTGCTCCATTCCAATATGGATCCTACAAAACTTGTGCAATTTTGGGCTTTTTGCAAATCCAAAAGTATATAATGAAAGGCCTGAAAACATAAGGAGATTGTGAGGAGCTCCCACGAGCAGGGAGACAGAGATGTGGGAGATTGTTTGAGGAGATGCAGCTGCTTTCTCCCAGTGTCTGATTCCTCTTTCCCTGATTACTGCTGAGAAATCTTCCCACATTTCTCAGGACCCACAGTGCAGTGTTTCAGCTTTCACAAACAACAAACAACTTCAGCAGGAAAGAGCATTTAGGAACTTGCTTCTCTTACCTCCAGCCTGGTTCTGTCTACATCTTTTAGTATTTTATTTCGCCCTCTGTTGGTCACCATGAGTATTTCATATGGAAAAATCTGTTAACAACGTATAAAAGGGGGAAAAAGAGATATTTATATTTATATTCTAAAGCAGACAGAACAAAATGTGTCTTATTTTCATAAACACACAAATATTTGTTTTCTTTTTCAAAGCAAATATCAGTTGTTTGGTTTTTTTTCCCTATCCTTTTTTCCTAAAGTTGTATGGAAGACAAGCTGATCTGGACAGAGACAGAACTTTAACATTGAAATCCTGGATATTTTAAAGCCACAATTTTTATGGTGTATATAACACATCAGCTGGCTTTGGTCAGGCAGACCAAAGCCATTTCTAGGCAATACTTCCTCATCCATCAATGTATAAATTTATTAAGGTAATTGCATTTGTCACTCATTGCTCTATCTAATAGTTGCCAGAGTATGGACGGCCTGAGGGACACACAATTAGTGAGTGAGTTTTAAAAACATGAAAGTACACAAAATAGCAGCATTCTGAATAAGCAAGATATTCATTAGTGAGGGTCACTGCATTCAGTAGAATTTATCACATGACATTCCTTGTCTTTTCGGATAGTTAAAGAATTCAAACAACTAATAGGAACAGTGCTGCTTGGAAAGGATTTCAGAAAATCTCAGTTTCTGGAATCATCCCTGGCAAAAAAACCCCTCTGTTCTAAGACTTTTTCCCTTGGATAGACACTTCCATGCCTGCAATGACTTAGGAGAGCTCAGTCCTGTCTGCCAGAGCATCTCTAGAGCCCTTCTCTTTGCATGTCTCTGCAGAGAAGGAAAGCAGCATTCCCAGACCCCTCATCCAACCCCACTGAAGTCAATGAAGTTTTTCTGGAAACTTCAGTGGCAACTGCCTCAGCCTTTACTGCCATTTATGGGTCTTGTCTTAGTTGCCTACTGGGAACATGAGTGAGACCACCAAAGCTCTCCTGGAGAGAGCTGAGCTATCCTCAAATGCTATTAATTACATTATTTCAACATCAGAACTTTGACTTAATCAACATTTGCGCAATACTCAGCAATTAAGTTCATTCCATTGTTAACAATTATCCCAATGAACTTTTCAAAACATAATAAATAACATTCAGGCATCAATGAACACACCACTGAGTTTATTGTAAGTAATAATAATTTAAATAACGTGTGCTTACATACCAATTGTAAGATATGATTCTTACGAGATTCTGACATTGTCACAACTGTACAATGAAGTCTATACTTGAAATTACATTGTTTATGTTTGATACTGGAAATGGCTACCATAAACAGCATTATAGGAAACTAAAATGTAACGTTTCATATTTAAACAGGCAGAGTTTAAGTCAAGATCTATGGTCATAAGTACATTTTATATTTATATATTCACAACAAGGCATGTCTCCATCTGGGTTGGCAAGATGCACAAATTCTGTCCTTTATGGAGAACAATTTTGTAATATCTGGTCATTCTTAGGATTATTAATTTTTCATTTTCATGTGTTTCATGCTGACTCTGAATTGGCTTATTTTGTTTTATCAGGTGTAAGTTAGTGCTGGACAATTGACATATAAAAAACAGTGCCAATTCACACAGTTCACACATGCTGAGGGTCTGGCATCACCTTTATAAATATCAACAGAAAGTGATCTATTATCTCAGGAAATCTCCCAAAAATGTTATCATTAAAATAATAATTAATAAATAATAATTAAATTTTGTCATTAATAATACTGACAGAATTTGTCACCCAAAACAGCATCCCAAATCACTGGGCACATCAGCAGCAGTGGTGACTGTAAGAATTTCTATTGCACTGAAAGAGAAATTATTTGGAATAAAAAGTAGTGTCTCAGGAGTCCCCAAGGTTTTATTTATATAATATATAAAACCACTTTTAATTGCACAGTGCACTGGGGTCTCAGCTTATAAAGCCAGGGTTATTGCCTTGTACAGTCTGTCTGGAGGTGACTCAAAGCACAAAAATTAATCTGGTTTTCACTTAACTGCAGAAATTCTGATCCTTGTAACTTTGGCAAAATCATGATTTCATGGAAATTCAGCAATAAAGTTGTAAGATTTAAAACACAGCCTTGGTTGAATTCCCTCTATATATTATATTCATTTTTGACTCAGACATCTCTAGACAAAGCTGTAAAAGCATTTTAATTTGTATCTTAAATTATAATTAGCAGACGTTGTCTCTTTTTCCAATAAATCTCCTGAAGAGTTTCCCATGTAGGGAATTCAACATTATGGACAGGTCTCAGGTTAGCAGTGCTGAGAGCTAAGGAACAGCAGCACAGACATGTGGGTATCTTACTCCCAGTCAAAGATCCATATATTTCCAAAACTTTTACATTAAGACAGCCTCAACAGTGTGTTGTGAGCCACAATATTCTGCAGCACTCTTTGAACTGGACAGATCTGAGACCTTCCCACTGAGTCTGGCCTAGTGCTTTGGCTGGAGAAAGCCTGACAGAGAACCAGCTCTGGAGCACCTTCCATATCCCTCACTTTGTCCCTAGAAAAGCTTCCTTCACCCAGGAATCACAGCTGGGCTGCCCTCAGCCTGCCTGAGCACTAAAACTGCAGAACAAAGTCCAGAACAAAGGGAGAGGTTTGGCACATAAGGAGCAGGGGCTGAGGTGAGGT
This sequence comes from Eopsaltria australis, assembly GCA_034509425.1. Classification (NCBI taxonomy): domain Eukaryota; kingdom Metazoa; phylum Chordata; class Aves; order Passeriformes; family Petroicidae; genus Eopsaltria; species Eopsaltria australis. Next base: position 2,518,208 of record JAVTVJ010011652.1, on the reverse strand, counting down.
AAACAAAGGAACTAAGACATTTCCCATATTTTATCTGCATTTTACAGTAAAACCTTCAATGTCTTGAAGGAAAGCAAATAACATCTGCACTTGCCTTTGGCTCCAACATGTTAGGCATAGATACTCCTCTGTCCATTCTCATTCCAGGGACATGACCATCCGGGAGGGACTGCATCGGATACAGGCACACATCAGACACAAAGGTTACACACACAGAGGGTAAAGGCACTCAAGTAGTGGTGAAGACAAAGGTGAATTTGCCCTGAGACTTCCTTCAAGTCTTAATTCTTGTTGTTATTATTCTATCTGGTTCTTATTATATCAATCATTGCCATGGCTACTGTTCATTACTGCTCTGAGGCAGGCAGAGGGATGCTTCAGTCCCCTCAGCCACCACAGCTCCTGTCCCTGCTCAGGCTGGTGACCAGCATCACTTTCCAGGGGGACCTGGGCACCTCAAGAGAGTGCTGGGCTCTCTCCCACCCCAGTGACTGGGTGAAGTTCTTCTCTAATTCTTCCCTAGCATTAATTCATATCCCACCCAACAGCACAAAAAGCACTCTTACACCTCTGGGCTTTCCTTCTCGTAATTTACTGTATCAGCTGAGGGATTTCTTTTTTTTTTTTTAATCTCTACAATGGGAAATTTTTGCTGTGTACACAAACAGGGATAGGATAAAAAGGTGCTGTTTTGACACAGGTTCGATATCTAAGGAAATAACATTTGGAGCACAATACATGGACAGCTCTGCTCCCCTCCCATAATCTTATCCTCTTTCCAATCATCATGATTTTGATATGCCATTAACAAAATTATCCAAGCAATTAAACACTTTCCTAAATTGCCATTTCATATTGTGATTGTGCTGAGAAGCCAGGCAGACTCAAACCATTCTGAAAAAAAACCCTGCAGGCAGTAATTGAAGTAAAAAGATTTCTATTTGCAAGCACACTTCATTCTGGCTCATCTGTGATGGCAGCACTGTTGAAAACTACTGATCAGCCATCTTGTCTGGAGAGCAAATTCCAGGGTAAAAATGAGGAGTTCAAAGCTCCTGGAATGAGAGAAAATTGCCTCCGGAAGAGACTTGCTGTGTGTCTCTGGGGTCAGCACTAGAGAGGCTGGAAATAAATCCACCCTCCCGTGTCCAGAGAAGACTATTACAGATAAGTCATATATGAACAGACAGTGGATTTTACAGAGCAAGTCACAGAACTGGTGTGAGCTGTCTCCACTCAGCTCTGGGGAGGTAACCAGGAGGAATCCGAGGCTGTGCCTGGTTTTTGTTGTTAAGAATCTACATTGGTGATTATGCTTAAACATGCAGGAAAATCAAAGCTATTGTCTTAAGAAACCCTTCCCTGTAGCAGAAATTCAGAGTTGAATGAGTAGGTGCTTTAGGTTCTGCTGTCAGTTGATTGATGAAAACCCGTACTCTACCTGGAAATCTGAAAAGCAAAAGAGAAATCTCATCAGCTTTAGAGTGTGGAAGAACAGGAATCAGTCACAATCTACCAGATAATCCTTCTCTGTCTTCTGGTCTACCTGATTTTTCCAAAATCCCATCTGATTCTCTTAAGGCCAGCAACATTTCTAATTTTGGACTTAGTTTGTAGAGTCAAGCACTCCAAGTATTGCAGTCCTTTTCCTTAACTCTCCAAGTTTTGTACCTTTCATAAATATTATTGTCAATCTTTATTTGGCAATGACTGATACCACAGCTTGAAGTCATAAGGAAGATCACGAGCAGCAATGGGGATTAGAGGGCATTATCTCCCTTTCTTCACTGTGGCACATCCTTTCAGACTGCACAGTGGATGGTAATTTTCAGAGAAAGGAAACACAAAACTCACAGCACTCAGTTCATATTCCTGATAATGCACACGTTACTTGCTTTCTATTTGATCCAATGCTCAAGCATAAATAAGGATCAGTTCCACACGGCAGATTTAGCAAAATAAACCCAACACTTTTGACAGGTATTTGAAGTGTTTTGAGTTAATAGTGTTTGCCAGAGAAAATTAAAAAGTTCTGAGCAAATACAAAGTAATCACATCCATGGCCTTAATATAAAACAGCAGAATTTTCAAAATCCCATTTTTACATTTATTACTAAGACTGTAAAAGGCTCCTGATCCTTACCTCTAACAGCACCACTCACGTCCCCATAACTGTTGTACTGACCAAAATCCGTAGAGACCGGCTGTAACAGGAAAAGAGGGACAGCACATAAATCCACAGTTCAAGACTTTGCAAGCAGGTTGATACATGAGGAGAAATAAATTGCTTTAATTTTTTTATTTTCCCCTCAATTTTACAACATTTCTTGCATTGCGTTCTTGCTTTTTTAACAAAGTAGTTTGTGGGAGGGGAAAATAGGTTTTATAAGGAATATTTATCAAATTGAAAATACAGTACAATTGATATGGAAATAAATACCATGGATAATTAAAGCCACCTTTCACTTCTCAAAATAACCATCTTCTTACCCTGTGAAGTCCATTTTTTCCATACCCAGGGAGAGAAGAGGTTTTGGAGGCTGAAGCATGTGCTGTTGAATGAGGAAGGAAAAATATTTTACTGGAAAAATCCCACGGAAACTAAAAAACTAGAACACTTGAGGAATCACCTAGTACAAAATCCACAGTTAAAAGAGCCAAGAATATACACAACTGAGATACACTGACTTCAAGAAACTGAGTCCCAAACCCAACACAAACTTCCACACATTCTGTAAATTACAAACAGCTTTATCAAGGGACACTGTGATTTTTCCAGGCTCAAAATCAAGGTGGTCTCCACTGGAGTGAAAATAATGCTCATGGATGGGCCATTGCACCAGCTTTGGGAAAGATACCCCTGATTCCAAAAGGGAATTGATGACTGCACTCATTATCCCTGCAAAGAGGGATGGACACATCTCAAATAAAGGAGCTCTCCAACCAGTTATAAGGTTAATAAAAAAATTATAAGTTCAGAGTGGAGCAGGTAGACTCTGGTCCCACATAAATTAAAGACAGTGAGTGAGAGCCACAGGAATCCTCTCCAAGGCCATCAAGGCAATGCACTTATAAAACAGGGAACATAAGGAAATCTCAGTTTGCTTGGCAGCTGCTCCAGTGGATGACTCCTGAGAGACTCATCTTGTCCCTTCTTGGCTCCAAGTACAGCTTCTGTGTTACAATGGCTGGGGAATGAAGAGAGTGAAATAAAAGCCCCAAACTCTTACCCTTCCCTGAAGATGTGAGAAGGCCATAGCTGTACATCAGAATGTGCAATGAGGCAAAGAATCTAAGTCACCAATTAACCAAAGTTAGCTTTTGTGCTTTTGCTCTGGAACAAAATACACCCAATTAAAATGTCCCAGGTCAAAACACTGGCTGTGTTTGGAATATGCAGCCCCACTGGTCAATATTGCTGAATTTCTTTCCCTGGGAGAAGAGACTAAACAGGGATAGGAACCACCAGTCTAAGTAAAATGTGTTGCTGTCATTTAATAACCCAGCCTGTTATCATGTCTTTGATGTCATAGTCACTCAACACTTCACCCCACTACTCATCTATATCAAAGCAGCTCTCTCCTCAAAATTGCCTGAAAATCCTCAAAAGCTTGTAATTGTTCTAATTAAAAAACAACCACGACAGTCCTCCCCTCACCACAACCAGATGATGAATTAGGCCACTCTTTCAGGGCAGATCACCACATACACACATACCAAGCAGCCTTCCCAGCTCTTCTGGGACATATCTGCTTGATATGTGTATTTGTGGTGTTTGTTATGCACTGTTCATGATGAGCTTTAATGCCTCCATGAATTACCTGGAGAATCGTAACGACTGGCAGAAAGGGCTGACCTACCGCGACTCTCCTTCTCCATCTCTTCCTTCAATATTAACTGTCCCAGACCAGAATTGAGCTACAAATGGCAATTAAAAAAAAAAAATCAATAAAATAAAGCTGACCAAGACAGTGGTGGGAATTGCTTACAGAAAGGAAAGGGGCATTTTTTGGATGGTGTTCAGACACAGCATGAGGACAAGTTTATAACCACCTTCATGAGCTGCTCCTCCTGCAGCTGCCGGCGTCTCTGCAGCTCCTCATCATCTTCCTCCCTTCCACTTGATCTGCGTCTCATGTCAGCTCCTGCTTCCACAAAACCACAGCACAGAGAGAGCTTTGTGCATCACTTCAACTGCAGCTCGAAGATTTCAGTGCTAGTTCAAAGTACTGGTCAGTTTGATTTGCTGAATAAACAAGGCAGTATTTTCTCACAAAATCTAGACTTTTTCAAAATTCCTTTTTAATAAAACTCACTTGGGTAGCCTGCCCTGTGGTTATCAGGCTTGTTATGAACTAAACAAGAACTTAAACTACATATGAGTTCTAAGATAAGCAATGGTCCTGGATACAAAATCATGATTCACTCTAATAGAGAAAGGAGCTCACATTGCTGATTCTGGAAACAGGGTTTAATAACACCAGCACCTGGATCACAGCTGAAAACCTAAAGTCTGATTTACATTTACACCTTTATCTAGACTAAGAGAAGCAAATCTGAATTAATATTTCAAATGGAAAATTAAACTACGTTTGTCTCCTAAATGAACACTTGCATTTGAAATAAACAAGGCATTGGTTTTAGTCTAAAATGAAGTAAACTAATTTGATCCATTGGATAAAGCTAAAATAAATTAAGGCACAGGTGTTCTACATTTTAGTTCCTTAGTTTTTATTTAATAATTTTTATTTTCTTGAATATTTTAAAGAAATAATCCAGTCTGGATGCCAGGACAACTCCATGAATACACAGGATGTGCTATTGCTGCAAGCATTTAGACAGCAATTCTATTTTCTTCTGTACAGGGCTTTATCTGATAGAGTTATTTACCAACCCTGTGCTAAACAAACTCAGTGTTTAGAGTATGTAGACATTTCAAGTATGTAGATGAGAGAGCTTCAAGTATGTTGATGCTATTCCTGTGACTCAGGGACTCCACATGTTTGTCAGGTTGCAATCCCAACTAAAGGACATTTTCAATAAATTGCTGCTGCATGTGCAGCCCCTTCAGTTGGTCTGTGAGCTCTCCCACCCTGTGTCTCCTTTCCCAGAAATTCTGTGAAGATCCCATTGTTATGAATGCCATACATTCCCTCACAGAGACCTGAAACAAGCAACACCTCAGTGCTTCAGACATGACTGCAGGAACTAACCAGGCTAGACAGCTTATTTTATGTTATAGGGCTCAACAAAAAAACTAACAGAGGAAAAAAAATAAAAAGGAAAATAATTTTAAATGATGATGCGCATGGATTAAAGAAAAGAAAATAAGATATGTGTAGTGCTCCAATTCAGAAGAAAAATACAAAGTCTGTAGAAACAGTAATTCTGAAAATCAGGAATTATTTAGTCTGTTAATAGTTCCAATTCAGTTGTTGCTTCTTGCCATGGAATTAGTCATGTGGTTGGAAACCGTCACGTTTTCTGTTGAATTTTTGCTATTAGCTTAGGACTAAAAGATTAAATAGAATAACTGAAAGAAGTCAGGCTTGTGTGACACACCACACTTTTTAATCTACCACACTAGAGTTCAAAAAATTTGCTTATAGGTTCATATATGTGTGATCAATCCCAAAGCCCTTTAGCAAAGCCTCTTCTGCTCAGGGCAGTTCAACAGTTTCACATTCAGACACTCAGTGGTCTCACCAGGAGAACTGCACTTTGTGGTGAGCATCTGGAGTGGACACCACCTCTCCCACTCGTTTTTCCAGCTGCACTGTTCATGTCCCCTGGTCACCAGTACCTTTTGAGCTGCAGAGTTGAAGGGTTTGTGTTTGCATACCTATGGCAGCCAGGGAGGGAGGGCCTGGCCAGTGGTCAGTCTCAATCTTTGGTATCTCGTTGGGTGCTGGTGCATGAGCTGCTGGGAACTTGGAGGACTTGATGATATCCTCGGAGGACTTGCTCTGTGCTGCCAAGGCAGCTGCATCTAGATGGCAATCAGGGAACTTAGCTATGCAATAATCTGGAGCAGTACAAAGCTCAGCCTTATTTTGGCAAAAATTTATACTTTACAAGAAGATAGTTTTCAAAAGCAAACATTTTCATGTTTTGCTTTTCCAAATGCAGTTTGAAGCAAAGCAATGCCTTTCTCTTGCCAATAGGTTGGAATCAAATCTTCCTCTCCTCCCACATCCCCACCCCAAAATAACCCCAAATCAGCTTTGGATTTTACTAGGGTTTCACAGTGTAAGAATGATTAGGCAAGAGTGAGAAAATGCAGCCTAACAGTATTTGCCAATATCTCCTAAGGACAGCTGATTATTTATGAAGATGAACTCAGATTTATGTACTAATAAGTTTTCCCTCTAGGGGAAACTTATAGATCAGAGTAACAGTACAAATTCTAACACTGCTGATGCTAATTATTTCTTATTGTATCTGTGAAAAGCTGCAAAGCAAAGAAGAAAAGAAACCTGAAACAACAATGTTCAACTAGGGGATCTTTTTTGTGCTGCATGCCCTTGCTTAGAGCATTCAGTAGTAGTAAAAGCAGGTATGAACTTATTAATAAATACTAAACTCCACTAAGACCAACTTGGCAGGGCAAGGCACTTGCAAAGCAATGAACCTCACCAATAAAATAGCTTGGTAGTGGGGTTTCCACTTAAATTCCGTTTTAAGCCAAAGCCTTGTAAAAGCATGTGAGATGTGCATTATGGCTTTCTCTTCTTGGCATTAAAAAAGAAAAAAATGATCTAATACTAGTCAGTGTACATAAACCCAGCCTTAACTACCTCTGAGCTGGAAAATGTTAGCCAAATCACCTTGGCTTATGTGAGGCTATCATATCAGAAGCAACGGTTCTGGACTCTTCTCTTTTTTTTTTTTTTTTTTAACAGAAAGATATCTTTTAACAAAATGATGCACTGTGTTGCTCATCCAACACATTCCAGGTAGTTAAGCAACATCAGTGTTAGATATCATTGGGAATTCTGAGCAGTCAGTGATTGACAAACTCTAAGCATAATTGCAGGCAAGGAGGAAACTGGTCAGAGTTTACAAATGCATGACTTCAAACAGTACTTACGTATTAGAATTGGTGATGTCAGTGGTTAAACATTCACATGTTAATGGGAGGTGAGGAGATATATTAAAACCGTAAAAATAAACAGAAACAATGTTAAGACTCTTTTCAAAATGAGCATATGGTTTGAAACTTAAAAAAGAAAGAGGGGAAAACCCTGATGTGATACCAGAGCAGTGTAATCTGCAGTGCTCACTCCTGACTACAGAATGGATTTGTGGGCTTTCCTGCTCAGCCCAGCTCAGTGGCTCTCAGCCAACTGCTCATCTAAGCCCTGCAGTGCTGCTGATTTGCTACTTAGCCCTAAATACATTTCACTGGATGAAATATCTGCAAAGGGATGTAAATTCAGAGTCTGTAAATAGTGGAGTCATCCATCTTTCACCGAGGTAAATAAAAACCATCTCCTATGCACAGCTCTCCGTTCACAGCAGGAGGGAAGAGTGAACACACTCCTTCTCCTGTGGGATTAAAGACAGGCAAGGCTGTGGGCTTCTGGCATCACTGTCATTTCAGACTTGCTATGACAACACCAACACCAAAAAGCTTAGAGCACTAACACTGCTGTCCAACTCAGAACCCAAACACCTGGAAAAACAAGTACAGCAAACTACCTGAGCTGTATCACAGGGCTGAGAGTCAAATTAGCCCTGTCAGTGATAAGCCACCTATAATATCTTCACTAATTAAAGATTCTTATTTAAAGCCACAGGTACATTCGGAATTCCAGTCTGATTATAACATCTCCGTCTTTGCTGTTGAAATAAATTATTGTACTGTGTCTGTTTAAAATAGGGATATTTCATGAAGTCCCTGTCAGAGATCAGTCTACTGTTAATCCATTTTAACATGACCAGTACCTGCACTCTTAATATATGAAGAAGAGAAATGCTGGAAGGTATCATAATGCAAACAGCAAAATCCCAGCTAATGGCAATTTTGCCATTAACATCCACATGGCAAGATTAAACCATATAATCCAAACAAAACAACATGCTTTAAAACATAATCACTTTCCAGGACATGCAATTACAGCCGCCTCAAGCTTGGACTACTACATTTTTATGCTTACAAAGTAAAAACTGAATGCTTTTCACTAACTGCACACCTTTTAATTCAGTTGACACTCCAGTTTTGAAATAAAAAGGGAAAGGTCATTTACCGTGTTGTTTGTAGATGGGCGGTTTCCTGTAAATGTTGACACCTTGATCTGTGATATTAAGAAACAGAAAAAAGGGAATGTGAAAACTACTTCAGTTGTAGATAAAGATAACTCCATCACTAAAGCTACAGGCAGATCAAATCAAGGATACAGCACAAGAAAAAGCCAGAAAGCTATTTCTAGTATTATACAAAATCAGATTATTTAAAGAAAAGAAAACATAAGAACAAGTGAAAAGTCAAAGACATGTGGTATGAAGTCCTTTGGAGCTGAATCTGTAACATGTGGATGCATCAACTCATGAACCATTAATTTTAAAGTGGGATAAAAGAGAAGAAATGTAAGCAGGCAAGACATTTCAATGGTGAAGATACAAGCCATTTGGGGAAAACTACCCCAAATAACTTTGGTGGAAAATTGTGCTTCAGTCAGAACAGCTCAATTTTCTTTCCAACTGACTGGCTGGATTGAACAGAGGAGAATGCAGTGAGCCTAAAATTCACTTCAAAATCCAGAGAACAAAAGAGCTGCCTAGGACACTGTTTTGATCAGGCAACAACAGCCACACTTCAGCGAGTCAAAGGGATTCTTTATGCAGTGTTCTCTGATAAGATACTAATTCTCAAACCGTAAGGACAGATTTTCTTTTTTTTGGTGATTTTTTTATGCAAGACCCACCATATTGCATATTACCTACATAAATCAGAATAAAAACACTTCCCAGAACTCTAATGCAGTAAATCTTCAGCATGTCTAAATGATACCATATTTTTTACAAATAATAATCTAAGACAGGAACCATTTTGTTCTAGACTACCTTCCCACCCCAGCCAACACTTCATGTATTCAGCACAGCTACAAATACAAAAGCTAATCCAAAATCAGCACTACAGTGCAAAAATGAGCCAAAGTCTTATTAGAAGAGCAAATTGAGCTGCAGGGAGCTAGAAAATTAATGTCAGAAACCCACTTTGCTATTTTATGTTGCTTGAAAAAAGTTTTCAGTTACATTAGAATGAAAGATGAAAAGGAATTTCAGAAACACATGCGCTGTATCACAGATCCAATTAAAGTGCTACAGGAGACAATTTTGCCTTTGGTGTTAAGGAAAGCTAAACCTAAAAATCTATTGAAACAGAGGCAAATCTTACTCTGCAGAACCCTACATCCTGAAATAAACAGGCAAGCTCACTGCACACAAAGACACTGTGGTATTTCATTCCTGTGTGGGATCTGTTATGGCCACTTGACCAGGTACAAACATTACAGGGGTAGTCATGCGGTCCTTTTGCGCACACGGACACCAGAAAGCTCCAGGGAGGACAGGAGCACAGCTCCTTCCATGGCTGCATGGCCCCAGCTGGTGAGAAGAGCTCCCCTACCATGCTCCAGGACATTTCTCACAGCTATTCATGCAATTAGGCTTGAGTTTAGGCGAGGTGCCGAGAGCCAGGTGAGCTTAAGCGGTTAAAAGAGCTGACCTCAGCCAAGCCAGGTCACCCTGATGGAAAGGGGGTGTGCACAAAGTGTTTATCTGCCAGATTTGAGGAGAGGAGGAGGGGCAGCAACCTCTGGCAATGTGGAGGAACACTAAGCTGAAGGGAATCTGAAAATAACTGGATAGAACAAGGCTTTCAGCTAGCAGTGAAGCAGCCAGATGCGTGTCCAGACCCTAGGGACACACAGCTCATCCCATCAAAATCCAAGACACGTGGTCTTCTCAAATGCTGGAACAACTGTGGAGCTCACTTCAAAACAGAAACTGACGTCCATAGAAAGGACATCCTAAGGCACACATATCCTTGTGGATCTGCAGATATCTGAGGACTCCAAGCCATTGCACAAAACAAGAACCTCACCTGCTTTAAAAAAAAAGGAACACTAAACTAGAATTGTTGAGTTCAAGACTGAAACAAGTCACAACAATCTGAATGAACAACAAATAAAAAACACTGGCCACCTCTTTTCTGCATGTGACTCAAAACCAACTCCTCCAAAATCAGCAGAGCTATGCTGGTGCTCAGCTGGTGCAACTGGGAGAAAAATCAAGCCCTACACAGCTCATATACAGCTCACAGGCCATCAACAACTGAAAAATGAAGCAGTCTAACAGTGAAACACCTGACCAAGAGAATAGGTAAAAATCACAATAAACCCCCGGGTTTCTTAAGGCACTACTCCTCTCAGCAAGCCCAGAAGCAGTTCCAACCCCTGAGGGTGCAACCCATGGTAAACAGTGTGAAAGGATGGAGACAAGACAGAAGTTACAAAGGCTACATTCTACACTGTGACAGGACAGCGAGACACACACAGTGCCAGCTCCTACCTGGAACATGGAAATGTTTAGGGGCCTGAGCGTAAGTTGGAGTGAGAGGGCGACTGTCAGGCCGATAGGGGACAGGGGAGTTCCGACCGCTGGACGGCTCATTGCCTCCAATGAAAGAATGGAAAAAACAAAATGAGAAGAGGGAGAGCAATAAAAATAAAAATAAAAATAAAAGAAAAAAAGAAAAAAAAAAAAAAAAGAAAAAAAAGAAAAAAGCAAGCCCAATCATACCCAGACAAAACTGGTGGAATCAAAACCTCCAGGGAGAAAAGAAGTTGAACCAAAAGTATAAATACAAACAATAAGGAGAACTGGTAGTAGCCCTGGTGACTTTTTTCCCCCCCTGATATTCCTGCAGAGACAAAAATTCATGTTCAGGCTGGAGTTGAGGTTTGAGCAGCTCAGACTCATTCTGACGGCATGCAGGCAGGAGCTGTGTGCTTGTAGCTGGTGATCAGATGGGCAGTATAGAAAAGAAGAATGGAAGGTTACTTGGCAATGATTTTTTAGTACGGAGATTGATATTTGGAATTAAAAGGCGCAAACACGGAGGAGAGTTGTTGATATGCAAACCCAAAGCAGATAGAAGCAGATGCTGGCAGGTACTACAGTTCACTAAACCAAAAGTGTACAGAAACCAGAAACAGAAAATAGCTGTTAGGTCACTTGGCCAATATCAAAAGGCATAACTGTTCCTTACACACTCTTTCATTGGTTTAGGAAAATTCTAATATGACAAAATAATTTGTAAAGCAGTGCAGTCCATCTGGTGGCTGCGCCCACATCATTCGTGCCACTCCAAATCTCTGTCTATGCCAAATTTGGCTCTGAGGACAATACTTCACCGCTGATTTAGCAAATCTGAATCTAATACCTAAAAACCTTAGTTCTAGTTTACACAAACAGTTTGTTCCATTTGTAGGATTACTCCTACTGGGACTACCCCTTTGCCTCCTGACAATGCACCACAGCAACCCAACAGCCCTGAAAGTTCCCGTGTCTTGTCAGGGAGAGAAGGCTGCTGCACAACCACCATGGTGGATCCCCAAGTATCAAGACTTAACAGCCAGATATCCACAGATTCACAAATCTGTGTGTGTACCTTGAAAGAATGCAGCTGCCTCTTGTATTGTACTGTTCTTCAAACTAGAGCAAACTCACACAAGGAAAAACCATCTGCACAGGTGCTTATTTTACATGCGTGAGGGTGAACCCAGTAGTGAAAATTAGGGGAGCATCAAACCCTTCCATTTTTAAAGTATGCACAAGGGCTTCAAAAACCCTATGAATGCTGATTAAGAAAGCAAGAAAAAAAATGGAGGGTAGAAGAGGGAATGACAACAAATACAGAAGGGCTATAAAACATAAGAAAATATAAATTGCAGGCCTGTTTCCTATGTCCTGTTACAGGACCCAAAAACGTTAGATTCTGCATGCCATTTATATATTTGGGGTGGGGAGATAGGTATGGGAGAAGGAAAAAAAAATTTCTTTACAATTTACACAAAAAATCCTCTTTTACTTGAACAGTCATCTGCCAATCTAAAAAGCACTAAAGGGGGAAAAAATACTCTTTACAAACCTTGCAGAGATGTGCCCCAGAGTACAGTATACAAGCTAACCCACTGTATATGAGTGTCTTAAAAATCACATGCACAGTTCAGGGGGCTTGGCTGTACAAAATTTGTCCAGAAGAATGCATGTGCAAAATTCTATATTTAGCACTTTGACATTTCAGCCCTAAATACCATGATGCTGTTTCAACCACATGAATTGATGGTGGTTTTCTATTTCGGGTGCAGCGATGCTGAGCTTCTGGCCAGGTAACAGTAAGGACTAGGTTTGCTAACTCTGAAAAGCAGCATGAATGATCAGCTAAACATTATTGTTATATCTCAATCTATAGCCCTTTACTTAGCAATTCCAATATTGTGTTCTACTTCTCCAGCCTTTAAGATACTGTGATGGTAAAACACCTCAGTTGATTTTACTTATGTCTCTTGCTTCTACTGAGAAATTATGAGTTACTTTTCAGCAAAAGCATTGTTTTACAAGGAAAAAACCCCATCAATATTGATACGTCTTGAGATACAGTTAATTGTTTATAGAGAACATGTCACTGCCTTTTTGCTTCCTTTAGCAATTACACTCAATGAAAGAGAACAAACAAAAGGGGTTTATTGACCTGTGGACTTGTCACAACAGAGGAGTCACAAATACATTTTACCTGTTGGGAACTCGTAGTCTAATTGTGGGTGTGTTCAATTTGCAGTGCTTCTATCACCAAAACTACAAATATAGGGAGGAAATCCTTCTTAGACCCCTTTCTACCTCTAGACACAGCTAAGAGTGCTCACACCCATAAATGTATGCTGGCTGGTCTTGCATCTGGGACACAGATAATTTGTTTAGAGAGAACTGGAAATGTTCTGTAATGCACCCACTACCAGGCAGACAATTACTGTGGTATCATCCTTCACGTGATCATCCTGCTTTACAGATGTCTCTGTTGGCTTGTTTTTCCTGGGGTACCTAATGACTCCTGCTAGTAGTGACAAATAACTTCCCTTTACACTTTCTAGGATGGCAGCCTCATTGCCTCCAACCTGTGCAAGAGGGAATGGTTCATCTACTTAGATTCCCATTAGGCCATCCCTGAGGAGCCCACTCTCATAACGGGGCTTAAGTGCTTGGGATGCAGCTGCAAAACCACCCTTGATTTATGGAAGCAGTGCCAACATCTGTGGAATGTGCACATGCACCAAGGAGAGCAGAGCTCCTGGCTGCCTGTCCCTGTCTCCTAGGGCCTCATGGCCAGCCTGCTTGCAGCTTTACATAAAAACCCATTACATTTGGGTTCCTTGCCTGCACAGAAATATCTCTCTTCTCTGTCTCAGATATGCTGTAACTACTGTTAACTCCCCAAATCAACAAGAGTGCTCCAGTTCACCACCACTGTAGAAAGAACTAATTCTCACACCCTTGGCACAAAATTGAATATGTCTGTGTGTAGGTAGGGGGATGTTAAGGGATAGTGGAACAAGTTTAATCCAAAAATCCATCACTAGAGCACAGCAGAAGGGAAATTCAGATGCTATTTTTTTCTTTCATTCTCTTTGCTCCATCAGGTAGCTGTTTTCTAGAGCTGCATTTTGTTAGGCAGGTTGCTCTAGCAGCCAGGAATAGAATTGCTTGCCCACAAGCAGTGGGCAGTGCAATGCAGGTCCCTGCTGCCTTCTGAAGTGCTCACCACTGGGCTCAGTGAGATTCACAGGCTCAGCTCACAGAATCAGGCCAAAAAACCCATATGCAACCAACACTGAGCCTTCTGTCAACTTCAACCAACACTGAGTCTTCTGTCAGCTTCCAGTTTAGTTGCTCTGCCTCTGAGTAGATACAGGAAAACAAGCTGAACAGTACCTGAAACCCTTACTCCTGTTCAGGTTTTGTCAAATTATCATCCATCCTCTTGTCCAGATGTGCAGCCTTTACTTCACACACAAAACTGAAAATAATGAAAAAGCCAAAACACAGCTGTTTTCCAGAGCAGGACTTTGGTCTGCATCTACAAAACCCTGGAAATAGTTATCAAGTACAGAAAGCATTTGATTTCAGAGACCTGCCTTAGGGAAGGAAAGAGGGAATGTGAAAACCAAGGTCCAAATTCTCTATGAAGGTACGTAGATTCCTCATGGGAAGGTCTCTGAGCAAAGGAATACACATTACTTTGGAACTCCTTTACATGGAAATCTTATGGGGGCTTTGCAATATTCTTGAATGCCTCTGAAAAATTCTAGGCATGCGAGATGAGATCCTGGCTCTCAATGAGAGTTTTGTCTCTGATTTCAGAAGGGTCAGGGTTTCTTTCATTCGTGGACTTGTTTTGATTCTTTCATAGCAAAGACAGTACTTTATTGAGACAAGACCAAATTCAATGGAGAGTCCAAATTAGATTAAATGAAGTCTAGGCTGATGCATATTACAAACTCTTCCAGCTTTTTCAACATATATGTTACATCAACAAACTCTCACTAAGACTTTCTGAGGCGTATTTAGCCCCTTTCACTCCTCCAATTTCTTTACCTTTTGGCTATGTCTATGAGGCTTAATCATCATGCTTCTTTAAGCCTTGTGTTGTATGAAAGCACACTGAAAATGGTCTAAATGTCTTCTTTTCTGGCTTGAATATACCAAATAACACAAGTGTAATGTGCCACATGACACTTCAGTTACCATTCTGCTGCTGGGAAATCATGCCCCTTTACCAAAGCAGTTGAGACACATATTTTCTGACTCCTAAAGGGAAAAACCCCAAAAGTCATAGTTTTGTGAAATCATTGTTACAAAACAACATCAAGTTCAACTTCTTGTTAAAAGTACCAGTGAGAAAGGCTGAGCCAAGAAAGATCACACGGTGCCTCTTCTGTCACAGTGATACAAATTTGAGCTTTCAGGAGCTTTTCTGAGTTATGACACAGAAATGCTGTTCAGGCCTTCAGAAAATTGAGGATTCTTACAACATCTTCCAGCACATATCTGATAAAAACCATACCCACCCCCCTGTCTACAGCACTTGTAATCCCACTTGGCCTTTTTTGCCAATAACTGCAAAAGATACCTGATCTACATGCCAGGTGATTCTTTGAAATCTAAAAAAAAAAAAACAAGCATGGATTTCCAATAGTTCTTCTGATTTATCTGTTGAAGAAGCTATTTTCTCAACAGAAAAAGAATGAAAATGCCACTTGAAAGAGTGTGAGCATTAATTTGGATTTACAGCAAAGAAATGTTGAAATTGCAAGGACTATGAATTAACTGCATGCTGAAATGAGCAGTATAGCTATTTTTAAGGGTCCCAATCTTTTTAAGTGACTTTTTAAAGAACAGTGACATAATAAGGAAGTGGACAGTGCAGATTATCAAAAATCATCCAAAAAAAAGGCAAGAATAAAATTAGTGTTGGTGATCTGACTGCTTAAAGAGCTATAATGTTGAGATCTATTAGCATTTCTTGAAATTTCATGGCAACAACTTTCTTGCAGCTGCTTTGATTATCTCCAGTTTATGATTATCTACATTAATCAATGGTGCCAGATTGGAATCTATGGTCAATTTACTCAGCTCTCTCTTTTTGAGCTCTTGTAGGTGATAAAAGGTATGACCTTATCTCAAGAGATGGCCCAGCCAAGTGCTCCAATAGAAATCAAAGTAAACCACATTCACAAAAAGCAAGAAACAAAACTAAAAGCTTATTGAGCTAAGTGAGTTCCTTAAAGGGACACAATGAAAAAGAATCCTCCTCCAAATCAAACCATGGGAAATAAAAGATTGAAAAAAAGACCAGATCCTTAAATAATGTAAATCCTTGCAGTGCTACTGCCTTCAGCAGAGCCTGCTGATTTGCACTAGTTGAGGAGAGGCCTAGAGATCTTAATTTTACTTTGTTGCGCCCTAATTATTGCCAATGTGAATCACAAAGATTAACTTCCTTGTTGCCACTGATCTTTATATCACCTCTTTTTTTTCTTCTCCATGGTTTTGATCACCTTGTTCTCATTCAGGCAATACTGTAATCAATTTTTTCAATGCATGTTTTAAGAATGTGGAAGGAATAAATTTGAAAAGGTAAGTGCTGAAGGGATTGTTGTATACTGCTTTAGAAAGACGCTAAATTAGGCACATACAGGTTCTAGATAACAAATGGCAATGCTTTTCTGGGTATTTCTACCATGTAAAGGCTTGGTGACTCTTCAACTAGGGCCCTTAGAAATGACATATTTCCTCTGAAAAAAAGGACATTATGTCTATTCTAACGTAATTTTGAGTGCAATGGCGCATTTCGAGACATGCTCAGCTGCACAGCCATAGGCAACCTCCCAGAGACACGCCTTCTCAGCTCTGCCAGAGCGCCCACAAATCTCCAGCCTGGAGGTTACTCCCTGGAGAGAGGCCTGGCTCCTTACCTTTGACATGGGGGATGAAGTGGTGTCGGAAGGGGGAGTTGGGGCGGGAGTCATGGAGCGCGGGGCCGCGGCCGCTCGTGCGCGGGGGTGCCACGCGCCGCGCGCCCAGAGCCAGCAGCTCTGCGCCAGCGGGGAGGCAGGGGGCAGGACAGAACGGAGACAAAGAAAAGCAATAAGAGACAGGCAGGGAAGGAGGCTTCGAAGGAAGGAGAAAAAAAAAGGCATTGAACAATTAGGATTCTGGAAAGGAGGAAGGAGAAAGAAGCAAAATGGTTAAAGACGCGCCAAAGGGTCCGAAAATGTTAAGACAAAATTACAGGAAGTATTAGAAGAGAGGCTCAGGTTTGAACTGCATCGCTAATTTAGCATAACATCATTGGCTTAATGAGCTTCTGACCTATGCCTTATTACCAGAAAATAGCCTGCTACCAGCATGCAAACATCACAAACATTGACACTCAATTAGTTAAGAAAGCAGCTGGTTTGAAAAGTGCCTGACCAAGAAATGTACCAGTCAAGAGGCATGCAAGCTGTTTTCTACTGTTTTAAGACATTCCAAAAATGCTGTCAACATCAGCTAGGGCACCAGGGGAGGAAAAGGCTGCAAACTTTTTCAGAACTTGTAGCACTTGATTTTTGAAGAACCTTATGCTGACAACGTCAGTACAGCAGTTCACGTCTTTCTCAATGGCTAGCTGGGAGCACAAGAGAATTTATCTAGAGACACTGGGTTTATTCAGAGAGAAATTATTCTTGCAAATAACATGGTGAAAAGAAGTGCCATAACGAGAAAAAAACGTACATATACAACTGCTATTATTCAATATGAGTAATTACTGTAGGAAAATAATTACTGCAGGAAAATTATTGAAGTAGCTTTAACAATTACCCCAAAGCAGGGTAGGACACACCAAATGATGAATTGTACAGAATTACTTCTGTGTTGTATGAGGAACAGTAACAGGTGAGCCCAAGATGAGATCATCTGAGCAGAGATAAGTTTGAACAAATATCTTCTCAGAAAATACTTCAGGCTGTGGACTTTGGAACGTTCTACATTGGATCACAACTCTGGCATGAGCCCATCTGCCCATCACAAGAGTTACATAAACAGAGATTGCTTCTGGGGAAGGTCTTTGACTGAGCACAGACATTAAAACTCAATCACAGTCAAGTCTGGAATAGGGCCTGGATTTATTCATTCCCCTGAGACAACAGATAAAAATGGAAAAACCTCTTAAGAACTGGAGAATCAAGGGACAGAAGTTTGCAGCTTTTTCACATTTTCAAGTCTCTTTCAGTTTCAGTTGTAACGTCATCTTAAAACACAGTCATGTTGTCAGCACTATGTATCAGACACAATTTGCTTCTGTCCCACCTCCCTTGGGTCCCTTAAACAAGGCATTCACTGATAGTCAACAATTGGCTGCTTTCAGCCCACCCCCACTAGGAAATGGCTACAGCATTCAAGTTCCACAGTGGCGGCTCTATTATAAATCTTTAATTTTAAAAATGCAGCTCCTATTGCATATGGGCTTTTGGCATCCCAACTGTTCAGCTGTAATCACCAAGGAAGATGAAACCGTGCGATTGTATCACTTAATTTAAAAACAGATCACAAAGATTTAATTCATTACTATACACAATAAAATCAGTCTTGAAAAGTCTTCAATGAATAGCATTTACCAATACAGTTTTATGCTGTTTGGGTGTGGATGAATAGTTCATTTTCATATCTTGCTTTTAGATACACAACCAGTAATTTTGAAGGCACTGGGAACCTGAATGACCTGTACGTTTTCTATATTGCACATAGGACTTGTACATCATTGCTAAACTAGAAAGTAAAGGTTGTGTTTTCAAGTGTTCCCAGGCAATTGCCTATGGCTTTAATTAAAAAAATACCTTCTGAGTCCATGTCTTAAAAAATGACGAGCAATGTGGAACATGTGGGTGTTTTGCTTCTGAATATGAGATTCTGTGGCTGCATCAAGCTTTAAAGGAATTTTTTTATGAGGGAGTAAACCTACATTACTAACTTCTGCACAGTCAGGCCATAATTTTTGTCTCCAATATGTGATACTTTTCCCAAACTCCAGAACGAAGTTTGCTATTCATTGCTGCAAATTTTTGCTTGCTTCCAGAAACATACAAATATTTTTAAAAGAATTGGTTGGAAACAAAACCAGAAGATGCATAGTTATGATGCAAGAAACAGTCAGCCTAGTCCAAAAGACTATGTCAATCCAGAACAAAAAACCAGGTAGAAAACGAGACATTAAAATACACAACAATGTTTCAATCCTAAACTTCCACTTCTAAGAGAAACAAGTGCTTCACTGCACCACGGAATGGCATAATAAAGAAACAATATTTTTGCATGTAGCTGTAATGCAGTTGCCCTTACCAGGTCTGTGGAAGTGCTGGGGGGAACGTGACATGGTGGGGGTGTAGCTGTGCCGACTGTACACGGGAGAGTTGATGGAGCCCTGGCTGGTAGACCTGTGAATCATGCGGTCCCGAACGTCCTGGTAGCCCTGCAGGACAGAGGCATCCACTGATAAATGCAAATGCACATTACACGTTTTTAGCAGCACTTCCGTGGATCTGAAGGCATCAGCAGAAGCGACTGAAATAGCAACATTCCTTAAGCTTTCAACCTACTTCATTAGCACTGCTCTCCAAGGATCTGCTCCAACCCATTTTTATAGTCAGAATTCAGCCTTGAAAGGTTCCAACTCCACCTTGAATTTCTATTAAATTCAATAAAGTCCTAGATTTGCCCACATTCCCGGACTCCAAAAGGGAAGCTGCATCCAGACTATGCATGTCCTGGAGCGTCCTGCAAGATACAGGAGCTGGCCATCAGCGAGCAAACCTGGACACCAGCAAGAATTCAACAGCTGCAGCACAGAGCTCTCTGTGGCTAAATCTACCATGTGTCACAACCAGCTGCATCAGCAGGTATTTATACCCAAATCAGATTCCCCATGCATCTGGAAACATGACACCTTCTTGTACAGCAAAATTCAGTTTACTTCATTTCCTGAGGGTAAAAAAAGCCAATAAAAGAAACAAACAAAAAACCTCAAAACAAATGACACCCTCAATCCCCCACCCCTCCATGAAACAAACCAAACCAGGACAAAAGGGAAAGGACTGATGTTAATGCATGAAGATTTGCAAGAAATTTTACAGTCCTTAATTTTTAACTAGTAGCAATCAGTACAACTTTTATGTTGCAAATAAGCAACAGGACAATGCAATGATAATGATTCTGCAAGAGCATCTATTGAATGCTGACAAATGACTTCCCAAATGTCTCACGTTATTATGATGTTCAAATTAATTCCTCTGGCAAAGCAAAACCAAACCAGACCACAGTTATATTTTCTTCAAGACAAAACTGCAAATGTTCAGTAGCAAATATGGGTTATTATTTAGATGCTCAGAGCAGCATTTTTTCTCCTGTAAATCCTGCAGCTCCCGAGATCTGAGTCTGCCTGTGCCACGAGGAGCAGGAATGTACCAGAAGTGACGCCTGCTGGACAAAGGGCTCTGCTTCACGGACAGCACTTGGGAGGAGTGGCAGCTCTGCTTTTCGTACAATCTCTCAATAAGAGCTTAATGTTTCCTTCATAGAAATAATTTGTGCTAAGTTTCAACATTCAGAAAACATGCCTGTGTGGCAAAGAGAGCTGGATCTGACTGACAACAAACCCAGTGCCTGTACTGGCTCAAGGGAATAATTCTAATCACAACAGGACACTGCCCCCAAAGGTTCCACCAAACTTACTTCTGCAGAAGGGGTAGGTGATAATGTCCTTGGAGACTGCAAAGACATAAAAAATAAAGTTATGAAATATCATTGCATATGTTGGGCCAGAAAAAGGTAATCTAAACACTGCTGCAGGTACTCTGATATATGGCAATGTAAAGAGGCAATGAAGAAATTACTGAGGCCATCCCAACATCAGAAACTGCTTTTTCCACATGGCTCAGGGACTGGTCCATAAATCATAGAAGTTTAAATTAATAATTTCTGGGAGAATCTTTATAAGCGTGATTAATTCAGTGAAGTATCATGCAAGATCATCTCAGCCATCTAATCATTGTGGTAATTAAAACATAGCTGTAAAGATCAAAATCAGAAAGAGTTATTAATTTAATAACCATGACTGTTATGAAGAAATCTTTAAAATGTAAATCAAAGTAAATAAACTTAACTCAGAGCTTTGCATGGAAAATCAAAATACAGAATAACTGAAGCATGTTTTCCCTCCAATGCACACACTCTGGCAAAAATGTGCTTCTCCCCAAGGCCTTACATTTCATACCCATGCAAAGGAGCACGTAGTTGTCATCAACATTTCTTTGATTTGACCTCTTTTAAATCTCTGTGTTCCTCCACGGTTACGTAAGGAGAACAGACAGGAATTACAAGCATGTATATTGAAAGAACTGCACAAAGGCCAGTGGGCAGAAATATGCACAATATTATGGAAAGTTTCTGTAACATAGATAGGGAAACTGAGGCAAGAAATACCTTTAGAAGAAACATATGATTATGCATATGCTGATGGTACAAACAAGAATAAAGGCTACGTGTAATTACCAGTTATGTGCTCTTCAACCACCAGACAATTTGAAGCTGGGAGATCAGGATTTAATTATTTCCTTTGTGCACAAAACTTCAATATTATTTGTCATAATAAACTGGGCAAGAGATTATGCTTTTAAATAAGACCACAATTACAGAATGATATAGCTATTAAGATAATATCTCAGACGCAAAACTGCTGATTCTGGTCTAACTACTACACTAATGTACAATAGCAGTAGTGCAACATGTATGGCAGTTTCTGGTAATAAAAATCCAGCTGGTAAATATCCATTCATTTTGGATTGAGAGACCATTCACTCTCATGAAGCCAGTGAGAGTGGGAATGCAAGGTATCCAAACAAAGGAGCAATGCTTTTTTTTTGAATACAGGACATCTCCTTATCACCAAGTTTCCATAACGCCGTTAAAGACTGCTCTTGCTACTTTCCATCAAAGCCTTGAAAGTCTTTTACATACATATTCTCCTAATTCCTATCATCTAACAGCAGCAGCTGTAAAAACTTTCCTCCACATGAAACAGGCCATGCACAGTGCTTTGGAACAACATTCTCTACAAAAACTGAGAGCTAACCTAAAGCTTTCAATATGAATGAAAAAAGCACATGTTGTGAGGTGCATTCCCACGTTTTTCTACTAGAAATTCAGGTGTTATTCTAAATAAATGAATTTCTATCATCTGCTGGGGTTACCTGGATGCTGAGTAAAAGGCAGTCATAGGAATCTAAGACTGGGAAGGCAGCCCAGAGCGTAGAGTGCTGAATCCAGGTATTTTTCCTTTCATGTATTTTTACTCCATCACTAGCTCACATAATCTCTTTGCTTTTTTGGAAATGGAGCCTCACTCTGCAGCCAAGTTACTATTTTATCATGCACAGGTGAACTATCAGATCTCAAACTCTGAGGCTGCCAAAGAACGTTTGCTTCTCCAGGTGCTAAAACCTGGTCTATCACAGAAAGCTACACTACAGTCAGTTTGAAACACACTGTGCAGGTGACTGAGAAAAGCAGCTCCATTCCAGAACAGTAAGCCAGTGGAAATACAGTGATGACTCCAGATGGAAGGGGAAGGGAAAGAAGGGGAAGAGGATTCGTTCTGAACAAACTTACATAGGAATTTCTACTGCAACAGACTCAGTTCTCTATTGCTTTGAGATCTGACAGTCTGCTCTAATACCTGAAGCCATGCAGGTAATTTTGTGCTCTAGGAAACTTCTGATAATTTTTACAGGTGTCATTCTGCAACACAAGTTCCAGCATTTTACACTGATGCCATTTTAGCTGTCTTTTAACTGAACTACCAGGTGGGATCCCTGCTCCATTTTGAAGCACCTATCATATTAGAAAAAAATCCTTTTTTTTCACTTTTTTTCTGCTTGTTTAGTGAAAGGTATTTCAGAGCATTCACTGCTTTCAACAAAGAGAATACTTAAAATAAAAAAATAAAACATAGAGGTAAAGTGCTGCTTCTCAATATATACCCAACAAAAGCTGGAGCTGAGAAAAGCCGACTTGAGTGCTCATCAGGTTGCTGCTCGCAGGGCAGAACTGAGAGATCCTGAAGCATCTGAACACCTGACAGTTTCTGGAAAATTTCTCACTCTGTTGCGGGCCAGCCTCGGTGGCAGAAAAATAATTTCCAGTCTCGTTTGTGTCTCTGGAAGCCGCCGGCGGGCGGAGCCAGCGCCGCTCCCCGCGAGAGGGCGCCGGGACAGCGCGGCTCCAGCGCCGGGATGAGCGGGGGATCCATGGCGAGCGGGAGCCCGGGCACTGCCCTGCCCCGCCCTGCTCTGCCCAGCCCTGCCCCGCCCTGCTCTGCCCAGCCCTGCCCTGCCCCGCCCTGCCCTGCCCTGCCCTGCCCTGCCCTGCTCTGCCCAGCCCTGCCCTGCCTTGCGCAACCCTGCCCTGCCCCGCCCTGCTCTGCCCTGCCCTGCCCAGCCCTGCCCTGCCCTGCCCTGCCCTGCCCTGCCCTACCCTACCCTGCCCTGCCCAGCTCTGCCCTGCCCTGCCCCGCCCTGCCCTGCTCTGCCCTGCTCTACCCTACCCTTCTCTGCCCTGCCCTGCCCTACCCTGCCCTGCCCTGCCCAGCTCTGCCCTGCCCCTAGAGCACAGCCCCACGCCGGCTCTGCTCCCCGCCACGCTGTTTTCTTGCTTTCTGTGGCTAAAGTGTATCGTTTTCCTGTAGCCCATTCCCAAGAATTAAGCTTTGTGTCCATCTCTGGATTAACTTTGGTGCCTTTTGTGCATCCCCCCTTGTATACCCAAAAATCTTTCTTTGCTGAGACTGGTGATTTTTTTTTGTTGTTGTTTTTAAATCATGGTGAGGGGCATTTCTAGTCTATAAGCATAAACTGAGGGTCCCCTTTTATTTAACATTACCACATACACGCCTCTGCAAAGAGAATGCAGGAGAAATCACTGTCTGCACGACTACACATCACCTTCTTTGTTTTTTAAAGACGATGGGGACTGATGCATGTTGTACCAAGACTGCTGTCACTCGATTACCACAACACAAACACAGGGTAAGGGATCACTCCACCCCAATGGGCTTGTGCTCTCATTAGGGCAAGGGAAGGGATGAGAAACAGACACAAAGAGGTGAGGTAACTTGCCCAAGGTGACAGAAGTCAGCAGTAGCATTGGGTGAAAACCCAAGATCTTCTGAAAATAAGGTGAGAGCCCCTTCTGTTTCCAGAAAAAAAATTCTGTAGTCACTAGAAATTAACTGAATTTAATACTGATGAAAACATGGTGTAAGAAAATCCCAAAGGCTTTTGCTTATTCCCAGAACAAGCACAAAAGCAGACAACTTACAATCATATTGCTTTATCAGCTTCCAACTGCTTTGTCAGTAAGAAGCTTCCCTTTAAGGATTAACAAATAGTTCACCTTCTCTGGTGAGATTAGTTCCCCCTGTGTGACTAACAAGAGACTTGTATTTGTAGCTATTTTTGTGGAATGGGTCAGGCCTGTTGGAACTGGTCAGGGGTCACCAATGCATCTCACAGTGGTTTTGAACCATATGCCAGCTGGATTCACTACCAACATAAACTGGAGGGGAGAAATTCTGTAATGTTCTGACCTGTTAATCTCTTATTTTATTCCTGAGCTGAATTTCCATTTCATGATTTAAAAAACTAACTCTATAAAACTTTAAAGAAAAAAGGAGAAAAACTGATGCAGTTCTGACCTGCTGGTAGGCAGAACACTGATAAGAAGGCAGATTATCAGTCACACTGATCTGGTCATCTACAGACCACTGGTGCCTGAATGATTTACTGTAATTCTTTTTTCTTCAACTTATCTTCACACTCAATTCAGTTACAGTCAGTAAGCTCACTGAGATTGCGGCAATAAATCCATTTCCACGTCCATTTAGATTTCCATTCAGGAAGTCTGATTCACAGACAGATGGTATTACATGACAAAACCTGCTTCACAGACTGCACTGGAATCATGCAAATAATAATTGCAGCTATGGAAATTCACCTGAGAAAACTGGGGACCAACAGTCTGAAAGATACCTTTACATACAAGTTTAGAAGAATAAATGGCATAGCTTTTTATTGCTGCATGATACGAGAATCCTTGCTAAATGCCAGCAGGTTAAAAAGTGAGGCAGGTATTTCTATAACACAGTTAACCTGCTTTCCCAGGTGGAAGAGCACTTCATCCTGACTCAGTTCAGATTTTATCCAGTATGTCTGGCAAAGTGCTCTGGTGATATGTATTTCCCTTCAGTATGGGTAAGATAAGCATCCTGCTGCTCCTAGTCCATAGAATA
Source organism: Eopsaltria australis (assembly GCA_034509425.1). Lineage (NCBI taxonomy): Eukaryota > Metazoa > Chordata > Aves > Passeriformes > Petroicidae > Eopsaltria > Eopsaltria australis. The sequence goes on along the minus strand of JAVTVJ010011652.1, from coordinate 2,493,262 downwards.
TCATGGTATTCCTCCTATTCTCATGTGAATACTGGCGCTCCACAGCACAACAGCAGTATGGCTTTTGCCTCACATTCTGGACCTTGCCATTCCCAAAGATTTGGATATCCATGGGAGGAGCTATGAGGAAGCACACAGAGGCAGCCTGCAAGCCTGTCCCCTGCCATTCCTCTGCTGGTGTTAGTGCATGTGTCTAACCCTGCAGTGTCACAGGTGAGTGTCCCCAGTACCCCAGATCAGACAGACACAAAGCAGTGTGAACAGCAGCAGCAGCAGCAGCGATCTCCAGGAGTGCCAATGGGAAGCAAAGCAGGCTCTGGATGCAGTGCACAGTGGAATGAGGTGCTGGTGGGTCATTACCTCTCCAAGACTCTGTCTCTCCTGTCTGTCCTCGTAGGCGGAGGTGTAGAATGGCTCATAAGTAATTAGGTCTGGACGTTCAATGTCATAAATGGCCTTGACTTTGGGAATGGCTGCTAAATCCTTGTAATCAAGGATTTCATTGTCTACTTTTGCCTAAAGGTCAAAGACAGAAGATAAATTAACTTACAAAAATGCACTGGCAATTTCTGTTTTACACAATTTATGATTTTGTGTATTTGTTGTCACACTGTTGCTATGGAAACCCCTTTTTGGAGCCCTACATGTGGAGTGAATGCTTCTTGTTCTTCTCCAGCAGGCCTCCTCTGCAGCAGCTCACAGTGTTTACTCTTCTCTTAGGGAAGAAAGAACATGGCATATACAGATCTATTCACCAAAGTTTCTTGTCCCCAGTAGTGAGCTGGAAACTTCAGCTCTGCAAATGACTCATTTTGTGGCCTCAGGCAAGTATTTTCACCTTTCTGCTCTTGTTTTCCCATATGTAAAATGGGTGATAACATCAATTTAGTTTGCAGATTACAGAGATTACAGAAGGATTTCATGCTGAAGACCACAGACAGATACTCAATTTATAACTGTGCACACAAGAGGAAACAGAACTTACTGGAAGGAAATAAAAAGACAAGGAGGACTGTCAGGACTGGGTATCCAAACTCCCAAATGAAATTATTACATTGCATTCATCACTCATCCTATAACCAAGCTTCAGACTAAAGCATCCACTCCTTACCAGCTACATGGTGCAAGCATGGACTATTTTTTCCACTAAGACTGCAAGGAGATCTTGACTAGTTAAAAAATAGAAGTAGGAAATAAATTCCAGTCAGCTGCACCCATTAGAGGGAGATAGAAAGAGGCCTTACACTTGGTTTAGACAAGTAATATCTTTCTTTACTTACAGAAAGATTTTAAAAAATACCATCATATTTTTTACTTACCTTACAGAAATACATTGATGACTAAAACTGAAAGAGGATATTCAAGTTGTTTTTCAACACTTGTACTAGATACTTCATTCATAGTAGATTGCATAAGGAAACTCATGTTCATTTCTGCCCTTCCTGAGTGCTAGCACCCAGTAATTTCAGATTAATATCCATTTGCCTTCCCAAGCTCTCTAACAACCTTGGTCTTGGTGGTTCTTAAGCAATGCCTTAAACTAGAAACAATACCAAACCTTTCTTGCTAGAGAAGCAAGGTTTGAAATATTTAGGACATCCACTGTCTAAAAACAGATTCAAATCTGTTTAGCATTTAATTACCAGATACAACAAAATACCTTAAGCCTTTTTAACCCTTAAAACATTTAGGTATATTAAAATATGCTATTTCTGCAGTGTTTTTCCACATTCTGTTAATGAGCTGCAAATATGACTGGATACTCTTAATCCTATATAAATTACTACAGATATTTTTACAGTCTCTAGTCTAGGCTGCCATGTTGCTCTACAGATGGTGATTTTGAGCAGCAATTAAATTTCATAAGCTACAGTTTATGAAGTTGATATTACCCACAGAATGGCAGTTCTCCAGGACATGCTTTGTCTTTTGATATCTGCAGTTTCAACACTTTTCATGTATCAGCTTATTTTTGTGGTTGTTGAAAAGCATAGAAGAACTAGAGTTTAACTCAGGACGTGAGATTTGTAATTTTGAACATTTTTCTGCATTATTATAAATGTAACTGCCAAATTTCTGTGGTTTACTCTACATTTTCATCTATTTAATCTCAAGGTTATCTATAAAATCAGTGATTCAGCATTATGCTTAATAATATTTTTGTCCTAAATTAAAAACACCTTTCCTTTCACAACCAGAACATATGAAATGAAAGGTGTTGGATCAGCCAGGCTTCTTTCAGTGTAGCTGACCCTGCTCTCCACATTCCCCAAGTGCAGAGAGCAGATGTCTCAAATCTCCTCAGAAATTCCTTGCAAAGTTGAATGACCCCTCTGCCCTCTGTCCCTCTTCACACCACCAAGTGACATCAAAAGATTTACTGTACCTTTCCAAGAGAAATGTGACCTGGAAAAAGCCTATCCTGCTCTTGAAATCCTGTAGTTATAAAAGCTACATGGCAAAGGTTTTAACAATTTAAGCACTAAAATAAAGCATCAGTATAAAAGTGATTTATTTCACCATGTGGAAACAAAGGCTCAGCAGGTTATTCATCAGAAGGAATACTTACATAGATAGTGTGGCCTGGAGAGCCAGGTATACTGGAACCTGGTCTGGAATAAATGCTTTCTGATGATGTTCTTGTAGGCTGAAAAACAAAAGGGAACTTTTGAGAGCAATCTGAAGCCAAGAACGTTGGCAATTTTAAGTGAAGAAATCTGCATACATCTTGAAAATTACTGAATTTAGGAAAAAATGTCAACACAAATGCAAGCATTCTGGCAAATTCCACAATTTTGTGAGGCAAGTGGGCTTTTTTTTTTTTTTTTTGTAGGGGAAGGAGTGGTGTGAGAGGGGAAGAGGTTTTCTAAATCATACAGTGCAAAAGACTAGACTGACAACAATAAGGAACAAAATCAAAAAACACCTGCCAGAGACACTGTAGGAGCCATACAAAGAACCATCCAGGATAGTCCTGCTGGTCATTTTAGCAGCACGTTAGTTCACAAACCACTGTAGGGATCAGCAGTCCAGCAGACAAAACTGTTGTGAGGAGCACAGCACACACGTTATCTCTCCCCAGGCATTCAGTCCCTGGATTTCCATTAGGAAGGAAATCCTCAGAACTGAATTCAGCCTTCCTAAGTAGAAGGACCTGAAATCCTTTGCTTTCCCTACATCTGCAGCACAACCAAGATGCATCAAGGAAATCAGATGTTGGTTGAAATGTCATGATTTCCCATACTGCAAAAGTCATGATGTTTAATGGCAATGTCCTGCAAACTGAAACTCATGAGAACACTCTCATCCCTGCAGAGCCAGTGCTGCTACATTCAGTAGATTTTCCAACACTTTGTCAGGACTAAACAGACACTGACGCCCTGGGGGAAGTTCTGTGAGAGGAGACAAAATAACTGATGACCAAGATGTGGGGATCCTGAAAACTGGATGCATTTGAAAAGTATTCTGTTTGATCAAAAGTCCCCCTGGTTATTGTGACAATTACTCCTAAACTTGGCACGCAGCAGACACACAAAGGTAGTCAACCCTATCCCAACTGCAACTGAGAAACCATGAACAATTTTTGCTCCCTAATTGACTGGAAAGAACCAAATCCCAACACAAAACCTCATTGTCAGCAGAGGACTCTGATGACACCAGTGCAGTGGGATACTTCAAAGTCACTTTAAACCAAACCCTGCTAAACGGTCCTTACCTCATCGGCTTGTGACATTAGGCTCCCTGGATTAAGGAACCTTCAGGCACACCTGAAGAGAAACAGGGCTTGACAGCCTGGCTCACTATTTCTTAGGAAATACTGGAGTGAACACAAAAAGGCTACTGGACCTATCTTATCTCTCAGCATCCATTTCCTTAAAGAACTCTTCAAATGACCCCAGAGACTTTCTACTTTTAATTTCAAAGCCAGAGAAGCTATTGGAACCGTCTGTATATAAAATGTTGAAGACTAATCATGGCTCATGCAGCAGGCTTTCTCTGACTTCACTTTTGAAAATGAAGTCACCACATTCAGGGAGGGTTAGAGAAACAAAAGGTTTTGAATATGTTCCACCAAAACATGTAAGATTCGGATCAAACCGAGAGCAGATGTAGCTGTGGACTGACACAGTCACAAATCCTCTCCAGAGCATGTTTGAGAATGCTTTCTCAGCTGGACCTTTACATATTTCTTTTCTTTTCTCTCTGTAGCTGCAAATTCCTACATCTCAAAAGGGAACAGAAATTTCTCATCTGCCCTTAAGCTCCTCCCAAACCAAAAAACCCAACAACAAGCACTTGTTTCATGGAAATGTTACAAGAATTGAGCTGGAAAATCTGGCTGCTGTTGAGAAACACTTTATTCCCCCTTCCATTCTTCCATTTCACTCTGTTTGAGTGGAGACACATGTAACATTGCTGCAGTTACTATGGAAAACAATTGTTTTCATTACAACATAGGGAACAGTATTAAGTACTTGAGGTACTGTTTGGGGTGTCTCTGTTACCTTTGGCTTTTGGCAGACATACTTGGAGAGTTTTGTCTGCTCAATTCTCCCTGTTCTAGGAAAACAAGTGTTAGAGGCAGTTGTGGCTTCTTCCCACTTGGCAGGCCCTTTGGATCTTTTATAATTGCCTCAAAAAACAAGGAATTCTCAGTCCTCACTCCAGATCCTTAGTCTCAGCTTTTAGTGTCACTTCTAAAAATCTTTTCATTTAAGGAAAATTCACTTGCATTTATCACTTCAGTGAAATTATTAAGTTAGACACTTCAGAAGATAGTTTCAGCCATATCCTGGTAATAACTTTCTTCAGTGCTCTTAACCCCGGAGTACAGCAGGAGTTGTCAGATGGACTGGCAAGTTGTAGCACCTGTTCTTCATTTCCTCACTGTGTTTCTGTTCCAAGTTCCTCTTTACCATCCTATTAACAAGGCCATGAGCCAGATATGACACCCTTTAAACCAGTTTTCTATTTTCTGTAATTCTTTTAGTGTACACCAGGTTTACCTTCTGCCTACTGCAAAGCTCCCCACTGCCTGGGCAGGACACCCTGCTGCCAGCCACAGCCTGAGCACACTCTTTTCCTTTCCTGAGGAGCTGAACCCAAGCAGACCTGGAACTCTGAGGCTCCTCTAGCAGCTCCCAGTCCTGTACCTTGCTTATGTCTAAACACACCCTTGAAGACAGTGCATGGAAAAGGACTCGTACATCTACTCTCACCCTTCCTGCCTCACTTTGCCCTATTTCTTATTTCGAGTTACTCAGGCTGTTTCCATCACAGATGGCTCTTTCCTACTCTGCTTCTTCCCATATGGTCTGGAATCCTTCACAGCTTTGCACTTTCCCCTAAAGACAATTGCATTGCACTTAAAAATATTAATGCTGCTTGCTTTAACAAACATACACCAAAGATTCCTTGATCTAAGCTGTTCCTCTGGCATACTTTTAGTTGCTGAGGTTGGCTCCTCTCCTAAGAGACCCATAACAGCTCCCCTTTGAAAGTCTGCGACCTGGAATGGCTTTTATTAGACTGAATGTTACACTTTCATCCCTGACACTGTGTAACACCACTGGTGCTCTGTATCTTAAAGAGGTGGCAAGAGACACTCTGGAGGTCAAGTTCTCTGTCGATGTAACTGCACTGTGGTGTACATTCCATCCTAGAGGGAACCTGAGCAGAGCACAGCTAAAGCAGGAATAGGAATGGCCCTGATGTAACCTTTAACATTGGAGATGTGGAGATAACACGAGTGCATCTCTTTCAGACATTGTTCAAAGAAAACAGGTGAAGAAAGAGGACACAATCTTTAATATGAATGCAGTAATTTAGAGTTATTTACTTCCATCACAATAGTCCTGTGACACTTTTTCTACACTCCCAGCAACAAAACAAGTTAAGCTGCCTTACTTCTTCTATGAAGAGACCTGAAACATTTTTTGTATATTTCTTTTCTTTGAGGGATTCAAATACAGCTTTTTATAAAGCCACCTTAGTGTAGAGAAATTTAAAGGAAATTTCTATGAAGAGCTAATCTTTTTTTTTCTTTTCTGGTGGTAAATGGCTTCTCCACATTTTCTGACAGTAGAAGAGTCATCACTTTTTTCCTTTCCTCTTCCAAATGGATGAAACAGTGGTAAATATATCAATATAGGATGTCTGTACCAAATACAGAAAGTCTATGAAGTATATGAAAAAAAAATCAATAGAAATTCAGTCAAGAAAAATTCATGCATGTGATTAAGGAGCCAAAGGAAAAAACAGATCACAAAGCATCTAAAGTATTTGCAAGACTTCTCAATATTTCCCACTTTTATCACAGACTTCTTAATTTTATGTTTTTTGTTCTTCATTCCATGCATTTGTCTTCAACACAAAAGTTCTTTACCAGTTTCATTTGCAGAGTGATAGAGGTAATACCAACTGTCATGCTCATCCTCTTAGGTTCACAGTGAATTGAGTGCTCAGTTATCATATCACCCATGCAGATGCCCCAAACTGATTAACTTGATATTTTAATATTAGGCTACAAAGCTTAAGATGTTCATCTGCATTTACCCCTCTTTGTCATGCACGGTACACCATCTAAATAAATAACTCCTTAAAAGAAACAAAAAAATTCCCCGCTAGAGCCATTCACATCATCCAGGTGCTGCTACAATGTGGTGGCTCTGGCATTGTCAAGTACAGATGTTCAGCATCATGCTCTGTAAAACTTACAGGTGCAGGCAACCAGATCAAAACTGATCCCAAGAACATCTGGCCAAATGGATGCACTATCGTTTTACAAAGGCATCGTCACCATTTACAGTACCTGCCTTAATTTTTTGATAGAGTTCATTATGCAAGGCGGTGATAATAGCTGCAGAAGAATGAATATGTTTTCACTTAGTAACATTTAACATTACAGCTTAAGCAAATTCTCTAAACCTCAGAAGCTATTTTAAGTGAAGCATATTTATAAATAACCTACTAGAAGATTAGGATGGAATTTCATCTACTGGGCAGACTTCGCAACAGAAAGGGATTTGACTTTCTTGGTACACTTTTTACACTGACTACCTGCTCTATCAATTGCAAGGTTTTACAGTTAATTAGGACTTGGAATGAGGGTTCATAAAATATGGATCTTCTATGGATTTCTGTAATTTTCAGTGGCTGTACTAGACCAAAAAAGCCCCTCACAGTCAGCATTCTTTATGCCTCTCTGCTGGTTTAACTGCACCCTTCTCCTTACACGAGTGTTTCCTTCAAACGCATGCATTCCTTATTTCTCTGCACTAGATATACATCAAGACAAAACTAGTGAACAGGTTTAGTTCAAACTCACACAGACACATCTATTAATAGGTTACAACCTATTTTTCTTTCCTTTCTGGACACAAAGGCCAGAAGGGAGAATGAATTTTCAGCATGTAATCACTGAAGGTATGTTGGTACCAAACTAACTTCTACAATACTACAAATGCTAACTTAGCCTTCATCAAGAGTAAGTTAAGTGGGAAGAACAAGAAAATAAAGTGGGAAGTCCAGAACATACTGAATTCAACACAAGCTTACAGAGAATTCAGAGTATTTCACCCTACCATTTTCAAACTACAATTTTCATGTAGATTCAAACCCTCGGCCCACTTTTACAGCAACAGCAATGGCAGTACCTTTATGTCTACTCTGTAGAAAAAGACTTGAAGTCAAAATCTGCCTTGAGTTACACTTTGTAGAATCACCATGTAAATCTAAACAGAATTTAATACTGACCAAATTTACATAAGAGGATATTCATCTGACCCTAAGCTATTTGTATCCTACACAGTCTGCAAAGCAAGAAGGAGAACATACCTTTATTTTAACATGGGCTGCTCCTATTTGCCTTGCATATTTTTCTAATACATTGAATAGGATTTGGTTTTTTAATCCTATGGCTCCTAGATTTCAATACTGGAAACTCAGATTTGTGGGTGCTAAGCCAAATGCAAGAAGTCACTACACTGGCCTAAAAGATGAGTGAAATGCTCCCACAGTTTGCTGTTCTGAGACTCCAACATTTTATTCCATAAAGCCTAGGACTGAAGAGACACTGCTCTCCTTAGGAGCACTAATTACACATCTTTATGCTGCATTTTCTTAATACACAGATCTGTAGCTAACAGAGAGAGAGAGGTGCTCCATAGTAGTTCAGTAACTGAACCACTGAGCAGGACAGGGTAGAGGGCTTGCATTAACTCCCACTGAATCACAGCATTGAATTCCTACATCCAAGCCCACCCTGCAGGCTGGATCTCACACAGACACCCTGCCCTGGCTGAGATATGGCTGCATCTACTCTGCCACGAGAGATGTGAAGGCTGCACAAACGAACACCAAGGAAATCCAGTGGCATGGACTCAGCCTGTCTGCCAGCTGCCAGCCTGTACCAGCTCCACACCACTGCACTCTGACTTCATCACCAGGTGAAAACTACCTCAGGTGCACCTGCATCAGCACAGCCACACATCCCATAGCAGACACAACAAATAAACACTGCCCTGAAGGAGAAGAAATGGATGTGGGTGGTGTTTGTAGGTGCAAAGCAAACTCAGTAAAATCTGAAAGTAGAAAGCTACTCCAGAGTCAAGAGGACAGAGACGACCTTGCAAGTCACATGTGGATGTGCACCAGATTAGAGAGGCAAATGCTCTCAGGCAGCACATAGAATACATCCAAACCTGGGATTTTTGTAAGCATTTTCTCAACTAAAGTATTCATGGGTCGTTGATCAATATCTATAACAAAAGCAAGTGACTTAGCTGATAGCTTTTTTTTCCCTAAAAATGTAAGTCATTGTTCATGGAAAACTTTTAAAATTTCATTTTAACCATTGCTCTAAAGTCAGATATTTTTCACCACTTTCATTTGCTTCATATTTGCACTCTCATTTTTTGTTTCGGAAGGAGAACTTTTTGGAATACTGGAATACCAATACTACAGCCCCCAAAAGCTCATCTGAATCTAAAATAAAAAAGTTAATTTTAAGCATTTCATTAAACGAAATAAAAAATGTGAGAATTAACAAGCAACACTGAAACAAGTGATGCAAAATACAGCGTCAGTGCCCATGGTGGCAAGTGATAGCAGGAAAGCTGTGTGGCAGGAGTAGTAGCAAGCGCAGCAAATGACAGTAATGAAGAATCTTCTCAGTAAAGAAGATCATTATCAACACTATGAAAACACAACAGCAAACCTCTGCAGAGCGTGGCCTGCGCAGAACCAGACTCTTTGGATAAAAGAACTCAGATGAGGAATGCTGTCATGAAACACAAAAGGCAAAAATGAGTGAAAAGGAAAGCAGTTTCCCCAGTTCAGTGGTTAAGCTCTTTTTTCAATCAAGTTATTATCATCTGCTTGTATCTGCTACTTACTGACTGCTGCAGAATCGTGAACAGCCAGACAGTTGTAAATAAACACCTGAACAATATATATTTTTGTAAAATGCATATGGTTGCTTTGTTTTGGGCTTGTTTTGTCTTTGTAAACTTCCACAAATATCCATGGGGAAAAGATCTAAAGCAACCATTGCTTTTATGAACTCCCTCTCAGATCCGCTCAAATGCTGATTAGTTTATATCACAATTCAGTTACTGAGAGAAAACAGAACTTGCTGAAAACTTCTGAAGTGACTTCAGTGATAAAAGAGTTTTTGCTTTGTTCTATAGGGAAAGGAAACCCAGCAAGCAAATAGGCAACGGCACTGGCTTTTTGCAGAACCACCAGAAAATCTAGGCCTGACCCTGAATAAAAAACTGAAATTCAATCAAATTACAGACCCAAATTTAGTGCTGACATGCTCAAATAGCACACAGTTTTGTTTGTTTCTGTACCTACCTGTTTGCTACTGCCTTCATTCGGGTCAAGAGGATGAAGCACGTGTCAAAGTCATCAAAATGAACTGCAGCTGATTTTAGAATAAGGTGTCTGACTTTGCACCAGAGTAGACAGGGACTATCTATGATGTACCATAGAAGCTAAAAATGGTGCATTTCTCAGCCAGCTTCAGTATGGTGCATTTATCAGTGCCTTTTAAGGACTTATTAAACCTTTGCATAGAAGGTCTTCTCCAGGAGCATGGTGCTGCTGGACAGCTGTGCTGTGACACTGCTCAGATGCTCCCTCAATGTGCCCTCTTCAGCTCCACTTCATCTTCCTGCAAGAACTCACTAAGGCAAAGCCTTGCAAGTGAGTGAATCCATTAGCTCACTTCAATTAAAATTAGCTGGGGGGGAGGGGGAGAATACTGACAAAAAGGGAAATACTTGAAGAGGACTACTGCCATTTCCATGGGGAATGGAAATAAGCCATCTGATTTATAAGGTCAGCTGGAGAAGGCTAATAAGGGTCACAGTGTAGTCAGGAGTGCTTTGGTAAAACTCCTGGGTCCAAGTGAAAGGGAGGTATTGTACTGCAACCAAGTACTAGAAGGCACAAGCATTCTGACACTTAAGCATGGCCAAAATACTGTCTTACATTCAAATTGTTAAACGAGGAAGAAAATCCAGTCTGGCATAATTTTCCATTTTCTTACAAAAAGTTAGGACAGAACAATGTGTGAATGCTGGATGATACCTGAACTGAGGTTTGGCCATTCTGGACCACATGCCCATCTAGGGCCACTTATGTTTTTGCCCACACTAACATGAACTCTGCTCAACAGGAGTTTATCTGCACGTTACCTATGACCACAATAAATTCCCTGTGGGGTATGTTTTACAGACCAGTGTACTGGAATAAATGCTGAAGGATGTGGCTTCCTGTGAATGTGACCCACATAGAATACAACCCACAGGATGTCATAGGTATCTTCATACCAGTACCTCTTTGTTTCCTTATCTGAAAGACAATTTATTCGTATGCAGTCTCTAATATTCATATCCTGGCAAATTAGCAAAATTTAAGGGACCAACTGAGACATCAAAAAGAAAAATTCTCCAGAGGATACATCTGTGAATAAGGGCTTAGAATAGCCTGGTTCATGCAAAAAGCCAGGCTCTAGCATTTATCAGTGCAGCATTATTGTCACCGAGGATTTGACTCAGAAAATTTGCCTGAGTATGCTGATGTGAGTCCAAGGGTAACTGTGGCTCTTTTTGGCATTCAAATCAGGATCACTTTAGGTTGAGGTTTACTTGGATGGCAAAGAAAGAAGAGTTCATCTTGTTTAAACGCTGCGAATAACCACGCCGAACAGGGGATAACTATAGAGCAATTACACAGATGTGCAAAACCACTAAAATATATGATAGCATTTGCCCTGTTCATATCTTCTCCTTAAGAGTCTCTCTCACAACAATTGAGATATGAAATGAAGTGTCTTAGATACTTGGCCACGTCTGTATGTCAGTAAATGACACTATCTTTAAGGCAGTGCACTGAGACAGGTATGTGAAGGTGGTAAGCCTAAAAATCAGAGCAATACCTCTGAAGTGCCTCCACTGTATATTCTGCCAGAGTTGTGACAGCTATGCGAAAAAAACATGGAAAAAGTCACTCTTTTAAAAACAACATTCAATTACTGTGTGTGCAAAATGTATGGTGTGTCACTGAGCCATGAATTCAGCTTACCCGGAGCTTCTCTTCAGTCTTAGTGGATTGCTTACAGTCGGGATGCCAGACAGTGGAACCTGAGGGAGCAAAAATACATCTTTATTCAGAGCAAAGCAGATGACTTCTGTTCAGGACAAGTCAGTTATTAAAGAGAATCTCTTCATTGCATCAGATGCTGAATCTGTATGAACTATGAGAGTAATTCACATTAATGTCTAGCTCATGGGAAAGACAAGGGAAACAAAAAAATATTCAAATCTACAGCAGCTTTGTCCTGAGGCTGTCAAAGCACTTTGCACACATTCTTAATTAAAACTCAAGCAGCCTCAAGCAGCAACAGTCAGCGAGCACCAGCTGGAGGAACTGAAAGAGAGAGGATTCCTCTGGCAGGATGGAGGGTAAGAGCAAAGGAATTAAGCCATGGTCACCTGATCTGTTCTCCCCTTATGTACTGCCCTGCACATAAAAGGGAAGTTCTGATCATAAGTCCCTTGAGCAATAGGTTGACACCTATACCAGATACTGTAATATACTACTCAGATCACATCTTCCCTCGTGCAAAATGCAAAAGGAAAAGCAAAATTTAAAAATTCACAATGCAAGAGCCAGGGCTGAGTGTGATCCACTGGCAGTGGGTGAGAGGCCAGGATGACAGGTGGTGAAAAGCAGCACGTGAGAGAGCCTCTCCCTGGATCCCAGCACCCTGTACCTGCCATTGGCACACACAGCACTTCTGCCCCGTGCTCTGATGAGTGCCACTGGTGTTTCCATATGGAATATTCCAGCTATACATCCCACTAAAAAAGTCAAGTCCTCTGCTGTTTGTTTCCCAAAATATGAGATTCTTTATTATGCTGTAATGTATGAATGTCCTGCTGTCCTCAATGACTGAGCAATGTCAGGGGACAGGAACATTTCCATGCCATTTCAGTTGTCCTTTGGAACAGAGTGTAAACTGTGGTCACTGCTGGAAAGCTGCTGGCAGATATTGGCCAAGATGAAATGGAGCAAAAACTAACACTGATTTTTAACACTGACTGCAGCTGCAGTCAAATTCATCCTTCATTCCAGTCATCACAAAGCCAACCCAAAGCCCTGACTATCTGCAGGGGGGAACATCACCTCCTCACTCTGTCCACAAAGAAACCAAGCAGAGCCAAGTCCAGGTCTCCTGCTGGTGACTATTAGCTCAAAAGCAGCCAGAGGAAACCCCACCCTAAGAAGACAGAAGAAGGATGGGTCAGGGCCCCTGGAAACTTTCTTCTAACAAGGCCTTACATGACTTGGGACAGAAGTGAAGAGCAGCAGGAATCATTTCATTTCCCAGCAGTACACAGCACAGTCATCATCAGGAGACAGGAGAGAATGCTGTGACTCTGGATCAAGGGGCTGAGATGTTTGGCTGTGAGTCTGAGCCGAGGAAGAAGAAACTGTGCATTTGGCAGAGGGAAACCATCAGACCACAGGGACAAGTGCACCAAGAGCCTTCTCTGTAAACAAACAGCAGCCTCAGAGCCAGGAACCCACAGAGCCTGAGACATCAGGAGGGAGCCGTGCCCTGTCCATGCAGGAGGAAGAGAGTTCATGTTATAAGGCTATCAGTTCATGTTAAAAGAAGTGATCTGAGTAATATTTCTCTGAATATGACACCTATTGTTCAAGGATGAACTAAGACTCAGAAGATTTTGGTTTAAGTCTCAAATCCAGCTGTGAGCTTCCTTCCTGTGTGGCCGTAAGAAAAATGATGCCTTTTCCTGTGTACCTCACTGTTAAATTAATGGTAGGAGTTGATGATCTTAGGGGTCTTTCCAACCTTAACAATTCTGGGATTCTTTTCTATTAAACTTTCCTTACCATCAAAGAGAAAGTTGTCACTGCATTTTGAGCAGTATTTATCACAAACTGGCACAATTTTAGGGACACCTTGTGAGAATGCTGAAAGTGAACAAGAAATGCAGGAACCTGGATGTTATTTTCATGGTGAAACTTATCTGAGGGTTGTAGGCTTTCTTTCACAAAATGATAAGAGATTTGAAAGATGTGATATTTAAAAATCCAAATCAGACAAAGCAGGCTTAAGAAGTTACATGTAAATATTTTTCATGATCTTGAACTCCAAGCCACCTACATTTTGTAGATACTATTTATCCAAACATGCCAATCTACTCTGAAACTATTGCAAGGGTGCAAATTCCCAAGCTGCATCGCTCCTCTCTTTTTCTACCAGAAACAGTTCAGCAAATTGTAATTATTCCCATTCTTAACATATGATTGTTTGCTCATCTAGCAAACACCAACTAGCACATTCATTTATTCAGCTTTATCCTTCACACATACCATTATTTCAACATCAGCATCCCTCTGAATACTGGGCAATCCTAGCTCAGCAACAGCCTTGTGGAATAGCCCATATAATAATGTATTACCAGGAAGTCAATGGGAAAGAGACAGTTTCTGATGCTGCTTTTTTTCCACTTCCATGTGTTGGAGCAGTGCCAAGCCAGAGGGCTTTCTGCCAGCATCATTCCAACCATCCTTAACATAGAAAGCCCCAAGATGCACAGCTTGTTTGTCCATGTTTTCCTTTTGCAGGTTTCCCACACGTTTCTAATACAAGCTTCCACCACAATCCTGCCAGGTTTCTCTATTATACAAAGCAATACTAAGACAGTGCTTTCATATCCTAGGGAGAGGACAATTAGAAGTGAGATGGAAGACGCCTATTTTCATATATTTTACCAACAACGTGATTTTTGTTCTAGCTTTATTGTTGTGGTGCTGTATTTTTATTTGGGAGAAATGCTTGGAATGCTGTTATTCTGCACCCTAGGGTCACTGATTTGGATGGAGTCAGGATATGCATTTCAGCTGAGAGCTTTGCACAGGAAAGGCTTTCAGGTCCTCACACTTACAAGCACGCTGAATTCAGCAAGGAAAGCTTGGCAGGACAGTCTGGAGCACACTCAGCAATTACATTATTTAGTCAGAAAACATCTCATGAACAATAAAGCAATGCAATTTGAGGTGCTCCTCCCCTGAGACAGACTGAGCACAAGGAACATTCACTCAACCACAGAAAGAGAGGTACACTAAGAAGAGAACAGCAGATCAAGCTGCTGCCAGGTTTCTCTCCTCTCCCCTCTCCTATCCCCTGAACTGGTCCAGGACAAACTCCAACCTAGTTTAAGTAAAAGTAACACCTTCTGTCTTATTTTGATCTGCAGAAATTTACACCAAAGCCTGCTCAGTCAACCCAAAGTCCCACTCTCTGCTAGACTGGTGCAAATGGCCCCAGTTGGAAATGGTTATTAATTTTTATTAATAAATGACAGCAAAGGATGATCTGATGCTCATCTTGAACTCTCCCTGTACTTTATCACACCATGATGTGAGGAAACTAAGATTTGCCAGATGCTGTGATTGCTGCTTTCAAGTTATTCTTTCCAATTTGCCATCAGAAAGCAGCACCTCCCACCCAGCCCTCTCCCAGCCTCTCCTTCTCCTGCCAAGCAGAGCTGCTACACAATTTCACATCCCGTTCTGGGCACAGCTGGAATAAGATGACTGAGGTATAAGGTCAGTGAGAGATGAGAGAAAGGGACTGCAAGGAAGGACAAACTACAAAATAGAACAAGTTAGCTTCAAAGGAATGCCTTAACAATATTATCTTATTTTGGAACTCCTCCAGTAAGAACCTCTCCTCAGGATTTCAAGAAATGGCTGTGACCACACTTTCATAATTTTTTTTTTGCTATTCTTCTACATTTCTTTCAAGTACATCAAGTTTTCTAGCCTAAGTGCAATGTATAAAATCCCAACATGTATCTGCCTTATTCGCTTTTATTTCTGGCATAAATAAATGAGTATTATACATCCTTCTACCAACAGTAATACTACAGCAAGCAATAAAAATAACTTAATAGTTAGTATGACACCCACCTCTCAGAGCATATTATTTTTTATGTGAAAAGATCATGAAAAAAACAAGCTTGGCAATACTTGTGTGTGTGAGACTGTTAACAGGAAAGAGGAGATGAAAATAAACATACAAGAAAGAGGTGACTACAGAAAGATATAAAAAAAAGTACTTGAGAATAAAAAGAGAGATGTGACCAGATAAAAGGGAAGTAGGCAAGAGGAGCAAGTATGACTAAGAAAAGAAGGAGAGACTCTGTCAATGTGCATGAGGAATGAGGTCTACATGGTTCAAAACAAACTCACTGCAGCTTCTGGAAGATTTTCCCTTGCCTTTTACAGTTTGGAGTGTGGTCCAGAACAGCACAGAAACTGATCAGCAGAAATCAGGGGAAATCTCTTTGTCTCATACACCGTTCTGGGGCTAAGCTATCCATGACATGTCAAATTCAGAGGCAGCCTAATAAATTTCATTTTTTAGCACAGCTGCCTCAGTGAGGGTTCAGAGTCTGTGCAAAATCACAGTTATGGCCACCCAATAGAGCAAAAGGGTATCAAGTGAAAAAATATGAGACCAGTACTGAAGACAGGATGGTCCTCCTTGGCCATATTACATGGGGATGGTTTATGAACTCCTGAGGTCTGTGAAAAATCACAATGTCTGATTTTCTTGTTCTGGGATGGAGACATCCTTACCTTGCAGATACATTTCTTCTCCTTCTGTGAACATTTGGTTGCATCTGCTGCATCGTGCACAGCTTGGATGATAATGCTTGTCACCTGCCTAAACAAAAACAAAAGAGGGACATGAGGGACAAATGCATTGCACTGCACTCATTATTTACTGACTGACATTGCTCTTTTTCTCTAGTTCACCTGTTATGATACAACACTGCCCTCATGATGTGACAATAGCACTGTGAATGGGAGCTCTGCCACACTGCTTCAGCCCTGAGGTCTATCCTGTCCTCAACAGAGGCCAGCAGTGACTGCTTGGGGAAAAGTCTGTGAGAGAAAAGACAATACAGAACAGCCCTTCCTCTTCTCACCTTCCCATTCAAGTAATCAGTGTCTTCCTGGCTGGGGGCTACATCGTAAAGTACCTGTTCTCCATAATTTGACAAATGTCTTTTTACATCTTCATCTGCCTAACAGTCCAAGGCAATGAATGTCACACTGCAGATAATTTGTGTAAACATGTTGCCTCCTCATTTTGCCAAACAACACATCTTTTCTCAATTGCTTCATTGTTAGGAAAGGATTTAGTCAATGAATGAGTTTTCAACCTGCCATTTCATTCCTTGGCCTTCCTCCCCACATTGCTGATATGGGCATTAGTGGAGACAGCTTTCTAGAGCCACTTCTGGGACCATTATTTAATTCACAGGCTTCAGAAGCTACAGCAGCACAGACAGCTTGAGCTGAATTTGAACAACTGATGTAAAGGTTCTAAATACCCTAGATCCTGTCACCCAAATCCAAATCTACTGAGTCATTCATTCTTTTAAATACATTGATACTCATAATAGGTAAAGCTGGTCAGATTTCAGGCCTAAAAGTACAGCAAAAATCAAGGCATAAATATTAAAGCAATTTCTTCTCCTTAGGAGACCAAATCAATCAATACATTAGCTTCCTCACATTATAAACTATGCACACAATGTCCATACCAGGCTTTTAAATAGAAAAATAATTAATGCTAGAAAATGACCCTTCAGAGTGACAAGTAAAGAATTCTAAAAGTCTTTAAATTTGTGTCTGGCTTTCCAAACAAATGAACCCCAAGTCTTTTTTCACAAATATTTCCCACCCACTGAGATGTTATATGCACAGAATATCCGTTTACTCTATAGCTGACTTGTAAAATGTCATCAAAACCATTTCCTACCTCATTATACTTAAGACTGTAACATTACTAAATACAACCTTTCCCTTTGGCTGTTGAGAAGAATAACATATTTTTGGTTCACATTTGACATTCATTATACAGGCTTACTATTAAAATCTATTTATATGAGATTATGAAGTACATGGATTAAAATACTTGACAGCTATCAGAAAGCCAGCTCTACCACCCAGCTCTTCTACAGGTGAAGCTGCACCATTCAATTTTAGTAACTCCCATCCAGGAATTTCAGCAATACATTAATATGCTTACTCCAGGAAGAAAAGCTAATGAGGGAGAGAACACAGAACTGATGTTTGACTTGCAGCAACAAAGCCAATATTGAACTGAGAGAGAAAAACACAGTTAATGCTCATTCTCTATCATTTTCTTTACTGGCTGTCTTCTTCATCTCTGACTCTCCCTAGCAATTATTTAACCTCTGAAGTGTCCCACTAGCTTAATTCAAGACTGGAATTTATAGGATAAAGAAATCCAGAACTCATCAGATTATTATGTGTAGACCTGTGGCCTCTCTGAAGTTTTGTTTTCCTGGAAAAACTTCTGATAAGCTACTGTCAAGGGAATATAGTTGAAACCACGTACACCTGCATCTTCAAAACAGCCAAGGGGATCCATTACAAGTTTATCAGGTCTTTCCCAGGGACTTGAAACAACTGGCCAGATTTTAGCCTGGTGTGAGTGATGATGAGTGAACACCACGCCCCAGATAACACAACCCTGCAAAGTCAAAGTGAGAACACACCCTGCACTGGAGATGTTTTGGGGGAGTCACATACCAGAGCAGCTGCAGTTGTTTTTGTTAAACACTTCAAAAACAGTTTCATGCGTTTTCTGCCTCTGTAATGTTTCTACAACTCATAAGTGGGATCCTTTCTACAGCGGGTATCTGCTGGAAAACATTCTGAATCTCAACTAATTCAGGACTCATTTGCTATGCCTGACTTGCTGTGATCATCTGGGAGAATGGTTGTTAAAAATCAGTCATTTAAAATGCATTAGGACAAACTTTTGCATCTACGAGTCAATGAAATATTCACACTTTCTAGACATCTGCTTTTGACCTTTTAAGGCTACTAAACCCTCTTTCAGTATGTTCAGCGTGCAGCTTTCTAGGGTCTCATGCTACTGTGCTGTGCATTAAAAGGTTTGCATCTCATTCCTCATGGCAGTAGCAGGTAACATGGATTAAGTGCACATTTGCCCCAAACATTCTTCAGTCAAGGTGTGAGAGGGTTAAAGGCTCATGTCTTCTCACTCTGCTGAGTTCTCACCCCTTCCCAAGTTCACATCCAGAAATCCTTTACAGTTCTCTGTGCTATGCAGCCACTGGGGATTGAACTATCATACTGCTTGTGCTCCTTTCTGAGCTATCTCACTTTGGTTGAGTTGTCAGGACTATCCAAACCATCAAGCACCAACTGTGGCCAATATCTTAGAGGACTGTCCCTAAAATAAGACTGAGTCAGCTAAATTAATTACTGTAAATATCCTGAGTTTGCTTAGCCAGAAATGCTAAAACCATATAGCATAGTAAATTATATTAATCATAGTAAAATAATATTTAATGTTTTTACTTTGCATACAAATTCTTAAACTGAATTGAATGAATTGACAGCGATTTATTGTCAAATGAAATATTAAAACTATGTGTTGCTGTCACTGCCCATAAAGTCTCTGTTAAATCATGAGTTTGGGGACCTCCTGAAGCCAAAAATGCCCTGTCACTCCTAGCTGTCAGGGAAGGCAGTGGTGGGTATTGCAAGAATTATTCCAGCCCAGGAGCTGCAAATACAGCTGCAGACAAGCTGACACAACATGTCCCAAAAACCCAGCAGAAAAAGTACCTGCGCTGATCTCACATACAGCGTTAACCCCAGGGTAACAGCACTTCAAAAGCCAAGGACTTATTTTCTGAGTCCAACCCCTCTGCCCCCACTTCCCACAAGACTAACTTTTATTCTCTGAGTGCTTGTAAAGCTCTAGGCTGATTAAATAAATGTTTTCCTCTTTGGTGAACGTGAGAGCTTAAGATTTCCTATTACTCATGCCTTCAGCTCTGTCCTTCCTTCCAGAACAACAGTGAACAAGAGCCAGGGAGAACAATAACAAGAATCCCACTAGGAGAGCTCACATGCCAGTGGGTCTGGTAGAGGAAGAACTAATTACCAACAGACATGTTCTGCTGGCCAAAGGACACAATTAAGTGCATATTTGTTGTGTTACATTTGCACAGCTGCACTCACTCTTAGAGATAACTTAGCAGTCACCTGACAGAGAACTATTAAACACGTAGAAAGCTTTACTTTTCTATTTAAATACCACAAAAACTATCATGTAGTTGAAAGAGTACATTTGAGAGTAAAATCACTTCCCTTTTTTCTTTTTTTTTTAGTTTTTCTGAACAGTTATAGTAGGCCCATTTGACAGACAGACCTATCCAATATTTATTCCTACAATGACTCCGAGGAGGATGACTTGATTTCTTAACTCTCTTAAGGACTAAGGAGCAGCACAAAGAAGAATTCAGACTCATCTTTTAAACCCCTTAAGGAATGTAATGAATTGTAAAACAGGAACTGTGGCAGTAGCCTACCATTTTCCAGTGAAGCTTTATTTTAATTACTTGCAGAGGTCACAGAACCTTCAACCCTGTTTGATGTTTGGTGTAACATCAAATTCCATTGTTTCCTTCTCTGCAGGATTCTGTGATCTCACGAGCGGCTGGAACACCATAAACACTGTGAAGACCAAAATTTGCTTCTAATAACATCCTGACCCAAACTGTCCACTCATTTTTCCCAGGCTCTTATCTGTTAAGCAAGTCACTACAAATATCTGTGCTCAGAAAAAAAAATAAAAGTGCAGTTTCTTTGCTTCCAAAGGATTTCAGAAACTACCATAAGTTTCTTTATCACTACCAATGGAAGGAAAGTGTAATAAAATGTTTAAAAAATTAGTCCTTAACTAACATGCATCTTTTAAATTTGGACCTGCTAAAGTTTTTGAAGTGTTTTTTACACTACTGTCACAGCATCTCAATAGAAGCAGCTCTCAGCACAACCTCTGCCTCTGTTCAACCTGCAGGAGGATGGAGCAGCAGGAAGCAGAGCTCACACTGGCAGTTCCCAAGCTGATGGAGCTGCAATGCACAAGATTGGGGAAAAGTGGGAAATGGAGCGTGAGGCCGTGACTGTAAATCTGAATGACAACATGCATGGAGGAGACATGGGAGACCCTCCGAGCCCTCCACTGATTGCTGTGCTGCCTTGGGTGAGACAAAACCCCAGCTGCCCTGCTGTTATGAACACTTGCACTGTTAATTCATGCCCAGCGTCTGATTTTACACAAAAACACTTTCCAGCATTACAGCAGTGACTGACAATGTCATGCTAGTATATTCCCTAATGGATGGACTGTAATAAACTTTGTAACTTATTAATGTTAATTCCATCGACACACAATATTGTTATACCCATCAGCTGCTGCCCACTGCAGTGCAATTATTCACTGCATGGAGCACAGTTTTCTTTACAGCAGAGATGTGAGTAATCATTCAGTCTAAATCCCCAGCTGTGAAACTGCTCTACTGGCATGAAGAAACAGCCCTGAATACCAACTGGACTTGCTTGAGTAAGATCCTAGAAGTTACTTGTGATTGCACTGTCAGCTCTGCTTTGAGTTTTCGCTTTCTTGCTGAACAAGTTGCACACACAGGTGAGATGTTCAGCTATCAATTATGGTCTTTATGGAGCTGCTCATTCTGTTTTCATGGGGAAAATCCACCTATTGCAACACAGGACCAAAGCTGAGAATTCATGTTACCTACGCAGTTACCAGCAGGATGTCAGTACAAGGAAATTCCACTCAACGAAGAAATGTACCCACAGGAGCCCGAAGGGGCTGGCTAGAATCTTGTGGGCAGTACAAAGGAGAAATGCAACTGCAAACACAGCTTTATTGCCTACTGCCATGATTTCAGCATCATCTCTGTTAGGATCTTATGTTAGATTTATGTACAGAGAAATCTAATCCCACTAACTGAATATGTAGTTAATCAGAAGCAATCCAGAAGTATACATACTGTATTTTATTAAGCTTCATTTCTACCTAATTATACAAATCTGTGAATTCGCTGCCTTCATTACCCTTATTTTAGGTGCATATGAAGGCAAAATCCAGCACCCACCATTTAGTTTTCTTTTAAATCTCATTTATTGCAAAGAGTATTTTTTAAATTCTGAGCTCCTCAGCAGCAAGTATCTGACACAAATCCCTTCCCTATTTCCCAACAATGCTAGAACAGGTCCAGTTTATAAACTCAGGTGTGGGCTTTCTGTATCTTCTGTAATCTTTAGGCTTCACAAAGTGTTAGGTAACTAAATATTTCTTTATCTTGTATACATTTTGTCCAGCATGATTTTTGACATGAAAAGATACTTCAGAAACTGAAGGACTTGCTTACAGCCACATTCATATTGCTGGATTAGTTTGTAATTAGAATTCACCAGCAAAGCTACTTTACAGTAACTCCACCATAGTGCCAAGGGCCTTTTCAAACAGCCTAATGCTGGAATAACTGTAATTTTGACACCACCAGCCAGAAAAAAGCCTGTGCTGACTGCAAGAGTGCAGTGTAGGTGTGCTGAGCTGTGCTGAGTGCCTCACATCCACAGCACGGTGTGAAAGCCATCCCAGCCCCAGCTTCCAGCCTGCTGAGAGCAGAGCAGAGCCCTTGGCTTGGTTCAGAGCTGAGTGCCAGTCCTGTGGCACAAGGGAAGGGCCAGCAGGGAGCCCTGGGAATGGATTCTGTGCCGGATACACACAAAATCCAATCTTCTGCAACACCGGGAATCTCCCGCTTTCCAAGGCATCCTCGTGGTTTCCTTCATTAGGGGATGACAGAACCACTGAGCTATCAGGAATACGGGAGTTCAGGGGTGAGACACGACCCTGTTTCTCCTTTTAACCCTTCCCATGAAGTGACTGCTGGGCCCTCGACCTGTTCCTCTGGCTGGACCTCGAATAACAGAGCTTGCTGTTTGTGCATTAGCAGGGCACATCCACTGCAGCTGCATTTGCAGTGCTGCAACAACAGCTCCGAAACAATGGGAAGTAACTTGAACTGGAAATAACTTTTTCAGTCAGTAGAAACACAGCTGACTCCAACCTGCTGAAATATAGCTAGAAAAGTTGGTAATGAACACCCTTTGTAGCTCAAAAAAGTCAGCAGAATTATTACATAAATCAGAAAGTTTTGCACCTGACAGCAGGTAATAAATACTGGACCTCATCCTAATATAAAAAGCTTTTTATAGTTTTCAAAAATTAGCAATTATCTCCAATCATGATTTGATTGCATGTATGGACAACCAGAAATAGAGAGCAGTGTTAGATATGCATATATAATTACACATGTATGTGGCATTTGGAAGGAACATACATATTCCTAGATCTTACAGTAACCATAAAAGGAAAACCCAACAATTTCAAAGACATTCTGCTGCAGGTCCCAATCATAAGAAATGAGATAATATCAACTAAAGAGAAAAAAAAAAGGCAATGACCAAGTAATTAAATTATAAATAAATATAACTAAAAAGAAAGATAAATTTACCAAAGAAATAACTAGAAAGAGTATGTTTAAAGGCAAACAGATCAGGCAAAGTTCCCCTGTGAGCTGCAGATGAAAAATGATGAAAGATGACACAGAAAAGGCAGGAGTATTTCGGATGTGTATCTTTATCGTCTGTATTTGACAATGCCAATTTCCTGTTTGATGCTGTTTATTGAGGAAGATTTTTTTTAATAGTGTTTTCCATGAATCAAGATTTACAAATTAGTCAAGACCTGAATAATTTGAACTCAGAGAGGCTTAAGAAAAGTGTAGCTAGGCATTGCTCAGACAGATGGCTCTGATAGCAGGGGAGGCTCTGCTGAGCCAGATACCTCAGAGATTACTTCCTTCAGCCCACAGCATGAGGTACCTCTGGCCAAGACAGGAATATAAAACCTTCCCTGGTAAATCTGCTGGTGACTCATAGGCAATGCTTGTTTAAGCCATCTAAAACAACCAAGTATGTTCTAATATAGTGATGTAAAATGCCTGCAAATGGAGAAGGCAAGGCCCTGTGGCACTGATAGCCATGTTCTGGGCAACAGCACCTGACAGAGGCAGCTGGGGAACATCAATAAAATCTCCCAGAAAAGGCTGTCACAGAGTACCTGAAAGGGCCTGCTCTTCTGATCATTTAATGTATACAAAGAACATAAAGGAAAAGCAGAAACAAATTCGTAACACTGGTGGGTGTGTACACGTGGATTTGCAGAAGGGAATTCAGTGGAGAACCAACAACACAAGGGGAGCCTTCATCTGTGATCCTGAAGGACTCAGAGTCAAATCATTACTCAGATAAAGGCTTCAGAGGGGACTAGATCACAATGACAGGTGATTAAAAGCAGAGAAAGGAGTTAATAGCAGGAGAGAGCAGGAGCTTTTCAATCCCATTGAAAACTCCATGACATCAAAAAGCTGGAATTAGACAAATTTAACCTTGAAACAAGGTGAAGTTTCTAAAAAGCAAAGGTAATTTAAGCAGCATGAGGGAAAACTTTTGGCCTTGCAATCATTCTGCAGTGCAGTTTTCATGACCAGGTAATTTCCCAAAGGATAAGCTTTCATTTGGTTTCTAGGGAAAAGCTCTGATTTTGAAAGAGAAGGTCAAACAAAATGACTGTAGCAGTGCTTCTGACCTTAAAATCCATTCCAATGGGCATTACATAGAGAGAAGATTTTACAAATGCATCAGGCAACTCCTAGGGAGCACAGGTCACACTAGAAAAATTTCCAATAGAGTTAAATCAGTTCACAGAGACCTGTCTTGGCTAAGCAGCAAAATTCCTGGTATAACAGGGGCCTCGCAGCTGGAAGGCAGCTTTGGTTGATCTGACTTCACTGAGACAGTTCAAGTGCAAGACCAGGAGAAGTTCTGGGGTTGGGTGAGCTGCATCAGCCCCAAAATTGCTTCTGACCCCGAGAGCTCAGCACTGTGGCAGGGGGGAAGGCTGGGAGAACAGCTCAAGGGAAATCTCATGTTAAACTGGTCAGTGGGCACGTGAAAACCACTTTCTAACTGGTGAAGAAAGTGAGAGCTTGGGAGTTCAAGCAACACACCCAGGACCAAAATTAATGCCTGCAGCAAAGCCAAGCAGAGAACTCAAATTCTCAGTCCCTGCTGGACCTCCATGCAGCACAGCACTCGATCTAAGTAACTGTAGCCAATTTTCTTCTTCATCTCACACAGAACTGCCTTTCCAGTTGTCTGTCAGAAGGCTGATTCAGGAACTGTGCAAGCTTTGGCATGTGATTCAGCAAAGCCTGGGCTCCATTCTGATATCTGCATTCATTTCAGAGGGAGTGTCCCAAAAACAACAGAGAAACAAGAGTTGCAAGGGCCAAAGGAGGGGAGAAAGCAGCTAAGCATGAGGTCAGGCTCAGTACACCCACAGAAAACAACCAGAGAATATAAAACAAAAGTAGACTGCAAGAAACAAAGTAGACATGCAAAACTCAATTTTTGCCAGTTTGTACCACAGAGACTGATGGATTGTTCTGAAAGGAAACATCTTATGTGGGAATTAAGCAGGGAATATTTTTTTCTATTAGTGACTAGACTGCTCTTGTAGGAAAGTGATTCTATTGCAACCAGTCTGATCTGATAATGTTTTAAAAAGTCTAAAGAATGGGCTTTATCCTTGATTAACTGCAATGCTACCTTTGGAAATCTCTTACAGGAAGAGGTCACAACAAACAACAGATGTCAGCCTCGGGAAAGGACAAATTTACTTCTAATATTTTTCTTCCCAGTCACTCCACAATCATTCATATCAGTTATGAGACTGCATTTGACTACATCCAGACATTTCTCAGGAATCTTTGTTTTGTAATTCTGGCCAAAGTGTTTATCTTACACTAAATTTAAAATGGAAATAAGAATGGACATCAGGGTGACCAGTGGATAGTGAGTGCAGAGAAATAGTTGATTCTTTTTCAAAAAGAACAACTTTGAATAAATGTCAGACCACCAACATGTACTCTGCTAAAAGGAGGGCCTTTTCTTTTTGGCAGAAGTCCTTTTTTTATTCTATTTGTCAGTCTTCTAACTGCTGATACACATGATTTCCAATTACAGCTGCAAAACTATGCAAGTACATTTTTGTACTTGCTGGCATGAATATCCAGTCAGAGTATGCAATGCTGGAGCCAAGACACAGGGATTTTACTCCCTATCTTGTTTACTTCAGCTCCATATAAAAATCAAGATTTCTAATTTCCACAGAAAAACTATTCCCACATATTAGTGTAGTGATGGACAGGAAAGAGCTGATGGACATAAAGCAGCACGGGATATCTAACATTCGCTGCCATTTGATCTTCAACTGACTACAGCATCTCCATGATTTTGCCTCAACAGCACTAGTTCAAGGGTGGTCATGAGATAAATCTGCTTAAACTTTCTTACTGCCTCAGTTTTTACTCTCCTCACTGCAAGGAAATAAACATTTTCCAGCCAAGACGCAACTGCTTTACAGAACTGTAAGCAACAGCAAATCCATCTTTATGCATAACAAACCTTCCTCTCCAAATCCTACATGTAAAAGTCAATTTCGTAACATTTTCACTTATACTCAGATGATTTACAACAGCATTTCCTTGACCTCTGCAAACCACAAAAAATCTCAAACTAGTGTCACAGACAGTTTAAATGCCACAGTATGTGCATTGCTGTTGATGAAAAGCTGCATCTCTTATTGTGTGGTATATTTCCCTCTTAGAAAGAAAAAGGCTTGTAATAAATGTCACACATCCCAGATATGTACCCGAAGAGCTTTTAGATCTATATGATCTTCTAATGTAGCATGAGCATGTAATTAAAATCTACCCATCTTATACTTCAGGTGGTCATTTCAGACATTTAATCACCCATAAAATACTCACAATGATCACATTTCTTCATCTGTAAAACCACCTGCTCAGTAAGGACAGGTGCTAATTCTGTGGACTTCAAAGTCCCTACAGATTCCAAACATATCTTTTGGGTCAGTATTTGTTTTTCTTAACTTTTTTTTCCCCCCTCAGGAAAACACCCTGATGAGGCAGACAAAAGAGAGAGGTGACTGGGTCCTGGTGGAGTGAATGCTGAGCACAATACCCGGATGGAGCCTGTTACAAGCAGGTGACAGCTACAGACTTGCCCCAACAGGCCTTTCTCCACTTAGCAAGTTTCAAACACGTTATTGCTGCATTCTTCCCAACAATTATTTTTTATGGGAGATAGGTAAAAGTTCTACCCCAGTCTTCTAGAAGTCAGTCATAAACTCTTCACTGATAGGAAGACTTAAAGCAGGACCTAAAAATGAAACATCAGGATCCTGCAGAAAAATATTTCACCACTTAATCCATTTTTCATTGTGATCTCAGTCCAGGAGAAACAGAAAGGAACTGGCTGATATAATTTCCTATTGTTGCAGAGTGCACAGTCACATTCCCCTGTCACCACATCCCAGCTGCGGTGGGGCTGCGACGCTGGAGGAACTCCCGGGTTCAGTTTAAACACTTTGGAGCAGGGATCATGATTAGTTTTACATCTCTCTTGTGGGTGATTGTGGCAGGTAGCACCAGCACTGTGCAAAGGTTTAAAAGATGGACAGAAGAAGCAAGGGGGCTACAAAATAAAAATTGAGTATTATGTTTTCCCTAAAGGAGTCTGCTCCAAGAGATCAAGATGTGTTCTGCAGTATAACCAAGCAATTGAATTCTTAATGCAGTTATCTAACAAAAATAACACATTCATCCAGCTAAGTGACTCTTCTGCTAAAATCTGCTACATGTTCTGTGCACCACTAAGACATGAAAAAGCTTCTTATTTTGTCTGTTTCATGTTACTGGAATACATGGAGTGGCTATTTGTCACAAAGGCTGTTGGTGGTGGCAAGAAACTTTGTGCTAATACAAATGCCTCTACTGAAATGTCATTTTGAAGAATTTTGATCAGTCTGCTGAAGTTTTTTAGTAATATTTAGTACAAGAAACACACCAGAGAATATTTAACTAAATC
Source organism: Eopsaltria australis (assembly GCA_034509425.1). Classification (NCBI taxonomy): domain Eukaryota; kingdom Metazoa; phylum Chordata; class Aves; order Passeriformes; family Petroicidae; genus Eopsaltria; species Eopsaltria australis. The sequence continues at coordinate 2,465,749 of JAVTVJ010011652.1, read as the reverse complement.
AAAAAGGTAAACAGTAAAGATGCTTTGCTAGGAAATAAAGATCCTAATCAGCAACAGTGTACTCACAAAAACAATTTATACAGATAAGCCATAATTTTATAAGCACCTGAGAGATTTCACAAATCCCTTTGTGGCAGTAAGGAAGCTTTAATTGGTTATTTTTTCAAATTACTTGTTACAACCTGCTCTTATTATTCACCATCTTTACATCCTCTTAACATTCCTCCCCTTCCTATTGATGTTCAAATTGACTGAAGGATGGTTTCCAAACCACTGCTGAGAAGTTAATGCCTTGTGATTATGCTGCCATAGCAACTGAACTTCTGTTAGGGCTCTGTCAACTTCACATACTCTTTTGTCATCTTTATATATCAAGTCTTTCCCAACTACAGATAACCCTCCTGCCAAATTCAGTCTTTTGATGGGGAAGAATGACTAAAATCCTGTCAGAAAGATTTTTACATCAAGCAATTTATATTATTTTACTACAGGTATATTTATTCTAGATTTCTGATCTTATGCCTGGTATGGTGTTCCCAGTAACTAAAGCAGGGTATTTTCCATCAGGGAAGGGTAGTCTGAATTAAGTTAAATCTATGCTGCTACTCAGCTACATAGGCAACCTGTCTGAACCATTTACCCATATCCTGAGTTATTATTAAACTTTTCATTTCCCTGCTTTTATCCAAACAATCCTCACATTAAGAAAATAAATCAGCACTCTACATTAACTGATACAACACATTTCTCAGCTAAAAAGCAGGGAAACTGGAAACAAATGCTAACCTTATTTCTCTGTACAAATCTCCAAAGTGATCAAAAGAGCCAAGAAACTCTATCAAAGAATTATTTAAGATAGAGAATCGTATTGTTCCTCCATAGAGCAGCAATCAGTTGCAATCAGAAACACCCCGAGCTCTGTGCCGCTCTCCTCTCCTCCTGGCAGTTTAAAAACATGTGTAGCTGCACTCCCTTTATCTAAACCACAGAATTACACACCGCCTTTAAAAAAAATTCCTTCTGGTGCACAGGAACAAAAGTACAAGTACCCTATTATGATCCTAGCGAGCTATTCAGTCCTATCACAAAGCTGCACCCCCCTTCCCTCCCCCAGGAAAGCCATGACCCTTTCCAGTTCAGCTCCAGTTTCACAGGAAGGGCTTTACCTTCTGATAGGGGTTTTTCAGTCCAAGTCCATTTCCTCCTCAGCTCCGAGGCTCAGGCAGGAGCAGCAGCGCTGAGCCGCTGGTTCTGCTCTCCCCGAACCGGCTCGGCTGTGCCGGGAGCTGCACCCAGCCCGGAGCCTCCCTCCTCGTCCTCCTCCTCCTTCTCCTCCCTCAGCCCTCTCCTGCACACACCCACCAAAACCAGCGAATAACCCTCCCTGCACATCAAACCCACTCGGGCAGCAACTCGGCCATCCCATTCTGGAGAAGGAAGAGGGGAAGAACACCGGCCCAGGCAGGGGCAGGACCATTCTCATCACTTTTGTGTGTCACTGTTTGATGTCGACACAATTCAAAACATTTTTCCCTTGGGGAGAGGCATCTGCTCCTCTGGAAGTTATTAAACATTACTTCCACAGCTTCTGAAGAATTCCTACAGCCTCCTGGATGCTAGTCTAGTTTTGTTAGGAACAGTTTCATGTATTCTATCCCAATTCAGACTGATGCAGCCCAGTGCTGGGGCCACTTCTCACACTGGTACCTGTATCCCTCTATCCTATTGGCACATTTTGGAACGAGATCATGCTGCAGTCACACCCTAGGAACACTGGGTGAGTTTTCAATGGGCTCTGTGCTCTGACCTTGTCTGATCTCTCCCAGGTATTTTCCATAATTAAAAAGGTCCTGTGCTCTGCTGTGTACACCTGACCAGGAGGGCAAATGACCACACCATGTGCTTCTGCTTTTGTTTTTATTTATACCTGGGATGTTCAAGCAACATGGTCATGGTTTCTCCTTTATTCTAAAGGCAGTAAAATGAAACACTAACAAAGCAAATCACAGAACTCACAAATCATGCACTAAACTCCACTGCTGCCTCTCATATGCTCTGTGGCCTTTTCCCCTGGATTACTGTGGTGTGTGTAGATTACAGCAGTGACTGGGAGATACTGGTTGAGAGCTAAGTCTCTCCCAAGCCTCTAAGACACCCAAAGCAGAAGATACCTAATGCTATGAAAACAGAATGGTAGTGTATTCTTCTGGGATATCATTTTTCCACAGCTTTAGCATACCACCAAACGTATTTGGATCTATCATCAGTCTCTGTTCAGTTCATTAACTGCTTCATTTATAAAAGTGTTTGAAATTTAATTTCACATCAACCTGTATTACCAGGACAGGTTGCATCATTAAAATCCAGTAAATTACATATTTGTGATACTTCCTGCATAATTGTTATGAAAATAGCCTTGCTAAATACTTAATCAGGCAGAAGAATATATGCTACTCTTTCATTCAACATTTCTGAACAGAATTGAAGTAAATCTCAGTTTGTTTTAAGAGATTCTCTACATGGCTCCTCAATTTAGAAAGTATTTTAAGAGCACAGGACCAGATGCATGACTGTACTGAAGTACCTAACTAAACTCTGTCCATGGATCTTTGCAGAGAAGAGTGATGATTTCACATGAGCTATGAGCCTAAGTCTCCTTAAAATAGATTAGCTAAACATGCAGGCTGCTGAATTTCTTTGAAAGTCGATCAACTGAAGCATCTGAATGCTAATACATGAGCAAAGCTGCTCACATGGGTGAGTGTTTGCAGAAGGCAACACTTGAACAACATAGACAGGCATTGTTCAAGTAATTAATTTACAGTTCGTATGGGAACCAGCAAGGTTGTTCTGTCATGATATTTATTTGTTTATTTATTTATTATTTAGAACAGACTTATTCACATCTAAAGAATCAGCAGGAACTTCTATGAATCCCTCACAGCACAGGTTTCTAAATCTAGCTCTGACAACAACATCTGAAGAAACGTACATGCTCTTCTGTGTCACATTCTTTGCCTCAAATATGGATACAATTTTCTTAGACAAATGTAGTAGCTTTCACAGCTTGTTTGTTTTTTCCTTCCCATAATTACTGTTATTTCCTTCTAACTTCAGAAATCAAGGTGTCAGAATGGACATCTTTCAGAATTAGTCACAGCACAGATGTGGCATCTTAAAGTTCTGGAAATTAAAGTTACAGTATTTACAAGTACTAAACTTCATTCATATTAAGTACCACATCTTAATTACTACTCCTCTTTAAAATCAGGGGAAGCTCAGCATAAATTCCAGTATCACAAACACATTTGGAACTTGACCTGACCTTGCAGTCTCAGATCAAGGGAGCCTTCTGGTGGCCTGGCATTTCTCTTTTCAGGTCCATCTGTGACAATGGCACTGTGCCACTGCTTACAAGGTGGGGTGCAAGATTCAACAGTGCACAGGAAGCAAACCCAGGGCAGGCAGCAGTCCCCTTGAACAGAAACTAAAGCTATGCACAGCCAGGAGAAATCACACAATGGCCTTTTAGGGGTATTTTTGCCAATTAATATTGAGCAAATAGCATTATAAAAATAAATGCATGGAGTAGCAAGATGGTCAAGGCACTTGAGAGCAGATACATACATCTCTATCTCTAAAACATGAGATCAAATCCTGTTCATATCAGTTACAGCCAAAAAAGGTGAAAATTGTAAGACCTGGATCTTATTATCAGGCTTTTCGTATGATTTCATGAAAAATATCTACCTTTTTCTGCCCTCATGTCTTCTTTGTGCATAACTAAAAGGACACTTAAGTGTTGTAAGACATTTTAGATAATCAAAGAGGAAATACATGGATACAAGCATGATCCACCATTCCCTGGAGTTAGTTGGGAACTTCTCAACTATTTTACATTAATAATTAATGTAATAATTAATACTATTTTACATTAATTTTACAAAATTTAACATATTTTGAATTAAGTCCTGGAGTAGCAGTTATTCTGTGTATGAAAAACACATTAGCCAAAAATCATTTAGGTCGACATCTTTCAAATGGCTAAATACATGCTGAAGTTTACTCAGATTTGTGGAGTTGCACGTGTCTGCACAGAAATTTGCAGGTTTAGGATCAGACAGGCATCTTTAAACAGGCAAGCCCTGAAAACCATTGCACAGTGGAAAGTCTGTATAGAAGTCCTTACTCTCACTGTGCCGTTATTGTCTGCTAAAAACGTTTTTTAACAGACTTAATGGGAAATGAGTAATTTTTCATAACTAAAGATGCCTTTCTGCTGGAGAAATCCAAGGAAGAACACTGATTTCTGTTGCCTTGACAACATTTCCTGAAACACTCAACTATTAAAGTATCCAGTATGCTCAAGAAAGTTGCAATATCTGTTTCCTATTGGACATTTACCACATTTATTGTGTTGGCATGCACTCATCGATCATCTGTGAGTATTTGTCACAGAAAGCAATGTGCCAAATAATACAGCAGAAATATCTGAGCTGACTTAAATGCACATGGTATTTTTCTTGCATATTTCCATGGCTACTGAAAGTTTTTAGATCTATGGCCTAGAAAAAAAGAGCATTCTTCCATGATTTGTGGGTATCAGCAAAATAAATCCTGTCTTTCTCCTAATGCGTTTCTCCACTGAGCAAAGGGATCACCTCTACAGAGTGACTGGAGAGAATCTGTCCTTGACTCTCAGAGTCTGAACCCAAACCTTGGCTTTTCTGGCAGGTTTTTATTGAGGGTTTTGTGCCCTGCTCCAGGGGCACAGCACAGCTGCTTCTGAGATGAAGACTCCTAGTTAAGTTTCATGTTTTGTCTCCCTTCAGTTTCTCTACAGACTGCCTTAGATGTAATAAGAATAAGCAGAAAATGAAGCAGCACCAAAATGGCTTGCTGCTAATCATTTCTGATCCATTAGATGGAAGTGTTTGTACACAATGTACCACATAATTCCCTTTAATCGCTTCTAATAATTTCTTAGGACGAAGATGATGAGATAGCATATTCTGCTTCTGACATGATGAATTATTTTATTGACAAATAAAATGAAATGTACTGATCAGTATATTTACTACAATCATTTTGATTAACAAAGGCAAAATACGAAGTGTTTTGGGGTTTTTTCCAACTGCATGTCAGTAGGTATAATTTGAGCTGGGCAGACATAACCTCTATCCAGACAATTCCTCTAAGTGTGCTACTTCACACCAAGAATATGGTTTCCTTCCCAAGAGGGAAACAGCAGGACAAGAGACAACCCACATGATACAAATCATCAAAAATACCTACATTTCCAAAGAAACATTGCCAAAGGAAACAAAGAGGGAAGACAGTGATCCTCCTGTGAGAATCCCAAGCTTCATCCAAATTAAAACTTCAAGTGAACTGAAAGGTTGGGGGTGATTTCCAGTACAGGATAAGGAGATTGCTAATTGTCCTGCCTCAAACAGGTCTGCAGCCCTCTCTGAACTGTGGCATTCTGTTCTGTGAATTATCTCCTGTGGCCCCGTGGCTGCTTCCAATCTCTCATCTCCTCTATTACCAGAGGATTTATGTGATGCTCTGACCCCATCCTTTAGACGACCTCTCCTGCCCAAAGGGGACACACGTGACACATGATTTTCTCATGCTAGCTTTTGACTTATTAGTTCCTTGAGTTATATTTAGAGGCATTAGCACTGCCCCTTTGGAACTTGTGCAGCTCTGACAGTGATGAGCCACAAAACGAGCCCACAGTTCTAATAAACTGCTCTGATTGTTGAACAGCAGCTGCTCACCTGATCTTCCAAACTTTTCCAGCATCACTTAAAAGACAGAGTGTTTGAATGTCTCTCCTGCATCTGCATTCCCAGATGATACCTGGAGAACTTAAATCATGGCCTATCCAAGCTGCTAATACACTCTGCAATTCAGTTAAGCCAGTGTCCGCATGGCCTCCCTGGCTACACAACGCTCATTTCTTTGGTGAGAATTTCTAACAAGTTGGCCAGCCTACACTTTACAGTCAGCAGTCAGAGCAGCACAACTTCTACAGGCCTTCAAGGAGTTTGGTCTGTTTTGTGCTAAGAACCACTGCTGCCCTCTGCTGCACTATTTTGGGTTGTGTCTCTGATAACCAGTGAGAGCCACAAATATTCAAGTAAAATTTCTAGCCTCAACCAGAACTTAGCACGCTTCACGTTTTCATTACTGATAAGATCATTCAAAAGCTCTGTTTCTAATTCATCAGAAAAGTCTGATGCTGCAGGAGCCAGGTCAAATAGAAAAAACTTTATCTTTTTTATCTGGTTTTGATTCTCAGAAGAGGAACACCCTTGCAAGAGTTTGGACATGCTTCCTTTCTGCAGCAAATATTGCCTCATCTTCTGATAATGAATAGTCATAGAAGAATAAGAACCACGAAGTGAGAAACTCCCCTGGGAGCTAAAATGAGCACCAAGATTCTGCCCAGTATACATCTCTGGTAACCTGAACTTTAGCATAAATTATGATGGACAGCCAAGACAGATCAATTGAACCAATCTTTCCCTAGTCTCAGGTTATCCAGTTCTGGTAGGATGCAGCTCATGACCCCTCAAACAGCTAGGTTTCTTCCTTGCTGATGCTGGGAAGAGTCACATGAGTGCAACCTTGTTATATTCACAGCTACTACACAAAATGCTCCAGGTAGAAATAGTTTATTTTTTCCCAGTTCTCCACAGACTCCAATAACCCTCTCTTTTGTCATTTTCATCTGAATAGATTGCATTGCTTATAGGTTAGAGCAACTGTCATGTAGACCTAAAATAATTTTAGCATTATTTTATGTTTCCCGGTCTCGCAAATCCAATTACTTCTCTCCTGCACAACATTGCAACTAAGGTGTCTCCAACACATAATGCTAAATTGCAAAACTCATCACTAGACAGGAATAGATAAGCAGATGGTGGCAGGCCAGAAGAAGAAAGCCAGAGACACAGCCTTCCTACTCAGGGGAAAACTCAGGCTGTTCTCAGTAATTATCTGTGCAGGTCTCCAAAGGAATTAGATACACATTTCAAAGGAGGCAGGCTAAGAGTCTGGCTAATGAAAGAACTGTGCATCCTTCCAGTGCATGCAGTGACAAATGCACAGGGTGTCCACACGAGCTCTGAGTCTCTCATGGTGAATGGTTAATATTTTGAATGCTGAACTGAAGAAACCTCCACAACTTAAAGCATAATAGTACTTTATGTCAAACCTGAAACCTCTCACATGAGGGCTGACACAGTCTTACATTTGTAGTAGATGGGACACAAAGAAGGGAACCTGTAGCACACTTTCACTAGTGACTTCCAGCTGCTTTTATTTTTTGTGACACTTTCAGGTTTATTTTCAGTTATTCACTGAAAAACAGTCCAGTTCCTGACCTGAGCTCAAAGCTTAGGTTCTTTCCACTGAACAGTTTCCTACTGGGACAAGAGATAGCAGTTTTGCTTCTCATATCTCAATAACAAGGAAGATCCTCTGCATTTTGGCCCCTTAAACAGTTCAATAATGACACAGAGGAATCCATGCACAGTATAAGGATTTCAGCTCAAAGGGGACTTACCACAGCCATGAGAGATCTCTAAAAAGGTTTGAATGAGAATGTTGAGGACTCAAAATAAGAGTCAGCAAAGGAGATTATTGAGATGGTTTCTGCCTTCTCATCTCTGAACACATAATTTACCTCTCCACTACATTTCTCCCTCTCATCTTCTCAGCATAATTCAGATCATGTGTAAATCTCATGTGGTAAGTTCTGACAAACTTATGGTTGCCAAAGGTGATGCCAGTACTCAAATTATTCTGTAAATATATCAAATCTGACACAGAATAAGCAGTGCAATAGGCTTTGGAGATCACCATGAAAAGAGGAAAACTGAAACCACAGATCCATAGAAACTAGTGCAATTAATATATCACACACTTCTCCTGATGACTGCAAAACTAAAACACTGAAAATAATTCTGAAAATCAGCCACTTTGTTCTAGAATCAGCAGGAAGCCTTTCTATGAGAATTTTTGTATTCTCTGCAGTTACATGAGGACATAATGGGACATGGCTCCATTCTTCATGAACTCTAATTTGCAAAACACCTACCTCTAGGACTTTCCCAGTAATGAACTGGTGACATGCTTCACACTTGACTCCAAAAAGAACCTGGTAGTCCTTTTCACAGTAAGGAGCACCATCTCTGAAAAAGAAAATCCACAAATTACAAACCACTTCTTATTAATCAGGTTACAGCATGACTTACTCTCTTCATTTGTCTTCAGTTTGAAACTCCTACACACAGACACAGGAAAATGGGGAGAGTTCAAGGGGAACACTTTGTAGTATAAGAAGCAAAAATCATATTCACACTAATGACCCTTAGAATTATTCCTTAAATTCCCATCAGGAAAAGGCATCCAGGAGAAACCACTGAAATAAACCTTCTTTAGTGCAGACTCTGTCCACCTACAGGTGATGCAGTTCCAGGGAATCAGTGTGACTGTCTCTGGGGGTGAGAGCAGATCACAGTCTATCACAGGCAGACAGTTTTTGTTCATTTCAGAAAAAAAGCCTTTGGTAGTCTGCAAGACTATAAGCAATTGCTTTTAAGTGTAAGATAATGTAGTTTTTTAGTAAGAACAAGGAACATGCAGTAAAAGTATGTTCACTAGTCAGCCTAGGAGCCTTTCTCAGGCACCAGATTTTATTTTGGAGAGATTAGAGATGCCAATTCTTATAAATATTATACACACCCAAATGACAGATTTGTGAAATGTACATAGTTTCCTCATTTTTCTCTTTGCTATATGCTTGAGGGGGAAAAAGAAACTGTATCTTCATTCTTGTTTTATCGTTTCTCTATTCTCTTTCTCTACATCTTCGCTCAAAACCCTCTTCTTTAGTTTCTTATATGGAGATGAGAAATACAATGTCAGGTCAATCACATCATCACATTTACTCTCTTATCTAGCAAAGGTAAGAAATGGCCAAATTCCTACTTTTTTTTTCCTCAAAATCACAGATTGGAAAGCGAAATGACACAATGCTTTATCTGATTACTACAGAAAATGTATGCAACAAACCTAATTCTCTACAGGAATATGGAATGATACCTCTTTCAGAACGGTGTTAAAAATATACTGGTATCATTAAACATCACCTTTCAGTTCACTTTCCCAGCTCAGCTCTCACTGGGAGCAAAGATTTTTGGTGCATATGAAAAGGTGGTCAAAACAGGACTTCCAGATGTGAATTTTGCTGCAAGCCCTTCCCTGCTAGCAGCTACAACTGTGCCACGAGTTCAGAAGAAAAGCAGAGGTTACTCACTTGCTGATGTATTCCCCAGTTAGGACCTTCCCACAGGCCTTGCACTTAAAGCACCCCAGGTGCCACTGCTTATCCAGGGCTAGCAATGCTTGTCCATTTTTGATGTCTCTTCCACAGCCTGCACAATCTGCAAACAAGCAAACAAACATGCATTTGTTGTCAGCTACTTGGTTCATTAACCCTAATTAACTGCCCACCCATCACAACACTTGGTAGCCAAAGGGACGAACTACACAGCAGTGCAAAGGTGCATCTTCCTTTCCTTAAACCCTCCCCGGGTCCTGTACAAAGACTCAATCTTTGCCATTACAGATATACTCGGTAGAAGGGGGAAAGCATTTCTCCTGCTTTTCATGCTGTTCATTATTCAAAGACCACCTGGCAAGCTCTGTACAAACTTCAGATTCTGTTAGGAACAACCTACAAAAATCCTCACTGCAGAAAGCTCCTGTCTTCTACAGCAATCAGGGTTTGTGGTTGTGCTTTTAGCAGACCGTGGGTGCTCACACGGAGCTGAGCGAGGCCGGGCGAGCAGCACAGGACACTGATGTCCCCGTTGGGTGGCAGCAGAGCCCGCGTGTGGCACAGCCGGGAGCAGGGCACAGACCCTCCTGCAGGGACAGCCCAGGGCAGGGGGACAGCCCAGGGCAGGGGGACAGCCCTGTGACCGTGGTGAAGGCTGCAGGGAGGGCACATTGTCTCCCACCTGCACGTATGGGAAACCGAAGTTTTCCTGTTTTCTAATCGGCAAAAGGACTCTCGCTCAGGGATATTGGTACTTCCCTGGCAGTCACTTTTCACTGCAGTCCTGTAGGACTGTGATGGCAGAATGGACACCAGAAGCCAGGAGCGCTCTGTCCCAGGGGGTGCCACAATATCTCATGTTACATCAGAAATCTCTAGCTCAGCTCCAAGCTTCCGTTCCTCTCCCTTCAAACATGAAATACTCAGAAATATTTCCTGTTAAGGGGTAATCCAGCACGTGTAAGATGTGAAGAGACTGATGTGGCAGACAGCACTGAACTGCAAGGGTTGTGCTTCTGTGCCCAGCCTCAGGGGACAGAAGGACTGAGGGAGGGGAGGGCCTGCAAGCGCAGTGAAGTGGAAAGGGAATGCCCATCAGCTGAGGCACTCATGGAAGCCACAGAGGAGACAGCCTGGAACAAAAGATTTCCCAGATTTTATTATCCCCAGACTTGGTGTTTCTTTGGTGAACATCAACAAATGACAACAAATGGAGACAAACAGAACTGAGCAATCTGAACTGTTAAAGCCCAGTAGGCAGCAGGGAAAAGCTCACCCTGGCTCCAACACTCAAGCTGACTGAGCAGGTATAGCCCAAAAACCTTCATCTCCTCACGGGTTTGAGCCCAGGCAACGCCATGCCTTGCAAAAGGGCAAGTCTAAGTTTATTATCACAACTGATAATGAGAGCAGAGTCAGTACTTTTGACTAAAGGGCATGACTTCTGTTCATTGGATAATGGGCCAAAAGAACCTGAAATATGTGCTGCACATTCCTGCTATCCAGGAACCCACCACTGGCATGTCCCTCTTTCTATCAGCATTCTTCTTCTTCTCAAATCCCTTAAAATAGGAGGGGAGGGGGACTAAGTGCCATGGTATCTTGTGACAAAATGTGAGTCACAGACTGTTGACAAAACTTGGGCTTGAAAGGCAGCCCTGAGATGTCCTAAGAGCAGGACTTTGCTCTAGAGGACATATGTTACAAGCTGAAATCATGAAATGACAAGGAGTGACACCGTGCAATGCATCCCTCTGCTCTGCCATGACAGCTGAAGGCTCCATGCCAGTCTGTGATGACAGCAAAGGCTGGAACAGGTCACCAAGGGAGGCTCTGGAATCTCCAGCACAGGGCTGAGGAAGGGACAAACACGTGTCAGAGTGGCTTTGGCATGCTGATCTTTGGTTTGGAGCGGATACTACAGCATCTCTTGAGGTCCCATCCAGCCCTCATTTTCTTAAGCTAAATCTGAAACCATGCAATGTGACTTTGACTGTAAGGACAAATGAGATCCTCCCCCCAGTCCCAGTGTGTGCTGAACTGCAGTTTTCAAACAGCACTATTTCTCAGCTCCCTAGCACTACTGCTTCCTCCTAGTGTGCCAGCTTCCACAGCCCTGACCTGGGGCCTGTCACGCTGTGAAACATTCCCTGCTATATTTTCCCTCAAAAACTCTGCCATATTTTCCATGCTTTTTTTCATGTTTATCTGGGAAACTTCTGTGAAGATGAAATTTCTCAGAAGTGGAATCAACAAAGAGATTTTTAAAACACTTAATTTCCGAGGCACTGGGAGGAGATAAACTGCCTTACAGAAAAGGTCTGCCTAGTCCAGCATCTTTAGTGATGCCAAAACCAGATACATGGGGGAAGTAGGGATCCATGAAGTACCTCTGACTGTTTAATAGCTTCTTTATAAGCCAAAGGCACAGTAAGTCTGAGCACCAGATTTACTATTGTGCTCATGTTTAATGCAAGGGGTTGGCAGCATCCTTGTATTATACTATAGCACCAATGACATCTAGATTCTTTCTGAGTTCCTTGAAGTGTTTTGCAAAAGGAAATTAACATCATTTCCATTCTGCTAATACAACAGACACATTGAATGTCTAGAATCAAAGTAAACTAATAGCTCAGTACTGTCATATTAGGCTGTGATGGCTTTTAAATAAACCTGATTTTAATTCTGGCAAAACTGTTGAGTATATACATGAAAAGCTAGCAATTATCATTATCTCCTAAAATAGAAAGTGAATAGGGCTGGGCTGGGCTAAGAAAAGACCATTTGTTCATCCAAATTCTACAAATAAAAGCCATTATGATCTCAGGCCTGCATGAGGCACATTTAAGCCCTTGGCTGAATGTCATCAGCGAATGCAGGCAGGGGCTCAGTATCACATTAAGCACAATCTGTATCCGTCTAACCTATAACCAGCACATGCTGAAAATAAAAGGCTGTGAGGTAAGAATAGTGGTCCACAACCATATGCCAGAGCAGACTGAAAAAGCTGAGAATCCTTCCTGAATTTGTGTACAATGGTTCCCACCATGGTTCTCTCTGGCTTCATACCTGGATCTAAGACTGCACCCCTTGAATGTGACCTTTCTTGCATTTTCTTTTTGCCATATAACCTGGATTCTTCCCTACTCCCGTTCCTTGCACATCACACATTCAGCAGAGCCAGGGTAACAAAGAGGAGGAGGCGGACAGTGCAGTGTGCTGTTAAAACGCAGAGTGAGCAGCACAGATCCCCTATGCACTTAGATATATGTCATGTTTGACATGTCTGGGTACAAAAGAAAATGCCTGGACAAAAGGACTCTGCTGTGGAGTCAGCCAGCCCAAAAACACAGGAAAGTGGGGGGGCAGGGAATGGCATCATAATATCAAATATTATTGAGACCTCCACTCTCCAGCCACCTTTATCAGCCCCACTGAAAGACACGGGTCAGGCTCAGCTGCCACCCATGACACCTTGCTTGTAAAGATACGAGAAAATGCGTTTCCCTTTTTAGCATCTGCATCACCCCAGACATCCAGGAGTGAAGCATCCTGCACAGCAAGCCATTTGTCACTGCCTAAAATAAGCAGTGGATTTTCTGCCTTTGCCTCCCTCCCCTGCTCTCAGCCAATAGTGCACAGGTGAGCTCAGAGCTGCTACAGCTGGATTAACCCTCAGCAGAGTATGACTTTGCCCACTCCCTTTTGGATTGCTTTGAAAATTTAACAGCAAATATACTTCTATCCCACATTCTCTGCTCATCTCATATGATTTATGAGAAAGTAACCATCTCTGTGTGCTTTTGTCCTAATAAACAGGGTTATGCAAAGTCATGTGAATGATTACACCAACTCTGCTCCATGCAGGGTTAGCTCTGTGAACAAAGCTAACAGCAGGCTGATTTAGTGATGAATAATTAAGTCACCAAAGAGTTCATTTCAATGCTGATGGCCATCAGAAGCACATATCTAATAGATAAAGTCTGAAGCTGCCACAACCCCCTCCCGAGTCACAGTATTTTGTACTCTTATTACACTCCTTTTGTAACTATTTCCTCTCCTTATAAAACATTGATACGTGAGTTTTACAAATACACCACCAGCAGGCTTCTGCTCTGAAACAGGAAAAGCAGGGCAGAACTAGGGGGGAGATTTTTGTTGTTATTTTAATACTTAGTAGAAACAACAAGTCTTCATTTGACTTACACAGAAATGCATTGTCAAACATAGCTGGACCTAAAGAGCAAGTGATTTGGAAGTGGTGAAAGAGGCAAATATTATCACTGGAGTCAAGGTCAAGAAATCTCTAAGTATAAATAGCTCTTAGTCACCTTGAAAAACAACTCATATCCCAGTAATTATTCTGTGGCAATTTGAAGGTTGTGCAATTACAATTTCTCATCGAGGTAGGGAGTCCAGAGTTTTTTCTCAGTCACCCTTTAACCACAGATCAGGCAACGCCTTCTAAAGCCTTGCTTTAAAATTGAAAGGTTTGATGATATCATGCAGGCTTTTCCAGATCTTCAAGATTATTTCTGTCAAAGCTAAAAATACAAACTCACTATGTTCACAGCATGACAAATGTTTTCAAAGTTTAAAGCACAACCATTTGGTCTTCGGGGCTGTGATAAGTTCTGGAAGTCAGAGAAGGACATACAATATTGGGAATTGTACATGCAGGACTTAAATCTGAGCATGTAACTCAGGAAATCTGCTGCCAAACCCCTTCTCTTTGCCACTGCAAGGATGGGAAATGTTTGTCAGAACAAATTTGCTATTGCCCTTTTGCTGAAGGCAAAACAAACCCACACAGGCAGCCTTGTACTCCTGAAATCTAACAATAAGAGGCCGGGCACATACAATGGAGGGAAATAAATTTCCCATGGGAAGTGCAGTATAGCTTTGACAGTTTATTATAAATGGCAAGTTGGGAAAAACTGATATTTTCAAAACAAGCAGTTAAAGAAAATAACATTATTTTAGTTGATTAAATAGGGAAAGAAATCACAATGGCATGAACTGGCATTCATGAATGCTCTTCCCCATCTCCAGTTTGGTCTGTATTGATTTGTGTAAAGTGTTTAACAGAGAAAGGCAGTTCCCTATTTCCACATCTTTCTACACCTCATTCCCAAAGGAGACCAAACCAAATGTCCTTCAGACACCTTACTCCTGCAAGCTGTCCCTGCAAACATCATATCACCAAGTTAACCTTTTCCCATTGCATCAATCCCAGTCCCTTCTTCAACCCAGTCTTTCACACAGGTGTCTAAACTGAGAATAAGAGGATGGATGAAATAGGAGGAGGAGGAAAGAGCAAATATTCTACACACTATCTAAGACAAGAATTTTTAATTGGCTTGTAAAAGAAAGATAAAGTTTTTGGCTTTCATCCCATCCCAGCACCCCCAGAGCCCCACCTGAACTATTCTGAAGGATAAACCAGGGCCAGGTACATCTAAGCTGAGGTCAGTCTTTTACCCTGTCATTTCTTTTACCACATTTCAGTACTCAGGTAGCTCCAGCTGAGTTCAAAGTCACAATTCCCACCCACAGCATCCCAAGGGAATTGCACCATTAGCTCAGAGCTTCATTGTTCAATATCCAGCTGATGGATAGCACATTGTGTCTCTTCATTTGCAGACTATTTTGGATAATTTTCAACAGTCTTGGAAAACAAGCAATTCCAACAGGGTGCAGCCTCCCCAAAATAGGAGTGAAACTTATGTCAACCTTTAGGAAGGTTTCTATGCCCGGATAACATATGGCAAACTACGGTCTAGCTAACAACTAATTCACTTCTCACATTCCTTTGAAGTGACCTCTGATTCCTGACTTACTACCTGGCAGGCTTTCTGAACATGACAATTCCCAGACACTCCTCTCCCTGGGGAACTCCTCCACAGTTGTGTTTTCCAAGCTAGTGATGCCCCCTCATGCAACACCCATTTACTGAGAAATTCCTTGCACCTCCCCCAGAGTTTCCTTTGGAATCAGCTTTTGAGTGGCACTCCTGCAGCAGAAGCTGAGGAGATGGATGTGTTTTGATTTCCAAGTTCAAGATGGGGTTACACTTAGGCAAATAAGAACTGACACATATTTAGTACACTTGTACAGTCCATTCACAACGTTTCTGTCCAATTTACCATAACACAAAAGTAGGTAAAAGAAATCGGGAAACTGGACTGCAAGCATCTTCCTGAAGAACAGGTATTTTTTGAAAGGAATTTTCTGACAGAAAAGTCATAAATCAGAAACTTCCTGCCCTGCCACAACGACATTTTAAATGCATTTTAGTTGCTGCTCTATCACCCAGAAGTTAGTTTCTAACAAAGCTTCTACACTTCCAGAGAAGGATCTAACACAATTCATAAAGCAGCATTAAAATACCAGTCCTTATAAAAAAGGAATTAGCTGAGCAAATGGAGGCTACTTGAGTAATTTAGCCATTTTTATGAGTGAGGACATAAAGTGAGGACTAAAATTAATCCTAGAAAGTAATTCCAATTATGAAAATGCCTCAAAAACTGCAAGCATTCTTCAAAAGAATAAATCATCTTGAAACAATCATACAAATGGGCCAGTGTCTTCAGAAGAATTGCATATTCTTAGGGACAATCTATGGCTTTTGCCAGAAAGGAACTCTCCTTGGGTTTGCATAATTTCTTTGAACTTTTATCATGTCATGAATGTTGATTTGCTTCTTTTATTCTTAAAAAGGGGGATAGGGTAAAATTTTAGACTCACTGTATGCTCAGTGTATTAAGTCATAAATGTAGCTGCCCTGCAAGGTTATTACAATAAAATTCAGACTAAAGAAATGGAGAATTAAATAGTGACATTTAAAAAATAAAGGAATTAATTTAGAATCCGAATTTAAAGTTTTAATTAAATCAAAGTTAAAAATGGGATCTGAAAACACAAGGAATAGACTTGCTTTCCTTTTCCTATTTATGAGCAAAATTAGGGTATAAGATGTGCCACTTTAAAAATTTTTAAGGTCATGGTGATACAAAGTAAATAGTTTTATAAGCTATAGACCCTTGAAAAATATAAATTCCCAAACCAAAATATATTTTAATGCATTTACATTCTTTATATGTCTAGCAGATTTCTGAAAGTAAAAAATATCCACAGATACTTTATGCATTCTAAATAAAATTTCAACATTCATTCAAATAGAGTTTGAGAACTCATTAGCAAAAATAGTTGTTAGGGAAAAATATAGATGTTAAATAATATGATGACTTTATGCAGCGCTATATTAGTTTAAGTAGATGTGTACAGATATGAAGCACCCTCATGTTTATCAATTAGTATTTTATAATTAAAAATCTGAATGTAAACCTAATCAAGGTTTCCTAGGTTACTGAACAAACCATGATTAAAAATCAATGATTTAAATAATTGTTTGCAATCAATCAGCAGTGATGTCCATGGTATGCTTTTATTCTATAGTAAATTAAAAAAAAATAAGAGCTATAGGACAGTGTGAGCCCCTTCTGTCAAGTTCCCTAAGCCTCAACTGAATTTCCAGTACCCAAACACAGGAATGAATGCCACAGAGATATGGGAGTGTTTCTGCTTACATAAGCAGACAAGCCAAGAAGTGAGAAAATCTTACAGAACACAAAAAAAATTAAACCCTTGAGGCTCAAAGCTTTAAAAATTTAAAATTTAAAAAATGCATGTTCACAACCAAAACTGTTGAGCCTCTGAGTTCCCCAGGGCACTCACTGAAGTTATGGATATTGTGGGTGAATATTCCTTAAGACAAACTGAGCTCAGTGTCTCCCATACAGTGTCTCCCACACTGTGCCAAGTACCTGTGTAGCTTTGACACAGTGTGAAATTGGAGAATATTTCCTAAGAATAAGCTCAAAATCATGCACTGGACGTTGCTCAATACCCTTTAAAGCCAAAAATCACTGCAGATATCTTGCTTAGCAACAGCCAGCCAACTTTCCCCTTCACTTTTAAATTCCCTATGGAACTGAAGGAGTTTTCAGAGAGCTCCATAAAAAAGTCATAAAGAAAAAACTAATGAAAAATGAGTCAAATGTGACTGAACAGTTACAAACCCAAGCTACAGACTTTTCCCAAGAACTATGATTAAAAGGAATTTTGCATCCATTTTAGCTAATTTCTAATGGAGAAGTTTGTGATGCCTATACATCAGCTCTGACATCATTTCTGAATACTCGCAGCAATCACCTATATTTTTATGTAATGAAAGGAGAGTTATGTCCTGACCGTAGGACTGTATTAAGAATTGAAGAGCCTTTAAAGGAGGACTGCAAAGTAAATTTGCTTCTCCATTTTGATGCTCTGTTGTTTCAAATACAACCTCACTTTCCTGCCACTTTCTGGGCAGTGAGGCAAAAGATGACTCCTATTTTCTCCTTCCTACCTTCTCTTTTTTCAGCAGGTATGGAACGTTGGCTCTGCTTTACTTCAGTATTACCAGAACCTTGTTGGAAATTTCACATATTTACTGGGAGCTTTACTGCCAGCATCTTTTTCAAAGAGATAAGGCTACTGAATAACTAACAAAGATATCTTTCTCCCACAAGTTCATTAAGCATTAAGCTTATTATTTATATCACAATAGAGCAAAGATCCCCAGTTGTGAGGCAGAATCCAACCCTGTTACACTCTGTGCTGATAGGCATGAAAGCATTTGTCCCACAGAGCTGACATTCTTTAGGCCAGAACATAATGTGCAAAACAGACAAGGACAAACACACAAAACATGATGTGAAATCTCCACGTGGACGCCGGCTGGTTGGGGAACAGCTGCACCAAGGATTATTCATGGACATGGAACACTTTATTGGTCTTTTGGAAAACTCTGGTCCACATCTTGGCTGTACTGTAATGCTCTCAGCTCACAGGAGAGCCTGTTACAAAGAAAGGGAAGTTGAAATATCTTCCCTCTGCTTCTTCCCAGACTGTATCAGCACTGGGTATCTCAGCATTTATAGGACACAAGTATCTATTTGACTGAAAAGAAACAATGGTGAAACTCTTCATCACCATGTCAAGAAGATGAATTTTTCAAAATGAAAACTCCTGTTAGGTGATTGTAATGCTTCTGTTTCTTTTGGATAGAGAGGTTTGTCCCAGAAAACCCACTTTCCACTTGAAAGGCAATTTCTTAGCTAGTTCATGTACATCACTAAAATGATCCAACCTTTCAAAAGGTAATCAGAAATAACAAACTTCCAGCCCAGCACCCAGATATGGAACCAACAGAGAAAGGGCTCAACCTCAGGTAGAAAATGATGTAACAATCTTATTACTGAAGTGCTTTATTGTGGAAATAGTGAATTTCCCAAGGAAATAAAGCTCTGAGGGAGTAAACTATATTCAAAGACCTGCAGTCTCTTCTGGATTTCAAAGATGATGCCTGAGCCAGAAGATGCTGGCTCGAGTTCCACAGCCTGCTGGCATCACCTCCTGTGCCTGTCCCAAGTGGGGGGATCTCTGCACAGCTGCTCTGCTTTCAGCTGGACTTTTCACCACACCTCGTGTGCGTTCATGAAGAAATGCAAGATAGTGTGGTACTTTTTAAAAATGAAGGTAGTTTTAAAAAATAAAGGACTAAACTAGAGATTTTTATATTCAAAGTCTGCACGAGTTCATTTACGCGCTGCCTTGGGGAGAATTCACTGATAAAATGCCCTGATGGAGGGCATTTTATGCAACTATGCAGCTGCACAGTTGCAGTTTTGCCCAAAATTTAGAAATAAGAGGTGCCTGCACAACCGCTTTTCTGGAGAGACAATGTGGACTTTAAACACAGTGTGTTACCATGCAGCCAGAATATAACAGAGAGCAGAAGGAACTAAAGACAGTACAAACCAGGAAATCATGACACTGAATACAAAACCTGGACACTGCTTCAAACATAAATAGCAATTACTGGGATCCATTATTGCATTACTCCTTTATCAGGCCCCAAAGAAAAAAACTTCATGTCTTTGATAGAATCTGGCAAGCCCTGAACTTTCCAAGGCATCAACACCTCACTTTTAGTCAGTGTTATCTACTTGTCCCCTATTTCTGTGCTGCTCTACATCTGTCCCAGTCACTTTGCTTTACAGTTCACATGCCATTTATCAAGCTGTCATATGAAATAA
Organism: Eopsaltria australis; assembly: GCA_034509425.1. Lineage (NCBI taxonomy): Eukaryota > Metazoa > Chordata > Aves > Passeriformes > Petroicidae > Eopsaltria > Eopsaltria australis. The sequence goes on along the minus strand of JAVTVJ010011652.1, from coordinate 2,446,252 downwards.
AACAATAACAAAACGAAACACCACTCATTTCATTTGTCTGCCAAGTTATTTACAGGTATTTGGTATTATATTTCCAGCTGAATGAATGAAGATCCTAGAGTTAGTGCACTGTGTATTTCTAGAAGTAGCCAAGGAATAGGATTGATTGAATTATAAATTATGATTACTCTATAGCATCTGAACACTGAAGGAGACTTTTAAAAATTTAGAATAAAAATGGAGTCACTGAATTGGTTCTTTAAGAAAATAGCTACAATTTCGGGTAACACATGTGCAGTGAAAGAAATATATTACTAATATAAATAAAGTAAATAAGTACTATGGACCCAACTAACATTAAACAACAAAAAGAAAATTAATTATTTAGTATTTTCCCATCTGATTTTCACTGCTGTGCACTACAATAGAGTGTACCAATATTCAGGTTCTTGTTATTAGAGATGCTAACCCCTATACTTGGAGACATTTGATTTTCCTTGAAATCATCCAAGCAAAACTGTCAGTAAGTTTAATTTGTGTGAAGTAACAGACACCAGAAAATGGCACATCAGCATTAATGCAGATATTCCAGGATAGAAAGCTGCCTTTTACATCGCACAAACCAGTCAAACCTGATATGTTTGCAGTCTACTGAATTCCCTCAAATTTCTTTGTTTTAAGGAAATTCCCCTCTAGTGACCTACTTGAAAGTGATCAAGGGAAGCTGAAAACAATATTGGATATAAAATAGGTGCATAACGTGAATCAGAGTCTCTCCTAAAGGAACTTGTATTTTAAAAAGTCCTTTTAAAAAATGGCAAAGCATTTGGGAAAAAAAAATTATGTGTGTATTAGCCAGCAAGAGAGACTTGGAAGTGATCTGAAACACTTTACACTAATCAAAATTAACTCTTTGGTACCAGCAAGAAAGACTTTTCTGTATCTAAGTCAACTTCTGCACAATGCTAAAGCAGCAACTGGTACATCTTTGAAGACTGAGGATGCTTCACTGATATTTTTAACTGATTAGTTCAGAACTTATAACATAAGCTGTTCTCATTTTTTTTTGGTCTGTTTTGGAGAGTTTTGCACTAAAAAGACCTGAAACTCCGTATTATACCTTTCTGCAAGTCTTTGTCCATAATAGAACAAGATGCACCACGGCAGATGTCTACAAATTTCAAAGCAGTGCACCCTAAGCTGTTGAGAGCAGGAGCTCTCTTGCTGTTTTTAGTGGCAAAGCAGTTTGCCAGCAGGACACAATCATGATTAAAAAACCCAATAAATCTCATCACAATTCCTAGGAAATGTTGCTGTATACTCCTTGCTACCTATGCCTTCAGTGTGGAAGCCAAGAAGCAATTTCAACAGAGACCATGGCTGTGGGGAAGTGACTATCCAGCTCTGGCCTGTTAAGTAGCAGACAAGTTTAACCTGTCATTTTCTAGGGGCATTTTGGCACCTGAAGTCAGGCATGTGGCAAGTGCCACACTGCTGGACAGGTGTGCCACATCTGGAGAGCCAGATCCAGATTCTCTATGCTCTGGCACTCTTTGAAAAAGAACGTCAGTACTGTCCAAGGTCCCTATGCCTTGCAGCTCCTTGCCAATTATGCCTCCTAAATACAAATTTCCACTTCATTCCTCTGTCTCAGAAGGATTCTCTGGGTGCCTGAAGTCCCTCATAAATTTTTATGTTGCTTTTTAAGTCTGGTAAGCCCTTTTCCAGGTTCCTAAATTCTTCCTTAACTGATTAGGCATGTGCATTTTCATCTGTAAACCTACAGTTATAGTGGAAAAGCAGCACTTCCCAGACAGAGAGGCACGATAACATAAAAAAGTCTCTCATTTTCCTTTTGTCTAAGGGTTTGATTACATGTTCTCAGGCAAATCAGATAACCTGAGATTCACTTGACTCATCCACTGAGCACAAACATCATCCATCTTTGCCTTGCCATAGCACTTTATAATACCAGGATTCAAAGCCAAGTACAAGGAGAAAATACTGAGTGTCTCCCTGAAGGAAAACTACCCGGTGTCACAAGGAAAGCTGGAGCCATTTTGATTTATAAAACCACACTGGGTGAGTGCTGAGCACAATCCAGCAGCCAGAGAAAGAAACCCTCAAAGATGAAAAGAATTAACTACTAGAGGCAGAGATTAGTATCAGTAATTTACAAATTACCTTTCAAAAGTGTTAAAACCCAACAGCAAGCTAGCTTAATTTCCCTCCAAACTTTTTTTATTCTCTCTCATTCCTTTTAACATGCTTTCTGTGTCTTTCATAATGGTTTCCTGAGGTTCTCATCACAGTATCATTGTAGCATCAGTCTACTGGAAGCATAATCCTGGAGATATTCCTTTTAAAGGATAATTTAATTGAATTCTTAAATAGCAGAAGAAAATTAATTTCCTCTGACTTCATCCTCTTTTGCATACTTAAACTTGCACAATTATACATTAAAGAAATGGAATATATCAACTTTGAAACCTCAGGTTTTATCAATTAGATACTTTTCTAGTGCCTACCAAAGCAAAGTGTAAAAAAAATTCTTTTTAAAAATCCAGTCATTGGGGAAAAGTAATTTTTTCACATTGAAATGTCTAAGTGTCTCTTCCCATCTGTAGTAACAGGCACTTAAATGAAGAGAAAAAAAACCAACATAGAAATTCCCAGAGATAGCTCACTTTTCTAAATGTGAATAAAAATAAAAACACCAAAAGACTGCATTTGGTTAGTTTCAATCAAATGTTGGAGAGCCTGGAAAAGTGAGAGGCATCAGAAATGAGATGGCAACTTACTGCTTGAGGCAGAGAGCTCTCTTGGGCTGGAGGACATCGGCTGAGCACACATCTGACAGAGACAGTCCCTTCCATTAAAGGTAACTCGATCTCCTGGTGGAAATGGACGTCTGGAAAGTTCAAGAGAAAAATGTACTTTTGCAAAGGTTATGCCAGAAATTTTCCTCTGTTCCCCATGCCTTGAGTTTTCTGCCTTCCTCCAGCGCAATCAATATTTTACAGAAACTCAGGCCAAATAGTTTCTGCAATGTGGCCTTGGCAAAGCCAGGCACTGGAAGAAATCCAATCCATGGATGCAAGCAGAGCAGAGGTTAGACTTGCCTTATATTTTCATTTAAAGAAGATTATCAAACATATTTTATCTGAATAGTAGAGACAGTGAAATCTGCTAAGACACAACAGCCACATTTATGATGGTCTCAGCGTGATGTGGATAGCAAATGATACAGAAGAGAACTCAAAGAATCAGAACTGTTCTTGAGGCTGGTGAAGGAATGTGGAGCTAGTCACTCATAAATGTTAAGAATGTGTGTTAGGCAGAAGTTGACATTGCTGTTAACTCTTATTTGGTTCCTAAAGCAGAGGATGAGCAATATTTAATAACTCCAAATCTTTAATAAGGAGTGTTAGCTGCTAAGTGCAGACCCCTGCTACACCCCACCTCACTCTGAAACTGCTTAGCAAATGAACAACTGCTGATTTCAACAAAATAAAGAGCTTCAGGCATTGTTTCCTTTCCACTGCCATCTCTAAGTGGGCCAAAAATAAATCAGCAGCAATACTGAATTTCATTAATCTAGTCCAATGACTCATCTTTTGTTCATTCAACATAAAAAGATTGATGCAAGTCAATGTACAGAACATTGATGTCATGTTTCACTCTGTTCCTGGGAAATAAAACTGCAACATACACATTATATGATTACCAACATGCAGCGAATTCACACACTATTTAAAAACAGAAAACAATCAAAATGCTTTTAAGAGAAAAGGGTTTGAAAAATGTACCAGGCTAAAGGACAAAGTACTTCAACTATTCATCAGAGATAGGAGTTTAAAATGTCACCTTTCTCCCATCCACAGAGCCTTAGCTAACTTCTTTTTACTTGCTGTAGAACTGGAGACTGGTTCTCCTACTGAGGACAAGAAAGAGTATTTGGGAAGAGGGGGAATCCCAGCAGTCCCAAAGCCACATGCTCTTACATGATTGTTTGACTGTCCTCAGAGCCCAAATGGAGCATCCAGAATTTTGCTTTACTTCATTTCTCCCACCAAGCTGGGCTGATCACCTGAACTCAACTCAACTCATATCCATTATCTCAACATGTAAGCCTGACACTTAATTCTTTCAGACATGAAAGTAACTTTCTGAGAACAGGGAACTGTACCTGTAATACAAAAGCTGTGTCCCCCAAATAAATAAGTGGCATTTTCAAGACTCTTCAAGTCAGACCTGCAGCAGATCTTTTATAACAAAATAAATGCATCCTCAAGAGAAATATGTCTTGAGACTCGTGTCTCATGGTGATGCCTTTCTTTGTGTTTTCCTTGAACTGGGTTCCCACCATGTTATTTGAAGGGATGACTTACTTGCAGACAGTACAGGCAAAGCAGCTTGGATGGTAAGTTTTTCCCAGAGCTGTCACTACTTCTCCTTCCACGAACTCCCCGCAGCCGTTGCAGCGGGTGCCGTACATGCGCTGGTAGTCCAAGGTGCAGAGATATTCTCCATTCTTAATGAAAAAGCCTCCTTGTGCCAGGTCACAGCCACACACTGGAAGAAAAAAACCACACATTAGAAAAATACCGCTGCTAAGGATGCTAGCTGCTCAATTGTATCAGTAAAAGGGTGAAGAGGCAGTCAAGGGTTTCTGTGACTTGGCAGTTTTTCCACTGTAAAATGCCTATTCACCCAAAGCAGAACACATCACAAACAGGTGCCTGATTTGATTTAAGGAAATATTCAGAGTCCTACATTGGCATTTCTGGTCAACACACAGAGAGAGAGCAATCCTACCTCTAATAGCCAAACCCCAGGAAGAGAAAGTGCCATGGGAGATGGGAGATTGAATTTCACACTGTGCCCTTGGCTTGGATTGAACAAAGAACTCGAAACTACCTATTTAGTGTTCCCACATATCACCAAAAATTTATACCCTGCTGCTCCCAGGCACTTTGGTTTCAGCCACTCCTCCTGCTCCTCTGTATATTGCTGTATCTGTGTAATTCAATAAGAGAAACCACTCCTCACAGCAGTCTAGCACGTTAACTCCGCAAGCAATTCCATCTCATCCCCCTTCATAACACTCAAGTACGTTCAGATCAAATATCAGAAATATTGAGTATCAGAAATTCTGCTTATTAAGGAAAAATAAATAAGCAGCACACTAGGTCTCTACAGTTACAGAGTCCTTGAAAAATTAAAATATGGACTACAGAAAGATTATCAGGGGGACTGGGTTCAATTCACCTTTCTGCCACAAGTCCCAAGCACAATACTGTGCCCAACATTCATTCTCACCCTTATAATGGGCTAGTATCTTACCAGTTATCTGCCTTAAAAATTAAAATTGCAAGGCATTTGGGGCAGGAATTGCAAATTTTTTTGTCTGTTGCCCAGCCCTGGAGGTCTAATGACTGCTACTGTAGCAATAATTAACAGAACAACAATAAACAGTACTAAAATGCAGCTTAGAAGGAGAGCAGTATCAGTACCAACATTTTTCCGGTTTCACATTTCTGCATAGAACAGTGATAATATTCCATGTGCAAACAAATTACATTTCATGGTGGCATTAAATCCACAAGCAGCCAAAACTCAATTATCAGTGACTGAGGAGAACTACAAAGAACTACTGTTAAGGCTCTGTTATAATGCTGCAAAATGTTCCAAGCTGGTTTTTAGGTCCACCTCTGAAAAAAAAATGCTTTCAGTCCTTCTTTTCCTTCTACTGATCTCCATTTTGTTTAAAATACTATTTTCAAACTAACAGCACGACATCCTGTTAGGCAGAAAATACAGCTGACCTCTATATCACAGCACCTTAGACCCTTCCTGGGTTGAGAACCACATAGAATTTTCCACTGAAGGTCCAGAGGCGAAACCTCAGCCTACTTAAAATAGGTTTGCTTCTCTAAGTTAATTCAGGCAGATTCTTACAATTAAATCCGGGAGAAATTGAGAATTCTGCTTTAATGTCTAAAAGATGCTCCAGAAGCTGCCAAATTTCTTAAAGAGCTATGGAGTACTCGTGTATCTGTGTGATTATGTGAATTGTAGTCTATAATTTACCTTGTAGCTTTAACATCCAAGTATATCTATTTTTCAGCCTCAAGCTGAAGGTGCTCAGTGTGCTGCTGGGTCTGCCTCAGAAGCTGAATATATGAACTCTCTGGCTCTTTACCATGATCCCCAGTTCTACCAAATAGTAACCTTTTGAAGAACTCATCTGGTCCTTGAAGCTCCCTTTACCTGCCTAGCCAAGGATCTAATAAGCTGGGATGATCAAAACTCACTTTCAATATCACCTCTGTTCTAGCTTATTCTGAAAATCCAGCTTCAACATATAAAGATGTCTGTGGTAGATCATTGTTTGCAAAAAACTACTACAAACTTTGAAGGAAAGGGTTCATGCACTGACAGTTATTAGGCTCTACCCCCTTTGCAAGCATGGCCACAGGGATTCAAGCTTATTGATTAAAATGGGGGCTAAAAATATTTTGCAAGTCTTTTAGAGACAGCAATTGCTGTTATTAAAAAGAAGCTCCCCCTACTGCCCTTTTCCTTATGAAGTCTTCTTTCTACCTAATCTCTAATTCATTTTGCAAATAACTCAGAATGTCTGAGTTAAATTCTCTCACACTGGCAAGGCATGAATTCAGGCCCAAGCAGAAGTGCTTGTGATGTGAGCCCCCAGCAGACTCATCATCTTTGGCATACACACAGCAGGAAGCACACACCAATCTGCAAGAATTAGAAACAAGCCCTGGCAACCCCACATTACAACGGATTTTTGCAGTCAATTTAGCACATGTGTTCCTATCACTAATCACAGCTTTAAGCTACATGGGAAAAACAAGGGTCACCCACACTGTTAACATCCATGGTTGGAAAAATGCTATTCCAGCTGGCTGCTTTCAGTTTGAGTCAGAGATCAAATGAGAAAGGACGAACATGACTGTACCCACACTCAGTGTACAATGTAGTGTACAACAGGGAAGCTCTTTTATCTTCTTTTCTCTGCTTTTTGCAACTGTGCAGAAGTTGTGGCTCTGACGATACATCCCCTCAAGCTGACACTGCCTTAGCACACACATTTATGATCACTATAGAACAAAACACAAAAAAGATGGGGCAAACTGTGATTGTCTTTTATTAAAAAGAAAGACCATATGCCCACCACCATTCATGCCATAACCAGCAGAAGGAGTGAAGAGAAATCAGCTGCTGTGCTACACATATCATGTCATCAAAAAAAAATTTACACCTAAATGATGGCAGTTAACCACAAACATGAAACTACTGTTTATCTCCTATAGTGATGGGAAAAATTACTTCAAAATAATTACTTTGTGGAGCCAATAGTGATGCACAAATCATGTTTGAGAAGACAAAAAGCAAGAGGTATTCTGTAAACATCCATCACACAGAAATGATTTTACAGAAAATAACATTTCCCCAAGATCCTTCCTGCTAATATGATGGAAGAAATCCTGTTTTACATGATCAGAACCCTCTTTCTGAAATAGGAGACACTGGGGAGCCATTTCTGTTCCCTCAGGTACCACAAGCATAGAGACAAAAAAAGTAAGCATTTTTCTTAAAATGGAAAAAGAAAATCATTATCTTCAAAAGCTCCTGGAGGAACTCAGCCTTTTTCTCAGAGTCTGTATATCTAAGAGTTTCATATTCCAAACAAACCATCCTGCCTGTCTTGTGAATGGAATAAGCTGGAATACAGTTCCACCTCCCACTGTATGGCAAACACCCACCCGCTAGCTTTTTCTGTCTTCAACTACTCTCTGGAGCTACTATTTTGCATCCTTGGAGCACAAAAAGATTGGAGATACTGTCAGGGCTGCTGTCAGCTCCCAAAGCTACAGGGTCTGTGTATGGAAGCCTGGGCTGCTCAAGAGCTATCCAGCTGCCTGTGGATCCAAGGCACCAGGACCATTCCTAAGCTGAGTCGCTTTCAAACTTTAATGGAGATAATAAAAATGAAGATATCAGAGTTTTTTGAAGAGAATGAAAGCAGGATTTGATCCTACTGAGCATTATTTAGGATTTCCATGGTCTTATTGTCAGCGTGAGTTGAACTCCATGTTGATGTTAAGTAAAAATTGTTTCAGCACTGAAGAAAAAAACCACACAAGGAGAGTCTGTGAATGTGGGCTCTCAGTCAGCAGAAGTGAATGCTATTCATTAAGAAAACTCTAATGATCCACTTTGTTACCATGCATTAAATAAGGTGTAAATTCAATTTCCTGTTAGGGTTTTATTTCTTTCTTATATTTCTCAGCTTCATAGAATAATGGTGCTGTTTTCAAGCAGGGAAATATTCATATAACAGTTATTCTTAGGATATAATGGATCCCTTGTTTGAAGGGAGAAAGGAATTTGGAAAAGTTTCAGTTTATCACCTACATCCAAACAAATACACAAGGAAAATCTGTTTCTTTTTTTTCATGCAAGAGTTTAACAAATCCCATATTGATGAAAGCAAGGTTCAAGTTCTTATTAGAGTTTAAAGTTTCTGCATTTCAAATGAACCAAGTCGCTCTCTGCCTTTTACTCCTCTTACCAGCACTTTTCTTGATGACATAAGTCATTTAAACAATGAATTTACATCCAAGTATCATCAGAAGAGCACATAAGAACAGGAAATCTCAGAAGCTGTGTTGCAGCACTGCCAAGGCAGGGAGATTGCAAGGCACCAGCAAGGAATGCACAGAGCTTTTTGCAAAAGCTGTAACAGAGAACCCAATGACCATTTGTCACTCCTGTCACTGGAGATTTTTTCTGTCATACACTGGTGAGAGATGCATTTTGATCAAAGCTATTTGGAACTGTGTCCAGCATTCCCAGTGGTTCTGGAATCTCTCCTCATTTCAACAGACTGACATTAGAAACAATGCTGGGAAGTCAAAGCACATAAACATGGAGCAAATACAGGTGACCTACAAAATCTGCACTGATATCCTGACATCAGGTAGAAGAAAGGTTTAGCAGCTAAAACATCTTGTGAGCAAAAGACAAGATTTCATTTCTCCCCTCCTCCCCTAAACTGGTCTGAGATCCCCCTTGGGAAGCACCCTCGAGCCCCCAGTCAGGCCTTTCTCCTCTTCCCATGAAAACCCCTGATGCTCCATTTCAAACAGCCTGCCTGCACCACTGCCAAGTGCTGCTGTCGTTGTGACACAAGTAGTTCTCAGTGGGGCACTTGAGTGAAACCCCTGGGCATTCAATGCAAGCATTCACTCAACCAAAACCAAAAGTGAATTCTGCATCTCAAACGAGCTCAGTTTTAACTTGATTAACCTCTCAATTAATGCCATGACACTGCCTTCAGTCCTTCAGTTTTCTCCTTAACACTGAAGACACAAACAGTACTGCACTGGGAGTTGTTCCTGTCTGCACTTAACTTGCACAAATTTCAGTCTTTCTAGCAATCCAACATCCAACAGCTCATACCTGAGCTCAACAGCAAGCAAACAGCAGCTGTGTGTAGTGTAGCAATGTGACAGCTTCCCCTCTTCCTCACTGAGGTATCAGTGGTTTGTGCACCAGGATGGAAACAATGGCAGGAATCATTCAACCATTTAAAACACCTTTCACATTAAACTAAGCACGAGGTGGAGATCAAAGTCATTTACAGGTCTGTGGGAAATGAACCTCGAAGAAAATGCAATCAGTGGAAAAATGTCAAAGTTTAGCCTCTGATCACTTGACTGTAACTATCTAGAGGAAAGATCTCTCTAAAAAGATTTTAAATAAGCAAACCAGGAATTTAAGGATAGAACAAACCCAAACCTCATCCAAGCCAGGTAAATGAAGGATGCACTGACCACAAACCCAAGAAACTTTCTGTATTCTTGTAGGGATGCTCTACCCCACTCATCAGGCACCTGTTAAGCATCCTGCTGCTCCTCTACTTCCAAAGGGATCCAGTAGCTTTTTAAAATCTGACATGGCATCTGTCAGCATTCATCAGTATCAGACAAGTAGTGCAATTAATTTCATTTCCTGTCAAATGTTTGGTCCCTGAAGAGACCTCAAGCCCAACCAAACTAGGATTGGTATAAATCACATGTCATTAATAGTATTCTAACCCCAACTGAAAAGTAAGGATCTACTTCAGAATGGGAAGAAAATGAACCTGAAGTGAAATACCAATAGGAATCACTGCAAGAAGAACAGTATTCAAGACACAGCAGCTAAGATATGTAAATGCAGAAATGGCAATTAGTATCACAGCTGCAGCTGAGGTTTGATTTCACATCAAGGTACCTGAATGCAGGAATTCACATCTGAATTCCATTCCCTGGCATGGGAGAAGTTTTAACCTCTGCTGGCTTCCCAGAAACAACAGATTCCCATTTCTACCTGGATCTTGGTTCAGTGATTCAGAGCTTCAAGTAACCTCATACAATTTATTTATGCTCAGGAAGGAGCACATTCTACCCACACATGTGTTATCACATCCACACATAAGGTTCTGTTCCAGAAGAACTTGTGGAAATGCAGAGATCTTTTCAAACACTGCACTGGACATCTACCACAACAATGGCCTCATATTTAAACTTTCCATCCACTGACACTGAACTATTTATAGCACTACCCAGCCTGTTTGCAGCCTCCTCCTGCTGCCACCGAAGGAATCTGATGACAGATCAAAGGTCAAAGAACTAATGATTTAAAACACATTCCAACCTGTTGATATAGTGTCTGCTTACATGACCCTGACTTCTTCCCAGTTCTTCAAGGGAGGAAGATCCAGTTCAAAGTCAAAGGATTACAGAGCATCCCAAAATCTAAACTTAGGAAGCCTCCCCCTTCTCTGTCAGACTCATTGAACTACAGATGATGTAGCCTTGAAAAGTCATCACATAAAAATACCAGAGCTGTGCTTGGAACCTAAACATACCACAGAGGATTCTGCAGGTTAAGCTCGAGAGACATCTGAGTGAAGAGAGGAAAATTACTACATTTATTCCATAATTAAGAAACTGCTTTATGCTGATTTACAACAATGTCTTAATAGAAGCTAATTTTTTTTCCTGTGGAATACTCTAGGTTTGTGGAATGCTTCCTGGATGCCAAGATTTGGCTTTGCCTTATAATTACCATTATTAGCAGGTAATTTCCTTTTTGATATTTGCTATCACTACAGCATATGAAACATTACACAGTGAAACATTTCCACCTGACCTTTATAACACATAATTGTGGATGCCCCTTTCCTGGAAGTGTTCAAGGCCAGGCTGGACAGGGCTTTGAGCAATCTGGTCTAGTGATTCAGCAACCTGGCCCATGGCAGAGGGGCTGGAACTACATGATTTTAAGGTTCTTTCCACCCCAAACCGTTCCATGATTGTGTGATAGTGAGGACTAAAAATCTTAAGGACACCCATCCATTCTTATGGCAGGATTGCTTATTTCTGAGATTAAATTTTTGTTTAGTCTACCTTACCATAAAAAACATAACTAAGTTTTCCAATTCATAATCGACATCATGAACAGGGACACTCTCTACTATTTGAAACACTCCTACCACAAATACTACACTACCTTGCTAAGATAATTCAAACAATCTCTACATGTACCAAAATCAAGCTGTGTAAACTTTTACATTGTTACTGTGAAAGCTTAAAGCTTTTTCTGTTAAGCAATACTTATCGAAACCAGCTTCTCCCCCTAACCCAAAAGATGAATCACAGGCTTAATAATAAACCCTTATTACAGCAATTTTGCTAGCCTCAAAGTTTCCTCTGCTAGTACATGCAATAGGATAAAATGAACTGTAATCAACTGACAATGGTAGAAAATTATCATTTGTATCAGATCACAATTTAAATTGAGGTATTAAAATCTCTGCTCATGCACATAGTAATTTAGGGCCTGATCCCACACACATTTACATATGGAACAGCATTCAAGTGAGTAGTCTTAGTTTTTCCAGAAAAGTTATTCGTGTACATAGATGCTTGCAAGAAAAACTTTTACTTCTTCATAAGCCACTAATTAATTGTTGTTAATGTTAATTTGAGACAAACCCAATGATGTCTCCAGCTCAACCTCCTCATCTAACCTTCCCTCCTCTCAGCCTGCTGCTTCCATTGCCTGCTAAAGATTAACAAGCTGGTATGGTAAGAGTAGTGTACTCCTGCTAAAACAGAACCTAAAGCTTATTTATTACACATGGAGGTCACGCAGAATCTATTAAATTTGCATTTGTAACACAAACTAGTGTAATTCCCTAGCAAAGTAAGGGACTTTGTTACAAAACAGCCAAAGACAACTGCTCTGAATGGAGTTCCTGAAGCTGCACTCCTAAATGTCTCTTATCCCTCCCCTGTCCATCACTCCCCTGTAAACTCCAGCTCAGGGTCAGCTGCTGCCTGCCTGAAATTCTTTGCCCATCGGGAGGATGGCAGAGCTCACCTTCCTGGGGGTAGCCACACCATTTTCAGCTTTTTGTTTTCCTATCAGCTCTTATCAGGAGCCACAAATAGATCAGGCCAGCCCTGCCAGGCAGATAGGACACACCAGCTGGAGACACACGGCTCTCCAAGGCAGAGTCCCAGCAAGCTGCATCTTATCATGGGGCCACGGGAACACGTCAGTCAGGGGAGGTTTTACTTGTCATCTTTGGCAGGAAGCAGTTCCTCTGTTCTTAGAAAGATTCCAGAGATGGACAGAGCACCGAACTCCTGGGGAGGACGATTGTCTGATCACATTACGTGACGCATGAGCATGTCCTGAACTGGCTGATGCACATGGACACGTGAGGCACCGTGCTCCTGCAGTGCCACAGCCACCACTGACACGCATGCCAAGCAGTCATGGAGTGCCTAAGAGCCTCTGACACAACCTAGGGAAGGACTACAAACATATCAAATACACTAAACAGTATGATGTAAATGCGAAGTTGAGAGTGTGGATGGCAATAAAAAAAAGGAATCTCATACAGAGCAAAGAACAGGATCACACAGAAACTCTGTGACTAGAACTTGTGTGACAGCCTCATGAGGAAATGGATTTTTTCCACATCTTCTAAGTCTATGGGCAAAAATTTGAACACTTTCAGCAGGTATGAAAACAGACAAGCGTGAGCTTGTTCAAGTCTTTCACGCTGTAGATGTGGGTTGATGTCTCAAGAGCAAAGTTTAGTACACAAAAAAGAAAAAGATAACCAAGCCACCTGTAGATGCAGCTGATCCATTGTGGTCCCAGTATCTGCTTGTTTTGCTGCCTAACAACATGCTTTATAAACTGAAGAGGGTCTAACTACCTCCTGTAGAATTGCAGTCATGTCAAATTAAAAACCCATCAGAACAAGAGGGAAAAACACCACTTACTTGAACAGCTGTGTCCCACTTGTATAAACCATATGGTCAGACAACATGCAATGTGAGTAAATAACTATGTGGCTTAAACAAAAACTTCACTCACTTAAAGAACAGAGGCTAACAATAAACAAGATCTGCAGCTCAGGTAAAAGATTCAAAACATGACTTGGAGCAACCTCCCATACATGCCCCTTTCCTTTCTCTCTGTGAAAGATAAATGAAGTAGACAACACTCACTTGCTGGCAAACCAAACTAATCAAGCATAGACTGAATGAACAGCATGAGAAAATTCTTTAATATGCAGTTCTGGCCCTCTCAGTTCAAACTGGATTTACTTTCTTCAGTTTCCTTAAAAAGCTAATGATACTAATCATAGTTTCATTTCCCCCAGCAAGAGTTATTTCTATAGCTCTCCCTTCTTCATGCAAGCACTCATTAGGTCAATAATATTACAGTATCTTAAACTGTCATCAGGTTGGAAATATCTCCATAAACAGAAGCCACAGTAAGTTAAGACATTACTCTAGGGAAGGAAAGAACAAAAACAAAAAATATATACTAGTAAATCCAGTCTTGCAACAGAATAGTCAAAGCACAAAAGCAGCTTATGAGTAAGTAACTAAAACACAAGTGAAAGAAGAAACTAGACCTCACCCCTCCTAAAAAAAGCAAGATTAATGTGGTGCATTCATCAGGACAACAATTCCAAAGCCCTGTTCCATCTGTCCTCTTCTTTATCAGGAGGTCCTAAGGACACTCTTTGCTGCCTGGCCTGAATTACCATTCTCCTTCGTGACTCAAATGGTCTCAGGTGGCCTGATGCTGAAAATATCTTAATCCAGTATCTTCTGTAAATTGAGACCACAACTCACTATGGACAGGAACAAGAAAATAAACAAATAGTTGCTGGTTTTGAAGTGCTCAGGGATTATATGGCATCAAGTAATGCTTGAAATATAGCAGCTGCAATAGAGAAAGAGATATGCATTTCCCCAAGCATTCCAGGAACAGGGCAGACAGTGCTCCTCGCTGCCCTCTAGGATGGACTGGTGCCACACCAGTTTGGCACAGATGAAATATGTTAATATCTAGGAGAAAGGTAAGCATTTTTTCTAGTTATCTAGCTGTATTTAACTAAAAACCACAGGTAACAAACAGAATTACTCAAATTCTAGACATTTATTTTTCAGCATACAAATAACTCAAGTAACCTTCTAAAAAAAACCCTTTAGTAACATAGGAAAATGACTATTTCTATTTTCTGCCATATTCCATATATTCAGGAAGCGGAAGAACAGAGCAACCACACAACTATTCCACCCACATTTGGAACATGAAAAATATAACTGAAACTCAGGAACTGGGCTGGAGGCACTTTTGAAAGTCTGGATCTGCAGTATACATGCTAGTTATGGACTTTCAGAAGAGATAACTTATGTTGAATAGAAGTGAAAAATGACGTGGTATTGATTCTGCTGTGTTTTAGTTGCCCGGTTACTCTGATTTATTCCAGCATCTTTCTCCGTGTTTGCTACCAGCTCTGCCACATTCACCTGGAGCCTGAATCCCTTTCTGTGCTGCATCTGTCCTGTGCTAAGCTGGAACTGACTGTGGCAGACAGTGAACCTGGTTATTTCTCCTTATTCTCACCTTTCATCCTATGTTCTGTGGTTGCCCAATTCAGCCAACTCTGCATTGTTGTTCTTTAAACAGAAACTCTCTGAAGGAGCCAGGGTTGCCTCCTGCTCCACAACACCCATCTTCAAAGGCAAGGAATTCACAAAGCATAGTTTTACAATTATTTAACGCTTCATTAAACCTCTGTTTTGTAAAATAACACAGTCAGTCTTTGTTGTGGGCACAGAGGGCTCAGTGGCATGAGCTGGAGTTGCCAAGAGCCCCTCAGGTCCTCTCTCTTTGGCATGGGCAGCACTATTCCTATTCCCAAGGCAGCTCCATGGCACAAAGCCTCAGAACACCTTGGCAGAACCTTTTTGGTGGGTTTTTTGAAGCAGGTACTTTCAGCAGTCAATTGAGTACAAAGGACCTTTATTTTCATAACTATGCCTAATGAAAGGCAGTTGTTGCTATCAAGAGTTTGAAAAAAATCCAGATCCTTGAAAAAGCATTTAGAACAAAAACAACAAAAAGATAGGATTTTCCTAAGTATCTTTACCCTTCGCATCTTCAAATCCTTTAAGAACTGAGCAAAGAGATTATTTGTAATGGGTTGATGGCAGGAAGCACAACCTCCCATCAGTGGTTCAAGGTAAATTGAGCCATTTCTAACAGATGAATATCAAGGTTTTACCTTTGCAGGTGAAGCATTTGATGTGGAAGTGTCTGGCTTGAACACGGAGCACTTCACCTTTACAAGGCTCCCCACATTTGTGGCAATGGATGACAGGCTTTTCAGAGGGGTGGTGGGGCTCCTGAGGATGGGCCACTGCAAGCAAGCAAACAAAAAATATTTCAACCCAAACAAGAAGAATATTTCCTCCAATACAAAACTCTGTGTTCTCAGACATTTTTCATCATTGTACAAATGTATCTGGTCATGTTTTATGCTCATCTAAAAAGTCACCACCATTTTATTTAAATATAGTCTTTTCATAAACCATTAGTTTTAGGCATTCACATCAACTACTACTTATTTTCATTGAGGTTGCTACAGAAAGATGAGGAAAACTCCCTCCACAGAGTCAGTGCCACAAAATGTTTCAGAATGCCTGCCATTTTCTTTCCAAGAACATGAGTGTGTGAAAATCATTGCATGAACACACAAGGAAACAAAAACTAATTTAATCCAAGAAAGAATATAATCCAAGTGAAAAGGATTGAAGGAAAGCAATTCCAAATCAAGTTCTGGGAAACCAGATGAACCAGATAGTCTGTATGCAGATGACTGCACTAAAAATAAACTACAAATGTCTCATTTTTTCTACAGCAGATACCTAACACAGGGAAAGCACTCCTGAAGAGAAAAGAAGCCAATATTCTGTCTCTACTCCCATCAATTCTATCAGAAATTACTCTCTGAATGCAAATTAGAGATACTATGAGTAGGCAGAAACTCCCCACGTACTTTGCAATATTGTCAGGGAGACACAATTCCAGGCAGTGGTAATCAGCTACTCAACCACCCTTAGCAGAGCTTGGATAGGAACAGGAAAAGTTTGTGGATTTCATTGTTGTAATAAAAGTTTAATTGCTCCACATTTGGCTTCTGTAAAACATATTTAACTTTCTCTTCAGATGTGGCAGCTTGGGGCCCTAACAGAAGCGCATGGGTGTAAGCTGGAGCAAGATTTCATCTCAACTGCACTGTTTGAAGTGGAAAGCACTACCCAGAATGTTCCCAAACAAACCTATGTTCCTTCAGTTCTCCCTCCCACATCCCATTCTAGCAGTAGAAAGCTTTCCTCCTTGCAATATTGTTCTCAAACTAGTGGTGCTCATCAGAACATTTCAGAGAAAACATACTTCTACCCACGCTTCTGTCGTTATTCCATTCCTGTCCTACTTTTCCTGGCCTGCATAGGACTGAGTGCTGATACATCACTCTCACTGTCACAGATGGGAAACATCTTCTCTATTTTATCTCAGAGTTTTCTTGAGATCTTTTCCTTTCCTGATCACTTCCTGGCACCACCCCAGCCCGGACTATGCTGTTTTTCAGGTTGCTGCTTATGCAGCAAAATAACAGATACCTTGCTCATATTTACTGCACCAGATTCCTCCCCTTCTTCAATGGGGAGGGAAAAAAGCCCCATCGCTCTATGAAGTCCTTTTATACTACTCTCCTTTATAAATACCTTACTGAAGAAATGCTGGTATCATTTTACGTTACATAAATACAAGATTAATAACAAAAAAGATGAATATGTGGTTAGGAGAGTAACAGCATCAAGAACAGAGAATAACAAAAATTCTAAGCAATTTCTGTTATATACATCCAGCCAAACTAATATGGTAACTGTTATTCTCTTTCTCCTATCACCACTCACATCTCCCACCTCAAACTTCAAAGAAAATGGCTGGATTCTTCTACTCAAGCTCGAAGTTTTTAATACCTCCTTGTCTTGTAGCCTCACTTAAACTATTCCCCCTGAGCAGTTATTCAGCCCATCCTGGAGAGCAGAATTCAGCTGGTAATGCCAACCAGTATTTCAATTAGCAGCTCCAGTGAAGTAAAAGCTCACTGAATGCCTTACCTTGAGTGAACCTCATCTAATAGTCTGCAATGCAATACTGTTTCTGGAGTGGAAGTTATTCTTACAAACAAAACTATTAACTGGCAACCAAGGACATACATAAGAAAAAGGGAAAGAAAGAAGGAAAGGAAGAAAGGAAGAAAGAGTAAGAGACAAACATAGAGACAAGTGCTCCAAAATTAAATTATTATGAGCAAAATTCCCTCTCAGATCCAGACAGCCTGAGATGGGCCTGATGCAAGCTGAAGTTAACAGTGTGGGCTTTTAAAGTTGCTCACAAGAGGAAACGGATAAAGAATTTGGGAAGATGCTCCCTAGGATTTATATGGTGCAAAGTGAAATCTGTACCTGTAACATTCTGCTTATTCCACCTCACACATGTAGGACACCCTGACATTCTGCACACCAGGTTTCAGATCTTCTGGTATTGATCTGAAACACAAGCCTCTGCTCTCTACAGGACTGTAAATAACTGTTTTCAAGGCTGGTCCAATGATGCAGCTTCTTTCCAGGTATGCCTTTAAAGCCATTTAAATGAATACAAATACTGTTGGTTGCTATTTCCAGGCTGATCTCCTAAGTGAAGTTAATTATGGTGTTTGTCTTACTGGCCTCCATTTGGCATTGTAGGTCAAAATTGAGTAATTGACTTTCTCCCTCCTGTAAGGAATTGCTTGTAAGATTTTTCCTTTGGATACACTCAATACACACAAGGCTTTTCAGTGGCAGAGGTGACCTTTCATAGTCACCAGTGAGAACAGAACAGGGAATTAAAGAAAAAGAAGGAGAAACACCTTTACAAGCAGCTTATTGAAATGTCTCTGACTGAAGTCCAGCCAGCTCAATGTCAATTTTAAGCTGCTTTGGGTCTGAAAAGGTGAGCCAGGAGCTGGGTTCGTCTCCTTGCAGGGGTTTCACACCTCGTGAGAGTCCATCTTTCAGGCTCTGCCTGCACCAACCCTCCCCACATCAACTACAGGATATCTTCTCAGGCATCACAGACTGCACATGATGCAATGAGGAAACTCCAGATCATGTCTAAGACAATTACAACAGACTCCAGACAGTATAATCAGTGTGAGGACATTAATTTAGAATCTGGGTAACCCTGATTCCAACCTCTGCTCCACAATAGATACCTGGGCTCTTTGGATGACATTCCCTGAGCCTAAAGGAATAAAGCCATACAGTTAAGCTCAGCTAAGTCACTGAGCCTGGGACCTACCAGCTTAAAATTAAGTTATCTGAACATTTTAGTTTCTCTGTGTCTTCAGTGTCTGTGATTGTAAACTGGGGGCAGCAACATTGTTAACCTCAGCCTACTGTGAGAATAAATACCATGACAAGGTCCCAGGGACTGGGATGGAAAGAGTCACAAAACACCTGAAGACTTTTTTTAAATTAATGAACAAAATCTCTGGTCAGAGATACACAAAGAAGAACTTTTCAAGACAAGCCAGGTTGAGACTTCCATTCCTGCTTTCATGACCAGCTTAAATGAATAATCAATGAATAATTAATGCTTTCTTAAGCTCATTTAGGTTTCAAGTAAGACAAATCAATGTCCCATTAAATATCCAATTTACCCAGAGTAACACATACACTGACTGGGACAACTGGGAAGTCTGGATTACATAATTTAAGACAGAGAGAAATAAGAAGAAAAGAAAAAAATCAATAGCACCTTTATCTGTGAGGAAAACAGTCTTTGTCACTGGAGTGTTGCTTTGTGCTAACATCACTCTGCAGATATATCAGCATTATTTTTGTCATTCCTTATGTTTTCTTGTGAATAATGCAATTGATTCATAAAGTTGGTTTCATTACGTTTTGCAACTGCACTATATGGATGTAAATTCAAAGCAACTCTAATAGCTTGAGAGTAGTTGTTATTGCATTTTATCTAACATCTCAAAATAATCCCAGACCTGCAGAGAAATAATTAAAAACAAAAGGAGATAGAAAAGACCACAACCCAATGTTCCTATGAGAAACTAAAGGCATTTTCTGAGCAATTAAAGACTTAATTCGCTGTGCAAAGGTGAAAACTGTTCTGTTGGGGTGTTTTCTGTAAAGCAGAACATTGTATGAGGGTTTAAAAATAATTATGTTTTGCTGCATCAGCTAGAAATTAGACCTCAGTATTAGTAACAAACCTTTCTGAAATGGAAATTACAGCAAGTACCTGAAGAGTATGCAGTTGAATAGAGAAATAAAGAAAACAATGAAAATAAATACTGCAGCTTTCTTTATTGATGATTCTCTCCCTGAACATAGAACTGTTAGGAAATCAAAGACTCAAGCTAAGGGTTCTTAGCTGCAGATTCTTGTTGGCAAGACTCCACGTATCTGCTGCAAGCCAGAAAGTACCTCAGCTTCTTACTGGTAGTCAGAAAAGCTTCTGGGAAATACCTTGTTATGGGAATGCTGCAAGGTGGAGTCACAACAAACTATTTTTAGTTCAGTTCAACTCCAAACTGCAATACAAAAAGAGCTTCCTCTAAATTTGAAGAAGAGGATATGGGCTACTGCTCTTTCAAAAGTGACTTTTTATCATTTTTTATCATTTATCACAAATAAACCTGAAGCCATGCTCATTCAACTCTACCTATGTTGTAGAATGTGCAACTTCAAGCTTTGTGCCAGGATACAGAATCTCTGTGACTTATAGCTCCACAAGCTCTGGGCTCTGTTGCACATCACTGGGAACAGGCTGTGCCCACTGCACCAAGGGCAAGGGGCTTCTCAGAATGTCACAGCTTTGTCCTTCTATATCTTTAAGGGTGGCTTGACACACACAGCATGCTCTGAAATGCTGATTTTCAACTGGCTGCTGTGTTTTCGTGGCTGAAGATTGGACTATTAAGGAGGAAAAATAAAGCACAGGTGTAATGCTGTGAAACTACTCCAAGTTTTTTGCTAGCCTTTTTTAAAATGTCCTCACTCCTTTCTGCTTTCAGGAATAAAAGTAAAGGACTGTGCTCGAGATTGCCAAGGCAGTAAATGCAACCAAAGCTTTCTACAGACAACTCTCTCTCTGCCCTCCTTCTCTTTATTACCTGATATGGCCTTGGAGGCTATAATTTCTTAAATTAATTTACAGGGTTTGAAGTTCAAAACTTGAAGGTTTAAAAATAAAATTCCCTCATTGTCTGATGCTGCCAAGCAGCTCCACTGTTAATCCTGCTGGGCAGCCCCTTGCTTGGGACAAGACAGAGGGAGGCAGCTGGGCACTGAGCACAGGATGACAAGCTGGAAAAAATACATTCTGAGCTGAAAGATGCTCAGAGACACCAGAGAATCAAGTTCAAGAATGGAATCTGCCTTATCACTTCTTCTCCATGCTCTATTTTAAAGAGAGGAGAAGTAATTTTCTCCCACCCTTTGTGTTTCTTTCAGAGATAACTGTCTGTAACCCCTGCTTTGCAAAGCCTGTCTATAGCCCATACAGTCTCCCAGGAATTCCTCTTTTGTAGAAGCCCAGCACAGTGGAGACTCGAGGAGTTACTGAAATACCTATTTAAAAGAAGGGGTGAAAAATGCAGTGTCATTCTGCTTATCTGCAGACTCAGTTCTTGAATCTCAAATCTATAAGAAACCTATCAGGTAAGGTGACCAAGCAGTAACTGAGACAGAAATCAAACCTCCCAGCTGCCAGGGACTGATAAGGATATTACTGCAGTCATTAGCCACAGGTATCTGACAGGGATCTTCAGGAACTCCAGGAAATCCTGGAAGGAGGCACTCCCATGAAGAGATACTAGCGAGCTGCTTGCCTACACATGTATGAGAAAGCCTAAGGGAAAATCCTAGACTGTAGATAGCTCATACTACTGCCATTCAAATCGGAGCTGAAGAATCATTATAAAGCTCTTTCTTCCTGCAAATTTATCTGTATCACTCCTACAGCGTGCCAATTTGTCTTCAAACTATTTGTGCTGTCTATAGATATCCAGAACAGCTATTTTTAAAACAAGGCAGAAAAAAAAATCTTAAACTTGGTAGCTTTCTGCCACAATTTTGAAACGTTTTCTCACATTTTCCATAAAAGTATTATCATTTTCCCGTTACAATTCATCTGCTGCTGAAAATAGCAGATGCAAACGGGACCATGGCAGCACAGCAGCTCTTTTTGCTAAATCAGTGCCCTGATCGTGGTGTGGTGTGGCACTCACACCCATGTGAGAGCACACTGGGCTGACCAGTGCATGAGCTCCAGACATTCCAAATACCCCATTTTACCTCACACTCCTTTCTCTGGGGTGTTGGTGGGATGGAAGTTAGAGCTCAGCAAGTAGGGCAGCACAGGGAAGAAGGATTAGGAGAGAAAGCCTTGTAAAGAGGGAGAGCACAGCCCAAGTCTGCTCTGGTTTAGATCCAGAAATAATTTACTGCCAATCCCCCCAGTCCCCTGTCTCTAGTCTGAATCTCCACTCTCCACAAAGAGAAGACCTAAGAAAGACTGATACTTTTCTTTATGTGTCCAATTCAATTCTCATCACAACCAATGTCTCTCAGACTCAGTTCTCCAGCTAGAATACACAAAGTGCACCAGAGCTATCTGTCCTCAAAATAGCATCTTGTGGCCACATGTGGGGCTGACTACAAGCCAGTAATGAACAGACTGATATCCATTCCCTCCACCCCATGCTCCACATCTCTCAGCAGCTTCTGCAGCAACTACGAGGTTTTCACAAAATGCTAATCAAAAGACATGGCACATGTCCAGTCTAGAAACCAGGTGCATTGCTTCCTTAAAAAATAGAATTTTATAAAGGAAAAATAACCTATAAAGACATTTACAAGTTTAACTAGATAAATTAGAATGGTAATTTAGGGTAGTTCCTTAAAAAAATTTGAGAAAATGTTGCAAGCAAAGATATCACACTTATTGCATGAAAATAGGATGTAAAGGCTTCAGTATCAGAAAGCAAATTTTAAAAATAGAGGATGAAACATACATTATTTTTGAGTACGAAAACCAGTGTTTAAATACTTTCCTATTTTTAGATATACATGAGCCACGATAGAGCTAATGCAGCTAAAAGAATAAAACATAAAAATTTAGAGATATGAGTGCCAGGCAATAACCCAAAATATTAACAACTGTAACTGTAAATCAATGACAGACAACTCCTATGTTATTTACAAACAAAAATAAAAAGCTTTGTGCCACACACACAAATGTGTAAAAAGGCAAGGAAATAATGAGCTTTAAAAATACAGCATGAAAAAAAAAAATCACATTTGTTTCAAAGTTTCAGAACACAAGTGCAAACATGCTTATTTTCTCTCTGTTTTTCCTGCTGTTTCCTATCCTCCTCCTATCCCTCTTCTGCTATCTCAAGCTTTGATACTGCAATTAATTCCCCACAGAACAGCATACAAGATCAGGGCCTAAGGCCTCAGCCCTACAAAGATTTATGCATATGAATGGCTCAGTATTAAGTGAAATATTTAACACCAGCACCTGTTTGATCCTATCAGAAAGGAGATCAGCTTCTACAACATACACAAAATAAAACAATGGAACTGTGATGGTTCTGCAATTAAAATAAATGTGTTTGGTGGATCCAGTTTTCCAAGCCTTTGATAGTGATTGAGAGATATGTAAAATTTGATTGTGTTTATGTAGGGGTTATATCCTTATCTGGACACTCTGAGGATTTCACCACTGATTCTGACAGTCTATAGCTTTAGTGTACAATTTCACAGTTTCTTGGTGACAAAGCATGTGACTGGGTAGGGCCTCATGGGTGAACAGGAACCCCAGGATATCCTGCTCCTGCTCTGGACCCACCAGGAGCCCGAGTGCTTTCTCAGTTTGTAAGGTGGAAAACACTTCAGTGCTAACTCAGCTCTGCAATCCAATGAAACTGCAGCAGCTCTGTTGATGTTCTTCTCAACACAAAAGCATCAGAGCCTATTTAGAAGAGTTTGTCATACTCTAAAACAGCAGCAAGGAGGAACTTCTGCCATGTCTGTCCACACATGTTTGCCTTTGATCGCTTGGCAGGTGAACAAAAGCACATTCTAGAGCATCATCTATACTTAGCAGGAACAAAAGGACTTGACAAAATTATTACATTTGTATTTGCTTAAGAAAAATTATAATCCTCTCAAAGAAGAGTCAAGAACAGCTTCTTAACTGAGTATGGTCAGGAGTTGTTTCAAGCTCAAATAGAAAAAGCAATAGGGAGTTTTAAAACTATTTTCAGTAATGAAAAGGCACTAATCTTGAAATTAAGTATGCAGCAAACTAAGACATGCTGAGAAACAGATGATGATCAAACAAATGTTGACTAAGCCAAGCCAGTCTTTGAATCAAAACCTGCATTCCTGCATTACTCAACATGATTGTTAACAGATGGATTGCTGATTAGTGGTTAGCAAGCCAAAGGGAAGAAGCACAAAGTGAATTTATTCTGCCATATTTCTACATTAGTACAGAGTAATTTTTCACAAGACAGATCACCATAAAAATTGGGTGATAAAGAGATAGTGAACCCAGACTCTCTTATCTGATGTTCTGAGAATGCCTTTATTAATCTTCATCACATCCACAAAGCCTCTCTGCACTTGGTTCCACAACCAACTTACTGAGGGGAGAGTATTTCAAGATAACCAACTCAACCATTTGAAACTCCTTGCTGAAGGGCTGGGAGATCATGCTAAACATCTGCTTCTCACACCCAACATCTGCAAATCTCTAACATGTACTAACTGTTTATAAGCCTTGTAAGTGGCAAAAAAAATTGAGTTATGCCTTCAACACATCTGATATACACAAGAGGATCATTCACTATTTCAAAAGAGTGATTTTCTTCTAACATAAGACAGAGGAAATTAGAAATTCAAGAGCTCCTCAGCATACTCTGAGCAAACATCTCATACACATCACTTGATGTCTCTATCTTAAAAGAAAATCACAGAATAGTCAGAGGTGGAAAGGACCCACAAAGATCATCAAGTCCAATATCAAAACAATGAATAAACAGAAAAGTCAAATTATTCAGTGCAAATCCTTAAGGATCCTCAAGGCTACATGAAAGCAAGTTGCTGAAGTTAGCAGAAAAAACAATTGTTTTTTCCAGACAGCATGGAAATTCTGGCTTCCTGATGAGTGGTGGTTACCCATAATAGCACTCAAATGTCTATCAGGCTGCTCAGCTACCCAAACAGCATCCCACATGGGGATTCCAGCAACAAGCTCCTCACAGTTCCCCTATGCATCCTTTTTTGAGGCTGCATGAGTATTACATACAGTGAAATGAATGAAATTCTCTTCTGAAGTAAGTCAATATAAAAATGCTAATTTTAAAAATCAATTCTCCCACTGTTTACCCTGAGATTATCTGAGGAGGAACACCGACCTACTCAAGTCAGTGGTCTCCCAGATGCTATCAAAACAGAATCTGTAGTAAAATCTCCCCTCAGTTACCACCAAGAATCTCCCCAAGGGTTTTGCACAAGATCCTTGCAGAGACCTGTCCTCAGCCAACCCCTTTAAACCACAGCAGCTCTGTGCTTAGAAACCCCCCTTCAATCAAGGATCTTGTAAATGCCCATCATTCAGTACCACCCTCACTTCTGGCATTTCTAAGCACTGAGCTACAGAGCCTCAAACTGAAACCAGAGAGCCACATTCATGAGCAACACAAGTCTTCACAGAGCTCCTGATGCCCAGGATAGTTTGCCATGTACAGATCTCATAAAGCAGACATTTCAGAGGCCCTGCCCCAAGCTTAATTGCCCATGTTGGCACCCACACCTTAAAAACATTGCAGCATAGAAGTCAGTTTCTTGAGATATATTACTTCAACAATAAATAACTGTGCTCCCAAAGACCATCAAGTGTTACAATTATATGGTAAATGGACTATCACAGAGAATGCACTGACACCTGAACACAGCCTGTTCCTCTGGCTAGCACCTCAACTCCTGGATAGCAAGTAGACACCCTCAAATCCACCAAATCCTGTTTTGAGGTGCTTTTGGAGAAAAGAAAATACAAATGCCACTGCTTCTTTGAACAAACATTGTTCATATTCATCAACTCTTGTTCGATCCAGCAGCAATAAAAAATAACACTCAATGTTCTACAAGGCTTCATTTCTATTTGGATCACTTCTTTAATTAGATATCATTTTAAGATCCTGCTTCTGAACCAGATCCTCAACTAAAACATGGTTCTAGAATATATCCTTATAGATTAAACTGATATCTGTGATACTGAAGTGGTACTAACAGCAGTGGGAATTAGGGAAATACCCACCCTGTTGACAATGTTTATAGAACCTTGTCTATTATTCTCTTGTATAGCATAAGAGTAACTACATTTCACTTCTGAACAGCTGATATTAATAATAGGTCATGTGTATGATTGATTGACACATGGCTTCTATCATTTTTGGGTTTATATCACTTTATGATAAAAAATCCAGAATTATTTCTCTCATTGTTGTCGCTTACAACACAAAATGACCACCATTAATAAAATACATTAATGTTTTTCAAAAATGTCACACAGCCTCTAAAAATTGGGTCCAACTTTGGGGCAACACTGAAGAACTTACTTAGCTTTAAATCCCAATGATTCAATTAGACTCAACTAAGAAGACACTCTGCTGAACAGAACAGGCTTAAGACAATGCCTAAGTGTTCTCCTTAGACAGATCCCTAGTGAGCCTGAAAGTTATCCAGGCTCAACGAAGGCAAGGATTAATCATTCTTTTGGGGATACTGGCTGTCCTCGAAGTGGAAAACCAACTTTGTTATAAATAATCCTTTTTAAATTAGCTATGGATTGCCCCCAGAACAAAAAAAAATCCCGTTCCCTGGCTTCTCCCACCCAAAGGGCACAAGACATTTTGATTAGTGGAACTTGGTCTTCTCCCCTGGTACCCATTAATTTTCCTACAAAAATAATTGACTCTTCTACAGTAGCAGGAAAATTATCATCCTAGCTTGCAAATTCTTTTCTACCAAGATTCCTACCTCGCCTTTGGAAAAATATTTTTCTGCCCTAGCTTAACATATTTTTAAGCAATTTTACTATGCCAAGAGTCCATCTATAGAACTGTTGCCTTTTGAATTCTCATCCAAGGAAAGCAACCATATAATTTTTTATTCCAATCAATTGTATTCATCAGAACCAGCAGGGCTTTGGTAGTGATGGTGCTGCAGTGGTGACTTGTGTAGGAGGTGGCGAAGGATGGGATTGTGCTGGTCACTGTTGGTCCAACCAGTTCAGCAAATGGCAAAACTGACCCATTGCACAGCAAAACAGAGACAGAGGAGCACAGAGAGCCTCTGCAAAAACACAGACAAACCAACAAGTGGTAAAGATTAAAAGGACAAACAGCAGGAGACATGAGAGAGAGACCAGAGCACTTCACTGTGCACTGGCACAGGCTGCCCAGAGGAGCTGTGGAGTCTCCCTCACTGGAGATGTTCAAGAACATCCAGACACAATCCTGTGCCCTCTGCTCTGGGATGACCCTGCTTGGGCAGGGAAGTTGGACCAGATGAGCCACTGGGATCCCTCCCAACCTGACCCGCTCTGGGATTCTGTAAGACACAGGAGACAAAGCCAGGACAGAGAAGACACCAAAGCATGGGGGAGAGAGAAACAAAAATTATGCCAGGGTAGGAAAAATGCTGAGGCAAATTAGCTGCTCCAAGGACAGGCAAAGAGACTTGGGAGGAGGTACAACTCCAAATGGACTGTGGCCAGCAGAGGAACTCCCATGGAAATAACTGTGTAAGTAAAAAGGAGCAGAACAATACAAGGAACAGCAATGGACTGGTACCAGTGTCCTGCACCACCCACACCTCACGAAAGGTACTGAGGATAATGAGTGACATGGACTGGAGACCAGCAAGGTGAAGGAGAAGTGTCCAGAGAGAACTTGAGGTGTGTTTCTCTGAGCATGTGTTTGCTTTCTTTTATCTTCAAAGCCAATTAGAACTTTGTTAATTGTGAGAAAATGAAGTTGATTGAACCTCCCCTTGTCAAAACTGGGGTTTTTTTGCTCACACCACTCATTGTTTCAGTTGGAGGAAGGACTGCCTCTACCACCACCTGAACACATGAACTCTGTGGTCTCAAATTTAATGTCTAAACCTCCTAAGCCCTCCCCTCCAGTGAGATCAATAGCAAAAGTTCTCCCATTTCTCAGTATAAAATATCTGCCATCGTATCTTCAGAGAGCTGGCTCCTACACCCAGCTGGGATGCAAGGAATGTATGGAATTCCACTACTGGGAAACATGGGAAGTGATCAGGCATGGCAGGACTGCACACTGAGCTTGCCCAACTCTTTGGATATGAGGATTTGTACCCTCATGTGAACTAAGTGCTATTTTAAAAAAAATTAAATCTCCAGTAAACATGCAGTGTCTGAGCTGGCACCTCCTTGGTTATTTTTGTTTCTCTCAGTATGAATGCTGCACACCAGAACTGCAATTTGAAACCTAATATTAAAAATAAATTTAGAAAGAGAAAGTACAGAAAAGCAATGCCATAATATGCCAATAGAAACATAACTCCTTTACAATTTCATTGCCTTTAAAAAGTAATAAGATGTTTATAAGATAATAACATAGCACTGGATATTCTTTTTTTTTTTTTTTTTGTACAAGTAGAAGTAGTGAAATCCCAACACTAAGAGTGCCTTGTCACAGCTATGAAGCAAGGTAAAAGAAACTCTGCTCCAAAGACCTCTAATTCAAATAATCAAGGGAGACAAGAGGAATGTTCTTATCCTCATTTTACAGATTAACACAAGGAAAGATCAAATTACCTCCCCAAGGTCACCTTGAGAGCCTCTAACACAAAACTGTTCTATTGTTTAGTACTTTAACTACAACTGTATTTTTTCAACTACTACTACTATGCATATTTATAAAATACCTTTTCTGTGGTTTGCACAAGGCAGCACATGCCTGTAATAAAAAAAAAAAAAAGCCCAAATGCCCAGCCCCAAAAACAAACTGCCAAGCAGAACCAAATTTGAAACTAAGTAAACTGAAGCAAAAGGAAAATTAACTCCCCTGTTCTTCCCCTGCCAATGTGTGATTGCATAATCTTGCCATGTGCTCCAAAATCAACAAACTTGGAGACTTTCCCAGGTCACCTGGGGTTAAAAAGTTCTAAAGTCATGAGTTCAAATCAAGACTGTATTTCTTCAACAACCATGACACTGAGACAGTGTTAGGGCCCAAATCCCATTACTCAACATTTTCTTGATTAACACAGGGAATAAATATTAAGACTGCAAAAACACAGAGCACTGATTCCCAAGAGAGAACACATTTAAATTAGTAGATAGGTAACATATACATACTGTTCAAGGAAAGTCCCATCTAAAGCAGTTACATTACAACAACAGAAAAGGACTCAAAACTCCTTTGGGGACTCACAGCTCTTGGGATTGGCAAATGGAAGGGAAAAAGGTAGGAGCTAGTGCAAGCACAAAACCAGTCCTCTTGGTCATAACCTGAAGGGATATTGCTGTCATGCTTTATCAAAAGTAGGAAGAAAAAACAACAGAGAACAAAATCTCTCTGCAAGACTGAACCAGACCATGGGCCAAACAATATAGGAAATATGGTACCATTTTGGTGACCTGCACCTTCTGTGTGGCTTCCTGGGAAAGCCAGCACAGTGAACACCTACAGAGAAGTTGTGAGAACCTGGAAACATGACCAAGCCCACTGCAACGTGGTACCCAGTAGGTGCCAGCACCACCCCTTCAGCAGAATCAGTATATGAAGAACAGAAATCATTAAGCCTCTGTGCCCACTTCTTTAATCCAAAAAATCTTCAACCCTTCACATTTTCTCCTTTTATCCCCCCAACTATGGAGAAGCGTGGCATGGACAGTTACTAATCCATTTTCACAGGTTTGCCCATGGATGATCCTGCCCAAGATCTCATCAGGTACAAAGCTGATTACCAATATGGTTTCACAGACTAGCACTTGAATGCCAGGACAGCCTTCTCATCAACTACTCAAGAAATCAAGAATCAGGGCTAAATCCTCAGTTTATATGAACTAATGGGGGCAAAAATGAAGCTTCAACACTTGTAACACACACAGACCTGGCTAGCAGGCTCACATCCCACACACTGACCTCAACATAGAAGCAGCAAGAATGCAGATTATTCAATACAGGCTTTAAATTGCCTGAGAGAATGAATAACAAGACACACATAAGCACACGTAAACTTTCTTTCTGTTAAAGGATACGAAGAGAGAAAGTCCCCCTTGGATGCAGCACAGTGACAATTATTTAGCTGAGTAACTAGATAATAAGGGCTCGTAATTGGAAATAGATAAGTACACAGAGACATGAAAATGTGGTATCAGTCAGACATAATTTAGGAAGCGCCGTTTGGTGTCAGCAGAAAACACCCTGGCCTCAGGATTTTTTTTTGTGTATGAACTAACCAGGCAGACACTGAAATCATTCTACAATATGAGCATAATGAAGCATGCTAATTTGCTAAAAACTGTTACCAACCATTTTGCAATTCAGTGAATTGGAGTTGCATTTTTCTAGCTGAAACCAGCCCCTCCAGTGTCTACTTAACATGTCTATGAAATGACACTGGCCTGAACTGCATTTTCAGCCTGTTCAAACCACAGCTCCAGCAGTGGCTGGAAGGGAGGGCACCAGCTGGATTGTACTGACTGCATTTTGCAAGAGTATCACTGTAGAAAGTGACATTTACAGCAATAACTCCTGACCTTCTGACTAAAGCAGAGGAGAAAAAAAAATAGAAAAAAACAAACAAAACAAAACAAAAACCCAAAGAAACAAACAAAGCAACCAAAAATCCCCACCAAAAAAAATGGAAAAAGAAAACCAAGGTAGAACAAAAGAGTTAAAAAATTGTTGGGGAAATTATTTGAAAGTAATGACATATAAAATCAAAATATTTAACAGATACCATCCTTTCTCCCTCTGCAGCCATGAGATACGAAATATCAGTAATTGCACTCCAAAATTAAAGAGAGCATTTAGTTATTTTAGTCCATTATCTCCATGAACAGGAAAAAAAATATTTGTATCCAACATCAATATTAATACTCATTGTAAATAATGCATTAAACTTGGTGGGGAGGGGGAAAGGAAGCAATTTAAACACAAGTCTTTTGCAGACTTTCAAGCATTTATTGTCAACTTTTCCTGCTATTCTGTGAAGCTTTTTTTCTCCCATTTTTTACAAAAGTGATGGGCTCATTTTAATTTTTTTGCAGGTAAATGACAACTCTCATGGTGCAAGATGCTAAAACTGAATTCATTGAGTATTCTTCTGTTACAACCCCTCATAACACAGGGAATCCAACCAACTCAACACCAGCTGGGGGCAGGGACAGAAACACATAAAAGGACCAAACCTGAATGCTACACATATTTTATGTACACTTCAAGAAAACCAGCAGCCTAGTTTTGAAATGTATCTTACAAAACAAACAGCAGTTATGATAAACTGAATGATAATGCACTTATTTTTCTGAAAAGATGACTGACATAGTTCATTCAAATAATTCTGAAACCTGCACTTTCCAGAATTTGGGGTGAAATTCCTATTTAAACCACCCCTGGCATGGCTTTCTGATGGGCTATCAGGTCATCAGTTCATGACTGACATTATAAAAATAATCCTGTAAATCTGAAATAAGAGATCCATCCTGAAGCTACTAAGTAGCCAGTAAAATTTATGCTGGGTCACTGCCTTTCATCAACAAAAATTATCAATAGACTGGATAATGGCTGTAACTACAATCCTCCTGATAAGTAAGACACACTGTGGCAGGCATTTGTCATATATGAGGTATTTGTCCTGCTCTCCTCAATCTAAACATCTCTGAAGCTAATTGCACTCCCTTTTTATTTACAACATTATAAAAAAGCCTTAGCATGGGTGTTCAAAGCTTCAAAACTGCTCACTCTTACTCAGCATTACTCTTCTGTCTTATTTCTGTTTGTTTCCTAGTTTGAATTTGTCCCACATTATTTTTACCGAGTCCTCAAAAGTAAAGAACACAGGCTCCCCTCTTCACAGAAAAAGAGATTGAGTCTGAATCAATATGTGATAATGTAATGCCCCCAAACCACATCCAGCACATTCAAATACAACTCAGAATGTATCTCACCTCTTCATAATACAATAAATGACACAGACCAGAATTACTGCAAGGAAAGACCCCACAACCATCTTTAAATTCTGTAAACTACCAAATTCTTCTGTAGGAGGCTTAAAATGTTACTTACAGGTAACTGAAACTGATACCTAATTTACTGCTGCAAAATTCAAACATTTTGCAAGACCTCATCTAATCCATTTATCCATTAAAATTTAAAATATACCCTCTCAAGTCCAGAATTGACTATATCAATGTTTATCTTTAAAATTTTAAACTTCAGAGGTCCAAACTACTTGAACTGTAGCAAATACAGGTAAGGAACTGTCAACTTGGGTTAAATCACAGAAAAAAACCCCAGACAAACATGTACACACAGAGGGGATCCCGCTGTGCAGACACACTAAATTAGATGTGTTCCACATTCTACCCTTATTAAAGCAGGTACAAAGATAATCAATGCAATCCACTGCAGGGTTTCACACACCATTTTTACTGAAAGGAAAACAACAACTGCCAATCACAGCATGCTCATCTTAAATGTGAAGGTTTAAACCTCAGGTGACTGTGGCTGGCACATTAGGTTTCAGCTCCAGTCTATCAATAAACATAATTACCTTTTTCTTTCACCATGGCAAACAATTTTTCTTCGTGGTGGAAGCAGCAAGAATTAGCTGAAGTAATTTAAGCACAATCTCTTTTCCAGCAGTGTTTGGCTGAGGTGGATTTAAAAAAAAAAAAAAAAAAAAAAAAAAAGAGAAAAAAAAAGAAAAAAGGCAGCTTATTCCAGATAATAATCTCCCCTGGTCAGATTTCCTTCAAGGTCTGATCAGGTCCGATTGCTCATCACTGTCTCTTTCCTTCTTGTGCCTCTTATCTCTTCCCACTGTGGTCTTTTCCTATGGCTAATGGCAGCTCATCCCTGCCGTGGATTCTGCCCCTTGTGTTGGAAGCAGCACCAGCTCCAGCTGCCGCTGGGAACAAATGCTGGATTGCAGCTGCCTCATCTCCAGCCCCTGACACCACCTTGTATTCCTCTGCCCTCGCACAGCCGAGCTGCCGCTGGAATTCGCTCCCGAATGACTGGCAAGAGGCTGCGAGGGAGATGAGAGTGAGAGCAGGAGAGCTCTTCCAATGCACACACAAAGCTAAAGTGGTATTTATGAGTTTCCTATTATTTTATTTACTCAAACTGAGCCAGGATCAAGAGGGGAAACAAAGATGAGCACAGGCAAGTGCTGAGGCAGGCTGCTGCACACGGGTTTTTCTATGGTGAGCAGTTTATCCACTCCTGGATTTAGCTTTTAAAAGCAATTACTAGACCACAAAACATGCTAATAAATGGTCTCTCAGTGCCTACTGACCATAGAACAGGTTAGAGTAGCACAGAGCCCGTGCAAGATGGGAATACCTATCTATTCTCTACTTGAAACAACAATAAAAATAATAAAAATGACAACTATCACTGCTCAGTGAGCAATTGGTTTCTGAAGCCAAGCAGTGCCACAAATGCTTGCTATGGGTCAAGGTAAGTGCTGTATTCTGAAATACCAAATAATTGTAAATGATAATTCCTCCTAAGTCATTTCTTTGTGGATAACAGCCACAGGTACTCATGGAACTAAGAAGACAGAAGTGTATTGAAACAGCAGCACTGACATAGGAATTTCACCCCCCAACACATCCCCAACAGGACAAAGCACCAGTGTTGAACCTGGACATCAAACTGACCTGCCAATCTGTGGTTTTCCAGGCACTAAACTCTACTGAGAAAGGACTGGTCAGTAACCTAAGGCTGAAAAATAAACAAACCAACCCTTGAGAATATTGTCAAGTCTCATCATCATATAGCAAGGTTCTGCTTTCTATTAAAAGATGCAGGTCAGAGTCAGGAGAAACAAAGCTTTTATTTTACAAGCATACTTTTATTCACAGTTGTGAAGAAAAGATTGGAAATATGACTAATCCCCCTTAAAAGCCACTTCTATTTTTTAAATACATTTATACTGTCAGTATCCAGATTTTGGAGAGCCTCTATCACTACTACTATTACTTAATTCCTCATTTTAGTTAGCTACCAGTGACTGCCCCAAAACAAACCTATGTCGTTCATGCCTTTGCCTAGAGAGTGAATTTTGTAGTTGTGGTTTAAAGGCAGAGAAAATGGCAAGCAGAACTGAATTGACTTGTCAAAGATAGAGGTGATATCAGTAGCAGAGAACTGGGTCAAATATAAAGATATTTTGGGCTAAATTAGGGACAGATTCATTGAGAAAAAGCCTCAACTTGACCACATCTCAGTGCAAAATGTGCTTTTTGTTACATGATGTCACATGAAGTGAAGTTACATTCATACTGCACTCTACATTCACACTGCTTGCACCTCCACAAGGGAATTCCTTCTCCATGCTACTCTACATAGGGAGAGAGATATTAATGTAAAGAAAAAAGCTGTAGGCATCAGCCAGACAGAGCAGCAGATGGCTGATACCTGCTGGAAACAAAATCAGACCACGCACACTGCGTTAAAAATATTTGCAGTAAATAAATTCTAGATGTTTTGTATAAATGCCACCCAGAACAACGGGAATAAATTAAACAAGCCAGTCTGCCTCACCCAGGAGGTATCTCTTATTCAGTGACATTCTTTAATAAATAAATCACTAAGAGAGAGAGAGAGAGAAAAAAAAAAGAGTAGGAGATACAGGCACATGCATGGAAAAAAATAGTTATTCTATTCTAACAAATCTAGGCTGGCTTTCTATTGTTAGCAGTCCAACGTGTAAGAGCAGCACAGCACAGGCAGTCTGACATTCTTGCTCCTATGACTCAGTGTGTTACTATTAATAGCTTTTGAGGCTCAAGTGGGGAGTTGGGCTGAACCCCACCAACACGGAGGCACAAGCCATGATGTCACATTTCTGACACATCAGAGACATCAGGTTGTAACTCAACCTGGCCGTGTTTTTTCAAGCTGTATTTTGTAAACAGTTAGGGGACAGCCTCCTGAAAGGGGCACATCTGACCTTCATTCATAAATATTTGATTTGATGTGCAGAGTGCAGCCTATGGACACACACCCATAGATGCTGTTAACCCCTTCCTGGCTTCCCCAGACACCCTCAAAAGGCTTGCAATGATGATCATTCGTTTTTTTGTTCCAGCAGCTGCTGACACAGAAGCTGCTTGTTGGTATGTGGACTTTCTGTTCTCTGAGTACATTCCTCCATTTTTCACATGTGCGAGAGATTATCACTGCTGTATCTCTCATCGTTCAGCCAGGAGAGCTGCAGCGGCAGACTAGAGCAGCATGCACATAAAATTAAACTTAAAAATACAGGCTGCAGTAAATTATGCAGGAGATTTAAGAGTCAGATGTAATCTACTCCAGAGTAAAGACATATGAAGAGCAGACATTATTGTAAACAAAATCTCTTTACACCAGGATGGTATTTGGTGTTAATCTCATTGTTCTGATTCAAGGCTAAAATTTTTACCCTGCTATACAACTCAGAATCTATTCAGGTATCCTAAACTAGAGATGAAAAAGGAATATATAGCATTCTAGAAACAATCCCCTGGCACTTATTGTTATTTAGAAGTGCTTATTTTGGAAGAAAGCAAAATAACTCTTTTTCTTTAAATACCTTTTGCACTGTACGAACTAAATAAAGTCTTCCTTGAGCACAGTGTGGGTGGAAGAGTCACAAAGAGTACACTACAGCTAAACAACATGATCATGTTGCTGTTATTTTCTGGTGAAAAATATCTTGTGCATTCAGCAAGAGGCATGAGAGCCATACGGATATCACTCCACAAGGGGAAAGAGTTAAACCAGCTTGTTTTGCTTTTTCTTGTACCTTGATAATATTGAAAAAGTATGAGTAAGATACTAAGCAGTTTAGCTATGATTTAAGGTTTGTTATTCTCATTTTTAAAGCTGGTGTTCACATTTTTATCTTGCACTCATTCTTCAGAGATGAGATCATGGCTTAGAAGTATCAGCACACAGTTTTTGTACAATTTCTTCAAAACTGACTGATATCTCTCGTTCATAAAGAAATGAGAGAAAAGGGGAGGTAGAAAACAGAAAAGGAAATGGGAGAAGTTGTTCCATTAAATAAAAAAGCCTGGAACAAAGTTCTGACAAAAAAGGCTGCCCCAGGCTTCCACAGCTTAACCACTGTCCAACCCAGGTCAACTGAGAGCCATCACTTCTATGAAGTCACAGCATTTTGTAAAATGCTCCCTCCTCCAGGAAGGAAATGCCACTCTCTCGTGACCTGCTCTAATTGTTATCCTGACTTAACCACGCCTGCTCAGACGAAAACCAATAATGTCAATATGGGATTTCTTGCAACAGCCCCATGACCCAGCAGTGGTCCCAGTGTCCTAACAGGCAAGCCTACACTTCCCAGTTTCAGGATTCTCAAAAGCTACATATTAAGTATTTCCTGGCTTCTGTTTCTCCTGACCACACCCTCCTCCAGCAACCTGATGTCTCTCCCTCAGCCACTGGTACAGCTGGCCCATTTTCCATCTTTTGGAATCAGCTTGAGCAGCAGTGCTCCTGAAGGACTGCAGCAAACAACCAGGCAGGCAACTGACTGGGAAAGCTGATGGTGCTGGTGGAGTTCTTCAGATTCACCAGAACTCAGTGAGCAGAATTCAGGCTGTCTCTGACAAAACTGATCCCCACACCAGGTGTACCTCAAGTCTTCCAAGCCTGCAGGAGAAGTTCTCTGAGTCATCCTTGAGCCTTTCCAACCCTCCACACAGTTTTTGCTCTGTACCAGCTTCATCCTACAGCTTGTGCAATGGCCTGAGGCTGCCAAGTCCTCCTCATCACACTGCCCTGTGTGGAACCAGCAGGAAAATAAGGAGCTGTGAAGGCCCCACTGACTGATCTCCCTACCACAGACCCTCTGTGTTGCCCTCTCACAAGTTTTAAACAGTCCAGAGGAGTGTACACAGGCCCACCAGAGAGGAATATGGTTCTTTCTCTGCACACACCATGGTCCTGCCATCCTGCACCTGGGGATCACATTGTCCCTTGTGATAAGATTGATTTTCAAGCAAATAATGCCTGATGGCCTGGATTCACCTTTCTGCTGTGCTGGGCTTTTCCCTGTACCATGCATTTTCAACATGATCACACTGGTGTTTAAAATCACATGTCATCTTTCTTTCAGAGTAAGCAAAATTAAAATTCAGCAAAGACATCAATCACTTGATTCAGTAAAATGCATAGTGTAATCATTCTGATCTACCAGGATTTGGGGGTTTAGTGCTTTCTAAGAAATAGAATAATTTTGTATTCTTTCAAGTCAGACTCCTTGGGAATAAAACATTTGTGAGGCTTTGATCTATCAAGAAGTCTGGATCTCTTAAAACAAAATCTGATTTTCTGAGATTCTTGAAAGCAAGATTTTCTTAATAGGCTGCTATTCTGTAGAACAGTAATATTCTACAAAATACACATAAATAGTAAGACTAAAGTCTAATCTGTTGCAAAACAAAATAAGAAACGAGTACACGTGGCTTTGTTCTAAATATTAAGAAGCTTAACACACACACTTACATAAAAAAGCACCTGAATCCTTCAGATTATCCTTAGAAACAGATGAGAAAAGATAGTTACATTATGCTGCTTTGCCAGTATATATAATATAATATAATATACTCCAAAAATATACAAAGCCCACTAATGGGTAAATCTGACGGCAGGTATGTACAAACATTTATCTGTGAACATACATTTATGTTATTGATGGAACAACTGGCTGCCAAACAGCAAATGCTATTGCTAATCCTTACAAAGGAGATTGTGCTTTCTTCACACCTGTGTGACCTTTTACAGTATGCACACACAGTTGGCACTAAATTGAGATGTGCTTTAGTAATATGAGTAAAGATAGTGGGGTTTTTTTTAAACTACCATATAAAATCACCACTATTCACCTGCTATAAACTGAATTTATTGAGCTAAATCATGAACACAACCAACACTGTCACTGACAAAAATATGATAACCTTCACTGACAGTCACTACAGTTACTGCTGAAAATTGCATGAAGGCAGGAATCCCCAACAGGAAAGCACACATGCAAGTGTCATCCTTTACTGTGCATGCCTAAGGTTAAGGAGATTTGATACTGAAAATCCACTTCAGAATTGGATTAACTGTGCAGAATAAACCCCACAGCCTGTCTTAGGAGTTTTTGGCTCAGTGAAATCAGCAGGAATGCTGTAAAGACTCTCTAGTCTAAAGAACTTCTCCCTGAGAGGTCTGTGCAACACCAGATCGAAGCAGCTTCCTGCCAATCAGTTAATTTGCAGAGAAAAGCAGCAAGTTCCTTGTTTTGCAGTGCTAAGAGCTGTGACAGTCTCTCCACTAAGCACTAACCTTTAGTGTATGCCTCAACAACACTGCACCCAGCAAAGCAGGCCACAAGCCCATGGTGCCTGGAGATGAGCAAGCCACCATGTGGGCATTGGATACAAACCACCCTTACATCAAGCTGGACTCATCAATTGTCACTGTGCCAAACAACAAATTCCCCTCTTCTGATTCCACACTAAACTATAAATAGGACTCTCATAAAAGGCACCTAAATCTGTCCTGCAGATGTAGCTCTCCCAACAAGTATTTGCCAGTCCAGGGTCCTATCAAATGAACCACAGAGGACCTCAAAGAAAGACAAAAAGATGCTTTCCAAGTAGATACGATTTGGCTACAAAGTGTAATATTAATATATTCAAACAAAATTTTAGAGCAAATACATTTTTATCACCTTACTCCAACTTATGGAATTTTTCTATTTGTGGCTGTTATTTTATCTGCTAGCTACGGAGGTCACTTGTTTCAGCATGGAAAAAATTTACATATTTGAACCTTTCTCTTAAATTATTTGTTACCATTTCAATAGTAGGATCATCATAAAAGTATTAAGCAGACATACAACAAGTTGAGAGTAGGCATAACTGATCCCAACTTCTGCACCAACTGGAATTTCTAGAAGATAACTATAAAAGCTTTTTTGCTGCTGCTCCATAGGAAAGAGTCATATATTTTAAAGAAGAGTTTGCCAACTTAAAAAATAAACATGGTATATCTTCTGTATTCATGTATACTGATAAGCTAATCTGGCTTTTATTTTTTTGTATTTTACAGTTTAACGTTTCTATGTTTTACCTTGAACACTGCACAGACAGCTGCACCATCTAATTCACAT
Source organism: Eopsaltria australis (assembly GCA_034509425.1). Classification (NCBI taxonomy): domain Eukaryota; kingdom Metazoa; phylum Chordata; class Aves; order Passeriformes; family Petroicidae; genus Eopsaltria; species Eopsaltria australis. Next base: position 2,407,298 of record JAVTVJ010011652.1, on the reverse strand, counting down.
GGTAACAAACTAGTGATGAGCATCCCCTGGTACCACATGTTTCTGCATCCCACCATAAAGACTCACTCTTTAAAGGAAAATAAACAAAAAAATCAAGAGCAGGATAATGCAAAAACTGTAATCACGATCATCCATTCTAACACTGTCTTCTTTCCCTCTCAGCTGCCCTGTGTCTGCATGACCTGGGTGAAGAACATTCCTCATTCCCTTTCCTCCTCTCTCCTCCCATTAACTGTTTGACCACAGAGATCTACTAAATATCTCAAACTAAGAGCCACTTTTAAGGTCCCTGTATACAAAAGTCTACCTAGTGACACCCCCACCTCTCAGGCATAAAAGGAGAAGCCAACAGCCATTAGTATACATCTTTTCCTCAACCTGTGCATGAGGGATGTATGCGAGTGGATGAAGCAAGGGAAGCTGAATACCAAGCCTCTCTCTCACTCCTGCTCCCTCCACCTGCAAACTCAAAGCTGCAGGGAGTGAGAATGGCCATTTCCTACACCTTTCTCTCTGCTCAGAAATTTTCCCACTATTTCACCTTTTGAATAAGCAGAGCAAGCCCAAGGAACAGCTTTCAGATGAGAAGAAACAGCAATTCCTACCTCTCTTTTTGCCACCCCAGTGCCACCAGTGTTTTATCCACTGTCAGAAAGCCTAGAACTTCTTCAGCTTGGAAGCAGCTTTCATTTCAGATTTACCTGAATCCGTCCTGCCTGCAAGAGGCTGTGAGCACCCCAGACCACAGGAGGAGGGCACCGCACTCTCCTGTCCCTTGCAGCTCTGAGGGGAGCCACCCCTGCTGTCCTGCTGCAACCCTGCCCAGGAAGGGGACGGCATTTCTCTCAGGGCTGTTTGGTTAAAATACCAAGGTTATGCAACTGCAGATGACGGACACAAGAGAGGAAGTCTCCATCAGATACAGAACAAAAGCAGGACTCCCTGTAAATAACACTGGGGGGAAGAAGCCAAAATGTGCCATTTCCAGCCAGAGCACCCGTTGGCATTATGGAGTTACAGAGCTGGGGAGATCTTTGCCTCAATTTCGCTGAACAATCTTCACACCGCTGCTATTGCCTATTTATACACCATAGAGAAAACCACAGTATTTTCATTTTTTTCTTTGAATTTACAGCTGATTCAGCTCGTCTTCCCTGCTAGTGCCTACTAACAGTAGGAACTGCAATTTTGTTCTTGTTTACTGGATTACAGATAACAAAGAATTTAGGAGAAGGAGCAGTGAATCCTGAAGAAGTGAATTCACTTGATCCAAGTGATGCTACCTTAATGCAGATTAATGCTAAACCACTGATTTACTACTAAACCAATTAGTTTAGATTGATCCGAACATTTACAACTACTTGCCAGAATTCTGAAACAGGAAGCCAAGGGCTACAAAGCCATTAATTGTTCTAGTATTTTAAGTAAAAATGTGGCTGTGACTAAATTGCAGTAGAGATATTGAAAATGGGCAAAAGATGAAGAACTGATCCTCACTCATTACTTCTTCGTTTCACACTTTATTAAAAACCAAAAATCAAGCTAACTGTTCATACTTTTAGAACTAAAGATTATTAAGAGCTAATGCAGATGGAGTTTCAGCTATATTTCTTACTCAACACAAAACCACTGCTCAGTGCAGGATATTTCTCTGTGCTTCTCAGGACAATGCAGAACACATCTCCATTTGAGAATCACTTACTCAGCCGAAGATTGTCTAAATCCCTCAATTATCACCACTCTTCTAGACTGAGCAAACCTAATTCCATTAATCTTTTCTCATAAATTTTTTCTTCCTAATACCATTCCCACTGCCTTCTACTAATTTCCCTCACGATTTATCAGTATCTTTCAAAAATATAATGTCCAAAGCTAGAGACAGTATCCAGCAGATTTCTCTTCAGTAACAGGAACAGAGAAAAATTAGGTGGCTACTGTATTTATCTCCTGCTAACACATCCCAGAAAAAGAATGGCAGCAGTATTGTACAGTCATGTTTCTAAACTTGAATTACCACAAATTTTAGAAGCATGCTGCCTATTCAATCATTAAAAAAATACATAGGGACTGAGGCCAGGAGAGATTGCTCACTTGAAGGAATCAATTTGAAAAGCTATCAAAATGAAGATTTACCTTATCTGAAGGACAGGAGCAGTCTGATCAGCACCTCTCAACATCTAAGGAGTACCACCCACTACAATGCCAACAGACCCTAGATTTTCCTTTCTCATATCACTGCTTGCCACATTTAACATTGCTTAGCTTTGAACACCTGACAAGTTCAGACAGCCCCACTAAAATCGTACAGCTGTAGGTCACATCTGTTCTGTGGGGAGCTACTATGAACACCACTAGCAGGGAAGACCCAAGATTAAATTAGGAATTCTTTTTTTTTTCATTTTTCCTTCTTTCTGCCCAATTAACAGCAGGGATTGGTGTTAAACAAACTGCAGCCTTCAGGGTGATCTTGGGCACTCCTTGGTGGTGCAAAAAGGCAATGAAATATAAAGAGTTTTTTCCCTAACTGGGTTCTCTACCTTTCTTGCCATAGCACAGCAAGAAAACCTTACTAATTCAAGGAAGCTGATGAGTGGGAACTTAGATGTAAAACAGTGGGCAAAGGTCCAACTAGCTGCAGCTAGTATTTTACAACTGGGCCTTTGCCTTCAAATCTGTAAAGCCCATTCCTCTTGAGAACACTCCACCTCTGTGTCTTCCCTCACATCACCATGTTGATCTCTTGGACTCCTCCTCTCTGCAAACATACACACAGAAAAATAAGACCTGTTTTTCCCCAGAACCCCATTTCTCACAGAATAAAAATGAATAGACCATTTCAGTTGGAAGGAACCTACAATTAATTATCTAATTCAGCTGTCTGACCAATTCAGGGCTGACCAAGTTATTAAGGGCACTGTCTATGTCTCAAACACTGACAAGTTTTGGGGATCAATCACCTCCCTAGGAAGCCAGTGTTTGACCATGCTCTAGTAGAGAAATTCTTTCTTATGTCCAGTCCAAACCTTCCCTGGCACAGCTTTGAACCATTTGCACACATTCTGCTGAACCCCATACCAATGGCCTCAGCCCATCGCTCCAGCCTGCCCAGGTCCCTCTGCAGAGCCTTCCTGCCCTCCAGCAGATCAACACTCCCACCCAACTGGCTGCTGTCAGTAAAATGATTGAGGGTGCGCTCACTCCTCTCACCCAGATCATCAGTAATGTTATTAAAAAGGACTGGGCCCAGTACTGAGCCCTTGGGAACACCACTGGTGACCGGCCTCCAGCTGGACTCGAGTCCATTCTCCACTGCTGGTTACTCTCAGCTACCCAGCCAGTTCTTTCACCCAGTGAAGAGTAAATGGGATCTTGGTGCTTCCTAAATGTTCCTCCACCAGACCAGTTTACTTCCTGTCTCATCACCAGACTGTTTCCATGCTCTCTACATTTCCCCCCATGCCTTTCTCATCCTCTTAGATTGCTTCTGTCTTGCTTTACATCCAGCTGATGCAATGGAAGCAGCCATTCTCACAAGTGATGCTTTAAATAAATATGGTTACATAAAGGGTTACTAACCTCATACAAGAGGTGACTTAGGTAATGTGTGCATCTCCTTTCCCTCAGGTGTGCACTGGCACAGCCAGAGTCACCACTTTGCAAGGCTGTACAAGGTGTCATTGGTACAAGTCACAGGTGACAGTATCTTATATGAGAAGCAGCATCACACAGTTCCAAGACTATTCTCTCTTCAAAATTCCAGTGCCCTTTTGCAACTAACTTTCAAATTTTGATAATCCTCACAAGCAGACATTTCCCCACAGACTCCTTTGTATCAGGGTGTGGCCTCAGAGAATCAAAGACATGTGCTGAACCAGACTAAAACAGATTTTGTAGCAGCAAACCACGTGACTGGCAATCTCTCTCACAGGAAGCATCCTTACCTCCTTCCCTAGACACACAAGGGAAGGTGGCTCATCATTTTTTGGCCAAAGGAACTCAGGAAAAATGCAGAATGAAGGTTTTTTCAGTGATTCAAGGCTGCTTTTGAACTCCTTTCTTTTAACTTTTCTTCAATTTTTAGAGTGCTTTTAACTGTCAGTATGATGCCACATTTAACTTTGTGAGACAAGTTTAACCTCCCACATTCCCATTATGAAGGGGATGGAATTTCAGGATGCAAGTGCTAAGTAAAAGCAAGTCATGGGTTAAATGGATGATACTCCAAAGGCTCACCTCCTGAATACTAAATAGCTCTGCACCTGTCGGTAATTCTTGACCTTCCAAAACCTAAAATATGGGCATTCCCTGAAGTTTATGGTTCCACTTATGATCAGCAAGGAAAATAATCACTGAGTCTCCAAATGCTTTGAACGGTGTAATTTCTAATCACTGTTGGCAAAGCCAAACAGAGACAGCAAACTGTCCTTCAGCAGGGTTTATAAGCTGCTAAATCTTGTAGTACTTGAGGGACCATAATCCCCAAGCAGCACATGGCCTGAGAGACAGACTTAGATGTTTTGCATCTTAAAGTCACATGCAGCATTTACACCCAGGCTGCTTTCAAGACATTCCACTGCTTTTATTCTAAGTAGGTGATTCCAACTGTTGTAATTTAAGTAAAGCTGAGGCATCAGACACCTTGCAACCTTTCAGTCAGCATCATACATGGCACTGGAAAGCAGGACCACAGTTCCCATCCTATTAAATAGTAGCACCCATACTGGAGGATGAAAGGAAAAAAATCCATAGTGGTTATTTGCATTATCTATTGCAGCATAATGCTAAAGAGAACCTGTCCCACTATCTTTGTAACTGCTTACTCATGACTGAAGAGTTGCAAAATTGCAGATTTCCAGATTGATTTAAGCCCCATACAAATTAGAAGGCGGCTCTCAGCCTGCTATGATGGCAAGAATTTTGTTGGAGTTCTGCACGGATAGGTCACTGTTCATCCAAATTGTTTTCAATTCTAAATTGTGATTTATAAAAATGCCTAATTGTATGTAGATTTCTTTCTCCAGAATACCAGAGTGAAACACTGTAGGGGTTGGCAAGGTAGAATGACACTCGCTTTTTCCAGCTCACAGCTATATTATACATTTGCCCCATATTTTAGCATCGCTTTCATTAAAACATTACTTTTTAAAAAATTGATTACTCAGGAGCAGTGACTATCTGCAACAGCATATGGGTTTGGAACAGTTCTTCTCTTATAAGGTGAAGTTCACCAGGGAGAAAGCTGACTAGCAAAATGCAATTTGCACAAGTGAGAAAGTGTTATATATCAAAGTAGATCTTCAAAAAATACTTGTCTACCAAATACAATCACTCAGTATTAACATTTTGAGGAGCTGGACAGCGTAACAAGCACACAGCTTCTGTATCTGCTTAGTACAGACAAAATTCCAACATGTAAGCAGTTTGGGTTATCAAAACTGAGGTCCGTAAAGCAAATTCTAGAAGATAAAATCTTTGAAATTTATCTGAGATTATTATTTAGAGCCAATTTCTCATTGACAGACAGGAGTTTCCAGAAAACTTTTTTCTTTTTAAATTTGTAATGGACTGTAACAAATTGACTAAGCTGATGAATTGCCAGATATAAGTTCTCCCACCACTGATAGCTCTATTAAGGAATAAACTGATGTTCTATATTAATTAAAACACAAATCAACTTTTAGAAACTACTGGGAGGAACAAAGAGTGTTGCTATGACTTTGTGCATATACCCACATTATACTACATGATGAACACAGTTTTATTCCCCAATTTTTCGAGAGTTATGGTAGAATTAGCAAAAGAAATGTAAAGGGATAATCAAAGGCATGGACTGGCTCCTGCACAAAATTATCTAAACAAGTTATGACTTCTTATCCAGAAAAAGGAGGCACCTAGATAAAAGATGCAACAGAAGCCTAATAAATTCACAAGTGACAAGGAGGTGAACACAGAAAGACTTTTAATCACTTCTTCCAATTCAACAATGAGGCAGTTTCAAATAATACTCCTTGACACTAGGTTGAAAACAAGCAGAAGGAAACATAGTTTCACAAAACCCATAGGCAAGCTCTGAACACACATACAGGATGTTGTGCTTTCAAAAGGTACTTTCCTAGCTTGAATAGTTCTGAAGATTAAGGTCCCAGGATGAGCTGCACCTATATTCACCAACTACTTCCAGACTCTAACTTGGCCTTTTATTCTTCTTTCTCTCCTCTCTGTCAGTGATAAAGTATTTCTCCACACCTGAACACACTTTCTGTCATATAGTATCTTGCTGCTACACAAAACACAAGGTAACTGTAAAGCAATTTAACATATTCACCAACCAAAAATCAAGATGTGATGGCAGTCCTCACTTACCCAGATGCTCAGAAGTGTCAAATAACTGCTCACACAAGTAGTAGTCATCTGGATTCAAGTAGGGCAGTTGCTTCAGCAAACTCTGCTTGGGAATGAGATACAAGACCTCTGCAATATCCCCATCCTCAATTACTGACATCCTTCTGACTGAATTTCGAAATCTCACTTTTTCCAGCACCAGTTCTTCACCTGAGCCACACAGCTTCCTAAAGCTGTTTAAGATGGGGAAAGATGGCATTTCTATTCAGAAGAAACTAAGGAAAGCAACCTGTAGTGCACGCAGTTAGTCTACTACTCACGGCACACTGCCCTCTCCAATCCTTCTCTTTTTCTCTTATCCAGCAAAGGAGATTATGGAAGATATATTTTTAGTGATTATCTTCAAGAGATTAGAACAGTATGCTTGATCAGGTGATTGCCATCTAAAACTATTGTAATCAGTGGAAATTCATCCCTGCAAATGCAAAAAAATCAGAAACAGAAACAAAACCAAAAACAGTATCTGAAAATCAGATTAATATTCAGGACAAGAGAAAGAACGTAACTGAGTTACATAAGAGGATTAGTATAAAATCAAAAAACCTTGCTGTGTCAAAAATCTTATTATAAAAGAATCATCATCATCATCATAAGCTACAAATGCACATCTGTGCATTTAATCTAGCATGGCCCTTTTCCATGCCAGGTCTGTCCATGTGCTGTGGTGAAAAGGCTGTAGCAAAGGTAGAGCACGCTGGTCCTCCTTTTTCAGGGATGTGCAAGCATTGGCTGGCACTACTTCATAAGCAGATTTCTTTGGAGAAATCCTTTCTGCAGCTTTCACTGCCTATTGCAAACAAAAGCACTTAAGCTTTCCCCTAACCATTAAGGATTGGTTTGCTTCTGCTCTTCCTCTCCACCTTCCCGTGTAGCTGACAGCAGAGGCTTTGCAGACACTGTGCCAACCCCTCCTGCTTCACTTACAAGAAGCATTTACATTAATCCAATTCCAGTGACTTGCTAATCTAATCATCTAATGAATATTTCTCCCTGGGTAAAGGCAGAGTTAATCATCAACAGGGCACTGGAAAGTCACAGGAAATTCCAAAGTGAAAGAGATTTAAAAAAAAAGCCCAAACTAACAACATTCATCATCTGTTAGAGAAAGTTACAGGTAGACCCCAGACCTGGACATGCTCAGAGGCAACTTCAGGCTCTCTGCTCAGTGAAACTCCCAGAGACAACTGTGCAGCCAGTGTCTGGCCCCTTAACACACAGAAGTTGGCTGCAGGTGCAAAATGATCTGGTGTAATCATTGCACTGCTTCCAGTAAGGCTTTTTCTAAATTAGAAGGTAAAAAAAACCCTTACCAATAGGCTTACTGAGCACAGTGAGAAATTGTCACTTAATTCTTCCCTCAAAACTCAGAGCTCAATACTAACTCCAGATGGGGATAGGCTTTGAAGAGAAGACTGCTTTATTTACTGTTTGGAGGAGAAAATACCATCTCATAAGTCCAGATTTTGTTCATCAATTATTGCACATCTCCTGTGAGGTCAATTACTTTACATTTTTCAAGTAGTATGACTTCTGTACTATCTTGAAAACAAGTGTGCAATCACAGTTCCCTGTAAACAGCCATACTCCTGGATTTTCTAATCAATGGAGGACACAGTAGGACAAGGCAGAATAAATCTGTATTAATTTTAATGGGGTGATGCTAATGTATATTTGAGGAAGAGCTGGTTCAATAAATATAGCAATGCCAGTTCTGCCCTAGATTATCTTTTATCAGATCAGAGACCTCAGCAAATGCTGTGTTTTAAGCATTCCTCCAAGGATATGAAGCTTTGCAGCAGTTTTTCATTCTCTCCTACTGACCTGCACACCACAGCCCCTCAGTGGATCAGACAGCTCTGAAATTTCAAAAGATTCTGCCAGTGAGGCTGGATCTCTATTCAGTGCTTAAAGCAGAGGGATGACTCACAGGAGATGCTGGATGAGTGAACACGAGGATCTCTCAGTCTGAGAGTGCCATTTGTTGCTGGATAATCAGTGAAGGATGTTGACATCTGACAACAGCAGTGCCAACCATCCAGCCCATGGACACGTCAAGGGGGACTTTGCCCTGTGAGGAAGGTGAGGCAAACACACACAGAGCCCAGACATTAACCCTGCTGCAGATGTTAATCCTCAGAGCAGAAAGGTGAACCCTGCAGAAACTGTTACAGCTGTGGCAGCATTTGCTAAAGCTTGGCTGCCTAAAATACCCAGAAGACGTCTGTCCTTCACTGGAGTTTGAACACACTGCTTGAAGACTGACTCCCCATTTTCTGCTGTGTCCATGCTGACTCCAACCTCCAGCTCTGTTCACCAAGACAATCCTTACACCAGCTCTTGCAGTAAGAACTAAACCAGTATGACCTGTATATCCACTACAGAAGCACTCAGCCTGTGACCACTGTAGAAGAGCCTGATGGTCTATCCAACAGTGCAGCACAATCCAGTGTCCTTCCACCACCGAAACACATGGGACTGCTGGGGGACAATGGATCAGGATTTAGTGAGCCTGACAAGTCACTGAAGAAACATCCTGCTTAATTAAAAATAAGATCCTCCTTCCCCTGAGACAGACTTCTCTAATGCTGCCCCTTTTCAGCCCTGGCTATTGCTGTCGCTGTCTGAGAACTGCACCTTCAAAGACCCCATGCCAGCTGCTGCTTAATAACACAAAGCAATATAATATTTGGATAGTTCATTCTTTTAAAGTACAGTATTTGTCTTCAAAAGCCTCGCTACTGTCAATATGTAATATAAAGGGACAAGCAGCAGAAATAAGCAAAACAAGATCAGGAAGAATCCCAGTGGCTTCTGAGTCAGATAAAGGACTATTTGGAGAACATCCTTGTGTCCAAGGCAAAGGACAAGGCCTGAGACAGCCTCGTACAACACACTGTTACTGAACACTGGGATTCCGCCTCAGTCTGAATCAAAGAGACAATGGCAATCTCCCACCACTTAAGTCAAGCATTCAATTAAGTGGAAAAGATTGATTTCTGATATTCTTGCTGAAAAGAAAAGAAAAAGGCAGGAATCACAGGGGCACAACCCTCTCCTTATGTTTTGTGAAAGCAAATCTCAGGAATCCAGGGCGCTCAACTCAGAATTAGGGTTGAGGAAACGTTCTCAGGATCTGCCAGGCAGCAAAACCTGTTTAAATCACTGCCAAAAGTGTCTAATCCAAGCAGACAGTGCTGGGATCTCGAGCCTTCACAGAGCACAGTGTGAGATATGGGCACTTTCCAGGCTGACAGTTTTCACAGGGGGCTGGCTGGATAGGAGACAGAAATTATGCAGAATAGCTACTTTAAATATTTTATCTCATTTCCAACTTTATAAATATTTTATTTATAAATATTTCCAGCTGTCTCAAGACCATTTCTTATTCAATCCCCCCTGAATTCACCACACCAATTGGCTGCCTGGATGATAAAAATACATGCATGTTTCATATGCAACCAGGAATAGAAGCATCTCTACTAATGCTCCAAGAACAGAAGTAACAAAATATTTGACTGCAATCCACAAATAAATTATAAAACAGAATAGCAAGCAGTGAATAATCACAAAAACCAGACACCAAGGGCTAAATACATAGAAGAGGAAATATCCCTGCATGTTTCAGAGAAACACTGAGGATTAGACTTGCCCTTCAGCAGAAATGTGTAGTGCACTAATGCTGCCTTAATTGGTTCTGCCATCAGAATTAAACTTCTTGCACATGCATTTAAGTGTGACTTTAGTATTGCATTGAAAACAACAAACAGCCCAATCAGAAACCCAAGAAACTGAAGTCAGTCACACCAGTTCAGCAAAACCTAGCTGCAAAAAATAAAACAAAAATACACAAAACAAGGTAAAATAAAATGAAATTCTCCTTTTCTCTCATCGTACCACTTCAGAAGGTAACACATCTATTGCACAGGTAGATAGCCCCAAATAATGTTTTGTGCATCTGTCCAAGTATGAGAATGAGTATCAGGATTACCTTCTCCATGTAAGAATTCTCAAAGATATTAAGAGTAAGGAGAGACAAAGAAGGGCTTTCATCTAAATGAAAAATGAGGAAGCACTCTATCAACTTTTAGATATAAATATAGTTATCCAAGCAATAAAATAACTAAACCAGCAAATGACAGCAAAAAAAAAAAAAAAAAAAAAAAAAAAAAAAAAAATTCAACATTCAAGTTCACACACAGAAAAGAAGAAGGAAAACTTTACCTGTAATAAAATTGTTCCACACATTTCAGCTTTTTCACTTTTGACACCCACTATTTGCTTACTCAAGACTGCAGGCTGATGTACAAACACTCAGCTATTTACAATAAACTTGAGGAAACACTTCATCCACATAATGAAGGCCAAAAAATCCACATGCACATCTTAATTTCTTTACCTAAGTGTCCAAAACAGGCAGTCATCTTCTGGGCATACTGACACAAGCCCCTCACCCCAAAGGGCTCCTCACTCAGGACCTGCTCACTCATGGCTTCAGCAGGAGCTGCCTTCCTCTGCAAAGTCAACCAACTACTGCTTGTTTAAGACTGATAAAACAACAGATCTTCCTCTTCCAATTTATCTCCATTAATAATTCAGGTATTATATAAAATTTGCTGAGCTTTAAAAACCGGTAGTGCAAAGCTATTTTGTGGCTTTTGAAGTAATCATGTTTTAGCCCTTAAAAAGTATCTCAGCTATTATATTCCAATAGTTTACAGAAATTATTTTCAAATCGAAACAAAATCCATTCCCTTGCTGCACAAGAGGAAATTTTGTGGGGATTATGCTCAGGTCAGGGAGACATTTAAATGTTCCCCTAGCTCAAACCCAGGAACAGAATTACCACTACTACTAAAATGTGTTATTATGTACTGATTAGTGTTTTCACCAATGACATGGACAGTGGGATCAAGTGCACCCAATGAGGGTGGTGAAACACAGGTTGCCCAGCGAGGTGGTGGATGCCCCATCCCTGGAAACATTCAGGGCCGGGTTGGATGGGGCTCTGAGCAACCTGGTCTAGTGGGAGATGTCCCTGCCCATTGCAGGAGGGTTTGACAAGAGGATCATTAACCCAACCTGATGCCTGAAGGATTTTTTCTGCTTTTCTTCTGAATATTTCTTACGCTGTTCCCTATATTCACAAGTATTAGCATGCACACTTGTGATGCTTTAGGTGATAGTTTAGCCTGGTTTCATGGTGTTTAGTATGCCAGTAGACTAAACACCCCTGAAACCACGCAGAGTTAGAGACCAAACACCCTGTTTTCGTGGGCCCTCAAGGTCTCCTAGTAGGACAGATTTTGTAAACTAGAAGTTAGCCCACCCAGGCCCCTTATTGGGCCCTCCTGGTAGATATGCTAATGTGTAGAGTCTTTAATTGTACACTCGATTGGGGGGGACGGGGCTTTTGCAGCGTGTTCTACCTGGACGGCAGAAGCCATGGAATGGGATCCTATTAAAATACCGAGGTAAACAACCCCCAACCCTCTGACCCTGTCTGAGCCTTTATTTCCTAAGACCAGAAAAAGGCATCAGTCATCATCAATATAGGGAACAGTGTAAGAAATATTCAGAAGAAAAGCAGAAAAATCCTTCAGGCATCAAACCCATGGAATTCTATGATTCCATGATACTCCTGCAAGCAAATGTGTCCCTGCTATGAGAACACCACTAGTTCACCACATACTGCCATGCCCCACTTCTCAATGCTATACATCTTCTGGGGACTGAAAACCCCAACAGAGCCCAGGTACAAGCACCACTGTGTTTTGTGGTAACTTCCAGCACGGTACATTTCAGAACTAAGGCACCACAGCCAGGAGCAACAGGAATAGGGTGTTTTCTCAGCTCTCTCACTGGAGCAGGAGGCCCATCTAATCTTGTTGTTATCCTGGCTGAAGAAGAAAACACACAAGAGCTGACTCAGCAGTCCTGCTGCCAGGCAGCTGCAGTGGCCACACATACCTGTCTGTTCTGCTCATCTAAGGAAATCCACTACCAATCACACCAATGTCAATGACATCTTATTAGCCAAATACTGCAGGATTTGGCTGCAGGCTTTGGCTGTACTCTCTTGACTCAGGGGGTGTGACCAGTGAAGAATAGGTGTTTCTCACAAGCAAATATGCTTCCTTGTTCTCTGTCCATTCACTTAACAGTTGCTGCTTCCTCACTGAGACCATATCCACTCAAGAAAAATCATTTAGCAGAGCTCATACAGGTACTGCTGATGGCCATATAAAGCACTGGTACTACTAAGCAGACACTTCAAAGAGAGATCAATGCTAGTACATCTAGATGCAAATTTTATTCACAACAGATTGAAAAGCCTAGTTACCAATATTTAGTTTTTCTTCCTAGATACTAATATTTAATATTACTTCAACAGTTTACTGTCTAGAAAAGCATAAGATACAGTTAAAAAACAGCTATGGGGCTTTGGTATATTTTATTGAGATAAAGGCTGTGAAGGACCCACAGAGGAATTCTACAGCCCACAGGTCTCAACCAAGTTATTTTACTGGTTTAAACCCACACAAGGTTCTCTAAGGTAAGCTGTACTAGTGCCTGTGGTAGGAGGAACAGACAGACCACAAAGCCCCAATGCTTTGCTGTACTGGCAAAAAAAATAGAAAGTGACTAACTAAAAAGGGCTAACTGAGGTTAAAGTGGTATCAAAGGTAAAAGGATCTGTGTTATAACTCAACAGAGCAACATGATTAAGCATGAGTGTCCCATACAGGCTTCTTATCAAGCTGCCATGTGACATTTTTTTTCCACTGCTATTATAAGTGACCTTTAAGTAATCATTAGCCAAACTCCATCAAACGCCTCTCTCTGCAGCACACACATGCAAAATGAGGAACTGCTACAAAGTCTGGCCAGTCCATGAAGTCTAACAATGTCTGTGTAAAAGGACAGTATCAAGTTCAAGTCTGAATAGGGTGTAGCTACATTTGTATGTAAAGAGTCAAATTCTACTCTTTAAAAACCACCTGGGGATCTCTCCAGAAAAAATCAGACCTGTTTTATACACCAATAGCAAGATCTGCATGCACAAGCCATTCTGTTAAACTAACTTGGAAATCAGAAAGCAAATGTTATTTTATGTATTGGTTTCTTGGTATTCATTCCAAAACATACATGAAACATCACTTTGCCCTTTATTCTCCTGTTACAATTTGTAACCGAGAAAAACGCAAGAGAAAACACAACTGCATTTCTATCTCTGACTTAACTAAGACCACACTGTGACAATTTCCTTTCCCAACTGATGACATTTGCAAAATGTTTCAGCTGAATTAAAGCATTGTGCTCAGCTTCCTGTTATCAACTATGTATGATAACTTCCATGGCACATGAGCCTTTGGTAACAAAAGCCCAGCTTTGCAGAGCATTGTAACGCTGGACAGGCAGCATAACAAGCTCTTGGGAATGCTTTTCCCTTTGCTGCATGCTCAGAAACTGAATCTGACTCACTTCCCCAATCCCCAACAACCACCAAGTTTATCCTTCAGCGAAGCAGTGGGCAGAAAGATTAAACAAACAAAAATATCTAAACAATATGCTTGAGATAACATCTAATGATCTTTTTCTCGGACAAAGGAGAGCAACACCAGCCATCTGCCTTCACGTGAAATTATTAGCTGGGCTGAAATAGTACAAAGAACAACAGCACATAGAAAAATCAATCACCAAATGAAATATTTAAATGACATCAGGGGAAAAAGCCCTAATAATGTCAGCTAGTAAAGTACTGTCTACTACCTCTGGAAGCCTTAACACAGGATTTGGGAAATATGCTGTCTCTGCACTCCCACAGACTTGCTGTTCATCCCTGAGCCATTCCCTTAATCTCTTTCATTGTATTTCCCCCTATCACTTTCCCCCTCACAAGGGATTTGTAACAATAGGTACATTAAAGACTGAAGTTTTCAGATTCTGTGATAACGGAAACTATAGAAGTACCACAGATAATAACACTAGGGACTAACTGGTCAGCATTAAAAAAAAGAGGTCGTGTAAAGCATAGCTGAGTGCTTCTCCTTGATCTTCATTACCTTCCAGCTTCATTACTGTACTTCTCTATGATTTTCCAAGAGATTGCATCCCTTATTTAACACTAAAAGTGCCTATTTGCCACGGAAAATCACATTATCAAAAAGGCAAAGAGGTCATTCTGTACGTCTTCTCTGATCTGAAAATTCCATTTTTAGTTATTCTCCCCCAAACAAGCAGAATCACTGTTACTGTGGTTGCTGTGAGTAGAAGAGTTATCAGGCTATGACAAAAGGCCTGATTCAACCAAAGAATATTTATCTTACTTTACCCATTTCAATGTTTATTTCAGAACAGTCATGGAAAAAAAATATCTCTGTCCACATCTATTTTCAGACATAAAATAACAGTGTGTGCATTAATGGATCTGCCCATTGCATTATTACAAGATGAGGTGGCTCAGCATTTTATTTCCTGGCAGCACAAGGCTAATCTATTGATCTACAATGTCAAGAACACTGCACTATGGATTCTCACAGCTAACCAAATCCTTTTTACTTACACATAGAAAAAACCCCAAGTGTAATTGCTGACAACTGATGCAATTTCATAGGTAAGATATAGTGAAATCTATATGAATACAAAAACTGCTGCACCCCCAAGACTGTATGATTGACTCAACAACACAACCCAAGCACTTGCCTATACCCAAGTTTATAAAATAATCTCACAATTTCTGTGGGGCTGAGCTCTATGCTTGAAGTCAGAGGTGCCTAAGCCACTCTAGGGAACAATTAGCCAAAAGGATCCTGGCAGAAGCTGGCAGTCCTTCAGATCTTCAGTAGGAAGCCTTTTCCCTGCTCCTCAGCAATGTTTAGGTGTCTTTTACTTAAACATAGCAAAGACTTTCAAGATAATGTAATTCCTTTAATCATACTCTTTACTTTTCCTTTCTTGAACTTTGACATTTTTCTTCCAGCTGAGAGAAGAAAGTCCTTGTAACATCCTCTTCACAAGGTAGACTTCATAGTAACTGAGACAGAAATATGTTGGGAAGCAGTGAGATCAAAGCTGACATCTCAGAGATCTTTCAATCCTCAGTTTATTTCCTGTACCTTTGTAAAGAGTGACGTGTTACAAGCATGACATCAAAGAAAGCACCACTCCTCTTGTTATGTATTGAAATAAACTGGATATCATTATCCTCTCTTCTGACATGTCACATAATTACAGAACCATACACGGTAACTTTACTCAAATGCTGAACAAAGAATTCCACCAGAAGAAAGTCTTCTCTGGATTACTGCAGGGCTGCCTGAACATCTTAGTTTCACATTACCCATTGTCCCCTAACACATCTTCTGCTGTAAATGTAGCACCAGCACACATGATCACAAGAATTAAGTATTTCTCTTGCTGCATCCAACTCCCAAATGCTCCAAATCATAGCCATTCTCTGAGCATGGCATAACTAAAAGGAGAACTGCAGTCACCCTGCCCTCTTGTAGCATCAGTGAAGCTCTAAAAGAGAGTCCTTCTTTGTACTATAAAGAGTAATTTAAGCCCCTACCAGAAGCCAGGAGAAACTGTTTGTCAATGTCCATCACAACTAAGAATAGGAGGTTACCTTTCTATATAGTGGAAAGTATGGCAGTGCTACAGGATGCCAGAAATGACATCAGATCAGTTCATCCACTGCCAACATTCCTCATAAAAGCAGTTTTAAATATGCTGTGTTGGCTAACCTTTGTTTTCTAATTAAATAAATCCTACTGCACTGTTGAACCCTTCCTCTTGTGGTCAGCACTATCTTCTGGTGAAATCAGCTGCACACACACACAAGTGATCCAGAGCTATGGTAAAAACTGAGAAACTGTCAGTTAAGCAAAATTATCACTCTGTGAGCAGCTCACTTCTCTCACAGGGACCACATTCTGTACAGGCAAAAATGAGGCAAGGACCCATCTGAAAATACATTGAGGGGACAGAAAAAAAACCACTTGGAATTTGTTTTCATTTATTAATGGCAGGAAATTACACATAGCATATGCCAACTGGTATTTGATAAAGAGAGGTTTTAATCCCCTAGGGTATTTCATAGCTACACAGTTTGCTTGTATTTTACTGGTAGTTTACTGGAATCTCCTCAAACAAGAGCTGTAATCTGGCACCATCAGGGAAAGCAGCAGAGAAACACAGCAAACTTCCAGAGCTGACAGTACATTAAAAAGGAGAAACATGCTCTTGATTTGATGACAGGTACAGCTGGGTTTGTTCTTTACCAGTGCCACTCAACACAGCACAAGCCATATCTTAGGGTATTTCCCTGACATGTACAATGTTATAAAGCTGTGCCTATCAAATCCTTTAAGAGTTATTCAAAGATAGCACTAAATCAAGAGTCTTGATCTTGTAGTGGTAGTGGAGGGCACTCACAATCTAGCAAGCTACAATTTTGAAAGAGGAAGTAGGAAATAAGGTCTTACAATAGTGGGAAAAATCATTCCAGTGATATCATAAATTACTGGAATGGTGAATGAGTCAAATGGAGCACCTACACAGAATTGAAGACCACTATTTTGACTGCTGGACTGATATTCACCATATTGTATTTGCAGCAATGATTTGCAGCAGGTATCTTCAGCAAGAATTTCTTGACCTTATCTTTCCACTGCATGACCAAATGCCATAAATTAAGGTGGGGTTTTTTAAGGTCTGACGTGTCATGGGCTACTAAGAAAAGTAATTTTTCCAGCAGCTGAACTTTAAACACAAGTGTAGGATTTCAATTAATTTTAAATTAATTGTAACTAGAACATAATATAAAGTCAAGATGGCCCTGGCCATCTCTGAGAGAGGATCTTCTGCTGCATTCTTAGGCATCACCACAGAGGCTCCATACTTCCTGGTATAAAAAAATGCATTAAATATTGCATCTAGACAGTTAATTCATGAGATGCCTGATTCTTCACTTTCTGTAGCAACTATTCATAGTACATACGAGGAGGGTGGTTGGTTTGGGTTTTTTAAGTGTAAATACTGCCTCAGCCTAGAGCAAAACTCAAGTTTCCTTTTATTTGTGTTGACATTACCACTGTGGTATTTGTTTAATACACAGATTTACCACTGACACAAATCAATGACCAAATGCAGTTCAGCTTCAAAATCCCTTCTGGTATTAACAATCTTTAGGTATCTTCAATTTTTTTGGTCAGAGTTTTGCCCTGGTTTGATTGAGAAATAGTTCTGCAATTAAGAATAGCTAAGTAACAACAAAAATAATTAAAGAAAGTAGGCAAGCCAGCCAACCTGTCAGGTTGTGTGAATAAAAACTGATTGATGAACTTCTTCAAGCAGCACTAAGCAAAATTTTCAGATGAATCAGTGAAAAACAGGTGCTGATCACAACAGCATTTATCAGTAGAAAACCTTATGTTATAAACATATGTTGTGCATATTTTCAGACTGAAACTAGTTGGCAGCTCCCAGTTATTTCCTTTTTAACTATGAATGAATTAGAAGATAATGCATCATTTTGTAGTGGTTTTCTGATTGTTATTGAGTTCCCCTGCCCCCCAACATTTATGCCTTCTTTGAAATCCAGATCCTCAAAGTACTGTTCCTGGAGTCAATTGATTCTGAACAAGTGAAAAATTTCAGTTCTCCTGCTGCTTGCTGTGTTATCATGAGAATGAGGTCAAGACTTCCACCTCGAAATAGACAGCTGACAAAGAGAATTACGGGGATCATTTTTCTAGAATGAGAAAGCAAGCACGTGAAACTGATTAAAAATGAAAGTCAAACTAAACAACCTGTTTTCATTACCCACTTTAATGAAATGACAAACTATTATCTCTCTATATATTAGATTTCGAGTCAGCTTGACTCCCCTACTAACGCTAGGGAAGAGAAAGTGCAAACACCTCCAGAGCAGCAGGGGGAAGAACCAATTGTCTCCCCCGTGCTTTCTCAGTGTGCCAATCAGGAGTTTATCTACCAGGACCCAGAAGGAGGAAGAGATTTCCATCCCCATCCAGGAGATCACCAGCACCAGCCAAAGCAGGCAGAGGTACAAGCAAGGTTTTCCCAGCTCTCAGGGTATCTGGTCAGGAATGGAGAACAAGAGATCCAGCCTAACCTCCCTATAATGAATCCCCACAGGATCAGAGGATCAAGTATTCATTTGATTAAATTCACATAATGATTTGGTGGTTTCCCACATCACAGAAATATCATAGAATCAGAGAAACATGGAATCATTTAGGTTGGAAAGGATCTCCAGGGTCATGGAGTCCAACTGTAAACCCAGCACTAACCATGCCCCCAAGTGCCACATCTCTGAATATACAGAAACACCTGACTTTAACCAAATGCTATTGTATTCTACACTCTGGAGATTAATTTATATTAAAAATAAATAAAACATTGTATTTTAAAAACAAAGTAGGAAAGAAATAAGGAAGGAAAAAGGACACTGAGAGAAAGAACAGGAATAAAATTGCTGTATCTAAATCAGCATTAGGTTGTTTGGCCTACAAAGACTAACTAGCAATGGAAAGAACCATAATTTTTTATTGTTATAAACAGTTGGTAGAAAACTTGTGTGGTATTCTTCTGTTGTTTTGTTGGAGTTTTTTTTTAAGGTAAAGTGACACTTTTCATAGAGAGGTGTACACAATTCTTCAATATGTCTACCTGGACATTTTTTAATCTCCAGACACACAAACGTAGATGCTGTCTGTTTTTACGAGAGAAATACTGGATTAGACAAAGCAAAGAAGAAAAGAGGACTTTACTTCTTCCACCTCTAACTCCTGAAATCAAATGGGCACCTCAAGGGTTTCTTTATCTGTCCAAGCATAACAGAGAAAGCAACTACCCACACTTGAGTCACCAAGAAAGCTAAACATATTTTTTATATTTATGCCACCTTCCCCCAACTTTATCTAAGATTGTGGTATAAAAAAAGGGAAATGTTTACTAAGGAAACTAAGAGTTGCATTCCTCTTGGATGCACAGAGCATTCATTCTGTGTCACTCACCACCAAAACTGTGCTGAATGTGCTGAAGCAAAGTGCCTTGAGTGTCACCTTGTAGCAGGTTGCTACACGTTGGCATCCTGTAATCCACAAGTCATACCTGAACCAGGGAAAGGCACCAAAAAACCAGCAACAGGCACTGAACACCCAGCCCTGCCTGTCTGCTGTGCAGGGACAGCAGCAGTGACAGGTGGCTGCAGGACAGACAAGAACTTGTAGGTGTGCTCAGTCTAACACAGATTGCACAAGGCTTCCTGAGGTTAAACACCAAGGAAATCTGCCCTCCAAAGCACCCTAACACTGACAGGTTATCAGCTTTTCATTCAAAGCATCAATTAGCAGTAGTCTGAACTCTTGTGCCAGCTGCCACTACGGAACTCTAAAACCTCTTTTTGCAGAACCCACCCCACAGCAACAGCATGCTGTCATCATCTTTACCTAGAGATAGGAAACTTGAAAAGACAGCAGTGAATTATCTCTTAGAAAAATACACAGGGAGTCAGAGCTGGATAAAACGCCTGTTTAATTCCACTGAGTTGTGCTCTGCTCCCTATACTCAGATATCCATTCCAGAGGAGCAGCACATGGGTACACGCACACACTCCAGCCAAGTAACAAAGTCCACTGTTTATAAAACACACCAGGCTGGGGAGGCATTTAACTCTTAAATCAGTAAAGGAAAACAAACTGATATAAAGAACCTGCTTTTCTTATCAGAAAGATCCCAATTTCAGTCCAACAGAAGTTCCTCAGCCCGATTTCCCTCTGTAAATCCAAGAACCAGTGTCCTGTGGATGGCTTAACCTGTCATTTATCATTAGAGATTAACATAGCAGAGCAATAGTCCGGGACAAACCTTTGCCGTTTGCAGAGCTCTGATGTATTTCCAGTTCCATTTGTGCTCTCAGGCAGTATTGTTCCTGCACCTCAAAAGCTACAGCCTTGCAGAGAACGGATGGCAAGCTGGAGGAACAAGTGAGAGCCTTCAGAGGTGGCTCACTCTATGGCTCCACTCCTACTATTTCCTGGGTTGAACAGTCTGAAAGGGAGTGGCCCAAGCAGAATAGGTGTGTCTGTGTTCCCAAACAGTTTAAAGGAAGAGTGAGCATTTTCCTCTGGATATTATTCCATTACTAATTGAGATCTTGGTATGCTCTCTTTCAAACAATGACAGGTCTTAATGTTCTGACCATCTCAAAGCAGCTGACAGTATTGATAACTTTTTTTTTCATACAAAAGGATCCTAACCAGCAACCTTAAAGATCGACTGCAGAGTTGATTTTGTCCTGAGACTCTTTTCTGCCTATTTTACTCTGCATCTCATTTCCACTCCACTGCTGTTTTATGGCTATACTGCACCTAAACAAAATAGGAAGAGCCTGTGAAAGAAACACTGTCACCCACTTTCACACACACTTGGAGCAGGGAAAAACTGAAGTCCCAGGCATCTTCCCTCTGTTCCCACAAGACCCCTCCCGGACAGAGGCAATTAGGCTGACTATAAGTGCAGACTTCCAGGCATTTCCTTCTACGCAGTTGCACAAACCCAGAGACAAACTGTTCCTTGAGCAGCTGAATTAATGAATCTTTTTGTTCTGATTGATTTGCGTCCAACATCCTCAACACCCATCGGCTTTGCCCTACCTCCTTGTAACATCCTCTTGGCAATACCACTCCCAGAATTACTTCCAGTTCCTTTCCATTTGTCTGCTTTCCCAGTTCCTTTCCATGTTCATTAAATCATCCATAAAACCCCGAAGCTTTCTTCTTTAACTGCTTCAGATTCTTCAGTTTCTGCTCACACCTCCTGAGCTGCACATTCTCTCCTTTCACTCTTTTCCCCCTGTACCCATACTAATGGTTAATACCTTTAAATTCTGTTCCCCTGGAAGAAAGAGAGAAGGAAGACTGAAAGAGAAGTTGTCTAACCCTCATCCTAGGAAATTTGACTGAAAATCAGCCAAGTACAAGGTGCAGAAACTGACAACTTGAAACCTGAAGCCCTCTCTAGAACACACTTACTCTCCTCTCTACATTATTATGGACTGAGAGATGCTGCTGAAACAAGAATCTCATTTTATCACTGAGATTTCACTTCAGATGACAAAAAAATAGCCCTTCTCCTCCAACCATCAATGAAAAGATGCCAGAAACATAAAAACTTTTGGGTTCTTGGTACGGACTGCTAAATATGACCAAATTCTGGCCAAGTACTTTTATTCCCTCCTTCAAACACTAAATCCTGAATTTCCTGAACTCCTGACTTCATTTTTCCCACAATGAATTGTCATCTTCTCAGCCAGCTTGTTAAAAATACAGTCATTCAGAGGCACAGACAAATGTAAACACGGGCACAGAACCTGGTCTCTCTACCTTTATTCTCAGCCTGACATTGTTCTCCTGTGGTTTTATGAATTTTATTTGCTGCTAAATTAAGTGGAGTGCAGGACAAGGTGTTTACTCCATTTGGACTTCAACATGCCTGACTGAAAATGAATAGCTCATCAGAAACACTGCTTTCTTTCCATCCCATTCTTCTTTTTAATAATCAAACCACTCCACACTTTAATTACCATTACTAATCCTCTGATGTGGTAAGCAGATACAATTATTCCTGTTCTACAGACAAAAAATTAAACTACTATATTCCCATGAAGTCTTGACCACTAGAATTTATTTATTTTATATATTCAGCTTCTAGATACTGTGTATTGTGTTTCTATCCCAGATAAAATGGTGAAAAGGAACTCCATGGGTCCAGAAATAAGTTCTTCTGTCCTCATTAGGAGATAAGTTCCTCAAGTTCACCAGTGTGGTTCCTTCAGTTAACCACATTCATGTATTTTTCTGTTTAGGGGAAGAGGTGGAGGAGAAGAAAGATGAGCATGATTCAATCTCCATTTTGTACAAGTCATCACCTTCTCAGTAGCTCAGTATTATTAGTACCAACATTAGACACCAAATTCAAGACAGGTATAAATATAAGTCATCTACATGGCTAATTATGTACATAAACATCACCTCTCTAATACATATGATTACATATTCATTTTCATTTATGTCCAATTAACTGACCATACCTTGTAGCTTTGCACTGCATGATCACTTCTCATTGTACCAGCTCTGAGTCCCATCTCAGGACCTTTTGTTTCCTAAAGCTGAAGGTCCAGTCTCCAGGAACTTCAGAGTATTTGAAATCTGCCAGTGTGCTGCCATGAACACTGTATGTTGTTCTCATGAAAAAAAAAATAAAAAAACATGTAAATCTTGCCAAGTGACAAGACTTGGAAATAGTGCAGTCTATTATGCTCAGCAGAGAGATGTTTTTGTTGGCTATTAAAGCTCAGCTGAGACTTTCTGGCCGTTAGTTCTCCAACAATTTCATCGGATTTAGCTTACTCCATCCTACACAGTTCTCAGGCTTATTGTAATTCCTACAAAGTGACTGAGAATAATCAATTCCTGTGCTGCAAGGGACACATAGGATTACACTGGTGCCAAAAAAACAAAAAGACATCAGTGTTCTTCACTAGTCCATCACACAAATGAACAATCTGATATTTCTTGAATTTAAAAGTTTATTTGTACAATTTTCCTTTTTTTAATCACCCTTTTTTCCCTGTAGTCTTCATATAACCCAAACAGAAGCACCCATATTCATAAACTACCTACTATCAGAAAACCTACTAATCAAGAATGTTATCAGCCACTTCAGAAAACCATGGATCCGTGAATCAGCACATTCCTATGGCATCAAGTGGGGGACAGGCAAGGCATCCCAATTTATCCTTCAAGTTTCAAAAGAAGTTCTTCCTAGAAGACATTGGACCATCTTCACTCAGCCTGCTCCCTGGAAGATTGTATCCCTGTTGAGATATTCTTTCCATACTACAGGGAAACACTAGGCAAACTGAGTGATCTTTCCAGGACAAGAAACCTCTGTGCCCAGCTTAGAAACTGAATCGAGGTCTCATGAATCCCAACCCAAAGGTCTGGCCATCACACCTCCTGTTTAAAGAGAACTGTTTATTAGAAAAAAACCCTAAAACTTTAAAGGATACCAACAAGCTCTTACCAAAGGAAATTATTTTACCCGGTTCCCTCATAGTTTATCTTCATATGTGTTCTCACTTCAATCCCATATAATAGAAAATGCCCCTCCATTTTCTGGGTGCCTTTCCACCAGAGCTGGTTCATAAATGACAGCACCACAACCAACACATCACAGGAGCAAAAAAGGAGACTCTTCCTCACAATTTCAGCAGATGATTTCCCTCACCTCCCAAAACAGGCTGACACTCCTGATTGCTGGTAATTCTTCTCATTTACAGTCTCCAGGGGTGATTCCTCTAGATTTTTTGCCCCATTCTTTGAAACTATTGCATCAGTGTCATTGTCTCTGCCTTGCAGCAGAAACAAATTTACAATAACTTCCTCAGAGCTGG
This sequence comes from Eopsaltria australis, assembly GCA_034509425.1. Taxonomy (NCBI): domain Eukaryota; kingdom Metazoa; phylum Chordata; class Aves; order Passeriformes; family Petroicidae; genus Eopsaltria; species Eopsaltria australis. Next base: position 2,383,411 of record JAVTVJ010011652.1, on the reverse strand, counting down.
CACACAGCAATTATTTTCAAGGGTAACTGCTTAGAACAAGTGTTGTGCCATGTCTCCTGTGCTCCAGAAAAATGAAACTTTATAGACATATAAAGTGTAGCCAAGCAAACACTCCTTTCTTGTGCGTTTCTAATTGCATCCTAATTATAGCATTTTACATGCATTTATGTACCTTTCATCCTAGGGTATCCCAGAGCATTTTGTAAACTGTCACACGGTTTTAAAAGGATGCCTATATTAACCCAGAGCTACTCATACCAGACATCTCCAGAATCCAGTGCAGCAGCCTGTAGATAAATTCATTATGAGAGAGATTTGGGCCAACGGCAGAACACTGAATCTCTGTAGTCAGATAAAGACCCTCCCTTCCCCCTTCAGACATCATTTGAAATTCTTGCATATCCATTTCATTTGATGATCTCAATGTTTTAAAAACATTAATTAACTTGCGCAGTATTTTAATTAGTTAAGGCATAAACAAAGATCTAAAACCTGCAACAGGAAGTGCTTAAGGGAAAAAGCTTTAGAACCAGGGCAAATACACAGAGATCCTTCTAGATTCTCTCTCAGATTGCAGCAAAATGCTGATTTAGCTTTAGACTACCTCCAGATCAGTGTTGAATAGCTATTTATGGACCTATTTTCCACATTATTTTCTAATTCCCTTTGGAATATGTCCCTGCTTTTTATTAATCTACACTCTGAAGTAGTGACCTCCCTCCTGTATTCCAGTGCTGTATGAAGAAACGCTTCCAAAACAGCTTTTGTTTTGATTTGATTAGATTGAGGCCCAAATTTTTATATCCTCAGGAAAAAAGAAGAAGAATAAAAATCTCTACATTCTTCTTCTGCACAAAGATTCTACAATATTTTATCATGTCTCTCAACACCACTCAGTTTCACAGGTAAACAAACATGGAAGATAATTTTTTCCAGTGAAATAATCTGAAACAAGGCTTCACATCTGCATGAATACAAGCTGTTTATTTTTAGATGCCTAATTTTAGGCAGCTCGTTTTAAAAATTCCACCCATACAGACGCCAAGTGATTTTCCGAGGTCACACATTGAGGCAGCGACAGCCCTGATGAAATAGCCCAGACATCCTTGTCCTCACAATCATTATCAGAAGGCAAAGAGAAGGGGTAAATTGCACACTCCCCAACATATCCACACAGGAAGGAAGGAGATTGAGTCAATTCTACTGGGATTTCAATCTACGCTTGTTAGAAATACAGATTTTCCAGTTGGGATACACTGAGCTTTAAATTGTTTCTAGGCTAAAATGGCAGCCTCCCATTACACTTCATTCCAAGATTTACTTCACAATTTGCCTTTCCCTAAGCTAAGTGTTTGAAAAACCACAAGTACATGTAACCTCCCTCTGCTTTTCCACGCTCCAAGGTAGCTTGGAAACTTGCTGATACTGATTGCTTTCCCCTGACTTGGCTTTAATTCAGGCGCCAGGCAACGGATCACACATGGATAACATGAAGATAAACTATTTGGCAGACAATTGACTGTCACACGCTTTCTGTTGCCAAGAGACAAAACAGGATGTATTAGAATTATCCCATTAATTAACTTTTTTGTAATTCTATTTTTTATTGGCATCTTGTTGGTTAAGCAGATGGTTTTTCTTTTCAGAAGGAAAGTGTGTTAAGCCTAAACAGGTACTTTTAATACATCAGAGGCTGGCATTTAACAGATCTTTACAATAAATAACTTTGGGCCAGATCCTCAGCTAGTTATAGTTCATTTTGCTTCCTGATACTAAAAAAGACGCTTTCGTTTTGAAAAGGATTACGTTAGTGGAGGGATCAGTTTACATCATCTGACAATCTGAATCCTAATTTTCTGCCATCACTTTTCCTTCAGCTTCAGGGAGTTACTAAATGATTTTATACAGGACTGAAATCATGATCTGTTGTTTCATCAATCGCTTTTAAGAAGTTGAATGCAGATTTTTTTCAATGCTCCTAATTTTGATACAAGTTAGTTGCAACTGTGATTCACTTGTCAAACAATTCTCCTGGAAAAGAAAAGTATTTAGATGCTGTCAGTGGCAGAATAATGTTTACAACCTCAGTTTTTTCTGAGGAGGATTCAACCTTTAAAGAAGTCAGCTAAAACCTAAATGAAAGGCCTGGCTGAGGGATTAATTCACAATGAGTAATAGCTGTAATGATTGTCAGACAACAAAAAATTGGTCTTTATTAAATTAAAATAAAGCCTAGGTCTGTAAGCTCTGTCCATGAAAAAAAGCTTACTGATGCTCCCACAGGTCTTCTGTAGATGTGAATGTTTGCTACAGCAAGTTAAACCAGACCAGAAATGCTGAAGACTACTTTCAGTGTACACCACTATGAGCACAATAGCATAGTTTTGAAAAAGAAGATGGTTTAAACAGTGCCTCCACTGTTTTCTTTAATATCAGCGAAAACTTTTCTTATGCTCTGAATATTGTTGAGTGAGGCAGGGTTCTGTTTATGCTCTTCAAAGAGATGCAGAAAAACAGGGAAGTAAACCCAATTTTCTCTGTAAATCCTGCACGAAAATGTAGACATTTCTAGCCCACAGCATAAACAGTGATAGGCAAAAGTCAATATTGCAAATGTTCTACTTCAGCCTCAACAAAGGCAGCATTATCTGTGTCAGGATTTTTAGTACAACATCTCACACACGACCGTCAGCTCAGGAGCTCCTCAGGCTGTGACGTGATACACCAGGGCGTGAGCAATACTCAGGGTCATGGGTTCCTGAGACTGTGCCCATTCCTCAGCAGTCAGCCTCCCATGTGCCATGGTGGGAGTCTTAAAAATGGAAGTTTATTTAATTTAACAGTGTCTCTGTGATATTACATGCTTTGCATGAGTGAAAAGAATATGCTGATGTAATCTCTAAAGTGAAGAGTTCACTGTTCTTTTGTATAAGAAATTGAGGTGTGGGACTGGCAGGAAAAGTATCATAGCCAGAGGGAAGGAATGGATGCAACTTCCCAGTGTATCACACCTGGCTGTCAGCAATCACAGGCTGTGACACCCCACAGCTCCCTACAGAACCTCATGGAGTTCCGGCTTCACTTGATCAGCTTCTGGGAGAAGTTGTGTAGCGAGGTGAGAACTGGACTCTTCTCCCAAGTAACACACAACAGGACAAGAGGAAATGGCCTCAAGTTGTGCCAGGGAAGGTTTCAACTGGATATGAGGCAAAGGTTCCCCACTGACAGGGGTGTCAAGCACTGGAACTCAAGCACTGGTGGAGTCACCAGCCCCGGAGGTATTTTAACAGATCTGTAGATGTGGCACTTGGGAACATGGTTTTGTGCTGGATGTGCCAATACTGGGTTAACAGTTGGACTTGATGATCTTAAATGTCCTTTCCAACCTAAATAACTGATTCTATGTAACATTTACAAGTTCCATGGGAAAGCTGATGTAGGGATTAACTTTCCTTCAGCTCCTACACTAAATTTATTTATGGGATGTTCATAAACTTCTCTTGTCACAACTTCATCTGTTACTTAAAATGGCTCTTTCTTGTCCCTTCACAAGTATCATACACTTTTTGATGTATGTCCTGACAGGTACATTTCTCTTTGACTGAACTGAAGCAACACATCTCTGTTTAGAGACCTACCCAGCCCCATCCTGTCATCAAACGAGGCATCAGCATTTTTCTCTACAGTCATTCACACCCCAGTAAACTCCAACTGTACAGCAAAAATCCTTTTTCTTAGTCCCCAAGCACACAAAGGTCTCTTTCTAGGTAAAACTGAATTTCAATCATTTTCTAGAATCCACAAGATAGTTTTTGTTTAAGTACAGATGCATCTGATGGGAATATTAAAATGAGAAAAAATGAACAGTATAGTCCAACAAAAAAAGAATTTGTCTCTTTAATAACTTAGAATTGCTTAGATAAATCACAAATATATCTAAAAATCTGCTAGAAGGGAAAAATCTCAAACAGCTACAGGTTTTTATAGGTCTACATTTGCTTTAAGTATAAAGCACTGTTGATAGATAAGAATATTGGAAGAATTCAAATGATGCCTTATAACTCTTTTTTTTTCTTTGCTGCAAGGCAATTTTTACCTCAGCCTGTTGGATTATATTAAAAATTCTTGCATTAAATTTTCATCACCACTGGTATTTCTACATATGAGATGTGACTGTAGACAAAGAAATTTCTTTCTTATCACTGGGATTAAAGCAAGGTGATACAGAAACCTAAACAAAGGGAGTTTTTAATAACCATAAATTTAACATGTCTCATTAATAGGCTCAATGGAAATAACAGGATGTTAACCAGTAGAGAATTTGAGTCAATAATGTTGGGGGGTGGTGTTTGTTTGCTTTGGTTGTTGTTCTTATTTTGGTAGGGTAAGCCAAGAAAACTGCAAGTGTTAAAATGGAACAGACCTCAGGAGCATCTGCACTCAGTTATTTAACAAATAAGCAGTAAAGGAAGTTAAACAGTCAGAAACACGCAGGATTAAAACTGATAGCAGGATTAAAATTTATAGAGGTTGTTAAGGCTGAAGAAAGGAAGATTTATTCTTCTTTTAATTCACATTCACATGCTTTTATAGCTGCATGTTTTTTTTAGAAGTAGGGCAATGGCAGTCGCTTCCAGTTAAAACACACAAGGGAAGCCTCACAGAATCAGTGGTTCTATTTATTTATTTATCACCTGTCTTTCAAAGGACAGAAAATGAGAACCATGTCCACTGTTACCTGCCATATCCAAGCAGCAGTTCCACACTGCTATTGCTGTTACTTAGTGGTCCATGCATTATAAACCACACACTCAGAGCACAGAGAGCTCATCTGAGTGCAATTCCTTATTCCATCCTGCCCAAATTTTCTGCTACAGCAAGCAGAAATCTGTCAAGGACTTACACGTGGGACAAGAGACCAAAAATATTGAAATTCACATGGACCATCACTCATTTGTCAGGTCATTCACCACTAGGAGGACAAAGTTTAAAAGGAAGAGCCCTGACAAGCAAGAGCAATGCTTGGGGGATGGAGAGGGAGATCATTGCTTACGTGAATGCTGAAACTCCTCTGATGTCAGATCCTACCTCATGGCTAGTGCTTGCTTTTACAAGCAGCCCACTGATGGCATTACTGTCACTTAAGATATGAGTTAGCATGGTAAGATTTCAGCCTAAAAAACGTACAGTCTGTGCCTACTGAGTGCAGACCACAGTGTGCAGGTCGAATTGCTGAACGGCAGGAGCCCCCACATTCAGCAGTCTACTGCTATCAGAATCCCAGGGCCTTAAAAGAGAATCACGGAGTCAATCCAGCTGGAAGGGACCCTGGAAGTCTCTAGCTCAAGCTTCTGTCCAAAGCACGGCTAGTTCCAAAACCTGATCAGCTTGCTCAAGGTGTTTTTCCATCAGTGTCTGAAAATCTCCACAGACTGCACAATTTTTTTCGTAAACTTATCAAGGGTTTGGACACATGCATTGTGAAAAAAAGATTTCCTTCTATTTAGTTGGAATTTCTCTTGGTGGACTTTGTGACTGCTGTTTCCTGCCCTTCCCCTATGCACCAAGGAGAGTGTGGGAAAGGGTTTATACAAAAAACATGATCCACTCAGGTAGCTGAAACCATCAATTGTACCTGCCTTTAGTGTTCTCTTCCGCAGGCCTATATAAATCCAGTGCCTTCAGTTTTTCCATGTAGGTCCCAAGCTCCAGATCCCTAATCAGCACTCTGCTGCAGTTGCCCATTTGTCAGCATCTTTTTTACACAGGAGGGTGAGTGTAAAACTGGAAAAAAATTTGAAACTATTCCAGAGGAAGCCCTCAGTGCTGAACACAGAGGAGCAATCACTTCCCCTATCTGCCAGCTATGTTCTGCCAAATCTTGTAAATCTTACTCTACTCTGCAGCGAGCTTTCAGTGTCACCAGGACACACTGCTGAGTCACACTCCTGCCCCTCAGAACCCGCCAGTCTTTTTCTGCAGAAAAAGTGGACTTTTTCTCCACCTGGCCAGCTGCTCCCAGAATGGCAAACCCCATCCAATGTGCAGGACTGCCACTGTCTCTCCCATCATACAGTCCTTGCTGGCCCATTCTTCCAGAACACTTAAGCCCCTCTGAATGTTCTCCCTGCAGTGCCCTGACTGTTTCTCCCAACCTGATGTCACACATGAATGTGCTGAGGGGACACTCTGCCCCATCACCAAGGTCACTGATGAAAATGTTGGACAGAGCAGCTCCAGCATCAAGCCCTGAGGTACATTGCTTGGCACAGGCTGTTAGCTGGACACTGATACTTTAAGCCTGAGGGTCTAGCCAGTTTTCCACAAACTCTGTAGTCCACCCATTTGGTCCATAATCCCCAATTTGACTACAGTTACATGTGAAATCAATTTCTTTGTGTAGTAGCTGGGAGACAAGTAAGCGCGCTTCTCAAAGCTGCACCCCTGCTACACACCAAAGTCCAGACAGAAATGGAAACAATCAACACTTGTGTCACCAGCTGGGAATTCCTCCCTTTCCCCTGGATTACTACAGAAACTTTCTCCTTCTGCCCATCTTTTTCCTATTATATTCACAGAGGGGATACCAGCAAGGCCTTTTAACACCTCGTTGTCCTGTTATTAATTAATCTGCTCTCCTGCAAAGAACAGAAGCAGCTAAGATGTGGTCTGTTTCTTCTGTTTAAAGAATGTGCTGTTATACTCAGCCATCCACCCCAGATGAATCAGAAAACAATTCTAGCCTTCAGCCTCTGAGAACCCTTGGAACAATTTTAAGAACAAAAATTAATACAAGCAAATGAAATTTAGATGGCATTTACGAGAGCATTTAGTCAGCAGTTTATGCACATTGGTAACACCCACACACCAATTCTAGTAATTTTTATCATGAGTTCAACATTCACTCCATGACAAATCAAAAGTGAAAAAAGCCCCACCCAACAAAGAGCTGGTCTTTTAGCAGGCTGTTGATGTGCACTAAAGGGATCAGAAGCTGCACTCAAGGTCAGCTGTGCTGCCAAAGCAGGCGGTTCAAAACAAATTCCACCTGGAGTACCTGTCTGCCATCAGCAATGGGAAAGGCTGAATAACACATTCCTCAAAGACACCTGCAATGGAAACATAAATCCTTTGTTCCACTCTGAGCAACTGTGCTTTTTATGTAGACACCTTTACATGGATCACATATTCTCGGAAGCTCAGCTTCCAGATAACTTTATTACAGTGTCACTAATTTTTCCAGCTCAGAATTATTTTCAGCTTCAGATCAAATGCTATTTTTAAACTTAAATCCTGGCAAGAAAATTATCCTGGTGGTGTTTGGACTAAATTTATGATTACTATTCTCTTTTCATCAATCTAAAATACTAAAATAATGAGAAACTATGGTGTTATCCACCAATGGAAAAAAAAAAGAAACCAAAAACCTTAAATGCTATATAGTCTTAGACTGCATAGTTGAAGACAGGTAATTTTGTATCAAAGATATGAGACTTGATTCCCCTCATCTCTAGGCCATCCGTAACTTATTCCAAGAGGAACGAGAATATGTTATAGAACTGTCTTTTAAAATCTCCCTCTGATCTGGCCATACCAAAACCTCCCTCCACACTTCCTAGTCATCTATCTCAGCAAACATAGACACATTTTTCACTATGATCATAAATTAATTTGCAAAGCAGAAATTCCTGGAATTCTAGAATGAAAGTCCCATTTTCCAAAAAGTCACATTTAGCAAATTTGAGAGTACAAGCAGCTTCCAAACTAAACAAATGAGCTGGGTCATTTGTTTACACAGAAGTCATTCTTACTGTTCTTCAATTATAACCACATAAGAAAACCAAAAATCTAATCCTGGAAATAATTAGCAGTACCTCCAGCCCAATATGCATTTTACAGAAATTAAAAACACTGCTCTTCCATGCAAATGATGTTACTTCTGGGTAAAGATACATCAAAATCAGAAGAAAAAAAAGCCTAAGTGTTTCTGTCCCATTGAAGTTGTTTAAGAAACAAAAAATCTTCTAGCATATAATGCAGTTAAAGCTGATGATAAATCCTGACTCTCTAGAAGGCACTGCTGCCTACTCAATTCTGCCATAGCAGAGCACATGCTCCTTTCCAACACAAACACACACACCCAAATGTGAAGACATCTTCTCAGAAATTTAAATACACGTTGTGAATAAAACTACCGTAAGGCAAGCTGACAGGAGACAAGTTGGGAATACCTTGGAAATGTTTTAATAGCTCCAGTGCCTTGGAGAAGTAATTAACTGTCCTGTCCTAGAACTAAATAATACAGAAGCTGAAATGCATTTTTCAGAGCTGCCTGAAGTGAAACTCTTATTTGCAGCTCAGAATAAAAAGTTCTATTTAAGGAAAAATCTACTTGAGGGGAGGATGGCTCCAAATCTTTCCTTAATTGAATTCTCACTTAAACTTCTTGTGTAAGTCCCATTACCCACTGAAGCAGTAAGGTCTCTGCAGACAAATACCCACAGAATGACAAACAAACTTGCATTGTTGCCTGTCCAAGTGACCTCCAGGTTACGTCCCTGGTTGCCCCACTGGGGTTAGAACACAGCACTGTGTTCCCTGATGACAGTATCTATTCCAGAACTGGGGACAAATGCCCCTGCCTTTCAAACACGTGAGGGAAGATGTGTGTGTCCTCAGAACAGTATGAGCACCACCTCCAGAAGCCCTGCCATGTTCCAGGAGAGCTCTGGGAAGCGAGAGGCGTGAGCCAGGCTGGGACACTGCTGGCACAGGGCAGCTGCTGACAGCCAGCCAGCACAGCCGGGCACCACGGGCACAGCGACGGCTCCACAGCCTGCCCTGACCCCAGCTCCTGGACAGCATCCACACAGAGCTCTGCAAGGGCTCAGCCCTCAGCCTGGTGTAGCTACGGCCTCCCAGGCAAGGCACAAGGTATCAGAGCACTTGGTGGCTTGGTGGTGCCTCTGACAACAGAGAGCAGCTCTTTGGTTGTGACCCTAACGCGCCATCTCATTGCAGCAGGTCTGAGATCTCTCAGATCCATGGCATTGCTATTGTGGAAACAATCAATTCAATAGCAAGGGACTAAGACTCTTGGGAAGCCAATGCACTTAGCAACAGACAGGATAGAAAATAATAATAAAAAAAACCCAAAAAAAACCACCTCTGCTTATCGCTCAGAGCTACCCCACAAAAGAGAGGCCTTTTCCAGGAAGCTCTGAGTGTAAGAGATCTCCTGTGATGCTGAATTAGTGCCCGTGACCAGCACAAACCTTTAAAAATACCCTATGACAGGGCCCTGAATTTGAAGAGATGTTCAAATATCCTTCTTCAACAGAGAAAGGAGTCTGTCAGAATATTCTCAATTTTTGCACATGGCAGAGTGACACAGGCACAGCATAAGAGTGATATTCAAGCTGTAATTTGGAGAGCAAACGTAACAAACAGCTCAGAGCAGTTCCCATGCACCCATCCTTTCCTCCTTTTTTACAGCCTTCCTGGATTTAAAAGGGAGACACAGCTTTTTTAAAACAATCTTGGCTGAGTCACTAATAAGAACAACAGCAACAACAAAAAATTATACGCTGGGACTAACTGGAAAGATCTGGCAGCACAGGAGGCCCTTGAGGCACAGAGCCAGACAGCTGGAGCTCACTGGCCAGGTGGTGCATTCGCTCCTTGGGGAACCTGGCATTAGTCTCACCCAGCAGCTGAACCACAGAATAATTCTGGCTTAAGAGTTGGGAAAAGTGTTTAAAGACTTGCTCTCTCAGCTGTGGGTGAAGGTGGCATACATCAGAGCCAGGGTAAAGCAAATGTAAATTACTGCACTGGGAGTAGGAGGTAGGCAAAATGTACCAGATTTAGAATGAGTCCTTAGTCCCTTATGCAGGCTTGAGGCAATGGTTTCCCACAGAGGAGAAACTTGGACACTGGGGACATGGGCCACTGGGATCCTGCAGTGGATCCCTCTTTGCAATAATTACCTACTGGGGCACTGAGGATGTAGACAGGCAGAATTATTTTTGAATGCTGGCAGTCTTTACACACAGACTATAATGGGTTTTCTGCCTGCAGACATTTCAGAAAATTAATTCAAATTAACTTCTGAAATGGATTACAGAAACTACTTCAAAGCCTTTTGTGGACACTCTCATAAGTAAGAGTGACCTTTATCAATTTCAGCTAGCTCATTACAAGAATAAATTAAGATCAATCAGAGCCCCTTTAACTCTGAATTCACTTCTTTATTTAATTTGGATTTAATTGTTTCTATGTCTCTCCATCAGACCATGCCAAACCATGAGGCTGGAGAACAAATGGAAAGAAACAAACATTCCTGCAATATCTTCCTGGTCATTATACTGAGCCTCCTGTAACATAACATGTTCTCATGTAAGGCTGTTACATTCCTGCTTCTAACATCAAAGTAACTGTGGCTGTAAAACTCACTGTTCTGGATAAAGGCAAAATAATCTAGTCATATCTGAAAGCTGTATATTGCCACTGGGTTGCCTGGACATACCACTTTCATTGTTCCAGTCATATGTTTTAGCTTCTTCTCTAGGGCTGTAACATCCACAGAAGTTCTGAGCACGTTTAACTCCCCCAGAAGGTCTCAGGCCAATGACAGGAGTAGCGAACAGCTGGCAAATCTGTCATATTTAAAATCCTTCTGTCATCCCACTCCACTATTCCCCAAATCCCATTACCAGAGAGCTGGTCTTGTATTGGTGACTACACTGATGCACATGGGACAGCACAGCCAGGTACCATCTGCAATTACAGCATTACAGGAAAGTGTACTATTTCCCACAAGTATTTGGCAGCAAATGCCTCGTGTACTCCAGAAAAGCAATCCTTGGAACAGCTAAGGGCAGCCTTTCTCCCAGCTCCCTGAAAAGGTGAGGGTATGGCCGGAGATCAGTGAGGGACAAGGAGCACAGGGTGTCAGGAATGACAGGCTCCCGTTCCCTCACATCAGAAAAAGCAGCAGAAGCCAATGACGCATCTGCCAGGCCTCGCTCCAAAGGCAATCACAGCGGAACGCTCAGGATGCTGCCAACTGTGATTTGAGCTGCACTCAACAGCCCTCAGCTTCTCCTCAAGTGCAGACTATGCACAGAGACTGCTGAAGGAGCTCAAAGCAACGAACCAAAACACCCTGCATTCTACACAAGTCTTCAGAGCTGGAAACAGGCTCAAGGATCTGGTAGCAGTCACTGAGCACTGAGGCTTTTCTGTATAACCAGGGTTGCCAGCTGCCTCACTTGTGGACAGGAATAACTTGTTTTGACAGATTTACTGCTCTTGCCATTTCCCCCCAAACCTTTAATGAAGTTTTTATGAACCATTTCCTTCAAACACCCTTTCACGAGTTGACAATGCAAGGAAGTTACATTTGCAGAGTGGAACAAAGTCAAACAGACAGATGGGAGGCAAAACAAGCTGAGAAGAAACTCACGCTGCTTGCCAAGCATCTTCCTAATATTTTCCACAACAGCCATTAAGCAGTATTCCCACTTTCTCAAATATCACGTTTTCCTTAAGATCACGATTTCTAATTCACCTTCTGCTCTCTTACAGCATTACTAAAAGAACAGAATTAGTCAGACAACCTTTTAGCCTAATTGGAGGAGTAGCTTTGTTCTCTGTGGCAAGAATCTGTATTTATCTCTAATGTACCTAAAGTGATGAGCACTGGAGAAACTGAGCAGCATTCCACTGATCCAGCCAGCGTGACACTGACTTCCTAAAGAAAATCAGCCCAGTGGTGGCGTGTTAACTGAAGGTTTCACCAGTTACTTTGAAATTCAGATGAGTGTAAACCTTTGGGACTCCAGAGACTGAGCTGTACTGTCAGTGAAACCTGAAACAGTACAAACCAAGGCGAGTTTGTCCTTGTGTTGCCACCCATTCCAGTTACTATGGGTTTGCAATATGCATGCACAAGGAGGGTGTATGAGGGGAGGGGGTTGCCACAATTCTCTGTCCTTGTCTTTAGCATTGCTCACTAGGTGTTGTTGTGGAAGTGCCAACATTACCAGCACACAGTCATGAGCAGAAAGGCAGCGGGAGTGAAGCAGGGAAGAGCGAGAAGGAGGCGGTAACGAAACGCCTGCAGTGGCATCCAAGATGTCTGAGCTCAAATCCCACCTGTGTCAGAATTCTTCAGGAATCTCAGGCACACCATGATAAAATGTTAAAATGAATGTGCACTGGGGAAAAATGGTTGTTTCTACTTGCCTTAGGTCTACTACTAAGACTGACAAAAACCTACAAATACTTAAAGTACTTTATCTTCTTTAATTGTAGGTTTCCTGAAAGTTCTTATGTAACACTTAGCAGCAGATGAAAGAACAGACCAGACTTTATGCTATCCTATAGAATGTGTGCCAGCCATCCACACTGTCCTCAGAATTATACATATAGCACCATTTGTCTCAAAGAATTCAAAGAACTCTACAACCTTTAGTGGACTACAAAGTAGGGTGACACAAAGTCTTGATACACAGAACTCCCAGTGTCGTGAGCAGGAGGGGTTTCACATTCACAGGACCTGTTGGATAGGACTTGCCAGTGCAGCATTGCTTGGGGGTAATCCAGACCCTGAGAGCACAGCAGATTGTCTGAAACCTGTGAACTTCATCCTGTGATTCAAAGAATTACTTTTAATTGTGAACAACTTTTTCGCTTTGTTTTACTGTCCATCTACATAGAATGAAAAGAGGTCCGATACTGACTTTCAGAAACATATGGGTACCCCTGTCCTCTTCAAGACAAAAAATCCAGAAGACATCCCAGGGAGGAAAAGCAGAGATGAAGAGATGTGAGAACAGAGGCAGCCCGTCACGTTGCTGAGTGTCCTACTTGCAAGTCCACAGCCTAATGAAGACACGCCCAAGGAAGGCAGCGTCGTGTGGGATCACTTCTACCAGTAAAAGTGTAACAAAACAACAGGAAACAAACTGGTGAATGCAGTAACTGTGTAACAAACTGTAACACTTAAGTCTAGAAGCTGTCTGTTACATGGGATACAACTTCTTGCAACACTGAGATAAGAAGTGGAAAGTACCACAATAACTTATCCAGACCCTATTATCTGTATTACCTACTTACTGATACATCTAAAAATATAGCAAGCAGTCAAATGTGGATGAGGAAAGCAAATAACAACTACATTAAAATTTGATCTCAGGTCTCTGAAATGGTTTCAGAACTTCAATGCAGTCAGGATCTTGATTTCACACAGTATCAACCAGCACCTTCTCAAGGAGCTCACTGCTACACTGCAATGTATAATCGACAAATACGCAATGTCAGTATCATTAATAGCCCAAGAATCTGTCATATTCCTTCCTCACAGAAGTTCCCTGGTGAGAGTTAAAAGCAAAAAGCTCAAACTAATATATTCTGTGTAATGGAATGAATTTTCCATCTTCCTTTCCCTATCACATGTGTTTATTCCTATACATAAGTGTGTGTCTACATTGTCAATGGGCAGACAAACACTTGCCACAAGTGCTGCCTCCAGACTGACTGGCTTTGGTACACCAGTACTTTGCAATAACTTTCTCCTCTTGAAAAGACTAAACAAGGAAGGAAAGAAGGAAGCCTGAGGAAAGCAAAATGCTATTTGTCATGATGGGGCCTCAAGAGAAAACAGTAAGTTTTATTTTCTTCAACTCTGTTGCATCAGTAATTTGCTAAAAGTCTCAGTCTCTAAAAGCTCTTCTAAGCATTGCTGCTATTGCCACTTTCAAAGCCAAACTCGTTTGTACTTATTGCCTTCACTGGAAAAAAGGGAGGTGGTGGGGTTCATCTGCATTAAGGAAAATACATGTGACAGAGCTCCTCCTTTCACGTTATCAGCAGTCAGAAAGTGTTCAGGTAAAGCTGATAAGGAACCCTCATGGGTACAGATCCATCTTAAGATATTTCTGAGAGACAGTTTCAGTTGAATAAGAATTACTTATTCAGATAGAAAAGGTAGACAGGTCCAGACATATAGTCCATCTTTAAAGTATTAGGTTTAAACTACTTCTGTAAAAGACTAGATGAGAAGTGTGCCTAGAAAGCTCACCAAACAAAACACCATGTTCACATTTCTGAGGCTGTTCCCGATACTGCCTAAAACAGGCAACACAGTGTGGTAAAGGAACGAGACAGGGATGGCAACAGAAATGGAAAACAGAATTACCAGGCAAATAACTGCATCTCTTGCTATATCTGATTAAAGACAGACTGTGCGTAACCTCTCAAAAATCAAATTCTAACTCTCTGAAATCTGCACCCAAAAGTACTACAGTAGTCAAATTTACCAGGTACCCTAAAAAAATTAGCCAAGTATTTTTCTAAGCCTTTTTTTAAGGAACAGAAAAGAGCCACCCTCACCATTTCACTCCTGTTAAATCAACACTCAAGATAAAAGCCTCACATCTGGACAGAAAGATAATTTGAGAGTATTTACTTAAACACTTTAGTACTCCATCTTTTTCATTTGTAAAATGCCTACTCTACTCACTTACAACTTTATATAACACTGTCACTGAAGGCTCCAGTCACCAGAGTACCCGAATTTGTTAAAACCACCTTTCAGTAGTAAAATCTAAATCCTGAAATACATCCAAAATCCTTGGAGAATATAGACACAGGCTAATCCATATTCTCGCAGCCCTATGTTGTATTATTATACACATATCAGAGCCACACACTTGATGGCAGCTACATGCTTCAGTAGCAACGGAATAAAGCAAGTTGCATTTCTTCTAATTAAAGACACACTTTTTAAAATGAGAGAGAAGTCAGAGTCATCAACAATGGCAAGTCAGTTGCTCTTAATGGAAGAAAAGTGATGCTAACATCCATCTAATCCTCCTCCCTGTTAAAGGCATCCTGGGAACTCTGTGGGGTAATAGCAAGGGAATTGTAACAGCAGAAAGTAAAGTCTTATAAATCTGGTATGAAACTTGTACATCTTTGCTCATCGGGTGAATTTTCCAGACAAGATAAAATAACATTAGGCACTACACAAAGTCTCATAAGGAGTATCTGGCCAATTTAACCAGACAGTCAAGAGCAGGGGAATACTCATAAGTTCTTCCAGTTTTCTGTTCCTTAGGTGACCCCATCAATTTGCCTGTTTCTCCTATACAAATTGTAAGGGTTTACCTTGGCTTCTTCTGTCACTTTTTAAAACTTAATTGTATAGCAAAACATAGACGTCTGCTCTTTCTGTTTGATTTTTAAATGGCAGCAACACTTCATAGCTTTCAAAACAAAAAGACAACTATTAAACACATAATTTTTGTAACTCTCGGGCTTTTGAACTTTCAAAATGGAAAAAGCTTTGCTGCAGTAAATCTTCTTTAAAAAGCACTGCATGGAGATTATTCTCTTTTAAATAAGCAAATGGTTTTTTTAGTTGTGTAGGAATATGGAGTCCACTGTGTAAAGAATCCAGAAAAGTCTAGGCCTCTTTCATATACGACTTTGATGATTACTCAGAAGCATAAAACAAAGAAGGCATAATCGATGCAAGGTTTAAAATAAAGAACAATTTCAAAAGATAAAATATCTTCCTAATGTCAGTCTCATCTACTACCCAGCCATGCAGCTTCTGTACAGTCTGCCTTTTGCCAAA
Organism: Eopsaltria australis; assembly: GCA_034509425.1. Taxonomy (NCBI): domain Eukaryota; kingdom Metazoa; phylum Chordata; class Aves; order Passeriformes; family Petroicidae; genus Eopsaltria; species Eopsaltria australis. Next base: position 2,367,765 of record JAVTVJ010011652.1, on the reverse strand, counting down.
TCCCTTTAATAACTAGTAAAGGAAATGCTGTTCATTTGCATGCAGCTGCAAAAAAGAAGGTAAGCTTCTTACACTCATTTGAATATGAAATATAACACAATGGTTTAAGAAAACAGAATCTCAATATTTTAAAAAACAGGAACACAAAAGATGTTACTGACTACCCAATGTACTGTATAGTTTAGAGAACAACTGCAGCTACTTGTAATGAGGTGGGTCTACCATGGTCCCAGGTCTCATGAAGCTTCTATTCTGCTGCAAAGTGAGAAACAGACTGCCATGAGAGGAAACAGATGCAAATGGCAGATGTAATGTTTACACTCTTTCACTCCAATGAATCCCAGAGAGCATTACAAACTTCACTAATTATTTGTAAAGTGTCCCAAATCTTACAAATATTTTGCTAGCAGTGAAGTCACCTTTTGGCAAAGATGCTACTGCTACTACAGGCAGCTCTCCCTGGGCTAGAACAGTAGGGCAAGCTAACTGTACTTACAGTTTATAAATAATTAAATAAAACAAACAAAAGAATCAACCAGAACACTGGACAGTGTTTGTGGAAGAGGACTGAAAAGAATATATAAATAGTTCTGCATCAGAAATAGTCCAGAAAAGAACACTCTTCTGCCTTCTATCAGACAAAGAGATCATGGAAAATGTATGCTCGCTGTACATGCCCTTAGATAAATAGTAATAAATGGTAGTAATAAAATAATAACAGTATTAATTAAATTAAATTACAGTAATTAAAATTACTTCCAAAATCAAAGGTAAGTCAACATTGTTGACATTGTTGCCTTTTCATTTCATTTCCAGTATTGGCAACATCAATTATTTGACACAGACATCTTATTGTACAGATCAGTAGCTAAAGCAGATTTCCAAAATAGTTTCATACAAGAGAATTCTATGAGGATTTAACCTATAGAAGAATATATAATTAAAGGAAATACACTTCGCATTTTCCTCTTCCCTGCTCACACTTGGAAGCTTAGAAATCCTACATGGAAAACCTTTAAATGCTACTAAAAGAATGTAGGCAATACAGGATAAAGGTCTCACATAGTCCAGAACACAGTTCCTCCACTGCACCAAAACAGAAATGAGAGACAGGAGGGGACTGAAGAATTCACCAACTGCCAAGACACTTCAGACCTCCATCAAAAGCCCTGTGCATCCCATTTCTGGCAGTTTCTGGATCATCCCTCTGGCAGCCCCTGAGCCCTGGGCAGTGGCATCTGCCTGTGCAGTGCTGGACACAGCAGCCACAGCACGTTCAGACCCTCAGGGCCTTGTGCCAGGGATGCCACGTCCATGTCCACCCACATGTGCACACATGTCCACCACGTGTCTGTGCTCTGCAAACAGAGCTGTCTTTTCCACAGGCAAAGGGTGAATGTACTTGCAAGGTGGTAACAGAATTAATGCTGCTATTCCTTTGGGATACCCCAAAACCACTGGCTGAGCAATGTGTTCTAGAGGTGATTAAAATGCTTGCCATCGTCTGCTTTTACTGTATACTACAGGGTTGTTTTTTTTGCCAAGATTTCCACAAAATACAGTATATTTTAGTGAATTTGGAGAGATGGCAAATGAGAGGATTGTAGGATGCCTACCAGTGAACTGGATTTGTGTTCAGAATGCACACCTGTGAGAAGTAAAGGATATCTTAAAGATGTGTTATAAGGCAAAAATTGTGTAAGTGACATTTCCAAACTATATACACTAACTTGGTCTCGGGGGAACAATATGAGAAGAAAACGCTGTTTTATAAATGTAAATACTATATAAATACATAATATATAGCTTTTCTGGATTTTACAGATGGTTCTTACAATGAAAAGGAAAGCTACCAACTTTAAGAAGAAAAGCAAGGGATGTACCGAATTTTTCAGACAAAAAATAGTGCACTGATGTTAATATTCTCCAAAGGTAACACTTTTAATTTTTTAATAGGACACCAAAAGTGTTTCTGCAGGAAAGCAAACTCCTAGGACAGCATTCCTGGTGATGCAGTTACACAGTTTTCAAGGTTCCATAAAGAAAGCTGATTTGAAGACTACCCATGGGGAGAATATGGACTGGTGTTTATTTCAGAAAGAAAAGCAGCTCAGGTTTGGACAGTCCTAGAAGCTGAGGTGCCATGCTCCAGGCTGATCATGGTGCAGGCATGGAAAATCTGTTTGCATCTTTAAGTTAAAAAAACAATGCAATACCACATATAGGTAGAGCACCTTCCCTTACCTTCTTCAGTCTCACAATGGTCTTAAGATAGTGAGCAACCTCTCACCTCATACCCAGGACATCAAAACAAATCATTTTCTTATTTCACTAAAACTAGGAATTTGGATGGATTAGTGTGACAGACTCAATTTCTCCATTCGTTTAGTGATTTGATCAAAAGTTTGTTGCAAGGAGTTTAAAAGTCTAACAAAGCACTTTTATTTTCCTTTCTACCAGTTTGCCATTATTTGTATTTAAGAGTGCCCTGATATTTTTAAGAGAAAAAAATAGATGCTTCTTATCTATCTCATCCATACCATTTATAATTTTAGCAACTGATAACACAGTTAGAGGATGAAGAATGGTGCCTAAGACAATAATCCCAGGGGGTTTAGTCTTTCATCATGGGTTTCCAGCATAGATCATGTTAGCCTCCCTTTTCTGAACTCTCTGGTTTGAGTCAAAGAAATTGGAACTGCAAAATATTCCAGGAAAACATGTACCACCAACCAACAGAAATGAACAGTACTTTTTATATGCCACATTCCCTATTGCCTTTCACCTGGCACTTTGGTCCTTCTAAGCAGCCTAAGAAGCAAGGACTTGAAAGATATTAATCTGAACACAGAGCATTCAGGATGAATATTTAAGAGAAAAAAAGAATCCTAGTTTTTATATTTTCAGCTCCTACTGTACCGCCTAGGCAATAGTAAACTATTTCTAGTAACAGCTGCTAAGAGCTTTGAGGAGTATTTTTAGGATGTAACCAAGCTCAGGGTATTTTTAATCTATGATTATACATTGTCTAAGTCAGATCAGCATCAGTTAGGAGGTTTAGCCAGACTCTGTTCTTGTTGTTATACCCTCATATAACCTGAGATTACTTCAAACCAAATCTTTATGAAAGGTCTCTTAAGAAAGTGTATAATGGAGAAAATTAAGCACTCTTGCAATTTCTTGGGCAGGGAACATCTTCAGCAGAGTTTCATCTCTTTTACCCTGCAGTAATAACAGTAACTCAACAGTAACTGCAGACAGACAGACTGATGTTTTCCTAAGTTCCATAAACCCTAACACTGCTGTTTTAGCCATACTGGAAAAATTCATTAGTTTCATAAGGCTATGTCAAATTTTCTCCAGTGCAGCATGAGATGAGAATGTGGCTGGTCTGATGAAAAATGCAGAATTCTGCAGCCTTCAGGTAGAGGCATTGGGTATTTTCTCACTTGTTTATTTCCTCACTCTTTCCAAACATCAAGCAGCTGAGATGACAGAATAACGTAGCATCAATCTTCTGCTTGTATTGCCAGATTCTGCTAAAGATTGGAGACAATTTTCCAATTATTTTTTTCTTATTGTTGGGATTCTGAGTGAGCCTCTCATGGAAATGAAGAGGTAGGAGGTAACTATCTTTGTCAGAAAGGCAACCCAGCTTTGCACTGAGTAGTAAGGGTATCTTTTCCACCTCCACATTAATTACATTTCACTTTGCGCAGTATTATGTAACATATTGCTGTGAAACTGTCTTGCAGTTTAAATTTCTCTGCCCAAAACAAAAAGGGACCTGCTCCCTTGTTGCCACTGAAATTTTGCACTGGCAGGAAAATAGAACAAATCAGTTGGAGGTTTCCAGACTGCACTGCTGAGAGGAATGAAAGAACAATTTACTGTTAAATGGCTGCACAACAGAGCAAAGGGATACCATCCATGCCAGAGTGTTTAACCAAACCAAGAGATCCAAAAAAATACTGCTTGCTTCTCTCCTGTTAACACAGAACTGAGGGCACAGGAAGAAGGATCTCAGCAGGCCACCAACTCACACTGACAACAGGAAAAGCAATATAAGTGATTTTAACCAGCCTTCTCGCACGGTTCTCCACCACAAGCATAGAAACAGGATGCACTAAGATCCAAAAAAACCCTGTAACTGTTATAAATTATTTATTGAAACTCTGAATTTTTTTTCTCTTCTGCTTTTATTACACCAAAGAATAGTAACACAAAAAAGGAAATATAACAAGGATAAAAACCACCACTATACCAACAGAGATACAAATAGAGAGATACCTTCCCCATCCTATTGCTTCAGTATGACACTATGTGGTATCTCAGAACAATTTCAGCAAAGGAAAGCCTAACTCAATTGGTAAAGGATAAGGAAGTCCAACAAAGTGTCAGTGTTTCATTTCCATTGAAGCTCTCTCCCCTGGAATCATGAGCAATTTCATAACAGAGAGGAAGGGTGAAGGCACCAGCCAAGCCAGGCAGACACTCACCCTTGACACCTCAGTGCTAACTGGGAAGAAGCACAGATGCTGTAGGAAATTACTTCTACCCTGGGACACTGACCCTCTTCACCAAGGGAAAGGAAAAGGGATTAAATGAGTTGGGAGAGTCAAAGAAAAGCATAATGCTGAAAAAACAGTCGGGATGTGGATTCCCCACTCCAAGACTAAACCGAATTTGTGAAAAACTGTGCAGAGATCTGTAGAGCCTGAAGTTCTTGCTTATATCTATTACACTGTGAAATAAAATCAGCCTTTTGCTGGAAGAACTGACTTGCCTGCTTCTTTTACAGGTGAGGCCTGTAATTCCAGAGTCATCAGCTGGAAGAACAGAGGTGCACACAGTGCAATTAAAATTCTGTGATGTCTGGAGTCAAAAAAGACCAAAGCTTACCTGCTCCAGGGCTAGGCCACTTGTAGATACAACTCCAGAAGACTTCAGAAACTGAATCAGAGGCAGCAGGTTCCTCTGGACAGAAGAATGTCTGAGAGTGGCCATAAGCCACTTCACCTTTCTATCATTCAAACCCATTTTATAGCATTTGTTACCAAGGGGTGCCCTGATTACACACAAGGACAGCATGAAAGCAGAGTGATTAAACTGAGTGAAAACACAACCATAGGACTGCTACTATTTAGTGACACAAGTTCAAATCTGGTGAACTGCTACTTACAGGTGTTCAGAGATCCAAAGACCTTGCAGATTGACACAGAGGAGGCTGAGATTGAATGCAAAGGTTTTCTGCAGCGATGTGGGCAGGCTCCACACTTACCTAGGTAAACACTTGCCCTGAAGGACTGTTCAGAGTAACCAGAAAGAACCAGCAAAGAGGGCTCAGAAAGTTTGGTACAACATTTTGAGAGGTCAGTATGTGCAGTCTCACATCCACACAATCCCTTCACCTGGATTGTCAAACCAGTACAACCTGATGATCTTAGAACAATGAAGCATAAAAAGTCACAAACTACTTAAGAAAAAACCACAATATTCTATTCAGTAAGAGGCATATCATAAGAATATACAAGAAAAAAGCATCATAACTGTGGTTATTCTTAACAGAAAACAGAGATCCAAACAATTCTAAACCCGGGCTTCAGATCTAAATGCACAATCTCTTTGAAAAAAGCTTATAAAAATAGACTGTAGCCCTGTATCCTTTTGGGCAATTAATTTTTGGTGAGGATAATTCAGTACATGTTGTTTAGCAATAACATTTTATATGATGCCACAAAGGAAACTATGACTGTATTTGGAGACGACGGGAAAATTACAGGTGAACAAGGAATCGATTACAAGGGAAGAACAAGAGGTTCTGCCAAAGAGGGATGTGCGAGATGAACGGCAACAAAAAGCTGTGACCCTTCTGGCAGCAGCTTTGGGTGCAGAGAACACGAGCGGTGCTGGCTGAAGGGGAGCGGAGCGGGAGGCACCGGGGCACTGCCTGGAGAGCCGGGGAGCGCTGAACCTCCCCCTCCCCTTTCCCAGGCAGGGCACGGCTCATGCCAGCTCCCTGTGGGAGCATCCAGCCCAGGATGGCCGAGAGCTCCTGGAGGGTCACCGCGACCCCCAGCGCAACGCCCGCCCCGCCAGCAGCGGGCACAGCCCCGGCCCGGCCGGACACACCCTGCCTGAAGGACACGGGGGGCTGGAGGGACGGGAAAGGGCTGCGAAAGGGGCCGGAGGCTGAGGAGGAGCAGTGAGGGAGCTGGAGGTGCTGAGCACGGAGACAACGAGGCTCAGGAGGGACCTGACCGCTCTCTACAACTCCGACAGGAGAGAGCAGCCAAATGAGCGTCGGGCTCTTCTACCCAGTTACAATTCACAGGGCGAGGGGAATGGCCTCAAGTGGCAGCGGTGGAGGTTTAGATTGGATATTGGGCATAATTTCCGCACAGAAAGGATTGTCAAGCACTTGAACAGACTGCCCAGGGCTGTGGTGGAGTCACCATCCCTGGAGGGATTTAAAATCCGTGTGGAAGTGGCACTTGAGGACACAGCTTAGCGATGGGTTGATGATCTCAGAGGTTCCCAACCTCACAGTCCATGGTTCTATGAATGCCCGTGTGACTTTTGCCCCAGGCCCAGCAGCAGCTGTGCCTGAGGATGAGGGGGGCTGGGTTCTGGGGCTCTCAGTTCACACGTACCTGCCTCCACCCGTTCTGCCGGCGGCTAAGCGCTTGTTTAAGATCTGACAGACTCAGTACTTACACTCAGAAGTGACCTAAATTCGTGGCCACCATCTGAGGATGGCAAATGGCCTCCACACATCAGTTTCTACTTTCAGTTTTTGAGGAAAATGCAGATAGATCAATAGATGGGTAGATACTGATGGTCTAAGCGAATCTGGATGTTTCACTGAAGATCAGCAGGAACATTAGAGCTAAAAGCAGGCGAAGTGCAGTTTTATTTCAACACTGTGATCTGAATAAGCCAAAGAAATTTATTTCAAATGCTGGTTTTACATGGATTCTCTATGTATCAGGCTGCAATAGTCAAAATTAAAAACGTGACAGACATACTAAGGTGTATCTCACAACCCTGCACATACCTCTGATTAAAAGCACTCCCTGAAATATGCACAGCTCCATTTAGCTGCAACAAAGAGCCAACTACTCTGCCATGCAAAGTGGATTTTATTAACTTGATTCAGAGTCTGTCACTCATTTCCCAACGTCTTACATGTACCTATAATATATGTCATGGTTAATCCATTTGATGGACTGTGTTTGTGCTTCTCTGATGAACTCTTGGCAATTTGCCTGCCAGTACACATCCTTTACAACAACCTCTTGGAGTCCAAATTAGTAAAAAGGCTTTATATAGCTTACTTTATTAATAAATAAGTAAAGAAATAAAGGCTACAATCTGTTTCTCTGTTTCTGCTGTCTATTTAGGTTAGCAAGGCTGCAGGCACTGATCTCTCAGTATGCAAATGGTGCTTGGTACAATGCCCATCATTCACCCCAGCCTTGCTGGGCTTCCCAGTGCAGATCTAAGATTATAAAGGCTTTTTTTAGAGCAAGATTCACCTTATCTATCAGTAGTTGCACAAAAGGTAAGTATCTCCTCCACACTAAATCATCAAAGCTTTCTCTCCAATTAAGATTAAAAGCTACCTATAGACAATTTATCAGCCTTGTAATGTATCTTTTAGGATAAATGAAACTTTTTATCACTTTTTTTCTTCCTCAAAAATGAAATCCTGTCACATTGCCAAAAGGTATTATTCTTCCCAAGGTATTATTCTTCCCCAATTTTCTGTAATGAGTTCTTAAATTCACATGGCAAACTTTTCATGTTAAGTGTATTTCTGATAATCAAAATCCAGATCTTTAACAAAGCCCGCAATTATTAATTTCATGACTAAAACTATTTCTCCCTTCAGCAACTGACATTTTCAAACTTCAATGCAGGGAATAAGAACACACCATAAAGCAGTCTACAGTAAAAGATTAAAACAAGGAGCAAAGGGAAAAGCATTTTATGTTTAATTCTCACTACCAGGCTACAGCAAATGGCAAAAAAAATCCAAGTATAGGAATCAAGGCAGGGTTGGCAGCACATTTTTGGCCATGACCAGTGGTCCCACGCTTTGCTCAGACAAAGCAGAACCACGGAGCACAGCCAGACACAGGCTCTTGAGGTGATCTGGCTGCAAAGGAAGTATCTGGGCAGCATTTTCACACTGTGTGAATCTTCAGTGTCTTCACCTGCTGGGCAAGTGCTCTCTCACGCATCACCATCAAAATCCCCGTGACCTTATGAGTCAGGTTTCCTTCAGGCATAAAGTACATTTTCACTGCATGGGGCCTAAACTGGATGCAACCAAACAAGCCAAAAAGGGCACTGAGAAAATCACTGCCTTCATGGATCAGATTAATGTCAAAGAAGGGACAGTGGTTTGGAAATTTGGGGTTTTTTTACTTTTAATCCCTTGACCTTGATCATGTTCATATTAATAAAATGAAATTACTGCTTAGCAGGAAAGACATATCTAAAGCAATACAGCTGCAAATGAAGATAGCTCTGGATTATGAGAGGCTCAGGAAATGCAGCACCAGTTGTCTCCAATATCTTTTATGAAGTCTGGACTTAAGATTTGTAGAATAAGATCTACAAATATTACTGGGTTTGGAACAACAGACACCAGGGTCCTTCCAGCAGATACCACAGCACCCTGCAAGGCAGGAGGCCAGGTCACTTTTTATTTTAATTTTTCACCACAAATGCAGGTCATCTGTGGCATGATTAAGTAGATCTTGGGGAATATTCCAAGCACAGGGCACTGCAAGAACTTTTCCCAGATCAGACCAGGAAGGTCATTCCAGACTCAGGTGTGCTCCCAAGCACAGACAATGCAGACTGCTATTTTAGCCACAAGCCTGTCATGAAAAATCACTGGATACAAACCAAATTCTGCAGTGCCCTACTAATAAAACATAGCTCCCCCCTCTCCACAAGAATTCCACGGAAATCGGTTAATTAACAAATGAGGAAGAACATAATTACAAGATTGTAGGGTATCCTTACTCCTACAAATACGTCAGCATATTTATCACTGTTTTCTGTCACCACATATAAAGAACATGTCTTTAGTGCAGTTAGTTTAATTTACTCAAAAATAATAATTTCTCACCTCTATTGACATTTCTAAAAGTTATTTTTGCCTTAAAACGTCACCATGTGGATCTGTGAGGCACATTACACATAACAGCTTGAGGCTTTTATCTGCCTAAACAACCAAATAATGGTGTTAGAAAAGTGTCTTTTCTGCTCCCAAGCATGCTCAGAAGCAAATTACACAAAGAAAAAGAGTGACCCAGTTCAGCAACGTAAATACATGTCACCTCACTGGCTTTCAAAGTGTAGCTGAAATAACATTCAGCTGCTGCAGCCTGCACTTCAGACAGCAAAGTCCATAAATATTCCCTATGATTAACAGGACCAGATAAAGAGACTGTGCTGGTTTAGGCTGGGGTAGAGTTCTGACAGTCAGAGCACTGCAGGGGTGAACTGACAGAGGTCACACCAAAGGCCACGTTCTTATAGCCGTGGCTTTGCTGGGGAATCCTATGAGCTGTATTTCAGATGTCTGCATGGCTTCAAGCAGCAGGTCAGCAAGAGGCACTAAGGAAACACTAATAACCTACAGTGAAATCAGCATCACCAGAGTGTGCAAACTATCCCCAAAACCAGCCCAGAAATAATCCCTCTGTATTTGCCTAAGAAAGACACTCTGGGTATCTTCAATTTATTCCTAACAGAATCTGTCTGTTTCACCTGTGCAAGTTATTTAAAAAGATTATTAAAGCTGTATTAATTTAATTCATAAGCCCTTTTCCTACAGCTGTACTGAAGAGACAAAGATGACCTGCTTTTGCAGAGTTTGATGTGTTTCATGTTTCTTTTTTGGGAACAAGTCCCATGATGCCTTTGAAAACATGGACACTTGAGACCTGCACATTAGTCTGAGGATCCAGCAGCCCTCACACTGTGAAACAGCTGGAAAGGACTTTTCAGTCCTCAAAACCTTTCCATTTCTCTACAGCTGTTTATAATGAGAGTAAAAGAACACATCTTTCCAATCCAGCCTGGATGATTAATTAACTGATGCAACAGCAATGCTGCAGCTGCGTTTGGCAAGTTATCATCCTCAGGACCATAATTAACAGAGAGGAAGTTCCAGTGGGAATCAGGCTCGAATGAACATCAGTGGTAACAATTAAAAGCTCCTGAAGATTTTACAGCACTTCAGAGCGGCTTCTTCTTCTCTGAGCAACCTTTCAGTTCTGCCAAATGCCTCTTGGAGGCAGCTAAGGCTCAGTTTGTTTTCACTCAACTCAAGGATCATTCTGGCCAGTAGAAACCTCTGACCTAAGGTTTTGCTTCTAAAGTAACAGTGCCTTGATTATACGTCCCCTTTATCCCCATTTCTTTCATGTAAGCAATGAAAGCACAAAAGGAAAGTGCACAACTGAAACAGGAATTGGATGCAGATTTCTCCCTTCAGCCTGCCTTTTGGATTTGCTGGTGAATTCTGCAGTTAGTAGGCAAGAAGCCATAAAGCTGTCTGACTATACTTAGCTTTACCCCAGTGGAGTTTTGGCTTTCTTCTGCCGCTCTCTAAAACTTCATAGCTCTGAGCTGTGGATATTCACGCCTCATGGCATAAACCCAAACACCAGACTGGAGCAGTTATAGTAACACAGTGGATTTTAGTATTTTTGTCTTATCTAGTGGAGATATTCCCATTTCCACCTTTGATTAATGCATTGACCCAGCATGCAAGATTTCCCAATTCCTCCCAGAGACATCAGTCTACCCACAGACAGCAGCTCCTAATGAGGCAACACAGTTCTCTCTCCTTTGAAACAAATGCAAAGAGAGAACATCCTTGATCTTTTATTGCCTAAGTGTTTCTGGTGCAATGATCTACTTGCAGCTGACATTTGAAACTTGAAGCTGCAGATGGGATTTGAAGGTCATCCAAACACAGCTTTAAACCTGCTCTATTTTGCTTCCTAACATAGCCTCCATACAAGCCTCTAGTTGTAAGTTATCCTTAGTAGGTTCTTTTCCTCCAAGTTGATCATCTGGTATATCAATTTATGACTGGGTGGATAAAAGCGAAAATACTTCCACAGAGATTTTCCTAATTATGTGTCCCTTTAAAGCAGTAAATGTGGAAAACTCAATTTTGTCTTTTAACTTACGCTTTTCAAAGAAAAAAGAAAATCTCTTTTTCCCTATAACCACATGACACTTTGCTAGAAACAGACTTACATCATGAAGTGTGCTGGTCAAATATCTATTGTATCTTTACAGGACAGTGTGTTAGAGATACTGTGACACTCCCTAGGCTACTAAGTAGACTTAAAAGAATTTGTATTTCTAATTCAAAAGTGTAGGTTTTATACCCATATACATTTGAGCAAAAAGGCTGCCTATGTGTTTGCTTAAAAAACTGACTACAGCCCCATGCAAAGGATCAGCCCACACCTGTATGACACTTCAATCCTACTTAAGCCTATTCAAAATATCATTAACATTCTTCTTACACAAATAAGACAACACCACTCTGGATTAGGTAATGGGAGACATGCTTAATATGCTGGACTAAAAGACAGAGAAAGAACAACACAGCATTACCAGGTCCTGCTATCATCTCTGCTTTCTAACCCCCTTGGAGACACCAGCCTCTTCTTATATAACCTCTCCCATATCATGGCCTGCACCTGCCCTCATAGATCATGCTAACCATTGGAATCTGGAATGCTGAATCCCAGAGCAGGAGAGAAGCTGCAGCATTGAGGAAAGGCTGAGGTGGCCTGGATTTAGCAGCGGAGCATCACAGAACTAGGGTAAGCTCTGACTGGCATCAGTAGCAACACAGACAAAACTTCTGAATTGTGGTGCTCTGAATTCCATTAAACACACTCACAATGACCTGCTATAAAGACCTAACTATTTTAAATTACATACTTGCTTAGTAAACCACAAATTTAGGCTCACTTATCCTAAAAATCTAGTGATGCAAGCCACTTCACATAGCAAACTCCATAATGAATTTGAACCATGAGAGTAAATGTTGCCAGACAGGGCCTTGAGCCACCTCATTTGTGCCACATCCTCAGCAGGCAGTTCTGTTCACTGGACGGGCTTGACACTTCACACTCAAAGCAAAAGGCCAACTTACAGGTGACAACAGATGGCCGTGATGGGGAGAGGCCATGCTCAAAACGTGTTCCATGACTGCTGTCTCAAATAATTTTTATTCCCCAACTTAAGTGATTTCAAGGCATTTACCATTGCCCAGTCAGACAATACTATTTGTGATGGAAACATCCTCTGACCAGACACTTTACAGTGAATTTCTGTAGCAGTAGCACAAGTGTCAGCATGTTTTCTCACAGATTTTGTATATGGAATACCTCTGGGATTCTTATCTCGCATAATTTGCACTTAACATTTCTTGTGCAGCAAATCTGAAAATCTTGGAAATACCAGGGAGGTGATTTTGCAAAGCAGCTTCTGCAACACGCCTGAACATTTCTCAGAGCAGTTGAAAAGGGAAGTTCTGCAACTCCTGACCTCACCATATGGCAGCAGTTAAACTCAGCCCTCAGATCATCTGCACAATAATAAAAGCACCTGTGTCAAGTCAAGAATGGCTCTTTTGGACATCAGGAAAGGCAGAAAACCACTATGGGCAACCATTTTCATTATTAAAGAGCCTGGTCACCAAATGAGGGAACATTGATTTAACTAGGTTCCTTTACTGTATTGTGCATTAAAATCATTAATCCTCAAGCTCTGCAGAATGGACCAACACAGCTGTTTGTCAGCAGCTGTCTTCAGCAGGGAAACCAAAGGCCAAGAGGAAAGAAAGTCACCAGGTGTTAGCTAGACTACATGTTAACAAAATCGAGGTAACACCTGACACTATATACATTTATAATCCCGCTGGTTTTCATTCTGTACAGCTATGCCACACACGGAGACAATTCAATGACAGGCTGGACAGCACTCTGGGTAGCAATTTGCAAGAATGCAACCAAGAAGGATAGAGGAATTCTGAAATTAATCTCAGGGGCTTGTCTAAAACCACATCAAAGGCATAACCACAGCGGCAGCAGCCATACCCAAACTCCTATGGAGCCTGGGAAATAACAGCAATTAAGTCATGGTGATCAGAATTTCAGCTCAGTCTGTCCACCAAAACACACAGGTTCTTTGCTGGCAATCGAGCCACTGTGACTTACCCAAACTCTCCCAATTAAAGATGTTATGTCATGTGACAAATGGCAAGTTACAATCACACCCCTGATGTGTAGACAGCAGCAACAGAAGGCTTTGATTCCTGCATACCTGGACTTCAGCAACAGAAATGTACTTCACACTCCTGTAAATGGCACCATTCCCAGTCTCCTAATCAGACTCTGTCTTCAAGAAACCTCAACAGTGTCTTTCTGGTTCTATCAAAACACTCATGGGGACAATGTATTAGTAGAGGTAAAGCATTTTGAGAGCAATGTTCTGCCTTACAAGGAGATACAACTGAAACACAGCATTAAGTTTAAATGGTTCAGTCCAACTCAAAATGGAGAAGAATACAAAATTCTCTAGAGCCAGCAGATTGCAGGCACAAGCCCACCACTGCCTTGCTCCAGGAGATACAAAAAGCAATTACTGGCTGTTCATGTGACCCAGAGAAAAGCTGGACATCACAGCCATGGAAGGAGGAAATCTCACCAATAATAATGCTGTGGAATATGCACGTTTGTCCAGAAGTGTGCTGACAGCCTCATTTTCAAGGGAAAAATGTATTGTTACACAAGAAAACTTGTCCACTGAACTAACGCCAACCCCTGTACCCAGGACACAAAGCACAGAAACCCACAGTGAATCAATCAACCACCTAATAACACTGTGTTCACTAATTTCTGCTTTTGGAGCCATCCCTCCTGAAAAAGCTGGGGCAGAGAGCAACAGGAACGCAGTGTTTGGGGAGATGTCTAGGGAATAACACACACCCTAAATGCAGCCAAAAGTATAGGCTCTGTCAGCACTAGCTCTGGGCCATCTGCAGGTCCCAACTGCCCTACAGAGCATTACCAAGACAGAAATACTTATTTGGTTTAACCAGGATAGCAACAAAACTGGAAATTATTTGACTGGTGTGCAGTGATTTACCCGAGGCATCTTCACACCAAGCTCCCTCGGTGCTGAGAAAACACAGAGGCATTTCTCAGTCACCTGCATAGCAAACAGCCACCTGACTGACCCAGTGAAACCCTGATGTAACTTTGCTAATTCACTGTGCTGACTTTAGAGCTGAATCTGTCCCCTAGATGCTACGTTGCTCCACTTCACACAGCTATCGTGTGTGACTAAAGCTCTGCTCAGCTCCAGATGGCCAAACGTCAGAGAAATTGAAAAACAGTGATTGCCAAATCCCTGCTGGAATAAAAAATAAATATATACAGAAGAAATCAAAGAAGGATCATGAATTCAGTGTCAGAAAACACAATGCAACGTGCTATCCTCTGTTTTGTAGCTCAAGGTATTTACCTTGTAAAAGGTAATGAAAAGATGCAAAGGTCATGAAAACCTGCAATAAATCCCTGCCCCTGGCTACTGAACAGCATCTCAGCTCTCTTCATCCTGCTGACAGTGTTTATGTCCTCCAAGACAGAAAGCCACCATGCTCTAGATTAGGGGCAAGACCTCCATGCCCCTACTGGCACACAAGCAATTCCAAAGTATTAAACCTAAATAACAACTCTATTTAGATACTTCACGTTCTTTAAAGAAGATAAGGCATGACTACAAAGTGAACTATGGACTACACAAAAAAGGGGTTGCCCATGGTTTAGTCTACTGAATAAAAGTATCTCTTTAGAATTCCTCATGGTTTTAGCAGTTTTCCAGTAAGCCAGGATGGCAAGAGAATTCATAAGAGCTACTCAGTCCAGTGCAGTGTTTAGCCTGGAGAGAGGAAAGGAGAGAGGGAGGAAGGGACAGCAACATTTTGATTAATATACAGAAATGGAACTCATTAAGAGCAGGATCAATTTCCAAGTTTTATAAAACTTCTCTGCACTAACCTACATCTGACATCAGTCATAACACTCCAGAAACAGCTTAAAGTAATTTCCACACCTTCCTTCTAGGACATCATGTCCTAGATCAGATAAAGCAGATTCTATATGAAATACAGATTTTACCTAGGCTCCTGTAACTGCCAGGATGAATGATTCCCCAAAGATCACAATGCCCACTGTCGTTCTTTCAAACAGGCAAATGCTTATTCAGCTTCATGTAGCTTATGAATCACTGAATACAATTAACATTTTATGCCGAAGTATAACCATCTTCATTACCAGCTAAATTTTGTAATAATCATAGATTCTTGAGGCTCTCTGTTCTGCTGACATATATAATGAATGTGCAAAACCCTCTTGTTTTGAAGTCTCCAAAACAGGGGTTCAGACTAAACACACCTGAACCAAACTGTATATCCCATAGCACAGAACCCTGTGTAGTAACAGGGTGCTGGGTTTGGCTGGGGTAAAGTTCATTTCTTCCTGGTATCTAGTAGGAGACTATGTTTTGGATTTGCTCTGGAAGCAGTGTTGATAACAGAGATGTTTCCATTACTGCTGAGCAGTGCCAACACAGAGTCAAGGCCTTTTCTGCTCCTCACCCCACCAGTGAGCAGCCTGGGGGTGCACAAGGAGCTGGGAGGGGACACAGCCAGGACAGCTGACCCCAACACAGGGACAGCCCAGCCCATGCAGTGTCATGCTCAGTACAAAAAACTGAGGGAAGAAGAAAGGAGGGGCAGGTGTTTGGAGTGGTGGCGTGATGCCTTCCTAAGTCACTGCTGTGCATGGTAGAGCCCTGCTTCCCTGGGGATGGCTGAACACCTGCCTGCCCAGGGGAACCACTGAATAATTCCTTGTTTTGATTCGCTTGTGTGTGTGGCTTTTGCTTTCCCTATTAAACTGTCTTTATCTCTACCCACGAGTTTTCTCACTCTCACTCTTCCGACTCTCTCCCCATCCCACTCAGAAGGCAGTGAGTGAGTGGCTGAGTGGGGATGAGCTGCTGGCTGGGGTTAAACCACAGCAGTTACAAACTGCTGATGCTGAAAGGGCCTTTAAAAGTCTCTGTGCCTCGTCCTGCCTGCAGGCAACTGTCCCTACAACCAGTCCTATGCTCAATGGCTTCCTCTGCTCCATACCACACCAAAAACCTGACCAATTCTTCTCTGACTGGCACAGATCTGGAATTATTCTGCTGGCCTCAACAGTTATTCCAGATTTACACAACCAAAGAGCATACAGCTTGTCTTCCAAGAGTTCCACTACCAAAAATTACTTTTTGCCAATGTATTCTCTGCCCATAAAATAAGCATTGCAGTTTCTAAACACTCATTCAGGCAAGAAATAGATCAGAAATAAAAAGACATGCTGATTAATTTTGTGTAGCTCTCAGGAAAGACCAAATTGCTGTGTCTGCCTCACCCTCTGATACTGCAGAACATGCTCAAGTCTAAGCACAGTACTGCTGGAAATTTTCAGAACAGGAAAATAACCATTTTAGAAAGGATTCTAACTTCCAATTCCTAGTGGAAAATTAATTTGATACTAAACATTTGTGGTCCCAAGACCAATTCTTAAGAATAGAACCCGTAAATACTGGTGGTGAATAATGCTGGACAGAATGAAAAGATGAATTAAAGATTTCCTGCTGGATTATTTTGCATTACAGAAATTAAGAAGGGTGGGGCAGAAAATTAAACTTACTACAGTTCAAAAACTATTTCAGTCCATGATGAGTATTGTTTCTGGAATTCAATCTGGGGAAGAAACATCAATTAATGTTTTACTAAGGATTCCACACTTTAAAGAAATTCCGAGTAGGCACAGTAACATGAAATATAAATGCAGCAATGCTCTCCCATAGTGGTGTCAAAACATTAATTTTTTATCCTAGAATCTGGAAAAATCTCAAACATTTGTTGCTGGAAATCAGAAAATGAAAGCATGAAGGAAGATAGATTCTGTCTAAAACTGTTAAATTTGGAGCTGTTAATAACATTACTGGTGTTTAGGCAGGCAGAAGTGATTCCTGTGGACTTTATTTTCTCCTCCTGCTATTTTTTTCTGTCTCCTCAATTTTATTTACATGAAGTGTATTTTGTAAACAGAAAAACTACTGTTACACTCATGGAAACACTTTTGATCAGTTTTGCTTGCATGTGTGGGTGTCTTTAGACAGGTCAGAAACCAAAAATACATCATAATTAACCCATTCCCAGTGAGTTAACAAAGGACTTTCATTGTCATATTTTCTAGTTTCTTACAGGCCCCAGCTGATGGGGTTTCCTAACTGCCCTAGGAAATCTCCTAATGCTTCTGTTTGTAACAGCAACTTGCAGTGAAATGAAGCATTAGCAGAAAAAAATTAAGTATCTATTCAAGGAAAGCAGTAGATCCCGCTTTTAAGTAGACCATGTAATTCAGCAGGATGGAAGCACACCAGAGCTGGAGCTGTTCAGTCTCACTTAAGATCAGCCCTTTGCTAGGAAACCTGGCAACATGGCACCTAAGTCAGTCTTATATTTTTCCCCCCCAAAAGTCCCACGTGCTTGCACACGTGTTCCCTGCTCCCTTTCCAGGCCCTACGCTTGTGTGATACTGCTAGAGAAGCATAACTTCATAAACCTAATTGCTTAAAAATAGGATCTGGCAGAGCACCAGCTCCTAGATCAGTCTGTGAAGCGTTCAGAGGTTTTAGGCAGTGAAGAGTTTTTCCTCAGGCTATTACATACCAATACTTGCCTCCACTCCCTTCAGAAAATCACAAAAATATTTGCAGCAATTCCAAGAACAGTTGCTCCAGCACACACTCCCCTTGTCTGGCTGCTAAGCTACTTGGGGGGCCCAAAAAATAAAGAAATAAAAACAGAAATCTTTTTGACACCAGAGCACTTATAACTCCTTTCTGTAACTCTCTAAATGTTGTCTATTCCTATTTACTTTAATCCTTTTTAGATTCAGGGCCACTCTCTGTGTCAGTTCTGCTTCTGTACCAGCTTGAAGAAGGATTTCCATGCATACTCTCTTGCCTCTCTTGCTGTGAATATGTTTCTTCTGCTCATCATTCTCAGGTGAGCTCTTCCAGTCTCCACAGCTCTTGCAATCTCCTTCACTCACTGCTCTCAATGGCTTCTCAGCCTCCAGAGGAAAGGGTATGAAGCAAAGTTAATAAGAGTAGAAGGCTCAATCTTGACCTTGCTTCCTTGGAAAACTGAGTCATAATCTAATAGCAACACACAGATCTCACTGGATCTGTAAATCTGGAGGAAAGGTTCAGCTATGGAAGCTGAGTATCACAGACAAACCATTTCATGGAACTCCACTAATCTTTCAGGAAGAGAAATGGTGTGGAATAGAGCATGAATTAATCTCCTCCCCTCCTTCAAACGGCTGCAGAGGTGGTTGCAGTTTCTTTAGCTGTTCTCCCAATGTGTCTGTGTGTACACATCCACGTCCCTGTGCATGCACACAGCCACCAAGGGGATCTCTGCTGGGGTTACCCTTCCCTGCACCTCCAGCCTCTGGGCCCGTTAGTTCCGGCTGGCTGCTCCTGACCTCCCCTCTCCCAGCCATTCCCTTGGGCAGCAGCACCAACAACCTTTACTAAAAATACCTCCTGAGCATCATAAATAGCAAGATGGTAGGATTCTTAATCCCCCTTCAGGCATGTAGCCTTTTTGCTTTTGATAAATACGGAGTGGCAACAATGGACAGAGAATAAAATGCATCTCACAATACTGGGCTGCTTGGCCTGTGCCTTGCAGAAAGGAAAAATGAGGACTCCCGGTATCCACAAATGCTGTCAGCAGAGGACAAGAGAAAGATTGCTATTGCAAGAAGTCACAAAGTCTCCCAAACCTGTATTTTGAACATTTTTGACTCAATAGGATTTATTGGCTGAACCACAAGACCAGTGTTCCTAAAGAAAGCCTTAGATCTGCAGAGTACCTGCGTCAAGCAGGGAGCCAGTCAGCAGGAAAACTCAAAGGAAGGGAAAGGTTGGCTCTTGCCCTGCTGAACTTTTGTACCACCACAAGCTGTACAGAACAAGCCAAATACACAGTGCCAGGCCAGCCTGGCAGAAGGGAGAACAAGACACAGCCCTTTCATGGTACTTGACTCTTGAAACACTTAGGCAAACGCTACATGAACCTCTCTACACCCCTGTCACATAGATTTGAAAATCCCCTGCACTACCTAAGGACTGAGGTCATGCTGTCTCTGGAAATAAAAATATGTTAAAGAACCTTAAATCAACTGCTATTTAAGTTTTCAGCCATTTTCCCTATTGAATGTATTAGGGTAGAAATTCAAAAGTTCCAAAGAAAGTTCAGTAGTCTGCAAGCTTTGTTGACACCTGTAATTCCAAATATTCAAAAATCCCAATGTACGATGAAAACTATGCTACATGGATTTTTGGGTTTTTTACATTCTCCTTTAAGTTTTATAATAATAAAGCTAGAAAATTTTCCCCTGCCAGCTGCAGTTCTAAAGCAAGGGCATCACAAGTGCTGTTTCCTGCATGAACATGTAGGAAAATATTTACAATATTGCAAGCATGAAAACAAATATGGTATCACTGTGGCCACTGTAACACAGTCACTGACACTGGCAATTTAAAAAATTTAAATGGCATTTTCAAAAAGATAGGAATAAAGACAATGGTATTGGAATTTTGTTGCAAATGAATCGAATCACATGTGAGCATAATCAGTTCACCAGAACCTTTTACTTTGGAACACAAGACTCCAAATGTGCACTGCACATCTAAGTACACAAAACAGTTTTGTCATTCATCTCAAATATCAAAACATCTGGCAACAGAAAATAGAAAAAAGTATTTATAGACATTTTTGGACAGAGATTACTTCAGGTCAAGTCTGAAAGCATCCTTAAGCTGCAATCATCAAAATCTTTTATCAGTTATTTTGGATTTAGCTAGTGTTACTAAGAGAGAAATATAACATAGGCTTTTTATAGCAGCTGCCAATTCAACAATGATCAAAGTTTTATTATTCTTCCTTAGATCAAAGTCTGGACTGAATAATTTTGGGATTATCTCCAGCTCAAAAAGTAGAATAAACAGTTTTGGATAACCACATTATTATATAACAATACTGTCTTCTTGCAGTAAGTTTTACTCTTATTTACATATGCCACAAGTTTTTAATGGATTGTCTGATTATAATTTAATTATTTTATTGGCTTTCGAGGACGTTAAAAGAGAAACTTCCACAGCAGCAGCAGAAGGCCACGGAAACATTCAAATGGTGTCTTGTGCATCTACATTCATATGCAGAGGACAGTCATGAGAAGAGGGGAAACCAAGATTAGGAA
Organism: Eopsaltria australis; assembly: GCA_034509425.1. Classification (NCBI taxonomy): domain Eukaryota; kingdom Metazoa; phylum Chordata; class Aves; order Passeriformes; family Petroicidae; genus Eopsaltria; species Eopsaltria australis. Next base: position 2,347,312 of record JAVTVJ010011652.1, on the reverse strand, counting down.
AGTAAGACTGGGCATACTTCCAGTGCAAGGTAATAGGTTTTACATCTCTGCTCATTATAATCCACTCAGGACATCTGGAGATCTCTTGTGGGACAGAGGCACTCACATATACCCTGGCACAGCCTGTCCATGCCTGTACACACCCTTCCAGTCAGGATAAGGAGCATCCTGGGCAGAGAAAATCAGTACACTCACATTGTGTTGGCTTTCATTAGCAGGCATAAAATACTGCTACATGGATAATATTCAGCACAATTCTTTTTGCAACGAAACTTAATTGTAAAGGTGTTTAGATTTGAGTTTCAGTCAGGTGTGCTTTCAGTCAAGAAAAATAATGTTTTTCTCCTTCTGGTTTTCATTCTGAGAAAACCATTGATTTCCACACTGTCTGTTGACCACAGGCTCAACAGTGTTCCTGTTCCACTGAACAAGGTGTTTATTATGTTCAGTGACACAGCAAGTCCTAAATTAATCTCTTTTTTTACATCCTAATTCTATGAAATTCATTCATCTTTCACAGTCTTTCTGGAAGTCAGCTCTCCCACAAATGTTGATTAAGAGAAGTGGCATCCCAGGACACCAGAGAAAGCCATTACTTTGGCATAAACCTTTTTGCAAGTTCTGTAAGCAGGACCAAGAGCTGGAACTTCTTCAGACTTCTTGTTATTATAGGCTCTTAGCTACGTTTCTTTATTATTAACTAGGTTTCAGCTCTTATATAACCTGGTTGTCTCCCAGACTTTTTAATGCCAAAAATAAACTGAAAGCTTTCATCACTAGTTAAAAGGAAACTGTAATTTGAACAGCAGTTTTGCTGACTTCTCTGTTGATCAAAGATGCCTCATACGAGCCTGATGTAATAGAAACAAAATCAGATTTATAATAACAGTAATTAAAGCAGAATCCTTTCATTGAGTGAAATCTCACAGTCCTTGCTTGTATAAGACATACTGGAGGAATAGATAAAAAGAGAGCCCATTTATGAAGCTGAGGTACCAGTCACAGCAAAGGGAATGACAAGCACTAAAACAATGTTGCAAAAACTGCTTCAGCTTCACACTTTTTATTAAAATGTGTCCATCTCTATGACACTAGATGACCTGTTTTGCCATTCCAGAAACAGAATAAAATATATTTATTAGTAAGGAAGCAGTAAACCAGAACTTCTTATCATGCCCTTTCTGTAGAGCCCTCTGTGCTAGGACCACTCACTTCTCTGACTGACCTCCAAAAGCATAATTTCTTAGTGCCATGGCAATAAGTTACCAGGGAAAAAGTCTGTGAGTAAGAAATAGAAAAAAACCACCGTTGGCTTCATCAGTGAACAGTAACATGTACTGCAGTCTTCAGCATGCTCCAAGGAGAGCTAAGCACGGGTCTAAAGGCTTCAGGGAGTCAGAACCTCACAATTTGCTGGCTGGCTTGGACTGGTTTTCTTGTACCACCCTCTAAGATGAAACTGCAGATACACCACAGGGGATAAAAGTACCTTTTGCCTCACCTTTGAGAACATCATCTTCTCGAATGTTTCCTATTTCACGCTTCTGTTCAGAGTGCCCTCAGTCTCAGCTGCACAGGGCAGGCATCTCCTGTGGACTTCTCCCTGCAAACCTACCAGCACAGCAGGAAAATGCCAGCAACCTCCTCTCTGGAAGCACAGGGCATTTTGGTGCCACAAAACACTCTGGCTCATCACACTTTTTAACACACCAATCTTTTTTACAATGATGAGACCAGATCCTCCTTCCACTTCAAAATGTGGAGTTCAGAGGAGCAGGCTGAGTTTTCAACAAACATGAAGTGCATACGATCTTTTCTACCCATGAAGAAATAACTCCAAGGATATGCAAATAGGCCACAACAAACTTTGCAGCAGCACAGAGCCAACACAGGCTGCAGAACTCACACAAGAATTTGGGTGGGTACTCACAGGTCCTACTCAGCTCTCCCTAAAGCTCTGCACAATCAGCACCACGCTGAGTAAGACTTTAACTCAAATATGTGCATGTGAACAGCAGGCACAGCACTGTGGATGTGGCTGCATTTCACCAGTTACATGGAGCAAACTGGCTCACCAAAGCCCCAATTCTGGATCAAACTCTGGATTGCAAATTGGAAAAGAAGGATGTAAAACAACCCCATCACACCAGGGTATCTTGTTGAAGCCTGTCTGGTTCAACTTTGTTTACAAACTAAGGGTTTCTCTCCACAACATATGGGACCACTAAAAATACAGAATGCAATGCACAAGAATGTTTACAGAACTGGGACTCTTATTTGGGTGTGAGCTTCTGAAAATTTATTTTTTTCTGAAAACATGACACAATAAAGGCTGAGCATTTAAAAAATGCATGTCTCACAGTTTTTCTCTGCTATTGCTGTATAATGTTTAGGAGTTTTCTTGATGTTTCAATGAAGAATAACACCTAATTATAAAGATACTGTTGCCTGAACAGTATGTGATAAAAAAATTAAAGGCTACTTGCTGGTATCAGAACTCACAGGCAAAAGTCTGCTTTCCACAGTGTGATTCTGCCTTAGCACTGCAAAACTAAGAAATACTACACCAGTCACATGAACTAACCATGTGTGGTTTTCATCTTCAATTACTAACAGATTAGATTAAAAAATAATTCGAAATATTCAATTCAAACCTATTAAAAGAAAAAAATAAATCCCCAAAAGATTGTTTTCTGAGACTGTGAAACACATGAGGTTCTGGTGTTCCTTACTAAAAGCAATTTTGCTGGCTTTTCCTTCCATAAGCTGATGCTTATTTTCCTTCTTTGCAATTCCTTTCAGAGCCATGCATCTAAAATAGACTCTACCTCATTGTCCCAGTTTCCTCTTGTTGTTGCCATTAGTCTATGCAACTTTTTCCATGCATTCAAGACCAATTTTCATTAATCTCAAAAGTTAAACAGCACAGACTAAGCTTTGTTGAGGGGGAAAAAAAGATGGGACAAGGCATCAAACCTTAAAAAGGACCAGCTTAAAAGAGATACTGCTGTTTAAATTAAATACCTCTGTAAAATATTCTTCTTTCCCATTGAAACAAAAGCTCTACCAGGCCTACAGATTCGGGTGCAGCTACTGGTTCTCATGTACAGACACGTACTGCTTTCAGTGATTTGATGATCCAGGTGCTGATTTTGAGCTACTTAAGCCATTAAATTGAGGTTCAAGCCCTAAAATGAGCAGTGAAAAAAGCGTAAGTCATTACACGTATTTAGAAGAAATAAACAGAAAGTACAGACAGGATTAAATAACAGTATGAAATCAGTACAGAAGAAATTCAGGGCAAAAGCTGGGGAGAGAAAAGCTCTCAGAGCCAGTTCCAAATCCTGCCTTGCACAGGTATTCCGAGTGGGAAACAGCTGTGTCGGCATGACTGCACACAGAGCCTGCCTCAGGTAGTGCTGCAGAGCCCCAAACCCTGCCAAGAACGCGTTCCTTCGGGCTGTAGAGCCTTGTAGCAAGGAAAATGGGGAAATTCACCAAGACTGGAAGCGTAACTACCACAACTACCATAAACATGCTAAAATTCTCCACTTCAAAAATGAAGGAAATGTCCAGCCAGCTCCCACTGCCAGGTCACTCAGCCTGAGAGAGTTTGGTAACAGCCACGAAATAGTCACATCACGAATTAGGGACATTATGACATGCCTGAAAGAAATACCTCTGACAACAAGCAGAAAAACACAGCACTAGATTTCAGAAAAGGACACAGCAGCCACCTCTTAAGTGGCTGGTTCCTTTAGATAAGAGCAGTATTACCCAGAAAATCACAGACCGTAATAAAACATTGACCAGAAGTTCCCAGCAGCAAGTTTTTAAATCACTCAGCATAGACTTCAATCAAAACCACTGCTGCCAGCAACAGCAGCCATGTCTATAGCTAGCTGAGGAGAAGAAGATTTGGACAACAAAAATAAAGAAATAAAATGGTAGGAACTCAAGATTCAGTATGTAAATTTCTCATTGAAAAATCTGTGTTTTCTTCACACAGAAGTTCTCAACTGTGAGACAGATCAATCAAGCAATGCGCACAGTGTCCATGGAGAAAAAATTGCTACCAGAGCACAATATAATGAGTCAAAGTTTATCAGCTGCTGTTAGAACTCTATTATCAACTTGTGTAAGAACAAATGAGGAGCCTGAGAAGAGGCCAGAAGGCAGAAATTCCCCTGTTCTGACCTGACCCCCAGATTCAGGGAAAAGAAAAAAAAAGTCCAGGGCTTGTCTCACCTGTAAAATGAGGACAAAGCCTCTCTCTCGCCACTGTCATGGTGATTTATTTGTCTGAAATGAGAAGGGTTTGATCTACATTTGTTAAAAAAACATATAGGAAAAAACAAGGATTGCAGTATCAAATAAACTCTCAAGCTAAACAACTGTACTACTTTGACTGTTGAGCAGGCTAAAAACTGCACCTGCCTGTTCTACAATACCCACATTGGCAGCATCAGAGCAGCACACTACAACCTGTTAATACTGGACAGCGATAATATTTCTTTAACACTAGCTTCTGTCAAAATTCAGTGACTTTTTCACAAAAAAATCACACCACTGTTGATAAACCTCCTATTTCTCACGTCTTCATTTTCCTGAAGTAGTTGTTACCGGACTAAATACAGCTTGTGCTAATTCTTTCAACATTTAAGGAAAAAATTAGCCAAGATCTTGTATTTGATCACACCAAACACTATTTGTGCCTGTTTGCTCTAGCATAACGGAAGATTATAATAGTTAAAAATAGCCATTTTTCCATTAACTTAGACCTTCATGATAACAAGTAGTTTTGACAGTTTTTAAGCAGTGTGAGATAACATGCACAAGTAGGTCACAGTTATACTTGGCTTTAGAAAAATGTCTTTCATCCAGGGAATTTACAGCTCTTTGCAAACAAGCCCTTAGGTAAGCAACAATCTATAAGGCTTACTCCAACACCCAAACTCACTTATGTATGAGTCCTAACAGCAACTACTTAACAACAGCTGAAAGTGGAATATTAAGCCTTTTGCAAACTGAAAAACTAAAAAGCCTGACTGACGTCAATGGCAGCTCTCCACTGATCCCAACAGGCTGTAGAGCAGGACGTGAAAGTGCCCTGGGAAGGACTCCAACTTGACAAGGAAGAGAAAAGTGATTTTTCAAAGTTTGTTTCAGCTCCTAGTTCTGTCATAAGATTTCCAAAATTATTATTTGTTCAAGCTTCTGGGAATACTCATCTGCTGCTTCATCTGGCATTTGGTCAACACATCTGCTAAAGCCATACTACAAGGAAAGGGCTGGAAGAATGTTAGAGACCTTCCATTTACATAACAACAGGAGGTGAGGGACAGGTATGCAGGACTGCAATAACACAGTCTGTGAAGAGTGGTGGAAAAAAGGAAAATTTCACAGAATTCATCTTAAGGCAGAGGTGAGCCATTCGTTCTCACAGCAACCCCTCTGAAAAACTTAGCTACCATTATTTCCATTGTACAAGCAGGGAAGCATAAAACTCTTTAATCCAGAGTTTTATTTAAGGCAAAATTACATGAATTTGCAGTATTAGTTACACTTTATGTATTGATTTATAATCTGTCATAATTTCAGTGGCTATATGGGTAGTTTTGGTTAAATAACAACAGGGAACTAGAGCAGGAGAGTTAAAAGGAATGGTCCAAAAGTCGAGAGGTACTGCTGGATTTCAGGAGTTTCTTCTGTCATCTGTTGCAGTCAGTTCACTACACCATGCTGCCTCCTGGAGCAAAAGAGATGAATAGAGAGCCGCACAGATTGAACACTGATAATATTGTGATGTTTTTTACTATCCCTAGAGTATCTTCTGCAGTTTAATAAAAAAAAATGGCATGGGTGAATGTTTAACTCTTTAGCTATGCTAGTTATGTTTGGTATATAATCAACAAGCAGACAGGTCCAAGTGCTTGATGCATTCAGAATAATAATGATCACCTTTGAACATCTAACACCACATAAAATATTAACAGTCAATATTTGCTGAGCTTGCAGACCATAATGATACAGTGGTTTTAATGAGACTGCATATGCATGAGGTAATCTGCCTTCATGACCAAAGGGTCCCTATCTGGCATTTGAACAAAGCCCTAACCCCTTTAAGACTCACTTCTTACTTGTGCTACAGTCTCATGAGTAAGCTCATTAAGACCTGTCATATCACTTAAATGGGTAAAAGTAAATTTCTATGTTGAATTTTAACAGCAGTTGTGTTTCAAATTATTAATAATAACAATGGTCTATGTTTTACACACAAACAGCCTTTGGTTAGCACTGAATAAATCTATTTATTTGCCCACACTTATGTATTTTCCACATAAATCTACTTGCTAAACTTGAAAAGGATATACTGATAGAAATTAATAACTTCGTCTGTTTCATGAATCTTATTCACTACTTCCCGAAAGTCCTATGGACTGTCTTTCTCTCTCTCTCCAGTTAATTACTCTGAGAAAACTAGATGGCACGAGAGGGACTGAGAAAGAATTCACTTTGCTTCTCCAGGCAGCTCTCCAGCAGAATTAAGCAGGCATCAAGCATCATGTGTTGTGCAGATGAATGGGAAAGAAGGACAGTGGGGGGAGGAAAGGGAAATATGGCAAGTGGAAATGTTCCCTGGCTTCCCATTCTGTACGGTTCCGTTTTCGTGAGTCATCTGCAAAGCTGAAATCGCAACGTTTTCATGTCACTTTCTCAAATCCAGGTACCCCTTCAATGACAACAAATCTGTTCCAGGTTATAAAGCTTTGCTGGGTGCTCCCCACAAGTACTAATGCAGCCTTAGCACAGCACTGGTGCTCATATACTTAGTGTTCTTCCAGAAATGGATTCTTTGGAGACCAATACAGTCCATTTCTCCCTAAAGCAAGAAATCTACTGTTCCATGAAGAATTATGCCACTCTAACACCATTTATTATTTATATCTAAAATGGGTGTGATGCTTTAGGAGTATGGTCATAGCCACAAAATGCCGACAACCTTTTAGCAGCCACATGATGTCTTCAACATGCATGAAGCTCCTTTGGATGTCAACAGGAATCCAAGCAGATGAAAGAGCTGGTCCATGCTGAGCAGTATTCGATTCATGTCAATGCAGAGAGATCAAAGGACGAGCAAATAAGATGCATCCTTACACTCAGGGGTTTGTCAATTTGTAATATATAAGTTTTATAAAGTATTTGTTTCAAGTCAGAGATAGCCAGGGAGTGGTTTTACTTGTCGTTATTGTGAAAATAATTGTCTGTCTTCAGGAGAGGCTTACAAGTATTTCTGCTTTGTTATGACAACATTCAGAATATGCTTAACTTTATGTCTCCAGTCCTTTCATTTGTACTAACTATAACAAAAACCCTAAAGCATCAGTCTTTGTGCCACAACTGTGCCAGTTTCTCACACTGGAAGCAGAACTTTGGGGCAAGATGAGATCTGCAATCAATGTGGCTGATCAGTTCATCTCCACAGATGAACTGATCTCCAAACACACAGCCGGAGTTTACACACAAATGCATTGAAAAGACAAAGGCTATTCAAGTTAAGGCCATAATTTTAAAAAATGCAAATCTGAACTAAAACTCAAAACGTTAATTTCAAGCTAGATGCAAATATCCATCAGAGGTACAATCTGACGATTGGATTTACCACCACACCCTACCAGGAGCACTTGCGTTAGCAATGACAGGACAAGCCGGATGCCTCACTGCGCTCATGAGACACCCAGTTCCAATCCGTTACCATTCCCTGAGCAGCAGCACCCGCCGAGGTCTGACCCTAAGCCCACCCTCACCACCATGTTCCTTTCTCTGCATACATCCATACATTCCCACCGTCACTTAACGCATACCGAGCCGCCGCACTTCCCCGTGCCCCATCAGCCTGGCCACCCCCCGGGCTCCGGGGAAGGCGGAACGGGATCCCCCACCCCGCCGGCAGGTGCGGCGGGTGCCCGGCCCCGGAGGATGATGCTCTGCGGCGACCAGCCCCGATGCAGCCCGCGCCGGAGCTCCCCGCACGGCCCAGCTGCAGAGCGATACCGGGCAGGCGATGGCCAGCGGGGGGTCATCCCCTGGCCTCCCCATGCCCGAAATCGCGGACGCACCCTCGGGGTACGGAGCACCGCAGCGCGGCCGGGCAGCAAGGTCAGCGTGGCTCCACCGCCCGCGCTCCGGCCGCCCGCAGGGACGCGAGCCCGGCGCTGCCCCGGCGCGGCGGAGAACCCACCTCTGGCAGACATGGCTCAGGCTGGGGCTCGGCAGCCGCGGAACTGCTGCTGCTGCTGCTGCTGCTGCTGCTGCGGCGGCGGCGGCAGCGCACGGCCCGCACCGCCCTGCGCCCTCCGCGCCGCGGCGGCCGATGCGGGGGGCGGTGGCCGATGCTGGGCCGGGCCGGGGCGGGCGGGTCCGCGCCGCCGCCGCGCTCCCCCCTCCCTGCCCTGCCCCGCTCTGCCCCGCTCTGCCCTGCCCTGCCCGCCGCGGTGCGGAGCGGCGCCGGGGGCGTCCCTGCGGGGCGGGAGCGCGGATGTGTGCGGGGTGTGTGTGCGGGTCTGGGTGTGCGTGTGCCGGCGCGGAGCGGCTGCGGGGCGGGGCAGCGCCGGCGGAGCCACCGCGGCCGCAGCCGCTCCCGGGCGCGGTGACTGCGCGGGGAGCGGCGCTCGGGCGCGGCGGGCCGCGGGGCGGGCTGCGGGGCGCGGTGCCGCAGAGGGCGATAGTCGGGGACAGCCGCGCCGCCGGCAAAAGCCACGAACGTCAAGGAAAGCAGCGCGGCAGAGCTCCAGCTCCTTGGAGTGCTGGATAGGCGTGTCTGCTCCTAGAGTCACTGACAGCGCCGTGCGACAGCAGCTCCGCTCGTTCGGGACCTGGCGCTAAAGTCTGTGGCACAACTTGAAATTCACGCACCGAACAGGAAAGATATACCTGCATAACTGTATGTAAACTGTATATAAAAACAGAATTTCTAGCAATGTTGTCTGCAAAGCAATCTTGGCGTTAACACACAGAAAAGAGTACTCAGCTTCCTCCTGGCACCTTAATAAAAGTACCAAGCGACCAACTGCAACGCACCAGAAAAACAAGATCCGTATCTGGTGGACACCTTTACCCATGGCAGCCCAGCCTCCAGCCTCGTAAAGCCAAATATTCCCATGCCACACTAAAAAGAAAACCCCTACGCCACTAGATTATTAGATGGTGGCAAGAGTTAAGCAAAGCAGCAATCTAGTTTGTCAAGAATCACAGGTTAGAAGACCGCATCAGAATAGTGCAGTTAAAACATTAGAGCAGACTTTTATCAATTTCAGAATGGGCAGCTATGAACTAAAAAACAGAAAGCCCAATCTGTGATGTTCAGCAATGAGCCAACATGCAAACTGAATGACAGGAGAGACTGAATCACACTCCTCCACTCTGATCTACCATGCACTATACATCTTCATACTAGCAAGAAGCCTACACAATTTTTCTATCAAAAAACCCCACAATTACCAGAATCTTATCTAAGAAAGGTGGTAAAGATTGCATTATCATGTGGCCACAGGTCAGGAATGGCTGCTAGTTGGAGATGTATAATGCATTCTCACTGCTGTCTGCAAGGGCAGCCCAGGCAGTGCCTCTGCTCTGTCATATCCACCCTCAGGCGTTGCTCACCTTCCCCCTCATGCCAGCCGAGTGGGGAGGGCATTTGTGTAGGGAAGCATGGAAGCAGCAGCAGGATGGGCAGCACTCACATGCCCTCTCATCAGGTGATACAGGCACAAAAAATGAATTGGCATATCTGTTTGCTCGAATTTGGACTCATGTTCACACACTACAAAGACTTTAAGTCATATCCAGATCTGTTTGCCATGGATTACCCCTGTGTCCCCTACACTTCAATTCAATCGTATTCCTTATGTCATTCTGTTTTCTTCCCCCTTGCAAATGTTTCTGAATCCAGCAGCAGGAATAAAATAAATCTTCAGTTTTTCTTCTCTTTCTAAACTTGTATGGCATTATCCTTAGCTGATTATCTGATATCCCTTGAAAAACAGTTGCTTTCCTTGCTCCTTTTCTGAAATTAGAAGAATTTTCCACTTGCAAACAACTCAAATTTTCTTTTCTTGTCCAAAAGAGCCAAGGTTTTCCTCAGTCAATGTAGTATGACAGCATTTTGTATTTTTAATTAAGTCATTTTCTATGCACTTCCTTCTGTGAATTCCTGACTAACACTATCACAGGTTCTCCTATTTAGTATTTAATAGATGGCTTTAAAATGAAGGTTCAGGAACATGCAGAAATTAGCTTTTTAATGAAGAACTTACTTTCTTGATACTGCTAGGAAGTAGGAAGGGAAAGGCATTTGTACCTTGGAATTCTATAGAACACAAAGAATTTATTCCATTCATTGTGTAAACTGTGGCAGAGAAGTCGAATAGACATGTTGGCCAGAGAATGCTAAAATAATGGGTCAGATACAGCACTCATTTATTAAAATGAGCTTTTTTGCTGTGTTTCTTGAGGACTTGAGGCTGATGGAGTTTTATTTTCCTGTCCCCTCCATCAAGTTGCCTCCAAGAATTTTCAGATTTGGATATGGAGAATTTCAATTCATGTCAACTAAAAGGCAAAATTCAGAACAAGTTCTACATCCCTACAAGTTTTGTAGTAATTAGCACTTTAGAAGAAAAATTAAAGGAGAAAAGCTGCAGTGGAGACAGGTACCAGTTCTGGAGGCCACATCTTCATTAGCCACGAGTACCACTGGGGCAACCTGCACGTGGGCAGCTGAATCAGCTCCTGTAGTTGCTGTCTGAGATCCTGTTAGTATCAAGGGAATGTGGAAGGAAGCTGAAGAGGGTGGAAAAGGAAGGTACAGAGAAGTGAGACACCATTATCTTTATTTTACAGGTGAAGTTGAGTCACAGAAGATGGACAATCCAATCCAAGGCTTGCTCACTCTCCCAGGCACTCCCTCTTCTCTTAGTCCAACCCACATGTTCCTGCTTCCCTCACTGCAGCACTGGCTTGGTCCTCATGGAACTACTTTAGCTCATTAATTAACAAAGAGTTGCTCACTCGCTGTATCCAAATTCCCTACATTTGCTGTCTGAACCAAAGGCTCAGATAAACACTGGAACATGACTGAAGGCGAGTGCAGAACTGCACAGCCAGGAAGGGTAAGGAACCATTAGAGGCAACAGAGATGATCCTTTTTAGCAGCAGCAGCTGTTGAACTGTTTGATTGAGCCATTTCCTGACTACTTTAGAAGTCCATTAAGGAGCAGTGATTGACATTGTTTTATTTCAGGCATCTACCTGAGGCTTCTGAATTAGTCAGCTGGGAAGTAGGATCCTACCTCCTTCATTCTGCTATTGACTGTACAGACAGCCTAAGCTTCAACTCACAGTGTAAAAAATCCATTAAGGTAATTTTTTAAAGGCATTCAGGCTTCAAGAGACCCAAACAGGCACCTCGTGAATTTTTAGAGATGCCCAAACATTAATATATTTTACAAAACAATAGGTGTTTCCAAGTCCTGTCTCAATGCCCTTGAGAAGCTAAGTGTGTTGTCCAAGGTCACAGAGAAAATCTGTGTCAGAGCAAAGCATGGAACTTGAATCTTCAAAGAAAAGTATCCCAAATACTGGACTGTGTTCTCTGTGCATCATACCTTGCTGTCACTTAGCCATTGTGTGAATATGAATCAGAAAGTTCTCTTTTTGTCACTTTTGAACCAGTTTGTCTCATCTAAAATAGGGTAGTAGTTTTAGAAGTAATTAAGATCCCATCAGTTGTATGTAAATCTATTTTTTTCCCATGAAAATCAGCAAAGAATGACACAGGGATTCAAAAAAAACCAGGTAAACACATTGTATCTTTGTCTGGTGCAGATAACTCATCAGTCAGAATATACCTATTTTTGCACATTGCAGGATCTTTCCTCTTGAAAATCATTGTGAGAAAAATCAGAGGTTTTTTGGAACAAAAATTCTTATAGAAGTAGGTTTCCAAGAACAACTTCTGTGAGCAAGGCAAATTGCAAGGATGGCCAGGATTAGCCTGAATAATGATGGAAATCATGGGATTTTTCTACAAATGTTTCCGATATGTTCCACCATAATTCTGCTGGCTTCTTCTTCAGGGAAATCAGACCTATAGCAGTTATACTAGAAAGGAACAAAATCTAGAGCATTACTAAGCCTGATAATTTAATCAGAATTTTAATAAGCTCAGAATAAATAGTTTTTTGTGACATGAATGACAAGAAAGCAAGACAGCTCTCTCACTTGCAGTATAAGACTCTTACTAGAATTTGCAATTAGTCAGTAATGGACAAGATATTCATATAAGTACATGGCCTTTCACTGATTACCCTGAGCTTCCAGGGCAGCTCCCACTAATCTTTTTGGAGAAAAGTTCCCATTTATATATTTCAAAGGAGAACTGAGCTCCAAATTACTCACACTAAATATTAATTATTAATAGAAATCCTTGCTTAAGTTTTTTTTTTTCCCCAAATATCCCACATATATATATATAAAGAGACTTAACTGTGAAAAAAAAAAGCTACCAAAAATTCAAAAAGATAGAAAATTCTCCTGAGTGAGACAAATCCCAGAGTCATCTTCCTTGTTTCTTCTTATTCTAGTTTTCCTAAAAAACTGCTTTCTTCTACATGTTATTGAACCCTCCACATTGTTCTGTGGAATATGCGCTTTTATGGCAAAACTTAAAATACTAAACTTAAGTTATCCTGAGTCAGTCCTGACTACCGGATTTGAATAACCCAGAAAGTTTTACACAGATTACGTAAGGTCATGCTATCACACAAATGCTATAGGTTTTATATAAGCCAGAAATATTGGCAATTCTGAAAAACTAAGGAAAAGCCCTCAGATAAGCCTGTTAATACCTACTCTGTATTGCTCTTCCATCAAAATGATCACTGTACCTGTGGGGACTATTACACAAAGGCCAAAATGACAAATTCTTTTCTGAGAGTCAGCTTGGGAAAGGTCACCTAAATGTTGGGTAGCATTTACTGCTGAGTGACCCTTACCAGGAAGATCCCAACAAAGAGCTCAGAGTCAGAAACTTAACCAGGTTTTGCACCAGGTTCTCCCAAGGTCACACGTGAAATATGTACTGTCAATAGGAGCTGTGAACACCAGTCTATGGGAGCTGATGATATCCATCCCAGAGTCCTGAGGGAGTTGGCTGATAGAGTTGCCAGGCCACTCTCCATGATATTTGAAAAGTCATGGAAGTCAAGTGAAGTCCCTGGTGACTGGAAAAAGGGAAATATCACTCCTATTTTTAAAAAGGCTAGAAATGAGGAGCCTGGGAACCACTGAGCCATCAGCCTCACCTCTGCGCCTGGGAGCAGATCCTCCTAGCAGCTCTGCTAAGGCACAGGGAGAACAGGGAGTTGCTTTCAGAAAGACAACACGGCTCCCCCAAGGGGAGGTCCTGCCTGACCAACATAGTGACCTTCTATGATGGAGCACCTGCATAAGTGGCTGCCTTCAGGAGATACAGAGACAATCCCACAAACTGCCTTTGTTGCTAATTATACACTTTTCAGAGCTGCATCAAGTAAGGGCATTACCTCACTGTATGCCCTGCTTTACCCTTTACCCTAAAGAATGTGCTGTGGCCACACTGAATTAAATTATGCAGCTGGAATTGGTTAAATGTGTGTTTTTCCATAGAGTAACTTTTATATCATGTAAAACATGGCAGGCATTTCCTTGGTGAAAGTTCACTTTAGCAAAGATGTTTATGAACAACATAGCAAGAACAGCAAATAATATTCTGAATAAGTTAGAGTCAAAATCTCTCAGCACTGCTATACGCAGTGAAAGTTTGGTGAATCAGAAGGGAAAATACACCTGTGGTTGCAATTACAATGAGCCAAATTCTAAGAAATGCATACATTACATTCTGCTGTGAACAGAATCCCAGGCTTGTGTGGGGTAGGAAGTCTGGGGCCAAAAAAAAATTAATTATCTAAACCATCACGAAAGTAGCTCAGTGTGTAATTTGATGTCTGATCATAAGATACTTAGGTTTCTCCCTGTACTCCTGGAATTCACACATCGCTGTCTTAATTTCTCACATGCTGTTTTCTTTATACGTATTTTCTATCCTGAGCTCTGTATTGCAGGGCCCTCTGGCTGAGAAGTATAGAATTGGACAGGCTTCCCTTCAGAGCATATCAACATCATTCCTTAATTAGCTGGTAGATGCAATTTGATTTGTGAGCACAAAGTACTGGCTCTTTTTCAGGAACTGAATGCCTTGTTCCTTGTCATACTAAGTCAAGATATCAGCCCCTGGTACCTGACCTGGCACTGATCAGTTTTACAGCCAAGGCAAATGCCTGCATGTAGACACACCCTCTTAGACAAAATCTCCTGGAAATTGCGATGGCTGCTTCACAAGGACTCAGGATACACTTGGAAAAGAACATGGGCCAACCAGCCAAAAGCACAGTCTTAGAGTCATGGCAACAATAAATACAAATCTTGAAAGATTCCTGCAAATATTCGGAAAAAAAGAAAACTACTTTTCCTGTTAGTCTTTCCCAATATGTTCATGTACACACGTTCTGGGTATTTTCTTTCTCTTGCCTATTGACATATACAAATAAATCTATCTGTTATACATGTAATGTATTTAAAGCTCAGATCTAGATGAGTTTGCTCATGCAATATTTTTCTCTCACTATGTTTAAAAAAAAAAAAAACAAACCAGAAGGTTTAATTCAGTCACGCTTTTTTTTTTTAGTTCACTTTTGAATCCGTTTGAGCTCAAAGATGATGCCAACTCTCCACAACACTCAGTTGTTTATTCCACAGCAAGTCACACCGATAGAGATGCCAGCAGATGACTGAATTCCCAAGTTAAGCATATCACTGGAGTAAAACATGGGGTCGGGCTGCCCTCTGCGGGCTGGGATCTGGATCTGGGACAGACTGTTTTGCAATACCTCACAGAAACTGATTAATGTGAGTACAGGATTTCTACATCTGAACACAGAATTTTGATTTGTGATGTACATGAAATGCCAATACAGCAATTGGCTCTCTGCTGCCTGGTTTCTCCTGCTGCACAGGAAAAAGAAAATGCAGACTGCAGGTGTCTGATGCAGCAATCAAGCACTCCAGGTACAATAACAGCTCAATATGCACAACCTGGGAATTCCTGGGAGACCCAGAGGATAACAGCTTCTGAACATCAAACCAGAGAAACTAAATGCCTGGAAATACTTCACTTGGCACATGAGCTGCCAGGCAGGAATCAAGTACAGTGTATTACAACACCACTCTAAGATCTAATCAGGAACAGGTTCCTTTATATTAGATATATTACAGACACAGGTCTGCTTACTTCAGCATTTCACAACATCAGGCCTGAATGTCAAACTAGTCCAAAGCAGCCTGAGGCAAGAAAATAGGGATGAGCAACAGAAATATTCCTACACGATGCTGGGTCTACTACAAACCTCATTTTCTTTGCTCATTGTCAGTAGTGCCTCCAGCTCAGTTCCTTAAAGGCTTCATCCAAGTACAGACGCTCGTTCCTACAGGGCTGATGACTCAGAAAGAAATTACAAAGGATTGAGCTGTACAGACTTTTTCTGGAAATGGAGTTTGGCTCAGAGTACAGCTTTTGAACATGAAATTCTAACAGGAACTGTTCAGGTGCTCCCTCTACCCCCATGCACAGGTAAAAGAATGCAATGGTGATATCCACATCACTCCCTTCTGTGGGAACCACAGGAGAATTCAGCTAGTTGTCAAGAAGGGCCAGTCTTTAAATACAGGACCCTTCTTAAATTCATTGGGGTTTCGTTGTCATAAAGAAGACGCAAATATTACGTGGGATGTGAGAGCCACAGGGGTTAGTCAATGTCTTCTAAACTCAAACCAGTCCTGTAGCTTCAAATAACATCAGCTGAGAGCCAAGCAGAATAAGTGAACTGTTAAGATGATGGGCTGTCAGGTGTAGTAACCAAAGCTTTTACAAGCCAAGTAAAACGCAGCAGTTAAACCCAGAGACAACACTACTAGCTGGCAAACCAATTCCTTCTATACGGGATACACAGGGATATTTTTCCCCCCGCAAAAAATACTGTGAAGGATTCGCTCCGAATCCTTCAGTTGTCCTAGAGGTGAAGGCCGGTCAGCTGCGCTCTCTGCTGTCGAGAGCCGGAACAGGCGGGAGGCAGCGGCCTCTTCCCGGCGTGACACATTGGGAGCACCGCTGGAATTCTCTCATGAAACTCCATAGATAGTGAACGCTGGAGCGCGTTGTGGCACTAGAGTTTGGGCCTGCCTAGATAATTGTGCGATCAATAATTTAAAATTAATCACGAAGCCACTGCCGAGTGCCTTGCGTCATAAATATTTTAGACACTTGCTTCAAAATTAAGATGCTTTGCAGTGCCAAAATTTAATGTCAGGCTCCACGAGAGATTTCAATTAAACCTCGGGACAGTGATATGTGAATTTAAAGTCTAACAAAAACCTGCTTTTAATTGTGGACTAATGTGAAAGAGTGCTCTTCTGAAAGCTTCTATACTTGCATGGTAGTAATGTGCCTGAATTAATTTGCATAACTCATATGGACTATCAAGATCAGCTTTTGTTTATGATTAAACAGATTATCTGATGACATTTTAGGGATCAACAGATTATAGTCCCTAATCCAAAGATGTAAGTAACAATGAAATCTTATTATGCTTTAGAAAACAAACAATGCAGTCAGAGCTGAACTGAAAATGACTCAGAAATCTCTTGGTAGGGTCAAGGCTAAGCACCTAAATTATCCTCAGAAACACACACACACACACAGATTCTGGTTCCAGACTTCCCTCTCTGCAAGTACTCAGATGAAAGATTAAGGGAACCAATTTATATCAGGTAGACTCAAATTTTTTTGCCAGTATTTTCAGGCAAAATCCAGTTTTATGTTTCTTTATACCACATTCAGACCCTTGCATTCATTACAGTTGCAATACAGCATAAACTCAGTAGTTTATCTTTAATCTCCTTGCATCAGCTTCTACTACCACAAGAAAAAGTATTCTTGTGCTCCTGCCAGACTGCAGTGAAATTTGCTAAGCTCTAACTGATCACATCTGAGTGTATTTTATCTGCTTTCAATAATTTATGAAATGCTAGCACTTGCAGATACTGGCAGAACATCCATATATTTACTTATAGAGGAAAGCCTGGATTTTAATGCTTCCAGTGGAACAGAAATATTTGAGGAAAACATGATGTGATGGGAAAAGAAATGTCTCATCTCACTCACAACAAGCACTTCTGACCTCCTCGTGGTCTCCTTTATAAGCCTTTACATAAGGTAAAGCAGGAGAATACAGAGAGTGCAACAAGCACAAACGAGGAGCAGTTGCTGGGCAGGCAATATTTGCCCAGTGTTGTGTCTTCTACAGTGGCAATGACTGCTGGTGTCAGGAGACACTTGCAGATGTGACAGGTAGGCACTCAGACAATAAATGAATGACTGGGAAGTTTGTAACGCAGCAGAAGACAAATGAATGTCTCCACAGAAGGAGCAGATGTGCAGATGTGGCACAGAATGCACGGGCCAGGAAATGCCTGAAAATGGGATTTATGAAATAGTGCATGAGCTGATTACATGGAGCTGCTGGCAAATCAGCAAGGAGGGAGGTGATGTACGCAGCTGAGAGCACAGAACCAGAAAATTCATGACAGAAAATGACTTCAATTCCATTGCATGCTCTTCAGTATGCAATGCACAGCATGCTTGCTTTCTGTAATAAAGCCCAGCATCAGAAAGGGCTGAAGATGATGTTAAATATCTCCTTATCCCTGCTCAAAAGCAGAGATCATGCTGAGCCACTAAAATTTCATTCTTTATTTCATCCAAGTAGTCACTGAAAACATTGATGTCAATCTGATTATTACAAACACAATAATATCCTGCACAGAATATCAACAGATATTGGGCATAGCTGTAATAGGGAAAATTTCATCCTAGGGTAAAAAAATTCACCAAATTTTTAGGTTCTCTGAAGAAAAAGTCCAGACTGCAGGAACTTTGTCTGTAATACAGACAAATGCATCCATTAGACACTGGCCTGGTGCCATCAATCCAAATAGCAGAGAGATTTTCACATAGAAAGGCCAGCACATTATCTCCCTGTCACACACCATCTAAATTGATTTAATCTAGACAATTTCATTAATTTGTTAGAAAGAAGAAAGTTCCCAAAAGCTCTATCAATTAGAACAGTCTCACTTTCACAATTTCACTTCTCACATTCAAGCAAGACACTAACACACTGCACACTGCATGTACTTTTCCTAAAAAGAACTACCTTGCCAAAAAAACCCAAGCCTGCAGAACTGTGCTCTCAAGGGTACTAAAACAGGTAGTAATATTTGTGTTTATTTCAGTGGAAACAACAAAAAGCATGAGCAGATGAAGATGTTTTGTTGCACATGACATGACATTGGAAGCCCATCCATAACTGCATCATCTCCAATTGAATAATCCCTAGTGAGAACAAGGAGTATCCAAACAAAATGTAGCCTTAGCTGAGTTCTTCTGCATTGACACTGGTGGAATATTTTTTCCATTAGTTTCCAATGATTTGCATTACTCCTGCTTTGTCAGTATTTATCCAATATTTCCAGCAGAAATACATACATATGGTTGAGAAATTGGAGACTACTTTAAAAGATAATTAAAGGTAAGTATTTACAATTTGCAAGACATGTAAGCACCAAAGACTGGATTCTGCACTAGGGCTACAAATTCAAGCCCAATCTATTGGTTGGTAAACGCAATTGGTTATATGCTCACACTCAAATTGTTTAATAAGCTTAGGAAAAATCATTTACATGTAATATTTTCTTTTTTCCCCCCTTTACTGCAAGGCATTTCACATTGAGAAGTCCTAATAAGAAGTCACTTTTACAACCAAGATCTTAATTTCAACCACAATGAACTGTTCTGTTTAAATAATAATGCGTTTATATACATAAGTCACTCTTAGAATAATAAAAGGCCCTCAAGCATTACAAAAGCTTTACCTCACCATCTGTGATTCTGTGATTTATGATTTCATAAATTCTTAAGTACGATTAGGAATACTCTCACAGTTATAAAACTGTCTCCTTTTATATCTTCATGATATCTTACTGTTTCTTTATTCATTCTGCTACTCAGAGATGGGAAAGCCCAGGCACATTCAAAAGACATTTTTGCAGGAAAAAACAGATTGCAAGAGCATTTTAAATGACCAGGTTCTCTTAGACATAGATAGGCATGCACCTTCCAAATGCATCACCTGTCCAGTTAATAATCACCTAAACACAGAGATGTTTCATCATATGACTACCCACATAGAAAATTTACATTTCTTAGGAACATCTATAGAATATAACTTGACAAAACAAGAATAAGTAGATTTTAAGAAAACCCAACATAGTTACCTTTTAAATTGATATTGACATATCTGGACTTCTGGATTTTGAGAAAAGCCCTGCTCCTTAACAACAAAGGTGTCCCCATATATCTAGTATTTATTTCCATAGAGTACTTAAGCTCTAGGTCTCTGCATGCCTGCAAAGCAATCAGTACAGCAGAATCATTAGTGAGACTTCATCACAGCATCAAGTCTTAGACTTCCCAGATGACACAATTTAAAGAACAGCAGTTAAATAGTAGTTTTGTCCTGTCTTTTGATTCATCCCTCTCTGCTTGCTCCTAGCATATGCGGGAGCTGGTGTTTATTCACCTCCAAAAAATAATGTGGAAACTTTTCTTCATTTGGTCCTACAGGTTCTCCTCCCTTTCCCATACTGATCTATCACCTTCCCAACATTCCACTCTGCTACCCAGTGCCAAAGCAATCCTGTTCTCCTACTTCAATATGCCCAGCATCCAAACATTTTCCCAAAACATCATACTGCTTGCCAGCTACATCTATATCTTCTTCTGTTCACCCCACTTTACCTCTGCTTTTCCTGTGGCACTGCAAAATGGGAGGGATGATCTTTTTTCTGAAGTATTTTATTTGGAGGTGAAATAAAGCCCTCTTTGTCTCCTTCTCTCTGTGTGGAAAAAAATCCAACAAACAGTGAAATTCACAATGTGCACATTGCCACAAGCCCTCTCAGCTGTGGTGCCCTCTCGACTGTGATACCCTGCAAGGACCATGCCACCCAGAAGCAACAAGATAGGATCATTTAAGGCTGGAAAAGACCTCCAAGATTATCAAGTCCAAGCCTTGACCTAATACCACCACGCCCACTAAACCTTATCGCCACATCCACTCATTTTTTGAGTGATGATGATTCCACCACTTATCACTGACATTCTGAGCTCATCACTCTTACACTGCTTTGTGAAGAGTTATTTCCTAGAGGATCTCATTGTCCCTGTGGATGATGACAGACCCAAAATGTCCCAGCAGACAGCAAGTGGGACCTTTTGCCACACATGCCAGGGCTGCTCCATATCCATGCCATGCTGGCATGAGGGTGGAGGCAGCTGTCTCCCCATCCTCATGACTCTGAGGGACCCCAGAGACCTTTGTGGGAGCCTGATGGCAGCCTCTGGGCACAGGGACTGTGGGGGTAGGCACTCCTTCCCCTCACCTGAGATGGTGTGTGCCCGGGTGGGCAAGAAGGCCAATGGCATCCTGGCCTATCCCTGGAATAGTGTGGCCAGCAGGACCAGGGAACTGATTGTCCTTCTGCACTGAGTACTAGTGGACCACATCTTGAGTGCTGTGTCCAGTGATGGGCCCCTCAATTCAGGAAGGACATTGAGGTGCTGGAATTAGTCAAGGGAAGGGCAAAGAAATTGGGGAAGGGTCTGGAGCACATGCCCTGTGAGGAGTGGCAGAGGGCATGGGAGCTGTTTAGCCTGGAGAAAAGGAGGCTTATGGAGGATCTTATGATCCTCTGTAACTCCCTGGCAGAAGGCTGTACCTGGGTGGGGGTCAGGCTCTGTTCCCAAGCAACCAGCGACAGAAGAGGACATAGTTTTAAACTGTGCCAGTGGAGGTTTGGGTTAGCCATTAGGAAGAATTCCTTCACACAGAGGGTGATTAGACATTGGAATAGACTGCCCAGGGACGTGGTGGAGTCAGCATCCTTGGAGGTGTTTAAGGAAAAACTGGACATGGCACTCATTGCTACTGTCTGGTAGACGTGGTGGTGTTCGGTCGTAGGTTGGACTCGATAATCTCAGAGGTCTTTTCCAACCCATGTGATTCTGTGACTGTGATTCACTTCCCCGCCCGGGAGTTGCCCGCAGAGGCGGGGGGCTGGCCCGGGGCGAGCAGCGGCCCGCTCGCAGCCCGGCAGCGCCGCGCTCTGCCCGTATCCGCCCCGCCCGCCCCCGGGGCCGGCACCAGCGGCCCGGCCGGGCGGGAACGCGGCGCTCCGGGCTGGCAGCGCCGGGGCCGGGCGGAGCGGAGCGGGCGGGCAGAGCCGGGCCGAGCTGTGTACGGGGGTGGCGGCCCCTGCAGGACACCCGGAGCCTCGGCAGCCGCCGCCGCGCACCCGGCGGTGTCAGTGCCACGGTGTCCGCCGGGGAGCGAGAGGCAGCGCCGGCGCCCGCCCGCCCGATCCCTGCGGCCAGGCCCCCGCATGCAGCCCTCACCCTGGAGCGGCGGCGGCGGCGGATCGAGGAGCTCTCGAGGTCCTCCCGGCAGCGGCTGCTGCAGTCGCGGGACAGGATGTTCTCCAAGTTCACCTCCATCCTGCAGCACGCCGTGGAGGCGGTAAGGCCGCCGGCGGGCCCGGCCACGCCACGCCGGGGATGCGATCCGGGCCTAGCAGGGAGCGCGGGCCGGGGGCCGGCGCCCCTTCCCCGCTGCCCCCGGGGCTGCTGCCGGCGGGGCCCCGCAGGGCGCGCATCCGCTCCCGGCTCGGCCTTCCGCGGGCCGGGGAGGCGGAGGCCGGGCTGCCCGGGCGGGCCCCGGAGGGAGCACGGGAAGGGAACGAATCGCCTCTGCGGGGCCCTGGAGACCCGGAGGTGCCGGGGAAGGAGGGAGCGGCTGCAGCCCGGGCGGCCCCGGCACAGCCTCCGGCTGTCACCGCCGGGCACTGCCGGCCCCGGTGCCCCGCACCGGGCCTGAGGGCAGCCCTGGCCCGGCCCTCACCCCGCCGCTCCCCCGCTGTTTCAGCGACACAAACAATATAGGAGGAGAATCAGGAAACTCCCCAGGATTTCCATCTCGTCGTGACCAGCAGACAATAGTCGCCGTCTCCGGTGCTTCTGCAGGATGTTGTCAGTTTCAAAGCGACATTATCCATCGCTGGTTTATTTTGTGATTGTGCGGGGGGGTCAGGTTGGCCGGGGGACGCGGGCTGTGTGTGCAGCGAGGTTTCCTGCCGGAGACCCTCCCAGCTGTGCTGGGCAGAGCAAGCGGGGCCTGCTCGGAGCTGCCATTGCTGCAGGCCGCGTTCGGCACTGCCTGGCCACACCGTTTATTTTGTGCTTTTCGGTGAGGCGAGGTCCCGGCAGTAATTCCCTGCCTTCAGTGCCTCTCCCAGTAAAGCCAGCATGCCTAGGAGACTTGAATGTGAAGAGGTGATAAAATTTGGCAGTGAAATACTGAAGTGAAGGTAGAAAGTGTTGCAGAAAAATGGTTCTAATGGTTGAAAAAAGAGCTTGCAGGCCAAATCCGAGTGACTGAAATAAGAGCCTGCCTGCCAAATCCTGCCTCATCTGAGGAGCAGCCTTTGTGCATTAATGTATGCTTCGATGCTGCACTGGAGCATATGCCTGCCTTTATGTGAGCCTGTAGTTCTGCAGGAGTATTCAGGTTTAAAAGTTAAGCATGTATTCATTAACTGCAGGTTCCTGTTTTAGTGCAGTTTGCTCTTTTAGTGGTGTAGTGGCATTTGGAAAGAAGTGTTTTAAATAATGATGAAATGTTTCATTTGAAAACATTCTGACCACGTGGAATGCCTTCAATAGACAGTGCTTTCATAGGAGAGGAAACAGAAATTAGTGCCTGCCTGACTAAAGAAAGCTTGTTGTGGTGAGCTGTGCCACATTTTGAATAACAGGAATAAGAGTGGATGACTGAGAGATGCAGGTGTTGAGGAGATTCAGGCCTACCAATTCGAGAGATCTAATAGAAGTTACTATTGGAAGAGTGTTTACATTATTGATGTGTGCAAAAAAACAAACAAAAAGAACTGCATTCATTTGAGATCCAATAAAAAATTAGGAAAAACAAATGAGCTGAATGGAAAAGGAGAAAAGTAGAGATTGTAGACACTAGACACTCTTTTTTGATTAAAAAAAACCACAAACTAAAATACAGAAACATATTGATACCATCATTCTGCAAGTGAGTGCTATCAAACAACATGCTGTCTGTCCTTGCTCAACTCTAGTGTCTCCTTTTAGAGTTGCCTCATCCTGCTACCACCACTGTGGTGGATCTCCTGATAAACATTGCACTATTGCATTTACAGGGATGTGACAAATACCAAGCATCACACACTAGGAATGAAACATGGAATTGCAAAAGCAGGATGATACTAAGAATGTTTCTTACTTTGTAAGTTTGACCCACTAATACAAAGACAGAGCTGAGAAATACAAGATTTTTAACCAGTTTGGGGGCTGTATGTGGCTTTAAGTAGTTTCATCCTCCCTGTAGTAAAAAGATGTGGTCTGCTTTAGCTTTGCTATGGGGAAATGAAAACTGTTGTAAATACTAAATATTAGCTAAATGCACTTTGATGCTGCCTGCTGTTTTCAGACCCAAGAGAATTTGGAACATCCTTTTTGCTTGCTGTGTTTGCTGGGGAGCAAGTATCACGTGGGCAACCTCAATTGGATTCTTAACCCTGAATATCAGCAATAGAACTAGTAATTAAGATAGCAGTTCTCAAAGGTTTTGGGTGCCTACTCCAGAGTAGGTAGACTTGGCAGCTGTACAGTTTTCTACTGAGCTGGACACTTAAATACACTTGAAGAGCCCGGGTTTAGCTCTTATGGGTGGGACTTCTTTAAATCAGAATGGTTTGAGAAGCCCTTCTGCCCTGTCCTTTCTCCTGCACATCACTTATATAATGCTGCTGCCCTGCCTCAGGGCCCACAGGCCTGCAGACTTTAGAGAGATGCATTTAAACAGTAGGAGTTCCTATGCTATTAGATAATCATTGTTATCTTACCCTCAATATGCCATCCCTCTGAACTCTGACGAGGAGTTCCAAAGGTTGACAGTCTGATAGACATGGCAGTATTTGCCTTTTATTTGTTGTGAGTGTATCACTCTTAAACTGACTGCCCTTGTGACAGGACTGTGCTGAGGCAAACATAAGGGATCAGTTGCTTTTTACTAAGGTTTTTTCCTATCAAGGTTTTTTCGCAGAGAGGTTCAAGACTAGCCTGGATGGGGCTTAAAACAACATGGCCTAGTAGAAAATTTCCTGCCCATGATGATGGGGTTAGAACTAGGTGGTCTTTTAAGGTCCCTTCCAACCCAAACCTGTCTGTGGTCCTGTGATTCTGCTTGAATAACTCAAAACTTTCAGTCTTTTCTGACTAAATTGCCCAAGTGTTTGAAACCATATTCCTGATTTTCATTACCACTGAATTTTAGGTTTTTTGCCATCTCTTATCTTGTGTCCATCTTGCCAGTGTTTTAGATATTTTTTCCCTTTCTGGATTTCTCTGTGGCATCCAGATGAGCAAGCCCCACTGTGTTACCCTGCCAACTGAGCATCCTTAAATTGAGTTGGATGTGTTGGTGAGAATGGTGGATAGGACTGCAGTCTTTGTTACTTCAGGGAAGAATAGAAATGCTGTTGCTTCATGGGGTTCATATTATTAAATCTGTGACAGTTTATATATGGCTTGTCCTCAAGATGTTTTCTCTTGGCTATGCATTTCTGATACACTTTCGTCCCAAAGGGCTATCCATGAGCTCTACATTGTCAGCAACAACAAAATGTAGTGTATAATAACAAAGCAGCAAGTTAGACTTACTTTTCTCTTATCTTGTGCTTTTCACTCATTTTTTCCTAGACAAAATAGCTTGTCTGTGAGGTGGCCACTCAGTGTTCAAAGGACTTTTGTTTTTGTTTGATTCGGGCTTTTGGACGTTTCACCTTAATAGTCAGTTCGAAGGGATGTTTTTGAGCTGTGTACCTTGCAGGAAAAGTATAATTTTGGTTGGCTTGAATTTTGCAATTTGCTGTCAATATTTGTACCACTCAATTGAATGAATGAAGATTTTGGTGTGTGCTGCACAATTCGTGAAATCCCCTCTCTACCAGCCTGTTACTCCACTGTATCTCTTACACTGCTACATTTCCCAACTTTCAAGTAGCTTCTGTTCATATTTTAAAGCAAAACTCAGCTTTGAAAGAGACCAAGTCACTTGGTACAGGCAGCGCTCCAAAATCATGAACTGCATAACTGACCAGAACAGAATTTATTCCTCTTGAACCCACTTTTTTTGATGTAGTGACCTTACATTACTTGTGCTTTTAATGTTGTGCTGTTATTAACAAATTAGATGACAAAATTTAATGCATGGCTTGCAAGCATGTGCAGTCTTAAT
This sequence comes from Eopsaltria australis, assembly GCA_034509425.1. NCBI lineage: Eukaryota > Metazoa > Chordata > Aves > Passeriformes > Petroicidae > Eopsaltria > Eopsaltria australis. Next base: position 2,321,717 of record JAVTVJ010011652.1, on the reverse strand, counting down.
TTTATATATGTGAGCAGTGGCCATTATAAACTGTGCATTCATCAACTGCAGATCAAGTAAACCTTCAAGCATTAATTCTTTTTCACATTTTCTCTCAGACCATTCACACTGGTACAGTAGTAAGAGTGAAGAAAGACATCAAGTGACTGTTTCAGTCAGGGCAGTGTGCAAGCGCTTCCCCTTCCTTTCACTTTGACCCAGTTTCTGCTTTCTTTTTTTACTCTGGCATCTGACCAGACAGTACCTGTTATTTTTTTATATGGTGTTCTCTTTCCTTTGTGAACTTGTCCAAAAGATATTGAGCTTTATCACCAGCTTCTGATGTTTCCATCCTTTCCAGTATTGAATTGCACTTCTGAAAAACATACATGAAAAATATGACAATTTCTACGTGCACACAAGAATTGCTGTAAAATACTGCATATATATGTTTCTTTGCTCTTTATGTTATTTCTTTTCCTGCCTGAACATGAATTCTATATGCTTTGGAAAATGATGTGGAATTGTATTTTGGACAGGTTTTGTCGTGAGCAGACTGTAATTCTGGTCAGAGATCTGTCTTTTTCTGAAAGGAGTGGGCTTGATCATTCACTACATATTGTCACCAGAATGATAAGGCAGCATAAGTTCAGCTCACTCCCAGGAAGCCCAGCTGCTGGAGCTGGGCACCAGATGGAAGATCTTGCTAATCAATGGCTGCTCCAATGGGCTGCAGTTCAGTGGTGTTCAGAGAATTTTAGCTGTTTCAAATACCAACACCTACACTGCAGGCTTGAAGATCATGGGGGTTTTTTCCCCAGAGGAGGAGAACTTCACTTTGAGATTAGGAATCACTAAGAACATATTTAATTACATCAGGATTAATTACAGAGTCACAGAATATTCTTTGTTGGAAGGGACCCACAGGGACCATGAAGTCCAGCTCTTAAATGAATGGCCCACAACCTTGGTGTTATAAGCACCATGCTCCAACCAGCTGATTGTAATGGTGAGGGATAACTGCATTTTTAATCTAACTCCTTCAAATCAGACAAGTAGCAGGAATTAATGGCCTTCACAAGGAATTCTGGTTTGCTTCAGAGTCTCCATACGAGTACTTACACAATAGAGGGGTTATTCAGGCTGGCAACTGTAATGTATTCCATCTCAGCTGATAGCTAATAATTCATCCTAAAATAGAAACTACAACCTCATACTTGTACTACCTGTCCTAGTAGAGTTGAAGTGTGTCAGCTAAGTGTTGTGGTTTCCTAATGCTCTTCAGTGCTTGGCTTCGTTTACATATAAGCTGGTATCTTGGTCGTGTCTTTACCTTGGCTTTGTGTCTGAATAACTAAGTTAAGAGGATTGCTTGGGGTTTCTTTTTGCTTAATTTTTGTTTGCGTGTTTGCTTGTTTTCTTGTGGGTTTTTGTTGTGTTTTTTGATCAGTAGACACTTATCCCAGAATAATGTTGCTGGGGTTACATCTCCAGTTTGGCAATGCTGATACGTGTTCCCAATAGGCTGCACTGCCTAGGTACACACACATGCCAGTGGTATGTCTGTTTGCCATGTCTGGCTTGCAGTCCTGGTCAGAGAAGACTCTGAAATCACTGGGTATTTTAATTTGAAAGGGCAGGACCTGTCCCTGAATTATTTTTTCACCTCTGAGAAGAGTCCCTAGAGGTGTTTGTTGGGAGGGAGAATGTCTATATCCACAGTTCTCTCCCGTGGTGGATAAATTATTGACAGTGCTGAGAAGTGAAATCCTTTTCCTGGCACTGCTCAGAGGCACTAAATTCATCTTGAGGCAGATGAGACGAGAAGAAGTGGAGAGGAAAATCACATCAGCCAAGGATAAATCTTTAATGTTATCTATCATGTGTTACTTTAGAAATAGAGTGGTCTGAGAGGCCTGTATTCCTCAAAAGTTGTCTCTGAGTTATTCATCAGCTGGTGTTAAGGTTTTGATGCAGCTTTTTTTTACAGAAATGATCATTACACTACTTGAAATACACATCTAGAGCAGCTAGCGTGACATACAGAGCATGATACACAATATCATATGCTCAATCTTCAGCTTGTTTGGTTATTCTTCTGAATTGCAATAACCTAGTAAATGTCACAGTAAAATAAACCAGTTCTGTGCATTGTGGGGTGTTCAGACACTTACTCTGTGGTAGCTGCTGTGCTAATGTGCTGCTCTGAGTGGCCAGCCGTGGAGGACTCAGTGAGTGCACAGCCTGTCAGGGAGAGGATAAGCACTGTCAGTTTGATTTCCTAGTTGCCATTTCCAAGGGCACATTTCCACCCAGAATGCAGACTGAGATAGTTGCCAAGCACCACTACTTTTCCAGAGTCTTGCATTTCAAAGTCCTGTGTGCAAAAGGCCATTAATTAGCATTGCACTTATCTTGGCAAGGCATACTCGGCATATACTGGGCTTTACAAATTTACCAAAATAAATTTAAGTGTCATTAAATTCAAGGCAAAGAAAAGACTGATGTGGAAAACATCCAGGGCTTTTTCAAAGAAACTAACACCACTCAGTAAAGACTATATGAGCCTATACTGCACTAGACCATATATGAGTTCTTGTTTGCCCAAGACCTGAGGCAACTCACATTTTAGACCCTGTGGGGAGACACTAGAGGAGTTCAGAGTTTTTAGTCTCAAATGTGGTATTTGTAGCTCTTGGGGAGAAAACTTCCTTCAGTTAACCTTTCTCTGTGAGATTAACTGAACCCTGGCACAAGTTCTTGGAGAGGTTGTGAAGTCTCCATCCTTGGATATTCAAAAGCCATCTGGACATGCTCCTGAGCAGCCAGCTCTAGGTGACCCTGCTGTAGCAGGAGGGCTAAACTGGATGATGTCCAGAGGCCCCTTCCAACTTCTTCCTCTCTGAGATTCTGTAAAGGACTGGACTCCATATCCGGTCAGGATGGTTCAACTCCTCACCTTCCGAAACAGACACACCAGTTTATACTTGGAATTCTTTTTGTTTGCCCACAGGGCTCACTACTGCCATCCTGTCAAGTGATAATCCCCTATTTCAGGATGGCCTGTGAAATAATGACTTGAGGACTTGATAGTCCAAAAAAAAAAAGCCTCGAGCAAGTAGGATTTGGCCTCAACAACGACAGATCCTCATGTGACCTATGGAACGTTTGGATTTTTCCCTATAGGATTCCTGATTTTACCAGCTCAAAACGTTTGTGGGCACAAATTCAGTGCTGTCTCAGCTCTCACTTTGGAGAGCAGAGTGGTAAAATTATTGTGGTCATTTTTTCACAGGCTGCCTGTGGTGTAATGGGCCACAGGTCACCTGTGTCTCAGTGCTGACAGTGACTGCATGGGGGGCTGCATTTCCTTCTTGCATTATGTTATTCCTGGATGCTGTTCACGCCTAGCCAGCCATCCCAAACTCCTCCAAGAAAGAAGAAACTTCTTTTTCTTGCAGAAATGAAATAAGAAACATACTTGTTTTTAAAAAAAGAACAACCCACCAAGCTCTGGGTATGGGCCTAAAAAAAACAAACTAAAAATGTGCAAGAAAAACCCAAACAAACCCAACCTAAAAACTGAACAAAGATCTTTTAAAAGAAGTTGTAGGTAACAGGAAAAAGGCATGGCAAAAACTGGATGAAGCGACTAATTGGTATTTTTAAGGGAGCAGACAGAGAGAAGAGAACAGAAAACAAAGAAGGCATCAAGAGCAGATGTAAAAGAACATGATTTTTCCCTGCAGGACAAAACTGTGGTCTAAACAATACAAACATACATTTCTGGTGTTGCTTTGCTGTAGGAGCAATTGCTTTTGTTGCTTCAAATAGATTGTCTGGTGATAGAGACATCACAGAGATTATTACTGATGTTTACAAGGCAGGCAGTGTGGCATGGGGCTCAGCCATGAATAATGAATGTAGTCTCCTTGTTAAAGAGCAGAGAGTAACAATTGTAGCACTTTACTTCCAGGTATAAGATACAATTGAATTTAATCTCTAAGCAAGTATGTTCATTCCATTTCTAACTGGTTTTTGTTTGTTGTGTTTTTTTCCCCACAGCTCGCACCTTCCCTTCCATTACAAGAAGATTTTGTTTACCACTGGAAAGCAATCACCCATTACTACATAGAGACCTCAGGTAAAAGAAGAAAGCACCCTGGTCTTGTTTTTTTATTGTAAACTAGAATTCACAATTTCAGTGTTTTTAAAGAGTAAGGATTAGGAAACACTGAAATAAATCATGTCTTTAATCAAAATACCAACAATAATAACTAGTAATTAAAAATATTATGTACTTCCACCCCTTACAAGTAGGCATGAAAAATGAGGTCTTGTTTCCTGAGTACCATGTAAAGAACGGCACCTTTTTACATCTGACCCAGTTTCTGCCTTCACATACTCTGTTTAATCTAAACAGACAGCTGCAGAAATTCAACCCCTGCCGTTAACATTTTTAGTACTTTGCATCATGGATTTTTTTTCTTTGCAAGATTTTTACGAAAGTAATTTTGTGGGCATAGATTTTACCAGACACAGATGGATTTCATGTGCCCAGTATTAGTTATTTTTGCTTTAGTGTCTTGTCTCAGAGTAAAGTATTTTGACAGCATAGACAACAAGTTTTGTTAAACCTTACTCAGATGTTACTCTGCTCTTCTAAAAACAGTTATTATGATGAAATATGGCTGTAGTTGCTTTTTCTTAAACTCTTCCCTAGTTTGTTTTTTTTTCAGTAATTATGCAGCATGTAAATTTTTAATTTTGGACCTAGTTATGAAACATTTATGTTTTAAAAGTGAGTGTTGCCATTCTTTCCTCAAGCATATTAGTTCTGCACTTCTGCAGGATGAGCTGTTGAATCTATATTTGTGTTTGATGATCTTGTTTATATCAATATTTACTCGTACAAACTGCAACGTGACCCTTGGTTCTAAATACCCACCTTTTGGAACACTATGTGATGTTTCCAAAGGTGGAAATGACAGGGTGGCAGGGAAAACTGACACCTGCAGTGACGTGGTGAAGAATAAAAGCTGACCTCTCTCTCAGAGTTTCAGAAGTCTTTTGAAAAACAAGTTTCCACTCGGTGGATATATTTCTGTCCTCTGCAGTAGGAGCAGAATTATGTGTGGGAGGTTGAAGCAAAACACTCCAGGCTAACTGGAGGTTGTGGCAGAGACCAAAATCACTCTGACATGGCAGTTTCCTTGCGTGATCTTGTTGCCATTTGCATGCAAGTGACAAGTTATTTTTAGATTATTGCGTAAACAGTAGTAACCATTTCCCTAGGATAGTTGTTCAAGTAGAATTCAGCTGAAAAGAAACAAAAGAGGAAAATCTTCATATGTGGATATGTTCTACAACATGTGAACGCCAGTCCCACTGCCAGGGGCATAAATCCACTTCAGTCTCATGACTTTAATGTAATAAAATCAATGTCTTACACTTTCCTTAATAAAGTTTGACAGAATTCTATTTCAATGCAGAAAGTACAAAAAAGGTATTTAAAAGCTTGTGGAGGATAAACAGCATACACTTTGAATTTTCTTCATGGTTATCATCAGAAAAGCCATTAATTTAGTTGTCTAGTTTATAAAGGAACTGATCAGCTGCAAATTAAGCTGATGTTAGAGACCATTCGTAGATTCAAGAATATTGTATGAAGGGTCAAAGAGGAAGCTATCTGGACCTAATGGATACTAATCAGAAGATTGAGAGTTGTACCTTTCTCTTTCTCTCCCTTAGCTTGCTCTCTGGCAGTAGAAATTTTCCTTTTTTGATCATGTAATTAATGCATGTTTTGAATTTTGGCACGTCACCTTTTCCCTGTTGCAAGGTCAGATATCTGCTCAATGCATATTCCAGTGTACATGTTCAGATACTGTTCTGAAAGTTTTCTTTAAGACATGTTAAAAGCTTGCACTATATATAAGGTTCTTTAAGTGGGTGTCATGTTTATAAGTCTTTAATTTGGAACTGAACTTAAAAATGAGGACAATTTTTAAATCATTCTTAATTGCCTTTTATTTAGATGACAAAGCTCCTGTGACTGATACCAACATTCCTTCTCACCTGGAACAGATGTTGGATATTCTAGTTCAAGAAGAAAATGAGAGGGAATCAGGTGAAACAGGACCATGTATGGAATATTTGCTACATCACAAGATTTTGGAGACGCTCTACACACTAGGAAAAGCTGATGTATGTATTTCTCAGCAGAACAGATTATCTCTTGTGTGAGCTCCTAGTTGTGATAGAGACTGAAGTTCTACAGTAGGTGGTAGTGTGGGACACTGAACTGTAGCAGAGAGCTGCTTGCTTCTGTTACCAGCATACTACAGATAACAGCCTTTTGCAGGTGTGATCAGGGTGAGACAACCCCTGAGATGGTGGCTGAGACAGAACTTTGAGATTTGCTACTCACCACTCTGATAATGCTGACAGTGAAACTAGAAGTAGGAGAAACATTTTTCTTCAATCTAGAGTTTTTCTGGCACCTAAAGACAATATTATCCTTCTCTCTCCTTGGTTAAATGTTGGGGGATTCTTGGGTGAAAAGTGCTGTGTTAAATACAAATCTTTGATTCCTGTTTCTGAGTGTGATTGAGCTATTGCTCAGAAAGACTTTGATATCAGAAAACATTCGTTTAAGTTGATCCCCAGACAGCTTTCATACCTTGGCAGTGTTGTCTGGTTCTTCATGTCTGCTTTGTGGCACACACAAAGTTACCTTCATGGTCTTGGTCCATGCTTTTTGCTGTCTTTTTTGGCAGACTTCTGAGCTCAAATGCATGGGGTTGGGTGGATCATGAGATGAATTAGCTTGACAGCCCATGTCCTATAATGTTGTGTATCACAGTGCAGATGCAGTTAGGGAGGCGTGATGTATCCTTTTCCAAGGATAAATGGAGCTGTTCAGGGTTTTCTTCTCAGTCAGTCTTTTACACATTGTCGAGTTTTTAATCGATTTTACATAAATAGGCAGCTCAGGACAGTGGCTATCTGAGCCTGAGACGTTCCTTGCTCTGGAAGAACCAGAGATCTGCAATACCTGTTACTGTACCAGCTGTCCTACAATCAGGCTAAAAAACCTACTCCTGCTGGGCTTAAAACCACAGCACTGCTGTATTAAGGAAACTTGCTCAGAAATACAGCTTGTTCAGAAATCTCTAAATGTTGTCAAGAAACCAAGATGAAGTGGTGACATATGTGACGCGGGTAATTAGTAGTGTGTTTCTAAGAGTTGAGAGAAGTCATTCTGTACTCATACAAATATGTCTGTACACGCAATTCTTGTACAGCCTGTCTTTACACTTTGCCACTTGTGAGTTGATATATCTGAAGAAAACACACAGTTCAGTGCTTGCAAGATGTTGCAAAGATCTGGTGCAAGATGAATAGTTCCCTTTCACAGCAGTGAGACTTACTACATCACTGTGGATGGGCCCTGATGGTACATATTCTGCCATTCTGTTCAAAGGATTGCTTGACAACTCAGCAATGATTAGGGATTAAAAATCTAGAGATAATTAGAGAGCCAGGTTAGGCTGTTGCCACCTCAGCTCCATTCAGCTGTGTAGTGAACCAGATGAGGGAAATTATGTGGGTTAAAATTAACAGCATTAATTAACGTGGTAGAACACACTAGTTTGGGGGAATTTAGCTGGAAAAAAATGGTGCATAAAGGCCCACAAGCCATCAGATCTCCTGGAGACAGGAACATCCTTGCATATGATGTGGTGCATGAGGGATGGTAGAACAAGGGTCTGCATGTTCCACAGATACTTGTGATTTATATTCTGCTCAGGGAAAGCAACAGCTTTCTCTTGTCCTGGACCATCTGTGCATTTATAAACACTTTAGCTGGCTAAGGTTAATTGCTCATGACTTTAGGAAACCTTCTGTAGGTATTAAGACTTTTATAGTTTATCATTCTGTATTTGTGTGTACTGACTCACTGAGTTTCTGGATTTTGTGGCACGGTACCTTAAAAGACATCTGACCTGTAGCAAATTAATTCCCAGTTAATTCCCCCTTATCACTGTAATGATACGGAATATTTTCTGGAAAGATTGGTAGAAGTTTGCCCTAGAGCAATTAACTGAAAGTATGAATAATTTGAAAGAGAAAACAGTAATGAGTTGCAACATTTTTATTGATCTCTGTTCATACTGATAAAAGTAAAATGTTAACAGATGATGACTTTTTAAAAAATACTTTTGGTAAATTATTGCCGTTTAATTAGCCATTCTGAGTGAAAAATTCACATCTGTGTTTTTCTCCACATTTATTGTATTTTTGTTATTGTTCATCTGTTTCAGTGTCCTCCAGGAATGAAACAGCAAGTTCTGGCTTTTTATACAAAACTCCTTGGAAGAATACGGCAACCTCTTCTTCCCCACATAAATGTGCATAGGCCAGTGCAGGTACTGTTCAGATTTTAAGAAAACTATATTTCTGCATTACAAGTTCTTTTTGTTCTGCTGTAGTTAATGTTATCTTTAATTCTTCCATTGTCGAGTGAATTAAGGACATTGCTTGGGTGCCATATCAGTTTTAATGTGCTGATGATTAGAGCCTTGAACTGCCACTGCTGTGCGAGTCATAAATAATGAAGAAAACTCGTTCATAGCAGTCTAAATCCAGAGCAAATGTTCCAGTCAATACTAACATATAATTGTGGTGTGTATACAGAAAAATAATTCAGTCTGTTATTCCTATAAAAAGCAATAATTTTCTGTCTTGATTGTTCACTTTATGTGACAGAAATTAATCAGGCTGTGTGGTGAAGTTCTGGCAACACCAACAGAAAATGAAGAAATTCAGTTTCTCTGTATAGTATGTGCAAAGCTGAAACAGGATCCATACCTGGTCAACTTCTTCCTTGAGGTGAGTAAATCAGTTCAGAACTTTACAGGTGTATTTACTGTGTCACATACAAAGTCTAGTGGAGAATTGGAAGTGTCACATTGTGCTTCATATCTTAGTTTTCATTCCATCTGTGATTTTCTATCCTGTGACATTAGAAGTCTTGGTGTTTGGAATTTTTTTTTCTTCCAGAGGCTTTATACGTCTGATTTTTGCTAGAATTTCATTCAAGGATCACAAATACACCTGCTCAAGGTCGTTTTCCTTTGCAGTGGAAGTGCCTGCAGAGTAGGGATGTGAATTGCAGTGTAGAACACTGTGTGAGGGAGACCTTAGCATTCTTGTGTTGTTTTTGTCATGAAGGGGACACCAAGGGACAGATTGCAGGGGGCACTGAAACCTTGCAAGTTGCTGAGTGTTCTGCAGGATTGAGCCCTTATTTGGTAGTGGCACATATGTTGGAGCTGCAGTGCCAGCTCACAATCTACAGTACAGCACCATTTCTACCTGTAAGACAGCCAAGTGTCTTTACTGCCTCCTTTAACATGTGGCATTATGAAATCAGAGTGGGAGGATAAACAGTTTCTAGACTGACTTTCAGTTCCTATTAAGAAGGAGCATTAAAAAATCAGCTTATAAAAGTCCATTTCGAAATGCCTTTGCTCCCACTTTGCTGTTTCCTATGGTGACACAGTCTCTATTAAGTACGTGATACTTTGCTGAAAAATATTCCTTCAGGAATGTTTTACAAGCTTTCCACAAACATTATCTGTAACAGCAGAGGCTGCTCAACTGCAAAAAGATGTTACTTTCCATTAGGTAGGTGGTTATCATTTGCATGTCAGTTGTAAAGAGTCCATCTTGAGTTTATTTTTACCTTAATTAAATATTGTCCTGATTGCCATTGTATCCCCTGTAGTTGCACAAGCAGCAGAAATGGTGTAAGGATTGAAGTTAATGTTTAAACATTAGAAGCACTTAGAAGCAAACTACTGCATGTACTACATGCAAAATGTGGTAGAATTCTAAACCAGGGTTACTTTTAATGTGATTTGTGTAAGTTGTATGTCTTAAATAGTGCCCTTGCAATCAAACCTGAGAACTCCAGTCATAAGGACCACAAGTGTTTTGTCCCACATTATTAGTGTTCTTTCCCAAAAGAGCAAGATTCCAATATTAGAAAACAGACATGGAGAAACAGATGATTCCAAGTTTCAAAGGGGTCTCTAGTTTCATAAAATGTGAAGTTCAGTCTGTGGAGTTCAGGAAAGCTGGCAAACGTTTGTTGTAGCTCCTGTTTCCTTCACAGCGTTATTTTAGGTGTTGTAGCCTAAAGCATTTGTCTTCACAACTTACGATGGTTGTTTCCAGATGGGGTGTGTGGTGTGCAGATTTGTGCTTTATTAGAATAGGATATTCTGGTTCACATTTGGCCTCTTAGAGGTGCTGTTGTTGTGACTCGATCAGTGTTTCAAATGCATGAGAGTGTAAAATTACAGAATTCTGTGTGGCATTTCTCTCTCACATCTCTAATACTTATAAGACGAAATGCAGGTGGATCTCTCCAAAGAGTATTTGTTAATTTTGCTTCCTTCTTTGTCTGTTTCCAATCAGTTTATATAAGATTTTATGAACATAAAAAACTGAGTATGTACAAACCCAGGATTTCCTTTGTATGATTTCATACCAAATAGTTGGTTGATAGAATACTGGTTTACATTTTAAATTATATATATATATATATATATATATATATATATATATATATATGTATGTTTTTATTTTAGTAAAATCTTTCACCTGTATTGATTAATCAATAAGGCTGTGTGGCATAACTGTATCGCTTAGGCAAGTTATGTCTGTTGTGGAAATAAGAACTTGAAGAACTTCATTCTACTTTTTTAAATCTTTAAAATTCTTACACTGATTTTTTTTGGTATTAATGTACTCCCTTTTTTAAACTGAGTTTTCCTAGTTCTTGTGCAGAGAGGAAGAATATACATTGTTATGCTTGATTTATCACCTCTACCTCAGTTATATTTTAGGGTAAACTTGACCCATCTTATCCCATCTTAGGTGAGATACTTCTTGCAACTGATTGTTTCTGGCAAAGGGACACTTAACTCTCTGTGCTTCAATTTCTGCTCTTGAGACCTTGAAAAAGTTCTAATATAGTAACTAAGTAGTTGTACCTTCATTCTGTAAAATGAACAGTAGTTTCACTATTCACTTCTACTTCTAGTACTACAAATTATCAACTTCATAGTTCTCACCACAAATGAAGTAGAGATTCTCATCGACTGTGATATCATTTGATTTTTTCATAGAACTCTTTTTAAATCTCTCAGAACTTAGACATGGCATCATCCACCACAGTTTTTAAAACTGATGTTTGCAAATCACAAAAGTAAAAAAGTGTGGTTTTATATTATCTGCTCTCTGTTAGTGCTGAATTCATGAGTACTTTGTTTAGAAAGCACTGAATATGTGTTTTATGTAACCTTTTCTATTAGGTCATTCAGGATCCTGTTTTGCACCTTTGCAGGAGGCAGGTGAGCAGCTGAGCTGCAGGATTGCATGATTAAACAATAGGAAGCTTAAATACACACAAAAATTCTGCCTGTGTGTTGTTCAAGGTACAAACTGCTTTGTGTCACCTGCCAATGTAAGAGTAATGAGCAATGGATACATTTCTAGGGGCATTCATACATTTATATATGTTAGTTCTGTCATCACTGCCTTTTCTAAATAAACAATGGCCTTTCAAATGGTAGAAGAATCCAGACATGAAGTAATAAGCCACTTATTTTATAAGATAAGTATTTTACAGAATACTGCCTTGGAAAAAAAGAACCTTTTCCCTTTAACAACCCTTCCTGCTGCTTGAGTGGTGCCAGCAACAGTGTAAAGTCCGGGATTGAAATGCTGTTCCAGCCTTTATGTGCAAGGGTCACTGTTGTGATTCAGATATTTCTGTGTAGTGATGAGGAAGATGGGACAATACTGAAGGACTGCAGAAGCTCTGGGGATAGACAAACCTGGTTCAGACAGACACCTTTGTGTTGCTTTGCCAGCCTTGAGCTTTTCACACTGTCAAAAAAAAAATAAACATATATTGAAGCAGTAATTTTTCTACTGCATTCAAAGATCCTTGTTTTATAGCATGCAGTGTGCTGCTTTTACCACTGGTTTGCTTCTCCAGGGAATTGGTTCTGAGAGTGCATCACAATGCCCAGTGCAAATTCCCTACAATGAATGCACAGCACTCGAGCAAGTGTTCACAGCAGCTCTCCAGTTTGCTGCCTGACTGTCGTGTACTCAGTCCCTGCTGGTTTGTCTGTACTAAAATCCATTAACCCCAAATGGTTAGTCTTTTAAATTATTAATGCTTGAGATATATTTGTAATAATTTTGGTGTTATCACAGAGAAGGGATAGGTTTAGATTTATAATCTCACTGCAGTTCTCACTTGCAAGAAATGTCTTGTGCTGCATTCTAATTTATGATTCCAATAAAGTATTCTTCACCTGCGCCTATGCCAGAACACTGAATTCTTGCCTTTCTGTGAGTTTCTTCGTGGTATCACAGAGCACAGATTTAAATGTCTTTTTATGTGCTGGAGGCAGATTTATGGGAAGACAGATGGGTTGCCTTTTTCAGGCAAAGCAGAGATGCTTTGGAGCTTCCAAGAAGGTTTTCTGTGACCTTTTAGAGTATCCTGTGCCCAATGCTAACTTCTAATATCTTATGTCCATTCAATCTACTCAATTTTTTTTTTCTTCTTGAGAAACTCAGTTTGAAAGTACTCTGCTGTCAGCAAAGGTGTTTCTTTGCCTTTCCTGTTGAAGGTAAAATCTCAAGAAATTTAGAATTATTTTACTTGTGTGATTCCAGCTGGAAATAGTATTTCAGACATTAGATGAATGTGAGGCCTTGACATAGAAAGGAATGTTTTACAATAAGTGCTATGTTCTAAAGGTGCACCCATAAGGTAGATTAAAAACCTCTATCAAATTGTGGGCAAATCAAGTGAATATGTGCCTTCGGTGGTGAAAGAAAAAGCTGCTATCCTTTTGTAAATGGCATATTCAGCCTTGAAGCAAAATGTATAGGGCTTAAGAAAAATTAAAGCAGATTTCAAAGTGTCCTGGGTTTATAAAACACCCACGCTCCCACAGCCCTTTACGTTTTACATGGTTACTGTATCCAGCCTTGACTACTTCAAATGTTGATGTTAAAAAAATGCTTTTAGTAAACTCCTGCTTCAGGATGAATGGTAATTTCAGCTGTGTAATTCCAAAAAATGCTTTTGCAGAGTAAGTTAAAAGCAATGGCTTTCCAAGGATCAGCAAGTGTGATCACAGAAGACATGATAAAAGAGCAAGAGTCCGTGACAACAGACACGGGGCAGCCTGAGGAACCGCCCGGTGCTGCTGGAGCCGAGCACATGGAGAAGGAGGATGAGCTCCCACAGCAGGGGGATGAGCTCTCTTTCAGTCTGGATGAGCTCAATGTCACATCATCACCTGAGTCCTCCACTGCTGGTCCAAATCAAGACTATAACTTAGTGAATTCTCTACTAAACCTCACTAAAAGTCCTGTGAGTTGTGTTTTGCTTTTGGGGTTTTTCCGCTTGATGTGATAAAATGAAATAGTTGGATGCTGTGTGAAGTGAACGGAAGGAGTGAATAAACACGCTGTATTTTAGCTATAAAAAGTGAAATGAGGGTTTTAACAGGCACCTTTTGTACATTGGCAATTTTATTTGCAAATTCAGATTAAAGTAAAAATGCTTTTTTAGAAAATTAATACTAAGTTTGTTGGTGGTAATATAAGTGGTTTTTTTAAGAAACTTGTATAGGGTGCTGTTTGTTTCACAGAAAAGCTACACAGGATAATCAGAATGTTAAATATATCATAAGAGAATATTTTTAAAACTACTTTCAATTGTTCTCACTTAACCAAACCCACTCTCTTTGTAATGGCACTGAGCTATCTCTAGGAGTGTGTTTTCTTTTAAAAAAGCCTGTTGTATGTTTTACCCAGCTCCATCTTCAAATTTAGACTTAGATTCTTTCAGAAAATTTAGAGGAGGTTTGGGTAAGCCTGTAATTGCTACAGCAGTGCTGAGAGCAGAAAACCAAGTCTACCACTGTTCCTCATTATTGTTACATGAGTAGTTTACAGGATTTAGTGTCTTGGTCTCAAGCTGACCTACAGCTCTGTTTCTGTCAGCTGAAAGGTTGCAGCTGACATTGTTAGTATTTGACACAAAATCAGGTGAAATTCTTTATCTTGTAGCATCCAAATTCACCAGAGTTAATGACTGAAAAGGCAACAAAAAAAATGCATTCAGTCACTGTGGGGGAATGGAGAGGTTTTACTTGGGAGGTGTTGGCTTCTTGATTTCCAGTGAGCTTCATTCACCCTCTGATTAATTCTTCCATGCCCTTCTGCCAGGATGGCCGGATAGCAGTGAAGGCCTGTGAAGGCCTCATGCTTTTGGTGAGTTTGCCAGAACCAGCAGCTGCCAAGTGCCTGACTCAAAGCACTTGTTTATGTGAATTGTTGACAGACAGGCTGGCCACCCTCTACAAAGCCTTGCCTCAGTCACTGGATCCCTTAGACATTGAAACAGTGGAGGCAATTAACTGGGGGTAAGAATTTTATTTTTGTGTTTAATACCCAAAGTGACTTTACACCCCTCCATGAAACTAATTTGATAGGTAGATAATGTGTATAAAATATTCCCCCCCACACATGCTGAAGCCTCAAGGGCAGAGCTGAGATACAGCTGGGTGTCCAGTGTACCTGTGACTTCTGACATGGGGCCAGGTCTGCCTGCCTGTCCCTGGCAGAGATTCCTCAGGGAGCAAGTTTTTCCACTGAATTACGTCAGCAGTTTGTAGTGGTGTCACTGTAGTGTCAGGTATGGATTATATTCTCATGCAAATGTCAAGGATTTAGGAAGCACAAACTTCTCACTGCACACAGTGGGCATTGTAAGCTGTTGTGGGGGGCAGGAAGGGTCCATTTGTTAATAGGCTGTTGTTGCAAAATTTTTGCAGCAAAAAAGAAGAAGGAAGGAGTTACTGCATAAGTCATCAGCGTGAAGCAAAAGATACATGCCTGTTACCCCAACTGCTTGCAATTTACATTATTAAAACATTTCTCTTCCCCACTCTGCCTTCATTTTTATGAATTGCTCCTGTTCTGTTAGTACTGAGACAAAAGTAGGTATTTGCAAAATGCCTACCAAAATTTCTGGTGCTGGAGTTTGAAATTATAAGGGGAAACCCCACAACTCTGAATTGTGGAATAAGTACATATTGGAGTTTTTTAGTAAAGGAAGTTGTGTATTTGTTATTCCTTAGAGCCCTTAAATTGAGATAGATGTTTCTTTCTGAAAGATACAGTGCAGTTCAGGTATACACTTTGTGGTTTTGGTTGACTTGCCTGAGGTTGCTTACAGAGTAGAGAACAATTGCTTTCATTTTATGGTTTTGTGACTACAGGAGTTACTGATTCAGTTTCTGTGCTCTGTGTTTCCTGGGAGAATAGACTTGGTGATCAGTTTTCCCTTCTGACTCCAGAAGCACTTAGCCAGAGTTCCTCTGCTGTACATTCTGTATATCCCTTAGCATGCACTGAATACCTGTGTAGTGATGGCACTGCCAGATCCATAGAGACCAGCAGAAAAGCTTTTTAATTGTTCCCTTCATTATAAGTAGGTCATTAATTATTCTGTTAGGTTCAATAAGAATGAAGTACAAGATTCTTCAGTTATTTGTGACTAAATAAATATTTTTTCTCTGTGTTCTCTAGTTTGGATTCCTATAGCCACAAAGAAGATGCATCTGCTTTTCCAGGGAAAAGAGCGTTGATTTCGTTTCTTTCTTGGTTTGACTACTGTGATCAACTCATCAAAGAAGCACAAAAGGTTTGAAATGTGTTCAGATGATACAAATATATTCAGCAAATAAGTAGTTCCAGTTGTTTCTTAGCTTCTGAGTTTGAGACACGCCATTTTGTACTTTTGTTTCAGACGACTGCTGTTGCTATGGCAAAAGCTGTGCGGGAACGATTCTTCATTGATGTTATGGAACCCCAGCTGATGCAAACGTGAGTAGCATCCTACAAGACACAGCAGAGCAGAATCTGAATCAAGCTAATTTTTGGGGGGCCGAAATCTGTTCCATATCTGATACGAGAATGTTTTGTTCAGTTCAGAGATCGGAATCCTCACATCAACTGCACTATTGCACCGCATTGTTCGTCAGGTGACCTCGGATGTCCTGCTGCAGGAGCTGGTGTATTTCATACTGGGAGAGCACAGGGAGCCAGAAACCCTGGCAGACATCAACAGGCATCCACTGCGACACAGGCTGATCGAGCACTGTGACCACATTTCTGATGAGGTGAGGGGTGATCTGGTACAGGAGTGTCTGCTGGCCACTTCTGGAGTGTGGAGTCTGTAAAGACACTGCTGTGAGGACTTTCTATATTTGTGTCAAGTAACTTTTTTTGCCAAGAAAGGGAATTCTGGCTCCCAGCCCTACGAATTCCCTTTAGAAAATGAAGTCAAGCTGTTTTCTCAACCTAGCATATTTCCTTTTTTTTTCTTTTTTTTCTAAAGATTTTTGGTGAATTTGCATGCCTGCTATGCGTATCCAGCTAGATTTGCTCGTCAGTAAGATAGAGTGAACTGAGTTTTTGTAATTGCATTTTAATTTGTTGCTGTTATTTTCCATGTTGTGTCAATTCTGTCCTATTATCATATAAGATACAGATAAAAACTTGGTGTGGTTGGAGAATATATGCAATGCCAATTAAAAGATGATGTGATAACTTTAAGCTCTTTATATACAGAAAGCATCATTAAAATAATTTACTTCCATAAAATCCCTCCTCAGAAGCTGCTTGTTTCACTTTTTCCATGGAACAACCTCAACCCTCTACTTTTTCAAATAAAAACCAAGCTTGCCTGAAATACAGGTCTGTGCTTTCTCATATCCATTTTTTCAGTATGCCTATCTGCTCACCCTGTCAGAATGAGTTATCTCTGTAAATTAGTTACCTTCGCAAAGCTAAGCACACTCTAGCAGTCTTGAAAAATTGTCTTTGTATTGCTTAAAGTCAGTGTTCTTTTAAAAGCCTACATAACATCTTCATGTAAAAATCTTAGTCTATAGATCTAGTCACAATATCCCAGTATTATTTGCTTTTATTCTAGGTATTTATTACTAACTTAAGTCCTGTTGTGGGCCTCATTTCCACAGTGATAACCATCTTCCAGCATGGACCTAACTGTAGAACAGAAAGCTAAATCCTGACTTCTCTGTATGTTCTTTGTATTGTTATTTTGACAGATTTCAGAATGTTTTTGTTTTACAGAAAAAGAAATACATTCCCATATTGATTTTCAAATGTATGTGAACTCTTCATCCATTTTTACACTACACATAGCATCACAGTTTCCTAAGTTTTCTTATGATTTCTGTTTCCTTCCATAGTGACAAGTGATTACAATGTTCTAGGATGGACAAAGCAGATAAAAGGCAAAAAGCACAGGGCAGCAGTGCATCAGTTTATTGAGTTTTTATTGTGTTTGTTGCAGATCAGCATAATGACTTTACGAATGTTTGAGCACCTTTTGCAAAAACCCAACGAGCATATTCTTTATAATTTGGTTCTGAGAAATTTGGAAGAAAGAAACTACATGGAATATAAGCCTCTCTGTCAAGAAGATAAAGATGTAGTAGAGAATGGACAGATTGCTGGAGCAGTGTAAGTTTCATTTTCAAGAGTAGTTTTCATAACAAATAACTTGGATCCTTATTTTTAGAACAAAACAGGGTTGTTTTTTTTTCACCAGTAATTGAAAGAAAAGTGAGCCTGGAGAACACTTGAGTGGTCTATGCATTAATCCATATCTGTAAAGTGATACAGAAATTCCTCTATCAGCAACTTATGGAAGCTCTTAGAACAGGAACAGAAAATCTAAAATTACCACAAACTTCTTTTCAGAACAATAGACACTCAGAGGTCTTTGTGTCTCAATTTATTTATGCATCTACCTAGCTTAAATCTGTACATATTTTATTGTAATCAGTGAGATTATTCTTGAAGTCAGTCACTTTGGTGTCTTGCTTACATTTGTGTTCTTTGTAATTTTTCATGGAAGAACATTTCTGAGGCACTACAGGAAGTCCTTTTAAATACGCTAGATAGCTCTTGTAACTCAATGTTTTAATGAAGGAGGGGTAAGGGCTGGCCACACAAGCTATTTTAGTCATCTAGAATATTTTAAATATGTCCTGGAGTAGAACTCTCTCATGTGAAAAATGTGGCTAAGAAGTTTTAAGTGACTTGATGCAGTAATTTTGTATAAGTCAAAAATGTCTAGTGTGTTGTTCAGATTGTTGGGTATTTGCAACAGTTGGTATTTCTGTGTATTAATTAGGTAATACAATGTGGGTGTTGTTATGTTCTGGAAAACATCCTCGTTGTTCAGAGAAGAAAAACTGCCTGCCTTGTGACCCAGAGATCTTCCTGCCTTGCTTAACATTCTGTGAATGATGATGTTTTTGTCTAATGTAATTTCACAGAGATCTGGAGGAAGATCCATTATTTACTGATCTGTCTCCAGATAACACATTGTCAGCTCAGGAGTGGCTCAGTGCTTCTCCACCTGTCAGTCCAGAACATCCAAAAAACGATGGGAAGACTGAAGTTCATAAAATTGTAAATAGGTGAGTTGAAACAAAGACTTGAGGAAATGTCTGAATGTGTGGGTGTCTGCACACACTGTGCAAGTTAAATGTGTACTCTGTAATGGAAGTTATTCTGTGCCAGCTGGGAAAATGACTCCACAGAAAGAAATTATGTGACATTTTATCAGAAAGCTACTTCTGAAAGATTAGAGCTTGCATTAATTCAACATAAATGAGAAAAATAGAAGAACTTTGCAGCTAATAGTTGAATACTCAGAATTCATGATGAAAGCCTCGTTGATTATCAAAGTTGCTTTGCAGAAATATTTGCACCTTTGCAGAAATATTGTACCTATTGTACCTTACAGGACTTGACTTTCCTGGACAAGTCTGGGGAGTCTTGCCATAAACCTTTCAGAGGAAAAAAAAAAACTTCAAACTTTCTTAGAACTTCAAAGTTCCTTAAACACATACATCAAAGTAAATAATTGCCATGCTAGAGATAACCTTCCGTTCCCTGAAAGTCAGGGGCCACCTGTGTCACCTGTGACATCCCTCAGTGGCTGTTGGTCTCACTGCAAATTGGATATCACTAAGAGGACAAGCTCTGCTCTAAGCAACTTAGTTATGGTAATTCTCTTAGGAACTAATATTAGGACGAGGGCTGTTTGCTCTGTTAATGCTTGGTAGCAGAGCAGCACTGATGTGTCAGTGCTGACCTCTCTGCCTGCCCAGAAATAATCAAAGGTGTTAGCCAAAGGAAGCAAACAGCCAGGACTGCCAGGACAGAGTGGCATCATCATTTCTTGCCCTCTTTCCCCCAGTATCGCTATTTATAGTTTATGGTGGACATGGTTTGGAGCAAAGACACAAAGAACACTCTCCTAAATTCACCTCGTCTCATCTCCATCAGGGAATAGAAATGTTTTCTGATTTGCAGTGTTCTGCAAATTTGTATTTTTTGAGGTAAGATGAACTCCACATGAAAAGCCGGCTACTACATATTTCTGCATATAAATTCTGCAGGAGTGTCCAGCAGTTCTTGGGGTATTGTGAAGGCTGAAATTTGGAATCAGTGTCCAAAAACTGGGTTTTATTTTGCTGTCCAGAAATTTCAGTGAGTTTAATTTTTTTTTTTGAAGACAGTTAGATACTGACACTATTCAGAATCTCCTAATGCATTTTAGGTCAGATATTGGTGAAGTAATAAGGACAGAGTATTTGACTACATTCCTGGCAAAGGCAATACTAGTTGTAACTGGGACATTTATATGCAAATACTCCTGTGTGTCTTAGATGTTCATTTTTTGCCACAACAAACTGGTAAATAAATCTACCTATGAAGTAGGTTAAGAAGAATTTTAACTATAATTCTTCTTCTCTTTTGGCTTGTTTATTCCCAAGTATATTTTGTTTTAGCTTTAGTAAGATGGAGTCTGACCTTTAGCAAATACTTGACCTGTTCATAAATATTCCCTTTAATCTCCATTCTGTCTGCTGATTCTCAGAAAATGCTTCCACTGATGACTTTACCTCTAGTGCAAGATACAAAAGTTCTCAAGTACAAACCTTGTTATTACAAACAGTTGTTGGAATAGGTAGGCTTAAATAGATTTTGTGTTCTCTGTTCTTCACATAAAGTTATGGCAGAGTCTGTGGATTAATTGGCCAGACAGTTCAGCATTGTGTGTACACTGCTACAGATGATGAGAAAGTATTGATCTGGTGCTCTCTGGAATATAGTCATTAATGTACTTTTTTTCTCTTCAGTTTTCTCTGTCTTGTACCTGATGAAGCAAAGTCATCATACCACGTGGAGGGTACAGGTTATGATACTTACCTCAGAGATGCCCACAGACAAGTAAGTCAGTGAACTCTCCCTTAGTCCTTGAGACTTTGAAATGCTGGCGAGAATATACAAATGGTTCTGTAAATAGTCCTGTTAAATGCATCTTTGGGTAATGGAAGATGGGAAAATTCAATTTTCATTTTTAATGAAAACTTACCTTTGGAGATCTTGCGATGATGAATTCACCTTGTATTGCTCTAGTGGGAGTAATGGATGACATTAAATGCATTAATATTCATATAACAAATACAGTGAGAGAAAACCTGAACCGCAGATAGATTCTTAATTTGCTTCTGCATTTATCTGCATTCTCTTGGAGAATTGCCTGCCAAGCTGTTTGAAAGAACTAAAGAGAAATTAAAATGCTGCATAGGAGTTATGCAATCTGGGACTTTGCAAATAAAGGCTCATCACAGGGAATGCACAGCCTAAGGCAGTTGGGTTTGAAGTTGGGAGGTTGGGTAGGCAGGGAAAGCTTTATGATTTATTGTTTGGAAATAAATGCAAGTTTTGCTTTTACAAACATAAAGTTTCCTTGGTCAGAGGACAGTCACTGTTTGCAGCTTTCTTATTGAAACCCTGTGAATCTTCTAGAATAAAAAAAATTATGCAAAGAAACAGAGTAACTGAGAGCTATATTTAGTAGGTAATTGAAAAATTCCATAATCTCGGAATTACGTTATCAGCTGCTAAAGATGGGAAGTTTGGATTTCTATATTTATATTGCTTCATCTGTAGTCTCTCCTAAAAAGAAAGGGAATAGAAAATAGAGAATAAGGAAATAAAGGTCGATGTAAAATTCCCCTATGTTCTATTCTTGGATGCCAGAAACCACTTATCATCTTTGTCTTTCTTTCATGCCTTGGGAAAAAGAGTGTACTGGGAGTTATTAGAGAGCAGAATTGGTTTCTGTCACTTCCTGGCGATGATATGGCTACTGTTAAAATATTTCCCCCCTAAGAGTAGCCCTGCCTGTTGCTGTTATTACATCCAAATAGCTGTTCTGCTTCCTTATTGCTATTCCTGGAAGCCAGCACAAGTAGGTAAGCTACAATCAATGCAGAATTTCTGAGTCTGTTTTCTGACTCTTTTGCTTCAGTTTCCTCCTGTGTTCTGTATTTTCTCTGCTTTAACTTGTGCTCCTTTCAAGGTGTAATTCCTAGCAAGTGAGACATCAGGCAGCACATAGCAAATATGGAGCAAGATAGAGAAAGACTGCCAGAGGTGTGGGGAAACAAAGAGAGGGAAGAGGAAGCCCTGAAATACTTTTAGTTTGTACATTCTGCATGTACCCGTGCCTTCCCTGTCCTGGGAATTAGGGAGCAGAATGGTTTGGATAGCAAGATCAGCTACACATAAAGCAGTGGAAATGTGGTAATAGACTCTCAAGAAGATGTATAAGAATTCAATTCCTGCTTCAGAAGAACCCTGATTAGGATGTGTATGGTTGGTGTTGGTTTTTGGGAGCTCTGTTCTCCACTCACCGCTTCTCTAGCTACCCCAGTAGCAGGAATGTCCCCAGGAAAATGAGGTGCCTGCTGATAGTTGTTTTTACTGATAGTGTTTACTTTAGAATGACTGATCTTTTTGAGCTTAGATTTATCATTTAGCTACAGATGATGGTTTTAAGGTGTATGGACTATCAAAGGAAATGACATGGTTTCCATGAAGATTTAAGTCTGTTTTCCTCACTACTTTTCTGTAGTTCCGGGATTATTGTGTCATTTGCCTGCGGTGGGAGTGGCCTGGATCTCCCAGGTCTTTGGAAAAGTGCAATTTAGAAGCGTCATTTTTTGAAGGACACTTCTTGAAAGTCCTGTTTGAAAGAATGGGCAGGATTCTTGATCAGGTAAGAAAAATCCAGTTAAGAATTCCATTTGTGGTACTTTCATCGCTTTTAAAGAGCTGATCTCCATCTGGTCCTGTGGATTCCCATCACTCTCTATTATAGTGTCATATTATTGTGTAATGTCCCATTTCCTGGTCATAAGCAGGACGGGAGGGTTTGCACTTATAAATGCACAGGGAATGTGTGCAGGAAGCCAGGAGAAGCCTCTAGGTCAGCTCTGTGAGTGTTCATGGGAACACTCAGATATGACTCTGTGATATCAGAAAGCTTTGCAGAGGTGGCAGCTCTCACTAACCTCATTTCTGACAGAAGATAGCTCAGGCACACAAGTGAAGTAACTGGTTTCAAATGCCTCATGTACTAGACACTACCTTCTTCCTCCTGCTGATATTACAAATTGCTGTAGAACTGACTGTATCCTAAGCAATTTTTTAAAATTTCCTGCACTTTAAAATTTGCTGGGTTTAATCTTTTTAGCTACAGGGAATTTTTTTAGGATTTATCTGATATGGGGCCATTTTACTGAGTCTGCTGACATATGGACAGAAATAAAAGCTCTGTATGAAGAAGCAGCTTTCTTTAATGCTCTCAATTAGTTGGAATCACAACAGCAATCTGTCAGAACAATGCAGCACGTGTTACTCCTTTGTTTCCTTCTCCTCTTGTGAACACCAGATAATGCTCATGCCTTCAAAGCTTCCTAATGAATTGGCTGACTCAAACAGCTCTAAAGACCTTCTCCTACAGTTCAGCTAGGTAGGCAGTGAATGGATTTATGGAAGGAATTTTTGTCTCTCTCTGCAGAGTAACTCTGGTATAATAACTCAAAATGTAGTGATCTCTTTTACCTGTAACATCTGTGGTCCAGAGGCTGAAAGCTTCATTTGTTAGGAGATTGGGATGAATCTATTGCTGGAGTGCCAAGTGCAGAAATAACTGCCTCTGACTGGAAGAAATAAGTGCTTTCATTTCACAAGATTTATGAGGCAGCTTTGCAACGCAACAGTGTGTGGTAACAAATTCAAGAATAAGATACCTAAATATTACTTACGTGTATACATGTAGTCAGTGGAAATCCTGTCAGAACAGTCCCAAGTAGTCTCTGGGGCTCTTAGGCTGAAAGGCAGGTAGGTGACTCTCTCAGTGCAGAGTGAATCACCAGCTCAGCTTACTCGACTCTATGGACTGAAAGCTCCACTCAGGTGCCTGAGCTCAGGTATCTGTTGCCATTTTTGTGGTGTCCAGGATGTTCCCAGAAGTTTGTGGTTACAACACAGATCTTGCAGGATCCACCCGCTGTAGAACCATCAAGAGACCAGCAGATACTTGGGAGCATCTGAGGTGGCAGGAGATGTTTGTGTGTGGGCAGATGTATCAAGTGTCAGATCTCTGTTGAGTCAGCTAATGAGAGTTTAGACATGTAGACATGGCTAAATGTATGTCTTAATCTGAGGCTGAATTCATCCAAATCTTATCTGAAAAGGGGAAGAACCTGTTCTCTGATTCTTCAGTGGGATGCTAACTTGAGAGGATAAAGATGAGAATTTGAGGTCATTAAATCCTCCTCTTCTAGGTGTGATGATGCCAGTGAGGGTGTTACTGCCAATATGCAGTCAGAGATTGAATGAGGGCCCTGTAATCCACATAGATCAACAAGGCTGATAGACACAGAGGTGTACCAAAGGAATGCTTGTCCCTCTCTTGTCAACTTTGTCTGTTCTGCCATTGAAGGGAAGGAGATTCTACTAGTTTCAAATTCTGGGCTGAATTAAAATGTCAGCTTGTTTTCACTTGGATAACAAAATCAAAGATGGAAAAAAAGTTTTGAAACATACAGAAGTCAGGGTGAAAATGCTTCCTTTTATGGAAATCAGTTTCTTACTAGAGTGGTCAAATCCTTTAAACTAGGCACTATTTTTTTCCTAGAAAATTAGGTACTGTTTTATTCCTTATGACTGATAAGCATTTTCTAGCATCTGACGATGTTGCCTCTCCCATTTGGTTGATTTGGGGAAGGGGGATAGACAAGAAGCTCAGAATTTCCTGCTGCTTTCCCAGCCCAGGACTGATCCCACCTCCCATAGGTTGCTGCCACAAGATGGCCAGGCCTTCTGCAGTGGTTCTTTCCCAGAAGAAAATAAAGTAGAAGAGAAATAATGTATTAGCCATAAACATGGATTTCTCTCTGGCAATTTCCTGAGCTCATATACTTTACAGTTTCCCAGGAGAAGCAAGCAGATGTTTAATCTAGGCTGATTCCATGCTATGTCTTTGGCTGAAGAAATGTTTTACGGGAAGAGGAAATAAACAAGCAATAAACAAGTGTGCAAAAGCTTCAAGTGGTTGTAGCAGTGACACAGATAATAACATCTAATGCCCAACTTCCATATTCACAGCACTGCTTTTGTGAAAAGCAGAGGTTGGGCCTGTTTTCTAATCTAACTTTTTATCTTTATTTATTCATAACCATGTGCATAAAGTTCTAGTAGTTAAATAAACATGAGGTGGATGAAAAGAAGCCAGCATGAAAATAACTAAGCTCTATGTTTTGCTCTTTTTGCAGCCCTATGATGTAAATTTACAAGTTACGTCAGTGTTGTCCAAACTGTCCCTGTTTCCCCATCCTCATATCCACGAATACCTTTTGGATCCTTATGTCAACCTCGCCTCTGGCTGCAAGTCTCTCTTCTCTGTGATTGTCAGGGTGAGTAAACACACCATTAATAATTACACATGACTGTACAGCAGTAATATATTTAATAACTGTAGTTAGTGGGAGTAGTTACTGGTTAGTTTAAGTTGGTAAATGTTTGTCATTGAAAGCAGATAGTTACAGTCCTCATTTTGAATTGGGCCTAGATGGATATCTCTGCTCATGCTCTTTTTTTTTTTCTGATGAGGGCTGTTCTTGACAATTAAGTCCTGGATTTATCAAAAGTCCCTTTCTTCTCCAATTCCATCTCTTCCTGCCAGACTTGCATCCTAGGAGTGCTGGCTGGGTGCCTGTCACTCTGCAGTGTCCTCAGTCAGAATCCCTCGCTTACCCCACGCACCAGCTGTTACTGAGCTGGTCAGCAGCCTGTTAATGATGCTTGCCCAGTGGTGACAGAGGGCTTGGCTCCCTTTCTCCCAGCAGCCCTTCCTGTTCCAAAATACCACCTTCACTCCTCCCCTTGTGCTTTCCCTAGGCCCAGGAATTCACTGGTCTATTGCCTGTGTCAACATTTAAAAAGACAAATTAATCATTGACGTAATTAAAATAAGTAATGCCATTTGTGACAAGAGCAAGTAAGGCTTTTGTATTTCTTTATTTTCTGCTCCCACTCACCCTCTTTCTGGGCAGAGCAGCCTCTCTGCAGGTTGTCTTGTGTGCCTGTGAGGATGCTGAAGTGGGCACTGAAGCTGCCATTGAACCTTGCTGCCAGGCACTCTGCAGAGGTGTTAACTTTGTGTGTTGATGGCCTGGGCTTTACAGGTCGTCGGGGACCTCATGGTTAGAATCCAGCGCATCCCAGATTTCACTCCCAAACTTCTGCTGGTCAGAAAACGCCTGCTGGGCTTGGAGCCAGAAGGGCCCATGTGAGTAAACACAGTGCACGTTCTCCACGGCGCGTGGCTGGGTTTGTGTGTGCCAGTCCTGATTCCCTGCTCTTTTCTTCCTGTCCCAGCATTGACCACATGACGTTACTAGAGGGCGTGATTGTGCTGGAGGAGTTCTGCAAGGAGCTGGCTGCGATCGCCTTTGTCAAGTACCACACCTCAGCCACGCCCTGAGCAGCCCCGGCCGAGCCTCCCCCGGCTCCGGGCTGGGCTCAGACAGAGGGCCGCTGACAATACCCAGAGAGAAGGTGGTGCTTCCTGGCAAAGTGGCAGGGGACGCTTGGAAGACAAGTTCCTTTCACCAGATGTGGAGATTGCAAATGGACTTGGAATATGAGCGAAGGCTTTTGGGGAGAAACCAATGCACAGCATTTCTGGCCACTGTGTGAAGAGCTGCAAAAGCTGCATGAAGAACCACAGACATCAGACCTTGGTTATTCTGATGACAATGTTTAGAGAGTCTGGGCTCTTGTATGTCCTGGGGCTCACATGCACCGATTTGCTCTTTGTGACCATATTACTTTTAAAAAAGCAAATTAATTTTATAACAATTTTATGTCTTAATTCTTTTTCTTTTCAGTTAGATATATGACAGAAAAACACATCTATAGTTGCAATGTATGCTATTAAAAATTAAGAAGTTCAAAAAATCCACCAATCCATATACAATAGGATATGTTAATGAGGGATCATTTTGCTTTTGGTAGATCTTAAGTACAACTCTGAGCTTGATTCCTCAGTGGATTACTCCAAGGTATGTATCAGTCTAAAATCAATACTAAAGAAATTAGTCCTGATTCGGCTTCACATCCATAACAAATATATCTAAAGTGTACGTGTTTGTAGCATGTTTGTCTCTGTCATTCCAAGGGACTGATCTCCAGGTCATCCATGTAACTAATTTGCTTTAGCTTTTCATATAGGAGCTCTAGTTGTTTGACTCATGTCACCTTTACATTATAGTTTAATTATAGGTCATCAGTAGTTGTTGCTGAAACAGTATTTTTAATTTCTTTTAAATTGGTATTAGTCTGAATTGGTTTAAGAATCTTTTGTGCCTTGAAAATCGGCAGCATAAACATTCTGTGATTTTTGAGATACTTTTATTGCTTACCTAACCATCACAGTGATGCCAACTCAGTTAAAGCATTGATAACCTATATAGGACCAAAATTCATACCTGCTTTCCACAGTGCTGGGATGCAGGAATACCTTTCAGTGACTCCTTTTCCATGTGAATGCCATCAGCCAGGGCAGGAGCTGCTGGCATTGCAAGCAGAGGCCACTGCAGGGTGCTTTGCTTCTGCCCTGCAGAGGGTCCTGTGCTGGACGTTGCAGTCACACCCAGTGACCTGTCCTGCTCTCCATACTCGTGGGGAGGACCTCTTTCCCCTCCTTTGAACAAGGCAAGGTAGAGCTCAGCTCCTTCTGTTTACATTGTCTTTCCTCGTTTGTCCTTCCTGCCCCCCTTGTTTGCACAGCTAATGCCCATGTCACATGTCACTGCTCATATGCAAACATGGACTAATTTATTCACTCACTAGAATTCTTTTGGAACTACATGACTGTACCTAGAATCAGATTCTGCTCTCTATCCATGCCTTTGAGGTCTTGTTTTTTAATATTTATGGAAGCTGGATGTTAAGAGGCCTTTTAAGTTAGCAGGTTAATTAGAGCAGTGTCACATTTAATGGGCTAAATTTATTCTTGTCACCAGTGAAGAGCATCCTGCTGTAAAAGTTTCCAGTAGAGGTTCAGCTGGAGAAAGCAGTTCTGGAACTAGGGAAACACTTTGGCAGGTAAAACCTATATTCAGTGACTCCCTGCACTGGGACACTTTTATAAAAGTGTTGCATTTCTCTGGCAAACAAAAGCATGTTTTAACTTCTTCACCTGTTGTTTTTTTTCTGTATTTAGCTCCAAAGTGTTTTCAGGTCCAAGTAGCATAGTAGGACAAAGTTTGAAAAAATTACACTTTAAAAATGACATTTAAATTACATTTAAAAATTACACTTTAAAATGACATTTTTCTTCTTTAGAAACATACCTTGAATGTAGCAAATAATTTTTAGTCATCTGTACTACAGACAGTCCACATTAGAAGCTTCCTTAATACCTGACACGTAGTTTAGAACATGTTGATGTCTATGCAGAGTGATGTTTAATACATACATTTGTTATTTATAAGGCCCCAATCCAGCAAAACAGTTAAACATAAGTTTAATTTCAAGCATTTTTTCCTTAAATCACAATCTTTTACATGAACAAAGTTAAGCAGTTGGGCAGAAATGCTGATGCTTTACTGAATTTCAGTCCTCGTTGGTATTGCTTGAGCTTAATTACTTTTTCCTCAAATTATCTATTTATTTTTTTAAAGCATATGCTCCAGAATACTTCTAATGTCCCAATTTCACTGTAAACTGGAAGTGATAATACTGCTGTAAATGAAAGTGAGAAATGTTAAACAAAACATGCAAGAGCATTCCAAGTAATATAAGAATTGATAAAGCCATTCAAGAGTTGCCTGATCTCAAAGAAAGCATTAACATCACCTGCTTTGTTTTGCTGTTTTCACTGGTACCTGAGCTCATGACAGTGAAAGGCTGCAGCCTTTGTGGTGTTCTAATGCAGAACACTGCAGAGCTGCAAACACAGCTCCTTAAGCTTGTCCATGAGAAAAATAAGTAGATAGAACTATGATCATTCTGAAATTCAGGCTATGATTGTTCAGTCTCCACTGACACTGGTGATGTTCTTACAAACCAAATGTTATCTAGTTGATAAATTTATAAGACATGGATCCATCCTCACACAAGGGAAGCAATCCTTAAAGTTGCTTTAGCCTAAACCGCTTTTGTGCGTGCTGCCTACAAACCTTTTATGACCATACCTGATGAAAATGACCTTTATTTTTTTAAAGTGATTTAATCTTTCTTAAGAGATGGAACTCATTTAATTATTTTTGTGGTGATATTATTCATGCACTTTTTTTTTAATGATTAGAAGTTAGTTCAGGTCCATGTTTTCACCTTTTTGATCTATGCATGTCATTGAGGAGCCCATTTTGTTTCTGTGTGCGTGTGTTTGTATGTGGTTATTTATTACCCAGAGAGGGACACCTGAGAAAATACTTGGCCTGAAGAGTTCATGGCTTGTGCAGATCCTCCAGATGTCAGTGGGAAAGGCGAATGCTCATCATCCGAGAGAATGGGGCCACTGGTATTAGATTGAAATATTTGAGATGGGATACTAGAATAATTTTTTATTTCAAAAAGCAGATCCAAACCACATTCTAATCCTGATGCACATGTGTGTAAATAGAAGCATTTTTTAATGTTTTTTTCATTTCTAGTATGTATTTGATTTAGACTCTGATTTAGAAAATTTTGTAATAAGCCATGTGCTAGCTCTGGTAGAATAAGTTTGTCTTTAGTTTCTCATATGACTGTAATATTCCTGGTATTCAGATCCTGTCTGTGTAATGTTCTTACTCTTTATTTGTCTGTGCAATATAAAAGCTGTGACTTGATGCACAGCTTGAGTCTGGTTGTACATCACCTATGTATATATATACATATATATATATATAAAAGGACCAGAATCCCGAGCTTGCTTACACTATGATTAGTGTAAAGATTGCCACACATCATTTTACAGGGCACAATTAATCATGGAATGGCTTTGTAAATGCATGGTAATTTCTACCATAACCTGCTGTGCAATCTCACAGGTGACATTTTATTAGTGCTCTTTGTCTTGCTAGAATAAATACTAACACACAGTACTTGGTAAGATTGAAGGGTTCTGGAGTAGACCTGGGGCTACATGGAAAATCCGTATCTGATATTGCATATCATCCAGGGTTTTCAAACCATGTCCTCAATGCTTTCTGTGCCCTGTAAAATAGTGTAATTATATAAAATGTATACTCCTTGTTTTGCCTCCTGCCTTGTTTACATTAAACAGAGGATATTCAGTAAAAATTTTCTATTAAACTTTGTGTAGGTCACTTACTAACAGTGTTGCCAGGGTTTCACAGGTGTGGGAATTTCCAATGAGGAATTGTTGAAACAGCCACATTACCAGACATACAATATTAAGTTTTATGAAGGAGGTTGTGATAAAACTCAACTTTTTGTGCTAAAAAATGCATGGAGGATTAAAAGGGATATTCTCAAAATAAATTAATTTCAGTGAAGCGACTGCTTCTCTTATTACAGAATCTGTAATAATTTTTGCATGGGTGACCTTGAGACAGAACACATTTTACCATTTTACATCATGCCTTTGATCCTGATGTCCTCATTTATTTTGAGTCTGTCACTACAGCATCTTCTGGGATAAATGTGTCTCCTGTACTGTGCTGTGCAGGGCTCGAACTGAATCAGCATGTTCTTGTCCTGGAGAATGGGAAGCCTAGGGGAATGGGCAGGATGGAGCCATTCTGGACACAGATTAACCTCTGCTCTTTCCTGGGAGCCCTCATATCCTTCCAGAAAGGCTGCAGCTGGTCGAGGCCTTGGTTCTCTATTGCATTTGAGTGCAGAGTGTGTCAGTCACAACATTGGTTTGTTCAATTGCAGACAAACGTCATGGAGGTGAGTGAGCATCATTTCTTCCTTAAGGTCCTTCAAGGGAGGCTTTTATGCACAGGGGTTTATATATGTTTTTATATACTCTTAAATTGTGTTTGTTGTGTGTTTCTTCTGCTTTTGGTTTCCTTCTAGTTTTCACTAGCCTTCTAAAAATCTTGCTGCTCTGTAGGATCCCCTCTGAGGGCTGCAGTTGGATGTTAAGCTGTTCCTCCTCAGTATTTAACATCTGCAAGGGCTCTTACATCTTTGATAAGAACAGTGCTACAGCAAGATGATGCACTTGACAGCTTTCATTATAACTCTCTGCATCTTTCTCCCATCCTCTTGGGTCTCAGAGATTGTCATCTCCCACCCCAGATCATTTATCTGCTCTGCTTGCATGAGGCATTCAGAGATTTAGGGAGACTTTGCTTTCTCAAGCAGTGAGGAAGTTGCATCAAAATGGAACATTTTGCATCTTCTTATATTTTTCTCTTACTTTGATGTTCTTGAAATGACTGAGTTACTGAAGCATGGTTATCTTATGGCACTTGCATTCCGATACAGGATTTGGGGGCTCTGTTTTATTGGGGGAAAAAAAAGAGTGCTGTCAGTGTGTGGTCTCTACTTAATATTCATTAAATCATTGTACACATTCTCAGCCAGAGTTCTCAGTGTAGATACAAGTAGCACAGGATCTACTGACTTTGTTAACCTTTAAATATCAGCAGAACTGGAGCTATCAAAGCCTCAAGGATTTTGCTGGTTTGGTTTGTGATCCAGTTGGATTAAAGTGGATTAATGCTCAGTGAAGTGAGTCTGTCCCAGGTTGTATGAGCCCTTTCAGCCTAAGCTGTGTGTTCCTGGTGCATCCTTTATCAGCTGAGGTTCCCTTTGAAAAAAGAACTGACGAGCAATTCAGGAATCAAGTGAAGCATATGGTGAATTAAAATTTTCAGGTGTCATAAACTTCTTGGGAATGTAAAAAAAAAAGAGTGTGAAATTTAAGTTTTACATGTGTGGACTGGATGCCTTTGGAGTCAGATCTGTGAGGATAAAATGATGCATATTGGGACGTGGTATCTCACTGGGCTACTTGATTGCCCTTGGTAGGATGGCACATCCATTCTGCACTGTGCTTCTTTGAATTAACTGCTGGTTATTACAATTAATGCTGCTGGTGGTGTAAAATCTGCCACAACAGTGCTGTGGAACTCACAACTTTACCAGTGTCTTGTAACTTCAACAAAATAGTAGATACATCTCACTAGCTTTGCCTTTCTGCTCTACAGCATCATAATTCAATAGGGGTTTGTATGGTGTCCTCTTCCTCTGGTGAAACGTTTTACAGGCTGAAAAATAAGGAAACACAGGAAACCTTGTTTCTGTGCTAGGCTGTAGGAACATACTCACTTAATCACCTTAATTTTCAAAAAGTTGAAACTCATTTTCTTAGGTGAATGATTCTCTTCCGAAAAGAGGGAGGGTGTCCTCCACAGGGAGCCCTAGACAGTGAGGATAAACCTGCTTCAGTGGTTTGCCCTGAATGCGGCAGAAATGTGGTTTTTGTTTTGTATGTTTGAAGGTATGTAGGATCCCAATTCCAGTTTGGAGAGATGAAGCAGGTGAAAACGCAAGTCTTCGTGCTGTGTAATATGTATAACAAGAGACAGGATACAGGAAGTTCTGCAGAAAACAGCAAAAGATTTAATTTTAGAGAGGAGAGCAACAGAGGTAACTAAGTTTAGCATAGTTAAATTATGGCTTAGGGTTAGAGGAACATTAGTTCCCAATAAAAAGATTTGGAAGACTTAAGCAGCAAGACTGAAAGAATTATGAAACCTTAATTTATGAGAGAGAAATAACATCATTGAGGCAAACTGAAACTCATTGTCAGTGAAAACTTCCTGATCTTGAATGTTGCTAGACCTGAAGTGGAAGGAGCCTGTAACCTTTTTAAAGCCAGACTGGACAAAAACCATGCAGTATTTCATGAGGGAACTGTGTCAGTGAGGAGGTGAAGCAAGCACACATTTACATCCTCAGACTCCCAGCTGGTGAACGATTCCCTCATTACTTGGGTTTGTTCTAGAAAGCAGGGAGCTGGGCTGATCCAGCTGAGCATCTCCTGGAAATGGGGAAGGTGCTGCAGTGTGAGGAAAGCAATGTTCAGCTTTCCCGACTGCCACTCCCTCACACAAGAGCCCCTGTGCAGATGCAGCACCCATCACACGCAGCGGGGGCACGGCTTCATTAGTGGGGCAGGATCCCCCCATGCTGAGCTGCCTGGGAGGGAAAAAACAAATTACCTGTTCTCTGCATCATCATTAGCCTTTACTTGAGAAACCCACTTCTACTTCCCTCATCTCCACATCCACAGGAAGCACCTGTCAAGTTTGTATTTCTTAATTTGGGTCATGAATTTTTATTTCCTAACATTTGCAGAGACTCCTATTTTTGCTCTTAGCAGGCTGTCCATCAACACTGCACATTTCCAGAAAATTTTCCTTTCAGCTTCCTGAAAGGGAAAAAAATCCTTTGTATCGTTTATCCTGGCTTTTAGACTCACATTCTCCTGCCTTGTTAATTCCATCCTTTCAAATCCCTGAAAATGTTTCTTGTCTTGTCCTTCACCTTGAGGATTCAGTAGTCAGCAGTTTGTGCAGCTCAGCAGGCAGGGAGGGTTATGGACAGCATGGATAAAATCAGAGCTGCTTCTGCCCACCCAGGTCCAGCTGCAGGATCCGTGCAGGAGGAAATCCCATCTGCGTAGCAAATGTGGAGTGGTCAGAGGGAAAACCTGGACACACTGAAATCTATGGAAATTTTGCTGTAGAAATGCACAGAGTCTTTGCTCTCTGCTTTGCAAACTCATCATGGCATTTCTGGTAGTGGTTTTTTCAGAAGGAAAAACAGGAATAAAAATTAAGAAAAAAGTGGTTACTGAAGAAAACTGGATAGACTGGACATGTTTAAAAGAAAGATTTTATGTCTTAAATGTCTTCTACTGACCTGGCAGCAGTTCTGAGATTCCCATCAACTGTGTTTGGTGCCAGCTCAGCACAGGGACCTGGATCAGCTCTGCCATATGTGGGACGACCCTCAAAGGGCATTTTAAAGAGTTACCATGGAAGTAAAGATAAACCAATGAGAGGAGAAACATATTTCCTATATATTTATGTAATATGTATTTCATATCTATAATATTTCTAATTGCTAAAAAAATATTATTTTATGCTATTTCTTTGTTCAAACTATCAAACACAAATTACTAAGGAATGCAGTCACCCCTTGCTTACATTGGCAAAAACCAGGATCATATAAGAGACAGACGTAAGCCAGTAACAACTGAAGCATTACCCTCTCAGAGCCATCCAGCAGGAGGCTGCTTTGCTGTTGGTACATAAGACCTGCCATTAACAGCTTAGAACTTTGCTGTTCCCTGACTTTTTGACAAAATTTGGGAAGAGTAGTAGTAATAATGGCTAAACCATGCATCAGAATTGTGTGAGCAGTTTCATTATTATATATATATATATATATATATATAATGTCTGCTACTCTGGAGCCATGATCTCAGCTTAGATCATTAAATAAGGAGCTGGTTTAATATCAGCCAATAAATCACAATAAACCTTGATGTTTCCAAGATGGAAAATATGCTTATCAGACCATATTTTTATATTCTAAAAGATCAAGAGTGAGCACAAACCCTTTTTCTCCCTTTTATAATTAATTCCAAATGCCAAGTTGATCTACTAATATAATTCTAATTGCCAGGTTTCTAAAATAGGGTTGCCTTTTTGTTTCTAAATATCAACCAAACAGAATAATGAAAAAATAGATGCCTTGATATGATTAAATGTGATCTGACCAACCAGTGGGACAGGCCCACAGCTTCTTCTCTCTTTAATTTATGTCTCTTAAGTGAGATGCTGGCAAAGACTGTCCTGGCTGGTCTTGCCTAAGAGGGGAAAGCAGCAACATGAAAAGTTTCTACCTTTTACTTCTGGGGTAGAAAATGGAAATACATTATGCTAGATACTTTGGGTTTATGGCATATATACTTACCCTGAAAAACATTATTTTTATATTTCATTTTATCCCAGGAAGAAGCAAAGGTATGGGAACTGTAAATAATGCCATGGTCATAATCCCAGCTAGCATCTGCAGCAGTTGATGCCATTTCCAGGCACATTTTACTCTTTAGCCCTGATCACTGTCTTGTGCTGCCAATTGTTTAGTTATTTTTAAGCAGTTTGCTTACTAACTACGCACTGGGGTGATGCTGAGTATTCTGAGTAATTTTGTTGAGTTTGTGGTTTTGAGTGGCAAATGAGTTTTTCTCTCCCTGTGACAGATGGATGACTGAGTCTGTTAATAGAGGAAGCTGTCACAGAGGAATTACATGTATAGACTTCATTTACATTTTTAAAGTGCAAGCTATGTAGGTGAAATTCATCTTTTCAGCTCTTCAGGTATTAAACTGTTTGATGGAAGGGGCTTGACTTCTTAGTCCTGACTCAGTTTTCTACAGAAACTTTCTGTGCCCATCAGCTATATGAACAATTACCAGAAGCCCCTCAGAAATTGCTCCAACATTGGCCTCATTGTTTATTACTTCACTGGAAAAGCATGGACCACAAGAGCAAGCTGACCCAGATGCCAGAGAGAGAAATTCTCCAGCTTGGAACTGAAATTTGATAAGGAAAACTTGCACCTTAATGAGCTAAGGTCAGTATAATTGTGTAACTCTACTATTTCAGCAGCTGAAGATTCCACCTGATTAATCTATTTATAGCTTTGTATTAATTCAGTACCATTTATTCCAGATGCTCCATGGAATTTTATGAACAGCCAAGGAGACACTAGCCCTGAGTGCATTATGGAATGAGCTGGCTTTCATTAACTCCTGATGTTCTGCTGATCCCCTACCTTGAGCAATGCATTTGCAGGGTCTGAGTTGGATGACAAATGAGAAACTTAAAAACAGCATAATAATGCAGCTGTGAATCCCTGTTGTATTGCATTGCCATCACTGGTAACAGAACGTAGGTTTAGTGCCAAGTTTGCAAGGTATAAAAAGGGTTAACAAACATATAAATGAACCGAAATGGGTCTTAGACTGAGACTAAACTATCACCATGTACATCACAGTCCTCCTGGGGAAAGGCTCCAGACACCAGTGACCTTCAGCACTACCACCAGCATGACCACAGAGCCCCAAGAGCTGGGAAAGGGACCACAACATCAGAAAATGGGGTAAAACGTAGGAAGAGCACTTTTAACTGTTTTATTATAAAATGTAGGAAGAGCACTTCTAACTGTTCTATTATTAGCATTGAAATTTTTTGTGCCTAGACAAAGCTGCTTCTTCCTGTGATAATTACATCTGGGCTGATAGTGGCTCTTGGTACAGACTGCAAGTATAGAAGGTAAGAGGATCAAATACACCAGGAAAAGTTTCAACTTCTGCTGCCAGGGAGAAGACTGACAAAGCAGGGACAGATACTTCTATTTTCTCATGAAAAATGTCATCTGTTTTGTTGTTGGTTTTGATCCCAATACCCTCCATGCTGTGGAAAAGCTGCTTGAGGGCTTTTTCTGCATGAGAACAGTGACATTTGATCTGAAGTCTGTCTGGAGCCCAGACTGGGGATATGCATGAGGCTGTTGGTAAATACCATTCTTCAACATTTAAATGGTGCTGGAGCTCCAGCTGGGAGACACTAGCCAAGTGCAGCCACAGCATCCCTATTAAAGAAACAAGAGAACACCTAAGTCTTGTCTCAGGCCATGCATTTTATAAGAAAAGCTGTTTTTCTTTGGTTTGGATATACACATATCTACTTGAGTCATATTGTACTCTGCTACTGCCTCCAGGTTTATCCAGAATAAAAAATTGCTACTGTGACAGTCGGTATGACCATGCTGCTAAAATAGAAACACAGAATTTCATTCAGATGCTCATCATTATTTAATCCAGCAAATATTAAAATTTCATTTCACCAGAACATTTTTTTCTTTGGATTGGGTCCCAAATAATTTCATTCCCTGGTTTTTACAATGTTTCAGTAACAACCTACTCACACTATAATTATCCTTAAGGGGGTCAGTGTGCATGGGGAAACAAAGCTCTCATCAGTGGGTTCCATTCTGAGTCTCCATTTGTCTCTTGGTTCCCTGAATCACTGTTGTGAAGCATTTCCAGGGAGCTGATAATCACGATTTAAACCATTATGTTTTCTACCATTTATAAGCATGTCTGAGCCAGAAATCATTCTGTGGCTGTTGCTGCTGCATCCTTCAGGGACAAAATGTTCTAAAGAGCTAATGTTGCTCTTTCATTAAGAAACCTATTCAGAACCACAGAGAGTGATTTTGACAGTGCAATTGGTAGTTGCTCGAGGGCAGGAGCTTGACAGGAGTCCTATTTTAAGCTAAATGAATGTATTCTGTTTATTTAAAGAAGCAGAGTCAGTTATAGATTTTGGTATGCATGCACAAGTATACACCTGTGCATCTTGGGCACTCTGCCTCTCCAGATTGCAGAAAATAATTCTGCCTTGACACATAAAAAAATGTTTGCTTCTGGAGAGCCCTGGCATGAAGACTAGGAAAGAAAAAAGAAAAAAAAATAAGAAAAAAAGGAAAAGTGAAAAGGAAAAGAGAAAGGAAAAAAGAAAAAAAGAGAGATTCCTACAAACCCAAGATCAGTTTTACCGTATCTCATCTTTTTGTAGCATGAACACATTTTGGTTTTTTTATAGAATCATAGAATCATTTAGGTTGCAAAGAACCTCTAAGATCATCAAGTCCAACCATTAACCTAGCGCTGCCAAGGCCACCATTAACCATGTCCCCAAGTGCCACATCTACATGTCTTTTAAATCCAGCCAGGGATGGTGGCTCCAGCAGCTCCCAGGGCAGCCTGCTCCAGTGCCTGATCAGCTTTTCAGTGAAGACATTTTCCCTAATATCCAATCTAAACCTCCCCTGGTGCAACTTGAGGCCATTTCCTCTTGTCACCTGTGAGAAGAGACCAACCCCACCCATGTTTGGTTGGGTTAAAGTGTGGGTAGAGAAAGAAGGGCATTTAGTGCATAAGGGAAGTTGAGGTGAAGGTCACCAAGACTCAAAGTGACAGAAGAGATTAGGTCCTTGCAAAGATGAACAGGAGTGTAGCTTCACATCACGTTTTTTCTGGTGGCAAAGTTGGTTTTGAAAAGTTCATATCCTTAGCTGCTGGGCATTGTGTTACATAAACAACATTTCACTGGTCATTGCACCACAGCCCAGAAAGTTTAGCCGGCACAGGCAAAGGTTATAAACTGCTGCAGAGGTGGGAACGTGAACCAGGGTGGGAATGGGCAGCACATTCCTGTTTGTCTGCGTGGAGCAGAACTGGAAAGAGCAGCCATCTCTGAGAAGGAAGGGTGCTGAGCAATGGTCTGGGGAGCTGAGAGAAGCTGCTTTCTGTTCCTGACCTGTCACCTCTGATACTACAGCATAAGAGAAACATTACTGAAAGTATTTCCTCAGAAGGGCGTAATTACATCTCATGAATGCAGTGTAATATAAGATGGCAGAAGAACACAGCATTGTTGTCAGCCCCTCTCATCTTTAAAAGTGTCACTGCTCAGGTAATTGCAGACTTTCAGAATTAGATCTCCTGCTAGTGCTACCAAACACATGCTTGTGTCTCAGCAAAATGTTCTTTGTGAGGACTTTGGAGATCAAAGAAGTCTGGGCTTGATTGGAAACCAATTATCTACTGCTCTGTGGATCTTTGAAAACTATCAGGATTTTTATTTCCTTTGCCCTTTGATCCCCAAAATGAGCAATAAGATAAGGAATATCAGAGCAAAAGAGTAGATGTACCAAGCAACAAGTGGAAAGGGAAAGTAAGAATGTGCCTATAGGTTAGTTGGATAGATTCCAAAAAATTTTTAAAAATCAGGTTCCTGTATCAGAAAATCCCAGCAAGCTACAGGCATAAGCAATGCATCTTTCAGCTCAGTATCTCTGTAAGTCAGAAAAAAACACCCAAGCACAGGGCTGCAATATGGATTACCCATGGATGTCCATGGGAAGGATTTTTTTTGCTCCATATGCAACTGGAATTACAGAATTACTGGTGCAGCTGATGCAACTCAAAGTAACACTCCTTTGCTGTAGCTTTAATCTTATTGCCTAAATTCTGTAGCCTTTCTCCTGCTCTTTTCCTTGTTTGGCTTCATATTCCAGGAAGAGCCCCATGCCTACAAGTGTGCTTTGCAGCTCCAGCTCTGTTGTCATTTCCAGTGCTGGCTGCAGTCTGTGGGCCACGGAAAGCAGGTGCAGATCCGTCCCCTCCTGTAGCATTTCACCCACTTCCATGGCCCCACTACTTTCATTTTAGTTTCACCGTCTGGGGTCAGTCCTCGTACAGGGACCATCAACACTGAGCCTCTGAAATCTGATAGGGATTTAAAGCAATGGGTGAGTGGTTGCCACCTGGCGAGAGGAGGAGGAAGGAGGGGGAGGATGAATGAGCCGCCCTTTTCCTTTCTCATCCGGCGCACATTAGCGGATCAATGACTGAAATGGATGAGGGTGCTGCTGAAGTGTCGGCACTGCAATGATGTAGCTGCTATTAATGGCTAGAGCTCCAGCCCGGAAATTATAGACGAAGAAATGGAAAAAAAAAACATTTCTGTGGGCTGTGAATTGGTGATTTGAGAATTGTAATTTAGTGCTCGCTTTCATATTTCGTAAAAAGGCTAGTGAACACATTTTCAGAAGTTTGCCTGTTAGTTAAGGAAGGAATAAAGTCAATAAAGTGTATTTGAGCTCAATTCTCCTTCCACTCCCCATCTAAGATACAACACACAATCAGCAATGGTGGCTTTCCTTTAAATCAAGGTTCATGCTTTTCAGCAGATCTGTTTGCAGTGGGGGAATTGTACCAGCAGCTCTCTGGCTGTCTGGCTTTAGAGCAAATATACAAAATATTGTAGTTTATATAGCCTGTGAACTCAGCATATTTCAAGGTCAAATTCCTATTCCACTAAAATCTGGCAAACACATGGTTATATTCAGGCAGCCCAGATCTAGACACAGTAAAAAAACCAACCCAAAACTGATCAAAGCAACCCCAAAATCCTACAGCAAAAGCACGTCGTCTTGCAAAATTGCTCAAAAGGACAAATCTGCTGTTCTCAGCTAAATCTGGGACCCGAGGGAGGCTGTACCCTTCCACCAGCAGTTTGACCAATACCAGGATTCAACAGGGGTTTATCCATATTGACTTTCTTTGGGCTTCCCTTCTCCTACAGCAACCAGACAGGTCACAGAGGGGAGCATGAAGGGAGGGAGTTCAGCTCCCTCCTCACTGACAACGATGAAAAGAAACACCCTCTGCTTCTGAGCCACTAAAAAGTGAATACATCAAATTCTATAAGAAAGATGTCTATGAGAGCAGTGTTTCCACTCTCATCTTTCAGCTTAACCTACTTTCTGCCTCCTGCTCTGAGGCTTTTCCCTGTGTCCCTGCTGAGGGTGGCTGCTGTAGCTGCTGCTGAGGCTGCAGCTGCCCTTTCTGCAAGCAGCCAAGGGGAAGGCATCCAGCATGGATTGGGTGAAACAACAATAGCTGGTCCTGAAAAGCAGCTTCTACCTAAATCCACAGCAGTCACGCCTGCCGAGATGAGGGAATTCTGCCCTTCACATGATTGCACGACACTGCTGGGGCACCCGCCAGTCCCCAGTCCCAGCCTTTCCTGCCTGACAATTAATTCCCCAC
Organism: Eopsaltria australis; assembly: GCA_034509425.1. Lineage (NCBI taxonomy): Eukaryota > Metazoa > Chordata > Aves > Passeriformes > Petroicidae > Eopsaltria > Eopsaltria australis. The sequence continues at coordinate 2,281,495 of JAVTVJ010011652.1, read as the reverse complement.
AGCTCTCTTAGTGGAAGCCTCAGTGTGTGCCAAAAAAAGGTTTTTTTTCTAATTTCAGACTCCTAACTTTTCTTATGTGCTTCCTAAATAGCAAAGACTGGCTGATAAGGCAGCCCGGGGTGAGCAAGGAGAGGAGGCACTGAGGTAAACAACAACGGGTGATCGGGCATAAATATTTCAGAAAAATGTGCCAGCGTAAAAGGCTTGGCTGCAGCTATTCCTCCTGAGGGGTCAGGTTGCAAAAGCCTCTTCCTCACTCCCCCAGCGTCTGCCTCCTTGGCTCTGAGGCACGGACACATCCAAGTGCCTAATAAATTTCAGAGATGGGCAAAGCAGGAGAGCAAGTATTTACTTAGCGCTAGTAAAACAGTGCTTATAATTCTGCCTTGTCGCTGGCTAATTAAAGCCTACACAGGCAGTTCATCATCAGTCAGGGGCTGCCAGCCCCGCTCCCTGCCAGGCCGCTGTGCTGCTGCTAAACCCAGCCCGATGTGACTCGGAGTGTCCCCGGTAATTGCAGCGGCTCGTGTTCCTCATGGCTGCGTGGCCGCTGCCCAGCCCTGGCTCAGCGCCGTAATGGGCACATCAGCAGCTCGGCCCTTTCCTAACAGCCTGCTTCACAGAAACGCTTCACTGCGACTGGTATTTATCTTAAACTGCGCTTTATAGAGAAGAAATCTGTAACATTCTGCCCTAAGGATCCAAAGCTCAGGTTCAGTGCTCCCTGGGCGTTCCTGCTGCTGCTCTCCCCACACAGCCCCCAGCTCATCTCTCCCCAGCGCAGGGGCAGCAGAGGGGATGATGCAGCTGCTGCTGACCTCCCCTGGTTCCCAGGCCAGCTCCTGCCCTGAACACATCTGGTACACCCTGCAGAACAGCCGTGTCATGCCACAGGACAGACAGCCCGAGCTTTCAGCTTTCTGAGAAGGTGGGAACATCTTTGCTTTGCTGAATTCTAAAGGGAGCCAGACTCTGAGTCTCTTAAGCAGCCTCTTAGTGCAAAATATCATGTTTGTGAAGATTGATAAAGAGCTCAGAAAATTATTAAAGACTGTGCACTGAAAGTCAGCCTGAAAGTCACATCAGACCCAAATATTGTATACACAGAAGCATCTCTAAACCACTCACGCTGTGTGGATTAAGGTGTATGCCAGCTTGGGAATTCTCTGTGGATGGATTCAAGCAGTGGGACTGCCCCGTGAATGAGCATGTTGTTCACGGTCCAACTCAAACTCATCTAACATTTATGTTTTCTAAATGTGCAACCATCAGGATGCCTAAAGAAAAAGAAGTGGAGCAAAACCTCGAGTTCTGGGTTTGTCTGAGGGCTTGTGGGTTCCTCTTGTGCCCTTCAGAGCTCAAACTCAGTGACTCTCAGCCCTGCAACCACGAGGCAAAAAATCCTCCCTGTGCTCCTGGAAGGAAAAATGCTGTCAGATCCCTCAGATCCAAAGACTTTGCTGATGGAGTATGGGGCATTTTAGAAAAGCTGGTTTCTTGTGCATTGATAATTTTTCCTCTGGTTCTGATTACACAGAATGATATTGCTAAACAGAACATTAGAAAGTCAATCAAACATTGCAAAAGATACAATAAGCACCTATTCTAAAAATATTTCCTTATTTCTATTTTTTTTCTGTCTGTCTCTGTAAATTCACCTGACAATATTTACGTTTAAGATACATAATCAATGTAGTTTTGAACTCTTTTGTGGGACATAATTACTTTCTGTATTTGATGTATTTTGAGGAAATACAGCCAGAATGTGGATTTTTGTTGTCTTGGAGATAAACTATTCATCTTTGTTACAACATGTAATTTATTAATTTGTAATTAATAGTACAGACAATACTGGACAATTATTGTTACTTCATTTGGCCTTCTCCTTTTAGCATATAAGCTGGAAAAATAAAGCTTAGCATATTCAAAAAGATTCAACAAAATGTTACTTCTGACATTGTGCAACTCTCAAGGTTGGTTGCACTTCACACAGAAAATAAAAGTAAATCTAGTATGTATTATAAGAGACTGTAAGGGGAAAAGCACAATGGTCCCAGCTTGTCCTCTAAAGGTCATCTGTGAGGATGTGACACAGTGTCAAACTACCAGGGCAAAAGAAGCTGAAATGCAGAAATATGGAAAAGAAAGAAAAAGAAGACTTGAACAATTTCAGGTCACTATATTGTAGTCCTCAGGGCATCCAACTGCTCTGTAAATATTGCTTAATTAAATGTACCTGGATTGACAGCAATATTTAATTCCAATTGCATTATAACAGAATCACTACCTGCAATATTAATTCCAGATTCTGCAGCAGAAGCAAACCAGGAGTAGGTCTGAACTTATATCCTGATCAAGAATTTATGGTGCAGGTCCAAAAGCATCCAGTCTGAGGACAATATTAATTTATTACAAGGTCATACAGACCTCCACCTTCTTGATTCATGTTCTCTGTTCCCAACTTTACAGAAGACTTGTGTAAAGGTCAACTGCTTAGTCTGAATGTCATGAAGAAGAATGAAGCAAATACGGTCACCCCTTCAAATTTTAGCTTCCTAGATCTGGTACTACATCAAGCAGATATTTGTCTTGGATGCTGTGAGGAGGAAAGACATGGAGCAGTGGCTGAAAGGGAAATCTGACACAACTACAAAAAATGGACTTATGATCTATAGAAAATTCAGGTCTGTCAGTCAGACAAAATGTGAGACTCTGCTAAACTAAATGGGCTTGTTTATCACTTTAATTATGTAGCTTTACAATGATAAGGTATTACATCTACATGTCTTACTCTGTGCCAGGAGCTGTTTCACAGAAACCCAGTAAATTTAATTATGAGAGATAGAAAAAAAAAATTCCTTTATTTCATGATCTATCCACCCCTGTAATGATTACTCTGGGGAAATTCCCACTGAAGCCAAGCAGATGGTTCCTACCTTGTTGTACACCCAGCTTATTTCCTTTTAAGCTATGAAGTGGTTTACAATGCCATTTTTCTCTGGAGCTGTCTTGCATTTGGCAGACCTCTGACTGTGTGTGAATTCTCTTTTATTGTATATGTGGATAAATGGCTCATTTTCTTTTTTACCCCAGATAGCAAATTTCACTTTGGATTCATATAAATAAGGACATGAATCAGACAAGTATCTAGTCCAAACATGCTTTCAACAAGATGACTCCCATTGACTTTGTTACAAGGGAGTCAATAATCAGATTTAATGTCCCTGAGCCACATTGGTGCATTTCCACAAACACCCATACTGAGTTTAAACACTTGTCTATGGACCAATATTGTGTATTTCTGCTTCTGACTAATCCCTTGCTCCCTTTTTGCACAGAAATGTAAATTTGCAGCAAACTGGAACAGGTTGGATGAGGGAGCTGCTCTCCCTGCTTTCCCTGTGCCTGCTGTAACCAACACTGGAGGAAATGTGCCTGTGATACTCTCCAAGGCAACCTCTGTGCTTGTGTCAGGAGCCAGCTCAAGCCCTACACACTGTTCAAGGGATTTCCCCAGGACAAAGGTGTGGCTGTGCATTGTTCTCAGCAGAAAGGTGGATTTCTGCTATTTCTCCTTTCTTCTCATAATCATTCCAGGCAAACAGAAGGAATATCATACAGGTTTTGGAAAAGTGATGAACACTGATGGTATCTCTCAGGAAACTTTTCTTGAAGTCAAATCTTTGTAAAACTACAACTGCCCAGATTAAAGGCTGAACCTAAATTGGCAGGTGCCTGATTGAGGAATAGTATATACTTTATCTGATTTGAGACTATGTAGCTCCAAGGAGTTCTTTAAAGAGAGATAAATCATTAATCCCCACAATCAGTTCAGAGCAGCCAGAAAAGAAGATAAAGTTCCCCTGACTTTGTGCCACATATACCTCCAGGCATCTTCTAACAGATTTCTCTGCAGTTTGAATTCAGCTCTCTACTTCAGAGTCAGAGACACAGGGAAGCTGTGTTTGAAAGCAAAGAAAATAGCTGAAAACTCTCAAGAGATATAATTTAAAATGGATGGTGGTGTGATGGGGGAAATTTATTTGCAAGCATTATGTCATTTTTTTTCTCAGATACCCATTAAGAGCACACACAATACCTGGATGACTTAACCTGTGACCATTATTTATTGTAACCCATGTTTTCCCCAGAGTGAATGCCTGAATTCAAATCTTCCATTAATAGCTAAGTGCACTTCTGGGAAGGGTAAACAGAACAGCAAGGTCCTGGATCTGCAGGCAAGAAGCACACAGCAATCAAAACCAGAAATAAGAAAAGTGGCTTTAAGTGTCCTTTTTACTCCCTGAGCCTGGACAGGCTGTGTAAGGCTGGCCCCAGTGGACATGAGAACACCCCGCAGCTTGCTCATTCCGCCCACAGTTTTCTTCAATCCTTTCCTTTTTCCTGTGGAATAAAGAACTCATTTTCAGGCACTGGGGAGAAAGAACATCCACCCAGGAATGGCTCCAGCACTGTGATATGTGCAGTGCAGAGATTGGCCACACAGCATCTTTGATGCAGAATTACTGTGATGATCAAAGCAAGTTTAATCAGCTCAGTGGTTTGTAAGTGTTTGCAGCCCCTTCTGCCCGCCTGCCACTGGCCAGGATGTCTCCTTCACTTTGGACAGCAATGATGCAGGAAAACCAATAATAGCTCTGTGGCCAGGCTTCCCCCAGGCATGTTTTCACCCTCATCCTTCAATGAGAGGACAGATGGAAATATGAATTGCGAGTGGGAGACATTGCCAAGTCTACCCATTGAGGGAAGGACTTCTGAGAGAAGGTCATCTTTTCTATCTGTTCCCTGCCCCATGAAACCTCTGAAATGAGCTTAGAAGATTTTCAGAACCATTAGGAAGTGTGTGCCTGTGATCTGAAGCGTGGCCTACCAGCATCATACAAGGCTGTTTGTTGTTTTGGCTGCCAACCCCAAGCACAAAGCACAGCTGATTCTGGAGACATGATGGTGATTTTCTGATACACAGACATCTTCCTGTGAGCACCTCCTCTGGCTCCACTCTTGTTTTGTGCTGGTCAGACAATGTGGAGCTCCCTGGGGAGAAAGCAAGTGTACTGTGCTGCTGAATCTCACAAACCCACAGTTTTCAGTGTTAAAATTGTTGGATTTCAAAGCTAAATCCAGATGAATGCTTCTGAGAGGGAAAGCAGATCCTTTTAGTGTCTGAACCATTAAGCTGTACTTAAAAGAATGAGGGAAAGGTCTCAAAAGTCTTGTTTAATACAAGCTGCTATTCCAGATTTCATTCCTCCCCCAGCTGGTATTTCCTGCTCTGCAAGACACAGGGGAAAGCTAAGGCATTATTTAATGGGATTTCTCTGAAAGAGAAATCTTTAAGCTCTGCTATGGCACTAGAAGCAGAGGTGTCTGGGGGAGCTGCATTGCTGGTACCTGCCCAGGAGTGTGTGCTGTGCAGACAGTCCTGGAGAGTGAAGAGCAGAGAGGCTGCAATCCCATAAATCTGCCTCTGCTATATCCAAGACAAATCTCATTTAAGCTTTATGTTTGAAGATGTGAGTGGAGAAAAGCCTTGTCCTTGTTTTCTGCATAAGAGGTAAGCATCCAGCAACTGGAGCAGTTACAATAACCGATCTACTATTGCTGAAAAGTAACTTATTAATTTGACTGTCAAATCATAGATTTCTTTGAGTCCCTCTCTCCCATTGCCAGTATTGAATGGGCAGGTTCCCACATTAACTTTCTGAGTTGCAGCAGTTCATTTATTTCAACTCTTACCCCTTCAGCTCTTTTGGACTGAAACAACTGTAAGCTCTTTGCAGTTCATTCATTGGGGCTCTCACTTTGGCAGAGTACCAGACTAATGCCAGGACAGCCATGGCCGTGGGATTTTTTTAAGGACGTTTAGTTCCTGCCATCTGTCTGTTGGCTCAACTCTAAGAAATTTAGATTGTGCTGCCTTCCCAAAGTTGTTTTTTCCCCCTTGGACTGCTGTCAGGATATGCAATCTGTCTCTGTGAGTGTTCCACTGAGACAGTACTTGAGATGTGATAAAATGCCTCCAATTCCTACATGTGTTACTTTATTTCTTAAGACCAGGTGATGATAACGACACATTTACAATGCACATCACTTTAAAGGCAACGAGTACAAAGAGGTTCCAACCTTTTAATGCAGACTTGGTGCATATTAGGAACAGTGTAACAACATTTTCTATGTTATTTCCTCATTTTGGCCTATTAGATGAAGGTTGTTTGGTCAAGCTGAGGTGTGAGATGAATGATTCATTTTTGTGCTGCCACTATTCTGAGCTGGGGCTTTCCACAGTGGAGCCATTTCACTCAGCAGTGCAGGCATCGAGGGAGAAGTGGGGGTAGCTGCACTGCTTCTTGGTTGTGTGCAATTTAGTTAAACCCCACTTTAACTTTCATTTTTATTTTCCTCCAAGATGTTTTGGGAGGAGCTGGTATTTCTCTGATGCTCAGTACCTCTCCCCATGAGCCTGGTTTTGCCACAGTGTTAGACAGCCAGCTGGACTTGAGCAATGTTGACAGACAAACCTCAGAGCCAGTGCCGTAAATGCCTGATCCATTTTGATGCTGAACATTTGTACATAATCCACTAAAGGTATAAACTTACAAGTGGTTTATGAATGATTCCCAGGAGAACAGGAAATCTCTGCTAGAAGATGGGAGCAGAGGACACAAGTCTCCTTAGGTGAGCTGTTCTTATGAAATTTCTGCTTTTATCAAAGTTGGGGTACATGCTTTGTGGTCCAGTTCTCAGATATGACTTTTAAGACTGGGACATTCCCAGTGAAAAATCTGGAAGTCTGGCAGATTCTGTCTGTTTTGGTAAATCAGTTATGAGCCCTTCAACGTTTACATTATGATTTTAGACTCTGCTTGAGGGCCCACCTAGGTTTAGATCAGTCCTTTTATCTTACAAGGTTTATTTATTTTAAAAACCTTAAAAATATCACGTTGATAGTATGTTTCTAGATATAACCCATACAAAAGAGACATTTAGTTTATAGAATGAAACAATAAAACTCTAAAAATGTGGGAGTGCAGCTGGTTAATCTCTGTGTTCTTGTCTAATTGACAGTTTTAAAAAAATACTGTCTTAGCTAGAAAATACAATCCCTGCTTTAACAAAACCCATCTTCACAGTCCTACTTGATTGCAGGGCTCACATTTTATCTATATAGCCGAAGTCCAACTAAATGATCTTTGTTTTTAGCTGACTGCAGTGCTTTTGCAGAGAATGATGATAAATCTGCAACAGACAAAAACTAGATGTTTTCAGTTTCAATAAAAATTAGTTATTTTTTAAAGTGAGAATAACAGCAAAGAGGCACAGATTAGACAATGTAGGATTAAGATAAATTTAGGGTTACAACAGTTCTCTTGCCTTCAGCCAGTGTAATGAATAATTTAGAGCCAAATTTAGGGGCACTCCAGGACTGAAGTATTGCACTATCTAATTTCTGTTGTTACTCTGAAGTGTAAGCAGCAAGCTTATTAAATATGAATGGAGTAATCAGACAAATTCTATGACTGTGTGCAGGAGCTTCTCATTAATGATTCACAGTGAAGCATCATGAAAGACTAAATAGACTGCACTGGATTTAAAAGTAATAAATGTACTCCAGAAACAAAGTAATTTAATGACCTTCCTATGAACGATGGGGCTTAAAGCAGAAGGATGCTCAAGCAGAGTATCCTCATCGAAGCTCTAACTCAAGCAGATCATCTTTTGCACATCCCTCTTGATTATCTTTTGTCAAAACAGCCTTGCCATGGTGGCCCTGTTTAGTGCCTCTTTTCAGTGCTGTGTTTATACCCTGCTAAGCTCAGCCACCACAGCCTGCACAATTTCACCCCTTCACAGAGTGATTGCTGCTCCTTAGTAGGACAGAGCACGTACCTTCAAGCCAAGTTAGCAATTAGGGCATGATTTCGAGCATCCTTTACCTCTCACTGACTTCAACAGATAGCACTCCTGGGATCAAGCTCTTCAGCTGTGTAAGTGAATAGTGCTTCAAAGGGAAATTCTGAGCTAAAAAAAAAAAAAAATCTTCAGCCTTTTTTCAGCTTTCCAGGAAGAGGTTTTCAACATCTAACAGAGGAAAAGATTCTTTAGCTTATTTTTTTATGTTTGAGATTAGATGCTCTGATGTTCCTTTCAGAAGTGGGATGTGAACAGGATACCAGAACAGCAATTCCAACCTTCCTTCATAAAATAGTTTAAACAGAGATTCAAATTAAACAAAACCAGTTAAAATTGACTGACTTTCTAGTTGTTATCAGATTTATGGTTCTAGCAAATTGGTTTCTTTCCTAAACAAAAATATTTCTGAATAGACTTCCATTATCATTTCCCCACAGTGATTACTACAAACCCCAAACTTTCTCTTTGTGGAGCTCTCTAGACAATATCCTTACAAATCCTGCAAGATAAAATAGCCAATGAAAGAATGGTAAAAATGCATGAAAACCTGGAAGAGATACCAAAAAACTGGGAAATGCTTGACTCCATTTTACTTGCCTATTTCAAACAGAAGTATAGGTCTTCAGATATGACAGGCAAAAATATAGTCTCAGGGTGCTCATTGCACATGATCAAGATATGGGATGGGATAACCCAGAGTGAGTGGAATATTGATTTAGGTATGTGTCCTGGTCAAAATATTTATTACTTTGTTCACACAGACATGATAAATATGGAGCATAATTTTAATGATTGCAACCCAGAATAGAAAAGCAGAACTCATCAACTTTTTGATCTCCTTGTTTTTAACAAGGCACCTGTAAAATCAGTCCTTCTTCTCTCTGCAATTTTAAGTGCAACTTTATGACAATAAAAAGCAGGCATTGTCAGTTTAATCCTAGGGTTGGCAATTAGCATCTTTACAGACTCCGGAGCCTAAACAATTAAAAGCTGAATAATTTATGGCAAATGGAACCATTTCTGTCAACAGTATTATTACATGCATTTGAAGTGTACTTCACTGCCTGGAGCTGCTCGATGATTGATCCTGGAGTTCTCATTAGCGATGCAATTTCTGCCCCCGCCCCTGGGCAATGGCTACTTTTGTTTGCCTGCCCTGCACTTCTGAATTAATTGTAACTAATTCATGGTTACTTGTGCTTATTCAGGGTGAGATTGTGACAATAAAAGGGGGTGGAGGAAGTGTGCTGTGGCTGCCCTCAAACCAGCAGGGCATCTTCCAGGCCTAATCTGGAATGGCCACTGATTCCCCTGGCCAGGGAACACAGCAGGCACTTCCTCAGCTCCAAGTTCATTCTTGGGACAATGGACAGCAAATCCACAGCTTTGACTTTCTTATCCTGGGTAGCTGCTGGTGATGTTTACAAGTCCCTCAAAGCAAAGATGTTTAGCTGGGCAGAGAGTAGGAAGCAGCTGTAAGGGGTGAATGATCAGGTAGATGAATATGGGAACTGTCTCTCTTTGAACGAGGGTCAAAAGGATTGAATATTTATAGGGAATACAACACCAAAAAAGTGGCTTGGAAACAACTGCCAGGTTAGAGTCAGGCTGAGAAAGGCCAGTTTGTGGGATGACTGTTGTGGGGGATGTCTCTGGAGAGATTTGTTGACTGAGGTCATGTCTGGGGGTAGTTAATCTACTTATGATCCTGCTCTTGGCAAGAGGAACCCGAGATGCTTAACCATTGCCCTTTGTAGGGTTTCTGGACAGCTCTTCCTCTTCAGTGTGAGGAGAGAGATTTCTTTCTTCTTATGAGCATATGGTAGACCAGAGCTTTTAAACAATTGTTACATTTTGTGCTGTAACTCCACGGCCTTCACATGAAGTGAACCTTCATCTCTGTGCTTGCTCTGGCTGCCTCATGCAGAAGTGTTTTCACCTGGCTGTTCATTTCCTTGCTGGGAGTCAAACAGGGCAGGCCACACTCAGGAAGAATGTGAAGGCTTGGCAGAGTGGGAGGAAAGACTAAAGAAAGATTAAAAAAACATAATGATATGTGATATCCTGCTTCTGCAGAGAATTATTCTTTCCCCCAATAATATAATTTGTGTTTGTCCCCCTAAGAGCATCCCTGCAATGGAAGATGGAGGATGCAGGGAGAAAGGAACAGCTGTCAGGGACCAGGCAGCTTCCCTTGCAATGCCTGGAGTGTCAGGCAGTCAGGAAGTGTGGTGAGGGCCAGGGACACTGCATCCATCCATGCCCTGTTCTGTTAATGATGCTCCATGAACTTACAGGTGCAGAAAGAGGCTCGAGAGCTGTGCCCAGGAGGTCAAGCTTTGCACCTCATAAAGAGATCAAAAAAGTAAATTGGGTGTTAAGAATTTTGGGAAGGAACATAAATCACAACAGAAGGTCATGCTATAAAACCAGAGCATGGCCAGATTTTAACCGCTTAGTAAAATACTGGCCACCCCACATCAAGAGGGATGTTGTAAAATCTAAAATTAGATGGAGAAGATACAATCGTAATGAAGATTATAAGGCAAAAAATAGCCTCTGTCCAAGGAGCAACTAAATAGGCAGCTTCAGAAAGAATTAATAGGATTCTTCATATTGAGAGGAGACAGATGGGGAAGGGCAAGATATGATTTAAGACCTTTCAAATCATAAAAGAGATGGAGGAAGTGAATGTGTGAATTTTTCATTTTTCACTGTACTAGAATTGGGAAGTACTTAGTGCAAGTCAAGGTAGCTCGAAGTAAAGGCCAGAATAAATAGGACTTCTTCAGAGAACCTCCAACTGACTTGATAAAGTCACTGCACAGAGGAAAAGCTGAATGCACTAATGGCTACAGAGCAATTAGGCGCATTAGACAGCAGCCAGATCATCTGTGGATAAGGGGCAAATATAATGGTCCACATTCCAGCTCTGTCTAAAAATACCTCCAGCTGCTGAGCACACAAAGCTGGGAGGGCAGGGAAGGTATGGAAGGGAAAGGAAACTCCTTGCAGTGTCATTCTTGTCTCCCCAGCCATTTCTCAGGCTTTCTGCAGTGGCACTAGGACCTGAGCTGCCCATGTGCAGAGGAGACGGCTCTGTCAGCACTGCAGTGACAGCCTGTTGAACCTGGATGTGCAGGAGTGTTCTGAGAGAGAAGCTCCTCACTATTCACAGGTGAGGGCTTCACAGACTTCAGCCTTCTTATGCCAAGAAAGTGAAACAACATTTATTTAACTTCACCATGAGTTTAATGGTAGATGTTGAAGGTGATTTTTCTTCTGGAGGTACAATCTCTTCCTTCCCTTGAGTGAGCAGGTGAGGATAAGAGGTCATTGGAGGAGCTCAGGTACGCTCTTTTCTGCACATTCATCATAAACCATTAATCAGAGTCTGTATGTGTGCTCACAAGATGAGAAAAAGTTGCCAAAGGGCTTATAATTAACACATTTATCTGAATGCTAAAATTGTACAAAGCCAGTTGAGAAAATGGGTATAAATTTGAAGTGCTAGCGAAGATACAGATCTATTTTTTCCCTGTCTCCCAGAATCTCCAAATCAAAATTGAATATTTTTAAGAAAACACACTCCAGGTCAACTCATTGTTGAATTTATTTTCTAGCTGTGGCGTTTAGCAGCTTCTCAGCTGTAAAAGTGTTTAGATTCTTTTAACCTTATGTTCTGAATTTACAGAGGGGCAGGTTGGACTTAAATTGTCCATATAAACAATCTCTCATGTGTTGCCTTCTCCATATGCACATCTGGTGAGTTCTTCATCATTCCTAATTATGATGCAGGTTGGTGGAAAATTACTTCTTTGACAGAAACTGTAGCAAGAAAGTGTGCAAATTTAAACAAGAACTGAGAATCCCACTGAGACTTTTATTAGCAGAAAAATCAAAGATCTGCAAAATGTATTTTCTTATTTTCCCCCTCAGCATCACTGAATCTTCTCACTCCAGAGCATGCACAGTTCTCTGTCATTACAGACAGACCTGGGCACATATCAGAGATTAAAAGTAACTTTCCAGATCTATCCTCACTAATGCAATGTGTTTATAAAGGGTCCATAAGGAGCAATTGAAAACTCGATCATATTTTTCTGCATCACTACATGTTCCAGTGGTCAGGGAAAAATGCTGTTTTCTTGTTTAGCTGACTGCCAAAACTGCATTTCACATAAAGCAGAAATAGCTAACAACATTTGGATCCTACTGTAGTCTGTCCAGTTCCATTCAAATTGACACAATAAATCTGCATTGAATCAGCTCATCAAAACCTCCTCTTGTCTAAACTATTCTCAACTAAAAAGAATCCCACTAATAACAGAAAATCCAGCATAAAAAAATCTACAGAAAATATTTCTATAAATAAATAAGTCTAGACCTAAAATCCAGATTGGTGTAAACATTGACTGCTGATCTTCTGGACAAAATGCAAAAATCTGCTCATTAATTACTTGCAGTTTAAGAATCTTTTTTAATGGGGAGAATCACTAATTGCCAAACCTAGGACTGGTAAATGCTGTGGATAGTTCTATCTTTCCCTTGCATTCAGTAGCTGACATTCTTTTTTCAAACCTGCTGCAGTTCAACAAGATACTGAAGAACCTGCCTTTGTTCATGAGAGCCACTCACACACGATGCATGATGCGCTTCATGCCCGTCTGAATGGGACCCAAGGAATGAACAAATTGGTTCTATTTATCTGCAACTTATTATCCAAACAGATGGAACAGTCAGAGGAAAAAAATTTAAGTATTTCAGGCTTTGATAGTCCCTATTCCAGACAGCATCCCTCTGTCTGACAGGGAAGCTGTTTACGTGACTGTGACCTGAACTTTCCAACAGCTGCAACTCTTTGCTTTACAAGAGACCCTGAGCTGTGATTAACCTCCTTGCAATTGTTCGCTGTGATGTGGGTACAGATGATGAAGCCGGAATCATGAAGAGAGCACAAACACAGGGATGGCCTGCTGCTGCTGAATCTGCTTCCAAAGCTGTAAGGCAGCACCAGTTTCTTCTGCATTGTGGTCTGTGAGCATTACCTCATCCAAAGCCAGTCTGAAAGCTCACAAAGCAGGGAACATCTTGCTGGAGGAGGTAGAAGGAAGTGTTGCATCTGTTCTGCACGAGCAGGCAAGGGATTTCTCCTCTCCTGCAACAGCACTCATCTGCTGTTTGCATGTGCAGCAGCTACTTCCCATTATTGCTTCTGTACAATTGCACCGAGTCCTCAAGGCATTGCTTTGTGCAGTTCCAGTGACCTGAGTGGAGGATTTGGGCTGCCTCTACCAGACCTGTCATGTTCTATGCACAAAACAACATCATCCTTTCAGCCGTTTACTGAGACACTTTATTAGGGTTGCAAACAAAGTCAATAACTCTAATCATGCTTTTGGATGTTGTGAATCCTGGCTTGGCTAGGAATCGTTGGAGATAAACATCTCATTTCAAATAAGCTACTGAGCAGATGGTAATGACTTTTAATCACAAGCAACACAAGGAAAATCTGAAATAGAGCCCGTGAGAGGAACAGTTTGGTACATCATTCCCACCATTTTGAATGCTGAATAACCTTGCCCCACAAAGAGAGCCATGAGTGATTTATGTACACATACACTTCCAGAGAACTAAAATACTGGCAGTCATTAATTGTTTTTCACAATTCTTATTTTGGGCCCTTATCCAACGCCCACTGAAGTTAAACCAAACCTCCTCTTTCTAAGCCTTCAAAGACTCCATCTGCCGCAATTACAGTGTAGTGTTTTAATTGCAGATGCAGAAGTTTGGGAGACCTACAAGAACTTCCTGCTCAATACCAAAAACAAGAGTGGGGCAGTTTCTTTAGACACCTGAAACATTTCCTTTGAAAAAATAAAAAGAAAAAAAAGGAGCTGTTAGCCATTTGCAGAAACAGTACTGGAGGTCAGACACTGCCCTCAGCTCATGGCCTGTGTCTGTGTCAGGTCAATGGCCTCACTTTAGACTCTTCTCAGCTTAGGTCAGTCCTGACAAGGCAGCACAGGGAGTTTTTTCACAGGGTCTGTCTGCTACTGCATTTTTGGAAAGTTGAGATGCTCGTTGCATAAAGTTTCATGCCAAGAGTGGAGCTCTCATTTCTGTATAATCTCCCTCTGATCTTTTGTGATGTGCTCAGAGCAGTCTGCTAACCCAACATTATTTCTGGCCATGACAGTGCGACAGGTTTGCATTTCAGTCCTTGGGCTGCAATCTCCCTGCCTGGAAGCTTACTAACACCATTTCTTAATGGTCATGTTTAAATAGTTTTGCTTGAGCCCACTTACAGAGCAATCTGTGTTCAAACTCTTTTTAGCAGGGAATTGGCGAGAGTTGGTTTTCAAACAACCTGATTAAACCATGTCTGCAACAAAAGCTCCATCACAATTTACAATATGCCTTCCACAACAGTGCCTAAATTTTAACTCCATGTAAATCAGTAGCAATTTTCCTGCTAACTTCTTACCCCAGTGTGGCTTTGCCATTTTATCTTCAGGAGGAGGACTCTCATACCTCCCTTCCATGTCCTGCAAAGACCTGCACCACTCACCAGGGAATCCACCCTCGAAGCTTATGGTAACAGCTAATATTTCCACAGCCACATTGCAGCTCTGCAGATGAGATCCAAGCAAATAAGGTGCCTGGTTAATAATATGCACAAGAGGAGTGCAGGGGAGGCTGGCTGGCTTTGCTGGTGGCAGGGAGCCATTCCCCATCTCATGGACACAGTGGTGGCAGCTGCAGCTGGAAGCTCTGTGCCCTGTGCAGCTGCTGGGGAAGGCATGGAATGAGCCAGACTCCAGCACAGGCTGAAAACCCACACAGGGACCTTGATCCTGCTCTGCACAGAGACAGCCATTGACTTCAGCAGGAATATTTGCTTCTCTCAAGCTCTGGGAAGGTCTGGGAATATGCATAGCCCTTAGCTAGCCATGTATTTTTTCCAGTACTAGTGTCTCTTTGTGGTTTCATCTGCAGGGTCTTGCAAATGAATAAATGAAATACATGAATGAAGCATCCAAGCTCTCAGTGCCTTGCTCAAGCATGACTCGCTTAAATGCCTTGGGAATGTTGTCAGAGAAACGAGTTTGTACAAATCAGACCTGGAGAGGAAAACCCACACACTGTACTTATGTATGGAGGCGAGAGATCCAAGAGAAGCCTTCCCAGTACTCCCTTATATGACACATACAGAGGCAGGAAGATTAATGGACATAGCAACTCATCAACAGAATATCACAGAATCCATTAAGTTGGAAAAGACCTCTGAGATCATTGAAATCAAGCTACAACAGAACACCACTGTGTGCAACCAGACCGTGGCACTGAGTGCCCGTGGGCCTTTCCTTGAACACCTCCAGGGACGGTGACTCCACCACCTCCTCGGGCAGCCCATTTCAGTGCCTAATCACCCTTTCTATGAAGAAATTCTTCCTAATACCCAACTTAACTCTCCCCTGGAGCAGCTTGAAACTATGTCCTCTTGTCCTGTCAAAATACAATTCTTTCCCCTTGGGCATCGAAGGTACCACAACACACTGGTCAGCGAACTTCCCCAGCAATGCCCGCAAATCGCTCCGTGTCTGGTGGAGCCGCCTCCAGATAACTTTGATTTTAGTTCGCTTTTCCTCGGTGTGCTCTAGTAAGCACTACAGAGAGCATTATCAAGGAATTTTGTTTCACTTTCACATTAAACACCTCCTGATGTCCCCGCCGGCGAATCCCTCACGGACCTTTCCGCGGTCCGTCCCTCAGGGCTCCTCCCCGCGCCGCTCGGTGCAGTTCCGGGCGGGCCCGGCCGGGCGCGCTGCCGGCAGCATGGCGGGGGAGGCGGGCGGAGCTGCGCTGGGCCGCGCGGCCGACAAGCTCTTCTCGCTCAGCGGGCTCTTCGCCGTCCGCAAGCCCAAGGGACCCACCTCGGCCGCCGTGCTCAACCTGCTCAAGGAGAGGCTGCTGGCAGGTGAGCGGCGGCGGCCGGGCCGCCACATCCGGAGAGTTCGGGCCAGGCGTGCCCTGCCCGGCGCGGCTGTGGGATGGGGTCAGGTGTGAGCGATGCTTGGGGTGCGGGAACCGCAGCCCCCGGCAAACCACTGCGCCCTCTTTCTCAGCGCTCAGCAGACCGAAGGATAAGCGGGGTTTAGTTTCTGTTTGTTGGTGGGATTTTTGTTTGTGTTGTTTTGGTAGTAGTTCGTAGCCGTGGCATGGCCCGCCTTGGAGAATGGAGCCGTTCCTGGGTACATCCTGGCTCGCTGCGCCAGGAGAGGTTCAGGTTGGACATTAGGAGGAATTTATTCACGAAAAGCGGGATTAGACAGTGGGATGGGTGGCGCAGGGAGGTGGTGGAGTTGTGTCCTTGGAGGCCTTTAAGGAAAGACTGTCCCAGCCAGACTGTGTTGGTCACACTGTACGGTGAGCTGTGAGGCCACACTGGCCGCATGCTGCTTGTGGCTGGCATCTGTTACCGCCCTGGGTACCTCGGGACGGGAGCCCTGAGATTGGATGGGGGTGAGATTTGCCCCACAGGGAGCTCCAGTCCTGCAGGGCACAATGCAGAGGGGAATCCCAGGTTGCCTGGGGAGCTGTGGGCAGGCTCCTAGGGACATCTGCCAGGATGGGTGTCAGCGGCATCTCTGCAGCACAGCACTGGCAGGATGTTCTGCTGTGGTCCCACTGCCTATTGCCATTTAAAAATATCACCAAAAGGACTGAAAACCATAGTGTTTCAAAAAGTTTGAAAGTCCTGGACGCAGCCTGCGTAAACTGCTTCTTCTGAGTACAGGGAAGTCTGTATGTCAGATATTAAGAGGAAAAAAAGTGTGATCATTGCAAAGGTGTGAGTGACTATGGCCTAGATTCTTTTTGTAATGGATATGGGGACTTGATGATCTAGTCTAGGCTTTTGGGCACTTTCTGATGAAGTGAGAACATACTTTAGTGAGTGCTTAGCCTGATTTAGTCTGTACTGAACTATAGTGTAGGCACACACTTTTTGTATGGAAGAATGGGGTTCTCTGAATGGAGATAATAGATATGGATAAGGGAGCTTAGACCATTTGTCATATTTAATACTAATAAATAAGGGGAATTGGACTCTGCAGAATTCCTGGAGTCATCAGCTGCATAGGAAATTTGGTGGGTTGGGACACTGACACCAGTGAGCAAGTTCAGTTCTCTGCAGTTTCCATAGGGCTGTGAATGTGCAAATAAACATGTCCCAGTATAAGGCAGTAAATGCATCAAGAACTAGCTCAGATTATGTAGCATAAAATTTGTGTATAGTAGATGTTTTGGGAACTCTGCTGCTGATTCTTCCATGCTTTGTTAATGAAACTTCACAGGTGAACCAGGTTTGCTACCAGTACTTTCCAAAAATCTGTTTATAATAGTATGTGAGACTTCATTGGAATGTAAGTGCAAATTGTTTGTGGTTTGGAGTAAATCTAAATTAATCAATGGTCTTCTGCAGTACAGTAATTTCTGCACTGCTAATTAATAGATTCAATATTTGATTTTTATTTCCTTTAGGCGTCTGGAAATGTATGTCATTTTTCCTACATCCTAAGGTTATTTTTATAATGCTTCCATTCAATTTCTATTTGCAGAAGCTGGTGTGCAAACAAACGGGAACAAAAGAAATCAGGTTTTGAAAATTGGACATGGAGGAACTTTGGACAGTGCAGCCACAGGAGTTCTGGGTAATGAAAAACATAATTATAGTCATCAAAATATGATTTCAGGAGACATTTTCATGCCTGCGTGAAGTCAGGTGGAGGAACAATTTGGGATACACATGGCAGATTTTGGGGGAAGGACAGATTACTGTGGAAGAATGGTCTGGGTTAAATTTCTTGTACATATCCTTTTACGTGCATGTAACATGTTTCTTAACAGAAGGCTAAATTCTCCCTTCCTTCCTTCCTTCCTTCCCCTCCTCCAAATCCTGAAATAACTTCTGGATTATTACATGTGGGAAAATACAAACTCTTGTGTAATGAATTGTAAAGTACCTGAGAAATGGATGGCTATTTTAACTTAAGATGGGGATTTAGAGTCATCATAATTTGTTGAATTATTTTGTCTCAAAGTAATGTTATTCTGGGATTTTGAGGGAGCCTTTAGGGCTGCTAATACTTGCCCAATGAAAGATGTATAAGAACAATTCAGCTGCAGCTTTTCTGGAGGCTCAGCACAGAAAAAATGTTAGCTATCTGTCGTGTCTTTCTTCATAAAAAAGAGTCTTCAAAGATATTTTTGTCTTTTAATTTTGATAGCAATCCATTTATTGAATTCCTTTGTTTTGTTAAAAAACAGGAATTGTCAATTGCTGGTCTTAAAATCTCAGCTGTGGGTGTGATTATTCCCACATCATACTTTGTCACCAGCAGTTTTATTGATAAGTAACATGCAGTCTACAGCTTGCTCAAACCATAACCTTGTAGCTCTCCTTGGCTTGGAGAAATAACAGCAATACGTTTTTGCTGATGAAAATAAACAGGTACAACTGAGTACACACTGAAAGTAAATGCACTGAGTTTTGATGAATGACTTCTCTCAGAAGAATTCAGCTTCGAAGGGAGGTTGATTGCTGCAAGTGTTGCTAGAGGTCTGTAGCTGGTAATTGTCACTTGTGAACATGGCAAAATGCAACATTCTTGGGTTAGAAGGGAGCACTGCCTGGTTTGGTTTGAATTTCCTGTGCTCTGTGGCCACTCACTTGACAATTCAGTGTGCATTGCTGAAGCAGACGTTTTCCTTTTACACAGGTGTTCCCTCTGAGCATGCTGCTCTTCATTGTGCAAAGTCAACAGCATTGATCCATAGGAAAAGCAAAATCACTCGTGCTTTTTTAATTGCTTCTCCAACTGTTCCGATACCCAGCAGTCTCAAAGCCTGCTTCTATGGCATTACAAAAAGTATTTGGGCTTAATGTGGTTGGTATAGATAGAGAAGCACATCACCTTAATATGCTGTGAATGAATTGAAAAAAGGCATAGGATCATTCATTCCACTGCCATACAAAACACACAGAGAGAAATCAATGGTAGCTGGATTGGAAGGGACAAAACTGGAGAGAAGTGAGGAAGGAAATGTGCCCAGATTTCTTGTGTGTTCTGGTAAGGTAATGAGGAGAGAGGGAAGGACACAAGAGAAACAAGTTACTCAGAATATGTGTGCTGCTTTTCAGCATGGGATGGTGGAGCAGAAAGCTTTCTTTCCTCATGAACAGGAGCATGATAGAAGTATTAAATTTTCTGAAACCCTTTGTGGTCTATACTGCTGTCTCCCAGGTTTTATGTACTGCATGGCTATATCTTTGTTCCTGAGAATTAATTGATAGAGTCCTGCTTAGTGTGTCAGGTGTGCTGCCAATAACTGAGCAGTGCTCTTTATCAGAAAACATACTTTTATACTTCTTCTCTTACTGATAGTAGATGTAGATGAGGAAGGACCTTGGAGGCAGAGGTCAGTGATCTATGACATGTGAGAGAAAGGCAAGATTGAGTCTCAGTGAATTTCTTCTTTTGGTTCCAGTTTGGTTTTTATTGCTGTATAATGGGAATTTTATTTGTCTTGTAATGAATTATGCTTCCACCATAGAAGAAAACATGAAAAAGTATAAAAAAAATTAAAATTCATTCAATGTAGTCTGGGAACTGGGGTTTATGTCACTGTT
Source organism: Eopsaltria australis (assembly GCA_034509425.1). Classification (NCBI taxonomy): domain Eukaryota; kingdom Metazoa; phylum Chordata; class Aves; order Passeriformes; family Petroicidae; genus Eopsaltria; species Eopsaltria australis. The sequence continues at coordinate 2,261,868 of JAVTVJ010011652.1, read as the reverse complement.
CAATAACATACATTCTCCAGAAGCTGATGATTAATGGAGAAAATTGTTAGTATCTTAATCACAAAAGCATTCAATGTCTCTTTAAAATTATCCTATTGAATCTCTTGACACTCTTCAGCAAATTTCAGCTCAGCTGTTGAAGTGTCAGTTATGTCATCATGTTGCAAGAAAAGTGCTTGGTTGTAAAGTCTTATCAATGTGCTTATCTCCTTTTCTCAGCCTTCTTGCAGCTCTTTCCTATCTGGCAAATAACAGGAACAGGTTGAACTGAAGGTACATGAAAGCACAAGGGCATATGTGACTAAAACCCCTCAGGAATAAGAGGAGTAGTAATTGAGAACAAGGAGGAATCTAACAAGTCTTAGAGCATAAAAATCGAGAAACATTAGAACACAAGTAAATTCTTTTTTTCAAGTTCATTTTCAGCTTGATGTTTTCAGTCCTGGCTCTTGATTAACATGAAGCTGATTTCCTGAAAGCTCCCTTACCTCCTCTAGTTTTATTAAAATAAAGCACATAAACTGATACACATTCCATGAGTTGTACACAAAACTAATTTCCTTCTAAAATTTTCTTTGGATTGCTGTATGTGGGAAAAATCAATAGGAAAGCATTTTAAAGAAAAGCACCTTGTAAAAAGCTTTAAAGTAAAATATAAAATAGAGCTCTTCTTATGTCCCTTTCTTTTATGAAGAGTTGACTGTTGTTTTTCAGAATACTGGTGTTAAGATTGAAATAACAGTAATTTGTGCATGCACAGTAATAGGCAGTTGGACCTTTTGATTATTTTACTTTGTTCCTGCTAGTCTGATAAACAATTTCATTATGCTGTCTTGGCTGTATTACTCGTGGTCACTATCAACCTTTAAAAGGACTATTTAGTTACAATGAAGGGTTCATTCATTACTGGTGAGCCATAGCCTTCATCAAACCAGAGGCAATGTTAATTGCACTCTCCATTTCTTTGGTGATTAAAAGATAAATAAACGTAGGAGTTGAATTAAAGTATTTTAACAATAGATGAAGGTTATTTATCTTTTGCTTTAGACTTTTTTTCCTTTCACTAGTCCCATGATTGAACATCAGAGATGCTTTCTGAAAAGTGTTGACTCTCTTCATATGTTAACAGAGCATGAAAGGCTGAGCTTCTGACTAGCATAATATTTAGTATTGAATGGTGTTGAAAAAACTGCAGGACTGTTTTGAAGTAGCATTTCTTCTTCTGTCTTTGCAGTGGTTGGTATTGGAAAAGGAACAAAAATGCTGGGAACTATGTTGACAGGTTCCAAGGTAAGGACTGCTAAATGACTTGTGTTAGCAGGGGGCTTTGTTTGCTGGTTTTCTTTTTTCTTCCAGTGAAGAGCTGAATCAGCATACAAATATGCCAGCCATCCTGCATATTTAGTTCAAATGCGTGCTTCAGCTCATTTTTGCAGTTAGTCAGAAATGTGCTATAAAGATTTTAATGTCCAGACTGGTTATTTTAAAAACTTTGTTTGTCTTGGTTTTCTATGAAATGTTAATAAATATCAAATTGCCATTTTACAAGAAGGTTTCTGTGCTACTTAGTGTATTAAAAAAAAAGAAAAACTAATGAAGCTGTGTCCTGGGTTAGGCAGTGAAACTGATGTTTTGGGGATGTAGTTGTACATGACAATTCCATTTTTGGTAATTTTCCTTATGTGTAGATAGCTTAATTGTTATCTAGCTTGGAGTAACAGATGGTCTTTGTTTCCTTTCTGTCTTAAATACCATGAGGCCTTAAGAGGCACTTTTTTGGAATTTAGAGTGTTTGGGATTACTTTGCTGCTGCTATAGAGGGATGCTTTACAAACACATCAGTAGGCACATGGGAGAAGCTAAAGGTAGCAAAAGCTTTTTGGCTGCATGATAGCCTTGACAGAGAGAAATCTTGTTCATTGCTGGTTTTGATTAATTTTACTGTGTTAATTTTACTTTGGTGACCTCCCCCAGATTGTAGGGGTTACATACACAAAAAAGTGCAAGTTCTCCCAAGAGTAATCTACCAGTGTTGATTCCTTCCTCACAAGTCAAATCCTCTGGGTTTAGCTATTATTTTTACATGAGAAGTTTAGATAAGAATGACAGATGTAGAAATCAGTTAAGCCTTCGCAATTCCATCTTATACTCAGGAAAAGTCAATAATGCATTATATTCTGCCATTTTTCCCATTCTCTTCCAGTCTGAACACTTAAGATCTTTTACAGCTGCTGAACTGATAGCTTAAAGGTAGAATTTGATTGACAATCTTCAGTTCAAATCAGAGGCAAATAATTGGACAGAAAACAACCAGGATAAAAGGATGTAGCTGTAGAGTCTGATCCAAAATTCACGGTAGGCAGTGCCAGACTCTGCACTGGCTGTAATGGGTTTGCATTAGGTGCACTTCAGAGGCATCTGTGTTTTGAAACATGCAGTAAACAGCTGGATTTACAGTGAAAATGTAAGCAGTTACCACCTTACATCTCCTTTGAAAGAACTTTAGTGTTAAAAGAAGTCACAAATTTACTTCATCTAAAGTCATCATACCTAAATGTGTAAATTGTTGATTTAAAAACAGGTAAAGCTATTGAATTAGCTCTCAAGCTGGTTTTCACAGTGAAAACAGCTGTGATGGATGAAGGACTTTCAGCCTTTTTGGTGGAAGAGGGTATGCTCAGGTTCCTTGGTGGCTTCACTGTGAAGTCCTATAGTTAATAACAGGGTTATCCAGCCAAACCTCGTTCCCAGATGGCTCCCAGGGGCTTAGAGCTGCTCCTGAGGAGTAGGGGAGGGGACAGTGTGCAGTGGGGGCAGCCTGGTGAGCCACCCCAGGCAGGTCCATCAGCTCTCCCTTGGCCTTGTGTGGGTGTGGGCTGTGGGCACTTGGTTCAGTGAGGCAAAGATCCGTCTTTACAGAGATCAGCAGCTCTTGCACTGCAGCTGTTCCTGTGTTCTCCTGAGGAGGAGAGTGTGAGGTACCTGACATCTGTGCCAGGTATGGAATCGGCAGCATTTATTTGGAGCCTTTTCTGTCTCTGCCTTCCTATTTTCTATTTGCACTTCAATGAATTAGGCATGCAATAATTTGTGAGGCTTAAGGAAGCTGAAGTACATCTCACAGATGTCTGCCTATTGGGTTGACCACACTGACAATAGCATCTCATAATGTATCAAGAGATAAATTAATGACTAAATAGTTTTGAGTATCTTTTGAGTATTCCACGCCATGTGCTTGGAATTTATACTCTTATTTAATTTATTTTCCCACTATTTTGGATGCTAAAGTGTTTGTTGAAATGTGATCTTTTTCTTTTGTTCCTTTTGTTATTATAAAGATTCAGAGGAGCTGTCTGACCCTCTCTGGCCAGGATTTACTGTCTGCTTCTAGGAATGCATCTTACAAAGAAACAGTTCAGTCTATCATTGCTGGCAGCAGAGCTGTGTGGAGTGGCCAAAACGTATGGTACTGCAGTAAACTCCATATGGTGACTCTGCCAGGAATTGGACTGTCTCTGACTTTTTCCCAAACGTTGTGTGAAACTTTCCTGACTCTGTGTGGCAGCTCTGAGCATTATCACTTGGTGTGCCACTCGCGCACATTCTGCAAAGAGTGTTACTCCTGACGTGTAAACTGAGTTCTTCATTGGCTTGACCTCCTTGGGAATGAACTCAAGACAAACAGAAATGTGCAGCCAAGGGCAATACCTGCTTAGTGTTCCAGATTTCTCATTGAATTCTTAATATTTGTCCAGAAATAAAAATATGTGCAAGCTGGCTTAGCTTTTGTTTGTTTGCCTTATTTTGTTTCAAATGTTCCAAGTGAGAGGGAGAAGCTGAATGCTTTTGGATATGGAATTTAAATACTGAGCATTTAATGAATGTTCCATAGGAGAATCACTTTTTCTCCTTGTTCTGGGACTTGCACCTGGTCTTGTTTGGACTCTGCACTTCGGTATTTTTAAAGATTGTTTTTTTACCATGTTGGCAAAATAAAGAGAGTAGAATAAGAAAATATTTCGTGCCCCACCAGTAAAATTAACATTATGGGGGTGGACCAATATTACTATGGTAAATTGTTTCTGAACAATTCAGCCTTATGTATGACTTGTCTGTCTCACACACAATGTAGAGGTGTGTTTTTCTGGGAAGGAAGTGGGTTAGAAAATGGTAGCACAGTTTCCAAAGTGGTAGTCCAGTTTAAAATATCTCATCTATGAGAATGTGCTGCTACATGGGAGCAATGAGGGAAATGATCATGTACTAATCAGAGAAAATAAAATGATGAGCACTAAGCAATGAAATTCTTCATTAATCTAATACTTTCTATTGGGAGGAGATATCCCCCAACACGTTCAGCCTTTATGGATAACATAAAAAGTTGTGGCTTTTCCAGAATTAAGCTATCCAAAAAAACCCCAAACTTCTGGGTGGAGTAAAACCCAAACTTCAAGTGTTCACAAAGCCTAGAAAGGAAAAAAGAGATTATGGATGGTGGCCTGATATGTTTCATTTCATATAATAGTTAAAATTTGTGTTCTTATGAATCCTGGATAGGAAATAGGTGCTAGGTCAGTGATTGAGTTTTAAGTCTTGCCAGTCACACTTGTATGGCGTGAGAGAGGGCTTGTCTGAGCAGGAATTGGTTCAAATCGCCTACCAGAACTTCTGAGACATGCAAGTTACTTTTTGCAGCGTGATTCTGGGATTAGAGTTTGTATATTGCAAAATGGTTTCTCTGGAGTGGTGGCATCAGATCCTGAAGAACAAATTGTCCATAAACAAGGTTATTTCTGTAACTCCTGTGATTATCTTACTGTCCTAAAAATTAGGTTTTTACTTATATCCCTTAACTTCTCAAACATAAAGCTTTCTCCATGATTTTTTTTTTTTTAAATTAAGTCCTTTGCTTCCATCTTTTGGCAGTGAGTTAAATGAATTAATAACACATTAGAAAGCACATCCAGTGGTTCTATAAAGAGCAAAACTAATGAAGCCTTTACTTGTGACTTTGTTTGTTTACAGCTCGTTAGACACCAAAGCCCCATGTGGACTTTTTGGTATCCAGTAATTCAGTGGGGCTCCCTCTGGACCCTTCTTAGTGGAAGCTGCAATAGATTTATTTCCTCTATCTATCTGTTTTCAGGAGGCTTTTAAGAACTCGGCATCTCTGAGACCTCTATTCTCCTGCCAACATTTGTGTGTTTGCACATTGACATGCACACCATGATGGTGTAAGTGCTATTTCTTTGGAAATTCTAATTTTCATTTTATATAGCCTCACTGTGCTGGTTTGTTGTTTTTTTCTTTTCAGTGTATTTCAGTGTTTCTGCTCCAGTTAATTTTTGAGTTGCAAGTGCAAGAAAATTGAGTTGACTTTCCTTTTGAAGGATCCTCTTGGTGGTGTGTGCTCTTACTATAAGTTTTAAAAATTTCTCTAAGGCATCACCAGCTGAGCTCTTTGCTTCATTTTTGAAGCTGATGAAACCCACTTATTCATACAGTGTGTTCTGTTTTCTTTCTCAGATTCTGATGTTATTAACATTGTATGGGAAGGGCAGAATATTTGGGTAGTGGTAATAATTTTATTAGACTAATTGTTATAGTACAGAAAACTAGGTGTTTTGATATGCAAGCCCTTTCTCAGATCTAGAATAGAAGCTATGGACTTTAAGCATATTTCAGATTTGTTTAGAGCTTAGTGGAATAGGTATCTTTTAGACCACTTCTGAAATAAGAAGTAGGTAGTGCTTGTGAACGTGGTATACAAACAATTCTGTGTGGGCAAGCAGTTACATAGGTAATACTCCAAGACTGCTCCACAAAGATAGGCTATATTTTATTACATGTTTTAACAGACTACATTAAGAAAGCAGTTTTGTTTCCTGAGTGAGGCAGCAAGGATTTGTTCACAATGGATCAGCCAAGCTCCCAGGCACAAGGCAAGGAGGACTGTTCCTGCTTGCCTGATGATTCTTCAGATCCCACCTTGCTTGTGTTCATCTGCTTTTGCTTTCAGATTGCAGTATTTGTCTTTGAGGAATCCAAGTACAAGTGGTTTGTTTGCTCTTTAGCCTTTTCCCTTGGAAATTTTTCATCTGCAGCACCTTCTCATTTTTCACTCTGTGGTTTGTGCCACAAGTTTACCTTCTCACACCTCTTTGTTCATGGTATCCTGTCGAGAATAACCAAGGGTCTGACAGAATTTCTTTTTGTAGTGAGATGGGAGAGGTAACAAAAAAAAGTACAGAATGTGACCTGCCCGTTTAAAGAAAATGGATTGTAGCTACACAAAATGTCTCTACTTTGCTTCTGTTCACGCCCAAAGAAATTACTGTTTCTTTACAAGGGAGGTAGAAGAGGGAAGGAGATGATAAGGTTATTTCACAGGGGAAGGAGAGAGCCTGGTAGATTATATGTTGTGGCACGTGGAGGGGTTAGTGTGAGGTAACATCACAGTGTGCCAGAAATCCAATATCTCTGTTGAGTCCATGGTTTTTTCTGAACCCAGTGGAGTTACGAATTTCAGTTCCCAGGCTTGTTTTGAAAGATGTTTTATGGGTTTCCCTTGGGGAGCAGAACGGGCAGATTGGAGTGATTGTTATGAGAGATGTTAACCCATGGGCAGATGGATGTTTCAGCCCTTGTAGCCTGGCTGGATGAATTCTCCCTGACACATACTGGTTGCTTAATTTCACCCATTTAGTTATCATTTTGAGGAAGTATATTACTATAGGGATAGGACCCAGAAGTCCTGACATTTCTGTTCTGTGGCATTTGTTATGTCATTGTGCAAACATTCAAGGAATACTTCCTCATACGTTTGCACAACACGGTGCAAAGATGTCTGTTAATAACATCTTGGACATCGTGTCCTACTTAATGTCTGTAGCCTGTAACAGCTATATCTAGAAATTGCTATAATCGTGTGGAGGGGTTTTTTTAATCACTGCTGGCACCTGAGAAGGTTTTTGCAGAACCAGAACTTTGTACTGTAACTCCATGAGCTCTCTAGAGCAGAGAAGATTGGTTCAGAGACCCATTGTTATGTATGCAGACTTGGCACTGGTTTCTACCATGTGTTATTTTGCCTTATTGACAATGAATTTCTTGTTCCTCAAATGCCTCAATATATTAACTGGAGATCAGTGTCAGTTTGTGAAAGTGTGGGTTTTCTACCTGATTTTGTCACAAGGAAAATCTTGCATAAAAGGAAGGCTGGGAAAATGCATGAATGAAGTTGGTTTTGATGTGTTTTGAGAATGTGTAGAAGGTGTTAGCAAAACTTGAAGTGGTGTCTTTACAAAACAAGTTGCACTGAGAGAATGCTAAGCCTGCACAGTGGAGAATGCAGGAAATGGGAAGGGCTAAAATGTTAGAGGATGAAATGGCCTTACACACTGTCAACATCTTTAATTACCCATTAATGCAAAACATATGATCCATTTTTTAACCTGCTTTTTTTGGCAACAAGTCATAGGAGAAGAGACTGATTTTAATATCTTGTCTTTTCTGCCCTGCCCTGACACAAAGTTGTAGAAGAAGAAGAAGCTGTTGAATAGTATAGATACATCCTGTACTGCAGTGATACTATTAGTAAGCTGGCTTAACATGCTGTGTATTGCTCAAGTCTCTTTTATGCTCACCCCAGAGGCCTAATCTATTAATAGCTCAGCTTCATGCTCTATTAAAATTCACACTCTTTTTTAAACTGTTGAAAATCTTGAGGAGACTGCACCTATTGTGCTGCTCTTTCCTCCCAAAATGCTGAATATTTTAAGAGCATATTCTGGTGTGCTTTTTCTGTTCTTCCATTCACGAGGTCAGTGGTGCTTTCTTCCCTCTTGACCTTTCTATAATTGTGCATATGGCTGTGCTACATGTGCAGTTCTTGCTTGGATTCATTAATAAAATCAAGACTGCAACATGGCAAGGCTTTTTTCTCATTCTTCATAAAAATTACAGAGAATTAAAAGGATGGTAACTGATTTAGATTAGCCATTCTACATTGTTTTCCCTAGTGTTCATTTTCAGTAATTTGAAGATGCTCTTAGCACTGCCTTTTAGAATTTGCTGCATCTTGGCCTTGCAATGCTTTTGAATTCAGCCAAAGGCTTTAATGCATTTAATTTTGTCTGTGAATTTGTATTTAGCTATAAAGTCTTACCCTTCTGGAAGGACTGTCCTCTACTTCTGGACAGAGAATTATCTATTTCCTTAAAACTCTGTTTCCCAGATAGAATTTGGAGGTCATCTTCCTTTATTTTCTTTTATCTGTGATATGGGTACTAGAGGACAGAGTGATGGAACAGGTATTAAAGCTGAGGATGACATTTAAGAGCCAACCTGAGACATTTTGATGAGTGAGGGAGGTTTCCACAGAGAGCAGTTGTCAGAGAGGTTTGCATAAAGGAACTGTGGGTTTCAAACAGTCACCTTTGCACATTAACCTGCATCCCCTGTTGGATGCTATGAGCCTGTGCTGTGTTTGTAGGTGACTTGTGGGCTGGTGCTATCTCAGGTGATGCATTGTCCCTGTTACTGTTGGCATTGTTCTCTCCCCTGCCCCCTTTCCTCTGACGCCACAATTTAAATTTGATACAGGTTTTAGCTAACACCTTAAAGCTTCTCTGAGCTACAGGCAAAGTGTCTTCTGTGGGTTCCTGGTATAGGGGGTTCTAGTCCTTCCTTCACATGGAAAATCTAGTCATCCCACAATATTTGAACTCCTTAAAATAAGCTGACATAAGAGATCAGAAAATCCTGTTAGTTCACGAAGTAAAGATCAGATAGTTCTTCAGCAGTGACAGTACAATTACAGCATCTAGCAGTAAATGCAATTTAGTGCAGGCTTAGCACAAAGTCAGCTTTTTCTTTTAGGAGAAAAAAGTAAATGGTAGAGAAGTTTTAATGTTTATGTATATCAAAAGGTCATGTTTGGTGTTAGATAATTTTGAACTTGCTCTATTGTAAAACATGAAACTCCTCCCTCATCCTGCAGTCTTTATTTTGCCCTCTGTGCAACCTGCTTTTAAGAGATTAGGGCTCTCTGCTTTTAATATATTGGAATCTGCTTAGTGAGAGTGCTTTGTTTTGGAAAATAATTGAAACTATGGCAACCCTTGGGGTTTTTTCCAGCTTGTTTGTCTACCTCATGCACTTCTCCGTTTTGGTGGATGATTAGCATACTGGAAACCACTGGTAGCTGCTAATGTTATACAAACAACAAAATAAGTTCTGTAAATATTAAATCCAGAACTGGTTATTTGTGCTTTAGAAATAACTGAACACAAACTGAATGTCATTACAAAACTGAGAGTTTAAGGGCTCTTCACTGTCTCAGTGGCCTAAGTCTACAAAACTGTAAGTGCAGAGCAAATAGTTTTGGCACAGGAGCGCTAATTCTGATCAGTGTTTGCCTGCTGTGCGCTCCCCCTGATTTCCATCAGCTTCTCTAGAGCACTTGTTTTATGTTTGTTTATGTTCAAACTTGTTAGCCACACACAGACATCAGTTAACATAAACTGAATTTCGTTTTCTCTTGAATATGACTTCTCTTTCCCAGCTTTCAGTCTCTTGCACAGGGGATTGTAGCCTTAATTTATTTATTTTCCTTTTGCACTTCTGTGTTCAGTTGCTGCTGTGATTGGAAAATGGGTCATCCTTGGATGAACTCTTACAAACTGCTTCTTCCAGAGTGCTTTCTTGCCTGGGAAATTCTTGTAGTGGGAGCCATCTTAAAATCTTCCTGACAGCTGCTGGTGACCTTGTTTCGTAATTACTGGTGTTTCTGTCTGGCTCTTCTGAAGTGTTGCTTCTCCACGTATGAAAAAGCTTTTAAAACACGTTGTAATTTAAGATTTCAATTCTCTGGCTTCTTTCCAAATAAAACCTTGATGTCTCAGCAGTTAAAACTGAGAAGCTCTGTTGCATGGTCTGTCTGGCATTTGCACTGATAAGTGGGGCAGACATGCCTGGCAGTCAGCCCAGGGGCTTCAGCCTCCCAGAGCCCCCTTGGGTTGTGCAGCTGAGAGCTCTGCTGGCTGTGCAGCCCCTGAAATGGGAGGGGATTCTTCCTCCTTCTCCTCCTCTTCCTCCTTTCCCAGTTAAATATGTATGCTGTAAAGTCTTGCCTTTATTCTCTCTCTTTTTATGGATATTCTTTCTCTTTCTGGGTTAGTCTAAGGACTTCTCTGAAACTGGGTATGAAATTTAAAAAGCCAAATTATAGCTATTCCCTGAGTATAAATATTATGGTAAACATATGGTTTATTTTTTGTGAGAATGTTGACTGTGCCCTGTGGTTGTGACACTAAAACAAAATTCCTCTTCCCAAGACCTGTGAGATTTATTAGAGGTTCATAATTTGTTTCTTACAGATTCCTGTAATCCTATTTTTTATTCAGTGCTGGCTTTTTATGGCACATTTCTTTCTGGTTGTGGGTATGGTGCACGTGCATGACCACCCAAGCATTTCTCTGTGTGTCTGGTCTCGTTGGGGTTGCATCCCCCAGTGTGTGACAGAGTTTGTGCATTGTCACTGACAGAGTGCAGCGGTTTGTTGCTGTAAAGGATCTTCCTGAGGCTGTCTTCTCATTGCTGGGAATGCTGGAGCTGCTTATACTCAAGGGCTTCCGGTCACTTCGCTGCCTTTTGTGTCACTGGCCACACTGGTTTCCTTTTTTTAAAGAAAATGGTTTTCTGACCGACAGAGAGGCACAGTCATTTCCCAATGCAGGATAGTTTTGGAAAGCTCTGTTTGTCCTCAGGGTGCTGGTGTACAGTTTTGAGGCTCTGCTTTGGGGCCAGCCCACTATTCTGTGTTGGAATTAACGCAGGATCCTGCAGCACTTGCAAGTCGTGACTGGGAACACTGGATCTCAGCTTTTAATGTGCTGCACTTGCATGTTGTGCAGTCCCATTGGGAAGTTGAGGTGCTGCTTTTAATCTTTAGATGATTTGGGTCCTGGTCATGAGATGAGTAGAGGGCAAGGATGTAGGGGGTGTTGGCTGGCAGAGTGCTCTCTGAGGAGCTGCAATATAGGGACACTTTCTGCGCTTGTCAGGCTTTGCCACTGCCTGCAACACCTACTACCTTGCTTTTTTTGTTTCAGCTTGAGTGGGTTGGAGGCAGAGTGTTGTGAGCAGTTGCTGTCTGTGTTCCTGCAGTGATTTGTAATTTCAGAGTACTGGGAGAATGCCCCTAGATGTATTTTATAAAACTGGAAGAAATAAATGATTGCCAACACGGTTGAGAAAAGATCACTGAACACTTATTAAATGACTCAGAATCCATTGGGTGCTTCTGAGGGCAGTGTGAGTGAGAGTCTGAAGAGTGTTAATTCTGACACAAATAAGTCTGGACTCTCACACAATCTTCTATAACCTCCAGGTTCTGCACCCTACTAAAGGGGAAGAAGTAAACCTTATCCAGTGGCAAGTAAGAATTATGATATATAATTGTAGCTAGCCAAGGGCACTCCAGAGACTGCTCATAAACCAACTGTAATTCTTGATTTCCTGACCTGTTATAGCCTTCCTTGTGGATTATTGCATTGCTGGCTGGAGTATTTTGTGACTTTAAAGGCTCCTGTAAGGAATGGGGATTTGTGACGAACGTTCTTTTTACAAACTGCAAACCCTTTTGCTCTTTTTGCAGAAATTAAAGGGGAAATATTGAGATTTGGATTATATTGTTCATGCAGTTTGTGTTTACACATAAGCAGATGAGACATTATCTCTCTATTCCTGGCAGGTCAAATACAACATGTTATTGTAACAGACAGCCTAAAGCAAGATAGCCAAAACCAAAATGAAAGGAAGTAATTTAAACTGAAGTAGTATGAGTATTTTGATTTGGAAACATCAGAAGAGAGAGTGTGAGTTTTCAAATTTTTGGATTTAGTATTTTACTGAACTGCTAAGATCATTCATCATGCTTAGGGTAATGATGATCTGCTCACGTGTTTTTATTAACCTTTAGAATAGGTGCTGAAGAGTGTCTTTCTGGCTCTGCTATTAAATGTTCAGAACCAGATCATTAAGTGTCTCAGAAAGCAGTCAATTTTATGGTCCTAAAAGCTAATATAGTAGTAGAAGATAATATACCTTAAAGACTATTTAAATATTTGTTGTGGAGCAACATTCATCCATTCTTCCTTTTGTTTTTTTTTTTTTTTCATGCATTCCAGAAGTGTGTAAACTTGAAGAATTTTATTTTAAAATACCTAATTTTGCAGAGTTATCAGACACTTGCAATATTTAGGAAAAAATGTAGCCCTGATGTGGTGTTGTGGTTGAACCTGGCAAGCAGCTAAAACACCACAAAGCTGTTTGCTCACTCCTTGAAGTGGAATGGGGACAGAATCAGAAAAAAGGTGAGACTCATGGGTTGTGACAAAGGCAGTTTAATAAGTGTAATGAAAACATCTGTGCTATCAACACTGTTTTCAGCATAAATCCAAAGCATAGTCTTATACTAGCTACTATGAAGAAAATTCTCTGTCTCCCAGCCCAACCCATCACATGCAGTAAGCAAAGAATACAGTTATTTTTACATTAAAGTCTGCACTCTGCTGCCTTTTGTCTGACTATTTCTGCTGCTTCCATTTTGTGGCAGTTGCTTGAAGAAATACACTGAAGTGGCAGGTTGTCACATGGAACAAAATCAAGGCATGTCTTACTAGTCCAGTGGTGTGGGTGTGATTTATATGCCTACAGTGTTATTACTTGAGCTTGTTTGTACTTTGCAAGTACATGAAGCAGGATGCATTGAATCTCAGAGTGAAATGTTAGTGCTTATGCCTGTTTGGATGTGTTCCAGTAGAGTTTGGTCAGCCAGCTTCTAAAAGATGCATCCTCAGATCTGTATTAGTTCAGCTGGGAGTAATTCACTGCACCCTTACTGGGAAATAGTGCAACACTTCAATTTTTCTCTCACAGGCTTTAATTGAAGGCCTTTATTTGGACTTAACCATAGGGAAACTGAGGGGAGTGGAATGGGATAGGCAATGGGTCAAACCATTGATGTAATACCTGATGGTATCCCTAAACTTGACTCAGACTGCCATTAGAGTGAGCCTTGGTGTGCTGACAGCCCTGTGACCAGCCATGGAGCAGCTGGTGCAGGGGAAGCCTCTGTCAGCTTCAGCAGGTTCTGCTGTGTGCCCAGAGCACACCAGTTCTTAGGGTGAAAACATGGGAAAGGAGGGCATCAGGTGAAATGCAGTTAGGACAAGAGCTACTGTCCTGGGGTCAGGTTGATTCCTTCTTGTAAACTACAGACACATCCACTGAAGAATTTTTTAGAGAAGAACCCTGGAAAACCCGGAAACAAATATTCAGAGAACCCACGCTGAACAGAGATGTTACTTAATGACCTTGAACTCCTTGTGCTGGTCACAAGGTCCTTACCAGATCCCAGGAGTTCAAAATTGAAGCTTCAGGCTATTGTATATCCCTGCATTTCATGGCAGAACCATTGTAGTGCTTTGTCTTGGCAGTGGGTGTTTTGCTTTCACACGTGAAGGTCTTTGTGTCTTTTTTTTCCTTTTTTTTTAATGTGCAAAGGAACAGAAAAATTGTCTGTGAAAGGTACTCCTCTGTGCCTTGCTTCAGCCATGACATATGACACCCCACAGAGACTTTGATGTTACTACCCTGTTATTTTCTTTATGGTATTGATGTATTTATAGTAAAAATTAGATTCCATGTTGCTTCCTCCTGGGGTTTCTAAAACTGAAATCACAGGCAGGAGTAATACAGGATTTACTTTTTGTTTGATTCTGTGTCTTTTCATCTTGACTTTTGCTTACCCAAATTTGCTGGATTGACAGCTTAGGCAATATTCTTCCTGTTCTGATTTGAGGTGATTGGTAGTTGCAGCCTTAACTTTAAGAAAAAAAAAAAAAAAAAATAAACAACCTCGAAGACCTGAGTCACTAATGTCTCTTATTCCTTCCCAGAAGTACACTGCCATTGGAATGCTGGGCAAGGCTACTGATACATTAGATGCTACAGGAAAAGTAACTGAAGAAAAACCTTATGGTAAGCATAAATGTATCTATACACTTGATGTAATTTGAAGGCATAAGTGGTCTCTGTCATAGGAAAGCGGAAGAGATGTTTGGGACTCTGAATTAAGTTTAGATGTGAAATTAAACTAAGATTATTTCATCTTCAGCTTCAGTGCTCATATAATTCAAACCAGCTTCATGCAATTATGTCCAATGCAAGTGTTCATTTCTGCTGGAAAAAAACAAACCAGGCATTAGATTAGGAGGGAGGAAATAGAACTGGGCAGGACTGTGTCATTTTAAATCTTCGACAGGTTGACAAATGACGTGCTGTGTCCAGTAACATTTTCCTCTCTCAGAGTGTAGTCCCAGGAGTCCTCTCTTAGTAAAACCCTTTAAGGCCAGTAGAAGAATAAAATACTTGGATCTTCCCTCTAGGACACCACTTCACCTACAGACTGGTTAACGTTTAATGAGGATGGCATGAACCACATTCTACATATGGCTGTCTTCTAGATCTTGGTCTTGCTTGCATCTTTAATAAATGAAATTTTCTGGCTGACAGAGCACAATGCAAGGGTTTAAGGCTTCAGAACCCCTCCTGACTGTGGCTTTGCTGGGCATCTTAGAAACAATGTAGAACTAACCAGGGACACAGTAAATGTATTTGTTATTAGTTCTTTCACAACCTTGGGGGAAAAAAATTTAAAAAATAATGGGTAACCAGTTGCTTAGCAACTCTACAGGTCTGAGATTCTTTGTACCTGGTAATAGGTACATGAAGTAAATAATATTTTTTTAATAGCATGATGAAAAAGGTATCCTGGATTTCACTTCTCACTCCCAATCTCTTTTCTTTTGCAGTTTTCCTTTTCTCATGAGGCAGGCAGGCATGAGTTTCTTGTCCACATTCTAAATAGTGTTATTTACTAGGCAATGTTGTTCAGAGATGTTGGATCATTTATTTATGCTTCAGGATCAAATTCTATGTCTCTAAGCTTCGGGAAGACTGAGCATGCACATGGTGTTAGAGTTGCCAATGATGGTTGAGTGGGGGAATGATTCACTTTCTTGGTATTTATCTGTACCTCTCAAGGTGGGATTTTGTGGTTATGCTGGTGCTAAGAAGTAGTCAGAGATACTTGCCCACATATAAGCTGTGAAATACCATTTCAAACAGATGCAACTTCCATGGTCAGTTAATTTAAAAAAAATCAAAATCTGTTTTTGAAACGCTAGTTTTGCTTTTTTCTTTTTGTCTGGTTTGCTGCAGACAGAATTTACAGTGTTGTTTTTGTGTGTGTTTCTCTCCGTGGCAGCTCCTGTTACAGCAGTTCCCACCTCTGCACTGCCTCCTCTGTTATGGTGGTTTACCTTTCTGTTAGACTGTGTGCTTGGGGAACTGATTTGGCTTAAAAATACTAACCCTTTTTTGTGTTGCTTGTCACTTTAAGTTGAGATCAGTAGCATGATCCAGTTCATCACGTACCTTGGCAGTGCTAGGGCGGTGCAGTTTCCTTTTTCCAAAAGTGACAGCTGGAGGAAATGCTCGTGACATTAGTCTCAGTTGCTTTCCATATTGGTGCAAATCAGTCAGATGTGATTTCTTCAGAAAGAAAAGAGCGTGGATACTCCTTTCTTTTTCTCCATGGTACCTGCATGTTTTGTATTTCTCATCTTTTCTAGCGTCTTCTCCAAAGCAGCTTGGTTTTCTGCAGGATACTCTCTTAGGCCCACCATCCCTAATTTCTAACCCTAATAGGTACTCCAAGGAAAGGCAAACCAGATATTTGAGCTGAATTTCAGTTTTCTTTAGACACCTACAAAGATTCTTGGAGAAGCAGACCATCTTCAAGGGAATATAAATCTTGCAGTGCCAACGTCATCCAGGATTGGGCCTTAGTGCAGAGAAAGGCTCTAAACCAGTTTGCAAGATGTGTAAAACTCTCCTTGAGTGACTTCATTTCAACATAAGAGGGAAGTGCCTGCAGAAAGTTGCCAGCTATATTAACTCTGAGAAAGTGTTACATTTTAGTCCTCAAAGTGTCCCTAGACAGCAGCTTAGGAAGCAAACTGTACAGTTAGTCACGATGACAGGATGTACTGAAGAGAACTCCTTGCTTTTAACCCCATCTGAACTTCCCGTAGCTTTTTGTTTCTTATCAGACAACGAGTTTGCATTTCCACGTGAAATTAGGTTATGGTTTCATACTGCTGCCAGGCTGTCAGGTGCTGACTTTGAAAGCAAGTAGCATTTAGTATTCCTCTGATGCTTTTTTGAGCACATTAATGGTAGTAGCCCTTTTATAATATTTGTAACTGTGTACAGGAATGTACATTCTGAAACCTACCTCCTCCCAGCTGCCTACAGGCTATATCCAGACATGGAGAAGAGAATTAATGAGGCTTTTCTCAGGTCTCTGATGATTATGCTGAAATATATGTTTAATAGAGCTACCTGAATAATTTGGAGAGTGCAGTCCTTTCAGGATTCTTCTTGTCTGTTTTCAAATAATTTGTGCTGGGCCAGACCGAATTGAGGTCATCTACTGAATTTCTGTTACACTGTCATGGATAATTCTTGTGTTCTCTTCTGGAGTAGTTTGTTAACAAGCACAGGGCAGAATCACCCTTCAATAAAGGCTTTTTGAGGTTGTGGCACAATTGGCAGCTTTTGGTTTGGTAACTTCCTTCCCTTGTATCAGAAAAATCACTCAATAGTCACCAGTGTTCAAAAGCACACTAGATCTTAGCAAACTCATCTTTAAATACTTACTTTGATAGCACACCACACAACTCTTGGTTGTTAATGGCTTAATGCATCCTTCTTCACATGGGGATATTTTTTTCTCCTGAGATGGAGTTTGCCTGTGTCATGAGTTACTTCCTCAGAGGTCACATGTAACCTCTCAGTAAGGGGAATATGAGATCAGAGCCAGAACTGAACTCAGGTGTCTCATTAAATTCTCTGGCCACAAATGCAGTTCATGGGGTGAAGATTGCAAGAAGTCCAAGGGGCACTTGTGCTTAAGTCTTAAATGTTGAATTCTAACTTGAAGCAACCTGGGATTCACCAGAAGGCTGACAGGATCACTGTCATGGAGCTGAGCCATGCTGACTTTCTGCCATGTGGTTTTGTTGTGATAGGTTGCTAAGTAGTAACAAGATTGAAATCACCATGTAAGAAACTCTTGAGAAGATTCAGACTTATGATGCAGTTGATTTTGTTGTTCTGAGCCCATATTCTGATGTAAATCAGTCTCTCTCAGCATCCCTGAGTGGGTTTTGTGCCTTGTGCCTCGCAACCTTGCTGTTAATAGCACATCTTGGGACAGCTGCTTGGGGCTAGGGACAGCATCTGCTCTTGAGGCTGCAAAGTGTGCTTTGCAGAAGTGAGGAACCACAGGGCCACCTCCCAGAACTGCTGTGAAAAGAAATCTCATCTTTTTTACTTACAGCATGAAATACATCCGGCTTTTAAGGCTTGCAAGTAAAGGTCTGTTTCAAAATACGACAAAGGCTCAATAAATGAATTTGGTTGGTTCTGGAATGCTGTTGACTTAGCAGGGATGACACTAATTAAATATAACTTATGAGAAACAGGGCTACTCAAACCCTAGACAGCAGAAATGCACTGAAGTGCATTGTGATTACAGATCTTATGTTTGCACTCTCTAAACAAATTAGGGATGAATGTCATCTCTGTTGAATAGAGCTTCAGAGGACCTGTGTGCAATCAGCTTCTTAGGCTATAGCCTTCCAATAAAAGTGGGACAGATGTGTATGTGTACTCTTAAAAGAAAGCACATTGCCTAAACCAGCTGTCTTTCTTTTACAGAATTTCGTTAGAAAATTGCCTTACTTAATATATAACTATACCCCAGAGTACATTTGCAGGTTAGTTGTTTGACAGGGAAATTTGATGTGTTGTTTCAGATACAGTCTTTTTCTACACCAGTGGTTTTGTTCTCGAATCTCTTGTATTTTTTGCTGCAGTTAGGTTCTCTTAGTGAGAAGTTCCCAGGCTTAGATGAGCATTTTATTCTTTTTGGTGCTTTTTTAAAAAAATAAGAATATTCCAAGTGTTGTAGTTTTTATATAGTTTCCAGGAAAGATGACTTTGAAGCCTCAAGAGAGGGAAATTGCAAAAGAAAATGTTTAGGAGGATTTCTGCCCTTCTGAAAGTACCCAGATTGTCCTGATCACCTTGAACAGTTTGTTCCATTCTTTTCGTGATAATTCACATTCCTGCCTGCAGTCTGTTTTTTATCTCTTTTCTGTGGTGTTTTTCACCCCATGTAAATTCAAAAGAGAGGAAACTCTAACTTGTATCTGTTTGCAGAATGTGATTGATGCCATTAGTGCTATGTGAATAATCAATACTAACATACTGACTGTTTTCTTTCCACAGACCAGGTAACAAAAGGAGATCTTGAAAATGTTCTGCAAAAGTTCACAGGGGACATCATGCAAGTTCCTCCACTGTAAGTTCCATGGTATTCAGACACTCCTGACAGTTGTGTTCAGCTGTCAGGACTTGCCAACAGAAGTCAGTTCTCTCAGAAATATTAAGACACATTTTGACAAGAGGATAGAGGCCAGGCAGTCAAGAGTTTAAAATTTGCAACATTTCCAGGTCATGCCTGTTTGAAGATCAGCACAAAATGGTGACCTGGAGACTTTGGGTGTTTTGGCTAAATGTAAAGCAGCAAAAGTATAGAACAGCTTTGTAGGGCTTGTCTTCTATCCTGTCTTCCAGTCTTACTGACATCTCTATGGAAGTGCCTTAAATGACTTTGAATTAGTTTTCTGAAAACTTATACTATGAATGAGTGATTAGTGACTGAGCTTCTGTAGCTTAGCAAATTTCTTCTGGTCAGGTGAGCCGTAGTAGCTGGCAGTGTGCATGACTTAGCTTGTGACAGATGGCTTTTATGGTGATTTAAGCTAACCTGCTTTCCTTTGCATTTGCCATGTGTCACTCACAGTGGTTCCAGAGTGAGCCCTGTGAGGTCAGTAATGCCCCACGTGTTCTTCTTCATGTGACCTGTTTCAAATTTGCCTCTGATATTGTGAGCAAGATCTTTTGGGATTTTTCTATGGTCATCTTTCTGTCGTGACCAAAGTTGGAGCTTTGGATAAAGTTCCGTGTAATTAGTGAAATCAGTTCTTTGGTTCTGCAGTTGTTCCCTAAACATCCTAGAACTTGGCAGCTGCTGTTCAGGAAAGACCCTGGTGTGGGGCAAGGAAAGGTGCAGTGTAGAATTAGAGGGGTTGCCTGAGTGGCTTCCAATGCTCAGCTCAACATAACACTGAAACAAAGGATGCCCTGCAGATCTCTGAGACACAGAATGTTAGAGGCAGCTGCAAGTGTTGTAACCCTTATAGAAACCCTTTTATTATCTCAGACACTGCAGAGTGAGTGGTGAAATGCTTTTAAATCTGTACAGCAAGAGAGGAATACAGGACCATCTCTTGTTTTGCCATTTAAGTAGCTACTGGTAAATGGGATGTTCTGTGTCCAAGAGATTTCAGCAGCACTTGCTGGGCTTTTGTGGTTTTTTGTGAGTACTTGGAGAGGAGTAAAATGTGTGCTACTCTAGTACAATATTACCAGGATCTGGAGAATGGGAGGCCTGTTCTGTTACAACCGTATGACACACATTTTCATGCTCTGTCTGATCAGCTATTCTGCTTTGAAGAAGGATGGAGAAAGGCTTTCAACCCTGATGAAGAGAGGGGAAGCAGTGGAAGCAAAGCCTGCTCGGCCAGTAAGAGTGTACAGCCTTTCTCTCCAGCACTTCCAGCCACCACTGTTCACGCTGGGTAAAGGTCAAAGATTGTTACATAGAGCAATGCTCCCAGCCTGTTCATGTTTATTTACACTCAGAATGGGACTAAGAGAGTGAAAGGGGTTTCATTTCGCTCAGCTACTTATTTTGGTGTGAGTCCATGTGCAGACTTTCACTTTGCATTAAAATCTCTGTATTTTGGTTTTAAGTTAAGCTGATTATATCTAATCTCTCAGTGAGGGAAAATTCTGAGAGACTGGTCAGGGGATTATTTGCATCTGCCCATGATATTGCAACCTCCAGCTCATTCCTCTCTCAGGTCTGCTTACTTCACTTTGCCATTCTTTTACACACATGCCCAGACCTGCTGGCATCTCTCCCAGGACCAGTTTCAGTTACTGTTAGACCCCTTTCTTGTTGAGGAGGCAGGATCTTATCCTTCCTTCTGTCATTCACCAGGAAACTTGGGTAGCACTTGGTATTAAGAAGCATATTAATAAATAAACCAAAAAGACTGTTGTAAATGTTTAATGCTACTGTAAGGTCAGGATGATGCCTTGCATTGATGTGTCTGCCCAGGTGATCCCCAGTCCTGTGATGGACCAGATGTTTTATGATGAGCAGGTATGAGTGGCAGAACCCAGTGCTGTATGACTTCAGCCCTTACTTTATGGTTGGATGACAAGAAGCTGATCACTGGCAGAGGGGGAAGGGAAGGGTGAGAAAGCAAGGAAAGTTAAAGGTGAATTTTAAAATTCTAACAGAGCTGCCTGTGTGCAGTATCTGAGAAACACTGATAGTCAGTATACACTATACTTGAAATAGCTTGCTTTCATCATTAGAAATATGAATCAACCTGAAATGCTTCAAATGAATAGGACTGAAGTATTTCTTAACATACCATAGCAGATACTTAAATTCTGGTGAGTTAGTACAGTTGCCATTTTATTTGCTTTCCCTCCTGTCTAGCTTAGCAATCTCACCCTCACATATGTTCCAGGATGAATAATTGATGTTGCATCCTATAAATATTTTATCACTGGGTTGTTTGCTTAGTGCATTTTTACATTTATGTGGGGGCATGGCTTCTATGTAAAGTAGATTTCACGTGGCACTGGCAATTTACCATGTCATTTTTAACATTCCAGATGTTGAATGTGGTGGTGGCTTTTATGTCAGGAGCCTGGTCAATGACATTGGCAAAGGTAGGCTTGAAAAAAAACCATGACAATGTAAGGAACAAGTGTGTGTTTATGGAAAAATTTTGTCATTCTGTGTACTAGACCCGTGTGTTATTTTGCAGAATTGTAGTGCTATCACTTGTTTTTATATACTCAGGTAATTTCCTTAGGGGCATGGGGGAATGATGGCTAAATAATTGCCAGAGGACCTTGGGGGCCAGGTGATAAAAATGGAGCAAGTAGCAGCACTGAGCAAGATAATGCAAGGTGGGGGGGGGGGACTTTTTTCCCCCTCTTTCATGTGTTAAAGCTAACTCAGATTAAGGATGAGAAAAAGAAAGATACTGTCTTTTTAAACATTATTCATCACATTTTGAAAACAGATTGCACAGAACATTACCATGCATATAATAAACCCTATCTGCTGGAAAGACTTCCACACTGGTGATGATTTTTCGAGTGTTTTCTTTCTCCTTTGCCTGAACTGAATAGTTTTGCTTTCCCACAGGGTTATTTGTCTTGTGCTCTGGTATCTATCAAACTGCACGATGGAGAATAGATAATCCATTTCAAACTTTTTTTTTTTTTTTTAATGATACATTTGCAGGAAGGCAAGTAATACGGGATAAGCCTATGAATTTCAATGTTGTTATTTGTGCTTAGGCAAGTCGAAGTTTCTGTTCCTGCCTTCTGAGCATACTGGCTTATGTTTAGCCCTTTAATGACAAACCAAGATAAAGTCTGTCCACAACTGTCTTCTTTTCAAAAATTGAAAATGAGATAAAAATCTTCCTGCATCAGAAAGGATGAGAGAGAATATTTTCGTGTGCCTGTGTGCTCACAAGCTAGCTCTGGTTGCTGTTATGCTTTGTAGCTTCTTGATATGTAATTATGTCCTGCTGGTATTTATTTATCATAGGAGAGCATTTGTATATATTTTTTATCATAGGAGAGCATTTGTATATATTTTTTATTTTTCTTTATCTTAGTTTCTATTATCCTGATAGGCAGCACAGGATAAAAATGTTAAAAATTCCTCTTGAAGGCAAGAAGTGCTAAGGCCTCAAAATGTGTGGAAAAACAGTTCATGGTCACTTGAGAATGCAGAATGTTCTGCTTGCATCTTATGACATTTATTTCCTCACTTTCTGTTCTAAATCTGGGAAAATTCTTGACAGCTTTCTGTCAGATTCTGAACTCTTTACTACACTGGACAGCTATTGGAATCAAAGGACTTCCTTGGGTCAAATTTAAGAAGATATCAACGAGTGATAAATCTTCATGACCTTCCTTGTCAGACAAAGCAGAATAACGTAAAAGGCTACATACAAAAATACACTTTTAACGTTTATCCATGTACTTTGTCCAATCCCTCTTTCCTCCTCTGCTGCAGAGCTCTCCACCTGTGCCACAGTGCAGGAGCTGACCCGCACCAAGCAGGGGCCGTTCACGCTGGAGGAGCACGCCCTGCAAGAGGACAAGTGGACAATTGATGAAATTGCTCGGTCCTTGGAGCACTGCTCAGCCCTGCTCCTGGGAGAGCCAGCTCGCAAAAAATTGAAGACAGAGCATCCTGGAGAAACTGCTGTGATCTGTGAGGATAAGTGATAAGCTGGGTCAAGGAAAAAGACTGAATGATTGAGATGTTTTAAGATTGGATTGGGATTGCCTCGCCTCCTGTGTAAATCTGCAAGTCTGTACTGGGAAGGTGACAAACTGCAGCGCAAGAGAAATGGTTCTTTTGTTTCCTTGGGTTAGAATGTGCACTGAAAATATCCAGTGCTAACTGTTTCTTGATCGTTTATTTTCCTTCTTGCACACTGCTACTGATGCCAAATTTTTATAGACTTTTAAAGAACTTCCAAAGTGCAAGATGGCTGCTGTTGGGAATTCATCAATAAAAAATTATATACAATAATGTCTGATAAATGCGCTCAAAAAGTTTTTTCTTTGCAGCTGGTAATGAAATCCTGAAATACCATGGTGACAAGTCTGTTACAGCTTGAAAGACACAAGAACATGGTGTGGCAATTTGCTTTCTTGAAATCTGTTTCAGGATATTTCCATTTTACCATAGTTTTTCCTATGTGGATTGTTCTTCCAGTCAAATGTTTCTAGAATGCAATATATGAAGGTGCTATTATGTTAAGTCTGAAATATCAGCCTAAGGGAATAGTTTCAAGAGTAAACAATCCCTGGAGATGATTGGTTTGTGTCTGCACCTTGCAAAAAGGTGTTACATGAAGTGGTGGTTCCAAACTTACTTTCAGTCTAAGAAATGAAATAAATGTCCTGAAGTTTCTCATTGCAGGATACTTTTCCAGACATCTGTAGGATTTATTTTTGTTTTCTATACAATAAGAATCTGAAGTCTATGCAAGATTAATGAAGGTTTTGTTTAGAGGGAGGATAGACTTTGTTTTATTCAGTAAACAGTTTTCTTCCTTTATATATTTTTATAAAGAAATTAAAGGAAATGTTGAAAATAGCACAAGCAAATTGAAATGTTAGAGCACTACAGTGGCAGCATATTTAAAGTACAATATGGATGAAGTAACGGGTACAAGACATTTTGATTTCAGGGATGGGGGAAAAGCTTGTGTCCAGTGAGGTGTAACAGTGGGAGATTTTTGTTACTTTCTGGAGTGGGTTTTCTGGTACTTTGGGTAGAAATGGAGAAGAAAGGGATTATTTCCTAAAGCAATCAAATAAAGCAGAAGATTTTGTTTTCCAGTATACTTATCTTGAATGATCAAAGACTTTGATTGAAACACAGCTTCTCTTATTACCCGAATCTGTATTTTCCTAATTTATGTTATCCCAGTGGTTTTCTAGATTAAGTTCTCATTTTATTTATTTTCCTGATTTTTGAAAAATAGCACAGTAGATATAATTCTATTCGTCTGCTTCTTTCATCTTCAGGGATTTGTTTCTTTAAAAATCAGTGAAATTGAGAAATCTCTCTATTAATAGGGAGCATTTGGATACAGTGTTGTAAGTGTCTAACACATTCTTAATCTCATCTGTTTGTTTAATGCTCACTAAGCCTTTCTTGCTATTCCATTTAAGAGCCCCTGATATTTTTAGTTTCAGAAGGAGAATTCTATTTTCATCAGCTTTTTGGTTAGCTTTTAACTGGTCTGTTGTAATTACTGCTAACAGATCTGTGATCCTGAGAAGACAGGATCTGTTCCATAGTCTTCCACTGGAGAGGAATGAAATGGCAATTAGAAAAGGCATCTTGTGGGCATCAACAAGTTCTGGTTTAGGTTGCAAGTTCTGATGCTTATGGAAAGCACAAGGAGAGATGGAATGCAGTTGTTCATGTTCAGGAATCTGCACAAAATCAGGCCTGACTATTACCCCAGCAGTGCCAACTCCACCATTTCACTGGCTTTAGCCTTTTTTCCTGGAATTCCTCTCATCTTCCCCAGTGCATCAGAAATTAAGGCAGAAATTCTTTATCTCAAATTAATGACAAAGTTCTCCCCACATAACTTGTATGGAACTGCAGAAGGTGTTTCCCTTAGCAGGTGTTTTTGGCTGGAGTTGTGAGTGGCTGGACAAAGCCATGGCAGGCACCAGGAAGTGTTCCTGGAAAACACAGTGTGAAAAGTGCAGTAAAGCCATGAACACATTATGCAATAAGCACTGATGAGTGTCACCCCCATTCCATTCCTAAACTTGAGCTGTCTGTCCAAACATTCCAACTCCTCTCGCTACTTCCCAGTGTTTTCCCTATGTGCTGGGCCTCGCATGTATGCTTTTGCCTAAGTTCCCCTGTGCTTTAATGGTTCTCTGCACCCTGAACCTGTAGTTCCAGTGAATAGTAACTGGGAAGCTGCTGAAAAGTTCCAGAATAGTCTTTTTAGATATGGTTTAATAAGCGTTTAACCCAGTATCCTGAAACTATAAGGTAAGTGTTGTGTTCCCAAGGGAACCTAGGGAAATACTTGTTTTAACTTCCCTATTAACATGCTCATCCCAGAGCTACCAGACTTCAGAACTGGGCTATATCCACAGCAAAATGTATTCTTGTTAGAAGAAAATATCCCATGATCCTGGATCTTAGTTACTGACAGTCATGATATCTCAGCATTAAAGAAGGAAAGTGTGTATACAATATTTCTGAGACTACTAGAAGAGTGAGTACTGAGATCCCAGCTGAAGCAAATAGTAGTTAATAGGAATTTTATGGTACTCTGGCCAGAAAATGTGCATGTCTGTGATTTACCATTTAAAAGACACCCGTGACACAGATTGAAAGATTTGTCTCTTTTTAATGAGCGTTGTTCATGGGGAAAATCCTGATGCAAAAGCGTGTCCTGCTTTTCGAGCTGAGTATTGTCTGTCTTCAATGTGGACTCGCTGTCTTCAGTCCATGGAAGTGTGGTCCCATGGCCCTGAGTGCTCCAGTGCTGCTGCTGCTTCTGTGAGATTGACAAGGGCTTCAGAATTCGTCTCCCTTTAATGTCTCTGCCTGCCTGCCTGTCTTCCTTATTTAAATGGTAGTTTTCACTTCATAATATATTTCTGCTGCCAGCAGAGTAAAACTTTGAATAACTCCCCTCGTTTTGGGATACCTTATTTTTTTTTTTATTTTAATAAATGGTGAATTTGCTACTCTGGGCATGAATGGCTCTCCGACTCTAATGAGTAGGGTCATGCTGTTTGCTTGGCAGGGTCAAGGAGTGAGTTTGCAGTGGTGTTAATTTTATTAAAAAGGCATTACAGAAGCAAAGTCAGAGCATGTGAGGGTGTGACTGCAATATACAGCCAGAGGGAAATCACAGAGACAGTGAATGGATTCAGCCAGCCTGGGCAAAATTATTGTCTCTATTAAAAAGCAGTCATTGTTTCTAATAGCCATGGGTCTAATCCTCTTCTTTGTGAGACCTGATTAAGTAAATCACCAATAGTTAAAAGCGTGTGAGGCTAGCAAGTTTATCATGTGAATGCTTATGTCTGCTTGAGGTGAGTAGGTGCCACATCTTTGCCAGCAGCTGCTAAGATCATATAGGTGTAAACAGGCAAAGCAAGAAGTTGGTAATTGGGAGTGGGTGGTTGCAGTGCTCATGAAAAAAAGGATTGTATTGCAAGAAAAAAAACCCATATTTTCCACTTCTCTTTTTGGGGAAGAGTTGGAGACAATGCCGTGGTTCAGGGAAAGTCTTAGCGTGGCTGCCTGCGAAACACTTTGTTTTTGTTATGGTGTGAATGTCTGGGACTTTGATCCTCGTCCCTCCTCAGCTCTAGCTCCAAGAAGTGGATTGTATCAAAGCTACAGCCTCTCCCCAGCTTTTCTGTGTCACATTGCTCTGTGTGTTGCAGATACTGGAGCAATCCTCTGCTCAAACTCTGGGCTCTAAAGGGGATTGTGTGGCTTGTCCCAGGAGTTATCAGGAACAGAATGAGGAGAACAAAAAAATGAGGCAATGGAAATTGTAATATAAACACAAAATAGCCTTCTTCTTACCAGACATACTCATTTTAGGTTATAGCTCTCTGTCTGGCCCTTCCACTCTGCATCCCATTACCTTATCTGCTGTCTGAGACAGTTCATCCTAAAACTTTTCCTTATCCTGCCTTTTGAATTCCTCTCTGGGGACATGTGAGCCTTGGGGCAGTGTGGAGCAAAGAGGTTGTGTGGTTTCTGGGGGACAGGAAAGCTGCTAATAAAGCAGAACTGAAAAGGATGAGGTGTGTCTGGTCCCTTTCTTACCGTGACCCTTTAGTAAGAAACACGTGGTTCTGAATGCTTTAGTGCCATTTCCCTGGAACATGGGATTATTTTAGATATTTCAGAATTAAGTACTTCAAAGTCAAATCTGCAGCTGAGTGCATGCATTAGAAACAAAATGCATCATTTCACAGATGTCACGCCACTTTTAGTGGCTGCAGAACATGATTTTTACAGCTTAAAAGGAGGGGCGTAGAAAAGGAATGGCAAAAGGTAAATGCATCTTTCAGTTTTTATATTTTTAAAGTAGATGAACTCAGTTTTGGTAATTATGTAAGAAAAGACATCAAGCGTTCTAATGGAGAAAAGGTAAAGAGAAGGAACACATTTTTTACTCATTTTCTGTTTCTTTGAGCACATAGAACAATTAGCTTAAATATGCCATTTCAGAGCTCAAGGAGCTTTTATGTGGAATTGCTTGAGAGATTGTTACTGTGGGCTGATGTGAAAAAAGGCATTTATTTTCATTTGAGCAGTTGAAAAGATAGTTTTCTGTGATGCCCTTCAAAAGGGAGCATTTTGTTTTGCTTATATGGAATTGCAGTAAATCCTTGGCATAACTTAGTGGTGTGTTCATAGTAAATCATTTCCCACAGCTGCTGTCCTAGGGATTACAAAACAGTTTCAAGTTCTGCAGGTACCTAGTAGGCATTCCCAGTGGAAATGGAACATTGTGTACAAACACTAAATGTATTTATAAAACAGGACTAATTCTCAGTAATCTTTGCTATGCAGATTTCTCTTTTTGGTAGAATATTATCCAGGCTACGTTAAACCTCGCTGCTGCTGTGCTGCGTTGCTTTGTGTACAGTTTCTTACTTTATACTCTTAATTTGACAAAGGGCACTGGCAGACTCTTGATTTCTTGTCCAGGTGATTAATTTCACCCAGCTGCTGCATACACAGAGACATTCCTGGCTTTAACCTCTTCATTTACGAGTTAGGATTCCCAAGGACAGTGCGGCGCCGGCAGAAAGAGGAGCGTTCACCTCATCTGTCCCATCATGGGCTGGTGTGTAATGTGTTGCTGGTGCAAATGAACCAGAAGAGCCTTTGTCTCATTCTCTTGTCCTGATAACCTCCAGCAAAAGATCAAGAGAGCAACAGAGGACAACAACTTTCCCTCCAAGTAGGAATCGGTGGGAAATGGCAGCGAGGTCTGTGGGTACAGAGCTAACTTAAAGCATGGTTATTAATTTTGACCTCAGTGAGAGGACTTCTGTCCTGTTTTATTAAATTCTGTAAGTTATTACTCACTGAATTAAGGCCTTGTGTTTTTCATTTTCACCTATCATGTTTTTGGTTTTTTTTCCATTTTAGTAATGTGAACTGATGGTTTGAAAAATTGTATTGCTTCTTACAGGAGAAAAAAGAGACTAAAATAAATATTAATGGTGTGGCACAACACTTAGAGTTGTTCCATGTCTAATGAATACATAGCAGTTCTATTTTCTACTTAAACACACAAAAATTGTCAGAATACAATTAGTGTTATTTTTAAAAAAAGTGTTTATCTAGGAAATTAATTTCTCTAGGGAGCGCTATTAAAGGCTGTGCAGAGCAGAGAAACGTTTTTGAGTGTGTTGGTGATTTGTTTCTAGAGTTAGGAACGTTTTTATTGAATTGTGTTCCAAATCCCTGCACCATTTTTGTCTGTTTTTCTTTGCTGTGTACCATAGATGTTAATTACTGGAAAGAGCACAGCTGTACAATTCCAGCCATCCCTTTCCATCAGCGGAAATAGGGAATGCACATCCCCACTTTCCTCCCCTGCCTTAACAAATCCAAAGTAGTCTTTCCGAGTTTTATGGAATTGACCCAGAAATAAGCTATCGTACCACAGAGAAAACAATGATTATGGTTTCAGGAGATGAAATTTTCTGGAAGTAGAGCATGTTTTATGGGGGTAAAGACAGAGAACTCAGCAGGATTGGCTTTCCCATGAATCTGCATTTTGATTCTGAACTCACCACACCAGAGAGATTTTCCAAGGAAGTGCATCTTGAAGAAGAGCATCCCAGCTGTTGGATCACAGAAGTAAAGCTCCCACCATTTTTTCTGTGGGATTATCAAAGTAATTGGTTGAACTCTCCACCTCTCTTTTGCTAAAGGAGCTCACTGATTCTGTTTGACTCTCACATTCCAAGGCTGTTTTTCAAGCCCTTTGGTCAGCTCTTGAAATTCCTGCAGTTTTCTGTGACTCTATACACACCAGATGTGATTCAGAGAGCATCTCTGACACTCCATTTTTTAAAGTTTTCATTTGTTTAGTTTAGAAAAAAAATAAAAGGGAATGTCTGGCAGCATCTCCTGTTTCAGGCACAGACTTTCTGCTTTGTGCTTGATGTGTCAGGTAAACCTGGCAATAGGAGAGGGCATCCCATGAATCTCTCCCAAGAAAAACACACCTTTTTCCCATCATTTCTGGAACATGTGCACTCTTGGGTTTTTTTTTTCAGAGGTGGATGGCTTTTCCCAAGCCCTTTTGGTCCTTGGTACCCTGGAGTCATTTCTCACTGCAACAATGTGCTCGTTTCATAACTGGCCCCAGGCTGTAAAGCAAACTTACAGTCTAGGGATGCTGCTGACTGTGGGCTGGAAGGGAGGAAAAAAAATTGGCCAGGAGCAAGTAATTGTTGAGTGGCAGAAACCCCTGAGAGGTCTTGGTAAATCAAGAAAAATGGCTGGTGTCTGAAAACACTGGTGTGGTACAAGGCTGCAAAAAAATGGGCTTCAGCTTTCTGAGGTGTTTTTATAGCACTTGGCTTTGTTCTTTCTCAGCAGTGTAAGGGTGCTCTCAGAAAAGTGGGATTATTGGTATCCAGTCACACTGTTGCAGGTTTTGGGAAGCTCTGTTGATACAACATTTGTTTATTTTCTGGCAGACTTTTATGTATGTGTAAATCCTTCAGTAAAATGCAATAGGCAGTCAGCAGAGCTGAAATTCAACCTTTTCAATGAATTCCAGTGCACTTCCCAAGGAGCAGCTCTGGAGGAGTGAAGGGAGCATTCTGTGGGGTGCAGAGTCATTGCTCATGAAGGAACAGGCATTTTAAGGGAAGGGGGCAGCTGGGAAGAAAAAGAAATCTTCAGCCTCTGTGTTAGTGTATTTTATCCTTCAGTGAGAAAAATGTCTTTCAGTGTTTGTTTGGAGGTAAGGTCAACCCAGTGACTCTTCTATTATATATAACCCAAGCCACAGGCTTCATCTTCCATTCTGGAGATTTATTTGACCCAGGGAGACCAGTGAGGAGCTGCAGCCAAGGGAAGAAAACACTTTATTTCTGCAAACTGATGAAATACCAGATGTGTGCCCACAATGGAAGAAATTTTAGGTTATGGTTACCTGAATTCATTTGCATGTAAGAATAAGAAACTTTCTGTTGTGTCAGCTTATTTCATTTCCCAGGATGTTCTCTCATTATATGGGGGATTACTTTAATTACTGCAATAATTATAATTTAACCCCATTGATGTGTGCATCCCAGTGTATGACTGCAGAGAGAGACCTGATGCCTGCCTCTAAAATCTCCTGTCTGGACTCACTCCGGTGTAAGCATCTGACCTGAGGAACTGGATGGTGAATATGGAGCTTCAACCAAGCACAGCTGATCTTGTTATTTTAATAAGTATGAAAATCTGTAAAAAGAGAGTGAGTATCAAAAATTATTTGAAAGAGGAAAAAATACTTGTATTTTGAACTATTTTCTTTGGAAAATAAACCTGTCAGTA
This sequence comes from Eopsaltria australis, assembly GCA_034509425.1. Classification (NCBI taxonomy): domain Eukaryota; kingdom Metazoa; phylum Chordata; class Aves; order Passeriformes; family Petroicidae; genus Eopsaltria; species Eopsaltria australis. Next base: position 2,231,408 of record JAVTVJ010011652.1, on the reverse strand, counting down.
ATCTCTCTGGGTTAGCAGGGAACTTTTCCAAAGCAGGGATTAGTGTCTGTTTAGAGAGGAGGATTCTTAGACAAGCTGTTGAATATTCTGGTCAGTGGGTTCAATGAGCTGCTCGGGCCTGACTGCCAGCTCATGGGCTGCTCCTCACAGGCTCCTGCTAAGTCAACACTATTTAATTTGAGCTTGTGTTTCTGTCATGCCAACTTGGTCAGTTCGTTGGCTGCTCTGTCAAAGTTACAGCCTGGTGCATCAAAGCTTGAAAGCTGCCACACAGCTGGCTGAGTCCAAGTGATCAAAATTAACTCTGTAGCAAAGATGCATCATATCAAGGAGCACAAGATGGTGTAGGCATCAGGTATGCAGGGGGAAAATGTGAGGAGGAGAGAAAATACTATTTTTTTTGCTTTAAAACCCTATTTTATTGGAATTTATTTGGATTTGGTTTACTCAGACTTAAACTAGTCTATGCAGGCTAAAGGTAGAATGAAAAGAAGCTGCAAATTCACAGAAATTCTCCAGGTCAGAACTGTTCTTGCTAATTGCAGAACTGTCAGTGTCATAAGGTTGTGTCATGTAAAGGCATTTTAGAGTATTACTTAATATTTACTTGCTTGTCTTGCACCTCTGAAGGTTCTTCATCTGCCCAGTTCTGCTTCACAGAGGATGAGTCCAGGAAATGTAGGTATTATTGTGCTTTAATTTTTTGAGCAAATGGTAGACTCAGGACTGTTGACTCGTGGTCACAAGGGTGTAAAGCAGGGCTTTAAGGCAATTATTGAGGATTTTAGTTCACTTAGAACAGGATCTAGCTTGTGAATGAGACAGCATTAATGTGAAACATGAGAGTTCCTTCCCAGACAATGTGTGTATCACAGCAGATGATGTTTTACCTCTCCATATGTTTCCCAGTTTAAATAGGAAGCCAGACAAATCATGAGGAGAGGAAATAAACATCCATGTTTATGGCTGTGAACTCTTAGCAGCAATTAAGCTCAACAGATCTCTTAGTCAATCTGAGATTAGCAGTTACCTGGATCATGGCTTGTTCCACCAAACTGAAATTCAGCTTGCCATATAATTTAGGACTCATGTACATATGGTTATTGGAAATATAAACTTGTACCTTAGGGCAGGAAATGCAAAAAAATGTATAAAATGTATGAAACTATTTTTTAATATTTTGGGGAGTAGTTTTATGTGCCTTAAAGCCTTCAGCTGGCATGTGATAAAGCCAAATTTGATCAAAACAACAAGTGCAACCTGCTGTGCTCCCCTCGCCCCTTAACTAATGGTAGAATTTCTGCTTGTCCCTTCTTGTAATTAGATCAAGCTTAACCAGTTCTGCTCAAAATTGTCTGTATAATGCCCAAATATTTCCTTTGACTGCACTGACATTATTCCAGATTTATACTTGTGTGATGTAGAGCAGAAATCTGCCCTGGAGAATGTGGAACCCCAAAGGCATTCAGCAAAGCCATTTTTTAATAATGACACAAAAAGAAGATGTTACAGTTGAATGTCATTTGTCATTGTCTCCCAATGCTTGTACCTAGTTATAAAGAAGGAATGCAAGAAAGCTCTCCCATTAGCTGCTAGTTCAAACCTGGTTCAAAAAGAAATCCCAGTGCCCCCAGGAATCTCTTTTGAGCAGTGGGCTGATCTCTGCAGGTTGCTGTTTGGAGTCACTTTAAATCAGCCTGTCCTTTGGCTTTGCTGGTTGCCAGAACCTGTTATCTGCAGTCCTGTTTAACTGGCTACTTTCAAATGTAGTCGAGGATGGTATGTTCAAAGCACAGTGCTCTCTGAGAAGGGTTTTGCACTTTAACAAGGCATCTTCTGATGCAGTGAACAATGACCTCTGTCCTGTTTTGGGTAAGGATAAAGCTAACACGGAAGGCTCTGGCATTCTTTAAATGTCCCAGCTAAATAGCCTTATATATTTCTGAGGTTAAAAATGCAGATGACATTTCAAAGTCTGTGTTTTATTATTTTCTTTATTCTCTAACTAATTCCTTTTTCTTTGCACTACTAAAGGAGTTCAGGCGTAAGGGCTGTTCTTTTATAATGCCACATATTTGTATTGCACCTCTTACCTGGGGATATGAAAATAATTTGCAAATGTTAATTAAGGGTTCCACCTCAGTCAAGTGGTAAGGCATTGACAGATTTTCTCTGGGGAAAGAATGAGTTAGGAGAAGGTTGGTGAGCAGTACAGGGTCCTGTGTACCATCTCACTGACCTTCACCTCTCTTGACTGCTCTGTCTCTGCCCTCCCTTTACCTGCTGCTTTGTTCTGAAGTGGTTTATGGCAAAAATACCTTCCCAGTGTGGGTAAAAAAAAAGTCTCTCTTTCATTTTGGGCTATAGGAACACCATAACATAAATGGATTTGTGCTTGTGGGCCCAACGTGGTGTAGCTGCTGGTGGATGCATGAGAAAGGGCAACTCTTGGGCCAGCAAAGCTGCAGCTGAGTTTGTGTCACATTTGCTGTGCGAAGACCGTGGGTGCAATGAAGCTGTGCCTTCCCTCCCTCTCTGCTCAGTCCCCAGGTGCCTGCACAGCCTCCTTTCTCCTTGGGAAGGTGAGCTGCGGGTCACGCCAGGGCTGGGGACTCCTGGGAGCAGCTGGGGCGAGGTGCCCTCAGCTCTGCAGCTGCAGAATCCAGGGGGAGTCTTGGAGCAGCAAACTCAGCACCTGCAGCCCCGCCTCTGTTTGTGTCCTGGTGTGATGCTGGGCTCTGAGTGTGCCTAATGAGCACTGAAAAATGGCCCACTTACACTGCTGGGTTTGCCAGCAGACTAAGGAAAACCTTATAATCAGCTCGTGATTAGCAGGCAGTAAATTTTGCTGAGCAGCGAGGCAGGATAGTGAAGGCCAGAGTTGTTTAAATAAACCTGTCTTGTACCTGCATGAAACAGCTCTGCAGAGGCACCACTGCAGCCTGGGCTACCTTAGCAGAGGCTGTAGGCAGATTTCTGGGCTGGCAGGTGCCTAGGGTGGGAAGACACTGGGCAGTTCCCAGCTGTGAAGAGGAAACAGGGATGAACTCTGTCACCCAGCCTTTGCTTGTGCTGCCCCCCCTACCCTGACAGAGCAGCTCATCCACAGCCTTGCAATCACCTGCACTTTATAAAATGTAAAAGAACTCTAGGAGCTGTGATGCCCTGGAGCATCAGGCTCGGTAAGAAAATGTTAAGAAATTATGGAAATGTGCTGGTGATGAAGGGTAAATCTCAGAGCTGTTCCATCAGCAGCTGCAGATTCCACTCACCAGAAAATGGACCAGAAACTTCATGGCTGGAAATTTGTTCTTTGGTCCTTACCATCCTCATGAATGGTTCCTGATGGGATCTGATCTAGGAACCCTGAGGACTTTCTCCTGAATTCTCCCTACCATAGACAGAGATTTAAGGCCTGGAGTGAGTTTATCCATTGTCTTGGGGGAAAGGCCAAAATTTCTTCCAAATTCTCTGCCAAGGTTGCAGGATTGTGCCTTCTGTTGGGAAGACCTGATTTAGACTCTGCAGATGATAGCTGCAAGCAGAGTTAAAAGGTCAGTCTAGCTTAGATCTCTTTCAGTTTGGGTCCAAACCTGTGGCTCCCTTAACTCTGTCAGATGCTGTTGGAAGGTTACATTTGGTTTTAAACCTGTGCAGGAAGAAGGAGACTGATGTCCAATAGTGTAGGAACTGCTGAAAGTAAAACCTGGATTTTTCCTATGCTCGTGAGTGTAACTGTGGTTTTGGAGCCCAGGGAGTTGTATCCCATGAAATTGAGGTGATGAGTCTAGATTTTCTGGACGATAAATTGTTTGGTTTTCATTTTATGCAATATTGGAATGCAGCTAGACTGAGGGGGGGTTGTGCCTCCTTGTAGATATTTGGAAAGTGGAGATGCTGACCCTTGAATTATACCTAACAGTACCATTACAGGAAAATCTTCTGTCAGTAACTACCCTACACTGGCCTAGTTTCCCCCCAGCAGCTGCACAGCATGGCACCAGCAGAGTAATTCAAGTCTAAATTTATGGATGTCTGTTAAAGTGTGAGTTGCACTCTCATGCACTGCTTGTTCTCAAACATGTTAAAGCAGTTAGAAAATAAAGGAGTGGAGGGAAAGAAGGCACAGTAATATAATAATAAGAGTGGAAAGCACATTTTCACGTGTAGTCATCTAAGAAAAAACATTTTAAAGGGTTCTGAGAGAATGCTGAAAGCTTGGGGCTGTGGTACACAGCTCAGAAATTTTAGAGGGGAAATGTTCATCCGTGAAGACACAGCCTGCTTCTCACTCTGAAGGGCTGGTGAGCTCAGCCACAGCAGCAAAAGATAATCAGTTCTGTGTTCCTTCTGCACTCAGAATTGTAGTTGAAACCATCAATAACCTGGGATGCAAAGACAATAAGGGGCTTCGAGTGGTGGAGAACAAAAAGCTTTCTGAATACTTTTGAAAATCCCAGACATTAGCATCACAATCCTTTTAGTGTCTGTTCCCATGCACTAATTATAGCTAACCTGCTTTGGCAGTGACTATCTTTGACCATTTCAGGGTGAATTCTGTCCCAGAGATCCCCCCTCATTCCTCCCCCTGCTCCCCCAGCAGTTTCCGGGTGACCTCTGTAGTGGCAGTGTTAGTTCCCTATCTCAGCATTTTCTTTTTATAATGGGTTAGAGCTCTCTGGTCTCTCCTTCACCCCACTCTACTGTTTCTATATACATTCTTTACTTTTTTGTTCCCTTTTTTTCTGTCCTTGGTTAGCCTGTGGTTTGACTCTGTTTTTGAACTTTTTTTTTGTTGTTTTTGCTGTAGTAAGGGCCCAAACAGCTGGATTTCTCCTTTTCTCTATCCCTTTGTATTGTCTACTTTTCCTTCCACCTTAATGAGCACCACACTCCCTAGGTTTTCCTGTACAATGCAGGTTAATCAACAGGGATTCTCCAGCATTTTCTTAAATTATCCTGCCTTTAGCTGTATTATTTACTGTTTTTTCTTTCTCTTCATTGTCAACTCCAAATCAAGAAATTGGACTTCATTTGTAATAAGCAATACACAAATAGAGGGAGAAATTCTGTTTCAAAGAAGCTGAAACTTGACTGAGAAGCATGGGAGGAAAGATGGGCCCAGAGTGGCAGGTGGTACCAGACATCCCTTTTAACACTGTGTGCTGAATCACAGCACTCCAGTTCCTTAGGGGTTAAAACAGAAGTAATAATATGTGTGAGCGGTAAAATATATTCCAAAATATATTCCTAGAGATGTCTTCCAAAATGCACTCATGTACCTGGGAGAGTGGGAGACTGAAGGCAAGGCAGTATCGTCTATTCAAAGTGATTTTCCCCCCTGGTTCTTTTTTCTCGTCTCTCAGTATTCATTCTTCTTTTTGTCTCACCCTGACCTATGATCATATAACAGCAAGAACCCTCTGTGGACCAGAATTCCAAAGCATTAGGTGATGGATAAGCTCGGACCCAGAGGACTCACAGGGCCCTGGGCACTGCAGGGGCATAGGAATGGGATGAGCCTTTGGGATGAGCAGGAATGGGGAAAGCTCACAGCAACCGGGTCACAGAAAGGGACCACAGGGTCGAGAGGAGCATGGGAGGACTGTTCATTGAAAGAATTACTTATAAAATCATTTGCAAGGTAGGGATGTGGCCTGGCTGTCTCTGAGATCCACTAAAGGGAGAGCAACCAACTCATGATCATGAGCATCTACCATGATAGTGGTGGACACTGGGGAGAGGAGAACTTATGGAAAGGGGCTGGAAGTGGGAAATGCTGAACTCCAGTTAGTCAGAAGGGATTGCTAGATATCTGTGATGTACTGTTGGGCTGTGACATTGCTTGAAAAAGGGAGATAGATTTGCCTATCTAGTTTAGGCCAGTCATCAACAGAAATGTCTGAAGATTTTCTGTTTTCTTCAGGCAAGATTGCCCAGAGATAAAGCATTGAGGCACACGGGAGCCCTCAATAGCATCTCACAGTGACCCTCTTTCCACTTTACCTCCCTTCCAGAATTGGAGAGGAAGATGAGCATCCTCCAGAAAATACACTGAAGGAGTGACTAGCAAAATGCTATTTCCCCTTTTCTCATTGTTTTCTTCATTTCTGTAAAATCTTTTGTTTCCAGTTCTCTCTTGCCAGCCCAATACATTTCAGGTGTTCCTGTTGCCTTCTAAATGCTGCTGCTTCTAAGCTCCTCCCTTCCCTCGTGTCTCTTCCAGCATCTACCTCTTTCCAGTCTCACTTTCCCTTCTTTGAATCACTTTCTGAGAGTTTCATCTGTGCCTTTTTCCCTCTCTGCAGACTGGGGAAGGTGGGGGCAGCTTTCTTTAAGTGCAAGGAATGTCTGTGGGCATGTACCTTAACTCTGTGAACAGCAGAAGAAATTGAATTGTCGTTTGCGAGGTTCCTGAGCTGAACTGATGCGAGGCAGTTTGCCATGTAAGGGTGTCACAGAGAGCTGTACTCTTAAATTTTGAGTTAGAGATGTCAGCAGTGGTTACCAGGGAAACTTCTAAAATTACACTGGCAATGTCTCTGCTCAAATACTGTATCAGATCTCGGGGAAATGGCACCGAGTGAGCAGGCAGAGATAGACTGGGGAAGTGTCACTGTGTAAGACTCAAGGATGCATTACCTACAAATAAAATAAAAATGTAAAGCTTCGTGGTGATGCAGGGCCTCCAGCTCTGCAGTCCTAAACCAGGAAAATAGGACAAAAGAAGTAAAAAGCAGTGTTTCTCTTAAAATGCCAATCAGACAATAGATTTAACAGATCTGTGGTTAATCTCCATTTTGGGTTTTTTTTCAATGCTAAGAAAAGAAGAGTTGCTTCTAACAGGTAGTTGATAAATATGGCAACTTACTGCTGGGAACTAATGGGAGAAGAAACCCCACACTCTGCCACTCCCAAGGCCCCAAACAAGGCAAGTGTAGAGGGATTCATGCATATTTAAACACATGCTAATTAGAAAGAACATTTGGGATTTAAGCAACTGTAAGAAACCCATAAAAGGCAAAGTTATAATTGCAGATTCTTTACCTGCCTGCTCTAATACCTTCTCTGGCTGAGTAGGTCTGAGCCACAAGCTACTGGAGATTGGGACAATATTTTAATCACCCCCTGTTTCCCCTGTGCTGGTTCTCTCTTTTGGTTACCCATTGGAAGATGGCCAAAGATCCTTTATTGGGTTTGATGGTCTTGAGTCTGACCTGATACAGCTGAGTTTATGTAGGGACAGACCTTTATCCTTCCTGGAGCTGCCAGTTCACTGCTCCTTTGAAGGATGGGCCTGTTCTCCTCTGCCTGTGCACCTACGGGCACAATGGGAATTTTTCCATGGCTGAGTTTAAGGTACAAGCAGCATGTCCCACATATTGCATGTCTAAGTTGAACATAATTTTATTTTTGTCTTCACCCATACGAGTCCCTCCTTAATAATATGAAATATTTGAATCTAAAATAGATGTTTGTGTATATAAGACAACTTTGCTTTCAAAATACATTGTCTGGCCACATATATTTATTATTTATAACAAATGCTGTTGGATCAACCTCTTGATTCAATAACACTGGTGAAAAGCACAGTTACATTTTAATACACGTTAAAAATATCTTGTTGCGTGGTGCTGGCTGCAGAGTGCTGATGCATTAATGGGATGACTTTTGCCTCTTCCATGCAAGTGCTCCAAGAACAGGAATGAGGAATGTACAGAAGAATGTGGTCCATGTGCAGCCACTGACAGGTAATCCCCCAACTTCAGAACTCAGGAATATGCTGCTGTGAGGAGCTGATTGCTATGCTGAATCCAAACCAGAAGGAGTGCAAGTAATTAATCACCATATGATTAATCAAAAGCTCATCGTGCTCTGGATGTTATGCATGAAACAAAAAGAGCCTTAAGTAGCAAACTCTCCTGGGGCTGTAAGGAAGTTATTGTAGCTGCTGCAGCGTGAAGAGCAGTGGTGCTGCTGCTGGGATGAGGATGGCTGCCCTGGGAGTAGGTGGTGTCTTTCTTAATGTGGATAACCCTGACACAGGAGAGTGGCTTCTTTTTCTGACACTTTGTGATAATTAAAGATAATATCCATTTGAAAATATTAATAAAAGATCAAGCTCTATTTCACATGAAATTGTTGGGTTTTAGGCTTTGGTGTGACAGGATCTGCAGGCAGAGGATGTTCATGGCCGTGTAGTCCTGCAGAACTGGAGGGAGGGTGGCTCTGAAGGTGACTGGTGAGATACAGCCTCAGGAGTGTGTTCATCTCCTGATGCCATTTCTTTATGCTTCTTATTGTTTCACCAGGAATACATTTTTTATTCTTGATGTGAAAAGCTGGTGTCCTGAAAACTTCAGCATTTTGAGTCATGTCTGTGCTGAAGGGGTGTTGCAGTCTTTTTTCCTTGCTGTAGCAGAAAGCCACTAATGATGCAGCAGCTCCTTTCCTGAGGAGCAGAGCTGACACACAGATCAGCAGTTCTGAGGAGCTGGGGGAACATTTAATGAGATGTGCAGCAGCTTCAAGCTGACACCCAGTGGGGAAGGGGCAGCTCCTCCAGCCCCTCTGAGCTGGCCACTGCTTTGCTGGGTGAGAGTTGCCCATCCCTGGCTGACCTGACTCCACACTTTCCTGACCCACCACTGCCCATGGTGTCTCCTTCCTTAGGTGTGGGGCAGAGACCCTGGAAGTGAAATGTTCCTTTTTCTCTGAAAAGCAAAGCTGCTCTTTAGAAAGAGAAGAATATTTTCCCCAGCTCCCCAGAAAACCCTGCAGGAAATGTAGAGGTGTTCAGCATCATAGGCAATTTCTTTTCCTCACTCATAAATTATATTTTAGGTATAATTATTTGCAGTACTCTAGTGTAGGCAATAAACACACAAAGCTATTTCATGAAAACTTGGAGCTCTTAATTTAAATCCTACAAAAGTTCTTTAATCTTCACAGAGATGTGGTGAAAAGCTGCAAAAAAATGTGTGTGAGTATATAAGATATTCCTGTTTCTTTAGGGTAATGTTTAATGATCAGTCAGCGACTGAGTTTACATACATTAAATATTTATTTTTCTTCTGTAGAGCTGAATGGGGGTATGTGCTCACTTTCCTGCCAGATCACTAATTGGGTAAGTGTGGCTGCTCAGGGTATTTCTGGAGCAGCAGTTCTAGCTGTGGTGCTTGTCTCATTAAGGATTTTACTGTTTGTATTCCAGAAGTCACGAATTCTCCAGCTGGGGTTGGGGCTTTGATAAATTGTCATTCTTTATGCTTGAAATATAACTTTATTGCCTCTGAGAAATAAAAATTGTCAGTTTGCATTTTTGTATTTTTTTTACATTTTTACAGCACAAATTTCTATTCATTCTCAGTGTTTGCAAAATCATGATTTTGTTGAAATCAGTGGGTTTCTACTGGTTGATCTGACTGCAGAAACAAGGCTACCCACACATGGGATGGGTGTGATTTCTGACTGCTCCTCTCCTTCTTTAATCTCTGTGCTCAGATTTCTGGTGGGAGGCTTTTCTCAGCCCTCTTGTCCTCAAACCAGGGCCATCCTTCTGGCAGACACGAAGCAGGCTTGGCTTTTCCTCAGGGGAACAACTCTCAGGTGGGGGCTGGCAGCCAGGGGAATGAACCCTTTCTGCCTCCTGCTCTGGAGGTTCTGATGCCAGCACCAATCTGCATTTCCTGTCTCACCTGTCCCTGATGTGTTTCTGGGGTCTCCTGCTTGTGCTGGGTTGAATCCTGCCCCAGACAGAGTCTCCTCCACCACTGGGGGCAGCAGGATCAGCAGTTAAGGCAGTGATGCTCAGGGTTTTTGGGGAAGGTGGGTTGAGCTGTAGGAGCTGACCCTACTGAAGCTGAACTTTAGGCCATCCCGTGCTCTCTCTGGGCTTTCCCCCCCCGCCCCCACCCGCCACAGAACAAGGATTTCCTTCCACGCTGCTCCCTTACCCCTGAGCCCAGTTGTGATGCTGGCAGCTCCATTTGTTTTGCTGTCCTTTGCTTTCCACACTCTGTTTTTTACCAGGAGAGCCCTTCTCAGGAATTCTCTCCTTTGTCAGATTTAGCCCAGCAGAAAGGAGCTGAGCTTGCACAAGGTGTGCAGGGAAGGATCCTCCTGCTCAGGAGCATCTGGGCTCAGCCAATGGGTCATACATTTCTTCTTCTCAGGAGAGCAATTTTATCTACTGTTTATTTTATGTTCTGCCCCAGCTTCATTTTAGGAGTCTGAGAAACACTTTTAAGTCTTTTATCAGCTTTCAGGTGGAAAACAACATTCAAATAGAGTATGGGTGCTCAATCTCCCACTTGTTGCAAAAGCCCTGAAATACTGCAAATGTCAGAGAATATTTATTTACCCTCTTTCACCCTTTAAGTGGGCACCCTTTGCTGCTCTGAATGTTACTGCATAGTCTAAGTATCACTTTAAAAATGAAACTTATGTTGAGTCTTTAAAAGATTTTTCCCTAATGGAGTTTTAAATACAGATAACTGAACACATGGCATGTGAAGGCTTTTTCTGGTTGTTGTGGCTTGGTTACTCTTAATTGTTTGTTTAGTTATGACTGGCTCTTTTTCTTGGCACATTAAAGGTATTTATACATGGAGCACTCTAAGGAGGCCTGATAACCAAAATATTTGACATTACAAAGGGTCAGAGCTAAAATTCTTAGAGCTCAGCTTAGAGTTACATTAATGAAATCCACAGCTGATCGTTTCTAAGGTCACACTGTGCAGGTTTATTTATCTCTTTGTAGCCCATGACCAGTCTTATTAATGACTACTGCTTTTACATGGAAGACAAAAGAAAAAAAAAAAAGAATTCCACCCAGTTTCTTTGGCACTTTCATCTTTAAAGATATTTAATATTTATGCTATTGAAGTGAAAACTTCCTTAAGGTAATGACAAGTGAAACAATTCAAAATACTCCTGCAAGAAGTGAGCTGTCAGCCTGGCAGGATCGCTTCCTGCCTACCCCGCTGCCTCTCTCTTGACTTATCTGCCTTGGAGTTTTTATCTCATATGAATCTCCCTCCTGCCTGTAAGGTTGTATGTAATATTTTCTTTATGAAACAAAGGTTATTTGTAGAGTGTTTTGGGGTGTTTGGGTTTTTTTTTTTGCTAAAAAATATAATTTATCTGAGCCACTCCACAGTTACATTGCCAGCCTTAAAAGCAAGATTTTCCCTTTATAACCACATCCACTTAGATACAAAGTAATGTATGTCCTTTCACTATTATAATTATTTATGAGATATTACAGTACAGGAGGCTCAAACCTCGAGAAAAACCAGATTGTGTTGTTGCTTTAGTTTGTTACATCACTTTCAGTGTGGTAAGATCCATAATAAGGGAAACCCAGTCTCAGTGTGTTCTGTTCCAGAATAATCTACTGAATCAATAGTTTATATAAATAAGTTTAAAGCTAAAGTAGACATTCATATATCTACTGTCATTAACAGTATTTAAATGTTTTTAATGCCTAAGTTATGAAATGAGGGTCACCTAAAGTAATTTTTTGAATAGAGACTGGTCTCAGTGAAGGCACCTACAGGAGGTTGTGAACTCTTCTTTCTGCAGAGGATTTTTTTTCTTTTCAGATATTAAATATATTCTCTGAGCTTGAGTAGTTGATTTATTTTGGTTGAATCTGGTGATTTTATGCTGATTTATGTATCTACACTTAATGTCAACTGATGTAATGGTCAGATTTATCATTGCTTTGCACAAATAGATAAATAGATACAGATATATACAATAAAATGAACCACTAATGGATTAACACAATGTTTCATAATGAAAAATTATACAGAAAACACCCTGGACACCCTGAAACAAAATATTTAATAGCAGAGATCAAAATTGTCCTTGGCTCTGCCGGGGTGTCCAGATGCCAACGAGGCTTCACAGCAGCTGGGACAAAACTGCACTGCAAACCTAAGTACAATGTGATCATTTTTACTGTTTGAATGAACCAGAAAAGCTCCACTTTGGCCTTAACTTCTGAGTGCTTTTTTTTCCTTTGTTTTTTATAATTTCAATCCTTTATTTGACAAAGACCACGGGTATCAGGCCCAACTTCAGTGTGTGCTACAGAAACTGTTGACAAAACAGTGGAGTTAACACAAAATGCCCCTTGCAGTGTGTTTATAAATTCTGGGTAGTCAGTGATGTTTCAGCTCCTCGAGCAGCACTGCCAGTGGGGAGAGGTAGAGAGATGTCATCTATTTAAGAGTTTAGACCAACAAACAGAGAAATAGAGGAGATCTGAGGCCAGACAGCTTCCCACTCCTCTTCCCTTTATCAGCCTGCCTCTCCCTCTTCTCTAAAATTTCACACTGAAGAAAAAGCAGAGACTGAGGAGCCTTGCTATGTTTTACAGCTGAGCAGTGTGCATTCAGACAAGGGTTCCCAGGGAGTTTGTCAGCCACAAGTAGGTGGTTCCATGCAGAAGGCTGCAAATCTGAGAGCAGAATGAGACCTTACTCCTTCAGTGAAGTAGGTGTACTTTATTAACTAATAATAAAGAAAAAGAAAGGAAAGCTGAACTGATTCTAGTCTGCAAAGAGAAAATTAAATATATATTATCAAATCTGTGAATCCTGCTACTTCTAGGAAACCTAGCATTTTGCCCAGTTCTACCATCACAATCTGCATCCTAAAGCAGGTGCCTTTCCCAAGTAGAACAACTTTCCTTTCTTTTTCCTAGAAATATTCACCACTTAGGCCTCTTGTTGTTTCAGGGAAAAAGTCTTGTTTTTATTCTGTGTGGCTTTAGTAGAAGGTAATATTTAAAACAGATTAAATCCAAGTTTCCCTCTTTTTGCTATTTTAATGTTTTGTCAGGAAATGTTAATGCTCCTGTGCCGTTGCTTAAAGGTTTTGCCTGTTTCTACAGGGGTCAGAAAGAGCTACATCTCCTTCCATTTTTAGAACTTGCTTTTGTATCCCATGTGTATTATCTCAAATTATTGCATATAATTTTCATTCTTTTTTTGGCTCGTGCTCTTCCTGAAAGCAATGCTCTGTATTGCACGTTGCTCTGTAATCTTCTTAAGTCATCATTTCACTTGCACTGTAAATAGAAATCCATTTGTGTAATTAATGATTTTGTTATTATAGGAACATTTTTTCCCCTTTAATTTAATTTCTCTTGTGCATAGCTGTCAAACATGCTATCTTTAGCCCAGAACCATCCAGCAGAGTGTGTTTAGGGGCCTGTTTCTTGCTGGAGAAAAAGCTGAAGCTTTCAGGTAAGAAGCTACATTTTTGACCTCATGATTGTGAGAAAGACTCTTCTCAAAGTGGAAATCAAAGAGCTGAGCACCAGTGTTTGCCCAAGTCAACATCTCTGAGGGAGCATGAACTTTCCAGTCCCATTATTCCAATTCAGGAGTTAATCCCCAAATCTCATGTATAGATCAGCAATCTGTTGAATCTCTTCTTACAAGTGCAGGGAAGCGCTAAGATGGAAAGCTCACGCGTGAGGGGAAGAAGTGCAGAGGGAATCAGTGGCTGGCTTGGAAAGAAAAAGAGAAGACATGGAAGAGACTGCAGAAAAGCAAAAGGTAATAATTGCAGATTAAAAAAAAATATGCTCAATGGGAGAACACAAGAGTGGAAAACTCATGCCCTCAGGATGTGCTCAAAATTAAGAGAGTATCTCTGAATTCAGAGTTGTTTGTATTTGACTTTCACTCCTCATGTCAGTCTTCTCCTGACAAGAGAATGGCTTTTGCTGCTGGCAAATGAGCCTGAAGCACCATCAGTTCTCATCGTGGCACATGGATGTCTCCAAACATGGGATTTTTGTCTTTGGTAGAATAACCCAGCTGTGCTGCTTAATAAGAGGAAAATGCACAGTCTATTTCAAACTTTTTTCTGCTTTAGCCTTATCTAAAGCAATCTAGAATATCCCTAAAATGAGGTGGGAAAAGATGAAAGTAATTCCAGCTTTACTCTAAAACTGTTCACTGATAGACTTTCATTTCCAGCAAGATGGGAAAACTCCCCTTACTACTTTTTAAACAGAAAAGTGGTTTCAGGAAATGCAATTTTGAATTCTCTGCCTGCTGTCAGGAAAACGTATCTGTGGCTTTCTCTTGTGTTGGTCCCAGAACTGATTGAAATGCATGCATTTGTCAGTGCATTGATATTTAATTTCTTTAGAGCCCCCATCTCTGAATTTGATATTTTGTATTAAAAAGGAATTACCCCAAACCCTTCATTATTATGAAAAACCAGAAACCGAGAGATGTCAGACACTGAAGTAACCATATTCTTTTATGACCCTGTCTTGCCCTTTGTAAAAGCCAGCTTAAGTTGGTTAGAAATGCCTGTGATTGCTCATCTTTTCTAGTCATTACTTCCTGCATATACATAGCAGAAGAAAAGTCTTGTGCCAAAGAAGATTAATGAAAATCTACATTACACTTCATTCAAAGCATCTGCCTGCTTTGGAAGTCATGCACTGGCACACATACTAATTAGAGCAGAACAAAATGTGCCTTTTTCAAATTCTTTTGGGGAAGAAATTGAAAACCAAGAAGCTATTTTCTTCCTAATTTTTTTAAATGGTCACACCAGCTGTGCACATTAAATATCTCATATGCAATGTGCATTTTGTAACTGAGACTGCTGCAGGGGTTAAATTAATAATTCTGCTTTCTCAGAAAAAGCACAACATAACAATCATCCTTGAAGAGGGAGAAATCTGCTTTTCTACAAATGAGAAAGTCAAAATGATCACTAAAAATATATCTGCACCCTGACAGAATGCCCTGATGCTCTGAGCACACTGCTATGTAGTGGCTGCTGACTAAAAGGGAAAACAGATGGTGTACGGTGACGAATTTTTACAGTGGGAATAAAGCACAGGTAATAGTATGCCTGTTAACAGAGGGAACTGTTGAGGAATTTCCTGGAACTGTGGAATGCAGTGTGCAGTAATGCCTGCTCTTGCTGAAGAGATTTTCCTGCCTCGTGCCTGAGAAGGAGAGGGCGAGGAGGAAAATTGATCCATGAGAAGGTGAAGTTGTTCTCCCAGTGCAGGCGTTGTGCTGGGACAAACATTCCTTGTCCCTCTGTGTGCCTGTTGGCTGCATGTTTCTCTCAGTGAGAGGCTGGATCCAGCACATTCAGGATGTTCCTTGCCCTTTGGGCCTGGAAAATCCCTTTGCTACAGGGCCCAGGACCCAGGGGGTGCAGGTGAGTTGCTGCCATGGAGCATCCACAAGGGGAAGTCAGAAGAGTTCCTTGGAATTTAGAAAATCACCCAGCTGTGCTGTCAGTTATGAGTCATCAAGGAAAGGATTTCACATGACAGAGAGGAAGATTCTAGTTTAACATTCAGGAAAAGATTTCAGAATTGACTACCAAATGTATATATTAAAAAAGAGAGCAAAAAGAGCAAACAGCCACCACCACCACCAAAACCACAAAAACCCCATCAAACCCCCACCAAACCAACAAAAAAAATATCATAAATGCACTTCCAGGTATCTACTTGCAGAAGATGGATGTGCTTGGAAGAAAGAAAACTTTACACATCTCTTCATCTAGCTTGCTACATGACAGAATAACATCCTTCAGTCTGTCAAGTTTTTGCCATCAAAAGGCTATGAAATTCAAAGAAATGTGTTCTTTATACATTATTCAGTGTAGCTTTCCAGTTGCATACTTTGTAAATAGCATTTTTGGGGGCTTTGAAATGATGAGAAGACAGGGGATGGCCAGTTTTCATTAGATTTGCCTCACAATTTTCATCAGAACACAAAGTAATTCTCTGGTGCTATAGAAAATGGGATAGTGCATGAGGAACACAATCACCCATTTTTGCTAAACAGGCTACAGAAAAAGGCCCTTCTGCCAGTAAAATGTAGTTCAAGTGAAAAATCAGAGTGCATTAGCTATGTGGCTCCAATTTTGTATGTAAATTGCCTTCCCACACCCTCTCAGCATTAGTGCTTTGGTGACAAGCAAAGAATGTAATTCTGTTTTGAGTTTTTTATCTGATGATAAGTCTCTGTTCTCACTGCTCCCTAACTTGTCACCACTGTGGTGAGATCAATTGCATCTTAAGTGCTCCAAGTCATAAGATATTTAGCATATATTCATTAAAATTCTGTACTTTCCTCCATTAATATTTTTAAAGTAACTCCCTAAGGTTTTGGGTTCCCCTTGGTGTTAAAGCTAATTTTCAAGGAGTTGTTTCCATAAATTGTTAAGAATATTTGCTTAACATTAATTTCTTTTGTCAGGGGGAGGTTATTGCTTTTCTTCAATTCTATTGAACCTGAGTGCTCAAGGAGACATCCAGCAGACAGTGTTACACTTCAGTAAATTGGCCTGCAAGATTTTACATTGGAAAACTGGGATTGATTCCACCTCAAAAATTCATGACATAGATATATGTCTTCAGCTTAGAAAACCTGGGCCCAGAAAATAAAAACCTGAGAGCTTGGATTGTCCATCTTAGTGAAGTCAAGTCAGAGGAATGTTAATATTGATAGCCATGAAGGAATTGTGGGGAAGAGGAGTAAATGCCAGGGAATGTCAGAAAGTACTGGAGGCAGAACAGATCACAGCTCTGGCTCGAGTGCTGATGTACAGCCACTTGCCCCAGGTACCCTTAGGCTGGAAATTAAACATTTTTTAATGATTAAAAGTCTTTGGCTTTGCAAATAGGTTTAGAATTGCAGTAGCAAGAGGAAAACTCCCCAGCAGGTGTCAAGACTGGCTGGTGGTGAATGGACTTTGGGGGTGTTTGGGCATTTCTCCTGCAGGTGAGGCAGCCCAGGCTGAGCCCCAGCAGCCCTGTTCAATCCTCAGCCTGCAGAAGCTTTGCATCTCATGAAACTGTCAAAATCAAAGCTTTGTGCTTGGGGAGGCAGGTGCTGAGTTTTGGTAATGTGATGTTTAGAGAGCTCAGATTCTGTCACAGACTGTGCTGTCTTGCAGAATAAAGGGAGAAAGAAGGAAAAGAAACTCCCAGATTTGTTTTGTAATAATTGCCAGAGCAAGAATTTTAAAATGATGCTAAAATAATTTATAGTTTCCTACATCATATCTTCATTTCCTCAGCTGCCATTTCCCTCCAATACAAAGAAGCTACCCCAGTAACCCTGCTGGTAACCAGCACTGTGGTGATATGTGATCAAAATATATTTGAGTCTAAGAAAAGAAACGCCTGACTGACACATGTTCAGGTGAAAATTCAGTGTTTCTTTTAATGGTACTCAGGCTTTGGAAGAACGAAGCTGCTGTGAAGGAGAGGCTTGACAACAGCATCTTTGACTGCTGTATTGCTTGGCTGGGCTTGCAGGCAGCTATTCTTTCAGGATGAAAAATTAGTTTTTATTGTGTATAGAGACACTTTTAAGGCTCTTTAGGGTGTGGTGTGGAATTAGCCTCCCCCTTTTTCCCCTCAGATGTTGTCATGTCATGAGACACGATGAAGTCTACGAATACACAAGTACAGCATCAAAATGAAAACCAGTGCACAGTCCAAAGAGATGGAACAAGGCAGGAGTTTCTTGATCAGGATCAGTCTAGAGATGTGTGAGTGTAAGCAGGGGCTACTTTGTCACTGTGATCTCGGTGTAATGAGAATGAGTGAGGAAATTCTGGGAATGGGCTGACAAAGAGTCTTCCTTGAGAAGTGGAAAGCAGCATCCTATCACAGCAGGTGCACCCTCAGAGAGAGCAGCAGGGCTTTGAACACTGATATTATCTTCTATATTAAACTCACACTACAGTGGGGAAAGGAACACAAGCAGTACCACAAAAGTGCCTGATAGCAAGAGAGCAGAGAAAGCATTTAGTGGAACTAAGACTGGCATGGGCTGTAGATAATGCTAATAGTGTTTATTAGGTTGTGCTCTTATCTCTGTCCTATTTTTATTTTGGTTGTTATAGAAAAATTCCTAAAATTCTTATCACTTCATTGTCTCTTACACTGAGTATTTTATTAAGATGATCTCATACACTGTTTATTCTTCCTGATATATTGAGATGGTTTGTTATACTGTTGTATTCCAATTTTGATATGCTGGAGATATCAAATAAATTAATTCCTTTTTAAGAGGTGGGGAGGATTTTTGTTGTGTTTTTGTTGTTGTTTGTTTATTTATTTATTTGTTATTTACTTTTCTCTTTCACTTCCTTGTGGTTCTGGGAATGGGAACAGGCAAATGCCAAATCCTTGGTGCTACAGGACATATTTCTCAATTCATGTTTTAATTTGCATACCAAAAAACCTTGGGGAAACTGAGGTTTGGACCCTAAAGATTCCTTAGCATTGCCCAGGATGAGCCACACACACTTGATTTCAGAATAGCCTGAAGGTGCTGCAACAGCTCAGTAACAAATGTGTTGGCTAAAACCTACTCCAGTGTGTCAGGCAAAGACAGACTGGAATTAGACAGATCTGAAGAACTTAGGCCTGTAAACCTGCAGGAGGCTGCTTAGGATAACAAGTAAATCCAGATTTAAATATTTAAACTTCTAAGTATCAGAAAATGAATGCATAAATCTGAAGCCCTGTAAATCTGTTTGTCAGCTTGTGTGTGAGATCAGGTGGGTTGTACCATCTCATTTACTCTGCACTTCAGCTGCACTATTTCACTTCTGTCAAAATCAGTTGCTGAACTTTTATATAGTGTTTGTTTACTTGTTTCAGTTACTGATGCAAATTCATATAAAATAGCTCTCCTTTCTAGAAAGGCAATCTGGGAGAAAATCAGGGGTGGTCTCAGTTTCTGCATATTAAAGAAATGCTCAAAAAAGAAAAGTCTGTAGGATTTATTAAAAGATATGGTGTTATCTGTGAAATAACAGGAATATGTCAAGCTTGCTTGCTCGGCAAAGGCTGGGAACACAACTGTGGAAGCATTACCAGAGATATGTCTCTGTGTTTCATATATAAATTGTGTTTGGAGACAAGAAGCTCTGCTAGAGCTCTTCACTGGAAACACCATGTTGGCATGAATCACTGGATTTTGTGGTGTCCTTTCTTGTGTGCTGTGGATGTAAATAAAAATGAACTGATCTGGGTTTGGCTAAGAGCAGCAGAGTAGTCAGAAATATAATTGTTCAGAGATGAACAGTCCCCTTCAGCTTCAAGTTTGGCCTCAAATGCTCACATTTCTTAGTGTGTAATGGGGAAGTGGGCAGTACAGGCCTAATTTATTATTGATTGGTTAGGTCTTGGGGGTTTTTTTCATTTGATTTTGTTTTGTTTGTCATAATGTTCTTAATGCTACTGCAGTGCTTAAAACAGAGAGAGAATTTGTTACCTCATAGTGCAGTCAAATAAATGCAATGACTGGGAGAGACTGGTCCCTTCTGATTTAATAAAATGATGCTATATCTGGAACAAGGTAAAATTACTTTCTATTTATCCACACCCCTGCTGAGACTAAAATTATCCTAAAGAGGTGCTTAATGGCATCCCCTAAGCCATCTTATTAATTAAACAGCTTTATAACATTTACTTTCCAGGAAAGCACTTTTTCTTTTTTTTTCATGATTTCTTTTATTTGACACGGTAGAAATGATGTTCTAATAACTCCTGTGTCACCAGTGACTTTCAGCATTTTTTTGGGAAGCAGCTCCCACACTATTCTTGGCTATATGTATGATTATATATCTTTTCATGGAAGTGGTGCTGGCAAAACATTCCCTGCCATCACAGGCACTGACAGCTGAGGCAGCCTGGAAATGCCAGTTAATTTGGCCATTATGAATTTTATACTAAATTTTGTCTCCTTTTCAGGGGTGTTGCAGGGATACAGTGGAGGAGGGGGAAAGGCTGGCTGATGGAGGACATGACAAGGGTCTGCTCACGATAATTCAAGCATGGAAAAAGCATCCAACTGAACATAGTGATAAAATACACTGGAGATGATGGCTGGCATTTATTATTAATTCTATGCTTATATTTTAGTTTCTTTCTGTCTGGGATTTCACAGATACCAAGAAGTACAATCTTCCTGAAGCCTGAGGGGCAGAGAGGCACGAGAGGAGCAGGGAATAATAACCAGGTCTCCTGCTTCATAGTCCCATATTTACATTAACATTTTTCTTCTTTTTTGTATGTCATAGTGACATTGGTGCTGCTCTAAATGCATGAGAAAAAAATGAGATTTGTGACAGGAAGGTAAAGCTCAGCAGAGGATTGTACCAACATGGATAGGACAGATAAGGATCTGCACAGGTACAGAAACATTTTCAGGGATCTGATTCCCCCTTTTTAGTGTCAGAATTTAAATGGAACAGGCAAAACCTGATTGTGTAAAGGTTTCAATTTACTTTCTCTGCCTTTATATAGACTTGAAAATTGCTGTTTTTCTTTCTGGGTAAAGATGATATACATACTCGTGTTTCCAGACTTCTTGTAGTACAAATCCCTTTGTGTTCCTTTGAGCCATTTCAGTAACACTCATGGTTGTGGATGTGCCTTTCACAGAAGCCTGAGGGGTGCACACACCTTTTCCTTGCATGGCCTTCCATTGCATAAGGTATTTCCTTATCTTTTTCTTTTCCTGCTTTTCTTCTTACAAGTAAGCAAAAAATAATTTCCTTTTGATTTTTTTTTTTTTTTTTTTAGATTTGTTGTTTACAACTGGCCCACTGTTTATTAGGCTCAATTCTTAAATCTATCAGAATTTTATTGGAAAGTCTAACTTGCCTAAAGGCTGGACCTTACACTTTTATTCCCTCATCCAGTGCAAAGGCAGTGAACTCTATCAGAGGGTGCTGTTGGCCTGGATTCAGGGAAGATTCCAGGTCAGCTTCAGAAACCCAGGGCTAGGCAGTGAGAAGGAGCTGGCTGTCCATCCATCCACCTGGGTTCACTCATTCACAAAGGGGTGATTCTGGGTCAGTACATGATTGCAAACTTTATTCAGAGCAGTAACCCTCAGATGCTTGCTGGTGCCAGCACGAGGAATCCCTTCCAGGAACAATGCTGTGCATTTCTAGAGGCAGCACAGCCATCTGTGTATTCCTGGAATTCGGTCCCTGGGGCATGGCTGAAGCCTTCTGCATAAAGGAAATAACAAGTCTGATCCAGGAGAGGAACCAGAAGAAACAGCTATTACTGATAAGAAGTTATTACAAGCAGAGCCTGGGATCCCATGCCAGTTGGCACGCTGAAGTATCGACCAGATTTTCATCAAAAGGACTTGGATCATTTTGAAAAATGATGCAGGAACATGTACTCGAGTTGAGATATCTAATGATCTAAAGCTTTGTATTAAATAACTCTTCAGCTGCAGTTACTGAGTCAGTCCTGCCCACCTTAAGCTCCTTTCCCTAGCTTGGAGCTTTGTAAACTTGGTGAAAAATACCACCTTTCTCTGTGTACATTAAAAAAAAAATTATTAGCTTTTCAGAAATGATGAACAGTTGAATGCACAGTAATTGTCTGTTACATCATAACTTGCATTTACAGATTCCCACTGTGATACAAAAGCTGAAAGTATTTTTCCTTCAGCTGGTTAATGTATTCAGAGTCTTTTAACTATGGCTGGAAGTGATGAAAACATGTCATTTTTCTGACATGTATTCTCAACCAGGAACTCTTTACTTGTCTGTTGCAAGTACAATAGACTGTCTATAATAATATCTCAGCTCTAGCTGTGGTATTTTTGAAGCAGATGCTTATGTTAGTCATCAACCCTTGCACATATCAATATGCCTCAGATCCACCAATGTCTCATTGAAGGCAGTGGGGGTTTTCAGTGCACAGGTACATTCTGACATGAATTGGGGCTGCATTCTCCAGCCCCAATTGTGCTGAGGTCTGTGCTCAAGGCAGAATGTGAAATACTCCTCGAGAATGGAGCAAAAGGAAATTGCAAAATTTATCTAAAGTATTTATTGGTGCATTTGGGAATGGCTTCCGTATGAACTCTGCATTCCCTGGGCTGTGAAATTTGTTCTGAAGAATTAACATATTTTTGCCTTTTTGATTTTTTCTTAATGGAAAGAAACCACAATAGAAAGACTTCTCAGATATTACCATTTTGTGTATTATTTCAAACCCTTACCTTACAATTTCATAGCTGTTCCTAAGGTCAGCTGGAGCTCTTACATATTTTAGAAATTATGACTGGGGCACTGTATTAGCATTGAGAATGAGCAAAATATAAAGACAAATAGCAAGAGGGGAATGGATATGTACAGCAGCATACAAAATGTTCAGTGCACAGAAGAAAATCACTTTTGTAATACCATGTCTCCTTGCTTTTAGGTCTGACAGCCCACACTTGTGCTCCGGTGGGCTGCCTCATCCTTTACAGATGAGGTGGTGTTGGTGAAATGCTGGAAATTGCCTAAAAAGAAAGCATATTGCTGCAGCAGAGGCAACTGCTTTTGAAGCAATTTTCTGGCCCACACAGCTTCAGGTCAGTTTTGGTTGTGGGTGGTCAAAGCTTAGCTTGTGTATTTTCAATTATTTGCTGGAAATAGTGCTGCATATGACGTCTGTGGAAGGGAATTAGTTTGGTTGCTGGATGGTAAAATGATTATTTCAGGTATTGTCACTTTATCTTTCTCCTGTGAGCATGGATTTACATATCCACAGAAAGAGCAGTGGAGAATTATGATTTCTAGAAACGTTTGCTTTCTAGCTGAAGCCTCAGTGAAATGATTAAATTCATCTTAAAATAGGGTTTTTCAGAAAGTAAGCTGACAGAATGGAGAAGGTTCACTACAGGGCTACGAAAATGATTCAAGGTTTGGAAAACCTGCCACGTATTTAGAGGCTTAATTAGCTCACTCTTCTTTAAGAGAAAATTACCATGTGATCTGACCAGACTACAAATACTTATTTTGTCATTCCTGGTGACAGCTCCTTTCTCTTTCTCACAAAAGCATAACAATATCCAGCCAAACTACTCACTGCTTGAAAATAAGAAACAATATCTCTAATTAGGTAGATAAACAGATAACTGTCCAAAAGCAGAATGGATACTTGAAATCTTTAATTCAAGACCATTGACTTCCTAGAAGGGTGAACTGAGCTTGAGCACAGCCTGATGAGGGCTAAGGGACTCTCACCACCAAGGACATCCAAAAGATCAGTCTGAAGGAGGAGGTGAGATGACAACAATTACCTCTGCCCTTGTAATCTGTGACTGTGTGTAAGGGAGATGGATAGGTAGCAGAGAACAGAGCTTCTTTGGAATAGACACTATTTCACAGCCTACTAAAGACTTCAAGGCTAAAGTGAATACCATAATAATGGCAATTAAGGTAGAGCTGGCTATCTTTCCAAGTTAGGCTTTTGAGTTAATCATGCAAAGGTCATTACTAATGCCACTCAAGCACAGCAGACATCTAAAGCCACCTCTAAACCACCTCTGACAAAAAATGGGTTGCAAATCTTATCTTTCTAACTAGTCAATTAAAAAGGTGTTATTTTTGTCAGCTGTACAGTTGTTCTCATTATTTTTAAGGAATGTCTGCTTTAGAATATAAGGCCCGTTCCTACAGATCTAAAATATTTTACTGGAATTTCAGGCTTACAAACAGAATTTACTTGAAATGGTATCAATTAAAAAATATGGTATTGCTAAGTTTGTTTAACTTTTCCTTCAGGAAAGTAAATAAATACTGAAGTGAGATAAATAGATACTGCCTGAGTAGGCAGGCAGACAGAGAGAAATTGAATAATCTTGGAAGTCTGTTGCATAGAATGGGTAGATTGGATATGAAGTATAGCATAAAATGTGATTGTTTAAAGAGGAAGCCAATTATGCTTCTGTTTTGAAATACAAATCTTGCAATCTTATTCATAGATTTGCTTCCCACCATTCCATGCAGCTTGCAAAATTCTTGATGAAAAGAAATATATTTTTTTCATCCCTTGTGGAGATGCTGTTTCTATTCAGATGCACAGGAAAAGTTCTAATTATTAAACCTTTCCTCTCTTAGACTGTGCTCCCATTGCGTAACGCTCTGTCCCTCAATGACCTTTTTCCTTCATGTTTTCTCCATAATTAGGAGGAAGGCTCTGTTTGAGGCTGTGCTGGCAGAGCAGGACCTGCCTTGTCAGGGCTGGAGTCTTTTGCAGAGGATGAGTCTCTGCTGTGCCTCCGCAAGGAACTCGCTGCCAATTATTTCCAGGGAAGAGCCACCTCACAGTAAACATCTCTCTCTTAATGGAGACAGACTTAGTTAGGAGAGTGGAATAATAAACCTGACAGAAACAGGGAGCTGACCGAATTATTGAAGGAGAAATCACTCCTGCCAGGTGCTAAGAACTTCGGTGTCAACACAAAAACCTCCAAGCCTCAGAATAAAAGTATTTTGCATTTTTAGAGAATTTCATGTCTTCACAATGCAGAGCAGATGTTTCTTAATTCTTCTAATGGTTCTGTGAAGCAGGTCAGCATTATCTCAGCCTTACAGATGGGCAAGGAGTACAGAGAGGTTGAATGATTTGTCTCGGTCCAGGGTATGAATCACTGTCAGAACCAGGAATAGGATTCAGCAGCGCTTGGGAGTTCATGCTCATGCTGAAACCACTCAACCACACTGTACCCATCACGAGAAATGGAAATTAATTTTTAATATTCCTGTTTCTAAAGCGAGATTTTGGATTTCAGAAAAATTAAATATTTATTTCATTATGTATGACTTCATAAGCCCATCATTTATACCAGATAGATTTATTGGCTTTATTTCCCCATGATAATTAGATAGTCCTTGTTGATCTAATGGGTTTGTGATTTTTCGTGATGTATCCATCTGCCCGAAGAACAGCATTACTTGCCTCTTATGTACTTAGGAACAGACTTAAATGATATGCACATAAAAATCTTATGGAGCTACAATATTGAAATGAAGGGGGTTTATTTCTCCTAAATGCAGGTTAAATATACTAAATTAATTTGCAACTACTTCAGTTTTCTAAGCAAATTTAATCCTCTGATATTTATCAGGCTGGCAGCATCACAGTCCTCTATGTACTTAAAATATTGAGTATTTAAACTGCTGATATGTTGCAATGATACCAGCAGATTGCAAAGAGTTTGCAAACATTAATTAGTTTGCCTTTAGCAGGAAAGAAACCCCACCCAGTGCCTCTGGCTGGCTGGTGATTCAGCCCTGTGTGCAGGACAGTGACTGACACTGGGAGAGGGAATATTCCAGACTGAGAAAACTGCAAAGGAGAGGTTTTCCCTCAATCCCAACAATCTCCTTTTGGTTCAGAGCCTCCTGAATTACTTCACTGCTGTTATTGTTTTACTGAAGCCTCTGTAGCTGCGGTATCACCATAAACGTTAAATATAAAATTCTAGTTCTTTTCCTTGGTCAGCCTCAAAATTAATTTCTTTCCATCACTTTTTTTTTTTTTTTTTTTTTTTTTTTTGACTCTAAAGTATCCTTTCCCAGAGCCACAGGGCTCCTATTTTCCCTGTGCAGAAATTAGTCTCAATCTTCTTGCCCAACAACTCAAAGGCTCCTGTTTCACAGGCCAGTTTTGAACCCTTAACATTTTTTTCTCCTGGGTGAAAACCAGACTAAACTGCATCTTCTTTTGTATAACTAGTATATAGGAAACTGTGAAGACTGTGGAACTGAATATAGAAGACCTAAAATGTATCCTGACCTTTTCCACAAATGAACATTGCATTTTCAGCTAAAATGTAAAAAAAAGTCTAAGCATTATCATATTTTTCATTCCTGCATTATTACGGTCATGATAAATTTGGGGAATCCTGCAGGTGTATTCAGCCAGAAAGTCAAAAGTAAGGCTTTGCTGAGTATTTTTGAATAAATGTGTCCTTTAAAGGTTAAGTATGAAGGAAAGGAAATAACATTTTTGTTCAATTACACTAATGTTTTAAAGGCAGCATTACTGTCAAGCCAAATAACATCTTAGGAAAAGACAAGGATTGAGAGAGGCTGAAAGGGTGACCCAGAGGACTCTCTATATAAATATAGGAAAAAAAGACAACAGCAGAAAGGGTGAATGGACTAAACTGTGAATGGATAATGTTTGTGATCCTGCTTTTGCTTCTTCTTTCTCTTTCAGTCCCAAATTAGACTTCATCCATCTGGGTGCACATGCCCTGCTCGCCAAATTTCTGCTTAGCCTTGCAAGGATCAGAACTAATTAGCCAAGCAAGAGATTCTCATCTGTTCCCCTCCCCTGACCTCCCATTGGTGCTCTGCTCCTCTCCAGACAGCCTGTGCACTCACAAGAGCCAGAATCTGGCCAGTGTGCTGGCAAAGGGAGAAGAATTTAAAAGGGAGAAAAGAAGTGCAGATGGCTGAGAACCAGGTGGTCAAGGATTCCCAGGGTGCAGACAGATTAGTGATGCTATTTTGGTTGCACTGGATGCAACAATCTCTTCCCCACAGCACTTGATGGGGACAAGTTGCTGCTCCAGGGTGAGTGGTGAGAAAGGTGCTTCCCCTTTTCCTTCAGCTACTCCCTGGCACAGAGGGGAGACACATTTAAAGCCAAAATGGAGAAAACAAGCTGTTTATGAGTCAGTATTTTCTCCTCTCCACATGAACTTTCTCTTACAATATGTTAGATAAAAATTTTTCCTTTGTCTTGTACTATGTATTAAGGGCCCTCCTACTGTGGCTGGTTTGACAGCCATATCTTTCTTGTTTATAATACAGTTTGACTGACAATAAGTCAGGGAACTGTGATTTGAACTCCTCATTGTGACTGGCCTGACAATAATCTCTTTCTCATTTATAGTGCCATTTGATTGACAATAAGTCAGGGGATTGGCAGCTGGTAAGGGTTTTTTTTTTCCCCTGAATGTATATTTCTAGCTAAGACAAGACATCTATTCCTAAATAGTTTGACAGATAATTTGTACAAAATTCTAGAAGGGTGATATTCCTCAACATTCTTATTAAAATAATATTGTTCTTTGGCTTTGTACCAATTCCACTTTTAAGATGATGGTTTTCATTCTTTCTCCTGTGCCAGTTGTGTCTCTATTTTTCATCACCATTATTAAAGCATTATAGAATTGTAGTTTATATGTTAGCAACTGTTACATGGTTCTTGACAATTTTTCTTCTTAACAAGTATAAGAAAAGCTATTATCTGCTTAGCAAAATCAATGTAAGATGTGCTGTAATAGGGAGGTTTGGGGAACTCTTTTCAGTGGTTCTGCTTGTATATTGTTAATTGTAGTCAGTAACTTCCAGGATATTTTCTTTATTTTTATAGAGAAGGAATTCTGGCACTCACTGTGGTGTTGATAAGTATCATCTCTAAAAAAATGCACTTTCTCTGACACTTGGCAGGACTCTGCCTTCCACTAGTGAGTCTCAAAGCCAAAACCAGCACAGTTTGTGGTGATGTAATAGCAAAGGGGTAGTTTGCAGTGACCTTCTTCAAAACTTGGCCAGGAATCAATGCCAAAATGGCCCATGAAACACACCCTGGGCAGTAGAATAACAACCTGTCAGGCTGCCTAATGCATCCCTGCCTTCCCTGCAATGTCCAAAGGCAGAGGAAAGTGCCACTATGGATGGAAAACAGATATCCTAAAGAGCATTATTATTTAGAAAACAAAAGAAGCCCCAAACCCACAAACACATATTTGCATATTAGTGCTGCTGAGCAGTTTCAGTCTGATCATTAGGGGCTCTCAGTTGGATATCCTTCATGAGTGCAGCCACTGTGCAGGCAGGTTGAAGGGCAAGGGAGAAGGGTTCATGGGCAGGAAATCAATAATGGTGCAATTCCCAGGATGAGGCAGCACATTCTGCAGCCACTTGTAAGTCCATTATTCACATCAGTTCCAGTGTCCATGGTTATAAAGAGCATATTTTTAATACCCCTATAACCCCACACAAGATGCATTTAATACAGCTACAGAGAAGGACTAGTTTATAATTTTTGCAGAGCACCCATGAATTTTTTAACTGGAGGGATATGATCTCTGCATAGTTCAAATGTCCCACTTTCACATGCAAATAGTTTGTATACAAACACTGGGAAGATTTTCTCTAGTCACTGAGTAAATATTCTGCTCAGAAATAGTTTCAAAATTCTTCATAAGGAGTCCAGTCAGCTACATCATTTAAATATGCTTGAGGGACCAAAGACGGAACAAGCAAAAGCATAAATTGCGCTTGAGCTAGTGAAGAACAAAAACTAGAACAGGTATGTTTGTGTCTATGCTTGCTACTAAAGGATGAAAATATGAAGAATAAATTTAAATTGGTACTGGAAATACATTTGATTTTAGAGCTCTGATACAAAAATATTCAGTAGAATAAGAAGCCTAAAATGAGAGCTAAAGGCTCTAGGCCAGAGGATTGAAATGTAAAGTTTGTTCATGGTGGAGAGAAAAATATTTATTCCTTGTTTTCTATTCCAAATAAATTTCTTTCTCATGCTGTAATCTCATGCTGCTGTTTATCTCAACCTGTGACTTGGCTTATTCCCTCTCCTCTTCTAAAAATCATGAAGCTGGTGGTGCATTTAATCAGCCTCTTTCCTAGATGATGCCAAATAGGGAGCATATTCCCATGAAACACTTGAGCTGGTGAATTCCCCCAGTTAAATACCACCATTTTAAGCAGGGAAGATTAACACAATAAAAAAAAAAATCAAAGGGAACAGAATTATATTTCAAAGCTACTCCAGGCTACCATAACACAGTGCTGAGCTCTGTGCTCACACAGAGAGCTGCTGGCCTCAGGCAGGCTAAATAAAACGTGTTTTACATCTGGATCAGAGTTAGAAAAATCTTAATACTGCTATCATTGCCTGTTTTTTTCCTCCCTGAACAAATGGAGGGGAATACAGCAGCCACTGTTGCTGCAATATGGCTTTCACAAAACAGAATGGCTGTGCTTCCTCACTCCACTCATGCCACTCTTTGGCAATCAGATAGGGACATTCACTCTAATTTTTTCTAATTAGCTGCTGGGGGGCTGTTTGGGGCACAGTAGGGCCAGCTATGGGGTAGAAGCAGACACAGTTATTCATCTTTCCAGATCCATTTAAAGTGGTTCCTACTCCATGAGTAGGAGTTGTAACAGCTCTTTCTATGAGGTGGAAAACAGATCCATCTATGAACTCTTTTTTTTTTTTCATTCTGGGGATGCCCTAAGCTATGCTTTCAGAAATAGTTAAATTTTAAAAATTTTGTTAATTATGGATTGTCCCATTAAAAAGTGGAAGAACAGAGCATTTTGTCCCCCATGAACTATAAAAGAAGACTGTAGTGCAGGAAAGAAAGATACAGGACCAAAATTGGAAGCCCTTAATTTTTGGATTATGAACTCTTTCCCAGGTGACTGTATGAAAAGGGAAAAGAAAAATAACAGCTGTGGTTAGACAGCAGCAGAAGAACGTGGAAACCCAGCTTCTCTGTTCAATGGGCTATTCCTAGGGAATACTGCTTAAAGCAAACATGCAAAGCCATCAGAAAAATATGCTATATTTATTGTCTTCTCTCTAAGAAACTGCCAAACAGCTTCCTCTGATTTATTACAATTGCTATCATTTAGCCATTAGAGAGTATCACAGGTAACAGTTATTCTTGTTTTTTCCCAATACTTCCAATTAGCATGTCCAAGTGACATGTTCATAGTTTAAAATGACAAGGAAATTCTTATCTGTGTGTAAACCTTTTCCCTCATCCTTGTGTTACCTCAAATACAGATCCTTGCCTGCTTGTATTTTATCTCATATAATGCAGCCCAGATAGAACAATGCTTGGAAGGTTTGTGGTTTTTTTAAAATTGGTCACTACCATTTTTTGTATTAATGTTTCGCTTTTAAGGAGGAAAACAATGCAGTTAGGCATTTTCACTCTTTCCACCACTAGTGGTAAAACATACTCCCAGTACATGATAGAGAGAATTGACTTTCAGTTCTGATAAGTTATAAATAGAAGGCATTGTCATTGTCTAGCAGTTTTCCTGCAAAGGAGAGCTAACCGAGTAGATTAATAAAATATTGGCATTAAAAAACCATTTTCAGTTAAATTTTAAAGCTGCTGATGAAATATTTCTACAGCAGCCCTGTCAGCTCATGCTCCAAGTCATAACCTCTCCTGCTTGGTTGTTTTTTTTTTTTTTTGAGTTTGGTTGGTTTGGGTTTTTTAAAGTTAAAAAAACCTTACCCCAAACCCAAAATACCAGAGCTTGGGGAGAGTGGGAGAGTGTCCCATGCTTGGAGCTGTAGATTCATAGAATGGTTTGGGTGGGAAGGGATCTTTATAGAGACCCCATCAGCCTCCAGCTGGCTCTTGGGGTTCAGTTCAGTTGTGGTGTGGGGGCAGCCAGAGAGATGGGCATGGGGGATGGTTTGTCCAACCTGGCCCTGTTGTGGCTGCTGCACTGCCCTTCTGTGCAAAAAGAGGTGAGCAGAATGTAAAAATGGTCTGGGAGTTTGGTAATACCCTTAATGAGGCATTTGCTTTGCTTTATACAAAGTACAATGTGTGCCATATAAGGTCTGGTATTTCAGGGACAGATAATTTAAAATCTAATATAATTTACCACTCTAACATCAGCCCAAACATCTCTGTTTGGATTTTAATTCTTCTCCAGCTAAGGGATGACAGCAATGAAGATTAAAGCTATTTCAACTTCTCTTTATGATCTCAGCAAAGTGCATATTCGAAACACAGAAAAAGGTTGACCTTCATATTAACCTGAATTTCTTTTCCTGTTTCTTCTTGAACATATTTTATTCTCTTTATGCACAGTGGGGCTCTTTTTTCATGTGCTCTGCTGTTGAACAAAATGCCAAAAAGATGGAATGTGCACTTTTGCATCAAAGAAATGATGAGACCATGAAAACTCATTTCCCTTGTGACTTCTTAAATTGTTACTAAGGAATTGAATGTGTCTGTTTGAAACAATGTGTCCCTTTAAATTCTGTTTTCTTACTCGTCTTAAAAGAGAAAACCACGGTTTCATTTAGATCATGATCCAAAGGCCACTGAAGTTAAGAAAAGATTCTTAGTTACTGCAGTGAGTAGTAGGTCAGATTTTTCAAGTATTTCATGATGTAAAACCCAGAACAGACAGTTTTATATAGAATTTTTTATCTAGAGGGGAAAAAATAGCCTGGTGTATTTTGTTTATTCAGCTAGTTAAAAATCTTACCTTCAGGTGGGCAAGAACTAAGTGAATTCCCTTCTTACTGCACAGAATGGATTTGACAAGGACAAGAAAGGTCAAGCTGTAGTTAAATTCAGAGAGCCAAACCAGGGGAAATATTGATTTACTTCAGTTTTTCTCATACATAAAGGTGATGTGAGGTAGAAGCAAACACAGTAACAAAATCCACAACATAAACTGTTGGAGGAAAACCTTTTCCAGTGCTAGAGTTTTGGATAATCCCTCACTACTGGGATGAATGATTTGTCACTACTGCAGTCCAGGAAGTTGCTAGAAATGGTCTTTATTGGAGTGAAAGGCATTGTAAAGCAATTAAGTTCTGACTATTAATAAAACTCCCGCAGGATTCATTAATTTTTAAAAGTAGACAAAGACTGCATTTAGTAGCTGAAGAACTGTGGCCATACTGAAATATGGGAAAATGCTGCACCATGTCCATGCTGATGTAAATATTCCTTATCAGTTTCCAGAAAAAGGTTGTGAATTTCTAATTTAGAAAAGCATTTAAGCATATGATGAAATTTCTTTCATTTTGACTGGCTATAAATTAAACAAACAGCTAAGCCCTCTGCTTAATAAGGAACAATTCGAATATCTGCTTATAGCCCAGGTTCAGATTTCATTGAAATTTCCATTCCTCTGGATTGGAGCCATAATGCCCTGAATTGTCATGGTATTTTTTGGATCTAGAATCCATAAAATTTCACTTTCCTCCCAGACACAAAACAGCCTTCCTAAAAGACACCCATAAGAGCATATCCATATGCCTTTCCAAAGCTCCAGTCTTGTTCTCTCTTTAATTTACAGTTTATTTCTCACTCCCAAGGCATGTAGTAATTTAAGCAGGTGATTTTACAGCTCCTCAAAACAGTGATTGCTTACTCTACCAGTTCAAAAGAAATCCAGGGTTGTAGGAAATCTGAACCTTTCCTGTACAAGTCTCTCCCTCTGGAGGTGCTGAACCACTGACACCCTCCCTCTTCCCCTCTTCTGTACTCCTGTCACACTCACACCCAGTTTCTGGTTGGTCAGACCCTGTTTTATGCCTAGAAAGAGTCACTCTCTGCTATGATCCCATGCTGGGATAGCACAACAATGGGAAAACATTGCTACCAGGAAAATATGTTTAACTGTTTTGAAAATGCTGGAGCGAGCCAACAGTCCATATCAAAGCCTTTGCGAAGGCACCGAGCCAGTTCCTCAGATTCCATTGTTTATAATCTCACTTGGGTTATTTCCCAACAACTCGGAAAATGTGTGATTGTTTTTGTATCTGGAACGAGTTTGTCCAGTGCCAAAGTGAGAATATGGATATTTACAAAACAAGGCTATCTAGCATGACTGGCAATCTTTAGGACTGATTAACCAAGTGGTTCCAGCAATTCTGTTGGTGAAGATACAACAACTATATTCTTAATTATATGGGGGCATTGATCTGGGTTGTGGTTTGTTGCGTTTGTTTTGTTCTTTTTCCTGGTAAAATAGTTCTGAGCCAAGTGGTTGAGCCAGGCTTTGTTCCACATTACTGGTTCTGAATCTGTTAATGCAGCAGATGCAGGAATACGGGTTCAGAGAATCATGAAGAGATAAGTGGGCAAATTTGCTCAATGCTGCTGATTGCAGAGCTCCTTGTGCTAAGCATTTATTATCTGGTAGGTAGACAGAAAGAGCCCAAATGTAGAGGTAATTTGTTAAAAAGCCTTTCTTGTAAACTGCACTGAAAGTAGATATTTTATGCTATTATTTAAAAGTCAGAATACCATAACTTCAGTTTCAAATCCAAAGAAAGCAGGTACCCATTTCCAACTATGTTAGACACTGCAGCCTTGATTCCAGAGCATGGAAGGTCAGTGGCTTCTTAGAAGCAGAAGAAAAGCAGTTTGGAAGGAGGAAAATAAGCCATCAGAAGATCCAGTGTTCATTTTTAAACCAGTAGGTTGCATTTAAAATCCCACCTTGGTATTTTTCTTTTGCCACCAGAAACAAGTATATCTGTAACAAGTTCATACCTTTCAGTACAAGAAAAATTGACAGCCCTCACATGTTGAAAACCTGCTGTGCCAACAGCTGAACTCTCCAGATTTCCAGGAGTAATTTCATTACCGGGGTTCTGCTGATATGCTTTTTTTCTTTTAAAATAATGGTGGCTTCCACCTGGTAAAACATTTGGCATTTTTTGTAATGTGTAATAACATAACCACTGCCATTGGGTTTGATACACACTTTTCATCATCACTGATTTTTTTGGGGTTAATTATTTCTGTAAATACAGGGTGAGGTTTTTTGTTTTTGGTTTTTTTTTTTGTTTTTTCCAGGCTAAAAAATTACTTTAAAGAAGAGGGAAAAGATGAACTTCCTTCAGTGAGGCTGGTAAAAAAATTGTACTGCTATTTACAAAGTGCACCAATACCTTTTGATTAAAACTAAAAGTGAAAAATCCGACTCTAGCTTGAGAGCCTTAGAGACAAAATTCTTTTAGTGAGACAGAGAATGAAAAGAGAGTCAGGTAGCACCTGTGAACTTCTGCAGAGTCTCAAAAATGTGCTGCTCTGGAAGAGCTGTTTCCAGCAGTGTAAGGGCATTTATCTGCAAGCATTCCTTCCACCCAGCTACTTAACTTACCTGCTGTCTTTTGCATCCACCTGGTCTAGTGGAAGGAGTCCCTGCCCATGGCAGGGGGGTTGGAACTTTTGGAATGATTTTTAAGGTCTCTCCCCAGCCCTAACCAAACTATGACTTCCTTTGGGACCTTCAGTAACATTTATTGCTTTCATACCTACTCAGCCATGCAGCTGAGAAAAAGACCAACCCTTTGCAGGACTGAAGATTTTTATGTTCACTAAAAAAAAAAAGATGTCTGTAGGGCCACCACATCCTGAGTATCTCCACAAGAGGAGTATTTTCAAGCACTTTCCAAGGTAACGCTCTAAAAAATGCAGCATCAGAAAGAACTGCAAAGCATTTGCATAGAAATGATCACAGTATTCCATGGTGGCCTAATTTTTGCCTGTGTTTTAGGATCTTTATGAAAATTCCAGGGCTGATTACTGTATTTGTTTCATGAAAATAGTAGAAATGTACTCATTCAGTGCATTAATCTCTTCAACAAGTCATAAGAAAATATTTATCTCAGTTATCCAGTGGTAAAAATTATATCGCTCAAGTTCTTAATCTTTAGTGCTTGTAATAACACAGAGAAAACACTTTGCAAAGTGCTTTCTGTCAAGGAAATTCCAGGCCACGGTAAAGGAGAGCACTTTGAAATAATGAAAAATATCTTTTGGGGCAATTCACAAAATAAATACTTAGTGTGTTGATGAATGTTAAACTCTAAGTCTGTTAGTTGTGTGCTAGTAAATTATGCACACATAAAAAAGGGAGCATACTCAGCAACTGAGGAAGGAGTTGTTATGACACTTAGGACATGTTATAACTAGAAGGGAATCTTTACTGTGGTTGCATTTACCAGTGAAGAAATTAAAAAAAAAAAAAAAGGAGAATAAAAAGATAAAGGGAAAAAGAAAGTTAAAAAATAAATTTAATTTTGCCTTAGAATCAATTCCCTTTCAGAACAAAGGAATAACTGTCAGAGTGAGTTTTGGAACAGAGTTGTGAGAGATGTTAGAGACCAGTCAGAGGTCTAGAAAATATGGTCTCTGAAGAAAGACTCTGTGAACTGGGACTCTTTTAGATTAAAAAAGAGAAAGCCAGGGCTAGGTGACCTCCCTTCCAGCTTTATATTTCTATGGAAATAAAAGGATCTGAAGGAGGGTCACTGCATCCAAAGACATAATCCTGTCTTTCAAGAAATAAAAATTGCTTCTGTATAAAAGTTGAACTGTCACCTAACCTACAGACTTACATAAAGAAATAAGGGGAAATTAGTGTCCTTTTGCTCTCAGAATAAGCAGGAAAGCAACGTGCATGAGATGGCAAGATTTTGTTTATATGCAGGACAGTGGGGTTTTGATTAAATCCTGGCTAGAGTGATCTTTGTTGTTTTGTTAATATTTAGAATAGAAATATTTAGCTAGCAGATCAGATGATACTTGGAACTTTGTGGTATTAAAACAATAAATAAATAACTGTATTTTAACTGTTGGTGGTAGATGTGTTTACAAATATCATCACAAAGAGCACCTGGCCACCTCAGCAGGTCCTGACAACCCAACTTTCTAGCAAGACTGCTCATCAATTGTACTCATAAAGTATATTCCACCTGGCCATATACTTTTCACTGGGACAATGAATGATGTTTTAATTTATGGAAATCATCTTTATAACAGGGAGAGGACTCAGAGGAAAGTGAGCTCATTCAAACCTGGTATAAACTAATTGGGAAATTCTCTATTCATTGTTCTCCAGTCTGTGATAACATCCATGGGTTATTTTTTAGCTTTGCTTACAGGAATGCAGAGGTGCCTTTTGTCTTTGGTGGCAGGGGGTTTGCACACATGATGTTGTGAGAACAAGTAGGCAGAAGAAGGGGAGGATGAGTAGAAGAAAGGGTGCATTGCAAAGGCTGTTGAAGGTTTTGAAATTAAATGCAGATAAATGGAATTCTCTGACTTGCCCATATAGAAAACCAGTGGTAGAATCGAGCCTAATACTCAAATCTCTTGTTTAGTGTTTATTCTCTGTCATGGTTTCTCAGAATCAATCCTGTCTATCTTCCTTGACTGTGTATATATATTTAGGTTTCTACTGTGCTTTCCTTCTGTCCAGTGCAATGAAGAGTTAACAGTATAGGAGGTTTTAAATAGATGTTTTTTCAGATTGTGTTTGCTTTTAGCTGATTCTTTTGAATCCAGCAGGAACAGCGAACTTGTGAAATTGTTATTATTTTCAGTTTTTTTAGATGAAGAAACATTCCAGACTTTACTGGTTTCTGTTTCTGAAAGATTCTAGAAATGTGTTTCATCCTCTGGACAGTTGCTACAAAGAGTTGTATAAATCTGACACATTTGTTCTTGTAATTTTTTTCCATTTTATTCTTGAGATTCTGCCTGAGAAGGAGTTGTTTTAAAAATTCATTATTATTTGATTGCAAGTTGGATGTCAGCCAGCTAAATTTTTGAATTTGAAAGAAAATGCAGCATCAGCTTCTTTGGAACTATAATGGAATGAAACCCTCCAAGCACTCATTAAAAGGCTTCTGACGTCGAGCAAAATTAGATGAGGTGTAAATCACTGAACTACCATATGTGGTTTGAGATGGAATATTCAATTCTGTAGAATCCAAACCCAAGGCTAAAGGAAAATTTAACTACACCAGCATAATATTTTGATGATGGAAGAAGTAATACCATTTCAGATGTTTTATATTTAAAGTTTAATTTAAAAAAATGTTTATTAAGGGAATCTCCATTGATACCCACATTGTTATCTGTCATACAGGCAAATGCTTGAGGAATAATACTAAAGTACAGTAATGACTTTTCTCCACTGAAGAATTTCTAAGGGCTGCAAAAATATTACTGGAAAATTTTGATTGTAGAAGCATGATCATAATAATTATTTCTTCCTTTAGCTTCCTCCTGGCAATTTTGTGCCCTTTGATGTAGCTCATATCAGGGTAAGTTTGCTATTGAAGAATGGAGCTGGTTCCATTGTGCAGGTAGAAGGGATCAGGAGCTATGAAACCATTTTGCCTTCAATTTTCCTTGTATTCAAAATGCAGCTGAAAAGCGATGGCTTTTCCCCAATAACTATAATGGTAATATTGTAAGTAAATATTTCTATTAATGTTCTATCCATTGACCTTTGTTGGGATTGGGGCTTCATTATGTTAATGCCATGCAAGTTTTAAAGAAAAAGTGGCTGGCCTGAGGTCTTTGTAAACAGACAGAAGGAAAGGGACGTGGGTGCATCACCTGAATAAATAAATACACAGAAGAATGGATCTCACTTTATTGCACACAAAGTAAGTTTGATTTTGATCCCTCATTGCTCTATTTGAGCTATGGTTTTCTGAGATTATATAGGAGGTTTATAAGTTTTTGCATTAATTTAAGTTGTCAGGCTGTGACTCAGCCTTTAACTGCACTTTTGAGAATAAAGGTTAGATGGAGGTGTTTTATCATTATTATCCTCTAAATACCTTTATGAAAGCAGACAAGAATTTATTTCACATGCTGCAAAAGTGTAACTGCCCCAACAATAACATGAGTTTAAACAGAAAAACACATTTGTTTTCTTGTTTATACTGCAAATAAGAATGGAATAGTTCTGTACAGAAATGTACTTCCTTGTGGTGGGATGGATGAATAGACTTTGATTCCTCAAAGAGAACTCTTTGTTTGTCTCTTCAAGCCAGACAAGGTGAGACTTAGGAATTATATTTTAAGAGGAATCGTTTTGAAGGCAAGGGAGAAATCATGTGAGAAAACTGTCATTTGAGGAAATCTTGTGCATAGTTTCAAATTTTTTAAGAATAAAGACATTCTTCAGAAAAGGAATGAGCTTTGAAAAACTCAGGATGTGCAGCTCTGTGCTGAGAAAAAGGAAGAGATTTGGCTCCTTCACATTGTTCTCTGGAGTGGG
The DNA here is from genome assembly GCA_034509425.1 of Eopsaltria australis. Lineage (NCBI taxonomy): Eukaryota > Metazoa > Chordata > Aves > Passeriformes > Petroicidae > Eopsaltria > Eopsaltria australis. The sequence goes on along the minus strand of JAVTVJ010011652.1, from coordinate 2,193,728 downwards.
GAAGTGGAGCAGTGGGAGTGTGTTGGGATCAAAGGATGGTTGGTAATTTATTTTTTGTCCTTTTCTGCAGCTACTTTGATATCCAGCATAAGCTGAAATGAATAATGTTCGTTTCTTGAGGAAAATATGGTGCATTTGAGAACCAGTGTTCAAATGAGCAATAATCCAGTCTGGCTTCCTTTGTGTTATCCAAAGCAGCAGCATCTTCAGCTTCAGAGATAAGGCTAGGAAGACTGCTTAATTTCAAAGGTTTTCACTTTTATCTTAGCCTGGGAAAACTGAATACTTTAATGGGTTTAGGTTTTTAATTTAATTCCAGGTTGCTCATCATTTCACCTTTCAGCTGGGCTATAGAGATAATTCAATCATATTTCCCTTGACAAGCCATCTGAATTACACTTGTATTTCTCTGCAGATGTGAAAATCAGCTGCCATAATAGAGTGTGACAGACTTTTGCCTTCCCTCCCTCTTTCTCCCTTAATTTAGGGACTGTTCTGGTCTTGCTTCATAATGCAGATGTCCTCTGACACAGGCATGTGAGAGACAGCCCTCGTATAAAATGCAATGTGGTCATTTTTGCACAGACACAATGTCAGAAGTTTTGAAAGTCAGGCCAGAGAGCAGTCATTAAGCAAAGAAAAGCATCAAATTTGCAAAACAAATACGTTCTTGAGGTTTGGAGAGTGTAGGCTCTATTTTTGCCCAGAGTTCAAAAGTAATGTACTCATCTGCTTACATACTTTTTCCCTTCCATAATTCTTTTTCAAAAAATCTCCTAACTTTTTTTCCAGAGCTACCCCCTTGCTCTCCACCACATAATCAGATCTTAACTTCTGATGCAAATACATGGACACGAAGGAGGATCCTCTGCTCTGATTCTTGACCCCAAATGGGTGATCAAGAAAGAAAAAACGGTGAAGTAGTAATTTCTTCAATGAATGTTTTTACTGTTAGACTTCACAAATTAGTTTTGTGTGTGAAATGTCTTTTCTTGGAGGTACCAAGAGAAAAGCTCAAGCTTTTCACAGGTTTGGCTGAGTGCTTGCTAAAGACAATGTCACATTTCCATGCTCAGATGAGGTCTGTCTTTTCAATGTTCATCTTCTTTTTGAGGTCACTAAACATGAAGAAGTTTTTTATCTCCCACATGGATTTCATCACCTCTGTTTCTATGCTACCTCTAGAGGTGGAGACAGCACCAGCTGCTCAGCAGTTATATGGGGCTTTGATGGATTTAGAATTCCTCAGGTGTGAATTGCTACCACCACTCCACAGAGGTTTCTGCATTCTTTCCTTTAGGAAACTGACTGTACTGCCAGCATTTTCTTCAAGTTAAGAGGCAAGGAGTGGAAGGCACATAAAATAGTTTTCCCTCGAGGCCCTGGCTGAAATTCCTGAGTTTATTCTCTTTAATTCTAGACCATACAAGCTTGTGAATGCTCATGCTCTAAACCTACCCTTTACATGATGTGCTGTTGTTCTGCAGGTATAATCTTCTGCCATTCTTCAGAGAGATATGAGCATTAATTTTTTCCCAAAATACTCATAGGAATACAATCAGTTATTTATAAAATAGGCATGCATTTTATATTTAGCAGGTGTTCATACCCAACCTTGGACTTCAAACAGCCTTTTCCTTTGAGGCATTATTGGTGCCTTGCTGAAGACAGTCCCTTTCAGCAGGGGAGATAACACCTGGATATTTCTACTTCATAAAGGCAGAGTCTGGAATATGGTGTGTATGTAGATGAGGGTATGTGAACTAAAAAAAAACCCCAAACCAAGCCCTACAACAATTACAAAGTTTTAAATTTTGTACCCTTATGTGTGTGGTGTGTGCACATTCATGTTCATGTGTGTGTACATGTATGTTAACATTTTAACATTAGAGTAGAACTTTATAATATGCCTTAAATTATAGTGGCTTTTCTGCCAGTAAATTATATAGACAAAGTTTATGACAGTAAAAATCTCTCAGTGTAATTAGACATTTGAATTAATTAAAAGGATGGAAAGCAACTCAGACCAAATTAGGGTTTTTCTTACTTTATTTTTTGGTAAATGACAAAGCAATCTTCCCCTAGGCCAGAAAACTGAGGGAAAGGCGGAAAACACAGCAGCAAAAAATACAGTTATTTACATTGCAGTGTAAAACAGCATTCTGAAGTAAGAATATTTTGCATCAATTTTTTTTTTCCACGAGATTTTATTAAACCTTCCTTTTCTCAGGCTTTTTTATAGCCTGAAGCTATTTGTCTTCATGGCATAACAACACTATTTGTAGAGGTATAACCCACCCAGAGCGTTACTTTTCAGTGTGTGGCTCTCTTGATACTGCTGCACAGGTAATAACTTTTTTTTAGCAGTGATGAAGCCACAGATATTCTCTGTGAGACACAGTGGAAAATTGTATTTCATAATCTTGTTTTGGACAACATTTTAATATTTAATATGAGCATGTGTGACTCTGACAGATGTAAACTGTGATACATGGGATTAATTTCAGTGGGCCAGATTCACGTCTCATCCTGTAATGGCAGTGGACAGTTAAAGTCAACGTGGCTGGGAAAGGCACTTGAGGAAATGAAACTCCACCATCTGTCTTTGCTTCAAGTTGTGAAATTGCTTTTAGAGGAATTCAAGAGCTACAGATCAGTATGAGATGGAGAATTTGGAGAGAAAAATGGGTCAAAAACGATTGACAAGGCATTGTAATGTGGAATAATCCTTGTGGAAAACAGCAGTCTTCTGATACAAAGCAACGTAGAAGTTACTATTATTTCCAGCACAGATCTGTTCCATTTGAACTGAATATGAATATCATCATGCCACTTGTGACTTATTCTGTACTTCAGCATTTTTTTATTTCATTCTGGCTTGCCTGTGCTATTTCTTTATACTTGACATTATATGTGTGTGTTTTTTTCTATATTTTATGAGTTTCTTTTAGATTTTCAGATTGTTAAACAATTCTTGATGCAATCACCTTAATTTTTGATGTACTTCTAATCTTTCCTCCATGTTAGGATAATTTGCTGTCCTGTCTTTATCTCTTACATTCTTTTTTTCCTTATCACTGCTAAATACTTGCATTTCCCTGAGCTATTTGAAGTCCATTATCCTTATTTTGTTAGTCGCAATTTAAAGGAAGAATGGAAGACTTATCATTTTTATTATCTTTTTCTCTTGAATTAACTTCCACTTTTAAGATTCTCAACCACTTCCTCCTAAAGAATTAGAATCAAATCTAAAATAGCTGCTTTCTGTGTAATTTCCTCCACTTCATGAAATAAAAAAGCAGTACCTGGCATATCTGAAGAATTGAATAGAAAACTATGCCTTAATGCTTTTTCAAAGAGAGCCTCAGATTCTCATCCTACTAGGGAATGTAATCCCATTCCCATGAGGTCCTGACCTTTAGATCTTCCCAGCTTTTGCCCCTTGGATACCTCCAGTAGCTGCTGTATTGAAAGAACCTTCTGATCAGAAAAATCTTGGGTTTTAAGCTGTCATTATGTGCACTTTGCTTCTCCCATTTTTCAACTGGTGTTCAACAAATATTTCTGGCAGGGTCTGGAGTGCTTGTTCTTTGAGGAGCAGGGAGGGAGCTGGGGCTGTTCAGCCTGAAGAAAAGCAGGCTCAGGGATGACCCTGTCATTCTCTACCACTCCTTGGCAGGAGGTTGGAGCCAGGTAGAGGTTCAGCCTCTTCTCCCAGGCAGCAGTGACAGGACAAGAGGACAGAGTCTTAAGCTGCACCAGGGAAGGTCTAGGTTGAACATCAGGAAGAATTTCATTACATAAAAGGTGATTAGACATTGGAATGGGCTGCCCAGAGAGGCAATGGAGTCACCATCCCTGCAGGTGTTTGAGGAAAGACTGGACATGGCCATGGTCTGGTTGACACGGTGGTGCTGGGGCATAGGTTGGACTCGATGATCTCAGAGGTTTTTCCACCCAAACTGATTCTGTGTTTCTGCTTGTGGATCTGTCCTGCAGGTGTTTGATGGCTCACTTTGTATTCTTCCTTTCTCAGGACCTTTCCAGTTCTCTCTCTCCTGCCCTCCTTGGCTTTGACCATACAGATTCTAAATCTATAACCTGAAAAGAGCAGGGAGAAAAGCCTGCACACTTTTTTCTCCGGCACCTTTTAAAACTGGTTCAAAGCCTTGCTCATGGGGAACAACTTGCCAGGCTGGTGAGAAGGTTTCCCTCAGCAGTTAGTCCCAGACAGAACCATCCTTCACATCCACCTGTGCAGCCAGACCTTCCCATGGCACATCCTGAGCCTTTATCCCTGGCTAAGATCAGGGATAAAATCAGCATCTCAACTCACTCAGCTTTTTCAGCCTCCCCCCTGCAGCACCACCAGTGCCCAGGTACACAAACAGGAGATGCCACACACATCTTTGTGCTCCTCTGTGGCAATAAACCTTGTTACTCCAGAAAATGATGTAATTCTTAGTAATTATTATTTCTACCATTATCTGAAGCTATGGAAATTAGTGTCTTCAGCTAATTAAATAACTGCCTGTGTGCTTGACAAAGTGTTATATTTATGCAAGAGAGTTATTTCTTCAAATTACTGAAAATAGTTGCATTGAATGAATACAATATGCCAGTTAGATTCTTGGCATATAATGTCTGTTTCAACATTAATACTGAGAGAAAATTTAATCTACTCAATTCTTTTATGACATCTAGAAGACAAGACAGGGATCAATGCATGCATAGCCTCTCATTTTTGCCAATTTTATGCAAATCAAATGGCAAAAATTGAGCATAATTTTGTTCCATTATTCCATTATGCCTAGTACAATTATTGTTTCACTGTCCTTGTTGCAGACTATTTGATGTACTTGTTTTTCCATTTTTTGCAACTATCACTTTCCAAAGTCTAATAGTACAACTATTCAAGTATTGACTGAAAAAAGACAGAAGTAATTTTTAGAAAATACACATAAGGAAAAAACCAGGAAAATTAAGTAGGCTCCAAAAGTAGCAACTGGAAAGGAAAAGGCAATTTCAGGAAAATCAAATAGTTTCATTGCAGCATTAAAAAACATATTTTAAAATTAAGTATTAAAGTATTCAGAAGGTTATCAATGTAGCCATTATTAAAAGGCTGGGGTTTTTTAAAAGATGAGTAAGAAATCTACATGAGATTACTTTGAAGTAGAATCACTAAGACCAGGCAGTGTCCCTCTGAAGAAGCTGAACTGTGATGTTAAGATGAAAATTGTATTAATCAAAATACTGATTACCCTGCTGATTTAGCAGTTACCCAACATTTTGCTTTTTGGTTTGCTTAATTTTTTTTTCCAAAAGAGATGAAATCTGTCAGCCTGAAAACATGGATGGAGAAGTCACGCTTAAATAGCCTTGGAAGAAATTGGTGTAGGACTTACAAAGCTCCTGGGTAAAGTATAACATGATGACTAAGAATCAGTAAGCCACCAATAATAAATGCATTCTTCCTAAGCCTTGCAAAGAAAAAATAGTGGATAGGAGAAAATTGGAGCAGACAGTTTATTTTTATTTTCAAAATCTTTTAGTAAGGCTTTTTTTTTTTTCTTTAATATCATTCAGCAAACCAGCCAGAACAATGTGGAAACCTCTGCTAAATTCTGAAGGAAGGGTGTAAATCCCAGTAAGGTCAATGGAATTTCATTATCTTCTAATAGTTTTTTCAGTGTTGTGTTGAATCTATGAATAAAAAGAACAAATACAGAAATAAAGGAAACAGTGGTATGAATCCCAGAGATCATGTCCTAATTTAGCAAAGAATGAGAGAAAATAACTCAAAGTAAATGCTTTCTCAGCTAGAAAAAGTCTAATAGCAGTGTCCCTTTGGGATCATTAAAGGGTATTGGATAAATTCAGTACACCTACTAATGATGTGTAAGAAAGTTTGAATTGTGAGATGGAGCTTTGCTGACAAGGAAAAAATGCCCTGGCTTAGTCAAGATTAAGCAAGATTGTGAAAAACTCCAGAAGGAATAGCAGGGAAAATAAAAGACAGCAGAATGAATGCAGAAAAAACTCAGCAGAAGCGACATTTGCAGTGGGAAATGTCAGTGCAGGATGCATCAAGGTTTCAGCATGACACACAATTACACATCTATTCAGTACGAAGACTTCAAAAAACTTTGTATTTTAAAAAATAAGAGGCTCATACTAAGAGTCAAGATCAATGTCGGCAGATTCATTCTGTCATAGATGAATATGCTGTCAGGTTGTCTATTTAATCTTTAGCATATTAGCAGAAAGAATATAGAAGAATATAATATGGTTTTATTCCCTGGTTTGATAATTCTTATTTGAAAGCAGAGAGGTGTTTCAAGTAGCAACAATGTCATTATGAGTGGTGATAGAGCTCGGTGTTGTCTGGTCCCTGTTTTCCTGAAGCATCTTTAACCTTTAAATGGACCTGAAGCCAATTTGTAATTTACCCTGTTATTCTTCATCCACAATCTACCATTTAAAAATAAGAGTGCAAAAATGTCATTATTTTTTTCTTCATGAAAAAATTCTGCAAAGGAACGTTCCAATAGAAGTCTGGCTGTTTCTTTGTAGGGTAGATTTTACACCTCAGCTCATGCATATGCATAAAAAATACAGATCTGACTCTTAAATTTTTCTCTGCATAAAAAATGGAAAAAAAAATGGAAAAAATAGCGTAAGCATTAATTTTTCCCTATCTTGTTTTGTAGGTATTTCTGAGTTTAGTAAACTTCCTACAGCACTTACAGTCTTTATTGTATGGCAGTTTACTTCTTGGAGATGAGGGTAACAAATGTGAGTAATGTAGCAAAATACACATGGGTATTAAGAAAGGAAAGATTTTTCTATCAAAGTTTCACTTTAGAATTGTGCCAGTGGATTTTCTGTGAATTTTATTTCTTTCTAAGTTTAGAAAAAATAACTAGGCAAGAGAAGGCTTATATTTCTTTCTAAATATTGGAAGAATGAATAGGCAAGGGGAGGCTTATACTTTTAATATTATAAAATTGATACCTCCCAAGAGTTGACTTACCAGATAAGACAATATGAACAGAAAATTGTAACATGCATTATTCTGTTAGCACTAGAATCTGTAAGGAGGGACAAGTATGTTTTACCTCAGGAAAGAGACTGATGGCTTCCATTACATCAGAATTTTTTTTTTTTTTAGTGGCTCAGGTGGCTCAGTCTTGCTCAATGAAAAATTAGCTTGGGGTTTATGGAAAAAAAAAGGCTTTTGCTGTTATTCACACAAAATGTTGGGTGCATGTTTGGAAAGAAAAGGGGATGCCTACACTCAGGTGTCAGGCTCAGCAGGAATCCTGGACACAGCACTGGGAAGCCCCTGCACTGCTCTGATGTGTTAAGCTGGAGCAGCTCCTGAAGTTATCACATCACCCTGCATCTCCTCTATTACCTCCCCTACAGCTGCCTACATGCCAGCTTCACCAATATGTCATAAGGCCAAGGCAGGTCTATAAATCCCTGTCCAGAAGCAGTGCAGAGCTTGGCCCCTGCTGCTTAATGAGCCCAATAATATCTGTCCCAAGGAGAAAGGAAAGGGCATAGGAGGCATTTGTTTCTCTTAATATCCTTGCAAAGAGGTCAAGCCCAATGGTATTTTTTTTTTTCTCCCTCTGCTCTTCAGCCACATACATTGTTCTCAACAGAACTGCAAAACCACTGTGCTGGGTACTGTAAATAGTGCTGAGCATCCTTAAGTGAGGAGGATGTCAGCAGCAAGGCCTCATTGATCTCAGCCTGTAGGAGAGGGCCAGCAGAGCAGGGAGGGTGCCTCTGTGTGTGCATGGGGGGCAGGGAGGAGAGGATTGTCTCTGCTTTATTCTTGTCCTCAGAGTTTTGCAGATTCTGAGCATCTGGAGAAGTCTCTGGGGATGTTTTGCTTTATCTATTCCACTCTCTCACAGCAGCAACCACAGAGAACTTTAAATATACTGTTTTACTGAATGAATGTAAATGTATCAGCATTTTTCTCCTTGTATACAAGGGCTTAAGTTTTGATAGTAGTAATGATTAAGTTTTGATTAAGTAGTGATAGTTTTGATAGAAGAATTTGTACTTTCTATTTATTCTATTTATTTTGCTTTCCTACTACAATTGATGTGTTCTTGGAAGGCTTTGTTCACATAACCTTCTACATCACTACTTTATTTTGTAATCTCATTATGCTTTTATTCAGTAACTTGAAACTTTTGATAAGTTATTCAAATGTTTTAAGTTCTAAACCTACCCAAGATGGTTCAGTACATTAGTTCTTTAAAAGTGTAAATGATTTCTGTGGCAAGAACTGAAAGGATGAAAGGTGTAAAATGTTACACTTGCAAGAAAAGTGGAACTCACAGATACGCATATAAAGATGAAAGGATTGACAGATCTGACTTCTCTCAGCCAGATTTGTTAACTTCATCTGACACCAAAAAAAATTCCATCAAATCAGCACAGAAGAGAACCAATATTGGCATTTGTACATCATTCCTCTCCTAGAGTTATGAAACTTCTACTGCATTGCTGTGGCATACAGCAGCCAAAAAGTTTGCTTTCCTTCATTTTCATAGTATGTTAATTCTTAGCCAGGAGGCAGTGGTGCAATGTTTCTTCCTTTCTAGTTGTGTTTAGATGTTTATTTATGATTGTTTATGCAGTAAAAGTACTATCATGTTATTCTCTGCACCTCTTACAATCACCCTAGTCCTTTTCTGTTGGCCTGTTTGAGTTGTTTTGATTTAGTTTGGTTTTGGTTTTGTGCTTTTGAATAGATCTCTTTCCTTGTAAAGGATTCTTGAGATCTTAGCTTTACTGTGAATGGCAATTTCAAAAGTTTTGAATGTTAATTTCAAATATTTTCAAAAACTTGGCTGATTTCAGATTTGTTTCAGATCTGAAACAAATTCTTCCTTCAGTCTGAGCAAAAGATGGTTCAGATGTCTTTAGAATTTTTCTGGGTAGTTTAAAGGAACTGAGAATGTGGAGAAGGAATGTATCTGTCACGGTAAGCAAAACTATTTCTTAAAGTGTTTCTGTATTAAAGAGTATTCTTGAACTGACTTTCTGTCTTGGACTGTGATCTCCTTTTAACTGCATTTCTGGTCCCATAACAGTATTTAACAGAGGACAGTTGTTCAGCAGCCTTAATCACATGTGATATTGTACAATTAGCAGACTGTTCACAAAGGCTTCAGCCTCAGCTTTTTAACATAAAATATAAAGCAGTAACACAATCTCCCTTCCCTCTCTTTGCACTAATTCATTACCAAACACGTACAAAGAGGTGTCTAATAGCTAAAAATCCTGTCTGATGAAGGACAATGAAATGATCTCTCTCAGCTCCGGTAGGAAGACAATGTACAATGTACTCCTGGAGTGAGAGCAACTTGTGGACCTCCTTAAACCCTCTGGAATGAAACCAGGAAAATCACTTTTCATCTCTGTTTTCCCCACGTACTTTCAGGTGTTCCCTCCACCAAGACTGTAAACTCCTTAAGGCACAGACTCTTTCTCTGTGATGTTTGTACTTCGTGTTTGAATTTGACATCCTGATCTTGGTTGGACTCTTTTTTTCACACAAAGCTCAAATGGATGCTGCTGGATATTACTGTGTCCCTTACAGGAGAACTGATGAACTTTGGAAATTTAGGTGAAGGTTTAATGATGTGCCTGGGAAAACCCAAAAAATTCTCATGGGCTTCATGGGTAAAAACTTAAGAATCTGGGGAGGAGTCGATTTGGATCTGATTCCAGACTAATGGGGTCACTTTGGACCTATCTATTTAGAGAGGGTACCAGGAGATAAAATTAAATACACTTTCTTCATCTGCTTGGAACAGAGACATCATGTCATTAATTCCCAATTTCAGTGTTAGTAAAATGTTTCTGAGGGTATGACTGATCGTAAAATGAAATCAGGTTACAGTAGAGTTGAAAAAGGCTGTGGAAGGAACAGTTAAAAAAAAAGAAAAAGGACATTTTAGGCAACTTTAATACAAGGATTACTTTTGTAGTGCTCCGTTTGCAAAGGCAGCAACTTTGTGACTGCTCATCATGCTGTAAGCGGGACGCAACGTCTTGATTTGAACCTTAAATTCAGAAGATGGGAGTTGAGAGGGAAGATGTGTGCTGATGTCTTTACAGACAATTCGATGGGTGAAGGTATGGGTGTTAAGGTCTTCGAAATGGGTCTTAATGTCTGTACTGACTTTGGGCAGCAGGTTTGTTGCAGAGCCCAGACAGGCTGGCTCCTGAAACAGACGACTGGGTCTGCACAAGCTGAACTTCTGAACTTTGGGGTAAAATAACAGGTTCAAGGGGGGATATGGGTTAGGCGGCTCGGGAAGGCTGTACCTTCCTAGTACCTGAGCCGATGGGGAAAGGAAAAGGGCAACATGCGGCTGGGAGTTTAGGATAAAAGGAGGCTGCGCCCTCCGAAACGGCGAGAGAGAAAACCCGCGGGTGTGTGCCCCAGTGGCCTCTCTTCCTTTATTCGAATAAAGTTGCAGGACTCCTCTGTCTCCTTTATGGACACTGGCTTTTCATACTGTGATTCTCCCTACAGAGGAAACCTTAGGAAGGTGAGGTTCCCAAAACAAGCTGTAACATCTCTTCTGCTGCCAACCGGGAGGAGTTCAAGGCAAACCGCCCGTGAACTTTGCGGGACCTGAGGCAAACAGAGGAACCAAGGCAGCAGAGCAGGGAATATCCGAGCTTGTAACAGAGCTGTCCCGGGGGGTGCGGGGCCGCTCCCCGCCAAGGAGCGCGGGACGGGGCGGGTTCGCCTCGGGGGTCCGGGCGGCGGGGGCTGCATTCCCGGTGCCGCTGCATTCCCGGTGCCGCTGCATTCCCGGTGCCGCTGCATTCCCGGCGCTGCTCCATTCCCGGCGCCGCTCCAGCTCCCACCGACTCCTGTTTAGGAAGCGTGGGCGGGAGAGGCGCCCGCCGGAGCCTCGGGGGGGCGGTCACCCCGCCGGACCTCCCTCCCAGCAAGGGAGGGATCCACGCGGGCCGAGGGGCGGGAGGTGGCTTCGAGCGGTGGTGACAATTAGCCTTTAAAAATGGCTGCTTGGAAGCTGTCAGCTGGGACGCGGAGGGGCTGCTAACCCTCCTCTCGCTGCCTCCCGCCTCCCTTCCCCGCAGGGCTAATAACGGAGCGGGGATAAGAGCTCTCCAGCCCTTTCCCCGCCCCGCCGGAGCGCGATGCCATAGCGGCTCCGGGCCCGGCCGCCCTCAGTTCCCAGCTGGCTGCCTGGCGAGAGGACGCGGCCCCCGCCTCCCGCGCTCCTCCTCGCCGCCGCTGCGTGTGTGCCGCGGGCACCGGGATACAAAGGAGAAGGGGGAGCCGCGGGATACATGCTCCAGGGCGGCGTGTGCGCGGCCGTGGGGGCGTATCTGGCGAGGAGAAAACACAAGGTCAAGAGGCAGCTCTCCTCCTCCATGGAAGAAGACGGGAGCGATGAGCCCTGAGGAGGACGACGAGGAGAAGGGGCGGATGGCTGCGGGCTGCCGCTGCCGGGCTTCCCCTCGGGAGTGACGGGGCGCGGAGGGCAGAAGGGGCCGGAGGAGGCAGCGCTGGGGTCGGGAGGGAGGAGAGAAAGGCTCGGAGAAAGCGGGGGGTTTGAATCTCCCTGGCTGGATTATCTCCCCTCAGGGGAAGCTGCCATCGCCGGCCGCGCCTCGGCCCGCGGCCCCCGCGGCCAAGATGGACCTGGGCAGCGCCGGCCGGAGGGCGGGAGCTGCCCCCGCGGCCCCGGGCGCCTGGAGACCTTTCCCCTCCGCCTGCTGCTGCTGCTTCGCCTCGCTCCTGGATGTGAACAGCTGGCTACTCTTCTACGGCTTCCTCTACCTGGCCCTCTATGCCCAGGTGTCCCAGTCCAAGTCCTGCGACAAAATCTCCTGCTTCTCGGGTCATTGTGTCAACTCCACCTGCGTCTGCGATCAGGGCTGGGTGGGCGACCAGTGCCAACACTGCCAGGGCAGGTTCAAGTAAGTCTCTGCTTATTGCGATTTTTCTCTTCTCATCCGTGCGTCCTTTTCCTGTCACTTTCACTTGCCTTTTTTTTTTTCTGTTTTGTTTTGTTTGTTTGGGTTTTTTATTTGTTTGTTTTGTTTTGCTTATGTCTGCTATGATTTTGTTGATGTGTGGTGGAAGTATGTGGCAGAAGTTAAGGATGAAATAGGCTCCTCCAGCTCTTAAGAGCACAGGGCACAGCTCCGGCTGACTTATCGCTGAAAATAGGCTGCTCTACTTCACGGGAACTGAGAGACGGGGAGGAATCGGCCTAAAGCTATGTCGCTGCTGTCCCTTCTGGAAGTGTCGTGGAAATGACATGTGCACTTCACGGGGCTGCCCAGGGAGCAGAAATTAGTTGTGGATTTTAATGACTTCTTCCTTCTGAAGAGTGAAAGGTTTAGCTCCTTCCAGTCTTCCCTCTTTCAATTATTTGAGCGAAGTGTGCATTAGTCAGTCAGTTTCATTCAGGACAACACAAGTGCAGCCGAGTGAAATGTGCGTCCCTGGTGACAGGGTTTGCAGGAGAGAGTGGGAAATACAAAACAATAACATACTTTTGCAAAGGAACGAGTACTCAGTCAAGCTGTAACTACCTTCTCGTTCTTAAAAGTCAGTGTGATACCGAGTCATTGATCAGTGAGAAGGAAGCACACCCTGACACTTGCTTTTCTATATGGAGTGGGAAAGAAGGCTTAATTTATAGGGCTGTCACTTTCCTCCCGCCCCCCTTTGGTATCAGTGTAAAGACTGGCTGTGAAGAATACTGTTTGCTGTTATTTCGCAATATAATCTTGGACAGGACATCTCATTTCATTCCCTGTAAAACACCCCTTATGAGCAGGAACTCCATTTATTAAGAATGTCAGCATATATAGCTGGAAAGTGTCCTAATATGCCGCTAATAGCAGTATATTGGTGAGGCTACGTCTTAGAGGAGTCATTCTGTCTTTGGAAAACTACTTTTTGGAGGTTAAATATCAATAACCATTTTAAAATTGTTTCAGTTTTTCTCTCCGGAGTACTGAAATTAAGCTGTATGATTTACATCTCTTTTAAACATTTACTACAAGGTCACTCATTCCCAAATAACTGAAAAATAAATCGAGTCAGCCTGGAAAGTTAAGGAGTAGCTGAAGTCAGACATGTTGGCTGAAGTGATGTACACAGCGAAGAGAAGGACCCAATTCACTGATATTTGGTGGATAGTGAAACCATAGGATTATAACCCAGCTATAATGCTAATACAAGGCCAATATGATACATCTTTTTTTTTTTTGCCTATGAACTTGATAATAAGGTTTTAAAGTTGGCCTGTGGGTTTGTCCTGCTGTGGAACAATGGGCTAATTTCGGAGGGATTGAGAGTGATGAGAGCAGGCCCAGGTGAATCTACTTTGTGTATGTGGATCTGCAGAGCTATTATTTCCTGGCTATAAAGAGATTACTTGTATCCTTTGTCTTGGTGCCACTCATGACAGACCCTAATAGTGCCAGGACCAAAGCAAATGGTAATTTCTTCAATTTCAGAGCTTGTTGTGAATGAGAATATTCTCTGAGTTGTTACTGGGCCGTTATTCCCGTCCTTACAGGTATTATCTTGCTTATCTGTTAAAGCATCTCGGTTTCTTTCCCTTGATTTTGTTTGTCAAGTAAGGAAGCACAGTGGTTACATTTTCCCTTCTGGAGAAAGTTAATAATCCATCCCCACCTAGAGGAAGTTCTGTCTGAATGTTGGAAGGGCACCTCTTCTGAGCTGAGCTAAGACAGTGTTTAACTGAAGTGCTGTTAGGGGTTTTGGTGAAATCGGAATAGATTTCTCATTAACTCCTCTACGTTTTTTCATGCTTAGCTTTAGAAATGACAGTGACACTTGCATTATGATTTTTCTCACGGGAGTAAGCTGTTGCAGACCTATTTTTTACTGAGGACACTTTCATAGCAGTGTCTTTGACAGCTCATCTTTAATCTTTATTCTTGGAAGCAAAGTATACTCTGCACTGAAAATAAGCATTCTGAGATTTAAAGCTTTTCAAGCCCTTTGAATTGGGGATGGAGTGTAATATGTTAAACGTGTCTTACACTGCTGCAAGCAGCAGCTTGGAGCGGCTGTATTTTGAATTCTGAAAATTCAGATGAGTGTGGGATGAGTGATGAGCTCCGTGTATTTCCACCTGAAGAGTTGTAAAAAGAATGTTACTCTGCCTGATGGCTGGCTGATTGAAGGCCTTCCCGATCTCTGTGGCAGCTGATGATTTGCCTTATTGTCGTAAAACATTTGCATTTTGTTTCCATTTGGCTGCGAAGTACCCTCTGTGCTTTACCCTTAAGTAGCCACGGCTGGACTTTTGCAGCAGTGGCTCCTTGGTTTGAAGTTCTGTCGGGTGTACATCATTCCTGCAGCAGTTCCCTCTGTCGTTAAGGATTATCATGAAGATCGTTTCAGAAAGGCAAGGATTGAAATGTTTGGCTATTAGAGCTGCGTTAACAGCCAGTTCGGAGGTTGTAGATACGATCTGTAGAAATGTTAATAGAACCTTGTGCGTTACTCTAAACATTTACACGGTTTCCAAGTCGCAGCTGTTTGAAGCGCCTGCGTGTGTCCCTGTTACCCAAGATTTGAACTGAACTTTTAATTACCTAAATTGGACATGTGTAAAACCTGTCACTACAGTATTTGAAAAAAACAGATTTTCAAGGGTAGGCTTAAAACACTTGAGAATAAAAGGTTCTTTTTTTTTTTTTTTTTCATGTAAGTGAGGTATGGTTATTTTTGCTCTCTGAGAATGAGTGACTTGCATTAGCAAGTACCAGGAACATTGTGGTAAGAGGAGAAATACTCTGCCTGAGGGGGATCTTGGGACCATTAATTATTTGGTGAGAGATGTGGAGTATTTTTGGCTTTATTTTTCTTCTAAACTGAGAAACAGTAACATGGCAGAGAGACATCAAAAATAATTGATCAATCTTTGTAAACAGGTGTCAGAATTAATTGACAGTACTATGGTAACCTTGCCTTCTCCTTGTAGGAGGACTACTGAGTAAGTAAACTGCTTTGCAAATGTTGCTCTGCGCTGGATGAAAGATTCGTGGATGGGGGCAAATGGACAAAGAGACTGTCTAGCACCATTTTAACATTTTGTTTCTTTTATTTACCAAGTTTTGAATTTACTCTTGTTATTCTAAAACCTGTGGTAAATAATATAGAAATGCAGATGTTGTTACTCTTACTGCAGTCCATTCACATCCATGTCAGTCGCTTCTCAGAAAGATTTAGGCCTCATGTCTGTCTGGTGGTAAATTATTTTACTCTCTGTCCAGATTGGATATCTGAATGCAACTCTGAGTTCCTGACTTGCTTTCATCTTTCAACCTTTTTTTCCCTTCCATCCCTTCACCTCTACTCTGAAATAATGCAAAACCTTTTTTTAACCAAATTTTAAAAGGGAAATTTAGTTATAAAAGAGAGGGGAAAGGAATTTTGCCAGGTGAAATATAGGAAAGCCATTGGGTGAGCAGGTTCTGTTTTTATAACAGGGATCTTCACACAGTGCAGTTCCCAAGATATCAACTAAACCACAAGCATTAAAGGACAGTGTATAGTTTTGTTTTGCTAGGTTGATTTATTAAAGAAGTGAAGCTTTTAGTGCTACATCTGCCATTCTTTCTTCCCCTGTTCTATGCCTTTGAATTTGTTGGTCAGTTGCACTTTTCATGATAATATGAGTTTGGCAGAAGGGAGGGGGAAGGGCTGCCTAAATCAGTTTTGTTACGGGACTCCAGGGAATTCAGGGACACGAACATTATGAATGGCCCAACTGCAGTAAAAACTGCTGTCCTAGCTTCTATGTAGTTAGATGTCAAAGTCAATAGTCTTGAGGTGCAGCAGTGCAGGAAATCAGGTTTCATTAGTTTTGCTACTCATAGCATGACTTCTTAGAAGAAAAAAAAATTTCCTCCATGTTAGAGCAAAAGGTTTCCCTTTATCTCTACTTTCTAATGGTTTGTGGAAGGGCATTCGGGAAAACTTTGTGCATGGAATTTATCTTCCTCTAAAGTTGTTAAGTACCTCAATGACTAGAAATACCCACTGTAATGTGCTGCCTTTGAAAAATAAGTTTGTGTCTTCAGATGTTTATGGTTATTTATTTGATAGCCATGAGAGTGATGTGTAATGAAGCAGAACAGAACAGGTGAGCACCTTTGAGGACCTACACTTCAGTTAATCTGCTTTACCTAGTCCTAGATATTCAGTTGTTATGGAGAGAGCAAGAGCAAATGGATCTATTTGGTTATCAAGCCTTGCCTCCAGATGTTCTTATTGTACTTCTAAATTACCTCCTGCATGCTCTCCTTAATTTCTAGAGCTCTTATAAAAGGTTCTGCATTCTTCAAGGACAAAATAATTTCCAAGTACAAGTACATCCACAACTGAAATGTTTGAAGGGTGTAAAATTTTGTTATTCCAGGCAAAATCCTTATTTCTGTCTAAAACTCTGAATTCTGCAGAATGACTCATGCAAGGAAAGTGTCCTTAAGTTGCAGATTGTAAATGAATGATAATGTTGTGTAAGAAGAGATCTGAAGTTAGCTATACCTTTGGCTGCAGCCAGTTGAAGTTCAGAGTGCTGTGAAAGGGGGTGACTTTATCCTTCATGCCTCTCTTTGATGACATCTTGCTGGTTCTTATGTAAGCATTAATATTCCTGCTGAGAGTTGAAAAGTATCAACAGGAACAGATCTCTTCACCTCCCAGCCAGCTTTTTTAAAGTTAGCTCAGTTTTCTCAAGTTACTTGACTTGCATAAGGCTCCTGCTGATCCAAAGGAGCTGCCAGCATCAGCAGGTGTAGATGGGGGAAAAAAACTGTTAGTTTTAGAACTGGTCCAGACTTAATTTTCCAGAACTTAATGTAGAACAACATCACCATTAAAGTGCAACTTCTGTTTTACAGGGTAAAATCCCTGAGTCATGCTATAAGTAGCAGAACTGCCTTTGTCATCAGAGTGGCCTGTATCTGATCCAAGAAATAATTATTCTTATTGACATCAGTGCAATTGAGTGTGAGATTTTGCACCTGCAAATTGCCTTTTTACAACTCAACTTGTGAATGCTAATAAAATTAAACTTCTGGAAAAACATCGGTGATTATGATTTTAGTCTTATAAAATGTGATCTTTATTTAAGTTTAGTCATGATGCTCTGCGAAGCTATTTTAATGTGATTTATTCTCTCTGTCTGTATTAAAATTTAAAAGTACCATTGTAGCTTATATTATAAAGATATTTTGAATTTCAAAGGAACAAATTTTTTTTATAAATCTTGTTTTGAATGTAGAAGCATAAGCCATAAAATCATATTAAGTGCCTCTTAAGATAAGGGATCTGCACTGAAAAGTGCTTTTTGAAAGGAAAGCAGTCTTCTTGCAAACTTACAAAGTTAATTTTATTGTAATGTATTTTTTAACTGCCTAATGCTTGCTACATGAAATCTTTTAGGATGGAGAAGACCCTTAAAATCAGAGTCCAGTGACTATCCTAACACGACCAATTTCACCAGTAGCCATTTCAGTGTTTTTAAAGGGTTTTTATAGAAAAGACCAGAAATGAGCTCTTATTACCTCTTGCCTTTTGCTGGCTGTAGGGTAACTGAATTAATTCCTGCGTGAGTTGAACACATGCTTTAGAATGCATCTAAGAGTTTGAAAACACTTCCACTGACTCAGAGCCCCTTACAGACTTTCAGACTCCTTTCATTGGTTAATTATCCTCACCATGTTCTGTAACCAGAAAAACAAATGCAGGAACTGCTAATACACAGATCGATTCTGCCTTAGTTTTTGTCTCTTTTAAATGTTTTGAGTCAGGCCTTTATTGTAGAACCTTTAGTAGGAGAGTTCTCTGATTCCTGTGTAGGTGGAGATGTGGTCACCTTTTCCTCACTGAGAATGGAAAGTTCCTTGAGTTGTCTCAACATAAAATAAAATCTTCCCTGCTTGATTGCTCTCTTGGTTTACAGCCTCCCCTGTTTTATCAGTGTTTGTGAGCTATGAGTGCTAGAACTCAATGCTTTTGGTAATGATCCTGCTGGTGGAATGTAGATTCAGAGTAGCTTCTCCCCTGCTGCCTGGGGTCCTGCTGTGCAGCTGCAGCTGGTGCTTCTCTGCTATGCTGGCAGCTCAGACCATGATTTTCTACCTCCAAATCCTCTTGGAGTTGCTGCATCCTCAGTACCAAGGCCCTGCTTTGCTTAAACCAGTCTGTGAGCTGAACACATCCTCCCCAGCTGAGTGACAGGTAATTGTGGGGCTACAAACATGTATGGTTTTGGGATGGGGCTATGCCCTGAAAAACACCCTTCTTCCCCCAGGCAGTAGATAATTAACAATGCACGGTGTCCTTTCCTCTGTGTGAATCTGAGACCATCCATAGGAGTGAAACCAAATGCAAGTTAGGCAAGGGGCTCGTGGGTTCTGGAGTCTGGTTTGTTTGCAGGGCTTGTGGATTCTGGAGCCTGGCTTGTTTGCAGGGCTTGTAGATTCTGAAGCCTGGTTTGCAGGCTGAGCAGTTTGTTACTTAGGCAAAGAAGTATGGGAACAGATGGTTGATGACCCTGCCAGCCCTTCAGACAGCATCAAAGGGCTGGTTGCCATTGCTATGGGTGTGTAAAAAGCTCAGTTATATCAATGCATGCTTAAGTCTACCCATAAATGACACATAAATGGCTGTACAGGTTATAGCATTTAATACTTACTATGCTTTAAGTTTAATTTGGCAAATAGGTAGTCTTGCACTCTGTTTCTCTTAGTTTCTCTAATCAAAGGGAAGGCATCATGATCATATTTTGGAAGGCATTACCATAGTTCATGTCATCTTTTTAAAATGAGTATGAGTAGTTTTTGAGAGCTCAGTCTATCACACTGCAGTAGAAATTGATTTAATTGTATCAAAATGTAGGCAGAAAAGGTAGGAGGTAAATATGAGATATTACAGGAACACCCTTGGGATATTCCTACACATCCTAACAAATGCTGGTGAAAAAAGACCTTATTTTGAAACATTGCTACATAGACAACAAAAATGCATTGGAAAACTCCTGCAGTACTGAAGAATAATTATCTGTCAGTGTCTATGAAATTTGTTATTAGTTTTATAGTCTAGGATTGGAAAACATGCAACAAAGTTCATGTAAGGAGAAATAAATGATGATGATACCTGAAAACATGAACACTCCAGTGGATTGCAGCTGCTAACAGTAATAAAAGAAAACCAGTAAACTGTAAGCAAAGGAGATTTTCATGTGAGGTGAGTGAGAAGTGGGAATTTTCAAACCAGTTTTATAGGTTGTCCTCTAAATCTTAAAAACCTAATGAGTGGACAAAGAGTTTCATTGATTTCAGAGCTCCATGAGGACCAAGATCCCATTGCGAAATGATGGAACTAAGCTCAACACAGTTTTTTACTTAGTGTTCATTCCCAAGGTACAAGACCTGCATTTGGCTTTGAAGCTTCCTCCAGAGAGAAAAACCTCAAGTTTTTAAGGGTTATAAAAAAATAATTTAGCCACCAGCTGTGGAACATTCTAGGGTAAAGATCTTAAACTCTCTGTTAATGCAACAGCATTTAAAAAAAAAATCCGCTACACAATCTCTTCCAAAATTTAAAGCTTGTGTTACTCATCCATAAGAAATGGATTCTAGGATCTATTTGAATCAGTATTTTTATATTTCTTGCAAAGGATTAAAATGGGCTGCTACGATCTCTGATGGCAAAATATCTACTCTGTTCCATGCTAGTGGTGTTTAAAAACAAGCTAGCTGTAGAATATTTCCAGGTTTTGAGCAGCACATGTCTGATAACTTTGAATTGGGCTGGGAGTTTTGAATCCAGGATATTCTAGAATTACCTGGCAACAGAACAAGTACTGAATTACTTAAAGATTGGATGCAGACACATAAAATGATCACACTCAATGTCTACATTTTCTTATGGATTTCCTCCATAATTTATGTGCTTCAGTGTTTCATCTGTAAAAAGGAAATAATACTTCCTGTAAGTTTTAAGACCTGAGGTGACCTATGAGGCACAGCTAATAAGCTAGATAAAATTTCAGAGATTGCATTTTTTCCTCGAAAGTGATACATATTAGGGCATGAAGTATTGTTGTCCAAACAAATTTGTGTATCTCAGATGAGTAAAATTCCTTCCTCATTAGATCAGATGAAGCAAAACCTTGCAGTCTGTATTACTGCAGAATAACATTCTTCTATTGTAGACTCATTGGAAAAAATTCTGCATTGGCTGTCACTGATAAGATTTGGTTTCAGAAGTAATACCCCCAAAGACTTAAGTCCCAACCTTGGATTAAATATTACAAACAAAATATTGGGAAATGCTTCAGTACTTAAATGGGTATTTTGAAGAGTTACTGCTTTACTTGTAGGAATACAGTGCAAGTATCAAAGAATCACACATTCCTAATTTGTAGGTTGATGGCATTGATGTTCTTAAGAATTGTGAATCTGAATTCAGTCTTTAAATGTAGATTTTTATTAAAGGCATGCAGTTTTATGCATAGATTTTTGTTTGTTCCCATATGTTTGAGTTTTTAGCTATTTCTCTGTTATCTTGAAGGTTGATAACTTGCCTTCTATGAAAAAATGGTTCATGTTGAGTCTGTCATGTAAGTACTGGGATGTGGGAGCTGGGACTGTAGAACAAACAGCACTGTCACAAAAGGACCAGATTTTAGCTCTGTCTGTCTTGTGGCAGTATAATATGAGCAGCAGTGATTTTAGTCAAAAGCTTGGAAGGGGAGCTGGGGTTGGTAATGTCTTTAAATATTCTGGTGAGCTTTGCCGAAACTTTGTTCAAGGTGTAAGTAAACCACGAGGCACTGCAGAACAAGAAGACAAATGGTCTTCATTGATTGCCACCCACAATCCTAGGACAAAGACAAATTAGTCAGAAAAATATCTTTCTAGTCATGCTTTAGTTTAAAATGCTTTCCTTCTTGTAATGGATAGAAGTGACTAAAATATGGTGAGCTTAATTTTCTCGTTAATTAATCTCAGCTTTCAAAACCCAAGACTTGGATACATTCCGACTCCTATAAAAGAATACTTTAATTTCAGCATTATTAGTAAAACTGAAATGCTGATTAATCCAGCTGTAGGATAATTTGCACCCTTAATTGTTCCTTTTTTTTTTTTTTTTTTTTTTTTTTAAATCTATAGAGTGAGAGTGTGTGTATGTAAAAGTCTGTATTTCTCACAAGGAAAACCCAAATACACAGAGAATAGTCACGTTTTTGTGTGCAAGCCCAGGTGATGAAGATGCTTTGGTGGACTCTTGCTAATCAGATGTGGATGTGGTACATTCAGGGTGTCCCAAATCAGGTGTAGGGAGAGGGAAATGAACTGTGAATGTTTCATGGGAAGTGTCACAGAGCTGCTCTAATGAAGCTGGGTGCTTTTGTGCTTCTCTCATTATCAACAGATCTGTTTTGTTTGTGTCCTGAGCCTTCTCCAATAGGTAACTGAAACCAAAGCATTGGGCAGGAGCTGGAGGGTAGAACTGAAAAATGAAAAATACTGAACAAATAAATGGCTGCTTTTGAAAACTCATGGATTTGCACTTCTCTGCACAGCAGTGGTATCATATTAAGACAATTTTGTTAGAAAATATTTTTGCAGATGTTTTCTAAAACCTAATGCTGATAAAAGTATTAAAAGCAGAATATGTGTGTTTAAAATCCACACCCTGTTCCCTCTCACCACCCTTGCTTGGTTTTAGTACTGTAGCACTTTTTAGGAGCAAGTATCTATTTTAAACTAAAAATGGCACCATATTTCTAGAGTTTTTAATTTCTAAACTGCTTGTACTATTTTAGCTTTCACTGGGCTAAAACCCCCAATCTGTATTCAAGGAAGGCTTTACCACCCATCTGAATCATACTCTACCTGGGTATTTCATTTAAGCACTGTCTAGCTGCTTGTCACAATGGCCTTGGGAACAGACACTTGATTTTTGAGCTGTTTTACATGTAGGAAACCTGAAGTTGTGTGCTTATCTAAGGTAACTTAACGAATGAGTGACTGAATTGAAATGGAAACTTGGGAATAAATAAAATTTTCCGTAATTCTGTATCAGTCCTCAGTTTGGGAAGACTGAATTGACTTCAATTTGTACAGGTTTTTTTCTGCAAATTACAATATAATTTGAAGTTCTTTGTTTTCTCAGACTTAGAGTGTGTAACATGATTGGATAAGAGAGAGAATATGAAGTTTATTATTCATATATATTATTACTTATAACAGAGGAGTTTTGTGATTGTATTTTACACTGTTCCAAACACATACTGGATGTCATTCAGCAAGTATATAGGGGGCCTCTCTTTGTGCAGGTATAAATGCCAATACAGGTTAGAGGTTGAAGAATGCTTAAAGAGTTGATCTTGAAAAGGTGGACCCAGGACATGAAAGATGGAATGAGTTTACAGCTGATCTATGGCTTGCTTTTTTTAAAAGAGGGTGGAGACAGGTAACAAGCATACCACAGCTTAATATATTAACTTCACAAAAGGTGTTCATAAACAGCCACATTGCTGGATTATTTTATTTTCAATTTTATATGCGTGCTTGAAGTGTACTTACGGCATTTGGGCTTTGTAGGCATTCAGAAATCTGTTCTCTAACATAAAACTCTGAAGTGACAGACAGCTGAATGTATGCAGAATATTCCTTTAAAGTTAGATTTGGGTGTTCTAATTTAGATTGGCTGCATTTCTAAGTAGCAATTGGACTGAAAAGCAGAGCCTGTGCATGTTAGCTTCTCTTAGAATGATGAAAGCTTACAATGTTACACTGAAATGGAATTTGATAGCGCCTCTGGATTTTTCCTTTGAGTTGCCTTGAGAGTTTTGAGGTCATGCTCAATGAAGAGTTTAGAAAGCCCTATCTGTTATTAATAAAACCCCCGTGGCTGATCAGTTCTTTTCCACACGTCACCTGTAGCTCTTCAGTCACTATTTTTTAATCATCCTAATAAATGTGTCTTTTTATTTCCATCTGCTAATGAAAACCAAAGTAGATGAAGAACACACTTAATCTTAGTCCTCACTTTTAAGTACAGCAATTGAGCTTTAGTCTGCTTTTCTGTGATGATCCAGGAGAGCACTGTGCAACGTGTGATATTCTAGTTTATGTTGTAACTTCTCAATCTACAACTTTCCTTATTGCCTTGTTGTAATTCAGTGGGTATGGATGTAAATTATTGTGCTTCAAGACTGGGAGAATGACAAAAATAAATATGGTAATTTTGGTATGAGCATAGTCACCCATGATCTTTAGTGGAAGAAATTCTTTTTTGTTCTCATAATTATGCCATTGCAGGCCTAGGCTTCAGTGTATCATCTCTTCTATTCTGGGGCTACTTGAAGGCATACTTTTAAAAATAAAACTACATTATTTGATGAAGGAAATGTTCAGGCATCCCGTGTGTAGAAATCTACATTTTTTTAAAAGTAGCAACAACTTTTAGGGTTTTAATGTCTTTTAAGACCTCTTTTCCTTTTTTGTTTGTTTTTATTTTATTTTTAACAGAGCAGAAGTATTGAGGAGGCTGGCTGAGTTGTTAAACTGTAAGATAGGATATTATGCAAACTCAGGAATTAAACGTATTCTTGTGTAGTTGTGTAGTTTAAATGATAGGATGCCTTTATTTTGTGTGTGTTTCTGCTTTTAAGAATTACTTTGATCACTCTTGTTGAATTCTCTGTTCTTTGCACATTACATCCTTCTTGGTAGGATGTACTTGCCTTATAGTTCAGGTTATTCTAGTCTAAAAGATCCTGTCATTGCTTCCACAGGAAAGTAGAAAATGCTGTGAAAAATCTATGGAAATGCCTGGGAGCCTGCAAACCATGGCTCTCCAGGGAATTATGAGCTGAGGTTTAGCAGGTTTGTGTGGGGCTGATGCAGTGCAGGAAAAGCTGCATATTTTGGTAAACACACACTGACATGACATGGTTCTTTTTGTGCATGTGCTGAACACCATAAGGTGGGGATACTGATCAGGGCATCTCTGTCCTTGGTTTCAGTGGTAACTTGGGTTACAGGCTGCATAAATCTGACTTGCTTCTTGCTCTGGACCCTAAAGGTCATCTCGTTCCAACCCCCCTGCTGTGGGCAGAGATACTTCCCACTAGACCAGGTTACTCAGAGCTCCATCCACACTGGCCTTTAACACAGAGATGTGGAGTCCACAACTTCTCTTGGCAGCAATTGTCTGTGCTTAAGACTATCAGGAGTTTTCTTTCCCCTAATGTTGAATTGCACTTAGTCTGGATTTGCCTGTGTAGTTCTTCAGATTTTATGTGCACGTGTGATTTTTGACTCTTCAATTATTCACATGAGCAGCAAAGATGAATTGGCTTGGCTGTGTGTATGTGCATGATGTCTGCACATCAGAAATGCTTTATATTTGCTCAGCTAATTAATCATGTTAAGGTTTTGGGAGGGCGAAATAGACTTCTTCAGAAAGTAATTTTCAGGAGCTGTGTGGATAATGAGCTCGGTTCAGAGGTTCCATGTACTTGCAGAAGTAGTTGTTTGAGGCAGGATTTGAAAGAAACACTCTTTAAGGAGGTCACTCTGTGCAAAGTGAGGAGTGTTGTAGAAACAGGTGAAACTTGAGGATGTCCACAAAATAAGATTGGGGGCTTGTAATTGCTTCAGAATGGGAAACATCTCTTGGTTTTGTAGAGAGGTTAACTTTTATGAGGGCATACACCAACATGGACTTAGCAGTAGTTGTAGGATAAAAAATTAGTATAAATATTTTATTCATTACTTAATTATTAATAAGATAGTTAATAATATTCTATAAAGAAGTAAAAATTACATTAAATTTCTATTTTCTCTATTAAATTAATATTTATAGTATAAGAAGGAATAATAAGGCTGTTCATAATTTTGCACTTGAAAGTAGACTGCAGGCCTGACTTTCAATTGTTATAATCTTAAATTACTGTATTTAATCTGTTTAGGATTTGTTCTTTAATATGAAAGTAAACTTCAGGATGCTGATAGAATAAAATGGATAATTAGACTCTTAAAAATCATGTGTATATGACAGTAGTGCATCCCTCATGTAAAGGTGGTGAAATGTTTGTTATCTTGCAGTTTTTTAATATATGTGTATGGGTGTACATATACACTGCCTTCTGTTTTAGAATATTGAGTTATTTTACCTATTGTGTTTGATTTAATTTTCTTTTAAAATTACAGCAGACTGAATTAAAAAAAAAAATCCCAATGAAAGTAAGTCAGGATGCCAGGAAAGAATGACATTGATAATCAGCATTTGTGTTACTTTGTGTCATATGCTTTTGGATTTTGTGTGGCTGGAACAATCAGTCATTTATAGAGAGGTTTTTAAATGATAAGAAGTAAGTTGATGAAATAATCTTTTCACCTAATGGACTGTTGGGGACAGTGTTTTTTCTCCTGGTGCTTTTAGAATCGAGCTGTTAAGGTGTTATGTTACAAACAGTCCTCTGAATGAATTTAATTACATTAATATGGCACTCAGTAATTATTTTCCCTTCTATCTGCTTTTAGTTAGGGTTGTGGTTTCAGATATTTCGCTTGAGTTATAGATGTCCAAGGGAATGTTCTCCTTATCCATGTGAAGAAAGGGAAATGCTAACTTCTGTTCAAGTAGAATTTCCTATTCTCTCTTAAAATATTTTTTAGCTTATCTTTGTTAGAGGACTCTTGAGAAAAATAAGAAGATATGCTATTATGAAATCTCTGGAAGCCTTACTGTGTTTGGATGCAGAAGAGAAATCAGAATCTTACTATGGAATGGGCACTTTAAAAGCAAAACAATAACTGGACTGTAGTGTGTGACTCTTACTTTGGAGTAGTTGGGTTTTGAATTTATGCTAAAGACCACAGAGAAAAATGTTCAGGATGATTTTTTTTTTTGATGTAGAGTTATATGGTGAGGGGTAGGAGGAAAAAATTAACTAAGCATGGGTTTTTTCTTTTTACAACTAGTAAAAAATCTGGGTATTTGATTCTGTAGCTGTTTAAGCCTGTTTCCATTGCTTCATTGAGCTAATGCAGCATCTTATTAATTCTCTTTCTGTTTTCAATAAAAATCCAGTGTCTACATTACTCAGTAGTGTTGTATTTGTCAGGAATGTCTGAAGTTATTGGTGTCATGGGAGATACTTGTTTCTCAGCTAATATTTTCCATTATTGGTACTTGACATACTTAATGTTGTAGGAATCGAGTGACAGTCTTTTGTAAGTGTTCAAAACTGCTGTCAAAGTGGATTTTTTTCTGATTTAGGACCATGTCTGAAACAGACTTCTGCTGCTTGTGTTGTGTGGACTGAATTTGCGTGGTTGTATGAGTAGAAAGGCCTTTTGTATCAGATAATTCGGCAAATGCATCTGACCAACAAATATTAGCAGTTAAAGCATGAAATCAGGAAGCTTTTAATTATGAGTAGAGGGTCATTTCTGATGGGAATGTGTGGTCACTGAACATCTTCCAAGGATTTCAAGTTTGTCTGTGTTGTAGGGAAAAACAGCGTCAGTAAATGAAGTAAAAACCAAACAGGTAGAAAAGTGATGTTTATCAAGACCAATAGATTTGATCAGTTTTTCTTTTTCATATATAAATTTATAATTTGGGTGCTACTGTCTGTATTGTGGAACTGCCATCTTTGGCAGAAGGCGCTACCCCAAGGGTTCTTGTCCTGTTTGGAAGAACTCCATTGATGGGGGCTGCTCTGTCCAGCTCAAAGGTTGAGGGAAGGTCTTTACAGGAGTCCTGTCTCTACACCAGCAGCCTTTAAATGATGGACTTTCCCCAGCTGTGCCTCAGAAGAAGCTGTAGTTTATTTTATCCTGGACCAAAAGCCTCAGGCAGGGTTTTCATGCTGGTTGTGTTTTGTTCCTGTACACAACTCTTATTTGTTAAGCACCGCACAGCCCAAGTTGCAGTGGCTAACATTCACTTGCGAGTCTGCATTAAATTCTGTTGCAAAATAATGACCATCAAATTGATTTTTTTTTTTGAAAGCTCTGAAGTGAGTATTTAGTGATTGTCCCTATTTAAAAGCTGCCCTGTGATAGTGAGTTTGAGAATTTAATTTCTATGAAAAACGCTCTAGAGGTTTTCTTACTGCCGTTACAATAAATCATATGCTCTCTTTTCCTATATCTTTTTACTGCTCTATAAATCAGCAGAGAGGTTATGAATTTGTTTCATATTGCTGTGTTGCACATTTGTTGATGAAGCAGCTTATTAGATCATAAATAGATGTAATTGCATAATCTAATAGGAGAGGGGAGGTGGATTGAAGAAGGGGAGGAAACATAAACAGCACTAGAAATTAACAGATAGGAGAAGACATAGTTTTGTTACTACGCTGTAAAAGCGATTGAGTGCTTATGAAATCCAGAACCAAATAGTTATTTTGTTTTCATTTTAGCCTAAATAAGAATTGTAAATGACAGAAGACTTGGTAGCACCCTTCAGAGCATCAGTAAGACTTTATTGATCTTTAAGTTCATTTTGTGTCTCAACTGCTGCAGTTTTGTGTTTTGAACTGTCTCCTCCCTAGGGATTGTATGTGCAGAAATAAAATGCTTTGCTTTGTTTATGATTTTGATTTCTATGAATCACTTGTGAATCTCATATAATGACTCCTGCTCACCTCAGTTCTCTCCTAAATGGGAGGAAAAGAAACTGTGCAGTCCCACTTGAGCTGTATTTTAATTTCAGTTCCTCACAGTTGAGGAGACTGACAGTAATCTTTAGATTATTTCTAACCTCTAATCCTGGAGCTATGAGTTGTGTGTGTGTGTGTGCTGTTTTTTTTTTAAAAAGGACTGGAGTTGTGTGGTAGTGGAATGTGCTCACTCTGGATATGAGTTTCCAAGTAGAAATCACCACCTTACTGATGATGGTCTTTCATCACCAGTGCACAGTTCTTTGAGCAAAAATATATATTTAATTAATGGCTGAACTACTATTAGTAGTAAGTTTAAGATAAAATTAATTACTTAAATTATTAATAGGACAAAATAAGTAGGATTTGTAAAATATGTTTCTAACTTATGATGCTCCAGTTATCATCAAAGTTCTGGTAATTTTTAAAATTACTTCTCTAGATGAACATGGTAGTTGTCTGAAACTGCTAAAACATTAAAGCCCTGAACAATGAGGTAAAGAGGCCTGGACCTTATGGATGAGGGAGCAGGGAGTTCTAATTAACAAAAAAAAAAAAAAGAAAATTACCAACACTGAGGGTAAAAACTAAATACTAGAAATACTGTGACATTTGAGCGAACGTAAATGTTTCTTTTATTATTTCTATTATGGCTCAGCCTTCCTGGGACATTATTTGGCCTTGCATTAGAAATTGAAAATAGCAATTATTGTTGCATTTCTTGTTAGATAAATGAAAATTGAGTCCCTTGATCTGTTAATTTATAGTTGTCATTTCTAGAGTATTGTAATTTCCTGTTACCTAAATGTGAGTTTTTAAAATTGATATAGGCTTTTCTTCAACCCCTGAATTTTTATTTTAACATGAAACTTACTGATGATGTTCCTGAACTATTGTATTTTTTTTAGTATTTTTTTCTTTTTTCCTTTTCAAGTGCTTTGATTTTTTTTTTTCTAAGGACTTGCCTGCCTCCTCAACATTCTGGCAAATTGGGATTAATTAAGAAGGCGGGCAAGTTGGGATTAATTAAAAAGGCATGCTTGTAAAGCAGTAGGGATTTGTATGAGTTAAAGGAGAAGTCTTGCATATAAAAGCAAAATTTTTCTAATCCAGATAGGGCTGTATGTACGTGTGAGTGGATGTATCTACTTTTATATCCATGTATATATATAGAAATATACTTGAAAATAGAATTACCCAAAGTGTGCATGAAAGTAGAGGCTCCATGCTGGTGGTTCTTTGATTTGAGCAGCTACAGGATTACTGCAAACCTTCCCTTACCTGGGGCTGGTGCCTCTAATAATCACGGTGCAGCTGAATGACAGCAGGAATGAGGAGGAGGAAGAGTTTCATCTTCTCCTTATGGGCTCATATTTTAATATAAAATCACTGCTGGAGTGGTCCAGTGAGCTGTGCTCCCAGATTGCCTATCAGGATCTCTGAGGAGTTTCCTAGGTAGATTCATATGTCTGTAGAGACATGACATGCAGCTTCATCCAAGCAATTACAGCCTTTTATGAATGCCTGGAAGTGCAGCTGCTGAGGAGTTCACAAGCTGCAATGTGGAAAAAAACTCAGGTTTGTGTGAAGAATAGCTGCCTGCAGGACTGGACAGCAAAACTGAGCATTTTGATACTCAGTTTAAGCTTGAATACTGCTTTTGCCCTACTTTACTTCACAAGTTGCCCGCATCTTCATTTCCCTCCAGATTGTTTGATGTTACCACACAGAGGGATTGAAATTGCTGGCTGGTGACAACTCTGCAGAGGGTTCATTTCCTTCCTATTTTTCCTTCTCTGTTCCCCAGCCCTTGAAGGATTACTACCCTCATCCATGTACACTATTTGAGGGACAAAGACATCAGTTGTTGATGTAAGAACCGTGTGAAAACATCGTATAATGCTTCTGTTTTTTTAATTATCGTGTTCAAAGAAATTCTTGGCTGTCTGTATGTGGCAAACACGTGGTTCCCCATCATTATACTCAGGGACATTTTTGTGTGGGGGGATATTTTGTGTTTGAAAAAAAAAATGAATAAAGGACAAACAAACAGCACAAACCCCTACAATTAACTCTGGCAGAACAATTTGAAACTTGAGCAGGTGTCTCTTAGAAGCATGCCTTTGTATACATGATTTAAAGAGTATATGTTAAAGTCTTTATGCTGTACTCCCATACTCTGTGAAATGGCAGTATTATGGAATGAAAAATGCTATAAACATATTCAAGCTTCTTGAATCTCACATTTGGGCATTGGAATGGGCTGCCCAGGGAGGTGGTGGAGTCATGTCTCTGGAGGTGTTTAAGAAGGTGGCCCTCAGTGCCATGGCCTGGTTGACACGGTGGTGTTCATCACAGGTTGGACTCTGATCTCAGAGGTGTTTTCCAGCCTCATTGATTCTGTGATTTCTGGCTGCCTGAATTTAGACTGTGACTCTGAATTTGTTAATGCAGTCTCATTTATACATTTTTGTGTGCACAGCCATTTAGCCAGAAGAGCTGTTTTCTCCCCATTTGCTTTTCTTTTGGTCCTCTTTTTTTTGTACAGAGAGTGTAATATTTTTACCTCAGATTTCATTATGCTGGGATAAGCAAGTGTCTTCTTACTAGGCTCTTATTTCTTCTAGTCATTCAAATAGCATTCCCTGTTCCAGTTTAATCTTTCCTCTTCTGTTTCCTGGGTATGGCTTTGCCTGGCTCCTGTGCTGTAATGCTGTTTCTGCCTGCCTGCTTCTGGAAATCCCACATCTGGATCGCTGCCTGATCTCTGGAAATCCCACACTGGAGGATCATTTTTCTTTTTCTGGAAGTGTTCCATTGGTGGCATAGAGTCATCCTGCTGCTGTTTTAATTATCTCCCTTCTCCAGTGGACTAGTTAAAATTATCCCCCTCACTTCTAAGTGCATGACTTTACAGACTAAATTACTAAATCTGCTCTCTGTTCTTTGTGCAGCATTAACATCACCTAGTTCTCTGCATGGGATATATTAGTCTCTAGTAATATGAACAATTTCATGCCATCAATAAATTGCATTAGCACATTTGCACCATCATTGTTAGGTGTATTTTTAAGGCCAGTTTTTCACTGCCTTCACTATCCAATATTAATTCCCATATAGGGTTAAATTTTTTTCTTATGCACAACCTGTTGGTCCCATTTCTATCCAACTTGTTACTTCCATTATGGTTCTGATATTAACTTGCTTTCCAACTTTAATTGCACAGCTTATTATCGAGCCCTCTTGTAATGGTAATTTTCTTTATAGTTGCTTTATCAAAGATAGTGTGCGATATTAATAAATTTATGATGCATTTTATTCTTCTTTCTCCTCACATCCATATTTTTAGATTAAACTATGAATATAGAATAATGAAAAGCTAGACTAATAGGTTCTATTAATTCTCTCCTTTTTTGCATTAAATTTAGGTACAATATTTGCTAGAATATGACAAATGCTATAATTTAATAGATTTAATAAAGTGCCTGCTGCTTAACTTGCAAGTTAATGTATTGGTTCTTTTGTTTCCTAGGGCTCTTGTGTAGAGATTCTTGTCTCTGTTCTGGTAGGACAATAAGTTCTTTGAATATTTTACTACTAAAAATGTGATATTATCCAACTCAATACACTTTGTTCCATGAGCTGTCTTGCTTTTGCAAGGAAATGCTTTACATCATCATCCTGAGTCAAAATCAAAATCACTGAACATTTTCTTTGTTTTGTGCTATCTGCTAATTCTGCAGCCTCATGCTTCCTGGTGTTTTTGCCATTTGTTTGACAAGTTTGTAGCCATATAAATACGTACTCATAAAAACACGTGATCCAATAAATTTCCTTAGCTGAGAACACTATTTTTAAAAAAAAAAAAGATCCCAAACTTGTTACTCTTGTGCTATTAATGTTATACATTACAGCTCAGATGTTTTGGTTTTATGATTGATTTCCTGTCATGTATACATTTCTTAAGAAGCCAGAGTGGAATTAGAGCAGGAGGTAATGCTGACCAGTTTACAGATTATAATCACATTAACTCAGTTTGTTTTATAAGATGTAACTAGATATTAAGTAATTTAAGGTTTGTTTAGAATCCTGAGTAATTTTAATCTCACTTGGAGGTTGGGCAGTATTTTAATTCTGACTTGAATTTCCACCTCAAAGCAACTTTCATGCTCTAAGGTAAATAGCAGAAGATTCATCCCCATTTCTTCATAAATTTCCACTATGTAGAAAATAAACTTGATTCTGCTGAGTGCTACTAGAATGCACATGTTCCATATTACTTGCCTATTTACCTTCTATCAATTAACTTAATTATTAATTGCATAAATCAAACTCTGCAATCCTTCAGTTTATGTGAATGCTGACTGTCACTCAGAGAGCACATTTTATCTGGGAATAACAAAGAAATAATATCTACTTCTAGCAAGCTTGTGATCCCATGGCATGTATTTTGCAAAGTAGTTTATAAAGATTAATTATTTCTCTTCTTGTCTAGTTATTGAAGGTACCAATTTAATCAGGGGCTGATCTCCATCTCAAATTACATCTGGAGTGATAATGAGTATGTACAGCTGCTTTGATTTTTCTATTATGTCCATATGGATACTCAAATTGATACTAGTACATAATGCATGTATATAATAGTCTTCCATCCTCTCTCTTCTTTTTTCCCTGCAGTAAAAAAGTAATCACTGATGAAAAATTTAAATGGAAATATCTGAGACTTTAGGATCACACATCCTGGCTTAAAATGTGCTAATTAGTTACTCTTGGTACTCAGAGTAATTATTCAATTTGCCCAGTATGAAAAGCTTTGGTGCTCTTCTATTCTCAAGTAGTGGTCTTATTGTTAAATACTTAGCACACCTGGTACATCTGATTTAGCATCTCTGGTTGATATGATGTCAAAATATGTATTTTCCCTGTAATTGTGTGGTGGAGAAAAGATTTATAATGAATTATATGACTTTCAGCAAATCCCTTCCTGAGCACCAGTAGTGTTAATACAGGAGAAGGCATTAAATCCTGTATGTATCCAACAGTACTGCTCACAGCTACCTGATTTTAATGAACATCCCTCTCTTGAAAACATGAGTGAAACAAAAATAAACTTGCATAATCCTTTCACACCCCAGGCTTTTTGTATGATAAATTAAAAGGTGTTTCAAGAGATGTTCTGTGTTTACTCACTAGTAATTTAACAAACCAAACAAACCAATATGCTCTGTAATCCAAAGAAAATGGAAGTTTTTATAGCTGAAATACAGACTAACTTATCACTTCTTTTGTGTTTTTCTGTTGGTTTCAACCTTTTATTTCTTGTCAAAGGCAAAGAGATACACCTTATTACTGCAGAAAGAACCCTTCATCCACACTTTTAAGGAGAAAATAAATCAACTTTGAAGTGTTTTTAAAATTTGCTGTTGATGTATTTTGCATGCTTATTAACTGTGATGTTAAAATTAGTGGATTAATAGTATTTTATGGCCTTTTTTTTTTGTGAGACTGAGTCAGTTGTCTGTCAGAGCTGTGAGCAGCAGGCAGCATTCTGGATGATGATGGTGATGACTTGTGTTTGGTTCACCAGCAGTGTCACTGTGAGTCCGAAGATGTCCGTCATTCTGATAGCTTTATCTTGTTTTAAAAGGGAAAACCCCAAATAATACAGAAAGGACTAGGTTATTATGTTCTCTCTTTGTGAAAGTTGACTAATACTGTTGGGTGCTTGAGCCAGGGAAGAGCTGTTCCTGCTAAGTGTGAAATAAGTACAGCAGCTGGGCATCCACTGGGAACTTAAATTTTGAGCCTTGGCAAATTTTGAATAGAGCACTATCTGAAAACAATGGGATTAATTCCCATCAAATCTCTGTAGATAAAGTATCCCTCCACAATCAATTTATTGAAATATTAGCAGGAATGTCCGTCGTTTTCCTGAGATGAGAGGGCTGGGCTGACTGTACCATGTTGCCTTAATTAAGCAGAGCTGCATGCCTTTCTGGATCCTTTTGAGGCCCTTTTGTCTGATTATATATTTTTTTTTTGTTTGCTTTGCTTGCACCATACTTCCCATGCAGAATTCCCTGCTGGAAATACTAGTGTTGTGTAGTGAATGCACAGTATCCTGGTTAAATATTGTCTTACTAACTTGGGATCAACAGCTCCTGCAGAGCTTTACAGCCTGCAAGTGATCTGTGACATAATCTGCTTGTCATACCCCCAAACAGGTAATACTTGAAGATTTCTGTAGCCTCATTATATAGTTGAGTTCATTTTATAATTATTTTAGTCGTAACATTTTTTAGGAAGGCTTTGGTTTTGAAATGAGAAAAGAACATATGGCTGTGTGAGTCAACAGGTACTAGATGCTGTATTTGGCACCTCTTTCCATGTTGAGCCCTGCAGATCTTGGAGATGGGAACTTGTAGGGCTCTGTCTATGCAATAGGGGTGCAACTGGGACACTCAGTGTTGACCTAAATTATAGCATTCATCTTCTGTGAAGATGGATTTTTTTATTTAATCTGTTTTTGAGATTGTTGCTCTTTGAAAAGAAGTCTCCTTCAGGGTGGGTTTGGGGTTTTTTTGTTGTTTAGCCTTCACTACTGTGTGGTTTCCTTGAATGTTTTTTCTCTCTTGACTTTGATAGGTCTTTCTTGACTTGGGACCCTCAACTGCTGTAACTGTTCCTTCAGTATCTAGTTGATTTATTTTTCTTACTAAGGAGTAGAAAAACCTTTGAGACAACTGCTCTTTATCCTTTTTAGCTGTCATTCTCAACTTGATTGCTTGTCTGCAAACTGTCTCTTGCTGCTGATTTTAAACGCATTCTTCCAACTCAGCCTGTTTTATTTCTTTAAATAATTTCATTCATTCATCTCCTGAAGTAATCAAACATTTTTAAGACTTTGGGATGCTAAATGTCCAACAATTCACTAGGGTATTTAGCATTATTGCAACTTTCTTTGATGTCATTAAGATGGAGTCTTAGTATACTGTTTTCCCTGTAAATTAATCCAATTCTTGCACCTTTAAGGCTAAGAAATAACTTTTTTTTTTGTCTTATGAGTATACAGTTCAGGAGGCAAAAATCTGCGTGTAGACATAGGAAAAATGAGTCATTCAGATAATCTTTGTAAAAAAAGCCTTCAAAAGGCATCTTTTGTGGTGAATGCTGAGGAGATGGCTCTCTGATGAGTGATTACCATACCTCACTGACTGGCTCAATTCATGTGTAATTTTTATTTTAAAATCAATGAGTGGAATACAACTCTATTCAACCTTATTCGTATATAGCTGTGCCTTCTGGTCTGGTCTGTCACCAGGGACTGCTTAAAACTGTTACATTTTTTTTATGCAGACACTTACGCAAGGTAACCTTAGACCTAACAATATGTAGCGATCCTATTTTGTGATAGAATAGCAGGTGGCTACTTAGAGCTTCCATATGACTTATTCATATGTCCCAGTATTTGCTTGTGTCAAGACATTAAAGAGGGTTCTTTCCTGTTTTGAAGCAGGTGGATGTCACTGACTTCATTTGGGATGTTGCCTTATCGAGTGTGTGCAGCAAATGTATCAGTCTTTTATGCGGTGTGGTGCTGAGGACATCCAGAAACAGATGAGTAGCACAGATCTGAAGGGCTGTGCAAAAGGAAAAAAAGAAAAAAGGAAACTTCTAATCTATAGAAATTACTTGGAAAGCTTACCAAAGGCATGTTTCCTCCCCTCCCCAGGTGTATATTGTCTGCTTGGTAGCTTAAATTCACTTCTGGAGATCGATGCTTTCTCTTGTAAATATCTTTATTTGCAATTTAGCTACCCACTTAAGGGACAAGTCATTCAGCTTAATTTTCTCCAGTTTTCCCAGTTGTTGCCTGAAGGATCCTTCTTTGCTCTCTTGGCATGTGCATAGTTAGTTATGTGTTTATACCACTCTTCTCTAATGAGTGGTAAAAACACTAATGAGAAGAATATCTGGAACTACAGCTTGAAAGTGTTGAAATCCTTCCAACAGGTTTCTGAAGCTGGGCTTTGCCCTGTCTTCCTGTAAGACCCTGTCCTGTGTCCCTGTTATTAGACAAGGACTATGTCCATGTTTATGCTTAGTAAAATTTTTAGATCCCTTCAAGTTTTTGTGATAGTACAGGGTATGTGTTGAAATTCAAGAAATATGAGTAAATACTTCCTTAAAGCTCACTTATCAACTGAAAGCTTTTTAAAGCAGCCCTGTCAGTTTAAATTCCCTAAAAGTATCATATGTAAAATAATATAGATGTGCTCTATAATCCTATCTTTAGTAAATGGATTTGCAGCCTAAGAACTTCTGTGAATTGGAACACTCAGATCCTTAGGCTTATTCAAGAAAAAGCATTTTAAAATGTAAAGGGATTTAAAAATTGTATTCCTAGTGATTTTGTAAGCAAAGATTTGGCTTATTTTCTAACTAAATGCAAAAGCCGACATTAGGCTGGCATTTCCCAGGCTGAAGAAGCCATCTCAGTCTTGGATATTCAGATAACTTTTAGAGTTGGTGTTTAACAATTAGCTGTTTTATTAAGATAGATATTTGAGGGTGAGGAAGTGAGACAAAAATCACCCTGGAGTGTCTCTGTTGGTCAGGAGATGGATCCTGATGATTGTCACTCTAAATGTGACTCCGGGCTCCCCAAGCTGGACGAGTGCTCATTGATGAGAGTGGAAAGGGGCTCTGCTTCATTTTTGGTTATCTGGGAGGCTGAGCTGGTGCAAAATAACCTCTGTACAAGACTGTGCCTTGTTCTGCCTCCATGGCTCTTGGTGTTTCATATAGCCTGATCTGTATCTGGCACATGTTTTGGGAGGGAATACATATGATGAAGTATAAATGCAGGTGTGGATTTTATGGACAGCTGACAAAATTGAGCCAATTCACAGATCAAAGTAACACTCTTTCCACAAGCATGTAGCTTATGTGCTTTCTTGGCCTTAATTTATATAATCACTGAAACTAAGGTACCACATGTTTTGATGAACACGTTTTTTCCCCTTTCAATTCTTCCCCCAAATGATTTATTGAAATAGCTATATTTATAAATCCTAAATATCAAACCTTCATCTAAAAGCAACAAATGAAGCTTCCTAATTTTTCTAGTTTGAGATGCTGTAAAATGTGTAATTCTCTTCTCTTTGGAATTTTTTTTTCTTTTTGAGAGCATACATTCATAGAGGTGTGTTTTAGTTTTTTGCAATTTTTAAGAAAAGGTTACTTGTGGGATGATTCAACATGCCCTTTGACTCTTTCCAGGCTGATGATAACCCTCAGCTTCCTTACTGAAAAGCAAGCCCTGCTAGAATTAGTTTGAATTTTGCCCTAACTGTACTAGGTTCCAGTTTAATGACCTACTAAGAGTCCTGAGCACAGTGCTGTCCTCGGAGAGCTGAGGTCAGGAGTGATTGAAGCTCAGATTAATGACCTAAGAGCACCTTCTGGTGACTAATCAAAGGCCAAAAAAATTGTTTGTTTTGACTGTGGGGTGAATGTTTAGAGATGTATCTAGAAGTATGTCCTGCAAAGCGCTTTGATTCATTTTACAGCTGAATATAGCGGAATATTAGCCTTTCTGCTCCTGAAACTTCCTCCCCCTCCCCCCCCAGCTTTTAATCTCTTCTGTTTTTAAGCATTGCTGAACAGATGCTTATGCAGGATAAGATCTAACAAAAGAGTAGCAGCAACCAGAAACTGTTAGAAAATGAGGTTCAGCTGTGCTCTTAGGTAATGCAGATTTTTCCGAAACAGGAGGGAATGTTCTTGTGCCCATAACTTCATTTGCTCTTGTTTTGATTTGACATCTTTGATTCTGGCAGGACCTTGGGCTAGAAATAGTCACATGGTGAAAGAAGATTGTTTATTTATTGCAAAAGTTTTTGAAACCTTTAAGATCAACTGAAAGTTTAAGGACATTTGTTTCCTTCCCTGTGACTTGTTGCTGGTATGAAGTTATTAATGTTGCAGGAATTTATCTTTGAAAACATTTTCTTTACAAGAGAGATCATTTAGGCATTGATAAGCACAGAATCAGTTTTGATCATCTAACACTGATACGATGGAAACTTTTGAGCCAAAAGTTATCTGATACAGTAGCAAAAATGATAAATTCTAGTCCACAAGCTGAGAACTGAATAAAAGTCGTATTAGAACTTTTGTGATTTTTTTTATCTGGATTCTAAATGAGTTTTGAAATTCTTGATGAATACTGCTTTCAGACCATGTCAATAACAGAGTCTTTCAAGGAATATTTGATGAGCTTTCTCCAATAAAAATGAAGACTTGATTGCTGTTTGTGTGGTTTTCTAGGTTTTAGAAGGAGAATTGGTTTTGTTAGTTTTCACATCTACTCACTTATTTTTACCTGTAGTGGAACTTTCTGAAAAGCAAAACCAAGTATCCAAAGCATTTAAAAATACGTTATCTTTGCTCACAATTAAAAAGCAACAAGCAAAAATGTTAATGATTGAATTATTGATGATATAGAATGTTCTGCTTATGTCAGTGCATGCCTGTTACTTGGAATAGTGGAATGGAAAGGTACTCAAAGAACCATTCAGTAGAGCAGGTAAGGAGAGTAAATATTATTTAAGCAGGATTAGTTTTAATTGGCATCCTTGCAATAGTAATCTTCCTTTAGCTAAATAATATCCTTTCTGATGTCTGTCTCTTCTATATGTGAACCAGTGCATTTCTTTCTGAATTTGCTATGTCTTCCAGTTATGTTTAAGCCAATTAAATAAAGCAATAATTACTCTATATTTAGCGTATCTTTCAAAGACCTTCTTGTAGGAATTCCACCATTGTCAGGAAATTGACTCTGCATTGGCTGTTAGATGGCTTGTTGAGTGAGGTGACCAGAGCTGTTTAGATTTCTGGTTTGATACATTCCAAAAAAACAACTAAATTATAGTTGAAGCAGTGAAATGCTGACAGGAATACTTGATGGTGTGTTTGTAAACTGACATATTAAATAACAGAAGTATCTATTTGAATGCTTCTGTATCAGTCTGCAGTTGCCAGGAGCTGGGAAGGCTCATCCCACAGCCTGGCCCATGGAGGATGTGCTGCTCATGCTCCTTTGGCAAATGATTCATGGAATCTGAGAAGGGGCAGCACCAACCAACCCATCCTCCTCATTCTCCTTGACTGTGCAGCTGTGTTGAAATAATTCCCTGCTCTAGTGCATTTTGCTGCCTGAATCATCACTTTTTTTTTAAGCCTTAGGGTCACTGCTTTTTCCTGACCCTATTCCAGAGTGATTGGTTGCCTTCTTGTTTCTTTTCCTCCACTTGTTTCCAACAGCTGAATTTATTGTCTTTAGAATTCAGTGTATGGCTTTGTTGAATGCTGCTGCCTTTTGAGCACTAAGCTGCGTACCAGTAGCTCCTCTTTGTGCAGGTGTAATTTCTGTTTATACTGTCTTGGTGAAGAGTGTTTGTTTCCAATCCATTCTGCTTTGTGTTTGATCTGAGTGGGAATAGATCAACAGCAGCTGGAAGCCATCATAAGAATCATAAGAATTCCTGCTCATCAGTGGTGGTCCTACACTTTCTGTAACCTCTCACTGATAAGACAAGGCAGGCTTGCTGTGTCCCCCTCATACCTTGCTCTATCCCTGTAAGGATGGCATGAACAGGCCTGTGAGAGTTCTGGTCTCATAGGTGTGTGTTTTGCTCTTAAAGTCTCTATTAAAGTGGGGCATTCCAAGCAATGTTCCCCTGACTTGTATCCTCTTGGGGGAGGGCAACAGTCCCATGATAAATTTTTATATGTTCTCTTTCCCCATTCCCAAATTCCGCTAAAATTGCTAAAAGCTTCTGTTTGTAGTTTTAAACTTGCTGTCAGTATTTCTTTCATTCTGGTTTTGCATTTAAATACAGAACAAATTACAAGCAAGAGATATCCTCCCACTGTCCCTCAGAAACCCCAAAACCAAAAAACCCACCCCTGCAAACAGAAACATCCCCAAGCCCCTCTACCAATATATGAAATGATTGATTCTGGGAAACTTGCAGCTGTCTTAGTTAACACTCAAAATATCATAGTCTCTCTTTCTTATACCTCTTCATCCACTTCCAGAGGGAGTGTTGGAAATTGCTAACAGTGTTATGACATACCCATAAATTATAAAGTCAAGCAGAAAAGACACCTGCCATATGAGTGAAATGTATTCTGAAATGATGCTCTTTTATTACTAGTAAGAATCTTTCATATCCCCAAACAAAAATGCTTTGTAATACCCTGGAGACATGAATGCCATTATTCCATTTCTTTACAGCAAACAGAGGCATGTGCTTTGTATTTAAGGCAAATGTGTAATGCCCTGATAATTGCTACAGCCAGAGATGTTGGAAGTAAGTGATTATCTATATAATTATCTGAAAGACAGTACTTGAAATCTACTCAGTAACCAGCCCTTTGAATTTATTAATCAATTAAGTTTTTAAAGGAACTATTATCTCATCTCAACATTTGTACTGAGGTTGTGTTCAGAGGTTGAGAACCTCTTATGAAGCTGCATGTGTGCTGATGGAAAGGGAAAGAGAGGAAGATGGAGTTGCTGGTTTGATTTCTTTAAAATTATATATATATATAAAATGAATTTTAGAAAGTCTTGAAGACCAAACAAATAATAAATAACATAAAATTTAAAAAAATTTTGCTCGTGTGGTCTCAAGGTGGGATGCTAAGAGAAAATGATACTTTTTTTTCCTTTGGAAAGTGTCTGTGTGTCAAATTTTACTGCATTTTTATATTTTCAAAACTAATATAGCTTTTGGGAGCTGGTGCTTGCAGCTTTCTGTTATGAGGTAGTTTCCTGCCATGAGAATCCTGTCCTTAACAGTCATGAAATCTGAGGGTTAGATATTAATCACTAAATGATTGAAAGGCAGAAATAGGTGCTTCTTGGTGAGCATAGAAACTTGATTTAAATAGTCAAGGAGAAATTTAGGAGTTGGTGACACACTGGATTTAGAGCATTTGCCTGTTACCTCAGGAAGCTTAAGTTAAAACCCTGAACTAGGTCACAAGTGAAAATGAGATTTATGGTGATGTACAGTGAAAAATTGGCACAGTGCATTACCTTGTTGCCAAGTACCTCAGCCTGCCTTGCCTATATGTGTTTTGCTCCACATTTTAAAATACTGTGGCATGTTTGATTAATTATAGAAGTCTTATAAAATACATATATATGGCTCAGTATATAAATATATACATAAGTATGTTTAAAGTATATGCACAAATATATAAAAATTCATAAATAACTTTATCCTTCACTTATGTTAATCCTGTGATTAGATCAAAACCTGTAGCCAATCTTACTTTAATGTAGAAAATACTGAGATTGAATTCTATTTAAAGGTAAAGGAAGTAGACAGAACAAGACCCCCTTGGCTTAACTGTGAGCTTCTGAGTGTTGAAAAGAGAACTGTACCAGAGATGGAAAAGCAGGGAAATACCTGGTGAGGACTACAAGGGCATTTCCAGGGTGTGCAGAGATGCAGTCAGGAAAGCAGAAGCTCAGCTTAAGTTGAATTTGACCAGAAGTATAAAAAACCACGAGAAAAATGTTCTTCAGGTATGTGAAGAAGCAGAAACAGAACACAACATTGCCTGTTGTTAAACAGGGGAGGGGAATTAGTTACCAACACTGGGGAAAGATAGAGGTTCTCAGCGCTTGGTTCACATCTCTCTCTACTGGCACTGTTGGGCCCCAGACTCTGGGAACAAAAATCCAGGTTGATGCAAACACAGAGCCACCATCAGCGAAGGAGTTGGTGTGGGAACTGTTACAGGAACTTGACCCCAAAAATCAACGGGCCCTGACAAAATCCACCTGAGGGCTGAAAGGAGGGTCCAGGAAATTATAGGCCCATCAATCATACTTTTTTGGGGGGGGGAAGTTATGGAATGAATTCTCCTGGGGCTATCACAGGTCAGATGAAGCACATGAGTGGGTAAAGTCAGCAGAGGTCCAACAAGGGCAAAATGTGCTTCACAAACCTGAATGATTTCTCTGATAAAGTCACCTGCTTGTTGATGTGGGGTGGGACATTGTCTATCTGAGTTTCTCCAAGGCTTTGGATATGGCTTCCCACACCCTCCTGGTATGGAAATGGATGTGTTGGGGTCTAGACAAGGGATCTGTGCAGTGGGTGGGGAACTGTCTGCCTCGTCATGTGTGAACAGCTCCTGTCACAAGTGGATTCATGCTGGGATCAATATTGGGCCCAACAAGTGGTGATCTGGAAGTGGGGATGAAGTGTACCCTGACAGGGCTTAGAGATGTTGACAAAATAATGCCAGAACATACAATTAATCATGTTACTTTTGGAAATGGAGGCTGCCCTGTGGAAAATATAGCCTAGAAAAAAACCCAAACAAACTTCTGTGGTTAAAGAAACCTAAAGTATAACTTTTTTTGTTTGTTTTCAACACTAGGAATAACATAAGGATAATGTGTTACTCCGAGTGATCTTAAAGTAACATAAGGGTGATCTTAAAGTAACACAAACTATGAAGGTACAGAACTTTTCTAAATGAAATAATAACAGTGTTAATGTGGTAGGGAAAAGTAAGTAATAGGACCACCTCAGTCTGGTGGAATGTGGTTTTGTTTTTTTTTTTTTTTTTTAATTAATTACTTCATTATCTTGGCAACATTTGGCCATAAAAATAACTCTTGGCTGAAGCGAACACTGTAAAATGTTAGAGCAGTGGGGTGTCTCCTTGCTTCCTGGCAGATTCTTTTCTAATTCCTATTTGCTTCTAATAGTAACTATCTGCATACATGAGAAAACTTTGGGATTACTGTTAATATTCTTCTGAATCTAGACGGAATTGTCAGAACTTTGGATATTTCAAACCTTGCTCTTTTTTTGGGAAAATGAGTAACCATGACAGGATACTGAGTGCAAGAAGTTTGGTCAATGGATTGGGTAGATGTCAGCCTCTTATTTAAAACAGAAATTATTTTTATGCAGCTTTTTGACCTTTGGGATTTTATATCCGGAGTAACATTTACAACCATTCTTAGATGAGATGGTGATACAGGGTATTATATCATGTCCTGTGTTTGTATCAAATGCCAACTTGATTTTCTATCAATTCCTAATTTTAAGCATGGTGGCAGACGTATTTATAGGCAGAATTTTGGATGCCACCTATGAACTAGCCTGAGCATTTCTAATAGAATGTATGCCTGTCTTATATGATTTTGTCCAACCATGATATTAAAATAGGAAATATGAAATGTCTGTAGTATTCCAGATAAGAGAGGTGAAGCTACATTTCTTTCACTTCATTTCTTTTCACTAAGTTTTTTCCAGGTCACTGGAGGATATTGTGCTATTTGCAGTATCTTTTAAAAGGCACTGATCTCCAAGTTGAGATGGAGGACCACTGCCACCTGGAAAATATTGGCAAGATTTGAACTGTTAATTGGTGTAGCAGCTCGGTAGAAAATATGGAGTTTGCTGTTGAACTCTGTAGATTGACTCAACTCCTCTCAATTTTATAGGAAGTTTTCATAAATATTACATGTAAATCCATCTGTTTGAAACTAAGTAGCATAAAAACTTTCTTTGCTGTTAACTTCTGAATGTTTAAGGGTGATACAGTTTTTAGTAGTGGTGTATTTCTTTGCTTAGATTCAAGGCAATCAGCATTTGGATTGTTTTTTTAGATAGCTGTGGCTTATATTCACATATTTTAAGGAATATATATGCATGTTATTGGAAGAAAAATCTGAAGACAAAAGTCAGGATGGCTTTTTTCAAGATCCATTCTATGCAGCTCTGCTTTCAGTAGTATTATTTTCTCCCTTTCATTATCAAGCTTTTAAATGAAAATACTCCAATCATATGTGCAATGGGAGAGATTACAGTGCCTGTTTTTCACGTTATCTCTTGGACTTTATTCACCTGTAATTCTGTGAGTCATTTTGTCAAAAAAGCTTGAAATGGATCATTTTGACACTTTACTGGAAACTGAAGGGGAAAATTTCTTTTCATGAAAAAGTAGAAAGCTCTTTTCTCTATGCGTCAGCACTTTTTGTTGGACTTAATATTTAGAGCCATGAGGAGGAAGAAAACTTTTAGTGTCTCTGATTCACAGTGCTGGTGTCTGGCAACTGCTTAGCTTTAACCAACACAAAAAATGGCATGTTGTAATTGCTTGAATGACTTGCATAATAGTATACAAAATTAATGCAACTGTCATGATGGAGACTGTGGGTGCACGGGAGTTTTAATTTTTTGCTAGTACTGCCTTTTTGCTAGTGTTATGTTAGTGCTTTAATGAATAATGAATATGAATATTCAGAAACTG
The DNA here is from genome assembly GCA_034509425.1 of Eopsaltria australis. Classification (NCBI taxonomy): domain Eukaryota; kingdom Metazoa; phylum Chordata; class Aves; order Passeriformes; family Petroicidae; genus Eopsaltria; species Eopsaltria australis. The sequence continues at coordinate 2,149,602 of JAVTVJ010011652.1, read as the reverse complement.
TTGACATAGTTGAGTAATAGAAAAAGGGTTGTTATGAAAAATGCAGGAGATTTTTTGAAGATTTTTATCGCAAATGTACACGAATAGAATTTCTTCGTTTCTTGTGAAGTTCATTGCTGTTGAAGTAGGGTTCCTCACTATGCAGTATGGCCAGAAGTTACTATCTTTTAAGTGAATGCTTGTATCAGAGAAAAAAAATTATTTTCCTACTGAGCAAGTGATTGTAAATGAAATTTTGCATGCAGCAGTTTCCAGCTGGTGCGAGCTGCATTGATCCCATATAATGCTGCCTGATACTGGCAGAATTGGATTTGAATTTCTACACTTGAGCGGGCATGATTAACCTCAGTAAGATGAACTAGAGAACCACTTAGTTCCTCCTGTGGAGGAAGTTGACTGTCCTGGGGAATTACAGGTTGTACACAAATCAGCACAAAAGCAATTCTGCTACTTGCATTCAGGAGAACTGGCCACATTATGTATATTAAATAATTCTCTGCTTGCTATGCTTATCAGACTATGACTGGAAAAGTAGGCACCATTTTGAGGTGCAGATGACTTGGAAAAGTTCTAGAGGAAGGAAGTCTAGAAAATGACTCATGAGGATTGCTAGATTAAATTGCTTTATTCAGAAGAAAAGGTTGAAGGTAGATGATTGTAAAAGATGAGCACAAAGAGGAGGAATATTACCTGCTTTTCAAGTCTGCTTTCAGGAAATAAGTTTAAGTAAGAAAAAAAGGTGAATTAGACATTCAGAAATAGTTTCTAATAATAAGTCATTACTAAAATAGATTGCTTAAGAAGGTTGTAGACTTCTGTCATTGGAATTATTAAGATCAGATTAGACAAATAACTGTGAAAAAAGCTTGCAGTATGGAGGGCATGTTGTACCTGAAACAGCAATTTAAGGGGGTTTGGGGGAAAAAAAAGTCCAGTACCACCTTGTGAGGCAGTAGAAGAAAATTCTTGAGTAGTTCTAGTAGTATTTTGACATTTTAATTTAAAATAGAATAAATATTAAATTTAATATTGTAACACTACTTTTATCTTCTGCACTTGGTTTGTTTACCCTGTCTTTGTAAGACTGTGCCCACACTTTATTTCAAGTCACACATGTAGATATCCTATTCTAAACAACCTGTCCTGGTCTGTGTTCTGTGAGTTTATATAATGTTGTGCAGGCTAAGCAAGGGAACAGATTTCATTTATGTAAGTGAAAATACGTTGCATAAGTAAGATGCCATGTGAGTTTGGACTTTGAAAGCAATATCTACTCCCATGCAGAATCCTTTCAGTTGTTTTGGGGACTATTACAAAAATGTGCTATAGTACAACAACCTTTTTCAGCAACAGAATACCTGCCATAGTAAACCTTAAATTAATGTTTTGCACCAACCAGAGTTTATATCCCAGCTAATTTAGTTTTTTTTAACACAAGTGTTAAGCTTCCTGAAATACAGGATATATCCATATGAGGAAAAATTGTTTATGCATTCTAATCTTGATTTTACTTTTCTGAGATTTTTGGATTGTTTTGGAGCATGGTTTTGTTTAAAATAATTTAGAAGTATGAACTCAGGATGAACTGAATTAATTGCTATGGGCACTTTGCAACAGGAAGTGCTACTTTGTCAATGAATAAACTGAAACCTATTTAAGAGCAGGTCTGTGATTACTTGGCGTGTGAGGAGTTGTCGTGAATGTCCTTACTGTGTTTCTAAATATACCTTCTTCTAATACTGCAAAGCAGTATTTAACAAGTAGAGGAGTGTGATTGGCGTATGCAAATATTTTCTTGGGGTATTAAATATTTATTCCTCTTGATTAGTCACTGAAGAAAAATTAGAGCTACAGTATGTTCAGTATATCTGGTTTTCATATGTGCTGTGAAAAAAAATAGCCAACAGCAAGTTATACAACAAATGTAAAAACACAGGAAAATCAAATGCAAATCCTTTGGTTTTTGTCATGTGCTAGTCAATGCTTTATGCCTGGAAAAGGAAAATCTTTGTGGGTTTTCAGAACTTGTTGTTTTTCAGATATTCCTTTGAAAAAATACTAGAAAACATTCTTAGTCTGTCACTCAATATTGTGGTATGAGAAGTGGCCTCTTGATCACTTCTGCATTTCTTTCTCACTGATTCAGGCTTGTGCTGTCAGGTGGTCTGAATTTTTTTCCTCTTTATTAATATATTCAGCTGATCTCAGATCTGTGCAGTCTCTTCCTCTGCTGTAAATGTTAGGCACTCTACTAGAAAGGTTGGCAGTACTTCTATTTATGAAGAACTTGATCTTATAACTGTGAAGCAGAGTTATTGATTTTTATTTCTTTTTAATAAAACATATTTTCATAAAAGATGAAAAGGAGATGGAGCAACATTTTTCAGGAATGGAGAGAATATCACCAATACTGATACGGAGATGGATCCATAAAGCAAAATATGCTCTATATTGTGTATTCAGATACATCTGAAGTAGGAATTGCAAAGTAATCCAAGATTTCTTAAAATTATTAGTAGAAGTGTGACATTAAGTAATATAGACATAAACGAATTACTTTATAACTCTTTATTTAATAGTGAATATTTGTAATATTATGAACATAGCTTATGCTTTGTTTCTCCTAAAGCACTGATATTATAGATCAGACCTCTGTCCATCTACCAGCAGTTTTGTGGATCTTCATGTTCTGCTGATGACAGAAAATAGCCAATGAGTTTTCTGGTTTAAATTAGTGCCCCTCTCTGAAAGATTTGGTGATACTATTTTTTGCAGGAAGATTCAGGAGATGACAAGACTGCGTTTTTCACAGATCTATAAATATTACAACAGGAAAGGCCATTTTAATAACCTGCTCTGACGTCTTATGTATTGCAGGGCATAGATTTCATCTGACTGCTCCTTCACTTTGGACCAATAATTTCTGACTGAACTAGTATGTACTTTCTTCTTGAAATGCATCAGTCTTGGTTTAAAGTCTCTGCAGTGGTAAATAGAAATAAATATAAGTATTGCCACTGTACATTCTAACTCAGGTGTATTTGCCATTATTTTATAGCAGTGGTAATATTCCAGGTGAATGTAGATATCCCTTTATTGCACGTTTTGGTTGCCCAGTGTAGGCTTTAGCCCTTGCATTTCTGGTGTATCTGTCTGCTAAGTGAAACCTTGTAGGGTCACACATCTTCTGTGGAATCTGTTGCTGACTGATTACCTTGGTGAGTGACTGATCTGTCACAGGTGCTTCTGAATGCCTTGAAATGTGCAGCATCTTGACGTCTTTCTATTATTTGGTAGATCTGTTTTACAGTATACTGACACGGGAAATGTTCTCTTGGTGTGCACCCTCTAATTCTTTATAGGCTTTGATTATAACCCTGCTAGCTAGAAAAAAATGTTGTGCTTATGAAAGCTGATGTGCAATTTCAAATGACAATAACAGCATCAGGTACTCCCCAGTGTGTTATGTTTAGAAGGTTGGAGTCTGGGTGTGACAAACCTGTGGTGCCTGAGCAGGCCACACAAATTGTCCTGACTTCCTCTCATCACTGAGGCTTTCTCAGCAGTGAGCAAGGAGTGGGGTGCAATGCAGGCACCTCTGTGACTAATGAGTGCATAGTCAGGGTGACTCATCTGGACTGTGGTTATTTGGCAGAATCACTGTTAGTCACAGAGGAAAACCGTGCTGAGGAATACCTGGCTTTATATGAAAGAGAATATTGCCCTGGATTGGGCAAGGGGTTACCTGAAAGTGGTAATGCTTGTCTTTGTGAGTTATGGGATTTGGTGTTTGATAACACTTGGAAAGAAAAATAATACAGAAAAGTTCCTGGTGTGACTCAAGAAACTTAAAGTAATTTCCATCTGTCTTGCTATGTATTTATTTTAAATGGAACAACCCCTTATCTTGCCATTTTCTACAAACATTATTGCAAAGCAATGTTGTGCTCCTATTTACTTACTTTTTTTCCCAACAAAGTGAAATGGCTGTTTCAAAGGCTATCTACTCTTCCGAAAGAAACTGCTTATCAAAAAATTACCAGCATAGAAGACAAGGGAAATTGTTTGTACTTTACTAGTACCAAAGGGCTGATCTAATAAAAACAACTCTTGTAAGTCACCTCCATTGCACTGTACAGCTACTAAGAAGGCAATGGTCATGACTGCAAATGAGTACTTGTAATATTTTACACTTCTTCCAGGGAAATAAATGTTCTCTGGATTGCTAAGTAAGACTTTATTTCTGTATATAAATCATATGACAGCACTGAAATGATTTTGATTGGAATCTCTTACGTATTACTGCCTTTTATTTAAAAAAAAAAAGGCACACAAAACAGACAAAGCTTTTCTTATTCAGTGATACTTACTCTTAATGATTCTCTTCCAACAATATAATGAAAGAAATGAGTGTTTCTGAGGATGTATTTGTATTTGTTATTATATGTTATTAAAGAGTGGGATGGTCTGTTTCCCCAGTGGAGGAAGGCCACTAGAGATGTGTGTTAAGGCCATAATCATAAAGGATGCAGAAAATAGAATGGATTAGTGAAGATATTATGTGCTGAAGATATCAGACTCTTTCAGAAAGCTTTTGTGTTAATGGATTATTGAATTTCATCTGCTGTTTTATCACTGCATAGATTAATACAAAGTAATATATATGAATGGATGAAAAAGGTTCTCTTTCTACATTAAAGGAATTTCTATATGTGATGAATATTGAGCTGTTATCACTCAAAAAAAAGTTACAGCAGATATTTCTGTTTCAAATGTCAGAATAGTAGGTGTTGAAAGAGCAAGTAAAATCTTAAATGGGAATAGAGAATAAAATGGAAATAATATTACTACTGTACAGATTCATGGTTCGCTTGCATCTTGAATACAATATGCTGATCCCTGTTGCATCTCAGCAGGCTCTAGGAGAATACAAAAGATTTATTAAAAGCAGTGAGCAAGGATTTCTCAGGTCGGAAAAGGGGCAGAGGAGGGAAAGAAGGGAAATAAACAACAGATCATTACATTTTGAGTGGTATAAAGCATGAACCCAAAGGCACAGCTGTGGACTGGAAGTGTCCCTGAGCTGCAAGTCATTGCAGGTGGTGTAATGCTGTGTGGAGGATCTTCAGGGATTTACTCCTTCCTGGTAATCACTGGAGGCCACTGTGCAGAGACAGGGTACTCACTAGGAATAACAGAGCAGCAGGCTGACAGATATGCTTATTTAAATTTATATCTTAATTTCTCAGGATCTAGGGCTGAGTTTTCCCATGGCTGGTGTTGTCTAATTTCAGAAGTAAGTTGTAAGGCAATGGCAAAGCAAATGTGCAAAGCAAACCAAAATGTTTTTAAGCAAAACCTCCTTACATTGGCTTGGATCTATTTTGTGTGAAGGATAATTTAGATTATTTGCTACTGAACTAGAAAAAAAAAACAAGTGAATGCCTGGGGAAAGAAAGCAAATCAATGATACAGAATAACCAGAATTCAAGTTTTTATGAGCACAAACAGTGTGATGACAAATATGAAGAGGGACTTGACTGTTTTCCCTACCCCCAATTTTCTTTCCATCCAGGAAGACTCTGTTGGCGTGTTGATGATTCATGTTCTGTTGTGTTGTCTCTGGTTTATTACAGCCCTGTTTTTTCCTCTTGTAGGTTAACAGAACCTTCTGGATATTTAACAGATGGACCTATAAATTATAAATATAAAACTAAATGCACATGGTTAATTGAAGGATAGTAAGTATTTCTTTTCATAGCTCAAATTTTCTCAACAGTTTGGTACTGTGTGTTCTAGAGATCAAAAGAACTCCTCATGTAGATACTGCATGAGGATACAATATGAAGAGTTTTGGTGTTTTGTTATTTTGTTTTGGTTTTGTTTAAATATTATATAGAATAAAGAAATAATAGTAGGATTTTCAGCATTGCTCAGAGTTGGCCAAATTCCATTCCTATTCAAACTGCTGGCAAAAATTAGGCTGACATTGCTATTTGGCTGCAGGCCCTCAAAACCCAGTGATAAATTTGTTGCATATTTGAATACCTTTGCATAAGTTCCAAACATAGTTACAGATTCCCTTTATTTAACTCATTACCTGACTTATCTTATTTAATTCATATCAATGATAAGTGAGGAGTTGCCTCAAGTACAGAATGCTTATTCAGTTATGTGTTTCTCAAAACTTAGTGCTTCTCTGAAGTCTTTTGTTTTGCATTCTACAGTTCCTTATGTAATTAATTTTAAAATATTTTGTGCTTACAGTTTAGATGTTTCATGCCAGTTGCTAATTTTGCAGTTTATGCAGCACAGAAACACACAGACATGCCTGAAGAAATAATGAGGCACATAAATTAGTATGGCTGAGTGTTAATGGCACAAATTGGTTACATTTCAGGAGGATTTTCCCCCCCCCCCAGGGTATGGGTCTGGATTTTGCTGACTCTAGTTCAGAATTCTACCAACATTCTAGAAGAAAATGAACTCCTCCTGTATTTCCATGTTGTCATAATCTCAATTAGCCTGGATATCCGCTCTGCTGCTGCAGTTCAGAAATGATGTGTCTGATCCAACTTTGGTCTGCTTATATGCAGACAATAATTTAAACAAAGCAGCAGTGAAGCTACAGGGTTTTCGCAAAATAATTTAAAACGAAGCTTAAAATCTAGATGGCAAAGCTGAATATGTGTCTGACCTAGCTAGACTTCTCTTTTTACTCAGGCTAGCTCAGGAATATTTGCACTGCACTGCACTAAAGTGGAAACATGCCTCAGGACCGTAGGCAAACTCTGCTTTGAAGCTGTTCCCCACTCCGTTCCTCCTGTTCTCAGGAGATGGCAGAGTGGGTAGCTGGAGGGATCAATGTGCTGCACAGTCTAGGGAGGAGTGGAGCAACCCAGGAACACTGTGCCAAATGTCAGCACACAAGGAAGTCACATATGTGTATAATATTCAGTCTTAAAAAATGAACAAAGAGCTCTCTCCAAAGGATCTGTCACAAAACCCCTCATGTTGTGCAAACTGACAAATTGCACTCAAGCCTGTCAGTAGCAAGGAGAGCTAAAAGAAAATAATCATTGTGTTTCATGGAATATATATATATATATGTATGTATGTATGTGTGGTGATATCTGAAAATTCCCCTTTCAGAAAGTCTACAGATCCGTTTGGACCTCAGCAAAAATCTGGTGACATTTCCCACATCTTGGCTGTGGGGAGGAGGCAGGGACTTGCACTCATATTGGTTGCAATTTTAGATTTGTGTTTTAAGATTTCTATTTTCAATAATTAGTGTAATACTGGAAAGAGGATATGTAGGTGATTTTATCTTGAAAGATTCTTTAAAGTTCATAGTCCTGACATTGTAAAGTAAAGTTAGCGTATTAAAATGAGATATTTTAATTGCTCTAAAATTGCTCTAAATTCTGTACACTGATAAAATCTGGTGAACTTGAGACTCTTATTAACATTAGGGATTATTAGCTGTGGACTGAATGTTATTTTAAAATTTTCTAAGATAAAGGCCAATATTTGCTTAACCTGGCTTTTGTTATTTAACACTTCGAAATGTTTAGTTACTACTCAAAATGTTTTAGTAGAGTTATGTTGGCATGATCCATTCTACTGTGAGTTCTTTATCTTATGACCTAAGTAATTCTGTAAATAATGTTTTACATCGATGTTCTTTTTTTTCAGCCCAAATGCGATACTAAGATTAAGATTTAATCACTTTGCCACAGAATGTAGCTGGGACCATATGTATGTATATGATGGAGATTCAATATATGCACCTTTAATAGCTGTATTTAGGTGAGTGTATTAATTAATTTTTCAGTCCAAGTAGTCATGTAAGGACATTTTCAGTTATTGGGGAAAAAAGTAACATTAGAGGCTTTAATATGTTAACTGGCTTGCTTCCTTATCTCAATATTGTGGGAACATGTATGTAAAGTTGGATTAAAATGCATTCCAGAATGTTACAGTTTTGTTTAGATAATCATAGCAGAAGTCTGTTATTTGGATACTTACTGCTGACATTGCTTGGAATGTTAATGCTTATACACAGGCATTTCTGTGGAAACCCGTGCATTACCTTGCAAAGACATGGACAGGTTTTATACACATTCTGAGTTGTTTTTTAAAAAGAAGTTTTTAAATTATGAGTTATCTTGTTAAGCTCCCTCTTTCCTTTTTTTTTTTTTTTCCCAATTATGCCAAGATTGCTTAAAAACTTTTTTCTGCTTTTCTTTTCCAGTGGTCTAATAGTCCCTGAAGTGCGTGGAAATGAAACTGTTCCTGAAGTGGTTACTACATCTGGCTATGCATTGCTACACTTTTTTAGTGATGCTGCTTATAACCTAACGGGATTTAACATTTTTTATTCGTAAGTATTTTCGTACTAAGTAATTACCTTTGTTTTTTTCAATAGCATAAGAGTCATACTTAGTGGTAAGTGTCTAAAACCAGGGGGCTGGGCTTGAAATAAATTATTAAGGTATGAGTTAGGGGAAAAAACTTAGAGACAGAGTATTTTTTTTTGAGTGAAGTCACATGGCCATTCCCAGAGTATGTTTTTCCTATGCCATATGGAACTAGAATGTATCCCCTTCAGTGTTTATCCAACACATATAGTTGTCATATGGACTAGAAGGGAGATTATATCTGCTGTCATATAAATTCCCTTCTCTTGAACTGGGATCATCTGTTGCTTTTCTTGCTAAATATACTATGGCTTTTTAAACCATCCCAGCAATTCCACTTGGATTTTTGTGCCAGCCACAATTTCTTCTTCTTGGGTATTTCCCTCTTATTTTCCATCTCAATCTGCACTCTGCCTTCGTAGATCTTATCTGCACTGTGTGTCTTTCAATTTCTCTGATGACAAAGTCCAATCTGGTATAACGATTGCTTTTGTCCAGCCTCCTTTTCTGTGTCAGCAGCTCTAAAGATGCATCCAGCAGACCTGAGCCTTTTCCTTCTTATGTGCACCAGTTGTTTGCAACTTCTGTCTCATTTGGGATGTGCATGTGACACAATGCAACATCTCTTCATATTGGCTGCCTTGGTTCAAGAGGGAATGAATTGCTTGGTCCTGTTGGACCTGTTTCTTCATGTGACAGTTTTTCCATGGCTGAAGATATGCCCGTTCCTTTCTCTCAGTCCCTTCAGATTCTGAAATACCAGTTACTGGGATGTGGTGGCCAGCACTGCATTTCTTATGTGGAAGTACATGTATTATTTTTGTCATACTCTTTATTAGCTTAAAATTCCTATTTGTGTTTCTGCCCATAGCTTTGCTCTTGGCACAGTGCTTGTTGAATTGTCTGTGGGAACATTATTGCTGTAATTTGCAGCAGATTGCCCACCTTTGACCAGATAATAAATAGCTATTCAAAGTTTGGGAAACCTCACTATATATATTGCACTGGAAATGGCAACCTAGAAGACTGGGTATTTTTAATTTTTGTGGTTGACATCAGTAAAATGCAATCACCTGGCAAACTTTCTATTGTAATTAGATCCATTTTTCAGTTATCCCTGAAGCTCTTATTGCACTTTTTTTATTTGTCTTGGGAGCAAATGGCAATAAGACTTGGCATTCTTAAGAAATGAGTGTATGTGCATTCTTTCATTACTTGGTAATGTGGTGCATGCTGCATATCATTACCTGTTTTTTTGTAGATTTAAAATAAATGAAAAAGCTTGCCAGTTTTGAATTCCATTACATATATAACTCATGCAATTCTATGTTCTTCTGTGTCTTTTATTGCAATGGATACTTCTAAAATATTTTAAATGAACCAACAGTAACAGTAGTTTTATGATAAAGAAGTGCCTACAATTACTTTTTATGGTAGCATTAACTTTGCTTCTGGCACTGGTCTATTGCACTCTGCTTCTGTTACCCTCTTCCTTATTTTTTTACTTCATCTTGATGGACCACTTGTATTCCTTTATTTTGGGGAAGACAGAAACACAATCTGTGACTAAAGTGTCATTCCAGTAGCAAACAACTGTAATTACTCCAGAACAGTCTGAGTAAATTTTGTGTTCTTGGAGTCAGGTAACTGGCTTCCAATTCTGCTAATCCAGTTTTTCTCATTTTGTTTGAATGTTTAATGAACCAATTGGAGTGGGAAATGGTCTGTTTTCCAACTAATATCTCCTGGAAAAACATAACTGCAGAACACTGTCCCTGTGAGGTTGGGGAGAGGTTCCTCACTGCTGTAGCACACAGTGTTAATGCCATCAATGGTTTTAATGCCATGTGTGTTACCAGGCAAAACCCTCGAGATATTTGCAGGTCAGATGTGGAATTTTCTATTTTAGTAGTGTAACAGAATCAGTCCTTTGAGATGTGAGTCTCTAAAAGACAAAAACGAGTCTCCTGACTGCCCTACCACAACTACATCTTGTCAAAGGCTGGTCTTGAACAATTCTTTGCTAACTTCGAACAGCTCTTCATTCAGTTAGAGCTTCATTCAGTAAGGAAGACTGATAAACAGTATCCATCTCTCACATCTACAGGGAGTGGTCTGTATTATCATTAGAGGTTTGTAGAAACACTTTATTCTGAGTTTCAATCCAGCGCTTTGCTGTGAGTCATCAATGGACTTCATCAAGCACATGCTGCCTGAGTTCATGGAAACTCTTGGACTCCATCTCCCTTCATTTCAAGGGGCTGCCTGCATTTCTGGAACCACTTTGCTTAATTTTGCACTCCAGTGATCTCAGTGTTTGGTAGGGTGTATCACAGAAATGCTAACTCCCAGAACAGTCACAGAATTCTTTCAGCCTAAGCCCTCCTGTTTTTGCATCTTGGACTGCAGAGTTAATGTGGCTTTTTTATTAAGGATTCAAAGCATGGAGTGCTACCTGCAAGCAGTTTCAGAATATTAGCCATTCTGTGTTTTTTCTTTCTTGTTTTTCCCTCTTGTTCTCCCCAGATTTTAAGCATACTGTTTATAGTATGGACCAAAGCTACTCAGGAAAACCCAGTACTGTATGCCTGTGGTGGAGACTTTAAGCTCAATTACTTCCAGTGTGGCTGTTTCTAGAGATAACAAGCATTTGAAGGGACTGAGGGCTTATACTGGAACACAGGAGAAGAATAGGTAGTGATCTGTCCAGGCAGGGGCTGTCATTCTGCTTAATGTCAGTACTTGTTGCAGTGCAAGGTGTTTGTGATCCTGAGTGCATCACAGACTTTGTGTGTAAGGCTGGATCAACATCTTTTGAGCTGATTTGCCGGAAAACTCATCATTAAACTTGTCTTTTATCAGTACATAGAAAATTTTCAGGGTATAACATACTTCAGCTATACTGCTGTAGTGCAGTCAAATGAAACCACTGTCATGAGCTCATGGGTCATCATTTCCCTTATCTTACGTATTTATTTCTTTTCAGAATTAACTCTTGCCCTAATAATTGCTCAGAACATGGCAAGTGCACAACCAGTATGTCTGTACCGAGCCGGGTGTACTGTGAGTGTGACAAGTACTGGAAAGGAGAGGCCTGTGACATTCCCTACTGCAAAGCCAACTGTGGGAGCCCAGATCATGGCTACTGTGACCTGACAGGAGAGAAGCTCTGTGTGTGCAATGACAGCTGGCAAGGTAAGGTTTGCTTAGTTAAGTGTCCAGGGAATTTGATTTTCTCCCTCCACTCCTTTTAATGTCACATCATTGCATCACATTTTTAGTGTTTCCTGAAGTAAGTGTCCACTCTCTGCTTTTTGTTGGGTATTATTTGTAGCAGCCTCTCAATGAAAAAGGAAGGTGAACTGCTTTGTTATAATGGTACAAGTGTCTGTGTAGGCTAATGGACGTACTGTAAGCATGTGCTGCAGTTTTAGCCCCACTACCATAAATCATTGTTTCTCATTACAGATAAATTATTTAAGATCCTAAATGTTTAATTCACTTACTATAATTATGCTAGATGCTTGTGGATTTTTGTTTTTATCATTTACCACTTCTGTTACAAGTCTCAATTGGCTTAGAATCTATGCTTGGAAATTGCCACTTTTCTCTTAACAGAAATATTAAAATGCCTCCAGATTACTTAGCTGGTATGCCCTCTTCCCATGACTTCCTGCCTCTGTTCTGTTTTATTGCTGTTTCTTTTGGCATGTCAAAGGAAATGACTTTTTAACTCCTATTAGCTGTCACACCTATTACTCCACAGTCATGATGAGATCTAATACATTTCAGTTCTTAATAATTAATGAGTTGTTCATTCAAAGGCAGGCAGTGCACCCACAGAAGGGAAGTGGTTTAGCAATATGTTCATTGAATGGAAATAGTGTGGACTTATTACAGGATCTTTTAAAACCTTCCAGGATTGTAATGCACAAAAAGATCCTGAAGGCTTCATTTCTGCCCTGAAGTTGTGAATAGGATTTACAGCAAGATTGTCACCCTTTTATTGGTGCACGGGTTCCTTGCAATGTCAGATCACAGAGTACAAAATGGGGAAATTCACAAATCTTTGAAAACGCTTTTTTAGGCTGTCCCTTCAGATACAGTGTTATGGACTTAATTAGAAGTTTTGAGCACAGAATAAAATTAAAAATCTGACTACCACTGCTAGTACCTTCCTTTCACCCAGCATTTCTATACATGCAGCTTCTCACTCTTTCTTGCAGTGCATAGGATCATATCATTTGCTTCATTGTTCTTTGGATTTTCACTGAACATACATAGATTTCAATTATTATTATTATTATTTTAAAATTCTGCCACAGATGAGCTGGCTTGGATACATAATTGTTTTCCCTTACTAAATACCAAACTTTCCTTAAGCTCTCTGGGAGGCTACCTTCTTCTGTGTTCTATTTCTTGATTTATTTATACCTATATTCTCTGTAGTTTCTATACTGATACTGTCTTCTGTGCAGATTATTTGCAATGCTGGAATCATAAATTTTTCTCTTGCTGTCTGATGAGTTTTTCTTGTGTTTGGTAATTCAAACCAAGTGGCTGAAGGGTCTTGATCTGTATGCTTTAGAAGAGGATTTAATGTTTCATTTTTTATTACTATTTTCTTTTTATCTTTTTTTGAATAACTTTGGAGCCTGTATTAAAGAAAAATCATTGAAGTGCATTGATTTGGATGTATAATAATTAGAACCCACGATTCAGAACATAAATCCCAAAATTTCCTATTTTACTGCATAGAGTTTTTCTTTTACAATGGTGACATCTTGTGGTTATTGTTGAAGGAGCAGTTTCTGAACATTACACGTTTGAAACAAGTATTCTGAGAAAAGAGAACACTTTTGGATATTCTTTGGGATGGAATAACTTTTTTTGAGTAAAAAGAAGGGTCCTCTGATTATTAGATATGTCTCATGGAATTTAATACAAGGATCTTGTAGATATTTTCAGCTGACTGCTAGTTGTACATATACAGAATAAAGCTTCAATAAAAACTTTTAGACTTTGAGGGCAAATAATTGACATAACTTTAATTTGTAACAGACATTGTATTTAACAAAATATGCGCTAGTTAAATGTAGTGGTTTTTTAAAATCAGAGTATTTTTAATAATGCTAGTAATCATAAATGTTTCTGAGGTGGTTGATATCATATAAGAACAAAATTTAGTATTTACAGAAAACCTGTTTAATTTAAAATATTCACCTGACATAAGGGAGGCTGAACTTTTCCCTAAGGAGTATTTTCTTTATGAGTTCTGTACCATGTTACACTGTCCCATTCCTGGTTAATCTGTCTTGGCTAATCTAACAGAATGTGTCAGTGCCTGCTGATAAAAGGCTGTGGATATTATTCAAGGAGGAAAAAAATGCATTAAAACTACTGACTTGCTCCCTCTTTCTTTGCTAGGCACATGTAAAAGAGAAATGGGGACATGGCTGAGACCAAAGTGGTGGCTCTTGCACAATTTGACCCGTTCAAGAATTTTATAGCAAGATGCTTTTGCTGAATATGTTTTCACAGCCAGAAGATTGTCTGATACCAGGAACATCGTGTCTTGGATTGTTTCAGGCTATAAAGGAGCAGAAATACTTTCAAACAGTTAAAAATTCTGTGTCAGGTGAAAAAATTCAGGATGAGTGGAAGGATAGCAAACAGTTCCACATTTTTAAGAGAGTTAAGTGGACTATCTCTGAAAATGCTGAAAACATTGCTGACTACTGGGTGTAGACAGGAGAAAGAGTTGAAGGCTGTCTTGAATTTCAGAGAAACTTTATTGATACTTTAATCATTGAATATCAGCACTGCAAGCAAAAGGGGAATCTATTAGGGAGGAATTGCAGGTTGTGTTTAAATTAGTCTTTAAGAAGATCAGTAGGGCACCTTCAAAGCAAATCTGATCCTTCATGTTTATTGTGTTTTGGATTACATCACGGCATGGCTTGGAAACAGAGGGAGTGCACTCCTTTTAGAAGGAACTACACCAAAAGATGAGCTCTAGGGTTGCACATAATGCACACCAGCCACAAACAGGCATTCAGCCCTGCTCCAAAGTTAAAACACCAATAAAATTTCTGGAACATGTATAGTTCATTGGTTCTCCCTACAGATCTGCTCCTAGCAGATAGAGATGTAGCAGAAGACCAGATTCTGAAATTAAACTAATTAACTTCGAAATAAATCCATTAGCAATTCAGGCAGCTTGAATTTTATAACATCTCTCTAGGGAAAAATGAGCCGTTCTGTAAGGAGAAGAGTAAACAATGAACATGTAAAAGGAGCTATGACTACTGCAGTGTAAAACCAGTGTCTAAGAAAACTTTACATCTATAGAATTGGTAGGAAAGAACTATCTTGTAATGAATGGTTATTTCCTGTGTGCTGGAAGTGTTCTTCAGATTTATCTTCAGCTGGAATTTAACAATTTGATGAGTGTCTTTGGAGGACTGTGCAATTTGTAAACAAAACAGAGCTATCATTATAAGAAATTTAGTGTCTGAAAATGGTGTGGGAAAAATCAGGTGTCCTTATTGCAAGAGAAGTAATATCACAGGTAAATGAAGAGTCAGCTCCAATTTTAAATACCTTTATGGTGTCATTTGACAATTAGTGAAAGCAAGTTTAGCAGAATTTATTTGATTTGCTTTACTAAATGGCTGCATTAAAAGGGTTGATAATTCTCTCTGTGACTAATTAGGATGAGATTTAGGAAGAGAGTCCCCTGCTATTTGTGAGTTTCAATGAAAAATGTAATCCTTTTAGAATAAATCTGTGACCTAAATATTTATTTAAAATGCATACACTTAAATGTAGCAAGATAGAACATGCAAACACTTGATTAAAATAATGATCCCAAGCAATACTCTGTCCTGAATACAAGAAGGAGAGAGTGCTGATCTCCCTGATAAGGTAAGATACTAAATTTGCTTAATTATCTGTAGCACTTCCATTTAAAATTAGGAAGAAAGTGATTCATGCAGCTCAAAACCTGTTAGCTTCATTTCAGCACCATGTAGAGTTCTAGACCGTAACTTGAGGATGGAAATAATGAAACGTATATTGTGATTAATAACAAAACAGTCAAAACCTGAATTTATCAATGTAGCAAATACAAAGATAGTCTGTAAGAAAATTGACATGGAAATGCAATATATTTTATGTGAACCTCAGCCTTTGATGACAGGAAATCATTGAAACTGAAGAGTGGAGTGCATACATGAGGAAACAGTAAGGGGAACTCAGCTGCTTCATCATGAAATGTGTGGGTGTGCTGAGGGGAAGGTAATAGGGCTTCCTAAAGGCTGATCTTGGGACTGATATTGTTACATAATTTTTGTAATCTACCTGTAATGCTGCTAATGAAATCTGGTAATCTAAAGGTGGGAGCTACTTTAAATATGAAAGAGAACCAGAATATCCTGCAAAAATGTCTGCAAGTAATGTGTAGGATTTAATTACTTCAGTATAAATTGTAAATGAATACATTTAGAGTCTATAAAAAAAGAATTTGTTTTATAATTTTGGTTTGAAATGTGGAAACTGACATGGGAGAAAACTTGCTTGTCTATCTCAATTAGAATGTGAACTAATTAACATTATTAATTTTACATACCCTGCAAACTCTAAAGTGCCAAGTGCCCAGGTAGGATGATCAGGCACAGAAATTGCAGTTAAATATATGAAAGCATTGGTAGTGTGCTTCTTGTCTTGTTACTACAGTTTTATGAATACAAATAGAAACAGACCCAGAGGGAGAACCATTAGGATGGACAGGGCTATGGAAGGCACTAACAGAGCATGGTTTGTTTGAACAATTGAAATTAAGGCTGGGACGGAAGAATGCTGCTGTTTATAAATACTGGGTGTATAGACAGACCAGGTCTTTAAGTACAGTTGTAGCAACACTGATACAGTAAAAATTGGGATAAACTGGTCATTGATACATCATTTGGGAATTGGAATGAGGCTTTTGTTTCAGGGCTGTGAAGTTTTCTAGCTCTTAGCAGAGTTACTGGGGCTTAGTACCTTGCTGTCATTAGGATGGAGTCTCAAAGTCTCTAGTCCAATGGGTACTGCCAGCTACAGCTGACCTTAAAAGTCCCTGTTTCTTTTAGACAGTGAGAAGCAAAACCTGTTTTTACTTAAGATGACAAATCTCATGTGGTGTCTACTAGAGATTGTACGTGTTCTCAGTCAAGAAAGACCAGGAAAGCTTTCCCTGCTTCTGGTAGACACTGCTGTGACATCAGGCCTTATCTTCTGTGCCGGCCTTGTTGATCTCGAGGTGGGATCTGGAGATGAGCAGTTCAAGGGTGCTGTGGGACAGTGCCCACCCATGGCAGGCCCTGCAGCCCCTCTGGCTCCCCTGTTCAGACTGAGCCTGCTCTTTTGCCATGGCCAGATCGCCCTTGGGTGATCCACTCTTCCTGCGTGAGGAGACAAATGGGGTTCAAAAACAGCACCCAGGTGGCATTTCAGGAACTGCATCAGCTTGTGTGCATTAGTATTTCTGTGTCATTCCTGGAGGAGTCCTGGCACAGCTTGCTGCCCTGCTGCTTTGGCTGGACACCTCGCCGAGACCTCTCTGCCTGCCATTGAGTCTCATTTTCAGCAAGACTACTTGCAGGATGGGAGAAATTATTACATGCAGTACAGATATTGCACAGCTGTGCAGGGGCAGCGTAGGGACATGAGTACATCTACTAGAAGAAGGAATTAGTGAGCCATTCCAGCACAGCTGGTCTGACTGTAGGACTGGTTTCAACCGCTGAGTTGTGGTGGTTGAAAAATTATGTTAAAGTAGTAATTCTCAACTCAAGTGATCAGACAAGAAAAACCAGAATAAACAACAAATACTTCTAAAAGCTCTTTAATTAGATTGCATTAAGAGCCCTGTGAAATTTATATTCAATGCATCAATACTTCTGTTTTTTTCTCCTGTGCTCCCAAAGGAAAAGATTCAGTTTGAAGACAGTAGATGATGTTTAGTCATTAGGTGGAAATTGATCTTATGACTTAAACTACTGGAACAGATTGTTACTTTGGCTTTTCATGAAACTCCTCAATAAATAGAAATTAGATTCTTTCTCTTGTGTGGTGGGGATAAATCACTTTTTTAAACCTATAGAATTTTTTCCTACCTTAGAGGATAACGTAATTGACTTCCAGTTCAGGTTTATAAAGTTGTTTGCTGTTTTTAAAGCCTTTTTTTCCCTCCCCAGTGGATTGACTGACACATTAGGAAGATAAGAAAGAAATTCAATTTTAAACGAATGGAGAAAAATCATATTTGCATAAAACATAACAAAACATATTTTTCATTATCTTTGTTCTGCAGCTGTAGTGCTCTTTGTTGCACAGAAGGCACGTATTTAGTGAATGTGATGTTTCTGAAGAGAATATCTATTTTTGCTGAAATAATGGTGATGTATTCAAGTAGGGAAATCTATAAATGATATTTTCAAGTCCTACATTTACCTTGCTTTTATAAAGCAATAGCTATACAGAAGAATTTGCTTTTAAAATGATGTTTGGTAGAGGCCAGTATTGCTTTATCATTTTGCATTTTTGCAGCTATATATTCAATTTTTGTACCAGTTGATACATAACGTGGTAAGGCCTTTCCCATGGCAGTGGGGTTGGAGCTGGATGATCCTTTAGGCTCCTTTGTTCAAGATGATCTTTAAGCCCAAGGCTTTGTATGACCCAGTGGTGTTTCTGCTTTCCCTCTCACCTTTCCTGTCCTTCAGGTTTGATGAAACACTGAGGCTGGAAGAGGGCTGTGACATTCTTTCCATCACTGATCTGGCTATGATTTTTGCATTCTTATTTTAGTATGAGGCAGTTTTCCTGTGTTCATTTTACTGCAGCCGGTGCCAGGTGTCTCTGTGTGGATGAGCCGCAGGAACTCTTGCCTTGCTCGCCGCTCGCCACCAGGGGCCACTGCTGGCCGCGACATCCCGGGGCTCGCAGAGAGGCGGCTTCTCCTTCTGGCCTGCAGGCACCGTTTCCATCATTTTAAGCTCTTCCCTGATCAAAGAATACTTAATCAATTGTTTATTTTAAAGCCCTTTTATATTCAAATTAAGCGTTTCCTCCAGTGATTTACCAAATCACGATTTTGCTGAGGTTACAACTCTGTTACAGTATCAATTATTAATGCTTAAGAAATAATATGCTGAATTGTTCATACTCTCATTAGACCTCATTCAAATACCATTAATCTTTTCTGAGTAGAAGGTATAATGAACTATGGGAATTGAGTGTCTCCATCGTTTAGTGAATGGAAGGTAATTTGGGTACAAGTGGACATCTTTCTTCCGTAGTGTACTAGGAAAAGTTGACAGCTGGTTATGTACAGTTTGGATGCCTGGTTGTTGTGTATAGGAAGCAACTGTAACAAGTTGCCCCCGAAATGACAATAAACATTAAAAAAACATAATTTCCCTGTGCTCCCAGCCCCCCAAGATAGTGTTTTAAAATTATTATAAACCTGATGTACATTACTTATTTAGCTTACTTAAGTAAACTTCAGCAACTCTCTCCTCTATAATTATGTCTGCTCACTCCTTGACACGTGTAAATCTTTGCATCCAGAGCATCCTCTGCCAGGGGTGTATCCTTGCCAACGAGATCTGATACTTTTTCTGCGTGCAGAACTGTCTCCTCTTGTTTGCTTTGAACATGGCTTCTTCCAGCTGCATTTCATAAATCTCAGCTCTTTATGTTCAGAGAGTGGGGGCTCTTCATTACCTACCCTCTCTTTATCATGTATTTTATAGACACTTATTATTCACTTCCAAATTTTCTTTTTTTCCAAGTGAAAATGTCAGTAGTTCCAAGGAATTCAGTGGTTTCTATAGTTGGAACATCCTTTTTACTCTCTTGTAAACAGTCTCCAGCATTAATCTCTTGTTTTTTCAGTTGGATACAGTTTTCTAAGGCTACACAAACCACAGATTTATGCAGTGGGGTAACAGTATTCTCTATTCTGACATGATTCTTTATTTTGACCATTGCTGAGTGGTGATGTAATATTTTCATGACCTATCCTGAGATGATCCTAAAATGTACCTTACTTAGTTTTCAATCTAAGTTTGTTGAATTTTGTGTGTTGTAATTGTTCAGTCGCATGGTCAGACAGGAACTTGTTCTGTGGTTCTTCAAAGGCCCTCCAGTAATTGCTTTCATCAGATATATATATATATATATTCAAGTTTAATAAGACCTAGAGCATAAACAGATGAAGTGATCATGTTTCTGTTATTACAAAACAAATTCTAAAAATTATGCATTTTGCTGACTTTTATTAGTTTGACAAAAATGATTGGCCAAAATTCATTTGAAAATTATATGTAGTAGTTGTAGGTTTGTTGGCTTTGTAGAATGGTCTATAAAATGCTATAAAATTTAAATATTCAAATCATTCTTTTGATAAAGCACTTGATAGTGTATTTTCCTCTTGAAATATGATGCAGAATGGCATTTGCAAAAGGCAAATTTTTACTTCTAAGATTTGAGATAGTACATTGCATATTGTAACTTAATTTACTGTAATATTATTTGCTTTGATATACACTTATTCTTGGTTCAAATACAGTATAGTTTTTCTCCAGAGGTAACATACAGTGCTGAAAGTTTTAGACCTAAATGACAGGTCATCTAAAAAAGTGATGCTGTGTGCCTTTCTTTCAATTTGTGACTCACAGTCTGTTTTCTGAGAAGAACACGGAAATGAATTGTTATTATTTGAGTTAATCTAATGCTTTCAATTAGATTGACATCCCTTGTTGTCAATTTTTTCATTGAGCATCTGTTAAACATAAAAGTGTACACCATATTTTATCAGAATGAGCAATCCTGACATCTGTAATTAAGCCTCCCCTGTTTCTGCTTTATTGGCTTTAACATCCCCGTCTAACAGATTGTACAAATTGCACATTTGTTTACAAAACAGGTCCAGATTGTTCCTTGAACGTCCCCTCCACGGAGTCTTACTGGATCCTGCCCAACGTGAAGCCCTTCAGCCCCTCTGTGGGCCGTGCTTCCCACAAGGCTGTCCTGCATGGGAAGTTCATGTGGGTCATTGGTGGATACACCTTCAACTACAGCTCCTTCCAAATGGTCTTGAAGTGAGTGATTTCTCCTTTGTCATGTCCTTTCTGATGGGGCTTAGGGAGCTTCTAGCTTTTAATTTAGCTGATAGGTTTATATCTCTTTTAGAGTCTTTATTAATGGTCTTATTTTGTGCTTGTGAATTTCTTATGATTATAGGAAGTGAAAAGATGAGCAACATAAAACTGTGTGTGATGTTACTGTATGTGATGTTACTGTGTACTTCAGTTTTTGTGAAAAACTGCAAAGCATAAAGAGGTTTCTGGTGATAAAACAGTGAAAGAAATTCACTGCTGGTATTTTCACGTGGTATGTTTTGAAAGCCATGTGCATTATTGATGTTTATTTATGATTACAGGACACTTGTATTTATTGCTTACACTTTGCCTGCTGGTGCCATGCCAGTAGGGTCAGGCAGGTCACCTGTATTCCACTTTTTTATACTTAAGGCAGTTTGTATGTGTGTGTATCTGACCACCTATTGAAAACAAAATTGAAGCAGCTGTAAATAGCACCTAAGTAATTTGGATGATAACTTTATGCGTAGAGGCCCTAAATGTGGCAAATGCAAGTGTTAGGATATATTTATTAGCATATTATTAGCATGTTTGCTTCTCCAGTTGTTGTCTACCTGTTGCTTTCTTCCGCACATTTGCAATCATTCAAAACAAATTCCATCTTCTTTTGGATTTTTCTTTTCTACCTTTGTCATTTATTTTTTTACCCTCTTATCTAATGCTGTCTGTTCATTAATTAATTAAAATTTAATGGAGATTAAAATCATTTAGTTAAGGGGGTGCCCAGCAGTAAATCTTCAAAGTAGTGCAAAAGCGCGGGGCATGAGCCGTTTACTGGGGTGGGGTTTTTTACGTGGCTAATAACAGAACAAGTCTTGTGATTTTTGTTAATTACTCCTATTTTCTGAGATTGTTGATGGGTCCCTTAAAGAGCTGCTCCTACTCTGTTTGAGGAATGTTTAGTGCATTATCACAAGTTAGTGCACTGTAGTAATAGTTCACAGGATTGTGTTGCCCCACTAACCAATTATCATGTCAGAATGAGAGTTAGTTTGAACATACAAGCCCCTCTGTTCCCTGTGCAGGTTGAAAATGTTTCTTTTTCTGTTTCTCTTCCAGCTACAATTTGGAAAGCAGTATATGGAATGTAGTGCCTGTATCCAAAGGGCCACTCCAGAGATATGGACACACTCTTGCTTTGTATCAGGTTTGGACTCTTCAGTGCTCTGTATAATGAATTTCTGTGTGTGTGCTGTTAGTGGTCTTAAAATGAGTAACAATGAACAGAGATTTTTGAGGATAATTTGGTTTCTAAATATTTTGTAATTATGTTTTCTTCAGTATTTAGGTGTATTGCATGGTTTTTGGAAGAGAGATTGTGCACTAATTCTCAGTCACTTTGCTGACCATAAATCTTACAAGCTAAATCTGCCAATAAAAGGCTGTGTGTGAGCTATAATTGGGGTTGTGGGCAGTGCTTTTGCTCACCAGGCGCCATCCCCAGGGGATGAACCCTGCAGGCAGAGCCAATTGCTGGGAGCAGGGTCCTTTGGCAGCCCCACAGCGAGTGATGGCCCAAATCTGGGAACTGCAGGGGATCCAGCCAAGGACACGAGGAGACAGGACTGGAGAGAGGGCTCCAACATCTGCCTGAGGGGTCTATCAGGGAGACAAGATACAGGGGATGGCAGACTTGTTAACTGTGACACAGAAATACAGGATTTGTATTGCTGATTTTCCTTTGTTTGCATAAGGCACCCCCAGTGGGGAAGGACAAAAAGGATTGTATCAAGTCAGACCAGAGTGTTCATCTCACCTGGTAATACCTCTTGAATAATGGGTAACAGTGAATGCCTAGGGAAGAATATAAGAAAAAATTACAGAAGCTTCCTCAGAATAATGCTGTCCTACTTTGCAGCTGGGATTTCCTAAAATAGGATAGTATTTTTGTGGAAAAACTTATGAATCCACGTTGTTTATTTATTTATTTTTCAATTTTTGGACCATGTATTTATTTTATCATCGACATCATCCTGTACCTAAAAATTCCAGAATATTTTTTAAGAAAGAAAACCTTTTCCAAAACTGGTACTAGCTGGTTTAATTTTGATAATCCCTACTTCTTATTCTCCATTTATTTTCTCATACTACTCATGATTTTCTGTAAGACCCTCACACCCTCTACCATTTCTTTTTCATACTGAATATTCCTTGTGTTTTTAATAATCTTCTATCAGGAAGATATTTCATAGCTTGGGTAACATTGTACCTTTGCCTTTACCTCTTCTAATTCTGTTACAGCCCTTCTGAGAAAGGAGGAATCACAGTCTTTGGTGTGTTGTTACCTCAGAGGTTGATGTCATAGGGAATTAAGGGTCTAATTTTTTCCTAGTAATTCTTTAGGGTATTTTAGCTTTTTGAAAATCTGCTGTTGGCTTTGAACTGATATTTTCCCAGAACTGTCAGTTACATCCTCAGGATCTCATTCTAGGCACTTCAAAACCCATCCCCATATGTTTAGACTTAAAATTGTTTTTTACACATAGGTGTCTTTTCATCCTTATGCACATGAGCATTTATTTACCCTTAATTTTTTTCTTGTATTGCACATTGCAATATTAGGGGATTCTTCTGCAATTACTTGCTTTTGACCGTCGTCTCAGATATTTTGAGTAACACAGTATAGTCTAAAAGTATTACTGTTTCTCTACTCATCCCTATGCCAGCTTGTTTTTTTTAACATATCGAACAAGCAAATCCCAATTGCAGATGTCTGTAGGACGCGGCTAATGACCTTTGTTCATTTAAGAAGTGACTATTTTTCCCCCCCAAACTTTGCTTTACAGACTTAATTAGCCTTGTGTTATCTACTTTCCTTGTTCCAGAACATCTTAGTTCCATTAGGGCATGAAGAATATTATCAGGCATCTTTTGGAAATTTCAGGTACATGTATTATCTGGACCTTTAATTTTCTCAGAAAAAGCCAATGCTTTATTTGCAGGTTATAACTTCAATATAAAGTTCATAGAATTTTTTTTTCATCTGTTTGCTTCACTCACTGAATTCTGTCCTTTCTGCCTCTCCCTTACCAGTCTTTGGTATGGCTACATTTTTAAGCAGGAATTTACATACTGCAGACAGGGGTTAGCTCTTTGATTCCTTCAGAACTGATTCCAGGGAGTTTCTTTGCCAGGTTTAGGTTTTTTTTTCCTACTGTAACTTTCTGTTTTTAGTTTTTGCTACGGAAATACCTGTAAAGTCATGGAGAACCCATGTGGGAAAGTTAACCTCATTTTATTGCTATGGCTTTCACTTCTCAGAATACTCCTTCAGACACTGTTGGCACTACAAACTATCTAGTTAGATGTATTGCTAATGCATTTGAAAAATGATGTCTTAATACTTTTATATAAATTTTGCAGGCATCTCATTAAGGTGTTTCATGGCTTGCCATGGTGTGAATCTCTATATTAATCTGCTGAAGTTTCTGAACCCTTGTTTTGAATTCTTTTTCTTCTAAGTCTCCATTATCCTTCTATTAAATTAAACTTTACTTACTTTGTTATTTGTAATGAAAAGTTTTTGTTTTCTTTTTTAAATAGGAAGCATTCGTGTAATCTGAGCAAAATGTCTACAATGTCTTAGAAGGTCTTCATATTTTCACTGAAGATTTTACCTGTTTAGTTGCACATTTTAGTTTTTCTTATGTTTGGTCATCTTTTATATAGTGAGTGCTTTCTCTAAGTTAAGAGGAATTGAAGGCATGGGTTGGTATTTTGTGTTGTCCTGTTTTCTTGACATGCGTTGTTCTTACAGAGATGTTGAATCTGTGTGTGGCGTGGTGAATATTGTAGAGGTGTTTCAGTAGTAATATGAACTAGATTTTGTGCATGCCCTAACATCAACTCAAAGCTTGCTTTTCTTCCTGTCAGTTCTCTGATTCATTACTAATGTAGTATCTGTTCTTTGAAAGGTCAGATCTTTTTGACTGGTGACTTTGATTATTACAGTTCTTGTAGAATGTGGACTTTTTAGTCAAGAAATATTTGAGTAATGTATCATTTAGCAGTTCAGAATAAAGGCTTAAAATATAATTTAACCTTTTTATTTGATGGTGATAATATTTTCTCGAGACATTCCAGACTAAAGGGTAATCATTTTAGAAGTCCTTTCACTAGCAAATATTAAATATGGTATATCTGTGTTAATTCAGACATCTCTTTGGATCTCGGTGAAGAAGTGCATCTTGTGCTGATAAAAATGAAAACTGCAAGCAAAGCTATAGTGAAGAAGCTGTGGCTCTTGTTGAAGACATATGTCAGTTAGCAATTAGGATTCATTAATAATGAACCTATGTGAAATAATTAACTAATATGCTGCTTGTACTAGTGATTATGTCAAATGTCAAAAGTTACGTGGGCCAAAAGGAGCTGATCATGCAAGTCAAGGACGTTTCAAGGGGAAAAAGTACTTCTTTCTGTAATAACTTCTTACATTAATTTGTTAGGATAAAGTTTTGATACTTTTCCTTTCGGATCTTCAGTCTCCTGGAAAAAACAGAAAAAATAATTTAGAGGGAAGGGCAGTAGAACATATTACCTAGAGATGGCAGCTTTGAGCTGTGTTTTCTGCTCAGTACCAGTAATTGTGTAATGTTTCCTTTATGGTTGAGAGAAAAAAAATATCCACAGAGAAGAAATTAGATTAAGTTTTTGACTTGAGCTCCTGAGATTTCAAAGCCTAGTGCTAGGCTGGAGTGAGAGCGCGGTGCCAGCGCTGCCCAATTGTGGTGTAAGGTAAATTGCAGCTGTGATTGACTCTGAGGAGAATGAAGTAAGTTACTGTGCCCATTTCCCTCAGAAAGCTTCTTTAGTAAAAACTGATGTGCTGTTCTTCTTTATTCTGAAGAAAAAAGATCAGAAGACTCCCACTGATGTATAGTTATAACAAATGCATAATACTTTTTATGCATTTATAGAGGAGAGAATATAAAAGTGCTCTTGCTTTTAGACCAGCTAAACTGTTGAATAGTGTTACCTTCAATGCCTCCTTGGGCTGGTTATTTTAAAGGTGCTGTTAGCAAGTGGTTCTACTACATCTCAGAAATTGTATGTAACTCCTGGCATCTTGATACTGAAAATGCCAAATAAAAAAAAATAAATAATTTATATAAGAAATAGGCTTATAAAGAGCCTGGAGGAAATTACTTGTGAGGTTTCTAGAGTTGGTAGGTATATAGAGCTTTGATAAACATGACTAGGTAGGGACTTAGAGTAAGTTCCAAAATACTAGATCACTGGAATTAAGGAGAAAGGGAGTTGCCTGCAAGGTGTATA
This sequence comes from Eopsaltria australis, assembly GCA_034509425.1. Classification (NCBI taxonomy): domain Eukaryota; kingdom Metazoa; phylum Chordata; class Aves; order Passeriformes; family Petroicidae; genus Eopsaltria; species Eopsaltria australis. The sequence goes on along the minus strand of JAVTVJ010011652.1, from coordinate 2,123,693 downwards.
TGTGGTCACCACTGGAACTTTACTTTAGTCATTTTTTGGTAGTATCACCAAAATTGGTTGAATTTGGCCCTATAATTGAACTGTTGGTGCTGGTCCCAAGACTGGAAGGATGGCTGGGCTTTGAGGTTTGTTTCCTTTGAGACAGGCAATAGAGATGAAGCAGACAAGCTGATGTAGTAGTAATCATAAAGTACACGGACCATTTTATACATAGTCACATTTAATTTAACTCATTTGAGTTTTATGAATGTTACTTCCACTTTTAAAACTTTATTAAAAAAGGATAATTGTTTTGATTCCTTTTACAAATTAATGGGTATTGAGTCTGTGTATATCTTCTGGTATTTTTTATTAGTCTAATCAAAAGCTAGTGTTAACAAAACAAAAAAGAGTAAAAACTTTTCCTGCTTTATTATGAATGAGATAAAATCTTTTACCAGTTGGTTTATTGTTATTCTTTTAATGCCTATTTTTGTTGGCTATTGTAGTATAATTTGAATAGCACTAGGAATTTAAAAGTATTTTGTATTTTTCTGATCTATTCTATTAGTATCTATTGGTAGGTTGTACCAGCAATTTCCACAGTTTTGTTGTTCTGTGACTTTGAATTACATCTTGTGCACAACTTGCTCTCTAATTCTGATTTGCAGATCTCAAAAGTGTGAGAGTTAGGTGAGATGAGCTGCCATACACATTTTGCATGCAGCCTAGAGAACAGCCTATTCAAAGTTCCCTTCAATTAATTGGCCTTAATTCGTCAAGAGATTGGTTCTTTATGTAGAAGTGTAATATTTTTCATTCCTTGTTTCAGTGTTATGTTCCACTTGGTCTGACAGTGAAGTCCAAGTAAGGTCACCTCAATTAATACCTGTGACTAAAGCCAGCAACCATTGGAAAACTGCAAATAATGAAGAAATAGAGTGACAGCATTCTTGATTAGGTTGACCTCCTGACATACAATGTCAGTATTGCCTTGACCTTGAATTTGGTCTGTTGGGAACTTAAGTTAAAATGTTCTTCTCATGTAACTTATTGAGGTTCTTATTCAGAGAGGATACAGTCCAACAATAAGCTAAGAATTAGTAAATCAGGCTTCAGGAGGAAGAGTCAAGTGACGATTGCTTTCCAGTCTGTCAGACCTGGTCTAATGAGAGGATTACTGCATCAAGTAGAAATGTAACTAATTTTTAATTTTGAAATAACATATAAGAAGTTCTTGATACTGTTAACTATATTAAAGGAGGTAACAGTTTGGGGAGAGGAACAGGAGGTATTAGACAGACCAGGGGGTACATGTTGAATGCAAAAACCATGCTTGTGGTGGATGAGTTATTGCCACATGACATTTTGTGAGATTTATATTTTGCTTGGAAAAAAAAAAATCGAGAATTTCTTTAATGATGTACAGATTTGACTAAACTTTTAGAAATTCCAGGTAAAAGTATAGAGAACAAAAATCCTAATAGATGTTAGAGTTACATAAATTTAATTTCACTACCAAGGTGTGGATACAGTTGGGGGGAGAAAAAAGATTGATGACATTGTTTCAAGAAAATAGAGAATGACTGTTCATGTGGTTTGTGAGTAGCATTTCTTTAGCCAATTCTTCAGGAACTGTTTAGATTTATATAAGAATTAAGGCAGAAAACTCATTTTTTGTGTAGCCATGATATAGTTAAGAAATACAAAATGAAAATTATGTGGTTATTTTCACGTGGTTAACTTCCTTCCAATTCATTAGAAATGGATTATAAATTACCCCTTTATTGTGGGCTTTTTTACACTTTCTAAAGTGGTATCTACCAGATAAGATTCTTTTGGAATGCAGGCAGGATTTGCATATGTGTCATTCCAAGGTACAGTCTGAGCAGGTAAGTATTGTTCCTTCAGGGAAAAAAAAAAAAATTGTGAAGTCTTAGGAATAAAAATATGCTAAGTTTTAGAAGTCTTGAATTACTGCATTTATATGAAATATAAAATCAATATTAACACTGAGATAAGGTGTAGGGAAGAGAACATGTCCAAGGTCAATGGAACAAGGGATTTTGGCTGTCTGCTTGTTCAGGATTCAATGTGAAGTGAGTACAAGTGTTCCTCTGCTCTGGTGTACAGTCTGTTGATTGGGACTTAACAGACAAGTGGGTGCTTCTGGTCTTCTGGTGATCTTTTTAAAATCTCTCTTGATCTGTTTCATTTTTCCTCACTGTAAAGTGCTCCTCTGTCAGGGGTCTTTGAGCAACCTCTTCCAGTCTTGACCATTCTCAGTGAGAAAAGAGAAATGTTTATTCTTATGTTTGAGTTGATTTTCTTGTAATCCAAATTGTGCCCATCACGTTTGGTTTGTTTGCTGGATTACCTTGGGGAAGAGTGTGGCTCTCTCTCTTTTAACCTCTCCTACCAGGCATTTAATTGTATTCACATTATTTGGTTATTTAACAAATGTCTTTTCCAAAGATGATGATGGTATCAATAAGATAAAGAAATTAAGAGGAATTCTACTGCTGTAAATTATATTTATTCTTCTAACATTCAACCTGTGACAGTTGACTTTTTCTCCTATATTTGAGTTATTCTCTTGGTCTTATTTTGTCCAGTCAAAAATGGGTATGTCAATCATTACTATGTAAGAGAAATCCTAGATAAAATGAATGCTTTTTTCCTCTCTTGAGAAATGTGATTTACCTATATTGTTCAAATCCTGGCTTTGGTCTTATCATTCCTGCCTTCTGCTGTCATCCTCTCTGCCCAATATGCACCCTCAAATATTTACGGATCATATACCTTTTGTCATCTTTCTTTATCATTATGGTTCATCAAAATTTTCCATTGAAGTAGTTTTCTCAGGGAAAAAATGCAATTTGAGAAAATGGAAACATTTATTGGAAAGTTTTGGTTCCATGGAAGTAAACAGGAGCTGCACTGGCTGTTTTGTTGGCTTGGACCTGAGCACCTGCCAAGAAACCAACTGATGTAATCTGTAGGTGGGAATGTCATGATTGAGTGAGCTGTCGACCTGCTCTGTTTACAGGAAGAAATTTCTCGTTTTTCTGGAATTCCCTACTGAGCTGGAACTCTGAAAGTCAATAAACAATGTACTTTTCTATACTTCAGTTTGCATAAAGTAACAGTTATATGAAATATTGATTTAAAAACCACAAGGTCTTTCAAGGTTCCTGTAACTTCATAGAGAATGCTACTCATATGATGTAATATATCTAATATGGCCAAGGTTAATTTATTGAGTAAATGCTCAACTTTACTATCTCACACTGTAATTGAAGGTGTTGGTTTTGATACCTGGTATCAGAACTTCAAAATATAAATGTGTTGGCCCTTGTATCTTCTTGGTGCTTATCTACCTGTTTTGTTATCTCTTCCATGGAAAAGTCTGCTTCTTGTCCTTCTCCTCTAAACTGAGTACAGTTTTTAAGCTCTTTAATTTGGGCCAGATTCTTCACACTTTTTTTTTTTTTGCATTAATATCACAAAGACTCCCAATTTTATATTTTTTGTTGCCTTTAAAAATATATTAATTTACTTTGCAAACATTTTTGGTTTGCTATCTTATAAATGAATATCTACTACGCTTAGTTGAGGTAAAGGTTAGCAGTATTTGTATACTAGCACACTTTAATCTCTGTATCTTCTGTGTTGTGTCTTCCAGAAAGCCTCACCTCTAGCATATACCTTGATTTATATTTAGTGTATAAGTAATTTATAAAGGTAGTATAAAGATTTTAAAGGGAATCCTTCTTTTCTGTCACAACTTTTATACTTATTTGCACTCATATCATTCCTACAATCCCTTCCTGTTAAGGCTTTCCAGATAAATGCCCATCTTTATGTGCTTAGGAGGTTGAATTGTATAAGTATGCATGTAGCATTTTTTAATTTCAGTTCTGTATTTCTTCCACTGACTTTGGTCTCTCAGCCCGTTTTTCTCTGTGTTCAGCTGATCATCACTTACTTTTAAAGTGTTTTTTACCACCACTAGGAGCTTCTTAATCTCAGAAATAGCCCTTAGCAAAGCTTAGTTAAATCTGGTTTTGTGGCTGATAAAGCAGTTGTCATGACCTTCTTGTCTTTTTCTCTGTGAATATTCTTGTATACAGGATCTGCTGTGTCAACTCAAAGATTGCTCCTCACAGAAGTATTCTTTTATCTGAACTTTGAATCATTTAAGCAGAACTGTGAAGAGGACTTTGCTATTGTCAGCTGCCTGAGAAATAATTTCAAAGTTCATGCAGCTCTTTAGGTCACCTTTTTTTTTTTTTTTTGAAGTGTCTTTCCTCAGTGTCAGAAATACTTTTTTTTCAAATGCTGTTGTACAGCCCCTGCAGCTCCCTAATTAGCTCTGTCTTTATGGCATAGTCAGTTTTCAGCATTTGAAAATAAGTAGTTCACAATTTTAGTGATGCTGATTTGACTTTGGAGATCTATGTGGTATTGTAAGGAATGAGCCATAAAGGATCCTTTCAAGAAGAATATTTGTTCAAGTCTTTCCTTTGGATCAGTGCACATCCTTCTTCAGTTTTTGTGGGTCTTTACCAAGCTCTTTGAAATGTCTTATCTCCTAGGAAAAGAGTGGGTTCAGATACATACCTCTCTAATCCTACTACAGATGCCTTCTGTGAACATCTTTTATTCAAACACCACCAGTAGCACAGAGTATTCCTGCATAGGAATGGTTTAAAAATCGAGAAATGTTCACCTGTCTCAGGTGAAAAAAATAGTTGAAAATTTTGCAGGAATTTCAGGTGTACTGTTGAAGGCCTATTGGACAGTTTGGTCAGTCATTTGCTGACTAATCTCTCTGGGTAATGAGGAGTCTTTTCTTCCTGTTCTGTGCACTGTTCCTTACCATCCACCACAGCCATGGGGACAGCATTATAGCCCTCTAAAAGCCTTTGTTTTGCTGGACTGAAAAGGCTTGTCATTCTACTGATCACCTACATTTGCCATGCCTGCCCTTTCATAAAGAGTCAAGATCTCATCTTTCGTGATGTGTACAATGATAATAAAATGAAGTTTACATTTCTGTGCTTACAAATCCATCAGCTTCTTGTACAATGTCCGAAATTTCTGTGTGATTGATACAGAAACTACTTAGTTTGCTTATCTTCCTGCCTCTTTTTCAGGGTATTTCATGCCAAGTCAAACCTACAGCTTTCTTTTTTTAAAAAACTTTTTAAAAAATTTAATTTAAACCTGATAGGGCTGAGTTTAGGGTAAGCCCCAGAATATTACATTGCAGAATACAGAAGACCACTGCCAACTGTACAGCATGCAAATAGAATGCAGAGTGTAAGGGGTGGTTATGTCCTAGGAAAGACTGAATATCAATCTCAGAAGCAAAGGAAGTTTTTTCTTTCCAGTATAAACTGTCCTTGAGCAAGTCTATGAAGCCAGCAATCTGGAATTTGTTCTGTGACTTTGCATACCTTGGCTTGCAAATCCAGACGAAGACAAATTCAGTAGAATTTGCTTTCAGTCAATATTTAAGTAAATAACTCATTACTTACCAGAGCAGATGGCACTGCTCTTTGAGGTGTGTGGTTAATAGTGGCTGGAATATCTGTTTTGCATTCCTTAAAAAGGACTCAAAGTACTCCCCTATGGGACTTGATTTTAGTGAATATTGGAGCCAGCCACTTCCTGGGCTGCATCAAAAGCAGCACGACCAGGAGGATTAGGGAGGTGATTCTGCCCCTCTGCTCTGCTCTCATGCGACTCACCTGGAGCCTTGTGTCCAGCTCTGGGACACCCAGCACAAGAAAAACTGTTGGAGCAAGTCCTGAGGAGGGGCCATCAAGGTGATCTGATTTCGGAAGCAGCTCTTCAAGAGGACAGGCTGGAAGAGTTGGGGTTCTTCAGCCTGGGGAAAAGAAGGTTCTGGGGACACCTTCTTATAGCAACTTCCTGTACCTGAAGGGGCTGCAAGAGAACTGGAGGGTAATGTTTTACAAGGGCATGGAGTGGTAGGACAAGGGGAAATGGCTTCATTCTGTGTGAGGGCAGGTTTGGTTTAGGTGCCAGTAAGAAATTCTTCAGTGTGAGGGTGGTGAGGCCCTGGCACAGGGTGCCCAGAGAAGCTGTGGCTGCCCCATCTCTGGAAGTGTCCAAGGTGAGGTTGGACAGGACTTGGAGCAACTTGGGAGAGTGGAAGGTGCCCCTGTCCATGGTAGTGGGGGTGGAACAAGACTATCTTTAAGGCACTTTCTAACCCAGATCATTCCATGATTCCATACACACATTGTCCCTTTTCTTTGGGTTCTGGTGGCTGAATTTTCTCAGAACTTAAATTACTTTGCTAGTAGGAGAGAATGTGCACTCTTGTGCATGTGCTGAATGAAATCCCCATAGACTGAGTGTGTGGAAAATCACATTTTAATTCTGTGGACTGTTCCTTAAGAAAACAATATAGTATCCTTTGTGTTTAGCTTTTTAAAAATAGAATGCTGCAGTATGGATTAGAAGAGCCATGTAATTAAAGGTTTTCTGGTTGAAGTAATCTCTTTGAGATCCATTTTGGTGTCATTTTCATGGCTAGGTTTATTTTTCAGAGAAATAGACTCCTTATCATTGTTAGTTTAGTTTAAGTATCATTGTCTGGGATTAGTGTCTGATATTGAGCTGGTTAATGTAAGATTAAATGTGAAGATTTAAATCAGATTGCTCAGTTATGAAATATTGCTCAGCAGAGCAGTGTGCAGTTGAGCTGTTATCTTTCTGTAATCCATTATTTGCTTTCTCCTCTCTCCCTTCCCATTTTTACAGGAAGACATCTACATGTACGGAGGGAAAATCGAAACGAGTAATGGCAATGTCACTGATGAACTGTGGGTTTTCAACATACCCAGTCAAACATGGAGCATCAGAATTCCTGCAGTCCTTGTCCATGGCCAGCAATATGCTGTGGAGGGTCATTCAGCACACATAGTGGAGCTGGACAGCAGAGATGTGGTCATGATTGTAATTTTTGGATATTCTTCCATATATGGTTACACAAGCATCGTGCAAGAATACTACATCAGTAAGTCAATTCCAAATCATTTGTATCACATACTCATATAAAAAGTGGTTTTTTTTTTTAACTGAACATCATTTCTGTTTTCAGAAAGAAAACAATGTATTTTCCAAAATAAGTAAAGCCTCACCTTTTTCCCTTCAAATTATGTACATCAGATTTCTTGTAAAGCAATAGTGTTTCATGTGTGTTTGGAGTACCAAGACCTTTTCCATTTTGTACATGGTTGTGGTACCCTAAAGGATAAAAATTGAAACCAGAAATTCCACACCATGATAATTGTGATGAAACATAGTTTTTTAACACAGCATTGCTGTTTTTACCACACAGTAGAAGAGCTAGCAGTAATTTAGTTATTTTAAAGATTCTTTAATGTCAGTGTAGTATTTTCATTCTGTTGTATTCTTTTTAAGTGTAATAGCTTAGTTCATCATTATATATAGGGTTCTGTCTAAAACATATCCATGTTGCTTTTAGAGGTAATAATTGAAAATGAACTCTAATTTTCTGTAAATAACCTGCCATGTCTGTCTGGGTTTCCCCTTGTCAACTGCAAGCTGTTCTAGAGGTGATTTTAAGTGCTAAAATTAAATAAACCAAGAGAAATCTTTTCATCATGTACATGGTACATCTGAGATACTCTTTCAATGGAATAATATTGAAAATCTACACCTGATAAATTCTTAGGAATATTTATATGCCTACTAATTAAATTTGTAGTCTTCTACCTTTCTTAAATTCTTTTTTTCTGTTGCCTTTATCTGAGTCTCTCATTTATGCAATTACAAGAGGCATAATACAAAATTTCAAAGTAATACCTACATGTTAAAGGATAATAATGGTTTTTAATTGTTCCATTTAACTTTTTTTTTTTCATGTATGCATACTTATATAAACACTGTTTAAGCAGATTTATAGGTTGGGGAAATCCCTTCAGAACTCAGATGGTTCTTATGCTCTCTAGCATTATCTCTGATGGCAGTGTCAAAATTATATAACGATGTTGAAAAAGGATAAAAGTGAATTGCAATAAGAGGAAGAGCACCATAATGTGCTTTATTCACACTGAAAAATTCAAATTTAACTGCATAAAACCTACTATAAAACCCTGGTCTTAGAATGGTGTTTCACAGTATTCCAAGATTTTTTAAGCATTAAATGCCATTTTTTGGAAAAACTTTATTTCAGAAAGTTGTTTTTCTGACTAATCAAAGGTGAATTTTTTTTCTGTGAAGAGAACAATATGTTGTTCTAGCTTTCTGCATGCTCATTCAGTGTAATGTCTGCTGGAACTTTAAATTGTTTGCTTCTTCACATGCTGCTGATTTAATATGGAGTCAAAGTACCAATTTTATTCTCACCTATTATTGTGGTTAGTTTAATTAGGAAGAAGGGAACATGATTTGTAGTGTAAAACTTTCTGCCTGGCTGATTTTATTGATGGCCTTATGGTTGAAATGGACAGCTTGTTCCTATTTTAATTTTTTTTTTTTTAATGTTACAGCTACGTTTGTGGAGGATTAATAAGACAGAGTGTAGCTAAGCATATATAACACAAACAAACAAAGAAAAAAACTCCAAACCTCTCCTACCATGGTGATAAGCTTGGAGTAAGAGAAAGCACTTCTCTGTCAGTTATGTGTCAGTTATTCTCAAGTTTTAATGTCTCTTTTCTGAGATTATATTTTTATCATATTCTAGTGAAAAATTCAGTTTATTAGAGAAAATATACTTCACTTACATCAAATACAAAGAAAACTTGTAACAATATAGGATATTACTGTGGAAACCCATTGACTTCTCATCTGATGAAGGATTGATTATGGGGGCTTGCAGAGCTTTGCAGGAGGTGGTGTACCTGAACCACTGCTGCCACAGACAATTCTCATGTTTCATTTCGCCTCATTGCATGTCCCTCCTGTCCCTCCCTTCTAAGTTAAATGAATTTTGTGGTAAATTTTCCTGAATTCTGTGTTGGCCATGGCATTTATCAACAGTTCTGCAGCTGTAGGAGCACATTTTTAACCATAAAATTCCAGCTGGTGATTTGAATCAAGAATGACTATTTTTTGGGATGATTTTAGCAGTTTGGAATCTAAATTTAAAAGACATAAGAAGTGAGAAGTATTCCTGTGAACTCACCTGAATAGGAAAGGAAATTTCTTAAAAATAAGGGCTTCTGATGTTACAGAAAGAAGAATAGGAACCCAGTTTTCTCTTTCTCTGCTTGCTTTAAGAACATATTACTTCAATGTTTCAAATTGTACTGCTTTCTGGCTTTTAGTCCTAATGTAGGATCTTTTTTAAGCATTTCCCACACGCCTGCTGAAAGAAAGAGACCTAGAGAGAGGCAGTTAATCCTTTGGTTCATATGAACTGAAACTTCTAGAATCCAGTTCTTTGATGAACTTGATATCTGGAATTTTGGTGCTAAAGCCTTCTTTAACTCTTGTGACCATGATTTCCATGGGGTCTGGGTTAAGAAACATCTGAAGAGATTTTAAATTATGGTGGAATCCCTAACTTTTCATGTAGGTACGTAGTTCTTGTTAATAAAACATGCCAATCAAAGGTGTACCTGATCTGAAAATGTCTCTGGCATTGCTGGCTTAGGGAAGAAGGTAATTTTTATCGAAGTAAAATAAATTCTGGAATAATTGGAGAGGGTTTGCAGGCAGATTTTCACCATGCAAAGGCATGTTAATATATTTCCACTCCAAGGGTGTGGTGGTTTCTGCAGGAACAAAAGAGCTCCCTGTTGTTCTTTTTTGCTGTGCCCAGACTTACGACTTTTGAGGAGCCAGTAAATCCTGATATGGGAATTATGTGAATGATTTTACTAACTTGAACCATAAAGCTTTTCTGGGCTACTCCCCAGGGAAATTTATTTCCCTTTAGGTTAGCAATACCTTATAAACCTTCTAAGAATCTCAATGTGAGTCTCAAGGTGAATATAATAATGGTGTTTTGTTTTAGCTGAGGTTTATAAAGGCTCCTTATATATTAAGAAACTTTTGAGTAAGTCTTCTGTGATTTTATTTTATTTCTTTTACCAGACAGAGACTTCTTTGGATTAGCAGAAAATCACTGGTTTTTTGACTGATTTCTTTTATGGCTTTAGAAGTAGGTTATAGATTGCTTTTGATTAAAAGTATTTCTTTGAAATAATGTCAAAAGAAATGGCCCCATGATGTAACATGGCTCCTCTTTTTTGTTAAAGTTAGAATAAGCTTCCTGGTTGCTTGAAAAATGTTGAAGTTTGTCACTGTGATGAAATGAAGATGGCACACCAAGGTGCTTCTTGGACATTTTGTTCTTTTTACCTGATCTATCTGAAGGTTGTTTTATGATAAGGACAGATCAGGCCAATGTATCTTCTTTATTTTTACACTGTGTATAAAAATTGAAATTTAAATCTGGGAAAAAAAGTTCCAAAAAATCCTATTTCCTTATTTCTGGCTTGTTTGTTCATGAAGCTTTCTGCATTTGACTTTTTAAGCTGTTGAGAATGCAGTTTCACATGACTGATTTGGTCAATCAAGTGCTTCTCATGATATAATGATAGAAAGAGGGGATCTCTGAGTATGAGAAGGGTTGTGTAAACACCTTCAATAAAAATGGAATTTTTGGTGAAGATTCATATCAATAAGCTGCCTCAAAAAGTCAGGTCATATGCATGGTAATGTCTTTAAATATAGACAGGATTGTGTTTTTGTCTGAACGATGCAATATCCAAGATGCTGAAGTATGAAAGGTGTACGAACAGTTTTAATATCTCTCAGTATTTGAAATGCAGGCAACTCAGCTAAATTTTAGAGTGGGAAGTAGAAGGAGCAAGTGTAACACTGCTTTTGACTTTTATTTCAGAAAGAAGTTGCTGGACCTCTTCTCTTGAATTTAGGTAGTTATCCATAGCATGCGGGGTTTTCTAATTCAAGAAGGAACAGATTTTCATATTTCTGCCCGAGTCATGTAAAGTGATGCAATATGCAATGTTGTTCTGACAGTGTTCTAAATGCTACACAGAATCACAGACCCATTTAGGTTGGAAAGGACCTCAGGATCATCAAATATGACCATTGCTACATAAACCATAATGCTCCATAAATGCTACATGAACCAGTCAGATATATATGCAAAATATTCTATTATGCATATTATCAACAGCATTAGGCCAATTTATGTGCAGAAATAGTTCTTTTTCCCTGAAAAGCATATATGCCAATCTCTAGGACTGATCATTAAATAAATAATGAAGAAACTCATGGTAATAGAAAGGTGTATCTGCAGGGTGACTCCTCACCAGCTCTCTTACAGAAATTGTATCAAATAAATCTATTTTTTATCAAAGTAATGTGTATGTAATACACAGTATTATTGGTACAAATTTGATATTTGTGTTCAGAATTGCATTTCTTAATAGCTTGATAATATCCAACATGGGGATTGAAATAAAATACTACTTACATTACTCTACACATAAATAATGTAAATATTCTGTATCAGCTGTAAAAGGTGTATTACACAAATACAAGCAGTCATATACACAAAAATCATCACAATTCTGCCTCAGAATCTATACTTTATGACTTGCCATAAACACTTGCTACTGAAAGAAATGCTACTTATAGAGGCAGTGCCTGGAAACTATTTAAGGAAAGTATGATAGCAAAAGTAATAACTGAAAATCATGAACCTGTTCCTGTGAATCTGGAGGAAAAAGAGTTAATCTAAGCTACCTGCATAACATCAGATAAAAATTGGAATGGAATTTAACCTAACTTTCAGAGGAAGCAAGGTGTATGGTGTTGTGTGCTAGCCTTGGATAAATAACTTCATAATGGCACCCAATTGAGGTTAAGAATTGGGAGACTGCTCCATTTTGGATGTCCTTGTCCAGACTCTGTTCTTCTGACATAATCTCCAGGAGGCTGGAAGTGAATTACTGCTTCTGTTTCATGTCTGTAGAGTCATCACAGGCTCTTCTGTACAGGCTGCCTTGTACAGCAAATACCTCCTGGCTTGCTGTTTTGGTGACTTACATCATCATCTGGAAAGATGGAAGGGGGAAAAAAGATATTTTGGGGCTACAGGCAGCAAGCACTCACTTAACAACTGTCTCTTTTTTTTTTTGCTATGGTAAAATATTTTCCAGTTGTGTTCTCTTCTTCAGTCATAATAGCTATTGAGGCTGGTTTTATTTGGTGTCTCTTTGCAGTTATTAATCATGTGATGTAAAACGTGGATTTAAATGCCAATTTGATGAGCTGCTATCAAATTATTCTTTTGTGAGTGTTCAGACGCTGAATGGGTATATTTGCAGTTAAACAACTAAGGAACAGTGGTTGGAAATGGATTTTAGCTGGGTAATTTTATGATTACTCCCAAAGTGTCTGCCCATATCCGTGCACACTTGGAGCTACCTTATGTTACTTGCTTCTCACGACTCACTGCAGTTCAGTCTCTGCCAGGCTCCTCCAGACTCCCCGTGAATGAGCACAGGTGTTCCTAATGAATCTGAAGGAGCTGGAGCACTGAATTCTCATCAGCCATCTCTGGCAAGAATTAATCATAACTCCTAATTTCGTATTTTCAGAACGTTTTGGGCTTTTTTTTTTGCTTGTTTAGTGTGAGTGCTGAAGTCATGTGTGAGAGAGGATGAGATACTGCCTGGTAGCTGTAACAATGACTTAATTAAGAATAGCAGATAATAGTCTGACAACATTATCTAATTGCAGATATTTTGATACATGGGTATAAAACTATTCTTAAATCCGAATAGTTATTGCTGTATTTAGAATTATAGTGGAAATTATTTTATGTACTTAAAGCTCCTAGTACTGTGATTTAACAATAGTAAGCCTTAAAATTATGGTTTTTTTTTAATGTCTCTTCAAGGGTCTAACTCTTGGCTTGTACCAGAAACGAAAGGAGCAATTGTTCAAGGTGGATATGGCCATACCAGTGTCTACGATGAGCTGACAAAATCTATTTATGTCCATGGTGGATACAAAGCATTGCCTGGCAATAAATATGGATTGGTGGATGATCTTTACAGATACGAAGTTAATACTCGGACATGGTAAGTTGGGTTTATAATGTATGAAACCAAGTTATAGGTCAGTGAAAAAAATATAAATGCGGAGTAAGGTTCTAGAAAAGTCACGCAGGTACCTCGTATCCTTTGCACGTTGCAGAACAACACGTTCTCTGTGACAAAAGGAAGAATTGTGGTGAGGGACTGGACTTGAGTCCATGGATTAGTTGAGCTGGGAGGAAGCTTTGTGCATGTTCTACAGATTAGGAAAAGGTTCTCCTTTCCAGACACAACCACTGTGCAGAAATAGCACATGTGAACTGTTTCCTCATGGTGTGAATATACTGCTGGTGTACATTACTGTGACTGTTACTGAAATAGGTAGAAAACTCTAAGAATTGTGGAGATTATTTTTCCCAAAACTATCATAAATAAAAGAGAAGGATTCCTACATAATACCAGAGGTCTTAGTTATGAATGCTCTTGGTGTTTCTATTTGCATCAGTTCCTTGTTCCTCTAGTTTATTGTAACTTATGAAGGCTACTTGTATGTTACGTATAGAAAGTGACCTTGAATGTTTTTTCTTACCATAGAGATGATTTGAGATCAAGAATTATCTCTTTGAACATTTTATTCTTGCGATTTATTATTTGTGTTGAGTACTAATGGCTTCACTTTAAGCACCCGAAACTTGCTTTCAGATATTGGTAACGTGGGTTTGATTTCACTGAGGTTCTAAATACCATTAACTCATGGCATTTGAAAACATTAATACAGTAATTTTTTGTTCCTTTTAATGTATTTTTAAGTTCCTGGAATTTTAATGCTTTCTTATTCTATTTTTGGAACAAAGTGATATTTTTTCCTTTGATGGTCTGTTCAACAATAAAATCATAATAATTGCTGGAATATTTTTATGCATTATTAATATAAAAACTAATAAAGAATACTTCAGTCTAGTCTATACTAATATGGCATTCTCTGCAGCTTGTAGAGAACTCAAGTCTTTGTTTTGTTAGATTTACACTGCGAGTGAATTTTGCTCTGGGACTGAAAATGGGCTCAGAGGATGGAGTTATGACACGTAGTAATAAAATCTGAATATTTGTTTACTGTATCTGTGACACCTTATAATTAGCATTCAAAGCATTCAGTGAGGTAAGAGGCTGAATGTGCCACGGGATAGTTGTGGTGTGAGGAAGAGTTGGAACTTTGATGGCTCTCCCATGCCCATGTCCATGCCATTTGCTGGTCCTCACTGTTTTTCTCTGGCACTCATTCCATTTCTGTGGCTGATCTGGCAGAGGTTCACAGGCTTCACTAAGTTGAGGTATACAAATCTGATTACCTGTTCAGCTCAGTGGCATGTAGGTTTTCATTTCTTAATATCACTTAAACAAGCTTTATGTTTCTTGGAATGTGAGGGGGCAAATAATTAAATTCCTAGTGTGAGCTGCATTCCTAATACACAGTGGGGAATTACAGTGTTGGTAATACCTGCATTGCTTTGCATCAGTGCCCTGTTGCTGCAGCTGGGGCACAATGTGGAGCTGGGCTTGGAGAATGGCCTGGAGCAGTGGAAGCACCTGCTGGCTCCTGGGTATTTCTGTTGCCATTACAGAGTGGTGCTGCTGTGTGCAGCACTTGGCACTGGCAGAGTTAACACAGACTAGTGTTTGCAGATACACGAATATGTGCATAAATAATGGATTCAGGGGAAGTCTGCTGTGACTCTCACAGAATTTGCATGGGGTTGATGTGTGTTGGAGAGTTCTCTAGATTGCCCTCATTAGTGATGCTAATGAATAGTGAAAATCATGGCCAAATTAACAAACTTTCATTTCTGCTGAATATTGAGGAAAAGTTGCTGTTTCTCAGAGGGATGAAACCTGGCACACAATATGCCAAGATTATAGGAAAAAGAAACAAACCCCACACTATGATAAGGACCAGGAGTGGGGCAGCACAGTTGGGTCACAAGTAGAAAAGTGAGAAGCCCAGAAAAGAAAACTTGTGGAGATTTCTTATATCCGCTGTGGAGAGGACAGTCCTCAGTTTTCCCCAGAACAGTGTATGTCTCTTCAGGCCTTTAGTGATCAACACAACTGTTTGTAGACAGCTGCGAGGCAGGATAATCAAGGTAGAGCCTCGTGGATAGCAATTAGTGTAAATTAGCCAATGGGGGCTGTAGAAAACTGGAGAAGCAAAAGCCAGAAAGGTATCTGTAGTCTGAATGGACAAGGATAACATGTTCTTAGGGTATTGTCATTCTTTCAAGTCATAGCAGCAGAATTCCTCCGTTGCTAGTTGAAAATACTTTGAAATTAATGTCTTGTTTTACTTCCATGTAATTCCTGATTTTCTATGTTGCTAACTGATGAATTGAACCCAAATACCACATTGATGTGGGGGTACCATAAGTATCCTTTAATCAAGTACCAAGCCATTCCTTTTGGCAAGTATCAAGCCAATTCCTGGTTAGAAAAACACACTTATGTGGTGCTCTGTTTTCAAAGTATATTAATCAGAAATACACAAGAGAAAACCAAGTCACTTAATAGGACAAAAATAAAGGAGTCAAAAGCAGAAGCACATGTGTGGGTATGCAAGCGGATTGAAGGAATTGCCACATTTTTAAGCAATAAAAAAGCTAATTTATTTTTGTTTAGTCTTTGAAATTTCTTTTGATGTTACTTTCCAGGACTAGGGGGGAATTTATTTAAATAATAATATGAGAATTCAGGTTTGATGCTTTCCTTTCAACTTGTTTAAACATGCAATCTTTCATCACTTAAAATATTTCAAGTTTGTTGATTGATTTATGTTATTATATAGGAAAAATGAGATGTCCTTTAAAACTTCTCCCCCAAACATGGTGATGATGTAAAAATACTGAAGAAATATTATGAGAGTAATTCAAAAGAGACAGTATTATTCAATGGGAAGGAAAGACTGTTGAGTTTGTTACAGGAAGAAAATGCCAAACAGTTTAATTGTAGATGTGAGCATCATGTATTAACATAAATGAAAATGAGAGTCTAAACTTGTAAACTTAGATTGCTGAGACAATGATAGGTTATTAGGAGAATGTAAAAGGTATTTTGTACTGGTGATCTAATCAGCTCTTCAGAAACATGTCTACAGCTGGTCTGCTTAACTAATTCATCTGGCAAAGCCCACAAATGGTTCCTCTCTTCCTTGGTAAGATTTATTTGCTGGGATTGAATCAAGTTTGTATTCTGTTCTTTCTACTGGCCCCACATCTGCCACTTTCAGACTGTGGCATTGATAACTCTTGGATACTGCAGGGGCTATGCTATTGCTCTGGCACAAAGCAGACCACACACACAGAGGCTAAAGTGAATAAAGACAGAGATCAAAGGCTCAATGTGCCTGGACAGTTTCTTTTCCTCAGCACTGAGATTCTCTATGTTGGAGTTTACCAATCTGAACAAGTTTATGGAGCAGTGCAATCACACCTAGAATGGCTTGTACCATTAATTTTTCAGGTCTGAGTGTTCAATTAATTAGGAAAAAAATGTTTTTCCTTTTGCAATACTTAGAATGGTCTAAAGATTATTTTAACCTTCTAAAGATTTTTTTACTGCATTTTTTGAGCAAGAAGCAAACATGGCTAAGGTTACATCAGAATAGGAATTAATACTGTGAATGAGTTTTCATTCAGTTTTGAGTAAAATTTACTGTATCAGTAATAATTTCTAAGTAAAGTAGACATGTTAAAATTAATTTCAGATATATTATTTGGCAAACTGTGTTCTTTTAATTAAAAAGCGTGATATTTTAAACAAATGATAAATATGTGTTTATTGTACATGAGAAAATGGGTAATCCTAGAAACTATTAAATTTAATTGTATTTACTGAGTAATAGCTGTAGTTTACTATTTTCATTGTTTTGTGTTGCTTTCATCTATGAATTTTCTTGATGCTCATATGCAGTTTTTCACCTGTTAGTATGTATTTGTTCTTATGTTTTGTAGGACTATTTTGAAAGAGAGTGGCTTTGCAAGATACCTTCATTCAGCTGTCCTGATCAATGGAGCTATGCTCGTTTTTGGTGGAAACACTCATAATGATACTTCCCTGAGCAACGGTGCAAAGTGTTTTTCTGCTGACTTTCTTGCATATGATATAGGTATGTATTGTACTGTATTTTTCTCGTTTTAGTTTTAAATACCACAATTTTGGTTGCTCAAGTCCAGCTGATTTAAGTTCTGGTCCCAAACACCTTCAAGTTATTTACAAATTATACAGATTTTGGTTCCGTTTTGTCTAAAGATTTTAGTTTGTGGGGCAAGGCATAGCAGCATTCATGCCATTCTCAAGGTCCTGGATTTTTTTGTAGTATTTTGGCAATACCCTTTTAAGAAAAAGTCAAAAAAGGCTGTGCATGGCAAGTGGTATTAAGGCTGAGTGAAGCGTGAGGAGCTTTAGGAGATGATAAAAGGATGTGGTATATTTAATTCCACAAGAGTGTGGCTGAGAGCAGAAAAAATTGTTGTTTGTAAATATATGATAAGAATACAGTTTGGAGGAAAACGGTTTGATAAGACAAGACTAGGTGGGTGTCAGCTTTCATTCTGGTGAGTGGTTCCAACCCTTTGAGCTGTACAGTTGTGGAAAAGCCTCCCTATAGGATTGTGGAGGCTATAAATAGAAGAGAATTTAATGAATCCATAATCAATTTCCAATCTTGTGCCACTGCTGTTCTTACCATAAATAGTTTTTCCCTTCCCTGATGTTCATGTTTGTATTTTATGCATAGGCTTTAAATATAAACGTATAGCTCATATATTATATTCAAATGTAATCATACAGCTCACATTGGGGCCAAAAAGTACAGTCACTTGTCCTGGGAGCCAAAAAATGGCAAATGTGTCAGAGCAGCCTGGGAAATGGACTCATGCATGATCCTGGTGAGAATAGCCTGTGGATATTGCCTGGATCTGTTTTTGGCAAGCGTTTATCAGCTGCCTGCAGTGGTAGAAGAGGCTGAGACATGATCCTGCTTTTAGGACTAGTTAATGGCTCTTTATGGCATTCACTGTAGATATCAATGCAGTGTCTTTGCTTTAATACAGAAATAATGGCTAAATTCAGTACATGGAACACATACGGGTTATTTCCTGCCAGTTTTAATGGGAGTGCAAGTAATACCTTAGCAAAACAGTTGAATTTTTTTACTGTGTCCCTGTATTGCATATTCCATAGCTTCTTAAAGGCATCTGATGGTGTGAGCTATTGATTTTGTTTTCACTTCAGTTTACATGTGGGTGTAAGTTTTAATGAAACAGAGCTCCTTTCTCATTTTGGGGTATAATGTTATTTATTCATCTACATTTATCTGTAGAATGTGCACTTACAGATCAATAGTGTGAGTCCTAAGATCTGAATTAGCGTAACTTTCTCACATTCACACACCAGTAGTTTTTTATCATCTTTCATGAAAATGTTTTATGCTTTTTTTTTCTTAAGTAAAACAATATTTTGTCTAGTTGGTTATCTTATTTAATTTGGTATTTGTATTCTCTTGCAAGTCACATTCTCTGTGTGTTATGAAACTGATGAAGAACAAAAGAGGTGGATTTAGTAATTACTCTTTGGATGTAGTAATTAATCTTAAAAATGAAATATATGACGATTGATTTGATTCAGACTTATTCTTCTGTAATATTCATTTTGCCAACTTGGAAACAAATCTCACAGCACACATTAGATAAAGACATACTTTTTCAGAAAACTTGAAATATTATATGAAGAATTAAATAATTATGCCATGGGTATATTTCAGGATCTTATTTACTTTGTATCCTGAGTTTTTATACAACGCTTGGAAGAAAAAATATATGATGCTATCAGCATCACATTTCCTAGATATCTTGCAGGTGATGGAGTGTTATGCCTTGTCTTGTAAAAAATGGGTGCTGTCTGGAAACCAGCTGAATCCTGGAGATAGAGCCTATGCTATTTATGTTCAGGTTGGGCTAGAGAGTACTTTTGATTATCTCTCTTATTGTATGTGACACAGTCTTCTGGATGGATTGCTTCAGCTTTTTATTACCCATGAAAACACTGTTTTTCATATTAATGTGGAATAACTGTTCATGTGGCTCCATCTCAGTTAAGCTTTGCTTTCTGAGAGGTTGGTTTTTAATGCAGTTTGGTAATCCACACTCCTCCTCTAGTCCAGGGATAGAGAGAAGTATCTCCAGAGAGCAGTTAATTTTACCAAGCTTAGGACAGAGTTACCTTTTTCCTCACTGCTTTTCTGAATCAGTCATTGCTCTCTAAGTTCTGAGTTGAGTCTATAACAAGTTTTAGACATTTAAATGTGTCATGAGCCAAGAGCTCAGTTGAGTAGTTTGAAGTACTTACTGCATATTTGTTAAAGCTGAAGTCACAGAGATGGGGAGAGGTTATAAAAACTGCTATGGTGTCGTAATTTCCATAATTTAATATTGCTTGATGTATTTACCTATATAGCAGTAAATACCTGATGAAAAGACTGATGCATTATAAAAAGCTTTAGAAATCTGGCCTTCATATACTTTTGTTCTCCTTTGATATTTTACCACCAGGTTGCCCCTGGGTTGCTCTGGCAGCCCCTTAAAGATCCACAGAGGGTCAGTCTTGTAGAGGTCGGGTATTTTCCAACTGTGCTGTTATTGCTTCATTAATCTGAAAGAGGACCATGGCAATGGGGACAGTCTTGAATGCTGTGGTTGACCTGCAGTTTTCTAAATGATGTTGGTTATGGGTTTTCTTTACAAGGGCCCCCATGTGCTTAAAACTTACATTTCTGTTTCAATCAGATCTTAGAAAAGTAATTCAGATTATATTTCATGAGTATTCATAAGCAAAATTTGCAGATAAAAATAGATTAATTGCGCACATAGAGTAAGTTTAAAACACCTTCTAAGTACTGAGACCAGTATTAAAATATAATGAAATAAAAGCTTTTTTTTAAGGAGTAAGAATATTTATTTTAGTTTCTGGCCAAATGGTGAGTAAATATATCTCTGCATGCCTAAGTTCCTTAAGTTTCAGTTTATGAAGTGTTCAGTCTCTGTCCTTTTGTTCCACATTTGACAGTTGCTAAGGTGTCTGGATACCCTAGGTATGTATAGAGAATTGTTGACAGGGAATCTCTATAGAAGTCAAAACCTGAAATCCTGGGACATGGCAGCTGTTTCTGTGCTCTCTCCTGGTGGAGGCTGTAGCTGTGCCTTGTTTGGATCTGTGGGAGAAGTGCAATAACCAATATGTTTACACTAATAATCTACTTCACAATATTTCTTCTGTTACAATCTGGATTTCAGTTTATTATTATGGATTAAATAGTATGCAAATTCAATTGCTTATGAAAGACAATATTGCACGTGAAGTATTAATTTTCTCCTAGGGTATTCAAAGGAAGCTTAAAAATATTATCCTTTTTGGAAAAAGAAATTCAAAATTATCTCATGAGATTGACTTTTGTTCCACTTGTAATCAAACATATTGCTTGTATTTTGTAATAAAATTAGTTGCTTATTCATAAATTGTTTGCTTGTAAAGTAAATTGTTTCACCTCTGGTCCTTGCTGTTAACAAAATGAAGTAGTTTAAATATCTGCAAATTTTTTTTTCCAATACGAACAAATGTATTTTTGGGGTTCTTCTTCCTTCTGGAGTTACAAATGGGTTATCAATGTGCCATCAAAAGGAAAATGTAAAGCAGTGCCTGGAAAAGATTAAGTTTTATGCGTTCCTGAGCACTTAAGTTATAAACGCAGTTTTGGTGCAGTCTGTAACAGCAATTACCTCCATATTGCTGTGCTATTAGAAGAGCAGAGCCATAAGAATATAATGCACTAATTGCTCCCTTTAATAGCAAAGCTTAAGGTTGTTGATTTCTTTCTATTGCTTGGGGAGTTGCTGTTATGTGTACAGACTCTGTTGTAGATGTTACTTCTATAGTTTAAATTCGATTCACGCTGGTTTGAACATACTTGCCATTGTGTTTTCCTGAAAGTAAGGAGATTTTTATTATCTGATTAAGAAAAATATTTACGCAGTGTGGAAAGACTGAGAGAATAAGTTTTCTGCTAGTACATAACTTTCATGATGTTTTAGTTTTTTATGTTTAGTGTTTAGTTGTCCAGAGTCATAAATGAGAACCAGGCAGAAGTATAATGATGTCCATATGTGAACCAGCATTACTTCTTTTACCAAATAAAAATTAACTTAGTAATTATTAGAAATATGTAAAGAGGAAATAGAAGCATAAGCTGGCATTGGATTCTGTGTAGTACATAAGGCTGCACTGCAGTGTGATTGAGCAGAATAAATACATTGGCATGTCAAATCTATTGAAATAGTTTGAAATTTAGAAATTATTTAATAAATGTAAGTATAAAGTAGGTGGTTTCACATACCTTCTCTTAAAACAAAGCTCTGAATGCAGTAAGAGGTTGTTGCTAAATCAGGCTGCCAGTGCTGAAACATAAATGTGATCCTGGAGGTGAACTGTGGAACATTGGTTGCCCCTTTTTTAGAGACTGTCCTAATAACTTTTGTTAACTATTTTTAACAAAACCATTTTTTCTATTATTTTTTAACATGTGTTCAGTCACATTTGGGTAAGCCTAATCTTAGTTAAATATTTTGAATCAAATCTATGTTCAAGTATTTTACTGACATGACAATGTTGATTAGAAATTATTTGGTTGTTTTTTGTTTGGAGTTTGATTTTGGGTTCTTGCTTTTTTCTTCTATAAAATCATACTGGGAAACCTTCCAGTAGTGCATGAATACTGTTGCAGCATTGAGAACTTTCCTATGGAATGCCCTGGTCCTCCTCTCTGATATCAGTAATGCAGTGTTGCCAGTAGGTTGTACATGAGATGTGTTGAGGCCTGACCTGTTGAAGTGAGGGCTCAGGAGAGCAATACCCTGTGCAAAGTTTAAGTGGGGATTTTCTCTGCCAGCATCAGCTGGATTGCTTCAAATCCAGTGCACTCCTGTGCTGTTTCATCACAGAAATGTGTGTGACTTGCGATTCATTGTCAGAGCCACTTCTGTATCATCTGGTAACCGTTTAATCTACACCAGGGAGGCGGATCAACCTTTTTCTTTTAATGTTATAATGTGGTACAGCTTGTTCTTGAAGCAAAAGCCTTAGTAATAGAAAGAAAAAGCCCCTTTATTTCTCCTTGTACTTTTCAGTTCAGGCTAAAAATTCTGCTAATCAGTTTGGAATGAATGAATAGTATTGTTTCTGCATCTGCTTAGTAACTCGTTCTGTTAAAAGCAGAATGTGCTTCCATGTGCTGTGTGCTGTACCTGATTACAGATACATCAGATACAACTAATTCTGTATCTTTCACTTACTATCTGTATAATGCCTTGAGAGCATAATTTTATGGAGAAGGTGTTTCATTCTTTACTGCACAGAGCTTACCATCATTATTAGACTTAATGTAATACACACAACACACAGAATGCGGTAATATTGATAAATCATGTTGTAAATCATGTTGCATTTACCATTTGTCATTTTTTTTTTCTTGGAAGAGTAATGTGAAGTCTGGAAATTTAGGTACTTAAAGGGGTTCAGAAGAAGTTTGAAGATGGCAGGCAGGGATGAATTCTATTTGATTCTTTACTGAAAACCACCAGGAATCATTTGGCTGACTATCTGTGTTTTGTATTCATCAACTGTACAGAGAAACTCACATCAGGAATTGAAAGCTGAGCAAAAGTATTATTCTTGCACAGTGCTCTGTTCAGTGCTCAGCAGTCATTGAGAAGACTAGGAGGAGATAAGAGGGGAGGCTATTTGTAATAAGCTTCCCTCCCTCTTTTTTCTTGTAGTCTATTGAAAAGACCTGCCAGTTTGAAAAATACCATCAGTAACAAAGGAATTATTGTATCTCCAGCCCGCAGGGGTTCCTCATCTGAAAACCAGCTTTATTATGGTTTTATGGTCTTCCCTTGGTGTTAAATCCCACTTTATATTTAATAAATTTCTAAGTACAGGAAAGACTATATATTTATGTTCATAATGTATATGTTTGTAAAAATAAGAAAATTAATGTCAACACTTCTCAAGATCAGATGAAAATTTAGTGTGGGTTTTAAAATCAGATGGAAATTTACTGTGGGTTTCATAAATTGTTTCCTTTATCATCAAAAGCACATGAGCTCACACGTGCTCTGTCTGATAATGTGCAGTGACTTAACAGCAGCAAGAACTTGATTTTAAAGTATAACAGTAAGATTTTTGCTGGTCAATTGTAATGTTAAAATGCTTGCTTTTTGTAGCTTTTAATATGGAGGTATATTCTTGAATTAGAATTTGAATTAATGATTGATCCTTTATTTCTAATAAATAATATTGTTCTTGGTCTGAATTTCTTTCATAAATCAAACACCCTGGAGGGATCAAACACCAGTGTTACAGATGGATATGGGTAACACAACTTCTGTATTTATTACTACTCCCAACTTCATCAGAAACTTATGATCATAAGTAGGTAGTTGGTGTCCTAGTGCTGCAATCTCTTTGGTTGAAATTTTCAGGAACATCTCTCTGGCATGTACATATTGTCACCATTCTATTTAAGTAGAGAGACTAGGAAAAGAACAATTGTGAAAGATGAAGTGTGTTAATAATTCCATAGTGTTATGATAATATATTGTTAACAATGATAGTGACAGAAGGTAGAAGTTGAGAAAGAAGTAAGAATTTGGGGATGTGTTGCTCCCGTAAGACTGTGAATTAAACTTGCTGTGTTTTTTTCACATTGCTAAATCCATTCTGAGTTGCTGTTTGAACCATCTGCATTACTCTGGAAATAATGTTGAGTTTCTCTTTCCAGTCACAGAGAGGTGTAATTATTTATCTATCACAGCCACAGTCTTATGTTGGCTCTCTCTATGGGCTCAGGCTGTGATTTGGTGGAAGCCTGAGTTGATTTAGCGGCGTTGCTGCCGTAGCTGAGCCATCCTGTCCCGTCCTGTGTGTCGAGTCCATCCTCGTGTGACCTTGCACTGAGGTGTTCCATTGTGCTTTGCTAACAGGATGCTGCCTGCACAAGGTGCTGCTGGCAATAATTTTCTGCTGTGAATAATTTTCTGCATTAGAAGGGCCAGAACAGCAGCACTGGCGGAGTTGAACTGTTCTGACTGAGAACGAGGCTAGCCTGGAAGACAGTTTGTTCCTCCTGGATTTCCTAATATCCATTTCTGATATTTTAAGTTGAGGAGTGAGGTGTTATGATCTGACTATTGAGAGATGCCTCTACCCAAATTAAGGTGTAAAAAGACCATATGTTCAAGCCAATAGCATGGATTTTATTTAGCAGTTAATGAGTGGGAGGGAGAGATGGAAAGAAGCAGGGGAGGGACAGGGAGAGAAACAAGACTAAAAGAGGGACAGATCTTTGGTTACCGCAGTGGGAATTTTTGTCTGCATGCATTTCCCAGGATGTGCTACCCAGACTTTGCCAGGCCCAGAGCAGGCACCATTCTGTGCTTATCTTCAGCACAAAGTCCTTCCGTGATCTTAACATCATTTCAGGCAATTGTGATCTTTTAAGTCTCTCACAGGAGGGAAGATGTTTTATTGGGTTTTGGGGTTTTTTAAAATATATTTGAATCTCTTTTGAAATATGTGGTCTGATGGTGATATTTCTTCATTTTTTAACCATATCCATAACTCGCATAAATTGTCCCAAGTTTTAATATTAAAAGTATGTATACCTTCTTTAGATGTGACTGTCAATAGAATCTTACAGGTAAATGAATTCAGCACTATTATGTAAAGTCTCTCTTGCATTAAGACTCTGGAAACAAATTTCAGATGTGTTCCCAGCAGTCTTGCTGTCTGCCAGCAATCTTTTCTAATTGTTGATCTCTTTAGGACACTTCTGCTTCCTTGTGTTACTAACTCTGACTCTGCAGCTTCTACAGGCAGTACTCAATCCACTTCTCTATGTTATGGAGAGTGTGCTGAGCAAATAGGTTTGTTGTTTTCTTAGTGTCCAAGTTGATGGCTTTGCCTCTGGCTTAAAATGAAGTCTCTATATGTATAAATAAAGCCATGCTTTTATTAGGAATAAATTGAAGAGGCCTCTTTTCCTTCAACTCCTTTTCAGCTTTAGATGTAATCCTTGCCTTGGTGTGTATAGTAAATTTCTTTTTTTAAATGAGAAAACTTTCATATTAGGGTCACATTTTTCCTTAAAGTTTGCCCTACCTGTCTCCAAAACCTGTAATGATGACAAATACTAGGGATGTTTTGCTTGCTCTGTAGAAAAGTACTTTCCATTTTATAGAGATTTCCTTGAAGTTTCAATCTGTAGGTGCTCCCTATTTCTATTACTGTGGGATTTGAATATTTGAAGTCAGTAAAGATTAAGTCAGAAATAATGAAGAAAGGACTAATTGTTCTAAAGAACTAAAACCCTAGTCAGGAAAGAAAAATGAAACCACACCAAAACCACATTTGTGTACAGCAGATGTGAAGGAAATGTGCTTGAATAATTAATTTGACATGGAGATACTGATACAACATTCCTCTCAAATATGTGGAAAGTAATTAGTAGCATACTTAAACCAAGATACCTAAAGTAAGACAGTAATGACATGGGTTGCACAGCTGGAGGGGTGATAGTTTACCTTAAAACACTTAAGAACTTAGTTCCCTGCCATAGATGTTCCGTGAAATACTTGTAGATTGAAGCTCTTCAGCTAATTTGAGAGTGTGTAAACACGAGGGCAGTATTACTGATCCCTTGATAACCACAATGGCAGGGCTTGTTGCTGTGGTGTAGAAAACTGGCTGTGAAGGCAGACAACTGTACATGTAATAAAGTGACTCTATGAATGTCCTGTGGTCTTGATAAATGTCAGGATAGATCAGTGCTGCTGACAGGTTCTTGGAGCATCTACTGACAAATGCATCTAAAAGGAATAACCTGTTGATTTATCCTTCAGCAGTTAAAATAAAGTTCACATGTATCTTGCTGAAAACTTTATAAATTATTTGATATATGCTTGGTTTTTTGTCTTTCAGCTTGTGATGAGTGGAAGATTTTACCAAAACCTAATCTGCATCGAGATGTCAACAGATTTGGTCACACTGCTGTTGTCAGTAATGGGTAAATGAAGTATCTCTTAAGTTTTCCTTGCCATTTTTCTGAAGGAAAAAACTGTAGCAGAAATCACACTTAAGTGAAGTATGGTTCAATAACATAGAGCTGATGTAACTTATTACAAGGGAAAGTAGTGCTCATCAGGTAATCAGTACAGCAAATCCCCAGTCTGCCAGGCTGTGGGTTCTGTTCAGTGACATTTTAGGTGAACGTTTCTGTGTACTGAGGTGTTTTCTCAGTATTGACAGCTACACTGAATTTGATATTTGGTACCAACTATAACTCTCACTTAGGTGTGATGGGAGAAATACTTTTGAAGTATGCTAAAATTCTCCATTCTTCTACAATCATAGAATAACCATGTAACTAAAATTTGCTGTGAAAAAGGGAAGATTTTGATGATATTGATGCAGTTATAATCTTTAACCACTTGGAGGAGGAAAAGCCTGCCAGCAACTTGATGATAATAAGTTGGTAAAGTTGTAGAAAATAATAGCCGAGTTTAAAGAAATAGGAATTGTTTCCTTGTCTCAGCTTTCCTTTTGCTGGTTGCCAGCTGGCCTAGTATCTGAAGCTGCAGTGCTACAGATCATTTAATCTCTTCTATGTTATTCATCGCGCTAATACATTCAGTACTTAAGTATTTGTAGGCAACTTTCAAAACCTCTACATAAAGATCCTGTATAGGTCAGAAATGAGGTAATGAGTAATGCTACAAATAAGAGTGTGTCTGCTTTTAACAAAAATAGCACTAAATTGTAAGTATGTACACAGAGCACTTGACATTAATCAATGAACAGATTTATTTATTAAGAGAAAATTACTTGGAATTAATGAATTCAGTGACTGGTAGTTTTTCATTATGATTTGCATGTTTTATGCCATCTAAGCCATGTCTGAAACTTTGAGAACTGTCACTTTCTATGAATTACATTCAAAATACTTTTTTTTTTAAGAACTTAGTGGTATTTGTGGTAGAGTTTTTGGTACCAAAAAAGTGTAATACAAGATACTATCCAGACTTCTGCTGTTGGTAACTCTGTAATTAATTCTGTTTTAGGAGTTTATCATGCAACAGATATACAGATTTTCTATTACTATCTTTTACCCAAGACTGTTTTTAGTTTTAAATGAGGAGGGTGAGAACTCGGGTTTAGTCTTTTGATTCCTGTGTCAGCAGCTACTGCACCGGAGATGTTACCAAAAAGAAATACCCATCTTGCCAATTGTTGCTGCCTGTCTTTGAAATCTTGAAAAAAATGTTCTTGTTTTCTGCAGGCCAGTATTTCATACTGTATTCTCAATATCTAACTGCAAAAATGAGTGCATTCTTCCAAACTCTTCATTCTTCTTTCCAGAGATTTGGGATATGCCACTCCATAATACATACAGCACAGGGAGCTTTCAGCAATTTTTTTGTTACTCTAAACTTCCAAGGAGAAATAAATTGAAAAATAAATAAATAAAGGAACTACTGGTAGAGTCTTTGCTAGAGAAAGAGGTTTTTTTTTTTTAATAATATTATGTGCATTTTTAATTGCATATCAAGTCAGATAAGAAATCAAGAAAATGTCTACAATAACAGTTAAATTTCCTTGCTTTTTCCTAATAGGTCCATGTATATATTTGGGGGTTTTTCAAGTGTTCTACTGAATGACATCCTCGTGTACAAACCTCCCAACTGTGAAGCATTCAGAGATGAAGAGCTGTGCAAAAATGCCCGTCCAGGAATAAGGTGTCTGTGGAACAAGAAACATTGTGAATCTTGGGAGTCTGGACATGCTAATAACATCCTTAGAGCAAAATGTCCCAAGAAAGCAGGTAAGTGAATTGTAGTCAGTTTTGTAGTGCAGTGTAGGAGATGGGGTGGGCAGTCCCCAAAGAAGTAACCATGTGGAGGTGGTGACTGCAATGTTAAGACTGTTCCTCTCTGAGAATACCCAGTGCAAGAGATATATAGACTATTTAAAAAAAATCATTCAGTTGTGGAATACTTTTGTATTTTACATGCAGGGAAGTAGATGCAAAAGAGCACAAGTTTAAGGTGCTGAGGGAGAACAGAACAGCGCAGTCAGAGCACAAATGGTCGCTGCAAGTGATTCCTGGTGTTATGGGCATATGGCACTCCCATACCTGTATGTACCAATAAGAAAGGAAAGCATCACTGCTTCAAGCAGATTCCCCATGAGACAGGAGCATTCTTACAGAAGAATATAGTACAGGCACAGCTGGAAAAAAACCTGAGGGAAAAAAACCTGAGGCAAACAAGCCCTTTGCAGTGTGTCAGATGGGTTCAAGTTTGTCATATGAATTTCTCTGTGGCATTGTGATAGCTGTATTGTTTGAAACAGCAATTTACTGTTATGAATAACTATTCCAACCTATTCCTAAGCATTTTGGCTTGTCACAAATAAATTGCTTGTGAAAGTGTTGTTCTTATATGTCACATGAACAGAATATTTATCCTGCTACACACACCTACTATTTTTTTTCTGTGCATCTTTCCTTTCAGCACAGTGTAAAATTGCTTCCCAAACTTTGGCTGTGTGCTGTGTCTACAAACTGCTATACAATTAAACTGCCAATCTGTGTTTAATGTTTGTTGAAAAGTTACTAGCACTGCTATTAATCAACACTTCAAGACATTTTATTTTTCTGATAGCTTTTACTTGTTTCTGGACTGGCTATAAAGTTGCAAACTCAAAAAAAAAAAAAAGGTATATGATATAACAAAAACATTGTCCAGGTACAGTTTTCTGGAAAATGACTTTTGTACAGTTTCAGAACTTTTAGAGATCTATGGTCTAGAAAGTTTCATCTATATATAAAAAAGAAAAGATCTTGTGGCAAAAAAATCCGAAGTAATACTGATGAAAGTGGATCTTATAAAAAGCTGATCATAGCAACAGGTGTTTATAAAAGCCAAACAAAGCAAAGCACAAACAGGCTGAAGGAAAATAAAAAAAGAGCAGTTTCTAAAGTACAGGTGCTGCAGTGGAAATAAAGTACAACTCAACTTGGAAGAGATGAGGTCTGTAGAATTCCAGTTCTGAAGAAGTTGTGTGAACAGCACTGTTCCACTGCTGTCAAACTCTTCCAGTATCAGGTGTTAATTTTTTTTCCAAAAGCCAATTTTTCCTATCTTCTTTTAGATTACTTGGCTCAATTGTTACCTGGTTGAGAGTATCATCTGAGACACTGCTGATGGTCAATATTAAAGGATAAGCAGAAATTTTAGTGGTTTTCAAAAGATTGATTCTTGGATGACAAGACTTCTCTGGCAAGAGAATCTTTTAAGCTTGCATGAACCTGGAACTAAAGGAGCCAAACCAAACAGGAATTAAACATAGTAATCAGTGTAGGAGATGGTACAAGTTCTCCTATTTTACGACACGGTGATTTTTAAAACTTTTGCCTCCTTTCAATAGAAGTAATAATTTATGTCCTAAATGATTTTATGTAACCTAAATTTTGGTCCAAGTCCTATTAATAAGAATATAATATTAACTCTTTCACAAATATTTGTGTAGATAAAGGACGGAACTGTAACATACCAATCATTATTAGGTTTATAAATTCATTTACAAGGATTTGAACAGCTCATATCTGTCTCAGATTTTTTTATTTACTACTTTTATCTTGTCTTCTTGCATAGCCATCTAATATTTTTATCAGAATCCTACATTTGAAGACAATCTTCTGTGTAAAAAGAGTGAAGAAAAAACAGTTGAAAAAAGTTTTTCATACTTTTATTTTTTCCATTGTGCTAAGAGAGCTTGTATGCTTTAAATCAGTGAATATTCCTTTAGTTGATACAAAACTTACGTACCTTCAAATGTAGTTGTTACTAAAGGAATTTTTAAAGGAGCAAATCCTATTAACCGAATAGAATTAATTTCCTACAGTAACTTAAACCCTTATGAATAGCCAGAGTTCAAATGAAGGATGTAACAGGAAAAAAGCTCTGAGGAAGTGTTTAAAACATGGCATTCTTCTCCTTGTGTGGGACATTTCTGTGTGATTTGTGTGGCAGCTGCTGCAGATGACAGATGTTACCGGTACGCGGATTGCGCCAGCTGCACCGCCAACACCAACGGCTGCCAGTGGTGCGACGACAAGAAATGCATTTCAGCCAACAGCAACTGCAGCATGGTGAGTCCTGTTATCAGTACTGCTCCTCTTCTAGGTTTAGAATGATGCCTTAGGATTTTAGCTTTTATACTTTTCATATATTTGTAATCCTGCAATTCTTCAGTGTATAGCTCTAAACTCCATATAGAGTGTTAGCTGTTGCTCTCCCATTTTGGTCAGACACAATTCCTCTCTAGGTGTGGGAATCAAGGATACTTTACTGTCTCAGGCCCTGAGAAATGTAAACAAAACTGAGTTGGGGAGCAAATGTGGGGTAAATGGCTCCATTACCTGAAGCTGTAATTGGAAGATTTACCCCCAATATGCAAAAGGACCAAACTTCTAAAAGTATGAAAATCCATGCCCTGTCATTGGTTTTGGGTGTAGCCTCTGGGGGGGCTTTGTCTGCCCAAAAAGTGTCTGAAGGCCCTTCAATAAACATAACTGCTTTTTATTCTCTTGATTTTATCTGGCCTCTGTTTTTAGGTTGTCCCAAAAAGGCATCAAGTAGATTAATAGTTGCTTGTTTGCAATGCAAACGAACTTGTTTGCAGGGCTTTTGAAGTAAAAGTGTTGTACTACATCCAAAAAACCTAGTTCAGGGTAAAAAAAGTATTCTTTAGGGTTGTGTTGCCTACTGTATATTTCTTAAATACTATTATCCCCTAATTAATGACATTTGAAAAGTCAGAGTCATTATTAACTTGGATTTTGTGCATGTGTGGTGTATAGTAAACAGGCAGAAACCATGGAATCCCATTGAGGGTGCTGTTTGGTTTCTTCTCTTTCAAACAGGATCAGGCCAGTCTCATTAGTCAGGGTCTTCTGGTCATTGATCATCATAAAAATGGTTTTCTTTGTCATGGAGTCACTTGTCATCTCATTAAAGGAGCATGAGCTTCTGTAATCATGAGGTCCACTGGCTTGTGATGATTTGGTTCTGATCATTTTAAGTACAAGCAATCAGATCACATAGATTCATGCAAGTTTATAGTTTTCTATTTTTAATACTGCTAATGCCATGTTTTATACTTTATGTTGTTCTTCACCAACTGCTGCATCTCTTGCTTGTTCACTGGATTTTTGACAAGCTTATAATGCTATTCTAGCTTTATAAATTTTGCCTCCTTATACTGTTCAGCTATCGACGGACATCTGGCTGTACTTGAGTTCAAAATCCTTTCTTTACACACTTCCATTTGTAAAAGTGTCTTGCTCTCTCTGGCTTGAACCTGATGCAAATCAATCTTGTTCTCCAGACAAATTAAGGTGTGAGTTGGATTGACTGTGATTCAAATCTTGCCTGTTCAGAGTGAGCACAGCCAGCTCTAATCACTGACATTTGTAGCTAGTCACTACTAATAAAAGTGCAGACACAAATTCATCAGTAGCCATGTTATGAGTCTGTCAGAGGGATTTCACATTCCAGGCACTAATGGTTAGTTTCCTTTGTGATCTTCAAGGGCCCTTCTTTTCCTGACACATTGTTCTTTATTAGGTGCTAATTTTCTGACCGGCTTTCAACTCTTGAACAAGGAATAGTTGCTAAGGAGCAGACCATCTTCGTTCCTAATAAATGATCCCTAATAAATGTGAAGCACTGAGTATTTTAGCACAAGCTTCTTGGTTCAGTGTCCTTCTTTGACAACCTTTCATGACCAAGATTGTCAGCTTAATTAGCAAACGATGCACCAGTCTGCTCTGTATCATTTTCTGTCTTTTATTCAGGGTTTGAAGTGGATAGCAAAGGCTGTTAGTGTAGTTACTGAAGAATGGGATAGTGAAAATTCATCAAAATGATTTCTGGAAAGGGCTGCTGTCATAACTGGAAGGTGGCTATTGCAAAATTAATCTATTGGCTGTGAGATGATGGAGGCAGAATTTTGCAGCTTCAATATAAACCCACTAAAATGGCATCAACAAAATGGCACCATGTGGAAAACCAGAATGGTTCAGGCTGATTATCTATTTTTATAGAGTGCTCCTTCTGGACAAGGCCCACAAACGAAAATGTGACAGCTCTGTGATGATATGGGATAACAAGCTGTAGAGTTAGGAGCATCACAAGGAGCCTTTGCAGCTGTACAAAGGCCTTGATTTATGACTTAGATTGTAGAACTCCAGATGAGACAGACAATAATGTTTTAGAATCTGCTGCTGTTGCCTCACGGAAACTGGCGAGTTTAGTAAAGATATTCTGTCAAGCAGTTTGGCATTGGCCTCATGGTCACAGATATCTGCAAAGCAGTGGCTCCTCTGCTGGTTGGAAGGCCTGTCAAATATGAGCATTTCCCTGAAATAACTCTATTTGGACAGATGGACTTCATGAGTAGTGCTAATGCATTGATGATGCACATACACCTGCCTGTGCTCACCCTCTGGTGTGAGCCAGCACTTTAACAGGGCACTGTATTCCACCAGTGTGCAGACTATAGATCATATATAGATCATGTATATCATGCATCCCATCTGATGTCATTGCAAGCAGAGGCTTGCAATGCCTGGTTGATCTGGATCTGCTTAATATGTTTATGAAACTGTATTCACTCTGTATGTCTGCACATAAAATGCTTTACCCTGCATCCTGTGAAAATTATACTCCTTTGCTGCTGGCCACGTTGTGCAGAAAATTGACTATATTTATATTTTGTAATGAAAACAAGTCTTTACCAAAGAAAAAGAAAAGAAAAAGAAAAAAGGAAAAGGCTTTGTGAGAGAGATGAATTTCATTTTAGATTGCTGCACCTTTACAAGATGTCATTTTTCATGAGGTAGTACCATGGAAGAGTAAGCTCCTCCATGAAAGCAAAATCTTTCTGTACTTTACCAAATAAAATGGTAAATTACTGGAGAGGACTGACTGATTGCAACAAAGTGCAGTTTTCCCTACTGAGGAAGACCAGAGAGATCGAATTTTAGAGTAAAAAAAATTTACTTAATCAATTTTGTTCAATTTCTGAAGAGAAAAAAAGAATTTATAAAGTGGCCTTAAGGAGAACCTTAGTATGTTGAGGCAAAGCTGAATTGTTTTATTTCTGCCTCCACCCAGTATTGCATTTTTGAAAATGTCATTGCCTTTAGAAGCCCCAAGGAGGGCATGTTCCTACAACAGGGACATGTTTCCTCTCTGACTGAGACCAGGAGCAGTCTCTCAATTTCTCATGTGTGTTGGTCTCCACTCATGCAATGCAATAAAACCCCAGCTGATGACAGTTACCTAAATAAAGCCCAGATTAGTGTGTGATTTAAAAGTGTTCTTTATCTGAGTGTGGCAACATAAAGCAAACATTGTCAAACCCATGGAGGGGATGATAAAGGGCATTTTGCTGAGGAAATGGGATACTAGAGGAGGCTTCAAAGAGACCTATAGCCTGTCTCTAAATTTTATTAAATATTTTTACACAGTGCCTTAAAGACAAGAATTCTTGCTTTTTTGTATTGTTTGCATCACTTCCAGGAAGCTCCCTCTTTCACTGTGGGAGTCCTTGGATGATACACTACTACCAATAATAGAAATCATGGTAATCTGCCAACATCTGAGAATTCAAAGAATAGTCAAGAGGAAATATATAAAGTAGTAGAAGGAAATACGAAGAGAACAAAATTTATCTTGGAGGAAAAAAAGAAAATTTATGACTAAGAAGTACCCAGTAGCAAGTTTTGGGTGTAGCTTCAGGGAAATAACAGCAAATCTATAAATTAATAATTTACATTTAAACTAGGCAAACTAGACAAGGTTATACTGTTAACCTGAAAAACCCAGGAGGAGGAGAGAGGTATGTAAATTAATAGCAATTTCTGAAAATCTAAGATAAACTACTGTAGTATTTTCATTCTCCAGTAAATATTCAGAAAATCACTGCAGTTCATAAGTCTGTCTATATACCACGACATCAGGATCTGTACTTAAAAAAATCTAAGTAAATCAGACATGAGGGAGGCTTTATACATAACATGATTTACTCATGCTTTGGTGTGTAAACATTATAAATATCCTACAGCAATATAGAACTTCTGTAACAGATGGACTGTCATATTTCTGAATTTCATTGAGTTTGGTAGTTTAAGTTATAACCTTAATATTGTGTTAATATGAATTACCTATTGGATTCACATCTACATTGAACTAATGAGATTTTCAGGCAAGCAGTGTTTAAATTGGATTTAAGGGAAATAAATGCTGGGAATAAGGGAATACAACAAAGAACATTATTATAGAACAGTCAGTAGTACTTTGAATTTTATTTTAAACATTAAATAACCAGCACAAAACAAGCTTCATGATTAGAAAGTAATAAAACAAATATCTTGGCTTAGGTGGAAAATTGTAATCTGTATGTAATACCACTGAAGAGTATATAATTTAAAAAAGAAATCTGAATGCTTAAGGGTATGTCAAAATGAAGTGTTAAAAACGAGTATTAGTTGAGCTATTGTAAATGAGCAGATGGTAGTTACTTGTGCTCTAAAATTCACTTTAAAGCATCTCTCAGGCAGTTTTGTGAATATGCTTCATGACTGAGTGAAACTAAATGGGGGTTTGTACCAAAGATTTTTTTTTCTTGTGCTTTACTGTTTGTATGCATTTTTGGCCTAGACAGACAGTCTGTTACTGCTGGCAGAGCCTTTGGCTCTGTTTTATGTTGTGATGTAGATGCCTGCACCTAAACCTGCTTCTCTGCTCCTTTTTGCTTCATGGTAGCCTTTCCTATAGAGCAGAAAAAAGTCAGGACCTCTTAAAATAAACTTACTGGTAGGCATCTGATCCAATAAAGGCAAAAAATTAAAATAAAATAAAATCTCTCAACAGCAGTGTTGTTCAGCAGGAACGAAGCTGGTTCTGTGTGAGATTGAAAATTCACTTTCACAAATGCACTATTTGAGGACTTTAAAAAAAATAGAAATAGAAGGAGACAGCTTTTCTCCCCATCACTTCCAGTACCAACCACTGTGTAACTTGTTGTCATACAGTCCTTTTATAAGTTGTTTAATCATACTCCAGGAGACTATTAGAAAGGAAAGCATCCAACATTGTCAATAAATCATGCATTTGCTATCCAAGTGCAATCCCTGTTTGCTGCCGTATATTAATTTAATCTCTTGTTGTCTAAGAGAGACAAGGCTTGGTAGGGTTTGACAAGAGGGACTCCCAGAGGTCCCTTCCAATCTCATCTGTTCTGGGAGTATAAAGCTGCTTGCATTAGGACTTACTTTTAATTATTACCTTGAAATTAAGTTGGTAGAGAGAGCCTTATGGGTGAGCTGATGAATTGGGTGAGGATTTAGGGCAGTTCATTAAATAAGGTATCAATACAATGTCTTAATTAAAAGTACTGTGCAAAGGGAAGAAAGATTTGTATTCAAAATGTCTAATTTAGAACACCTCATTTTTCAGGGAAAAAACCAAACACCAGCCAAACTCAATAAAAGCCCCTAGGTAATAATTCCTTCAGTGTTTACCGCTTTTCTTATATACTAAGGTACCAAAGGAATAAAGTTATCCTTAGTTCTATGTCATGTGTAGAGCATATTCTTGCACATTCAGTCAGTTATATGTAATTATTTTCACCTTGTGCTATTTTTTATGTTCTGTTCGACTATTTTGCTTGCTTTAACCTCCACAGAATGAAATAATGTAGTGAGAGTATAACCCTTAACTATTTGAGAAACAGATATTTAGTTTAGGTGTTTCAGCTCTTCCTGCTCTCTGTACAGGGAATTGGCCTCTTCAGTTTGACACTCATAGTCATGTAGAACAAGTGGGGTGATTTGTGCTCCAGTGTTGCATTCTGCATCTGGCAAAGGATTCTAGATAAGGAGCTTAAATTGAGCCTAGTTTTTAAGTGGCCACAACTTTCTGGGAGGGATCCACCTGCTCTGTATTTCAGTTTTGACTTCTGTTTTTTTTAATATCAGACGTATGCTTGAGATGCTGCTTTGTGTGTTTAATTCTTGCAGTCGGTTAAAAACTACACGAAATGTCACGTGAGGAATGAGCAGATCTGCAATAAACTGACGAGCTGCAAGAGCTGCTCCCTGCACCTGAACTGCCAGTGGGACCAGCGGCAGCAGGAGTGCCAGGCCCTCCCTGGTAAGGGGACATTGCTGCTTTCAAAACTGACTAAATCCTCTCTGTCCTCGCCAGAGAATGTTTGTTCAGTGAGCAGACGAGGATTTGTTTTATTTGTGCTCACTCCTCTGCCTGTCTGCAGCTGTCCTGGTGAACCCAGATGTGATTACACCCCTGATTGGGGTATCAGTGCTGCCTTTAATCGTGTGAAGGGTGACAATGACATTAATGAAGGCATAATGACGGGGACCTCTGCACAAGTCAGTGATGGGCTCTGGCCTGTGGGGAGCACTGAGGGTAGAGCTGAATGGGCATGCTGAGGGTTTTACTGTCACATGTGCACTGACACTGTTACTTTGGCTAGCTGGGATTTTACCTTAAAAGTTATAATTCAATTACACTTCAATTTTTCTGTGCAGATAGGGCCCAAGATCTAGTTTCTTGATTGTCTAATGTTGGTACTGCAGTGAAAGCAGTGAATATTAAAATGCTAATATGAAATATTCTCAGAAGATGACTGTTAGCATTATGAAATGGTATTTATTCTGTAATTTATATTCATAACTACATATATGCAGTTAGATGTCAGAACCTTTTCCTTTTGATCTTTATGTCCAGATGAAGTTAATGAACACATTTTTTTTTCTCAGAGATGATTCATTAAATAACTTAAATCAATTTATTCTGTGCAGTTCAAAACTGTGTTTGTGTAATCTTTGTCAAGATTGACTGTAACAGTTGCTCTTACTTATCTTTACAGCATTACTCAGATAACTATTAAAAGTGTTGAAGAGAAATACATTCTGAGATGTTACCTGAATTTTCTATCATTTGGATTGGATTAGTATTTAGGCAAATACAAATGCAAAAATGTGATTAAACAAGGGTAGTGTAAAGCTGTGATTTCTTAATTCTAGGACAGTGGTTTTTAGATTTTTGAAATGTACATAATATTTAAGTAAAAGGAGTTGTTAAAACTTATTTATGTACATAATCTAATCTTAATATTTAGATGGGCTCCATTCTGATTACAAGGAAGAAATAGTGATATAAAAATACTATGCTGAAACTTAGCATATATCTTATAATTACTTTTTAAGTTCTTAGATGTTTCTTTCCATAAAAAGACACTACTCTGTATGATGATACTTGGTATTTCAGAATTTATGTGATGTGAAAGGGGAAATTGAGTGTGGGATGTATTTTGATTTATGATCTCAGGAAGATAAAATTCATACTCCCTTGGGTTTTTAAAAAGTTTTTTCGAATCAGTTTAAATTGTATTCTTTTTGCACCAGCTCATCTGTGTGGAGAGAGATGGAATCACATTGGAGATGCCTGCCTCCACATAAATTCCAGTCGGGAAAGCTATGACAATGCCAAACTCTACTGCTACAATTTGAGTGGAAATCTTGCCTCGTTAACAACCTCAAAAGAAGTGGAATTTGTTCTGGATGAAATACAGAAGTACACGCTTCAGGTAACTTGAATAACTTACGCTTGTGTGAAATAAATTTGCTTTGAGAAATCTCTTCTAGGGTTTGTCCAAAGAGAGGAAAGTTTATGCCTTCAAAGAACTGTAACGTGGTGCCAAAGACTGGTGTGTGATATGTAGGATATCAAAGAAATATTGAATCACACAGCAGTTCCCAAGGTTTCCCCTTCCCAGATTTAAATGTTAAAATTTACTATTGGAAGAGAGTATGTGCTCAAGAGAATGGCTGGAACACTGATTCTGTGTCGTGGTTTCAGTTGTGATAGAGTTAATCCTGAAATTCAACACAGGCAAAGGCAGGGTCCAGCAGTGGGGACACGTAACCCCATGCACCAGTGCAGATGTAACTTCTCCAGAAACACCAGCGTCCTCTGTCACTGGTTTGTGGGATCAGAGGGTCACAGAGAAGCGGCACTAGTATGTAAAACATGTAGCAATTCCCTGCACAGAAGCAGTGGAATTAGCTGGAGCTAATTAGCTTTTTCTAATAATGGTGGGGGGGAGAGAGAGAGAGAGCTGAAAACTCTTCCATGCCTCTGGCAAATGCAGCAAACAACCACCAGAATATTCCTTAGAAAAGTGATCCATATTACTGTTGTTAACTGTGGGAGAATAGAAGGGAAGATAAATTACCTGTCCCTGGGTGGTCAGGTTCAGTTTTTTAGCAGGTAAACATTCAAATGCTTATTGCTGTGTTTAAACATCACTGGTTGAGGTATATGAAATGCAAGAATGCTCAGAAATATGAAACCCAGCAGTGTACACTCAGATGGGATGTCTTAGCAGAATATGATTCCATTACAAGCAAATCAATTCTTCTTAGCAAGGGACGGTTATGGAAGTGTTTATTTAGTTTTGTAGAACATGCAGCACTTCTTTCTCTGTGTAAAATCCTCAAATTTTTAAGTAGTTTAGGAATTTACAGTTACAGAAAAATGGAAGATAATTGTGGACAATAATTAAAGCTTCTATCAAATTAATATGTGATTTTCAAAATTGTCATACTGCAGATGAAGTGAGATAATTCAAAGGAAATAGAAGTTAAGGATTGCCTCTATGCTATACTGAATCTGAGAGCAAGAGGTTAGGGACATATATTGAAGACAAAAATACTCTCTTTTTTAGCATTCCGCTGCAAAAAGCAGATTCAAACATAGGTTATGCATTTGAGGTTTTTGTGGTTTTTTCCCAAGGAAATAGAAGATCTGGACGGAGAAAATATTTTTTACTAGAAAGACGCTTTTTTTCTGTTTTTTGCTTATAAAGGAGAGAGAGAAATCATTCTGTGTCATAAGTTCTTCCCTGGTATTGCATTTATTGTAGCCTTGAAACACATTCTGTCTGTCCACTCTTTGAAATGAGCTAATGTTGAAAATGTAATTGAAACAAAAACAACAACAAAATGATGTGGGCAACATGATTGCTATGGTTATTTATTTTGCCACCTCTTTTCCTTTTTGCTTTCCTTTCCCCTGATTCCTATTAAAATACTGCACATGATGCCTTCAAATCTAATAATGTGTGATGGACTATTGATATGACCGATTTTGCCTGACTGGCTTGAG
This sequence comes from Eopsaltria australis, assembly GCA_034509425.1. Taxonomy (NCBI): domain Eukaryota; kingdom Metazoa; phylum Chordata; class Aves; order Passeriformes; family Petroicidae; genus Eopsaltria; species Eopsaltria australis. The sequence continues at coordinate 2,084,209 of JAVTVJ010011652.1, read as the reverse complement.
GTGTAGATGAGAAATAGCTTCTTTTAGTGTTTGGAAGCAAGATTTTTCTTACATTTCAGAACTTAGAACTTCTGCAAGGTGACATCCTGCTGAGCATATCTTTATTTAAATGAAGTACATCCTGAGCCAATGTGGTGATGTAAATTTGAGATACTTCAAATACAGTTTAAGCAATTGTAGACTAATGTATACACTTTAAAAAATCTATCTTGGATCAAACAATCCTTTAGCTGTCAGAACCTCAAATGAAATTCTGCCATGAATTATCCTGGTGTTTTCAGTGGCATTTAGAGAAAAAAAAAAAGATATTTTTTTCATTCATATCTGTCTGTCCAGCTACATTTACTCAGTGTGATACATCCTAAATGTGTTATCAGGTGTGACAGAGGCTCTCTGAAACTTCTTGATCTTCTTTTGCCCGCCTTTCGCTCTAAAACTGCAATCATAATGATTTAAAGAGTGAGATTTCATTTTAGATGGCTTGTTTCTGTAGCAGGTAGTGGTGTGGAGTTCACAAATGGAGTCAGAGCTGCTGTAAGGTGAACACCATGGCTTTAATCTCTTATCTTTGGTAGAATTTGACTTGGATGTTTAATGTGGAAGGCTTCAAAATCTTTAGCCTGGGGAAAAAAAAAGTATTTCAGTTTCACCTGAAAACAAAAAAACTTTTCGGGATTAATGAATGTGTCAGAGCAACACTTCGAAATAAGAATATGATTCTGACTTTATCTCCTTGTTATTTTGCATTCTTGTGCTGAGAAAAGGAAAGCACCTTTGGTAGCTGTTGTGTATTTTACAAACTGTTAAATAGTAAATCCACAGCCTGGAAAAGCATTATTGCTGTTCATATAGACACCATGTGACTTTGGGGATTGTTTTCTAATACACAAAGTCCTTCTTCTGGGACAAATTTAGGACAATTTCTTCATCATGTTTAAAATAATACATTGATGCTTTGGAAGGATTCAGAGGGGGAAGGCTGCCATTTTCTCCATACCCTATCCAGACCTCAGCGTGTATAAATAGTTTCTCCTAATCCCAATACTAAACTGGAAATCAATACGTTGCCTCCTTTAAAAGGATAAGGAGAAGGTTCATTTGGTACTAATGAAAGGGACAAAGCAAAGATCTGTGTGGTATGAACTCAAAACACTGTTGAATTTGCAGACGTATTTTAAAATTATCCCCAGTAGTTTAAAGTCTAGTTTGTATTGTTCATTAAAAATAAATTAAATTCTGTCAGAGAATACCAAAATAAACACAATGGATAGGCTGCAGATTCCCAGACTAAAGAAAAATGACACTTAATATTTTTTTCTTGCGTGCTTTTATTGACCTAGTAAGCAAAATATTATGAAAGGGAAGATTTGAATTTCTCTGAAAAGTAGATTTAACAGCAATGTGAGGTTAATTAACTGTTCCTGCTAATATTCAAATGTTGTATATTCATTTAAAAGTGCAATTAGCTCTCTTGGGAGTTTACTTGCAACTGTGGGATTTAACTAAAAATAATAATTTTCTTGTTAGCATGCAATACATTCTGCGATTTAGTTTTGGTGTAGTAAGCACAAACAAAGAAGAGAACAGTTTTACACAATGCCTTTCATTATATAAACTGTTTGCAACTTTTCCTTTGACTCGCTGCTCACAAGGCTAAGCATCTTTTTATAAATTACACTTGAGTGTAGGTTGCAGTTAATTAGTGAGCTTTGCATAGCAATGTTATTCCTTGTTAGCTCAGAGTATTCCCTGAGGGCTCTATGTTTCTGTGGTTTTATAATGTGTGTGATTGTGGGGAGGTTGACATCTACTCTTGGTTTCTGAATTACTCCCTTTACGACCTTTTCTACCAGTCCCACTTTCCTGTTGTGGTTTTGGAAGTCTAATAAGTTATTTTATCACTTTGTCTCCATTTTACAGTTGTTGCTGTCCATTAGCTCTCCTCTAGTTTAACTCTTCCTACATTCAGGATGAGGGGAATTCAGCTCAGTTTGGATGCCCGAGAATGCAAATTTCCCCCTAAATTTGTCCACTATAAAGAAGAAATTCCAAGAAGAAACCCAAGTCCTACTGGAATACTAGCTATAATCTCTGTAGCTGGAACTTGGGGGACTTCTAGTTTTTTCAGTTTGCCAGATTGTACATTTTTTTAACCAATCAGAAAAGTTTAAAAGGAGTTAGGAGAATTAGGTGGTCTCATGACTTAATGCATGACTCCTACTATTAATTGCATCTAGATTGCATCATATATGTCTAATAGATCCAGAGACACTTAAAACTCATAAATTTTGCTTCCACTGCTTAAAATGTGTGAGTCACTGGGTAAATATTTACAAATAATGGAATGTGCTGGTATCTGACATAGTCAGAATTGATGCAGTTAAGGAATGGAAAACCAATCAGTGTGTCTGCATAGAATGCAGTTTCTCTTCACAGAGCTGCTGTTTTCAGGAAGTAGGTTTTTTGTTCAAAATGGTGCAGAAAAGAGGCAAATTAACTGCAAACCTTTCTCCAAACCGTGAATGTTGTGGAAATGTGAGATGCCCCACAGTATTTTTAAAGTTTAATTGTATGTTTCATCCTAGAGCAACAAATCAAGGAGTTCAAATGGTTCTTGACAAGTTTGTTGAATTTTGTTTAGAAAGTGTTGTGATACACACAACAAAAAATGAAACATAGTGTATTATACACTTTCAGGATGATTTCAGATCCAAAATAAATGGAATTTAAATAAAGGTGGAGATAAATTTTTGGAAGAGATATATACTTCCTCAGTAATTTGCATAATTAAGGAACAGGGGAGATTTTTGAGCCTCAGTGGTAATTGGCTATTCAGTAAAGGTAGTCTTGCTCACTTCACTCATCTGCAAATTATTCAGCCCTCATTAGTTTAGTGCTGATTCAGCAGTAGTACCTGAAAAAGTGTCATGAGTAGAAATGATCCCTTTCTCTTTAAATCTCAAAGCAACTCAATCTTAAGTTCTCTGAGTAAACAGTGGATTTAACATGAACTATCAGCTTTCCAGTTACAATTACAAGATTTTCCTTTCTAACACACTTCCATAATTAGTATTTAAAAACCAAATTAAAACTGTGTGATTTAGAATAAAAGAAGAGCATATTTTTGAAGTTATTAGTGATTGGTGTTTAATAGATTCCTGTTATGGCTAAAAGTGGGCCTTACGTTCAGCTTAATAGAACTGTTGATGAAATTACAGAATTATGTTCTGTTGGTATGCATTGTATGATTACAATTTTGTTCCTCTGTCAGTTGGAATTAAAGCCTTGCCCAGCAATTTTTCTCAGAATTTAATAGTTCTCAAATATTTTCTACCTTAAGGGCTGATCTCTCATTTGAAAAGGTTTTTTGGCAACTTGTTTTCAATGTTATAAAAGATGGTTCTATGAAAACAGATAAACCATGACTAGCGGTATTTCAAGCACAAATATAAAGCTTCTATGATGGACTGTGGATTCTAAAAAATAGCCTAGAAAGACATGGATGGGAGGACAAACATATTCTGGAGATGATTCCAAATTTTAAATAGTGTAGTGGGATAAATCTTTACAATATTTCTCAAGATCTATTTGATTATGTTCTCCATTGCAACATTAGTAGGGCCCGTTACAAATTTTTCCAAGATGAATTTGATCACCTGCTGTGTATTGCATTACTTTGGGTTTTTTTTCTTTTTTAAACTGATTTTTAAACTTGCCTAGAATGCTCTTGTGTGAGCTTGTTGAGTTGTTGATGTTATTTTAAAAGGAATTGTATGTAATGTATCAAAGGAGTTTTTATAGATATGGATAGAAAGAAAGAACAAGTCTTCAGAACTCTCTGAGGAGTAACATTCTTCTCACATGTTGAGTAAAGATCACCTGAACTTCCAATAAAGGCGTTGATTTGCACTGTATTTTTCACTCATCTGGTTTGGTAACACTTATTTTTCAAGAGGCCTGAGAGCTGGAATCTTGCATCAGCAAGTTCTGGTTCCAGAGAACTGACAGTCTCATTTCCTTGCTGTCTGATCATTTTCAGAAGCATCTTTGGCAAGATATTCAAAGTAAAGGAATCGGTTTTCTACATTCATTTAGCATGAAATGAAACAACGATAGAGTTCAAGTGAAAGATGTTCAACTCTCATTATTTCTTAAGCCTGAAGAAGAAACTGGATTGGCATTTTCAGTCGACACATTTGAGTCCCTCAGTTGCTTCAAGTACTTTGAGATTCCCAGTTATTGTGACTAAATCTTTCATCATTTTGGTAGATAATTTATACTAGATTTGTGCCCTTTTTAATTTTCTTTAAGAAATTACTTTGATAGCCACAGAGCCCTGGTGGCTGCAGGTGTTTCATGTGGAACTTACCGAATGTGCTCATCACGATTTGATTTTTCCTGTTGGCTTCCGTGCGGGGCAGCAGCAATCATTTTTGTTGATAAACTTTGATGATATCCACACACAATCTCCGCTGTTGCCAGCAGTCTTCACCTGTGGCCCGCCACATGATGGAATTGATGCCATGTAATTGAATATGCATGTTGAGCACATCATCGGAGCATTTGGGAGGCCTTACTTGGATAATCTGTGTTTGGCATCCTAACAGCATGGCCAGGGAGGCCTGAGTGGGCCTGCAATGTCACTACTTGGATGGTGTGGATTTGATAATGTGCTCATCAGCATTTGGGTCTGTATTTTGATGTCTTACTGTAGCAAAGAGTCAAAGATGGTACATATGGAATTTGAGAGCCTGACATGATGACTATAAGCTGTCCAGACAGTACAGCTGTTAAGAATGGTTATGACTACGATATGTGTTGCTTTTGCTGGAAGTCTTTCATTTCAGGGAATACTGCTTTTATCTCCTATGGCTGCTTTGGCTTTCATGATTCTCCCTGGGACTTTGTCATCATTAAAAGGGTTCCAAGACAGTCTCCTACTCCAATGGAAGAATTTATTTCCAAAGCTCACTGCTGCATTGTCAGTTTTCATTACTGGCTAACACACTTTTTCACCATAGCTGGAATAGGATCCCTGTTTTTTATATACTGACGTTGAGGCCAAATTATTTGGCAGTGTGATTGAAACAGTCAGTAATATGCTGAAGATTCTCTTGGCTGGAGTTCCTCAATCCCAAAGTAGCCATGTAGGGCTGGTTTATGTGTGTGTTTGTCAGCAATTTGTCCTGCCTAAGCCCCTGACACTATTATATGTGTGCTTGGTGTGTGCACTCAGCATCTACAGAGAGCTGTCAAGACATACGTGTAGGTATCTAAGGGTTTCTGGTGCATGTGGACTACGTACAAAAACAGGAATTTAGGCAACTAAACAACAAATAAGACAACAGATGTATTATCTACCATTTTCCAGATGCCCAAGTTCCACTTTTACTGCTTGCATCATGTTTTTTCTGGTATCCAGAACATGTGAGCCCTCACAGACACCTCTTAAGTTGGGCACCTGGGGCAGCAATGGAGTCAGGAAGTAAATACAGAAGTAAGACACAAAGTGGGCAGTGGTAATTTTGCTGACTATTCTTGTTGCTGTTCAAGAGTCTCCCAGAACACATCACTGCTTATGGAATGAAACATATCTTAGTCATTTTCTGGTTTATGTAAGTTTGTTCTTGTGTCCTTAAGTGTGAGTAGTTAAAGCAATTTTTGTTTGATCATGATCTCAGCTGAGAGAACAGAAGAAGAGAGCATAGGGAGTACGTTTTAGAGAGGTCAGGAATACCTATTATCTACCTACTGGTTTTTTTGAAAATGTATTTACCACTGGTATTTTTGAAAAAAAATTAATGATCCTTCATATTTCAATTTGCTCTAACAAGGCAGGGGGAAAGAAGAAGGAATGCTCTAATTGTGTGTAGAATTAAGAGTATTGAAACATTTTCTTTTCAGCCATGAGTTAAACCTGAGTGGCCAGAGAAAATGTGAGATCAAAGGTGAAAGATCACTGATGGAGAATGGCAGTAACTCTTGGTTCACTTGTGGAATACATAGATTTTTAACCATGGCAGGTTCCCTTTAGGTATATTATAGTGTTTTATCTACCTTGTAAATTATCTTCACTTACCTTGTAAATTACCTTTACTTACTTTGTAGATTAAATCAGTTGTGAACCTAATTCACAATCAGATCAATATCTCTGCTTTGAAGCTGGCAGTGTGTATTCTGTGCCTGCGCAGGCAGCTGGGTTTGGTGTTGTGGCATCCACCTGCCATCATGTACCTGTCACAGTCCCCTTGCCTCTCTGTATCTTTGTTCTGTGTGTTTAAACTGGGCTTAATGAAAACTGCCTGCACAGACATTACATGAGGAAATGTGTTTGCTTTGGGTGCCTTGAGGTTTTTACATTGATGGTGGCAAGTAATGCATGTAGATTTATCCTGGAACAAGCAAACACCTATTTTCCTTAAACCCGCTTTATTTGCTTGATAAGTGTATAAAGATGAAATGATAAAAATCAGTAGAATTTGTGATGTAGTTTTACTGATACATCCGGAATATGTTTTAAAAATTAATGCTTTTAGAGTTTTCTAGACCATGTTTATAACTTATAAATCAATAACAAAAGTATATTCAATGTGTATTTAGTGGCATTGGAAATGTAAATGTGCCACTTTTATCTCTGTCTCTGAATTGCCTGAAGTTGATCAGTATCAGCACTATAGACTTTAGAGGATGGAATATTTATCCTACTTTTTCCTGAACTTTAGTTTCTCTGAAATACTGTTAACTTACGTATATTTCATAATCCACATTGACCTAGCAATGAGTTTTCATACAGTAGCCACAGGGAAAAAACCAAACAATTTCATTAGGACCATTTAACCTGTATCAAATAAGAGAAATCAAGGTTCTCTTTGAACAGAACACAGGTTTTTAGTAGAAGAGAAGCATACGGGGAGTGGAGTTTTTGTTGGTTTCTTTGGAGATGTTCAACAAGACCAAACAATTAAGTTAAGAACCGTGTGGACAAAGATTGCTGAGATGATAAAGTGAGATAAGAACGTGGTGAATTCTGAAAACGTGAAGCTGTTGCTGTTGAGCTATTCTTTGAAGCGTTTTATCAAAACAAAAAGCATTTTCAAGGATTCTCTCTCATTTGTTTTTTATCCATAGAAAATTTCACCATGGGTGGGTTTGCGCAAGATCAACATCTCCTACTGGGGCTGGGATGACATGTCCCCCTTCACAAACACCACCCTGCAGTGGCTCCCCGGGGAGCCCAATGACTCTGGCTTCTGTGCCTACCTGGAGAGAGCAGAGGTGGCAGGTCTGAAGGCAAACCCCTGCACAGCCATGGCAGATGGCCTGGTGTGTGAAAAACCCGTTGGTAAGGAGCTTCTTCCTCCCAGTTACTGTGGTGAATAACGAGCCCTTTGGGATTGCATTTGCCTAAGAGGGATTTTGGGACAATTTGGATGAAATAATTACAAGTATATATATATTTTTTTTAGTTTTTTTGAAATTGCTGTAATCTAGGAACAAATAATATTCTTAAAGTAGCATATATTTATTTGAGAATTAGTTCATATGGCTTATTTTGCATTACACCAGAAATTTTACAGTTTGCCTCTAAATCAGTAATAGTCAAAAGTAGCTGTAACCACATGGGGAGATATTCAGCAATGCTGATGTGTTCTTTCTGAATCTTGCTGAACATTAGTGAATATCTTAGAGTTGTAAAAGACTGACAAATCCAAAATTCTGGTTTCTGTGTTTCAGGTTTGTTTGTGTATAAAAGTTTACTGTGACTTAAACAGTCGTTTGCCTGCTCAAGTTAACATATATTAAAATGGACTCTGTGAGCTATAGCATGAGTCATGCTCAGTTTTGCATATTAAATTTTGTAAAATATGATTATATTTATATACAGAATCATAAATTTGGATCAAAACATTTATAGCTAATTAAGGAAGCAACCACTTCAACACGGATTTTTCTAGTGGAGCAAATGGTGAAAGAAAAAGGAGATTGAACTTGTGTTCAAAATGATAAAATATTTGTGATCCTCTTCCAGTCAGTCCCAACCAGAATGCCAGGCCGTGCAAGAAGCCGTGCTCGCTGAGGACAAGCTGCTCCAACTGCACGAGCAATGGCATGGAGTGCATGTGGTGCAGCAGCACCAAACGCTGCGTGGACTCCAACGCCTACATCATCTCCTTCCCCTATGGACAGTGTCTGGAGTGGCAAACTGCCACCTGCTCCCGTGAGTATCTTCATGAATGTTCATCTTACTCAATATATCGTTAGATTTATTTTTCACTCGGAAGAGCTGAAGGGATTCAGAACATTCACTAGAGATAAAAAGATTCCCAAGCAAATGACCTGCTAATGTGAAAAGTCAATGCTGAGAATGCATTTCCTAGATACTGATAAAATGCTGGCAATTCATTAATGATGAAATGTATTTAGTCTTTTGAAACTGTGAAAAGTATTAATTCTTTTCAGATAAAGTAAAATTACGATGACTGTTTGTATGACCAGTGTTACTGTGACAAACAATGGCCAAGAGCTACAACAGGATACTGTTAAAATTAGATAACCAATATATAGCAATTCAACTTACTTGCTTTCATCTAAACCTCAGGAAAATACTAAAAAAACCAAGTTCTTGATGTATAATAGGAACCATTGATATATTCTAATCTTAGGAGAGAAAAAGGGCTATACGTACCAGGCCACTAGGTATCTGGGTTAAAGGGAAATAAGGCATAGGAAAGCTTTTCCTTTAGGCTAAACTGGCTAGAGCCCATATTCCTCTAATTGAGATTCCTTCTTCATCCTTAATAATCATAGAATGTAATGAGCCAGGACCATGTTGAGCTGTTCTGGTAAACTTTTCGGCTTAGTTAGTAAATTTCAGGTATTAATCCAGGTTCTAGTGCCTAGGCTCAGTGTAATAGGTAATAGGAACATTTAATCTCCTGTCAATATGTTTGGAATAATAATTCTGTAGTTATATAAAGGTTTCTTTCTCATAACCATTCACAGAACTTTTTTTTTTTTTCCTCTCCTGCATAGGAATCAATTTTGTAACTTATAAAATATTGATAGCGAGTTGTGGCAGAACATAAATAGATTGAAAGTCTGGAGATAAAATTGACAGCATACCACATGAATGATGCTTATGTTTTTGAACTAGCAGATATTATGTCAGCCTGAACTTTCAATTCAGTTTTTCTGTTTGCATAGTGTTTGCATATCATGCTGATTCAATTTGTTTGGGGAACATAAGAAATTGTTTCTAATTTGATTGTCATTTTTGTCAGGTCTGTAAAAGTTTATATTAAATAAGGCAAAAGGGATTTGCTGTGTAGCAGTTCAACATTATGTAAAGGCAATTTTGTATGAAAATATATTTTCTACTCAACAAATTAGAAAAAAACTAAGATTCTGTGGCTGTAAGCAGTTTTTCCAGAGTTTTATAGCATCAGATATTTTGCATTTAAACAAGAAAATGCATGTCCAAATGAAGGATGGTTGAGATATTATTTTACTCTAAATGACTTGAAAATTTTATTAGGTTAGATGTATCATTATTGCTGCTGAAGTAATGAATTATTAAGTGGATTCCCTTATCAAGGAGTAGTGTTTCTGCTTGAAGAAAGGACTGTAACTATACCTTTAAAAAAATCCTCCTTGTTTTTAAAATTTTATTTTGTATTTTGAATGACTGATTTCTGAACTTTTGAATGTTTTTGCTCTGAATGAAAAAAAAATTCAGACAAGCATGTATGATTTAAAATACAAAAAAAACCAACTGAGAACATCACATTTATTTTCACAACTTGGAATTAAAATGAGGAATGTTGTTTTATTGGTGACATATTGTCATTTTAATACCTACTTGCCAAAAACTTGCATTTCCACTCTTCCCTACGTCTTCCATCCATTATGACTTTTGATTGAACAGCTGACAGTTGAGCAATCTTGGACCACCTCTAGAATGTCAAAGAAAAACAAAATTGCTGCTTGAATATCCCCTTCTCCATCAACAATTGCTTCTCAGCTCTCTTCAGTTTTTCAGCTGAATGCCACTACAGAGAACAGCTGAGGATTTTCACTTTTGTTTCTGTTTTAGCCTCTGTGAAGATAGTGCAGCTGATACTTCAGGGCTTTATAAATAGCTGCATGAGTATAAATAGCAGCATGAGATTTGTTTAGATTGTTTAGAGTGCATCTCTGAAAGGGCAGGCCAGCCAGTGAAGAACGATAGTCTTTATTTTTCTGCTGATCTTCTAATGTATTCAAAAGCCCAGATTTGTATCATTCATCTTCAGCTCTGATGGTTTAAAACTGATTTTTCACGTGTGATAATTTGCGACAACAGTTGGCCTTTTCCATTTTCCATTTTTGCTATTTTCTGTTTTTGGGAAACTTGAAACATTTCCTCCTGTCTGGGTTCTCCCAAGTCTGATGAAGAGCTCTTGCTTCAGCTTTCTGTGCTGTTAAAATTCTTTTGAGATTCTCCCAGGCTTTTCACTGCCTGTTTTCCTGATATCTGCAGGTATCTTTAGATGTTGCAGTATTTTTTCTTTTTACAGCTTTCATTACTTGCAAACAATTTTAATAGTTGCTGAAGTCAGAGGAGCTCGCTTTATTCTGCTCTCAGTTAATTTAGTTAGCAATGAAATCTTTCTGCTTAATATTCTTTTGTGGCCTGGAGGAGTCCAGGTAACGAACATTATTTGGATGCAGTGTCCTGGCTGCAGCTGAGCCAAATTGAGAGGTTACCCTCATGTAGAAGCCATTTGAGCGTCCTTCAAAGTATCTCTGGGAATCTTTAAATTACTTTCTTCTTTTTGAAAAGAAACTTAGATAATTCTGGCTTCACAGCACGAGCTTACCTTCATGTGTGCTTTTAAAATTTAATTTTGAAAGCCTATAAAGTTAATGTGAGAAGAGACAGAGACCCGTAGTGATTGATGTTCGAATGAGTCTGATGTTAATTTGATCCAGTGTTACAACAGTAATTAAAAAAAACTAAGATGTATCAGAAAAAGCTTAAAGAAGCTTGGGAACTTTAATGGTGTTCCTGAAGTTACTAAAATGTTAATTTCTTATTAATAAAAAATGACAGTGACTTCAGAATAGGAGTTTTATTTGGTTCTAAACAGATTTAAAATATTAGAAAGACCATTTAATTATTTTAAGGACTAGAATATACAAGACCTATAGGGAGATTTGGATTTTTAGAATGCAGTTTAGAAAACGAAACCTGATTGACTGATAAGAATCTTAAGATATAGTTAATTTAAATGGGTCTGAATTATGACTTGTAGCTTGGGATGTGTGGTATGCTTGTTTGTTTGAAAAGAATATAAGTATAATATAAGTGAATAAGAAGATTAAGTCGTATTTGTAGACAAATACTCAGGTGAGATCCAGGGGTACTTTATGCCCAAAATAATTTTTGGTTTGAATTTGAATGAATCTGTGTTTTTTTTATATTTATAAATATTGTCGCTCTTGCTTATTGATTTATAAATATACACTCTTGCTTATTTATATTTATAAATATTATCACTTATTGACCTTGTATTGGAATTCTAGAGTTTTCCTGTTTGAAGAGCTGTTTATCTCAGTAAAATTAGTAACAAATTCATTATATATTAATAATTAGAGAATATATATTTTCTTGTGTGTCTAATGAACAATTTTCTTTTTGTGCTTCATTATCTTTGCTGTTTTGAAATCTTTATTGTTGCATTGTAGTGTAACAAACACCTGATGTGTTTTGTGATCTTTCAGGAAGTACAACTTTTAAAGGAACCTGAGATATTCAGTATTACTGGTTTTTTTTTTTGAATTTGCAAAAGAAAAAATAAATGGTAAATTGTTTGTCCATCACCTGTTGTAAAACCCAAATATCTTATTTAAAAAAACAATGCATTAATATTGTATTCCATGTACTAAAGCTCAAAACTGCTCTGGGCTGAGGACCTGTGGCCAGTGTTTGGAGCAACCTGGGTGTGGATGGTGCAACGATCCCAGTAACACTGGCAAAGGACAGTGCTTGGAAGGCTCCTCAAGAGGCCCCATGAAGCCTCTCAGTGTCCACTCCAGTGAAATGGTGCTTGATGCTACCCTTTGCCCAAAAGAAAAAAATTATGAGTGGTCTTTTATCCATTGTCCAGGTAAGGTTTGCTTCCGTTTTTTATAGATGAAGTAAGAGTTTAAGCACACCAAAATAACATAATTGTTTGAAGTAATGCAAATAGCATTTTCATGAAGGATTTGTTTCTTCCAAAGTATTTCCTAAATATGTAGTTTGTTTGTCTGCTGAGCACAAGTGTAGGATGACATGTGAAATGCAATGCAAGTAGTTTAGCCAAAATTGCCATTTATTTGTAGATAAGTTTTCACCCACCCTCCACTTTTAGAAATCAAAGCATATGAATTTTCTTCAGCTTTTGCTTTCTTCTGGCTTCTGTATCCATCAAGGAGTGGAAGTGGGGGGAAATTATCCATCGGAAGCTACTGATGGACGCAAAATTCCCTCCTGCTCTTGCCAAGTCCAGCTGACTGTCAGAATGGGGGGCTCCCAAATACCTGAGCTGTGCTTCCAGCTGACTTTGTAGACATTGAGTGAATAGAATGTATGCTTGTGTAGCCTTAAAGAGAATCTCTGAAGTCTCAATTTAAGCCACACCAGTCTGGTTACAGTATTGTAATTTTTGAGTTCATTGGAGAAGTAAGGAAGATACCATCAGGTCCTAGAAGACTCTGAAAACTGTGCTGGTGCAACCTCCTGTGTGGAAATCCTCCAACCCTGACAGCAGCGGGTGGAAGCAGCAGTGGAGGACTGCAGACAAATGAAAAGCACACTGGGGAATTTGACAGCCCTCCAGTAATCATTTACAGTAAATAATACACTCTAAAAGGCAGCTTGAAAACGTTGGTGTTTTTTTTTCCTTTTCTTTTTTCCTTGGAATAAATAGTGTTACAGTGATAAAGTTATTTTTCCAGGAAATGTTCTACTGATGATAATTTTGGAAGCTGGAGCTTCTCTAGGATCAATACTTTTATGGGTACATGCAGCTGTGTTTGCCTTCTTGGCTGCTTTTTTCGTAGTTTCTCTCTGTTTGTATGCATATGTATAGAGTGAGTAGTTTTTAAAAAGTTTTAGAAAAATGAAATTAAATAGAAACCCAAGTGAACACTGTTGCATATTTTCAGTTAAAACCAAAGAAACCTTCCACATCATCTAATACTGCTTCCTGCACAAAGAAGATTCTAGTACTTTCAAGGAACAATAGAAAATCATTCTACTGCTGTATAGAAATTTCATTCCTTAGTCTATATATTGATAAGTGCATTGTTAACCCTTCAGTGCAGTGCATAATTTCTGCCTCTAGTGAAATTGTAATAAATAAATATATTGTCTAAACTGCTGCATTTAATACTTATTCTTCATGGATAAAATTCTGTATTCATTGTATGTTCTTACCAAGAATTTACTAAAGTTTCACTTCAGTTTAAGATTCCCTAGTTTTATGAGTTTTAGGGACAAATACTACAGAAGTCATAGAATTAAAATTTCAATCGGTATGTGAAATTTCTTTTTGATCTGTTTAGGCTGGAGGGTTTGTTCCTAAGATTTTGTTTTCCTTTTCACAGAATATTTTCTGTAATGGATTATACTAACAGAGTTTATTCTTAGCACAACAATCATTGGATGTACTTGAAAAAGGATAGAATTAGACTAAGTCTGTGTAAGCCCACTGATCAGTTTGCAGTTAGGATGAGAATATAAATAGATAGTTTATACCATGTAGTTTGGTTATTATTCTGCCACATTGGTGAATAGTTGGCTGAACCATTCATTCAGGCACACACTTATTTTTCGTTGTAGTCCATACCCATCCTCCTTATAGTGCCTCTGGGCAATTGTGCTGCTGATAAAAATTTTGAATTCCTTCTCATTTTCTGTTTATTCAAAAATTTAAGATTAGTATTAATCAGGCAGTAGAGAAAATGTTTATTTTTGTGGCTGGTCACTTTGAAATTAGTAGGCATCAAATAAGATGTCACAGTATTTCTTTTCATAGGAATACAATTTTATTTTCATCCGATTTTTAGTTTAACTGAACTCTTGTTATAAATAAAATTGTAAATAACATATCTATAAAAAGAAAAGAAAAACAGCTTTGACATGCATCTCATGAGAAGAAAGGTTTAGGCAGAATGCAAGCCCAAGTTTTTCTTTAAAGTCTAAATTTCTCCTCTGAAAAGCAGTGTGAGTAGATTCTAACTAGGTTGTTTAAAACTAGATGAAGTGTCTTTACACCAGATCCAGATTGTAGTGAAGACACCCTTTTCATAAGTTTTCATAAGTTTTAAATATTTTCTTAAAACTATAATTATCAACAATTGTCAGCTTCATCAACAATTTCAACACAGAGGTCAAAAGCAAATTAGACATAAAATTGCTTCTTGCCAGGGCAGCCTCATTGAGGATTCAGCTAAAGTAAATTTTTGTGTGTGAGGAAAATGACTTTGTTGCTGTCAGTGATGTACATTAAAAGGACTTAAAGAAAAAAGAACTTTTACAAATTTAGCTCCTAATTCTTACTTAATGGTCATTACGACATCTCATTATTTAAATGACTATTTTAATTATTTAATACTGATGTCTCCAGTTTGATTGCACTGAACCAGCTTTGAAATTTATTGAACTGTGTGCTTCTTTTGCCTTTTTTTCAATGGGATGCATGTTTTTAGGGAAGTCAGCAGTTAAATAAGTAATTCTTCTGTGGTGTCATGCAAGTTGTGGATTGCTTTACTTCTTACTGTGTATATATTTTTTTGAATTTATTTTAAAATCTCTTACATTTACTTTAAACAACAAAATGTAAGAATTCAGAGCTGTCATATGTGACCAGATAATACTATGACTTGCAGAACACTAAAATCTACTATTAAGCTTGCTTTCATCACCATATAAATAACACAAAAATGAAGCAATACAAAACTAACCATTAGGAAGAATGGAAAATTTATAAATCAATGGCCCACTATTTAGAGGATATTAATATTAACCATTTGTCCTACACTATGTCTTAATTAGGCAAGCTTACTTTCATAGAACACCTATTTAATGTACTCTGTTTTTACTTTTGGTTTATTGGGCTATATTTTTTTTTTCACATTTGCTTTAAGTAATTTAAAGTGTAAAACATGTACAAAAACTGCAAAATGGAGCTGCAACTCATGGTACTTTCGTGTAGCTTTTCCTGAGAATGGCAGCAAAATGCAGAAGAGGAAGTCACCACAAAGGTGTCTAAAAATCAAGTATTCTTGGGAAGAATCAGGCTTGTGATTTCTAGAGATTTAGTCAAGATAGTGAGAAAACCTAATGGTACAGAAATGTTTAATACTTGTTTGGAAGATTCTCTAGGCATAGTTGCAGAAGAAAGAAGAGATTGTCAATTTGGGAGGTTTTAATGGTTTATGAGCCTAGTCTGGCAATGGCTATAAATATATTAAGTTACTAAATTATAAAATGGCTTTAAAAACTTTTAAATCATGCAGTGAGAATCCCTTTTTTTTTTTTTTTCCCCTAGCCAAGACACCAATCACTGTGACATATAAATTAAAAATCCAAATTTTTGAAAAAACACTATCTTACTGTGATCGCTGTCCTCTTCCAAGTCTTCCACCCCCTTTGGCACTGAGGAATCGACAGGTCTGACATGGTTTGACATTTGACAAGCTGCTGTAATTGACAGATTACTAATCTGCTGGGCACCATGAGCTCTGAAGCTCCACTCTATAGAGAGGTCATCCTTCAAAACCTGGCAGCAGGATCAATGTTTCTGGCAGGATTCACATTGTGATTTTGCTGCAGGAGTGATCAGTGCTTTCTGAGTTTTCCATAAATGTGAAGCTCTGGAGTGGAGCTCTGCTGCAAGATCAGTGCTTTATAGTGGTGTTATTTGACAAAAAGCAATTTTCTGCTTTCAAGGTCAGGTGTGAAAAAATTATGTCAATAGGAATCCAGTTTTATTACTTCCACCAAAATCAACTGTAGTGAGGAGGGACTGGAGCTGTTTGATGTGTTAAAATTGCTTTGTATGCCAAAGCTAATGAGGGTCAGGACAATTAAGAATAAGATAATATTTAGTTATTTTATTTTGGAAGTTGTCTCTCCCCACTAGATATGTTTGGCTGTGAGTTTGTGTTCTCCATCACAGTAGGCTTTTAAATGCTTCATGTTTGCCTGTAGGTATTGGGGTTGTCAAGCAGTCTCAGTTAGTGACTTGCTACCTCTTCAAAGATTTCTGAAGTACCTGGACAGCATTTTAAAGCTGTAAGGACTAATTCAGTCACTCCAATGGCAAAATAACCACTTTCTCATAAAAACTTCCTTAAAACTTGCATATCACTACAGAGTCAGTTTTTGTGTGAATTCATGTTGTATTGCAATGCTGTTTTACAGAGGTTCTGTGTCTAAGTGCAAATGTATTTATGCTGGTTATTAGCCAGGACTAAACTCCTCAGAGTCACATTTTACTACAGTTTTGTAATCACATAGACATGATTTTGTTCCGAAGAGCAATTTAGTAATGAAACTTTTAAAATGTTGTATTCCAGCTTGCCAGTGTAATGGCCACAGCACCTGCATCAACAGCAATGTCTGTGATCAGTGTAAAAACCTAACAACAGGAAAACAGTGTGAGACCTGCATGCCTGGATATTATGGGGATCCCACAAATGGAGGACAGTGTACAGGTGAGTCCTTCTACTGGAAGGAAAAAGAAAAATATCAAAATGACATTTTATGTAATGTGAATTTAATGTTTTTAATGGAACGTGAAATTAACTTTTCTTTAAAGGTTAAAGGTTTATTTTATAGTACAGATGAGCTGATCAGCTAAACTAATGATTCAAAATCAGATTAATATATTTAAAGAGAAATTCATTCAGAGTCATCATTTTGCAGTTGTTGCTCTCTCAGGAGGAGGAAGAAACTCCCTTGTTGGAGCAACACCTCAAATTATTTCAGAGAGATGTAATTCAATTCCATGTAAACAATCCTGTTAGAGGCAGAGGGAAGGCATTTCTAAGTAAACTTCAGTATCTGCCATAATGTCTGGTATCACTGATTTGTATAAATATGTGATGCTAGTGGAGAAGTTATGCATTTAAGGCCAAAAAGTCTTACTCATGTGTAATTGAAATAAAAAGGCCTGAGGATGGCAAGGCCCCCATACCTATTCCAAGTTCAGTTTTTAAACTGCTGCAAGGATTCTCCTTGAACTGAAAGAGAGAATGAAGTCCAGTACTCCAGATGGTTTTTGTATATTGCTGTAGGGCTCCTTTTTCACTTGTGTGGGTGGTTTTAAAGTCAACAGTAACTCCTTCCCTTAAAACTAAATGGTGGAAGGAGGAAAAATTCAATATGAAAACTCAGTAAGGTTGACTTTGAATCTAGGAGGATGCTGGAAAGTTTTGTCCCATGACTTTTTCTTCTCCATTACTGATCTTTCTTTAACCAGACCTTTGCTTCTCAAGGAATATTTCTTCATTTAAAGGCTTTGTTGGTTCCTCAGCACTCTAATGTGCAGTAGGCAATGCATAAAGATTCACATCTGGTAAACCCAAGCACAATATGTAAAAATTGTGTTCAAGGGGATAGAAAGATTAATGTCTACCCTTATTGACAATTGAACATTTTGCTGAGGCTTTATGATGCTTTAAATAATTCTTAATAGTTCAGTTTTTCTCCTGAAGTTGACAAAATGTTCTTTTGCTGTCTGTATCACCTTTATAGCAAAATGATGTATTCATACAGCTTTTATTCTTCAGGGATACATTAGCTATCAACCAAATAAGCATTCCATCACCTTTAGTGAAATATGCGTGCCGCAATAATGGCTGAAATCAATTTATAAGACCAGTGAAATTATAAATTTTACAGCTTGTTTTTTCAAACCTAGCCTAAGAGAGTGCATATTTTTATTGGTAGACGTGATTTTAACAGGAGCTGTTTCGACTAGAGAATGCTTTAAAAAATAAAAAAGGTAACTATTTATCTGCATTGGTATGTTGTTTTTTTAGTGTAGAGCCCATAATAAATATGTTCACATCCTTAGGATATTTTGATGGTGTAGTCATTGTGAGCTGTTAGATTTTCTTCAGTATCATGTGTTCTGTGGTAGACATGCCCAAATTGTGGGCCAGGGATTTTTGCTGGAAAAAACCCCAGTGATCCATAGATAAGTCAAATCAATGTTACTGGGATTGAAGAGGATTTTGGAACCATTGCTTGGATCAGGCTCTGTGCAAACATAAAGAAAGAAGGTAATGGTTCTGTTTCTTTTCTCCTTCATTCTGCTAATGCTATCAGTAATGCAGAAAAAAAATGAAACATGGCTGAAAATAAAAACCATTATTAAAAAAGAAACATAGAGAGAAAACTGTAAGTGGAAGAAAGGGCAACCCAGTCAGAAGCTGAGCTTAAGTGTGACTGAAATGAAAATAAGACAGGAAATTATATGAAAAAGCCAATCAAAGGACAAAAAAATCATAACTTACTAAAAAATACCTAAATCACTCATCTTTATAGTTCCATCTTGTGTCACTTTGCTGCTGCCAGCTGAGTTTCTGGCTGGACCCCACCAACTTTCCTTTTCCACCAAAACTCAGCCTTCGGTTCCATGGCTGCCTGAACCCATGGTGCATTTTTCCCTTGAAGCTCCTGAGTAATTTCTTTGAGGATGCAGGTTGAAAACTTTTTAGAGGCATGACAAGATAGTGACTAGAACTCTGAAAATACATCTGTAATAATATAATATTTTTCATGGATCAAGTTGTCATAGTTGCAAGGGCGTAGCTTGGTTTTGCATTGGAGAGCGGTCAAAGCTGGGGACAGAGGTTGCACTCGGTCCCTGCAGCAGAGAAGTTGTGTGCCCTGGGACAGAAACTGCAAATCATTTTCCTAGCATGCTCATGACATGAAATAACTTTCTCCCAGCTTCCTGACAAAAGCACTTGTGTATTCAGTACACACATTACGTTTTCTGCTGTCATGATAAATGATATATAGGTAATATCTGAGCTCTTAGTTTGTTGGTGATACAGACTAAAATGATTTGTAAGAAAATCTTCCTTTATTTTATAGGTTACATTAGCCCTTTTTGTTCCTTAGATCCCTGATCTTGAAAGGAAGGAGGACGTGCATAGCAAACCTTGCAGTCCTTGGAAAACTTTTTTTTCTTTAACTCTGCCAACAGTTTCCTAAATCCTTTCTGTTTATACTCCAAGGAGGTGATTCAGAAAGCTCTAAAAGAAGTGACTGTCCACCTCTGAGTGTTCAATTCTGATCTGACCTTTGTCCAGGGATGCCAAATTCTGTTAAAATATAATTATTTTTTTTCCACTCTGGTACTAATGGTGGCTTTACAACTGTCATCAGACAACTGATACATTTATAGTGGTATTGCATAGTGTTATGCTATCAAATTACTATGGAATGAGTAACAGTTGTTATAGAAAAAAGATATAATTTAGATTTCAAAAGCTTTTGAATAGTTGTGATTAAAGAATGGGTAAAAAAAAAGACTTTTCTGGATTTTCACTCACTATAATTGCTGACATTTCAATAGCTTCAAAACTGATCTAAGGACTTGCTTTGCATCTTGATATGATGCAGGCTTAGTAAATGTGACAAACCTTGCAGAAGGACAAAGAAAAGATGGAGGCATAATAACAGGCTTCAAATGCATGAAGGGAAGCTGAAAAGAGAGGGAGATGATAAATTGCCTTCCCCCACGCCCCCATTTTGGTTGAGGAGGAAGTAATGGGATTAGGTTGCAACAAGAAAGATTAAGGTGGAATACAAGGAAAAATTCCTACTGGTTAAACTGTGAAAGATTACCTAAATATGCTATGAAATCTGCATTATCACTCACACTATCCTCTTTAAATTTTCAAATGTCTCAAGCTTTGAAAAAGGGTAGGGAACTAGCTGATTCCACACATTCTGCTCCAGCCTAATACCCTATGGTGTCTTGGAGTCTGAGATCTAGAAAGCAGGGAGGTATTGAGTAAAGTATTCTGTTTATATAGGAACATGAGCTGTGTTCCTACAGCCATATGGCTATATGGATATTTACCATATTTTGGGTCCTTAATGTTAACTAAGATGTTACTAAGTTGTATACTACTTATTTTTGAATCTGTAGCATTTCTGTTACTGTGGAGTTAAAAAGCTCTCCATCCTATGCAGGTTTCCTCTGTAGCTGAGACTGATTTATTTTACCACAGAAGTGTGCTATTTTGGTTGCTCATGGGCAGTTGTTTGGCAATGACCATATTTTTTATAAATAATAACTGTTCTTTTTCTTCTTGAAGTAACCATGCCTAATATCAATACCTCATTTAAATTCTGTCACTTGAAATCTCTTTTAAATATGGAGAATGAGAGTTAGAGTTTGCATTCTTGGTGTAAAAATGAGCTTTATATTCAGTTGTCCTAAGATGTGGATTGCAGTAAAGATATATGTGCTCCTTCAGTTCTTTCTGACATTTCATTGTACAAATATATGGTTTGAATTATTTTATGTTTGATTCATTGCTGCATTCTATACAAAATTCAGTAATAAATTACAGGGGTCTTTTATGATAAGGGAAGTTCTGTGACTGTAATCTATTAGTTATCTGTTCTTATACTAATTAAAATGGTTTCAGGTAGTCTGTAGTGTCAAATAGGTAGCCATAATAGAAAATGAAATTAATTTCTTATCTTAAATTATGAAATATTTTAGGTTGTACAAAAATATTTACGTTCCCTCTTGGAAACAATAGTAGTGTACAAATTAGTAAGTCCAGACCCTGTGCACATGCTTAAGATTTGTAATCTAAACCCTCTGGCAAAAAAAGCATGAAGAGAGAGAACCACCCAAGTTACCAGGTGAAGTTACAGCATCCTTTTAAGAGTTATCTCAATGTGCAAGAAAATCAGAGGGAAGGCAGAAGTGAATTCTGAGCATGAGGGAATGGGGTGCTCTTAGGAGAGACAGGTTTGGGTTTCCAGGCCAGGGAAATCCACAGGCAGTCCTTGAAGTGCTAACTCAGTGCTGTCAGCCTGTGCCAGAAATGTGTAAGTAATCAAACCCTGTCATGAGCAAAATAAAGCATGTTCTGAGTTGTGGTGAAGATCAGATGAGAGAATCACAGCTCAGCCTTGTCTGTTCCTGAGCAGGAAAAGCTCTCCAGGTGTGGGACACCTGGGAAGCCTTTCAGGCTGAGGTGTTGAAGAGCTTGAAGGCAGATATTCCCAATCACTTTGATTAATTTTTTTCTAAATTTTGCTCAAGTCCCATTTGAGAGATGATTTTGAAGGCATGAATATTGAAATTCAGTAATAGAAAATTCATCATCGAATATTAATGGTTTTGGAAATATCGCAGCTTTGACTGTGGGTGTGAACAGGTCCCAGCTTGCTGTCTTGGTGGTTTTCTTGGTGTTTTGTTCTCTTCAGGGTCTTGCTCTGTTATCTGCTGCATGTCTGGGAAATATGCAATTTTTAAATAGAAATTCTAGAAAAAAAGAGAGTTGTATGTGTACTACAGACTGCACATAAAGTACCAAGATAAAACACTATGGGAGATTGCTTGGAACAATTTTGTTTCATCTTAGCAACATTTTTTAGTATTATTTTCAAACTTATTAATCATCTACTTAGTTGTCAGTGTTAAAAAAAATTGCTCTAGCTGCTTATCATCTTGTCATTTTCTTTATGCATGGTATTTTAAAGAATTATCCTTACAATTTATGAGATGCCAGGAAAAAATTCTTTACAGTAACTAATGACACATACAATGAATGTATAATACATTTAATAATAATAAGATAATGTAAGCATTCTGCTGTATTGTCATTTTTTTTTAATAAAGTGATAACACCCCAAGCAGCATTCAGTTTTCTCAGAATTGTGCTGTCATTGGTGCTTTTGCAGTAGAAGGAGACTGAGTCCGAGCACAACAGGAACATTGTCTTCACTTGCACTGATTGTTCTGTAAGCAGCTCTAAAAGGCACCTGAGACACTGATGACCATCCTGTGAAAGCTTCCAGCCACACAGGCTGTTGGGGTGACGTTTTTTAAGTAGGTCTGCAGCATTTCTGTTGCCTTTATTGATCTTTTTCCTTCTCTGGTATCACACAGAGGACATTTGCAGTACCGAAGGCAACAGCTTCTCCCACTTTTGGGTTGTAATCATTCTGTTTGGAAAGGTGAGGTTAATCTTTTACTGGAAACATCTGATTTTTTTTTTTTTTTTCTTACCAGATCTTCAAACCATTATGAAAAGTTAGTATGATTTTAGCTAATAGACGCCGTATGTCCATCACCTGTATTTGTACACATATGTGCTCACATCTACACATGCTGCTCCCTGAATGCATTCCACATAAACTTTGGCATCTAGACATGATCCACCCAACTGGCATGTAACTACAGGAAGTGCCTCAAGACACTGAAAAAAATAAATCAGACAGGTATTGATAAAAGACTAACTTGTCAGAGTTACTTTAAAGTACCTTAGGTGAAGGACTTTGGTGAAATTTAATGCAGCAGTAGATCAGTTGTGTAGATACATATTTGTGATTATTTGTGTTTGTTAAAAGAATAAAATCTAAAACTTATTAGTGATGTGTTGACATTGGAGTTATATCTGAAGGAGGATCTTCCACAGTGTTCAAATCTTGCTGCTCAGAAAATGTGATTATTCTGCTGAGTTACTGACAGCTGAGATGTGGGGTTCTGAGAGAAGAGGCCAAGGGTGCCACAAGCCATTACTTCAAGTGTCTGTGAAAGAGAAACATGAGAAAGATGTTAAACTCATCCTGGCAGCAGATTGACAATGGTCTCCTTGGATTTTAGGTTCTATCTAACTTTGAAAGGTGCCTAATGGGTAACTTTACAAGTTGTTTTCTCTGGCACTATTTCCATCACTTTTACCTATTCAGCAGTAGCAACCTTCATAACGTGTTTTCATCATGACCCTCTGTGGAGGAGCTGATTCTGATTTCCTTCTTTTCCTGTCTCTCCAAAAGAAATTCTGTTAAAAGTTACCATGGGCACCCTCAGAACAGATCTTTGTTCCTATAGAGCACAAAGGGCAATCAGTATGTTAGACATTTAAAAAAAGAACCCTGTTTGATCACTTAGAAGTAATTGTGGGGTTCCTTAGATGGGCTACCTCCACCAGACCCCACTCTAATGCACATACTTTTAAGTAATATGTTGTCTGACTTCTTAAGAACAAAGGCATCCATTCGAACTAGGTTATCTATGGAAAAATAGAAGTGTGCTAAAGAAAACCACTTGGAAATAGATCCCAGGAAAACTGGCCCATAGAGTCCAGGACAATGTGAACAGGAAGCCTTTGTTTGCTCTCCTGCCATATTCTTAGAATATAGTTACACATGTATATATGAATATGTACACAGCATTTGCATATGAAATTGTATGGACAGCAAATTACATAATTTCACACATTACAGAGAGCAACCTAAGTTGATAACATGACAAGGAAAGCAATTTTATATTCACTTTTTTTTAAACTTCAATATATTCAATTTTTAAAAAAATTGTTGTGTATGTAGTTGATAGAAAGGTACCTGATAGTTTACATTTAGACTTATTTCCCAAGGTTTCAAAAAGTTATTTAAGCAATGAGTGAACAGGGAGCAGCAGTCTTAATTTTTCTCTTTCCACTTATGTCACTTTAAAATTACCTGTAGTTTGGGATTGAATAGGGCAGGTAGAGAAGCATCAAATGTGAAGCATCTGAATATAAATTTTTATGACTTTATTTAAGACAGTAAACCTAAAAATGGAGTTGTTTCCTTAAAAACAATTCTATTTAGTAAATATCAAATATGCCATCATTGTACTATGAGTTTTTGATCTCAAAGCACCTGGAGCCAAACAGCTTTAGGAACTGTATGATGATACTTTCAATAGGCAAAGTTAGGCAGGTGCTGTTGGCCTGAGAAATGGCTTTTTGGAAGGAGCAATAAAATCTTGCATTTAAAACTTCATCAAGAGACAGCTGTAAATTTGGACTTCTTCTTCTACAACACACTTCTGTTTCAAAATGGTTTCTGGTCCAAAATCTTACATTCTTGGGCCATGAGTCTTGTTTAAGGTCGACCTAAGAATGAGGGCAAAGAGCTTTTAACTGACATCTGCTGGTAAAAACAGAATTGTAGGAAGTGTAAATATCCTCAGTTAGCAATATAAACATCACCAAAATAGTTTACGTCTGCATCTTCCTAAAGTAGAACAAATGTGAGTTGATGGGAGTTTTGACTCTCTTAGAGGATGAAATGGTAGCTTGGGATAGAGAGTTTTTATATGGTTTTTCTGCTTAGCTGTTTTAATGTCTAGCATGTATGGAATTCTGTTTATGGATTTCACTGGTGCAAGATCATGCATTTGGCCATCTAAAATTTACAGGAAGTTTTGTATTAGGTTAAATATTGTGTTGCAGAAAAGCCCTCTTTTCACAGTAACTAAGTATGAAATTAAAAAAATCAAAAGTATCTTTTAGTCCAGGCACTTCAAGGTTAGTCACAGAAAACAAGGATATTCAGTGGATTATATGCTTATGACACAGACCACAGGAATCTATATGAATAAAGACATTTCATATAAAAATAGGTAAATTTTGGAGATCAGTGGAAAAAACAGTATGGTTTGCTTTGTACTGTCTTCAGGTACTAGAATATGGAACTAAATTAAAAAACTGTTTGCTTGTACCTTGGTTTATGAAAAACTGGGGGTCACAAGTTCACAGCAAAACTGTGAAAAGAAGCTGTAATTTAAGGTTATTCAGACAAGGAAAAGCTCACATGCTAAATTCCAGCAGAAAACATGATTTTGTTTATGCTTTACAAACAAAATATCCAAAGGTTTTGATGAATGAGGGGACTGTCAAGAAATCCCATTTTGCAGTAGTAGTGGTGTTTTGTTTTGTTTACTTTATTTTTTACGTTTCAATATTGAATAGAGGTGACATCAATTCCTCGGATATTTTTAATAAAACACTTTATCATAGAATAAGAACACTTACTATTAACTGAAATGCTGGAGTTGGGTTTTAGTAGAAAGAAAAGGGCTTCTTGGTTCATATGAAACAGAAAGAAAAGGGATTCTAACACAATAAGCTATTCAAGAAAATCTTCATATTGCTTTTTGTAGAGATTGTTGTAGTAGTCAGAATAAACACACTTTTAAGAAGACCTTTTTCCCCAAAAGTGATTTGAAAATTTATTTTTCTTCCTTTAAAGAATGCTGTTTATTGAACAGTATTCAAGATAGTCTGACCACTGAGTGAATAAAATGCCTGTGCTTGGGCTTAGTTATGAACTTAAATTGGGTTCACTTCAATCAGAAAATATTCAAAATTAGTCCTGTGCTACTGAACCAGACGTGGATTACCATAGGAAAAACTTAGTTGAGGAACTTGGAAAAAGGCATCTTTAAAAATTACTGTTGCAATTTTTTTTGACTGCCAAGCAAAATGTGCTAGGCAAGCGTCTTAACTTCTCCTGTTAATTCTAGTCTACACATATAATTTTCTTTTTTTTTGGTTTTTCTTTTTTTTTTTTTTTTTCTTTTGTAGATTAGAGCTGTATTATAAAGTATGATTTCTAGCACAATTAATTGTAAGTTCAAACAAAGAACTCAAACTAAAATTAGGAAACTTTTTATAGATACATTTGTATTCCATAACCTACTTAGAATAATCGTAGGTGAAGGGCCTGGAGTTACACTTCAAGGAAAGTATCATTGTCAAGTATCAATAGAAATTTAGATGTCCATAATGTTATGAGAGAAAAAAGAAGAAACTATTGAATATAACATTATTAACCTCTAGAGAGAGATTATTTATGTGGCTGTGGGATTTCATAAGGTTTGGACAGGATGCTTGTTCAACATGTTTAACATTTTGGATGTTTTTTTCCTTGACTGCAGCCAGAAGATTTTTATGAACTTCCTGTCAAGTACAACTGTTTTAAGCTACTGCTTGATTCTCTAAATTTGATTTTATTTCCTAAACCAGGATGTGTGTGCTCACTGCAGAGTGGTCTGATTTTAGGAGCAGCCAGCATGGCAAAGCCCTGGTTCATGCATTGCCTGAGGATTACTGTTGGAAGAGTTGATTGTGGAGAACCACTGACTTTTTTATTCTTGCCTGAGAAAGTGTTCTTTCTATCCTGCACAATCATTGTGTAATTGTGTAGTTAAATCACTAGTAACCAATTTTATCAACTACAGTTTTGTTCCTTAAGCCTGCTGGCTGCTCCAGGCTGCTTTGCCTAAGTGTAACTTCTCCATCCAGCAAAGTTGATTCTAATTTACTCAAGTGGAGTGGGAGCAAGGCAGCTATTTAAAAAAGAAAAATAAAAAACAGCTTAATTTAAACTATTTCTGAGGTCTACTATGCAACAAAAATATCTGAAATAGTAAAAAGAACAGTAACAACTTGTGCGATCTTAATCTGTGTAAGTAGCAGGCATTTTGTGCTTGTTCAGCATCTTATCCTGAGAACTTGGAATTCAGGCATCCTTTAATTGATCACCACTTATTGCTTTTAGATATTGAAGAGATACAGCAGTTTGATTTATATTATATTCCTTTATCTCTGTGCTTATTTAATCTATTTGCAAGGATTAATGAGAATTCTCTTGCTCTCACTGATGTTAGTGATCAAGTCCTCCTTGCATGCTCTTGCGGAACACAGTTTCTGACAATGACGAACGAGTCACTCTGCATTCTTATTTTTGTGGCTTTTTTCAGGTTTACATGCTATAAATTGATTTTATGGGGTAAGGAATACTTAAAAACTGTATTTCTGATGTGCTGTCTGAGCTTTATATCAGTATGTTCACCTTCCTAATGAAATGTGTAAATCCATTGGTTTCCAAATGACGTTCCTAGAGGAGATAGGCAGGGCATGATTTAGAAACTTTCAGCTGTCTAGAAATGTACTGATTTTGTCAGCCTCTGATAAACAAACATATTTTACCTTGCATTGAAGGGGATGTCAAGAGCTCACATAGATGCTGTGGCTGGCTCAGGAGGCGCTGAGGGCAGGCAGCTGCAAGTTGAAGATGACATTTTCTTAAATCACTGTTACTTGATCCTCAAATAAGCCTTTGACTAAAGCCAGTCTTCTCATCCCAAATGCTATAGAAAAAGTAGGAATTTTTCTTGTTTGTAATTTCTGCATCTCCCCTTCTGTGTGTGTTTTGGATTGAAATGCTTACCCCTTTCCTTAAGGGGGCTTGGGAATCCTCTTCTGGATGGTGAGAAAACAGATTTTGAGGCGTCGTGCAGCTCATTCCTCAAATGATGGAGTGAAGATCCTCAAAAAAAGCTTCTAATGACATTTCAGTGTGATTGCAGTTGATTCTGTCTTCATTTTCTGAGTGCTAAGTGCAATGCATTACAATGCCAGACCACATTAGTTATTTAAGGCAAAAAACCCCCTCACTTGCAATGAAATACATTAAAAATCAGTTGTATTTTGTACTTTTTAATGGCTAATGGAGGGAAATGATTTGCTGACTTCTGTACATTTTCTGGCATTTTTGCCTGATAAATTGTGTAAGTCGTTTCTTTTCTTTGGGCTTTTACTCTGAATGACCAAATGCACACAAATAGTTGCAATCATCAGTTGTTGATTTCAGATGTTTTTCACCTTAGATTGGAATTTTTTCCTACCTTTAAGCTGCTTTGAATAACTTGAATGCTTTTAAATTGTTTTGCTTTTCATACTGCCTTATAATAATCTTTTTTTTTTTTTTTTTTGTTATAATTTACAATGTGTTCTCTTTAGAGAAATGGGGGGAAAAATAACAGCCTTTTGGTTAAAGGAGGTTTTTGACCAAAATTTCCAAAATAGTAGAGAAGCTGCTGTCTTTAAAAATTTAAAAAGATATAATAATAATGATAATAGTAATAGTAATAATAGGCACTAGACCTTTTATTGCCTTAAAAAGTCTTAAACACACTTCAGTATGGACATTAGACCATGAAAGCATCCAAAATCTTCGGTTTATATTTTTGCTTTGAAAATAACTATCAAGACTGATTGTTTAAATTTTGAGTAAACCTCGTAAAAGTTTTAGTCTGTCAGGTCTGAAATTACTTCTTTTTTTTAAGTAATTCTAATTTTCTTTGTGTGTTCATGTGAGAAATCTCTTCACAGCTGAGAAAATGATGAGTAATCTCAGGAATAATATTTTGAGTCTTGTAGGCTTGTGAAATGTCACTTTAAATGCTTGGACACATAAAAAACTGTCCCATGTATCAGAGTTCAGTTTTGAGTTGAGCTCTTAAAATCTGCAGGGTAACCCAGTGTAAAATTTGTAGGCTGTTTAGTTCTTGATAACATGTTATGTTTAGAAATGAATAAGTGGAAGGAATAAAAAGAAAACTGGTAATTATGACATGTTAAACTTATTTCCAAATAAAGTGTTCTTAGTAATTTCACTTGGAATTTTTCAGTTTTCTGTGTTCAAAGTTAGTATAAAAGTTTCAGGTTTTCAAATAGATTAACATGGAAAGCATGAAACTGGTGCTGCTGTATTTCATGAGTTCATGTGGCAATGTTTTTGTTCAGCATGTTTTTTGGAAGTAAATGCATGTTATTCCAACAACAAGCTATAAAACGTCTTCACTGTGGCTCAGTATCGGCACGAGAGATTCAGGCCCAGCAGGACTCTTGTTAATTGTTTAAGATTCTGTTCAATTCCTAACAAGAAAAAAGATCCTGTCTTTCAGTGTTAATCTCATGTGTTGCATTTTCATTATCTACTTGTATAAAGCAAAATTATGGTTTTCCAAGCTGTCTTTATACTGTTAGTTGCTGATGATTAAAGACAGCTTTACTGTGATTGCTTGAGAGGTATTTATTACAAATAAATCAGTTAACTTTTCAGGATGAATGCTTTGAACAGAAGGAATAATGAAACACAAACACTGCAGAGCTGTTTTACCAGAGTAAAAATGGCTAAAGAACAAATACAAGCCTTTAATTGATGAAGGTTGTCTTAAAGTTTAACCAAACTAAATTTTGATTTATGCCACAGATAATCAGTCTGTTTGCTGTTTCTGGGTTTATTAGGATAAATATCCCACTTCTGGAATAAATGTTTAGTCCAGAAAGCTGAGGAGATGACACCTGTGATTTCCAGATTGCTTGATTGTTGCTTTTCAGGAAAAAGTAATTACCTTACCAGTGTTCACATGATCTCAGTAGAATTAATTTAAGGTTGATTGAAATTGCCTGTGTCTTACTGTGACTTTAAGTTCCATATCTGAGTGATAGAAGTCCAAAACATTTGTCTGTTCTGTTTACCTTTCTCTCTGTCTCATAGTCTTTAGCACTGTGTTAGTACACCTGTGTTTTTTCTTTTCTGTGCTATTAGGCTGCTATAAAAAAATAAATTGATTTGAGACCAAAGAAAGATAAGTCAGGAGGTAAAACAAGAAAGATGAAAATAAAATTAGTTCTATATGTGTTAATTATTCTATGAAGACTGATTTATTAGGAGGTTAATGATGTCACTGTAAAATGGCAGTTCCGTTTCTGCAGTTCTAATAGCAGTTCTAATAACATTTTTCTTTTTTTTTTTTGTGCTCCTGTTTTTATCGCTCATTGCTTCACAGAAGTTCTTTAGCTTAATTTTAATGCTACTCAAGTAATGATATTGCAAAAGTGTTATTGGGCACATCTGTTTGCTTTTGCATTGCCTGTGTCAAAGGTTCAGTGGATGTATTTCCTATAAAAGCAATTGTTCAATGGTAAAAGGGTATCAGGAGCTTCTAGCTAAGTACACATTTCTAGAGAATTATGTGACTAGACAGTTTTGCAGTATTACTAGTGTAGAAAATAGTCTCTGTAGGGGAGTCCTCATATAAGCAGACAAATGGATTACATAGGTGAGCATTTACAGGGGAACTGAGCATTAAAATTTTGGATGTGATAGAAGTTTATACTTGCTATTTCTTACTTAGCCCAGTCACATGTGAAACACTGTGCCTCTTTTTTTTATTTTCCTTTAACTTATGCCTTGAATGTTAACAAAGTTAACAAAGTAGCACTCCTCAATATTTAATAGCAATGTCATAGCTTTCCTTTTAAAAAACATCAGCAAGGTGTCTTGAAGTAATTATCCACGTGCAGCTATGGATTAGCAACCTTTCATGTAAGCAAACATATTTACATAAAGCACAATCTGTAGTGAGCTCCATTTGAGAAAAAAAAAATGCTCTTGCAGCTGTATGGGGGTTAAGCAATGTATTTTAAAATTCAATTGTTTAAAATGCACACTGCATGGAAATAGTGATGGGTATTCTTTTGTTGTCAGCATCAGCAAGAACATTCATATGCTGAGCTGGCAACTTGGAATCAATCACACTGTGGATTTATTATTTAATAAATTCCATAGGGTTGTGATTTTGCAGCATGGATTTACTCTACTGGATTATATTGTTTTCATATAATCTTTCTGTACCATTTACAATCTGCATGTTGTACAAAAGAGTATTTTGAGCTGCTGTTTCCCTAAAAATAGAGTAGATATTTCAAGGGTGAGGTTTTTTTCTTGTTGTTTTTAAAGCTCTAATATCATAATTTCACTTACTATGTAAAAAATAACTGATATAGGTTTAAATTCTATCTTTTAAGCAGGTTTTTATTGTGAGCCATAGATTTTTTTATTTGTTTTAAACATTTTATTATTGGTAAAAAGCATAGTAAGTAAGTATTTAAAATAACTCTTTAAACAAAAGCAGGTTTGCATGATATAAACCCGAGCTGGAGGTGAATGCACAGAGTAGTAGGGGAAGACTTTTGAAGTTGGGCTGAAGTCACTGTTTCTGTCCAGGGTGCAGCACAGAGTGCACAGAATCCTGGAATCCTTTAGTTCGGATAAAACCTCTAAGCTCACCCTGTCTGACCATCACCCCAGCACTGCCAAGCCCATCACCAACCCCCGTCCTCAGGTGCCACGTCCACACATTTTATAAATCCCCCAGGAACAGCTTCCCTTGCTTCCCTGGGCAGCCTGTTCCAGTGCTTGACAACCCTTTCAGTGAACAAACTGGTGTTGGCCTCAAAAACTTAGGGAAAATACAAATTGAATCTCTTTTCCTGCCTTTTGCTAGCTGACAATGATTGGTAGAAAATATGATTTTAATGCTGTCTCCAAGACTTGGTCTATTTCTAGAAGCATTAGACTGGGAAAAATCCTACCTTAGCTGCAGTTGAGTACATTATTATCCCAAGAGAAACCATTCACTGAGAGTGGTTAAACAGAGAGAAACAAATAGAAAATATTAAAGAAAATGTTAAGAGGAGTATGGAAATATTGGGGTAGTGGAGGAATGTCAGTCTTCTTCTAAGTGTCCTACAATATTTTCCTGCTTCTGCAATTGCATTTCTTTGATCTCATACACTCACATTTGATTCAGTAACAGCAGTGATGGCTTAAATGAATTTTTTTCAGTTACATCCCACATAGAGATCCACAGATTGGTAGGAATCCATTTTTCATCACACACTTGTGAGCCTGAGATAATTAACTGCATATAAAAAGCATGTTAAAATGTGCTTTCATTGTTGTGAAACAGATTTTTTTTTTTCTAGATGAGATTTAAAAAGTGTAAATGCAAAGATGATGTCTTTTTTCATGGTATTATCCAGAGAACAGTGAGATTAATAGGAACTTGCTCAGTGAGAGTAATAAATGTTCATTGAAGTGCTGCTACTATATGATCACTTATGTTTTCCACTTTCACATTTGTGATCTACTTCCTGTTAAGTGAGCAATAATTGTAGGAGCAATCAATTAAGGTTAGTTGGCAATAGCTTTTATATTTGTCTAAATACTGACAGTTTTTGGAATGTGCTTTAGAATTCACCCTTTTAGCTCCTTTATAACTTCTGTACTGTCTTTTAATGGAGCACCACTGTTAAGAGCTCTTAACTATTAACAGATTAAGCTGTTAAGAATATATTCCTGTATTTTTCACTGAAAGCATTGCAAAGATTTACACAATTAAAATTAACTTTTGCGAAGAGGCTTTTCCAGCTTGAAGTGCCTAAATAATCATTCCATGAAAGTAGAGTGGAAAACATGAATGGATTTAGGAAAACATAACTGATAATGTAGTGGCAGCACTTCAATGAACATTTATTGTAGAGTGTCGAGATGATAGCAGAATTACAAATGTAGGATTCTGTGGCAACTGTAGGTATTTTTCAGAAGTGTTGTGTTATGAAACAGAGAAAAGCTTCACACAGCATTATGTGCTGCATAGAAATTTTTGGTATGTTCTTCTTGCAGACAGATTGAATACCTGGCACCTCCTTGCAAAGAATTCTTCCTTCAAGTTCAGCTGGCTATTTAATGAGCTCTGAAGGCTGAACAAAACATTGGCATTGTCCTGAAATAGACATAGTATTTCAATAATATCTTACATTTAATTAGGTTTTTAGACTGTCTAGTACCTTTTTCTCTATTTGTCTTAAGCTGTAGCAGAGAGGTGAGAGTGTGTATGGGATGGGACACTGTCAAAAGAAATTGATTTTCTGTTATTCCTTATCAGTAGAATGGAACTTTGAAACTCAGTCTGTGATAGGAATTCAATATAAAGTGGAGAATAAACTTTTATCTTATACAGGTCACCACTTGGTGCCATAGCTGTTCCCAAGCAGGACCCCATATATTAAATCCTTTATCTTAGTCATAATTAAAACTTCAGTGAAAGCATAATATGAACATCCTGGTAGGTTCAGAGTATTAAAAAAGACTTTGAGTATAGTTTGAATATTGGCAGAGAGTTATTCCATTGATGTGAGGACATACTGGCACATTTACCAGAGAGAGATTAGTAAGTTTTGTACACTTGGTTAGGAATAAGAGGTGGTTGCCTAAACAAGGTAGTAATTCAAATAAACATGGAAAGGAAAAGGAAGAAGAAAGCTCAAGAACTGGGAATAGGAAGATTGGTTTTGAGGTGAGAATCTATCAGGCAGCAAGAGTAGCAGTAAGCAGACTATTGTGGAGAGAATTACTTTGGCCTTAAAATGGAGTGGAGTGATGATGTTCCTGTGATCCTTCAGTCCAGATTTCAGGAGCTTTTAAAGGTGCCTGCTTCCTGTTTCTAGAAAATTCTTCCTGTGGACCATACCTGTAGTGTTTACTGTGCCTTTGTTCAAATGTTTTCAGAGATTTCTTTTGTTCACTTTTGTCAAAAGCAAGAATTCCAATTATATTAGATCTTTTACCAAACATCTGCAATAATACTTTAATTGGGCATTTCAAACTAAATGGATGTTGTCATTGCTCAGGATTTCACCTTGTATAGAAAAGACGAGTTCTTAAAAATTTTCTCTTTTGCACATTGAAATAGTAGATTTTAATGGCTGTTCTCAGACTGCTGTTACTTAAGGTGTGGAGGAGAGCCTCTAATGACACATGAATGGTTTATAACTTTGCAGAAAATAAACTAAATGATATTTGAAATTTTCTAAAAAGTATATAATTGAAATATATATCTATTACTGCTTCAATGCAGCTTGTAGGAAATGTGTTTGGGATGAAGTATTAAGATCTATGAATATTCATTTTGTTATCAAGTAAACTATGAGTTAGGAAATCTCACTTTTCCTTTTTGGTTTTACAGCTTGCACGTGCAGTGGACATGCAAATATCTGTCACATGCAAACAGGAAAATGTTTCTGCACAACAAAGGGAATCAAAGGAGACCAGTGTCAGCTGTGAGTACAATTAAATGCAGCCTGAAGTTATTGCAATCCTTGACTAGTTCCTGTTCTTGTTTTGGTACTGGGTTTGTGCTTGACCTGCCAATGTTTTAGTGGTGGATATAGTGTTCCCTACACTTCTCAGGAAATTTCATTGTTACTTAGACTTTTGTTAAAGAATTACATCACAAATATTAATAATGTTTTAAAGACACTAAAGACTTTAAAACATCCTATTACAAGAAGAAACTGGAGAATTACCTCAGTTTGTCTTCCTTTTTCTTAGGCTTTTAAAATATTAGTGTAAGGAAAAAACCACATGTGAATTGGTAATTATAAATGATTCAGTTTTTAGAGTTTTGGAACCTTTCTAAGTTATTTTAGACATTTCCCTACCTCATGAAATCTAGACCATAGGAATGTGTAGACCTGTTTTGGAAAGTACTCTTTTTTTTGCGCTGGAATAACTTCTTTGTTTTGAGGAAGAGTTTGCACCTTCAGATAGAGCCTAACAAATGTAGTACTAAGAATGGCCAAGTGCTGAGGTGGCATAACTTGTCAAGTAGGAGAAAAAACTCATTGAGGTTAATTGTGAATAGCCTTGTATTTAAAGATGTTTCCTTCAGTCTGTTCTATCAGGTACACTGCGTTATTTAATAGGAAACTTATTCATTTTGTGGTTATAATAATTTTAATAGTATCTGGCAACAAGCTTATCTTAGCAGTGTTGTTTGGAGCTGGAGAAAAGGCAAATTAATCCAGCTGACTCCTCCCCAGCAGGGAGAGGTGCCAGGTGCTGCTGCTCTGCCTGCCACAGGACATCCACTTACACTGGATCTGTGAATTTGTCATTGATACACTCAATGGACTGGCTCAGATCCTACCCTTAACACTTTGCTTGATAAAAAGTAAAGAAACAAACATTTCTGATGCAGAGGCTCTGTGGATATCCGTGAGAAAGAGCTGTGCTGGCAGCTCTGCCGTTTCCCTGCTACCTCTGGGACTTTGTGTCCAGCTAATTGAGGACTCTCAGGATGAGATGGGAAATCAAGATTAGGACTAAGTGATGAAATTTAATCATGACAAAAGCTGGAATGATAATATCTTAAAGCTCTGAATTAAGTCTTCACTGAGAAGTCTTTTTTCCCTCTATTTATGCCCAAACAGTTAATCAGTTCTGGGTGTTTAATGAGTGATCTGATTAGCAGCTATGTGCTGTGGACCTGTCTTGATGCCATTCTAACCATACAAAGAATGGGAAGAAAAAACCCGACAATTTCTCGTCTCTCCTTTGTAACACTTGAAACACAGAAAACAGTTCCTGTGCTGAAAATGCCAGTTCTTTACTGACTACCTTCCACATAAGGCACTCAACAGACCTTCACCCCAGTCTGTCTTTCGTATACCTCTGTGGTTGTTGTTGTCCTTTGTCCTGCGTCTGTTTTATCACTGTTTTTTCCACTCTGATTTGGAATGTTTGTCTCATATGATTGGTTGTGATGCTCATCTGTATCAGTCTGCTGTCCTGAGTTTGTCTGTCCTAAAAGGTTCTTTTATCCCTGGTCAGGAGTTACAGCAGTTCCACAAGACAGAGGAAACAGAAATTTGGATTTTGACTTTTCGAGAGTAAACTTTAAATTGCAATTTCAGACTGAAAATCCCTCTTCTAGTCACATGTAATACATTCCCCTTCTAGATTCATACACAAACCAAAGGCTTATTCAGGGCAAGCTGTGGTGTTAAAACATTTCATATTTTACATGTTGGTGAGGTTTTTTTTTGATGAAATAATATCTGCAGCCATTTTCAATTTTTTTTTTTTTTGGCTGTGATGACATTTCAGATTGTGAGAGTCACGTCTGTTGGCTCCATAGATACCCAAGGAAATAAGCACAGATCTAGAGATGGAGGACGTCATCAAATGCTATGTTTAGAAGTTGTCATTTTACTCTGATGGTTGATTTGGAAGAGTGATCCATTCATGTATGGAAGTTTCAATCAAACGTTTTTTAACTATTTCCCTAGTTCATCAGGAGATGAAGAACTTAAAAAAAATTTAAAGAAAACTACTAAGGAGTCACTGAATTCAGTCCCATACTCTTTCTAAACGTCATATGAAGAATATGAACTTGATTTATTTTGTATTATGCTTAAAAATACCAGAAAACTATTTCCTCTTTAGAAGTCATCTGTACTCTCACAACCTCTTTTGAATGTATCTTAAGATAAATATGCAGTCATTATCTAGAAGATAAGGATAAATTTAAATCAGCTAAATACTTTACTTGTATTTATTTCTTTATTATATTCTGTATAAATCATCTGAAACTTGATTCAAAGTGGGAATGCCATTCTCCATTGCTTTGGATGAATATTTCTGGGGTTTTTTTACTACTGAATAGTTAGGCTGCTGTGCAATCTCAGCAGCAAACCTACAACCTTGTGATTTCTCAAAAAAGGATTTCAATGAAAATTCCAAACTGGCTGTTGGTTGAGGAAGTTAGATTTATATTTCTGTCGAGAATCCTATTGATTAAGAAGTCATAGCTGCAGGGCTCTATGTTATGTACACACCATGGCTTGTAGGCAGAGTTTTTAGGAAGTCAG
Source organism: Eopsaltria australis (assembly GCA_034509425.1). Lineage (NCBI taxonomy): Eukaryota > Metazoa > Chordata > Aves > Passeriformes > Petroicidae > Eopsaltria > Eopsaltria australis. The sequence continues at coordinate 2,047,795 of JAVTVJ010011652.1, read as the reverse complement.
GGAAAGTTTACAACATTTTCATTTTTTCTTTATTTTTCCTTCCCTGCCTTAACAAATCTATGCTTTTAAGGAAGATCTTATTTGTTTTATTTTTTATTTATTTATGTATTTTTAGCATGCCCATCTCTCAGTTGCATTCATTTCTTAATTGTGCTGTTGGATGGCATGAAGCATGGTGCTATTTAAAATCAAAATTAGTGTTGCAAAGCAGCTTGGAGCACACATTTGATTCTGTTTCACAATGTTTCACAATGTTCACATGATCATATTTTTTTCAAATTGAAATATTTTTGCTTCTGTTAAGTTGGTAGTTTCAGTTGGTAAAAACCTTTAGTAATCTCCTAATCAGGAGGAAATTATTAGAATGGTTTGATTATTTGAAGTAACTAGACTGTGAAACATGAAAAACACATAAAAATACTTGGATTCTTGTTTTTCCTTTTAATTTATGAAAATGAAATAGCTGATTGATAGTAACAGGAAAATCAGTGACTTCAACCATGTTTTTAGGGGAAAACTATTGCTTCAAGGCAGTTTTTAAATTTAATTTTTGCTAGCATTTGATTTACTACCTGCTCATTTTATTTTCTCATACAATTCTGTTGACAGAGGTTTTCAAAATTCCATGTTTTGGTGTATCCATATGCAGAATTTTACACAGGGAACTTTTCATGGAATAGGCCTGTGGGAACGTGCAGAATATGCCAAGGGGATGTTTCAGAGTTCAGGTTTTGATACTAAATGAGAGACATTTTCCTAGATGCAAGGAAGAAAAGTATGAAAGTGGTGGGATTGAGAGAGCAATAAATAATTCTTTGAGAAGTTTCAGTACGTCCGGACTCTCCCAAGAGAAAGCCTTCACCTGGCGATGTGAATGTAGCTTTTGTTGTCTCCATGTAAGAAATGGGGATAAAATTTGGCTCCAAAACCTCTGTAATGAAGAATTACTTGCTGGAAGGAAAATACTGGGGGAAAAGTATTATTTTAAACCTCATATTTTATAGTGTATTTTATGTAGTTGCAAGAAGGGTAAGTTCAAAATTTTAAAATGTATTGCTCATTTTAGTTCTAATAAATGTCCAGACCATTAATTTCTTAGACATACCTCTTCTGTAAAAGTGGAAGAAATACTATTTTATTTATAAAAACATGCGCTATTTATTTGGTAAAAATCTTTCTTGTATGTGAGCTTTAAATAGCTGTTTAATAATGTAAGGATTTGTACATAAAAAATAAGCACTTATTGATAGTCTGCTGTATATAAGAATAAGATTTTAAAATATTCAGCTGTACTCTTCTGTATAAATTCCCTCCACAGAATGGTACAATTCTTCTTGCCAGATGGAAAGGCAGGTAAAAATATACTGGGTTATGAGTCAAATTCACATTTCTATTGATATCACTGCAGCTTTATTTGCTGATAGCAGAGTAAATCTTTTCTCAATTGTTTCCACTCAGAGCTTCTCTTGCTGCTTTCCAATAGGGGAAGAATTGGCAGCAATCATATAATAAAGTCACTTGATTTGAACATCCTTTATCAGAGACACACACACACAAACCCCAAAACCAAACAGGCAAAAAAGAATTCTTGTTGCTGGAAATTTAGTAAAAAACCCCTTATTCTATTGAGGAACTGTCTTTTCCTGATGGAGGGTATAATCCATTAATACTTGTTACTGTGGTGGTTGGTGGTTTTCTAAAGTGAAGTTAAAAAGTATAATATTTAGTGGTTTAAATTACTACAGGAACATAATTTTATTTTTTTCCTGATTTCAACACCTTTTTTCCCTATTTCTGTCACTTGGTCATATTCCACCATTTAGTTTACATATTTAGTTGTATTTGATAGGTGTTTTCTGCCTGTTCGTGCTGAGTCCAGTCCTTGAGTTTTCAGTTTAAGAGCAAACTTTGACATGCAAATGCCTGATACTCCATTACCTCTGATGTATGTAGGAGAATTTCAGCAAAATCTGTCACGTAGCTGTTGGTGGGTTTAGCAAAGTTGGTGGATTTAGCAACTGCCTCTCTTATTTAACTGCCTGAAAATTTCAGCTTGCCTCTGTAAGGACAGGTTCATGACCTCAGCTGCTTCTTAAAGAGCTGGATCATTAGGTTTCTAAGGAGAACAATAAAATAAAACTCCTACTTCAACATTTATGAGTACATTTATGTTTTAAATGTACTCATTTTCTGCTCCACATGTAGTAATTATTGTCAGATCTTTCAAGGATTTGAGATATTTTTTATTCTTTTAATCCATGTTTCTAGCATCAATCATTTTTTCTTAAATTGCAGCTTTCATTTTAACAATATGTCTAATATCAAAGCTTCAGAACATGACCCAAATGCACTCTAATGGCTTAAACTCTCAGAAGGCACTTGAAGCATTTGAGATCTAAAGTTTGAAGAAAAGGCAGATATGGGTTTTGGCAGTATTGTATGTCACTCTTAGCCTTTCTGTTGATTTTTTTTTTTTTTTTTTTGTTCTGTAGTAGGCTCCCTTTGTCTGCTCTGGTATATTCAGTATATTATATGTAAAGTTCATGAGGCTCTCTGGGACATTGCAGAGTTGCAGGCTCTCTGCAAGTGAAACTACACTCTTTGTAAGTGTTAATTTCAAACATTACATTTTATTCAGGAAATTGTCCAATTTTGTAGAAATAAAGAAGAGCTAGAGTTGGAATGTCATGTATCATTCCTAGAAGGAAGTGCTGTCAGAGGAGAAGTGAGAATGAGGGAGTGGCTGAGGGAGAAGCTGGAAGCACCTTGCAGAGAGCTTTATACCTTGGGACTTCATTGTTTTCTGTCCACATGAAATATGCCTTTTCTCTTTCTGAGTTTAGTACTGATTGTCTGGAAAATGGGGAACAGTTTGGGCATGAGAGCTTCTCTTTCATGAGAATAAAGTAATTTTGGTTTTGGCTTCTAAGTTAGGATCTTCCATAACTGACTGTATGCACATATGTGTTTTGGTTTGGCAAGTTCAGCGAAGGAGAATCCTTTCATCACTGGGCTTTAGTTGTTTTCGAAGACTTTTTTATAGTCATTACTTCCTCTTCAGGCTACCTCCAAAAATACAAGGTGCAGAGCAAAACAGGTATTTTTTACAATGGTTCAAACACTCCTGGCTGTAAAATAGGAATGCAAGCAGTGTCCCTGTCTGTTGTGCCCAGTTGGTTTACTTATTTAATTAATATCTTTTTAGTTTCCTATTTGAAAAATATGTTGTGCTGGATTTTCTTTCAAAATGAGTAAATCAAAACATCTTGTTTTTAAAAATTGTTCCAAGGCCATGCCATTCAGTGACTGGCATTGGAATAATCTGCTTTGCTCAGTGCACTTCATATCAGTGGAACAGGGCAGACTGCCCAAGGCTTTCACAGATCCCATGCCAGTGAAACCTGTTTTGAATTTCAGTGCTCAGGATGCATTTGTTCTAAGGCAAACCTCTTTATATAAAATGCTAGTAATTTTTGGTGAAAATTGTTGCTATAATCCCAATTGTCTAGGGATGTACAGTTAAGGCAATGCTTCTACATGCTATTTTTGTTAAAATAGAATACAACAGCTGAAAAGAATAGACACGTTTGCATGTTCTTTAGGTCTGAAATAGACTCGTAAAGATTTAAAGTTAAATATAAGCTAAAGACACTTATTCTGCCTTTAATTAGTTAGGTAATGAGTTTGAATTGAGATGAAATTAGGTGTGGGAGTGATGCTGATATTTAGTCATACAGGAAAAAAAGAAACAAGCATGGACTGTGCCCCATGGAAGAGTTAATGGGAGGAAGAGAGGAAGGGAGGTTATGACTGCCATAAAATTGCTTTATTATTGACTCTGATTTTTTCTTACCCAGCAAAATGTAGCTTTAGTTTCTGTGCTTGTTTTTAGAAAGAAGGAGGTCAAAGGGCTTTGTGGTTTGGGCTGGCTTTACATCTTGCCTACGGCTAGCTTTAAAGTAGAATTTCACGTATCTACATAGCCACTGCTTTGTCTTGGTTTCAGACAGGATCAGAAAAGGTTGCAAAGATTTACAGTTTGAGGTTGTCTTTTTTTAACCCCAGTTCAAGCTGTTGAAAATGGTGGGGCTCTGCTACATTACATCCTTCAGGGTGTGCAGTGAAGGCACCTGGGAATGCTTCTCTGTGGCCAGGACTGGGACTCAGTTAAGAGTTAGGGATGCTGAGTAATATAAGTCATGTAGGCCAGAAATCAGTATGAACAGCTCTTCTTATAAAGCACCAGCCCAGTGGGAGAGGTGTCTGCAGCTGCACCATCTCCTGGCATTGCTTTGTTGAGAAAATGAAAAAGGAGACTGGAGAATTTCTTTTAAGACAGCCAATAGAGTGTTCAGATTCCAGAAAACACTTGTAGGAGGCTACCGACAGCAGAGACCAACTTCTTTTCAACACATGGCTCTACCAGCCATTGGTCTTTCCTCACCTGCATGAACCAAATGCCCCCAACATTGTAGTCTGTTCTTTCTGTCCAGATACAGCGCTGGGATCTCCATGAAACATAAATACAACATTCTGGGCTTGGAGCTCCTCTCAGTCCTGTTTATCATCTACCAACACAGAAACACTGTGTGTTTGCTCTCAGGGCTTTTGCTATCCAAGTACATGTTGTGGAGGACATAGTTTTTATTTGAAGGGAAAGCAGTTTTCTAAGGCAGATCCCTCCAAAATACCCATGTTTTCCTTATTATCAGTGCACAAATTCAATGTATCCAAACATCTGATCCTTTTTAAATTGTGAATTTAAAAAACAGGTTTTTTGAACCTCAAATTCTTCTCAGTAGATGTACAATTCTTGTGATTTTTCAAAGCTGTTGAAAATCCTTTCCGTTACTCTCAGTTCTTAATTCTCAGATAAAATAATACCCACTGTGCAGCATAGATCTGTGCTTATAGTTCACATCTGATAGGCCATTATTATGGTAATTAGTAATTGGTACAAGAGTTGTTAAAGTTGAAATAGACATCTGGCTTAATCAATTTGTCATTAAGGAAGTGCAAGAGTAAAGGTAGCAATGGGAAAAGAAAATACCAGTGTGAGAGCTCAGAGCTCTCTCTGAGCTGTCAACACATAGCTGAGTTTGAAATTGGAATAGTGCCTCTTTATCTTGCTTGATATGGATTGCTCAGTGCTCAACTTGCACAAAATACCACACCCTGTTTTATTTTAAAATCTATTTTCGAAACCTTACAAATAACCAAAAGAAATGAAGCACATTGTGATGAAAACCCACTGATAGATATATCCATCAACTTCAGCTTGTGATATTCATGTGTTTTATTTACTAAGAAAGGGAAGAAAGGAATTTTTTTATAGAGTGATAACGAAAGGCTAGGTCAGGTGGGTACTTAAAACACTATTTGATAGAAATGTCCTGGTGATGGAAAGATTGCTTTTCTTCTCCTCATGGTCTCTAATAGATGAAATATGCATCTTCCTACTGCCATTTTCACTTTGTTTTCTCTTTCAGTCAATTGCATACCTTTACATATAGATGAAAATTTAGCTGGGATAGTTATATTCCTGGTTTTAAAGTTAAGACATTTTGTTTCACATTGTTGCCAGTGATGCCTTAGTTACTAGTTTAAAATTGCTTCAGTAGTTGACAAGAGTATTAGATGAATGCACACAAAAGATTAAAGCTGTGCACAGACAGAACTAAGGAATGTGTTTTGGTATTAAGACATGGGAATGGGAAATGCATTAGTCCTCATTTCTTTTTCCGTGAAGCCTCTGATAATTATGTAGACTATGCACATCAATTATGCAGTGCTAAATTGTGCTGAAGGAGTCCTCATCCTGAGGAGCCTGCCAACAAACCTGCATTCTGCTGCAGCTGCATGTGCAGACATCTGGCAGCCAACAGGTTTTCTTATATATTGAGTTTTCTTTCAATCCCAACTCTATCTGTGCACTTGTTGCAGGAGAGCCCATGTTCTCAAGCTTCCCCACGTCCCAAGTACAGGCAGTGCTAGAGAAGCTTTCTGTGCCACTTCTGCATTAATGATGGGTAACTGAAATGAAATATTAATTCAATCCTTGTAGTTGGGTAGATAAGGGGACTGTAGAGTTGCTTAGAAAACTGTAGATATCAAAGTTGTACTTTAACAATTAACATAAGGCAAAATAGGAGGCTGTGAAAACTATGCCTCTTCAGAAATGTGGTTGAAGTCCTGTCCTTTATTTGGTTGCTGAAATCTATCATGATTCCCTTTACTGGTATTCTTCCTTGCTGCAGCTTTGTCTGTTTAAGAGGAATATTTGTTTCACTCCAGTTTAAAAATTGGGAGATGGGATACCTGGGATAATGAATTCTGCAGGCTGAACATATGTAAGCACATATGCCTACATAAACATCCATTTTGTTCTTTGCCTTCATTGCATTATCATGTGAGTGACATGAAATAATGAAAACTTGAAAATACAGTAAGTTACAATAAACATTACTGAAAAGTATCTGTAATATTTTATCTTTTATAACGTTAACTCACAACATTTGACACAAAAAGCAAATTCTCCATCACATGCAAGGTAATTTCAGGGAATGATAACTGATAAGGCAACAAGAAATAACATAGGACAAATTCTATCTGTACTCACCAGCTGAAAGATAATGTCCTAATATTAGAAATGCTCGCTTATTCTTTTCTTCTTTTGTACTGAATAATCACCATTAGAAAGTATAGAATATAAATTCAGCTGCATAACCTTTGTATACTTTGAGCTTTCTATTTTTTTACATGTGGATGTATTGAAAAGGAAGTGGTATTTATCAGCTGAGTCGATAATGGGACTGGGGAGCTTGATTACAAGGCCATAAATCAATCCAAGAACCTGATGATATCCTCAACTTCAGCAGTGAAGCCTGAGTGTCTTAGATTATCACTTCAGAAGGATTGACTTAAAGATTTAGTTCTCCATCTCTATCTATTATTTTTATATTACAAAAAGGGAATTTTTCAACAATTTAAGAAAAGAACAAAGTACTAGAAGGCAGAGTAAAAACTTATCTAGGAAAGCAGTTTTAAATAGTGTCAGGAGTCTGATTGAGAATCAAAGCAAATTTATAATCACATTTGAAAATTTGATCTGCCACAACACTTTTTTTTCCTTCAGTGTTGCACAGAGCAAAGATAAATTTAGGAATACTGGATTACAGCAGGAGGCCAAAGCGAGAGCAGCAAGATTGGCAAACCAACATATGGAATGTGTCAAAAAGGGCTCATTGTCCTGGAAGAAAAGATTTTGGGCTGCTCACAGAGAAGTGATAAGAATTAAAGGCTAAAGGAACAGTCAGATATGCTGAAAGAGATTTAATAAATCAGATTTCATAAAGAAGACTTAAAAAAAATATTTGCCCTGGAAATGAGTTCTTACAAGATCCGTAAGGAGATAAGGGCAGCAATTACTTTCTAACAGCTGCTGCAAAATCTAATCTTGTTCTCCTTTAGGTCATTTTATCCTCTCTTACGTAGAGTCTTGATTTAATCACAGATTTGGGCCCTGATTCAGATAAATATTTTAATACATGGTAACACCTTGTTCCTTAGGTTTAAGAGGGGATATTCCCTTGGTTTGGTGAGAATTGGGAACATGTGGTTTACTTTGGCTTTCCCCTGCTCTTAGGAGGCTAATTGTAAATTGTCATGTATGGGATGAGCAGCAAGTTTCACAAAACAAGTCCAAAAAGTTTTTTTCACTCCTGATACTTTGCTTCTCTTCATTCATTTATTTTCCTTTTCTTTATTATGTTTTTTGGTGTTTTCTGTACTTGGTAAAAGCAAGGGGTTTTTTTTTTTTGAGGAAAGGTAAAGTTGAAGGTGACAAATGGTGATTGTCAGAAATAAAAAATACATAAATCAATCCTTCATGTTGAACAGAAGGATTGCCTCCTCTGTATTTATGAATAAAAGAAGAGGTAGTAGCACATCTAAACAGAGGAACAACTTCAGTGCTGTTCAGTGCCAACCACATATAAGTTAAATAACTCAGAGATTCATAAGTGGGAATTAAGTAAATCCATTATTTGTGAAAGATTATTTTTTTTCAAAGAAAATGCATTTTTTGTTAAATTGTACTTTAGGGGTTTTTCCCTCTTATTTTCTGTTTTATTTATACCATCCTGATGTGTATAAAACGAATTTCATTTTCCACCCTGCTTTTAGGGTAGAAAAAGAAAAAAAAACTTCAGGATGTTTTTGTTTTCTTAATACTCATGTCTTTTTGTCTTTCATGAAACCTTTTGTGTACCATTACTTCATTGCTTTTGCTCTTACATTTTTGAAAAATAGGTAAATGTATGACTTAATAAGTGGTTTGACATTTGCCCTTCAGAAGCTTTGATTAGAGCTTTCTCTGTGTAGCATTGCATTGGCCTGTTTTTTGTTGTCTGCTCAATGTTCTTAGAGTATTTCTATGTGGTTAAAGTTCTGATATCATTACAGGCTGGTTTTAGACTTAATTTTTATCCCATTGGAGGTTGATTCTTTTAATTGAAATATTTGAACCCATGCATACTCCGTATATGTCCTCAGCCTTTCACAATTTCTTCAACCTAAGAATCTCTTGTATCTTGTTTTTATTATATTATCAAATGAAATTTTCTGCAACAGGTGTCATTTAAGTACTGGCCTTAATATAAACTACAATGAATATTCAGCAAACGGTATTTCTTTCATGGGGAAAAGAAAGCATGAAAGAAATGGTGACTTATGTAGCTCTTTAATAAACACGGTAGAAGTTCTAATTGAGTACTCCAGTTATATAAAGGCCTAGAAAAGGAAAAGAAGCATTGAATAGTACAACCCAAAGATTATTCTAATACATCTTCTTCCTTCATAGTGGTTATATTGAGAATATTCCAGATATATCCAGTTTTCTGTGTTTCTAAATAGTGAATCATATTTGATATTCTCCATGCTCAGAATACAGTAAATTGTCATATGTTCTGTGAACACACTGTAATGAAAACTACCAGGTGACATTCTGTATGAACATTTTTTTACTGTAAATTGCGGTCATAGCTAAACTTTGTGAATATTCCTTACAGAAAATTCTGCTTCATGATTCCAGAATGCAAACCTGATTATCAAAATTTCTTCCATATGGCAGTAGGTCATATGGTACTCATGTTGTTTTTAAAACAGAACATTTCACTAGAGTTCTTGTCTGTTTCTTATGAGACGTTTATCAATTTAATATTTTGCCTTTTGAATGTGTGCTCATTCTTATGAATGATGTGAGTATTATGAATCAACGAATTCAAGATTGCTTATAAAACATTCTGCCATTTCAAAACTGATGTGGTGCTCAAGGCACTTCTCCAAAGTCACTCCTGAAGCAGAACTTTGAAATCAGGGGGTCATTTCAGTTACATATTCTTTAAAAACAAAAATCCAAAAGGGAAACTTAGAATGATCAGAGAGTGAATTATTTGGAATTTTTTTTCCACTCTGATGGTCCCAAAATAGGATTCTCTTCAGAGTGTGTCTCTCCACTGTGCTCTCTGTTGATTTCTTTCTCTTATTTATGGAAAATCTAACAAGTACTTTGTTTTTCTGCCATGATGGACCATTTCAGTCACCAGAATTACTTTACAATTGGCATTCAAATATTTTGCATTTCTAAGTTATGGGTAATGTTACAAATTACTTCTTTGTAACTTAGGAACCCAATCAGAAAACAAGTGAGAAAAAAGACCTTAGGAATGTGAAAACAACCAAGGATAGGATTGTATTTTAAGCATTTAAAAAATCACTCTCATAATGGAGAATATATATGTACACGTAACTGACAACTATTGTAACTGAATCTTTCCTCTTAAATACTAATTTTGATACTATCTCTCAGTTAAAAAAATATTTCATAATATTGAAACCATTGTCTAAATTATTGGACTGAGGGAGTTTATTATTCTTTGACTTAAGCAAAATGACTGGGGACAGATTTTCATGCTGGCACGCAGAACAAATTTAATTCAAACTGAGATGAAAGGCGGTTAATGTAATTGTAGCCTATTATCCTATGCAGGCTTGAGTTAAGAAGCAAAGCAACAGACAGTCAGAAAATGATGGATAGAAAATAGAAACGCTCAAGGCTGGTGAAATAGAGACTTGTGAAGGGATTATGCCATAACTGTTCCCACACAATCTCTGCATCACTAATATCCCACCTCTACTGGATGTTTGGATTACTAAACAGGATTTTTTGTATGCCTCCTGCATTCTCTTTATTTCTCTCTGACGTTAGAAAAAGTCTAGTTTTGTAATTTTCATATGTAATAATCAGGATTTTTCCCCCTTAATCTACCACCTTCATCAGTCCTGGGGATGCTGTAAACCATTCAGTTTTCTTTTCTTTCTAAGCACTTTTTTCTTTGTTATCACACAGAGTGATAGGAAGGTGGTTGGCTGCATAACTAGTTGGTCTTTGATCCTAGGCCCATCTAAGGGACCAGCAAAAACTGTTATTTTTATTAGCGTATTTAGTTAAAAACTAGTAAATAGTCAACTCTGAGGTTTTTTGACTGGTTTTTTTAGCATGGCCCTTTGGATGTAGCATATTTTAAGTGATCAGATGGGTTTTTTAGGACTTTGTTCTCACAGATTACCTAGTTTTTATTATTTCATTTCATTTTTCAGTAGCAGAAATATTTTTTGAATACCTACATCTTCTGCACTGCAGTATTTTAAAAATCCAAAAGACATGTCTTGGTCTCCTCAGATGACCTACAGAAAGGTGCTGAGTTGTGCTTTGAAGCATGTTAATTACAAATATATTTTAATAGGTTTTTCACCCTTAGCATAGCCCAGGAAGCAAAGCAAGCACATTCTTTGCTGTAAAATAACTGATCATACCTGGTGTAATACATGTGTCTCGGGTAATTCTAGTAATAACATCAAGTGTGATGCTTACAAAATACAGGAGATCAATTACTGATCAGAAGCCCCACTAAAGCTGCTGTCTGATGGCCTCTTTGCTGAGGGATTGAATCTTTGAGGTGCATGGGATGGAATGATAAAATAGCTTTCAGAGGAGTGTAGGAGTAGGATTTCCCAGTCACTCCTGGCTGGAATGAAATGAGGATTTCTGTCATCCACTGTGAGCTGGATCACCAGAGCCCTTAGAGTAGCTAAATAATTTTATGTCTTTTCTCATCCTGACATTGTTTAGGATAAAATTCTGTGCATTTGAAAAATGCCGTATTCTGTGAATTGCCCTTTGGGAAGTCTTTGGGATTACTTAAAGACTCTGTTTAGGGCTGTACTCACACAGGAGCAAGCGCTGCTTTCCATGTGCAGCCTGCCCATCAAACCCCATATAAACACAGTCTGAATAGATCAGGACTGACAGAGCCAAACTCCTGTTATGGAATATTTCACAGTCTCCTGCCGTGAGGTTATAGTGTCATTTTGGTCAACTTTTTTTCCTTTTACAGCCATTCCTTTTAAGTTTTCTTCTTAAGTGTCCAATAACTTTCTGAGGAGAGCCAGCCAAGACTGGAAGTGTTGACAGATACGGTATTGTTGCTACAACACAGACAGTAACACTTATTTACGCTTCTTTGGCACCTCATAAAGAAGTATCAGCATCATCTCTGCGCCAGGAAATTCATGAGGTTATGTGCTATAATGGGCTAATGGGGATTTGGGCTCTTTATAGGCAAGAGGCCAGGGAAAAGCAGATGTGTGTATCTGACTTGATCCTTTCTCCAGCCACCCAGACATTTGTCTGTGTTCTATTCTTAATAGATATTTCTCTATCTCTTGGATTGATATCTTTTTTTAATAAAATCAAATAAAAGATGGTGCAGGTTAGATGGGTTTGATATCCTAGGTATTAAAAAGGACTTAAAAAAAGGCCAGATATGCCCATAATGGAACAATGGTAGGCAATAACACATGAATTTGATTGACTGCTGTGCAGGGATGGGGTAAAGAAAGTTCTTTTAGGCAGGAGAAGAATTTAGCAGAAAAACATACTAGATAGATGTATAGATATTGGTATGATCTGATGGACAAAAATACAGTATTAAAGACCTGCAGGTCAAGAAGGAAGCTACAAGTCTGGAAATTGCGATGCCTCCATCTTTGCTTTCTAATCATTCTCTGGGAATTTCTGTCGGTGCCATAGGAAACAAGTATGGAAAGTAAAAATTCTGAATGTCTCATCAGAAACACCAGGAATAATGAAAGTTACTTGAAAATGTTGTGTAATGGCTAGAGTTTTGGCTTCCTAAGGGCAAGAATGATAGCTTGCCAATTGCAGTATGTATTATACTTAAACATCTGTGGTGTTTGTGCTTCATGTTTATATTACAACGTGTCATTAGCTCTGTAGAAGTTGTTGCAAGTAGAGCAATAATTCAGATGATATGACTGTTTTCTAAAATTCCCTAATACTGCATAGCTGACAGCCTTGAGAAGCAATGACATTCTGATTTATTCATACTTTTGTCTTCATTTTGCATTTAGTATTCTTGAACATCCGTGCATAAGCAGCATTTGGCCATCGCTGGGCTGCAATCTCCACTCCAAAATGTGTGATGTGCTTTGCTTCTGAATGGTCATTTTTGTCTTGGCCTAGTCAGAATTTCCCATGTTTTTGGAAATATTAATTGCCATATTGTGATAAATTGTAGTCTTAAATGACAAGAAAATGACCAAAGTTACCACACATAAGTTGAAGTAGAAAGACAAAAAGTAACTTGCCTGTCTTCATACCATTTTCTGGAAATTATAGTGTCTGTATGGCATCCTGAAATAAACATTTCTGAAATTGCCTTTTTCTTAAATTGCCTTGAAATTATAGTCCTATATAAATAGTGATTTTGTTAAAAATCCCCAACACAACAAAAACAAACAAACGAAACCCATCCCAGAATCTTGAAAACAAAGCAGAATGAGTGCAAGGAAGATCAAATGCAAACAGATGAGAACTCTACAGCACTCTTTAATCCCATATCTTAGAACTTTCTGCTTTGAGATTGTAACTGAGTAGTTCTTTGCAATAATTTCCCTCAGAGACTGACCATAGATTAAATTCCACAGTAATAAAATAGCCATATTATAAACCATAGATTAAATTCAACAATAATAAAAGAGTCATATTATAATCTACATTTTTTTAAAAACAAGCCATAAACTGTTTAATACTTAAATATACTTACTACGAACACACTTAGTAATAGTAAAATTTTACAATTCAGTAATGGCTAATGAAAATGCAGTGAACCACTTGGGATTTAGTGTCTGTATATATATATATATTTCTTTTTCATGTGGTCTACTTGATGAAGCCATTTACAATGTGTTTGCTCTGACTGTCAGGGCTTGTTAAAATATTTAACGTTCTGACCTGCTGCCTCTCCTGCTCTTTTTGAGAAACGGTTTCTAAATAACAACAGTATACAAACACTCTTGGAAAGTGCCAGAACATCATAGGCAGTGAATAACTGATCACAGAATCACAGGATGGGCCATCCCAGAGCACGTGGCACAGAACTGTGCTCAGATGGTTCTGGAATATCCCCAGTGAGGGACACTCCACACCCTCTCTGGGCAGCCTGTTCCAGTGCACAATGACTTGCATATATTTATTTCACATGGTCTTTAAGATCCCTTCCAAACCAAACCATTCTGAGAATCTGTGAATATTCTATTTCTGATATTAAGTTAACATTTAACACATTTCATCAATATTAAACTTCTAAAAGGATTAAGCATGTGTGAATTTTGTGAACTGTTCACTGGTTTTTGAAAAGTAAGAATTTAGGAGAAGCTGCATTTCAGTTCAAGCAGTAATAAGTTTTCGTGGTTATTTTACCATTGCTGCTTATCTAATTCTTCCCTCTAAAAGGAAAGAAGTCGTTGAGAAACCCATGCTAATATTTCTCAGAGTTGTGGTTCAGCTCAGTGTAAACATAGCCTCTTATTCTGAGTTATGGGATATTCTAACATTTACTTTCCAAGGGCTGGAGTAATGTCTGAAATATCTGATGTAGGTCAAAATGTGAGGGAAGCAATGTGTGTATTTCTCTTCCCTGACTTTGAAAGAACAGTGACTGATAAGAGGGAAGTTTCCTTTTCCAAGTTCACCTTTTTTCACATATTCAAGTTTGTGCATCACTGCCAAAAACGTGGCCATTTGTAGAGAAAGGAGTGTGCCAGAGGTAAAGGGTAAGGCCGTGGACATGAGATTTTTCTTGCTCAGAGTAAGCAGCATCAAATCATTTGCATATGAAATCCATTTGATGCCTTATTCCTTAAGATTAACAGAGTTACCCAGCTAGTTCCAAATGATGGCTGTAGGTCACTTTATTCTTGTAGAGAAGAACTAAATAGAATTCAGAATTTATTAGAAAACTCTTATTTTATTTCTTAACCTTTTTTTCTCTTAATTATATAATTATATGATAAGTGACACCTCATTGAAAGCTTATTTTGTCCTGGAGTGCAATGGATTTTGTGATTTGAAATATTATTACTTCAAAGGGTACATAAGAACTCTGTGATATTAATTATTCTTGATCTTGCAGGAAAGAAGGATTTGAATATCATGAGGGGTCTGGAAATGGAAAACTTGCTTATGAAGTTAGAATGTTTTACTTTTTTCTTGCGGTGAGATCAGCATAGATAAAAGAAAAAAATGTATTGTTGGCCTAGGTCTTCTTCATGAATTATATGAGTAGGAGACAGATTGATCTACAGAAAAAACATTGTCTTAAGACATCCTTATATGCACTTACAAGAAAAAAACAAATAAATCATTTCTCCACATTATTAAAAAGTTCTAACTGGAAACATAAATCCCTGTACCTTTTACCCTTTTAGGTTATCATTATCTTAAGAGGTAGGCTGATAATTCTTTATCTCTGAAGTTACTCATGACTGGAAGGGTCTTGGCAGTGTGAGAAGTGAAAGTGTCCAATTTTTACATTAGAACCAAAGATCTGAGAGGTCTGTTCACATACTGCAGCATTAATGGATAGCATTGGGACAATGTAGAGTACAATGTCAATGCAGAGTACAATGTCAATGCAGTCAGGAACCAGACCTTTATCTGTAAGAGGGATAAATTTGCATTTATGGATTTAAAATTTGTGTATTTCACATATTTCACTTCAGCAAAATAAAGATTATATCACAGGATAAAAAATGCAATAATAATTAGCAGTTGAGCCTATTCTCTGAAGATCACAAAGCAGTCATTAACATTGCTGACAATACCTCTTTTTCATTAAATACGTCCTCTGAGCTCAACTAAATCTTGCATCTAAATCTTAGCACTTCTGTGGAAGGATGATGTTGTTTCCAAATCTTTCAAACGTACTTGAACTCCCAGAACATGAGCCTGGCTGGTGCATTGTAGGTGCTGGTTGTGAGGTCACTTGCTTTCCTTACTGCTGACCATGTCTGTTGTGGATGGTCAGAAGGTGTGGTTGTTCTGGGCATTTCTGTGTCAAAGGTATGGATGCCAAGCAGACCTAAATCAAGACCTAAGTCTTGACCTGATCTACGCGTGGATTGGGCTTTCAGGTATCAGTCACTCACTGCCCTGGACCAGTTACCAGCCTCAGCTGTTCTTGGGTTATTGCTTTCACCTTCGAGTCACCACTCTTGAGCTGTAAATCTGCAGTTTTTGTGGCGTCACTTCCAAAATGTTATGAATTACAGCCAGTTACATCTGTTGACTGTAGTTAAGCACATAGCTCAGCTTATTTTCTCATTGCTGGGAATGTACTCTAAGAGTAGGATGATTTTCAAGAATGGGTAACCAACAGGCAGCATAAAAAACTGTGTGTGAATCTGTGCTGAGCTCATTCTTACTGCAGTGTTTATTACAGAGTATCTGCAAAAGCTGTTTGAACTTTTGTTGCAAGGTATCTCAAATAATCAGATTTTTGTTATGTTAAATAGTATTCCACTATTCAAAACCCCCATAGCATCTTACCAGTGTGGAACCAGGAAAGTAGAATAAAACCTGGAGCTAGATCAAGATCAGGGGCTGGGGCCAAAGGGATCAGAAGCAGAAATCAATGATGGAGAACAGCAGCAGCAAGACCACTGGCTAGCAAGGGAACAGCATGAGGAGTAAAGGCTAGGACAGAGCTGAGCAGTAGTGCTGCAAGTTTTTCTGACTCATCCAAAAGCTGGGGCAAGTCATCAGTCAGGGCTCAGGGATACTCTTCTAAAGCAGACCTCTAGTCTTTATTTATTGTGAGCCTCTTGTAGACACAATGCTGGGAACCTGGGCAAAATCCCAGGCCTGTTTATGACCAGCTGTAGATCAAAGAGGTGACAGCTCTTCCCCAGACACTGTGGAAGTGGTCTGTTAATTTGGAAGGACAAAATATGATGTAAGGATCATAAATATATTATATAATATGCTATAACTGTATAGTTGGCAAGCCTTGGTCTGGGCCAGAACAAGATAAAACTGTGTCAGCAAGGAATCAGTTGAATAAAACAATATTGTCTGTTAGAGAGGCCTTCCCTGAAAAACTCAGCTAAAGGAAAGTCCAGATGTGCTTCGGTTTGTTTTCCCCTGTTCCTCCTTTTCTGCATCACTTTTAATTGAAAGGAAAGATTTACCAACTAGTGGCAGCAGCAGAACTGCAGAAATTTCTGCCTTCATCATGAAAGGTTAAATGAACTGTTATAGGAAGGTTTCCATGTGATCAAATCACTTGTCTGGAAAGCTGTCAACCTAGGTGGGTGTTGTATTGACAATTCTTCTCAGGTGAGAAGCTTGAGCCCTTTCTTAAGGGACATACGAGTAAGAACAATAAAATTAGACATATATATATATATATTCTCTTGCTGTCAGTTCCTTAGCTTTCTTAAGCCTGCAAGGTACAGAGCACATGACCATACACACTGCTAAGCTGCAACAAAAGCTTGTTTGTAAACTCTGTCTTACAAAGAAGCCTTTCATTCATTAAAAAATACCCCAAATCTGGCAATCTTACTGTAAACATGTACTTATTTACTTACATTAAAGAGAAAGCAAAAAAATTATCTTGGTCAGAAACATGAGAAAAATCATTTTGGTAATGCATTTGTTGATTACTTCTATTTTGAACTTCCAGAAAATCTGAGGAGATATAAAGAAAGTAAAAGAAAATGGTTCAGTTTTGAAAGGATAATTGAGGGAGAGGTTGGGAAATAAGTGCTAATAGCAGGCCATCCAAAGGTCAGTGAGCTTGATGAATTGAATACTTTTGTATTGGAACAAACCATAGAACTTACACATAACCTAATAGGAGCCTTCCTCCATTTGTCCTTGTAAATGGGAGCTGTGTCTTTGGAGTCCTGCCAGAGTGGAACTGCTCATTCATTATGACCACTTAAAGCAAATGATCATGGCCCTATGGCACATAAAATAATGAGTGTAGCTCCCATTTCTCAGATATGAGGCATATATTATGCTTCACATATGGTCCAATGTGTGCTGGCTTTTGGAAAAGGTACAAAAATTACTACAATGAGTAAAGCTCATAAGGAAACAATTCAGCGAATAGGAAATTTTGTAATTGGAACTATAATCAGTGACTAATGCAGAGCAATATGTATGCTAATAAAAGAGGAGAGGATTAAAAGACAAAACTAAATTTAATCGAAACCCAGCATACGTGCTCGTGTGAATAATTTCAGATATATTCTTAATCCTATTAGTTTCATTTTTTCCCTCCACTGAAAACCAAGTGTTTAAGTAGTCTCTTCCATTTAAATTGAAACAGGCTTCCCTAACTAGTAAGAACTCCACCTCATGTTATTCCTGATGTACAATATGGAACTGTTCTGCATGAAAGGCCTGGCAACAAATGGTGTAATAAACCAGCTGTTTTCATGAGAGGGCATGAAAAGAACACAGATAGCAGGTAAATCTCATGCCCCTGTGGTTACTGGGGTTCCTGTGTGCCCACAGGACCTGGATTTTCCCTCTGTGGTGTACAGGAGATGTCCAGGCAGAGGTTCCTCCTTCCTCACATCCTGTGGTGTCTTTTAGGGTTGCTCTGTGCTCAGACAGAGCCATGTGTCTCCTCCTGACAGTATTTCCATGAGGCTCCCAACACAGAGAGTATAATATTTATGATAACACATCAAAATTCTTTGCTGTGGTGTAATTCACTGTTCTTTTTTTATTGTGCATATTTTATCATTCCATCACACACGATGCTGAAACAAGTGAAACAGCTGTAAAATTGCATTGCCATTTTCTTTTCAAGATATTTGAAGGTCACTTCTGTAATTGTCAGGGAATTAGTAATTATTTGGATTTGAATGAATACTTATGAATGCCTGTGTGTTGCAAAATATTTAGTACCTAGTAATTTTTGTATTAACCATTCTTTTGTATGTTCTTGTAAGTTGTGAAGCCTGTGATATATTAGATGGAGGTTATAGATATTTTTATTTCATGTATTCATGTTGAAGGTTTTCTGTGATATAAATAGAAATACAAACGCCAGAAAGGTATATGTAATGCTGGGTTCTGGTACTTATTGATCCACAGGAGATGGTTGCATCTGATTAGAAGGGCTGCTGAATGGAGAAGGGAAGCTGTATGGAAACAGCTGTCTTTTTTCATTAAGATTTTCAAGATTTAAAAAAAAAAAAAAAGACCTTTATTCTCAGGGTCAAAGCAACACAGGTGAGAGCTGTGACTGGGCAAGAGTTCAGAGAGAAATTTGTTTATTTTCTCACAATGTAAAGTTGTACAGCTTATTGTTAATGGGAGTTGGATATTGCTCTTCCATGTCATACACAGGTCAGTGCCATTCGCAGTGAGCAGCAGGGGAAGTTTCTTCCCTTCCTCCTCAGACTCTAAACAGAGATTTATTTTTGATATTTTTTCCCGTCAGGTGTAAAACCCCAGCATATTCTAAATAATGCCTACCTTTAATCATCTTTGCATTTGAAACAATTCAAGAGAAAAAATATTCCTCTTACAGTAACCTCTATTATGTTATTACTGTTTGCTACATGATATACTGTCTCATTTATGTGGAACTCTTACATACAAGAAAAGGGAATTCTTCTAAACCCTTGATTTGAAAATGGTCCTTTTCCCTTAGCTCTCTTTCAGAGTTCTAAACCTAAAGACCCTTTCAGACATGAATATATTTTTTTATTGTTTCAGTAGCAAGCTGTTCATTGAGGAATTTTATTAGTGTTTTGTGAGGTTTAGAAAAACCCCATGTCAGGCAGACCAGTGTTATTACCTGAGAGGTTTTCTCCTTTCCAAGTACATGCAAGAGTGTTAATTCAGGATCAGACTCTCTTCTAAATCCTGTGGAAAGGACTGTAGAGCCAGAGTGTCTTTGTGAACAAGATCACAAATTGTTTTCTGCAGTTAGACTTGAAGCATAGGGAGGTTTGTTTTCTTGAAGATATATTATTAAAATGTTATATTTAAAAAGTGTTGAGTTTCTGTATAGTTGACCCTGCAAAGAGTTCTCATGCTGATGTGGGATCAGGAGTGTGCAAGGGCAGAGTCCAGAACATATTTTTTCTACTTTTTCATTTTATTGCTACTGCTGATTATTTTCTTTATAGTATTGTAACAAAGGCTCAAGGAGATTCTCTGCTTACTTTTTAATAAAAATGAGTATGTTAGAAATCACCAGTTAGAAACTGTTGAGGAAACCAGCAGAAATGCAAACATTAAAATACTTTAAAGTCTGAAGCTTGTTAAATGATATGACATCCAACTTAGAATATATTTTTAATAATACTCATAAATAAAATAACAGCAAAAGTATCTCCTCCAAATTAAGTTTGTTAGAATAAAGTAATGAAAAGGTAGTCCAAGATATTAAATGATTTGGATTACTTCTGGGAAAATATTTATATGAAATTTAATAGGCAGTGATTAGCTTTCTCTTTGTTTTGTGAATCTTCTGTATATTTAAGAGAACTGTAATCTTACTGGAGACTTCATGAAATAGCCAAGGAAACCTAAAGCAGATTAATCATTTTCTATTAGGGTATTTGGCATTTTTAGAGTAATGTTATATAACTGAATTTGAGCAGAATTTCTGTAGGCTATTTCATCTCTCTGAAAACAGCTATATATCTTATCAATAAGAAAGCTGTTTTTCCAGCCCTTATCATGTACATGTCTTGTCAGCAGCATCAGTACATCATACTCATTTTGAATTTCACCTGGCACCCTGGGTGGTCGGGGAAGAAGAGCAATTGCCTCTCAAGTTCATGGAAGTTAAGTAGCTGAGATGCTGTTGTGCTGCAGCCATGGCTGCAATCCCAGCTCCAGAGGCAGCTGCCATGGCGTGGCTGCAGCTGCACAGCTTAGGAGAAGCCTCTCCAGAACAGACAGCACAGCTCTGGATCCCCTCTGTGGTGCTGTGGAAATGTGATAATTATTTTATGCTTAGGGATGCTTCAGGAGTTTGTTTTTGCTTTGGGTGTTTGGGTTTTTCCCCTGTTGTTGTTATTGTGTTGTTTTTGTGTTCATTTGAAGAGTTAGTAGTGTTTCAGGACTGTGCATATTAGAGGGGGGCATCCTTGGGAACACTTCCTGCAGTCACTTATCCCTCTCATGGGTGCTCAGTTGTTGGCTTGGGGAGGGCCAGACCAAAACCAGGGAGGGAATCAGCTATGACTGAGGGGACAGGGATAAGGAGACCCAGTGGCTGCCTGGCTCTGCTTTGCTCATTAGAGTGCAGAGAGACCAGAATTCCTGACCAGAGTCCTTCAGCAGGCACTGACTTCAGACTGAAGTTCTTTATTCAAGAACCTGGTCACTCTGGGTTTCTTATATGACAGAGAGGGGCCTCCAGAAAGTAGCACACCCTCATTAAGAATTATACCAAATACTTCTTATTTGCATGTGTTTGTGTTGCTAGTACTGAAACTCATGCTATTTGAGTAAATATTCTAGCTGCATTTTCATTAAAGCTATACTGTGTTTAATGGGAATGTTTGGTTTTGTCTTTTTTTTTCCCCCTGCAGCTGTGACTCTGAAAATAGGTATCTTGGAAATCCACTTAGGGGAACATGTTACTGTGAGTACTTGTATTTTTAATGCTACATACTGAAATGTTGATTACGTATTATATGATAATTTCATCTCTTTGGAAAAACAAAATAAGTTTCTGGAGATTTTCCAGAATTGAGCACATTGATATTTTGACTGAAAAATAAAATGCCCCACTGGACTTCTCTTATTTTGTCCATAAGGACACAAATTAAAGTCTACTTAAAGTTGATTCCCTACATCTAGCTTACAGGGGCTGACCAAGCCATGGAGTTATTCCCTGTATCTCATCACGTGTGAGATGTGGATGAAAGAAATAGTGATTGTGTCAACGCTTTAAAGACAGAATTTGTGGTGGAGAAATGCAAATAGTATAAGCAGCACTATTCCCTGGGACATACTGAGTTGTTGAGCCAGTCTGCCTCCCAGGGACATGAGACACAGCTGCTCTCCACAGTATCATAAAAGGAGGCTGTGTGTTGTCTCCATGTTCTTAATGTTGTAGAAAAGGTGCCTCTGGCAGATTTACTCTGAAGCATTGCAGTTTTGATAGTCGTAGTGAAGGACCTGAAGGGATGAGAATGCTTATTACCCATGTGCAGAAATCCCTTAGAGAGCTGTGCCAATTTTACTATGCCAATATCAAGTTCAATAGTAATTTTAATCATCATAAAAACAGATGGGATGTTGGAGAATACTGTTTTAACTTTTGTGACTTTTGCATGTACCTGCTGTCTGTCAGACAATTGGACCCATTTGTCTGGTGTTTCTAACATCATCCCTACTTCAAACCTGAATTTATACATAAAGACAGATGTCTGAACATACTTATAACATCTCTTCTGATTTTTGGCCTTGTTTCTTAACATTTCATTTTACAATATACACAAAAGCTTTATTTTAGAGTCTCTTTAAGGCATAATTTACCTAATAAAGAAATGTTTATTTTCTTTGCTAATCTGTCTTTCTTACCTTAAATGGTTTGCATCTGCAAGGTAGATTTTACAGAACAAAACAGTAAACTACATATTATATTAAAGATGTTGACATATCTCTAGGCCTAAAGCATTTATTCCTCTTGCCAGCTATTAAAGAACATTGGTGTGGGTTTTTTGGGTTTTTTTCTCTCAGACAACATAAGTTCAAATGTAATACTTTAAGCTGGAACATAAATTTTAAATGTCATAGACCAAGTTGAAAATACTCCCTGAAACTATGTCTTAAAGATACTCTTGATCATTAAATTCAATTCCATTTGTTGTTTGTTTGTTTTTTTTTTTTTCATAAGAAAAGCAAAACCAGAAACACCAGTATTTAGAAGAATAAATTTTTGTATCTATATAATAATTAAATAAATACTTTTTTAGGTTTAGAAGGAGTACATGAGAAGTTCATACTTTGAAAACAGTGCTATGTAGACTATTTTGGATATGTGTGTCAATGTTTGTTTTGTCCTTTAAAAATAAACGTTATTAAATTTAAGAGATTGAAAAGAAATGACAGTAATGAGATTTGTAGACCTCAGGCACCTCCATGAAAAACCTTATTTTTTTTCTATCATGTTTCAGGCTGGGTCTATAAATCATGTTGGAGACAAATTGTACTATATTCAAGATGCCCTTTCACCTTTAACTCACTACTGTTATTTGTCTTCTGTCAGATTTCAAAATATTTTAAAGATCTTGTTGTTTTGAAATGATAAATTTTCTTGTAATTCTTCCAGTTATTTAAAGTATCACTCATAAACAATTCTCAGAGTTATATTGTAGTAATAGGGAGCCTGCACTGATAGATAATAATGGAATTCTATATTTCTTGTATTTGGTGGATGATGCATCATAATGGGAAATAAGCTGTTAATTTGTGGATAACTGACTGACCTAAGATTTCAATGACAATTTCTTATCATCACAGTCCATTTCCTGCTAAATTATGTATTAACAATATATATACATCATCAAGAGATGCTCCAATTTGTTATCTATATTCTAGAATATGGCCATACCATGTTTCATTTTTGTACAAGAGGGGCATTTGGATGGTATTTTTTCTGTGCTTATTTCACTCCTCATTAGGAACTTTCTCTTTAGACACTTAAAATGCCACTTTACTTTTCCTTGAAGTGTATTTTCTACAGCACATGAATATTATTGCTCTAGAGTGGGAAAAATAAATTACATGTATTTATGAGCAGCATAAGATTGTGAGAAATAGAAATTCTAGGCACACCTGTTTCTATTACTTAGACTCAAAATTAGTGAATGCAGATAATAATTTACTGCATGATTAGGAGCTTGTTCAAGAAAACTTTTAGTCACATGCTTGAGTTTAGCCATCTTCAAAATGACCAATTTTAAGCATTTAAATGTTGCCCTTTTTTCACTTGTCTAAATTTGTAAATTCTAAATTGGAATGCTCTTGTAAGCAAAACCTTAAAATTCAATTCTGAGTGTGTGGATCACTTTTGTGTGATATTGGATGACTTCAATTTCTCTTTAGTATGTGGAATGAGGAATGCTTGTTCCCTTAGAGGGACTTCCTGCAGCTTGAGATATTGTGAATATTCACTGCCTTGTAAAAGTTCAGCTGGTTTCATCTGCTCCAGCTCTCTGCCCAGCTTAACTAATTCTTGCCTAGTCCTCTGCTCCCTCTTGTCTGTCACTGCTATCCTCAAGCCTAGGAAGGGGGAACAGTCTGGTTGCAGGTACTGGTACTGACATCAACAGACTGTTAAAGAGAGTAAATGAAAACAGTTTGCCACTGGAGGAGCAGGGGTTGTTTTAGTCTCTTCATTATTTGTTTTCTTTTGTAGTGATGTAGGTGAGTAAACAGATTATTAATGCTGTACATGGATGGTGTTGGGATTGAAGAAGTGATTGGAGCACAGATGAAAACACAGGAAGATTACAGATTGGTCTGGCATGATTGAAAAGAATGAGATTTATGTAGGAGGTAACATGCTGAAACATTGCAAGGGCTTAATCTAAATACAGATACTGTGCCAAAAGGATAAACAAGAGCAGCAAAGTCATCAAATCCCAGAGATCAGAGGAACAGTGTGTTAAACATCAGATTTCATTCTCATACAGCATTTCCAAACATGGCAGCAGTGGACAGGAGTAGTTTTTCTGCTTTAAATTATAACAACTTAATAGAGTAAGAAATGTGCAATGGGGCATGCAGTAGTGTTTTATCCACATTGTGTGAAAATCAGCATGCGTGGCTTTTTAAAAATTATTTTAACATCCTTCTTTGTGATTGAACTGTGTTATTGAAAAAGCACAACTTCTTTGAGACAAGAGAATGAGAACAAGCCTCACAGATACAGAAATTAGAAAAGTACTGCGTGTATAAGAGTGTGTGAGCAGCTGCATGATGATTTATCTATTGTAGCACCCTGTGTAGTGGCTGAACATGAATGCCAGGGGAAGAGTATAGCACATGGACAAACATACAGTGGTAATTCTCTCTTTACATCCAACAGTTTACAGCTTAGAACTTCATGAGATGAAGGATTTCTTGAGCTAAAGGTGTTCAATGTGCCGTTGCTTAGGAATATCAGTGGTGATCCTATGAAAGATTTCTTATACAAAATAAAAACAATATTAATACAAAAGAAAGCTTTGTGCTTTTAGAAGCTACAGTTTTGTTAATATCCTCGTTAGCTGAGGACAAATCTGCTTCAGGATTATCTCTGTATTTCTGGTAAGGAGGCTCTGTATCCCTAGGCCTTTCTGTTGGGAGCCAGTCTTGATGTGAATGATCAGAAGCTGATTCAATCCATATAAATGAATCCTGAGTGGAGGCCAGAGATGGCTGTGCAGCTGACTTACGCATGTACACAAACCATAAATATAACATTTTGTCATGATGCATTTGTATTGGCTGTTGTTTTTGCTCCGTGGTGTCTGGGCCAGCGTGATGTATGGCAGTGACACCTCGAGAGCAAAGTGTGCATCCAAAGGCTGCATTAGTTCTTCACACGTCAGCATTAGGAATGCATTGCTGTCCCAGTCAGAGCTCCTGGGTGCACAGGAGCATGCAGGAAAACCAGATGGTTTCAGACAGATTGGGAGGAATCACCAGGACAAATGTCACTTCTGTGATCTTCACTTGGGTTGTGTACAGGCACAAAGCTTTAAATCATAAATGGAGAAATGGTTAATCCAGTGTTTCAGAGAAAATGAAAGTTTAAATTTACAATTCATGATGTGTTACGATACAAGGTTTGAATTATAGGCTTACTAACAGTCACTTGTTTTGAGAGGATGTGATACTTTCCACAATAAACCTCTCCTAGATAGCCATATTTCTAAGGTCAAAAACTTCCTAAAATATCTGGCTTATGTACATTATTTTGAGTTTCAGTGCAACATATCAGACAAGAAGTACAACTGATTCTAATCCTGTAACATGCAGAAGCATAAAAGCTTACAACAAATCAGTCCTGTGAGTGTAAATCACATTGTTTGTCTGCATATAGTCAGAATTTCCAGGAGCTGAGCACTCAAGATTTGCCCATTTGTCCACCAGGAAAATTCCTAGCTAAGACAATGAAGTGTAAAAAATGCACATGGATTTGCATACCTTCGTTTTTTATTCCCTTTTATCCTTAAGAAAAGTGTTTAGAAGCATTTCTGATTATTTCTGGGTACCACCATTAACAGTGAAGAGAGGGAACAAATAGCCTCTCCATTTCCTCCTGCAGACTGGTTGCTCTTTTAAAACAGGCAGCAGTAGCAAGTTACAGGGCAGCACACTTTGGAGTGGGAAACTTTCCAGCATTCCAGAAGATTTCCTCAGCAATGCACAGGCAGAATGTAGTCACAATGTAATAACATTGCAATAAATGAACAATTTTAATTAATTTAGTGCTCATCTTTAGCTGGACAGACAGTTTTGTGGGCCTGTGACTTATCTATAAATGCAAAGAAAAATCAGGTGAAGCTTGCCTTTTGCATTCATATATATATATATCTCTATATATCTGCATTATAGATCCAGTGTAACACTGTAGAGTTTGCCATGCTGCAGAGCAGGCCTGCTTTTAGGGATTAGAACCTGGCCTTTGAGAAGGATTAGAGAGCCCAAAACTTAAGAGGCCACGAGGGATGGGTCATTTGCGAAGAGAATTAAACCAGGGAGGGACCGAACGACTTGCAGCTTTTTGTGGAATTAAAACCTATTTATTGATCATATGCCTCTGATCCAGATATTTGTTGGATTTACGGCCTTTAAAAAAGACAGGGCCTGAATATTTGAATATAAAAAGGTTGAAAGAATGTACAAATTTTATTTTAAGTGTTTTCTAGGTGTTTCCTTTCAGAGCTCTTTCTAATTTTTCTCTTACCTTATTATGAACTGTCATTTGCGGATGGCTTCATATAGTGACTGATCAGCCACTCTCAAATGTTCTTCTGGGATGAAACATGGAAGGAAGGAAGGAAGGAAGGAAGGAAGGAAGGAAGGAAGGAAGGAAGGAAGGAAGGAAGTGAGCGAGCCTATCTGCAGAAGCCTTAGGGGTCAGGAGTACACATGACACTGGCACCTCTGAGTTTTCTAGTTACTCTCCTGGACTTATAGGGAGGAAATAGAAAGCCAGAGAACACATTACAAAGTTTAGTTTATATATAAAAACCCCGACATGATTGTTAGCAGGAAAATAATAGTCATAGTTTTTGTTTTGTTTTTTTTTTTTTTTAATTCTTAATGGCTGAATTTTATTAGCTGCTCTTTTTCTACATAAAATAAACCACAGGAAAAAAAATATGTAAACACTTTGCAATGACTTTTTTGGGATTGACCTGAATAATTGGTTTATGGCTTTGCTCTGCCATTCTAAACTCTGAGCCATAAAATCATTATAGCTTATAAGACTATTGCTTCTTTCCTTGGTATAAATACAGACAGGATAGCAATAAGCAATTCCCTCAGTATGTCAGCAGCTCACAAAGATGAAGAATGATACTTTCATGTGCAAAATTGGTGAGAAACTATGAAATGTACATTCAGTAAAAACTCTCAAGATAATATCTGGTGTCTGTGCAGGGAGCTGGGGACAAAGAAGCAAATTTTGCTTCTGGCTGAAGAGCCTCGTAAGGATTCTAGTCCAGTCCTGAAGCTGTATGAGCCCCACTGCTGCTGACACACCAGGATTTCAAAAAGGAAAAAGTAAAGAAAAGTGCTACTCCTTACCTATTCTCCATACAATTTCTTACAGTAAATTTGTATTTTCACTTAAAACTTTTAAACCATATTGTTATGCAGTGTATGTGGTGCCTGAAAAAAAAAACACCTCAGGCACTTATTTCTTTTATCTGCTTAATTTAAAATTTGTCTTGCTGAAAATTAAGAAGTCTAATTACTTTTTCATATCTGGTATTTGGACTAAAGATTTTGTTAGTCCTGACTTTTTTTTTTTTTTTAATAGTAGTAATGAGAAAGATGGTTTCACAGAGGGCAAATTAATAAATGTGGATAATTTATGACAACTTCCAAAAACTTTAGAAATATCAGCTCAATATCATCTCAGAGCAAAAAGATCAGATAATACACCCTTATGTATGGTGTTAAAATGCAGTTTAGGCTTATTGGGCCTATTGACATGGTCTGATAGTTCATCCCATCTGTTTTCCTTATTATTGAAATGTTGGTTTTTTTTCTTTCTTTTGTGTGCTTATTCATAGTCAAAGTTCTAATAGAAGCCATTTCTTTAGTATGTTACCAATGTTATAATTCAATAAAAAGGAGAATTAAAATTGTTAAAAAAAATCTCTTTGAATATTATGCTAAATTTCATTTTATGGTCAAGCTGCCTTGTGATAATCTGGTAAAATGAAGGGGGAGAAACCTTGATCATCCTCTTCACAGAACAGGCCGCACTGGGCCACAGCCACAGTGGCTTCCTTATTTCTCATACTAAACTGACATGATGTTGCTTTTCCCTTTTGTTTTCTTTTCTCCTTTTTTTCCCTTAAAATAATTTTCAGGTTTTTCCTTTTGCAATCTCTGTAAGATTTTCAGCTCTCACAGCAGAAGAACACAACTGTGAAATGGTTGTATGCTAGTAAAAAAATACAAATGTGGCTTAATAGCTGTTTAACTGTGTGATGCAACCTGTCAGCAAGGTGATACAGTGTGGATTTGAAGCACTCTGAATGTGTGTAGGCAAACGTGGATGTTGATACATTCAGGGACTTAGAACATGACCTCTTTTATCAATAAAATTGTAAAAAAATGATTGTCAAGTAAAGTGTGTACTAGAGGTACCATAAAGCACTAGGTGGCAGACTTGTTATACTCAGAGAAAGATTAAACTCAAGAACATTCCAAGGAGAGTGTTTCAGAAGATAAATAGCAAGTAGCACTATAAGTAAAACTGTTAGCAGGGATTTTCCAGATATTTAAAAATTATGTTGAAACTTAAAGGGCATAAACAATAAATTTTAGCTCTTGAAAATGTGTTTGCTTTAGCTGAGTTGGGAGATGTGTACCAGCAGCTGCCAGCTTTGCTACTGATTTGAACAATTCGTGTTTCCTTTTGGGACAACATTAATTTTAACTAAATACATATTGTAATTGTAAAACTGTCATGCTTGACTTAAAATAATGAGTTCCGCCAATTATATCTAACACTGATTGACTTTGATACAGATTGAAAAAATCTAAATTATTTATAAATATAAAACCAGCACAATATGTAACAGTAATGACTGACATTGTCTTTTGAATATATAGACTTATACAAAAAAATGGTATTTAAAATGAAATCTTCTTAGTGTTTAAAGAGTCTAGTGGAACAGATTATAGTTTAAATCAGACAGTTTTAGGATGGTTTGAGAAAAGATTAGCCTCAGCAAACCTACCAACTCAGAACTTATAAAGAGCAACAGACAAACAGAGTCTTTGCCCTGAGCTAAAATAACTGCATAAACCAACTGTCGCCTTCCAGAGAATTAAAACAATAACCACACCAAGAATCTGAAGCTCCTAATAAAGTATTATGATCTCACCCCAGGCTCTGTGTACTCATTTGCCAAATGCTAGCTTGGCTTGCAGCTTTGTTGGGCAGGCTAAAGAAACAGATCTGCTGCCAATCATTTTCAGCTTTTCCTTTGAGTTGGAGAATTTTTCCATGTATTTCCATTTCTCTTTTTTGTAATTTTTTTTTTTTTTTAATATTGTGGATTTTCTTTGCTTAAAAAGCCATGCTTTATTTTTGAAATGAAGATTATTTGCTTTCTCTGGTAGCTTCTGCTTATAGATCAGTGAATTTACCAACTGGCATCCTTTTACAGTTACCATTTAATACCTTCTGTCAAAGCAGACAAAGTCAATTTAGTGATTATTCATTTAGATATGCTACCCTATCTCTAAGAAATAGGACAAACAAACCCTGGAGAAACTAACTTTCTAACAGCTAAAAAGAGGAAAAAACATACCTGATATTGCATGCAGATAAAAGTCTGAATTAGAGGACTATTCCACAAGTAGCATAATTATTTTTTGTATTGTGTTTATAATATTTTTTCTTGCAATGTAATATATAGTATTACAGTAAAATAGCTATTAGGATAAAATATGAGTTTTTGTAGAACTTGATGTGGCAAGAGTGGGTGAGACCTCATTCAGAAGACATCCTTTACTTTGTAGGGGACTTTAGCCTATGTATGAAGCAGGGTTTTAAATGAGAAGAAAACCAGTGCAAGTATTTACAAATACGTAACATTTGATTTTGTGGATATATTGAGCTTGGGTTCATAGGGGTGGATACTTTCTGAATCCTTGTTCTGTGTATTCAGTGTGCTCTGTGTGTGTGATTCCTGAAGATGTCCCAGGGGACAGGAGCTGTCACTCCTCAGACACCTGGGAGGCCTTGGAGCTCCCCGAGACTGGAGGTGTGGGAAATAAATGCCAAAGGAAAGGATTCCTGAGTCCCTTGGCTTTGCCTTCTGACAGTCAAGGGAAAACACCTGTGGTGCTTTTGCAGTTGCATTGCTTCCCATGCTGAATTCCCATGGAAAAGAGAATTCTTGATCAGTGGGACTTCAAGGGAAGATCTATAATGAAATCTTGAACCAGCTGAAATAGGAAAAAACGCATGCTGACTTCAATAAGTGGCATGTGGTGTATGGGAGATTTTGTGTTGGTTCCTTTGGGAGTTCCTGGTCAAACCAGTGCATTATTCCAAGTCAGCTGGGGTGCCTTTCCCTGCTGGCAAACATGAAGCACTGGAGGATGGTTGAGCCTGTTCCATTAATGCAAATGTCCTGTGGTGTGAGTTCCACTGATCAGGTGTGGGTCCTGATCCCCCTAAGCCTGGCACACGTTTGTACAGTCAGAGAGTAGCCAGGGATGTTTTCAGCTTTAGAATTAGTGCTGTGAAGCCCTTACAGAGTATTTGAGGGACTCTTGTAGCATCATTTAAATAAATTGGGGGTAATTTCTATCTCAGGAGGATGATAAAACCTTGCATTATATAAACTTGAGGAAAACTTAAACTAGGTTAAATGTGGACGTTGTCAAATTCAACTTTCTGACTCAATAACTCAGCTCCATTTCAACATATTGCAAAATAGCCTGTGAGTCCATGATATTAATTTATTGTCACTTTTTCTTAGCTTGAATTGTGAATATTATTTTAAAATATGTTCCAGAAATATAACCCTTTGACAGCAAAGTGTAATTTGGTAGTCACTTGATATAAAGGGTAATGCTGACATGAAATGGAAGAGCAAACTGTGTGAGGTCAAAAAGCAGCAGTGTACACTAGAAAATAGATACAATAGCAAACTAGACATTAAGGGAGAGTTGAAAAATGTATCTGTCAAAGAGTATGAAGATACACTGGTAAAGAAGTAATATATATGTATTTGATTTGTCTTTTTATGTTATGGGGAAATAAATGTACTTTACTGTGTTAGCCCCTTAAGGAAATGCCATGGCCATCAGAATAATTTTGTAAAAATGACAAGCTATGCAAAATGTGGGAAGAAAAGTCTTAAAAGGGCAGCAATATCGCTTTTCATAAATGATATGAGAATTTTAGATTTCTACTTCTATTGAGTAGAAATATGTACTGCTTCTGTAAGTGTTTTTGAAAACGTGGCCAGATACATTATAAAGTGTTAGAGCCTTTCCTGGTGCTGGGAATGGCTAATGAAAGAGAACATGGAGAGGTCATTGATAGAATGAACAACAGGAATAAATGGTGGAAAGAGAAAAATGAGAACATTCTAAGGAAGGCAGTGTATGACTACATCATGCAAATGTGTCACTTCATGTCTGTTGGCAAGGATTGCCTACCACAGCCTCTGGTCTGTGAAGGTCACTTGTAGATGATATGAACAATCACTGCTTTTCAAATACCAAGAACTAACAGACTGTCAGTATTTGCTACAGTTTGCTGTTCCTTTTTACATGCTAATTCAGTTCTCAGAGAAGCTGCGTCAAAAGGTTTGTGCTTGATATCTATCGATAAGTAATGGTATTTCTCAATTGGTCTGTATTAAGCTAATCATCTGGAAAAAAAAACAACCAAACCAAAACAATAAAAAAGAGATTTATTCTATTTGAACATTTTGGTTCATAGTGCTTTCTTTCCACAGCCAAAAAGAAATAGTCATGAATTAATGAAAGCACAGCTGTATTTAGTTCCTGGTTTATAGAAAAAAATAACACAAGGAAAATATAATATTTCTTTTAATGTCTGGCAGCTGTTTCAGGTGGAAATTGAGTTTTCCAAGTCACTTTCAGAAAGGAGTCAGTGAGCCCTGCCAATGGTGGCCAATGTTCCCTCTCTGAGGCAAAGAATAAATCTCCTCTGCAGGATGGGTGACTGCACTGGGGTTGAGGAAAACAGCCTTTGGTGCTCCATTTTTCCTTCCTCCATTATTTCAATTTGCTTATTTTAACCAAGCTGTTTATTATTTTATGTATCTGCCTGCCAGTCCTACACATCAAATTTGTAGCAAGTGGGGGAATGTTTATTTTTTTCTGGAGTTTTTCACTCTATATTTTATTCCATAGTAGGGGTGAGATATTTCCTCCTATCTATTTTAAAGGCTATGTAAAATGGATTAGGCCATATTAGAGTTATGTAATTTTATTTGTGAGTGTTTGAAATTTTAATATTCCATCAATATTTTTTGCTGAATTGACAGTCAGTTCTTAGCATGAGCTTATTATTGAGTGAGAATGTAATTATTGAAATCAACAGATTTTACTCTAAAAATACCTGATGGTATTTTAAAGGAAAAAGTACTTGTGTTACATCTTCTTTTCAATGTTGTAATGCAAAAGTGTTTCTACTGCATGGAGATGTAGAATATTGTATTTATTACACTACAAGTACCTGTTGCAATTTGTGACTTTAAAACAGAGGACAACTCACAGTGAGGTACACGATGCAATTTCTGTCCAGTATGAGGTGCAATTTTTCTGGTCTAGATTTATTTGCTATGAGAGATTTTACTTCTCAGAACTAAAAATTTAACATGGTTTGAGAAACAGGGTAGAATACAGCAAAGTGGAAACATCTCAACCTCAGGTTACATTGTACAGTTTGTACAAGTCATGCGGAGTCGAACAACATGGGGTGTGTTCTGACATTTGGGCTGTAGATTTAGGGTTTCTTAAGCACAGTTCAACTAAATAATGAGAAAAAGGAAGAGAATTTTGAAAATGTTGAGATAGTGCAGAAGCACCTATTTGTGTTTATTTATAGACAATTTAGAAAGTGCGTGTTCTCTCTCCTTGAAAGGCCTGAGTAACAAGAGATTGCTTTAAATGTTAAGATCTGTGTTTGGTTATTGAGAAGCAGGATAAAAGCTCTGCTAATAAAGAATGTAGAAGTTACTGTCTGATTGACTTCTGACTGTTCCCAGTTTGTAGCAAAGCTTGAGCACCTACATGTATAAAAGCATAAACAATTTAAAAATTGCATTTATACTTTTGCCATGCCCATGTTTTCGGCATTGATCCATGCATAAATACAAGCTTTTCAAAAAATTATTTCTAAAAGGAAATGTAGTAGATTTTTAGGGATTATACAATAAACTGAAAGTTATGAAAGCAAGATTGAAAATAACATGAAAGTCTGACTGCTTTCATTTACTACTTTCCTAGACAAGAAACATCCCTCTTTGGCAATAATACATGAAATCAAACAATAATTTAACATTGTTGTTTCTTAGATGTGCTACTTCTGTTGTCAGAACAAGCAGATCAGAGATCTCTTCAGTGTGTAGAGACTTTATAACGAAAGCAATAAATTAGAATCAGGTTAGTGAGTATTGATGCTGGTATATTGAAAAATGATGCTGAATGTTGGAGTTGTAATATTAATATGAGTGTTACAAAGGTGGTGATGCAGTGAGATCACTATGAAAAAAATCATGAAGAGAGAAATTTGAATTTCTTCCATAATAATTTTAGTGAAATTTTTTTCTTGGTTTTTTGTTTGTATTTTTTCCCACTCTTTTAACAGCTCAAGAATACTACAGGAGCTAAGGTGTTACAAAGACTGTCCAGTGTGACAAAACAAAAGTACATTTATTGAGTACTCCTTGCTGTTAGTTAATAACACACTTTTGGCAAGACTGTGCTGGGAGTTCTGAAATGTTCCACTGTTGGAGACATCTGGACCCTTTCCTACAATGTTTAAATACCTGCTAATTGGTGCACTCACTTTTCTTTGTTGCTGCTTCTTTTGCTAATATTTTGCTCATCGTTCCCCAGCCATTGGTTTCCACACTTTGTTTGTAGGCCATGTTCTTGAGCAGAGCTGGAAAAGGGTCTGCAGCTGTTCACAGAAAACCCATCACTTGTTACAGCATTTTCAGTTAAGAGTTTAATGAAATATTTAGGAAAAATAATGATATTTGGTTGTGGTGTGTGGTGTGAAAACTTTAGGAACATCATCATGAGATTGCATGCTTAAAAGGCCCCAGGTAACTCTGTCTGTACCTTGATTTTTAGATCTCAGCCACAAGTCCAGCCTTGTTTACCATGACATTTTCATACCTACACTTTTATTTCTGTGACAGTTATGGTGAGATGCATCTCACCTAATGAGCCTTGTAAAACTTATGTGTCCAGACTTAATTAACCTTCTAGGCCTTTCTGTTTTCAGTAAAGAGAATCAAGGGTGCATTTCTGTCATCCACTGAAAGTTTTAGTCAGCATAGAGTGGGCTGAGACAATTAGCAAAATTTAGCTGAATAAAATTCTAATACAGGTCAGATTTTTCTGGCTCTCCCTTAGGATCACAACTGACAACTTATTAGGCCTTTCCAAATAGCAGCTGAGAATTGAATAAGATAAAATATTTCTGTTTAAAATAAAACTTAGTTACCCAACTTGCTGATTATGGCACTAATCCCTCTATCTTTTTGTGAGCTTTTTAGCCCAATACATTTTTGTAGAGTGCAGTACAAGAAACAATGTGTTTTTAAAGACTTTGAACTTCAGTGAAATTCTTTCTTGCATGCTCTTTCTTGAAATGGAAAAAGGCATATAAATAGTAAGTGCTGGGGTATTTTGAAGCTCATTGTGCTCTGATTACATATACCAAAATGCAAGTTTTTAGTAAAGACTTCACAGTAAATGACTTTTTGTTTTATCACAATGGACAAGTAATGTCAGACACCAACATACTCAATACAACAATGCCAATGAGGCAGTGGATGACTGCTAGATACAGATGACAGAGGAATGAATCAGGCAGCTGCTCTGAAAGTTCAAAATAATTATCCTGACTGAAAATAGGTCTAGTGGTAACCCCCAACTTTGATGTAATACAAGGAGAATTTCATTTGGTCACAAGTGAATATGATTTATAGCATTTG
Source organism: Eopsaltria australis (assembly GCA_034509425.1). Taxonomy (NCBI): domain Eukaryota; kingdom Metazoa; phylum Chordata; class Aves; order Passeriformes; family Petroicidae; genus Eopsaltria; species Eopsaltria australis. Next base: position 2,012,929 of record JAVTVJ010011652.1, on the reverse strand, counting down.
ATAATGGTACTTGGTTTCAAAAGCAGCATTTGTACTGATAGAGAGGAATATGAATAGTTCTGTTCTCAACAAAGTCTTGCTGGAAATAGAGACCAATCACTAGAAAGAGTAGGAGAGAGACAAACTGCCTGTGCAGTGAAGAGGTGAGAGTATGAATTGTAGAATCAGCATGAATAGACAGATGCTTAAATAGAAAAGTGTGGGAAGACTGTGATGAGTCTGAAGCTGCAATCATGATGGAGGTTCTTACAACTTTAATTGATTTCAAGAAGAAAAAATAGAACAGCGCTAGATTTTTGAGAGGTTTATTCACAAAATAGAAGTTATAAGTTATCAGAAAAAATATTTTAAAAACCCACTTTAGTAATTGATTGAGTAAAGATTATGTGACCCTCACCTAATATTTATAAAATGGGATAATTAGGTTGTAGCTGAGAATGAGACTATTTTGTGGGTAGGTGGGTCCAGTTCCATGCTTTCTTTGTAAATCTGGCTGATGTACATTGCAGCACTTTTGGCTTAGAACTTTTGCTAAACTTAAAGTTTTGGAGCTAAAATGAATAGACATTTCTCAGAAATTCTGTGTGTGTGTATGAAACTGTTTTGCCATTTTGTTCAGCTTTAAAAATGTGTGTTAAGAAAGTGTGTGAGAGGAACCACGGAAGAATGGCCAGTGGCCAAAGTTAGAAAAGCCATGAATGTGTCCAGTTTCTGAATGTTCTTGCTCCCTTTTAGGGAACCTAGGTTCATTCTTCCCTCTTGCTGAGAGATGCAGTGAACTGGGATGCTCTCTTGGAATGATTTGTTCAAAGGTAGACGATAGCTCAGAAGTAAAGTGGTTCTCTAGAATTTACTCCAGCCTGATTATTAAATTACTTTAAAAACCCCCTTTATTGAAATACGCTGTATTGGCAGTGGGTGCAGGAAAGTGGAAGAATGAAGGTTGCTGTCACAATAATTTTTTATTTGCTTCTTTATTAGAGCACGATTGCACAGTTTTTAATAATATATACCAGTTCCCAAGGAACTTTCACTCCACAATGCACTGAATGAATTTGTAGGGAATGAATCAGTGATAATGTAATGGAAAGTTGCATGTGTGTTCCTTTCCTGTTTTGTTGTAAAAGTGGAAAGAATGACAATGAACGCTGGAAGGAGCTGCCAAATAACAATGTTCATATATAATGTTATATAATTCAAAGTATTATGAAAAATCAAACTCCAGGTATTTCAAATTGGCTGCTCATTTTTAATAGATGGTTTTGTCCTTGGTCTCTTTGTTTCATTTCCTGTCCTATAAAATGGCACTCATAATACCTTCTCATCTTCAGTAATGTTGTAACAAATTCATTAACTTTTGTGAAGAACTTAGAAAATTATAGTGATGAATACTATAGAAAGCCACATTAGAAATTAATTCCTTCTTTAGAAAAGGGCTTGTGTAGCACGTAGTAAATGAGGCATGGGCCCAACACTCAGTACTGAACATGGAACAAAGTGTTGAATTGCTGCCCATTAGGGGGTCACTCACCCAAAAATAATTTACAGGCACCCTTGATTGTAGTGGTTCATTTTACAGGCTTAATACTCCTCTGTAACATACCTTTTCATATATAAATTTATCACTAATTTATACTAAACATATTCAATTTAATTACCTTTTTCTAAAAGTAATTACCATTGTAATTATATATTCTCACAGAGTTGTAGAGGCACTCTAGAAATACTGAAGAACTTCTGTCTGGCCTTTGTTCTTTTATTTTAAAAATCAGAGTTTTCTTCCAATACAAAAGTTTGAATATGGGAATTGATCTGTTCCTTTCTGGATATGAGTACAAAACTTTCATATTAAACCATATTACCCATATCAGAAGTCATTGACCTTCATTAATGAAACAGAGTGGTTTCTTGAAAATTTACAGCAATACTAGGGTTAAATGTTTGCTTTGAAATTTATTTTCCTCATTTTTTTAAACATCCTTCTTCAACTAATTGTTGTTGTGTTCTCACACGTGCTCATTACTGGCATTTTGATTGATTTTAATGACTCCTTTTGACTGTGAAAGCTGTCAAAGGTTTTGAAAAAATCAAAATAGAGATGTGAAAAAATTCAATAACCATAATTTTTTGTAATATTTGACCACTGACAATGTCAGGATAATATTGTGGTCCTATCTCCCAACATTCTTTTTCTATTTTAATCAATGATTTCTAAGATAAAGTGAAACAAAATGCCTGGATACAGATATTAGACTGCTCTGGGCTGACTCCTGGCTCAAAAATACCCAGTTTATGGATTTCAAATACCGTGTGGTGGGGAATTAAGATCTGAGCTGTGGGCTCTGAGTTTGTAGAGAGGTTTCTATGTCCTCACAGACTTTTCCCATGGAACTTTAGATATAAAAGTTCAAGTAGTTTATAGATTATAGGCCAGAATATGGCTCTTTAGATTCTGTCTGGCTGCTGTTTGAGCTACTTGTCTTAGATTTGTTGTGTCTGTGTCTTGGTAAACAGAAACATGAAAAGTCTCATTTGTTTATGTAAAGGGTAAAAGTATTTATGGTGGCTTAATAAAGCCTTAAAGTAGAAACAAACCCACGTGGAGTAGAATCTTAGGCTTCTCTAAATTCCTGATTGTAAATATACACATCAGTATATATCAACATGATTTACTGAATTTACTTAAAATAACTGTTTCTACATTTAGTTAGTTTATATTTGGCTACTTATGCATTTACCTATTCAGAACAGGTTGCAGTCTTAGAACTGAGTTTCAGTTTAAATTTTGTGCTTATTTTGAGGTTAAGCTCTCTAGTTTGAATGGCACTATAAATTGGGAAATATGGTGTGATGCACTGTGTAACTGCTTAGTTCATGTACACTTACGATGCCTTGGCATGTATTATGTTTAGGGTTATGTTCAGGAAGAGGTTTGACAGTAGGAAGGAAAGCTGTTCTGCTTCAGTCTGCAGTAGGTGGAGCCTTCTGGAGGAGAGGGAGGTGATGTGTTCCCTGAGTGAATATGTGGGGGAAGAATCTCCTAAGTTACAGAATGAAATAGATGGAGAGGGTGAGGAAGGATAGTGAGACAGCAGCAGGGTGCAATGGGCAGAGTCTTTGTACTGTCCCTTGTAATTTCTACTCTTACTTTGAATTTCTTCTTAAATTAGTTCTACAAATTTATAATCTAATAAAATCTAACTTTGGAGGCTTCCTGAGATTTGGAATCTTCAACTTAAGAATAGATTCAGACAAGTCTTTCTTGCAGTTTTGTGCACCTTGTTCCAAGCCATGAAATTCTTTCAGCAAACTTCTGCAGTCCTAGCGAGATGGGAAGGAATGTTTGCTCAGTGTCAGTTCTTTCATTTGCACCTGAGTTCATTTGCACTCTTGAATCACATAACTGCTTTTAGGCACTGCTGTCTGCTTCATTCAGGTCATGCACACCTTAGGTACCTTCCCTGAATTAGAATTGTCTCTGAAGAGATAAGTGTTTCTGCTTTACAGCACCCAGGCCGTGGCCAAGGCAGAGATTTAATGATTTGTCCTGTGGCAGGTCTCTGTGGAATGGAAGACCATAATTTGTGTTTGTTAGTGCTAAGAAATATGCTGCTTCTGAACAGTTTAGAGGACTACACTTCTCAGTTTGTAGGACTGTCTTGGTGTAATTTTGAGGTCCTTTGGCAGCTCTGAAGAGTCCCAAGGCAAGTTCATGTGTTGGCTCTTAGAGATGATCTTGAAAACACAAGCTCTGTTGTTCAAGGCTTTTGAGGGCTACAAAGCAGATAATGTGTGGGATTTCATACTGAGCTTTGCTGCTATTAGTGAAGTATCAAATTGGTTAACCATTAAATAATAGAGTAATTAATAACACAGCAAAATACTTTTGGATATCTTGGGTACAGAAGGCTCTACACATAACTAACTCCTACTGTTTTTCACAATTTACTGCCACAACTGTATTGTATGTAAAAATGCAATAAGAAAAAGTGGAACTGATTTTCTCATTTGTTACAGATGGTAAATTTATGAGGAACTCTGTAGTTTAACTTTTTTTATAAGTGTAAGGACTTTTCCTGCATTCCTTGAAAAATCAGTTCATACTTCATTGGCTTTTATCAAGTAAAACATAAATTTAAAAAACCAAGAACAAACAACTAAACAACAGCAACAACAACAAACCCCAGGAAAAAAAAATGAAGTCGTATTGTTTTAAAAGTAAATGACTTTGAATTTTTTAAAACTCATGTGCAGAAGAGCTGTTTATTCATGACAGGGAGACAAGAGTCCCATGTCTATTCCCAGTGTTATTTAATGATGGGATATTAATTATATATGGCTGCTGGTTTTTTGCCTGATACTCTGCATCTCTGAGAGGACACAGTCTGGGCTTACATGAAGACTGTGACATATTTAAGTGGTAATTTTCCTTATCTTATGAGCAAATCAGTGATATCTTGTCCAGATGCTTCTTGCATCTTGCTGTAGCCAGAATTTCTGTGGGAGTGCTTTCTGTGCTGCTGGTCCACCACACCTTTACAGCAAATCTGCTGGCAAAGATTCATGGTGAAGCAGTCATCTGTATTTTGAGGGACTCCAAGTTGACCAGATCATGAGATTGAGCAGATCTATACATTATTCCCAGCATTTTTGCCTTTCTACTCATTATTATTAAAGCATTTATTAATCCATTTAAATAGGGGTCAATCTTTACTTGCCATCTTTTGCTGTCCTGTTACCTTTACGTGTGTTCTGGTGTAGTGGTAATCTTATTGTTAAACATGGAGATATGGCACAGTAGAGTCAATGAGATTTATTAATTAGATTTGCGTAACTATAGAAGTGTAGAGTAGAATTAATAAATAAGTGGGGCTTTTAAATTTCATATTTATTCATCTTTTGCCTTCATAAACATGCAGAAACCTGGTCAAAACTTGTTAGCTAAGACATATAGATCAGCTTATTCTTATTTGAATAATGGAACTGTGGTGGCTAATAATAGAGAAAGCAAACTTTTCATCTTTGAAGACCATGGTAATTCCTTTCATGTAACTCCTGTGTGGGTCCCTTCACACTCAGGATATTGTATGAACCTTTATTTTCTATTTTTCCTTCCACACTCACTATAAAAAAAAATCCAAAAAGCCTTTGAACAAAACCAAACCAAAACAATTTTCTTTAACTATTAAGACAATATAGTGGGCTTTTTTCTCTTTCTGTCAGCCTTCCCATAGGACAAAACAGAGTGTATTTTTTCAGATGATGTGTTGCTGCAGAAAAGGTGATTGTCAGCAGTAAGCAAACTATTGAATCAAGCAAAAGGCTGACACAGCTTTTCTTCTGCTTTGACTTAATCTTTCACTCTCTTTGTATTTACTGATTTTGTTTTTATGATCACATATTTTTTATTTGTAACACACTGTGTGGTGTCGGTGACTAGCAGAATGTCAGCAAGCCAGGGATCAAAATAATGCTTTACAATTATTCACTTGGTTGTAGCATCAAAGATGAGTTGCCATATTTTAACATGCATAAATTAATAATCAGAATCATGTATTCTTGTAAGTCACCTCCCTATTTCCTGTGACAGAGGGAAAAAACAGAAGCTTTTCATTGCTGTAGAACTGTGATGGTAAAAGATTTAGAAGATTTATTCTGCTGGATCTGAAGATATCTGCCCATGTAACAGATCAAGGTGCATCCACCACACCCAGCTCTGGTTCACAGCTGTCTGCTGCACAGGGATTATTTATCTGCTATCACAATTTACATCTCTGAGGGCTCTGCTGATTCCTAGCTGGGCTGAACATTCCCTGCTGGGATTCTACATGTCTTCCTCTATGAATTACAACAGTCATTTCTGGTGACGGAGGTTTTTTTCCCTTACATTTTGGAGGTGCTGGGAACCTGCTTCGTCCTGACGTGTCTCCTTCTGCCCCTTCCCCTGCAGAAAAGTTCCTTTTCAGTCATGCCTCTAGCTATGACCCAAGGAAGGGTTAATCTCGTTCCTCTGGCTTTGGGAACACAACAGGATCGCTCAAAACTTGTCTCTTCTGACTTGTCCCAGTCATTTCCTGCTCCTTCCAGGAAGGGCTGGCCATGGTTTGGATCATCTGAAGGTGGCTGTTTCTCTCTCCTGCACCTCTGCCAGCCCAGCAGATTGTTGTGAGCAGTGACAGGAGCAGCGCGTGGGAGCTGCCTGGCAGGCTCTGCTCCATTCACAGGGAGAAAGAAAAATGTGTAGAAAAAAACCAGTAGGGAGTCAAATATAATCTTTTTGAGCAATACTAAACAACCCCTTGTTTCTCTTGTATGGAAAATTTATATCACTTGCCACTTAACAAAATCTCTTAAAATTCTGTCAGTTTATAAAGGAAACACTTGATGGTCACATAATTTCTTTTCAAAGTTCAATTGTGCCATTCAGTTATTAGCAATCTTATTTATTACAATAAATAAACCTTCATTCTATATTAATTTTAGTGTAGATGCAACTTTTTCCACATTTTTTGAACCTAGTAATTGAATAATTATTTCAGAGTGAAAATAGGAAACCGATAACACTAACACTTAATACTGTATTTTGGAATAATTATTTCACAAAGAATGGCTATTTCAAATTATGTCTGACTCCATGATAATATCTGTTTTTTAATTTAGTTAGTTTTTCTTAGTTTTATTTTTTTGGTTCACTTGATTTTATTTTTAATTGTTTCAAGACTTTATAGTGCAAGCACTTCAATAGTGAAATGCGTGTGAGTAATTCTGACTTGTAGATTTCTCCATAACTTTTAAAATAAATGTGAACAGTAAATTTTTGGGAACTTGCATGACATAGAATTAATATGTATACACTTTATTTGTATAATTTTTAATTTTTGTTTTGCCCACAGACAGCCTTTTGATTGATTACCAGTTTACCTTCAGCTTATTACAAGAGGATGATCGCCATCACACTGCCATAAACTTTATAGCAAATCCAGAACAGGTAAGAAAATGTTAGAAATTATAGTCAAGTTTTACAGAGTCAGCATTAGGATTTCCATTGTATTTGACATTGTTTAAAGGCTTTCAAAGTGTCTACAAGGTTTTAAATACAGTTCACATTTTTTGAGAGCTGCAAAATCAGTCCAGTGCCTTCACTGAGAACACATTCTAAATGGTAGATGTACTTCAGCTTAATCAATGCTCTGAAAAATTACCAGTTGGTTTATTTAATGTTGCTCCTGTGAATAACAAGGTTTAGTATCTTCCTGAGATGAATTAAAGGGGTGTATCCTTCTGCTGAGAGCACATTTTCAGGTGAGGAAAGTAATTTTTGGCTTGTGATTAGAATGTAGGCATTTGCCATGTATTTTTTCTTTAATTTTATAAAGACAATTATTTTGTTATACTTAGGACAATCCAAAAGGATAACTAGTGTAGCTATAGGTTAAATTGTACCCTGTTCTTACCACAGCAAAAGAGAGAATTGCCTTTGGCAGTGAATCATTACCATATCTATTTATGTTTAAAATGCAATCTGGAAGATGATTAAAAGGCTGGATTCAGTTATATGCAGTAGAGTTACATGGAATACATTCTGATGTGTTTTGTTAACTTTCCTCTTTTTCTTTGTTCCTAGTCAAATAAAAATTTGGATATATCCATTAATGCATCAAACAACTTTAACCTCAATATTACATGGTCTATTGGTTCTACAGGTGAGAGTGAATTTTGGTGTGATGAGTTTTTCCCCAAACGATTTCATGATCCTTTGAGTTATTTTAACCTGATTGCCTCTTTGTTGCTAATTTTGATAATAAAACTTTGCCAAATGTGTCCTATTGCCATTATCATTATACCATTATTAATTATATTATTTAAACCTCAGATGATAATTTGCAATCTGAATAAAGCTTCATTAATATGTTGACTTTCTCTCCTATTCAATTAAAATTACTTTGGTAGGAAAAGCTTGTAGCCTATTTAAATTTTTAAAATGACAGTGTTATGAAATGCTGTGATTTTAATTAAGATTAATTGCTTCCTTAACTACTGCAGAGACTAAGATTTTATTTCTTTGTTTCAGTGTTCAAGCTAAAAATTTAATTATTAACCTTTACATTGATATCAAACAATAAAGTTCTTCTGTGTATGCTGATAAAAGGAGCTGCTTATCTATTTTTTCTCCAGCTTTGAACCCCATTACTCTTCTTTGTTTTAATTTAGACAGTTTTTGTGAATTGGTTCCATTGACTTTCTGAAAACACCATGCAAGGAGAGGGATGATTCTTAAAATGAAATAATTAAAATAACCCCCAAAAATCTTTTTAGAGAAGGTTCAGAGTTTCTCTTAAACTCGTGAATTTCTTCATCAATGCATTTCTGAAGTATTTTAACATACCATGGTTGGTAAACTCTGTTTATTCCTTTATTTTAACGTAGTTCAGTCATCCATTTATTTGCAAAAACTGATCAATGTTTATTACTAGTTACATTATTAATGCTTTCATGAACAATTAAAACTCTGCAGCAAAAATGTAAGATGTAGACAAATTCCCTTTCAGGTTTTACTGAGTTATGAGTTTTTATTGAAATGAAACATAAATTATGGAGGAAAGCATATTACCTGTTTAGCTGACCATAATAACTATCTTGTAAAATTGTAGTTGCTTCTGTCACTTTTACAGTTTGTATGTAAGTTTTTAAAACCAAAGTAAAAATGTCTGTGAATTTTCTGTATGTATATTAAATATACCTAATGTGCCATGTAAACTATAATAAGAGGTTTCTTTGGAGTGAAGACACTTAAAGCAATTAAGAATTCAAGTTTCTTATGCAAATTTGCTTCAGCATCTTTAATGATGATAAATATTTTTTTCAAATGTGTATACCTACACCTGAGCTTTTAAAATTTTTTTTCAGCTGGAACAATATCTGGGGAAGAGATCCCTGTTGTTTCCAAGGCTAATATTAAGGAATACAGAGACAGCTTTTCCTGTGAAAAATTTAACTTTCGAAGCAACCCGAACATCACTTTTTATGTCTATGTCAGCAATTTCTCCTGGCCAATCAAGATACAGGTTAGTGACTGCTTTGTGCTTTTAGAGATCTTTTTTATTTCAGCTTTACATTGAGTTTCATGATTTCACTTGTACAGAAAATATACAAATGGAGTTACTGGCGTGCTGTATTTCCTGTGTGTAATAATTACATTATGATGGCAATCACAGTACAATTTTAAGGCCAGGCTGGATGGGGCTTTGAGCAGCATGGCCTGGTTGAGGTGTCCCTGCCCATGGCAGGGGAGTTGAACTGAGGTGGTGGTTAAGGTCCCTTCCAGCCCAAACCAGTCCATGATTCTGTGCTTCAGCTTTTAGTAGTGAATCAGACTTCAGGCTGTCAGATTTAAAATCTGAATTTAAATTGTTGAACGTACGTGTTTATTTCTAATATAACTCCAGCATTTAGATGTAAACATAGAAAAGGGTATACACATCTGTATGTACTTGGATATTTGAATATAATTCTTCGTTAATGATTAGATTTTGGAGCCTCTGATTTCTTTAAATGTTTAGTGACTGTATCACAGTGCAATATCACAGACCTGAGTTAAGACTAAGTGTATTTTATTAGAATTTATGTTCTTCCTTGACTACGTTGGAATCAATTTCATTCAGTACTTTCTGGAGTACTGAGATACTGTGCAGTAGCGCACTCAAAAAAATCAATGCAATCTTGATTTCTCCCTGGCCTATGAAGTTTCAGCCATATTTATATTTATCATTACTATGGCTGCATTTGTGAACACTGCATCCCCTGCATCAATGAAGGAGATTCTTACGTGGATGAATAGCTTTTGACTATAACTCCCTTACAGAATTAAGTCTCAAAAAGTAAATTGTTAAAATTATAATAAAATTTCATAATTCCAGATGATTTACTCCAGAAACTAGTGCAAGCTCAAAATACTTTGCAGTTAACCATACAAATATCCTAAAAAATTTCCATTTTAGTGGGGAAAAAACCTTCCATATTTTTCTAAAATACAGAACTTAATTTTATACATTTATATAAAAATATACATAAATATATAGAGAAATAGAAATAAAAACATAAAGATATAAATAAAAATATATTAAATATATGAGATAAAGTGTCCTGGATTAAAGCAGTTGTCTTCCGAGTGAACTGTCAGAGAAGTATTTTTTGTTGTATTGAGTTGTCTTCATCATACCTGAAGAAAATTTGTAAATTTGTGTTAATGGTGTCGAAGGATGAATTTATGCAGCTTACTAACATTCATGAATGTACTAGTTTATTAAAAAATCCAAACAAACCCTGAAGACTAACTGCTTGCTTTTAGTCTTCATATTAAGGTTGTGTTTAGAACACAAGGATAGAACAACTAAGGATAGAACTCCTAAGGATAGAACAACTTCAGCTGCCAAAAAGGCTTCTTAAGCAAATCCATGGAGCAATTTCAGCTGTAAATGCATTACACTCTCCTCTCACCTTTACGACTGGAAGGTGGCTGTATCATCATTGTAAGACAAACATTATTAAGGTGATGCATTCCTGAGACGTGCAGCTCTGTGGCAGATGTTGGCAGATCTCAGCTCCTTCTTGTGCTGTTTCCACTGCAGCCTAACACCCTGGCGAAGGGAATTCCTGATCATTGGTTACAACCTTCCTTTTTTTTTTTTTTTTTTTTTTGTAATCAGAATTTTCATTGTCTGCCACAGTTACATGGATTTTTTTTGTATTTCTTTTTGAGTCACATTGAAATTAATGAGTCTAGACAGTTCTGCCTCAGAGGTGGTGGTGCTTGACTATTGCATTCCTTTCCTGTCCTACTAATTTTTCATAAAAATCTTGCTCCATCTAGAAATTAAGTTACTCAATTTTATGCTCTGACAAAGGAAAGCAAAGATCCAACTGCAGAAACTATTTTAGGATTTTAATTTTTTCATCTGTATTTGCCTTCCTAAATGAACAAGATTATTATTTAGCTCTCAGCCTTTTTTATGCTGTAATTTGTTCTTTTCTGAGAAAATATCTGAAGTTAACGTTACCCCTATATGTTTCTTGTGTTTGGTGCTCTGGCAGTAGATAACATCTGCAAATGATAAATGAAGCAGGGAGCTTTTCAGAGAAAACAAGTTTTGTTTTATATGATAACTTTGTTATTTTGCATGTAGTAGAAATTTTAAAAGTATGTGAAACCTCCTATGACTTAGGGTTAAGAGAAGGGAGTCCTGGTTCATTCCAGTCCAGAGGCTGAATTTTCCAAGGCCAAGACTAAATCAGGTCTAACAGTTATGATCTATATCTTCATGTCCCAGCATACCAGATTTCACCTTCATAACAGGCGAAAGTGGTTGACATTTATTTGCACTGCAGTCCTTTTCACTGAAATGGCCCCACAGTAATGGTGTTATCATGTTGGGTAAAAACCTACTGATATTTTGTGTTAACTCAGTACTGAAGGCTATTTAATCCTCTTAGACCTGAGGAAATTATTGTGGCTTCCTTAAGAGGTATTCTGTTCATTAAGTAAGTGTGGTAGCAACATGAAATTTGGCACACGCCTTTTGCACAATGCTTTTGTAGAGGACTAAGTACTCCAGCACACGGAGCATTTTTCGAGTACGATCTGAGTACCAGTCTCCTGTATTTCCATTGTTCATCACAACTTGTCAAGAATACATTATATAAAACATGAGTTCCTAAGGAGGCAGAACTAGTGACCTTGCTTCTTTTTTAACTGCTATTTGAAGTTGTGTTATTGATGTTATTACCAATGGTGTTATTGGTATGCATTTCACCACTCTGCTCTTGTGCCTCTTGCTATGCTGGCACTGGAGCTAATATTTCTGGGATCTTTCATTGGGAGGATTTGGCTGTTGGAGTCACTGCTCTTTTTCTGTAGAAAAAGAAGCAACCCTCCTCATTATACAAGACATTTAGTTTCATTTTCTGTTAAAGTCACCTATATTATCTCTGGTTTTGCATTTGTCTCCAAGATTTTCATGACTGTAAGGAAAAACTGTCCATCCCAGCAGGTGATTGTTTATTGGGATCAATGGCTCACAGCTGCTTCCTCAGGTGGTTTTATTATGCATATTACCTATTCAGCAAGCTTGGATTTTTTTTTCCAAAATGTTAATAAATCCCTGGTGACTCTAACACAAAATACGTTCTTTTGAAATACTATTTTTTTGAAAAAAGGATATGCAAAGATTGGTCTCAATAAAAAAGTAGTTCTTTAAGGTGTACTGGTCTGTGATAAGCCCACCAGCAACTAGGCATTTTCAGTGACCCATTTCATTGTTGTCACTGGTGATCCTAATCACCTCAGAATACGAGTTCTTCAGCACTGGATAGCAGTGAATTACTTGTCAAACATAGAAACCATGTAGGAAATTCTCAGTTTCAGCTGTACTGCTGCTCTCTTTGTAGAAATGTTCTGCAGGTTCCCATCAGCCAACACCCTTCTGTCCACAGGCACACAGCTGAGTGATCTCTGCAGCCCTCAGGGGAAAACACTGCATTCACATTTCCTGACGCTAAAGGCATCTTATTTAGCTATAAAATCTCTTCTTCCTTGAGGAAAGAAGCAGCAGAAAGTGACATAGTTGCATAAGGGGTCATTAGAAAAGTGGTGATGTAGGACATCTTCAGCTTAGAGCTGTTTCCACAAATAGATCTACTGTCTATTGACCTGGCTGTAACATGGGCAGGTGCCAGTTTTTTCTCAGCAGCATATAATAGTTATACACTGGCATACAAATGTTGGATATTTCCCTGCTAAATTACTGGAACAGGTTAAACCACATCTTTTCTTCATTTCCTGTAATTCAGAGTTGCTGAAGAGTAAGGATGGATAAAGACCCTTAACCTTAACTGGCCAAACTTTTATAAACAACAGCAGTTTGTGTATCTTTTCAGAGGAAATCTATATAAGTTATCTTTGTTAACAGATGTTAACAGAAATGTCCAAGTAAGAGGATGTGATTTGTCATCCAGACTTGCCATCTCTATAGTTGACTGTCTTTGACAGTCCAGGACTTCTAGGTTTATTGTGTCTTATATACAGGACTCCATGAGAAAATGCTCTTACCTTAAAATAGGCTACATTAGGATAGAACAGAATCAGTGACAAAGCCCCATAACTTGTTTCTGCTCATTTTTATTTTGAGAGTCGATGTAATTTAGACTCCACTGGTAATGGAATTTGAAGGCTGTAACATTTATTGAAAAGCAGTAACTCAAACTGTAGCCAGCACCTCAAACAGTGGTCAATGGTCCCTGAAGTAGTAAGCAGTCATAAAGCTTGGGCTTCTGACAGCTATGCAAATATTAATAACAGCAGTCACAACATGTTCTTCAGTCTCAGGAAACTAATTTTATGGCAAGGGATTTTTGTCATTTAAGCTGGTAACAGATGTATTTTCTTTTTTTCCATCATTTGCTCCCATATTCTGGAAAGCAGTGACTGCATATGAAAAAGCAAATACCCTTAAAATGCTGTCCTGGCTACTTGGCTGATTGCTGTCCCTAAGGACAGCAGTAATATTCCTGCTCCAGGATCAGCTGCTTTCCTACACCTATATCTCTCTATAACTGTCAAACTTGAAATTCTGATCTCAACTTGTGCCTGAGCAGCAAAATTTTATACCAATTTTAAAGCTGAATCTGGAGATAATAATAAATGTTCTACTCGTTATTTCCTTTCTTCCCTGAAGTGTAAATGAAAGATTCACAAGTGTCTGAGTTTTAATTGGGAGGGTCAGTTTAAATTGTAAGGTTCAGCCTCAGCAGCAAAGCACTGTCTGGCAAAATTAGGTTTGTGTTTAATGAAAAAAAAAATCTTGTTATAAATTTTTGAACATAGCATAGTTAAACTAACATATTTCCACAGCATAGAACAATTATTGTTGCAGGAAAGTTGGACAGGATGTTGGTGTATGTGTAGAATGCCCTGATGTGTTTGAAAAAGAGTTTAATATTCTTAGGCAAGCCTACTTGGAGTTCTGTTTTTTCTGCACTGTGGTTTCTGACAAAAACTATCTTTGGCACCCTGTATTAGTTTGTATACCAGAACAGAATAATGAATTATGGTGAAGATTTACATATTATTTGTATGTAGCCCAACAAATAATCAAAACTGCTTCATATATAAATCTTGAAGTGATTTTTTTTAAAGCTGAAACCAGTGTTCTTTCAGTTTACTGGCTCCTGTTTCAGAATTGATTTCCTTTCCCCTGTTAATAGCCTGCATGTAGCAACTGAAGGAGGAGTGTAATGTAAATCAAGAAGCATATCTACCCTTGTAATAAAATTTACTGTGTAGTATAATTTATTTCAGCTTTTTTGTTTTTGTTTTGCACTTCATTTGAATTTTTAGCATTCATGAGTGACTTACATGTTGTAAAATCTCCAAGAAGTAAAACTTGTCAGTCACTGCCATTAGAAGTTACAACAGTATCACAAACCTAATAACTAAATTAACAAATAAAGAACAGATCCTTTTGGTTTTTAAGACCTTTCTGAATTTTGCTAAGGTCATGACTGTGGTCCCTTTGCTTGGAAGATTTGTATTTATCCACATGGAGCTGTGTTTTTACAGGACCTCCTCCCACCAGTGATTGCATGCCTAAATTTAATCCCTATGATTTATGGTGAACAATTCAATTTCTAAGTGCCTTAATGGTTTTCATAGAGGCTGCTGAGTAACTGCATATAGCAATGTATGGAGACACAATAATTCCTGAAACACTAAACAGCTATTGATGATGAAGTGGATGCATTAACTTCCAAAATGACTTCGATGTTTTCTTACAATAAATGTAAAATCCCTCTTTAAAATAGGTTTGAAAGAACAAAAAGAACAAAAACCTGGGAAATCCATTGAACTATCATTTAGTGACAGTTCTGCAAGGAGCAGGAAATTCTGTTGGAGCAGAAGAAATGACAGGAATAGAAGGCAACCTGCAGTACAGGGTGGATTGGTTTATAGATGGAGGTGTAGCCTAAAATAGGCATACATGTGTGGTTTCAGTTTTCAGTAGGGATGATGATATTGATCATTATCAAAAGTCAGGAATAATAATAATCATCATCATCATCATCATAGAAAATTAGTTGGAAAAGGCCTCTAAGGTCATTTGGTCCAACCTTTAACCTTACAGTGTCAAGTCCAACACTAAACCACGTCCCCAGGTGCCACATCTACACATATTGTAAATGCCTTCAGGGGTGGTGACCCCACCATTGCCCTGGGCAGCCTATTCCAATGCTTGAAAACCCTTTCTGTGAAGACATTTTTCCTGATATCCAATCTAAACATCCCCATTTTCAACTTGAGGCCATTTTCTCTCATCTGCTACTTTGCTGTAAAAATTACCCTCATCAAAGCTGCATGCAAAAGTTAAGTTTAATGTGCTCACATTATGCATCAGGTCATACCAATCCTGGACTCAGAAGGAAGAGAAATTGCAGTGCCAAGAGCAGGAGGGTGGGAACATGAGACTGAAGAAGTGCAAATTCAAGTTCCCATCTGAATGTAAGAAGGAAGTGATTCAAATAACAAGAGATTTAGTAATCTACAGTGCTTTGGAAGATATTTTGAAGGAAGGTTATGTTGTAGTGTTTAGTGTTTTGCCAGTTTTTATGCATTGAATATAGGCATTGAATTATTCAGGGAATTAGAATGGAAGAATGTATATCTAAAGAAACAGGGATCTCCATAACAGATCACAAGGCTGCTAATGATACATTTGTGCTTCAATATTCAATGTTCTATTGAAGTGGCTCATCTAATCACATTTTTGCTCATGGCATATAGGTTGCTAGATAGCAGAAAGTCTGGAAATTCAGATTTATATCTTCCACAGTATTGTTTTTCATATATGTTTAAAACATATTTAATGGACTTTTTGCTCTGTACTTATTCTAAGGAAAAAAGCAAGTCCTCTGAGTGGAGATATTAAAAATTATTTTAAAATTGAATTCAGGACAGCAGCATCAAGGTAAAGTTACATTTGCTTCATGGCTAGTATCTAAAGCTAAATTCAATTCTGTTTTTCAACACATTAAATACTATTGTTAAACTTCTCAGCCATAGTTGCATTATTACAGGTATATCTGTAACATGTACAATTATTACATTTTAGAAAATACTTGAAAATTACTACCCAAATGGGGACTGCTACAGTAATTATGGTTACCTTTTCTTTTCTTTCTTAGGCAATCAAATGTAGTACCAGAAACCTGCTGGTTCTTGCCTTGGAAAATGGACTATCTTTAATATCTATAATTTATTTTCTTGGAGTTGTAAGGTCAATTGTGTGGAGAATAAATCCCAAGGCTGTATAATATTCCCCAAAAGCTTGGTGTACCCAAATCCAATACAGCATTTTCCAAAATGCTTCCCATGAATCCTAAAATATTGCTAAAATGAGGAGGTGTTTCCTGGTTATAAGATTACACCTTTTTTACTTTAAATAATGGGAAAACTGTTAACATTTATCTTAAAATACACCAGAACAAGGTTGCCAACCATATCATGCCAACTTCTACACCACTCTGATAAATGTAAATGTTATACTCATTATTCTTCCTGGTACATTTCTTTTCCCAATCACCTTAGAAAAGGCTTTATATGAGCCAGCAGAATATCTGTAAATATTTAACATAGTTGATGTATTTCTGAGAAAGAAGAAGCCCTGTTAATCATTCAACTGATGATTTAAGGGAACCAAAATACCTAATTAAGAGATAATTAGTCCTCAGTGATGCAACGTTTTAATTGGTGTATAATTTGAATGTCTGAGATAAGAACTCATGTAACTGATGTGCCAGTTGTGTAGGGCTTTCTTTTCCAGGCAGACCAAGGCATCATCTACTGCTGGTTGTATAACACAGTAGAGATGTATAGATATGGTATTTGCTAATAAAAATTATCTCCCTATGATGTTTAGCAAGTAGATATTCATTTTTTTCCCCCCTGTAATCTTCATTTCTCTTGTATACTTACTGAGGGAAATTTTAGTTAGAAAATTTAGAATGCAATAAAAAAAATTTTGCTTCCAGATAGACTATGTTTGTTCAGGACTTTGGATTAGCTATAGAAAAAAAAATGAATTATTCATCTTGGGATTTGGGGTGGGAACTTATGGTGGGGTATAGAAACCTTTTGTTCAATAACAAGAAAAAACACTTTGAAATATTAAGATTCTCCCTGAAGAAAACATCCATGCCTTGTTGAACTGCAGAAGCCTATAAAGGTCATACACAGTGACTTCAGAATTATTTGAAAGTAAATGTTTGGCTCATAGGGGATCAGGATGGAAATAGGAACCTGGTGGTAGAGAAGAGATATTTTCAAACTATTTATCATGACTTTCAGAAACTCTTTTGTCAGAAGGATTAATACAACCTTAGTTGCCCTCTGCGACCAGGATTTTATAGAAGAATGTGGGCAATGTACAGGATATCTGTTTCTTATATCTTTGTTTAAATTTGGATTTCTCCCAAATCCATATTTTTCAACATTTTAGTAAACAAAATGTCAGTGGCCTGAAATCAGTTATAAAACTGCAGTGTGGGGGTTTGTGGGGAAGACTTCTCGAGAGCCCCAAATCTGCTGAGAAGTGATGATGATGTTATGATGCTGATGGTGATGAACATCACAGTGGTCCTGATGTGGACAGGAGTTTCAGGGTTAGGAGGAGCAGCTCTTGTGTCTCCTAAGCTCCCCTGGCTGCAGGTGCTCGTGTACATCATGGGATTGCCCTGCAAGAGCAGCATGTGGGCACCTATGCCATGACCCCGAGGCTGAGTCTGACCTCAGAGCACTGAACCAACAAGGTGTGTGATGAAGGTAAGCTCTCTCTGAGCCAGTGAACCTGGAAAAAGAACTTTACAGTGTTGCGTTCCCTGCTTTTTATCCCGCTCTGGTCCCGGCGGCAGAGCGCTAGCGCGATCCTGGAAAGCCGTTCGCGTTCGGGAAGGCTTCCCCGGAGAGCCAACTATGGGCACCGCTAGTCCGCATTCGGGCTGAGGAGTTGTTGCCCTCAGAGCACGGCAGGATAGCAAAGAACTCCCAAAGAAGGAGGACTCAGTGTGAGAGTTCCGTAGGTTTATTACCCCCAAGGGAGCTCAGGGACTAAGAGCCCAGAATAGCTCATTCCGTGGGTATTTAAGGGAGGGATAACATCCAATAAACTGAGGGCACAGGGGCAATACAAAGGAGGGACCAGGGTGCATGGTCGAATGAGGTTTAGGGAGGGGAGGGGGGAAGAGAGAACAACGAATAAACAAGGGGGTAACGGAATTTTCCAGAACTGGGATACATAACAAACAAATCAAGGAACCAATAGCAGGAACTTGGGGTTTGTGGCTTTGTGGTCCAAACCACTGTCTCTGGCAGCTTCGGGGGGAAACTCTCTGTCTGTGGAACGTGCCACTGGAAGTCCTTGTCCTTCGTGGTTCAGAACCACCGCTACATTACAGTGCTAGGTGGCCTTGACAGCAATGACTGCAAATACAGCTCTGGGGTTTTGCATCAAGCTTCAGAGCTTAATTCCTCAGGCCATGGCAAACTAGCTAAAAGCTGTAGAAATGCTTACAGCTGAGTTTGCTGGGCTCTCTAAATCCCAGCTTTCCAGAAGCACTGAAGCTTCAACTGTTGAGACTCTTTTATGTGCAGGAGCATTCTCAGGAGTGAGCTCAGGTGTCATCAGCATCCTTAGTGCAGGGAGTTCTACCTTAGATTAAGCAGACATTCACTCTTAAGAATGTTTATTTTAGTGAACCAGTATTTTTGGTGGCACTCTAATGTGTAACATTTATTGCAGTCACAGGTGGAAGAAGCTGAACTTCATATTTGCTGCTAGAAACAGTCCTTGAGAATGGAAAATAGTTGCCGTATATTGATCTTTAGGAGCTCTCTAAGGTATTTGTCTTGTGATGACATTTCATGAAGACTCCTGTTTTTTGAAAAGCTTGATAATAATCTTGTAACCATTTGGCCAGTGTAATAATTTCTGTGATGAGATAGCAAAACAAAAATATTACTCAGTGAGACTCCAGGATTTAAAAATCCAAAGCCATTCTGTGATTCCTTGTGGATTAACTAATGCATATATAGGTTGAGCTGAGCTGGCCAGTGTGAAGATATGAGGAAGCCACAGTCCACAAATGCCTTTCCTGAGCAATGCAGAAGGAATAGCACAAAATTGAGTAGAATCACAAGCTCTTTGTTTATGAAGAAGACAAGCTCAGACCTGCAAACTTGGCTGATAATTGGGCAAGTACTGGAGAGCTGCTGTGCTCTCTGTTAGATTATAGTGTGAATGCTCACTTCCACAGACTGTGGAAAAGGATGATGGGGTCATGATTTTGTTTGTTTTTATTATGAAATGCTGATTGTTGTATTTTTAAATGCTTTAAGGACCTTTAAATTGTGATAATGATGCCATTTTAAAAACCTCTTGAATTCTTTATAATCAGGAAGCTAATGTAATGTATTTTGAAGAAAACCAAAAGAAAACCCATAAACTGCTTGCTCTATATTAGACAAACATGTTTTATGCCTTCAGGGAGACAGTGCAAACAATTATGAGACACAGATAGCCAGATAAGCATATTAAGCAAGAGGGTAGAGAGCTTGCAGGTCATCTGCTTCTTTTAAAATCTGGCTTTAAGTACATTAGTTACTTGTCATTACTTTTTCATGTAAGCACTTGATTTCATTGCTGCCTAGGTGTTACATCTCATAGATGATAAATCCAGAAGAGGCTGCTTTGGTCATATAATTTGAAATGAGACATAAACTAAAGCATAGGCTTTCATAAATTAATTGCAGTTTGAACTAGAACATATATTTTTAAAAAAAATCACTCTTGGCCTAAATATTTCTAAAAAGGGGATGTGCACTTGACTTCTATTAGATAGTTCTGACTGTCAATTATTGCCACTGTTCAAAAACATTCAATTCATAGTAAGTGTAGCTTTCCATGGGCTACTCTTAAAATATAATTCTGTGCTGGAAAGGAGAGCTTCCTCCTATAAAGGATGTGATGATGTTGCAAATACCACGTTTATTTTTGCTTTTCTCTGAACCCTCCAATGTTTCAGTATCTCTTGGGAGCTGTGGGAGACAGAATTGGGTATGATTTTCCAAGTGTGATTGCATCTGTTTTGGATGCAGAGTTAGTGATGTACTGGAGAGGGCAGAAAAAGGGAGTTTTCCAGCAGCTCCCCCATGGACACAGTGTGCTGCTGAGGGGAGCAGAGCAGCCTTTAGCTCTATCATTCCCGCTCTTTCTTCCTGTGACTCCAATCCATCCTTTTTGCTGCATTCAGCATTATCCTCTATACACCCAGGAGTACCCTAGCCCCTTCATCACAGCATTGGGAATTTAATGGTTGTCTACCACAACCCCAAATGTTTTTCAATGTCACTAAGTCTTGAATAACATCCTTAAGAATGATTTTCATTCTCTGATTCCTCATTTATGCTACCAAATCCAGTTTTTACTACTCTTACCTTCCCCTTATCCTCCTATACACATGGCTTTGTAAAACACCTATTATTTTCACTTTCCTCAGCATGCCAAATAAAAACATATTAATCACGATACTATTTTATTGCAAGTTATTGACAGGAGCTTTAAATAGCACTAGAAAACTAAGATCCAAGAATCTTGCTGTGCCTTGCATTAGAAACACATTTGTACAAATGTGAATCTGTATTTGCAATTACATTTTACATTAGTTGGAAGTTTAATAAGTGCCATGCTGAATTTTTATTCTAATTTCTCAAAGTGGGGGTTTTGTCAGAAGGATTAATACAATCTCTTTGCATGTAGGAACAGGAAACTGTCCAGAATTACTGTGAGTTCTGTTACTCATATTGCTATGGCTGTTGTTGGGAGTGGGTTAGGAGATGAAGCCATGAATTGGAGTGCAGTGATCTGTGAAAATGTGTAAGAACTGCTGGTTATAGAATACTTGTTTGGAACACATGTATTCTTAAAGCTGATAAAATGAATTTTTAGACCAACATGCTCTATAAAGATTTTTCTATTCTAGTCCCACATTAGTATTTGTCTTACGTGATTTTTATTCATCACTCTCATCTTTCATTGCTAGCTTTTCATTAATGTACTTCACAAAAAAATGGGGGAAGATGAATCTTGTGTCTTTGTTTCCTTCCTTTTTTGTTTTTGTTTCATGATGTCCTCATTTTACTTTCTTGTATTTTCTTTTTATTATTATTCCTCAGAGTGACAAGAAAAATACACGAGACTGACATTGTTACAGATTGCAGTCTTGTTAAAATTGCCGTATTAACTGCAAGGCCAGGTAGTGAAAACCCATTCAAGCTGTCAGATATTCTCAAATGAGTGAAATAAAAGCTGTTTGTATGTGTATAGAATTATCATTACTCCTTTGTCTCCTAATACCATCTTTGTGCAGGCTTTGAATTGTTTTCATTTAAGGTAATTTTGGTTTTGTTCTGTTCTCAGTGGTAGGGTCTGAGAAATTCTCTGCTGCGTACATACGAGAGGTTTACAGAAATGACTGATTTTCACTGATAAAGTTTCTGTATTAGGTATCTCTAGCAGAAGTGCCAGAAGTTCTGACTCTGGGAAACACAGAGCAGTTTATGGATGAACCTCTCAAGGTCTCCACTCCAGCTCCCTGCTCAGATCAGGGCAAACTTCAAAGTAAGGTCTGATTGCTCAGATCCTTGTCTAGTAATTTTCTTTCCTGCATCTGTTGCAGGTTCTGTCCATTATATTTCATCCTTTTTCTGAGAAGACTCTGACTCCATTTTCTCTGCAACTTACCCATCCTTTCTTTGCCCTCTCTTTAAGACATACGAAGTTAATGACTTCTTTATATGAAATGTGAGTTCATTGAATTTACAGAATATATTAAGATCAATACCAAGAATTCAGTGCAATTCGCTGCATTCTCCTTGAAAGTCCCTCCAACTCCCAGGCTTTAAAAATAATGAAAATAGTTATAAATCTGAGCTAATTGTTTTAAATAATAACTCGTGTAATATAAATACAAGACAGTATTTTTTTTTTTTTATTCAGCTGTTGGGCATTTTGAGCCAAATATTTATCTCTGCCTTCATAAAGAAATAATATTAATTAAATTACATCTGGATAGTCTCCTCTCCCCCCCCCCCCCCCCCCCCCTTTTTGGCATGATTTCTTAAATATACATTCCTCAATTGAAAATTTGTGCTTGTGTGTCCAGACTAGAGATTGGAAAGAGCAAGGATGGACTACATCTCTTAATGGTTCAACTCAATTATCTCAGAGATGTTTTCCAACTTAAAAGACTATGAATATTATTCAGTAGCAGCAAGGATAAAAAAGGGGGAAGAGTGTAAAACTTCATTTAAACTGAAATATAAAGGTAGAAATTTACAATTTTTTATTGTTACTGTTGGACTTTGCAGCGTTGGAGGTGAGATGTCAGTGGAGAAAGGATTCATAAAATGTATATTCAGAGGTTTTAAAAGAACTTTTTGGCTCTTCTTTCTCATTGAGGATGTATTATTGTTCCACTTCTTTAGCATGAGCCTGGTGTAACTTTGTCACTGCATCCATGCCAAAACAAAGACATTCAGTGACATTCTGAAGTGCTTTTGTCAGCTCTTCAGTGAGGATTCAACAAAAGACATGCCTAAGTCACAGATATATCAGCACTCTTGTGGTTAAGACCCACATGCACCATTAAGAATAGATTTTTCCTTTTCTCTTGCCCTCTCTTTAGGCATTAGAAAAGGCAAAAATCTATTTAATTCACATCATACCTGTATTAACTACTGTAAATTGATAAGGCTATTTTTGTAAAATTATTGTGTTGTTGGTTTGTTTTTTTATTCTAAACTAGTAACACTTCATTTATATTCTGTGGGCATTGGCTACAGAACTGGATTTGTTTTGAAAACCTTTTTTAGCTGTATTTGTCTGTGGTAAGGCAAGTGGTAGGAAAGAAAAATCAATTGCAGCTGTATTATTTGCAATGTAATCAATTCACTTCTCCATTCTAACTAGAAGAGGCATCCTGAGGAGCTGGGAAAATTACACTAATCTGATGTGTTTGGGTCTTTGATTCATTGTAAAGACTGATACTCATCTCCTTACATCCACTTCCTTTGAATTTTATTTAAAGTTCACATAGATAAGGGCTGCTTGAAAACATCTTGACCATGGATATAATCACCCTGTTCTTTTGACAGTACTTTGTCTTTTCTGGTCTTATTTTGGCTTTTCCTTGATTCATTTTCTGTAGTCATTATTTGAACCTGAAAAATGTCTACAATTATGTGTTTAAAGTAATTTATGAAAGGGAAGGAAACAGTAACTTCTCAGTCCTTGGTTTTCATGCATATTAATATCATTCTATCCAAGATTTGATTCCATTATTAATATTTTCATTAAAATAAAATTTACTTCTTTTTACTAACTGCTGATATAAATAATAATTTACAAAAAGTGAAGGGCTGTAAACTTTATGTGCTGGGCTTCAAGTCTTGCAAATACACATGGAACAATTAAGTGTTTTTCTGACATAATACCATATAGACTCAGAGCTGACAGTAATCTTTCCCATTATCACGATGTGTTAAACCTGGAACTGTTAAAGCAAATGCTTTCATGAACTCATCTATCTGTTTTAACAAGCAGATTTCCTCATTATTTGAACTTAAAATAGTTTCACAATTCCTTTATTTCCATATGCAATCATTCTGTTTAGACATTTGTTATTGTGCAAGCATTTTCTGTGACATCAGTAGCTCTTCATTCTTCCTGGTGTATATTCCCTTTTTTGTACTTATACATGGCAATCCTATTCCCTCTCAGCCTTTTATCTGGCTAAGCAAGATCTGTTCTTTGTACTTGAGATTCATTTTCTGTTCCCCTCCTGGCCACCTTAATGGTTCTTCACCTTCCGCTTGAGTCTTTCAGTAGAATGACAGTGCAGGGTACAGTTATTAGTCTGTCAAAACATCCTTTTGCAGTTAGAAGATTCAATTGCACAGCAGCATTGTTATCATTGCAATTTTGGTTACTCCATTAAGATGCCTCACATTCCCTTTGTGTTTTTCTTTATGCTTGGCTGGTGTGGTTCGAGGAAGTTGCTTTAGTGCTGTTCCTTCTACACCTGTTGAAGCCAGATGGAAAAGGGGCAGGACTTCTGTAATAATAATAATAATAATAATAATAATAATGATATCTTAACAATTTAATTTGAAATAATAAACTGATTTTGTTTGAGGTGACAAATTCAAATTATATTCTAGTATCATCGAATTTAATCAGTTAAGGAAACCAGTGAAATCTGAGTGCCTAATTGCAATATGTAGATGCTTTATGATAGGGGAACCAGTGTGAGTTTATACTCCTGAGTTTGCAAATTCTCTGTAAGATCATTAACTGGAGTTTCATTTGTGGGATGTTTTTGCAGGGTTTATCATTCACAGTGATAAATTGCATGATATTGTGGTGTTGAGCCATCACTTTCTGTTCAGGTCCACTCACATGCTGTCTGATTCACTATGTGAATGTAAATTTTTGCAACTGCAGTTGCATTCACTTTGTGTGTGAATTTTTACTTTTCTGAAATAACCTATGTTTAAAGTCTCTCTTTTTGTTAAAAAACTCTTCTGTCGGGGGTTTTTTGTGATGTTTAAGCATTACCTTTGTTTAACCCCAGTCAGTGTGGTGTAATCAAACAAATTGTGGTGGAAGTGATTTTTTTATTTTGGTATTTTTAGCTTAAACTGATAATTACAGAAGATACAGTAGTGACAATTTACTAACAATATGATATTAGGTGTGCTAAGGTTAATTGTGTTTTTTATCAGGAGGGACTTAACGGGAAATGCTACATCACTGCAATAACATTTCTAGGGTTTCTAAAGGGAAAGATTCAATTGTTATTAATTATATCCAATGCTAATTCTGCTATGGTTTTTAAAGGCTTTTTAAACCTACAGCATAGCAAGAGCAAGTTATTTAAATTATCATACTAAGTAATATTGTACTTTAAAAATTCTACTGCTAAGCTGACACCTCTTGTGTTAATAGTGTTCAAACAGGAACTCAGGATACAAAGAGAACAAAATGAAAAGGCATACAAAGACATAAACCAGGATTAGTTGCCTTGAAGAACAGTGTTTTAAATCAAATTTTTAAAGCAGTCCTTTTGCTCTACTCAGCTCTTACTGGTTCCAACTTGAGAGTTCAGAGGATAGCAAAAATTGCAAAGAGGCTTAGAAAAAATGACTTGAGACAGTACTGAAGGGAGTTTACTTGTTAAGAAGACTTAAAAGGGTGATTCTGCAGCTAAAGTTCTCTGCGTGATGATGGGGGAAGGAGATGGAGAAAGGAAGCAAGAAGAGCAAGCAGGACTAAATATCAGTGGGAGATACTTTAGACAAGCTAAAAGGAAAGGTGGCACAGGCAGTTTCTAAAATCTCTGAAACCAGACGTTTTTAAATGGAATTATGTAACCATCTCTCTGGACAGATTTGATTCTCCTTTGGGGAAGCAGATATGTCCATCTGCTTTACTTGATGTGCTTTTGTTATGTTTTCTGTGATATAATTTTCTTTTTTTTCAGTATTCTGGTGATTGTTTTTTTTTATTTTGACATGAACAGCTTTTGATGTGAACAATTTCTAACAACAAAAGTGAAGTGAATCCACTGGTGACATCTTACTAAATAATTGAAATAATCCTTCTCATGATATGACAGAAAGGTGTCCTACAAGCCATCCTGAAGAATTGTGCAGGGAAAACAGTAGTGGGGATAAACAGTGTTTACAATTATTTCTGAAGTTGTTATGAAAGAACAGTAATTCACAATTTAAAAAAAAGTTTCATAGAAGCAGTGATTACTACAAAGCAGTTAATGGGCTTCAGAAAAGGAGGATTAAACTGGTCCATTTTGAGCTTTGTAAGTTTCCTGTGAACATTCTAAAAACAAATGAAATTGGTCTTTTACCAATTGACTCTTCTTTCACTGCCAGTTCGTTGACACTTAGAGCTCTTTGCTCCTCAAGGAACGAGAATACAATTGGTCTGGTACATGGTCTTTAATTGAATTGACTATTTTGCCCTGCTGCTCAGGAAATTGATAAATTGCTACAACCTTCTGTTCTGAAAGTTAGTGGGGGGTTTTTGTCTTTTGTTTTAGGAATAGAAAGAAAGTGTGAAAGAATAGTGCTCAGAACTGGTTAGAGATATCACTGAATTTGTTTTGACTAATTATATTATTGCAGTCTTAGTTCTGTGACATGTTTTAGAAATTAATCAGTGGTTACTGTCAGTTCTTTTTTTGGTTTAATCACGCAGATAAAATAAACTTTCATATTCAATGTGCCACTTGTGGTAGGATATAACTGAGTGTTTTGAACTTTCAGTAGCAAAGTTATTTCTTTGATCTGAAAATATTGCTAAGGAGAATCTTTTTCTTGACCACTTAATGTGAACATTAATACATTAATGTTTCAGTAAAAGGTAGCTGACCTGCAGACACAAAATGAATGACAATCTGTTATCAAACAGATTAAAGGAAATTCCAAAAGTTGTTATTTAATCAATAAATTATGGCAGGAGTAATATTTTTTTTTCCAACCAAATTGATATGTAAATAATTTTTTAGTTATTAGTCAAAACATTATACACGTCAGCATAAAAACATGATTTAGTAAGTGATGGAAAGAAGCCTATTCTCAAAGAAGAGAAGCTACATTATGCTGCTGAAAATGAAGGAGTAGCTTTAATTACTTTTCTCAGTTTCTTACAGGTTTTTTTTCCTATTAAGATGACTGTGTAAGTAAACTTTCATCTGCCTTTGCATGAAATAAACATTTTTCAGCAAATTTTAAAATGGGTATTTAATCTGAGGAAAAGAGTTGTACTGCCCTTGTGCTTTTATAAGGCACCAGACATTTTGGGGAGTTAACTGGCAAATACCCCACTGTTGCAAGGGGTAATATTTGATTAATCTCTGACCAAAAATAACTGTGTCCATCAGGATATAGAGAAGCAGAGATAAACTGTTTCATCATGCCTTGAAAATATTTGCTTCACTGGGCTTTTACTGTGCTCTGGGAGATAAGGATGTTGTTGAAGGAGATTCAGAATTGCACACTAGAACTCAAAAGAGAAACAAAAGCTCTCTGAGGTTAAAGCTAAGAGGTTTCAAGAGGAGAATTAGAGTGGAGATTCATTCAGATCACATGCTGAGATTGCTCTTTTCCTGAAAAAACTAATGGAGGAAAAGGAAAGACATGGAAATATGTAGAAAAAATATTATGAGGGTTGATGAGAAATATTATCATTTCATTGACTGAAGTTTTTAAAATTGAAATATCTTACCAGTCAAATTAATTTTAACTCTTAAACTTATGTATTGGTGAAATTCACTTTTGGAATTAGTTAAAGAGCAACTTTGAAGAAAATGCATGATAAGCAAAGGAGTTTTGTGTTTCTACCAAATGTGACTTTCAAACAGAGCATTCTTTTTCTTATGTCCTTGTCTATTTTGGTTTTCATGTACGTTGACAGTTTTGCTGCCTAACAGTGTAAACTGTTGGCTGTTTCATTGTTCTTTTTGCAAAGATAGCTGGTATGAGATGCATATAAAATACCTGAGGAAGAGCCTTGGACTGACCCAAAATTCATTGAGATCAAAACCAGAGATAGTATTATTTTTATATAACTGAGTGTAGTATATTAAAAGATGTTCATTAGGATTTTAAACCCTAATTAGTGCTGTAATTCTGTTTTTGTTTCAGTGGTTCCAAGTGTAAGACATTTGTACCATTGGGTTCCATCTTGTAAAGGAGTCAGTGATCTATTGGCGCCTCATAGTCATCAAGGAAATTTTCAAAGCCAAGTTTAAGCACTTAAAATTCAATGTTCTAATTCCAGATTTCGGTAATAGTGTGGTCCCATATTTATGTACACATTTATTCCCTCAGTGGAGCATTCCAATATTTAGAAACAGGAAGAACAAAGGACTTTACTGTCATCATCAGTGATCTTGCCTTCCAAAACAAAAGTCTCTTTAATCTTCTGGGCAGCAGTTGTAGATGTTTCGTGTAAAAAACCATCCTTTTTGATTATTTTGTTTCTCTTTGAGTCCTCCCTTGTTCGTAGAAACAGAATATTGGTAATTGCTCTGGTTTAAGCATCATTGCACTGTGTGTAGTTACATATCTACTTTTTCTAATCTCAAATTACATGCTAAAATCTTCTGAAGAAAAAAAGGAGACTTTCTATTATGTTCCTGCTGTCAAGTAAGCCTTTTTCTCTTCCCATCCCATCAATAGTCTCACTTCTATCCATTTTCTTTAGGGTTCCCCTTTCACACAAGCAAAGGGTGTTAAATGTGAACATTTTTTAGTGTTATTCTGTTGATAAGAATAATTGTGATATCCTGCCTGTCCTGAATCAAAACTGTAAATAGGGAAGAAAAGGAAATGACTTCCTCTTTCTCAGATCTTTTCTCTGTTAGGAGTCCAAGCTGCCTTTCCTCAGCTGCTGTGTGAGTGGTGCCCATCAGGTCAGCGGTGCTGCTCTGCAGGGTGGTGCAGGTACAGCATCCACAGCAGCTGCTGGTTTGGCTTCTGCTGGAGCAGCACTGGAATGCTGTTTTTTTCTGTTTCTCCCTCTTAACTTTTCAAGGGCTATTTTAATCATATTCTTTGAGTAAATTTTTTCTCTTGGGAAATGTGCCATGCAAACCTTCCAATTTGGCTTTTTAAAAGCATTATCATACATTTTTGTAGAAAATATAGCTTTAGAATTAGAGGTCTTCTGTTAATTTAGGGTAATTTTTTCATGTCTCTTCTATATTTTGTTTTCAAACCTCTATCACTAACTCAGTATTTACAATGAAGGCAAATTCTTCCTGTGGTTAGGGGTTCTGATGAGTAGCCTGAATATTGTATATTGATTGCTCACAAATTGCTTCATATGTGAACTCCTTATTTTTGCTTTGTGATGCTATGGAAGGTATATTTTATAAAGGGTTGAGTGCAGTTAATAGAAAAAAGGGGATATGGAATTATTGTTCATTTTATTCTCCCAAGAAAAAAGATAGGTGATGTTTGTTCAGTTAGGAGAAACTAAAGTGTATGGATTTATGAAGCTTACAGGACATTTTGAGGCATTTTTAGAAAATGCTTTTCTACTGACCTTGTATGAGACATGTCTGCCAGAGAAATTAGATTCATATGACACTAAAAGTTACAGATTTAAAACAATTTTTCCCCATCAGAAAACCATAAAAATTGGTTGCAAAGCAGCATCAGTTTTCTGCAGTAGGAATTTCCTAATCCTTCTTTCAGCAGAACCAGATTTCATTTAGGTATAAAACAGATTTAACTGTAAGCCTGGACTAATTTTTCACAAGGATTGCATCAGTATTCAAATAAACTTATTCAACAATATTAAGTCTATTTTATTAATACCTTCCCCATGCCTATTCTATTGTACTAGAAATAAAATATGCCAGGAAATTGGTGGTAGGCATAGGAAGATAATTAATTGAGAAGAGATGAACTGAATGGCAGATGGCAGATATCTCAATCTGAATGTGGCCTGGTGGGTACATTTTCTTGATGCCATTTACTTTTTCATTTATATATGCAAATATATATATGTATGTATAGATAAATATATAAGAAGTGTATATGTATGTTCCTTTACGTAATTATTTCCATACCTTTCCATAATCATTTCCCTATACAAGTCAGAATGCCTTCGGTGTCACAGCAGTACATTGTAACAGTTTTATTTATCCTGAGGTTAAATTAAATCTTTCAATTTGGGTTGTTCCTATGGAAAACCTTATTAGTGAAATAATCAATTGTGGAATAATGGGGTCTAATGGATACATCTGGGTGATGGGACAGCAAGACACAAAACCAGGAAGAGGCTGAGATATACCATCCAGGAGGACCTGGAGGGGCTGGAGAAATGAGCTGACAGGAACCTCATGAAGTTCAGCAAAAGGAAGTGCAAAGTCCTGCACCGGGGGAGAAAAAGCCATGAGTCAGCAACGTGCTCAGTGACAGAGAGTGGTGACCTGGGCTGAGTTAGGCTGAGCGTTGCCAGCAGCTCAAGGAAGGTGGTCCCAGTAGCAGAATTGATAATGCATCTTGACTGTTTTCATGGCAGTTTTTAATTTTTTAGTGAATATTGCAGCATAAAATTCTAACTAAATTGCCAGATTAATTATTTTAATCTACCTTTATAGCTTTAGTGGAAGTACAGCCATGTACAGCAAATGACAGTTACTGATAGGTATATCCTGATTTTTATAATTTAATTTGTGAAAATGTGTTAAGCTTCTCATATCTTAGTTTGTACTGTTCCCCTGCCTTGAAGTAAAAGCCAGTAAGTACAACATGGGGAAAGTAGGGAAAAAACCAGCTGACATTTTGGTGTATGTTTGCATGGTTCTTTACAGTGTCCTTTCATTGTGCTTTCACTCAGTACTGGAAGATCTCAAAAGCACAAAGATCACAGAACTCTGTAAGATCTCTTGAGTGATAATCACACGATAAAAAAATACAAATATCAAACATGAGTATCCTTCACTTCTGAAGAGCAACTGTTGTAGCTGTATCTCTCACAAGGATAAGCCCATGTCAGTGTGGCCTGTTGTGCAAATTATTGAGTGCATTTCTAGCTCAGTTTGTTTCCAAAGGGAGTATTATTTTGAATTCTAGAAGATTATGATGTAGAGTTGATTGGCATGGATACCAGATTTAATTTTATTAGCATTTGTTTGTATGGTTCCTAATATTGTTCAATTCTGCCTTTGGGAAAATAAAGCAAACCAAAAACCCCCAAAACTACTGTAGCTTAAATATTAGTAACTTAAGAAACTTAAATACTTTATATTCTTATGCAATAGTCTACTAATCAACATTTATATATCACAGCTAAAATTGAATTAAATTAGATTGAAACTAAATTACAAGGTCCTGAGTAAATTGGATTTGGTAATTTACTACTGAGTCAATCTGCAACTGATGTCATAATTTAGATTTGCTTCTTATGTGAGAATGGTGCCAAGAATTATTCTTCCCTTTGCAGTTTCAATTTGTGAGCGTGAAGAATAATGATCATGCTTGAAGTACAAAACCAGTAACTGGCCAGATGTTAATAACAAATGTGTAAAGATGCCATTGCAGGACTGTCAGCTCGTCTTTCCTTGAACTTGAGAGACAAAGCTGGGACTCAGTGACTCTCAAGAATGTTCAAAATAAGAGATGTCTTATGGTTTGTGAACAAAAACTGGACAAGATTCAAGATGTAGGAGAAATATTGCAGATGTCATATTTAGCTGTATTTATTTTCACTGGTTTTTTATGCATTAAACGCTGCCTTGAGAGCTTTAAGGAATTTTTAGTTTTTGACCACTGACCTGTTTATGGTTTATCACCCTAAATTCTGACAGCTGACTTACTTCCAGAATGTGTGGGAAATAATTTTTATAGCAGGTTTTTGAGGATGAGGTCCATATCAACTTCTTTTTCCATTTTAGTTATCTTTCAAAATGTTTTTTTTTTTTTTTTTTTGAGTCCTAGAAAGGGATGGTTTGACATGATTTCCTACTCTCAGGTATAAATCAGGAGACTGTTTTATTACATAATAGCGTGGCTTGCATAAATGCACTCCATTTATGAAACCTCTTACATATTTAGGGAAATTTCATAATATGCCGTATTACTGTGAGTTGTTCTTCCCAGCTGGAACAACGGCCTTGGGCATGAAGCCACACAGTTGGGCAAAATAATGGCATCATTTTATAGCTTGATAATGGCACCATTAGCACAAGGTATTATCATATCACCTTTTTATGGATACTTATACTTTAAACCAAGCTCTGTTATATGACATAAGTGCAGCATTGGAACAGACTTCAAAAAATAAAGGTGCCATTTTTCTTTCAACAAGTTAAATATTGTAACATTTATGTAGCTATTATCTTTATTCTTTATAAAACACTGAGCTTCTCCTTTGGATCTTTAATAGAAAAATATATATAAACCCAGTAATTTTGCATCTGAAATAGGTACTCAGGTGTAAGATGTTCCTTGACCCATCAAGTGAGACTTTTACTCCCAGACAGATGGATGAGAGCTCTGCTCTTGGCCAAATTGATGCAGTTTCTCATTCTTCCAGTCTGATGGAGCTGCTGGTGCTTTGGAGATTATACAAAGTGCAGGTTCAAAAAGTTAATTTTGAGTGTTCCAGAACTCAGATTTTTAACTCTAGTCTCAGTTTGTAATTGTTGATCTGCTTACAGACTGCAGCCTCATCTTTGAACTCAGGCTTTGCTCCTCATAGCACATCTCCAATTGCAATTAAAATGTGCAAGACCTACTTTATGAGACAATCAGCCTTGTTATGAGAGTCCAGTCCTCAGCAGTTAAGATTTCTGAGAGATTTTCTGTTCTTTAGTAGATCACTTTTGCCTATGGATGAACTACAACTACTTTGAATAATAATACTCAGAAGAGTAAGAACATGAAATTGGGAATATCATTTATCACTAAAGAACGGACTTTAGGTTTTGAGTGTTTTAAGGAGTGTATTGTGCAATTTTATTACAGTTTCTATAAATAAAATTTAAGATCTTATCTGTTCAAAGTTTGGATCCCTAAGAATTGATGAATTGTTGCTTAAATACTTGATCTTAAATACTTGAAATTTTTCCGGCAGTCTGAGTTTAATGTAGGAAACACATTTATGCCAAATTGTGTTGAAAGAATTATGGAAAATTATTAAGATTTTCCTTTGATTTGAGAGGTTCAGTTGCCTTTCACTTCGATTGGAATTCTGACGTTTCATACCCAACATCTTTAAGAGGTGTTCAGATGGAATATTGGTGTAATGACTTTGCCCAGGAAACAGATCAAAACCTATCAGCCTTCAATAAGGAAGGAGTTGACCTGAAATTGCACTTGAGTTCTGGTATCTTTGACTCCCATCAGGCTTTTAAATTATAGGAAACAAATATTTGGTGACCTTGAAAAGTCACTAAAATCTATAGATAGAATTTTGGTAGATAAGATGTAAAGGAAAATAAGGTAGATTTCTTCGTTTTATAGGAAAAAGATACCACAAATATTTATGGTAGAGACTTGATTGAATATTGAGATGTTGTCATCCTTGGCATTAAGATTTTTGGTCATGATAAAGAAAAAGTTAATAAATAGTCAAAAGTAAACAAGTTAAGAGCATAAATACTATGGCAAACAGCAGTCTGTATTTTGTGTAGTTCTGACTGAAAAGGTATGCAAAGATTTTTTGGCAGTACATTCGTTAATCTTCAGGTTCAGAACACTTAAAATCTCTCATTTCAATTGGTTAATTTTGGAAGAATATTAAGCAGATTTGAACAAGTGGTTTTGGTTTTTTTTTTTAAGACCAAGACTGGAAATTTATCAATTAAGAAAAAATAAACTTTTTTTTTTTAAAGATCATTTCAAACCTGTAATAACTGTGGCTTGTTATTGTATTACCTCAATACAATAACAATACAATGGTTGAGGCTGGAAAGAACCTCAGGAATATCAAATGAATGGTATTGTCCAAAGATGGAGTCCTTGAGTAGATATCATTTCCCAGTGCCATTCTTCAGGCCAATAATGAATAGGCAGAGAAGTGCTCTTTACAAACTGTGAGCATTAAGAGCATGTTGCAGTAAATATATAGATTATATTACCTCAAAGTATCATTACCAGAAACAGGGCATTTCTTTCAGGAACTTTTGGTGTGGCAAACTTTTAATGTCTGTCAGTTTCTATCAAAATATCAGTTGCTACCTTTTTTTTTTTTTCTTTTCTTGTGATATAGACAGACATTTGCAAGATGTATTTTATGCTATAAAATTAATAAAATGTATAATCCTCTCTGGTGAAATACCTGGAGAAGGTTAAGTTTCACTTGAACTAGATGATACTTGTTGTTTCAAGTAAGCACTTTTAGTGTGGATGTCTCTGCACTTGCCAGCCTTGGAAAGATAGAGAAGAAATTAAATCTGTCAGAAATCCTTTTTCTGTCTTCTGTTA
This sequence comes from Eopsaltria australis, assembly GCA_034509425.1. NCBI lineage: Eukaryota > Metazoa > Chordata > Aves > Passeriformes > Petroicidae > Eopsaltria > Eopsaltria australis. The sequence continues at coordinate 1,978,806 of JAVTVJ010011652.1, read as the reverse complement.
CTGACACAGAGGCCTAATAACCCATACTAACAACCGTGAGAAGGGAAATAATCATGGTTATTGGTGGAATCCCAGAATGACTGGAGTTGGAAAGGACCATCTGGAGATTGTCTGACCCCTCCAAGCGGGGTCAGCTAGAGCAAGTTGTCCAGGGCTTTGTCGAGTCAGGTTTTGAATATCTCCAAGGACTGAGAGTCAATATCCAACCTGTCTGAGCAGCTTGCTCCAGTCTTCGATCCTTGCAGTAAAAAATATTTCTTATGTTTAAATGGAATATCCTGCCTTTCAATTTGAATGGATTTAGACTCAAGTTAAAAAAGACTATTGGTACATGAACCACTTCAACTTAGCAATTTTATAAAAAGTATTATTGAGAATGATTTGTATTGAAAGAGTTTAGCAGTGTAGAACATCTCATTTGTGGAAATCACTTGTAACCTTTAAATATGGTCACATGGTTTCATTGTACTGTTTTCCCACCAGGCTAAGTCAAGATTTCAGTAAACAACATAAATCAGCATTAAGCCCTCTACAGATGCATAAAGTAATTGCAAAAACCCCCTCACTTGCAGCTAGAAACCAATTAAGCATTCGTTCTCAAAAATAATAAATATACAAATCTCTATTTTTTTATATGCACGCTCATGTCTCAGTGAAAACCATGAGTGTGTTCTCATTTGGAAAGAGAGGTGTTGGAATGATCTGGGGAATTTCTGTAATCATTGAGGAAAAAAAAACAACCCTTCCATTTGAGTGTAGTCAATGCATTTAGTTGAAGCCATCTTTCTGCTGTATTTTTGTCCCAGAAAACGTAGTGAAAATCTTTCCTGGAATACTCTGAGGATATTTCTTACAAATGACTGTTGGCAAGATAGATACCTTTAAAATCTGTACGTGAGCAGTTCACCCTGCAGGGAGTAAAGAGAATGATTTTAATTTCTTAACTTCACTTTTTCTACACCTTTCTGCACTTGGAGTCAGATAGTCTGAATTGTCTTTTAAGGTATTTGTTCCTTTGTGCCCTGCTCATAGCTCTCTTAAAAAAGTCTACTTAGGCTTATAGAGTGAAATAATTGGAGTTTGATAAATATGATGATTTTGTGGGGAAATTTTTGGAGAAAGTTGCATTTTTTAAGTTCCTAAAACTTTGCAGAAAAAAATATTTCAGGGTTAAACCAAGTTTTCACTTAAATTTTTTTTTTTTTTTTGGTTTTTTTTCTTTTTTTTGTTTTTAAGCAGAGCCTTTTCCCATTTTTAAAATTTTAAGAAAGCAATTTTTCCTCATAAAGGCTCATCAAAACTATTTTATGTTCTTTTGGGCCAGCTCAGCCAGTTTTTAAAAACTGGCAGTAGTAGGAGAAAATATCTACCTCAATTTTCCTAGCCCTTGCAGAAACACCCATATTTTGTCCTGAAATTTTGTCTAAAATGAATGTGATTAATTGATGCTTTTATAAGTAATTTCTTCCATTTCCTTCTGTGATGTCTGGTAACATGAGCACTTGTGTCTTTCCCTCAGCTGGGATATTTGAGGTCATCTCTCTTGTTCTCTTACTAAAAATCTTGTAGGCACTGAGTTTTTCAAACCAATCTTGGAGCCCACAGTTGTCCACACAGGACATGCAGAGCTACATTTTGTAGATTTGATCTTTTAGGAAACAACGTTTTGTTAGAGTATTTCCTTGAATTTACCACATTGCACTTGGAAAATGTCTCCCTAGTTAAGAGAATAAACTATTTTTCTGAGGCATAGAGGAAGGCTCGAAGATACCTGATCTTTACCAGATTTGCTCTTCCAAATATGTTTGTTACTTATTGCCTTACTCTCCTGCCATATAGATTCAGAACAGCAAATGAGGAGTTTCAGAATTCCAAAGTAAACATCTGTGTAACAGAAATGGAATTTATCTTTCTGAATGTGAATTTTTTTGCACGTAGGATCTTTGCCCTGACTCATATACTTGTTTTGTCAGGAGATGATATTCACTGTTTTGGGATCAAATTCAGTTATGCAGACACCCTCTCTGTTCCTACTCAAATGAAAAGAATCTCCATAGCTGAACAATCACCCCCTAAAGCAGATCTTAACATTTCTGCCCTAAGTTGCTATGAAGTGTTCAACATGAGGAAGGAAAAGGCACAGCCTGTCTTGTCAGAGTGCAGGCCAGCATCATATTTATGTAGGGTTCTTGAAAAGTATTTTCCTTCTTCTCTGTGAAAGCATGGAGTGCTCCAGCTGGAAAAGTGTTTATTTTCTTTGGATTTTGATTTTGTTAAAGCTGTTCAACAGACAAATGATTATTGTGGATTTGCACAAGCCTAATTAAACAATTAGAGCTTCTGGAAAATACAGTGGGAAATCCAGTTTTAAGAAAATGACAATAAAAAGTACATTCAGTGCTGACAACTTTAAATATTTGTTTTCTTTTCAACAATACAGACTTTATAGATTAAAATAAATGTGACTGAAGTTCCTTGCTGCTTGTCCATGAGCTCATTCTGAGCTTTGCAGGTAGACTCCAGATCGCAGTTCTAGGTGATACATTTCATACATTATACTCTAATTTCTTTATTTCAGTTATAAAACTTCTGTTACAAACCCTGTAGTTTCATGGGAATGACTGTTGCCAGTTCCTATTAGTGTAGTCCAGCATACCATTGCCAAAAAGTCAGCATGGTCTTGTTTATTGGAAAACAGTTTCAGCTGAGCAGGCCCCACTCTGGTTTTACATCATTCTGAGCCTTCCTGAAACCCAGTTACTCATCCACCTTTCCCACCCCAATTTATGCAAGTTTTTAAGAAGGTTTCTGCCATTTCCATTGCAAGTATCTCTACACTTTTTACAAATTCTCTTCTGACTGTGACAGCTTATCCTCAGTGCTATATCAGTGATACATCACTCTGACTCTACAGAATGTACGAGGGTGAGTGAAGTCTCAAGCTGACAGTTGTATCTGCTTTTTTTTTTTTCAAATTTATTACAGCTTGCACTATAATAGGAGTTTCAAATGATGGATAAAAGTTAAATGAAAGAGAGTAAAATTAACATAACAAAATTGAATCACAACGTGTTCTGTTAATCCTCACAATTTAATTTATTTTGTAAAAGTCTCAGTTCTCACTTTCTGCATTTTGTTCACCTCTTCAAGGAAAAACATAGAACTAATTTTCTTGCTTATATGTTATATAGTTTCTTTCTTGTTATGTTGGATGTTTTTTAGGTTTGTCAATCACCTCCCCTTTATTTGATGGAATTAATTTTTCACATTAGTGTGATCTGTTGTTCTTTCAGCAGAAAATATGTTAGAATATTCTTGCCCCTTGTATGGATAAGTGGAAATCATCCCTTACATTCAGATCCCTACACTTTTCCTTGCAGAATAAACATTCAGTACAGAGAGATTAATCTGTTTGAGTGTTTTCCTCATTCCTTTTTATGTTGGCTCTTCTAAATTGTATAGGTTATTAGGTGTCCTCTTCACTCTCATGCACATGTAAACAATTCCCTTACCCTTCTTTGCATACTTTGGTTTTCTTTTCTGTGAGATGTGGATCTTCAGAAAAAGATTGAAATAATAATAAAGCTGAAGAACATTTTCTCCGTAGAGTTTAATGAGATTTTGGTGTCTTCCTTTGTCATCATTTCACAATGATGATCAAGATTCACTTGGGTACACACAGTCTTGAAAACACCAACCTGACTTCTCTTTTGGCTAGTCCTTCATGAGAGGCTGGGCTAAGCATTTCAATTTCTTGTCTTAGCATTCTGCTCTGAAATCCTGGTCTTTCTGAAGCCAAAAGGATGGCAGTAGGTATTTACCACTGACAGTAATGTAATCAGCACTCACCTGTGGAGAAAAAAAGTGAGACTAAAAAAATTTGTGTGTTCTATCCCAGTGCTGTTCAAAGGATGAATAAAATTTAAGTCTTTGTGCTGTGGGTGGCTGCTGGAATGCAGATTCCTTCCTCCTTTCAGAAGCAATTGCATCAAATACAATGACTTCTCTCATTGTAGCAGTGCTGTGTACATCAAGGATTTAGAGCCTCTGTCTTTCATGGCCTTATCAAAAGGTGAGGAGGAGAACAAGAAAATACATCAATGAATTTCTCTGCTAACTGAGAATGCTGATTTTTGGTTGTTTTAGACATTAGAGAGGGGAATCACCGAGCACCACGCAGATCAGAAAGTGTAATTTCTACAAAGTGGTGTTATGTACATAAATCTTCTGAAAGACAGATACCTCTGGGATATGGTAGGCCACAGACTCCTGTGTAATCCATTACCCATGCCGATATAAACCTTTGATTTGTGGGTTTAAACCTGAGGCTGAGTAACCTCATAAATATGCTAATCCACAGTAATCAAGAAAAGTGCCATTGCAAATACAAAATTTTTATTCCACAGCTCCAACAGCTTTATAGCATGCTCTACATTTATAACAATAAACTTTGGGAAATTACTCTCTTCATGTTTAAGAAAATGCTTTGCCCTTTTCTTGTCATCTCACAATGGGTTTTACATACATTATTTTGAATGGCATGATCTTTATGCAAAATTCAGGGCATGTTTTGCCTTCCCTAACCAAGTATTTGATTTCTAAAATGAACAAAACATTGCATAAATTTTAAAAATTCAGCTTTTGTAGCCTTATAAAATTTTTATTATCATTTTTATTAGGCTGGAGACCAGCCAGTGGGTTAATTGGTAGATTGTCTAGCAAAACCAGCTCTGCTGTAGATGTAAAAAATAAAAAACTTAGAGAAATTTGAAAAAAATCTTATCATTTTAGCAGCACGTTTTCCATCTCTCTTATATATGTTTCTGCACATGAATGTTAAATGCCCATGACCATCATGTTAAGTTACACAGTCATTCAAATAGCTCAGTGTTATTAATTAATTTAAGAAAGGTGAAAAAAAACGTGCATGCAGGTCATCTTTCTGTATATAAATTTCAGAATACAAGGAGAAGTGGAATCTGAACCTTTGGAGATTCAGATTGAATGTTAGAAAAAATTCATTGTGTTGGCAATGGTGCATTGAAACAAAGTTTGTGGACTGGCCATGGAATGTTTACTCTTGGAAGTTTACAAAACTTCCCTGGGAAAAGGGAAAAGGCACTGTTGGCCTGAGGTGGTGCTGGCAGTAGCCTGGCTTTGAGAGGGAAGCTGAACAACCTCAGTTTGTGGTGTTCCTTCCCATCCCTGTTTCTGTGACTCTGTGGTGATAGGAGCACATTCCGTAACAGGTGCAGCTTTCCTAATGGGAAACTCCTTAATTTATCAAGTCATAATAAGATGTCAGAAGAAGTCATACCAAGAAAGCTGAAACCTGGGGTTGAAAGGAAAATTCAATTCTAGCAAGTGGCAGAAATGGCTTTTCCTTAATGTAGCTTGACAAACAAAACCATATCGTCATGCAATGCTTCTCTTTGTAGTAGAATTTAATCATTCAACTCTGCCTGACAAATTCTCTCACTTCATTCCCTTCACTTCTGTATCTAATTTTTCCTCCTGTCCATTTAATCTAGGCAGGCTTTTAAAACCAGAGTTTTGAAAGATGTTGTCTAGAAATCTTCTGTTTCACACAGTTTGTAGAACTCAGATTTATGCCTAAAATAACTTTCGAGTACTATAGGTCTTTGTGCCAATTACTTTTAATCTGGTTTTCTTATTTAATTTTGGAACATCATTTGTCTCTTGTCCATGTCTTTTAATTTTCTTTCATTCTTTCATTGACTTTAATATTCAATATTTCAATTTCTTAATAGTGTCCATATGAATCATTATGAAAATGCTTTGCATACAGAATAAAACTGTGAGTGAAATAATAGTTCCCTCCCCCAGGTTCTCTCCTTCACTTCCTGGAGTTTATTAATGTAGGGTTTTTCTGTGTGGTATATATTTGTTCGTATGTGTACACAAGCACAAAATTGAATAAAGAAGTGGAATATTCATATTGAATTTAATAGATAAAGTACCTGTTAGGTAGGAAAAAAGTTCAGCTGTTATAACCTTGTTTGGGAGAGTCTTTCATCTCACTTGAATAGAAAACTAGATTGTCTTTCAGCCTGTCATGACTCTGAATAGTGGAAATAATGTCCTGTAATTATTACATTTCTTGAGAAATGAAGGGGTGGGGATTTGGATAATTCAGTGTGTGCCAGTATGAGAGACAGGGCTGCAGCATGCAGAGATGATCCATGGAAGCTGTTTATCAAATCTTGATGTGAAGTCTAAATTTCTTTGTTATCTTTCATTTTCTATTTATGTTATCAGTATGAAAGTTTTGTTATCACTAAATCTTATCATCTGGGAGGGCTGTTTGTCAACATCAGACTGAATTCTTTACAGGCATTAGCACAGCAGAAGGATGTAGGATTCTGCTAGCAGGCACTTAGCTCCAGATTGCTTCTCAGATCATTTAATCCCAACAACAAATATTTCTTTTGCCTATTTTATCATTACACTGTTTTAGAGAAATACCCAGTGAGTACTTACAAACCATGGGAAAAATTTATCTCACCTAACATTATTTATATTCTAAGTTTGACATTGGGCCATAGTCTAAACTAATCACAGAATCCCTGTGTTAGTGGAGAGGACTGGCAGCTCCATGGGGTAATTTCTTCCAAATTATGAGAGTTCCACATCTATTTTAGAGTCACTCACCTATGAAGTGCCTTCCTATCTGCTGATTATTATAAGCTAGCTGACTAATTTAGACTAGGTTCACACATGAGACGAGATTTGACATATTCCATGTAGCAAAATTCAGGTACATTTCAAAATTTCTTTTTCAAGTTCTAGGAAAGCCAATATATGGAATGAATATGTGGCACTTTTAGCCTCCAAGAATTTAATGTTTCTCTTATTTAGATAGATGTAATTTGTTGGTAATCTTGTCCTTTCCTTACCATGTTCTCTTGGAATTTTTCTTTTCCAAAGGGAGGGAAAATATATTTTGTACTTTGCCTGTTAAATATTTCTGTTGGGAAACTGACAATTTCCTACCATCCATCTCTCACTTGTCCAGGTCACTCTTCATAGTTGCAGTGCAATGTGAAAGAAGAGTCAGAACCATTTTTACTTTCTCTAAAGATATCCCAATATCTAATTGTACTTATAATTGTGTTTGTATTTAAACAAAAAAATCAGAGTATCTTATCTTTTCCTTTGTAACTACTGATTATTCAGTAGTCACGTATTTACTGAGTTTAAAGATATCCATAGGTACCATTCCCCACCCCAAAATTATTATGTAATACATAGTAATGTCTTTAAAACAGTTTATACTTGTGTCTCTGCAGTCATGCTTTTGCAGAGAGATACATCTAAATTTCACTTTGTACAACAAAAAGTAAATGTGACAATTTATTATGCGTTTACATTTTCTAGCATCCTCATTCCAAATTATCACAGTGTTTGATCTTTTACATTTTCCTTATAAAAGTTATACACAAAAATGTGGCCATCTACACAAATATTTTCCTCAGCTGACTTTCATATTTTTTGTCTGAAGTTTCCTCAGTCAAAAGTGTCCCTCAAGAAAGTGTGAAAAACGAGGGACAGCAAAATATGTCACCCTTTATGTTCAGTCAGTATCCATTTCTTCTGATTCAGTACACACCTAGCTCCAGTGTGGGAGTGTATAATAGTTTTATCCAAGAAGAAATTAAATTATGGTTTTGATGATACTGAAGGAAGTAATAATTCTGCAAGATTTAAGTCTGCATAATCAACACAGTCCAGGCAGTTTAGTTTGGGTTATGTCTGACCTTATTGCATTATGTTTCCAGGTTTAATGATTAGACCTTCTATCAGAGTTTTGCCATGTATTTATTTTAGTTTCTCTTATTTGTTCATTCTTAATTTGTTAACAGTGGAAGATGGAAAAATTGTATTAACAGGAGTATTTGTTCATTGTTGAGAGCCTGAGCAGATAGAAGTTTGCTTTAGTGTGTAATGTCATGAAATGGAGCACAGATTATAATTGCTCTTTGTGTACATTATTTGAATGTATGAAACATTTCATGGATTAGGTTCCTGTTTGCTGCAAATATGGAATTTTGATTTGGTGCTGAGTTTTCCTTTTCCTTTTGTACGATTGGTGTCATTAGAATTGTGGAGACGGCTTCTTGACACCTATATTTTTAAACTAAAACACAGAGTTCTGAGGGCAGACTTGCTATTTCCATATGAAAGTTGTCCCTGAGTGAGACTTTTGAGATTGTCTCATTTTTGTCGTGGAACAGATCTTGACCTATTGTTCCATAGGACTCTATTACTGCTGCATGTGATAGTGAAGGTAAAGATGAACTGGAGCTATGGGAAAAAATGAATCCATTCCTGCAGACATTAACTTCTTGAGGTTGGAAAAATCTGTGTTCAAAAGTTGTTCCTGTTTCAACAGACCTATTCCACCCATCATTAGTCAGTGTAAAGTGTATTTCCTACATCATGTGTGTAACCAAAACACAAAAAATCAAGTACCATGCATTGAAATGTTGATTACAATGTATCCTTGTGTCAGTGGTCTCTGGCATAATCTGCTGGCTGTCTGATTTTTGAATCCTTAATTGCTATAAAAGGTTTGCCAGACTTGTCTTCCAGTTAGGGCATGTATTGTTAAAAAAGTTTCTTTGCTTACTCTTTTAAAAACACATTTTTCAAAAACTTAAATGTGGCAGAGAAAAAAGATAGACATGCCTTCTGTTGGAACAATCCCCACAGTTCATTGATCACTCATCAGCCTTTTTCTTCATAGACCTGTCTATCTTTTAGGACTGTGAGCTGGAACATATTTATTTACACATATATTGTAAACCCCATATTTGGCTTTGGAATCCTTTCGTTCTTTCTGAGTTTTCTGCATTTAATCTGTAGTATATTGGTGTTACTTTGATCTGATGGAATACAATTGCAGTTCACAACACTAACAATAATTATAGTAATGATAATAATAACAATAACTCATAGAGGTTATCCTTTGCCATAAAAAATTACATTCCATATGGCACTTGGTTCTATACCATAGAAAATGATGGAAAAGGTATTTATCTTCTTCCTTATTTATAAGGGAAGATAGAGATAATATTTGTGGGATCCACAAATATTGTATATAATATATTATATATTATATAATATATATTATATATTATATAATACATATAATATATTATATATATATATTTTAGGTATTTTGGGAAAACTGAAAACTACTAAGATCTGATAAAAATTAACAAAGAAATTTTTTGTCTCCAGTATCTTTAAGTCCAAAGTGAAAACCTGGGGTTGAAGGAATTTTCCTTTTCTTGTCCTGTATCTATGTAGGCACAAGCAAAAAGACAATTACATTTATATCTATATGAAATCCCCATGGAAATAAATCTTTTTATTGTATTATGGTCCTTTGTATCAGTCCTAGGTTCATGACATTTGCTTGCGTCTTTTTGGTCTACTTATAATTAAAATATGTACTCTTTTTGTTAATATTCTGTGTTGAAATTAGTCTAAGATCCATGATACTGTTCAGAAAATACTGTAGTTCATCTTTTAAACATGAACTCTAATGTATTAGAAGATGTTTGATTAAAATTGGAAATTACTTTTGGGATGAAACTTTATATCCAACTGTGTTTCTACTTTAAACTGTGAGTACTTTCAGGAGAATCCCATACAACCAATCAAGCAAGTCTCACAGACAAATGTTTTTCCATAAATGTGCAAACATAGACTCCAGCAATAGAACATTGCACTTACCTTGAGTAGATGATTAGATTAATAGGAGTTGGAAAATGTGGCATCGTTTCTTTTGTGTCCACGTTTGTGCAAAAACAGTATATCCCTGAGCTTTATTTAATTATTGATAATGTATAAAATCATTGAAATGTTGTGAATCTGCTTATTTCATATTTGCTATGTGTTGAAAAGGAGAAGGAGAGGCACTATGGTTTCTTAGAAAAATTTGAGGTAAAGCTTTCCTGATATGATTATGATCAGTTTACGGGGTTTGATTGCAGACTGGAGTTGTTTCTGGGCTCACAGAGGCTGTGCAGGAATTCTGACACCTTGAATGAAAATAATTGTAGTAAAGCAAAGTCGAAATGCTCCTTCAACAAAGAGCCTTTCAACAGGTCATAAAAGGTGAACTCTATCAAAACTGGCATGTTTTTTTTCTCCTGGTGCTAGTTCATCACCTGAAGTGTGGTACTTGTAAAAAAGGTTCTGGAGACACCAGGAATGAATTTGAATACTAAATAATATTTGAAGTGAATCCAGACAGCATTTAAAATAATAAAAGAAAGAATTTGGAAAGCTTTTTGTTTTTGCTTGGGGTGTACTTAAACAATTATTTATGTTTGGGATGCACTTTATATTAGGCCAAAGAAGTCTTCTGGTCTTTTCTCAGATGTTATCTTTTAAGTAATCGATCTATGTTTAGCTGTGTTTGGCTGGCACAGTAACACCATTATTACTGAAGTTTATATTATAGCTTTGGCCTAAAATAGGGAAAAAAAGAGAGAAAATAAGTAAATTTTTGAGTATCATGAATTATCATTTCAAAAGTTCTCAAGTCAGCTATGAAAGGGATTCAGAGTAATTTGGTGTAATTACTAGTCAAGATCAGATCTTAAATGCATAAAGATTTCTAAACCTAACAATTATTTGAAGAGAGTGTAAATATAGTTAGATAAACACTTTGTACAATTCAAAGTAGAAAATTCTCTGTACCTTCAGTTTGATAATTACAAACTGAAAAATTGGGCAAGACAGGGACTTATGGATATTTGTAGATATAACATAAATATTAAGTACTGTTCTAAGCATTAGCAAAAAGTACTTACAAAAATAATTGCATGCAAGTGTGAATGTCTGTATGTATATGCTGTCTTAGAGATAATTCTTAAATATTCACAAAAATTACAGCAAGGAGCTGAACTAATGCATGTTCTAGTGAGGCTGTAAAAATGTAACCCAAAAGAGTATTTATTACTTTGTCTTTAAAGTAATTTGCTTTGAAAGTGTTTTATTATGCACCAGATTTATCTTTTTTAAAAATTAAATGAACGTATGCATTAATTTTAATATTATACAATTAAAAATATTTTAAATGCATTAATTTTTAGCACTATATGTTGCTTGTCTTCTCTAAAACCTTGTTTCAGTGTTATTAAAATGGAAGATGGTGTTGACTTTAAACAAGACAATTTATAACAATATGATTTCTTAATATTTTTCGTTTTATTCTTATTGTTTATATTAAGTGGATAATTCTATTAACTTTACTTCAGTAAAAGTATTATATTCCATTGTTTGTATTTTGATACCAGCTAGGATATGGGAATTAGTTGCTCATCTCACTTTATCATAAATGCAGGTGTGTGCAGCCTAGACTGAAATTACACTTGAAAGTAATCATCCATGGAGCCATAAAGCCCTCGCCTAAAAAGAGCTGTTGAGTCTGAAAATGTTGTAATTTACTTCTATTTTATTTGCAGATTGCCTTCTCACAGCACAATACTATCATGGATCTGGTGCAGTTCTTTGTCACCTTCTTCAGGTAAATTGCTTTTTTTGTCTTCTGACTGAAATCCTGATGACTCTCTACCATCAAACCAGTATCTTAAGCAGCTTCTGAATCTTGGGAAATGCTTGAAAGTATGCATTCCAACTGTGTTCCCTGATTTGCACCTGTGGTGGGTCTAGGCCAATTAAATGCAGCTGCAGGAATCTTGCATTACATAATTGTGTATTTCATAATCAGTGGTACAGTCTTCACACCTCATAAAGATTAGCTGGGTTTGGACCATATATTACAGTGATTAAGAAAAGCCAGCTAAACTGAAGTAATTCATGTGTGTGATTTTTCTATAAACACTTTTATGGAATTATTTTAAATGATGGCTCTGTTCAATAGCTTGTTATTTTTAATAAAGCACACCACATCGCTACTGATGCTTTCATGTGTTGGAGATTAATTATGAAAGGCCGTAGGTGATGCCTGAGATTTGGTTCTGGCAGCAATGCAGGGATGGGCTTCAACTGGAAATGGACAGCTATTCTAGAATATGAACAAAACCCCACTGAAAGACTTCTTAAAAGTTCGGCTGTCTTATAAAATGTCACAAACTTGAATATACACAGATTAGTTACAGTGCTTTGAAATCTTGCTGTGAAGGTATTTCCCAATAACCGTGAAGTGTACACAAAATGTGAACAGTGACAGACAGGTGTATTCATCAGACTTTCTGTATTTCTAGAATGGCCATGGATTTATTTCACAAGTTCACAGGACAGCTTCTCTGTTGATTTTCATCACTGTGCTCTGTGAGGAACTGTACCTAAAGAATCAGACTCTTAAACACTGTGAATGATCCACATTCTGTTTATTGCTGTTGCCGAAAAGGGCATAGAAATGAGCAGAGCCTGAAGTTTTCTGTACCCAGGGCATTAGCTAATGGAGAGGAGTTCAGTAGGTGATACAAAATATCCCATTTCTCCTCATTCACCACAAACAGAGCAATAAAATGCTGATTGCATAAAGGTCAGTCTAGTGGTGTTCTGTGTGTTTGGGTTTTGGGCTTTTTTTATATTTTCAGGTTTTTTTCTTTTTTTTCATGGGGAGACAGCAAGCTCTAAAATTATGAAGCTTATGAAAACGTTTAGATTACAAACCCATATAGAGGAAAGCAAAATCTGTCCAAGTACAACAGAACAGAGGGATCCTGTGACAAACAGCAGAGGTAAACTAAGAGCAGTTTGTTGGTGCAGCCTCAGAAAAGGTGAACTGTAGGCTCTTTGGTGGTGCAGCCATCTCTGTGAGTACATGGCATTGTCTCTCCTGGTGTGATGGTCTATCTCTCATGCAGTTTGTTTTGGGTAAATGCAAACTCATCATGATTCTGATGCAAGAAGAGATCTGCCTGCCTGAAGTGAAGCTAATTGGAAACCAAGGCAGATATATTCCCCCTAAGAGACAGAAAGGTTGTAGGCAAGCTGGCAGCTGTCCTACCACTGCCTTTGACTCAATTATACAACCACAGCTTTCAGCTGGCACTCAGTTCAACAGGCCCTTGCAGCCATCTGCAGTGGAATGTTAATAATCCAGTTGCAGAAATGCATAAAGGAATCAGGAAATGCTGTGAGCAGTGCATTGCAGTGATCTGAGCCAAGGTGCAAACCTTAATTGCAGGGCACCCTGCAAAGACACTGACAAATCCAACTCAGGTTTGATGGTTATAACGAGAAAGAGTGTTTAACGCAAAAATGTTTTAAAATCTTGGTGTAAGGTTGTATGGTACTCTTCTACAACTGAATTAACTGGTATTAAGGTATCTATCAAGACAGGTAGGATGTCAACAGTTTGTAGCCTAAAAGAATATTTTAGTAAGAGTTTGTTTGTTTCTTGTTTTGTGTGGGTTTAGGTTTGTTTGTTTGTGGTGTTTTGTTTTGTTTTGTTTACTGAATGGGAATGTGGTTTATTGTGACTGTGGCAAATCACGGTGGTAACAGTAATAACCCAGGCAATTTACTAAGATTATTGATAGAGGAAATAATTGTGTTTAAAGACAATTTGAATGTGCTTGATATCAAAACGTATTTTAACATGCTTTGATAAACATGACTTTGCATTTCTCCCATCCAGTATTATACTTCACCTATTTCTGAGAATGTGGCTAAGTGCTGTTCACCCTGCCTGGCCAAAGCAGCAAATAGTCCCACTTGACAATAACAGCTATTCAACAACCAGGCAAAAGTACAGTTTAAAACTGTTCCTTTATAGATTTTGTGTTCCAGACTGAAAGATGAAATGGACATTTTACTGCTTGAATCAGAAACATTTTTAGAACTGTCCTGATGTGTCAAGATGAACTGTCTTAAAAGTAATGTTCTGTAAGGACTTCATTAAAACTATACACAATAAAGCATAAAATCTATGATTAGCTCTGCAATTAATGCTTGATCTACCAAGATACTGATATTGTATTTCCTAGGAAAAAAAAGTTAGATAAATAGAAGTTTATATTGAAAAAATTAAGCAGAATATTATTAAAACTGTAGTGCTCCAGACCATGATATGTATTGTTAAAACCCCTCACCCTATTTAATTTCAATATTTTCCTACTGGAAGGTTTCATTGCACCTGCTGGTTCGGTGACCTTTTCTCTAAGTGTAAAAATGCAATCTAAGAGTAGTAACAGAGTCCAAATTCTCTTACAGAGTGTGGCATCTGTGTTGCTGTGCTCAGTTACTTGAAGACTTTTAACCATCGCACAAATTGAGAAGTCTGTGACTTTTTTTCTTTCCACCTGCTTTGAAGAAGTTCAGATCTCATTAGAAAATTTCACAGGCAGCCAAATATGAATGATCTTTCTTACACTGAAGAAATGCAGTATGCACAGTTAAAGTATATTTCTGTATTACCTTGGCCACTAAAATCCTCAATATCCTAAAGTTTGGCACTTTCTTTGTTTCAAACTCTAAGTGATAAGGAAACTTTCAGTGTTTTTAAGTCTTACATGAATATATGGATTTAATTGAGTAGGTGCCAGGATATTTTAGACATTTCATAAGGGTATATGAAGTAGCTTTAGTTTCTGAATACATTATTTACTTCTTTAGATTGCATCTAACATCCATGAAAATTGATAGTTCAATAATTGTTAGTTTTTATTATCTATGATTTGAGTAAATCCTGAATGGAGAGCTAAGAAACACTTGATTTCTATGCCTGCTTTTAAAAAAAAATATAATAGTATAACAGAATTTATAACAGTACTCAAGCAATTCCCAGATAATTATTCATATTAAGCATGTGAAGCATAAGTTCTGGTAAGAAATGTGGTTAAATCTCATAATCAAAAACCAGGCAAGCATGAAATTGGTGCAGATGACAAAGGTTAGCTGTTAATATACTTGTGATAGGAAATTATAAGCAACTGCTACTGCCAGAGCTACGTTTTTAAAGCCTTTTTCAAATGCATGGTACCAACTACTAACTCATCAGGCACTTTCTCTGAGCTCCCAGAACTATTACTTCCCTTGCCTCTGGTACTTTGGATGAAGCTGGCTGACCTAACAGAATGTTTTAGTCACTTTTATAACATATCTCCGTACTGTCATGAATTACAGAATTTCCAATTTTAAATAAGTAGAGCACTGTTAAATAATATAGACTCTTCAAAATATTGAAAATCTTTCTTTTGTGTGTGCTTTAAGAAATTCCATGAAAAATTATGGTCATTTAGGATCAGGAGTACATTCTTTCTGTTCAATACTTCTCTGAGCAGTACAAGTGAGAGAAAACAATATTCAAAATATACCCAGTGCTTATTGCAGGAGGCGGGGATGGGTATTTTGGTAAAGATGAGCATGAGCTGCAACAGGAATTACAGCAAGTGCTGAAGAACCAGTTTTATTAACTCCATATGTAGGACTGTGCCAGGATCTCTGAGCAGTCCCTTCAGTTGTGTTCCGTGCAGTGGGAGGGCACGGCTGCATTTCAGCAGGTTTGCCAGAGCTCCTGAGAGCTGCAGTGCTTGAATCCACTGCCCTGGGTGTGAAATAGTAATGGAAGAACTGCTCCTTACCAGCATCCTCTGGTCTGTGTCCCTGCCTTCATGTGTTGTTTCTGTTAGAATGAAGGATGAGAAATTAGTGTTGGAGTTTGGTGTGCTTATCTTTATGAGATCAAACATTGATCTCCATAAGAAAGACAAAAACCAGAATGTCAGGATCAGATCCACATCCACCATGGCTGGGATCTCAGAAAATGCAGAATTCTTATAAAGCTAAATTAGAATATTTTATACCAACATGAAAATCAAGTTATCATAGCAAAATGGATTTTACATTTGGGGCTAGAATAAAATTGATTTTTACTTAGTGATGCATTAAGAGTTTTCACCTCACTTAGAAACAGAGTTGTTAGACTTCCACTGGGAAAAGCATGTCTATACTGTGGTGGGCATTTGAGTTGGGTTTCCTTTCTTTGAATGCTTGTTTTGAATTGTTGAGTGTAGCTTTGTGTCTTCTGCTCTCTGAATCACACAGAAACTTCGTCATCACTGTGGAGTTATTTGGTGTATTCATATTTCCTGAGAAGGCAGCCACTTGTTACTGGCCTGCAGGCAAAGGAGATTCCCCAGCACTGCTGGATCAGTTGCTCTTCAAAACAAGGGATGAATCACTTAATCTGTCAGTGAACAGAACTGTTCTCCATTATTTTCTTCCTGTTTTTCATCTTTCTGTTTATCCTTTGAGTCATTTGGAAATGTGTGTGAATGCACTAGTGCTCACTGTATTTTGATTTCAACAGACACTTTTCCTCAAAATACAAAATAGCTGCTCAGATATCTGAAGATGATGTGCCTGTGTATAAAACAGGTGTGGGCTTTTTCCTTCCTTAAAGTCAGTGCATTTAAAATTTGGAAGTCTCACTTCCTTTATGTATCATGTACAGTGAGAGGTGTTCATTGTGCCTCCTGAAGCTCTGCCATTTTCTCCTTTCAGGGGTGTGTCTTTCTACAGCTGCATTGGATTTTGTATCCTAAGAAGCATCACAGATCATTCATACAACGTTTATGTTTTGATTCCCTACATTTTGTATTGTATTGTCTTAAATCCAGTTAGTCGATTGTTTTCTTAGACTTCAACAGCATTGGTGCTCACAGCAATTTTTCTTCTAGACTGCTTAATCCTGGTCACTTTTTTATGAAACTCCAGTCCACTGTACTTTAAACAAAAGAACTAGAACAGGTTTTCATCTGTGATAAATGGACTTGAAATTTTGCTTTTGTAATTTTAATTCCAAAGAGAAGGAACTCAGTCTTTCATGACACGTACCCATCACAAAGCTAACTTCAGGAGTTCACTCCCAGGTATAAGGAATACAGTGAAGTGGGGTGAAAGCTGAGGAAGGAAAATAGCAACAAAAAATAAAGGACATAAATATACTAGTGTTTTCCTTTAGGCAATAACGTCATTGTCCATTACAGCGGGTGACAAGCAGCTCTGTCTCTGCAGGCGCGGTCGGTGTGACGGGCTGGGCTCTGAGTGACAGCCCAGAAATGAGCAATCTGCTCATGGCAGGGCAGGAACGTTCCAGGTCCCTGTGCTCAGCTGTAATCAATCACACAAAGAGAGAAAAGACAGTGCTAGGCCGTGTGCTATGCTGTGAATTTCATACATTGCCCGAGAATATTAAATCTGATTATTCCTCTTTAGAAGAGACATCTAAATGAATTCAAAGGAATTCATCTTCTGTACTGGAATGTTAATGCGAAAAATTCCAGTAAAATGTCCTGGTACCAAATGAAGCATTTTGTGAGGGAGGTTTTGTGGTCTTTTAAATTCATCTGTTGGGATCCAAGGTAGGGATGGCTATGTTTTGCCATAATAGGAAGCTAAATCATGGAAATTCTACAGTGGTCTTCAAAAGCCACACTAAGAATTAAACAATAAGAAGTAGTTATATAACCAATTTAATTTTTTAAATCTGAATTTAATCTTCATATTTGGTCCAATTATGTTCGATATCATGCTGATTTTCTACATTTTCAATAATTTTTTGGTCATATTTTAGTAAAAACACTCAATATTTTCAAAATTCTATTTCTTTCCTAATATATTTTCAGTTTTTTTCAGATGAAATTCCAATATCAGATTGAGGGGAATCAGGGATTTTTTATTCTGTAACCAGTACAATTACAGAATTTTTAGTGTTCTTCTTGAATGATGCTTCTTTGGCCTGGAAATCTAAGAATCCTTGGTCTGTCCTCGGGAAAATTTAATTTTACCAGGACTTTCCTTATGTAAAGTTATGACTTTTTTGCACCTACTCCTTAAAGCATATTTGCCTCTTTGCAAAAAGTAGTGGAAATGTTACAGATTGAAGGGAAAAGTTTTTTCAGAATGCGTTAAATTTCTTCATTATATTTCAGTCTATCATGCTAAACAATGCTGACATGGTATGGTGGCTTTCCAAACATATTTTATATTTTATATGTCTGTGATGTATTATTAAAGAATAACAGCTGCACTAGAGAGAGCAATGAAAAATAAGAATGAGGAAAAATATTGAAAAAATATTGAAAAAAATATTCTTGAAATAATTTGAATCTCTTGGTTTGGAAAGCTGCTGAAATTTAGCATTGGTGACAATTATTCCCCAAATTCCCTAGCTGACTGTAATTAGAATAAGTGAGTCTTACCCCCACTAAATTTTAAATCCTAAATTAGCATAAATCAGGAAAACCATTGCAAAAAAAGAAAAAGTGAAAGCAAAACTATTTTGTAATAGAAACAATATATTCAATTTTTAATTATTCTGGAAAGCTACTGCAGAAAATAATAAGTTCTGTATTTCATAATTTCCCCAAAAGTTCAATGGACCTAAATTGTATATATGTATATATATATTTTTTTCACATGTAGCATCACTTACTGAGAGAAATATAGAGTATCTCACCCATGAAGGGCAAACCCATAAAATTATATGAACTATGAAAGTCTTTCCCATGCCTAAAAAAAACGTAATCACGCTTCATGGATGTGATGTTCTATTTATTCTGTGGAGATTAATTTCAGTTTACATGAGATTAAATCACTTTGATTGTAAATCATTTTTATGTGTTGTCTCAAAGAGGTGAAAGGAAGAACTACGGAGGGTTAAAGTTCACATCTAGAGCTTTATTGTGTAATATATTTTGGAGTCCTTTTACGTGGTTCACTTTAGTCTGATATTGGATTGGCAGATGAAGTGGGAGTGTTGGTCTCTCAGTAGCATCCTGGTGTACGCTGCATCCATTTTCTATTTTTATTTATGTCTAAAGTCTGTTTGTGTAATTGATCAGTCATACTTTGCTATAGCAGTTTGTGGTATATTTAACATCTTAGTGGATATATGCATGAATTATGTATGAAGGAAAATAGAAATCTAAAAAATGTATGTGTGCTTTTTTTTATAGTTACTTTTTAATAATTATCTTATTGAATAAAGTTATTTAACACTCCCCTCGACCCTATATAACATTGTGGCACATATACCTAATGGAAAAAATGCCAATACTTTTTTTCATAATAATTTTTTTGCTAATTACAAATTCCCTGTTCAAACATTTCTTTCTTCTTTACTTTCAAGAAGATTTTTGATGTTTCATTGCACAGGAAAGATGAATAAACCCAGGCTTTGCAGAGGCAGTTGTCAGAGATGATTTAAAACTGTTACAGGAGTTTATGCCTTGGGAGAGGAAGGATTAAGCTGGTTTTCTGTATTCAATATATAATAATAAATTATTTAGCACAAAATAGTAGCTATTCTGACTAATAAATTAATACATATTATATTTATGTTTCATTGCTACTGCTTGCTTAAAAATATAATTTATATAGAATGCATTTGACACCATTGATACTTCAGCCTCCCTGTTTCCCATTATACATTCAGTGCTTAAATTGTGAAGCTTTATTAGTACCATTATTGAAGTCTTAGTTTATCAGTTTATTTAATTTTGCTCTTCTGACTCAACAAAATTATTTTCATGATGTTTCTAATAGTAATTTTTAACGTTCTTCTCTGGAGACTTAAAGCATAATTTTGGCATTATCATGGTTTTTACCATGACAATAAAAAACAAATCTTATGTGGATATTATTTTCCATGCATTCTTACCAAGCACAGTATTGTGCCTGGAAGGACCAGATTAGAAGGTGGATATATATTTCTTATTAACTGTTAATCTATTTTGTATAAGTTTGATAGTTGTGGACATGTGAGAAGAGAATTGTCAGGGCAGTTATGTGACTTTCATGAGACACTTCATGCAAGAGTTATTTATGGGAATATATGGATTTTCAGGACTGCATCAAAAAATAACGTTTTAATCAGTCATCTGGATAAGAAGAATTATCCGTGTAATTAGTTTCAAATGAACTTGAAACTTGTTGCTTAACTTGTGTGAATTCCATTTGAGATACAAATAAATATAAATTTGCATTTAGATTATTTTGGTAACACTTGGAGTTTTAAATGCCATTGTAGATGTTTTACCTCATATTCAGGCATTTCTTTCACTTTGCTGTTTGGAAAGCAAGAACTGAGTGCCTGAACCCTCTGTGTGGCTTTTGGATTACAGTGCTCACAATTTCCTTGGATGCCTTTAATTCAGAGAGAAGCTGTGGGGTGAAAAGAATGGAATATAGATCTAGGCTGATGGAAAAAGCTCTGTCATATCTAAGGTTGTGCAACAATGACATTTTGTAGCTGAAGAGTGAAAGATTGCAGCTCTTGGCTGATGAGTTCCAGAAAATGGAGTGTGGGAGCCAGTGCGTGGAGCTGCTGGTGCTGGTGGTGTTCTCATGGCAAGCAGGAACAGGAAAAGGACATTCCTGAATCACCTGGATGTGATGCTGGCTTTGTTGGCAATGCCTTTCACTGGCTGTGCCAGCCAGAGCTCTCCCTGAGCAGGAATTCAGCACTCCTGGCTGGAATGTCTTGGCTCCACAGTCAGGATTTATTTCCCTGACCCCACACACTGCGTTACCATGAACTGGAAGCTGCATATCCTCCTTCCTTGCTAGCCAAGACTACTTTTCCCTAAGTCTTTACACATTTTAATTTGGAATTGAAACACTTCATTCCCAGAATCGTTCTGAGTTGCTAATCACTGAAATAGTCCTACTTATAATGATGTTTATAAAACTTTGTGATTCATAGCAATTTAATTAATCATTAAAAAAAAATCTTAAAAATTACACTGCTGTCATACTTATCAGACTTCTAATATTATGTTTACAGTGCTTTGTGCTTCAGATAATCCTGTTCAAATCTTTGGAGCTGCTTGTCATGTGTATACCACTTAACACAAGGATGGCTGAACCCAGCACATCATAATCATAAACACAATGTTCTTGTCAAGTACAATGAGAGAAATCAATTGCTGTGACAATAATTGCTATTTTGAAGTCGTGGCGTTAGAAAAATAATTGTTCAATTATTTTTATTTTAGAATTGTGCTTGCTTTATAAAATATCAATTAAAATGTGCTCTATTTGCCAATAAAAAGATAGTAAATAATGTGTTGGGAGAGCAGTTCTTAGAAAAACAGTTAAGTGATCTGTTAGGAAACTTTTGCACTACTAATTCAAAAACATTAACTTAAGTATGAGACTTTTTTTCTTTGCGTATATCCACATTAAAAAGTTTTTTGTTATCATTTTGTTTTAGTGAATATGTTAAATTGTTGTTCATGTTAGTACTAGAGTTAGTGTGAAGGAGAAACAATGGAGTGGGGGCAGTCACTGTTTACATTGCTAATTAGGGAACTGTACATTTTTGTGCCCTTGTCAAGAAAGATCAACAGGCAGGAGGTTTGTGGCTACAGAGGGATATTTAATTACTGTCTCAGCACAGCAAGACTCAAGTGATTGAGCAATAATTGCCTTGATGGCCCAACTCCTATGTTCAAAGAAAGACTTGGGAGGAGCTTTTAAAATGTGTGCAAATATATATATGTGGGCAGTGAGTCTAGTATGCACCTGACAAACTTTGTAAAAGGAATTTGGGTGCTTCCATCTCTCTTGGTGAGCGGTGTGAATAAACAGATTTTGAATTATTGTGCAAATTACTGTCTTAAGTAAAAGCATAGAAACAACAATTTTTCATGCATGGATGTTTACACACATTTTTTCTTCACATTTTAATTTCTCTTTGTATGTTAAATAATCAGAAAATGGAAAAAGAAATAACAAAGGATGGCACACTTTGTTTTGTTCTGTTTATCTTCCATTTACAGTATTGATTCTTAAAATACTTATGCTTCGTCTATGAAACAGTTCCTTTTACATCCCTGCAAAAATAAGTAAATTACTTCACTTTAACAAAAGTATTGCTTTGACACAATATGTAATTTATAGGTATTAATATGTAATGAAAAAAAAGGAAATCTGTAGTGTCTTAATAATGCATTCTGAGAGCTTAAGGCACAAATGTGTCATTTATTCATCTAGTCTAAACACGCTGATCATTACATTTCACAGATTTTCCCCTCTATTCATTCAAGTGTCTTTGAAGATATCTACAGATTTTATTTCAATTTGCCCATACCAAGCAGCAACACATCCACTAATTACCCTAACAGTTTTCAGTTGGCTGCCTAAAGAAACACTGAAAGACTAATTTCTGATTTATGGAAAACACTTTAATCTCCTCAGCCAGGTCTGCACTAAATATACCTAAATGTGACCTCTGGAAGTTAACTATTTTGCAAGCTACACAGCAAATTTTTATGCAGGCAGAAATTATTCCTTGCAATTTTCCTTCTGTTTGTTCTATTAAATCAAAAATTTCTGGTTTCATGCGACCCAGAACTCTTCTGAGAAGAGCATCTGCATAGCCCAGACATCCTTTCCAGGCCCTGGTGTTCCCTTGCAGCCTTTCCTTGGCCTCTTTCCTCTGCTGTGTTGGACACAAACTGTGTTTGAGGCTTCTTTCTCTGCACTTCATCCATTCTCCAACTGTTGATTGTCTCCAAAATCATGCTAAGACAATAACTTCCAATCAGCCTGGAACACTGGTGATGGATTGCTCATTTTCAAGCATGCTTTTTTAGTGTTTCCTCCTTTCCACATGGTTTGAAGGCGAAACTGCAAGGCTACATCCTCGTCTTCTGGTACTTCATTTCTTTATTCTGGAGAGCACAAAATCTTGATAATGTTGGGCTGCTGTGGTTTTGAGAGTTTCTTAGCATGGCAATTGTCTTATTGGGAAAATTTACGTTGATAAGAGCTGGAAGTCATTCACTCTCTACTCTGGGTCAGCCTTTCATAACCCATGTGCTTTGCAAAGGCATCTATCCATATATCTGCTTATTTGGATGTAATTCAGAGTCTCAACTGGAGAGTCAGAGATGGTGGACATAATCTGTGATCATGTGGGTTAACTGTAGGCAAGTTGCCACTTGGTTTTTTCCAAATGTGAAATGATTAATTTGTAAAGTCACTTTCAGCAAAAGTTTGTCTCAAAAATTTGAATGCTTTTTTTGATTTTTCTCTGTATTCTCTCCATGTTTTCCGCTCTCCTTTAGAAAATGCCAGAGCTTTAGGAACAAGTCTGATGGTGTCTGTTTTGGCAATACCTTGTTGAGTGATAAGTTCACCTCCCAAGTGCTGCTTACTACTGTGCACCTGAGTACTTAAAATTGTTTTAACCCCTTTTTGTTTCAGCATTCCATCAGTAATTTATCCTGAGTTGTCATTCACACTGGTCTCTGAATTGTTTTGGGAATTGCTTCATTCCAAGGGGAAAATGAATCCTGTGCAATGTAAATGAGGCCTGACTCCCTTGTTCTCATAAATACAATTTAGCAGTGATTGTGTATTAAAACAAGAATTAAAAATTGACCACTGTACAATCTCTTTAACCTCCGTGCCATTAACCATTATTAACCACTTTTGTCTTTGTGTCATGCACAGACCTCTCAGCTATTATGTATTTGTTCCATCACAGCTGAGTGGATCTGATACTATGGGAACTTTGCAACCCACCTAGAAATTCCCTTTTCTGATGTTGGTCCCCTTCTGACACTTTCCTTTTTATCTGGCCAATTTTTAGTTCATTTAATTTGCGCTGCACTTTCTTTTTGTAATCTCTGTCACAAGGAGATAAGAAATATAATGGGGGACTGGAGAGCATCCATGTACACCCATCCTGCTGGTTTTTAACATTTTTTGCCTGTGATGTTAATGTTTTTATCATGGCTCCCTTCAACTCCATATTGTTTCTAAGCTAAAAAGAGCTTTTTTCTCCTACCATTTCATTCCCATGGCCAGGCTGACAGCTTTCCTTTATACCTTTTATGTTCAGCTTAGATTTTTAGAGATAAGGTGATGGTTGCTTCAAGATACAGGCACAGCATAGATTTATGCACTGACATCCCAATGCTTTCTGGTTTGTTCTTTATTCCTTTTCTAATCTCTTTTAACATCCTATTTTCTGTTTTGACTGCTACTAAACATTCAGTTAATATGCTCAAAGAACTATCTGCAATGACTTCAAGATCATTTTCTAGAGTGGTAATTGCTAATTTAGAACCTATCATTGTGTATTTGTAGCTGGTTGTTGTTTTTTTTGTTTCCTTGGGCACATTGCCTTAAGTTCATTGTCACTGAATTTCATTCTCTTATTTTATTGCCAAGTCACTCTGTGTTGTGAGATCCTTTGCAGTCAGCTTTAATTTTTATTGCCCTACATAAACCAAGGATGTTATCCCACCAGAACCTGGAACTAGGTTAGTTTCACAAAATCTATTTTCCATGTCTTTCTTCTCTTCATTAGCGTGAATTTTGATTCTTTTTCCCTTTCTACTTATATTTAACCCCTCCAACAAAAACAAACAAACAAACAAACCAAAAGCAAAAACAAAAACCCAAAAAAAAAACCCAAAAAAACCCCCCAAAAAAAACCCCAAAAAAAGTAAAATATTTACTTGCCAAGTAAAGATTCTACAAAAGTCACATCATCAATGCTGTTATTTGCAATGGTTTATAGTATTTTATGGGTGTGTCTTTGAAACAATTTCTGATTTTAACTTTGCATGTAAACTAATGGATGTTTCGACTGGTGACAAGAAAATTCAGTGTGTGACCCACTCCACTGACGTACAGAGCACAGAATCAATTTGCCTGAAGTCTTTCAGCCAGAACTCTATTCTACTAACTTAAGAGAACTGTTCAAGAAATTAGTAAACGTGAAGGACAGAATTTTCTAAGGGTGGAGATTCTGTTCCTGATCATAATAAAGCAGTCACACAGTGCAAGGCTCTCTTCGTTCCTTGTGTCCACCTCCCTTGAATGTATTAACCTTTTCTGAATTCCAGGAGCACTGAGTTCATAATTGCAAACACAGTTGCTGTTGTTTCCCTAATTTAGTGGGTTTTGGGAGGACTGCAGAGGAGGAGAAGGGTGAGATGGCTTTCCCTTACTTCATGCACAGCATCCCAATCTATAGCAACATGTCAGTACCCTGATGCTGCCCTAAAGCTTCTGTTGCAGGTTCCAGCTGGACAGTGCAGTGTAGAGGAGGTGAAACATTTCTGGGAAATACTATTTATAAGTAGTTCTTGACTTAAGAACCTTATAAGATGTTGCAGCAAAACTGAATTTATTCTGGTGGTTGGCGGAGTTTTTTTCAGTTCTGCTCTTCCCTAGACACTGAATAGAAATTTACAGTCACTTGTTTTTAAGAGCGACTGTGTTACTGTGCATTTATGCATAGTACTTCTCTGAACTATACTGCTTCCAAAAATCTTGGTGTTTCCCATATTAAAGAATATATTTTGAACATTTTTTCCAGAAAAAAAAATGTGGATGTCTAGTATAATTCTACAGTAAGTGCTGCATTGAAACCACTGTGTACAGCAGAAGTGTCAAGGTGCGAAAGTTCTTTACACAATTAGCAAATTCAGATACTTATATAAAAAAAAAAACACTCTAAAAATTTGAAAGATTTTCTTAGTGATTACAGGAGCCAGCTTCAGAAACCTTTTGTCAGTATCTGGAAATTCATTAAAAGAGTTTGAGAGTTCAGTGATCTTTCTACCAAAATGTTTTATGGATTAAATGTTACAATACAAAGATACTGAAGCAAGAGAGAAGGCATATGCTCTGATTATGCACTGTAGGTGTTTAATTTCAATTTTTTTTTCTTTTTTTGTTTTGTCTTTGGGACTGTAATGTGGTGATGTCCTTGGAGATGTTTTCCCTGGGCAATTAACCGTAGAAATACTCAATAAGATAACACAGGCCTATTGTCATGTGCAAACCCAGTTCCTCAAACTAATTATACTCCCTGTGTAGCCACCATTCCTGCATCCCAGGAAATTACTCAGAATTTACAAAGTGAAAGAAATATAAATTGATATAAATTTTTTGCTCTACTTTCCATCTACTAAACGTGGAACATGCAGTGCATTTTTGTTGAGGCTGCTGTGGGTATGTGGATGGTTGTACTGGAGTTTATCCCATGCTAGTGGAAGCAGTGATAGCATTTCCAGGAGAAAACCAGAGCCTGTGATGTGCATTTACTTTTGACTTTGAACATGGATGTCTGACTGTTTGTCAACCTGGTAAAGTTTAGTTTTCCTCAGTTTTGGGGGTTTTTTTCCATGTTTAAATGTCTTTTTGTTACCTTTGATACCCAAAAATATAAGGCTTTTCACGCCATTATGTTACAATTATTTTTTCTTTTGTAATTGCAGTTGTTTCTTATCCTTACTGCTGGTAGCTGCTGTCGTTTGGAAAATCAAACAAACCTGTTGGGCTTCTCGACGGAGAGAGGTATCAATAACTTTAAGATTCTTGTAGTAGCTTTATCTTTCAGAATAAGCTGAGAACTTTGATGAACAATCACTCCTCCCCTTTCTCCTGTATATGCAATTTAAATACCCATTTTATACCCTTGACTTTTTTTATGCTGAAGAAGAAAACTTTATTTCTTTCTCCTGTCAAAAATTAAAGAATTGCAGCACTAGGCTGCAGAAAGGTACATTTTCCTTATGGTGGCATATTTAGAATATTTAGGACAGAATTGAATAGAATGTTTCAGTTGAAAGGGACCTACAAAGAATTATTCAGGCTGACCAAAGGTTAAACCGTATTATTAAGAGCATTGTCCAAATAAATAATTTCTTATACACTGATGAGCTTGAGGCACTGACCCCTTGCTATGAAGTCTATTCCAGTGTTTAACCACCTCCCCTGTAAATGTTTCCTGATATCCAACCTGAACCTCCCTCGAATGAGGAAAATTCTCTATTAGAATCAGTAGTTTAATCATTAAAACTGTGGCACAATTAAAATCTTCAGTAAATATTCATACATAAAATCACCTTACTCTTTATTGTCTAAATTCTTACAGCTATTGAAAAACCTGGCCCAAATCTTTGTTCTTAACTGCTTAACAATTCATTACACTTAAATGAGGTTAAACTTTGCTTATCTATGCTACTACATAGGATTGTATACTGATAATTGTGATATTTCATTTTGCTCTCATAAATGAGACCTAAAATTTGTAGACAGTGATGTTTTCCCTTCTTGAAGCTTCTAATCATGATGATTTTTGGAAAAAGCATTTGCTCAATGTACTATAATATTGATTTGTTTTTTAAAGACAAGCTTTGGTCTACTGAATGATTTTTTCTTAGTATATTGGCACTGTGAATGTTTAAATAACTTTTTCTTTTTACTGTAGATCTACAGTGAATTTGTATATGCTTTAAAAGTGCCAGGTAACTAGCACTTACAATTTACCTTCACTGAAATTATAATGTACTAATGCCAATGTTTAGCTTGAACTGGTGCTACAAAGGAAAATGTATATTATTGGTACTTGTTTCCTTTTGGTATTTTTTTTTAATTCATAAGTACATTGTTAAGAATTTTCTAAGGGCAAATTCTTATCTATCTCTTATTACTTGTAAAATAACTTGAAAGTTACTTTAAACCACATTATTCAACTTAATATTATTTTATTTAAATTTATCTCAGTACCTTGATAGTTCTATGCAAAACTCTGTTGTGATGGAATGTAGTAGCTCATTGATTTAATTTCTCATGTTAATGAGGTTGGTTTATTGATGTTTTTGGAACATACACGAATGTACCCATTTCCAGATCTAGAGGACCTGGTCTATTTTCTGTGATTGCTCTCCTAGCTTTTTGAAATATAATATTTTTAATATGGCAAATGCAGCATAAACATGAATCAGCTTCTTCAGAAGAGCAAAAGAGAAGGACATACTTGGCAACTGGATTAGAACTCTCAGAGCTTCATGGTTGGTTCTGAATCTTAGCTTTCCTTGAGTATAACTTGGGAAACTTGGTTTTCTCTCATAACTAGAGTTCAGTAGCATTATTAATTGTAAATGCTGAAGGAAATCTCCTTTATTTTAATTCTGCTCTTGACCACCAGCTACAGTTCATGTCAAACACAAGTTTTTGATAACATTCCATGCAAGATTTTCCTTTACCTAGAAAACTTTTTATATGTAGCATATTTTATAATATTCTGCAATTAAATGTTGCAAATAAATTGTATTAATAACACACTAGTAGAGGCAATCTACTGTTGAAAAGATTTCTGAAGTGTCTACTTTAGAGCCCATTTCACAGACGAGCTTTTCATTTCTTTCATCAGTCTTTAAAAGCAGGAATGTTTGACTCTTTAGATGTTACCTTCAATATGGACCCAAACTACAGTAATAGAAATACAACAGGAACACAAACAAATACAGAAAAGTGTGCTGTTAAAAGCTGTGCAGCCTATTATTGTTCCTCCTGATTGTTTTTCCCCTGAAGGAGGAGGAACATTACCATCCAGTTCTTGTGATCTTTTAGTAATGAATTTTATCAGGCTCTTGGAGAAAGCCAATAATTATTTTAAGATTTGTAGAGCCCTATGTGTAGCTGAAAATTCAGAA
Source organism: Eopsaltria australis (assembly GCA_034509425.1). NCBI lineage: Eukaryota > Metazoa > Chordata > Aves > Passeriformes > Petroicidae > Eopsaltria > Eopsaltria australis. The sequence goes on along the minus strand of JAVTVJ010011652.1, from coordinate 1,950,325 downwards.
CCTTGTCCTGTTTTGCCTTCTGATTTTAATGCTTGGCTAAATTGGAACGTTATTGATTCCAAATTGAGCGTAGCATGGCCTCAATCCGGGACAAAGCAGGAGCAAGTTGTTTGCATTGTGAGGAGGGTCTCAGTTTTCCCACTAATTTAGAAATTTTCCCTCCAGTTTCTTTCCTAATTCATTGCTCTTTCAGCAGATACTTGCTTTCCACTGTTCAGAGCACTGCCCAAATCTTGCTGAGCAATTTGAATTTAGGCTCTATCGTATGTACATGTAAGAAACTGTTAAATATGTTGCATATGAAAATAGACAAATAACTGATGTTTCTCAAAACTGAATTTAATTTCCCTTTCCCTATACCTATTGGTCTTTCAATTTATTTAATTGAAATAATTTTTCCCTAAGTTAAGACCTTGAGTTTTGGTAATTTTTTCCTTGCTCTTAATAAAATTTTGGTTCTTATTTTTTACTTACTTACATTGGTGTCTCTTAAGATATATTTTATCTCAGGTTTTGGGACTCTATACTTACACTTTAACTCCTGGATGAGCTTCTCTTCTTCTCTCTTGCCTTCTGAAATGGCAAGGGACAGCAGATAGACTGTCTTACCTTATACCATCAAAGTTATTCACCTTCTGCATTGAGGGAGAATGGAAAGTATCATTCTTTTATTTTATAATTCCAAAAAGATCAGTGAAATTTTGAGCAGGGAAACATGAACAGCTTCCTGCCTGGCATCCCTTGACACCTTCCCCCACCCATCCCTCCCATGGATTTGTGACATTTTAAAAACGGTTTTTAAGAAGGGCTGAAGTAAGATAGTGGGCTATTGCTCATCTCAGGGTGCTCGTTCCTTGAAAGGAGTAATACAGAATATGATGAGATGATTTCCAAAGCTTAATTCTTATAGCACTATCTTGATAAAAAAAATCCCAAGAACACAAAAAAAAAAACCCAGAAGGAATTCAGAGCATTCATAACAGAGCAAGTAAACATTTACAGGTAAGCATAGAAAGATATATTTGTTTATCAAATAAAGGAGTTACTAAATATTGCAAGATTTAGGAAAAGCGAAGCAATTTTGGGAAGAGTCCTACACTACATTAAAAGATCAGATATGTACTCTAGGTTTTAATCGCTCATCCTTTTTACTCCAAAGACTCACAAGTCTTTCTTCTAGCACCTTTCTCAGTAAAATTTGGCTTTTATTTCACTGGATGAAAAACCAGAAGCTGTCATTTTCTCCCAAATGATTTGTTAGGCCTCTTGCATTTTATACCCTGAATTCACACGCAATGCCATCCATGAAGCTCCAATCTGACTGTTTTCCTCCTTTATACAAAAAAAGATTTATCACCCAGATTTGCCAAATAAGAAATATGAAGAGAATATTATTTGTTTCCTCTGCATGTTTCGTAGCTGAACTGTTCATTCAATCTTCTTCTCAGAATGGGTACAAGACAATCTGTTCATAGATCATTTTACTGAAAAGCTTGATAGGTTGCCTGCCAGATTTGTAGTGGCTCAAAGGTTTTGTCTCATGAACTTCTTCTGATTGAAGGGCATCACACTGTAGATAAAATTTGCATCCAAATGATTTTTTTAATAGTGAGTTGAATGTTTCTTTTTGCTGACAAGATTACACTGAGGTCACCGACAAACTCACGCAGATGGGATTACAAACTACACAGCTTTGAGTTGAGTTATTTTAGCAAAATATTTGCCCTTCCTAAGGTAAACCAATTGCTGCTCAGATACCTTTTGTACTCTTTGTCCCATCAGATGTTTTAAAGAATTGTTACCTTTAATCTAAAAGCCTGTAATCACTGATGGACGTAAATTACCTTCTTCCCTCCACTCAGACACACAAAATACATGTGCCAATGTGTCCTGTGTTGTTATCTAGAATCACAGAAACATAGAATTGTTTGAGTTGGGAAGGAGCTTTAAAGGTCATCCAGTCCCCCCATCTTGCAGTGTACAGCTTTAACCAGAACAAGTTGCTCAGAGCCCCATCCGGCTTGAATTTGAATGTTCCCAGGCATGGAGCAGCCTGTTCCAGGGTTTTAACACCCTCATTGTAAAAATCTTTATCCTTGTACCTAATCTGAAATACACATTTGTCTATATTGGATCAGTCAGTCAACTAAAATAGATTAGTACTTTTTGTATTGTTTTTACTGTAAATCACTTTTAAAATAGATTATTTTAATTACACACTAGAAAGAGAGTGCATATCTTTAAAGATGACTTAGCTTCTTATTTCCTCATGTAATACACTGTAAAGCTCTTGAGCAATGAGGAAGTAATGCATGATTGCACTCTTAGGTAAAAATGTTTGAAAGCATGGATTGTGTGTGTAAAGTGCTTGCCTAACTTTAAAGGTTAATATCATTTATATATAGCATCTCATTATACAGTCAGCTGTGCACCATTTGCCTGTCTGAAAGAATAGCATATACAGACATAAAAACATGGAATTACAGAAAATGCTTGCTTTATACAGTGTGTGGGTGCCACTCAACTTACTGCTTCTTTTTATTAAATAAGCTTATGTTTGTTTAAAAAACCCTCCACCTTTCTTTATTCTCTCAGATATTCAAAAATTCTTACAAATAGACAAATGAACCTGAAGAAGACTTCTTAATAGCAGTAACAATTCATGTAATAGCTTTAGGCTCATTTCTATGGTAACTCTAATAAGAACAAGGAAGTTCAGTTATGTTGATATCACTAATGAATGTAGAGAATATGTGCATTTCAGGTCGAGCTTTTTTGCTTTCTATTCACATGACAATATTTTAAAGGATTCCTTTTAGAAAAGACAATAATGGCTTTTGGTGTATATGATATTGCTTATGGAATGCAACACGTTTACTTTAGCAATACTAAACGACAGAGAATATGGTGTATTCATGCAAAACTGTTTCAGGGTGAGCAAGGAACCAACAACAGCAGATGTAAGGAAACCAAGAAATATTAGCATGCATAATTAAAGCACCCCCATGTGTAATACTATTGATGTGTGTAGGTGTCTACAGGATTATATAGTTTATGTTTAAAAGTTGGTAAGCTCACAGATAATTTTTCTTTTCTGCTATCATCTTGTCTGTTGCTTAGCAAATATCTTACACATCTGTATGTAGTTACTCACAGGCTGTGTGAGTAATCCTGCTGAAGTCAAAGGAGCTATTCATAGGAGCAGAATCTCAACTTGTTATATTGCTCAGGCTCTCCTGAAATCAATAGAGCTATGACTGCTTATTTCAACTGTGGGTCTAGTTTTACTGAGGATAACTGGGGCATTTATTTTAGGCTGACGTTTTCTGCATTCTCTCCAACCTGAAATTTAGGTTCCTCTCTGAATGAACCTTTCAAGCAATATGCCTGGTTAGCTGACACTAGATCTTGTCTCAGGACTCCCTCTGCAGTCAGTATAAAAGGCACTTCCACATGACAATTTATCCCACCCAATTTTCACAGTGTTCACTTTTCATACTCTGATATTTGTGGGGACCTGACTTCTCGTTATCAATACAAATAACCCATTGAGTCAAATCTCACATGCTGAGAGTTAATCTTCGCTTTCTTTGCTTTAGTTTTGTAAAATTGAGGTTGTATTTATAATACTCTCATTTCATAAAAATAAGCATCTGATTAATTCTTACATTAGTACTGCTCATAACATGCTTGTTCTCTGTAAACAGAAGTATTAAATGGTGCCAGTGACAGCGTCAATATTATATTGAAAAAATTTATATCGGGGAGTGAATTGAGCAAAGCTGATACAAAGGCTTGTGAAGGCTTGCTAGCAGATCTGTTCCTTCATTCCACAGAAATTCAGAAAGTAAAGAAGATAAAAGACAGCAACAGATTTTAAAATTAAAATTGTGAGCTCTTTATTAAAAAAAATAAATTAGGGAAAAGAAACTAAGTAGGTGTTTTAATTATATGTACTTATGACCAGGAGAGGGAAATTGTTTGCTTTTCTTAACATAATAACTAAAGTTCCTTCTTACATTTGCATAGTGGAGTTAGCCTGGAGATTCCCAGAAGGCAATAATCAAAATAAATTACTTTCATTATGTGTGATTCCTGGGATATGCATAGAAAGGAAGCTTGGATGTAGTTTTTACTGCTGATAACAGTACTTTAAAATTAATAGTTTTGGTATTCTGTTCAGCAGAATTTATTATCAAAGTTGAGCTTTCTAAATATGAATATAAAATACTTCTGGAGATAATGCTGATTTTATAATGGCAATAATAATTCCTACTCTCTGGTTAACTCTTGCAGGTGTATTGGGTTAAGTTTTTGAGCAACAGGAAAGTAAAATTAAGGTTATTTTAGAGAAAGAGGGAACTGGCCCAAATGAAAAAGACTGCCTGAGGCAAGTGGCCACTTGACAGAGCCTGAGGCTGCTTTGAGCTACATGGTCTGAGAGTTTTCCATGGAACTGGTTGTAAACATAAGAGCATTAGCAGAATTTTCAGCAAACTACCTGTCAGCAAAAAGCAGCAGACAATGAGAAAGGCAGTCCTTAGTGGGACCCTGGGAAGAAGCCAGATAACTTCTTTTGAATTGATGACAAGAGAAGTCATTTGAATTTGTTTCCACAGTGCTAAAGGAATGAGGATGGTAGATGCGTTCTTTGTAAATAAAGAGGATTGCACCAAAATAGATAATTCATTTCTGTCTCTTAACAAAAACAAAAGAGCAGGTGTTGAATATTGGCCCAAAGTGGTGAGATTCTTCTTTATGTTTGTATTTCCCTGTCTTTGCAGCATAGTGTCAATTGTTTGTCCCCTATTAAAACACAAACAAACCTTCTGTTTCTCAAATCCTGTAAGAAAAGAGTGAATTTAGCTGCAAACAGCTAAAGTGTTGCAGAGAACCCTGATATGAAGAGAGAATGAAAAGGTTTGACAATTTACAGTCAGAAGTCTTCAAGAGAAAAATGCAAATACTCCTCTGTAAATCCTCCATAGCTTTTTTGAGAGTTTGTAGAAATTTTCATTCCACTGAGTGGACAACTTTGGCCCAGGTGAGTCACCTGCAACAGGAGAAGTGTAAGAGAAACTCAGTGTGACCTGTCCTTCCTGCAAAGAGCAGAGAAGTAACTCAAAGTCCAAGCCTGGAAGACATTCACAGTTCCTCTCTATTATTATTCTCCTCCTCTCTAGCTAAAGTTCTGTTTATTTCCAGTTGAATGCTAATCATGTATTCTAAAAATTACATGCAAACAATAATTTTTATTGCTTGTAGTGTACAGAACATTTGCTACTGCTCCCACAAACATCCATTTCCTTGCAAATATACGATTTTTTTTTTCCAGAGCTGATTTTCAGGTACATTTCTGTATGTATGCAATTGAGTAGCAGTAAGGTGGGGTTCATATCATGCCTGGATCTCTTCCACAGTGTTTGCATTTCACTTTGCCAGTATGCATAGTACTAGTATCTGCCTTCTAAAATAAGCGCATCGACCTTTTTATCTCTTAAAGTTAGTGTTGATAATATACAGAATAATTGTTTCTTTCTTTAAAAGAATTTTGAAGGCACTGAAGTGTCTTGTAGGTAGATGACCCCCTGCTAAAGTTAGAGCCTTAATAATCAATGCAAAGTAGATGCAAAGATCAATGCAGCTGGAAATTAAATAACTTCAGCAACTTATTTTTCAGTGCCTACACTATTAATTGGTTTACTCTGTCAGCAGAATGTGTTCACTGCTGTGAGTGTCAGTGTTGTTGCTATCAACAAATTCCATGGGGGACTTCTGTACTCTCTGCAGATATTTGTACACACAAACATTCCTTGGGGTCATCCCTCTTGAGCAAACACTGGCTGTGCAGTTCATCTGGGCACCTTCAAGGCTTCTTCCCCTTCTCTGGATAGAAGGAAATAATAGCTGGATCATCGTGACAGAATTTGCATAGTACACTTATTTCTGGAGGAACCTGCCAACACCAAGTGCCTGTGAAATGTTGGAAAAAAAAAGCCAGCAAAAAGCCCCCCCAAAAACAAAACCACAAAACTCACAATCAAATAGAACTTTAAAAAACCCCATGGGTGTATAACATAGTCTCCAAAAAGGTAGGATAGTTATTCTGTCTCAAGGATCTAATAATGCAATGTTTATCCTTACTGGAGCTATATTTTTTATTGCTCCAGCAGTTCACAAACAATAGTTGAGAGTTAGTGTGACCTGATATAAACTAAGCTCATTACTTTATTTTCAGTAGATAATTAATAATTAACATATAACCTTTGGCTTTTCTTTTATCTTCAAGTATTGACAGAAGTCGCATAAAAACATACTATGTGTAGAAAAAAATGCTTTGAAATGCAAAATTTAATTAAAATTAATGTAATGTTATTTTAGTACAGTTGTATAGTAGTGAAAGTACTATAGGGAATATGAATATTCCAACAGATGATTATTTTTATCCATGCCTTTCAATTTTTACACAAGTAAATTTGGGAAAAGAGAATATAATTTGATATTTTCTTTGGGATCATTGGATTGAGTACAGCATGGCAGTTAAATTGTGACATCAGTAAATCAGCCCATACTGCTTTGACAGTCAATTGACCCACATGCAATTAGGAAAACTGAAACCACAATGAATCCTGTAGCTTGAGCTTGTTACGTTTTTTTTCTGCTTCACATACATTTTGAAAATCCCAGTTAATTAGACTTACCATAGGCTTGAATAGCTGCAGCTTCTTAGTCTTTTATATTTATGCAGCCATGGTCAGAAGTACTGAGGTAACCAAGGAAATAGAATATCCCAGTTGGGAGAAGTTTGTGTTTGGGAGTTATTCCTTTCCTTTCTGGTGTTATAGGTGCCTTTCTGAAGATTGCTTCACTGTCTGGGCCATCAGTTCCACACCTGTAGAACACAATCAGCTGTACAGGTTGTGGTGATCCACTTTTCATTAAAGATTCTGTTGGTATTAATTGGGGGAGTCTACTCTGATGACTGTTCTGTTTTATTCCACAATAATCCTGTTTGTTCCTAGGCAATTATTTAGGTTTCTGTTTGTTTAGGCAGGAAAAACGACTGAAATGGACACTAGACCTTTCTCTTGATTTTTTCTGTGTGGAGAGACGCAAACATGTCAAACACAGTCTGTTATTTAATGTGTATGTATTTAATATATATTTCAATATTTGCTGAAATACATTATGAAAGTATGAAATATCTTGTATGCATTTCATTTTCATCTTAATTAAAATCAATCACCCATTTCCTAGGGTTTTATGCTTTCCAAATATGTTAATGATGCCCAATACTGATCCTGTACTGCTTTTTACCTACCATAATAATTTTATGCCTTTACAAAGTTAAGGAATAGTATTTCCAGATCAGTGGGGGCATCCATGTTACAAAGATACTGTACCCCTGCATGTGTGACCCACATGCAAGTATCAGACACACCACATTTTGACTTAATACCTTAACAGTGTCCAGTAATAATCCTGAACTTGAACTTGTCCCTTTCCACATTCACATGGAAAGCAAGTCCACGTTGTTAATGCTGTTAATGACTAAATCACCCACGCATGAAATGTCTACCTCTGATTAGAGCATCCAGTGTGCTGTCAGCTTACAGAAAACAATGAACATAAATCATTTAAGTGGAAAGGGAAGGAGAAAGAGGAGCCAGAAAATTAGTGAGTGAGTTCCCGGAAACATCCATCAACAAAAACTAAGCTGTTTGTAAGCACCTATTGAAAAAAAAAAATATATATTAGAAACCTAGAGTTTTTTTTTTCTTTAACCAAATCACACACAAAAAATTATGCTTTTCTTCCAAGGTAGGATAAAAGTCCTTTTGAGTGGAGGAGAAAACATCCGGTGCTTGTACAGTTGGCCATTATAAAGGCTATAAAAAGTCTATCACAGGATACTTTAATAGGGAAGGCAAGGAAACATTGTCATGATTACATAGCTGTGGAGTAGGTGCAAAACTGCTCAAAACCCCATAATCAGATGTTCATTATCAGTGAAATGAGGGATTAACTCTGTGTGGACTGTAGTTATCTGCATTAGCCTCTTCAAAGCTGTGTCCTAGCTCCAGAACTCATCAGTGTTTTTTAATGATCTAAGTCATGCAATTGGAGATTGCATCTATTAAATTTGCATTCTAGGAGCTGGGTCAGGAGTGTGTTGCAAGCAGCATCAAAACAACCTTTAGAAATTGGAGGCAATATTCAAACCGGTGAAAGCAAGTTTTTACCTAGTAGAAATAATCATCTTCCCAGAAACAGCACGAAGAAAAAGCTGACTGTGCTGCAGTTCCTCAGAGCTGATCAATGGCTTAGAATGGTTCACAAGCTGAATATAAGTCAACAGCAATCTAGTTACAAAAAAAAAGGAATATATTTCTGGCTTGCATATGTAACTCTAAGACATCTAATTCTTGAGCTTTATTGAGCATGGCCTTAACTGGACATCATGGACGGTTTAGACACAATAGTTCAAAATATCTGTGGAACATTTGGAAATGTTTAGAGGAGAGAAGTGGAAAAAGTGTGTCTGTTTATAGTTACATAACATAAAAGATCATGGAGAGATGTGATAACAGCCTTGAAGATGGGGAATGGAATAATGCATTTATCTGAATCTGTTGTAGAAAGTATGAGAAGCGAAGTGCCCATGTTGCAGCTAAGAACATTCAGGTGACAAAATGCAAAATAATAATTTATAATGATGTTAATAGTGTAGTTCTGCAGTAGATAATCTCAGATATTCCAGACACTTCGTCAATGCAAACCTTTAGGAGTGGGGTGGGCAAATACAGGACAGAAATTAGAAGACCTTGACAGGCCTGTATAGGGTGGTGGGGAGTCCCTTGGCAGTCTCTATAGGTCTCTTTCAACCTTATGATCTTTTATTTTAAAAACCCACTCGACGTCAGAGTATTTTGTATCAGGAACATTTTATTTGCTGTAGAATCACAGAATGGGTTGGGTTGGAAGGGATCTCTGAAGATCCTCTGGTTCAACTCCTGCTGCCATGGGCAGGGACAATTTCCACTAGAGCAGGGTGCTCCAAGCACTATCCAACTTGGCCTTGAGCACTTCCAGGGATGAGGCATCCAGTATTTCTCTTAGGCTACATTATATGGTATTGCAGCACCAAAAATCCGTAGTAGTGCTCTAACAGCACCTGCACTTCCTCATTAAAGACTATTTTAAAACCTACATTAATTTGATATTTATACTTCCATTGCAAAACTGTGTCCCAAATGGCGATAAAGGCAAGTAATTATCCAGATATTCAGTTGGTTTCTTTGCATTAAAAAGGCTTTTAAGGAGCAGCTTTCTTCTTTACAAATCTCATATGCATAAATGCAGCCTTTGAAGTTATTGATGTCATCTACCATGGTTAAACTTTACAGAATTTCAGTTACTAGAAAATTAGGGTCAAGAATGGCTCCTTACCTTTTATGCCATTGAAGTTCATATCCATGATGTCCGTCCAAGTGACTGAGTCACCCTGTGGATTGATTTTTTTTCATTTTTGACTTTTCACTTCATTATTTGGGCTGGATTATTTGTTCTGCACCTGACATCCCTTTCATTGTGGAATTCTGTTGGTTTCTCTGTAGGAGTGGCAGGCAAGGCAAGACAGGTTGAGTTTAAAATTGAAAAACACACATAGATGAGAAATTGAGCAAGTTTTGTGTTGTTTTGCTTGGGTTTTTGTTCGGGTTTTTTTTTGTCATACGTATTTTTGCAATTATTTTGATTTTCCTTTAACTGAACCAGTCTCACCAGTATTTTAAAATACACATTTTTTTGTAACAGCACTCTTTAGCACATGTACAGAATTCTTATAAAAGGTAGCTGTTGCATGTTTGTGAGTCATTCTTCTAGCTTTCCTGTATCCTATGACAGATGATATCTACCCTACAGATGGAAAATACATCATATTTTCACTATTTTCAGAATAGCTTCATGTTTTCTGACATGAAGCCAACATAATTTAAACATGTGTTTTTCCCTTATATAATCACCAATATATATATATAACCTTTGGCTTTCCTTTTATCTTGAGTAATTGATAGAAAATTGCATAAAATCATACAATTTGAGCAAAAAAATCTCTCAAATGCAAATTCTAATTAAAATTAATATTGTGGTAATTTAGGACATTTGTGTTCCTGAAATACAGTGTTTGGATATCACCAGTATTTGAATATGCTTTTAGTTTTTCTATGTTGTTTGTCCCTAAAAAATGGTTTGGAGTAAAGTATTTGAATCAAGCACAGTGTGATGCAAAAGCTAAATCCTAACTTTATTTAATTGCTTTAAATTTTTTTATGAATTGAAATGCAAGCAAAAGGCAAATGAATAAAAGACCTAAAATTGGCCTTTTATTTTGGGTTTTTTGTATGTCTACTTACAAGACAGCTATTAACTGGAAATAATACTATGGTATAGAAGCTATTAGCAAACATTTTCTTTGACAAAGATATTTCTCTTCAGGCTGAAAATTCTCACTTTTAGTGGAAGGTAAGCAGCTTCATTTATATTAAACTTTTTTTTATGGAAGAAGCAAGTAAATATATCTTTCTAACATAAAGAAATAAGGTGATTTAGCTGGATTGCAAGCAAAATAGGATATGAAGAAATATAGTCTATCATCTCAGCTGTAAATAGGTTTTTTTCTAGTGGTTGATACAGTCAAAAATTCCCTGTCAACCCATATAAAATTCACATTCATAGCTAAGACTTACAAAGGAGAGTTTATATCCCTCTATTTTGCTAGCATCCTGCTCAGGTCAGACTGACATTATTTTGAAAAGTTTCAGCTACCTTTGAGAGATCTTCCTCTAACCCATATATTTTGCAGATGCTATTTCTGCTACTAAGTTGAGCACTGTATTCACTTTTTCATTGCATCCCAGTTCTTACACTCTGTAAGTGCCCATTTACTGCTCAGTCCTGCAGCATCCCAGTACACAGATTCATAGTTTATGGGTCTCCTTACTGCAAGAGAAGGGAAATATTGTGTGGTTGGGGGGGTGTGTTTTAAATTCCTTTCTTTTCCTGTTTGATTCTTACCAACATGAGCTGCAGGATATATATGTCTAAAAATCCTGGCTTTGTTTTTCTCCCCATAATGGAGGGAGGCCTCAGGCAACCAGCTGTCATGCAGCAAACTTTACTGTTTGCTCAGTGTCCTCCAGGTGGGAAAGTAGTGTAAGTGTTTACAAAATGTTTCTGTGATAAGAGATTCAGCTTCTTGTAGGCTCAGTCCCCCTGTGGGACTTGGCCCTCTGTTACCAGTTTTGGAAGCACTGAATTTCAAAAGCAGCATTCACTGGACTGCTTTGCACCAGTTGAAGTAGGTACTTGACACTGAAGTCTATCAAAGACATGTTATTGGTGTTTCTGGGAAATCAATTGCTTTTTTTCCATTTCTTGTGAAAAACTTTTACTTGTTCACACATTTGTTTCTGTATGAGAACTTTTGCCTGATTTATTCAGGGCAGGGTTTTCCTTGAAGCTGATGTTATGAGCTTGTTTTACTACTCATCAATGCTGTCACATTACTGTTAAAAGAAATACTTTGCAATTATTCTTTTCAGAATAAAGGTAAACAATCACTGAACAAAGCATTAGTTGTGACCAGTGAGTTCTGTCTAATGGGATGAGCCTGTAACATCACAAACAGAAAGCATGTGCCTTTCTCTAGGTCACTGTAATTCCATGGCACAAATGGGTAACAAGCAAATGAGGAACATGCAGGCCTAACTGCCTACATTTAATGCTTTTCCTGCATGTTGTAGGAGGCAGACTTAAATTTTAAAGAGATAAAATTGCAAGGAGGGGAATCCTATGGCAGCTCTGACTGGATTTCCCATTGATTTAGTGGGGTTAAAACTTTGCCCTTTACAATATTTCAGCTGCTCTGATCTAGATAGTGTTATGCCCCATCAGTAAATTCTATATAAGATTTGTAGCATTTGAAAAACGTTGATACACAAGTGCAGCAACACAGTTCAGTGTGCATGGTGACTTCGTATTGCAGCTGTTCTCTACCTGCCTCTGCTGTGCTGTGCATCAGGTAGGTGTGATTGCTTTGAAGAATCCAACACAGCTTGTAGTTCACACCATTCACAAATATTTAAACAGGGAAAAAAACCCCACAATCTAAAAATAGAAATTTTATTTTTGGAGGGCAAAAAGCTGGTTTTTTTCATCATCTTTTGTTTATGATTGTCTTTGATTTTCACACCTCAAAGTGCCATAAAATCAGCTTTTGATCTTCATACATTCTTAAAACAATCTAGCAATTAAGTGAACAAAGGGAAAAGGTAGGAAAGTAAAATTGTTTGTGAAAGATAGTGAATCAAATGATAAGTAGGGCTTTTTTGTATGATTAAATTAGAGTAATGTTTTAGCTCAACAAAATTACACAGTGACACCTCCCCCCCCTCACATTAAAGTTTGTCAAGTGGTGCTTATGTGCTTTTGATAGTAATGAACAAAGTTCTGAAGTTCTGGAGAGTTTCATTCACATTTTAGCTGTTGAGCATATTTAATACCTCTCATTAATGTACTTGTACAGTTTCTTCTTCAAGATAAATGTTTGTTGAATCCTAAGTGAAGGTGCCTTTGATGCTGAATGGCTGCTGTGTGTGATAACAAGGGAGGAACTTGTGCAAATTCGAGTCCAATCGTGTCTTGCAGGTCATTGTTCTGTGTGTGTGAGGCCAGCATACTTAGTGCCAGTCTCTGAGGAGATTGTGTAGCTTTATGCACTGGGGTCCACTGGTTAGATAAGGAAAAGTACATCTTCCTGATGGGAAGTTTATAATCATAGTTCTATTCAAAATGGAAACTCATCCTTAATGGAGTGGGGCTCTGTTTGGTTTTTATCTTTTAATAGAAAGAACATAATGCTAAAACCCCAGGTTTTTTTAAAAATGGCACATGTCTTTCCATGATACTGGTACAAAATGTCATTCTCCCAGAAGAACTATTTCACTAGAAATATTGCTTCATTTCTATCATCATGCTGCAAGAACACTACTTTTGTGTTTAGCTGTAATTCAGTTCTCCTTACTGTTTTGTTACACAAGTATTCAAATGCACGCTCTATCTGCCACTTGTTCAGAAAGCTTCCAGAAGAAAAGATTAGCTATGACAAAGCTTTTCCATGAGGAGCCTCTCCAAGTAAATGACAAACTTGTACAGCTATATTCATTTTTTTTTACTGTTAGTCTCTGCCAGAAATATGGGAAGAGGTTCTAATAAGCATATTTAATTAATCTTAATCTATATCTTTCTTTCCTTGTCCTCCTGATTTTGATTGTATAGCTGTTATCTTTGATTTTTCCCCTGTTCTCATTCCCTCTCCCATCAGATACAGCTGTTTCTCCTTTCTGTTATTCATCATTAGTTATCTTTTCTATTTTGCTAGTACTTGAATATGCTCTTATGAAACACATCTCAGCTGTGCTGTGTTTTTGTTAAAATTGGCACTTCTAAAAGGTTAGGCCTCTGCCTTTTGGCTGTTATACTTGAACTCAATTGTCAAAATGATTTCTCTAGATTGATGACTCTTTATAGAAAGCACTGCCTTTGCCTGAGTGCATTGCTGGTACACAATAATCATGAAAGATTAAACTGCTTCTTGACTGTCAAGACCACCATACAAAAGGTCTAAGAGGACAAAAGGGACAGTGCAACTTGGTGTAATGAAGAGGAGAGGATGCAGCAGCACAATATTGTTGTCTTCTACCAGGGGAGCACTTGCCTTACTACCCAGGATCAGTGCAGGAAGGGAAGGGGGAAACTGAGGACTTTTGACCTCCCTAAATTTGAACATGAGCACTTAAGGCTCTCCTTATTGGCAGGGATCAAAGTAAGGGTTGAGTATGAGCACAAGGAATGGCATTTCCATGTTTCATTTATGCTACACAGTTGGGCAAGCCATGGTTTATTATCCACTCAAAGGGAGAGAATAAAAGGAAGTTCAAACAAGTTCCAATAGAAAGAGATTTACATCATGTGTGCATGAAACTGTCATTTTATTACTGGTATCAATGGCTTAAAAGCATATACTATCAAAAAAGGCAACAGCCATAAAGTATCTGTCAGTGCATTGGTAGAGGATTATACCTTTAATTCTCCAGAAAAAGCTCTTTTGCTGGAAACTTTTGGAATAAAAGAAAAAACTATTCAGATCCCCAGATGCTTATGCACATCCTGACTTTTTTTTTAATTTAAAAATATCTACAAGCTGCATTTTATTAATGCTTTTAATTTTAAAAGTTGTCTCCTCATTAGAGGTACACGTACAGTGGAATCTGAAGCAAAGCAGAAACTGGAGAAGAAAACTGTAATACATGGCTTAAATAAGAAAAAACCAAATTGCAGCTTATTAAAATGAATTTCAGTAACAGCTAGCAAGATTGTTTCTTTCAAGTCAATGCATTTTCTGGAGGAGTACAGGTGAATGAGAAAACGCAGAAAACTCTCATCCCATCATTTTGTTTGATGTTAGGGGTGAATTTATAGTTTGTTCCCTACATATTCTTACCACTATTCTTTGCTTCTGCAGCTTAAACTGCTTGAATGTATAAATGTATCTGTCCCTGCTGTGTCTCAGTGTCTGCCCTACACACAGAAAGTGGCTGTCTCCAAAAGAAAAGGGCAGATGGGGCTGGCTGGAGGCTTGCATTGCCCTCTGGAGTAGCAGGCCTTTGCACTGAGGCCTGAAACTTGATTTAGATACCTAAAATTACAGCTACTTTCTACATCCCCTGTGATGTAGAAAGTAGCATAAACTGGGAGCAATATGTGATGCAAGTTTCTCACCGTAACTGCTTACCCTTGTATCTGTGCATGTGCATTTATGGCTCTGCCATAAGCTAAAAAGCACCCACAGCACCCACAGCCCCTCACCCCCAAAAAAGACACCACAACAGGAGTGGAGTGAAGGACTGAAAAAAATACCAATAAACACTCTTGACCTTCAGCTTGTGTCCCTGTGGAAGAGGCTCCTGAAGTTTGCTTCATGGGGAGATTCCTTGGCTCTGTTGACATGGTAAATGAACTGCAATGAACTCTTTTACACCCTCACCCTTAAAACTTTCCCTGCTCCATGAGTTCATTTGCTCTTCTTGGGAGAGATTATTAATATCCCAACCTAGGCTGCATCCTGAATTTAATATCGAGTTTGATTCCATTTCACTGCATCTTGTATCCAATAAATGTTCAATAGCTTGGGAGAGAGTCAGCTCCCCTTTCAAATTAGATTTTAAACTTGCCATTTGCTACTTTAACTCTATTAATATTTTTTCATCTTTTGTGTGTTTTCTTATCCTTTTAAAATGAATTTTGGGAGTGGAATCTGAAACCCAACTTTATGTCAGGGGAGTAAGCTCTGTGGCAAATTCTGCCGCTGCAGAATAATTTTATTCAACAGTAGAACTAAAAATATCAGAATAGTCTTCAAAGGTAAATAGTTTCATCTTACATCTGTAACCATACATACTGTCCATATTTTTATGTAATTGTTACAATTTATTTGTTAAATTTCATTGTAGATTGCACAAAGAAATGAGCACTGATCCTGTTTTAAGTAGGGATGTTTTTTAATATCTTTGAGAACTTTTATCTGGCAATGCAGAGGTTCAGAACATTTCTACAATGCACCTTGGAAATCTATTTTTGTTTTTTCATAGCATGACTTTTTTAAAAAAGTGCAAATGAAAGTTACTGGTGCAGCAGGCATTTTAATACCTGAAGCAATATTTTGTGCTGTTCTGAATTGCTTTTGGCAGGCATTTGTTCTGATTTTAAAACATTAGAATGAAATGATGCATATTTATCAGATATTTTGAAACTTTCAGATGCTTTGAGGTTCTTGAGATTTTATGTTCAGTATTAATTGGTATTTTTCTTTCAGTACAGAGACATAGTATTTTGGATCGTGTCCTTTAAAAATGAATAGTTTTTGGTACACAATATTTAAACCTTCAAAAATGGACATCACTGATAACTGAATAGTTGTTTACCCTTAAAATGGGATCTATAAAAGGCAGCCAAGATACTTAGCCACAGTTCCCAGTGAATTTGCTTTGCACTCAGCATTCACATCCCTTTATTCTGTTTTTTTTTTTAAATCAGTTGCCTACAATTGTAGCAGGTTTATTTTAGGATTTATGCATAGTATATTGGTCCAAAACTAATTACATAAAATTTATGAAATCCTGGTGGTTTCAGGGAGAGTTGAATCTGCCCTTTTATCTGGACTGGTGTCCTCATCACCTTTCATATCCATACTACAAGTACTTTAGGTGGCAACACTGTGAGAATAACACACTGATATAATTGCCAATGATTGTGTTATTAATTGTTAGGCAGGATGAAACCTGCTGCAGTGCTCTGCATGCCTTCATTGAAGTGGAATGAAATGTCATCATCTGAGTTTCATAAAACACACCTTAGCAAGAGGGGTGGGAATAACAATTCTTCCTGATATAAGAATGGCTCACAGATTTGGGGGTTTGGGGTGTGATGGTGTTTTTTTTTTCCTTTCAGGTGGGCAGAAATGCACAAATGCTTGGTGCCCTTGCTACAAAGTTAACAAAGCATTACACTGCCACTTGGCCATCTGTTGGGATGAAATGGTTGTTACTTGCAATGATGCTACATTGATATTTTCCCCACCCTGACTTGGGATTTGCTCTTCAGGCGTTGTACAAAGGGGCATTTTCCCAGTGTACTTTAGGTGAAAACTTGCTGAAATTTGTGTGCTTGTGGCTAAATACCCACTTCACCTGTTTGCTCATGGAAGGTGACAGATCCATTTTATACACTGTTGAATCCTTATAGAGACAGCTACCATTTTTTGCTCAGTTTTATGCCAAGCAAACCCACACAGTTATTTTTTCCATGAATCAGATTCTGTTCACTCGCAGCCAATTCTCTCAGGTGCTCTCTCACCTTTCCTCTGTCCCTCTCCACCTGGCATATGCTAATGTGGCTGTGCCTGTGTTGCTGTTGTTCTTTTAGTGGCTGTAGCAGATTTTCAGGTAACCTTACTTGCACCAGAATGACTCTGCAATTTGTTTAATTTTTAATTAGTATTGTCATAAACATGAATAATTGCCTGTCATTTATGCATAGCACATTTCACATGTTTTGAGACAGAACAGCTTGCAGTACCTCTTGATTTTAGAGACATACACAGCATAGAGATTTTAGACACACAAAATGTCAGTTTTTCCTTTAATATTGTTTCAGATCAGGAAAAAAAAAGGATTAATTTATCACTGTAAATCTGTATCTCTTGTGCTGGGTTTATTGCTTTTGCTGTTTTCTATAGTTGTGGTGACCAAAAACATGCAAAAAGTACAAATTATGATGAAGATTTTACCAAAGGTTATCGAAATTCTGTAAGCAAAGCCAGTCTTTCCTTCTACTCTCACAAAGAGGAAATACTGCAAATGGTCTATGCAGGAATTAAATTCACTTTGTTTGCTGTTCTGAGCTCCTTTGTTTTTTGAGGATTATACAAAGTGAACATATGTGGAATACTGCTACCAGCTTGCATTCTTTGATAAATCCAGACAGGCAGAAGAACGCTGGTGGCAGAAAGTGTAGTGTAAGGGTGTTTCTTATGGTGAAAACAAAATCTACAAATTCTAGCCCTTTTGAGGAACCAGTTTTGGTGAAATTGGAACACAAATTATTGGATGAATGTGTTAAATATCAAGTGTTAATGCCAAAGGAACTTGGCAATAAAATAAAGGTTTCTGTTCTGTGATTTCCATGGATCTTCCATAGCATACACACGTATCAGAGAGAGAAGCAGAGAAATTTCCATTCATAATTAGGGTCAAAAAGTGGTCTTTTACCAGGAAACATCTGATTTGCATTGAAAGGCTTTTCTTATGGCAGCAGACTGTTCCAGCTGTCCTGTAGCGTCCTGCAGCACAGTGGTGACAGGGGTCAGGCTCTGTCAGCTCGGACCTTTGCTGCTGTGCAGACGTGAGCTGGTGTCATTACTCAGCCTGTCAGTGCCACTCTCCAACTTCAGGGGGCTTCCTGTCACTCTGAGTGACCAGCTCTGCAATATCACTGCTGAGCTGAGAGGAGCTATGAGCACTTCAAGGAATATTGGCTAATGTGTGTCTTCAGAGAACCTTCTTACAAATTTTTGAGTAGGGTAGCAGGGTGATCCTTCTCTGTCTTCTGTATCCTCCTAAAAGTTTTAAGCTGTTGATAAATGTCACAATTACTGGACAAAAAAAAAAAAAAAGGAGAGATAGCAAACATAATGAGCTTCAAAAAATGTCAGGAAAATAAGTGGCAATTTAGAGGACTGAGACCCATCCTATTTCTCTCATTGAGGGAGGGACCAGAACACAGACCCACGTGTTGTGTTTGGCAGTGACCAACAAACCACTCTGCACAGAGAGGCAATAACCCATCCCTGACACATCAGGACTCACAAAGGGAATCTGATATCCTTATGAGTGAAGGAAAATGAACTGTCAGGGGACAAAACATACAAATCAAAACTTCATTAAATCTGGTTTAATGTAATTTATGTGTTACGCATTTTATTCTGTCCAAGTAGCAGGATCTTAATCATGTGGATATTGTGACTTTTGATAGAACAGTTATTCCTGAAAGCAGCAATACAGGCCTTGTTTCCAGATTTTTAAAGTGTGTCTTACAACATGCATGGCAATGACCGAAGTCTTTATAGGTTTTTCACTTCCAGTAGGTAGGACTTGGAATGGGACAGACTCTTCTGGTTTTTGAACAAAGGTACTTTCCATTTGTATGAACAAAACTTCTTAATCTGTTTTTCATGGAAATGCATGCTAATAATTTCATACTTTCACAATAGAGACATCATAATCTGGTTTCCTCTGGGGCTTCAGAAGCTGTGGGTTGATCCTAGCCTGCATCTCCTTGGTGGTCTGGGTAGTCCTTTGCTGAAAGGCATTGTCAGCATCAAAGCCATTGCAGAGAGTTTATCTTGCTGCTGTGATTTCCCTGCATACATCAAGGGTTTAGGACATCCTCTGGTTTATTCATCTGGGACATCCCTTATTTCTCTGAAAGATCAGAAAGAATCTGGAATTAAATCAAACTGCTGAGTAAACTGGCATAGTATATTTTGGAAACTTTTAAGTTGCTATGTAAATTCCTTAGGATCTATTATAAAAATATTGCATAGAACTTGTCATTAATTTCACCTGTTCTTTTTTAATACTCATGTGACTTGACAGATTTGTCTCTTTTGGACTATAAGTTCTGTTGAATTTGCTTCCATAAAACCTTTTAACAATGATTCAACAGATTCATTTTCTTTTCTAGCTGAAACATATAGCCTACACAAGAAAACATTTGAACAATCTAAAATTATATACAAGCCTTGTAAATAATATGTAATTTTGTAATAGGAAGTATGCAAACATAAAATTATGCCACCTTCAACTCACTTTTACCTTCAGGAATATGCACTTGTGAGAAAACATCCAATTTTAAATTAGCTAACTTTCCATGTCACTAGCAAAGTACCATAGGAAAAAGTCAGAGCATTCAATTTTGTATTAGCAAATATTATTTGCTAAAAAGAGAATAGTAACAACCTTAAGCCCAAAGTAGAGCTGAACATCAGAGTGTGAGTGTATTCCTGCAGTTCTTATTTGATGTCTGAGGCTTAGTGTTGCTGACATCTGGAATATTTCTCCATGTGTTTCTCTCTGTGTCTCCGTTATTGATCATGCATCCATTTGCCATGCAGTCAGATTCTCCTAAATGTTTGGAGCCTCAGTTTTATTCTCTCTCTCTCTCACTGCAGTTATTTTACATTTGTTAAAATTTTCCTCAACTAACAGTGGAAAAGCGTCGAAAGTTCAAGAACAGACCAAAGGCAACAACTACCAAAAGGAGCTGTTGCACATGGAGGGTGTATCTTCCATGGTTAATATGGATTTAAGGGAGATTAAGTCTGTGCTACTTCTCTCTTACCAGACCTTTAAGATAATGGTTGAGTGATATTGGCACAGGTTGACAGAGATGCTTCATATCTGCCTACACAAGTAGGGTAGAGAATAAACAAGCATATTTCAGTCCAGTGGGGGTAGAAAAAGGAAGTGTTACTATTCAATGAACAATTCCTGCCTTTCTGTGCTGTTGGAATATTGACTTCTTTCACTGAGGAATCCTTTTATCGACTTCTGTGGATTTAGATTGTCTTGGGTTTCCTTTGAGGTCAATGTTATGAGAGACACCCATCTGCCACTGTTTATTTTTTATTAAAGAGATTTTATAGCAGTTTAGAAAATTTTAGCCCTTTGGTACATCAGTGAAAATTTACATTGTATTCACCTGCTCCTTTAAATTAGTAGCAGCATTAGCCTCCATATCCCAATTATCTGTATCTTAGTATCCACAGTGAGTATACAAAAGAGTGCTTCTAACACTTGGAGTAACACAGTTTTCTGTTTCTAGTTTAGTTCCTGTTAGGAAATAGTCTCTGTTCTAATGGCGAGTATAATTTACTTCGTATCTTGCAAGCATGCAAAGTAGCTTCGTTTAATAAAAATTTGCAAGGTTTTAGTTTGTTTCACTATGATTAGTTTTAAATTTCTCTGAAAGTTCAGGGTAGATTTTGCTTACTCTGCTACTTAGGGTTTTTTTGCCATCCCATTGCTGAAATCTCATGGGCCAGATAATCTACAAAAGCCCAGCAGCATAGCTACTGTGATAATAAACTCATAGATTCCCTAGTCAGATTTTATTTTAAGTTACTGTGACACACTCTGCTCTTGAATAAATGTTTTTATTTAAAATGTGTAATTTGTACCGAAGTCTTTTATAACTGAATCATTGAATAATCATAAGACCAGGCCCTGAACTAGCAATCGAAAGGTCAAGAGAACGTGGTCAATAATGATGTGCTCACGCTGGGACTTGGGGCAGCAGGCTTTCTGTGTTGCCACAGTTTATCAGGGTTTTTCCTGTGCTGGGCAGGATTGCAGCTGGCACAGCCCGAGTGTTAGAGCTCTGTCAGGAAGCCTTAGCAGAGAAATGCACTCCGAGAATGTGAAACACAGCACACAGGGAGTCAAACCAGATGACTTCAGCTTGGCCAGTGTTGGGTTGGAAGTGTGGGCTGCAGCAACCTCAGGAACAGTTCTGAATTGCAAAGAGTCCAATTGTTAAATGGGTACAATAGTTTACTGCCGTAGGCCATAAAAATTAAAAAGATCCAAGTGTTTCTTTCAGAAAGAGATGCAGAGACTAATTTTACATGAATGCACACCCTAACAAGATTAGCTGGCTTATTCAGGCATATGAATTGCACTTCTGTTCCTCGTGTTAAACAAGCTGTATCATCAGAGCCACTTGGAGCTTAGCAAGGTCTCAATCAGGCCTCTACTTTCACTCCATGTTTTCCTTTTGTTTCACTATTCTAACCTTAGGTCTCTGAGGTTTTCCCTGTTTTCATGCTGACCTTTGCTCTTAGTCCTCAGCTTGAATTCTTCATTTTCTATGCTTATTTTTCTTTCTTTTTAACACATTATTCTCCTAACAGCTCCGTGTGCAATGCAGAATGATGTCATAGTTTAGAAACACTGTGCCAATGAAGGAATGGAAATGATCCATTTTTAGCAGCATTCTCTGTGTTGCAGCACATGCTACAGTCCTACAACCTCAGTGGAGCCATTAGGGCAGCCACTGTTTCTGCAGCAATTATACAGACAGACAAGCATTCTTTTCCTGTCGTGGAATTAAAGATTGATTTTATACACTGGCTGATCTATTGATGGTGAAACATTAAGAATGACTAGATTACTGCAGATATATATTAAAAAAATCAATCCTTCTGAAATTTCTTTAGCTTCTAAGATCAAACACAGTGTGCTTCTTTATGTTTTATGAAGCAGTCTCACTGAAAAAAAAACCACATTAAAAGCAGTAGTACCTTAGTAATTTTAGGTGGATTAAAAATTCTGTTATATATTATGGATCAATATTTTAAGGGGCCAAACAGAATGTTGTTTTGAACAAATCAGATCTTCTTTTTTCCTTAATTTTAACTTTTTCAGTTTGTAACACACCTTTGAATTCAGGACGAGTATATATTATGCAGCATTTCATTGGAAAGCTCATGGTTTTTTAATGTGTTTTAAAAACACCCATTCATTTAATAAATCAATTTTAAAAAAATCCTAGACTAGTAAATATATGGGTAACTAGTATTTTTTACAGTCTTTCCTTGTCACTTTGTATTCTTACCACTTTGCACATACTTTTAGCAGTAGCAGCAGCAGTCGTGAATGTGGATTTTAGTTTCCAGAACCTAAAAAATGCTTCTCTGTAACAGTCGCTTTATACAGGACATGTAAACCTTTACTTGTATAAATCTGTGTATATGGATGTGTGTGTGCCTGCATGTGCTTTTTTTCTACTGTTATAAAATTGTCTGGGTCCTAAATGATTTCTCATTTCCTTTCCACATTCTTGTAGAAAAATTACAAATAATGTGCTTATGTTATTTGAAACTTCATGGACCGTAGATACAAAGGAAAGAATAATAAAGCTTACCCCAATTTTTATAAAAAAGTTCATAGGAGAGAAGTTGCATGTTGATAACAGTTACTAATAATATTTATAATGCATAATATAATATTATTTTCACATCAGGTTCATTCGATTGCATTTAATTGCATTCCTTTGAATGTTAGTTGAAATCTTGAATACCTTGGAAACTTCCTGTTCTTTTGCCCTGTTTTTATTATTATTGTTGACATAGTTCCTCCTTTGTCACTTTGCCAGACCTCAAAAAACTGAAATCTAGATCTTGTGCCTTAAAAGAAACCTAAAGGAAGAAGCAAGCTGGCAAGGTAATGCAGAAAAACGTATGGGGGAAATAAGGTAAAAAAATATACATGGGTATTGGAAACAGCATTAAAAAGAGTAAAAAAAGGGAGCACAACATCCAGTCATGGAATCATGTAGGTTGGAAAAGAGCTCTGTTAACCTGGCTCTTCCAAGTCCAGCACTGAACATCACCCAACAGTGAATGTAGATGCACCTCTGCAGAATCACTTGATTTGGAGATGAGGTGCTGTCTCCTTAGCAGGTAACAGGTGAGGTTAACTTCACACTTCTGTGGATTGCTTTATGTTTGTTTTTTTTAATCCCTGAAATTGGCAAAGGAAAATTTTTACTGACTTTATCACTGAGGTTTTTATGTGCGAGGATCAGCATATCCAAGCTGTAAAACTTGTCTCTTATGAAGAGACAGCTGGTAAAACAGACTCTGAGTAGTTCCAAATCCCTGTTAGCCATAGCAGCACTTCAGTCTCAGGATCACAAAGCCAAATGCCAAGGCTGCTGATGTTTGCTTTGAACTCAGGTATTCCAGTTTTAGTCTGGATAAGAATCCTGTAGCACTCTTCAGAAAGGGAAGGCATTTTCTGACAGGAGAATGGGGTTTCAGATATGGCTTCAGGGACAAAGTGATTGCAAAAATCTGTTCCTGTCTTGACTAGAATTAAAGTGCTGTTTGTCCTTCAGCTGTGGGAGGAGGATTGGAAATTGTGGAATAGGAGACAATGCAAGCCAAATACTGAGCATATGAAGGAAAACAAGTGCAAAGGCAGGTTTAAAACCCTACTTTCTTCAAGTTTCTGTATATTACACTGATTGAGACCCTATACATAATTTATCTTATGTAAAAATGTATGGGTATGTAGGTGACTGAAGATAGAACCTCCAAGGGCTTGCAAGGCAGCCTGGATGGGCAGTAATAAAAGTGTAGCTGACATGGGTCTACAGATTTGAGACTGATTTATTTTCTTTTCATGAAGCTGCACTCTACTATTAACACATTTTGCAGAATAAAGCGCATTTCTGAATCTTTTTCCAGACTTTAGCAAATGCCTTATTACAGCATTTGAAAGAAACAAAGCATTTTGTTCCCTTATGTCGCCTGTTGTGACACATTTAGATAGCCATCTGAAAGCCAGATTTTCAACAAACAAATATGCTAAAAGGGTACAGAAATATGTAGACATTTTATGAAAGAAGTATCATGAAGAGGGTCTGTTAAGGGGAGTGGTATCCAACTGTGTGGAAATAATTTCTATTTAGTAGGACAATGGCATTTGCTAATTAACTGCTTTAAATTCCCTTTATGTTTGGCTGTCTATTTATTTGCTTGGTAACATAAAGGCAACCACATTGAAAGTTCTGAATAGCCAGCTGGCTGCTTTTCAAATGTACAGCCTTTGAAATGGATTTGAAACTCCTTTGTGCAGTAAAACAAATATAAAATGTTGACGTACTGATGACACTGCACAAACTGCATTTTTGTGAAAGAGCAGAAATAATTATTTTTCCTTCCACAGAATGAATCACCAGGATGTAAACCTAGGCAGGATCTTTTCTGGCTGGACTAGAAACCTTAGATTAGCCAGTGTTTTTTCCAGGGGTGACATTTGTGATACACATTTTTTGTGAGCTGATTCATCTTGTTTCGCATACATTCAATTATATCAACAATTTGGTGATGGGTTTCTAATTCTTATAATTAATGTAGAACACAGAGTTCTTGAATTGTATTGCTTGTATTGAGAGATGCTTGAGTGGATGAAGAAGTGTCTCAGTTTTGGAAGCTGGAGGGTGTGCCCTTTCAGGGGGCTCAGAGGAGGAAGTGCAATGATGTGATTAAGCACTGTCCTCTTTGGCCAGCTAAGGCCACATTTCCTTACTGTTACATGGAGAAAAGAGTCTGTCACCATGAGTTAGTCAGTAGTTCATTAAAGTGTTGGACTCTTTATTGTTATTCTTCTGTCCTGAGGTTATGTCGTTAGATATGACCTACCATTTTTTTTAGTCCTGACACTCCAAGTTATTAGTAAGTTAGAAAATAGGAGTGAAATCCTGCTTTGTGCAGAATGTTGTTACAGCCTTTTCTGTGTCTTTTTCCTCCTCAAATCCTGTGCAAGGTGGTTTTGGTATGCTTAATTAGATGAGTTAATCCAAGTCTTTAAACCACGAGTTGCTGCCTTGTGATGATCATTAAGGAGAGCTACCAAAATATTTACCTAAATACCAGCCAGTTATTGCAGCTCACCTGATTTCCATACTGCTGACCTAGAGTATTGTGAAAATCTTGGCTATTAACTTCAAAGCTAACTGAGGCACGTCTGTATTACTTGGGTGAGCTGTACCCTTGATTATTTCAAGGTGGTCTGTAGTGGTTGCATAGGTGGTGCACACATCTTCATTTCTAATCTATGTCTTATGACATCTTGACACTCTGAGGACACTTCCAGCTCTCCATCTCAGCACAGTCTATTTCTTTTTTTTTTTTAAAGACAGGGCAAGAGACTAATTTAATGTTGACCTCATCCTTAGAGTGACAAAATGTATTTCTTCTTACCCTGCTCAGATTTGGCATTGAGATAATGCAGACGATGATGTTTTACTTAAACTGAAGCCTGTAAAGCTTCTGAACATGCAGCAATATTTTATATGAAATGTGAGGCATCAGTTTTAAGGTACCTCCAGCTGACATGTATTACAACAGCCATACTGCATAATGCAAATGGTGATAGAGGAAATTCCCTCAAAGGTACAGTATATTAGGCAGTCAGACACAGATCTTGGCTCTCTCACAGTCATTGGGCTCTCAGGGATATCACTGCTGAACTTGCTTCAGCACTAATGCTTTGTGGCATGTGAAGGACAGGGATAATCTTTCTCAGTTACTCTGGTCCACACACAGCCTTTTTTAGAACTTAAGCATGCAAATAAAGATGTGGGTATGCTTTGCTGGACTGGGAACACAGAAGAGGAGGAGAAGCTGTTTTAGTTCATTCTGTCCTCCTTCAGCTGATTGAAAATGAGTTAAGAAAGCCTTGCAGTCCTGTGCAGTTTCCTGGCTGTCACTCAGGTGGGTAAAGGAGAAAGGATTCACTAAGACTAAACTTCTCTGTGATTGCCTGCAATCAGGAGGAGACAGTGCAAAAGCGACCTTCTGAGAGATCTAATCCTGCAGTGCTGTACTTCTTTTGTCTCACCTCATGTAATTATGCACATTCCTGTCACCTGTGTCCTAGGGAAAGATAGATAGAGCTGAGGAGGCTGGAACTATTATTTATGTTAACTGTCACTCCTAAAAACAATGGCTATTTTGACCTCACTGGACTAGGCCTGATTGTCTCTTATCATGTATAAACACAGAATTGAGAAACAGTTTTTCATTCCAAGTATGGTTAAGGTCAACTTGGAAAGGAAGAAGGGTTGGAAGAGAGAGAGTAGAAGTTTGTTTAGCATAAGCCTCCTGCTATTTATTTACATACCATATGCTTCCTAATGCACATTTGCACTGGGTGATTTTATTTGGATAGACAACTGAAACTTTAAAAAAGTAACAACAGTTTTCGCACAGTGAGAGGCTTCTATTGCAACAGCTTGCCATCCACTGCCGAGTTCACTTCTCAGCTGAGCAGTTTTGAATGCAATACAAAGAGAGAAAGCTGGCACTTAGTTCCATTGTCACAATATTGAAAATCACCACAATTCATAACTATGCTCATTTCCTTTCCTTTAAAACAGTTCCATAGTTTCCACTATCACATCTTAACTCAGTGTCCTGAAAAATACATTTATGCAAATACTCTGTCTGCTGAGTGTCAGTAGTTGTTTCTGGGCCCATCTGACTACTGCAACTGCATTCCTTAGGTACAGTGTCCAAAAGTTCACCCTTTCTACCAAGAGGTTGTAACTTACTCCCCATAGAGGCAGGAGGCTCAGATCTGTGAGAGAAAAGCCAGTAGAGCTGAGCATTTAGCTGTCCCGTCCCCTAAGCAGCCCCCAGTCAGGGGATGTGTCACCCAACCCTGGCTGCAGCACGTGCTGTTTGTCCAGCTGAGGTGGTGGGGAACACAGGAGGGAGGAGAAGGGATTATCTGGGGAGTTATGAGAGACACAGAGTAAAGCTCGGGGTTATGTGAGAGGCCTTAAAGGGTGAGTGTGAAGAGATTTTAGATGACCTGTGGATTTGAGGAAGGCTTATGAGTGATGAAGCTGTAGGGTTAGGGGAGAATTTGGAAAAAAAAACCCTAGTGGCTTATTTTTCCTCTCTCCTGTTTCCACTTCTCTTTCTGTGTGAGCTGCAAGCAAGAGATGTTTCTTTGTCTAAGAACCCCTAATATTTGTCTCGTTCCCAAAAGCATTCAGATTTGTATTGTACCTTCAGAAATGGATGGATTCATAGTTTCAAAATATGCTGTTTCCTTGAAAACTCTTGAAAGCAATGTTCACTTGAGCACATAAACAATGTGATTATTAAGAAGGAAATATTTTAAAAGAACTGTAGGTTAGCTGTTTTGGGGTTTTTTTTGTGTGAAAAAGGACAAACTTAGAGGGATGCACTGCAATGACAGGGAAAGAAGCAAAACCTTACACAGGAACATAATTAAACCATTAACAGATTTTGCCCAGTTCTAAGTGGATCCATGATTAATTTCATTTTCCTGAAGTGCAAAAGATGTCAAAACAGAGCTTTGATACCCATTAAACCTACATAAAGAAATACTACTTTGCAAAAGTTTCCCACTCCAGTTTTCAGTGCTGCTTGTCAGCTGAAAATTAGCAACACTCACAAAAGCAGTTGCTAACTCAGCATCTCTGGGGCTTCCTAAATTCACATTCAAGTGAAGAACCTGATTTTTTTTTCCTTTTCCATATACAATTATACGTTTTCCCTTGCATCAAGTAGGAAGACTCTGACTGGTACAGAAGAGAACTCTCTGTACTGTTATCTAAGTGCCTTAAGTACAATTTCATAAATGAGGAATGTTTGTTCTGAGTGGCTAAGTGAATAAAACTTGGAACCGCTGTGCTGGAAATTGAGTTTGTAATGCGAGCATTGCCAGGAGTGAACAATGTGCAATCCAAACTTTCTGCTTTGTAGGGCAAGAGAAATGAGATCTGTTCAACATGAAGGGCTGGACGTGGACAGAGCAATCAATAGCAGTCAGTGGCAGTGCTGGGAGGAGAGCTCCTGTCCTCCCACCGGAGGACTCCCGTCTGCCCAGCCACAGGGATGACAGTAATAGCTGCTCTTACTGTTTCCAGAGATGATGTTGTGTCTCTGATGAAAAACTATTTAACAGGGGCTTGGAGCGTTTTCAGGCTTCAATTCAACAAAATATTGACAAATATATTTTAGACTCATCATTGTGCAGCAAAGCACAACAAAGCAGTCCTTGTGTCCCACTGGAATGTATGTTCAGAAAAGCAGCCACTCCACCTCCTTAGGGAGAAAAAAATTCCACCTGATTAAAATAAACATGCTTTGCAATAACAATGATAATTATGGATACATTAATTAGCTGGTTACATAAGTTGAATTCTATACATTTCATTAACGTGCACACTTGCATTACGTGACTCACAAGATCAGGAGGTTTCATAAATATTTCTTATTCAGACACATTCAAAATATTGCTCTTTCCATCATGATAAAGAGGTTTACAGTAATTTGAGTCAAATCACCTATTATATAACAATGCATTTTGCAGAAAGTTAGAATGCTTTTGAGAAATTTACATCTGGGGTAAAATTGTCATTCCCAGAAATGGTTTCTGAATTGTTCTAGTGGTGTTGATAAAATTAAGGGATTTTTAAATATTTCTTTGAGAAGATTGTTATATTCTTCTCTTCTAGCAAGAACTAGAAATGCTGATATATTCCACTTTCCCATGCTGTGCATTCCTTCTGTGTACAGCTCAGTTTTTCCAACAGACCAGTCTCAGGTGCCTCAGGACACTTGCACACCCACTGGGATTGTAGGTGCACACAGGAAAGAGTTTCTGGTGTGGTTTCCTCCAAAGAAAATTTAGTGCACCAAAACTTTCCTGTAGCCAAAGACAGAAGGAGGTGACTACAGGGGATGAACTTCAGAACCAGGCTACTGTATTTGGTGAGTGCAAATGGAATTTTATGTGTTCCCCTCTTTCTGCTTGGCCAACTCCTTTGTGCTCAACTCCTGTAGAAATTCATGCAGCACTTTGATCCAGTGTATTCATAATTGCCCCTTCAGTGGAAAGTCTTGGGTTTGATATCTGTGCCTCTTTTGATCTAGAAATTATTTATGAGATAAACTTCATTTCTATTTTGTGGGTTTCACCACTGCTGTAACATTTAATTAAATAGTAATAAGAAAGATCAATACGTACCAAGTTCTTTGTAGCAAAATATTGGCTTTTTTTGTATTCTACAGTGTCATTTTTCATATTCAGAATAATTTGACTGTGAAAAAATTGTTATAGATAGGTGGCAACAAAATTCTTGTTAATCTTTCCTTTTAGATAAAAGCACAAAAAGAGATCTTTATTTGAAATCTGTTTTATAGGAGGTTTGAGCATATATGCCTAATAAAATTCTTCCTGGATTGCTATCCTATACGCTTAGCTTCAGATTGCAAAGAAAGTGTCCAGAAGTTATAAACCCTCTGAAACAAGGAAATAAAAGGGTATCTAACAGACCATTAAGTCTAGGGGTACTATCAAGCGTGGCTTTAATGTCATAGAGATCTTGCCTTTTAGAAAGTTTCAGTGCACAGTAATGTGAGTTTTAAGTGTGGTAGTCAAGTGTTTGTAACACATATATGGTCAGACTTAAACAAAGAAAAATCTTGGGGTTTTTTTTTACCCCTATTTTGAGTGAAATACAACCCTAAAATGCAAGAAATAGACCTTGAAAATTAGCATTACATCTTTATTCAATGTGAAAGCTAAGAATTGAAATGAAGAAATTCTCAGAAAGCTACTGTTAAATATTTAAATTAATGTTGAATTTTTGAGAAATCTCAGAAGAAAAAAGATACCTTATTTTTGCTATAGAAGAGCTAAATTCATTTAGGATCCATAATCCTCTTCTGAAGACCTCTTGAGTGGAAGAAGTACTCAGAAATGAAAACCAAGAGCACACAATACTAACTGCAGCTTCCCAGTGAACCTCGGGTCACCTGTCATCTCTGTCAAACTCCATTTTCCACTGCACTGAAGTGAATAAAACAAGTGGTCACCATAAAAATGCCTTTAATATGGCAGTTTCA
Source organism: Eopsaltria australis (assembly GCA_034509425.1). Lineage (NCBI taxonomy): Eukaryota > Metazoa > Chordata > Aves > Passeriformes > Petroicidae > Eopsaltria > Eopsaltria australis. The sequence continues at coordinate 1,920,192 of JAVTVJ010011652.1, read as the reverse complement.
AGTGTCATTAACCTCTGTTCCATCTGCTTAAGGAGAATGTGGCCATCTAATTGCTAAGAATGTTGTTACACACCAAGCAGCCAAGCATGGAGATTCATCATATACAGCTGAAAAAAAAACATCTCTCTTGATGTTCTACTACTGTTTGTTGAACTTGTATGGATTCACTCAACAAGTGAATTGCAAGTTTCTCATTTAGGGTTTAGTTCATACAGGGGAGGTGAATAAGCAATGGAAGATCAGGGGATTTAACAGTGGTAAATAATTGTCTGTTGTTGATTCAGGGATTAACTTTTCTTTAGGAACTTTTAAACCATAAGACTGGAAGCCCTTTAAGCAGTAGGTAGGTATCATTTTTCTTTTACAGATGAAGACAGAGGTAGATAAAATAACATAGACAGTGAATTTGAATAACAATCTGAGTGTTATCTACTTGTCTTCTTATCTCTGTACACACATTTTTACCTCCTATCCTCCCCTACTCTTTTACTGTTCTGTTCTTTACTTCTTTCCACTTTAAACTACTCCTGTTTGTTTAACTTGTGGGGTCCTGAACAGTTTTGAAAAGCCTGTGTTAGGAATTTTAAGTTTAGCATCAAAAACTTAAAGAAAATGAAAGGTCTTGGAAAAGATTCAGGACTGACTTTGTCAGGTACCTCTAATGTACACTTGATTTATTCGTCTCTCTGTTACATTATTACTAATTCTCTCCCAACTCAATTTGCTAAGGAATAAGGAAAGTTCAGTGAAAAATGGGAAAAGGAAGGAAAACCGCATGAAATTCTATGGATGTGCAGGGAACTTGAGATGAAACATTCCTAATAAATATCCCTTTAGACATTGCTTTTGCTGAAGACATTAAATGAACCATCCCATTTCTTTTCCCTGCATCCAGATCAGAATTTTAAATAGCTATAAGTAAAAATACCTCATGGCCCAAATAGTCTGAAATGTGTTGTCAACATATTTTGGTCTGCTGGCTGGAAATGTTTGTAAGTTAATAAAATTGAACTGATTTTCTTCAAAGGTGAGATGTTTTGACATTCTTGGCAATGTCAGTAAGTCAGATTGGAGTTTCAAGTGTTTAGCTTCAGCTTCTCTGAGTAGAGAGCCAAAAAGCAGAATTGGAACTTTCAGGAAATGAATCTCCTTTTAAATACCTAATAATCAAAGGGAAACCTAAGCAGTTAAATTAGTTTTCTTCCCCGCCCCCCCTTTCATAAAATATGGAAAAGGCATCCCAGAAGAATTTTTTTGAGAAAGTTCTGAGTAAAATAAACTGAATGAAGCATACAATGTTTTGGTAGAATGTGCAGTATAATCTAAATTATGGGAAAACATTTTAGGTAAGATGGAAAAGAAGTATTTGTGGTCATACACATACTCCCTGAGATTAAACTTTTTTTTTATAAAAATATTTAAAAACAGTAAGTCTAATAAGAGAATTAGCTGATGCTATTAAACCAAGCTGTTTCTGATTCTGCAAAAATCAGCTACAGCAGAGACATACCCATAATTGCTATAACTTCTGAATAATTTGTTTGTGACTGTATCTCCGTACAAACAAAAATGTATTTAGAAAAAAATAATTAAAAAGCATAAATAGAAGCCTTTTGAGTGCTCATTTCTCACTTCGTAATGATTAAAAATTTGGGTTGTTCCAGAATGCTGGTTTATTGCATAGCTGCATTAAAAACTTTCGTTTCTGGAATTAAATTGTGGTTTAGTAATCCTTTTTTGAAATAAATATTCTTTTTTTTATGAAGGAAAATCCATGTATTTCATCATGCAAGTAAAGCAGCAGCTTTTAAGAGAGGATTGAGTTCAACAGATGTGTGTGGCACATACCTGATTGGCTGTGAGGACAGTTGCAATGTCTAAGATTTTAAAGTTACTTCGGAAAATACCAGAATATTTCTTTGGGCTGAAGTGTCCTTCTGTTAAATTACAGAAGAGTAGATGTCTGTACATCTCAGAGCATTTATATTTGAACAGAGTGATTGAACTTACAGCACTGTATGCTTTGAATTAAATGCACACTCATCAAAATAATTAAAGAGGAATTGTAAGCTGAAGTGAGAGCTGGTGGGAAGATGCAGTTCTCCTTTGTGTACTTGTCATCTATATGAGATGCAGTACTTGAATGTAATTTTCTCATTTTGAAATGAATATTTAATTAAATTACTTTAGAAATACTTATGGTTAATGAGAAAACTCAATTTGCCAAAAGTGTACTCTTGGAATACTTTTGTGACATCCCAAGCTTGAATCCTCACATGCAAGTATTATGCAAACATTATTGCTTTGGCAAGTGACCTTTGCCATGGTTTGTTTTGTAATTGAGCAAGGTTATTGAATTTTCTAGATTTTTAGGGGTTTGTTGTTTTTTTTAGCAGTGGTTTCTATGATGATGTTACACATAAGACATGAAGACTAATTGCTGACAGTAAAAGCATCTGCAACTGTAACTGGTGCTTTTCTGCATTTTAAAATGTCAGGAAATGAGACATTTAAAATTTTTTTAAAAAATTTATTCGTTAGCATTTCCTGAAATACATTTGCTATGGATGGCAGCTCATCTTTTCCAGTAAATGTGAGAACTGTGATTGTGTCCAGCTTTTCTTTTCCAGCTGTCACTAGCAGAGTGTCATAATATTTAGAGATACACTCTATACCTGTCAGAGTTTGTTACAGTTCAGTGATGCATGATGAAGTGTGAGGGACACAGTCTTCCTACACTACTCAGGGTATAAAAGCAGTGATGATACTTCGCAATGACTCCTTGCTCAAGGTCAGGACAAAGAAACTCATCTGTGATGCTCAACAACTCACTTATTAATTGCTGAGTTCTAGACCTCAAGGCCAATTCCTTTAATATGCCTATAATTTTACTGAGAGATTCTCAGGTGTTTACGAGAAATGCAACAAACTTTTGTAACAAGAGCAATTTTTCCATGCAAATTCTTTCAAAATGAACTGATTTAATCGTCTGAAATTATTTCCTTGCTCAAATCCTTTGAAATGAAATATGATAGCAATAAGCTTTTGCTATTTTACCTGAGGATTAGTCCTGCTGGTATTTGAAGATATAACTGAAAGGGTACCTCTGACTAATACTTATTCTGGTAATTTTTGTAACACCTTGGAAAAAAAATTAAAACTTGCTAGCTAAGGGATTATTATAAGCATATAAGAATAATATACACCTAACTCATTAGCCTTATTCTTCTGTTTTGCTAAAATATGCAATTTTAAGGCTTTAACACCTCAGGTGCTTTTGGCTTATTTTGTGAATGCCATTTAAATGCATGCTAGTGGGAGTTATTCCATTAGAATATTTGCATGTGCTACTTTTCCAGTTGCTAATTATCTAATAAAAATACTTGCTAATTTACAGATGTTCAGTTGCTGCACTATTGTCCTGAACCTTTCCTTCTCCTACACTGTTCCCTTGAAATCTTAGGGCCATAAAGGAGGCATGACTAATTGCATTACTAATGGCATATTGAGGTGTTTAGATCCTTCAAAAGGCTTCTTTTTAGTTATTTCTTTCATCCAAACAAATAAATAAAAATGTCTCAATTTTCTGCTAAAGATCTACAACTCAGCATACTTGAAGAACATTTTGTTCTTTAAAAAATGCTGTTTAAATCACACAATAGAAAAATTCCTTTACTCAGAACAGTTTCAAGTAGAAAGGAGTTTTGAAAATCTGAAAGATGTTACAAAACAAACCCCTTTAAATGACAGTAAGAGTGAAAAAGTTGTGTGCATTTTCTGAAGAGTACACGTCTTGGATAAGCTGGTTACCAAGCCCCTGGGTAACATCTCTCCAAACCTGCAAATAAATCAGTTTAGCAGATGCCCTGGTGCAACTGGGCTGAGGTGGCTGAGGTGGCTGAGATCTCTGTGCATGCTGCTCACTTCCAAGTGTTAAAATTCATGGCATTTCTTGGGGCAGTGAGGGGGTGTGCCTGTCCTGGTGGTTTTAGTCATCATCTGTCTCCTGTCTTGTATTGCAAGATTTGAGAGGAAGACAACACATTTTTTCACTGTGTTTTGGGGTAGGGTTTACTTGTTTGGTTTGTTTTTTTTTTTTGTTTGGGTTTATTTTTTTGTTTTTTGGGTGTTTTTTTTGTCTGTGTGGTTTTGGGGTTTGTTTGTTTGTGGGTTTTTGGTTGGTTGATTGTTGTTGTTGCTTGTTTGGGTTTTTTTTTAAACTATACTGAGTACAAAAGAGGAGCAGTGAGGGCAGACTGAAACATGCTCTATAGTCAGTACACCTGCTAGTTTTAACAGAGCTTACCTGAGACTCATAAAGCCAGCAGCCAGTTTGGTCAGTTTGTTTTCTGGGCACTCACATGGGACAGGACCAGGAAAATGTGCCCTTACTTGCTACAGGTTTTGACTCCTCTTATATCACTTTAACCTCCAGGGCAATGATGTGTAGGAGACCAGAACTTGAGCTTCCAGCAAAGGCTCCCTTCACAGATTTGAGTGAAAAAATAGTATCTCTTTCTTTCTTATGTAACAGAAGGAAGCCTGGATACCATTGAAAGGCCTTATGAAAAGGTCATAAGACAGGGTGATTTTGGGGTACTTTTGCTTTTAGCTGCAATGTAGGTTAGTTCACCTACACATCAACTGTTGTTGATGTCAGAAGTTTCTGAATAACTTAAAAATATGCTACAGAAATTACAAAAATTGGTTTCAGGTGTACATTTTGCTGAAGAATTAAACTGCTTTAAGCCCTTAAAACTTCACCCTTATCATCAGCATTTGTCTTGTTTATTGAAAAGCAGCCCAATGTCCTTTATTCATTTTGCTTTTAAACATTAAGAGAGAAAAACCTTAAGACATACAAAGGTGTGAACTCAAGGTGTTAATATTAGACCTGAAACTTAAAGTCCTACAATAAAGCTTGCAATAATTTAGAGAATGCATCCATAGCGTATGTTCTTAAAAATTGCTTGTGTTACAATCCATGAATCAATTTATCATGTCTGCTCTTTTCCTTAAATATTTATCTGAAATATCTCTGGCTGGATAATTGTAAAGGGATCAACAGAAGAGAACGCAAGAATTTGTCTGAGATTTGAAACAGTGCTTATACAGAGGCTGAAGATCTCAATGTAGTCGGCAGAATGAAGGTTAAGGTGAGCTGGTTAAAGTTTATCTCATCTTTAGGGAGAAAATTGCTAGCTCTAAGCTGAGTTCTCTAATGTAGCAGGAAATGGCATTGCAAGATCCTATAAAGAGAAATGGAATTTCTCAAAGGTTTCAGGGATTCTCTATCACTAAATAAATGTTGTGTGGTTGATGCATAAACTACTGGGGGCAATTCTTTAAGGTTTGTTACGGATCAAGTCAGGCTGGATCATCCTAACGACTCCTTGGTGGGCCATTGGTTTGGTCCTTCTATAGGCACTGAAATGTCACCTCATCCAAAAGTGTGCATCATTCTTCTTTTATGCACACACCGATCTGTTCTTGCATTTTCTTGGTTTATGAGATCTGATGTGTCTGATCATGAGGTAGGACAGCAGCTGACAGGTCTCTATTACAGTTGTCATAGCTTACTTGAAAATAATTGCAAGTGCGAACAACTACAATCAGTTTGTATATCTTCTATTATGTTTCTAATCAGTACAGGCAGGTGTTTTTCTGTTTTTCTGCCTTATTGTAACACATCATAACCTATTTTGCTTTAAACATCACAAACCTTTGCAGTCCCATAGCTAAAGGAAAATATTGAAATATATTAACAGGAGGTTGTCATTACTTTGAGTTGTCTCTTTCCATGAGTGAGCCATGTATTGGCTGCCAGGATGTGTGTGGAATAATTTCATTTTCACTGGTGTAGCATAAACCCCGTCATGCAATGACAATTATTGAGACCTATATCCCATAAAATGTACTTAAATTTTTTCTCCTTCTGCAGTATTTAGGAACAACTTAGACCCCTTCAGCACTTGGAGATTTACACTGAAATTATTGCCACCAAATTGTTTTTTTAAGCATAGATTGCAAATCTTTTAAAGCATTTATTTGATTTTGTGTCATATGCTGCAATTAACTTGCCATTACTTGCAGCTGCCCTTTCCAGTGAAAAGATTAGAAGATAGGAATTTATAATCAGGGAACCTCAACACAGCTGTCAGAAAAGACTTGGGACCAGTACAAGTAGTCTCAAGGGACAACTTGAAAGGCAGATTTGAACTGTGAACTTCTGTGTCAGAATTCTGATTGCCAAGGACCCTTCTAGGTCACACAACAAGGATAATGAGAACTACAGACTTAAATGCTCTTGGACAAAAGTTTATTATAACTGCACAGAGAAATAGCCCAAATATGTCACAGTAGATTCATGGTTATTACTGAAACAATGCATTAATGTTGGCAGTCACTTGAAATATGGTATGTATATAATAGTTTCATTTAGTATCACTTAAAGGTCTCTACTGCAAAGAGGCATGACCTGTCACTGATGTATGCTGCTATAACAAAATATGAGAGTTATCCCTTTCCTTTGACAAATTTCAGATCACTCATCTACTCACAAAATGAGAGCAATGTAGGATAAGTTATTAAGAATTTAATTTGCCTTTGTGCTGTGTGTTTCTTATTTTAGAAATTTAGGTGATTTTCCCCAAAATAAGGAACATCAGGAGATTAGGTATTGTTCTTAATTTAGGAAAACAACCCTTTACTCATAATGAAAAGAGAAAGTAGCTTTAGAATTCCTTGAGTTTTAAGCTATTCTGTTTTGATGGCTGAAGATATTTCATTTGAAATAACATTCTCAGATGTATATGCAGTCCATCCTGAGATTCATAATTCAGAAATATATGCCAAAATAAATATATAATAAGAGAATGTCTGTCTCTGCCATAGAAATGACAGAAACTAAAAAAAAACTGTGGCTTTTCTGAAGGAAAGTAAAAGTTGTCTTCTCTAGTCTCTGTCTGCTGTTACCTTTGGAAAGATTCAATGTTTGTGTTGCTGTCGAGGTGTTGTGACATGGTTTTCAAACTGACTTGGATGTCATGCCATGGTGATTGGGAAGACAGTGAATGTCACCAGCTTTCAATAGGAATATGGAAAACAAGATTAGTGCCTCCATAGGGTACAGTAAATAACTTTGCCACAGCTGCTGATGCTGGGAAGATTGTGAGTTTTTATTTTACCATAAATTCTGGTACCTCAGAGGTGACAGCAATGATTTCAAGAATTCTATTTCTGCAGTTTTTAAATCACTGTAGAAATGAAATAAGGAAAGACTATAGAAGTTCTTGGGGGAAAAAAACCCAAACAACTAAAAACCTTGTTTTACACTTAAAAGAGCAGCTCCAGTTTATTCTGGTAGTGAAATCTGTCAAGTTTGAGATTTTATTTCTAAAATGTGTTCAGAAGTGTAGCCCTGTTGAGGAGACCGTATTGACTGCATAATTCAGGATGCAACAAAACAATGAAAGAAGAGTTTAATAAGGTGGAACTGATTGGGTTGGACATTCGTATACCTCTGTGAGTATTGTTTAATTGTCCATGAGATTGAGTTGTTAAATAAGCAGACTAATACAAACTGAGTAACAGAAGAAAGAGAACTAATATGAAATCACAAAAATAATTTTGTTTCTAATACATGGTTCTTAATTATAGTGTTCTACACGCAATGCTGTATGCTTGAAAGCTTACAGTTCACATCTGTGTTGATGGAAGCAAAATAAATGTTATTTGTCAATACTTCAAATTTCACTCAGGTACATACAATATATGCTTGAATTTTAAGACATGGAACAATTAAAAGATTACTTGGTTGACACTGAAGATATGCCTGGAAGGTGTAATAGAGAAAAGTTTAGGTTGAATTTTTGATCGTATTTTACAAATACAGACTAAGGGGCTGACTGAGAATTAGATGTCCACATCAGGAATGCACACAGTATTGATTCTTCATTTAAGGATGATGGTCTCTCTTTCAGATGTAAATGTATCTGTTCTTTCTGGTCCAGCTGTGCCAGTGGAAAGGTTCTAATCCTGTTTCTAAGTCCAGCTGTTCCTCACTGCTGTCTGCTGGGGGTTACCCTGCTCCCAGCTGTGCTGAGTGGGTTGCCAGGGCTCATTTAGCCCATTTCAATCAGAATCATCTGGGCTTGCAAAGCACTGTTTAAATAAGTGAGGCCAAGGAGGAGGGGGGGGCTCATTGTTTTGGCAAAGAGGGGTCAGTTGACTGAGTTGGTTTTCACCATGTCTGGAAAAAGTAAGTGGCTACTACCTTTAATTTTTTTGTCACTTGTTTATTCCACTCAACTTAGTGACTCCTCAAGATGACCCTGACTGCAGCTGGTTGTTGTGCTGAGGGGAGACTTCTTTAAACTATGTTGGTGCTGACCAACCTCACATATCCCCAGGAGAAGTTTGACAGCTACAAGGGTTTTCCACAGAGTGTGCAATGGTGTACACCCCAGAAGTGGTGGGGATAGCAGTGGTTGTTGTTCATCTGCAAGATTGGACAATAAGTGGGGAAAAAAACAGTTCTTGGTTTGCTTCTGTCTGTTTACATGTAAATGGCATGAGCAGGGGGGATGGAAATGAAGATATTTCATTTATCTTGCTTCCAAGGCAGCTTCTCTACTTTCTGCAGTCAGCATTTTGTTGAAGACCCTTTTTTCCTAGGAAGTCTATGTAACTTTATGAACTTTGTGTTTTGTAATTTTGGCCATATTAGGGGCAAACTGTTGGGTGATTGTGAGAAAAATGGCAAAAAAGTAGTTCACTAGAAAGCATTTTTGTAATGGTTGGCCCTTCACTGAAGAGTGAAGGGAAGCAAGCATAAAAGATCTTCAGCTGAATATCACCTGAGCATTAAAAAAGTATTCCCCTGGGACCAATCTTGACTAAATTTTAGAAACAGATTTCTAAATAGCTGATTTGATGAAATGTTCTCTACTGTTCCATGGTAAGCTGGGTATGATACTTTGAGGAGCTATGCAGCATTTTGGATTTATGATAGTTGATATGGGATGTCTGCTGTAAGAGTGACTTATTTCACATAAATTAACACTCACAAATTTCTTCACACGTGTCCCTTTGTAGGCTAACGTACACTGCAAGTAATTTAATTTTTGTTAATCATGAAAACAGCTGTTTCATCAAATCACCATACTTTGAATTTTGCCAGCATTAAAAAGAAATGAAAATACTCTCCAAGTAGAAACTCCGCAGGATTCTAAGTTAACAGAAAGACATCTATGGTTTACACCAAGGAGGATCTGACTCATTATCGTTAGCATTTTACCAATGCACTATAAAAGATAAATAGGTTCTTAGAGCTACCAGAGAGCACTGGATGTGTTAGCACTGATGTTTGTGAGAATGAAAAGTTAGAATGAAATGGATTTAAATATCCATGGTGCACTTGTCAGATTAATCATGTGAGCTTACTTTGACAAAATATGAGATACTGGGGAAACATTTTGCTATGAGGAGGTTGTTCTCTCTGCCCTCTTTGGGACTGTTGGATGTGATTGGTTGTGCTGTAATCACTCCAAAACCTCAGGACACATTTGAATTGAATTACATTGCAAAGCTATAAAATAAAATTCATTGCATTAAAAATAATTATTTAAAATTCAGTAAAGTCAGATGAAATGACAGGAGCTCTTCAGCTGTTCAAATGAGTTCATTAAGTTATCAAAATCAGGCAGATGTATTTTGCATAAATCAGGTAAAACTGTGAATTCAAAAACGTTAATATAATTTTTCTGACAGAAAGGTTTTATAGAGTATAAGTAATTACATTCATAATAAAATGTGGTATTTGGGAAGGCCTTTTATGGGGTAGATTTCTTTTCTTTGCTTTCCAGCCTTAGACACCATCACACACTTTCAGTTTTTCCCTACCTGTTTGTTGGTGTTGATTCTGACTCTGGCTGAGGGAGGGCAAAATACTCCCATACACCAGGAGTGTGAGTTATAAGCTGCACTGAATTTACCCTCCAAGAGAATGCTCCCCTCATACTCTTCTTGGCAACCATTAACAGCCACACTTTAAAATGCTGCCAGGGCTCCAGAGGATCCTTGATATCGATCTTATCTGAGGGAAACGTCTGCTACCCTGGTCTTGATCTTCCTCAAGTATTGTGCACTCCAAAAGTGCAAATTTCACTCTGCCTAGTGACATGGAGTTTTAATAGAAGCAAAGAAAATCAGAATCTCTCAGTAAAGGAATATTACAGCAATAGAGTAACAAAGTCAAGAGGGATATGCATTAAGATTTCTGAAAGATTATGTCTTATCTCCTGGATAGAAATTCGAGAGTCTCTTGGCACGCCTGCTTGGAAAGAAAGTTGTGTGAAAGAGAAAAGAAAGCAGAATTTGTAATAGACAGGTGAAGTAGTCACCATTTTTTTTTTTTTTTGGTGAAATAATCTACAATTAGAGTGGAGTCATCGTGACATTAAAGACTCGTGGCACTCTGCCACTGCTGTACTGCTGAGCACAGGTGCTAAAGAGAGAGTTTAGTGTAGGCCCATATGTTGTAAGACCTCAAAAGACTCAAGGAGCCTTGTTCCAAAGCTAAGAGCTCCTCAATGTAGGTTGCTCAAACTCTTATGTAATTCATGTCCTTTATATTGGTGTTCAGGTATTTGTGTAACCTGAGCATAGCTTTCGACTTTTTTTTCTCAGGAAAAAGCAAAAGTCAGAATATTAACATTGTCCTTGTCAAATTTCTTGTTTATCTCTAAAGTATTAAAGTACAGGATCCTCTTTGACTGTAAAAAATAGTCAGATTGTTTCTAATGTGCAGTTAAAATGTGTATTTATAATTCTTGGGAAAAAAGAATACATTTTATCTGAAGTGTATGCACTCTTGGAAAAAAACAACTTCGAAGTGTTAAATGTGGAAAAAATCTACTTTAATTAAAAGTCGATGAAATTATGGGGGGGAGGGGGAAAACTTTATTTCCTTGCAATAAGAAAAATCAAGTGATTATACATCATTTTGCATTGGGAAAAGTAGTAAGAGACTGCTACTGACTACTCAGAGTGTAGGAAGATCAAGGCTTTTTATGTTACGCAGGAAAATGATTGAGTGCTTACTTTTTAATATATTTTTTAACTTTACTTTCATTTGTGGAAGTAAGTTACTAAAATTGCCACAATTAACTAAATTTTTAGTTGTCTTTGCATACAGTGACTATCACTTTAATCAATTACACATATCAGTTTTGGTAATTCTTCGGCAAAATTAGCAAAATACCTTGTATTTCCAGTTTATGAAGTAATTGCTGTTTGTGTTATGAGGATAGACAATATCAAATTCTGATGCAGACCAATAATGTAAGAAAGCTGAATCACATTTGCAAGTTTTGATAAGATTGATCTGTTTTAAGGCTTGTGGACTCGTCCACTTTTAAGAGGGCTGAACCCATTTCAGGCTGACAATTGAAAATCAAAATAAAGCATTAGAGTAAATTATTAAATACCAATAGGAAATGAGATGAGATAGACAAGAATTTGGCTGCCACTCTGCTCTATAAAGTTCCACAAGGGGGATAATGTGAAGACTGAAGAGTGAAATTTTGGGGTGGTTTACTGGCTTGCAGATTTCTGTCAGTACAGAACTCTTTGAAAGGTGTCACACCACCCGTGTGCCTTCATTAATGTGAGAAAAGCCATCAGCTCTTCCAGCTAGAAGGAATAATCTTGCCAAATTGTCTCACACAGATCCTGCAGTGGGCTTTCTGGTAATGTGCCAGTTGTTAATTTTTCTTGCTGAATAGTAATTTTCTTTCCTTGATTTTCAACACGCTATACAATACTGTTATTAAAACTACTTCCTAAAGGATTATAGAGCATTTTTAGAAGTTTTATGTGAACGTAAGCATTGTTAGGACTCAGAAGTAAAGGAGGGCTAAACCTAAGATACCCAAGATCTCAGGAAACTGTAACTTCATCAGGAATGGATTTCATTCAAGTTAGTGGTCTGACAGTTGACGTTCCAGAGGGAGATTGGCATCTTCTCACAATAGCCATGAAAGTGGTTTCTTTCTCTGTTTCTCTTGCTCCTGTTGACATCTGTGGATATCTTCAGTTTGGTCTCAGTGGGAAAAGAGAAAATTAGTGACTGTTCGTAAAATGTGTGAATGTGTAGTTATGCCAGTGTTGTGGCTGGTATTTCCCAGATTCCATATTCATTTTTAAGTGAAGTCTGTATTGGCTGCCCACCTGTAGCAGAAGAATCCATTTCCCTGGTGCCCAGCAGGTCTGTTCCTGTTCATTGTCTCAGCAGCTGAATTAATTCAGTGTCTGTGGGTGAGGAACATTTTACTGCCTTACTGGAACAGAGAACCAGAGCGTTTCTGGCGAGGCAGAAGAACCCTGCAGCTTCTGCCAAACCAAACCAAAAATGGAAAAAAAAGGAGAGAGGGAGGAAGTGGTGGGATACAGAGAATAACCTTGGCTTTTGGTCCCAAACTGGAGACCAGTACTCCAGGTGCAGTCCCACAAAGCACATGCTATTCTTCCTGCAGTAGGAATCCTTTACTTCGTACTTTACTTTTTGGTAGAGTTTTCTTTAGCGGTGACTGTTTGTTGTAAATGTAAAAAGGCAAAATAAAATTATGCAACATTTAGGAATTGTACCTCGGCCAAAGTGGCTTACATTAATTTGAAACATCATCTGTCTCAGTAATTAGAATACTTACAGTTAACAGGGACCTGGCCCAAACTGTTTGGTTTTGGACTGTGTTCTGTTTAAGCATCTGCCCTTGAGTTAATTTTTTAAAATTTCTCAGTATGTTCTAGCTGTGGTCTGCATATTTAATTCCTCTTGGATATTTTTATACAATTATGGATGCATGATGGTTTCAAACTAAAAAAATCTTGATTTTTCTGAGTGGATAGAATATAGAACTATAGTATTTTCCAGTATGAGAAAATATTTCTCCTTTTCTTTTTATTCCCCAAAATTTGTATTTCTAAAAAAAGTTTAAAACCTTTAGGATGTGAGTGAGAGAGTCCCATTTTTACCTCAGTGACTTTATAAGTTAAAAAAAAATGCATTGGAAAAGTAGGAAATTCTGTGACAGTACAAGCAATAAATATTAGGCTAGAGTAATAGGAAATTATATTAGTTTTGTAATTTTTAAGTACAGCCATTCCAGTTCAGTTACAGTATTTGAAAGGCGTATTTTGGGACTAGCTTGATATATTTGCCTAATGTTATTCTGTGAGTTACTTTACTGATACCTCCATTTATATTCTTCCTGAAGAAGAGCTGCAGAAATCCTGTTTCAGAATATTAAAATATTTAAGAACATTGAAATAGCTGTCACTTGAGAAATTATTCTGGACATCATTCTCTCAAAATCAAAGTGATATGGAAATATTTATAGAGTTTTAATTCCAGAAGTTGAAAAAAATCAACACTTTTAATATTAATAAATGGAGGGAAAATTTCCAAGACTTTTAGGATTTCCTCTCATTCATCATGGGTAAGACAGAAGAGAGAAAAATGTTTAAGAATAGAGCATTGGTGATGTAAGTTGAGGATCTCTGACAGAAAATAGACACAGAACACTTGGTCTTGTACCATATATAATTGTAATATCTGTTTAGTGTGTGCCTGTATCTACATCTGTGTATATATATTTGTCATACAAAAAAAGATCTTTTTTTTTTCCCCAAGAGAGTTACAAATTCATATAGAGATTAAGAAAAAGCAAGAATTTTGTATGTGTCACTTTTCAATCAAATATCTCAAACTTCTGTACAAAAATGGGAGCTACCATTCCAGTTAGAGCTGAAGAAAATAATGTCTGGGGTGTTAAAACCACCCTGCAGTTCATGGGTTCAGTTGGGGCAGGGAGAGGGAGGAAAACTCTGCTTCTCTTATTTCCCCTGTACTGTCAGCTCTGACAAATGCCATTTAGTGTTTTCCTGTTACTAGGTCACTGCTAATGACACCTGAAATGTAGATGTGAAGTGGAAGTGTGAAAAATGCTTAATAGCTGTTTTGTCAGGGAAAAGTTTTACATAAAACCACTTTGTACTTTTCATTGGAACAATTCAGCTATTAAAGCATATTTAACATTTCCAGTTTTTTGATGCGTGGTATGCTGTAATTACCATCAATTTTTATAATTTTTGGCAAATGATCATTGCTGTGCTCTGAGGACTTCACCTAGACAAATTTTCCCATTTCATGCAGCACAAAAGCAGTTTTTAACTCCTCTAGCAGCGCTTATGTTCAATCCACCATATTAAGCAGCGACCTATTAAAAGGCTGGTTCAAAGGCTTAGCAATACTTGTTTGGATTTAGATTGGCGTCCACTGTCCTAAAAGTTAAGCTCAGTCATTTAGAGCTCCTAGAAATCATCTTGGAACAGTGAATTTAACTGACCACTGGTTAGTAAGAAAATAGTATGTAGAAAATCTTATAATTGAGTACCCTTAGACCCAGTAGAGTTACTGCTCCATACTAAGGAATTTGTAGCCATAACACATTTTAGATCCAGTCATCAGGCTTTGGCTTGCAAGTTCATATTCTTCTGACAGAACTGAGTGACTGTTGTGAAATATTTAGCATTTTCCTGAACCATCATCTTTTGCATAAAAAAATGCAGTAGGTCTTTAATTTTATTGGTATCACTTTTGACCACGTCGTTCCTTTCACCTTCCTTATGTGGTAATGACGGCAGAGAAATACAATTCAGATTAAATGAATATACTTCTAGGCTACTTAAAAATGTTATAGTTCTTTCTGATCAAACCGAAGATGAGAATTGGCTTAGTTTTTATGCTCCATGAGAGTGGCAGTTTAACTCTTCGTACCAGGTTGGGTAGTGAACACCATGCTGCGTTAGGCACAGCTCGGTTGTGGAAACACCAATAAATCAGCAAAAATTCATCTGGCTTTCCTTGGCCTTGGGTGGCACTGGGGACTCCCGTAGTTCTTTTATCACTAATGGGTCTTCATAAGTGGGTCTGGTCCTCAGATTCCCGTGGGATGGTTTTGTCCCCTGTGCCTGCTTATCCAGATGATGTCTGAGGCTTCCAGGAGCTCTGTCGTTGTCTGGCTTGTAACAAAAGGACGTGCTCTTGGCTGTGCTCCAAGATAATCCACTCGGTTGCTTTGATGTCCTGTAGCCTGGGGATGAGGAGAAGGTGACTCCACCAAATAATGAAGACTCTATTCTTATTGGCTGGGTGGCAATTCTGTGCAATAATAAAATAAAGTAATTAATGTATCTTAATTATAGTCCTCTTAAAAATCCATTGCCTTAGCATGTTTTTCCAATAATGTGCAACTAAAAGAATAAACCTAGAAAATATACAGATGCAACTTTGTTAATAATTCATACACTCATTTAAAGTGTAGTTTGGATAAGGTACAAAACCAGAGGAAGCACTGAGCACTGTTTTATTCTTTTCAACAACTTGGTTATATTTTTTTCCAAGATTCTTTTTCACGCCATTGCTCTGAGAATCATGAAGACCACCATTACCTGAAGGTTACTACCATATTGTTATTATTACCATAATCTGCAGATTACATTGAAATATGCTGATTTCTTTTAATTGTAACTAGCTTGTCATCAGTAAAAGTAGGAAAGATTTTAAAAGGTATCAGCAGGTGTCTTCCCTAAGTTTGTGATAGTTATGTATCTTTCTGTCCAGGTAATGTAAGAAGCCTTAGTATTTGGCATTTCATTTAATTTCATAAATCAAAAAGCAAGTAATTTTATACTTCCATTCTTTTTCTTCCAAAATTGAGGAAAAAATGTAAATGATTTAAAACCAATTAGTTGCATGCATATTGTCCTGGCAAACCATTCTATCCCTTTCCTATGTAAATTTTGAGGCAAGCATGATTTATCTGTCCAGTTGATATGAAACAGAGGAAAACCAAGGCTGCCCTTCTAAACTGATGTAGGTTGCTTTCCATTCTAATTTTATTGTTATAGAAAAATAAGACAATTACAAAATCAGTTTTGGTCAATAACAGAGTAATAGCATCCTAAAATGATATTATTATTTATTCATGCTTAGTTAAATATAACTGTAACATGAAATAAATGATTATCTGTTTTGGATATAATTTCATAATAAGGCCTTTGAAGGTCGTTTGGACTACACAACTAATTAATGTTTTATTTCCAGCCTTCCTTAATTATTCTTGCCAGATGGTCCTTTATTTGTGTTATTGCTTGGAGTTTCCAGCTGAGGTTGTTTGATTGTTGAAGAAAAATATGTGATGGCACCGTAAGATAACTGTAATTGAATTGTTAGGTATGTTAGAACATTCAAGCCTTCTGTCCCTGCTTTAGCCACATCTGGGAAATAAGTTTGTTAACAAAGTGCTTTGGCACCTCGTTGAATACTTGATGTGATATATGAAAATGTTTAGAGCAAACTCAATTAGCATAAAAGCCTGTAGAAATAGAACTCTGGTAGCTTCTCATTCATTTATGAATTGCAAAATCTTCTGGGTAAAATGCACAAATGGGTAAATTACCAGGTGGTTGGTTTTGCTTAGGCTTCTGTTTGGTGGTGTTTGTTAGCATCTGACTTCTTTACTCACATCTAGACAATATTGCTTTTGTGTATATAACAGGGTTTCTTTACAAAAGATCAAATAATGTGATGAAAGCATAGTAATAGTCATAATATTTGGATATTAGGTTGACTTTGGTAAATAACATCTCAGGAGTGCTGGTTTCTAAGAGGGTGAAGTTCAACACTGGCAGATGCCAGATTTGGGACCAGGAATGTAAATACAGCATTTACAGTAAACTGTTTTGTTTTACTCAGTCATCAACATTGTTTGCCTTGTGCTACTAAATAAGTATCACACTTGTTCTTTGAAAGTCCCATGGTGCCAGGTTCTGTTTAGCAACAAATAAACATGCAGGTTCTGAAAAAGCAGGGGAAATGAGAGTAAAAATGGTGCATGATGGTACACAAATGCACAATTTTGTTCCAAATAATTGTTTCATCTCCTCTCTCTCTTTTCAAGCCATTGTTTTCACCATTTTTCTGTAATCACTGCAAGGAGCAGTTTTGGGAAATGGAGATGAGTTTACAGAAGATGTTGATTGTGTTTTACAGATACGTGGGAAGAAAGAACTGAGGTATTTTTGTGGGAAATTGATTAATGGATTAATAAGAAAGGTATTGACACAGAGGTTCAAGATCAGAAGGAAAAATTGACTCATTTAGAAAGTGAAAAGTGAGATGTATCTTTGTTTGATTCATAGCTGTGTCCTTCAAAACGCTTCGGTAAAATATTCTATTAAAAAAAATACATCAACTACAAATCAGAAATTGCAAGCAAAACTTACCATAACAATAAGAGCTTGTTGTATAAGAATAGGTTAGAGAAGATGACTTTTCTGTTGTTTTGTTTTGTATTTACTAGCATAATAGAAAATGCCCTGAAAGAAAACTATCATTTTGGTTGTGGCAATTAGCTCCCACTGTTGAAAATATGGATGTGCTATACCAAATTTCACCAGTCTAGCATAGCATTTAGAAATATTGGTAAATTTCTGTGCTGCCCCTTGGTACTGGAGAATGTGTTTAGCAGCACAGGATCCTTAGCAAATCCTCCCTCATTTGAGGAGCAGTTTAGCTGAGCAGCAGAGAAATCCTCTCCCACTCAGCCAGTGTCAGAGATGCTGTTCTTGGCTTCTGAGCGTTGTGAGCGTAAAACTCTCTTCGGATGTTGTAGAAGATGGGAAGCAGCTGCTGCCTTTCAGAGCACAAATGTAGGGCTTTCAGAGCACCCTGTGTCTGCTGTGGAGCAGGATGGAGCTTGACAATGGAGCCCGCAGCACAATACAGATGCATCGAATTAAGGCTCTGCCCACTGGTGTCTGCTGCTTCCTCTGTAATTCAAGCGTTTTGTGCTTTAACTCGTTCGGTTGTTAAAATGTTATAAATATGCATTTGCTGAATTGTTGCTCTGAAAAATGGGACCTTGGAGCTGGTGGTAACATCTCTGCGGTGGTGGAGTGAGTGGGCACTTCTGTCAGCTGCGGGAGATCTGCCCATTCATATTTAAATCCAGCCCTTGTGCCAGAACAGAAAGGCAGATTGTTCACAAGCTCATCTTCTGCAGTGCTGAGCATGCAGGTCTCTAAACCACCAACAAAAGAGACATGTGAATATCTGTAGCGACCAGTTAAACTCACCAGAAACTGCTTTTAGTCACTGGTTACCCAAATAAACAAAATAGTTAAAAGAAGCAAGAGTACTAGGGAGATATCACCTTGGTAATTTTAAAACTCTTTTCAGTTTTAGCTTTCTTCTTTTTACCAGTTCACCATTTCTCTGCTTTCCACTTCACTCCCTTACTATATAACCCCAAATTTCCTAAACAATATTGCATGGTATTTTTAAATAAAACTTTTAGGACTGCATATGAACTTTTCACTCCTTTTCCTTTTTTTTTTATCTGGTGTTGCAAAATAATAAATTAGGCCAATGCCCCCAAGTTCCATAAGCTGCCTTGTCTTCCATGCACTGAACTGTGCAGCTTTACAGACAGGCTTTCCCAAAGTGTCCCAAGAGGTTCTGCATTTGGCTGCTTGCACTCGGTGCAGCAGGAGGAGGGTGGCCAGCTGGGAAGAGACACAAACCAGAACAGAAGCGAGCTGACCTCTGGCTCCAGGATCTGTGTGAATTGGGAGGCTGGTCCCGCACGGTCTCTTACCACAGCAGGATATCCCAGTGTGAAATGCCAGCGTGAAATTACTAATTATCCTGCTTTTTA
Organism: Eopsaltria australis; assembly: GCA_034509425.1. Classification (NCBI taxonomy): domain Eukaryota; kingdom Metazoa; phylum Chordata; class Aves; order Passeriformes; family Petroicidae; genus Eopsaltria; species Eopsaltria australis. The sequence goes on along the minus strand of JAVTVJ010011652.1, from coordinate 1,901,410 downwards.
ACTTCAGGATATGCTGCTGACTGTGTATTTTCGTAAAGTCACCATAGTACTACAGAGATATTTGCAGAAAAGAGGTATTATCTTGGCATTGTGACGTTAAATTGTATCAGACCAATTTAGCAGTCTTTTGTAACACTTATTTTAATACCTCTGCCTTTTGTAGGGATTTATAAAAATGCTATGCAGAAAAAAAAGTCCCCAAGCAATAGATTAAGTGGGTTTTTTTAACCTTATTGTGTAAACCTCTAAATTATTTGATGTTACATATGGTTTTTCATGGTGTAGAAGATCAATATTAGTGTTTCTTCATGCCCACAGAGCAAGATGTATTACTCAAGGTACATGACATACTACCTCACCAAAGTACCCGCTGAGATTTGTAGGTTGTGTTGGGTTACAACAGTTTTTTTCCTGGAGGCTAAAATTGCCTAAATCTTGGCTCTCACTGTGCTGTTTTTCCCCTCATTATATATTTAAAAGGGTCAAATCATTCATCATTCTCAATTACTGGGGTATAATTCACTGCATGCAATGTGAGCTACAGACCAGATGCCTGGAAATTCCTGCACTGACCAATAATCTGAGGTCCCAGTACACATTCTGTTTTTAATACAACAGTAACATGTTTGTTTCCTATTGAATTATTTGCAGAAGATGCATCCCTGATCAAAGCTTTGTCAGGCAGGTGGTTATCAGAATGGGACACCATCAGGGAGACTCAGAGCAATATAAACATTCTGAGCTCTGTTCCTTTTAACAGCCCATAAAATGCCAATAACATTTAAAAGGAATAACTTGATTTTATTAAAGGGCAGGATCTGTCATGGGAACTTGAGGCTGTAAGGTGTTTAAATGAATGTTTCATAGTGGGCTGGAAGTTTTGCCGTCTTCTGCTACAGGTTCTAGGGTAAAAGGTACTTTCATTTTATAAGTGTTTCAGTTTGTCTGTGTTCTCCTCTGCTGTTGTTGCATAAAATAATTTATTCTTCATGGTTTCATGCAGTAAATTCATCAGCGCTGAGGTACAGACACACAAAGTTCAAAATAATCTCTGTGTGAACAACCTGTTCTAGTTTTGAATTTTTTTATTTGCTGTGCCTTTGTATATTTTGTGCTAATTCTTGAATCATGGCAACAAATACAAGGTACTAAAGGATTTTAATGGCTGCGGGTTTCTTCAGACAATGAATTCTCAATTTCTGGGATTCTCAAGTGGTCAATATTCTCACAGCATTTTGGTTTTCAAAATATGAATCTGTAGCATTAACTCGGTTTGTGTCAGAGCTTTTAAACTGGATAGCTTTTGAAAAGCGAAGAGGGAAGGAGTTCTTTTGGGTACGGCCCCACCTGGAGGGCTGTGTTCAGTTTTGGGCCCCACATCTCTAAAAACATATTGAGGTGCTGGAATGTGTCCAGAGAAGGGCAGTGGAGCTGGGGAAAGGTCTGGAGCTCAGATCTGAGGAGTGGCTTGAGGGAGCTGGGGGTGTTTAGCCAGGAGAAAAGGAGGCTCATGGGGAACCTTATTGTTCTCTTCAGCTCCCAGAAGGAGGGTGTAGTGAGATGGGGGTTCGTCTCTTCTGCCATGTCTCAATCGAAGGGATAAGAGGAAATGGCCTTAAATTGCAGCAGGAAAGGCTCAGGTTAGATTTTAGGAATTTTCTTCTCACTGAATGAAAAGTCAGACATTGGGATAAGTTGCCCAAGGTGGGGGTGTAGTTGCTGTCCCTGGAAGTGTTCAAGAGGGGTCTGGATGTGGCACTTGGGGGATGTGGTTTAAGGATAATTGTGGTAGTGCTGGGTTCATATTTGGATTGAATGATCCTGAAGATCTTGTCCAACCTTGATGATTCCGTGCTAAGATTGTGATTGTGTTGGGATCCATAATCCAGCTCAGCACACCCATGACCTTGTTAGCCCAGTTTTCTGGAAAAGTAGTGTCAGAAATGGATTTTAAGGTTTTATGGGAAGGTTTCAATGGGTGTTTTTTGGGTAGCCTAAGGGGTAGTGTAGGGGAAGGTGCAAATGGTCTTTCAGAAAGCAGCACTAATGATTCAGTACCTGTGAAGATAACGTGTGAGAAGTGCTAGATAGAAGAAATTTCAAGGGGTTTTGAAATTGAAGGCAAGTAAAAGGTATTTGAAATGGTAGGGAAACCAAGGAACGACGTGTTAAGTAAAGGACGATGTGATCAAAGTGATGGCAAGATAATGATCTCTCCAGAAATGCCTTGAATAGATGTAAGTGGGCCAGGATTGCATTTGTTAAGAGAGCTACAGTGGTCCAGTTAAAAGCTGCTGACCACATTAGTAAGAAACAGAATTGTGAGAGTTATTAAATATGCTCACACAGTTCTGTGGTTGCATTTTAGTATGTGTTGTTGGTATTTGCAAAGCTAGAGCTCAGCTCAACTAATCGTTCCAGTCCTTTTTAATTACTGTTCTGTGAAATACTGAAATTGTCAATTTTGTTGTTGTTCATTGACACTCCTAGAAGTGGAGAAGAAATTTATTTGGGTCAGCCCAAGTGATTTTTTTTTTTTCTCTAGGATTCTCACTTTTATAAGCTATATGGGGAAATTAAATGTCAAGTTTAACATGACATGTATTTTTAATAAAGCAAAGAAAACTTGAAAATGAAAAATTAGAATCTTATACTTCAATGCAATTCACTATCTAGAAGAGGAGTTTTTATTAAGTCATGTGCCTTTTTTAATTTTTAAGACTGCTGCATGAGTAAGATAGATAGATAGATAGAAAACCACAATTAGAATTATTCCTCTGTCTTATCTGGAGCAGCATGCCCTGACTGCTAAGTTAATACTTTCTGGAGCATCACACCCTCTGAGCGTGTCTTGCTAATGTCTCACTGGGGGTAAATATTATCTGGATCAAGTAGCAGCAAATGATGACTACTGTCCTCAGCAGGAGGCAGTGATGAGAAGTTTTTTGGTTTTTTTTTTTTGTGTCAAAGAATAATTTAATTATAGATATGAATTTGAATGGTTTAAAGAGGAGAGAGAGAGAGAGTGAAATTTCATGGTAGCCCAAATACAAAGCAAAAAAAAAAGAAAAAAATTGAAAAAGTAATTTGAAAATTATGGAGTCATTGTACTAACAGGTTTCTTTGTGTTTTGTTCTGTTTTTAAACTTTACAATTGATGATGGCTGAGAGGCTCCTCTGGAAGTTCACATTGAACAGGAGCTGGGTTCAGGTGTTTTGACTTACCCTGTAGAGAAATTTGTCTTTTTATGTAAAATAGAAAGGAAATACATATGTTTTTTGAAGAAGGTTCTGTGGCCAAGTTCATGAATGTGAATGAGCCTGATGTAGTTCGTTTCCATGTATGAGGAAAATTCAATGAAACAGAAATGGAAGAACTTGAGTTACTTTGAGCATGACAGTATGTCATGTGACATTTTGGCTCAATGTCCAGTTTCCAGTTGTCACATAAAGATGATTATTTGCAGACAGCCCTTGTTCCCTCTGGCCTGTATCATTTCTGTCATACAAGTGTGGTGCTTTGACTTTATTTAGTTTAGGTGAGCAATGTATGGAACAGCACAGCCTTTCCCTGTCCTCCTGCTGCAGACTCTGCATGTTTTTCTGTCTCAGCTACACTGGAACTCTACAGATTTCCAAGTATCTACAGGAAATTCGATTATGTAAATGCTATCAGGACTGAATAGTGATGATTTAGGAAAAATGAAGTCATATTTACTTCATATAGTGAAGCATGATATCAAAAAAAACCCCAAACCTTCAGTTTTTGGTTGCTTAGTCAGTGCCTTTCCAAGCAATCATTCTATCTTTTCTCCCCCTTTAGTGGAAGATTATGTGGTTTATAAAAAACCATAGATTCTTTTATCGTATCCGCTTGTGTTCAAAAAGAAATCAGAACCCTGAGACTGCAGTGGGCTTCACTGGGAGATGTACAAGAGTAAGGTTTAATCAAATTGAATAAGAACTTCAGACTTTCTTTGAGAAAGCTGTGATGAGTTCACCTGTGGGTTGTTTTTTCTAAATAATGTATAATGAAAATCAAACTGGTTTATGTTAATACCTGTAATATTGAAATTAACTTTGAAAATTACCCTGATCTAATGTTACATTTAGCTGTTATATTTAACCTGAGAGCTGATGGAGAAAATAAAGAAGTATTAAAGCAATGTAAATTCAATTTCCAGATTTGTGTTAGTCTTCAGTTATCAGGGATTTCTGATTAATCTTAAATACCAATGAAAGTGCCGTCACTTGCTTAAAATAATTTCATATCACATAGAAAATACTTCTGCATGATTAGGTCAAAGGTTTGGCAGCATGCATTAAATATACTTGTAAAAATAATTTCCTTTGTAAGAGAATAGTGTAAGTTTTCCACTTAAACCAAAATGAGAAATGATACAATTATATTTGCAATGAATATAATGAGTTTTGCTTCTCAATTTGAAAATGAATTATGTGCACTTCAGTGTTACTTGTATTTGTTTTAAGACTTATGAGGAAATTTATGATGATGACTATAATAATGAATAACTACTTTATATAAATACACATAAAATTTCTTTAAGTATTGTAATTAAACATTTAAAGGTACACACTTTCTACTCAGTCTTTTCCATGTTGCATGGATAGAGTAATTAAAGAATTAAGAAGTTGATAATTCAATCATATGATTCTTATCTGAAGCTTTGTAAGTTGTAGCTTTAGCAATGCTGTTTATACCGTTGTGTTCTGAGCCAGCCTTATGAATTTTCTGAGATCTGGAGAAAGACTGAAAAACTGTTCAGCCACTCACATCCTTCTAGGGGAGAGAGGAATCTCCTGCTGCACCAGGGATCAGATTAAACCTGTCATCTTCCGTAGCAAGTGGAGAGATATTGTGGATATGGAATGTATTCTCTTCAAGAAACTGTCAAGGAAAGCCAGAGGAGGCAGCAGTTACATTGCGAAAGAGGATGATAGTCTTGGAAGATTAGAGAAATATATATTGATGCTGAATTATAGTGAATATCAAACTGATTATGATTCAAAAGTTAAGATGGGAGGATGCATAAAGCAAGATCTGTGTTGACAAATAAGACCTGTAAAAGGCTTGAAGTGCTTATTGAACTCTGCTTGATTTGAGCCATGCTTCATGAGACTCCTGTGTTAACTTCTGAGCCCTGCAACTCAAGGGGCAATCTGGTTTTAGGGAGTTCTGACTGTATATCACATGTCTTTAGAAAAACATGAATCCAGACCTTGCTGTTCTGAAGCAGTGATCTATTGAGGAAACATAACCATAATGTTTGTTCTTCTGTTATCCAGCCATGGTCCAGACTGGGTTACACTCTTTTCTTTTGTTCTGGGTTAGGAATGAACATCCTCAGTTTCTCCTTAAAATTTTAAGGGTAATTTTGGACATCCTTAGTTTCTGCTTGAGATTTTAAGGGTAAGTTTGAAAGGGTTTTCCTTCCTTCCCCCTCAAAGGTCTAGTGGAACCAATCATATACCAAATACGATGTCATCAGGAAAGAGCATTTGGTGTAGACTCTGCTGTCATCAGTGTGCTGATGACTTGGGGCTCTGGGATTTATTTTCATTAAACTTTATCCGTAAAAAGTCTCCTTTGTCTCTGCCTTCAGAGTGTCTGTGAAATTGAATTTGGATGACAATGAGCTGGTTAATGCACTGTCTAGGGGAGGCAGGCATTGCTTGTTTGGGAACTTGAGATCCATCCCTATCTGTAAGGATCTTCTTGAAAATTCAGTTTGTTCTCTGGTTAGATATCCAATAGGCTTGGTGGACAAGAATGGAGTTTGGACATGCTTTTGGGTAGTTATCTGAAGCTTTTACACTGGAATTTGTACTTTGCCACACCAATAGAAGTTTGTGTAGCTGCTCCTTGATTGCTGCAGGCATCTTACTTGTTGTTTTCCCTGAAGCCAGAGCATTCACTCAGTTATTGCTGCACAAGCAGAGTCCAACCACGTGGCTGTCACAGGTTAAGGTGGTGTTTGACTCTGAGTCTTCCTGCAGCCTCTGGGCTTTTCAGATTTTTTGAGGATTTTTTTTGTAGAAGTACAGGGTCTGCAGTGGATCCTTAAGTCTTACATGATTTTGGTCTTGTTCTCTACACAGATCTTTTTGTAGCCGTTTGTTCCTCCTGGCTCTACTTTAAACGTCTTTGTTGTGGCAAGGGAATGTTCTCAGTGGAAGAATGATGATCTTCCAAGACATAAATCATAATCTGTCTCTCCTCTTTTTAAGACAAGGCTGCTCTTTCCCTCTAACTCCTACATAAAAGACTGTTTTTTCTTTAATATTTTGTGTGTATTTCCCTCAGGAAAACAGTTTGTAGTAGACCTGAACGTTGTAGGTTTTTTGTTTTCCTTTCTAAATGGTCCTTGTCTCGTATTTTACTACAACAATTTTTAATAAAGTTTTAAGATACCTTTTACTTTCTTTGCTCTGTCAGCAGCATAGCTGTGAGGCATCCAGGTTTACATCCTGTAGCACCAACCTCATAGAAAGTAAAAAGCATCCAAAACTATACAGGTAATCCGTGCTATGATTTTTAGTGATCTTCTGAAGTGACATAAAATCAACATTACCTAACTGGACATCACAACCTTTTTTTCCCTGTAGAACAAATTCTACTTGAATGAGCAGAATGTCTCCAAATGCACACTTCAGTTGCAGTAGCACCAGGCCCAAATCTGCTCACATTGTAAAATTAGATGAGTAATTTCACTTTAACTAAGTAAGCCATGAGAGCAAATTACTGGGTATTGTTATATTATTTCTTTTTCTTCCATGTAGTGTCTTGTGCTGTCCCTTTCCATAATCCACTTGGGCTGCAGGTGGCTGTTGCTCCTATTAAGAATAGGCTTTTCTTTAGATTTTTTTTTTTTTTTTTTTTTCTTTTAAAGTACAGATTCCAGCTCAAGATGAAGATATTATCAAGCACAGAAGATTAAGTTTCAGGCTTACGGCACATATAATTTAAATTTGCATGGATTTAAAGACTTCAATACAAGTTTTTTGCTGCACTGAGGATGTGCTCTGCAGGATGGAAGGGAGTTACTGTGAGCATAAGAGTTTGCAGTCCCAGTTCCTGCAAACCTGTGGTTGCATCATGCACATATGGGGCAAATAGGAAGCAAGAAGATAATAAATGAGCTACTTATTTTAGCAGCTACCAACCAATTCCTACCTGCTTTTTATAATATTTAGATATTTGAAGAAATATTGGAAGTACAAGTATATGTATATATATATTTTAAAGTTGTACAATCTTCAGCTCCTGGAATTTATCAAAAAAGGGGGAGATCTGTTTTGTTCCAATCTGTGTGTTTTGGAAGGGATAGGCACTCTCATGAATGTATAAAAATAGAGATTGATCTGTAGACAAATATTGTCTTCTTTCACTACGATGAATAAGACAGATTTAAGATAGACAGAAATAAGGGCAAGAAGATGTGTGAGTGAACTATCATCCTGTAATTTAATTTAGTGTAGTCAAATATTAACTGTTGAATGAAAACTGACACAGCATAGATTTATCAGGTGAGGCAGCATAGTACATCACAGATTATTTCTTTGAAGCTAATGGAATTTTCTTTATGTATACTTCTGTATTAAAGTATTTAATTTTAAATAACCTGCATTTCTGTGCTGGTCTTGCTGTTCTGCCACCTGGTTTGCAAGATATCAACATTTTCTTTAGAATTAGTCAACAATTAGTTTTAGCAAAGTAAACATTTACAAAATATTTACTTTATAAAATTACTAAACTTTATTTTCAAATAAACATGCATGATTTTAATGTTATTTTAAAGCTTAGTTTTGTAATTAATTTGTAAATATTAAACAATAATATTTGATAAAAATGCTTGGTAGCACCTAATTTCACTATAACACATCCCTGTTTGTGCTACTACTTGCTGCTCTGGTATTCTGTGACATAATACATTTCTAGAAATAATTTTGCACTTGTATTCATGTTAATTACAATTTATTTTTATGCTGTTTGATTCCTAGAATTTTTAGTTTTGCTTGCAGTTAGCTCAAGGCCCTACAGTACCTTGGCTTCTGACTCAAGAAGGCATCACAGATAATGTACCAACCTGTACATGATCTGAATTTTCTGAAGTTAGGCACCAAAACTCCTCATGCAGATGATCTGAGAGATGAATGTGTGCCCCCATAACGAGCAGATGAGTGGGGAGTGAGGTTTAACTGTGATTAGAGATAGCCAAAAGGAAATGCTGTGCAGAGTTTAATCCTATTACTGCCACACCTGTTTACCAGATAATTTTGTAAGAGTTGGAAAGTGCAAGCTTCAGTAAAAGTATTTTTAAAATACTATACAAATAATTTGTTTAATAAACAGGATCACTATAATCTGAAATAATTCCTCCTGTGGCATAGCTGTCATTAATTACAGAAATCTTTGTGGTTTTATACAAATATCAGGAACAGTTTAAAATTAGTCCTTAAAATAGCTCATCTGTAAAGTTTCTTTTGTCATTAAAGTGACTTCCATTTAAACCATGCCTTTGAGAAATGCCTCTACAAGGTTTCTAGCTTAATGAAATAGCTGAGAAAATATCTGGCTGTTTATTTTGGAAGCTGGAATGTAAATTTTTGTTTAATCCCTCTGTAACTAGGAAAAGAAATTATGCAGATGGGATAAGTTTCTGAAATATTTGCAAACACAGTACCCACTGATACAAAGTGTGCTGAAAGGGAAGTTTCTGTCAGTTTTCACAGCCTGATTTTAAACAAAATCCTACATTATTGTTTTGCCCTTCAGTGAGGGAGTTTTTGGTAAGGCAGTGAAGCTAAGAGCCTAATGGCTGACATTATACATTTATCTGTGAAAATGAAATTTAACACACACGTTTGCCTAATGCATAACATGGCATAAAAAGAGGAAAAAATGCAGACAGATGTTTTTCTGCTCTGTTGTGTATAGCCATGCACATGCTTAGTGGTAGTGAGGCTTGCTTGTTTGGATTGTTATTTGTGCAAGTCTGGGACTGATCAGTGGCACATTCAAGCAAAGAGGGAATTTTGAGTAGAGTAGGAATTTCCTATATATGTACATTTATTATGGTTTCATAGTCTCTAAAATTATTCTACTATAAGCAAAAGAGTTTCTTCTGAACAGTCTGAACAGGCACAATGTATGTTAAATATACTTTTTTTAGCCACAGTGTACTTTGATGCTTTTGTGACTCAGTTCTGGTTACTCTGCCAACCTATTGTCCATTTACCTGTCGTGATGCTTTATCCTGTGATATTCACCTGTTTTCTATGATTTAGGCCTGTATCGGGAGCTCTTTGAGGAAGGATTTGTTTTTTACTTCTGTGTCTGTAAGACACTTGCTGGTGAGGAAATGAAATTAGGCCTCTTAAAGGGTACTTAAAGGTGCTGCTGTGCCTCACTAGGGATGTTTCAGTTTGTGGACATTTGATCTTCAGAGCTTCAAGCAGTGTTTCCATTTTTTTTACTCATAAAAGCTTGGGTTGCTAATCAGACAGATATAATTTTGTAATAATTGCCCTTAAAATGAGGTCTGCTTAATTTTATTTTTAGTTTTTTTTTAAATGATTGAAATTTTGTTCCTTACTATGAAATGTGAATGCCTTTTTCTATTTTAATTGAAAAGAAGGTTGCACAAGCTACTTGAAATAAGTCGTCTGTCCCTGCAAAGATGTTTGACAGCTGTATACAACCAGATACAGATTTGTGTAGTGGGCACAAGTCACAAGACTGCAGAAGTCATGAAAGAATGGGCTATTTCAGCCTTTTCTCTTAGCACTACTAACATGCAGCAGTATCATTGGCAGGCATAACATTTTTGTAATTCCATGAACTTGATGTCTTAAGAGCATGAGTAATCCCTGGGACACAGAATTCATTTGTTTTCCTTGTCTTAAATTTACCCATTGATCTGACCAGCGAGCTGATGATCAGCTGAGACAGTCAAAGATTTTGGGTTTTTGTGTGATCAGTGTGTGTATTTCAAAGGAAAACACGTGGCCCACCATGTGCTGCTAGCTCATTCAAGTGAGCAATACTGCTGCATGTGATTGTTGGTAACTGAGGATAGCACAATGCTGCCTTGTTCGGGGTGGGAACGCACACCCCGTGCAAATGCGTAAAACAAACCATGCACTGATTGTTTAGCCAGACTTAAACATGCTCAAATTGTTATATGACTCCAAAATGCATCACAGACATTCACCCACGTGGTATTTTGTCACCTTTACTCATGATTATCAAATACATAGAAAACTGTCTCTTGCTTTCAGAAGATGTCAATTTGATTTGTAAAGAAATGCAGTAGGCTGCTGTTCTGCTGGTGGGTGGAAGTGCAGCCTGTGCTGCTTCTGAACCTGAGGATGGATTTCCTTAGAAGTAACTTATTATAATAAAATGTTAGAAAACTGCCAGGTACGTTCAATTGGATGATATTCCAGATGGTAAAAAAAACCAAAACTCAAGATGGAAAAGGAAGTTACTGTTTTTTGAAAAGGCTTTTTTCCTTTACTTTTTGTTTCTAGGTAAAATCCTGGCAATCAATTCCAAAGCCCATGGAATATTTTCACACAGGTCCTAGGTTACCTCTGATGATATATCCTTGCAGTGTTCTTCTCACCTCATAAATATATCTTCTTTAGCAAAATGGCAAGAATTACCAGTTGACAGTGTGTTATTTTAGAACTAGAACTTTTAAACTGTGTCTAGTGTTGGTTTCCATTAGAAGATCTGAAGCAAGTGACAAATGTTGCTTTTGTAGCTGCATTTCACCTGTTGGTATCTTACATTTTAAAGCTGGGTTTCTTTTGTAATAATTAGTTTTTTAAGTTTACTGCATGGCTTAGTTGGAAAAGATACCTCTTCCTTTTGTTTATGTAGCTTGTGGCTTCATATTACTGTCAGTCTTCAGATAAGATCATGTAACTTTTTTTTTTTATCTGGAGGTTTATAGGAGTACAAATGTGATTTTAAAAAATCTTCATGCTAAGAATGGAATTTTACATTTATTTACATTTATTTTTAGTGAATTTAATCTCACTTATTGTATTAAAATTTTAGAAAACAGTCAGAATTTTTATCAGCAACTGTTCAGTTTGTACATGGCAATGAAGTGTCATGACACAGTTTTGAGAGGATGTTTTGCTTTGCTTTTTTTAAAAGCAATTTGTACTATCCCTTAGCATCAGAATTTCAGGTAGAAATTCAACAGCTAAGTCTAAATAAGTAGAATTGGCAGGGACCCACAAGGATCATAGAGTCCAACTCCTGGCCCTGCACAGCACCACCCCCAAGAATCACCATTTGCCTGAGATACAGATATAAATATAGATATATAAATAATATGTGTCAATTATGATGTTCCATGTATCATAAAGTGACTCCTGTGTGTAGCTGTGTTTCATTCTTCTGATGGTTTTATTTCAGTCATTGTTCATGAATTCATCAAGACTTTAATGTTTTCCTCAAAGCTGGTTGCTGTAGCTGTGTTTATATAGTCCTGTAGTGTAATTTTAGCTCACTAAATAACTTTCCCTCAGGCAAGTATGATCAAAGTGCTTTGTGCCTTTAGTTATTGTCAGTAACCAGGACAGTTGCTGCTGGAGTCTTTGGTAAGGGATGATTTATGATGTTTTGCTGGAAGCCACACAGGGTATCTTTGTCTCCTGAGACTTGGGGAACTCCCTCATCACTGAAGACAGTTTCTAAGTCTCATACGTTATTAGCATCTGCCTGTATTCACTCTCTATCAGTATCTGAAGTTAAGTATCCTGACGAAACCTCTTTGTTTTTTCCTGTTTTCCCCTAATTGTTTGTTCTAATAAACTAACTTTTGGTGTAAAAAATGAACAAGAAGATTCAGAAGTTAATGAGTCTAAAGAAACATCTGTTAGAAGGACTTCCATTACCATACATTTCCAGGGAAATTAGAACATAAGGCAAGACAGCTGATGAAGAGCCTGTTTGGCTCAAGCAAATGAATAATGTGGCCCAGGACAGAGAATCAGCTTTTCAGTCAGATCCTAATAAGCAATGCATTGTTTTTGGCAGTTAACCCCAGATGCTAAGCTGGTGTCAACTGCATTGTTCTGTCTTTTTCTCATGCCAATGTAGTATGTTCATCCTGGCAGGATCCACTTGTCCTGTTATTTTTTCAAAGCACCAGACCCAGTACATTTTATTCAGTGGGCTTAAAAAATACCTGTCCCTTGTCTAGAATCTAAAATGATTTCCAGTCTAAAATTAAATTTCTTAAATCAACTTTATGCCATGCTGTAAGATCTAGTGAATAGGAAAAGACAGGGTGGTGTCTTCTGTATTAAAAAAAGATATCTCAGATTTTTTTCCATAATGTATCTTTTTATTTCTCCTTCTCTCCCTTTATGAAACTATTAAAAAGTTAAAGCTGTGTTTTGTACAAGGGGCTGTAGACACACAAATGAGCTTTTATACAACAGACATGCAGGTGAAAAAAAAAATGCAACAATACTTTTCACACAGTGAAACTTAAAGCAGGTTTATTAATCATTCAGGCCCAGATTTACTGTTCTGCAGGTAGTACTTGTATTCTGACATGACAAACAACATATAATGAAATAAACATATGTCTCTAGACACATCTGGTAATGATAATGAAGAGACAAAAGTCACTCCTGAAGTTCTCATTGATGCTCATCCTCCATTACAGCCCTGATTGACTTAAACAACTCTTTATTGCCCCAGAGATGCAAAGTTTATGAAAATCGATCAAATATTTTTTAAATCACAGACCAGACATGCCATGAGAAGTTTGATAGAACCAATAGAAGCAAGTTTAAAACCTGAGCACTCTGAAGGGGGGTTGTGTTTTTAAATCAATCTAGTCATGGAGAAGTGGGGAGTAATGGTGTCTATAAAATACTTTTTTCTCCATAATTTGGAATAAGGGAATGAAATTTCATAGGATGCTTTTAAAAATATGAAGCCTGTGTGTTGGTAAATTTACTTTATATCTTTTGACTGTAGCTGTTTCTGTAAGACAGAAAGTTGATGGGAGATGGAGAAAAATGTGTCAAAGAAGGGAATACTAGAAAAATGTGTGTGTATGGCAGCCCAATGTTCTCTGTAATCACACCTGTGGATTGGAAAGCAGCAGAATACTGAACTGACCCTTCTCTTTATAAACTAAAAGCTGTTGGTGTTTTCTGGTGTTCCTCACCACCTGATGCCTCCCACAGGTCTCATGGCTGTCCTGATCTACTCCAGACTTGAATTCCAACCTTGAACAACTTCCCCACATCTTGCTACTGAGCAGAAATATTCTTATACAGCTAAACATGGGAGATGTTTCTTTTATTGTCTTTGGATAGAGTAAAATTGTTCCCATTTGTTTTGAAGTTGGTTTAGCGTACCCTGGCTCAGTATTTATAATTTCTTTATGATCAGCCTGATCCATTTTGCTTCATTTTCAGAGTTGAATGTGTTCCTTAATATTAGAGGCATCAAATTCAGTTTCCAGGGCTGTGCAGAGCAATTAAAATGGGAGTTTTCAGGACAATTATTTCTTGATATTTCTCCTCCATGGAATAATAAACTCAGATGATATCACCCAGTGGTGGTGTTAGCACTCTGCATGTTCTTTTTCACTTACATATAATTATTAAATCTTAAAATAATTTTAAAGATGAATCTCAAGCTATTGTATGCACATGCTGAAAAAATGGTTGGTTATTAAAATAATATTTTTTGTACTAGATCCAATTCTATCTTCCATAGTTTTAAAAGTTGCTGTTATTTTTTTAATTCCCGAAAATATGTGTTTCTCTTTTGCTCAATGGATTACTTAATGGGAATAGTGACTATGTAAGCAATTTACTCCCTCTTACAATTCATCTTGAGGATGCATTTTAATGAGTTTAAGGAAATGTTGATATTCATTGTGAGGGACCAGAACCAGACTATAAATGTTTTCATTTAAGAGCAGAGTTATTTTGAATATGAATCTGTCAAAATTTCGAATTCTGATGAAATACTTTTAAATTTCAGTCTCACGAGTCGCAAGGTTTCTGTAGTTGCATTTTCCTTCCTGCAGTAGTTATTCATTTGGGAATCTGCTTATTGGCTTGTAACAGAGTCCAAGTTTAGTTTACAATAAATACATTTTGGTAATGGCTACCATCATATTTTAATATAAAATAACATCTACCTTCTGTGTTCAATATTTTCAAGCAATTACATAAACACAGCAGTTCCACAGTATGTGGAACTTGTGGCAGTGTGTTTTACCTGAGTACATTCTTAGTAACTTTGGAAATTGCTGATACAGGGATAGTTCATTGTGTTTCAAATTCTAAGGTGTCCTCTAAAGGCAGCAAATAAAGATCTTGGGAAGGCAAGGGGAAATGATTCAATATTTCTACTCTTGGAAAAGCACAGAGACAACACCAGATTTCTTTTTTACCAACCCAGAACCTTCAGGGAGACTTTGGGTCCAGAAAATAGCAGTTAAGCAGTAATGGTAATTACTACTTCTGTTTTCGTTTGAAGTAAAATTAGTTTTGCAGTTATAGGAAAAAACATTTCTTTAAATGGATGTTAGTAATTTACAGTCTGTTGTCTGTGTGTGTGGGTTTTGTTTGGCTGCATTTTTTTTTTATCCTGATACCACCTTTTTTTGGTAGTAAATTGGAATTCTCTTTTAAATAGACATGATTCCATTGAGGTTAGTAGTAGTTCAGGCATTTATACCTAAAGAGATTTTCGTCCTCTTTACTGTCACTTTATAGCAATGTTCAGTGTATCTGGTAATGGTGTTTTCTGAAGGCAGACTGAGAATTGTAATAGGAGCTGCATTATATAGCTAAATGCTGCTTTATTTTTTTTTTTTTTTTAATGCCTCAATGCCTCACTCAGATTATCTTTTACTCTTCATGAGAAATTAAAAATTATAATATAAACTCTCTGGACCATAAACCCCTCTTTCCTCTGTTTGCACAGCAGCTAATGCAGAGAAGTCCTGGCTCATGGCTTTTAGGCAGTAAAGGGTATATAAAAATAATAATATAATCAAATTCAACTTTAAAGTGAATAGATGATGAGCAGTCAACATCCGTGAGGAGGGGCTTTGTTAACGGACATGTTAGGTGAAATGGAAGTTATGTTCATTTTATTAGAACTGTGTTTCTCTTGCCTTCACACATTGCTTCCCATTCTGCTACTGCTGTTGAGGCAAAGCTAATGAGAAAGAACAAGTGATAATGTACAGTGGAGATCAGCAGAAATTGTAATCATTTGGCTTTGCCAAAATAAAAGTACTGATCTATTATTGGAGTCTTAGTCTGTTCCTTTTTCAGATGCCTGCCTTTGTATTAGTATTCTAGTTTTTGAAAAGTGGGAGGCCCTGATGCTGATTTTTATGCTACTTTTATAAACATTCACTTTGTTTTTCTGATTTGCAAATACGTGAGTGAGGAATGCCTCTGTGGATTGTAGTTGCCGTTTCCTTCTCTGATTTCTTTTGAATGACTACATTTCACACAGATTACTCTAGAGCCTGTCCAAATAAATACTGATTGTCCCACAAAATGGATCAGGGCACATCATCCATGTTACTGTTATTAAAGTTCTTTTCACAACACCATAATGTAAATATAATTCCAGTGTTTCTCCCTTTTCAACTTGCTCCTCAACAACTCGGGAGCATCCACAAGTTTTTCATAGCAGAGTTCACACCCATTCCCAAAGTGAAGGCAGATGCAAATCAATCTTTTTCTCAGAGTCTGGGTTTGAACCAGTCCCCTGCCTTTGTGCCATGTGCCAAAATAAGGAAGCCTTCAATGTGATTGCATCTCTTTTGCCTCCTAATGTTTGATGTAGCACTGTCCCTTGATCAACACGTGGGCACTGTGCTTAATTCAGTGTCTAAAAGCAATGTTGGGTATCAGAAGATTCTTTTTTCTTGGTTGCATATAAAAACAGTGTCATTTTCCCATCCCTGCAAGCAGTGAATTCTGAAAGATAAGCCTTTATTTGCAGTGTTGCTCTAGCAGCCTCAGCCTTGCTGGAAACATGTAGGATGCTGTTAGAAGGTGGGATCATCCACTGAGACCTCTCTCCATTAGGAATTTGCTGGTGGTAATACACAGGATAGAAAAACTCAGGCTCTGAACCACTGGCTCAGAGATAATCAGCAGGCAGATCAAAAACTTGCAGAATAAATTGGAGCAGAGCAGCAGTATGCTGAGCTGTTATCAAAAGCCACGGACCCTGAGTAAATGTTTCACAGGATAATGTCAGAGGCAAGGATCGTGTCACGTTTAAGAACATGTCCCAGTTGGCTTCTCTGTGCTGTGAGTGCTGGATTTTAAATGCTTGTAGTTTTTTAAAGCTTTTGCTATAAAAATTGGTGAGGAGGTTTTTACTCATCCCATGATATTATGTTTGCCTTTTATTGAAAATATGCAGGGAAAGTAGGACTAGCTTGGCTCCCCTATTTGCATAGGAATTCTTTGGTGCTTGTGCTGTTTGTAGATTCATTTCTGTGGCTGTAAATTAATATCTGAGATCCTTGTTCTTCAGCTAAATTGCTTTTTAGCCCCTTTTTTGGCTTTACATTTACACTTTTTGCTACTTGAATATAGAGACACCTACCTGTACATTTAGTCTTAGTTTTTCTTAGCATTCTATTAAAATCCACATAGTTTTTGCCCCATACCTAGGAAGAAATCAGATTAAGTTTCCTAAAATCTTATTTTCTTTGGAGGGTTAGTGCTGTGTGTGTATGTATTGAGCAATACATGTGTCTGTATGTATTGAGCAATATTTACTGCTGTGATATGGTGTGAATATGGATCCTGGAAAAAGCGTGTCATTCCAGAAATCTTCTGTACATTTTCGGTGTTGTTATTTTCTATTTGAGCATTATCCATGAAGAAGAAAATATTATGAATTTTTATAATATATATCTATTTTCTCACAGTAGTTGCAGGAAAAGAATGGGAAATTATAGCTTTTCTATTTTTACTTATCAAGCCATTCTTATGAAGGTGACTAAATCTCCTACATTTTTGTTCTGAGTACAACACCAGCACAGTCCAACAGTCCAACAGGATCCCAAGTGGGATCAAAGGATGCCATTCTTGTTGTCTCTATCCCTAAACTGAGGGAATATTTGCTGAACCCAACCCAAATAGTGTACCGCAACCAAGTGCACAGCTTGGACTCCTTGTACCACCCATAAGGGCCTGAAGCTGTCAGGGAATGTTCAGGCTGGATATCAGGAAAGGTTCATCACCCAGAGCGTGGCTGAGCACTGGAGCAGCTCCCCAGGGCAGTGGGCACAGCTCCAGGGCTGCCAGGGTTCAAGGAGAGTTTGGAAAACAGGCACATGGAGGGGGATTCTTGGGGCTGTGCTGTGCAGGATCAGGAGCTGGACTCGATGATCCTTGCGGGTTTCTTCCAGCTTGGGATATTCTGTGATTCCATGACTCTACCCCAGCTGCCTCAGCATCGTGGCTGTGAGGGCCCTGACAGGAGTTCAGAAAGAGGTGTTCCTACACCATTTCTGAAGGGAAGAGCAAAACCATCCCAAATCTGCTCCTTCTGAGGGAGAGGAGAGAGGGAGGGAGCCCTCATGGCAGGTGCCCCAGTTCCTGTATTATCTGTGTGGAAGGGAGAGCAGCTCTAGGGACAGAGGGAAGGGCTCCTGCCCTCGAGCTCCCCATGGCAGCAGGGCTGAAATTCCATTCCTTCCTGCAGTCTGCTCCATAAGGAGCCTTAGCTGAGGTCTTGCTACCTATGGATTCTGTTACATGCAATATTAAATATGTTTTAAATAGTCTGTTACAGTGCTGGGCAGCTGAGAAATAACCTTGTAAACATTTTCCATTCATTTTTTATTTGTTATTGCTTTTCTTTTGCAGAAACATTCTTGTGATTATAATCTTTCTTGTTGTGTTGGGGTTTTTTTATTAATTTTTCTCTAATTTCTCTTTTTCATAGCATTCCCCAATGATTGTATTCACAGTAGTGTGTTGTAATAAAAATGTACAATATTGTACAGATCAGTATGTGCAGTTTTCAGTGATGATAATAATAATAATGAATTAATAATTCTTCTATTTCTCTAGTTACCTAGATTTGAAATATTTTTAAAATATTTTAAGTATATTCTTTGGATAGTTTCTAAATATTTTTTAATGTAGCATGAAATACTTCTGTGACATATAAGCAGAAATGTTTTCTAGTTTAATATTAATATGGACATAAAAATAAGCCTCACAGAACTGAATTAAATCCCCAAAGTGAGCATGATCACATAGAAGGGTGAAATGTCAGACCTGGTGTAACCCTCTTCATTGTGCCTCGTTTTCACAGTGCTCACACTACAGTGGATGATCTTAAACATTGTAATTGAATAATTATGACTCAGGATGTTCTGCCTTGGGGCAGGGTTTCTGATTTTCCTGATGTGGCAAATAATGTACCATGTCATTCTGCATTAGCAAACACAGCAGCCAGGCTCTGTGCGCTGGTACAATTCTCTGTAGCACCAAGCTAAAGCACAGCCCTCCAAAACCACCTCGGTGGAAATCCAGATATTTAAGGAGACTTTCACATTTCCTAAGTCTGGTTGATGTCTGCAAAGTTTTACCTTGGGGGTTTTTACCAGAAATATCAATATGCCCACAAGTAATGCCCAATTGCTTGAGGAGTTTGTGGCAGCTTGGTGTGGAGGTTGGTTTGTTAATGTGGTTAAAAATCGGTCTTTTAGTAGAAATTGTATGAAATTGTTAAAAAAGCATTCTGTATTAAGCCACGTATGTATATAGTACCATCACTGGTGACATTTCTCTTAAATAAATTTACTTGGAGAAATGCAGCTGAAATGGATGCCCCACATTAGGGCTGTAGATAGATGTTTACTCCTTGAAAGTGAGCGTAGCTTATGTCCAGGTGATGTGGTGTTTGAAGTCCTTTTTGCATACAGGAAACTGCAGGTCCAGCCTCTGTTTTTGCTTCATGGCACATCACAGCTTGGTTCTTCTGCACTGCTGGTGAGTTTGCCATTGGCAGCTGAGGTGACATGAAATGAGTTTGCTTCTGGACAAGGAGTGCCCCAGGAGAGAAAAACAAAAGAGCTGCTTTGTGCAGCCGAGTCACAGCTGCCAATTTGAAGTTTGTATGTTAAAGTATTGTAAAGTATAAAATATTGTCTGGAAATATAAGATTATCAAAAAAATCCTGGAGTAAATTCAGTAAACTGTGTGTCATCTCTCATCATGGCTGTGTCTTACTTCACACAATTCAGTTTTGTTTGTTTTCTGCATGAATTACAATTCATGTAATTCTTTGATGTACAGTAGGATCAGAAACATTCCTGAATGGCTTCAAGCTATGTATAGAATTAGTAAAATCCTTGAAATTATGGCAATGATCCCTACAGTAAATGTTTCTCATTATTTGTTAGTAAAGCTAAATAGCATAGTTTTCTTTTCAAATATACTGCTTTATCTAAGTGTCAGCTTTGTATGAGAAATTTGATATTTGAGGGAAACTTTCCCGTGAGTGGGTGAAAAATGGAATTATTTTGGTTTGGGCCAGGTGAACATTGATCTCTGAAATGTTCAGAAGGTGCTGTAATTCCAGGTAGCTCTCTGTTGTGTGTTTTGACACTTTTTTCAGAAGAGGAAACTGGCTTATGTATCTCTTGGCTTGTCCAGCAGTCTGTAGCCAACATGATTCTTCAGTTCACTTTCCAGCTGTATTAAAAAGTCCTCTTCAGTCAGCTGTGAAAGCCTAATATGCATTGGAATTAAATAGAATACATGAAATTTGGGACACCTATATGTATGTAAATTGTTTGCATTCATTCTGTGTAAGCCTTACTTTGACTTGCTAAGAAAAGTCATGTTTTGTATGTTAGACCTAGCTCAGTGTGTGAAACAGCCCCACTGTACACTGTGGGAAAGAATAATGCCAATATCCTGCCATCCTTTCCTACTTGTAGTTGCAGTAAATGCTGGTATAATTATTACATGTGCTGGTATGGGTGCTTAAATAACTGTATTCAAAATACATTTTACATTAGATTGAGTACAAAAATTTTGTTAGTGTTTTAATGAGTCCAAAGCAAGCTATTTAGATACACAATATAGGTAGTGGATGAAAATGTAAAGAGGGAGCATTTTTATTATATGAGATTTAACTGTGTTTTATCCACTCCTAAATGCTGCAGTATTTCTTTATGCAAATCTCTGGAACTAGTTAAATATTTTGTTGTGTCACTGCTCAAGAGAGAGGTAATCAAACTGTAGAATAAAATCCATGTCTCTATGTTGTCTATGCATGACTGAAGGCAAAAAGATTTTCAGACACAGAACTTGAAATGTATCAGAAAAACAATGCAGAATTTCTCACTAAACAATGGGGATTTTTCATTGACAAGGTATGGGATGCAATTCTGCTTTAGCATAACTTGGTCCTTGTCAGTCTGGGTGGTGTCAGCTCACTCTCAGTGTGGCTCATGCTGTGTTTCCTGTTTTCTGAAAACCATGAAGGACCTGATTAGGGAAGGACCTGATCTCTGCTGTGTCTGTAAGTGGCTTAGAATGCAGGGATTTAAAACTTAATAATAATTGAGATACTCAGCTGCAGTAAGCCTTGGTTCATTGAATATAAATGAAGAAAAGAGGGGTAAGTAGCTCAAGCTGTGCTCCAGCATCTGTGAATTCCAGTGACTTTTTTCTCTGGACTAATTCAGGTACAAACCATTCATTTCTGAGTATTAAACCATATAACCTGTACTTTTATAATCAAACCAGAGTTTTAAAAATAAAACTATATTTTTAAATCTATGCTGGAGCATAGGTAAACTGATTGTCAGAAATACTGGATTTTCAAAAAGGGACATATTTTATTTTCAGCAGAGAAAGAACTACCATAGACAAGAAGACAATTTAGAATGTATATTTTAGAAATTCTCATTTATCAGAAAAAGCCCATTAGGCCTCTGATACCAGCTGATATAACAGAGAAAAACATAATTAGTCCCAAATTGTTTTAATTGGTATATTCACTGTGTACATAAAATGTTGGTACAGCCTAAGGGAGGATTTTTGGATGTGACAGTTCCACTTGAAAAGAAAATAACTTGATAAACCACCATTTTAATTTATTGATTTTATTGAAGCACCTTTCATTGCACTTGCATTTAAAAAATCATTTTTAAGAATTGTTGACATCTTTTGCCTTTAAAGTTTCAGAAAATTAGGTCAAAATTTCCCTCCATCAAAAACTGAGAAACTCAGAAATGACTTTTGCCTGTAGGACAGGAATGAACGCACGTTATTTTAAAGGCCAGTGAAATATAACTGCAAGCAAACTTTCACTGTTGAAATCATAAGACTCATTCATCAGAATTCAAATGGGAGGGAATCAAAATGCTGATAAATTAGAAAACAAGGCAAATATTTAAATCCTCTTTTAAAATTATTCTTTTTATAATAAGGCTGTATTCTTACAATCAATAATTTGTAGATTCAAGGGTATCCCTTTATGAAACCAAATTTATTAGTGCTGTTTGCCCACCTTTTGTGTTTGAGCACGGACAAAGCTGTAAATGTCAAATGGCTGCTTAGGAGTTCTTATATAGAGTGGATTTTTGTATTTGAATCTTGGATATTGGCACTTGTAACTTCATGCTAAATGTATATATGGTCAGAAAACAAAAATATTAAAAATTTTCTAATTCCTTTGAGTATTGATAAAATGCTGAAGGAATTATCTTTGGGGATATTATGATTCTTTCCATTTTTATTCAGGTAGATGTTTGAGAGAATGAACGTAATCAATCACCAAAAATATCAAAATTATTTTTAGGGATGTGTTTGGAGCTACTCACCCAGGTGAAAGTAGCTCCCATGTGCTGAGCCTCAAAAATGGCCATTTAGGACATGATATGGTTAGAGTAACCTGTATATTTTTAATTTGTGTATATTTTTAATTTGGTAACACTCAGTTTAATTATGCACTGAGTGGGACTGTTTGGTCTCCCTTTGCCTGTCATCAAGGTATCCTTGCTGCTGGATTTTCATGTTACCATCTCCTAATACAAATAGAGTTGCACATGAGAAAAATCACAGCTGGTGCTGGTCTTTCAGACCTGTATCCCAGCACTGCCATGCTGTGCCTGCCTCTATTCCAAACTGGATTTTCCACACTGGTATGAAGTGTGGGTGTAAGGAATGGTTATATTGAGCAAGATTTCCTGCTCCCTGAGAAGCTCCATTCCTCCCAACCTGATGAGGAGAAACATCCTTCTCGTCTCCTGATGGCCTTAGCTGAGGCTTTGGGACCTCTATTAGCAGTGAATTCCACCCCAGTGCCCAATGTGAACAGTTTGTTCTCAGGCACTGCCAAAAGCATTGAACACTGGTGGAGAAAGTTCTGCAGAAGTGCAGGGAAACTGCAATGGGGGCATTATCCAGAAGTTTTTCCTAAAGTACCTTTAAAGACTTCTGTAGTCCACCTCATTTATGTGTGGCAGGGAAGGATCAGAGAATCCTTTCAGGTCATCACATCCCACCACTGCTCTTGTACCTCACACCTTTGTGGTCTTTCAGCTCACCTTCACTGGCAGGAGCCTGATCTTTGCTTCACAGAAAGGAGCTGCCTCCTCTGCAGTGTCCCAGGCTTCCCTGCTGGCATTTGGCATTTTGAACCTGTGCTGGAGCTAATATTGAGTGGGATCTTTACAGAGATGAAAATAGAGAAGGTTTGCTGGTCCCCAGTTAGATGGGAGAGAGAATATAAATGTTTCCCTGCAGAGGGTGAATATCGTCTTGAGTTCACACGTGTTTTCTGAAGCACGTCTACGTGAATGACAAAGTTCACATAATCAAGAAATGTCTTTTTCCATGTTAATAATCAACCAACCACCACAGCCCCAAGTAAGACAATCAAAACTCTTGTTGAAAGGTTTGAGCATTACATTTTAGAATACTTCCCTCAAGTCCAAATAAGTAGGGAAAATTAATTAGCCAGATCATCGTTGTCATGCTCTATGTAAGGAGCTCCTGAGGGCAAGTCCTTGCTCTGCATGCACTGTGACAAATACAGGTCTGCAGAGGAAAATCATTGAGATGTGTGGCACCTTCGACTTATAGATAATATCTTTGTTTTCTTTCATCTCCCAATTAAGGATGTTATTGGCTTTTTCTTGGTAAATAAATTTCAATTAACGAAATTCCAGCTGTCTCTCACATTATGGTGGTGTAGATTTGAAAGCATTTAGCAGATGCCCATATTAAAAAAAAAAACATTAACACATAGCAGGTTCCCTGACATTTTAAACCAATCCAGCTGGAAACAATAGCAGGAAACAAGTCCACATTGTTGAAAAATTTAGGGCTCTCTCTAATGCAGGTAAAAGATTCCTATTCAGAAAGGGAATATAAGATCTGATGTTTTCAGTTTTGTAGGAGGAACATCGTGAATATATTTTGTTGTATTCATTTGCTCTTTATACAAACTGTGGAAGACTGCATATAAAAATAAGGAGTCTATTAAGATTCTAGGTAAAAGATAATACTGTCTCTTTAAGTTTTTGCTCAGACTAATCACTCTTAATATCATGTGTGGGTTTCTAAAAAGTAGCAGTCAGAAGTTCTGATAATTTATTTGTCCCTAAGCATTTTAATCTGATACAATTATTTAAAAAAACATTTAAGACTGCCATAAAAATCCTTTTAATAGTTCACTATTTAAAATCCTACCAGCAAAGTCAAGCTTGGGGAGGAAGTAAAGGAATGGGAAAGATGACCTTGACTTGCCTAAAGATTGCAGTATTTGATTTGGAAATGGGCCATATTAGAGGAAAGCAGGTAAAAGTGATATGTGTATAATTCCAATGTACACAGAGACTGTATGGAAATACACTTTTGGAAGTCCCTGCTCATTCTGGTGAAGTAATCATTTCAATATATGCAGTTTAAAATTTCTACTTTCATTCGCCTGTGTTAAAAAAATGAAGGGTTTTAGAAGAAGAGGGAAACTGAGTGCTGTGTGGAAAAGGGTCTTTTTTGTTCTTTTTGTTTCTTTCTTAGGATTTACTGTGGGTAGAAACAGTAAAGCTGGCTTTTCATCCTTATAGTGCAAATTCCCCACTATGCAATGCTAACACAAGGCCCATTTTCCATTTGAATCTATGTAAGCCTCTAAACAGCAATTTAAATGATGCACAGTGCTTGTGATCACATCCATAGCAAAGGGATGAATTCTTAATATAAAATGTTTTGTGAAGTTATATCTGTGTAAGGTCCTTCAGTGCTTTCTTGTGCTTCACTGTGATTTAAGTTATTGCACTGTCAGTGTCTTCAAATAACCATGGCAAATTCAAATTTAAAGTCTGTCAGTTGGAAGGAAAATTCTAACAATTTACTGATAGTGATTTCACTTTAAGATAGCTATCCTATGTCCTAACCACATACAGTTACAATAGCATTCCACTCGTCTACTCATCTGTTTTAAGGATTTAACTGCAAAGGTAAATCACTGTGTAAGGTGGATGTATACAGAACAGAGTCTGTAGAGAGACAGTGACGGCAGAACTGCTAAAAATATGTTGAGCACATCGCTTCTTTAAATGAAAATGAGGGTTGCTGGATCGAAGCAAATGAAAGAAACTAAATGTGGCTGGAGTGTTTGACCCAGCTGAAGTGGCAAGCCTTCCATTCCTGTGGCACACAAGTGCTGTGCTTCCCTGTGCCTGTGTCATTGCCACAATCCTGTACTTGGCTGTCCTCTCTGTTGTAAATTAAAATAGATGAAAGCTGTCGAGCCAAGCCTGTGATAGAGGCTAATTTGATGTGATATAATTGATGAACTCTAAATCGTCCCACTTCTCTCCCTTGAAACAGTCTGACTGGAGCTCAGAATGCCAGGGTGCTTTGATTTACACTCTGTCACTTTTATATTGAAAGTCTCAGTGTAGCAGCAGTGAGGGATTAACTTCTTCACAGTATTTCTTTTTAATCTGTAAAGTATGCACACACATAGACTGGTGCAATCCCCTTGTAGGAGCAGAACTGGGAAAGTCAGATCTCCTTGTTTGCAACTTGTTTGTGCTCAAAATTATTAAGATTAATAGAATAGCAAACTGACTTCTGCTGCTACAGATATTGCCAAGGTAGTCTCTTGGAATTAGTGTTGTGCTTCTAATTTCAGAACTGAATTTTAAACTTTTTAGGGCATTTAGTGCTTGAAAACCCTCTATTTCTGAAATTCTGATGTAGCTGGAATATTTCAGGAGATTAGACAGGTTCTTGTCCCTGTAGCTTGCTAGATAGCAATTCAACTCTTAAAATAATTCTTCACAGGAATGTTACAAGTTTCAGACTTTCTGCTATCATCAGTTTCTTGGTTTTTGTACTTTCCTGTTCAAGCTATTTGAACTCAGGACAAACTGCGTTGGCTCCTTGGTTTCTTTCAAAGGTAAGGGCTGCTCAGTGGCCTTGATTTCTCAGCTCTCTGGCAGGAGTGGAAAGCTTTTCCATCAACTTTTACTGTTCAAGTATTCTTGAGCAACCCCCATTAGAAGTGTAGCATCTCACATCTGCTAAATCATTTGTTTCAAACAGAAGCAACATGAACAAAGGAGAGCTGATTTAATTCACATTATTACTCTGATCAGACAGCAGAACTGCATCTGTTTCAGAGCCTCTTGCTGCCCTGCACAACACAAGCTGGCTGTGCCCACATGCCATTCCCCCTGGCAGTGTGTGCCAAATTCTTGCTGACCTGAATGTACCACGTATGGTGAGCAAATCTGTGAAGTTTGGAATATTTCTTTGGCTAGCACCCAGATTTCAGATGGGTATCCTAGTTTTATGTTGATTAGCCAAACCCCTTCTCACTGAAAATGCCAGGTGGATGGGATTTGTTATAAGGAATTTCTGTACATTCAGAGTGACCAGGCTTTTTTTCTGGTCCTAGCTATAACTTAAAACTGTGTCTTTACTAATGATTTTTAATTGAACGGTTGATGTGAAAAGTACTGAGTATTAAAGCTTCTACTGGATGCAGAAGTTGAGCTAAAAATGAGGGTCATTTTTAATGAAAAGGGAGTTCACAACCACGTAACACAGGGTCAAAATTTGTAAGGATTGTATAAAGACCTTTACTCACCCAAGGTAGCACCAGGTTCTGTGCTGTGACCATTCAGCTCCTTACACTGGGGGATCATGTGGCTCAGGGCATTTCCATCCTGGGACAGGCAGGAACACTGCTAAATGTCCCTCTTTTTGGTCCCCTTTGCAAGGCAGTGACAGTGATGGTTATTTGGTCTAATACTCCAAGGATTAAAGCTTGAACGCATTTAAAGGCATCAGTCAGTCATGGTACATCAGCAGTTTAACTTCCTTAACGGTAATATCACTTGTGCTGTAAGGAGCTTCTAAAGGATCACTTTAGGATGGGTCTATGATTGTTGGTGGTGCTGCACTTAAAAAGTTTAATTTACATTGTCACTTTATCAGCAATCTCACATAATAGGTTGTTTTAAAGTATCAGAGGTAATAATAAAGGCAAACTTCACCTTTGTTGGAGTACAGCCCAGTTTTCCTGCTCAGTATTATTATTTCTCCTATTTTATAATTTTTCTACATGTTATGATTTAATTAAAAGATGAAGAAAAATAAATATAAGCCTTGAATTCAATGTCATATGGGAAAAAAATCTGAATATTTTGATCACCTGAAGTCACTATGGGGCCTGGGGTTCAGGTACATTTCAGAAACTTCAGCTTTTTATAAATTGGCATAGCTCCAATTCAGTCATTATAATTTGGATTGCAACTTTTCACATCGGTTCACATAAGAAAAAAAATCCTGTGTCTACCCTTTCTTTGTCATGTAGGTTAAAAAATATATTGGCATTGTTTACAAATTAAAATATATGTTTCCTGTACTCTAGCTTCTCTTTAAAGTAATAGTACGTACACTACTTTTTTCTGACTTTCTCCATGCTAGGAAGTTGTCTCTTTTGAAAAGTGCTTTAGTTAGGGCCTCTAAAAAGGTTCTTAAGTACCTACAGTGAAAAAGGGGCACCAGTAAAGCAGAAAAATGGGTAGGAGAACACTTGCTAAATGTTTTCAGATTTCAAAAAATTTTTTAGACTATTTAGAGAATTAGTAAGCACATACGTGATCCCAGAGCCTGAAGGGTTCTGAGATTTCAGGTATGACAAGTGATGATTCCTACCTTAGAAATGAAGAGGGCAAGGGAAGGGCTGGGCAATTAGGCACCAGCCAATTTATCATTATTCTTAGGAAAGTACTGGGATAAACAGTTTTCC
This sequence comes from Eopsaltria australis, assembly GCA_034509425.1. Taxonomy (NCBI): domain Eukaryota; kingdom Metazoa; phylum Chordata; class Aves; order Passeriformes; family Petroicidae; genus Eopsaltria; species Eopsaltria australis. The sequence continues at coordinate 1,874,052 of JAVTVJ010011652.1, read as the reverse complement.
CATGATCTGTAGGAATGTAGAAAAAAGTGAAGAAGTGAGGCATTTAATGTTATTTTTTCAAGCATAAATTGTGTCAAGCCAAACCCAATTTCTTGATACAACAGATAACAGACCTTTTAGACAAATAGGAAGAGAATGTCAAAGTGTATTCTTGAAGGTGTTGGTTATGAGTTGTTCATTGTAATAAGGGAAAGGTGCATCGAGTGGGCTTCTGCTGGGATCTGATTCTGGTGTTGATTTAAGAGACAGGAGGGAGCACTGAAGATGGGAGCAGGAGTTGTGAGGTAACATTTACATACCCACGTTTGTTTTCAGTTGAGAAGGTTGAAGGGACTCTTCAAATTTATAAAGAACTCCTGTAAAACACACAAGAGTTTTGGGGGAGATTTCTCCTCACTTGTAGACAGAGAATGGTCTCCACTGTGAACAGTACGAGAAACAATTGCCTTAAATTTCAGCATGGAGATTTAATTTAGGTGCTCTGGACTTCTGGAGGGACTGTGGAACCCCCACCACTGTGGCCTTTTTGAAAAACATACATCTGCCAGAAGAATCGTGATCACACTGCCCTTGTGTGGGACCAAGGCTCAGGGGTGGACCAAGTGATCTCATGGGATACCACTTAAACCCAGTTTCCTTTCTCAGAACATGTTTACTATCTTGAAAGCAATTTTAATTACTTTAGGAAGAGCTGGGAATTACCAGCTTGACATCTGTTATTTAAGATAAGTAACTAAAGCTGGTTTTTAACAGCTATGATAATGATGGATAATATTTATGATGCCTCATATCAAAAGGCTGTAGCTTAACAACGTTGATAGGAAGGGCTGAGTTTTTGTTATTTGAAGGAAGTTTCACACTGGGACTATTTCACTCATAAAAATGGTAGTTATGTTTTTAAGTAGTTTTTTAGAAGACATTTTGAAAGCATTATTTATGTGGCACCATTGTAGATGACAGAGTTCCAAGGAGTAGTTTGCACCATATGATACTTGACTCTTTCTTTCATATTCTGAAATAATTCTAAGACTTATTTTAATATATCCACTTATAAATAACTGTCCTCAGGCAAATGCAGAATGTCTTCTGTGGAAACATTTCAACATCTATAATTAGTTGATCTGGCTCTTTTCTCTGTACACAGAATTGCTTTGAGAACAAGCATTTTTAGAAATTTTCTGTCAACTGAAAGTGCCTCTGCTAACTAACAGAAAATGTTCAACAGTTTACTGAAAGGATTTTTTAAACCCACTTGATTAGGGATAAGAGCACAATTCTGGGGTTAGCAAGGCCTACAGAAAAACTTAGGTACATTTTTAGGAACCTTTAAAAGGGTCATGGTTACATACCTGTGTAAATGTGCAACATGGATTCATCGTAATCCAAGTGAAAGAGATAATAAGACTAGGTCTTGTTTAGCACTTCTTAAATTTTAAGAATTAAAATTCTTAAATTGAATTTTGAGTGTATTATTGATTCTTATCACCCAAAGAATATCCCTATCTTAAAGAAAAAATATGAAGGATCAAACACAACTTCATTGGAACATGATTCCCCATAAATTACTGGTAAATGAGCATCACACAGGGTGCCACTTTCAGTGTTTTAGAGATGGGAATTCTATTGCAGTATCAAAAAGTTCCAAAACCTGAAGTCACAGTGGATTCACATTTTGCTCTTTGCTTGCTAATGTGCAATACATTAAATATCTGTTCCTTGGATCTAGCAACAAAATGACCTTTTCAGGGCTCATCTTTTTTTCCCGTTTTTGATTTGTTCAAGGGAAATTGCAGACGACTGGTATTTGGTTTCCAAAAGGGATACATAAAAACTTGACCTTTTGGAACTGTTATTTTTTGGGGATGTGTACACTGTATTTTAAGTACGTCTTAGCTGTTGTTTGCTGGACTATGTCTAGTTTAAATAACCCTTCATTTTATTCAGGATAAAGCTAGGACAAAAAGTATAACTCCTCTCATTTTTTTCCCATGACAGACCTTTACACACGCCTGAGAGCACCTTTTCTTCAGGCAATTTTAGAAGAAAGTGACATGGAATAGGCCCTGGTATCTCAGGAAGTTTCCACAGGCTCTATTTTGCAGTGCAAATAGCATGTTATACTATGTCCATCATTGTAATATCTCATTGCCTACCTGAATGCATTCTTGTGTCAGGGCACTTTCCACTTGCACGGTGGGAAATGAGGCAGAGGGAAATGATTGTTTAGGAAGTTCATGATGGAGGGAATGAGCAAATTCAGATTGTCAGACTGCTGTCATAGCTATGGCTATTCCTGCTGCTTGGTTTCCTGTGCCATCTCTTAAAATCACTCTTACCTCTTGCAGTCATGGAATGGTGATCTTATTTCACCTAAAACCCAACAAAAAAGTTTAATGACTGGGATCTGCCTTTCCAGTGAAAGCAGCCGATTTGGAAATTAACCAAGTCACAGAGTTTATTCAACACGTAAATGAGAAATTGCTCTCCTTTCCAGCCATATAAATAGCCAATTTAATCTGAAGAGATTTTTAACACCAAGAGTTACAGTGAGAAAATGTACAGAGAAGGCATGCTTTGTCTTCTGCAAATTAAAGTGAATAATCAGAGCTTCATTAAAATATCACGATGTATAATTCAGTTTGAAAATAAGAACTTAAGATTTGGGAAGAGAACTAAATTGTGTTTCTACCTAAAATAGCTGTGATCCACGCAGGTGTGTGTGAGTCCATGTAAGTTACTTCTGTTGATTGGATGTGGCAGTAGGAACCCTCGAGAATATTCAATGGAAGGGTGAACTGCATTGTTTAGAGGGGTTCTGGTTTTGCAGGGTTTTCCATTTACATGCAGTCTTAATTTTTTTAAGCCTTGGAGCTTGTCAAATGCAGTGTGATCAGAAATTCGTCAGTGCAACTCTCCGTGAGGTTTTGACATTTTTTCTCCTTGCAAATACTTTTCCTATAAAACTCAGATTTAATGCAGGGCGTCGTTAACGCCTCTGTTGTAGCCTTTTGATGTTACTCACATCAGCAGTTGACAGCACAGAAGCAGGAAAGGAGGTGACCAAGTTGTAACTGCAGACAAGTCAGAGCTGCAGGATGAATAAGCAGAGCAAGAATTTCAAATTAGACATTTGGAAAATCCTTGTCACCAGGAGGGTTGTGCAGCACTGGACTAGACAGCAGTTTTCAGAGAGATACAGAATTACCATTTTCCTGGTTTTCAGTACTCACCTTGACAAAGTCATACATGCCCTGGTACAACATTGATAGTGATGGGATCTAGGAAAAAAAACAAACCCATCTAAGATGTAAAGGAAGAAAAACTAGAAAACCTAGGCAGTTTTTGCTGGTAAAGTAATAGATACCTTTTCACCTATTCCTTATTTCTGGAAGAGTGTACTTACACTTCCTGGCTTTGTTTGGCAGTCAGAAGCCTCCTGAACATTGTTGCTGGTACTTGCCCACCTCTTGCCCCTACCCCAGTGTCCAGCTGCCCCGTGACCTTGGCCGTGCACACTGGTCAGTGCACCCTTAATGGCACGCTCCAGGTTCCTTTGGTTGCCTGTGGGCTATAGAATCCCATTAGAGGTGCCCAACAGGAACAGAGGGATCTTTGAAAGGATTGCTCTGTTCATCCCATTATGGCACTGAAATGGCCTCATCCTTTTCAGCTCTCCTAATCTATCCGTCTCTCAAGAATGTCTGCTGCTGTATAACAAAGAGAAAGTACACCTGTCCTACTTCCTAACAACTCATGCACTTTATTAGATTTTTTCCAATTAGGGCTTTTCCAGGGCAGTTGTGCTGGAAGGTGAAGAGTGTAGAAAAGCAGTGCTAGTCAGAACAGTATCCAATTCCACATGAGAGAGCAAGTCTTAAAGAAAAAAAAAAAAAGAAAAAACAGAAAGAAGAAGAAGCAAAATGGTAACATTTCCTAAAATACAAAAGACTTGAAACATGTCAGCCTGAGTTTGCTGAAATAGTGTGTTCTGTTAATGTTAACTCACTGTAATATGTATTTTGCATTGAGTGTTTTATTGTACATGAATACAATATAGGCATTAAAATATTTTGAAAGCGATGTTATCAACCAAGAGAAAAAAGTATCAAAACATTTCTACTTAAATAAGCACTTTGCTACGAGTACATTTCCTTATAATAGCATATACAAGATGCTGTGGAACATTTTAATTTACTCCAAACTGCATTGATCAGAGCAGTAGTATCCCCCATGAGAATTTTTTTGATCAATGGTAAAATTGAATTGCATTCCCAGGCAAATACTTTCTTGAGATAAACTTCTAGATGAGAAAGCAGGTCCTATTTCAAAATCCTTATTTCACTAGGACACCAAAACTCAAAATTATCATGATCTATGGGTTAAGATGTCTACCCATTCATGCAGAATCAGCTGAAATGTGTATTTCCATGATAGGGAAATAATTATGCCAAAATGGTTGGTATTTGAAGAAATGTTTTAAAATTATATGGGTGTTGAGTGAGAAATTGAACTAATTTATAATGTCCTGGCATCTTGCTGTTCTTCACTGAAGACAGCTATAATTCTGTACTTTACATGAAAAACTCTTTAATAGGATATAAATTAATACCTTGGAATTGCTGCAAAATAATAGAGATGCCTAAAAAAATTAATCTTGTCAATAATCTTGTACTTAATGAGATTTAAAATTATGGTAGAACTTGAAATTAGTTGTCTGCTCAGTCAAATAAATGCTCATTGAATTTCTCTGCCTTATGCTGAGAAAATGATATTTTTAATTTCCCATACTTTAAAGTGAATATTTAGAGATATGCCCACATTCCGAATGTTATAGATTAACTTTGTGATAAAATATTCAAACATTACATGTTAATACTATCTGTATATCTGATGTCTCCAAGTGAATATCCCCTATTACTGGAGTGGTTTGGGTTTGGTTTTTTTTTTCTGTGATTTTTAAATTCTGTAAATATTTTGGACATGAGTATATGAAAGTGAAAGCATTGTAGTTCCACTTTCTACTATCCTGTGTTTATTCTGCCTCAGTTATGATGAAATCTGTGGGGGGATTGGGTTTTTTTTTTATCTCCTTGACTGCTGAGAAGGTAAGGAAGAGCTTTTTCACTCTTCTCATAAAACCCATGTTCAGAGAGTTTCCATGTTCCTTGCCCTATGGGTGAGGTACAGAAATTCCTCATAACTGGAAGTTCTGGAACTTTGTCCCAATATTGTTGCACACACAGTTGGAGATGGGAGGCAGTGACCTTTTCCAGCCACAAAACTGATTTTAAACATCATAATACCTTCCTGTATTTCTTTTCATTGCATCTTGTTTTTCCTGTCCTGCACCTTCCAGGGAGCTTTCAAGTGCTGAAGGAAAAAAGCAGCAGTTTTGAGTAGAGCACTTATCTTTGATGTGCAAGTGCTCAGCTGCCAAAATCAGCAGCGCTTTATGGGCAACTGTACATTTTAAAGTTTTCATTCTTGTTTACAGAGCTAATTAAGAATCTTTGTAGGACTCTTTTCACGTGGCAGACTATCAAAATTACAGTGACTGTCTTGTGAGTGAAAAGGTTTTGCTGAATGCCTGACCAGGAGAAGAGGGGGAGAAACCTATTGGCTTTAAAAACCAGAGATCACATCAAATATGCATTTCTTTATAATCTACATTAAATAAATCTTTTAAATAGCAGTGTGTGCATTTGGAACATAGGTTGTTCTGCTCATTTAAGTATTTTCCCCAGGAAATTCTATTTGTTTAAAACAGTGTTTGGTTTCCCATTAAAAAGTAAGCACTTGCCAATAACTCTGCAGACGTAGAATACTGTAATGAGTTCCATGTGGCAGGATTGCTCTAATAACAGAGTTTTCTTTAACTTTTGTTATTTTAGGAGGAAAAAGAGCTACATAGAGTAATTTTAGGATGTAGTGAAGTCAGTATTCTATGCTTTAAGTTTTTGTGGTCTTTGCTAAGTGGTTGGTAGGATTGGAGGGTCATAGTAGTTCTTTCTAGCTGTAAAATCCATTAGTAAATTGTATTGATGCAAATCAGTGCTGACATAAATCCTAGAGAGAGACTACCAGTTTAATGCTGAAAGTAAAGGGTTAAAAACATAATTCTCAACCACCAAGATACTCATACTTGGCTTTTATTTATTCTCAATATAAAACATGCAGCTTTGCCCACAGACATATTGATTGCCCTCTTGGTGTGATATACTGGGAGCCCATTTGTGCAGGTGCTTTCTGACAAACAGTGCATGGCTGTAAGATCCAGGCTTTGGGAACGTCCTGGCTGTGCACTGAGAGGCAACTGTTCTGTTCTGATTTTAACGTTACAAGTGCGTCTTTAAATTTCTCTAGATCATCTTAAAATGCAAGTTGAGGCAAATTGCATAAGGAGCACTACAAAATGCGTTTGCTGCTTTGTAACAGATCTTAAATCAACAGTGTTTATTAGTAAGCTGCCAGCAAATATTTGCTTGCATACCTTTTATTATTTCAAAGGCTTTTATGAACAGTATGTCACAGTGCTAGTGTCATTTACATTCAGACACCACTTTCTAATGCTTTAAGCTTTCCAGAGATAACAGGGAGAAAAATGTTAAGAAAATGAAACAGATCTTTTCTAATAAATCATTTTTGCAAGCGTTTTGTCTCTTCAAGATGCTGTGACATCCTGTTCAGCTGAAGGAACACACCACTTGAATTGCACGACTCATTCACCTTAAATATTTAATAATGCTTTCATTAGTTGCACTGAACCAGTGGAGTAAGATCTGTAATATCTAGTGCTGGTCATCATTTTTATTCATCATGGTTTAATAAGCGTTATAATTACAGACTGAGGAAGAAATATGACTTAACTTTGTGGTTTTGCTTGGGACTTCTGTGCATGCTGCTTTGATTGGAAAGGATTATACAAGCTCTGTGAGCATAGCTGAGTGTATTCTAATACACTGGCGCAGAGTTCCCAATCCTGAAACGTTATTCTTCATATGAAAGTAACTGCAGAAAAGATATTGCATAAAATTGAGTCCTGACACTATTGACTCCATCTGGCTTAGTTGTGAAATATGAAAATTTGAAGGCCAAGTGGACTTGTTTTTGGCAGGTGTTCTAATGCATGCATTATCAGTGGAATTAGACTTCAACTATTTTTACCAACCATTTCCTATATTTGCTTGCAACTTACACAAATAGCAAAGTTATTTAGAGAGAACAGTCAGTTAGGGAAGCTTTCATTTGGAGATTTTGTCAGAGTTCAAGCTAGAAGGCCGTTTGTAGGCATCATAACCTTCTGTGCTCATTTCTCGAGTAAATATAGATGATTATAATTTAGTATAACTTTCTCACTTTGCTATCACAAATATGACCGTGTGCATGCTGTTTGCATTCTTGTGTTTTAATGGGAGGTATATTAGGGCAGACTGGTATCTGGTGCATTTTTTAATGTTTTGTTAAAACATCATTTTTTCCCCATCAGCAACTTATGCGGGAGCGACAGCAGATGGCCAGCCGCCCCTTTGCTTCTGTCGATGTAGCACTGGAAGTAGGAGCTGAGCAAACAGACTTTCTACGAGGGCCATTAGAGGTAGGAACAGTGGTGCTGACAAGGGACCATTGTGATTTGCATATTTCTATTGCCAGTCTCATCTGCATCTGCTTCTGAAACCAAGCAGCGTCTGATTTACCTGGAGCTGACAAGTCTCAGCTATGTGTGTTTTGTCATTTCCCAGGCACAGAGTTTTAATCTCATGACATAAGCTGTACCAAAAGCCACTAGAGAATCTATTAGCCTGGGCTGGGGTGACAGTCAGCTCACCTGGCAGTCCTGTTGTGATGGATGTGAGCTGAAGGAATGCAGGACTCGGGCATTAAGGAGGCAGCAAATGTCATGCTCGGTCCTTCAAGTACATAGTGCCACCTAGTTAACATCTGTCTTAATTAACAGAGATTACAGCAAACTAACAAACAAACTAAAGCACCTTAGAGTCAAAATTCAGTGTTGTTTTATACACAGAGGTTTGAAGCATACAGACTATACTGCGTGGTTTTGTTTGTAGGAAATGGCTACATTACTGCATTCTTTTATTGCAATTGGAAAAGAAATAGTAATATGCAGAGCAATATGATATTGGAATGGTGTAATAATGCATGAAATGGATTCTAGAAGTTTCACGTGAAAATAAAGGGAAAATTACAATATGTGGATAATAATGATTATCTAATCTAGGTTCAGATTTTGGGAGATGATCCTCTACTCCTCTACTCCTTTAACTTTATTTACAATATTGTGTTTACAGTTATTACTTTTGCCTATTTATGGTGGGACCTGGGAATGAAGTGTGCTAGCTCTGAAATCTTTCAAGATTGTACTCTTCATTGCTGCCAATTCCTCTTAAATTCAAAACTTCTCTTACTTTTCTCAATAACCAATCTCAATGGAAGATTAAATACAATCTATCAAATCTCCAAGGTTCATGGAGAATGAGCAATGTGAAAAAAAAAAAAAAAAAGCATAGCAGAAAGAAAAATATTTAGCTCTTGGGTACTTATCAAAGTGAGGTCCTCTGTCCTGCTACTGTACAGGAAGCAATCCCTATTGTTCTTATTGTCACAATTTAAATATTTGGACTAGATGGTGAATAAAACCAACATATCTCTTTGAAGAAGCTTTGTTATCTTCTGACCTAATACCAGACCCCTTGCATTCTTCACTAAAACCACCTTACTTCGGTCTCATCTTATCTTGGAACAGAAGACCTCTCCACTCCCCAGGCTGAGGACACTTTACACTGCAGTTAAAAATTAACTTTTTTGGAATGTGATTTCATTGTCTCTGCACTGGTATCTAAGAAGATTTTTTTTCTGTTGTCTTTTCAAATGGAGGCAGTGAGTGGAAGATGAGGCATCCACATTCTAATTTTGTACATACTGAGTATTTAATTAAACTTTAGAAGTAAACATCACGAGTTAATTGCTACATTTTCTTTCTCATGTCTTTTATTTAGCACTAAAAGAGGTAGATCCTAAAATATTTTAATTATATTTTACAGTTTTTATTACCTTCTTTTTTTCCTAGCCAAGCATTTTCTAGCAGTTGTTTAAAATTCCAGCATCCATAGTGTTTTTTCCTAACTAATGCATGGTTATACAAAGAATGAAGTCCATTCGAGATTTCCTTGGAATTATAATATAGTAATCCATATTTAAAAAAAAAAAAAAAAAGCATTGTGCTCTGGGTTAAATGAATGTGATTCAAGTCTTGACTGTCCTTTGGTATATATTCTGTGAAAATAAAGGACCTATATTAAGCTTCTTTGTGAAAGGACACCAAAAGTTTTAGTCTCTATTCTTCATGTTCTTCATATTCTGCTCTTTTGGACTGAGGGGAATCCAAGTCCCACATTTCTAGGACGTAGTGCTGAAGAATAGAATAGTATGAAATAGCTGTAAACTTCATTTTGTTGTATTAATTTAGAATCATTAAACTACTTTAATAATTTTTGTAGCACCTGATGCCCATTGGGAGGCTCAAAGCTAGAGATCTTTTGTGGAAAAAATGAGAATATATGGTAACTTCAAAATGTTCTGCTGGCATTGCAGAGATCTTGCACTGATATACCAGGGCTTCCAATTTTAATGATGGTGCATTGCATTCCCTCTCCTCACACTTTTATTGACACCGTGTGTTACTCGCTGATGCTTTGGACGTTGTTGTTATACTTTTATTGACGTTGTAATAACTCCGACACTTCCAGTGACACCACATTGATCCGTGAGCCCTTGGGGCACCGTGTAATGTCACTGAACTCTTCCAGACACTGCTGCAAGGCTCCTGTTCAGCTGCACAGTGAAGCTGCTGTTCATTAATGTCACCTGCCTCACGTGCTGGTGGTTTTGTACAACTGGTGTTCTACATTAATGCTGATGCTCCGGTACATGGCAGTATTTGTATGTCTGCACATGGTAATTCCAGGATGCTGTTTTGTTAACAGCTCTGTTCTGCATTTATTTGTAAATATCCACAGCAGCTGTTTCACTGTAGGGGTTTAGTTTGCAGTAGTAAGGCACTTTTTATCTAGTGTTGAGAAAAGATAAAAAAAAAACCCAAGAGTATAAATACTGTACTTAAAATGGTTGTCTAGTTTAGATACTTACAATAGAGCTGATAATATTTGGGTTTATTTTCAGTTAGCAGCAATTTGCAACAGATTAAAATAAAATTCTGAAAGCACTACAGAGGAGAGTTGAACCTCTGTTGTTTTGCAGTCTCTTTTAACTAGTCTATCTTTCTTAATGTTTTGCCAACAAAATGACAGTACCTCAATATTAACTCCTTCAAAAATCTCAAATCTGCATCATATTCCTCCTCCTCCCTTCTGTCTGAGTGGGTTTTTAGGGATTGGCAATAGCCTTTGTTCTTACCCGTTGAAACAATGTAATTCATCAATCTCTACCTCCTCAGGCCACCTTTTACATTAACAAATCTCATCTTGTCATCCATTCTGTCATGCTGGGTTTGTAACAACTCTTAAATGTTTTATTGTCAGTTTAAACGTAAAACAAAGAAGACTTAGTTTTTCTCTAGCCCGTCCTCTCCTGTATTACACCAACCACTACCTTGCTAGATAGTGATGTTATTGATAGGATGTTATATCCCAATTCTAAAGGTACCAAGCAATACCCACTCCTGTTGTGCCATGATATTAATGATGTGCAGAATTTAACCTGTGCTAGTCCTAATTTCCATCTTCATCTGTTTCCATTATGATTCCCATTGCACTACTTGATGAAGTTTGGGTGAGCCCTTACAAGGAAGGTGAGGCTGAAGGCAAGACACCCCTCACTCCTTCCTGGGGAGAATAAGAACAGTGTGAAGTTACTGTGGTGGAGGAGGGGAAGGCAAGTCTGGAAGGCAGTGACCCTCTGGATCCCAGAAGGGGAACAGTGCAGCACAGCTCCAGTGAAGTCCCTGGTGACCCAGGGGAAGGTAAAAGAGAGAGAGAATTCCCAAGGGCCCCTTGTCAGCAGTAGCACATAGCACAGGCTGTGAAGGGCAGAGCCAGAAAACAGCAGAAGCACCCTGTCCAGAGAGTTTGAGACTATTTCCTGTTTTGTGATACCACCATAATTTTTTTCAGTACCAGAATCATAAAAAAAAATCAAAGTAGCATCATAGATCAATAGATACTCATTGCTGAGCTTCTTGGCACTCAGTGCCCTCAGTGTTAAAATATTTTTTATTCCTTTCATTTCTTTTTTCCAGACATCTGAGCCATTTCCAGACTTAGTTGCTTTTTACTTCTCAGTATATACCAAAAGCTAAATCATTTAGGCTATCTTCATATTCTACGCCTCCTTCAGGCAAAAAAAAAAAAATTCCTGAAATGTAAATCATTTTGAAGAGTTCCTTCTGCAGTGCTGCTGACAGTCATTTCAGTTAATTTGTATATTAATTGAGAAGTAAAAAAAAAATTCTTTTTTCCTCTGCCTAATTTCTGGGCATTTTTCTGTTGATTCAGAGCTTTTTTTTTCTTTTTTAAATGGGGGCAGATTATTTCTTTAGGTAAGATAAGATAAAAATACGGGTGTGCACTGACACCAGCAGCTTTCATTATACAAAGAATGACTGCTGGAAATTAGAGTGACTTATCAAAACACATTAAAATCCTGTAGTAGAGATTAGTGGAGTTTAAGTAACTGTAGTATATATTCATAAGTTGTGCTCCTGACTTCTCTTGCCAATAAAGATACTTTTTACCTTGGTTTACTAATAAATCTGGTTAAGGTGGGTTCACTTTCTTATGTAATTTGACAAAATTAGTGAGTAATTTTTGAAAATGCAGTCCACATTATTTTGAACAAAATTAAACTAGTTGCATGCTTCATCAGTATTACACCTGCATTGTGTTTATGACATAATGTCTAATGCCAAGGAGGACGCTCTTCTCAATTCTTCGGTACAGGTCATCACCTTTCCTCCTGATATGCTCAGTTCCTAATATTAGTCTCAGTATCAGAGGATAATTTCACTGCCCTTGCAAAAAAGTAATAATTTATTTTAGATAATGGTGAAATTTTTCTAGATTGGTCACCTTGTTTCCAGTGACCATAAGGGCAATATATTTGGCAAAAGGAACTATCAAAGGTTATTATATTTGCAATTCTTGCTTACTGGAAAGTCACATCATAGCCTTGAGCTGTTCACTGTAGCTCAAGAGGGACAAGAAGAGAGAGAATCTAGATGAGAACAATATGAGCAATCAGAGACTTAGAAAATATAACTCCAATGAAAAGTCAAGAAAATTGGAATAGGCCATTGAAAGGAGTCCAAATAATAACTTGAAAATATGCAAAAGGTTAGTGGTAATCAGGAGGGCAAAATCTTCCTTGCATGCACTGCAGGTGGCAAAGGTGTAATGGACTTAAATTGTAGTAGGGAAGGTTCGGGAAGGTATCAGGAAAAGCTTCTCATAATAAAGCTGAATCACTGAAAGCAATTGCCTGGGGAGGCAATGGAATTTCTTTCATTGGAAGCTTTTTAGAGCAGGATGGACAAACATTTCTCAGGTACCATGTGCCATAGCTGCATTAGATACCTCCTTTCAGCTCTGTCTTTAGTATTATTCCGTTTGCTCCCTAGCTCTTCCTTCTTCAGCCTCTCTGAAAATGTTCCATTTCTGTCGTTTGAACACCTTAATTACCTTCACTGCACGCTGTTAGTTTTCTGTAACTGAATATTTATGACCCTTCTTTTCACTTTTGCTGTTTTATTCATTGACTTACATCCTCCGTTTTCTCACAAGATCAGAAACTGTTCAGTCATCTCTGACCCCAGCCTCTCCCTGACTGTAGGTCTGCCAAACATGATCTCCATCCTTTCTGGAATAACTTCAGTATTCTCCTTGGAAGTCTGTACTAATGATGTAATTATTTTTTTGTCTTAACAAGTTCATTCCCATTTTTATAGTCTTTCAAAATCCATGCATCCCAGACTACCAGATCTCAGAGAAATGGAGTCAGATGTCACACCTGACACTGAAGTGGAGACTCTATATTAGATCACGTTTTCTGCTTTTATCTATTGCTCAAAGATCATGTTAAATTTGCTGTCCACTGCCTCAAGAACTCCATTATCTTGTGCTACTCTTCGACCTTGATGGCTCACTGCCTCCTCTGCCCACCCCCTCAGCACTGTTCATCCAGAAAACTTTCTCCTGAGCTACAGAGTTGCTTTATTTTAAACCCTACTTTCCAATATTTTTCTTCTTTGCAAATGATTGCTTCACATTGTGTGTGGTTTTTGTGATATTATATGCAAGGGATGTTATATCACCAAAATTGACATTTGGTGGTTCTTCCTCTAGAGAAAAGTATTTACCCAAAAGCAGCATTGTTTGGTTTGTAGCACCTCCTTCCTTACATGAAGTTTTTCATTAAATAAGAGGTTTACATTTCACACTATTTTTCTCCTCATTCGGTGGTTATACCCAACAGTGTTGCTCTGCCCAGTTAAACATCTTTACATTTGTGCAAGATTTTTGTTGCTTCACTTAAAATTTATGTCTGGAAATGTGTGAGTGTTCTGAGCCTGTGATTCAAAACAAATACCTCACCTAGCTGCAGATACATACTGGTCACAGCTATAATTTTTGTGTGTGTTGTGTACACTAAATCAATGTAAAATTTGTAGATGTTCAATTCGTTGCACAGAATTACATTAGCAATATTTTAAGATTTCTGAGTAGTATTTTTCTTCTCTGACATATGGGAAAGCTAAAAATAATCTTGAGACATGCTGCCTGGAGTAAGTTACATTTTTTTTCATATAGACCATATTTGTGTGTGTGCTTATTCCTAAAATATGCACTAACACCTCAAAACCTGTTGATGTTTTGTTTGAGTCCTTAACTTAAGGTTTTTAAAAATTCGAGATTAGTTCTAAACTGTACCCAGTCTCTAAATGTGCAAAAAAATACTTTAAATCCCTATGTTCTTTTCTCTGCTTGTTTATTTCTGCCCTCATGGGCTAATGGGCATTGTGAGAATACCTTAAGCATGATGTACAGATTTGTCTAGATAGAGCTTGATGTCCTAATATTTCACCCCAACAAGAGAGTAAAGCCTTTGTTTATTACCTTGTGAGCTGTAGGATCTTTAAATTCACAATTACTTCTGAGAACCTGATTCTGTGCAAGTTTTTTGATAAAAATGTATCTTTCCACTTCACAAAATATGTTTGGCACATGTACTGCATAATTAGATGACTACAGAAATTGTTTGGAGAGGAATATATGATTTGTGTTGAACAAAATTGCAAAGAAATTTCATGCTCAATTGGAGGAATTTTGGCTTACCAGCTAAGTGTAGGTGTTTCAGTGGTGTTGGCATGCTGTGAATAGAACTCTTAAATCATTGTGTTGTGCATAATTGCAAATCCAGAGTATCCAAAGTAATTATTCTGATTGTTTTCAAGCAGAAGTGTTTATATGTGTCTGTAAATGTTATGAATAATGACACTGTACCTTCTAATAAATTCAATTTTTGTAACATCTTGTTTCATAAAGTAGACAGGTGCAAAATTCAGCAAATGGAAGGCAATATTTATATAGTTATATTTATAAGTACCCGTAGGATTCTCCTTGAACAAGGCTTGGTCATGGGACTCTTGCCTTTGGATATGAAATCCATGACAGTGAGATATTTCCAGAATTATTTAAACTGAACATGCCAAAGCATGGAATCATTATGTGATCAAAATAACTAAAGAGCACATAGATGGGAATATTTCTCTTTCTACTGAACCTTTCTGTACACCTGATTTGCATGTGGCATTCCCTGACTGGCTGCTCTTTGTGGTTATGTGTATTTTCCTAGTATTTATTTTGGATTTAGATCAGAAATTATTTCTCATCCTTAAAGTAGGACATTTCTGTCTTTAAAAGGAAGGAGAAGAAGACATAGATACAGAAACTATAGTCTGTCATCAGCCATTTCCCATGTTTCCATGTGGAACTGGGTCCTGGAGGGTGCTGTTTGATATTTAGCAACCTGTAGTCCTTAGCTCTGCTTCAGAGACTTTACCTTGGTGCTTGTTTCCAGCTCTGTGCTCAAGATTCAGTTCTACCTGCCAGCAATGCCTTCTGGAACTGCAGCAGACACAGGACAAGGGCATTGCCTGGGCTTTTCTTCGCAAAACTTGGCAACCTGCATGTAGTTAGGTAATTGTATCAGTTACATCAGTGTTCACTGAAGTTTTATCATTCTATACCATCTATCAAACTCAATTTATGCATGAAGTGAATATTAATTATTTGCATAGAAGGCAATGCCCCTGCCCTGGATGACTCAAACCTCACCCAAACTTTAGAGAGCCATCCAATGTGCTTGTTTTCCATTACTACTCAACCCAGCAGGCACTTTCCTACTTGGTTCTGTCTCTGTGCCTTTGACATCATAACTCTTCAATTTCTGGTTGCATGGTGGCTCAATTTCAAGAAAAACAATGATGCTTGTTGCTTTTTAGGTAGACCATGAGCCCCCATTGTTCTGCTGTCTATCTCTATGTGCCCTATTAAAAAGTTGGTCCCCATATTTCTTAACAGCTCCCTTAAACATCTCCCCAGAGCCTTCTCTTCTCCAAACTGGACAACCACAGCTCTCACAGCCTTCCCTCACAGGAGAGGTGTTCCATCTCTCTGGTAATTTTTGTGGCCCACCCCTGGAACCACTCTAGCAGGTTCATGTCCTTCCTGTGCTGGAGAAAAGTAATCTTATTTTTTCCCCTGCATACTGTGAGAGGCAGTTCCTGGTTTTCCACTGATTGTTCAGGAAGGTGTGAGAGTGCTTACTGGTGAGGTAGACTGGATCACTTTGGTGTGAGTAACTCAGGTTTTCAAACAAACCAGGAGGCTCTAAGTTATAGGGTGTGGAGTCTATTCACAAGCTTTAGCAAAGGAGGGATAGGAACACTGTATAAGGTTTTAATTTCATTAATAATCTGAAAAATTATCTTTTCATAACAGGAAAAATAGCAAAATATTGCAATTTGTAAAATGAGTGGGCTCAATCAGGATTTATAGCAATGGTACTGAATGGACCTTCTCCTTGGACAATTCCTTCTGAAAATGAGAAGATTATGAATTGTACACTGAAATAAACTAAATACTGCAGTGAAGTAGGAGTTAAAAAGGCAGTTAGACTGCAGTGAAATTGGGAAGAAAAGTGAGTTTGTATCAGGGCTATCTCCTTTAAAAAATCAGCAGTATTTGTGATATGTGATCACTTCCAGCTATAAATGTAGTGTACCTTACAAATCTATTAGAGCTTCCTATAACAAAGACTGTAAAACATTATTGTTCATTAGTGTGAAGCAGTAAAGTTTTTAACGGATACGTAAGAAATAAGTTTTTCCCTTTTTTTTCATCTTTGGTATATATTCATCTTATTAGAATTTTATTGGAAGTGGAATTTTGCCTTTCTGAGTGCCATTCCTTGTACTATAACCTTGGCAAAATGACCTTTTTCTTATCTTTATTATCCAGCTTTCAGTAAGAAACTGGAAAGTTTATAGAGGTACTTGCTGTCAGCTCCTTGTCTCAACTGTTTAGGCCTTTAAAAATGATGTATATTGAACCAGTTGGAGTTAATAAATAGTTATTCTTTTCTATGAACAACTTAATGGTTATTAAAGGAAAAGTCACTGAGCTGTTGGAAAAGTAGGCAAGCAATTTATTTTATATTGAGAAAATTTTCAAGTTGTAGGAATCAGAAGGAATAAAAGATACCCTTCTGAACATGTTTAAATGTCATTTTATGTGCAGAAAAGAGCATTAGCCAATGACTCACAAACATAATTTATGTTTTGCAACACCAAGCACACAAATGCAGGACCATCTTCAAGATCACCTCTAAATACACCAGGAGTCACTGACATGACTTTGGCAATGAGATCCAGTGAGATCATTTCCCTCTGGGCATATGAATGCTGTAAAGTGTGTCCTTCTTGGTCATTTATTTTTCATGAAGGAAATTTTGAAATTTTATTTAAAAAAAAAAAGGAATTATTATCATTTTCTTATAAATTAAGTCCAACAAACATAAAAAATCATCTCCAAAGCCAACTCTCATGTACTTATCTCTACCTTCAGGCATTGATCATGAATGTTATTTGAATTACATTCTCCCATCACTCACCTGTAGAACTCAAGGTGGAGTTGCACCAGGTCCAAAAGCAGCACCATACAGATCTGCCAGTGAACCATTAAAAGGAAAGCAGTGAAATACTCCACTTACTCTGATGGATTTATTGAGGATTTGTGTGCATGGTTAAATACAGAGTAATTGCAGAAATATACTTTTTTTAGATTGAAAAAATGTTTTTGTTTTCTTGTTTCCTGGTATAATTAAATGGTAAAAGAAGTGCTGCAATCTGAATATTTAATTTTCCTTTTCTCCAGGATAGCTAGAGCATCTGTTTTTATTCTGGTGAGATACTTTCATGGACAATATTCATTGAAAATGACAGCAATGTGCAGCATGTTTTGATCTAGCAAAAGTTTATGACCAGTTTGCAACTACTTTGCAAAATAAACAGCTAAAAAGGTATTTAAATAAACTAACCCAGATGTCTGTCTCATTAGTGACTTTTAATTTTGTGAAGATGTAATAGCTCAAGGTGAAAAGGAAGAGAACTGATAGTTCTCAAACAGTGTAGGCACACATGCTCTACATGCAGCCATTGACATTCACAGCTGGAAGGGGCAGAAATCCAGCACGTTTAGTGTGTGATGTCATGCTTTGAGGTTTTTTTACATATACATTTGGGCTTGAATTTGTGAGAGGGCAAAGTCAGACAAACTTGTCTAGCATTTGGAATAAAGGATTGGAGGGGGGGGGGGGGGGAGTGGAGGGTTGTGAAAGTCTGCAGACCAGCTAATAATTCAGTTACATTGATCTAATCCACAAAACTTATATATCTTATAATACTTGGAATTGGCTTTGTTCCAGAAAGTTGTACTGTGCAAGATGAGGGGAAAAAAAATAGAAAAAGGTTTGATTACAGACTTGAGGCAGTGTTTTAGATGTGCCAACTTATCCACTGAGTATCTTGAGGATAAGGTCTAAAACCTTGAATTTATATTCTTTAAAAAGCCAACATAGAAAGCAGAGGGTAGAGCTGATGTTTTTGCAGCAATCTCTGTAATAGCCCTTGCTGCTGAGGTGTGCTCTATTTCAGACAGTTTTGCAAAGGGCTTAAAATGTCCAAGTGTATCATAAGAACTGAAGCTGCCGTTAAGAGGTGAGAGTAGTGCAATCAACTCATTACGTGGGGCAACAATTTTAAATCATCTGGGAAAGTCAGAAAGCATTATTCGGAAGTGCTTGAGAAGAAAGCATTGTTCAGAAGTGGTTAATGAGAGCTGGGGCTGAAGGAGGAATTCAAAAGTTCTCCTCTACAATGGGTTATAATTGATCATTGCTTGGTACATCTGTGTAATTGTGGGGTCTTGCACGTGCTTCCCCCTGCTCATCTGTCCTGTCCATTTTTAACTAAACAGCTTTTCTCTGGTAGGCAGATCCTCTCCAAACACCATTCTGTCCTAACATTACGATCATTAGGTTTGTTACAAGGTGAGCACTTCAGACAGACAAATGCAGCAATTTGTTAGCTGAGTATTTACAGCACTAGAGATAATCTTCTCATCAGCTGTTTTAGAGGCATCACATTAATAGGACCAAGGAACTGATCCTTGTTAGGAGAGCTCATGTTAAGCTGAAATTCAATATTTTCACTTACTAAATTTGAATTAGGCGGTAAATCTAATCTTTAGAAAATAGCATTCATCATGCACAATCGAATCATAGATAATTTAGGTTGGAAGGAACCTTCTATAGTCATACATCAGTCAAAGAGACAGGGGATGAGCCAAACCCTTGAGCAGTCAAGCCACCTTTGGTGAGATTGTTTAGGGCCCTGTTTGATGGTGTTTTGAATATTTTTAAGGCAACTGGTTCTTCAAACTCACTGGGTCCTGTTCAGATGTTTGACTTCTCTCACTGTGAAAAGCCTTTCCTAATATCTCATCAGAATCTCCCTTCTTGAAATTTCATTCTGCTGCCCATTTCCTTATCCTTGTGAGAAAAGGATATAATTGTCAGAGTCAGCAAAAGATCCCAACTTAAGTTTCTTATTTGAAGACAAATCCTTTACTGTGAGACTTTTCTTCTATTGTTTAGGCCACCTCTATCTCAGTTTTCGTTGCAAAGATATAATGGAAGATTTTTTTAAGGGTCTTGCTGAAGTCAAGGTTAACACCATCCAGTGTTGTCTTCCTCTGAGTCTGTCATACCGTTACCAAAATTAACCAGGCTGATGAAGCAAATTTTGTCTTTCATACATTCGTGCTGGCTATTCCTAGTCAAGTTCTTGTCCTTCACGTGCCTGGACAGGGCTTATAGGGGGATTTCCTTTATAGTCTTCCTAGGGATGGTGGGGAGCAGGTCAGGTTAAGCAGTCTGAATTTCCCCAGGTCTTCCTTCTTGCCTTTCTCAAAGATTTGTGTAACCCTTGCCTTTTTATAGAGATCGGGAATTTCCCTTGATCACCACAACCAGTCAATGTCATTTCTCAACGACATTGCTCAGTTCCCTGTATCCCATCTGTTCCTGGGGAGTTGTTTGTATCTAATTTAAGTGGTTCCCCAGCTCATTATTTCTCTACTGACTCAACCAGATGTAAAGCATGAGCAAAAACCAAAATCTATGTTGCTCAGGATTTCAGGTTCTTTTGTGTGTGTGTGGAAAAAAAGTTGGCTATAAAGTTCTTGCAAGAACTGGAGAAGTTTTGATGTTAATTTAATCAAAGAACTGCTGTAAAGGCACTTCCTTCAGTAGCATCATGTAAGACTGCACAGTGTCTGTTTTTCTGCTGATGCTGGTAAGAAATATTTCCCAAGTTTTTCTCTTATGCCAACCCCTAACTGCCTTTCCTTTTTTCCTGGCCTTTATCTTTTAGTAGTTGCAACGCATACCTTTGTTTACTACATAGTGTTTTTTAAAAAACGTGTTTAAATTTTGGCAGTGCATATGCAGTTACAAAACACAGTTGGGAGTTATGAGTTTTATGTCATGAGATAAGTTTGGGGTGGGGTTTTTGTGGTTTTCTGGTTTTACAAGCTTCGTGGTAAATTAGGTGCAGTTCTAAATGGTGCTAACCCAGAAAAGTTTATTGAAGCTTAGAGCCCAATGAACATCCAGTCTGCAGAAGAACTTTGTGTGAAGAGCAATGGTTGACCATGGAAAGCATCCTGGAAATGAGATGAGGTAGGGAAGGAAAAGTTTCATTTTTTTTTTTTTTTTAAATGCAGGATGCCTGGGCTGGAGTTCAATTTAATGATAAGGGGAGCTATACAAAAGCTACTTTCAATACTGTACAAATTAGCAATGCTATTTTAGTTCCTCAAAGAAGAAACAAAAGAGAAAGTAGATTTCAGGCGCCTATTACAAAGAGTAAATGAGAAATTTTTTTTCTACATCTGATTTTGTTTGCTTGATTTTTCTTTCTTTCTTCTTTTCTTGGTATCATGTCAATTATAGTCTTCTTAATTGTGTTTGATAGCTGTGTTTCAAGAGAGCGCAGTGTTAAAATTCATCTCTTTTTAGGACATGCTAGTATTTCTTTGCTGGTATCCTTTCTGAAATACACTGGCCACTCTTCTTAATTGTAATAAAATTTTATATAAATAGATGGTACGTCCTTTTTGGAATAGGTGCATTCATTTGATTAATTTAAAAGTCTCAACCCCATTACAAAGGTATCATCTTCTTTCAATGATTTATTGATACATTTCAGTCTGTGAGAGTCTAGACTGTGTATTTTAGGTCAGCAGGTGTGATAACAAATATGATTGATAAATACACACAGCTGAATAAGGTAAGCTGTATGTTAGTAATGGCTCTGGTTGTCCAGCATAAGTGATGGAATTGTGAACTCCCAGGTATTGTAGAGTGAATCATCCCAAATACCTTTCTCCTAAAGGCATATTAGGTCACTAAAGCATATGAACAGAAGAGTCCGTGTGATAAAAATGTGCTTTAATTGCTTTCACAAAAGATGTGGTTATGGCGTCTGAGCTCTGGTTTAACACTATCCTTCTAATCAACATCTCTTCATTTCAACTCCTCCAGCAGATAAGCCATATTCAATGGCAATCTTTGTGATATGGTAACTTGTAGTTGTAAATAATGTAATGCGTGTCCTAATTTTTCGAGCATGTTCATGTGCACTCCTGTCCTTTGGAGCAAAATTCAGAACAAACAATTTTAGTCAGTTGCACTATGATAGCATTTACAAACAGAACTACTTGTGTGATTGTTGTGTCTTTTTTGGGGAGAAAATCCTTGAGTATGTGATATAAAACAGCTTTTGAAATTGGAGAAGTGACAACATTGGAAAGTGAATCCACAGTGTTGTTGTATACTAATATTTGAACCTACAAACTGAGAAACTGTCCTCTCTCTATGACCTGGTGTTACTAATGCAGATACTGATCTACTTCTATAGGTATTTTAATCCACAGTGAATGTGACAATGCAGTTATTAAGTGTTAGTATTGGTACCCTGTTCCTCAGCTGGAAATGTCAGTTAAGACAGCACATTAATAATGATGAGGTACATAGTGAATCTTTTAAAATTTGTATTCAGAAATTCCCTGTCACTCATTTAATGCAATCATAAGCAACTTGAAGTCAATGTGACACAAGAAATGATACTCAAATGTCTCATCTCTAATGAATGACAGTAATTAGCCATATTTCAAGGAAAAGATAATATATCACAGATAAGGAAGTTCATATTTCATAAAGTGCCCATTATCAGAGATGCAGGGCCAAATGAACTCTTATGTTATACTCCTATATAAGCTCTTCTGTCACAGAATATTATATTAAAATGATGGTTCTAAAGTAAGTTTTAAGATGGAGAAAACTTTTGAAAATTGATGGCTTTAGTGAACAGTTAACATAAGGATTCATGGAATACTCATGGGAATTAAAGAAAGGCAGTTTGGTTCACCTCAAGTCATTTCCACACAAACAGTGCCAGCTTTGTCTTTTCAAAAAGGCCAAAAATAAAACAATTGTTCTCCAATATCTGAAAGTCCTTTGCTGCTAATAAAGCCTTGCATGCATCACTGACCCTGTGATATGGAGGCCTTGGGAATGATCTGTGGAAATGGAATGAGTCTTCCCACGTCGAGTGGAGATCCAGATCTTTCCCTTCCATCTTACAGTGGTCTGAGGTTCAGTAGGTTGTAGCTGATGGATACCAGAAGGTAAATCATCCCAATCTCTAAAACTGGGAGTATCAGGTGAATAAAAATGTTTCAGTTTACCCACCATAAATAAAAGGGTGGAAAGTTGTGAAATGGTGAGTGATGGAGTGGGTAAAAGCTTCATTTAATCCAAATCCTGCCAATTGCAGGAGCTGTAGTAACATACAGAGACAACTATGAGAAAGCAGCAGAGAGGGGAACCTCAGTGTACCTGCCCTTTATGCACGGTGTTCCCGTGTGACCACAAAATGTGTGTAAGATGGGGGAGTGAGAAAGGTGGTGCGTGTTGGAGGGGATGGATCCCAGGAAGGCTGTGGAGCAGATTTTGTTCCATTGCAGGGAGCCTGCACACAGGTGAGGTGTAACATGGATGAAGTCTATGGCTACAGAGAGCTGTCAGCTTGAAAAAGGTGGACACAAACCAGGTTGTGCTGCTTTGTGCAGGAGTGAGGCATCCTCTCTGATGTTAAAACACACAATGAGGGATCAATCATAGAAAAAAAAACATAGTACAGCTCTCTTTAATTTCTCATGTAAAAATTTAACTCTCACTTTATGACTTCTTGTTCAAACTCCAGATTAAAAAAGCAGAATTAGTGCATACCTGGCTATGTTCAGTAGCATCCTGCTGAAAACAGTCATGCCTATGATTTCTGCATCTGTGGCTTTAAGAATTGTTTGCTAGGAATCTCATACTTAAGTGGAATAAAGGGGAAGAATATCAGTACTGCTAGCATTCTGAAATCTCCTGAAGTTGATAACACTTTGTTACTGACTCTGAGGAGAAAGCTGAACCTTTTTTTAAAGTATTTTTCAATCAGTTTGCATAAAGATGATCTGTAGAGTCTTCTGTAGAAATAAAAGTTTCTTATAAAAATTAATGCGTGAAATGTAGTAGTTTCCTTATAAATTGCAATACTGTTTAAACACATTGTATTTGAAAAGATGTGTAACTTTCCTTCAGCAGTACTTGAAATGGAGTCATAGGTATTTCTACGTGTGACAGATTCAGATTCAAAGTAGCAATTTGGAAGCAATAAAAGGTACTCTGTGGAGTGGAACAAGTACTCCTGTTGTATGAACAGTATCTGAAGCATCCCTTTGATGTGCTCGCATGTTCAGAGAAAATTGACACCGTTATACTTCATGTTTCCTTCCCTGATAATGTGAGGCTGAATTATCACTGTACTAAAGGTGTGGTTTCAAAAGTGTTTGAAATGCTTGCAACGCTCCAGATTGTCTAAAGTGTCATAATTAACAAAGTGAGGTTACTCCAGTATTATCTAAGAGTAACTTTTATAAACTGAGATGTGTCTGTGGGGTATGGAGTCAGGCTCCCTGAAGTGTGAATGTGCTTGTGCTGATTTATAGCTTTGCATAATTTAAGTAGTAAAATCTGTACAATGCAGAGGAGAACCTTTGAGGGAAAGCAAATATTATAGTATTTCAGTAGCCTTGTAGCTATATAAAACTGTCCATTAGTAAATGATGTTTATTTCATGTTTAGGTTTAAAAATGCTTCTTATGTATTAGTAGATCTCCATCCCACTTTACACACAGAAAAACTGACAGAGAAAAATTGAAAGCAAGCCCAGGTTTTTTTGCTCCTTACCCAGTGACCTACTCATAAGTGACAGTATTTATATTGGTCCTTTCCATCTTCAATCTAGATACGGCTTTCAGCATAAGAGAGGCAATAAAACACAACCCAGTAATTACCACAGCTTTTCCTAAAAATACAAGGCTTAACTAGAACTCATTCAGAAATATGTTGTCAATTTAAAAACACAAAATGAAGCGTTGGGAGATATTTCTCCCAGAAGATTTTGCTATTGTAATGCCTATTGCTGTAGTAATCCATTTTTAGATGCCTGACTCAGAACTGAATCCCGAGCCATGTGTGGAGCAGAGCCAACAGGGAATACTGGAAAGGGATGCCTCTTCAAAAGTACCTCAAACACGGCAGAAAGCTGATTCTGTCAAGTCAGGATTTACATCTAAAAATGATCTCCTGGAGTTGTGCTCGTGCTTCTGCTCTCAAAACACAGAGGGCTGATGCATTTCTACTCTGTGCAGTAGTTCAGTGCCTCAGACAGTCACTGAAAACAGAGGAGATGGGTGTTCCAGGCCATCATCAGGCAGCAGTGAGAGAATCATTTCTGTGACCTGACTGTGAGGCTGTAGGGTGCTCTTGTCATTTTCTGCTGTAACAGTGACACTCCTATTGTAGAGAAAAGGGTTCTTGAACTCAACAAATTTGGTGGAAAAATGACCTGTGACCTCAGCTGCTGTCCTGGGAGACAGAAGATGGGGATGGCTTTAATAATCCCTGCACTGAGTGATGTCCAAGCCTTTAATCCAGTTATACTGAAGTAATGTGTAGTTCGTGAATTGCCCTTCAACTCAGAGTCAAAAACTTTGTCTCTCTCTAGAAATACAATAAAAAATAGGTTATAAAACTATACTTTGGCCAGGTCTAGCTAATCCTGAGTTTTTCATTGTTCCATAGTAAACTTCAGCAGAAGAATGTTCACTTTTGTTTTTCCTGCATGTACTTCTGTAAGAGCTAAATACTGATGTCATTATCTCTGTTTAGACTGCAGTAAATTCTGAATGTGTGAAAGTTTCTTTGTGTACTAACAGGAATTTATTTGCTTTTGGACTTAGGTATCAGTGAAGTAACAGTTGTTTGCTTTTTGGCTCTTGTTGTTGGGGCTTTTTTGTTTGTGTGCTTGTTTTGTAGGGTTTTTTGGGGGGGTGGGGAAGAAGGGTAGAGGAGCAGGCACCAGTTATCTCAGTACTACACATCTTCAGTCATATTGACCCTTTGGATGTGGATCTACAGCCTGCCAATGGTTAATACTTTTCACCTGTTTTTTGTGGTCTTTTTGAAATCATGCCTGAACTTGAGCTGTGATAAATTTAAGAACCACTTAAAGTTGTCTTGCCTTCATCCACTAAAATGGTCTCAGAGTCTTGAGCTTTTATTGGTACTTGTGGATTTTGATTTACTGAAGTTTTACTGAACTTAAAAATTGTTCAGTAAAGCAAATGGAGTTCTTGACACTTCAAAGCATTTTTCCAGACCACAGTTTGTTCTGGAGCTCTTCTCTGAATGCACTGCAGTTCTCCATTTTCTGTCTCCCTTGTGTGGACCAATGCTGGTACCAAAGGATGGAATTTGAGAGTTGATCATAAACTGATGTTGTTTTGTTGATGTTTCATTCTTGGTAAGGTTCTGGTCAAAAATAATAATAATCTTACAAATACTGTGTAAAAACATCCCTGCACTTGTCTGCTCCTGTTTCCCAGTTCCTCCTTCAGGATGAATGCATTCTGTGTTTAGGTAGGACCTTGCATTAAGCTGTATTGTGATGCATAAATCTTCCTTAACATTGTCTTTTACACAGTGTCCATCAATGGTAAATAACAATTTCATACAGATCAATGTCATTTATAATCTGAAAGCTTTATTAGAAAGACTTTATTCCCGTGTAATGATTAAAGTAATGGGTTGTATGGGCTCAAGTATCAGTTGTTATAGGATGGCAATAGAAATAGAAGCTGATACTTCATCACAAATACGGTTTGTTATAACCTGCCTGTATTTTGATGTATACTCCTATTTGGATCATTTAATTCTGGTGCTGAAAGTAAGATCCACTCATAGGTTTTCAGTCATGTGCTAATGCCTTGCAGCCTTCAAATATGACCTTTTTTGTTCTGTTGTAATTGCAAATTTTTGTAGTTCTAATTTTTTAGGAGTTTAACTAATGAAGGATGAACATATTTCTTTACATTAAATTTCTTCAAAATAATTTGAACAAAACAATTTCAAAACTGAAGCATTAAGTAGTTTTTATTAAGTTCCCAACATACTGAGGGAGTGGGGAGTACATTTTAAATCTATTAAACTATTATCTTGATTTACTGAATATAGATAATTTTCTTTAAACCTATTTTGTGTGTTTATAATAAATTTATAAACTCTTAACTGAGCCTCCTGCTAGAAGGAAAATGTCAAATACCATATTTCCCCCTGCCTTTCAGCTATCAAACCCTTGCTGACAGGTGGGAATAACCATTTGATTCATGTCAGCACAGATTTGTGAGGTGTTAGCTTGGGTAATGATACTAAATTAAATCTCTGATTACCTCCTCATTTGTGTCACTGTAGCTGTTAATCTGGAAAATCCATTTAAGGTTCTCGGGGAGGGAAATATCAGACTTACAAAAGAGTTTTGAGTTGAAGTAAAATGTGTTATTAGTATGACTTGAAGCTAAAGTTAAAATACTTCCTCACTTATGAAGAGGTTTTGAGTGATATCTAATAAACTGTGGTGCTGCTGTGGTGCTGTTCAATTTTTAACTAGGTTGGTCAACATCTGTGTTCAGCCTGCAGCATCTTCCCAGTGGAAGCTCAGTCTGTAGCTCTAGGCCAGGCTTAGTCCATGGATTAGTTTTTGCTAACAGGAATGATTTATGGAAGCTCCCATAAGGGGAAAAGTCATGAGGCAAAGCACAGACAGCTTTTCATGCTGTAAAAGAGAAGATAGGAAGTAAGAGTCTGACCTATTTTTGAGATGGCATTTCAAAGCTTTTGCTGTTGGACTTCTTGTTTTATTAAAATAATTCATGTTACTAAACGAAAGTTGAAAAGGCTTTCTAAATATTTTAGTTCATTGCTGATTGTTTACAAGTGTGGTTGATCTTCCTTGAAGTCACAGATTTCAGGAGAGTGTTAATACATGGTTATATTGAAATATAAAATGATCTTCCTTGACTAATGAGCACACTCAGGTGAAGTACCTGCAGTAAGTGCATGAAACTGGCAGGAACTTTACACTCAGTAGTGTTTCACAGCTGTGAGCACAAGGTGCTGGGCTCTGTCAGATACCTTTTGCAGGTGTACTGCAACATTGATTCATTTCAATTCCTTGTTTGCAAAGTAAAGATAAAAGGCTGATAGTACAGTGATTTGCGGGGATGTGTATTTACAGTGGCAGGCATTGACTGCCATGGTTCCTGGGTGTAAAGCTTTATGCAGATTAATGAACTCTTACATTATTATGCCATCTCACTTTCTCATCGTAGTGTTTTTGCTCGGGCATTGTAACTGAAGTTCAGTGACTTCTGAAAATGTGAAAGGGGAAGGTCTTTTCATAAGAGAAGCTGTGTCTAGCTGACAGCTTCCTCGGAGCCTTTAAGAAATTGAAGTTTTGCATAATTTTTCAAAGGCTCCGAGTAGGCTGCTTTTTGCTGAACTTTCCTTGTTCCCCATCAAATAACCTAAAAGACTTCAGAGAGAGGATGGAGAAAGCACAGGATGAACTAAACCCATCCCTTGGCCCAAACCAGAGGACTTTTGTGTCCTTTCAGTCTGCTGTGAACCTTCTCTGCAGTTTCTTCTTCAGCATCCAAGCACCAGACTGTCCAGATGTGCTGAAGTGAATAAAATACTTCCACTGAGTGTTTTGGCTGAGTCAGCCAGAAGCAGCAGAGGACACTGCATCCATCCCAGTGTTATTAAAAGCACAGACTCAAGTCTAATACTGCAGCAGTAGGCAGGCATTTGAATGAAACATAATGCCAGTGGGAAGAATAGGAGTGTCTGGATGGTGAATAAAATTGCTAAATATTTTCCAAGTAGTCAATGGCAAAATTGAGTTACAGTCTGCTTTGAATTATTTACAGAAGAATTTAAATTTGCAAACTTATTACAGCAAGCTGCTGCTTTTAACAACACTCAAGTTCTTGAAAATTCAATGCTAAAATGAGTTATTACAAGTGAGTTAGCTGTCTGAAATTAAATTAGGTGATAAACAATCCGTTCCTCTGCGGTAAATTGGCATTCATGACAACTAGTTCTAGTGTGCACCTGAACCCATTATTCTTGGCACTTCATAAAGTTGCAATTGATAGCAATTTGTATTGACAGACTCTTATTGAATATAATTCTCAACAGAAACTAGCTAATCAATTAATTAATCCTAGTGTTACTCAAGTTTGTTTTTATGTTGCTCCATCATTCAGAAAATTAACTGTTAACATTGTTTACAATTAATATAACTTAAACTCTTTAGTTTTCATTGGCTGAATTACCAAGCTTAGACTAATTAAGTAAGCATTAAAGCTTTCTGAATTACTAGCAAAACTGAAAATTATGCATGCTAAATTGAAAAACACACAACAAAACCTGATTCTATAATACATATCATAATGCAGGATTTCAAAACAGAATGTTTAGCTTTGCATTTCCTCTTGAAAGCTGCTTGGGTGCATGTGGAAAGTCCCAGCCTCTTCTGAAGAGACTTGAGGGAGTAATCATCAGCAATATTATGATGAAAAGCACCATCAAATCATGTTCTTCTAAGGCTATCTAATAACTATTTGCATCTTCCCTCACATTTAAATAAGGCTTTCTTAGAATTCAGAATTGCAAAGGAGCAAATCCATCCTGCTGCCAGATCCTTGTGGACAGATGCTCTAAGGGTGTGACTGCAGTGATGGTGCAGAGAATGCCAGGATCCATCAGCTTGGAGCAGCCTTGGAGTCAAAAGGGCTTTCCTGGAGAGTGAGGCTCTGCTCGCCTGCCTCTGACTGCAGGAACAGAACCTACATTAACTACTTTGATTTGTGTTGACAAAAAGTTAATTACATAATATGAAATACTTAAATTCCATTAGATGAATTCTTGTCTTATTAAACACGAGTCCTGGCCCAGAGCCCTACTTTGCCCATGTAAATGCAGCATTCCTCTTGCAAATGAGGAGAATGGCCCTGACCACCTTTATATGAATAAAAGCCTTTCTTTCACAGAAACAAGTGGAACTTGCTGCTTCTGAGAGAGCTCTAGGTTTAAAAACTAGTATTACTCTTGTCTAGGTGGCAGTCAGGAGGGCTGTATGTTTTATTTAGGTCCATTAGTAACATTCAGGTATAATTCTGTTTACCTCTGGTTTTCTTCAGCAGTTTGTTCTGAGTGTCCAGGTTTTGAAAAGTTTTTCAAATATTCTAATGATGTATGATGTGTGGAGGGTACCTCTTTACTTGGTCACCGAATAACTGAATACAGTACAAGAATTTTACCAGTGAAATAAGATCATTTTCATCTTGTGAGTCATGGTTTCAGGGAGGTGGCTGGCCCACAGAAGTCATCCAGATGCCTGCTTGCTTCTTGTGGAACTGGCTGGAGGAGAATCTGGAAGGAAAGCTGGGTTATGTATCTGAGCAAGAGGCGCTGTGGTAGTTGAGCTGCCTCAGAAGGAATACCCCAAATGTCTTTTTTCTTTGTTGCTTCCTTACCTAAGAAACAATCAGGGATTCTCTCAAAATCACTTCCATTGTCCCCTAATCACTGTCTACTAGATTGAGCCTGAGCGATGTCAGACACATCTCTTTGATATACTAATATAAAATTAAGGTAGAGGATTTTTTTATTTTTCTAGTAGATAACTTAATCTAAATCAGAGTCTGACCTGTGGGGATGGAGGAAGCCTAACACGAAATGCTGCAAAATTTCTGGTGCATACTTTTTTTCAGACCTCTTTTAACACAGGAGGGCTAGGATGTGATAAATCAGTTTAGATACCAAAGAACTTGATTGGGATACCCAATTTTACTATAATAGCCTAATCTAAAATACTCAGTCCTTTTCAGCTCTTCTATACTCTTTCAAAATTGTTCCTAACAAGGACAATCTCTAAAAATGGAGCATTTGAGACAAGTTAATGATGCTATAGCTACTCAAGATAACCATTACCTGAGAGTAGCATTCGCTGCCTAAGCACAAGGCTGGGTACAGTGAATAGGATCAAAGGTGTTCTCTAGCAACCTGGAGACACTTGAAAAGAAAGAGATATTTGCCATTTGAGGAGATGTGCAGTTAGACAAAACCACAGGTTTAAAATAACCCACCACTTCAATGTAAAAAGAAATGCAAAGTGAAAGAGAGGTTAACCTAGTTTTCAAGTTCCCTTCTGCTTAGATTTTGCATCAAGTTAAACTCCAGGAATTGGGACTTACCTTATTCTGACTTAATTTCACTTTCAACATCAATTCTTTGATATTTTTATCAATGCTTATTCTACTAAGTTTGTTCAAAGACAATCTCATTATGCTGATTCCCTCACCTTCTCTCAAAAATTTTCATGCAATTAAATGCTTGCCTTTAAGTTAGCAAGTGTGATGGTATACTGCTCTATTGAAATATGTATCCTGCATAACTTAAGTTGCTGTGGAAGTTTGACTTGCCTTGTTGATAAATTACATTTAAGTGCTAAGCGTGACCATTAGCAAATTCTCTGTAATTATGTGAAAAGTTAAAATAACGTGAGGAAAGGAGACAGATTCAGGCTTTTTAATATGTCAAGGGAGGTTTGTGCATGAAAAGGAAGTGCTGAAAAGAAGGTTTCTCTACTAAACCAGAAAGAAAAATGAAAATATTTTTAATTCAGTCCATTTCTGTTCTTTGTCAACAATCTAATCACTTCAATATTGAACTGAATCTGGGGTTCTTTTTGGAAAGGAGGGGGGATGGTTCTGAGTATGGGTAGATACGGGTGGACTGGCTGGGGTTTTGTTGGGGTTTTTGCTTTGTTTCACTTTGTGTTGTTGTTTCTAAAGAACACCACCCCTGCCAAGACCCCAAACTTGCTAGGCTGAACTTGAGAAGTCAAATTCTGTCAACTTTTGTTGCTCTTCCAGTAGATCACCTAACCCAGCTCCAGCCTGCCAAGGAAAGGGCACGTCCCTGAGATGTTCTTTGGCACAATTTTGCCCATCCTTGTCTGTTGCCAAGTCTCAATTCCGCTTTGGAGGGGAAGCAGCAGTATTGGAATATCTTTGCAAGTCTCTTTCATCCTGGCAAAGAGGCACAGTTGACTCCATTAGTGATAAACATTAGAACACTGTGTGCTTTTTACTTCAGAAGCTTTTGGCCTTCAAGGTTGCATATTTATTTCTAATCAATTAAGAAAAATTGAAAGAATCTGGAAAAGCCATATATATTGCATGCAGAGATGATATCATAAGTTATCGTGCCTTTTATTTACTAGGGTATTTGAAATACATGTACAAAGACACAAAGCATGCTGCCATTTATCATTCACTGGTAAATTAGTCTGTGCAAATAAAGCAACTGGAGGAAAACAACTTGATGGACAGGGAAGAACCCAGCTAAAAGTGACTTCTCTTGGGGACAAAAAAAAATTACTGCTAACAAAGATGGTTTTTTGGTTCTTGTTCTTAATTGTGGCTCAAATTTTGTGATGCACAGCATCATAAATGGCAAATCTAGCTCCTGAAATGTTGGCACTGGGAGCAATCAGACTGGGAGAAAGCATGGAATAAAAACAGCATTGAGAGCAGTAGATTATCTTAATAAAAGCATATGCAGTCATAAGGAAAGTTAGGTCTTCTGCTTTGAATTAAATTAGTGCTTGCAAGGTTACTGACCCCCTACTAAGTGAAAATGTTCTGCCTTGTGTTCTGTGCCCATCCCTGAGCAGACCTGACAGTTCAGGATGAAAGGATAGGCGCGTTCCTTAAAGTTTGCAACACCTTCCTTAGTTCCATCACCTTGTTCTATTTCATGTTTCATTTAAGCCAGAACAGAATCTGACTCCAAATTTTCACCTGTTTTAAATGAAGAATGGATTCCTCCCACTCCAGGAGTGCTATATAGGCACAAACATTTTCAAGCAATAATATTCTCAGAGTATAGAACGAGTTTCTTCTTCTTTATGTTGTGTTATCTGACCTTTCATTGGCATGCCAGTTTAATTAATGGTGCATAATTGCATCCCACTGCTGACAAAAAGCTGCAATGTTATTTGCTTTTGTTAGTCAGGGCCAATTATCTGTGAAGTCACCCTTCTGAATTTTCTACAATCAATCATCACCAGTGTATGTTAAATAAAAAACAAACATATTTCATCAAAAGGTGGATTTCTCTTACCCCACAGTTGTGTACATAAATAGAGCAGTGTCCTTTCTGTCATTTTTTTTACCTCAAGTAAGTGATGATTGACAAAGACTCACTGGAGCAGGGTATTGAGTCTTCCTAGAAGAACTTCCCTCTATAAATTTGAAATTTGAAACTACCATTAGATGAGTTTCTTCTTTTAACTGAGGTATTTCTCAATGGGAAGAATGTGCTGTGTTGCTACAAGAACTTGAAGGTTAGAAGGGACCCCCTGAAGGTCCCAGCTGCTCTCTGGGCCAGAACTGCAGTGACTTTTTCTCCCTCTCTGCATATACTGACTCTCATTTTTGATGGAAACTTAAATTTCTTCTGGATGTCAGAATTTGACTTTATCTTTAAACTAATACACATCAAGCCTTTTTACTCAAGAAATAATGAGCACTTTTTAGTCTAAAAAGCTTGATGCAAGATAAGGGAAAAGTATTCTGTCTATCACATATTTTATTTGTAAACTGTTATTCTTAACAGATCATCTTGACTTACTGAGTTGGTTTCATTTACGTTCAAATTTTTAAAAAACCCAGAATTTTGTTGAAGTGGGTAGATAATTGTATCTCTAATGTTGTTGAGATCATTCCTAGCTGTACATCTGTATAAGATTTGGCAGCTTTCCCCCTTTACAAACAGCATTTTCACTTTATTCATTTCAGTGTTATCTGTTTGAAGATAAAGAGCTGAAAAGAAAAGGGTACAGATAAAGAAAAA
This sequence comes from Eopsaltria australis, assembly GCA_034509425.1. Classification (NCBI taxonomy): domain Eukaryota; kingdom Metazoa; phylum Chordata; class Aves; order Passeriformes; family Petroicidae; genus Eopsaltria; species Eopsaltria australis. The sequence goes on along the minus strand of JAVTVJ010011652.1, from coordinate 1,841,022 downwards.
CTTGGGCTTTAGAAAAGTTCAGCATTATTAGAAGTGGATGATGTGTTGGAAGTGGTCTTCTAAAAACAATTCTGTATTTTGTGCAAGGTAAAATACAGAATGCCTTAAAGTACAGCTGCAGAAATGTTAGATCTTAATGAAGGTGTTGGAAAGACTTCTGCAGTCCTGACAGTCAGTCTGTGACCTGCTCTGATTCTGAGCAGAGCAGTGATCACAATTGATCATCCATCCTTGAAGTGAATACAGTAAATTCAGGAGTGGGATGTGATCTAGTGAGGGAATGTGGTACTTTTGTTCTTCTCAAATAAAAGTGAGCCATATAATCTGTCTGCAAGTAAGATCTATACCCCTCAGCAGAAGAACACATCAAAGCTTTTTATGGCTAGTACAGTTAATTGGACTATTCTAAAAATCTGTATATCAGTCAACAGGCAAGTCTATCCTTTAACTGCATAATAAATGGTGAAAAGTGTAATTTTGGGTATCTGATCCTCTGTAAAACATTTGTAGGCTCCTTAACTACTGAAGAAAACCTTAATGGAAGTTCATTTAAGCAACAGAGCACTGGAGTGTTTAAATTACTCATCACATGGGAGCAATAAGAGGACTCCCATTATCAGCCTGCTTGCAAAGCTTCTTGCATCTTTCCTTCATTTCCTCTTCCTACACCTTCCTAACACTTGGGTGGATGTTGGATGTGCACTTGTGAGCCCTGGGGTGAGTGCAGAGGGCAGAAGGGTGTCTGGCAGTTCAGTAACACAAACTGCACAAACAAGGTCACTTTGTGGTGCTGTGACATCTGGTGAAAGAGTTATCAAGGCCTCTGCTGCTCTTAACCAAATATGACAACAGGCAAATGTCCCAATGCTGAAAATGCTGGAGTCAAAGCAAGGCCTTAGAGCAGGTCAATTATTTCAATTATCTGGAATTCATGATGAAAAACAGCAGCAGCCTTCAGGAAATGTGCAAGAGTCTGGCAACTGCTTGATCAGTTGTGACAGTGGCTGCCAAATACCACATCCCATCAGGATTTTTGCAAAGGGAAAGCTTGGAACAGGTGGAATATTTTAGTTGCCTCTGCTCCATCTCAGCACAGTTCTCAGGAGATCTAACAGGCCAATTGCTAAGTATGACATCACTGGCAAATCTCACAGGGCAATAACTAATCACAGGATAGGCAGAGGGGGGAGTACCTGGAGCCAGATGGATTACTTCAATTATTTGGGCCCCTTGATGAATAAGAACTTCAACTGCCATCAGCAGATCCTGTGGCAGGCAAGCAATAACTGCACTGCTATGACAATTTTAAAATCTGGTGTGGTTTAAGTAATTCAACAGCTGTAAAGCTCAGATTTGTCTTAACACTGGCTTGACCCACAGCCACCTCCAGTGCTGAGGGGGGAACACTGAGAAAATTGTTTGTGGGTGCTTGCAAGTACTTCATGGTATTTCACAGTTTGTTTTCACATTGCAGAGAAAACATTGACCCAGGACCAAGCTTGCTGTTGGCACCTTTTGATTTTATTGTTTTTCAGGAGTCAGCTGGGGAAAACTAGGGACTATATAATGTTAGTGCCAGGACAGAAAGCAGTAGCTTAGATCTGGTTATGAATAAATTTAGGAAGGCCTCAGCATCCAAAAAAATATTCTTAATTGTATAATATACTAGGTCCAAGATCTGATAGGCCTGAAATTTGTTGGGAAAAAATTAGGAGCACACCCTCTCCTTTTGTCTTCAGTCTTCCCAGAGCCTGTTGCTAACACAGTCTGCTTTAATTCCTCTTTCTACATTTATCTTGATGCTAAAACAAGCTTATGATTTTTCGTTTTACAAGAAGATACGTGGTACCTTATATCACTATCCTCTTTCAGCTAAAAAGTTTTTTATTGACTCTGGAGCACAGAAACCTAGTTTACACATTAAAAGCTAAGGAACAAAGGACACTAAAGGATTAATAAACTTTAAACAAAGGGAGTTGTTTTTGCAAACCAAATCCCATTTCAGTTTCATCAGATTCACAAACTGATATCTGTTTTGATTGAGCCTTGAAGACAGAACTGAGAGTCAATAGGAAGCTTCTGTTTGAGCTAATACAACTTGTTAACATCTTTCAAAAAGTTAATGTTACAAAAGATTTGATTTCTGAGCTCTTCAGCACCTTTTTCCTTCCCATCATCTTGCTTTAACATAATGAGGAATATTGATTGCATTCTATCCAAAGAAAAAGTAATCCTCATAAATATCCTTCATCTGACCTGTCTATTTCCCATTGCTGGGGAAATGGCTTCTAATTTGAGATCAAGAAATTACTTTTGATGGGAACAAATATCACAAACTGATGCAGAAATTTGTGCTTTTTCTCAAATTTCCTACTGGTTTGAACTCTGCAAAGTAGCAAACACTTGTCACTGGTGGTCATTTCCATCCAAAATTGTCTAGAAGCTACTGAGACAACCTTCCTGTGTTCTCTTACATCTTTAGTGTCATGAGTGGCATTTTAATGGCATTCGGGTGGTCACTGCTTGAGATCAGCTTTCCTTTTTCTTCTTCCCTTCCTTTTAATATTCTGAGCAAACAGTGTTAACTCAGAATAGTTCAAAATCTGGTATAGATTTAAGCCTTTACACAGTCTGCTCTTCTATTCAGATCAGGTTTGCGTCTGCCCCTGTGAGTCAGAATGCTAATAGTTGTACAGCTGCCCTAAAAATTGAAGACTTTAAAACATTAGGGTTGAATTATACTTTTTCTCACTTGTGATTCACTTAGCTAAGACAGGAACATGTTTCATGCTTTTCTTGTAACCATCAAAACTTGAAATTTGCTTTGGAGTGAGTTTTTTTTATGGGAGTCCTTTAGAAGCTGCAGATACAGTAGTAATAAAATTAATTATTTCAAGTCTTGTAATAAAATAGTAAAAACTGACAGCACTGCTTTTAATGAAAAGGTTTCGTTATGTTTTGTTCTGTATTTTTTTAAATTATGCTGAAGGTTGACTCTCCTGTAATTTAGTCTCTTCATAATGTTAGAACAAGGCACGATTGACCCTTTATTCTAGAAACAGTTTGTGACTGAGTTTGACAGGGTGGTGCAATAGGAGAAGCTTGGCAACATCCAGAAAAGAAGAAATAAAACTGAACTTAAAATGGCTTTAGGTGAAGAGAGAGAAGGGAAGAATAAAAAAACAATAAAGTGAAGAACTGGAGGTGACTGTGGGGATTTAGGCTGAAAAGGGTCAGGAGATCCCAAATGGGCAGAGAGAGACTCTGGAGACCAAAACAGAGCAGAGAGGAAGGCCAAGAAGAAAATCTTAAAGGGGTTCATGGAATTAAAAAGAAGAGTAGCAGGGAAAGGCTACCTGAAGAGAAAACAAGAGATGATATTTGAACAGAAGGAAGAAGGGAAGAGGTGAATAGATGATTCTGGGAAAATATTTTAAAAAAAGGACAGAAAGCATTGGAAAACCTCGTATATATAAGAAAAGAAGCTGGAGGAAATATAAGTGAGCTAGATGCTGTGGAATAACAGTGGACAGGTTAAAGAATGGTGTTTGTTTAAAGCCAAGATTAGCTGATACCTTCTTTTATTTTAGACAGTCACAAGTTATAATTGCAGGGATTTTTGCTTTGTGTTCTATGGCATTATCATGCCCCATTAAATAACTGTCTTGTTTCTTCCCAGAGGAAACTTTGCTTCTCCCTACTCCAGTAAAGCAATTTAAGTGGATACAGAACCTCCTTGTATTCCAGAGTTTTATATTCAAAGTACTTTGTACTTGTGTAATGTACAGATATGAACTTATGTCACAATTTTTATCACTTTGGAAATATTGTCCCAGGAAAGCTAACAGGTAGTCTTTCTAAACAGCTGTCAGCACAGGGGAAAAATATGGTGTTTATATGTGTGGTTTTCCAGGAAGCCTATTTCACCTTGGAAACCTTCAGCTAGGGAGTTGATCAAAACTAAACCTACAAAAACCATAGAAAAATGTTTCAATGTGTTGTGGTTTTAATTGAAGTATCTCTGAGTCCATTTTGCACCTTTGACACAATGCTCTCATACAGTGGTCCTAGAGATAAAGCCATTGAAGGTTGTATTTGAAGGAATGAAGATAGTTTTTATTGGTGTTCTTTTAGGATCGGCCACAAGGACTGAATAATGCTCCCAAAGAAATACGTTTGGATGAAGATGACTGAACATGCAGATCCAAAGGCCTTTTAGGATATGGTGAACCTTTGGCCTTGGATGAAGAATGTTCTTGGATGAAAGAACTCCAGCTGAAAGACTTTGTCTTTGCCTTTTGCCTTGAGAATTGCAAAGATATGAAAGACAGAAAGGAAGCAAAGATTTGCAGCTGAAATCTTGCAGGGTGCAGTTAAGTGGCTGCCGCTGGCACGCAGCCAGCCAGCCTCAGTGCTGTGGAATGTCACGTGCTTGTACCCCTTACCACTCTCCTGGGACTCCCCAAAAGCCTCACACACATTTTTATATTTTTCTGCTTTCTGTTAGCAAATTTTAATTACACAGTTTTTGCAACGATGTTAGCACCTCTGGGGTTTCCATATGTCATGTGTAGCTCTAAAATGCAGAAAACACTTAATTATGCTTGCTTCATCAGATTGTACCATGCTTGTACCTGCAACTGAACAGGCAGTTAACTAATAATCTTAGCTTTTCTTCATGGTTAATGACTTGCCTGAGTTTAAAATGGCAAGAGTTCACTACCTGAGTCAATGAGCTGACATTCACAACATGGTCAGCCACGGCTGCCTGGGCATTCAAACAGATTTCTTCCTTGAACCTCTGTGTTAAGTCAGTAGTAGGATATCTTTGTACATTTCCTGACTAAATATTCAATACTTGAAACTTGATTATACATTTAATTATTTCACCTCTTGAAGTGTCCTTATTTTCACTTGATAATAAATTGCATCTCTGCTAGACCAGTTATGTTTAATATCTTAGAATGACTTGAACCTCAGTGTTTGCTAAGGCTGACCTTCAAAGTGTGTCTGTATAAAGACACGTTGCCTAACCACATTGGTTACCTAAGTGATTCTGCTAATGTATAAAAAAACAATCACTGCACACAGAGAAATACTGTACCACAGTTAAAGGGCTCACTTTGCCTTTGTCTCTCCTTGCATCAATCCATATGGAGAGAGAGGTTTAGTGATTTTCACTGTCCTGGGTAGTTACATAATTCTCCTATTGCCATACCAAAGCCCATATCACAGTACAGTTTGTGCCATCTGGGCTTGCTCAGTAGGCCTGCAAGAATTTACAGTATCTCTGTTCTGAATGTGACCCCCAAGCCCATGTAGTCACCGCAATTCTCAAAGGACAGACCTGAACAGAAACTCTTCCATCAAAAAATGCATCCACCTTCAGGGTAGCTTAGGTGAGCCTGAGCTTCCCAGATGAGGACATACTGATTGTTCTAAATATGCTCTACAGCTTCAAGTTTTTCTTCATCAGCTATTTTTTTTCTTGCCCTCCCAGCTGGTCTAGCTTTACAAGTGACGTTCTAGAAGCTGTTTTTAGCCAACTAGACTTTTCCATATGATGATATGGACAACTGCCTCTTAACAACCCTTAGGTTTTTACCCGAAGAACTGGGAGACAGTAGCCTGTCTTCAACTGGTGACTTTGTTTGCTTGTCTTTTCTACCTGTGTCTCCCTTGTGTCTGTTTCTCTCCCCCTCTTATCTGGCCTTAACTGTTCATACAAATTGTGCATGGCTACTGGAAATGTCAGTTACTGCAGATTCTCTTTGCTGGGGTGATGGATGCAAAATGATTCTTGCTGAGGTCTATATGTGTGTTTGTGTGTACAAATTGTTAACATAAGCTGCTACCAACCTGTAAAAATGTATTGAGACTGCTGGAATGTGTGTATACATAAAGAAAGCTAAAATGTGGGATAGTTAGGTGCTGGATAGTTAAACTCCATTGTTCATCACTGGTTATTAATGTGTTGATGCTGTTTTGTTACTCATCTAATAAAAGAAACCCTTACCAATGCTTTGCTGTTGAGTAGTGTGTATGGCAAAGAGGCACAGGGTATTTCACAAATAGAAGACAAAACACCAGAAGATATATCTGGTTTGACCAAAGCATTGTGTTTTCACAGTGATCATGCCCAAAATCAGATAATTATGGGTTAACTTGAAATATCTATGTGAGTTAACCTCTCCTCTCCATTGGCCACCATTAAAATTGAGAAGCATTTCTGATTTTGAAAATTTCTTCCATGTCAGGTAATGTTTTTGTGTGACTGTGCAACTTTTCACAAGATTGGGGCGTCTTCTGTTTCTGGGTCAGCAGGGGAGTATTTGCTCTTTTTACAGAGTTCTTGTCCATGTGATTGTTGTAAACACTTTGCTGATGATAACAAAGCGGAGAAGTTTGCTGGTCAGGTATGTGGCTTTCAGTCCAGCTTAGAGCTTTGTTCTTCTGATGCTGCAGCTACCATGCTCTGTTAAAGATCTGTTCCTGCTCCCAAGAGGTGAATAACAGTCAGAATTAGATGACAAGATGTTTCCTTTTTCATGCGTTTTCCAGTGCTTAAATCCACTTTCTTCACCTTGTTTTAAGCATCAGTAGTAGTGTTGTGTTGGCAGAATGGTGTTGTGTGTTCATCTCCTTGGTCATTTGTGTAGCTTTGTCTCACTTGGATAGAAAATCCCATGCTTATTTACCACTACTCCACATAATTAAGAGTACTGTAAATCCATGATATAATTCTCAAGGAATATTAGAAAGAATTACTACATAATCTTGCATGTGAGGATTTCACTGTATTTCCCCTGTGGTGGATGTGCTTAGAAGTTCTTTACTTCTTTTTGCTCTGATAAGTCTGTCTTCACATAAAAACGACATGGGGAAAAAAGTCTTCTATTAGATAATCTTTTTTTTTTTCCCTTTTTTCATTTTTTGTGGGGAAGGGATACGTAATGAATCTCCCTTTTGACTTCCTTTAAATCTGAACTTCTGTGCTTGACTCTTGGTTAGGAAGTGATGCAAGGATGAGACTTACTCATCTTTTGTCTAAAAACATTGAGCCAACCTTAAACAAATTTATGTGGGGGCTTTCTTTCTGCTCCTGTTTTCTTCAGCTTGCTTTTGTTTCTCAAAGAAAAGCGTAAGGGGTGACATATCTACTCCACACAGAGTGGATGCTTGGTATTGGGGATCCATTTATCATGGAGACACAACATAACAAGATCCTGAGGCTGAGCCTGAAAGTCAGAGAATTTGATCAGGAAAGATGATGCACATTTTCAGAAGCCGAAGTATTTTATTATTGGAATGCATCATTCAGGGAATATGATAGATTTTCCATTAGTGGAAGTCTTTGATCAAAACTGCATATCTTTCTAAAAGAGGAGCTGCCTCAAGAGCAAGCAGCTAAGCCTGATGCAGAAATTACTGAATGAGGGATGTTTGCCCTTTTCTTTTTGCAGGATGAGTCAGATACAGGTGCCATAATACCACAAGTAGTAGTAGTTATTGTATAAAAGTAAGATTAGAATTTTTCTATAGAGGTGGCACTTGGAAAAAAATATATTAAAATAGAGCCTAAAGCAACTGTACCTTGTGCTTCTGGCATCAGAGGATGCGTATGACAAATGGTTGAGTTAAGTTTGTTAAGGATAACCTTGTGTCCATGTGATCTCAGTAATTCTGATGAAGCAGACAGATGCCTTGGTGCAGGCAGAAGACTTGGAAAAAAGTTTGCAACAGCTTTTGTCTTCACAGGTCAGAACTATGTGTTCACATGAGTGATGTTACTGTGGAATTTCTTCTTTGGTGGCTGAAACAGTTACCCAAAAAGTCTTGGGGGCTGTAGCTCCTTTTCAGGCTGAAGGGTTTAACCATAAGTGTGAGGAGAGGGACAGAGCTATCATGACAATATCTCTGTTGTGAGTATGACACAGCCCCTAACTTGAGGCTGGGGTGCTGTAGCTGCCAGTGGCCAGAAGTGCAGCAAGAGAGAAAATCCTGGCAGGCTGGAAATCAGGGCACCAACCTCTCCTGGCAAGCAGACAATAAGAGATTTAGCTGCTGAGACAATTTTTTTTTAATTTTGGTGCTTTTGGTGGGGTTTTTTTGGGTGGTTTTTTTTTTTACTATTTGGTGGGGGAATGTTGATCCCTGGGCTGGTGCCTGGGCCCTGCTTTTTCCAAAGTGACAGCTGAGGCCTACAACTGTAGCACCAATGCTCCATAAAAAAGCTAAATTGCCTGGATTTCAGCTGGATGTGTTCACAGGATTCCCACTAAGTAGAACTCTGCTATCACATGGTGCCTGTTGCAAGATTTAGTCACAGCATCATCCACCACTGCTGGATTACAAACATGTTATAGCCCTGGACCTTGCATGAGCTTAATGCTGGACAGAACATTTCCCTTTGGAAATGTTTCCCTTTGGAAATTATGGTTTTAAATCAGCCAAAACACACAATTGATCTTGCAAACTGAAATGTCTTATGAATGTTTATGTGCAATCATAGTCTTCCCGTTGTAGCATCTTATTCTTCATAGTTCTTGTTACTGGACAGAGTTAATGAGAATCTTTTAGTACTACGGAGCCTGTCTTGTAAGTTAGGCTATTTTCAAATTGTTGTGTTTTTTACAGGTATCTTCATATAATTTCCAGTTGTTTTCCACAATTTTAGGGATGGTCTAGAGATATTTTTCTGCTCTGGGCAGTAATTCTTTTTGGAGGTGTGTGATGGTCAGTGATCTCCCAGATCTTACTAATCTTCCTTTTATTTTTTCCTTCTATGTTTTTGTGTGTCTGAGTTGTGCAGAGACAACTGAAAATGGAAGTTTTGCACTTTTGTTTTTCTGGAACAGAAAGCCTTTTTAGGCTTCAGAGAGGAAGTTAGTATGTTACAGGCCTTTCCCCTAGCCCTATCCCATGGTTTTGACCTCACTTAATGAATATCTTTGGGTTGATCTTTTAAGCAGTGCTGATACTTACCCCTCATCTCTTTAGCTTCACTTTTACAGCCTCAGTTTTTAGATAAGAGATATCAGAGAAATTACCAGGTTATAACTTTGTAATAATCTCTTGTCCTACTAGATCTCTTTTCCTTCCTGGGGAAGTTGGAACCTGTTTTTACTGTGTGTATTTTTTATTGTGGAAGTCTGTTACTGTGAATGTGGTCACATTATGAACTTTTATTCATAACTGTCCAATACTCTTCCTTCTGATAGGAGCAGCCACTCTGCTTTCATGAGCTGCTATTGCTGCGTGATGTGAGAGGGAGAAAGCAAAAGGATCTGCAGGGGATAATTTTCCTTTGGGAGTTAAGGAAAGATTTTCCTTCATCACATTAGCAGGTGTGTTTTGAGAGCCTGAGAGAGAGGCAATTTGCTCCTGGAGAGTTTCTGCAGGCAAAGCAGGAACTGTGAAAGGCTCTTGACACCAGGACCAAACACAGCCGCTCTGCAAGTCACATTGTCCCTTTTTTCTATTGTCCCATGTGCTCCTGGCATGTCACAGCCAGCTTTGAAGGCAAAGCCTTTTAGGGTGTATGAGACCAGGCTGCAGTTCTGGAATTGGTCTATAATTCTCCTCCTTTGTGTGTTGTGCTTCGTAACAAGCCATGCTTCCTCCTCGTTATTGAAATGTCACATTTTGACACTTCTCCTCTGTATGAACTTTTGTATTCCGTTGCTCTTCAACAATGCTTCAAAAATCTTTAAGGTCCTTTCCAACCCCTTAACATTCTGTGAGAAGTTCTTAGCTATGGTAAAATAGGTATGTGCTTCAGAGCCTTACAGCTGACTTATTCCGTGCTGCTGCTTCCAAGCAAGAAGGGTAAAATACAGCTTTTAAAAGAGCAGAAGTCAGACTTGAATATTGTTAATTATTTTTTTTCCCAGGTACAGTTTGTGTTACCTGGAAGCTTTGCATAGGGCTTTGGAGGGTGCTATGAAGTTAATATGCAAATTTGGGGAAAGCATGTTTCCACATAAATTCTATCCCAACTTTTCAGGAATTGCTTTAGCAATTTAAGTGTTACTTTTAAATATTCTGAGGTGAGATGCCAGAGGAAGACCTTGTGTTGTTTTATATCTAATGTCTTAGTTCTTTCATAGCAGGATTTTTATATATGTGAGTATCAAAACAAGATGTGAAGTGCTTTAATGACCATGACTTAGCAGATGTTTCTTTTCTCCCCTCAAGAAAACCATCTTCAAAATTTTTTGTTCAGACTGAGATGCAAACATTTTTGTCATCCTTATTTTTTCCCATTTTTCTCCTTCATCCCCTCACCCCCACCTCACCCTCCAAGATTTCATTGCCTTCACATAAGAATATTTACTTCGTGAAAATATCCACAAGAAGAGAGGCTAGAAGTGGTAGTCAAGTGATTGGCTTCATTTTGTACCAAGTCATACACAATTTAGTTTTCAGATAACACAAGAAAAACCTCAAACAAGCCCAAAATGCAATATAAGTTGTCAAAAAGCTGACACTCTAAATACCAGAAAATATTAACATCCATTGTCAAGAAAAATACGAAGTATGAATCACTCCATCTCTGTGACACATTTCAAAACTGCTACACACAGCACAAACTATAGTGTTTGATGCTATCAGGGATAATAGTACTTGAGAATTCCTCTCTGAGCACCCAGCCTTGCTACTAAAATGGATCAATTGTCTTGGCTTGCACTCTAGAGCTGCAGGAGAAAAGATACAAAGATTTTCTGAGGTCATCTTTGCTAAGAATGAAAGCTTATAAGGAATTATTGTTAATAACTTCAATCAGAGGGGGGATAGTTGCTTGTTTTTTGTATTACATTCTTATTGCAAAACAAAAGTTATATCTACATGTAAAATTTTGATTTATTTTCTTGGTATCTTGCAGAATATTTCCAATCTGACATGCCTTTTTTAATCAGTTCAGTTATGCCCTATACAATCCTGTATTTTAATTCCTTCTGTTGTCAGGCTCTTGATAGGCACATCAGGAATGATTCCTGTGCTTAGCAGCCATGTCAATCCTAAACAGAGGAGTCAGAAATATATCAAGAAAGGCTAAAATACAAAAATCTTGCCTGTCTGAAAAGCTTATGAGGAATTGTCCTCCTTTAGCAAGGTCATCACCTTTGATTTTTCTTGCATTGCCCCGAGCTGGTGATCTCCTGTGCTTTGAGCAGGGGCAGGAGCAGCTTCAGTGAGAACTGGAGGAGATGAAAGTCTTTCTCTGAGTGACCCCTTGCAGTCAGCACCTCGTTTCAGTTCCAGGGACAGCAGTGAGAAATGAGGATCCAGAGTGGTTCCTCCTGTCTGTTCTGGAACAGAACTGTTCTGTTTGGCAATACTGAAGGGAAAAAAAAAAAAAATTACTTGTAAAGATTTGTGTGGGGAAACCACTGTTATTTCCAGAACAAAGAAAAATAAGGACAAGACTGGAAGATTTAAAATTATATAGGGGAATGATGAGAGGAGATTTATTTTATTTTCTTGAACTCTGTCAGGTCTGGTGCTGTGACCGTTTCTCTGGGATTTAACTTGTTAAAAAAAAAAACAACCCTTATTTTGGTGGGTGTTTGGTGGTATTTTATGTGGTGTTTGAGGTTAGTTTTTAAATCTCTAAGGGTGTTTTTGGTGTAGTTTTGTGTTTTGGTCTTTTTCAGGAGCGATGTGTTTGGCTTGTTTTGATAAAGGAAAAAAATCGCAATTCATTTCACCTCTAGGGAAATTCAGACATAGTAGTAGGGAAAGCACTATGACATTAATCAGGTATTTATTCTATTTATTGTTCATATAGAAGAAAGAAATGTAATTTCTGCTTTTAGTGCTGACTTTTGCTCTAACTGCAGGTGTACAGTTCCTGCCCCTCTAATGAAAAGTTAGACAGAAGAATCTCTGGGAAGGATGGTTGCAAAATCCCTGTGGTTACTGAATGTTGAAATGGAGCAGGTAGCAAGAGGGAGAAGAGGGTACAGAACATGAAAAGGCCTGTTATAAACATATTATCCTACCTGAAAATAAAACAAATTAATTGTAAATCAGAAAAAAGAACACAGATCCTTGTGTAGATTGCCTGGCATACAGAATGCATCTTTGAGGATGGAAAGGTCATTGTAAAAGCACTTTCAAAACAGAAAGGCATGGTTTCTGTGTCTCTGGTGTTAACTGCAGTATTAAAAAACACAAAAAAGTTTCTTTTTAATTATGTTATGTTTAGGTTGTTTTCATTATTACAATGTCCCAGTTGCCTCCAGCTGTTCATTAAGGAATGCAAATAGTGTGCAACTTGTAGTTTGTTCTTTTGACCCTACACTTACAAAGCCTCTGAAAAAGGATGGTGAGGAACGGATTCTGTTCAGTTTTACATTTTCACCAACAGGATTGCATCCCTTTTATCCAGTCCCTGATGCCTGTACAGAATTCTAGGAGTCAAGGGACCTCCAAGGGCCATTAGAGACAGAATTACAAAGAGCCCAGCTGAGTGTGCAATTACTACAAAGCCTTTTTTTCTTAAACTGGTTAACTTGAAGACATTTGGTGTGGCTATAATTAAAGTAGAATGGGAGGCAATACAATTATTTTTTTCTGGTTTCAGAAAGAGAGGTCTGAGGAGAGATTACTTTTGTCCAGTAAGATCTACTTTAGTTCTTTTCTTTAGTGAAAGAGCAGAGGATGGTGCTACAATTAAATCCAAAGACATTAAAAGGGCAAATCCCACTTTATTTTTAAAAGGAAAAATACATATTGCATATGATGGTGCAATACAGTAGATCAACTTCCCAAGACAATTAATGTAAGTACTGCTGTTGGAGAGAGGTGAATAATGAAGGTTGAAAATTATGGTTGAAAATGTGCAATTTGGAGCAAGGCAGTGTTGAAAGAACATTAAAGTAACCTGTCGATATGGTCTGATTTCTACCATGACTTTATGTTATTTTTAAAACTTCTTTTTGGCAGAAAGCAAGCTTGTGCAAAGTGCTGATGATATAAGCAGCGTGTTGGATGATACAGCCCGAAAATGAATACACTAAGAAATCTTCAAATCAAATGCAGTTGTGTCCAGGAGGAAACAATTTGCATCAGAAGTGTTCTGTAGCTTGCTGCACAGGCTTGGCAGCCCACACTCCCTCTGCTCTGTGTTATCTCATCAACATTATTATTTGGGAGCCAGAGTCAAACACTTACATTGGGTAATAGTTATGACTACTTGACACAATGTCAGTAAAATGTTTTTTTTTTTTTTTTTTTTTAATGTAATTAGAATTTTGACAGGAAAGAGAGGAAGAGGCAGAAAATGAGGAATTAGTTATTTCCTGTACCTCTGTCGTTGCACACATTAAGCCTCACTGGTGCATTTTGCATGATCTCATGGCAGCCCCTTCACAGCAGCCTCATCACTGTCAGATTTAGAGACATGATGAGCCAAACAAGTGATGAGGAGTTAGAAATGTTGCTGGTTAAAACAGTAGACCTTTTAGATTTTCTAAACCACAAGAGGTCTGAGACAGAATGCTGTAATTCTGATCTTGCTGGGGATCTGTATTTGTGAAAATAGAAATTTTAAACAGAACTTCCGTAAATTTTCAGGTGCAAATTTGCACTCATTAGTCTGGACTGTCTGTAGAATAACAGTGAAACTTTATTATCAAAGGGATATCAGTGGAAGTAAATACTTACAAGGATTTAGGGTCATAAAAAAGTTTGTGTTGTTGTGGTTTGTTCTTTCCTCTTGCGGAAAAAAAATGGGTTATTTTCTCCTTTAAAGGGAAGATTCATTCTCAAAGTCTTTAATATGGAGCTCAGATTTCAGAGGTCAATGATCTCTGCATACAGGCAGACATCTGCTACCAGACCTCCATCTGGGACAGATACTGGTGAGGCTAATGTCACTAGGATAAAAATAAAAGAAAAAAAGATCTAGTTTTTCCTGTGTCATCTTGGAAGGAACCATTCATTAAGAACTGGCCTGTCTGCTTATAATAATCAAATAATAAATAAGGTTTTCAGCTAAGTGCATTTATTCAGCACTACTCGTGGCACTATCTAAATCTTCTCATTTGGTTTTTAAAAATCAGATACATTTATTAATTTTTTCTCTTGCTGGTCTTTCATATCTTTGTCTTTGCATCATTTGTTAAACTGTTATGCTCAATTTTGATTATTATACAATTGCAATTCTGAGTGAAATCAGAATTCCCAAGGGACAAGTGCAAGCCAGTGGTAAGAAGAGTCCTTACCCTGAGGTGTTTATTTTGTAGTTGATCAGAAGAGGGCTAGGAAATGGAAACACACTGAGGTGATGTAACTTAACAAGGGTCACAGAACAGTTAAGTGGCAGAACAGAGATTTTTCCCAACAAGACTTCCTGAGATGATCCAATCAGGTGAGGCTGAGCTCAGCAGTCTGGGATCTCTCCCTCTGCTTATGTAGAGATCTGATAAAACAAAATAAGCTTGCTCAGAGCAAAACACTGACTCAGATTAAATAAATAAGAGTGAATTCCCTCTCTTGGTTTCTCTGTTCCTCCATTTTTCTTGTTCTTTTTAAGTCACATACTGCTTCCAGCTCTAAAGTTACTCCAATCATATTTAAAGTTCCAAAGTGGTTATGATAGGTCACTTCTAATTCTTGACTGGCTCCTCTTGAGATTTCAACTAATTGGTGATAGCCTTATGATACCACTGCCACCTTAGTTTTCTTCTAAGATCACTGAAATTTATATAAATGCCTTTTCTCCCAGGCTTTTGGCAAAGGTTATACCAAATTACAAATTACAAATAATATCATAACACACTTCTTTGTGTGTGTCTTCCCCAGGTTTGAAACACACAAAAAAATCGACTTAATTTTATATTTCATTGGAAGTTGAACCTGAATTTTGATAGCAAGTGCTTTGGTCAATATTGCATCTTGCTAATGATCTCTGTGTTCAAGCGTGTGTTTTGTTCTTCGGGCTAATGCTGCAATCAATATGTGTGAACTTGTCCATTATCTATTTGTACTGTATTATTCAAACTCAAGTGCCAGGTCCTCTCCAATAATCTAAACAGAACTCAGTAACCCTGCACTATTCAGTAATCTCCTTTTCCTAACTCATGTCACTCTCTTTTAATCAGATAGTCTGATTCACCCTCTTCCTCTGACATTTCAAATCCCTGGCAGCGTGCTATGTTTAGACAGTGTCATGGCATTTTCTGCAGATGACGATAGGAACGTGTGGGTTTTTTGGTGTCTCATGTTAACAGATGTGTATGGCTAGATAATAATCAGGTTAATTAGAATGAAGTGAAATGAATCTCAGCTTGAAAGGATCGTATTCCACTGGAGCTGCTGTTGTGGCAGATACAGCAGGTGAAGCTTGGGTTGAAAAGTCCCTGAGACGTGGGTTGTGCCGACCTAAAGCACAGCGTTTCATCTCCCAGCTGACAGCAGTCCAGGCTTCAATCTACAAAACCAAGCTGCTTTTCTGGTTAGTCATAGCTCTTCGTACTCTGGGGGAAAAAATCATGCTTGAGACTGCAGTGACTCAATCCAGAAAGTTTTGTTTGGAATTGCCCCTTCATGTATTGATTTCTCTGAACATATTGATCTGGTTGCTCTAAATCCATCAAACCTTAATAAAGTATGGATGCAACTAATCAGGTGATGAGTACAGATTTCTCCTACTTAAGAAAGTAAAGCAATATTGAAATGCACTGTTCCCTGAATTCTCACACCCTATTCTCCCAAAATAATGTTTTTTTTAAAAATGAGGAAAAAAGTTCAGTAGGTGTAATGTTTCTTTCCAAAGACTAAAAATGGCCCTTATCAGTGTCGCTTGTTCAGAGATTAAGCCTATACTGATGAAAAAGGCTTTGGGGAAAAAAAATCAAATTTCATTTTTTCAGTGTTCTTACAAGATTGACCAGTAAAATTTATGTGGTTGATAATATTAATGGTATGAAATATATAAGGAAAGGAATAAAACTAAGAAATGTACACATTTTGAAAAAATGTACAAGTACATAAAATGAGCCAAGTTGGATGTTTGACGAAACGTCAAGCATATGGTGACAATTTTTGCCACTGGTTATTTTATAAAACAGGGAACTGCAGAGAAGCATCTGTTATCACAGTTTTCAAACAGAGGGGCTGTGGATATCTTTTGATGTATCTTGCATTAGAGCAGCACTCTCAGAAGGGTCACACTGGTAACTCCCAAAAGTACTCCATGGAACTTTTTGTATCGATTTCACTTCTCACACCAAGAATTATGCATTTTAATTAAGTGGACTCTCCTTTGGGCACAGAGGTTATGGAACAAGTCTGTGGAATTGCTGTAAGCTGTGAAATGTATATGTATTTTTATATACATATATGGTCTGTGTTTGCATGAGACTGTGCTGTGAGACAAACAGTGGCTAATCCATGCTCAAGTCAGTGGCAGCTTATTTTTATAGCTGTTGCCAGAGGTGTTTGTGTGTGTGTGTGTGTGGATGGTAAAGGAAAATATATATTGTGACTGAAAGTGGGCATCTACTGCCCCACTGTTACCAAGGCATCTGAAAGCCTCTCTGATTTTTCTTACCAAGCTCCATCTTTTTGCCTGTTCATTATGTGTCTAAGTGTTACTTAGTATTATTTTTTTTTTTTCTTAATTCACTGCTTTCAGTTGGAAAGTGAAGCAAATTAGCAGGTATTTGCACCATAGGTAGAACAAAGCATCTGCATAGCTCTATGGAAACCCCTCAACAAAATTACTGAAACTTCCTAGCATTGCACTAACATAAGTATGCCATCCAACAGACATAACTGACAGCTCTGTAATTTTACTTTCCAACATAATGTTCTTGGAACCTCATAAAAATTCAAAAGGAATCCTTGCTAACAAATCCACAATGCTATATGTAGTTATATTCTCCTCAATTGGCAGTGAGAATTTCCTTTCAAGGCCGGTTTAAAAGTAGATGGAAAGAGGGTCAAATATCATTTAATCTTGATAAATGCCACCAAAAAAATAGGAAAATTGTCATTATGAATTGGATAGATACATTTCAAGCTGCACTTTGAAATTCTTACTTGTTGTCTCAAGATCAGTGATGTGCAAGTCACTGGAAAATGTGTTGGGGAGTGATTCTTACACTGATAGAACTGTATGAAAACCCACTAATACTTCATAATAGTGGCATAAAGGGGGAATAATTGACTGTATCTTGTCATAAGGGAATACCTTATAATCTAACCAGAAATCAAACATAATTACATTAATCTATATGAGATGTTTATAAGCTGTCAGAAATTAAGTCATAGGAGAATAATACTTATTCATAAATCAGTAAATGAGATCAGTTAAATAAAGTGCAGAGATTTTTGTAAGTGCACATGGAGTGTTCTTTCCTGGCTTGCACCCTCTCTTTTTTTATCCCCCTTTTAGGATTCTTCTTCTACTGGTTGAATGTTTAGGAGGAGGAATATATAAAATGTAGAATTTATGAGAGCTGCTGACATTTATGGTATTTTTGATTAACACTTTTATTAGTCTTGTCTGAAAAATAATTCATTATTTCAGCTTTTCTTTGTAGTTCTCTAAAAAGCTGCCATGATCATCAAATAGATCAGGGCATGCAATAAAAGCCATACTGCCAGTAGTAGAACATACTGTCATATAACCATTAAGACTGTTCTAAGAGCCAAAATGTTGGAACTAAAAGTATTTTTAATGACTTTAAATTGCTTGAAGTGCTTTCTCAGAGCTGAAGGGTGCTGATTTATTTATCTAGTGTACTTACCTAAATTAATTTGGATAGAACTACTTTGGTTTTAATCCTCTTACAAGTGAAATTTATGGTACTGTTTTTTGATGGCATATTGTATAATGTCTGAAGGAAAGAGTTAAATAGTACTGGGCTAAGCATTGTCATTAAATAAGAAAATGTGAACAAACTGTCCAAAAAAGCATTAAGTAGTGCATGTTACCTGGATTGCAGTAATAATTTTCAGAAGTGACCTTGCAGGAAATGCAAATGTCAGTGCTATCTTCTCTCAATCTACTTTTAATTAGTGTTTTAGCACAGCAAGTCAGTAACTCAAGTACATAAGCAGCTGTTTCAGGTAATTGTGTATCATATCCAGGTGAACTGATTTATTGTTACAGCTTCCTTTTGCTTTAACACACTTCCTGAGAGGAAGATTTTATGATTTCAGAAAGAGTTCTCTTTTAATTTCTCCATTTTCTGTTCTAGCGTGTTCCGGGACAATGAAACCTTCCAGTTCTTGTGTCACTCACAACTGAAGGGTGTTATGGCAAGCTGTGCCTAATTTATTTCCATACTTAAATGTGTCAGCTTTATGCAATCTCTGCCAAAAGAGCAGTACCTGGGAACCTGGAAAATTGAGCAATGCCATGGAGCTCTGGGGGCACGTGGTGCTTTTCCCTTGCTGTGAGCAAGGAGTGAGAGGAGTTACTTTGGCCTCCTGGTTTCCTTTATTGGTGAAATTGAGGGGTTTTTTAGATCAAGGAGGATAAAGTGCTGATATATTAAAAAGCCTCTCCCTGGTAGGGAAGTAGTGGTCATTTTTCCTTCAACAGGCCCAGTCTTCCAGAGAAAACTGAGACAAGATGCTTAAGAAGTTGGAGATATATATCCTGCTTACATAAAATTTAACTCACCACCCTGTTAATCTCATACTCTGTAGGAAAAGAAAGATTTCCCAGAAAAGCTATATATTTTATTAAACTAACTAATGTATTTCTGAAGTAAAAAACCAGGCCAGCTTTCAGGGAAACAAGACCCCTCAAAGTCTGAAAAAAGAAATTACAGTCTTCTGGTTAAATGCGGGTCATAAACAAGTTTGATGAGTATAACATAAATGAATAGTTTTGGTGAAATGAGCTCCTATGGGCAAAAAATGCAGACTAGGTAAGTAATGTGCAGTTTGATGTTCTTGGTTAGCAGCACCACTGGCTCTCAATATTTTCAGTCCTCTGCATCAGGCTCCATCACTTACCTTTTACCTGTGCACTTCTACTGGTGCTCCCCAACTGCTTGGGGAATAACTCTGTGAAATGAATTGAGGAAGTATTGTACTCTAAAAGATACCTCCATTTGCTTTTTTTCTTTGTTTTTCTGGGTTGTTTCTAGGGCAGATCGTTGCAGCAGTGCAGCTTTCAGGGTACAACTGCGGGAGTAGTTGTGCTGGGAAATGTGACAGGGCAATGTGCTGTGATGCAGAGATGACAAAGGAAGCACCAATCCCCAGCCCAAGAGCTGAGCAGTCAGTGCACAGGGAATTTTAAAGGACATGCTGTGCTCTAAAGCTGGTGTCTTAACTCCATGTTTTCTTCTATATGAAATAATTTACAGTGATTTTTGCACTGAAGTACCACCAGCAGAAATGGGGTGATGCTGCAGAGAGGGATCTATCCTTTAGCCTCCCAGCTAGAATCCAACACTGTCATTAAAACAGATTTTCAAAAGGATCCAAAGGCCCTTAGGGCCTGAATGTGTTTGGCAGGGAAGAAGGGAACTGGAGCTCAGGTGCAATAGAGCAAAAGTGTCTGTGAGAAAAAATTGAAATTAATTTGAGTTAATGGCCTTTCTTCCATACTATTTGAAGTATTCAGTGTACCCACTGCTCAGTATAAGAGCTTTTTCATTGAAGACAATAAGCTAAAAGGCAATGTAAATTAAGAGAAGATTTACTGATGCACAACGTGATTGTATCCACTTGAGAGGAAGAAAAGAAAAGAAAAGGGGGCTAATTGTCCTAATACATGGAAAGCAACAGCAAATCTGGAAAGCAGTCCTTTAGCACTCACCCATTTTCATAGTCACTCATATTATGTGTAGGCAAGTTGATGGAATCAATTTTAAACCTCTGCAAGAAAACTTGTTTATAACACAATTCTATTTGGTGTTTTGGGTTTATATTCAATGGTTTAGAGGTTGTTGTCATTTGTGGGATTTTATGGGTTTTTTCAATTTGAGGTAGTAGTTAACAAAACTTGGATGCTGGCTAACCCTAACCTTTGTGTTTTATGAGTGATCTTTAATTCCCCCTTTCCTTTCCTTGTTGCTATGAACCCTGCTCCGGTGTAATTTGTTCAGTGTGGTGTGTGTGACTGCCTGGGGTTCAGCACAGACCCTTTGTCACTGCAGGACTGGGCAGATGGAGGTGCCAGTAGCCAGAGACAGGGCTGGGGACAGGCTGCTGCTTCCTTGGGACGAAAGTCCCCAAGTCCCTGTAGCTGAGGAAGAGGAGCATGAGCTGGCAGCTCTTTTTGAGCAGAAGTGCCAGTGCTGCTTCGGTGGCCAGCGTGGGGGGTTGGCCTCACACCTGCCTCACAGTCCCTTGCCAGTAACTTTGCCCCTCTGTTCCCATGAGGAAAGTTTTCACTACAAACACCTCAGCTTTCCCCTTCCCAAGGTGTCAGATGTGACACTGAGGGCACGGCTCAGCCTCTGAAGGCAGAGCACAGCAAACATCTCTTGCTGTGTGGCTTTGAACAAACACAGCAAACTTCTCGTGACACAGGGATCTTGTTTGGAGTATAAAAGCAGATATGAGAGCAGGCAACCTAAATATTTACTGCTTAATCAAAGGTGAATGCCAGTCCATCTATAATAAACAATTTCATTTAATCTATTGTAAAGTCCTGTCTTTTATGGCATTTCTCTTGCTTGGCATTGCTTTTCAGTTAGAGTCTCCCATCCGTTAATTTGCCTGAGGGAAGAGGGGACTCAATTCCTTCATAGGGTACAAACTAATACGTTTTCAAGTGTTCTCTGTAATGTACATATTCACAGATGAAATTCATCAATTTTTCTTTCTTCCTCTTGCATTTATAACACCAGTTGTTCCCAACTTTTAAATTTGTCATACGCTTTTTATGCATTTCATTCCATTCAGAATTTAAAAAATATTTGACATAGCTGTTGAACCCGTTATTGTCCTCATTTCCAAAAAAATCACTTTAATGATAGCCTGTTCACTTTTAAGAAAAGGTTCACTTTAAAGGAATAGGCTTGTTATAACCTAAGTTTATGTGCATTTTTCCCAGCATGCTACCTGCTGACTTAACATTCAATACCAGCTGCAACTGTAATTATCCTGTAAGATCTTCAGATATCAGGAACACTTAAAAGTTTCTCACACTGGTGAATTTTAAGCTTTACTGTACGTTGTCAACAAAATCAGTAGTGCACCTTCTTGTTTTTTTAATTGCAGGGAAATAATCTGCATATAGGAGTAAAGGAGAATTATACAGCTAATGGCTCTTACCCAATAGTAATGTAACTTTGGTAGTTCACTCCTTCTAAAGAAATCCTCAAGAGCTGTTTGGGTTTTTCTTTTTACTTCGAGATTTTGTGAAAAAATTCTTAAAGGAAGGATATATCTTAATGCATAAATTTTGTAGAATGACTGACGAAGTCAGAACTTCATTTCAAAGAGCACTAGGCTTTGTTTAACTCTGTATTTTTAGTATCCAGAGTTACTGAACCAGACTTTACTTAATTAATAACTATAGGATGTGAGGCAGTTCCAGTGCTGCTTTTTCTATTAACTTGCAATTTCCTCTAGGAAATGAATAAACTGGGGGAGGGGGGAGGCATGGCTGCTGAGAATAAATGTGGCACCACCACACATTGCCAAATTCATTTGAACCAGTTAAAAACCATGGGTTATAAATTGGGTAAGTTCAATTCTGTAGCTCATGGAACACGTTTCATAGGAAGAACAAAAGTAGAATTTTAAAGATGGATAAGGACTGAGATTAGAAAAGCCAAGAGATCATTTGTAAATGGTCATTAAAAGAGTACTCCTGTATTAAAATTCACTTGGTAGTTTATCACTATCAAAGCCACATGTACATACAAGGTTGAGACATAATTCGAACAAAATTCACCTTTTTTCAATGTAAACTCTGTTGTTTCCATTAAATTTGCACTTTGTCACTCAAAGCAGCATCTGGAATGCTCCAGCTGATAACAATTTTGTAAGGCTTGGATTAGACAAAAGTTATCTTTGGAACTGAAAATCTACCAGGAAGGTGTAAAACTGCTGAAGCCTGTGGCTATTTCCTGAAAGTAGTGTTAGATCTGGAGGGACTGAACCCCTCCAAACATTTTCCACATGGCTGAAGAAGGACAATACTAATACTTGGTGCTATTTAATGAATAGCTTCATCATAGATTTACCCATTAAATTCAGGATACTGATGTTTTCATTCTATGTTTTAAATGCTCTAATTTCAGAAGGCTATAACTAATTTATAGGGAGGTTTTCTAGTTAAGTCATTCAATTGATTGTGGGGACTCTTAATTGAAATATCTTGTTTTCAATTGTTATCCATTAAGAATATCACTGAAGCAGCAATGTTATGTATTTGAACACCTCAAACACTGTAAAATTTTCTGTTTTTTCAAATTAAGTATTTCAGGACATACATTTCTTCCTAATGTTGGTAATTTTCAGTGTATTTAAATAAAAAGTAACCATAATTCTGTTGCTATATAAAAACCTATTGAACATGTAGAGTGAGTTTTCACAAGTACTATTTATTGTCTGTATTTATAGTGCACATTCAGTAAATATGATTGTTGAAACTAAAGGAATTACAGTAAGGCAGCAATCAGAAATAAACCTTAGGACTATACTAATGTCACATTTGCTGCAGTAGTTAATTGAGTGCAGGTGCAGTTCTGTTCTGAAAACCCCCACCTACAAAATAAGAGTTTTTATTATCTACATGTAAACACAGGACAATGAGAATCTTCTGTGGTGGAGACCAGAGTGAGTCTCAGTGTAGTTTCTCATTTAACTTGAGCTCATTGAGGAATCACCTCTGCTCCCCATTTTTTGTTATTAGACACTTATGGTCAGTGCCTGTGTTTATAGTATCATTGGTTCATCAGGATGTGGATACCACTTTAAAACATTTATCTTTTGTTTAATTTAAGCTGTGTATAAGTATCTAGTCATGTACCTGAAATTATTCCTTGTTCTTGATTAACATGTGCTCGTGAGTTCATCTGAGTGTGTCTTGTTATTAAGCTTCTTTATTAAACTCACCTTTTAATTTCCTGAGTTAATTAAAGATTTCTGTTATTTTTACAATCTCCCTGGTTGTGTGATGGCAGGTGTGGTATGTTTTACTCATTTGGTTTCTTGTAATTTATCATGCTGTCAATGGAGCTGTTGAATTTTCACTTTGTGTTTAGGTATTAGTAATGAGTGACTGAAACAAATGATGTTGTAATACCTAACATATACTTGTAAATTATATTGCAGTGCTGTCTTTATTTCATGCTGAATGTAGGCATTGAAAGAAAAGTGACGTTCCATCATTTGGGTGCTTCTCAAGAATACAGTATAATAGTGTTAATTTAAATTTAAATTTCCTTTGTTCTAAAATTATTTTTTATATATTTTCTTCTTTTAATAGATAATGACATCTGTTTTCTTTTGCATCATATTTCTTTGTTCTGCTTTTATTATGGTTTAATGGAAGAGCACCCTTTCCTCTGAGATTTTTGGGCCATGTGCTGCAGCTTCTTAAAATTTTAGGTATTTGGAATTTTTAGAGAAATCGCAGTAACCAAACATAGACCAAAAAATCATATAATCTTTTAGCCTTAATTTTTCAAAATTTAAAAAAAAAAAAACCAAAACAAAGTAAGCATGTTAAAATCTTTCCCAAATCATTAAGAGCTGCAGAGATGTTGGTGATGAAGGCATTGGATGCCTGTGCACACTGGCAGTTAAAGAATCTTGGTACCAAAATCCAAGAAACTAGAAATACATGCTATATAAAATCCCTCTTATTTATGAAATGCAACCCAGACAGGAAAAATGGTGAATTTTTGATGAAAATTATAAATTAAATCATAAAATCTGAGAATTTTACAGTTTTCTATTTTTCAGCATAATCCTGTGCCATGTGCTCTGGGATGACCTTGCTTAAGCCAGACCTCACTGTGGTTCCTTCCAGCCTGCCCCATTCTGTGATTATGCAGCTGAACTAACAGAAAGTGGCTTTATATTCAAAGATTTTTAAAAAAAACTTTCCTGAGAGGAAAAAATTCACATTTCTAAATTGCTTCTTTTTCTTAAATGTATAATGTATTTAGAGTGGGTAATTTTGTGATGTCAGTTAGTTGTGTGCTTTCTTCAGCAGGACTTGCATAAGCTGTGACATTCAGGAATAATGTGGCCTTCCTAAAGTGATATTTATTGAATGTTTTAATCTTTTCTATGTGTGTGAGCAAGAGTTTAGGAGTACTGCATTACTCACAAATGAGCAATATATGAGTTATAGATCACACCAAACAATCATCAATAAAAGCTCTGTAGATCACATTGCCATACATTATGCATGTGCTGCATGTTTCACAGCAGAAAAAAATGGAAATTAGAGACTGTGGTATGGGTTTACTTCTTGTATTCTTAGATTATAAAGCTAATTCCTTCCTTTGTATCAGCCTAAATATAAAGACTCAAAGCAGATGTTGTGTATCTTAGTGGAATGCTTTGAATCTCCCAATTTAGGTTTTCCAACCTTTTAATTTCCAGCTCCTAGGACCATTAGGTAGGAGGCCCAAAAGTGCTCACCTGGTGCTAAGTGAAATATCAAGTGTATATAACATAAGCCTTTAGGTAAGTTCCAGATCTTAAGAACTGAAAAGTGCCTTGACATTTAGAGCTGGGAAAAAACTGTAACAAAACATATTTAGATATTTTTAAAATCAGTCTGTGTCTCCCAGAGAGGAGGGTTTTTTTTGTCCTACAAGTGTGGAACGGGTGAACAGAGGTGCAATGGATTATATCTGACACAACAGCTGTGATGATGGTCTGTGTGGGATACAGGAGAGCATTGATTCAATCATCTGCATGAACATGGTAATGGGAGGGAAAGACGTGATAGATGCAATATTGAAGAGCTCTGGTAACATGTTTTTAGATGATTTGATGAGTTTGCTTTCAGAAGAATCTGGTAAATTGCAAAGACAAGATGTCTCGTGTTACACAATCTGTTGAAATCAATGTGAAAAGGATGTGCTATAACAACTCTGGATCTTGGGGGAGATCACTGAGTCAGAGAAACAAAACTGCAGAGAAAGGTTAGATCTCTGATTTGTGGCTCTGCTTCCTCCCTTCATAGATTTTTGTTTTCAACCTTTGGTGATTAGCAAGTTCATTTTATGGCTTTATTTTCTTTTTCAACTCCTGATGATCATTCTCAGCTCTTAAAAACTGTATAATAGGGACCTAATTACATACAAGTGCTGTCCAGAAAACACTTCTATCAACTGGAGAATTAAAGACAAAATAAAGTGTTTTGAACATGAGAGTCACAATGATCCCTTGCTGGAATGTTGGTGGAAAGCATAAAACGGTACCACTGAAATACTAGTACTAAATCAAAGTGAGTATCTGACTCTGAAGTCATGTATGCCAAAGAATGTGGATTCTGTCATGCTCACAGGACATGCTGTCCAAAAGCAGTCACTTCCATGTGTTTTGTGCAGATGATCCAGCATTTGTGGTCATCACACAAAATCTTTCTAGGTGTGGATTAGCAGCAATGCAGCTAATACCTGTAATTTATAGGAAGGTACTGAACAGAAGAGGGAAGGATGAGAAATAGATATGATGGCAGGACTGGAAGTGCCTCAGAGTAGCTGTAATCCCTTCCATGTGATTGAGTGGCACCCTTGATGGGCTTCTGTGTGGTAAAAATGAATAATGCCTCCTGCCACACGTCAGTGAGTTATCTGCTTGTAAGAACAGAGGAGATGGCTTCCTTTTGTGCTAGAAATTGCTCCTAAGCATGGACAATAACAGTGTCTGTCTCTGTCACAGCTGTGAGCAGCCCATAAGGAAAGAGCTACGGGGTGTGCATCAAATCTCTGTGGGCAAATGTGGTCCATAACAACATGCTGAGGATGGGATAGATATAAATATAGAGTGCTTTAAGTATATAATGCCAAATACATTATAAGAAAAAAAGGATACCCTTATTGCACTGGCACATGAAGTATCCATGTGCTCCCCAGGAGGGTGTGAGAGACCAGATTTATTACAGGGAATAGTTATCCTTCTTGAAGCTGGTGAGAAACTCCTGTGATCACTGCAGAGTGTACTGAGTGCTACAGTATAAAATCAGGGAGATGTGAGCTTTGAAAACAATCTTAAAGGAGACTGACTAATATTGATTAAAAAATCAAAAATACGAAAGAATTTTCTAGAGACCGTTGGTGTTCTGAAAGATTAGGATCTTGGGAAATGCACAGAATAATGTGCCTTTCTTTCTAGGAGTAAAACTCCCCTATTTTTGATCTGAAGAAGTGTTTTTAAAGACCAGCTCTCATGACTTTCATCGTGGGAAATGTATGGTCTTCTCCATCCTCACTTCTTACAGCTCTGGAATATACAACTCTTAGTGCTGCTAAAGCACCTGACACCTCCTGAGAGCAACAGACACCTGCAATTTTTAAAGCTTTCTCATAATAACAATGACTCGATTAGAGAGAATCCAGTGATCTGCAATCTAGACTGTGAGTCACTTGTCTTTTTCCAATTACTTTCTGTATACTGAGAGAAGTCAAATATTTACAGCAGAGCTGAGAGGTAGCAGGAGGCCCTTACCAGCCTTTCCTACCTCACAACAAATGCCTGAGCCCTGTTATTGAGCAAGGGTTTGTTTACAGATGGTTAATTAGGGACCTAACTGAATCTTTTAGAAGGACAGATGCAAGTTGATTAACATCTATATTGTCTACATGAGTAGCCTTTAATAAGAAGCTCTTATGAGAAAAAATAAAGTGATATATCCAATTAAAATCTTCAGCTTGCTCAGCAGTTCACTGAAAATCAGGAAACTCTAATGAACAAATCCAGGCAAGCTGGAAGAAAATTATAACTATACAAAGAGGCCTTTCATGTGAACTTAAAAAAATGTTTTAAAGAAAATATAAAAGTAAACCTCAATATTGTAAAGATGGAATGGGTGAAATGTTTATGATCCAAATTAAGTCTGTCATTATGTATATCTTCAGGTACTTCTCATATCTGAAGATTGCCCAAAGATAATTTTTTTCCTTAAATAAAGAAAAATATTAATCTGTGTTTTAAATTACATTACTTATGGTAAATTCATAGAAGTTTGAATAAGGACAAAACCAATTGGAATGTGAAGGGCAAAGATTGCTTGAGCAAAGAGTGTTAGCTGATAAACAGACCAAAAAAGATAGTGTTTGGAATTGCAAATTTCTACACTAGGTGATTCTGCAAAAACAAGGACTTTACAACAATCAGAGCTGGAAGTCATCCAGAAATGTCATAGCAGAAAATCAGGGACAAGGAAACTGGAGAGAGTAGAAACCATTCTGGCAATTTATGATCAAAGAGAACTAAAAGACATCTATTAAATTCTTAAATATATTGATGGTTCTAGAACCTTTTAGTGCAACTCATTTCAATAGACATTTGGGGAATTATGAGAAATTGCTCTGTCTGGGACTGTGGAGGTTTTCAAGAAGATTTTTCTTTCAAGGTCTTTGACGCTGCTTTTATTATGCTTAAATTTTTCCTCTCACATCATATTCCAGAGATTTCTGATAGCATAGTAAGAAATAATGACAGGTTTTTTGTGTAGGTAGCCCACTTGCCTTTATGTACAACTCCATATATTTGGGAAAAGTCACCTAAAGTCAACATGGCCTTAAATGGAGCTTACTCAGTTAAGCTGGCAAGTAGGAGGCAGTTGGATTTCTTGCATGGCTGTTGGGATCCCTTGAGTGCCCCTATCCAGATGATTTGACTTTGGCCACGTTAGGCCCAGCCATCCATAGCTCTTCCTCCATGGAGAAAGACCAACCTGCTTCACAGACATGAGATTTATTAAGATGTTCTGGATGTGCATAGATAACTGCCAGTGAAAAGACACCTCGTGTGTTCTCTGGAGCCTTAACCTTCCTGTAACCACAGAATTTAACTACAGCACCTCCCTCCCTGGACATTGGTCCACCAGGACATGTGCCATGACTTTATTGTATTCTCTGTATTCAGTCCCACACCATCACTTCCAGATTGTAGCTCTATCTCCATAAAACATACCTGCATTGTCTGTGACCTTTGTCCAGAATATCTTATGCCACACATTTCTCACGCTTGAAATATTTCATAAATTTTTAAATTTTATTATCATCTTCAGCACGCCATTGCAAGAGAACAAATCACCACAACTAAAACTCCTTAACTGGCTCTTTAGTTGTGCTCTTTTGCTTAATGCTTTCCTGCTCTGGTGGTATTGTGTGTTATAATAGATGCCAGTGGCACACACAGTCCCATACTTCTGTATATTCTTATGGAAATCTAATTGTGCTCTGATTGCATCGCTGTATTTTAAAACAGATTTGTTTTACAATAATGAAAAGCAGGAATCCTTAATGTTACCTGAGTCAAGGCCAAGTTTTAAATTAAATTGTGAGCCCTGTGTGGAACTGGTATTAGGGGAAAAATGTAATTGTCACACATCTCGAAGATAACTGAGAAGTTTCTGAAAGATTTGGGTAAAATTGTCCTATTTGAACAGAAAAGCAGCATAAAAAGTTAAAGGAGACTACGAGCACATGGCAGTAAGCTGAGAATTAAAATAGCTTTGGAATTTTAATTGTAATAATCAGAAGTTGTGACCATACCCGTCTTGAATATAACTATATTTTGAAATATTAGTATCATTTTACCCTTTACAAATACTTCTCTGTAAAAGGAGACAGAAAGGCCTCAGACAAAGAATATTCACAGTGTCCACATGGTGCATTCATTCTGTAATAAAATTCCTCCTAATTTCCTTGCATAGCTTTAAATACAGTTTTCCTTTCCATGTGTTATAAGAAGCCAGCTGCCACTTCTTAACCTCTGTTTGAAGTCTCCCCATCTATGGGAGCTGAACTGTAACAGGGGGGGAAGTGCTTAAAATACCAGGTCCAGGTTGGGCTATGGGACTTCACCTGTCCCTGGGGATGCCCTCAGGGCCAGGGATGCTGCACTCCTGAAGCCCCATTGTCCTCACTGGAACTGAGATCCAAACTTTCACTCTTCTAGAATGATTAACAAAGAGAGCAACAAGCCTGAAGCTTGTGGTTCTGCCAGGACAGGCCACTGGGAGATGCTTTCTGGGTGACGCACGGGCTTCACGAAGTCTCCTAAGAATGAAGAATGGTTTAATTGCTAAAGAGGCTGGGGCTGGCATTTAGTAACCACTGCTGGTTTTGTGCTGCTGATCTAACCACAGGAATTAGCAGTGGGTTCCTGTTTTTCACAGTTGCTCAACGGGGAAACACTGATTTGAGTGGCTGCCCACAGGAGGGGGGAAATGAAAGAGACAGGAGTTTAGTGCTGAATGGGTACAGTGTGTGTCATTTTATGGATGGCTGGTGCTGTGATACAGTCTCTTCTAAGACCCATAGAAACCCTGTCTTGTGGTTACTTTTGAAAGCAAATAACCAGAAAGAAAATGTGCACAGTTGAAAACTTACTGTGGGATGCAGCCTTAGTGCAGAGCTCTGTAGTTACAGCCCAGGGTAATAAAGAAGTGTTTGTTTGGAATATTTTACAAAGCTTGGTTTCTATGGTAACAATCATCACGAATACTTTCGGCTTCAGAAATAACATCTGCTTGGTGACTGATCTCAGATCTCAACCCGTGCTGAAGTACATAAGATCCTGCTCCTTCTGCTTATTGCTAGCCAGTGGCATTTGATACAGGGCATTTATTTCCATAGGACTGGGAAAGGTGTTGGGAAGGGGTGGGAAAAGGGAAGGGGAATCAAAAAATAATGATAAAATGTGTTATTTACCGTTTAGTCACTGCTAAAATAAATCAGAGTTTGCACAGAGACCAAAAGTAAATGTGTTATACTGTTCTGTTGACTGATGTACAGGACAAACATTACTCTGTTTTAGTCTTGTCAGTGATTTAAACTTTATGCATAACCTTAGGGGAAGAGAAATCATTTGGTTAGATATGAAAAATATATGGACAGAGTACAAATCTTTATGGAATGTAAGGCTCCGAAGGAAACTCCAATGAAAAGTTCATAAATTTGTGAATTTTCAAGGAAACTCTTACAAAAAGATGGCCAGTCTGCTGTGAACATGGTATTTCTTTTGAAGAAAAGATGATAAAATCATCGTCACTGCTGCTAAATTTTGCAATGTAAAATTTAAAGTGAGAACATTTCCTGAAGCAAAGTGACAAATATTTTCATGCAATAAGGACTGGGACTATAGAATTTAATGTGAATTATGATCTTCGGTGGTGGTGACTGAGTACCACCTTAATGAAGAGAATAATAAATATATGACATAATTAGAAGTTCTGCTGTGCCATAGGAAATATGACTGGAACAGAAGGGTGAGTTGAGCTGGGCTGTATTTCCATAGCACTCATTTTCAGTTAGCAGTGCCCAAGAGCAAAAGCAAGCTTGGAATATGGTACCAAAAAAACACCCGAAAAATCAAACTAAACCAACAAAAAAACCCCAACACCCCCCACCAAACAAACAAACAAAAAACCCCAAGAAAAAACCCAAACAAAAACCAACCAACCAAAAACCAAAAAACCTCAAAACAAAACAAACACCTCCCCCCAAAAAAACCAAAAAAATATCCAAAACATAAAAGCCCCCCCAAAAAATCCACTTACTTTCCATTTAAGTGAGGTTCAGCAAATACTTTCTACTGTATATCTATACTGGCTTAGTAAAAATTATACAGTTGTTTTAACATTTTAAAGGAGCAGTCTTTTTTAATAGTAAAAAAATCTGTCTCTTTAAAAAGAAAAAAGTATTACATCAGATATGTTGAGCTAACATGAGTAACAAGAATAAATAGTTTCATTCATGCAAGTAATTGTGTTTGCTTTAATGCAAAGTTTCTCCAAGCACTAATTCTCATGTGTCTAATTATTTGTCAGATTAGATCCTGTATCTTCCATATTTTTTTGTGCATTTTCAGTGATGTCCTGAATATGAGCACAGTAAGTACTAACAATCTTGATGGGGAGCATCTTAGAAAGCAACATTAAGTGATAACACTTGAGCTTGAGTTTATTTGCAGGATTTCTCAAGGACACTAATAAGAAATGAATAATACAGTATCAGATTTGCAGCTGGTGTAAATCAAAATAGTTCTGCTGCCACCCGAGTGCTGTGCTGATTTAAGCAGCTGATATTTAGGATTTGAATTAATTCATAAGATTCGATAGAAAAACTACTCAATTATGTTTTCAAATTGGTGAATGGACAGAGTAGGTGATGAAGGTCCTCAAGAGAGGGAAGTGAGACACAGATCTTGCAACACCTTAGACAAGGTCTGGTTTGTGCTTTCACACTCCTGCCAACCTGCCCTCTCCCTTTTCCCCTCGCTGGCACCAACCCCTGCCAAAGCAGTTTAACACATGCTGCTGCTCCCACATTATAACACAGCCAAACCAGGCTCCCTTTTGCTGCCATCTCATGCCTTTTCCTTGGATAAGAGAGATCTTTTATTGTTGCTCTCCCTGCTGCTGGAGCAGCTACAATCGGGTCCACAATGTCCACATGCAGTCACTGGGATGAAAAGTTCTATAGACTTGCAAATCTTAAATAGGGATCATTTGTTTCAGAATGGTTTTGGCTCTGGTGTACACACTTTACAGCTGTCCTTGGGCCATGGCAAGGACGATGAAAATAAAAGCTATGTCATGCTTTCAGACATTAGTTTGTGTCCTCCCTGCATTCCGTAGTCTGTGATCTGTGTAAGTTGTCATGATAGAAGGTAATTTGTTATTCTGGTGCCATTAACATTTTTTTCCTGCGTTAAGAATATTGCCAAGTTTGCACTTTAATCCCTTCTGCTGACAGCTAGTTTTCACAATGTCTTGATTTAGTTCTCTTTTTTATTATTACGATTCCAGGTAGAAATGTTTTAATTTATCATTCACTAGGCGTCCTGCATGTGGCCAGGAGGTTAAAAAAGAACTTGAAAAGGCATTGCTGAGGGGAAGTTCACTAACACTGTATTTTGGATGACATACAGGGTACTATATTTTCTTTCCAATTTTGCAAGAAATGCAAAATACAGCATAATCCTTTCAGGACACTTGCCTTTCCTAACCCTCACGTCTGGCGTAGATCTCCTAAACGATGATCAAACCTTACCTTTTATGACTCTAGGGTGCTGCTGAGCTACAGGAATAAGATCTCTGCGGTCACAAAAGGTAACTGTTAGTCAGAACTTCTGCCTTCTGTCTGAGTTTCATTGTCACAATGACAGATTGAAACTTTATCATCCCCCCCCGAGCAAAGGACAGCCCTTCTGGGCTCCTCGTGGACATTTCAAAAGCCTGCAGCTGGTTGAGTTTGCTTGTTCCCTATGAAAGCAACCTGCGCTGTGCCTATTTCCACAGCCATGCTGTCAGCCTGGAAGTGAGGCAGAATTTAAACTGTGCCTTGTACTTTATCTTTCCCAACCCTGGAAAGTTAGTGGCTCTGAGGGGACCATGTCCAGGGTAAGATTAACCCATTGTGACGTATGGGAGTGACTCTGCTCTGAAGTGACCAGCCCAAGCTCAAACAGTGATGGACTGTCAATGATTTATCCTCAGGGAAATGAGGGTTTTCATAGATGAGTCTTTAAGGCTGAATTGTAACGGAATAATAGAATTCTCTCCTTCTCATTTCTAATCCTGGGGGATCCAGCAGATAGCCCATCTGGGAAACAAATGCCCATTAGCATCACTTCGATGCACAGCACCACTTTGGCTTACAGGATGGCAGTCAGGAGAATTTACAGGAAGGTACCTGGGGAGGCATGATTCCTGGTATATGCCACAGACACAGAGTCTCAGGTACTTTTCCCAACAGGATCTACCTGGATGCTGCCAAGATAAATTTCTTTTCACAAACTGGACGCTGGCACCGCCAGCCTTTAATCAGACTCATACAGCTTAATAGGGAATATCCTGGAAGCTCTAGGGGATAGCTCTGGCAGTAATCCAGTGCAACTACTACACACACCATCCGCTCTAAGTTATATTCAATATTTTCCATATTAACCTGAAATTACCCTTATTAATGGGCAAGATGTAATAGTAAAGTAAATCCAAGTTTATTTAACAGTATGGAGACACAGGGAACTGCATACATGGGCACACAGATAAAGAAATGTTCCTTGCAGCCACCTGATGTTTTAACTTAACTTCAATGTCTTGTCCTCTGTTTCATGAAAATCAAGAAAATTCCAGGATGGTGCACACTGATGTCACAGTTCAGGAAAAGCAGCCTCTAGGTAGTAGGACAAAAGCTGAGTAGCAAACCTGACAAGGAGCTCTTTCTGGAAATCCCTTTGAAAATAAATGCATCTGCAGGTGTTTCTAATGGCTTGGTCTTAATAAATCAGTTTTAATCAGAACGTCAATTCATAACTCTCTTGCTAATGAAATGCTGCATGACAAAGTGTTAGGTTCTGAAGTGAAGTCCCTTACTAGATTAACTGAGAGTAACTTCACTGCAAATAAACATAGTTCTTATAATAAAAATATGACTCTTCTGAGTATAAACACTTTAAGAGTAATATATAAATTTAAGATTAGTGCAGAACTAACAACCATATTCTACTCAAAAAAGACTGCATGAAAGAATGGAGTCTATCATTGTTAGAGCTGAGATAGAGAAGCAAGACAATAAATCGAAGGATAACAATGCAGTTTGTGCACTGGGGCCATAATCACAGCTTGGTAATCATAATGTATTCTATTTATTGTTCATTTCCACTGTTTTTCTTATGGAAAATAATGTTCCAGTATAGTCTGAGATTTCCATTTCTATTTTGAAACAAGGAAATTAATGATTTTTATTCTGCAAAAACAGTGGGGCAGAATTACAATGGGAAGATAATTTGCTGTTAAAAAAATAATGAGAAATGTTAGTGTAATTTTGGTTGGGTTGCATTTAATTATCAATGAACCCGTTGATCTCAGCTTTATTGGACATGATAGAAGTTTTCAGGGAAAACTTCTGCATTCTGAAGGGCTGCTGGAGTTGGTAGGGTCCTCCCAGTAAATTGGTGCAGCTGGATGCCTCAGTCACAAGAGCAAGGCAGTTACCTCAAGGCTCTTCCAGTAGAAGAATTATGAGATACACCAAAAAGTTCACCAGCTTTTGCTGCTGTAGGTAATGTGGTTATGTACCTCCCATAGGTTAGGGGGACCTCGTTAGCCAAAACTAGAAATCACTTAGAAATCCTCAGGCAAAAGGAGGTGCAGTGTAGAAACTCAGAGTGCTGAGGACACTTGGGCTCTGGGCCATTCTTGCAGGTTTAAATGAGGTGAAGCTTTCCACTCACTAATTGCAAGAGAGGAACTTTATGTATTGTATTAAATGAAAGTCTTCAGAAGATGCTCAGAATTTCTGTAAAACCCTGGAGTCATATGAAGAACTGGTGTTTCCTCTGCCAGCCACAAGCAGTGTTCAGTACCCCAATCTTGTTTATTTATTCTGTCTCAGTGTTTCCTGAAGTATATTTCTCCCTCACACAAATGATGTTTTGTGAAAGCTTTTTTTTCTTCTGTTGCACTGTCATTAAGGCTCATTACTCATTGAATAAATCTTTCGAGAAAATTGTCAAAACTTGTGGGTGGGTGGGAAGCTCATAGTCAAAAGTATGTTAATGAGTGTTAGTTCATTAGTTCACCCAACACGTAGAATAGCAATGTGGTGGAGCAGTGATAGTCTGCAGAACCAGCAGTGCTGATGGCAGGCTTTGTTTCTGGGGAAGGCTTTGTCTTAGCTCCAGCACTCTGAAGTGTCAGGTTCTCCGTGGGGCAACAGCAGGTGCTGTGAAAGTGGTGGGATTTTGCTGGGAGGAGCAGACAGTGCTTCCTCTTTCCTCTGACATTACTCCTGGGTTTGATTCTCTTGGTAAATGACCATGGAAAAAAATCAGGTGGAGATAGGATGGAGGTTGTCTGCAGGTGGGAGTCTGCCATCTCCTCCTCCTGGCAGGATAGCTGCACAAGGGACAGTTGGAGTTTCTTCAGGAAAATGGCCAAAAAAGCCCCAAGAAAAGGACATCAGTGGAATTCTGTGATTTTGAGAGGGTGAATTTTCTTTTCTTCCTTAACACTGCTGAGAAGTCTGCCTTTACTGCACTGAGAATGGTCAGAACAATCACAGCATTTGAACCCTCATCTTTAAGTACAGGTCACTGTATTTCACCTCAATCATGCATTTAGTAAAAGCACAGCAGGGTAACCAGAGGTTACAGGGTTTTGAGGCTTTTGAATATGCTTGTAGGCATCTGAATTTGACCAAAATCCAACCTGGGTACTCAAGTGCATTTTGGAATCTGAGACTTGTGTATCCCAAATAAATCAAGTAACTCAGAAAAATCTAACAAAAGAATTTAGGAAAAGCACCAGAAGCTGAGAACAAATGAAGATGTGAATACTTGTAGTTTAACAGTCTGAATTTTATGTTTCCTCCTTGTTTGCATCTCTTACCTTTTCAGAGGGCACAGTCTTTTTTTTAATTATTATTTTCTAAAACTTTTTTCCCCTCTGAAGTCTTGCACATTAAAAACCCAGAAAAGTAGCTATTTACATTCTGAGTCTGGTCTTAATCCTGTTGCAACAAAAGATTTGTTTATTTGCCAAGTTATCTAGCTTAGTTTATGTGGAATTCACCAGATTAATACTGTTTTAATAATACGATTAAAAACTAAGTTTAAATTGACATAATTAATTAATACAATAAAAAGTATAATTTGAGTTGTTTTTTAAGGAGAGATGAAGTTTTATTTATAATGAATTCTTGTAAGTACTACTAAGTCCATTTTAGTTAGGAAACATTACAGTGATTAATGCATAGCTGTTTGCATTTTAATACTTGATTTATACATCAGATCTGTATTTGTGCACACTGTCAAACTTTATTCTGTTCTTGTCAAAATACTTATTGCTTCTGACAGGTGTAACATGCTCACATTAATCCTTAATTCCTTGGTTCAATTTTCTAATTGCTTTTTTGGCATGAGTTTGGAGCCATTTAGTCTTACGTGAACTATTTGTCTTATGGTATAATAATGCACTTTTAAAAATTGGATGCACCTAACTTAGAACATTGAAAATATATAGAGGGATATTACTCAGTACTGAAAATCAAAAGTTTTATAGCACTTCTGAGAGGCACCACTTCTTGGAATACAAATAGAACCAAAACACTTTATACTTTTCATCTTCCCGCATTCACAATATTAAATATTTTCATAGATACAAATTGATGCTGAAGTTCAGTGCATTTTGCCCGAGGAGATGCTGAACACTTAGAGCTGCTCCATGAACATTCCATCAGTCATTGTTGTCCTGCTCTTCTCACTTCAGGCCACTGCTCTCTGCTGCCCATCCAAGGCAAAATCCACTTCCCAGCCTCTTCTTGGTCCACATTCTTAAAGCTCTTTTATTCCCAAACAGACAAATGCAATGACGCAAGATTTGCAGGGGTTTTCAATACTTTAATAAATATATCCACCTCTTTTGCAGCTTTCCTTTATAAAGCGTGAATATAATGTAGACTGCCATATGTTTTTCTGCCAGCAGTGGTAATATTGTCACCTGTCCTGTGAAGGAAAAAAATTAAGTCGGTCCAAATCTATTTCATACAGAAACAGATCCAAAAGAATCTTCCCAAAGCTTGGTATTTCCTCATAAGCTCACTCAGACTGCTGAACTTTGGCTAGGTCTTTGTAGGACTTTCAGAAAAAGATTGGGAGAATGTAGAACCTTTTCTCTAATAAAAATCTAGGAACCCATGAAGAAGGCAGCTGATACTTATTTTCTGTGAATAAATGCATGAATATGCATTTAAATTGTGGATAAAACTTTATTTTTTTTAATTTCCTCATGTAATCCCTGTCCTCTTCACTTATTTCTTCTTTCTGTATCCTCTGGGTTACTCTTCTTTTCTCCCTATCAGTAATAATGTATGGTTTCTGATCCTTTTATTCCTTCATAGTTTTCTGCCCCTTTCTTTTTCACTTTCACAGATGACTCACCTCTTTGTGTCACAGTGTGTGTAAAAAAGGGAATATAGGAGTAAAAGTTTATCAAAGAAGTGTTTGTTTATTTTGTCTTCCACTGATAAAGTTTTATTAATGTGTGATTGTCATTTGAGGTTTTGGCAAAAACGTAAGTCACTTTCTGTACAAGGGGAAAAGAAAAAAAGATAATTCTAGCAAGTAAATCATGGTAGCTTACTGCTTTGGGCAAACAAACCTGTGCCTTATCTCTTCCAAAAGACCCGTGGAAAATGCATGATAAATGGCACATTTCAGAGAACATGTTATGTCCCTGTGAAATAACTTTGATTCATGATTATGTATTTATCTTTAAACAACTGACAAACCTTAGGCTATCTAAATTATTATCATTTGCTCTATGCTACTGTGTTATTTTGCTAGGGAACCTGAATGATGTGAGGTAAGATAAGACGTCTGCTTTTGCAGTCATAATTTTTTATCAAGAATAAATAAGCGCAAAATTCGTACTGTATTTTATTTTTGGATGAAGTCCTTTGAAAAAATATTTATCAGAAATTATTTCCTCCAATTGTGTTTTGAAGAGCATTAGTATAAACTTCAAACAGAGAAGGATGGGGCCTGTTGATCAAAGGGTTTATATTACACAGCAAAAGAAAATATCATCATTTGGATTTATAAGAAAGTAATCACCAAATTAAAAGTTGTAGTGGTAAATCTGTTCCTTTCAGTTGTGTGTCTGCATGAAGTGTTCTGAATGACATTTTAAAATGAAGATTTCATTTTCTCTGTGTTTTCAAATAGTTTGATTTGATGTTGTGACAAGTCAGGAATATTGACTTAAATGCTCTGTTGCTTGCATTAGTAACACCAACTGGAGCCTGTGGGGTTTTAGTTTTCTATTTCATCATTTGGTAAAGATTTTGGTGAATGTAAGTTGTCATTCCCTATGTCATGGCAATTTTAAATTAGATGTCATTCTTCACCCAAGTTCTTTAATGCTGTCACTTCAAATGAAACTACAGAAATGCCTTTTAAATATGACCATGAAGTAAAAAAAAGGAAAATTTATCTATTTTTCACTGAGTAGTAATAAATGTTGCTTACTTGGACGTAGAAAAATAGAAGATTATAATTGCTTTACGTGATGGAAGTGCCTTTGTTTTCCTTATATCAAGTACTTTGCAGTGTATTTAACTTGGCTAAACTATCATTTTTTCTTAGAATACTTGAATCAGTTGACATTTATGTATACATTGCATTTTGTATGTAAATAGAAGGTTTTCTGTCTTTGACTTTGGAATCAAAATGTCGAACTCCTATTTTGCCTTGGAACATGACAGACATTTAGAAAATTTACAAACAGAAAAAGAAATGCTTATGCTGATTTTGACCTAATGATTTTAGAAATATCTTTAGTGCTTGACTAAATGTTTAAGCTCTCAAAAGTGTAATGCCTATCTCTGAGTGAACACAAAACTTGGAAACATGGAAATGTAGAAACATTGTACATTTTCATCTTAAAAACTTATTATTCTATGCCTTTGTGGACTGCTTTGCTTTTTTCCCAGCTCTGACTGTCCTTGGTAAATCGAAAATAATCTGGCAGCAATCATTTAGCTGAAAGCTAACTGCAAATTCAATTATCTATATAGTTAATGAGAGTTTGGTAACAGCACAAACCCCCTGCCATCAAAACCACTGCTGTCATAGCTTTTTATAAGATAAAGCAAGGTGATAATCACACAGGCAACCTTTTCAGAGAGTTTCTAAGCATATATAAATATAGTAGCATTCCACCTAATTTTTGCATATGCAAAAAGAATCAGGAAGGTCCTGCCTAAGAAATCATTTGCTTAGCAGGACAGAGGGAAGGCAGAATTCCTGCTCTGGGGATCTCAAGAGGGACTGACTGTCTTTAGCTATTGGTATATAATAGAGATTTGCTCTCATTTTATAGTTCTGGTATTAGGCAGGCTAGGTAATGGATGCTGTTTAAGCCCAATGTTTTTTTCACACTTAATACAATAGGGGAAGTTGTGCTGCTCTCATATAGCAGTGTGTATATCAAAAGGTTTTGCTGTTTTCTAAGCTTTAATTTTATCTTACTACACTTAGCAAGCTATAAAATCCAGTAAAATTTTGTTGTCTTTATGATATTTTAGTTTCTTTTTTTGTTTGGTTAGATCTGCAGCGTGGGCTGTCAGAGCCCATTTTTAAGTCGATTAACTTGGTTTGGACTAAAGAACTAAATAGGAAAAATACCTTCCCACCTTTACAGTGTGCCTTAAAATAAACTGGATGTGCACAAGTGAAAATGGAATGGAAATCTCAAAGGTTAACCTGGGTGTTTTCCTTTTGCAGGGTGCTCCGAAGCCGATTGCCATCGAGCCGTGCTCAGGAAACAGAGCCGCCGTCCTGACGGTGTTTCTGTGTCTGCCCAGGGGAGCATCAGGGGTTCCACCACCCGGGCAGTCAGGTAAGGCTGCTGGGGGGGCTGTTGTGTCTGTCTCCTTCTGCACACTCTGCCTGGGCAAAATCACCCTCACAGATCCAAAACAATGGCACAGCAGATGGATCTGAGGAGCTGCTCGGTCAAGCTGATGTTTAGACCCAATGTTTAATTTTTCTTGGGAATTTGGTGTCGTGTCCAAATAAAAAGCCCAGTGATTAAGCCAGCCACATTTCATTAGGACTTCCTGAAGCAATACCTGTGCATGTCAATATGCTCCAACATTGTCTCTCAGGGAAAGAAATTTCATATGCAGCCACTTCCGTGGTGTCAGTTCAAGCTGCTGTAAATGAGGCTGTACAGGGAATACCAGTGAGTATTTTCACTTCAGGCTAAAATTTAGTGCAGTCTGGTTTGCACCATAAATCCCAACACTTTGCTGGCTGGGACTCAATTAAAATACTAGTATTTCCCAGAATGCCTGTCAGATGAAACCTGGAATTGTGTGAGTGAATGCTTCTGTAGGGAGGTGTTCACTTTGGAAGTGATCCCAGCTAATTTTAAAGTAGCACTTGCATTATCTGGAAGCACTTCTTGTGGTGACCTACCTTCTCTGCCAGATCACTGTACAAAAACATTCTCATAAAATACTTCCTAAATAGGAGGTGCCTACCTCCACCTTTAAAATCTTTTAAATAACTGCCTACAATTATGTGATACCAAAGAGCCATGACAAGAAAGGGAAGACAGTAATGTGACACTGCACATGTGACCAGTTTACTCCTTGAGAATTCACTGGAGCTGCAGCCAAAATGAGCACCTTTGTAAGAAATAGTAGATGTGCCCAAAATGCAGGAATAAACCAGAAAATATGCTTTCAGGCTAACTTTTATCGTTAAAAGCCAAAAAAGATATCCTTTTAACCTTCAAAAATCCATTTAAGAGATTAAAAAGTATTGAGTAATGATGAGGGCAAACTCAGCTGACTTGTGTTGGAAATAAGCTCAGCTGGGTGTTCTTCTTTTGGCCTGATCACTATCTGTTATTTATTTGGGAGTTTTAGTTCATTTTTTGAGGGTGAGGGGTGTTACATTTTTTTCCCTCTGAGTTCTGAGATGAGGACTTAGTTCTTAAAATGCTGTTTATGGCTTGGAATATCATTTTTGGAAGTGCTATGAAAATAGAAGTGTTACTGATGCTTTGTCAAATACATTTCCTGGAAGAAATATATAAATGTAAGTGCTCTGAGGAGAGCAATGAGAGAGGAAGGATGTTTAGCTTATTCCCTGTTCATGTTTTAAGGAAATGAAAAAGAAATGAAGGTGTTTATAGTCTTGCAACAAGAAAAAACATTATGAAAGGAAATTAAAAGTAACTGTTGAAATCGAAGCTTAAAATGGTTTTGGGGGGAGTATTTTTGTTGTTTTCAAATTTACATATGATGTGCATCTTGACAGTAAAAATGTATTCATTTAGTTTCTTCATAATCAGCTTCTATTTACCATATAAAGAAGTCTTTGAAAAGTAATTGCTGATCTTTGCTGTGTGTAAAGCATGGAAGGAATAGGTGTTTAGAAACAGGACTTGGGTTCAACAATATATCAGTTGTGTCATTCTGCACGTTTCTCAACCTGTGAAAGAATACACCTCCTTTTTAAACATGTTTTGTACTCCTGTTACGTTCTGTCTTCTCCATCAGCTTCCACCAGCTTTGCAGGCATATTTTTGGAATGCCATTCCTCCATTAGTTATTATGGTATGGTCAGCCACTTAGTGTTTAAAAATACATAAATGTTGTAGTCCTACAACTTTCTCTTTGTTCCGGGTCAAAGGCAAATAGAAATGGTTGAGGTGTTCAGCCATGCTGATTCAACCATTAGAGTGTATTAGATTATGAGGCTGTAATCATTTATTCTTGTGCATGGTGAGTTTTGGTGCTCGTGGGTTGCTCTGTGTAGCCATGCCCAGGCCAGGCAGGAGCTGTTCTGCAAGTTTGTTGGCACACCTGTAGCTCCACTAATTCACCCCATCCCTGTCCTGCAGCACTGCCTGCTGCTCCTTCCCTGGGCTGCCTGGAGCAGATGCTGTGAACACTGCCAGGTTTTTGGAAATGATGTGGAAACTTTGAGCAGCACACACACTCTCTATGCAGTTGGTTTCCCTTATGACCCAAGTTAGACAAAACCAATGATACTGAGCTGGAAGTTGTGTGTTCAGTAATTATGTCTTGCCAGGTAATTAGAGTCCTCTATTACTTGCACACAGCCATTTCCCAGCTCGTTGGGATCATTCTAGGATAAAACTGACAGTGTGTCAAGCATCTTGGTTTAAGGAATATGTCAATGATACTCATTCCCAGTTCACATTGGGAGAGTGTGGGATTCATTCCTTCTATACATATGTCCCAAACATAAGAAGGGAATGCCTGTATTTTTTTTTTGTCTTGCATCTTCTCCAAAACTGAGGAAGAAAATTCTTCACATAAATAACTAATTTATGTTCTGCTGGCGTTTTTAGTTGTATACCTAATTTTTAAGTTCTGAATTTGAGTTTTACTTTTCTGTGTTTTACATTAACAAATATTTTGTTGAAAAATGTCTCTGAATATTAAAAAAAAAAAAAAAAACAACCCAACAAACCAACCAATAAACTAAACCGTAATGTAAAGGTTACTCTTTGTGCAGCATATGTTCTATACTTCACCTTTATCAGCAGCTGGAAGAAAAGTTGAAGCTACAGATGGTGGGCTTTGGCCAAAGGCAATGCATGGCAAAAACTCCTCTAGGAGTGACCATATGTCCCAGTGGAATCCATGTGTTCTCTGCTTCCTGCAGAAAATTCTCCCAACTTTACAGTCTTTCAGCAGCATTGTTTAGTTCTCAGTCCTAATTCTGTAAATTAAACAGTTAAGCCACTTAAAATCTGTGATTTAAGATAGATTCTATACCAATTGATCACGTAGATTCAGTCAAAATATTGATAAAATGAATTTATTGCAAAAAAAGAAACAGCAGTCATTGTGGTCCGTGTTTTTAAAAGGGATTTTTTTTTCAATGAAGC
This sequence comes from Eopsaltria australis, assembly GCA_034509425.1. Lineage (NCBI taxonomy): Eukaryota > Metazoa > Chordata > Aves > Passeriformes > Petroicidae > Eopsaltria > Eopsaltria australis. The sequence goes on along the minus strand of JAVTVJ010011652.1, from coordinate 1,798,457 downwards.
AGCTGTTTGTAGAATTAGATATCCTGAAAATCTGGAAAGTCACAAAATGTTGCCATCATGGTAGGTTAGGTGTTTCAAAGCAGACCTTGCATTTTCTTTTGGGTGCAAGCAAACAATCAATTACACTTCTCTGAAGTAACCACTGTTTTAAACTGAAAGAAATTAGAACCAAAGTATAAATTAGAATGATCAATGGAGAACATTAAGTTAAATTTCTCAGTTTGGATTGTCTGATGGAATATGTGCTTTCTTCATTCTTCAGCTTTCTCATTCACTGAGTTGTACCTGTGTAATCAGATCAAAATTAGTGGGTTCAAAAAAATAGAAGTTATCTGTAGGGTCCACATGCATATCAGTACAAATGCATCAGTGTAGTGCATGTGTGACTTACAAGCTTTATGATACACTGGAAGCTAGAGATCATCTTTTATTGCTGTAGTGTCTGACCCCATGCTTTAAATAGCTTAAACTCTTCTTAATATCAAAGCAGATCTAATAATGAGAGCAGCTGCAACCAGATCTTCAGAAAGAACTAAATTATACATCGCAGAGGGGATTGAACAAAACAAGTTAGACCAGAAAAAAGAGGATAATATATAACTTAATGCAGAAAAAGGTGCCTATGAATTATCAGGAGTGGAAGGCCCAAGAATAACTCCTTTTAGGCCTTTGTACAGCTCTGGTGATATATTGGGTGATACAAAAAGAATAGCTTGGTAATGTGATAAATTCTGTTGAAAGAACTGTTACCATGTCATCCTTACTACTAAAGCCAACTAAATCCCATGCTTTGAGGTATTGAGTTATTGTACAGTAAGTTTATAAAACAGTGTTTGCATCATTCTTGGATAAGGCCACTTTGGGCTGTAAAGCACAAAGAGAAATGAGAATATTAAACCAATTCAAAATAATTCAGAATCAAGGAGTGTAATTTCTGAATTATTTACAGGTTATTTTACTTCCACACAGCAGCACTTTCCTATCCACCAAGAGGGTAAAAGTGATGGAGCACCCAGTAGAGGAGCTTCCCTGTTGAGGCAGGGAGCTGAATGGTCTCTGCAGGTGTGCACAGATGAGTGTCTCTGATAAACCTTAGTGGATCTCTGACACCTCAATGGCTGTGACTGGGTGAGGTGAATCTTGACTTAATCCATAAAATAACACTTGGAAATTAAATGGGAATTGAAATGGAAGCCTGAGTGCAATTTTCCGTTGTTACAAGTACAAATTAGGATGGTAGGCCTCTGAACAGGGCTATCTGAAAGTTCCTGTCTTATATCCTTGACTCAAAACAGAATTTTGTGTAATTCTGGCCTCACTGACTGTGATGTTCAATCCTACTTAATCAGCAAGCTATAGTAGGATCACAGAATCAATAAAACTACCATGCCATCTGCCTTCCCTGTCCTCACCATCATAATGAATAATGACTCATTAAGTGTTCTACAAGACAATTAGCTCTGGTTGAAAACAGGAACAAGGCTTTCTTGATTGTATTTATAATATTCTCTGATTAAAATACAAAAAACCTAATGCATATCATAAGAGGCACATTAACATAAATATGAATTAACTAATAGTTTTTATAGAGTATTATATTTAATTATATTGCTCAATTTTTCTGACCCTTGGAAACAAAACCGCAGTTTATGGCTTTTCACTTGTAGAATGGCTTCATATGTGTACCTATCTCAGTGTGCAGAATTGGTTGCAGACTTGTGAGTCCCATGAATTTCTGCCTGCTACAAGCACATTCCTTGGCTCAGTCTTTTCATACTTGCAAAATAACCCAGTGAATTCAGTATTGCTACAAGGGTGAGTATAGATTTTCCTGTAGAAAAATATCTGTAAAACCTGTAGCAGAAAACACACTGTAATTAAGGCACACAGAGGAGGGTTGAATCTCTGGTTTAGTGAAGAAAAACTGAATACTGAAATTGGGCAGAAGAAAAGTGAGGGTAGACACAGAAATGGGAAGATAATCACAACTGGTTATTTAGATTCCTAAACATCTAAAAAAAAACCCTTAAAATTGATATTTCAAAAGGAAAAAGGAACTCTGAAAAATTATAGATGTCTAGATAAGAACAAATATGGTTCTGCATTCTGTTTTTCCCAGCTGGCTTATCAGGCCTCTACAAAGTAACATCCTACTTTTAATTTAAGCAAGCATATTTCTGTGCATCATCCTGTTCTTTTTCTGTAGCAATCCCCTTCTCTAGATTGAATGTTGTCTCTCCTTTGTGATTTTGGAGACAGAATATTGGCTTATTTTCATTATTTGCTGTTTTATTGACATTGATTCACCAAAGTATATTTTATATTGGTAATCAAACAGTATTGTTTAGGTAGGATAAAGTGGTATGTAAACAGAAAACATTAAAAAATGAGCAAAACTAACTATACAGCACCCCTAGAATAGACACCCCCCCAATATGAGTAGCAAGATTTTTCAAAGAATGAAATATATAAAAAAAAAAAAATCTCAATTCTCTTATTTCCTCTGAAGTCCCAGCATGCAACTGGAGATAAGTGAAACTATGTATTACACAAAAAGAGTGTGGAACTTGTGTTAAATTACAGGAGTGAGTCACACATTTTATTTATTATGCAAAGTTGCACAGTCATGTTTATTTGACCAGAAGCTCTACAGATAAATTGGAATATTATAAAAAGACTCAGTGAGGAACAGAAATTTTTGAAATTCCTTTTACTCTTTAGACTGTGTGAAGACTGGGTTTAATCTTTCTCTCTAACCTAAGGCATGACTAGAGCATTTTGTATAGAAATGTGATGTTGGTAATTGTGTTGAGGGATACTCCATGTTAGTTACCAACATGATGCCAGTTAAATGCTCAAAATAAATATAGAAAGCATTAGCATTGTGGGAGAAAATCAAAATGGTCTTTGTGAGAGTTTTAATGACAACAGCTAAAACTAAACTCCTAACTAGTGTATTAAGCAGCAACTTCAACTTACTAAGACACTGTAAAATTCTGGGTTTATTTCAGTTAGCTGGAGATGTTTAACAAAGTAGCTCTAAGACTTGGTGTAAACTAAAATCACCTATTCCCAAGATCATTTTACTGAAGGAGTTGCTTCCTTTTGAGCAGTAAGGCCTATTTTTGGAGTTACTATTTTCTGCCTAATTCCGTGCTTCTGCACTGCATCAAATGAGGGAGCAGACTGTGTTTATAGTATTGACACTGTAAAAAGAACACAGTGCTGAGTGGCAGATGGTGCCCATGATTACTTAAAAAATATTTATGGCAATAGCAAAAACAAAATAGATAATAAGACCTGCTAGCCACCACCACCCCTACTCCAGCCCAAACCCAGAGCAGTTACTTCTGCAATGTGCAGGATAAAGTCTACATGAGAAGTACAGAGATTCTTAGCACAGTAAACTTTGTAAGTGATGAAGAATGAGGTATTGATTTTGTCTGGTCCTTTACAGAATTTTAGGTGGTTCTGTAATGAATTAGTTTCTACATCATTCTTGCCATAGAAACTTGATTCCTTTAAATTCTGAAGAATAAACTTGAAGGACATAAACATTTTAATATGAAGAACATGCAGTATAATGTTAGCAATGTGTCTTCCACACATCTTGGCAAAAGTAACTTATTGATCAGACAGTAAAACCTGCATGCTGTGGAGCCATCAGCTGAAAAAAGTGAAATGAGAAAAAAAAGAGCGAGCAGGAGAATAGAGGAGGTGGAGATGGTTGTTTTAGAACTTTATCACTGGATTTGCTGCCCTAGAGGGACTCAATAAAATGAGACATATTAATAAAAACTGTTAAGTACTGTGAACCTTTCTTTGACAACTAGTTATTCGTTTTTCAATCCCAAACTGTCACTGTTTCTCCAGGGTATTAGAAACACTTTTTTCTTTTGGGGTCTTTTGCAGCTTTAGTTGCATAAAGGGAACTGAAAGAATATCTGAAGAGGGTGTAAAATTCTGAACACTGTGAAATGTAAGTGCAGCCATGTCCATCCCTTTTCCATGTGGGGAGGTTGTCTGAGCTATTGACAGGTTGTGTCCAGGTGACAATTTGGTGGTTTCCTCTCCCCTGTTGTCATGGGAAGGGAGAAGCAATGATGAATGCTCATGATCCAAAGCTTGTGGCCACAAACAGATGCACTAGAATCCAAAGCTTCAGATCAAAGGCTCTAACTTGGAAAGAAATCATCTCTCAGCCATACCTGCCTGCTCACCATCAGCTGCAGTACTTGGGGCTCTGCTGTTTTCATCCATCACCCACAGTGTTTTAACACAGCAATCAGATCTTGTCTCCTCATTTTGCCAAGGCAAATGAGGTCTGCTCTAAACCTGTTCTTCAGTCTTCTGAACACCTTTGTAGCACTTTGTCCCAGTTTCAGCTTCAGTTCATCTTTTTACCTTGCATGACCAGGTTGTAACTGAGAGTGCCATGTGAAGGCCCATCTGGCATTGCCCAATGGCATTAACATTTTGTTGCTGTATTCCTTTTAACATTTACTTTCTTAAAAAAAAAAATCCCGCCTTTCCAACTTGATATTTCTGCAGCCAACTTACTGTCTTTCTTGAACTGTAAACTTTTAGAGTATGAGTTTCTGCTTATTCCCCAAAATACATGGCTTTGAATTTTGCTGTTTTGCTGTTCAATCTGATTACATGTCTATTCCTCAAGTTCTTGGGATCATGCATCTCTTTCTGGATTATATTCTAAGCCTTCTCTGTATTGATGGTACACAGTGATGTTTGCCATGATTGAATTTAATTACCTTAATGCCAAGCTCTTTAAAGAAAACAAAAATTAACAGTAAAGAGATTGACTTGTTTCCATATTATTCCTTCATCAGCCTTCTTTCTCTTCAAAACTATTCTTTCTCTCCTTCGTGCCATTATCAACTCTCCCTAACTCCTCTATCTTCTCTTTTGATAATTCATCTCTTGATAAATTCTCACATTATGACATTTCAGAAGTCTAGGATATATTCTGCTTGTTCTTCTCCAGAAAATCATTTAAGTTATTGTAGAAAACTATCAGGGAGTTCTGGTATAATCTCTGATGAAATGTTGTTGCATTTTGACCTGTTTTCCATTTACCTGCCTTTAATTATTCCTTCTTGCAAAGTACCTCATAGCAGAGGCTGATTAATAGGTCGGTAAATAACTGAATTTACTTTTCCTTGAATCTAGACAGTATTTAGTCTAAAAGAAACAGCAGTTGCTGTTCTCAATTTGTATGCCTCTGACATGACAGATTATTAAATTTCCCTGTTACCAGCCTTTCTTTTCTGGTATTCTTACAGAATTAGTGTTCTGATTACCCTAATGTCATTTCATAAAACTTCTGTTTCTTCTGTTTCCTTATCCTCATTCCATTATCCATATTGATGGTACCATGTTTGATAAACATTATCTCCCTCCTTGAAAACCATCAAATTCACTCCTGGGACACTATCTAGAAAATACCTGATTTCTGCTTCATTCTTTCTACATAATGACTCTGTCCTGTTTTAGTCTCTTAGTTATACACAGTGAAAATCCTTAGATATTTATTTCACTCGACCTTTGCAAGGTCTAACTCCTCTTGACTTTTGACAATTCTTATTTGGCTCTTACATGTCTTTGCCTGTAACAGACAGGCTACTTTGTTGCCTGATGCTTTTTAGCCATTTTCATAGGCTTTTTGAATTTTAAAAGCTGTAAACTTAGGTCTTCAAATTTGATTGTCTCCCAGGCAGAGCCTTAGGCCCTTTGCAAGGCTGAGCTTCCCCTAGTTGAAAGAAATCACAGTGTGCTTTTCTTCTTTTGGCATGAGTGATACAGATGTTGACGAAGGAAAGGAAAAGAAATAAAAAATAATAAAGGCAACTAACAAACATGGGAAGTTCTCACTTCAGAATTTTGCTGAGAGAGGTTATACAATACTTTTGTAGTTTTTAATGGAAATCTCATGGGAAAAAATCTTTTAATGGTGTGATTTATTTTACACAAGTGGAAACATTGGTGATCAGATAATGCTGTGAAGCAGAATTTTGTTCCCCTTCTCTTAGCACAAAGACACAGTGTTCCTTACATGGAAAATAGGCAGCACTAGAGCCCATGTGAATGTACACCTCAACCTAACAGAGCATCTTTTTTTAATTTTGTGCTGTTAAACTTTGAGGATACAACAGATGTCTAGTTAGAGGTGCAAAATTGGGTAAAGTGAACAAATCCCCGTGCAAGTGACACACTGGATGATGAGTGTCCTTCCTGTGTGAAATTGGTGGTCTGGTTTTATATTCAGTCAACACATACTATGTGGAGCAGATGGCTTACAGCTAAATTAGAACCATAAACCTTTCAAAGTTAAAGTTATATATGAATTAAATCTTTCAGCAGGGGTCCCATCACCTATTTCTCCTTACTCTAACATTGAATCCCTTGAAAAGCAGCTTTTTTTCTTTAATCAACAGAAGTCAATCTTCAACTAAAAAGAGTTGCATTGAGATCTGTCCTGAATCTTAGTCCTGGCATCATGGAAGGTTTTGTTCATTACTGGGCTGTGCCATTGCCCATCATCTACCTTCCCATATTTATTTTATCACACTCTTGGAGTAAGATGCTTCTACTGCCTATTTTTAGGATAAAGCTGTCCAAAATTATACAGAGACCAATCAGATTTATCTTTCTTTGGCGTTTGATGGCATCCATCTGTTTATTTACAAAACTGCTAAAGACTTATTGAGTTACTAGACTACAGACAAAATAAATTGAGTTATCATATGTAGTTAAATTCAGTCCTTGCATCTGCTGTCTTTCCAGCCTGTATGGTGTTTTCTGAAATTACACTGGCTTGCAGACCCATGCTTCAGGAATACATTTACTTCACAGCCTTTTTATGCCATTTCAAGTGAATTTCTAATGCATGAGCAATTTGTGGTTCAGGAAAATGTTGACAGAAGAATGTCAGGGCTTTCTGTTGTTAGCAGTTTAAAAGCATGATAGGGATGGCTCTTACTTAAAAGTAGCTCTTAAAAGTTTGAAGCTGCTCAATTTGTGAAATAATTTGATCTAACCCCTTTCAATCAATATTGCACAACTATTGTGGAAGGTTAGGTTTCAAGCTTATAGCACAAATAAACTAATATTATTAGTAAGTATAAAACACTTTTAAGATGAGGGATGGGGAATGAACTCCTCTCTGTGCTCTATGTATTCAATTACTGTTGTGAGTACAAACAAAAAGAAATAAGGTTTAAAGTTCAGATCTTTCTTTTAGTAAAACTGAATAGCAAAATGAGGAAATGTCTTGAAGGGATACTTCAGTTCCTGTAGCAAGAGTGAGTTTGCAACAGTGAACTCAATTTTTGCCCACATCCTTTCTGTTTGTGGATGAACGGCTCCGTAACAATGAAATCACTGGAAATGTCCCTCTGAAGGAACTGGTCTGAACCCAGCAAAGAAATTAACTCAGAGCACTCTCAGATAGCTGAAAACCCTGGCTTTGTGTTAATTAGGTCATGATTGTTAGAGAAAGGTTCTTGCTTGTTATGACAAATCTCTTACTGTGATAAATTCCCAACTTCTCTTACTTGTCTGCCTGGCATAGTTCTGCTTCATACACACAGCACCAGCTGCATGGAGCATCCAGATGACTAAGGCTTTGTGGGACATGAGATGGGGAGCAGTGTAGAAACCACCAAATGCTGTTTTGAGAGAGATTTGGAGCCTAGCAAGGCTATCAGAACTTGTACAGCCTGGTGAATCATGCCTGACTGCAGAGCTGCTTCAAAAAATTTCTGTAGGATGCACTACTGTGTACTAGCACTAGATGGGTGGGTTTCTCTCATATCCCATCTGCAATTGCATAGGTTAAAAAAAAACCAACCAAAATTAAATAAATAAAAAGGTTGGAAGTTGATTTTTCTGCTCTTTCTTACAAAATATAGACAAATATACAAAATATTAAGGTCTGCAGAAACAATGAGAAGGAATGAATTTGGGCATACAAAATTAGCTGGTTCATAAAACAAAACCAGGCTGTTGAAAAGAATTATTTAAAAATAATTCCAAACTAAAAACCCAAGGATCAGTTAAATCTATTTAAAAATGAAAATTAGTAAAATATAAAATGAGATGAAACTAGGCTTCTGTGAATGTTATTGGGCCTGGCAAGTGAGTCACACATTAAACTGCATATATTTTTCATACTGGAGAAAATGAGCTTGAAAATGACTGATAAGTAGTTAATGTGGGAAAATGGCAGACAAAAAAAAGTCCATCCAAAAGATGGGACATTTAAAACTAGTACCTGCATGTGAATCATTTCTGCAAGAATCCCTCTTTATAAACCTACTCCTTCTAAAATGGTTGGGTCTGAAAACGTTAGTATTAAGTGAATCTTCCAAATTCCTAAGCAGGAAGTATGGGTCTGAACAGTAGCTGGAAAAGACTCTTGTCACTTTAAGTCTTTCATTTCAAGAAGGCTGTCATGAGTGCTCAAAACATGCTAGGGTGTGGGGGAAAAATTAAAAAGAAAATTACAATGGCAAACTATATTTAGGGTTGAGAGTGACTCAACATGAAATGATCAAGGCAAGTTTAGAATGACAATGTATCTACCTTTTTCACCCATCCTGTGCTTAATTTGTACTATTTATATATCTATTTATTACTTATAATTCACGATTCAATGATACACAGTCTGAAGTGTCTTTTCTCTCAAGTACTCAGTGTCCTCAGCTCCTTTTGAGTGCATCTGACCGTAAGTGGGATGTAAAATACCTGGTGCCTTGCCACTGGGCAAACCCTGGAAGGCAGAATGGTTGAATTGCAGTAATCAAAGGGTGACCTTCCTTATCCTCGCCCTGTGACAGTGATGTACCAGCCTGAAACCCACAACTGCAGTTCAAGGCTTTCAGACTTGTTGCTGGGAGCATCATTCAGGGCCCTTTTCCAGGTACAAAACTGCTCCAGGCTTGTGTTGTCCATTCCCCCACAACCCTTCCCCTCCCTGAGTATCTGCCTCTCACACAACACCGGGTTCAGCAGAACTTGCTCTGCAGTGAAACCATTTCACAGGCTGGAGGTGGAAGTTTTAGGTGGCTGATTGTAGCTAATCATATAAAAAATGAGAAAATTCTTGTGGGGACTTGCATCTACTGGAATTTGCACCCAGACTAGGTTTTAGCCCTTGCTCTGCTAGCCAGGTCCCCATGTGTTTGTGGATACCTGGTCCTTCTCTCTGCTCTCTGTAAAATGGGAGTGCTATTTTGTGAGGACATTGTGGGAATAAATGAACAATGTTTGAGTTGTTCTCAGATTCGTTGTTGTAAGTGTAATAGACAAAAATCCAAACAGTAGTTCATAGCATGCTTTAGAGCATAATACCATTCATTAATTTCCAGATCCCTGCATTGCCTCAGCAGAAAAGTTTGAGCCAAGGATAAGGACGCTTCTTCACTATTTGTTGATGAAATTTCAGATCAGTATCTCAATATATAAGATGCTCTGTTGTTTCTGTTTTGTTTGGGTTTTTTTTTTTTTTTTTTTCCCAGGGAAGAGCAGATTAATCTGTTATTCTTTCTGCAGATAAATGATTCCTGTCAAATATACTCATGCAGGAATCTTTGTCCACAATAGAGAAATACTGATTAATCATCATGAGGGAATAGATACAGGATCTTTGATAGCACATTGCAGCTGGGAGTACACAGTGAGGTTTTTGTAGAGATATTTTGGTTACCTGAAAATGTATCAATATGCAAAAGGTGTAACAAGTTACACTACAAACTATTGGAGCATAACACATTAAATTCAAGAACAGACTGCATTTTTTCCTGGGGAAGCAACAAAAGAATGCTGGCCATAAAGTAAAAAATTATCTAAGTATAAATGTGAACTTCAGATGAAATTTTCTTCACAATTTCTGGAGATGGTAATTATTAGATTTCAGATTTGAATACTGAAGAAATAACCTTTGAATAAATTGTATTTGCATTTTTATATGTAGAGGATGAAAATAATGGGGGGTTGTTTTTTAGAAAACAGCAAACCATGGCTGGCAGCACAGGGAGCCACATCCTGAGCTGTGTCACAGCATTGTTCTGACTGATATGGGAGAAGAGTTATGTGTAGCTTTAAATGGTGCCTTAGATTAAAATTAAAATCTATCATTTAATTTACTGTTTTCTGATTTTCTAAGTATGTATGCACGGAATAATATTTAGAGTAGAGAAAGCTCTAATTTATGTGAAAGTGCATTAAAAGCAGTTACTCATGCCCCCAAGAAACATTATCAGCTACCCATCAGCTTCAATTCAGAACAGAATCTACAGAATGGCCTGAAAGAGGCATCAAATTCCTTCTGCTTTTTAAAGACCTTGGCAATGCAAGATACTGAGTGTGACAAATGCAGTTAGGTATAAATTACCACCCTTATTGCAGCTACTGGAGCTCGAGGTCCCACTTCCCTCCACTGAAATGCACACAGTTCCACCTTGGTTTGTACTAGAGGAAATCTGGAATGCCATTACAGGATACTCTGCAAGCTCCCATTATTTTCAACAGGAGTGATGCCAAGCTCCTTTCAAAGTTGATTACAGAATCATAAAAAAAATAAGGCTGGAAAGGACTTTTAGAGATCATTTACTCCCATCTCCCCTGTTCAAGGCAGTATCAGCTGCATGTAAACTATTTCTGGCAGATGTTTGTCTAACCTGTTCATAAAAGCGTACAAAAATGGACTTTCTGCTTCTTACCTAGAAAATTTTTTTCCCCCATGCATTCCTGTTAGAAAATATTTCCTAGTGGTTAACCTAAATTTCCTCTACTGTGGTTTAAGCCCATTGCTTTTTATCATGCCCAAAATGAGCATGGAAAAAAGATTATTTCCTTCCTTCCTTTTCTCTGCAGACATTTATGTTTTTCTGTTTACACTCTATCACCTTTCTCTATATCAAAATAATCCCAATTCATCCAAACTGGTCAAGGTCATGTTTTCTAGACCTGATAGCTTTGTATTAGTCCCCTAGATTATGCCTGTGCAAGGACAGGTACAGCAGATGGATAGAATACTGAGGGATGGAGGGGGAAACGGAGTATTTTAGAAGAAAATGTTACTGAAATGATACCAATCATTCAGCAGCATTTTTTTCCAAGTGTACCACCTTATCTTTCAGCCTCTTCTTCACTTTGTCCTTCATATGTGCACATCCATCCTTCTTACACTGTTAATTACTGCTGTCTGCTATAGTCAAAGCCTGGCATACCTAAAATGAGAGGTGTGTTATATTTGAGACTGTAATTCTGAACTTGGGTGATGTGCAGGATCTGTAGAATAATGGCAAAATCGAAGCTGTGGTTGATTCAGATTTCCTCCTTCCCAAATCTTAATTTTACAAAGTGACTTGACACTGAAACCAGAAAGCTTACTCCACGCTTCTTCCTAGGTTTGGCTATTTTTAGGATTTCCTGCAGAGATCTTGGCCCTGAGCTTTAATTCTTTCTTCCCACACACATGCCCATCTCTTCCCATCCACAGTGGAGTCAATGATTCACGTCTGGTACACTCAGCCAGCAGGGATCAGTTCTTTCTTCCTGTAGGGCTGTGGCATTTTGTAGCAAGGTGCAATGAAAATGCCTTTTAATGAAGAGAAATTTGTCTTAGGAAGCAAGCATGGATTGCATCCCAGCAGAGGTTGTGCGTGGCAATTTAGGGTCTGTGATGTGTGTTTTGCTAACAAGGATGCAAAATTCATTCACAAGGGAATTTGTAAATTATTCAAGTAATCCTCACCTGTGGGATAAATATTGTCCCCTAAGAACCTCATATAACTTTATAATCTGATAATTTATTCCATTAGGATAATACTAAGAAATTCTGTGAGAAACTTCACTATTTGTTATTGGACAACTAGAGCTTTATTCAAATGCTGTTTCCCTGATATTATCCTTCAGTGATGCTTTTTCTGATTTTTCTCCATTGATCAATAGTGACATGAAAACAGATTTTTAGAAAGCAGCATTCTCCTACATCTTCTCATCATAAATTACTGGTTTTTTCTTTGATGTTAGGTGCATGAAAATATTCCAGATAGTCAAATAAACAATCAGAAACCATGTCAAGCATTTAAGACTCAGTTTTTTTCTTTAGATACAGAATTTTGTTTTGCCATTTTCAGCACAGGTAATTTTTCTACACTTATGGGAGGCCCCTTTGCACTTCTGGCCTGTGTCAGACCCTATGAAAAATTCAAGACATGCAGGATTTTATGTCCCAAATGAGACAAATTGCTACAGCAGGATTAGAATGTGAAGGTTGTTAATTATCAACAACCACGACCACGGTCACAGCCTGTCCCACTCAGAGGGTGTAGCCCAACTCCCAGGGGGAGTTTTCATCAGCTGATAGCACAAGACATCCTGACACAAAGCTCGAGGAAGAGGCAGCTCCGTCCTCGGTACCAGAGCAATTTCTCTGTCAAATCCCACTCAACAGCTCTGAGGGGTGCTGGGCAGCAATTCCCTCATTAGATCCTGCCCAAAATGTTCAAATGTGAACATACATGCTAGCAAATGCTACTTTGGAAGCATGGAAATGCTAATCTGGGGTGTCTGACTGGTTGCTGCACAAAGCCTGGAGCTGTCACTTAGCCATCAAGCTGGACATGGATATAAGAACAATGAATTTCTAGGAGGTACAGTCACAGTCAACATAAAATATTTCACTTCAGCAAGTGCCCTGCTCTGTGTCATCATATTCCATGTGTTCTATGCTTTCATATCCTCAAATGTTCTGAGTGCATTTATTTGTATAGATTCATAAAGGTGCAACTTGAACACCCCAGTGCAGCAGAGTGAATTTACAATCCATGAAGGACAGAAATTCCCAGCTACCAAAAAAATAATATTAGTTACAAATTATAGTTCTCAGCCCTGAATTAAGTTAATGGGAGTTTATCCACATGAAAAGGGTAGTTCCCAGATCAAATCAATTCTTTCAGTAGATTAAGGATGTCTAGACACCTGAAAATTATGAAAATAGTTCCCAAGCTCGTCTTCTAAACATATGGGTGTATTTGTGAGGGGTTTTTTAGCCTATTTCAGGTGCTTTAGTGACAGCTGTGTCCCTTCAGTCATAACTCCTGTAGTTGACTGAAAGATGGAACATAGTTATGATTGGAAAAAAAATTTTCATTCATTTCCACTCTCACAAATTGTACAAAAATAACATAAATGAAAGCTGAGCATGGACACTCAATAAATTAACAAAGCAATTACGACTGAAAATATTCATTCCATTCAAAAGGTCTTTGCTCAGCAGTTGCAGTGCAGCCTGTGTGAACAGGTAAACTGTGCAAATTCACCGTACACTGAGATAAATTATTAGCTTTCTTTTTCAGAAGTAAGATATTGTGCTATGGCCACATTTATATCTATGGATACACCTCCAGATCCTATTCCACGTGAGGAATTGTATCACTAAAGTGATACTGGTGGCATTAAGATAGAAAGGTCTTAGAGAAGTCTCAAGAAACTTCATAAAATAAATGATTTCTGTCTGTTCCTCCTGGTGTTTGTTCCATGTTTTCAATACATCCTTTTTATCCCAGTACCTGGCTGGTTTTCTTTACCTTGTGTTATGTTGCTCAAGTACTTTTGAGGAAAGAGTTGTTACCTTCTCCTCTTCAAATTTCCCACCTAATCTCAGTAGCTACTGTATGCATTTTCTTTTACATTTTGAAAAGCAAAAGTTGAGACACTTTGCTTCACCAGATTATTTTCCTTTTGATATCAAACTGCATGCTTGAATCTTAATGCTGTATTTCTTGCTCTGGGAGTTGAAACTTTTGTTTACTCAACTGAGCACTGGCAGGGCTGGTGCAGCTTTCCCAGCAGAGCTCACTGAAGTGTCTGCTCCCTTACCTTGAAGGGAGCTGTTTCCACTTATTCCTGAATGCTCCTAGAGAAAATGCCAGCAAATATGGAAGTTGGTGAGGGCTATTGTGGTTTTTGTAATAGTTTTTCTATTAGAATGAGATTAAAAAATGCCACATTCTTATCAGAGAGCACCAGCTCATAATTAGGTGGCAATGATCTGTAGGTGTAGAGGAGATCTGTGTCCAAGCACGTAACCTGCTTTGTACTTGTGAGAATAACTTCACGTTATGAGCTCTTAAGTGTTGGTTGGCTTTGTTTTCCTTTTGGAATTATTTATATCTCTTGGATTGCAGTACAAAGGACTCATTGAAAAATCAGTAGTGAATAAAAGCCTCAACTTCAGATCAGCAGTTGTAAGCACTCTCCAAAGTATAGGGAAGAGAAGGGAATATTGATTTCTCAAGAAATCAACTATTAGGAAATGAAACAACTTTAAAAAGGTGGGGGTGGTGTTACCTTATTGGCAATGCTTCATGGAATGCATTCTGATCTTGGCTCTTGGATACCACTTACACCATCTTCCTACAAACTGGAATGCTGTTTTGCCAGAGCTTGAAAAGGAAGCATTTCTTCCTGTTCAAAACATTTCCAGCATTTCAAGCCAAACAATTTCTGTAGAGGAATAGATCTCTATTTTAAGAAATAAGAGCAAACTATTCATTATCTGGAATCTTACTTTAGTATGTTCTTTGTTTTGAAAGCAAGGCTGTGAATGGTGCTCATTTTATGACCTGACCAGCCATGAATGAAAGAGCTGGCTGATTTTGTCTCCATAGTTATGTGCCTTTCTTGTAAATTCTGACTGAGCATGCTGTAATAATGTTTTCTTGTTCCAGACTGGTGAGGTTGAAATGGAAAGAAACGAACCTGATTGAAGTTGCAGGTCTGCTTGTAGCTTGTTTCATTCTAGATATAGTTGGAGCCAATTTCATTTCCTATTAGTCAAGAATAAAAAAAGCCTCCAGTCTGACATACATCGACTCCACAAAGAAAGACAGATGTTCTACAGTTTGATTTCCTGGATCTCTCCTTGATTCAATGAGAAGGGGTTGTTAGATGAGACTGGAAAGACAAATACCCCATTTATAAGTTGAGATGCTGAAACAGGATCAAATTGTTGAGCAGACAGCTTTTTTAGCTGTGAGGTTGCCCATGAGTGCAGCAATGCAATCAAAAGTAGTAGGTTTTTATGGGTTTTTTTTTTTCAAATTCAATGTGATGGTTGTATTGAGAAATATTTAATTGGAGAGAAACTTCCGATGCTGTCCTGCACTCACAAATATTTTTCAAGCTAATGCCTCTCCTGTTTCTTAACAACAAAACCAGATGCATAAGTGGAAAATGAAGTCAACCTTAACAATATGTACCATTCCTTCATGAGCAAATTTAATTGTTCATTGTCTGCATATTGAGTGGTGTGCTGATATGACAGCACAGAATATTCTGACTTCTCCCAGACTTTTAGGACACTTCAAGGTGTGATTATGGAAAGTAACATTCAAGAGACTGAGCAAGTTCTGTGGGACATATTACTTGAAAATGACAAGAAAATGACTGCTTCTCTGAGGAGGTAGATGCTGCTGCATGTAAACACGCAGGAAAATGTAATTTACAACATTTTGCTTGTGGAAGCAGTTATTTTTATTATTTAAATGGAAAGACGACTCTTGCAGTATTACTTGGTATCAGTGAGTTAACTCTTCTTTCCACATATTCAAGTTTCTTTTATGTGCATATAACTGCATATGCATTTTTTTGAGAACATGATAGAAAATGTCCCTAAAAATGAGTTACCAAGTTTTAAGAGCTCTTAAACAGACGCTTTAGAAAGTCCTTCCATGTCATTGTGCCATTCCTTCTATGCTTTTTGCTACCCCCAAAATAACTTGTAGTGTTTTAGAAATGTTGAGACATTTAAGTGTATTTTAAATCTGTTTCCATGTGCGTGTATGAGCATAAAATTTCATGGTTTTTCGTCAGCTGAATATAACGTGCTTGGGAACTCTCTCTTTAGAAAGCTCAAATCTGTAGAAATGGTGCTGTTTAAGAAAATCTGTGTTTTTTTCAAATTTATCAACTGGTCAATACCATCTCCCTATAGAAATCCTACCCCAATGTAATTCAATGATGTATCACTGTGATGCACCATTAAATACTGAACATTGATTATGTAAGTGCTGCAGGATTTAGTTTTGTTCACTGTACATAAAGACTTGTGAAACTTGGCCAAAAAGTAGACACAGTGTGAAGAAAGGACAGAAATGCTTTGTGGTGCTGATCTTTTAAATAGGAGTTGGGTGGAAATGAAGAAGTTGGAGATATGCAGCAGCACAATTTACAGACTTGAGAGAAATGCTCAGAAAAAGTGATCAGAAACACCCTGGCTGTGAACTTTGCTGATCTGAACCTGCTGTGGGAATTATCCCTGTTATTTAAAATATAAGAATTCAATTATTTATACCTAAATTCTGATTGTGTAGATACTAAGCAGATGCTTATTTTCTAATACTATTAATGATTCAGTTGGGCTGTGTATCAGGCATTAGTACCTATACATGAGGTTGTCTGTGTCTGCAGCTCTTTCAAGCAAATAACAAGTTTAAATGCAACTGCTGTCATATGGGTGCTCATTTTTTCCTATTTATAAGCTTGTTTTTAAGTGTTTCTGTAGTTAGATATGAAACATATATTCAGACAAACTTAGTTCTGTCTGCTAAGTTTCCCAGCACTGTGGAATGAAAGATTTCTTCAGAAAAATATGTTTACATTCAAAGGCAATATCTAACACTGCTGTTGTTTACAGCATAGTTTTAAATCTGGTCAAGTTAAAAACAAACAAACAAACAAACCATGAACTGAAGAAGTGCCATTTCTTTGTTCCCTGAATTCAGTCCAGTTTGGTGGACTCATAAACTGTAGAACATTACCATTTTCTTTCTTTTAGTTGCATTTCATAGGAAAAATTGGCAGCGGGCCACAATAATAGCTGAACTCACACAGTTTTAAGGATTCAGGTCCATGTTGCTGAGCAGAGCAGCTGCACTGGGAAGTGTTGGTGCTGCTGGAGCAGTGGGGACAGAGGAGGAGCAAGAGTCAAGGTTCTGTTCCTCAGCCACCATGCACCTCCAGACCTACCACGGAGCATTATCCCTTTGTCATATCTGGGAAGCCATAGAAAAGATAATTTTCATCCATGGGATTATTGCTGACAATTCATGTATTTGGTCCTGAACATGAAGTTGAAGGAGTTGTGTGATGCAGCTGATGTGTCCAATATCAACCAGTAGGGCGCTGGGGAGAGCGCTACAGTTGAGCTAGCAAAGTCTTCATTAGAGCAAACAAAGAGCAAAACTGGGGTGAGGGGGAGGAATTGCTTCAAGGGTTATTTTAAGAGGAAATAAATGAAACTAGAAAGCCAAGTTTTGGGAAGTAACGGTTTGCCAGATTTGTCTGTGCAGCCCTTGTGAGTGCATTGTGATACTGCCAGTAGTGTGAGATTGTTGTGTGTTTCTGCAGAACACCTGCAGTGTTCCTTGCACAGGCTGGACCATAAGCAAGGACAAAATTGCGTTTGTACAAACAGCTGCAGTGTTTGAATGTTTGCTCTTGCCACCCATATTTATCTATGTTTTCTTCTGAATGTGGATGCTGTTGGATGCATGTTTAAGGGTGGGGGGATGTGCAAACACACCTGGAATTGAGGAAATGAGGAGCTTTCTGTTGCTGCACAAAAAGAACTGTCTATTTCCCAGAAGAAGAATGCTGTAGGGCCAGTTTAAACATTTTAGTGCTGTAGATGTATGACTTCAAGCCCTGGGTAAAAGCTGGCTGAATATGTCATAGACATGATTTGTCTTTGGATGATAGAAGCATCTCTCATAAAGCACTCCACTCAATCTATGGGATGATATTAGTAGTGAATGTGGAAAATGCTCTTTTCCAGTAGCTTGAGGTGTACTTATATGAAGCTAGCTGGTGAGTGACATGGTAAATAAAATCCAGAGGAAAAATGATATACAGTTGAAGATATATTTTAGTGACAGGCAATGCAGCAGCAAAGGCAAACAGAGATAGAGCCCTGCAGTTAGTACGTGAAAATAAGAGGAAACAAATGCCTTCAAGAACTAATGGTCCCTTGAATCTTGTATCTGTTATCCCAAATTAGACTGGGAAAGATCTATTTAATGGAAGAAAAAACTATTCTGCTTCATCTTTTACTAAATCTTGTGTATTCCCCTCCTCAACACCCACACTTATGAAATGCGTACTAGGAATAGCATTGTTCCCTTTGGAGAAGAATGTATCAATGCACATATTAACAGTGTGGAGGTCTGTGTAGGTACATTATTTTACCATCTACATAGTTTAAACCACATTTTTTCTTATCTTTCTGACACTAATTCTAGCACCATAATTATATTAGTCCCCATAGTGGATCTCCATTTCTGACAGTAGATTTCTCAGCAAATGAAAAATCATCTAGTCATTTCTCTCTAATTAGTTGTGTCTCTAAATACCTAATTATCACTGGGAACAAATTGCATGCTGCAAAGATAATATTATGGAGAGCTGTTAATCTGTTAAGATGCTGCTTTCGAGTTTTGTGCAGTTGATGCAGCTGTTAAAACAGAATTTTTACCACCTGGACATATCATTACCATTTTATTGTAAAATTCAGAAGCAACTGATAGGAAACCACAGTATTGGAGTTGGCTTCTTTAAGTGTTGTGCTTGTCAGATAAAGAAATGTATCCTTATGGCCTTCATAATCCTCTCTTTTCCATCCTTTAAGCTTCTTTGGCATTCTTAGAAGGTGAATCCATGGCAGTAATAAAAGTTGAATGTTCTTCCAGGGTTCTTTGGTTTGTTAATAGTTTGGTTTGCATTGTCCACATACACATGGCAAGATAGAATAACGCAGTAGATTCATGGAGTTTTCAGCTAAATGCAGTCTGCATAGAAATTGCACGTTTCTGTAGAATACTTGACAATTATGCTTAGGTGGCTTAACTGTAATTAACAGGTAATGTGCACTTTGGCTAGAAAAGAGAAATTACCAGGTACTTACCTCATGATTATTTCAGTGTGCTCTGCACAGTTATGGTCTGTGGTCATAGTAGAGCAGAGTGCTGCGAATCCTCAGCTCATTTTGATGTCCATTGGTGGTGGGTACCTCCAGAACCTCCTAGACGAGGTCCTAAATCCCTGGAAAATATACAGTGACTGTATGTAAAGCATAATTTATAGCTGATGCCTGCAAAGAAGCCATGCCACTGCTTGTTAATGATATCATCAAAAGTTCCCAGCTCAAGGGCATTCCTGATCACTAGAGTTATAAAACTTTATTTGTAGTAAAACTTCCCTTTCGACCTGAAGTTTTGGATTTTCTTATATTCCTTTTTCCTTTTTTCATAGCAATTCTTCAGGCTAACAGATTTTAAAGGTGACGTGTACGAACTAGAGTGTTTTCAGTTTTAGAGGTAAATGCAGCTGTACACATATTATGTTTTCATATTGATCTGCTAATATGAAAACCATAAAAATGTGGACTGATAAAAAGTTGAGAGTTCTAATTAGCAGTCTTCATGCTGCCACCTCTTCTGTGTAATCAAATCAGCAAAAACCCTGACAATATGAAAGAGAGGTGCTTGAAGAAGTCTGTTAGTAACCTCATAGGAATATAGCTAAAATTTATGCCTTATTTTACTTTCATGAAAAAGTTAATTAAACTAATCAGCACTTGAAGAACCACAGGAGAAATCCTGTCCCAAATTCTGTGCACAGACAGCCTTGAAATGGGAACAGGGACATAGCCACGCTGTGTCCCTTGCCAGAATCCGCAGGGGCCTGAGAGGGTGCTGTGAGCATTGTGACCCTCCCCTGCTGTGCTGGTCAGTCCCACTGG
This sequence comes from Eopsaltria australis, assembly GCA_034509425.1. NCBI lineage: Eukaryota > Metazoa > Chordata > Aves > Passeriformes > Petroicidae > Eopsaltria > Eopsaltria australis. The sequence goes on along the minus strand of JAVTVJ010011652.1, from coordinate 1,778,632 downwards.
ACTCAGATTCTGCATCCCTGGAGCCTTGCAGATGCTGTAGGATTCATCATTTGCTGTGTCCAGAGACAGCAGTGTGGTGGTTTGTTTTCCTCTGGGATCTGCCCACTTCGGTTTCTTAATCCTTGTGTCCCCTCTCACACAGCAGAGAGCTGGCTGTGATCATGAACATTCCTTGCACTGGTGTGGGGATCTAGACAGAAGAACCTGAGGAGGTAGGATTGGAATCTGAGCTGGCCTGAGGTGGGCAGAAACCAGTGCATGAGCTGGAGCAACAAGAGCAGGAGCCCAGGCAAGGCTGAGACTGTTCCTTCCTAAGGCAGATCTTCTCTGGCAGATCTCTCCCAGAGAGTGGTTGGGCCCTGGAACAATGTCCCAAGGGAAGGGATCACAGCACCAAGCCTGACAGAGCTCAAAGAGCATTTGGACAATACTCTGGGCACATGGTGTGACTCCCAGTGATCCTTGTGGGTCCTTTCCAGCTCAGCATAATCTGTGATTCTTGAATGAGCTATGGATCACAGCATAGTGAAACACACCAGAATCTATGATGCCTTAAACCAGGGAAGCTGTGAGTGAGCATCTCCTTGCACCCAAGTTGGCTTCAAGGAAGCCAGTTTCAAACTCCAGCTTTTTCTGGTAAAAGAGAGAGAGGGAGGTTCTGAGCCTGCTTACTTTAGAGGAGCCAAAGTAAGCAGAGCCCCGGTACCTAAAGCACGCAATGCAATAGTTTGACAAGTTTTATTCAGAGAAGACATTATTTAGCTAAAAGCCACAACTGTGAGCTAGATTGAAAAGCAAGAGGAACACGAAGGCTATTTTTCAGTGGTGATCAAATGGACCAGTATTGCTGAGTAATTCAGTTTTGGTGGAATTTGATTCCTCCGTGTTGTGATGTCTGTGAGGCAGCGTCTGTTTCCGGCACTCCAGCTGGGTTATTTGTTAGAATGTTTGCTATTTTGTGTTTTTTTCTCTAGTGCTGGGAAGCCTCAATCATGGGTCAAGCCTGCATTGTTTTAGGCACTAAATGAACTCAGAACAAAGAGGCAGTTTTGCTGCCATAGAGTTTATAATCTAAATACAAAACAAGAGACAGCAGATGGGTCTAGACAGACGGGGGAGCATAAGGAAACAATGTGACAGTACTGGGCAGCCAAAAAGTCAGTGTTCAAGGGAGAGCAGCAGGCCAGCTATGAGATTTCTATAAGCAGCATATCAAAGGCAGGATCTGAAATGAGATAATTAAGACAACTTTGCAGATGGCTGTAGGGAGACTCCTAAGAATGAGGCAGTTTGGTGGGGAAGAGCTTTGGAAGTAAAGACAAACATTTTGTGGTTTAGGGCATAGAAAGTGGGAAATAAAGCAGAATACACTCAGACAGTGGCAATATCACCAAAAATATTAAATAAGTACGTGGGGTTTTTTTCAGCAGCATTCTGTATAGGTAGGAGCGAGACAAAGCTGTGTGCCTTTGATCTACTTTGGAAGTGAGGAAGGATATGAAGAATGCTCTTTCCTCGCATCTTCACTGAAGAATTTCTCCCCCATTATATCAGCAGACACTTCTTGGCCATGGAGAATTTGATGAGATTCACTTTTGAGCACATAAAATACTTTGTTTGGGCATAGAGGCTACAAAACACTTCTGAACTCCCAGAATTCAAAGACTACTGAAACAAAAGCCTGGATTTGGAAGTCAAATAAATTTTTTTTCTCAAACAGAACAGAAAAATAATCAGAAGACCATGTTTGATTGTACTGGACAGTTGGTAAACAACTTGACAGCAGTTTCATCTTATGGTTACATTAGCTATTATTTTATATGGCAGTTGTGTTTGGCAAATTACAATTTCCCTTTGAAAATGATCCTTGGAAAATAATACATGACATTTTAAAGTGCCATGGTCCATATATGCAGATGAATAAATGCAAGATAACTACACACAGCTAGATGGTGTTAACTGAGTCAAAAGAACTTTTACTCTTGGATCTCTAATTTTAGTATTTCAGTATCCCATTGCTTTATTAATAAAGTTTTCTGTATTTAAAATGAAAATTGCTTGCAAAAAATATGTAAGCATTGTGTGTTTTCAAATTCTGTGCAGTACATAAAGAAGATAAGAGCACTGAGTATCTCTTAACAAAATGAAATCCCTCCATATGGCACCCTTCTCCCATTAAGATGTATAATATGAGCCCAAAAAGCATCTTTTAAAATATTTTTATAGCTGAAATGGGATTTTAGTTTAGCTTAATTTGTGAATTGCCAGAAGCAAGAATTATCCTTAATGCTGTCTGTATAAGGCTGCTCCCACAGCTGTTCTTAAGCAATTCTATATCAAAATAACCAGGAGCTGTCTCACATTCCTCCAGAAGTTAGGTTTTAAATCTGAATTAGTCTAAGTTTCCTTGAGAGTCAACAGAAAGAATGAAGCACTTGGGCAGGACATCTTGTCCTGTTCTATGGCATGAGTTCGAAATAAAATTATCTTTTAAATCTGACTCTTGAGGTCTCTGTTCCTCTTCTACAGAGGGAGCCTGGATGATCAGCTCAGTCTCCTCACCTCACTCTAGGCAGCTGGAGTTGGAGGAGATTAAAAACAGCCTTTGAAACTGAGCTGAAGTGCCTTTTATTTCAAGCTGTCAAATGTAGCATGGAGCTGCAGCTCACAGACATCTCTCTGCTCAGCAAGCCTGGGGAGAATAAAAGCAGAGTCTGGATGGAGCCAGGACAGAGCAGTTCCATCAGTTACCCTGGCAGGTTCACAGCTCCAAGGCTGTCCAGGTTAGCAGTGCCCACGAGGTGTAACAGGAAATCACCTTGAGAAGCTCTGATGTTTGGTGTGAGGTAACCCCAGTGTCGTGTATTGAGTGCTGTGTTAATAATTAATGGTCTCACATGCTGTGATTCTGACATAAAGAAGAGGCTTTGCTAAAAAGAGCAGTATTGTTTTTGCATGACTGGACTGTTCTCATATCAACCTCTTTGTTTTAGCCATGAGGTCTTCACCTGAGTACTCAAAGCATCTTCTGGGTTGGGGTGACTGCTGACTCTGTAGCATCTCTTGTGCTGCAAAGATCAGATCTGAGGAATGCAAATTGAGAACTTGCAGGAGTCTTTCTTCAGCTGTAACATATTTAATTCTCAGAGATACTCGCCAGATGCAGATACATTTGATTGAATGCAGCAGCCATGATTCTGTCTCACCTGCTCTCATCCATAATCTGCTTTATAACTTTCTCTGTTAAAAGTTCTGGTAGCCCTGCTGTTTGAAAGACTTTTTATAGAGTTCTCAGAGCCTGTAAAAGAAGGTTTTTCCATAAATCATATTTTTTAAAGTGCTGCTCCGAGTGATTTGACATTTTTTCAAAAGTAAGATAAAAGTTTATGTTCTTGGAAATTATGTCCCTAAGAAGTATGCACTTTATGTTTTATTTATTTTGATAGCTTATGTTATGATACATTTGATAGATCCTGAAAGACACTGTCAGTTTTAAAGATACAGCCAATAAACTTCTGTTAGTGGGGAAAACGTGCCCCATAATGATCTGATGCCTTTGTCTATGCAAAGACATTGTATCAGCCTTATGACATTTTTCATTTTCAAACTATTTTGTTGCATGTTTCTGACCAGTGTTGCATAATTCCAGAAAAGGAATATTTGACAAATAATGGAAAGAAGGTCAAAAAGCCATGGGGCACAAATTCTCTGGGATTATAATCCTTATAGAAAATAGGTGAAAGACAGCAATGATACATTTTCTTATCAAAGCTTAGTCCATATATATGTTTATTTATAATTCTAATACCAACATACTGTAGGTAACATCAATTGGACTTCAGTAATTTGCTAGCAAGGCAGAAAGAGAAGCAGAACCCCAGATTTTTTATTAACCCATTGCATCTGGAAGAGACTGTTCATTAATACCAGCTGAGTATCTGACACACAGCTCTTCTGAAGATTTCAACATTATCTTGCAAAATAAAATGTATCCTCATAACTGAACGAATTTGGAGGGCAGTGTGGAAATTCATGAGTTGAAAATACAAATTAATCAGTAATGCTATTTAAAATAGCATCGATGCAATGGATTTTTAAGCTAGGAAAGAAATTGAATTGCAATTACCAGGTGGGAAAGTTTAAACAGATGTGTTAAGTTTCTGGCAGCCTTCAACCAGTTTGATTGGTGGATTACAAGGTGAGAGCAAGACCAACACAAAAGTCTTGTGCATGTACTGAAGTGCAGTACAAGCAGAACTGCAGTGTAGAGATAAGAGACTACTTAAACTCCTGCCAAGCAGTTCTCTGGTTCTGTTCTGTTTACACTGATCCCGCAGGCAGCGCACGCAAGGGCTTTTCTTTGTCTTGTGAAGGACCAATAATTCTGAAATTTCATAAGGGTAATGCTGTGATTTTTTACTGAAGCAGGAACACCTTCACTGCTAGGTACGAGCAGTTGTTACTGTCATTGTTTCACAGAATGATATAAAGTACCTGTTTACAGGCGTATTTTTAAACTGAGGAGAGATTTGAGTGGTTTATAGCTGTAAAAATCTTTGCAGTTCTGCCAGAGCATGTCTACATGTGCAATGCCTCACTAACATCTCCTTTCCCCATCCATTCTGTATCACAGATATCTCTCCTCCCCTTCCTACCAAATGTCAGAATACATTTACACTATCTGTATCCCCTTGACAATAAAAGCAATAGCAAATTTGAGGGTTTTGTCTGAGGATATAATTTAATTACCTTTAATAGTAATTTTTCTGAATAAATTTTCCCAACAACAGTATTTGATTTTAAACACCTTTTCTAGTTGTCTTACTCTCAAAGAAAGCCTCAATACCAAGCCAGCGGAAAGCAGCTGCCATGTGGATAAGAATTATTGAATTTATTTTTTCTTGAGAGGTGGATAATGTATCATGGTGAATTTATGGTCTGCCACAGTGTGCAGTCAGGAAGCATCTCATTTTGGTTTTGAAAGGAACCATCTATGAATCTGGGAGTTTAAGGCAGGCAGCCATGGGAACCTTGTTCTTTGCAGAGAATTCCACTTGGAATATGCCCTGGCAGAAGAGCTGCTCTGGTGCAGTCCTAGAATGAGAGGGACATTGCTGAGCTCTGCTCAGAGCCCTCCCTGGGCAGAGACCATTTCTGAATGACCAAAAGTTTGGTCTCCTCTGCTACTGCCCCAGTGCAAAGGTTTCTCCTGAGCAATTAGTGAATTGACTATTTGCATTTAGTTATATCCTTTAACAATATACTATAATAGATGTATGTTATTTGTAGAGAAATCACGCTTTTTCCTTCTGTTTGGATGTCCTTTTACAGTGATTTCTATTTCAAATTTATTCATGCTCTGAAATAAAGTATGGCAAAACAGTATATGTGAAATTATCCTAATGCTAACAGCTGAAGTGTTTATAGTTGGTAAACCTAAGTATACTGTATAATTAAAACAATTATTTCATCAAAAGAGACTTTCTTAAACTGCTTTGCAATTAGTGCCGTTGAAATAGTTCTATTATTTTCCATGCATTTAATTTCTGTTTTGGTCTCTCCAAAGCAAATTTTTTTGTTGAAGGCAAAACAACTTTTTATCTATAATTATAGTTTAAACAATTAGGGATATGCATGATCAGATTAAAGGACTAAAGTAAACCTTACCATAATGGGACCAAAGCACAGGAGAATATTCTGTGGTGGATAACTCTGTTCCAGGTTATGAGCCTATGGGTTTGTTTACAATATTTCCCAGTTTCAGGGATATTGTGTCACTGTATATTCCCAGAGAGTTGAGAAAAGGATTTCCCACTGGCAGCACACACTTTCCAAGTGTTTGCTGAATAGCACCGAGCTGGTTTATACATTGTAGCAGTAATGGATCCCTGGTTATGGGTTTGTTTGCAATATTGATTTCCTGTCAGTCAGGTTTTATAAAGAGCTTCACATCCTTGTCGTGCATCTCTGGTCTGGATGCCACAGGTATCAGCCTCAGGTTGTGAAAGAGATTTGCAAAGAGAATGTTTCGTGTGCACGATTGCATTAAGGCTGATGGAAAATTGGTTTGAAGCAATGTTTGAGAGCCTTTCTGCAGTTCTGGTGTTAAGTGTCCTGAAACCTGTGGGCACACCTTTTCTTTCCACAAATCTTTTTGTGGAAGATGACTGTGGGGAAGGAAAAAAGCCACATGAAGCTCCTGAGTGTTACTGGGTGCTTCCATTAAGGAATAGGCCCTTACCCATTGACAGGATGGGTCTCTGTGAGGTTCTAGTCCAGACACCTGAGTAGAAATTGAAGTGTGCAGTGGGCACATTGACATGAGGGCAGATGTGTGTGGGTACCTTCAGGAAAAGCTTAGCAACACGAGGAATATTTTGGAAATCAAGAGGGAAAGGTCTGAGAGACAGGAAATCTACAGAGCCCTGTCCTTGCCTTCAGTGCTGAAAACCCAACTCTCTTCCATGTTTGGTGGCAGGTTGGGGTTGGTGTTACCCTGGGATAGCATTGGTTCCCCTCAAAGCTCCATGTTGAGGGGTGGAGATGGAGCTCACCTGGGGAGGGCTCCACAGGGCACTGAGCCCTGGATAGGAGGTTCTCTGGATCTGTCATATGCCTCCCAGAGAGGACCAAGAGAAGTCTAACAGGGAGTAGTGGAGACAGCAGAAGTTGTGCACCAAAGTCCAATGATCCCTCTGTACCAGAGACAGCAGAACCATGAAGAGGAGGCCTTTTACATCCATAATACACCATTCACTGAAAAGCTTCAAAATGTAATCAAGGGAGATTAGTCATGCAGAAAATGTCTAAAGCATAATTTCATTATGGCAGTAAGAACCACTGTGTCCGACTATATGTTCCCTGTCTGGTTCCTGTGCAGGGTTTGTGCACTCCTGGCATGAGAACAGGGCTTTTTTCACAGCAGAACACCCGGTAAGGTAAGGGATGTCAGAAAGGCTACAGTCTTGCAGATTTTTTTTTTTATTTTATTATTTTAGATGATAAATGTATTACTAACGTGATCGCTCCGATCCTCTCTTGACACTTCTGTCCAAGGGCAGTGGAGCCCACCTGGAGCCTTGGTTCCTCTTTGGACAGGCCTCTCTACTGATTTTTTAAATTTTGACAGGCACCATTCTAGATTTGGATGTCTCAGCTAAGTGCCTAAAGTCAGGTGGGATGAATTTGAGATCTTTATCCCCATCACAAAATTCCAATCTACCTTGATCTGATGAATTTCTCTAATTTAAGCAATCTGTTCCCGCACTGTAATGCACTTCTCTCAATCTTCACTTCTTAATGTTCTCTCTCTGCCTTTCCCACTTCCTTCTCTGCAATTTATCTCATCTCAGACTACTCCCCTGTTGCCCCATGCTCATTTCAGCTCTACCACTGCCCCTTTCTTCCCTGCACTCTTTGCTTCATCTGCCCGTTTCATCTCTTGTTCCCTTGAATATTTTGTTTTTCCATTTGGGATAAAGCATATTCTTGTGTTTTTAGAGTCCTGTAAAAATTGATATAGCTGTATATATTTTTTCTTAATTATCACATTGCAGTTTCAAATAATATTATGCCTAATTCTGCTATGGTGTTGTTCAGTTTATTTCTATTTAACTAATGCTGTGGAGCAGTATGTTGGGCAGAAAGCTTTGTACAATAATTGGGTAACAAATTATTATTTTCTTCTTGTGTTCAGCGAACTGGTTTTGCAGATCTTTCAGCTCAATTCATTATGATCAAATGGAGAAGCATTTGTTTCAATAAGATTTTAATCTCTAGGACTATCTTTTGCATCAGTGACTTTTCATTGTTAATTGCTTTCTTGTCCCCCATTAAGGTGTTCTTGCAACTGCTTCATCCAAACTGAGCTCCTGTTCCACACACACACACTTTGGAAAGACTCTTTTATACTTTTTAGGTGAAATAACAATTGTTGCTTTCTTAATCCATCCCTATGGCTTTTGTGTATTCTCCTCTCTTGATAATGACAAAAACTGTACAAAATCACCTCTGCAAGGGATTTTAGAAATGTCCTGAATTTCTCCCTACATATATCAGAATATAAGAAATCATTTTATTATTTCATAGCACCAATTAAGATCACCAGGGCACCTAGTATGAGCTGGATGTTTGTGAATGAATTATCATTAATATTAATGATTTGAGAGGATATGAGAGGATATGCCCTGACTGGAGTACACCCCTGATGTCTCAGAGTCATTGTACCACGGTTTTTTTATTACAAGTTCTCTGAACCTGTTGCTACTTTAAACCCCATAAAGGGCATAGAAGACAAAGACTTCAAAATACAGTTTTAAATATGTAAAGAAAAAATTTACATGCTGAAATAACAAAATTGGGATGAGTTCAAGTGGTTCTCTCCCTTTTCAAAAATCAATTGCTTGTGAATTTATTATTTTAACACAGCTGACAGAACATACAGAAGGAATTCAGTAATGAAAAGCATTTGGGAATTTGACAGGTCTTGGCTGAAATGAAGTCCTTTGAGACCAGCACTTGGAGGCAGAGGTGAAAGTAAAAATTGGTTTACCTGAAGATCTCTGTATATGGAATCTAAATTTTCAAGGGAGACTGCCTGCCAGCATCAGGGCTTATCTTTTGACACATCCAACCTGAAATCTATCAAAATCTGGAAACTTCCTGACTTTTCTTTGTAACGTCTGTACATGTTATTTTCCACACAAAACTTTGCACATGTGCTAAAAGTTCCCTGAAAATGTTGTGCTAATTCAAATAATTGAATTCTGTTGCTCACTCACATATTAGTTTGCAAAATTATTTAGCCCAGTTCTGTAAAAAAAAAAAAAAAAAAAAAAAAAAAATCCAAGCCAGTTGATTAATGCAGTCTTACTGCTCCACAGATCTATGAAGCATTTATATTGACAGTTTTTAATATCAAGCAGTGTCTTTTTTCCTTGTGTTGGAACTGCAAGGCCAATGTAGATAGGTAGGAGTGAGGTAGATGATGTTCTTTCTTACACACCATTAATGCAGCCATGCACAAAGGGCTGCTTGGTGGTAGCTGTGGAACAGGGTGTCAGAAATATCACCTGAAGCCTCTGAACTGCACAGTGTAACTGAGAGCTGGTAGAGATTTGCACAACTTCCATTGCTTAGTCCGTTACTGCAGAAAATAAAAGTCCAGCTAAATTTGCATGTTCAGCCTGAATTTAAGAGTCTATGGGTTAAGGAGGTCTGATAGTGTATTTCTGTTCTCATGAACATCTAAGTGCAGTGCAAAGGTGTTTGTGCTGCAAGCTCTGTGGTGCAGTGCTCACACATTGCACACAAGGCAGCAAAGCTGAGTCTCTGATGGAGGTTACAGGGAGATGGCTGAGTAACAGGAGCAGCAATTATACTCTAAAAGAAAATGAAAAAAACTGTCACACTCGTCTGAAGAGCCATTCAATCCATGCATGCTGTAATGTCTAGCAGACATAGAGCACATTTCTGCGCAATTTTAAATATTATTCTGAAGTGCATCTAACCTAGCAGTTGAAATCTGCACAGGAAAATTGACCGTGCTCTAGGAACTTTGGCCCAGCACTCAGAGCATGCACAGAATTATACCATTTAAAAGTAATCCATTCTTGGAGCCATGCTCATATATATCTTTGGAGACCAGATTACTAGTCACATATTTATTTACATGTTCAGTATTTACCATCTAAAAAATTCAGCCCTGTGTTCTCAGGGCACCGAAGGCAGAGCCAAGCCCTGAAGCTCTCAGAGCTGAGTCACATTAGATGGCACAGTGATGCACCATGCTCATCCTGAGCTGTGCAAGAGGAGATATTGCTTGCATTTGAAAATATTGGCAACAAAGTGTGTCAATGCTCATGTGCTCACTGGAATGCTCTGTGCTAGCCTTTGAAAACATAAAACGTAAGAAAAATATGATAATATGAAAAAATCCATAAGCTCCTGTCAGACATTGCAATTGCTTGAGTGTTCAGCAGGAGTTAGAGATGGATAAAAAGTACAAGGTATAAACCATAGCAATGAGCAGCAGATGAGCTGCATTCGAGACTAATAGATTCTTCATAAAAATGCTGTGACATTTATTTTCTATATTAAAAATTCAAATGCAAGTGTTTGGTATGTCTCATACATATCAGCTCTTTCTGTGATTCTGGGACTGGCACAGTTTTGCCTTTAGTCATTTGGGTATTGCTTTTCCATCCACTTTGATCACATTGTGCTTCTGGAATATTCCCACCAGTTCTCCTAAGAACTGTGATAACTGAATCTTGTTTCATCTGTCCTAGAAACTAAAATATCATGAAGGAGAGTTTCAAATAAAACTGTGGAGGAGGAAACCACCACCCCCACCTCCCCAAAAGCTTATTAGCACCTTTAATGTAAATATTTGTATTAATGAGAATCTAAGCAGCCATCTCAAAAAATTATTGCATAAATATATGTATAATAACCATCCAATATCTTTTCTTTACTACACAAAGGAAAGCATTTATCATTCCGGTAGCACAAGGAACAGAAAGCAATGCCAATTCACAAACAGAACCTTTCATGATTTAATATTGTTGTTTTGTCCCCTTAGATCCTAGAATGATAAATATTGTTCCTCCTTTTGTCAGTATCAGAAGCACTTTCATATGTGGAATAAAGGCTCATTCATTATAATCATACTGGGTTTTTTCCAGGTTGCTTTTTCCAATCTGGTTCAGAATCCATCATGCCAGTGATGCTGTGCCAGCTTTCTTGTGGTTATTCCAAAGCTCCGTGGGTACCTGTGATGGTACCAGTTTGATTTCTGTTTATGACTGGGGTTTTTTATTATTTCTGTTCTCAAGGTTTTAGAGTCCTCACTGTTTCTGGGGCTTCATTACCCTGGGAGGTGAACAAACATGTAGCTAATCTAGCCTGGGCATGCAAACTGAGTGTCCATGGAGTGTGATCCTCTGGGAAGCCACAGGCAAAGTCTGCTTGGTCTCTTGTGGTTTTCCACAAAGGAAGAGGGAGCCTATGGACAGCCCTGTGGAGGGGACAGAACTTTCCTCTAATGTTTTCAAGTATTTTCTGTTCTGTTTGCTCATGAGAAGATGCTGAGAGGGTCATTGCCTGTGACATTTATGGAGAACACAGGAGTCACTCCAGGTGAAATGTCTGTAGCTCCATCCTCATCCCAGGCAGCCAATAATAACCCATTCTGGTTTTGTCTGGTATTGCAGTATTTCAATAACTCAAAGCATACCCTGACTTCAAAATGTGTTTTTTGCAAATCATGTCAGTACTCTAAATAGACTTGCATTATTTTCAGACAGAAATACACAAAGGTTAAGCACAGTATGTTTTAAGGAGAGCTTTTGGCTATGATGTGATGCCACCCCATCTCAATGACACAATCATTGCACTAAACCTAGGCAGACTATCTAATTACTTTATTAGCATGTATTACTTAATTTGTGTGTAGCACTTTGGAGATAAGAAGGTCAATATTTCAATACAGTTTCTCTTCCTTGGACACATCTCTTGTCTTCATTTTTAAACCGCCATGAAAAGGTCACTAAACATTGATTTTGTAAATGAAAGGTCTAAAATAGGACTTGAAAGAGCTAATGTTTGGGAGGAGGAAAAAAAAGTGTGAAAATTCAACTTATTTAAGTCAGACCATGAATTTTGGGGCTCAGATTCTCAGATTTCTCCTAGCAAGCTTTAGATCTCTTACCAGTCTCAAAAATGATGTTCCTCACTCTAGAGGCTGTTTGTTCTTGCAAGAGCCTCCTGGCCCTGCTTCCCTCCCTTGAACCCCATCCCAGTGGATCTGGAGAGGAATTAAACCCCAGTGCCTCAGCCTCTGTGGGTATTTAGTAGCTCCATGCACAGCTCACACTGGCACAAAGGACAGCTGTATCCTTGAGGCCACCCCAGTGGGGAAAACACAGTTTTGTGCCTTTTGCAGCGTGAGTAAAGAAAGCACCGTCGAACACATCAAAGACGAAAAGTTGCATGAGAAATGTACACTATTTAGGACAGTTTTTAAAATCTTGAATGTAAATATTCTTCTTAAAACACAAGTGGGACTCAAGTAATGAAGTAAGGCTGGCTGCATTTAGATTGTTAACAATCTACTTCATTGCTCTTAAAGAAATAATTAGTCATAGTTCAAATGCGACCATTTATTTTTGTCTCCCTTTGCAAACAATAGATCTGTGTATCTTTCTTAGAAAAGAATTGCCCACTAAAATGAGAAGTTATGAGAAGGACAAGTAATATAAATGATTTTCAGGATGTTTGCAACTTCTAAAACTACCATACCACCTTCTTACACTTGTGCAATGCAAAGAGATGAAAGAAAGTGGAAAGGAATTAGAGTAGTCTTAGTAGCTAACATCAGATTCACAAAGAAAATTCCTGATTATTGGAAGTCTACATACTTAACACTTTGTAAAGGCAGTTAAATGGTGTGCTGACTGAAGCTCAACAGAAAAAGAAGCAGCAAAAAATAAGAATGGAAAATGAAGGGCTATTTGGAAGGAAGGCATTGGAAAGTAGTGCAGGAAAAAGCCAGAAACCCTATATATTCCTCTTGTTACGTTGTGCAGACCAGACAGGACAAAGAAATTCAAATCACAGGGTCACACATCTGGACACAAACCCTACAGAGGTTTATATTAATCCCTCTTGTGTCTGGCTCTTCCCCTTTTTGGGGGATAATACCTTATAATTCTGAACTTCACACATTGTCAAGTCCCATTCCCACCACAGCTTTTGTTTTCCCCTCACCTTTTAAGATAGATGTCATAAAATGTGGTGTCTCACCTTTTAGAAAAAAACCTAGTTTGCCACTGATTACCTGCTATTTTCAATCTTTGCACCCAAAATTGCAGCAAGCTTTTAATGAACTAATCCTAAGCATGAGCTGTGATTTTCATTGTCACCTTTTTTCCTATTCTTTATGAAAATCAATGTTTTCATATGGCTGCTTCAGAGTCTCTAGTGTATGGTGTCTAATGGTATTGCTTTATAGTTTTATATTACATCTTTATAAGTCAGGATAATTATTTATAGTTGCAAATCATGCTGCAGCAGGCTGTAGGAAACAGAATGGTGTATTGCACAGCAAAGGGAGAGGAGATTCGTGGTTTATTATATTATTATGTTATAGAAGGCACTTCAGGAGCTACAGAAGAAAGTTTCTCAAATTGTAGCAGTTCTCAGAAGCTGGGAAGTACAAAACAGATTTCATTCAAAACATTCTTGGATCATTATCACTGTGTATATAGCCATTAAAGTCTAATTGAAATATAGAAAATCAGGAAATAAGGGAACCAAAGCTAAGTTTTTCACAGGATCAAAAACCATATGGGAAAAAATAGAGGGGGGAAAAAGGTCAGCAGTTAAATAGCAAATAAAAGCCTCAATGCAATTCCTGCTTTTAAAAACAGATGGGAGATTTAGCACAATTGCAGTGAGGGAGTTCTAATGTCCTGCTGAAGGTTCATTTCTCCTTCATCATATGGCAAAAGCTTTTTTGAAAATGCTTAAATGAAAACTAGCTCCTAATCACATCCTGGAAATACAAAGATAGCATGGTGCTTTGTACATCACAGCCATTTTTGGTGAAAATATTGGGAGCAATGCACAGAATTGCTCTGAATTTTGCCTGTTGTCTAAAAGAACCATCCTGACGTTGGAAAACTCCAAGCTCTGTGGATCTCTTACCACATCTTCTTGTCCATGGTTTGATTTCTGCCATTTCTTACTCACAGGATATTGATGAGAATGGGCTGCTGCAGTAATTCTTTAGTGTCAGAAAGTGTATTTTCATTGAGTGCATCTTCAGGGAGCTGACATTATTGGGAAATGAGCTTTGTGAGATTTTCTTGACTGTATCTTCGATTTTTGCCTTTTTCTCCACATCCATTTAGTAGCGTGAGTCCGGTTCATCAGGCCATGAGTTAGAGATCTTATTTTGCTGTATTAAAAGGGGGTGTGCAAATCAGGCTGAGATTTATGCCAAATCAGATCCCAAGAGGAATATTTCACAGCTCCTGGATCTCTGGTGGATGTTGATCCTAAAAGGAGAAATGTGGAGCTTGAATTTGGTGTGCCAGGAGAATCTTACTCAGTTTTTACCACAGGCATTTAGAGAAATGTTTTAGATGGCAAAAGTTACAGTTTGGTAATCTTTTTTTTTACAATAATAATTGGGGTTTTGGTGTTGTGGTTTTTTATTTTATTTTTAATTTTATTGTTTTAATGGATGCATGAGACACTGAGTGCTACTTGTTGGATTGAGATTACACATAGAGGTAGGTGGCAAGCTGTGACCATGGACTATCAGTTTTCCAGTTCTTCCTCTCCAAACTAGGACACATGCCTAGGACATATCACATAATATATTTACAGTGATATGCAGCCACTGTATTACCAGCTCTCAGTTTCAGGCATTTGCTGCACCTGCATGTGTCACACAGCAGAAACAGTGCTCTTCTGCTATCATTTTACTGATATTTATCTATATTGACTGCTCAGGACCGAGTAAGTATATGTAATGAAGTGTTTAAAATGGAAAACTATTTCCATACAATTTGACAGGTCTAAGTGTGCAATTTTGTCTGTTATAGTCAGAACATGGTGTTTTCAATGTAAGATAGAAGATTCAGTAAAAAATGAATGAGTAGCTGTGTAGCCTACTGTCTGTACTGGAGTCTCATACAGAATCATTCTCTTTCAATGCAGACCATAATTGTGATAGGGCTATTTGTACAAAATCTTTGGGGGTTAAAATGCTTTTTTTATGGTGTGAGCTTCTCAGCCTTTTACCAGGCTTTTCTAGTGAAATTACTCAAAATCAATTCTCTATGTAAGCTGATGCCAGATTTGCTGATGGAGCCACTCTAATACTGAAAGCAGGGCATTTGTGACTTTATTTTTCTTTTTTTCTTTTGCTTTTCTTTTTCATTGTTCTCAAGCATTAATAGTACTGAAACTACAAATACCTTTGTTAGAGGTCCTGAGGACCCTGAAATGGTCACTTTAGTGATATTTCAAAGTATGGTTGAAGGTTCTCAGCACACTTTCTGTCCCATTGACTTAATTCTGTGCTACTCTCCCAAGATCGTTTCTTTTGTCAGAGTGACTCCTGTCTATGTAGCTGGGGATGTTCTAAATGTCTAATTGTGGACATCAGCAGAATACTGAAAAACTGGCATTGCTATTTGGCCAGAACCAAATCAGTATCAAAACAGTGGTTAGAGTGATGATATATTGCACCAGGATGTTGGAAATGGAAAACAAGTCCAGTACTTTGTAAACCTTTGAAAGCAAAACTTTTAAATGAGGGTTCTATATGGAAAAGCACTGCAGATATCATGTCTACTGCTGGTTAAGATGCAATACTATTGAATTTCTGGTGAACTACAATAATTTCTTTGTATGAACCTATTCAATACTTACTGGTTTAAATACAATTTTTGACAAGGGGAAAAAAAGCCCTGGCACCTGCAACATAAAGGGTGCAAGAGAGAGAAAAAGGATCTTAGAGGATTATTGTTCTAATCTTCTTGCTTAAAAGTAAATGGTAATGTAAGTAGTATTGTTTTATCTCCAGCATGGGTAGAATTGGCCCCTTTTGGGCCCTTAAACCTCTTGTCTTTAAGGTGGTGTGTTTTGTCTTGAGGAGGAGAGTAGTAAAGCTGCAAATCTGACAGTGTGTGTTATCACCCAGATGGAACATTAGGGAGGTATTCATAAAAACTGAATTTCACCTGGTGAGGTTTATCATCCCAGATTTCCTCTACAGACAGAAAGAGATCTGCTTTAAATCACCTTCCCTCTGGAGAGAAGCAAACCCCAGTGACTACTGCTGCCTTCTCTGCTTCTGAGTGTTCTCCTGATTGCTCAGTTGTGTTCCAGCCTGCTCTGTTTCCCAGATACTCACACATGGATATTCACACACACACAGATACTCTGATTACTGAATTGTATGAAATACAATTCAGCCCTGTAATAGTGGCCAATCACACTCCGTTTATATGGATGATAAATCTCTGTCCCACAGGTGTTCGTCCCTGTCATGATGTATAGTAAGGGCTTTAACTTTCATCACAGTGATTAAAGCATCCAATTGCATGGATGGGTTTGGGTAAAAAAGCTTTTAAAATGTTGTAACTCAAGCTCACAATTTTTTACAGCTTTCCTATCTTCATTTTGCTCTGATTTGCATCCATGGTCCAAATAAAAAGAGTTTGCTGAAGGTAGAGACAAAGAGTAAAATAATGCTGTACAGGCAACCTCAAGCGTGCCAGGCTGGAGGAGACTTTTGCAATCCAGACGTGTCTAATTGCTATAGAGGGGTTCATAAAATAACCCCACCTGGGCCATAACTGTGATACTGACTTCTAAACAAAGCCAATTATGATTTTGTTTGTATTAAACCAGGTCTTGCTAAAAGTAAGTGAAAATAGAGCTTCTTCAGTACTCCAAGTAGACTTTTTTCTTTTCTACAGAAATAGGTTTACAAGACCAAATTAGATTCTGGCATGATTAATGCATCTCACCAAATTCTTGCAGAGTAGCAAATTAGTTTATAGTGATTTTCTTGAAAACAAATTAAACGGCTGCACAACATCACAAGAATAGAGATGTTTTTCATAACATATGGATAAATGATTCAATGGAAGTGAGATGTAATCAAACTGAAAATGTAATCCAAATGTTTCAAATATTACTGTCCATTGTAGAAAAATGTGTAATTACTTGCATTTTAACGCATGATGTGTAATATAGAGTGGCAGAGCAGCAAAGAATTAATCTGCATATTCTGACTAGATTATTCCTTTTTAGGTGTTTTTATTATCATTCCATTAAAAACAATATGACAAGAAGACTCAGCCTCAAGTTGCACAAGGGGAGGTTTAGATTGGCTATTAGGAAAAACTTCTTCACCAGAAGGGTTGCCAGGCACTGGGACAGGCTGCCCAGGGAAATGGTGAAATCACCATTGCTGGAGGTATTTAAAAGATACAGGGGCATGTTTTATTGATAGACTTTGCACTGGTAACTAAATGGTTAAACCACATGGCTTAATGGTCTTTTCCATCCTAAACAATTGAATGATTCTATGGTTCTTGTGTTCCAGGAGGGCTTGAGTTGAGAAAAGAGGTGGGAGAAAAAAGCTTCAGTTAATTGATGTTAGATTGCCCCATTTCCACTACTGTAACATCCCCTGCTCCCCACTGGATCCACTTCACCAGGACACTGTTTGAGGCATCCCAGAGTGCATTATCAACTTTGTCCATATCAGAGGCCAAACAACCCATGCTGTCTCTGAGCCACTGGCAGGCTGGAGAGTTGAAAGACACCAGATGTTGTACAGACCTGGATTTCAGACCAAACCCTGGATATCTCACTCTGAAAGGGAAGGAGAACTGCCTGACTGCATTAAAAAAAAAAGAGAAAAAAATCACTACTGGCCCTGTGGAACATAAATATTTCACACAAATATGTAGGGCCATTTCCTTTCCACAATGAGAAAATTTGGGAAAGGCTGAACATTTCTTCAAGGAGCCCGTATTGTATAGTCTGCATTTCCCACAAACTGACAGCAGGTGATTTATAAGTCTATTCTGGGAATACGAATTTCTTAGTCCCTTATAGATAGCCCTTATTACTAAATAGCAGAGGTGTAATAAAAAGGAGCATGACATCTTCTCTCTACTAGTGTGTGGCTATTTAATTCCACACTATCGTTATTTAGTTTGTTATTGTTATGGTTTAAGCTCTGTCTCGTATTTTACTTATTTAATTAAGTTATGTGCAAAAGAAAAGGAAAACATACCTCCTGGCCTCTTGGCTGTCTTCCCATCTAGCAAAAATTATCACTGAAAAAAAAAAAAATGATGGGGTTACTTGCCCAAAGTAATTTCCTAGTTAGTTTAGTTTGTTTAATATATCTTTCTGAAAGTAAGAGCGGTGTCAACTTAAAATACACATTCATGCACCAAACAGGAAGAGAAGCCCATAAAAAGGCTGTGAATTTGAGGTGCTGTCAGCTTGTCCTTTTAAAAATAATCTAATTCAAATAAAAAAACATTCAATATGACAGGCTATGAAGACACTTATTCTTCTTGGCAGATGCTTATGATTATTTTTCTCTGTGACTAAGGCTGCGATCTCTGGATACTGTCTAGGCACACCTGCCAGATCAGGAAACTCGGATACACATGAAGGATTTGACTATTTTCTGACTTTGAAATGAACTTAGATCTGTTGTGTTCTTCTAGCCATATACAGTCTTGAACTTCAGATGACTCTTAATTTTTCTCCTGGAAAGTACTCGAGTATCAGGTTTGTACTTGCTTGGGAGAGGGCTCTGTACATCACGTTCTTAAATACCAAATTTAGTTCTGGTTCCATTTTATGTGTTTTTTGGATATCTCCCAACATGACTTGATCCATAGCAGAGGAGTATGCAGCACAAAGAACAGGGTGGCCCTTGCAGCCATGAAAATTAAGCCTGGTTTGGTCTGCTTGGAGACAGTTTGGTTGAGAACACGGGGACAACCAGAAAATGGTGAAACTATTACCAAACAACTAAATTGAATATAACTATTTCTAGCACAATGTCTCATAGAAAGTGAGAGGATTTTTTCCATGGGTACTCAGAAACATTGCCTAGTAACAATCTTCTAGAATGTTGTGTTCCTTCTAGACTGTTATGTTCCCCCACGATTATAGACATTATAATGTACGTGTTTTTTCTATGAAGAATAAATGTGTGCAATCCATAAATGTTGTGGTGAATATGATCTGTTTCTTCAAATTAAGAAGTAGGTAATACAACATTTCATTATTAACTGGGGGGGTTGTATATAATTTCTGTGTATATATATAATTGTTACCTAATGGCATATTTATGTTATATTATTACATAGTTTTTGTATATATACGTATATAACATTTTTGCATACATGATATATTGTGTATTTATCAAACAGTATTTTTATAGACTTGAAATACTGATAAATGGCAAAACTCATTAAAATTTCCTACATTATAACTGTCAGTTTTATTGATGAACATGAAATTGTCTTCATTGTTTTCACTGTGTGCTATGGTCAGCTTCATGTGGCACCTCAGTCTGTGATTCTCATCTCTTAGTGTGTCTTCAGACAGCTCAGATCCATTTCTACAGATTTCTATGGGCAATGAGCCTTCCACAATGGAAATATTTTGAGTAAGAGATGCTTTATGATAAAAGGAGTCTCCACTATGAGGAGACCATGTACAGTAATGCCAGTTTTTTAAGAATCAACAGAAGGAGCACAAAGACTTGTGGGCACTGAAGGGTGAAGCTGTGACTTTAATAATATAGTGTTTACCCAGTCTTTTCTGTTTAAGTCTCTCTGTATGGCAGCTGGCATTTTATTTTCGTTGCTTAAAGTCACCTTAAACAGTGACTATAATTTTGGTTAAAATGTCAAACAAATCTAATTGATCTCCCTGACTCGTAGTTATTTTATTGTCTTCAGGTTCCTGAATGTTCTGATTCTGCATAACAATGACGTGTAGAAATTTAATCAAATGACATCTATCCAAATGTTATGTCTGAATAATGCATATTCAAATTGAAAGGAAACATTTCCAGTTACCTGCCTAACCACAAATCTGAGGTCTTTCTTTGTTCCCTTACTTTTAAGAAAGGAGATAGTAAGAACTCAATGCATTTCTCATTAAAATGAACAATAGAGGAAGAAAAAAAGATTTTAAGTACGCACACCAGTGTGTAAGACTAATTTTTTCAATGTAGGGTTTTTTTTTCTACTTTTAGAAATAGTGTAGCCTTACATCAGTTCAAATGTAGTTGTACACAATCAGAGGAAAAATGTTTAAACATCCCAGCACGGGTATTTCCATTTAAATCTGATTACAGTGAAATAAAACTGTAGCTATTAAAGGTTTAGAAGAACTACAAATACAAGCAGTAAAAGAAGACAGTTAGTAAATGAGGTAGTAAAACATTTCAGCAGGGCAAACAGTTTATAGCACTCAGCCTTCCTGCAGCAGACTGTGCTATTCACCACAGACCCGTGCACTGCTCCCCGAACTGCACTTAAACCTGCAATTAACCTTTCACGCCTAATGAAGCTGTTTTGCTGCAAAATTAAAATATATAGTACTGCCTGTTTTTACAGAGACTGGGAGGAGAGCATCTCAGAATGAATGACTTTTTCAGATGCTCTTGCTCGAATGCAGGATTAAAGGGCTGTTTGTATATAAATCATGAATGCGCTTTTCAAGGTAATCTCATTTGATTTGCTGTGTTTCATCCCTCTACTTATTAATAGTTTTGCACTACTGTAAAAAAAAAAAAAAAAAAAAAGGAGAAAATTCACACCCCAGTAATTTTATGATTAGACACTTCCTGAAAATAAACTGTTACCATTTAACTTCCATTAGAAAAGACAATAGTTCTGCTAAAGATAACCAAGTTGATATTGCTTTCTCTGGTGTTTTCCTCATTGTGGATGCAATTATCTCTTACAAAAATACACTTTCCACTTATGATTTGACTGGGCTCACTTCTTAATGACCTATGCATACAGATCCTTAAAACAAGCTAGAGGTTGTTTGAGCTGCACAGAACTAGGTCAAGTTATTTCTATAACATTCAGTAGAAAAACAAACTAAATTTAAAAATAGGGCTTGGAACTAAACTTGAATTTCCAGAAATTAGAGGTGACTCATTGAGTCTCCTTGTGGAATCCTTACTGATTCCACTGTTCCTTTCTGCCATGTTACTCAAGAGTCAGAAGCAACCAGAGTCCATGTTCTGATTTGGAAAATACCAGTTTGGATGTTAGGTAGGATATTTAAACAGCAGCATTCAGAGGAGTGTAAATGTAATAACTTAGGAGTTGAAGTAACACATCTAGAGCACTGTACAATTTACAGTTCCAACTTCAATGACTGTAAATGTATTCACATTTTTTATTTAGATTAAAAAAACTGTGAAATCAAGGGAATGTTTTGAGGGGTTTTTTTTAATGAATATTTAAGCCACAGCATTTCTTCTGTTTTGTTTTGATGTAAATTCTCCTTGCTCGAAGTGTCTGTGCACAAGCTTGACTTGGTAAATGGAATTCCTTTAGACTGCCAGTCTGAAATAATGAATTGTTCCCCCAGTTAATTGTATTGCTTTGATAACAAGGAACTATGCTGGGCATAGAGAACATAATAAATGAATTTCATCAGATGATTTGTGTAATGTTTTGAGAAATGATCTTCCACAGTGACCTGATTTTAGTGGAATTCTATCAACATGCCAGTGCATCCCAGTATGCAGTGTTTTTCCTAAGGATTCCTTTTTGTTAGTTGTTATATCAGTGAGGTTAGCTTAATACATCTAAATATATTTTAAAACAGCTTATGAAATTGGAAAATCTGTTTACTGATAATACTCCTTCTGTTTAGCATAGTCCCTAAGCATAGGTATTGAGGATGGGATCACATGTAAGCAATCATCAAAATGCTATTTAGGTTTTATCCCTGAATTTGCCAATACCAGATACTGCTTAAACTTTAAAGGTGCCTCAAAGATTTCAACAATTTAATTTGTCAAAGTCCAATTTAAGGCATCACTGACTCATGCCAGGAAATATCTGTGTATGTGAGAAAAAACAACTTGATCAGTCTTGGCTCTTACATGTCCTGAAATGTATCAATGATAATTGTACTGAGCGTGTTACAGCATCGTGCATTTTTAAAAAGCTGGATGCACAGTAATTAATTCTTGCAGCTTTTTCTTGTGAGTTAAGAAAGGTTTTTGTGAGTTAAGAAAGGTTACCAGTGTGCAATAGCATAGATTTTTTCAGGATACTGGAAACCTGAACCGAATCTGACTGTATATTTTATATTATGAAAGAAGACTGTAGTCAGTGAAAAACAGTTTTTGTACAGTCTCTTAGATAAGTGCTCTAATGAGGGATTGCATGAAAAGTATTCCAAAATTGGATTCTGTGTAATTGATAGAGTTTGATATTGGCTTGAGATAAGGAATAGAGGCTGCCTGTTAGACGTGGTGTAAAGGTTTCCTTGGAGAGTGGTGTTGTTATTGGTTGGAGAATGAGATGTTTTGGGCAGCATGGAGAACCAGCACCATCCTACCTACATTTTGGGTATATGGAGATGTGGTTTTTGTGGTTTTGTTGCAGTAAAACATACGAATTATGTGAATACTCCTAATCCATTTGCAATATCACCTGTCTGAATTTAAAAGCCTGTAACTACCATGTATTGTGTGTTAATCACAGCATTTCAAACTTCATTAATTTCTAGAAAGGATGCGGTAGGAAGCTAATGGGAGAGTAAATTCTTTAAATATTAGGTCTAAAAGGGAGGCTGAATGAGGACTAGCTGAGGTCACTTGGGCTATTCAGCCTGGAGAAGAGGAAACTGAGGGAAGACCTCACTGCAGTTGCAACTTCCTTGTGAAGGAAGGGGCAAGCACTGATCTCTGCTCTGTGGTGGCAGTGACAGGACCTGAGGGAATGGCCTGGAGTTGTGTCAGGAGAGGTTTAAGTTGGATATTAGAAAAAAATTCTTCATCTAGAGGGTGGTTGGCACTGGAACTGGCTCCCCAGGAAAGTGGTGACAGCACCAGCAGAGTTCCAGAAGCATCTGGACAATGCTCATGCTGGGATTCCTGGGATTGTCCTGTTCAGGGCCAGAAGCAGGACTTGGTGATCCTTATGGGTACCTTTGAACTCAGGGTATTCTGTGTTTTTATGATTCCTAAGCATGTCTGTCCATGCCCTTAGCAATACCCTGTTAAGATTGTAGCAGATCATGATTACCCAGAATCCAAAAAAGAAAAGTTCTGGAGAGTTGACAACATTTAGAATTTATCCAGGCCATCATGGTTCATTGCTTGTTCACAGTTCTGTGCTTTCTAGAAAGATATTTTCATATCTTTTTGTGGTGAATATTAACCTCTGAGTATTCCCTAATTAAAGAGGTGCATATATGTGGCAAAGGTAAATATTCAGGGGTACAATGTTATCCTAACAGCAGTTTCTGTTTCTGTCTTATTTTCTGATTTGATAGTTTTATCCATTTCTAAGTGCAGTGCACAAACATTTAATATGAGAAAATTCATGTCAGAAAGTTTCTGGTCCACATAACCAGGAAAATGATCATAAAGAGAGGTCATGCTAAGATCACACAGCAAATCAATGAGACATAAATGGATCTCAGTTCTGATTTCCAGTCTGGTATCTTAACTACATTTTTTTCCTTCCACTGTTTCTTCACTGTTACCAAGTAGCATTTAAGAAAGTGAGAACTTGTTATCTAACTTTGAAATAAAACGGATCACTTCTGGGAAAGTACAAAAACTTGTCTTGAAAGAAGCGATCACACTGCTCTGGAATTCTTCTCAGGAAAGCTGAGCATTAAATATTGTTTTTCCTTTGTTTATCTTACAGGTCTTGCAATTGCAAGTGCTCTGATAGACATTTCACAACAGAAGCCTGCGGACTGTAAAGATAAGAGTTCAGGAGTCAGAAATCGAAAACATCACCTTTCAACACGTCAAGGAACTTGTGTCTGAGAGTCAAAAACTGCAATTGTATATTCTGTAATGTTTTCTTTTTAAATGGCTTCCATTGAAAGCTATCCTACAGCCTCAGTTTTTATGGAGGCAAATCTATGAATGAACACATGAGGTACTGTGCTCTGTTCTAGTCACACAGCCTGCTATCCCCCAAAGCAGAACAAACTTATGGTAGGTATGGGTATGCCTGATGAGCTTTAATAAAAAGAGTGGATCCTGGTATCAACAAAATACTAAATAAAATACCAAGTATTCTTAATCCTGAACATATCAGATCGAGAAAATCCTTGGACGGAACTAGGAAAAACTTTACTTTTTTTTTTTGTAATGTAGAAGCAAATTGTATAATTAAAAACTGAGCAAATTCCAAGAAACTAAAGGAAATTTTTGTATAGCTTAATGTAACAATGGGAATTGTACAGTTCTTTCCTTGTAACTGGCATTAAGAGTACTTCCCAGCAAGCAGGAACTAAAGAGAATCACTTGAATTTATGTTTTCTTTTATCATTGCCCAGAAGAGGTAGGCAGCTTTTGAATTTAGCAGAGGTATATCCCAAGAACACCACGTGTAATATTTGAGAGATAATTCTATTAAATACTATGATTTGAGCATTTCATTATTATTTTTCTTTACATTGAAAAAAAAACCTCATAAACATCATTTGGGCTGCAGAAGAGTGATGGTTGGGCTTTCATTTCTGTACCTCAGAGTTTGTCCTGAATTAGGGATATTTTACATAGAGGGTCCTCCAGGCCAGCTAAATGATCAGCAAAATTAACTGAGCATGGAAAAGCTGCTTTTACAATATTTTTTCCCAAGGGAGTCTCCAAGACTACAAATCTAAGGAGAGTTGAACATGCTGTTATTCAACCTGCTCCCATTTCAATATTGAAATTTGCTAGTGTCTATATATTGTCCTGACCTGCAAGCAGAAGAAATTAATCCCAGTCAGCACTTTGGCTCTTGTTTTTATAATAAAGTATTTTTTTTTCTCACAACTCCAGAATTTCATCTCATTGTCACTTTAGCACCTGTTTAAGGAATTACCCTATAGAAATAAATAAATTTAAAAATCCAACTTGCTTCCAACATTAGTTCTCAAATGCCACACCCAGTATGGAACCTCACATTATCAGTACTCAACAACCAAAAAGCAGATGAAAGAGTTTCCTTTGTGAAGGACTTTAGTCTTTTGGGGGCTCAGTAACCACAGCAGAAAACCTGACAACCAGCTTTAATGGCCCTTGGTCTTTTTATTTACTCAAAATTCATGAACATAGCGAAGAGTAAGAGAATGCTAAGGGGCAGGTAGCAGATGTGTCATATTCTCATTTATACATTACACACTGACAGAGTGTAATATGAAACCAGGAGTTTTGTACAAGCTTGTTGAAAGTGTAGAGTCTCAACTCCAAATTTGCCACCGTCCTCGTACGGGAGAGTGATGCAGAGGTATAAATGTCTCATGTAATGATAGACTTTTGGTAAATATGAAAGATATAAAAAGATTATGGATGTTTACTGCTATATCTGTATTTTTTATGTTCTTTTTATTTCAGGAAGATGATGACATTTTACTGTTTATAGTTGACTAACATAGTTACTTGCATGCCATGGTGGTGCAGTAGCAGTAATAAAGCCCTGTTGTGAGTTGTGTTTATTTCCTAAAGCCATTCATACATAGAAGTACTCAGCTTAATTTGGATGAGGACTAAATGTAAAAATAATTATAAAAAAGGAACAATTGTACAGTATGTAGTTATATCTTATACAGGAGTATTAGGTTGCATCTAACCATGACTGCTCTATTGTTTTGATAAATTATTCACTTATTAATTATGGTATAATTATTTCTTATACTGGCATGATTGTTTCAGTATTTTCATATCTTAAAATAAGATTATTATCTTAATGCCATCACAATCTTGTGACTTTTATTGCCTATTCTGACCTCATATAACCTAAAACTTCAAAAATTCATTTTTAAGGGTTCTGATGGGAGCTTTGAACCAGTGCTACTTAGCCTAGTGAAAAAATTGTCCTTTGAGAACAACCTTTTCTGCCAGTTTTAAAGTTAATCTGTTCTAGTGAATATAAGCTGATGGGACTGGTTTCCATGATGCATACACTTAGGAAAGAGAAAGAGCCACTTGTCTGGAATATATTCCAAACTCTGTATTATCCTCAACCTAAATATTTCACATAATAAATATACAGTGTGTGTTTTGTGAATGTGCTGGAAACCCCATCCACAGAAAGAACATCCAGTCCTGTAGGAGTTTTGACTGTGCTCACTCATACAGGATTGCATTCCTCTGTGTCTCAACCAGAGCTTGAAAAATACTTGAAAATCAGGTTTGAGTTTTAAAGGGATTAAAATATTTTATTGTGACACTGAAGATAGGCAGATAGCCATCAGCCATTTTACTGTGCTTTCAGGTAAAAATGATATTTTATTGTTCAAGAAAAGCATGTTTGTCATGGGATCATTCAGCATTTCCCTTCACTCTGAGAAATTTTTTTTTTTCCTGAAGTATCTTTCTTCTCCCAGGATTGCTGATTGCATGCAAATTAGTAAATTCATATAATAATGAAGTAAATAAAAATACTTATATAATGGCCACACTTAAAAACAAGAAGTTTGCGAACACATACCAAAGCTTTCTTTTTGGAAGGTATAAATAGCATAAATGTCTGATAACTACATTTTGTTAGTTGTTGACAAGTGCAAACTTTTTGTTAATGACCACTGTACATCAGGTGAGATGTTTTA
This sequence comes from Eopsaltria australis, assembly GCA_034509425.1. Classification (NCBI taxonomy): domain Eukaryota; kingdom Metazoa; phylum Chordata; class Aves; order Passeriformes; family Petroicidae; genus Eopsaltria; species Eopsaltria australis. The sequence continues at coordinate 1,752,256 of JAVTVJ010011652.1, read as the reverse complement.
TGAAAGGTCACATTATGATTGTGTCAAGAAAAGGCCATGTTTTTTTTAATCCCTGTTCTCCGATTTAACTTTGGAACCCTTTCGTAGAGTCAGAAAATGTTGAATGGCCTGTTTTACTCTTAATGTGATTTATATTGGATGAAAAATGAATGAGTAAGTGCTGTTCTGGTAAGTAAGCCCCAGTGAAGTTCTGATTGTCAGGATTCAACCTCCCCCTCTTCAGTCTGTGGATTCTGCTGAGGGAAATCCAGCAGCTATGAATGCCTGTTCCAAATGTGAGATAGACTGTCCATGGTAACATGGGTTTAGTGCTTCAGTTCCTCTTTGTACTTCTGTATTTATATAAAATCCTGAAACTACTTAAATCGAATTTGTTCTCACTTCAGAATATTTGCTTCTATTCATTACATTCCTATGAAATGTAATGAAATGTTTGCTCACCTGTACAAAAAAAAAAAAAAAAAGTGATTGGTATGTTGCCACTGTTAAAATGATTTAATAAAAAAGGTCAGATTCTTGACATATTAAGGCATGAATATACCATTAAGGAACATTCAAATTCATCTGATTTGAGAATTTTCATAGCTGACTGCTCTTTTTATACACAGAGTTTCCTCTCATCTTCCCAAATCAAAAACATTTTGACAATTTCAGATTGGGGCGTGGAATTTGTTATGCGTAAAATCTGCAGCAATAATTATTTTCTAAATAATTTATTGTAGAGGCTGGAATCCTGATGGTAAGAATTTTAGTTTGGGATCACTTTAACAGATGTTCAATCTACATGCATAGTAACTTTCCTACCATTCATATAAATTATAAAATCATGTACCTAATTTCATTACCAGTTTTTTAAAAAGCATCTGAAAAGTTTCTTGACAATAAAGAAAAATTCTCTGTTAAAGGTAATTTACAATCCCTCTTTTTTATAAGTGAAGTTGTGCTGTTCAGAATGTGTAACATTACTGGGGAAAATGAAATAAAATAACTGTATTTTTTTCAGTCTCTAAGGTGCAGCATTACCTGAAAAACTGTAGTTTGCTGATACTTATTTCAAGTCTAGAATAAAGTATGGAATATCCAAGGCTATTTTAGGTGCTTATAACAGACAATAACAAGCCTAGTAATGTCTACAGGAGGCCAGAACTTCCCATACCATCTTCAGATGTACTTCCTCATTAAATAATAACAGCAAAGAACAAAGATGGCAAAAAAAAGTCCTTGCAGAATCTGGGGTTTGTGTAAGTCAGGGCCATACATGTGTTGTTTGAGCTTTTCCTTATTTAATGCAATTTTACTTTCATAAGGATTGTTTGTATTTCTGTGTGACTGCCTGTATGGCCACATGTGGCCATTGCTATGGCTGCAGGTATTTCTGATTTGAAAAATCATCATCTTGTACATATAGTTGGAATTCTAGTGGCTCTCTGAAATTTATTGTGAGGCTGAAAAGGGACCAGTATTACCCCAGGCTTGCTCGTGTGTGCTGAAACTTGTTTGTGTCTTGGAACAAAACATTTCTGTGGCCCTGCTGATATGTTAAAAACTGCCATTTTCTAAAATGAGAAAGCAAAAGAAGGACTGAAGGGCAAACCAAACAAGTATCTTTAAGGCATATGTGTGTATGTGTGTGCACCTATGTGTGTGTGTGTTTATATATATATATATATATATAAAATGGATTATGTAATTGGTTTCACAGCTGAGCTAAATCAGAACATTCTCTCAGTTTCCTCACATATTCTCACATATTATATTGAATAATATGAAGGCTAACTCAGTGACTGTATATGTACATAACAGCCATTTCTACAGAAATAAAATCTTAAATATGTTTGTTCTTCTGAGTGAGGATATAGAAGTGTGCTTGAAACACTGTATAGAAAATGTTATCAACTATCAGTTGCTATCAATTATTACCAATTTGGTGTCAGTATTTTCAGCATGTCCAAGACTGAGTGCAGAAGGTGAGGCATCTCCTGTTCTTTTGTATCCTTCCTTTTTTAGTACATTTTCCTGTAGCATTCTCACATGCTAAGATCAGAGTTAATAATACAGAAAGAATATGAATTTTGACAGAGTTGCTACTCACTTAACAATAACTGTGTCTATGATATTATCAAAACAATGCTGAGCTATGCTATTTTCCAATTTTAGCAAATGCCTTTTTCTAAAAGACCTTTCATTAGACAAGAAGCAAGAAAAAAGTAAGATGGGGCTCTTCAAATACACTTCAAGACCTAGAAGATGTCAGAAACATCTTATTCTACTGAGGGTCTGGGTCTTTTAAACAATTATTCTCAGGTCAGTAGTTATCAAAAGTCATTGTTATTATATGATTTTTAGGGATTAACATGAAGCAAAATTTATTTTTTCATGTGAAGTCCTGACATTCTCTTAAGACATCCAGTTGTAAAATATAATTGAGAAAAAATAAATACAGTTTTGGAACACAGTGTTCAGGATAACCAGTATGGATGTTTTAATGTAAGAACTCCATAAACTAACTGTTTCTTAAAGCTTTCTGTCAGACATAAAATCTGTCAATATTCTCCTATTCCCCATCCCTTCCTATAGCACCAAGAGTCAAATGGGCAGGTATAAAATTTTCTAAATATAGGTAATTTTAAATACAGGTAATTTTTTTCTGCTTCTAAATAGATGGTAGAAATATAGTCCAAAAGAGTTTCCTAACTGAATATTTAGACATGATAAAATTAACCTTACTAATAATATGGGAATATTTAAGATTAATTAATTAATGTATAGAGCGTACTGAGAGTTTTTTACTGATCTAAAAATAACAGTCACTGTAATAATGCTAAGTATATTTTAGTTGTTAAGTTATTTAATCATAGTACTAGGTGTCAGTTTTTTATACCAAAACTTGAGACACAATTTAAAAAAAAACAATAACCAAGCCAAACCATTTCCTGGCAGATATTCAAACTCTGTGGCTTTTCCTACAACAGCAGTCACAGAATTTGCTCCTGATTTTCCTTATCAATGTAATTTTCCTTTTCTTGGTAAGTGTTTTACTTATATACTGAATTTACTGCTATTTTTGATTATTCAGGCTTATTAGATGTCTGATTTTATATTATTTCTTCTTTGTGTTTCTTCTTCAAGTAGCCATTTTTCATTCACCATTTTGTTCACTGTACTCTGAAAATATCAGTGAATGTAACATTTTAACCATGTTGAGGAATATCAGGGGTAATGCATTTCCATGCCTTAATCCCTCATTTATATTAAATGGGCCAGAGATTTTACACCTTCTTCATGCTCCATCTTCTTCACTGCACATTGTGGCTATGCCTGTTAAAAAATGTCTTATGGAGTTATAAATTCCTCCAGTGTGGCTCAGGCCACAATATAGCATTTTAGGATTTCTTAAAATCTAGAAGTGTGTGTATTCGTTCTGACTATAGTGTTGCATATCTTCAAATATATCATCATTTTTTAATACTTGGGAGAACTCTTTTCCAGAATCCCAGTAGGTTTTACTGAAATATTCCTGCTTTATTAAAAAACAAATAAAAAAACAAACAAACAAACAAAAACCCCATAAAAACAACCCCTCCAAAACGTAAACTCTTCTGAGAAAGCTTTCCAGGCTTTCAGAAAAACACAGGCACTCACTGCACTGCCTTTTACACTGCATTTCTGAAAACCACCTTCCACTGCTCTGAAATTTTTTCAGCTATCTGAAATCAGCTAAATTATTCTGTACAGCCTTTGGCTTCATTTACTTCCTTCTGCTTTTAATAATTTAATGGCAGCCCTGTGAGCACATGGTGCCAAGTTCTTCCCAAAGGGTTGTAATTGCCTTTTGGATCTCTTCAGAGCTGAGCTCCACAAACAGCTCAGGTCCATCCCTTTGTAACTCTCTTCTTTGAAAAGGAAGGATTTTCATTGTTCATCAGATTGGCAAAAGAATGATGCTCTTTCCTCCAGGTGAAGATTCTGCTTTCTTCTCAGGCATTAATGTTCCTTCTCTGCCCCTTCCCTTCCACCATGCCCTTCAAATGTTCTGTAGTGGCTTTGTCTCTTGGCATTTTCTTGTGATTCAATCTCATCATGAACCTGATCCAGGTTCTGAAGGCATGCAGTCCTTGCCACATTCTGATCCTGATTCCTTTCCAAAATCTTTGATCTTTCCTCTTGGGAGTGTACTGTTGGTTTCTTCAGCAGTTCTCCTAAAGCATCTCCAGTCATCTTACACTTGGCATCATCTGGACACCTCAAATAGAAATATTCCAAAGCTTCAAACCTGTCCTTAGTTGCTACTCAGCATTTCTTTAATTGCTCAGAATGTGTAAGTTTTACTTGTAGCATCTATGTTTAATTTGTCTCTGCTGCGACAAGGCTGTGTCCTGTAGGGACATTTGAAGTTTAAACAACCAGCCAGCAGATCCCATTTTGGGGGCTTTTCTTGTACCATCTGCACTCAAAATGTTCCATGACCTCAGGGTCCACCCTTTCCTTAGACCTCTCTATTATCTGCCTTCCCAAGATTTATTCAAGTGTTTCCTAAGAATTCATGCTGCTTTATGAAGAAAAGTCCCAGAAATCCAAGTAATATTGCTTTAATATGACCCCAGTCCTTTAGCCTGCCCAGGTTTTTACAGTCAGCAGAGCTTTAGGAATCAAATGTGTGTCCAAGGTATTGTTTTATGCCAAGGTCCAAGCAACTCTAGGCAGAGCTGCTGTGCTAAGTCATTGCCTCATGTCTGTGGTGCAGTAGATCTGAGGGTTGTTTTCTGCAATATTTGGAGGGCTAGAGGGGAATGTTTGAGAAATTTAAATATTTTAAGTCAGTGATCCATATTGCTGTATAAGTGTTCTTTAATTAATTAACCAGATTGCCATTTCATTGGGTTTGCCTTTCACTGTGCCTCTCCCAGTCCCATCAAAAGGAGAACATACAACTTTATGTTCTCTTCATGACTAAGCCACTGTTAATGATAGACTATGTTATCATTTAGTTTATTTAATAAAATAATCCACTTCTCAAAAGAGGCCTTTAACATTGAGCAGCTTAATGGTAGATCAAAATTGAAGCACGCAGAACTTGCCATTTGCCTTGTTATTGTTCAACACTGTTAAACCAAACTGCCTTTTTTATAAGAATTACCAACCCAAAAGGAGTGCTTTGAGGCTTGGTTGGCTTTTCCTTGCCTTGCAAAACCTTCCTTTGATGGCAAACAACATAGGATTGCAAAGGTTTCTTTATTTGTGTTCCTGTGACAGTGCAGTGTGCAAGCAATAGTTCTGCTGTCTGGGAATATCAACTTGCTCAGTTTATAGTCTCTAAAAATGAAGGCCAACAGGAAGGGCATCAGTAGATGTACCCATTAAGATTATGACTTCAACAACAAAACTAGCATCACTAAATTCTAAATAAGTAAACGTTAAACCAGGGAACAACACGATACTCAGCTTTCTGATTTCTCCCTTGGCTGTTAGGAGTATGTACAGCTGAAGGTCTGTTTCACAGGAGGAGAGAAAAATTAATGGGCTTATCCAACTCATATTTACTCCAAATGGTACATTTGTGCTCACACACACACATAAGTATATACATGGGTCTCATCTGTAGAAGTATTAGTTTGTCCCAAGGTCAGTAGTCTTGCTTGCAAATATGTAAAATATCTCTCTCATAAAGAGTGTGGTGTCTTCTAGAGGCTTCCAGAGTTTTCCAGCTTTCCTTTCCTTCCTGGTTTTACATGGAATAGCTAAAAGGGGGTTGTGCTTTATGAGTGAATACCACCCTTATGAGGGAGAAGAATGAGCCCTAGTGAAATCTCTGAGACCTTCAGGCTTCCAGTTAAACTGAAAATTCATGGCTGTGGACTGAAAAGAGATCAAGCAAAGTGGTTTTAGCATAAGTGGCTGGTTCTAGACTACTGCCCCTCAGGTTCTAGACTACTAATGGCCGGATGTGATATTTAGATCAAGTTCTTGACTTGATTTTAAATTGCCCTTCTGAGGTATGTCAGCAAAAATCCATTGTAAAATCCACAGTAATGGCACAGATTTATAGAAACCTGTGCAAGCACAAACCTTTCCTGTGGTGTAGGGACTCATTTTTTAAAATTTATTACTATGGTGTTTATATTTACTGGGGTCATCTTGTTAACGTCAGCTGCAGACATTGTATTCCATTGCATCAGGATCTTGTTTGCCTTTGTTTTTTGTTTTCCCTTTGGCTGTGAGGATACCCTTACATAGCATCAGTAGTGTGGTGCAAATATCTCCAGCTAATTCTAGGTGAGTTAGTCTGGGTAGCCGAAGGGCAGAGCTGCATCAGCACTGTCCTGCACCCCTGCTAATAACTTACTGCTCTGCAGAGCTAATTAGCTCCATGAGAGAGCACAGGAGCCTGGCATTGGGACAAGCCAGCTTGTTCCCAGCAAGCTCAGGTAGCTCTGCACAGCGTTTAATTTTCCTGTCCAGTTTTGAGGTTGGTAACACTTGCTGGATTAGCCTTAGTGCCAAAGCAATGTAAATAACAGCCCCACTCCAGGAGCACACCCAGTGCCACTGAGTGACATTTTCCTGCAGGATTTCTTCTCTATGAGCTGGTGAAGCAAAACAAATGTTAAGATATTCATATTAGTAAGTATATGGTGCCCTGAAAAAAGTCAGTTACTCCTCCTCCTCCTGTGAAGGCTGGCACTAACTAACCTGAGTCATAGCTTGAAAAAACAACAATCAGAAGAGCTGTGTGGCAAAAAACAAGTGACCAAGGTACAGCAAATAATCCTTAGATTCCTTTTGAGACAGGTTCTGTGATTTTTTTTTGCCTTTTTTCCCTGCTGTTTCAAAGTGCACGGTTACCCTCTGCACCTTCATGTCTGACATTGGAGTAAAGCTCCAACATTACTTCAATTTCTATCAATAACAAACAGCTTTCTTTCTTTCTTTCCCAGTCAGTGTTGGAATATGCAAAGCAAATCAAAAGCTGCGGTCAACACAATAAAGGGAAACTTGTATCTCTTCCAGTCAGCCATTGCCTCACTATGTTTCTTCTCCCCTTTAGATAAACAATCTACAATGTGTTTACTGAGGCTTGCACTGATATCCCTCAACGGTATAGGCAAGTCTACTTTTATTCCAGCAGACACAGAGAATAAGCCCACGGTGCACAGTGCATGCAAACCCCTTTGAAACCCAAGATTATTTGTTCTCTGACTGTTCTAAGGTAATTAAGGAGCATTGCATGTTTCTCAATTAATGATTCCTCATTCAGCTGGGGATCTTTGATGCTAATTTGTTTTAATCAGGACAGAGACTGCTAAAAAACTAAACAATTCAGTGAAGAGGAACTAGGAATTTTTAATCAAGTGGAAAAAATCCAAATGCTATGAGGGACACATCCATCATAAGTTTTCACTTCTTGTTCATTTAACTTTGTTCTTTCAGGTCTCATAAAATGTTGCGTTAATCAATACAGGAAAGTTTGTTAATATGAAGAATGCATGGTGGTTTTTTCTTCATCTGACATGAACATTTGTGCAAAAATGAGGAGTTGGAACAAGAGCCATGATGTTAAAACACATTCACCATGGTTTTTCTAGGTACGCACTGGAGTTACAGCTTTCTGTTTTGTCAAACATTATATAGGAAGCTGTCAATCATTGTGGTCTTAATATACTGGGGAGTCACTGAAGAAAAATATGGTTTTGTGGAGATTGGATGCTCTCCATTTAAATGTTAATTTTTAAATTATTCTGGTATCACACTACATGCATGAATTGGGTGAAATAACCTACTGTAAACCTCTGCCCGTGGAATTAGTATTTCAAATACTGCAGCCCTTGCTACATGAAATCACATGGTTTCTGAGTAGACCATGTATGGGCTTGATAAAATAATGTTTTATTCGTAAGTACATTTATTTATAGCTGTGAGGCAAAAGCATTTCACAGCTCTGTCTCCTCCAGCTGCTTTACCACGATAGACTTTGTGTCTTCCATCATGGAAATACCAATGTGTATATCCTACTCCCATGGCTTCAACAGAGTGAAGCTTCTCCCAATCCTTGAGTTCCAGGGATCTTTAGCCATGTGATGGAGTTAAAGCCATGAAGGACACTTAAATACTAAAAGTGAATCTTCCTGAATAAGCAGTATTTTAGCAACTGTTCAATTAAAAGTAAATTGTAGGTGCTAAGGCATTTCCAGATTGGGAGAGGTATTTAATGGCTTTGAGGTTTTTAGTGCTGGGAAACATTTTCAGATTACTGATACTTATGTGACCTCCAACATTTTCCCTATCACTGTTTTTAATGCATGAAACCTGTTTTGGACTGGTACCTACCTTCTTAGTACCTGTGTACTAAGCTCTAAACAGTGCCAAAAATAGGCAGAGAGACAAGAAATCTGACTGGCTTCCTTGCCCTCCTCTGTTTATGGCTGTGAGCAGTGTGTTTATTGTGTAGTTCAGAAGTCCAAATGAACAGAAAAGTCCTGCTAATAAATTCCTAATGACCTATTTTAAGGGTGAACTTTAAGTAGCTTAGTAGCAGCAGGGGTTTGTTTGTTTGTTCGTTTGCGTTTTGTTTGTTTTTGTTTGGGTTTTGTTTTTTTTTTGCAAGCAAGCTTAAATATATAACAGTTAAAAGTAGAATTCTATATGTTAAATGATTCCCATACAAATGGAAGCACAGCCACTGAAGAGTTGCCTTACAGATGGCTTTTTTCACCAAAAGCTGTCTGTACACTGTGAAACACAGTTCAGATGTTTGAACTTATGCTAATTGAAAGATCAACATTTTTCTTTCCTCAGTGAATACCCTGCTCTTTTCGTCTTCAAGATGGCTCTCCCATGTGCAAAAAATGAGCTGTAATTATGCCCAGCTCAAGGCAATCTCAGGATCTAAAATATCCTGCCAACCAGTGTGTTCTCAATCTGCCTTGTTAGTTCACAAAATTGTGCATGTGCCTTTGCTACAGTCTCAAACCTGATAATGTCACATCATTGGGACAGGAAATGTTCTCTGATCTTATCTGAAGTGACACTTGCAATTTCAAGTTCTAGCTTGATGAGATCACGTTGTCAGGGCTCCACATAAGTGTGATCTTTCCTGATTTGCAATTGTATCTGTTTTGAACGGTCTTTACACTGTTCAAGCAAAAGCCTATGATAATGCATTTTGTCAGATGCAGGGATAATGAAAGAGTGATTTTATGTTTCCCCTTTTAGAAAATCCAATTCGTGTGACTAAACTCAGTCAGTTTTCTTAACAGTTCCACCCCATCTGTCTCATTCTGTTTGCACCTGGAAACCCTAGTACCTGCAAAATGTGAGCGTGTCAAGGTAGTTCTCCCCCTCCATAAAATAGATGAGACTTATTACCTTCAAACCTCTATTACTTCCGTGAAGCTCTGGGCTATAAAATGGTTCACACATGCTGCAGTTGTTAAAACATATATTATGCCTTAAGCAAAAATATTTAACATAGTAAAAGCTTGTAAAGTTGAAGAATACTTAAATACCTACGTCATGTTACTGGCAATTAGAAAGTCTGTAATACTAAGGAGCAGGAGACTCTCAAGTCATATTTCAAATGTTTTTATTCATGATGCTAATTTTCTTTAGATGTACATTATATAGGAAGGAAAGAGCTGTTACAAATGCTGTATTTCTCCTTTTATCATCTAGATTACTGGCTGAATCCTGTAACACCAAGTAAAAATAGAAGAGGGAAGAAATATTGCATATATCTAACCTGTTAAGACTTCAGGAGTCTGTGAACAAAACAATGGTGTTAAGGTACAAAGGCTTGGATCTTCAATCCCCATTTAAAATGCATTATGACAGGTCCTACATCAACTCAGATGACTGAGACAAAGAGCAAGTTGTGACCTCTCTTGTAACAATACCTCGGGAGCAGATTGATTTGTCTGGATTGTGTCATGTGGATCACAGTAACAAGCAAGACAGGCCACAGCTATTTGACTAAATTGGTGCAAAGCCAAAAAGGGAAATAATATTTATTTGTCCATTTAAAGTGACAAAAATAGGAGGCAATAAGAATCCAGGGTATTTGACTTTCTTGGATAATAAGATAAGACTCGGCCTGAAAGGCTGGAGGAGTGGAAATAGAGGAGTTTCTTGGCAAGCAGTTCTGAAATCCATACAAAACCTCTGGCAATTATTCTTTTTCAACTGATTATTCTTCCTGAATAGTTGTGTCCAAGCCAGAGGAAACACCATTTCTAAGAGTTATTCTGATATTGCAATAATTGTATCCCTCCTACTTCAAGATTAGGTAAATATACAGCTTTGTTGTATATCACATCCTGATATATGACCCAGATATATCACTAAAAATTAAACCTAAAGTGTTGCATTTGGGCTGACTAATCCTGGACAAATACTATTTCTTTAATAATGAACTCAAGCCCCAAATGCATTGTATTGTAAGGGAAGTGACAGTTCTGCCAAAACCCTGCATAACTTGCAAGATGCAGGCTCATGTGAGATTACTGTGTGCTGTGCTGACTAAGAAAAAGAAAGGACAGAATTAGGTTATTGTGATGCTACCATATATGTTAGGCCATTCCTGAGATGGGGGATGCATTTGTGGTGCTGCCTCCGTGCATCCCTTCCGCAGTGAAAACACTCCAAGTTTTGCCTTTATTTTGGGGTCAATGCAGGCAGATGCCTTTCTCTACCCAATAAATAGGATTTTAAAAGTTTTTTAGCTGAATATTATCATGTCCTATATATCACAGAGCTACTCAGGTTAATGCATTTGAAGGAGAAAGCTGTCTTGCATTATTCCTAAGGGACTGGATCTCTTCTGGCTGCACAATGTGGTTTTGTCTTTATTCCCATGATGATATTCAAACTTTATGACTGGGTAGTCTAAAATGTTATTAGATGGCAACAATAGCTTCCAATCTATTGCCTGGTCAGCTGGATTTTTATTGTTTAAAACAGCTTAACCTTTCCCCACCGTTTTATAGAGTATATAGAGCTCATTCCAAACCATTTTATGCTTTGGCTGAAAGATGTATTTAGTAGATGGATTTCAAAAGTACTGTGGTTGAAAATCTGCATGCTATTGCAGTAATCTGTTCTTGGCCCAATGCTAGTTATTCTTTAGCATTAATCTGGAAGAAAATATAAAATCTCTGCTAGTAAATATTGCAGGTGACATAAAAATTAGTGGAGTGGTAAATAATGACAGAAGAGATAATTTCTGTGTTCTGGATTTGCATCATTTCGTAAGGTGAGCTCATCTGAACAATATGCATTTTAATACAGACAAATACAAAGTCATATGCCTGGGAACAAAGAATTCCAGTCACATGTGCAGAATAGCAGAAAAGTACCCTTGAAACACAGTGATAGTGATGAAGATTTAGAGTTTCTGATAGGTAGTGTCTGAATGTGAGCTCCCTGTGCAATATAATGGCTGAGAGAAAAACATTAGCTTTGAATGGGTAAGCAGTGAATGTCAAGCAGGAGGGAGACGAGTTCATGGCATGACTGAGATAATTGCTAGCATTCTCTGTCCAGATCTTGTTTGCACACATGAAGAAAAAAATCTGAAGAAAAAAATCTGAAGAAAGAAAAAAAGAGATAAAAGGTTTAGAGAGGAACAAAGGAATGATTCTAAGCCTGTGGAAAAGAAATTCCAATAATCTGTGATCTAAGAAAATTAATCTATCCAATTTATCTGAGAGTGGGTAAATAGGTGAATTGATACCAGTCTTCAATATCTATGTAAAATGCCTGCTTCACAATTTTGAATATATGTGAATAAATCACTGAAAAGATTAACAGTATCTAGTGGATGGAAGCTGGAGCTAAACAAATACAGACATAAAAAAACATAGTGTTATAAAAGTCAGGGTAATTGATTACCAGAACAATTTATCTAGTATCAGAATGTATTTTCCCCCTCTGAATATCTGTTTGAAAAATGTACTATTGTTTAAACAGAAGTCAATTTAAAATAGATTATCGTAATGATCCCTTTGGTTTTACAATCCATTAAAGAGACATTACAAATCTCCAAATATGACCCAGAATGCAGATTTTTGTTTGAAGAAGGAAATGTTTACAAAATGAAAGACCTATAGGAATATGTGCTTCATTCAATTTTAAATCTCCAAGAGAAGTGTTTAAAAGAACCAAGAAACCTCTAGTGAGAGCTGCAACACAAATATTATGTATCAGAATTTTAAAGGGAAACCAGAGGAGGAGTGACATGAGTTTCTGCTAACTGTCTAAGCTGTCCCAAAATGCTGAAGGAAACAAACTGGGAAGGCATGGCACTAAAAATTGAATGCAGTAATAGCATAATTATTGGCATATTGCTTATAATAAGTCTTGTTTATCTTCCTTTTTAACTTGCCACTGACTTTCTCTTTTCACTAAAATATAGCTGAGATTGTGAGATAAAACCATAGCCATTAGATGAAGGAGTTTTGCTGAGACTTTTTTGAAATATTGGTATAACTGCTCTATATTTCTGTGGCCTGTCATGGGAAAGAAATGAAGAAAAATATTAGTGAGCCATTAGAAAATGTTTGACTCTCTAGGACTGCTCTGCACTAAGTCATGCGAAGACACACAAGGTAAAAGATATTAGTATGGTAATGACAGCAGGAGGGGTCAAAGGATGAAGGAGTAATGAGAACAGACATGTCAGAAGGATGAATAGGTGTGGCCATTAATTTCAGTTGAAGAGCAAAATGTAGATTCTGGCAAGATTTAGAGGACAAGTAGAGGCTGAACATGATGCAATAGCTGTAGGACAGACAGGAGTAGAACACATTTGGATAAGGCAAGAGAGAAGAGAAACGCTCTTCCTGCATATAGCATTTATTCTTTTTTACAGGGTAACACCTCATTCTGCTGCAGGGTGAGCTCAGGGACAGGAAAGGAAAGAGAGCTGCCAAAAGGCAGACTGCTTTTGTCTGCCAGGTATAGCTTTTCAAAAGCTGCTCACCTCAGTTGATTCAGAGTAGCTTCTGTTTCAGAGCAAACGATGCTAAATGCAATGACTGAACTACTTGTGAAAGAAAGTGCTTAAGTACAGAAACTCATGAAAGGTAAATTTCCCAGACTCAAGAACAGAGGCAGCAACGAGAGGGTGTTCATCATTTCATACCTCTCCTTTGCTTTAGAGCCATGATTAACACTGCTCAGTAACGAGGCTGTACATAAATCAGGGGCAAGGATCTGAGCAGGGTGCCCTCACAGCAGCCCTGGAATCCTGGCGAGTGCCTGTGTGGGGTTTATGGCATTCTTATGTGTGATACTCACTCAATCACTTTTCTGGCTGAATACAGGAATGGAGTAATCCTAGAAACACAGTGAATGAGAGAGGATAAGTTTATATGTGTCAATGGCAAGGTCATGAGCACTGATGTAATAGCAATAACTGTCCAAACATCTTTGACATTCTCATCAAAGACACCCAAAAGCAAAGAGTTCAGTTACTTAGTTTAAGCTCCCACGTTTCAATTAACGTTCAAAGTGCTCCTTCCTTCTAGGCTGAACTGAAATGAGTTATTGATGTAATTATACCACTCAGGAGAAAAAACTTGAAATACTAGTTTTACCAACTGATACTAGGAAACTTTTCAATATCCCATTAAATGCTTTTTCTTGTTCTATTTTCCAGGGCCTCAGTTCAGCGAAAACATTAAAGTGTTTGAGGTAAGTTAGTCTATTCAAAGAAACACACAGTTTCATACTTACCCATATGTCCCATTGACATTAAGCACATACTTAAAGTTAAGCACACAATTAAAGGCTTAGCTGAACTGGAGAGTAAGCTCTTTATAAAAGAAGTTAGTTACAAAGAGAAAATGAGTGAGCGTTCATTTCTACTTAGTTGCGCTTTACAGCTAGATCTGTGTTTAAAGAGAATAGTGTCTAGAAAGAAAAATTTAATCCTAATTCCTCTCTCAGGAGTCTCTAGGCAGAGCCAGCTGCATAAGAAGACTGATTGGAAAATCAGGATTTTAGGACTAGCACATCAAGGACTGTCTATTAGCCAATTACTGTAGATAGCAATGTTGCCTAACTCTTGTTAACTCTTCTTGGGGTACAGTGGATACAGAACTGAGGAACACCTGCCTGACTACCTGGGCCAAAACTAAGTCCTTGGGGGCATTTTATAGAAGCTTGTATTTCTATAAAACCTGTCACAGTACTGTGAAATTAGGAAAGTGAAACTGTGTAATTTGCATCCCTTTACACTGTGAAGCCTTTAACTTTTGTCTTGTATGGCTCTCTCACTTCTCAGGGTTCTTACTAAGATTTAGATATGCTACAGACCCATCACCATGCTATGACAGCAAAGTTCATAATTCAGAGCATCTAACTCTGGTTGCCATTCTTGAAAAGTGTTTGGAAGAGATGATAATTTTCCTTTTTTGAACTGTCAGGCACTTTTCTCCTAAATTCCGTAAATCACAGATTGATATCTAAGTGTATGCCTGTGTTATCTTTAGACCTCACACCATTCTCATAACCATTTATGATTACTGTTATTAATTTTTGTCACATATCACAGTTTCAGTTTCGTATCACCTACAAGTCCATTTTTTTTCAATAAATGGCATTACTTACGTATGCTTATCTCATCCAATAAACAAAAGATTCCAAGAGAATCTTTATGCTACAGTTGGATTCAGATAAATAGTCTTTTCAGCACTGCTGTGAGTACAAGTGACATTTTTGAACCAAAACTTAATAGAGAGTGACTGGAATAGCTGACTCCTGATTTTTTGTGGAGATAAAATGAAACTTCAGTCTTCAGACAGTCCTATCATTGATTTTAGTCTTTTATCTCCCATGAAAACATCCCCCTCAAAAATCATTTAGCTGTGGATTTAGCAAAAACAGAAATCAGATTTTGTCTGTTTTCAAGCTACCCCAGTAATACAGTTATCTGACTTTATTAGGGCATACAGATGCTGGTTGGAGAATAAACCTACTTCTAAGCTCACTTAACCCATTTCTTACCCTGACAGGAAGAAATATATTAGGAATGTATCCTTGGCAAGTCACACAGAAAGAACTCGTTGCTGGGAAGAAAACAGATGACAAAAAAAATCACTGATGGAATAATAAGTGGAATGAGGTGTCTGACAGCCCATAGTCTGATATTCTGGATTCCCAGCAGCCTCTTGTGTCGTTGTACCCTTGCTGCTGGCCACGTAGCACAGTTCTTCCCTTCCTCCTGCCACCCATCCTTCTCAGCTACCACATTTACTTGAGCATATCTGGTATTGCTGCACTGAAGCATTTGATTCCCTGTTTCCCACGAGCTGCCAGGACTCATCAGCTCCTGGAACAGGCCAGGGTGTCTGGTCTAGGGGTGATCCCACACCTGATGCATGGGACCACCTACAAGTTTGTGCTTTGACTGAGCAGTCCTTTTCAATCAGCTTTGTCCATGTATGACGTTTGATGCCAGACATGAAACCCTTGAGTGTGGAACATGCAGATTTCCCATGCAGTTATCTCAGTCAGGTCATCTTCTCTACCAGGGACACTCAGGCCACAGCACTTTCCAGAAAAACTTAAGAGTAGTGTTGAGAAAGAGTGTGGGAAGTCCAAGATCTGAGCAGCACGAGTGGGAGCACTACAGCAGGACAATATTGACAATGCCAAGCAGCCTTTGCTTGCTGCTTGAGCTTGTAGGTCTGCTCCTGAATGGCTCCACCTGCAGCACTGGAGCTTCAACATGCAGACTTTGCAGGTGCCTGGAGTCAGAAATGTAAGGAGAATAGAGCCATGGAATGAATTTATGGATGCTTGCCATGATAATGGGAACAGGATAAAACTCTCTTGTTCAAGGTGAACACAGAAGAGAAGGAGGGAGGAAACCAAACGTGCTTACGAGTGCATAGTGAAGCCTGAAGTAAGTGTACTGCATGAAGAAGGGAATCTATTTGCATTGTTTAGCTGTGTGTGGATATATTTGTGTAGTAATTGGGTAATTGGGATGTCTTTCCTTAAGAGCAAGTTAAATGAAAGGCAGCTGCTACAGAAAGAATGTGGGCAGAGACTTGAAGAGGAGGATGAGGAGGGTAGAGGTTGGGTTTGCCAGTGTTCTGTGGAGCGAGGTGGGAAACTGCTGCTCTTTGTTTAAATGTCTGATCCCACTGTGGAAATTCTTACTGCTATTAAAAATGCAGTAGGGACTGGATTTAATTTCGTAGTTACTGAAGAGGAGAAAATCACGACTCTATTGGAAACAATGGTAATAAGGTGATAGCTCAGGATACTGCTTTTCTATGGTGAGGTCTTGATCTTCAAAGCTACTGAGTGCTGTGGCAATTTATACAGAAAGATCCATATGGAAACAGATTGGAAGAGGTCAAGTATTCTATGGTGACCTTTGCTGTCACCACAAATGAGGTGGTGCCTTTGAGTATCACCCAGTATGTCCCAGTGTGTACAACTCACTGTTTTCCCAGAGCTGCACTAGTGCCAGCTGACAGACTTGGCATGTTTGCCTGTTTGTTGAAGGTAAAATGTTGAAGAAGCCAACTTTTGCTTTCATTTTGATAGAAGTCTGACTGTACACCCTGTGCTAATTGTTCAGTGCTCGTTTGCTGTCTGTCTCCACGCACGCATCTCCTGCAAACCCCTGCTTGCTGCAGCTCTCGTCACAGTGCCCAGCAGCTGGTGCTGGGAACAAAGAGGCTCATTGAGCCCTGCCTGGTGCTCAGCACTGCTCTGGGAGCTGGAGCTGAGAGAGCCATGAGATGATTCAGTGTTTGTTGATCCCGCACACGCAAGAGCTCGGTGCTCTGTCCTGAGCATGAACCCCAGCTTGCAGAGCTGCAGCCCCACGTAAAGCACCAGGACAGCTGCTGGTTGTAGCTTGGAACTGCTACAGCACAGTGGGCTCAGGGTATTGCTGGAAACAACCTGTGAATGATCCTTGTGTCCCCAGGACATATATCCACATTCCTTGTCTATCCCCTGTACCTGCAGAGTGTGGGGACAGGGACCAGCGAGAGCTCAGAGCACAGCTCCTCCTTCTCTCTTTGCCAAGCACAGGCTGCTTCTGGCTTCCCTGTGCCATTTTGTTTCACTCTGTTCTGTTTTCCCCTGCTCTAACCCCTTACAAAAGAAGTTACTGAGGCGCTCTTAATCCTGGGGGCAAAGCATCCTGCTCAGTGTTTGCCTGGTGCAGAAAAGCCTGCGTGCAGCCCAAGCTGTGTGTGGTACATGACAGATCTCAGAGCTGCACGGTGCTGAGAGCATCCTGGAGATGCCAAAGTAACAGGCAGGCAGTGAGGATCTCTGACAGCCAACACATGACACCAGAATTGGTAGAGGGAGACTGTACGTGAAAGAAAATCACATCTAAAATTAAATGTGGGGTGCTGTTTGTTGTTTTTTTTAAAGATAGATATGCAGTTTCCATGGACACCCATTTTTAATCTTAATGTATGTTTCCTTTTATTAAATATGCGTAACCAGGCTTGCTCAGGATGTGAAGTCTGGTGTTTGATTTTCTTTACATTTTCTCTAGGGAATTACTAATAGGCAAGCAGATTTCTGGAGACATTTAGGACAGTTTTACCTTCCTGCTATCAGATGTTTCAAGCCTTAGGAAGCCAGCCAGATACAGGAAAAGGACAAAGAAAACAGAGAAGGTAAACTGCTGTATGCAGTGTGAATGGCTCATCTTTCCCTAACACGGCCCATTTTTCTACTGGATCCATCTTTTCTTTTAAAAGGCTTTCCCACCATTTAGTCCTCTTCTTTTGCCTTTTTTGTTAGCCTTGATAGCAGCAAATAGTTATTGCTGATAAAATCTGATTGGCGTTGAAAGTGTTGGCTGTGTGACTTGAGGGCTTGAGGCTGCTTGGGGAACAGGTATGCAAGCAGAAAAATCCCAATGTTTAAGAGGGGAGGAACTGGGAGCTTGTTTTGGTTGTTTTATTTTGGATATATCTTGCTTTAGAAGGAGAACATCTCAAAAGAGATCTGCTTTTTAGGATAGCCTGGGAGGCATAGTAGTGTCATACTTTAGGGAGCCTAAGCAGTGGAGTTACACTGAATTTAACCAAAGAGAAAAGGTAGAGGGGTGGGGTGGAGCCCATTTTTGAGTTTTATTAAATTTTAGGGCAGCACTCTTTCTTTTGGCTTGCTGATGGAATGAGAATGAGAAGGAATTATAGATGGCCCTTCACTGAAGTTTTCCTTCTGTTTCCCAGGTAGGACTCAAGCTCAGACTTCATGGGTATGTTACCTTTTTTTGAGAAGCAAAACCAAAAGCAAAACAAAACAAAACAAACAAACAAACAAAAACCCAGCAGATAACTTCTGTAAATAAGTTTCTTCTTTGATTTTCAGGAATAAGAACTGGTACCAAATTTAGCAGTTGTATTAAAAGCTATTGGTGCCACGTTGTTCTGTGTCCAGGTCCCCACCTGATCATCTGGTTCAGATTCATGCCACTTTGTACATTATTGCAGCCTCCTGGAGTCAGGGAGCAAACATTTCTCTGTCAGGTTTAATGGTGAGAACATTGTCACTGTCTCACTGATGTGCCATTTAGAAGAGAGGTGAAAAATTCAGAATTATTCTATCAACATCACCTTTTCCATTTAAAAAGAAGAGGATAGGGCAAGTTCCCCACAAATATCATCACTTATATCTGCTTATAGTGCAGTCTTCTACCTGAAAGCTCTCATGGTATTTTTGTCCATTAGCTCCTTCTTTATCAGGGCCATTTTATATTATCTTGGACACTGTATTGAGCAGCAAACTATGAAAGCTAAGAGGCAGAGCAAAGGACAGGTGGCACAGAGGCTGCTGCAGGAGGTGACTCATTTGGCATTTCATTCTGATCAGATTACCACATTCAATTTGGGCACTGAAATCTGATGTTTTCTGTCACTTCTCATGGCAGACAGGAGGAGAGGTGGAGGGGGAGAAACTTTTGTACAAAGCTCTGAAATGCAGCAGGGCACGAAAGATTTGTTGCCATTCTTTTGTATTGTCAGATGCTGGAATATATCAGTTAATTGCTTGCTAACACAGGTTTCTTGGCTGTGAGTAGGGGGCAGGTTACACTTGCCTTGTGCATGTTCTTTCTGGCAGCAGAGATCAGACCTGGAAACACAGCTACAGATTTAACAGCTGTCTTCATGAGAGGCATGGGCAGTGACTGGGTTTTATGAAACCCTGGTGAACCTCAGTTACTTCTCTCTCCTGCAGCAAGTGCAGGAACCTGGGGAATCTGGTCTGACCTGGTGTGCAGCCACATGCCCTAAAGTCCTGTGTTTAACCAGTTTCTTTATAGCCTGAATGTGAGTCAGGAAGTTCTCCAGCAAGGCAGAAATGGATTCTGTGTGGTGAAACCTTGGATTCCTTATCCCAGAGCTGCTGCTGAGAGTGTGAGAAGAACTTGGGTATGTTTTATGCCTTTATCTCTGTCTGGGTAAATACACACACCTGTTGCTCACCTGCCTCGGGGAGCTCACTTTGTGCATCCTCCTCCTACCTTCACTCTCCCGCTGTCTTGTAGGAGGCAGGGAATCACAAGCAGCAATTAACACGGTTGCACTGAAGTGCCTTCAGAAGGGATTTTTGAGCTGGAGCCTCTCCAGTGATGATGATTTGCAGCAGGGCTGGCTCCCAGCAGGGCAGGTGATCACCTACTGCCGAAGGATTCAGCGCTGCTCCCATCAGTGCAGCTCACTGAAGTACCTTCAGTTTGCACGGGGTCTGGACACATTTTGGAGTTCCTTTTCACACCAGTCTCCTTTGGCATGGCAGGGTGGGAGTGAGCTGCATTGCTGAAGGCTTTCAGGCATGGTAACACGTGTTCCCATGGCAGACAGAGATCTGTAGCAAAGCCCCTCTCTAAGAAGGGGGTCTGTGCTCTACAGCTGCCAGTGCTGCGTGTGATTAGTCAGCCCTAATGCTGAGCTCTGCAGATTAATGTGCTCCTCTTCTCCCATTATATCCCTTCTCCACGAGGCAGTCTGTCTCTTGCATCAGTAATGACCAGCTGCAGAGCCTCAGGGTTTTCTCTAGCTACTTTTAACTGATCTAGCACTTCTTATTTTTTCCATGCTCTGCCCTTTCCTTGATTGGTAAATTCCCCAATGTCTTTAATCAAGCCGTGTTGAGCCTAGCAGCTCTGGCAAGTTTTCTTTTGTTTTAATAAAAGGTGAGTTTGTTCCCCAGGCAGGTTCTGCCAGCTCAATTTCAACTATTGCACATTGGTCTTTAAAAAAAAAGGGGCCTCCCATCTCAAAACCACAGGCAATGCAATATCCCAGGTGAACTGCAACCTGCCCATTCCCCTTCAGAGGAAAAAGGGACTTTTCCCTCCCATTTCACTGAGGTCAGTGTTCTGCTGTGTGCATTCTTCATTCACAGCTTCAGGCTAATGCACTCAAAGGGTTTAGTGGTGTGGCTGCTGTTCAGCCCAGCCTTAGATCTCAGGTGATCACTCAGCCCCTCTAGAAACGTCCTTAATATTACTTAAACCTGCAAAACCAAAGTTAGGCATTCTTGAGATCTCCCTGCCTGTCTCAGTTCTCAGCCTCTCCCTTTTCTTAGGCATTTAATCAAACTGGGAGAAATGTTTCAAGTAAACAGACTTTGGAAAAATTCTCTGAAAAGAGAGACTGAAACTTGCTCTGAGTTTGGTCAGCACAGGTGAGTGGATTTTGTTAGCAGATTTTTAAATTATTATTATTTCAACCTCTTTTTGAGATGTTACCTTTGCAGCAGCTGGTTATGGAACTGGAGAACATGTGAGGAATCTCAGAAAACTCACAGAGACTGAGAAGCTGTAACCCTGCAGCTTGTCCTGGCATTCCCTCTAGAATACGATGTCCCTTCTGACAAGTTTGTTTTAAAACCCTTTTTCAGATTGTTCATGGTTTGGGGGAAAAGAAAAGCTTTTTTTAGGCTTTTAACAGTAAGATCAGAAAATTCAAAGGTAAGGCTAATTATCAGGAATAGTTCCAAAATCTAGGCACTTGAAGTGTGAAAACTGCCATTAAAAGCATCTCTGTAACTCATCTAGCCCTGTATAAATTGAAGTAATAATTCAAGATGAATGCAGTGTAGGGCTGTTTCAGGCAAAAGAAATCAAAACTGAAATATTGAACCAGATGATATGAGAAATCATCAAAATTTACAAAATGCAGTAATTGATTTAGTTCCATGAGTTCTGCATAGAGGAAGTGGACCTCAGTAAAAATTAATTAAGTGAGTCTGCATGAAACTGTTGGGTCAAAGGTAACAAAATAATCTACCAGCTCTTCTGAGAGTCCTGGCTCTTTTTTTTTTTTTTTTCATAGATGGAACCATCAGGAAATTTGACCTGAATTCAGGAATAGCTTCTGGACAAGAGAAAATGCATTTCTTGGTGAGTTTATTATTGACTGAAAAAAATATGTTTACCCTGTACCACAACAATATAAATAGCTTTTATCTCCATTACAAACAGACTTATTTTATCTATCAGTGATGTACTTTAAATCTCATATTTCCATTACAAACAGGTTTGTTTTACCAGTGACTTACTTTAAATCTTGTAGTAGAGTTCTGCCAACCTTAATTTTCTTTATGGGCAGATGCAGAACAAAGAAAAATAGATGCTGTATACTCCACATTCACAATCAGGGGAGTAACGGGCTGGGCAAGATTTCCTTTCCTGCCTGGCTTTGTACAGAACAGAATAAGAGGGAGATATTGGGGTGGTTCCTGAGGCTTTCTAGTCATGGAAGAGGGGGAACTGGAGTCACCATGCTAAGCTGGGAAGCCCTGCAAACAGGGAATGAGGCAGAGAGGAGCCTCAGCCACCAAGCAGGGCTCCAGCAGCTCTAATGCTCCCTCTGCATGGGCCCCCAATTACACAAATGTCATTAGCTTCAGGACTCAGTATGTCTGCACAAATAAACCTCCCAGGCCCAGATCAGGAAATTATTGCACTTGCTCTCTGAGCAGAACAAAGCTTAGTGCAGTGATGAAGCTACACACTTAGCACTGAAGACATGAATGTATGAAGTCAATTATAAAAGGGAAGCTCTGTGGTGCGCAAATAATTGGTACAAGTACAGTGGCTTTTCTGTGTGGAATATATCCTTGGTGTATTGCTGCAGCCTTCCAACACAACCAAAGCAAACTGATTGGAGAGAATAAACACACCCAAAAAAGTAAGGGGGAATGGACAAAGATGGGAAGTTAGGCATTAGCAGTGGGGTAGATATTAATTGATATTTTGAAAGTCCCAACTATGAATTTCCATGCTTTGAGATATTTGAGGCTCTTTTAAGTGCAGCCAGAACTCAGAATCCTCTGAGTCATTAATGGCTGTGGTGATCATTAGTGCTGGGCACCCAGTGAGTGTTAGAAACAAATAAAGACAGTTTAAGTTCAGAACTATTTACAATATGAATTGAAATAGGGCAAAGTGAGTGGAAATGACCAAATAAAACACAAGAGAGAGGTTGTTAAGTCAGGGTTTTGGTGGTGCAGCAGTGCTTCCTTGAGGCTACTGAGAGTGTGCAGGTATTGCTGCATCACCTCTCCAGGGGCTGGAAAGTGACCCCAGCAGAAAAGGACTTGGGGGTGCTGGTCAACAGCAGCTGAACCTGAGCTCAGGTGTGTGCCCAGGTGGCCAAGGAGGCCAATGGCATCCCAGCTTGGATCAGGAACGGTGTGGCCAGCAGGACCAGGGAAGTGATTCTTCCCTTGTACTGCTAAGGCTGCACCTGGAACCCTGTGTCCAGTTCTGGGCCCTCAATTCAGGAAGGACACTGAGGTGCTGGAGCAAGTCCAGGGAAAGGCAACAAAACTGGGGAAGGATCTAGAGAGTCAGCCATATGAGAGGTGGCTGAGGGAGCTGGAAGGGTTCAGGCTGGAGAAAAGGATGCTCAGGGGTGAACTGATAACTCTCTACAACTCCCTGAAAGGAGGTTGTAAAAATGTGGGGCTTGGTCTGTTCTCCCATGTGACCAGTGACAGGACGAGAGGACACAATCTCAAGCTGCACCACGGAAGGTTCAGCTGGGACATCAGGAAGAATTTCTTCACTGAAAGTGGGGTTAAGCATTGGAAGGGGCTGCCCAGGTAGGTGGTGCAGTCAGCCATGGACATTTGCAAGAAATAACTGGACATGGCACTTAGTGCTACAATTTGGTTGATACAGTGGTGTTCAGCCAAAGGTTAGACTCAATGATCTTGGAGGTTTTTTCCAACTTCAATGATTGTATGATTCTGTAATTCTATGATTCTATCCCTTCTCCACAATGCAGCTTTGCAAGAGGCAGTACCCAAGATTTCTCCTCATAAAATTTCAAGGGTGTGAAATGCAGGAAAAGCCACATAAACCACAATAACACCGTGACCTCAAATCTTTGAGCTGGCTGATCTAATTTAATCTCTTAGGCCACAATGAATTTAGGGTATACACACCCTGTCAGGGAACAAGTTGCTTCAAAAGCCTCGTGTGGCTGATTCCCATCAATAGGTCTCCTCGTCCACCCAGTCCAATGCCCCCTCCTCATCTTTTTGTGTGTCTCTGGAGTGCCTGATTTCCCTCTCCTTGGCCATCAAGTTGAGAGGGCTGCAGATAATCAGGTCCTTGAGGATGCTTCAGATGGCTCAAATCTTCCTGGTGGGAGTGCCCATCAAGCAGCACCAGAACTGGCCATGGCAGTGCTCCAGCTCCTCTTGGGAGCCACCACTGTGGTGGATGCATCCCTCTGCAGAGTCACCTGCTGGCTCAAGAGGAGGAGGAGGAGGCTGTTCAATGGAGGATATCCTGAATAACTGCAATGAGGTGAGTCATTCATTGGGTTTCACCTTTGGGATGGAGGATTTCACCCTGGATGAGATCCTGGGGAAGTTTTGGTGCTAAACAGTGCTTGATCACAGCTATATCCAGACAGTGTAAGTACTGCCTCCCATGCCTCATCTGTTATTTGTCACAAAAAAAGGCTCATTTTAAAAGTGTTTGAAACCCAAGAAGGCTCCTTCTTCAAGCAGCAGAGGAACACAAGAAGTAGATAAACAGTGTTGAATATCCAGTACTAAACTCAATTTAAAGAGGGTTCTGTGTCTAAATGCTAGGCAGCCTTTTCCATGGCCATTTAGGATGGGAGTGTGGCTAGCACAATGCAGACAATAAATTAAACCATTATTTGAAAATATTCAAATGACATTTCTAAGGAACTCTAGCTGCTGATGTAGTCACTTGCACAGTGGATGCTCCATCTGGCAAGTCATTAAAAGTCTGGAGAAAAAGGGAAATGGAGACTGAATAATAAGATAGTACACGTTTTTTAGAGTAGGTGAATTGTCAGCCCATTATTGGACCATTATCTGACTGGGTTTTCCTCTCTCCCTCGCTCCTTGTTTTTAGGGATTATAATTTTGTCCACTACCATAACCTTGAGGGGATTTGGTGGAGTTTTCGTCTTGGGTTTGGTTTTTTTTGTTTCATTCACTAGCTCTCCATCCTTCCTTTAGTGATGGGCAGTGAGGTTCTGTCCTATTTAGGCTGGAGGGAGGTGCTGGAGCTTGAATGGCTGAAGTGACATTTCCCATGTAATTTTTGACCATCTCCTCTTCAGTGGAGGATGGTGACCATGGGGGAACCCCTGGGTTTGTTGCTCTCACAGCTGATTTTCCTCTCCAGGAGCAGAATCTGGGCAGGCTGTGGAGCCCTGCAAGGTCTCCTAGCTCACAGGTAGCACAGCAGGATTTGGCCCACTTTTCATCTTCCTCTGGTGTTTCTACAACATAAGAAATACTGTTCTCTGAGCTGCTCTGGATCTGTGGAATTAAGAAGAGGTTACAAACAAAAGTCTTAATTCCCTGTACAGCATTCCAGTTGCCAGGGAACAAAGTTCCTCCTAAGGAATAATGGACAATGGAGAAGCCAAAAATACAATTTAAAACTATTTGGCAATATACCATATTTTTACTCTGTCTCAAGCCCTCATCTTATGATTGCCTTGATAGAGGCGTAGAGCATAGAATAAAATGATGGAATGGGAAAGGAGCATAGATCTTTTTTTTCCAGTTCTATGTCACTGCTTTGCAGAGAGGATGTTCCTGCCAGGGGATATGTTTATCATTTTTCAAGTTTTGTGTCAGTCTTCTAAAGAAGATATCTGTTGATCATGTTCAAATTTATCTAGGGAGTAGATCTATCTCAGCAGAGAGAAAAATAATTCATTCTTTAGATCTGCCAGTCAGAGCAAACATCTGTCCTTAGAGTGAGGAAAAATGATAGAATCCATATCCATATCCTCTTTGACAAGTTATCCCCAAGGAAGGCATGAGTCTCTCTGTTAGTGTGTTCTCTGGGAGGAACAGTGGTATGCAGTAGAAACAAGAATCAACCTTCCTAAACCAAAGACTATTCATCCCTCAAATTTCTAATTTACACTCTGTCTTACTGATGGGAGAATTTTACACCACTCCCAGAAACCCTCAGCCTTGTTTTGTGCTCATTACTGTTCAGGTTTAAAGAAAGAGTTTCTCAATGAAAGATTCCTCACAAGCTGCATGAGAAGACAGACAGCAAGGAGACATTTTCTGTCTTTGAGTCCCAGCCACAGACTTTGGACTTCCCAAAGATGTTCAGGACAATAGAGTGCCTTTAAAAAGTAAGTCAGGCCTTGAAGTAAGAGAACAAAGCCTATCATGTCAAGTGGAAAAACACAGGAGCAAAGGAATAGTGGCTTAGGGGAAGGAGAAAAATAAAATGAACTATCATCAAGTTGTCAGGTTTACAGTTTTATGATCTGTACAAGCTTAATAGAGTTTAATAGAGTGGAAATCCATACCTTTGAAGCTGCTGTTGGAATGCATACTGCCAGATGGGGTTAACTGAGGAAGGCCTGAATTCTGTCAAGTCTTAATAGTGCCTTTTAAGTGGGTAAAATATGTATTCATTGTTATGTTGACAAAATAAAACAATTAGAGCAGAATTCATGGTTGTACTCATACACTATCTGCTGCATATCATCTTACGCAACTTTAGAGTGTTTTCCTTATCCTCCCTGTGTGTTGGTGCTGCCAAACCTCCCCTCTCCCACTTTGCTGGTCCCTTTTGTAACTGGAGACACAGTTTTCCTCTCCTTCCCCTCTCTCCTTTCAGCACTGCCTTCTGTTCCTCCCTGTCTCTCACCATAGGCTGTGGAGTGTGTTATGTTTTGGAACCCTAGTTCTGAGAGACAAGCAGCAACACCTGCTCATGAAGCTCTGGAAAGCCCTTTGCCAAAGCTTTTGGGATGTCATATCTATCACTGGTGGCTCTGAAAGTTTATACAATTTGAGATAGAGCTATTGATGCAAAACCTTTATTACAGGAGGAAATTTTAAACTTGACAAACTTGGGAACAAGTCTGGCTATAATATTTTTGGGAGGAAGGAGGAGGCTTTTATTGTTTTTCTCAGCTGACAGTTTCAGTTTTGTCTTGTTTTCTCCTTATTGGGCCCATTCTGTTAATGCTTCCTTAGGATACAGTATAATACTTAAGGCTCCCTAGCTATGTAGTCATATTTAGACTTTTGAAAACAAGCAACACATCCTTAAGGGCTCTTAAGTACACTAGTGATAATGTTAACTGAAGCAGCAAGAGATCTTTCCTTTCTTGGCTAAAATATTTCTGCAGGACAGTGCCACAGCCTTGGCTGTGTTCCATCAGTCTCATCTTCCCTGGCTCACTGTCATGGCTTGCTAGTCTGGAACAAAGCTCTCAGATATGTTGCAAGAAATAAAAAAATCTTACAGAGAAAGAGAGTTAATGACCACAGTCAGAACTATTAATACCAAGCAACGCCGAGTTAAAGGAACATGTGGCAGATCTTCACACTGGGCTCCCTTTGTGACTCTTTGATCCTGTGCAGCTGTAGAACAATCCAGAGTGGTAACACCTGCTGTAAAACAGCTCAGTGACTGTGCTAATTGCTTAACTGAGGAAAAACAGCATTAAATAACATGAGGGTGACCACGCTGTTTCTGCCTTCAATCACTCAACAAGAGATCAAACACCCAGCTCTGCTGCTGAAGCGCAGTGAGAAGGAACAGGAGACCTGGCACTTGTGCTGCACTTAGAGCTTGAGTCTCATCTAATACCCTTGGGGGGAAAATCTGAACATAACTTAAAGGCATTTGGGGTATTTGGGGGCCATTTTTCCTGTGTTTCTATCAGTGCATGGATGTGTTTGGGGGCTGGAAGGAAGCAAGTGTCTGCAAAACCCTAAATGCTCATCAGCCAGCCCCAGGTTTCTGAGGAAGGGGAGTCAGTGAGGAGCTGTGAAATCAGCTTTTTACAGATGGGACAAAACTTCTGGCCAGAAGGAGCTTTCTGGGGAACAGTTTCCACCCTGCTGTAAGAAGCCTTTAGTCAAAGAGACCTGTAAAAATTTTTGTCTGAGAAACAGAATGGTAGGTGCTGAACTGAACTACATTGAAAAGTGTAATGGGCACCTATCATGGGTGTGGATACTTATTGTCCAAAACACAGGCCATTTTTTATTATGAAATTAAGGTAGGTTTGAACTAATGGAGTGGGATGTTACTATTTTCTATTTGCAGATCTGAAACAGGCAGTCTTTTGTCACCCTCAGACATTGCAGGTGTTTTCACTGTAAAGATCTGGAGGATGCAAGAAGATGGAGACTAATTTGCAGGTCTTACCTAAAATAGTCATGTATTTTAAGCATTCCTTGCAGTGTGAGACAGTGATAAATTAGAAATCCCTGCCCTGGTAAGGCTTGTTAGTAAATCTGATATGCAGTTAGCTGACAACTCTGATGCATGGGGTTTCAAATCTGCTCTTTGGAAACCCTGCCTTCTGCCCACCTCCCACCTCCCTGCGAGGAAGTATATCCATCAAATTTTACATGGGATAGCTCATATTGCTATCTGCATGATAGGAGCAACATTTTCTGCATTAGCAACTCTCACCAGATAATGTCTTGAGGATTGAGAGAGGAGATTAAGTCTAAATAAATATCCTGTGTTATTCATATTTAATCATTTTACTTAGACATCGTCTAATCAGTCAAAGCAACAACTGTTACTGACATATGGGTTTCATAAAAATATATACTAAACTGAAGCACTAAGCCTTGTCCCTTTATATTCATGTTGAGCCTGTAAACAGATCTCAAACAGAACAAACTGACTTAGAAATAGAAACTGATGGCTGTAATGAAAGAGCCATGTTACCAGGGAATGACAAACAGGAAATTTGGAGAGATCTGCATCACTGGAGGAAGGGGGAAGGAGAAATTGTCCTGTGGGTAGTTTGGTCTGGTAAGTTGTAACCATATTAGCTTCTGAGTTTGGGACAGATTAAAGATGTGAAAGCTATCTGCCCAAGTATCTATGTTTTAATATCACTACCTTAGAGTCTTTTCCCCTCCTTCATAAATATCAACAGGATGGGGGGAAAGGGGAAAGTAGCAGGAGGACAGGGGATGGTTTTGGAGAGACTAAAATGTTTCTGTTTCTCTGGGTACAGAGCTACAATACTTGGCAAAAGGCTGGGAAGCAGCATCTGCAGGAGGGAGGGAGAAAGGAAACAGAGAAGTTGAGCTGAGAGGGGGACAGAGATGGTGATCTGAAAATTTCTAGAAGAGACAGAGCAGATATTTTGCTGATGTGCTGTAAGTAAAGTGCACCATAAGCAGTTTGGCTGAGGTGAGCTGGCATGTGCTTTCACAATGAGATTTGGCTCCTCCATCACATGAAATATTCTCTGGTTGCTGCCCCATCATTTACCTGCATGCCATTCTACTCAGGACACAGCAAGCTGCTCTCTACCTTTGGAGACAGCGAGTGTGTGTGGCAATGTCTTGAATGTTCTCATTGTAGCAGAGAATAGGAAGCCTCTCCACTGCAAGCATTAGCAATGCAATTTCATAACTATTTGTTCAGACAGTGCACAGGAGCTTGAAAAACAACTCAAGACACTTTGTTCCCCCTGGGAAATGCCATCCGAGAATATGTTAATCTGACGAATATGCAAAAGGCTGTCCCCTATTGGTGAACCATGAAGAAAACCACCTCCTTTTTTTCTGGGTTTGTGAGATGTGCTCCCCTCTGCCAAGAGTGGAGCAATCCTTACCCTCTCATCAAATCAGACAGCTGAAAAGTATGGAGACATTGTGCTGCCTCCTTCGACTCGCAATGTGGATTTGATATTATCTGTACCACCTTTGACAACGCACTTGAAATTAATCAGAGGAGAAATGTCTTATTTGATTATATTTGACCATGAACACTGATCAGTTGCGTGCAATTTTGACTTCAGATCTGCATGTCCAAAGCCCTTTCTAAAAAGGGCAAAATATTACCCAGAGATACACAGGAGCTTGTGTTTTCCGAGTCTCTGAAAGGATACTCTCAGGGGAAATGAGTGTACATCTGGGAAATTAAAAATCATTTGCTATGAAACTCTCAGTGTGAGATGGATGGAATCAGAAGAGAGATCCCCAAGACATCAATCCTTAGCCCCTTCTCTTTTCATTGCAGCTATGTTAGCTCATCCTACCTTCATATGCTTGCATTAATTTCTGGCAGACTAGAAATTCCATCAGTCCTCTGAGGAGACCATGGCAGGACCCACTGTTCCCCAGTATCTTAAGTGGCACAGGAGGCATCTGACTTCCCTGTCTGTAGTCTGAAAAACCCATGGAGACTACACAGTCCTCTATAAAACATCTTTTTCTGACTTACTTTCTGCCCAGGGGAGTTGCTGAGGCCTTGGGTACAATGATAATTTGGCATCCTTAAGGCAGATCAGACAGAGGGTTTATCAGGTGAGCCAAGAGCTCTGCACAGTCTGCTGCTTGAAGGCTTTGCTTTGGATGTTTTCTGAGTCTCCTAGGTTGGAATTCCCACCAAGAATGTTGTTAAAAGCTCTCCAAACACCCGGTTGTTGGTGCAGACTGTCACGTCCTCAGTGGTGGCCACATGTCTGGTCCATTACTGGAGCAGCCTCCAAAGCCACAACTTCTCCACAGACTGAAGGAGCACAGAACTGCCCTGCTTTACTTAATGAAGCAACTCTGTTCGTGAGTACTTTGTAGGATGCTATTGGAAAACTTTCTGCTGTTATAGCTTGTATCTAAAATGGGTAGAGATCATCACTTGTCAGTTCTGGCCCTCCTTCCCCCTCTGTTTATTGGGCTAGGGTAGATCTCCCAGATTGGGTCTATCCCATGATGGTCAGATAGTCCAGCCCTTTTCACTGATGACAATAATTCAAATTAGGGTGAAAAATAATTAAAGAAAACCCGAGAAGGGATGCCTGTTATTGCATGTAGAATGATAGTGCTCTGATGTCTGCTCTAGTCTAGAGCCTGTGATAACTTACCCTGCTCAGCTGCATGGAATCTGTGAACTCAGCACACAGGCTCAGGCAGCTCATCCTAAAAGTCTCATAGTCCCCACACCTCTCAGAGACTTCAGTGTACTGAGGCAGATTTGCATGTCTTGGCAGGTTTTTCTTGTCTGAGTCTGTCTCTCATATTCATCAGTCCTTCATAAAGGGCAATAGCTTTTCCTGCCTCTCACCCTGTAACCTTCCTGCTCTCCAGATACCCAAAGCGTCTTGGATGGCATTTCCTGGAGGGAGTAAAGTGTTCCAAGCTGTTTTTCAATAGGTTGTTTTTTGGTTTTGGTTTGTTTGGTTTCTTTTTTTTTCTTTTTAACCTGAGAAGGAATTATTATTTCACAAAAGTGACTGGGTGGGCGGAGGGGGGAGCCTGAATACAAAATCCACTTGTTGATTGGGATTCTGGGGTGGGAGTAAAGGAAGAAAGCATTGCAGGGAGTGTTTTCAAGCTCTTAAGAACATGTTTTTCCAAGTGCTGTTCTTAAGCATAAGACTTTTAATAATAAGAGCACAGTAGGGTAATATAAATGACACAAAAGGCACTCTCATTGCAAAGCTGAACAGTTTGTGGTTTAGTAGATTTTTATGATAAAAGAGACAAAAAGAATAAAAGTTTTTTCCCTTCTCAAAAGCTACCATGCCTAGTGACATCTTTTGCTAATAAAAAGAATTCAGCCTCCCCCTCCCTGAGATATGTTCTCACCCAATTAAAGTCCTCCTGCAGATCTGTAGGCCTATTGACAACTTGTTCCATGTCACTAAACTTGGTTTGCTGCCCTGTTTCAGAAATTACAATGCAGTGCTTCTTAAATGGTCTTAGTGCTTATAAGTGGCAGAGGAGAGGGTGTTTTGCAGACTCTGAGCCTCCTACCTGGGATCTTCATCCGATCCTTCATCTTTCTCTTTGTTTTCCCTTCCATCCTGTTTCTCAGCAGCAGGGCTTAGCTACCAACAGGAAGAGATTCAGTTTTCTTTTGTGTTGTAGCAAAACAACTATTGTTGTTGTTGTTGTTGTTGTTGTTTGCCTTTTATTCTCTTTGCCAATTTGCCCCAGGCAGGCTGGAGGTGAGGAGCTCTGGAGTGTGCAAATTTGGCACAAAGATACGCAGGAAGAGGTTGGTGTCTGTGAGCACATGGAGAGGGGAATGAACCTGTGGGAAGCATAACCAGCATCCCTTAACATGAAATCAGCCTGTGAAATCTTGATGGGAGGAAGGAAATCCTTTTCTGTGCAGAGCACTAGGAACCTGATTCCAGTCCAAATAATGAAATCCTCTCAAAACAGACCTGTAGGTAAGCTGTGCAAGCAGTGCTAATGCCAACTATCACTTCAGCTGCATCTCACCAGCTGGTGCAGGCTGTTTGTAAATCCGAGTGCACTGTGGAAGGTGAGGCAGGGTCCCCCCATCAGCAGTTCAGTCACCTTCTCATACAAGCGTATGGAATCCAGAAAAAGCCGACTTCATGCCTTTTTCGACAGGAGCAGGAGAAGCAGAGTCTGTCACAAGTTCAAAAAGCTGAACTGTTTATTTGTGTCCTCCTCAAGGATGGCAAAATCTAAGGATGAAACCACATAGCTTTAAGGAGAATATATGACCTCAATCCCACTAGAGGGCTTTGCAGTCGTTTCCCCTCTCTCACAGACTGTGTGAAAGGCTTGGGGGGGTATCTGGTACAGTTTCTGTGAGCCACTTAGGTACAAAACTCCCACTGAAATTAGGGGAGAGGCCTCAAATAACCTTTTAGGAGCTCTGCCATGCTTTATTTTTGATATATAAAAGATAAATTATAAAACTTCCAGGTTTTTTTCCCTGTTTAGATCTTTATGTCCCTTGCTGAATGAGCTTTTTCCAGCATGAGGAGATCCCATCTTTTGGCATCACGGTAGTTTTAGACACAGCTCTGCTTTTTGGGCAGAAAGGCCAAAGCAGTCTGGAGTCCTTGAGTCACTAGGATCTACCACAGCCCTGGCAGCAGAGCACTTTCTGTCTCTGCCCAGCTGTTGGATCCATTCCTGCTCACACATCTGGTGCAATAACCCTGGGAGGATCACCCAAGGCTCTGTAAAAATGCATGCATTGAGGCTGTACCTTTCTGCGTGGCTCCAAGCCAACCCACTCTGCAGCACAGGACAAAATGCCTAATACTGAATTACCTCGGTCTTTGTTGCATTTCTCTGATTAAAAGCAAACCTTTGTCTCTGCTGGATGCATTTGTTATTGTTGGTTCATTGGCTAGTGCATATACAGCTGGTTTTAGCCTCCGTTTAAAATGCAGGGAGTTTAAGCATTATGTGTAGAATACAGCAGGATAAATAAAGACATACTTGAGCAAACATACATTTAGTAATTTATTTTTCTACCAGCAGTTTTAGAGAGCTGTAGGGTTTGTGATTTTTTTTTTTTTTTCTTTTTTAAATCTAATCCATTCAGTCAGCGGTCTCAGGAGTAAAAGCTTCTGCCTCAGCTTGGGGTTGATGCTTGGTCGAGCCTTAAAGCTTCATGGTTTTTTGACACTGCACTAAGTCTGAAGCTTTGATGTCTGAGGCTGCTGCCTGCACAGCGTAAATCATATTTTAAAGTTTATTGGTACAAAGAATGCCTTTCCTCAGACATACACATGTGCATCCACACACAGCATCTTTTTGCTTTTTTTAGCTACCTGCAAGTTTCTGTAGGATTAGGGGATTCTTTCAGTTACATTCCCACATGGATGTTGCCATCTTTAATTGAAAGCTCACAGTATTTGTGGGTTAAGGTAATACACACTCGTGCTTGGCAGTGCTGATTGAGGGTCAAAACATGAAAACATTTTTTTCACTCCATTACTGTAGCTGCTGTACCTGGTCTGCTTTGGCTGTGTGCGAAAGCTGTTGCTGAAGCCAGTGGGACTAAAGTGAAGGCCAGACCTGGTGCACAGAGACCAACAGCGATTTTTTGTGTGTGGATACACACCAGACCATCTTCCATGGGCCTCCAAGGAGCTTTTTTTATGGCTGGCACCATGGCTGTGCAGCTCCTCTGGCTGCAGCGTTGGCTGCTCCCCTTTTGGCTGGGTCTGAGGAGATGTGTGAGCCACACATCTTTCTGAAGCACAGAGTGCCACCAGTTGGGCAAGTTGGAGTCTGTCTTTCACAGGCTAATGGAGCACACCAGGGCATGGGATTAGCAGGATTAGCAGGATCAGTGGCTGAGTTGTAGCTGTTCAAAGCTTTCTCCAGTGTACAGATGACTGCTGGCAGGAAGATGTGGCTCCCTATGGGGAGGGCAGGACACTGACTAAGCACTCATTCTTCTGTTACAGCCATTCTCTGTTCCCAGATGTGCTTTATTCAAGGAGCACAGAGTACAGTCTGCACGTGTGCCTTTGTGCTAGATGTAAACTTTCTAGCAAGCTGTTCAAGCCAGTGGCACTGGTGATTGCCTTTGTGTATCTCCTGCTTTCCATCCACATGAGTGAGAGCACGCAGAGAGGTTGTGCAGGCTAAAACTCATGCTGAATTTATTTACACAAAGTTGTAAATCAAGAAGCAGCACCCAACAAAATTCAGCACACCAAGTACTGAGGGTGCCATATGTTGTTATTCAGTTCAATGTCTTTGGAGGAGACACTGGAGGGATGGTATCATGAGGGAGAGAAAATACAGAAGAAGGCTGGAAGTGTGAGTTCCTTGTGACAGAACAGTTCAAGTCACAGCAACTTGTTTCAGAGCCCAAGAGCCCCCAGAGATATGAGGCCAGGACTCTGAAGAGGTGACTGAGCAGAACTTCATTCCCAGCAAAAGTAAAAAGGCTCTTAGTGTAATAAAAAATTAAATCGAATCCAACATCACCTGCAGTTATGAAGGGTTATGCAGAAAATCTGCTGTTCCAGGTGTTAATTGTAGTGTGGCATTTCAGGCAAAGATAAGGAATGTAATACCTGTCAGTGGGACTTATGCTCTTAAATCCCATCAGTGCTTTAAAAAAAATCCTCACTGTCTCCCTCAACCATTGCAGTTACCCCTGCCAGTGTCACCTGGAATCTTTTGCCCCTACAGGGAATGCCTGGAAGTTCTCAGGGCAAGAAATAAAGCAGAGGGTCTTTCTTCTCCTGTTATTTTCAATAAAACTCTTTATCAGTCATTCTTTAAAGAGCTGAGATACTCTCTCACACCTACTGTCTGCAGTTATCACCTAGAGTAAAAAGCCAAGTATTCAGGCTTTTTCTCTCTTTCTTCAGAGTAGCTGCAGAGAGCTCAGGGAGAAGTATATTGAAATACATTAGTAACACAGAAAACCTTCTCCACCTACTCTATCATCTCGGTACTTTTCCTCCAGCTTCTATTTATCATCTATGTATAGATTCCCTGAATGAACAAAATTCTTCAAGAATTCATGATTCGGGCTGTAGGGCCAGGGGGTAACTGGGGGGAAGGAAAGAAATGGCAGGTAAAACATAATTAATTGTCCATGCACTGCTTTCCCTCAGCCATCCATACAGCTCTTTCCTCTGGAAGTGGAAATGCCTTGGTGGAAAGGTCAAGGTATTAGTGAGCTGGGCAGGATTCAGACAACCTTTTTTCAATTTCTGCTATTGCCTCCCTGTATGACCCGAGGTAAGTTCCTCATTTCTCTCTGTCTTAGATCTCTATCTGTAAAATAAGTGTATTTCTTTCCCTTTTTCTAGTCCATTTGTCAGCTCTTTAAGCCTTGGCGTTAGGTGTGGATGCAAACACACCCACCACCTATGGCTCTCTAAGCACAATGACAGGAATGCAAATATGTAAGACTGTACCTGAGCTTCAAAATCAGCACAGTTTATCTGCTCTCTGTCACTGCTTTTTTTGCTGATTTGTATCCTTCTTTATGCATTTAAAACTGTGATTTTTAAAACAGCAAACTGCCTATGAGCCCATTGGTATAGAGCAGGAATTTGTGATAATCTTAGGCCACCTTCAGACCACTGAAGACGGGAAGAAGCTTCCCAGCAGCAGGTTCACTTGCAACTGCAGCTTTTGGTAAGGAGTTTCTTTAGGAAAGTCTTGCTGGCCAGTGTTTACAACAAGGCACTGGACTGCAGGGATCACAGGCTGCTCTGGCTTTGCATTCCCTGCCATCCTCAAAGGTACTGAGGGAAAATGTATCAGAAAAGGGTATGCTACTTAAATTCACAGCAGTAACAGCAGTAAAATGTTTAAATGTCCCCATTAACCACCCTCTTAATATCCTGTCAATGCTTCTCCTCTCACACCCCTGCTGTAACCGAGAGGAGCAGTCAGAGAGACGTGGATTTCCACAGCAGAGCTGGCCAAAGATGTGTTTTCCCCTGGTCAAATCCCACTCCTCCTTGCAGTTCATCACCGCTCAGCCATGTTGATACAACAGTTTATTATTAACGTGATTTTCAGATGGTTCATTTCAGGAATCCAGGCTGGGGCTCAGCCCCACAGTCCTGGTAGCACAAGTGAGCTGTGTTGGGGCTGGGAGGGGATGTGCAGCTGGAAGCAGGGACTCGTGAGGCTGGGCTCGCTGCTGTGCCAGGGTGCAGGGCAGTGACCCAGCTCTCACTGCTGTCCTGTTCCCTGCGTGGCAATGAGTATGTGTGCTTTTCTAAGGAGCTGGGTGCACAGTGAATTCCCGAGGTTATTCATGGCACAGCGTTCCTTGGGAGAATGTGCTCATTCAAATGTTCTCCTCACAGTATGTAGGAGCTGGAGTCGATGCTGGGAAATGTGAAACTTGTGACACACTGTGATAATGGGGGCATTTAGCACAGGCCATTGAGAAATCATAGTCAGGGGAATCAAACAAGAAAAACTATATGAGATGACTTTTCTTGAGTTTTTATTCTCCTGTTCTTCTTTAGCGGGTGAATCAATGGGGATGGTGGCTCAGTTTCTGGCTTGTAAGATATAATTTTAACAGTGATCTTCCTGAAACATTGTTGAACCTCATTTTGCCTGAGTTACCAAAATTGACTTCAATTTGCATGCTTGTGCAGAAGGTTATGCTAGGCAGAAGCAGAGCATTTATGGTCTCCAGATGGCAGCTGTTTTGATATATGAAGGTCACTTCTTTTTAGATCCATTTGTTTTGTATCCACAGGTGAACTGGTTGAGATTTGGGGCTGCTTGGAATCAGAATGAATGGGTAATGAATAATGGAACCTCAGTTCCCATGAAGGAAAAGTAGTCTGTGAGCTACTAAGGATACATCTTATTGATCAACAGATTGGCCAATGCCAGCAAGCACTTTTTTATTCAGGAAAAACAGCCCTACCTAGGGATACATGCTATGAAAATTACTGTCAGAGGGAGGAAGGAAGTAACTTCACAAGGAGAATACTGATAAATTTATTCTTCCCAACAAAAATTGTGGAGATAAGCCCATTAACAACCTTTTGAAAGAAAGAATAAACTTCTGTTTCTGCTTCTCTTTGTATTAATTTTCTCTTTCTTAGCTGAAAATTTTGGAGAGTATTTAATCTCTTACAAGTTATATAGAATTTTATGCCTATTTTTCTAGTTCCTTCCATTAGCAAGGGTAGGAAGAACTTTTTGTCAGTTATGTCATTAACCCTGGGCTTCTAAGCTTGATTTGACTATTGTGAATCGAGTAACTTCCAGAATCTATTTGAAAATGTGCGTATCTATGCTTTTTTGAGCAGAAAAATTGCTCAGCTTTCTGACAAATGGTGTGCATAACATCCAGCTTCATTCTCACAGGTGGAACATGGGGACTTGAAGTGACAGAATCAAAGCCCAGGAGAAAAGAGCAGAACAAGGCTGGATTCTCAGAACTGATTAATGATAAGAGGGGCCTAGAAGATCTGGCTTTCAGCTAGCTTTGAATGTCTAACCTCTGAAGACTGAGAAGCATTTAAGATGTCTCAAACCTGAGCCAAAATTATCTTCAGTCTGAAGTTTGCTCATTGCCTGCTCTCTTCTCTTTGGGTTGGTGACTTCATTTGTCCCACAGGTCCTTTAGCTGCATTTCCCTGTCGTGCCTGTGGTCCTTTCATCTCGCCTCATTTCCTGAGAGTGCTAAACTACTTGGAATTCCTTTCTTTTTCCTAATTTGAGAGTTCAAAGTATGGATTTGTAGCAAATTATTCCCGATGAGTGGTTTCATTAAAAGAACAGAAGGGAAATTGTTCTAAAAACTTTCTGTGTTGAAGAGGAGAGGGATAGTGAAATAAAGTACAGCCTCACACAACGCTGAGAACTTCCCAGAACTGTAATACATTGTTTTCTGTGGAGTTAAGTGGATGGTTTGGCCATGCTGCTACACCTCTTCTTTGCTGAAATTAAGATGAACTCCACTACTAAACACAGTGCCCTTCCCTGATCACAGTGGGGATTTTCCAGTGTGGTGGTAACAATGGTTCACTGCAAATGGGACAATTTCTCCACAAAGATCACAGACATAGAGGCAGTATTCTAGTGCATCTCAAGCCTAAGAGATTCATTAAGAGATTACTTGTACAAGAAAATGCAACGTTTTCATGCATTTTAGTTGTTGAGCATCCAGTACAATTTCTTCCAAGGTCACTGGGGTATTGTAGCTGTACACCAATCAATGAACACAGTGGGACTCCCTAAGCCTGTGATTCCATCACCCATTGTCTTGATAAAAGACATGTAGTCTTGTGAAGATTTCCAAATTATTATTTAAATAGGGTCAGATTAATTCTACTGTATCAAGAAGGTAAAACTAAACTCGGAGAGCCTGGGGTGTATAAAGCTGAGAAGAAAGGAGAGAACCTATCTGTCACTGGGTCAGGCTCTCAGAGGGCTGCTAATAATGGATTTTCATGAGTTAACCTTTTATCTTGTCC
Source organism: Eopsaltria australis (assembly GCA_034509425.1). Taxonomy (NCBI): domain Eukaryota; kingdom Metazoa; phylum Chordata; class Aves; order Passeriformes; family Petroicidae; genus Eopsaltria; species Eopsaltria australis. Next base: position 1,714,049 of record JAVTVJ010011652.1, on the reverse strand, counting down.
TTTTCAAAATGCTGTCATGTAACATGAGTTATGTGCTGCCAGATAATTTTCCTAAAGTGGTTGCAGCGCGCACCAAAGACAGTTGTGCTCTTTGTCTGGACTATCATTTTAGAATGCACTTTAACTATATCTTCTGTAGGATATAGCCACTCTGGGAATCTTTTAGAGACACAATTCACAGCAGACAAACCATCTCTTATGTGTAGTCATGCAAAGTGAAATAAAACAAGGTAAGAAGGAAGGAAGGCGTCAGTCGACTTTCAAGGCATCCGAATTCTTTCTCCCAGGAGAAGGCAAAGAGGCAGTGGTTCTAATCTTGCTGTGGCTTGTTCAACACTTACAACACTGAGTAACACTTGTTCACGTTCTGCCTGACTTCAGTGGAAATTCCATGGGACTTCTGGGAATTCTGAAACCCTCGGATGAGGAATTCATGGAGGGTTACCAGCTACAAGGAAAAGACAACAATTGCTTCAGCACAGGAACACCGCGTGGCCCAGCCTGGCTTTGGCAACAGCCCTGTGGTTTGTCCTCCTCTGAGGGGCGTAGTATGAATCTGAACCCTTTTGGGCCAAGCAGGACCTGATCTCTGGGTTTCCCACATTTTGCAGATGTCTTCAATAAATGGAAATCATTCAGTGGAGGCAACACGAGCTCAGCACCCCAGGCCAGCACTGTTTTCCACCAAGAACCTGGGCAGGGTTAAGGTGTTTTCCCATCTAACCCTGGGGTGTGATACACTTCAGGTTGGAGACAGGCACCTTTCTGCTCCACCCAGGGAGATTTCCAGTATGAAAAAGTGCTTAATGAGCTCTGGAGCCCAGGATGAAGGTGCTCACTGAATTAAATCATCTTTGGGACTACGCAGTGTGGAGAGTAAATACTGTACATCACCATCTGAGAGGCTGGCTCCTAACTTCAATTTAATCCCTATTTAGACTGCTTGAATCTTTATGTTCCCATCCATAAAATGGATTTAACAGCATTTTCCTGCCTTTCAAGGCAGCTGGGTAAGCACACAAAGATATGTGCCTTAGCACTAATGAGCTCTTATGAGTACTGTAAATGAGAATCATCTAGATTAAAATGATACAGGGGCTTTTCTTTATTTTGCTGAAAATCACTGAATCTCTAAGGTCACTTATGAGGGTTTCTTTCAGTGGAAACCTTTATATTTTGTGTAGGAAAGAGTGGGGCCAGAATTCATCAAATGTAAAGGTGCATGTATAAATATGCATAGAGCAGTCCAAATTTTCACCCTGAGGAATTACTGTGTAAAATATTTTAATTTTTTTTTAATTTTATGTTTTATTTTTTTTTACAGCAAGAAGTATCTAGTAGAGTTAGCAGCATTAGGGAGCGATCTGATGCCTCAGATTGCTGCCTTTGGATCTCAGAGGTGATGGAATAATTCCACAGAAAGAGAAGGTTGAATGAGAGAAGAAAAATAAAATTCCATGTTTTGTACACAAATTATTTAATCCAAACCCACCAATTATTGCACTATGATATGTGCTTGTAGACTTTGGCTGGTGTGAAACATGGCAATAACTACTTTTTGGACAGAATATATTTGCTGTACAGAAGAAGGGGCAAGCATGAGTTTGAACTGTGTATGTAAGAGCAGAGGTACAGAGGAGCCATTCCTCTCACACCTGCTTTGTCTTTTGCCCTTTTCTCATGTGTGTATCCCATGCTATACTTCTGCATGGTTAAAGGACTAAATTCTTCATTTGTGGCAGGACCAGAAAGCCCTAACTCCAAGAAAGAGAGGAATATCATGGTGTAAAAATACTTTAAATTGTTACTTCGGTTTGGATCCAATGGACTTCCTTACTTGAAATTAGAAATTCAATTAGTACTCTCATTTCTTGGGTTGGTTTTTTGGTTTTGTTTCGTTTTGTTTTGAGTTTTGTTGTTGTTTTGTTGATTTGGGTTTTGTTTGTTTTTTTCCTCAGGTGTTTGAAATAAGATCTTTTGGAGTAACCTCTGCTGTTTATCACAAACCCAGCCGCGGAGCTGAAACATGAGGTGTACAAGGGAAAACGAATAGAGGTTGTCATCCTCTCTGGTTTGTCTCTTCCTGCAGGATTTCTGAGGTTCCCTTGCAGAGACACCAACCGTGTGTGATTACAGTGAGTATGATTATGTCTGGATGCTTAGCACCAATTTCCAAGCTGAAGACTATGATTTTATTGTGTACTATTTATAAAGTTCCTGCTTGGCCTAATGCTTGCTTCAAAAAAGATCACTATTGAATATTTGAGCTGAACCTGTCTCATTCCGCTCAACAACCCACTTTAGCAGCACAGTGTCCACAGTGATGCTGAACACACTTCCCAACAGGGTATATTTTAACTGCTCCATTACTTTATCAGAAAACTGGCCCTCCTTGTTGGTAAATACCTTCTCACACCTTGGACTGAGTGCATCACCTGACAAGAGGGTCAGGGTTTCTTGCATGCAGTTGAATGTTATTTCACCACCAGCATTTCACGCTGGAAACTTTGGACTATTCTCAGTTTTGCAAGTCAGCAGTTGGATCATATTTACTTAGAGCTGGCTGTGCAAATGTATTGATTTGTAGCCTGTTATTGTTTTGTGCCTTGTATTTATGTGGCTCTAATGGACTGAAAGTGTTTCAAAACTGAAGGGGATTAAAATATAGAGCTTTTTCTCTGAGTAAGTGTACAGAATATTATAACTTGAAATCTGTTCTAAAATGTGGATTTACAGCATTTATATGCTGTTATTTTAAAGCTAGAGATACTGTGCCATCCTGTAATTGAGTACAAAGCCATGAGAACAGGAGAAAGAAATGAAGGTACAGAGAGGAAACAATGAAGCTGGCAACACAAACCCTTGTCAAATGTGAGGAATGAGCTTTGAAACAAGCTCTGACTTTGCCTCAGCACCACTTGCTTGGTCGAATAATCTCACCCCCCAGCCAGATGTCACCATATGGCCAGTGACAACTTTCAATTAAAGGCCTTTGGTGTTCATCATCTCCTTTTACATATGGATAAAAAGCAATCCTGTGACCTGCCCATTGCACCCAAGAGGTTTGTGCTCCTTCTTTAAAAGATGTGTGTGCCAAGACTCACTCCCATCCTTGGTGTTAGAAGTTTCTAAACCCAGTTTTAGTGCTTTTAACTTTTGTTCAGCCACAGCTAGCCCTGAAAACTGGATTGAGCCTGCATCTCCAGCAGTCCCTGGGTACTGAGGGTGGGTTTTGGAGAAGCTTAGGGCTCAACTCTTGACAGTGCTGAAAATGTCACAGTGCAGTTGGTTTGAGCCTCACAGCTGCTTTGGCTGCCCACTGCTGCAAGGGGCATTTTCAAAGCATGGCCACACAAATGTGAATGTTGTGTCATGGATCTCAGCTGTGGAGCAAGGAGCCCACTGCATTTGTGACAGCACCAGTCACACTTAGCAAGGAGTCCTGGCACCCTTCAGGAACGAGGGACAGATGCTAATGATCCAATCAGCTGCTCATCCTTGAGATTGCATAATGATTATACAACAAATTTGATTATAGGACTTACTATGTGTTTTAAGTTAACTTTTATGCGTGGCTGGGCTTTCCCAGTAATCCTATCCAGTATCCAAGGCACCATTCAGTGGCTTCTTGCAAATCCCTGCAAAGCAATTACTGTCCTTCCTACATATTCAGGAATTGTCAGTTTCAGGTGCAATTAAAGTAAAATTGCTTTCAGTAGGTACTTGGCTATGATGACTTTTGCTGGTCATAATTCTCTCTACACTATGTTGTTTCTTCAGATAAAAATTATATTTCTCTTGTGCCCTGGAATTTCAAGCTCATTTTTGACCCAAAGTATCCTCAGAGAGTTGTAAAACTAAGATGTTATAACTGCACATTACCTAGTAATGAACATTGTGAGAGTCAGGCCAGGAAGATGAAGACAAGAGGTATGAATTAATGTTTTAATAATCTTCCTCAGATCAGTACAAGTCATACAGGCAAGGATCCCAGTAACTGCTGGTGAGCAGTGCAGCTGCTCCAGTATGGTCTGATACTGCTGTGTAACTCTCCAAGGAGATGGTGCTCAGTGTCTGCAGAGACAGATGGTCACTCAGCTACCAACAGAGCTCTGACCTTGTCCCAGCACCATGGTGCAACTGTGTGCTTTGGACAGAACTGCTGTTTACAGTGCCACAGCTTTTGCTGGAGGTGTAGGAAGCGCATTAATTTATTTTTACTTCTATTTAATCCTAGGCTATGCAAGACATTCTTTTGCACTGATCCAGGGCATCCAGCATTTTTATAATGGAAGGCAAAGGCCTGCTCCATTTCAGACTAACACAAGGTTTGAACTGAAACACAGCTGTGAATCATGCCACTTGGTTCTACAGGGCTAGCACAGGGAGCTTGTGGGAGCAGCATCTCTCACTGCACCACGCTGGTGTTATCCTCCTCCAGTACAGGAGCCAACCAAGATGAGACATTTTGCAGACCTGCACAATGCCAGCCTTCCCACACATCCATGTGTTCTGCCAGTCAGGATCTGCTGGGAATCTTCCATGGTTGAAATAACCAGAACAGTGTCTTGCTCTTGCATTTTAGAACACAAAGGATCTCCAATGACAGTGCAAAGACTGTTTTAACATCTCCAAGCAGAAACCCCAAACACTACAGAACTATATCCTAGAGATACAGGTCTAATAGATTAAGAGGCTGTCTTCTGGCTCTGTGCAAGGTGTTGGACTTGCCTGAATCATTCCTTGAACACAGCTTTTCTCTGGGAAAAAACACCTTGTCTGGTTTTAAAGATTTTGCTCAATGATGGAGAACACAGTACAAATCTTGTTTACTTGTTCCTGTGTTTACTCACATTCTCTGTTAAAAATACGACACTTTTTTATGCTGAACTGGTCTAGATTTAACAGCCAGCCAGCCTTGTTAAAGCTTAGTCTATGGATGGAAAACTTTCTATTTATTTTCTAATTTTCTGTTGCTTGTTAGGTTCCCACAGTCAGTGTTCATGACAATACACAGTGGGTTTGTGATGAGATTGCACTGTTAGGGATGTACTATTAGCCATGCTTTTCACAGACACTTAACATCACCCTTCTGGCTCTTCTTGGAACCATCTCCAATTTTTCAGCACCAGTTTGAGAAGATTTACTGAAAAAGGACAGTACAGACACAGATGGCTTCCCACCCAGTGCATTCAGAAGTGGCAACATTTCCATGTGTGTTACTATAAATACAGCAAAAAACACTTAAAATGATTTAATCCTATATTTTTAAGTACCTGAGTGCTGTGAGATGGGTGCAATGCCACAGAAGTAATGCTCAGAAAAGCCAATGTGCCTGAGTTGACCCTGTTCCTCCATTTGGTTGGTCCAGAAAATATGGTTCAGTACAGAAGGCAGTGCATTTGCAGTGACTGTACCAGATACAGCTTTCTCAGATATCAGTCAACCAGGAAATTTGGAACAGGGGGAAGACAGTAGAGGAACTGTTATCACTGCAACCTCCTTTGTTTTCTTTAATATAGCCTCTTGATCTGTTCTGTGTTCAGAGCTGTCTTCCAGTTCGTCAGTCACCATTAGTCCAGCTCCTGGCTGTTGGGTGTTTAAAAAAGTCAGTTCACCAATAAAAACCTGAGCCAAGCTCCGAGCGAGCATCTGGCTGTGGCTGTTAGGATGTGTCTGTGAGTAATGCCAAGCTACAGGAAAGCCAAGCCAGTATTCAGACATCAGTTTTTGGAAATGGGATTTTTTGTGTTATTTATCTTCTGTATTAACGGAGAGGGCCTGGCTTTTGTTTTTTAACCTTGTTGTTTCAATGCCAGGACAGTAGAAATATAACCCAAGTTAAAACAATAGCTCTTAAAAGATGTGATATTTTCTTTCATCCCCTGTTTAGCAAGCAGCCTTGGCAGTGTCATTTCACATAAAGAACTGCAAAGTCACAAGGTCCAGAAATACAATAATTCCAGGAATGACAAAAAAAATGAGCTGCTTTGTCTTTTTATTGACTATAACTGTGGTGAAAAAGGCCATTCTGCATCCTCAGCCGTAACTAGTTAATTACTTTCTGTTGTTTTTTGTAGATGTTTCTAACCAACATTAAGTAAAATGTACATTGTGGAACAAACCATCCATAGAGTATATGCCATAATTACTGTTTAGCAATTTCACACTAGCAAAAATTTATTAAAACTTCACGACTCATTAATAGTAAGTGATCATAATCGCTTAATAGAAAAGGAAACTGAGCTAATGATAGAAGTGCTGATTAATGTTTTTGACCTTAAGACAGGGAGTCAAGTGAAATTAATGTCATTGGGTATTGAAAGTTAAGTTATTGTCAAGTGGAGATAGCTACTAATCAAAAGAACAAATTTTGTGTTCTTCATGAGAAAACTATTGCTTGTCTGTACTTTGTGGCGTTTTAAAAAAAAATCTCACTGTCACATTACAAATAACAAGATTGACTCATTTATTACAAAAGTCAGTTAAAAAAAGGAAGTTACATGTATGTAAATATGGTCACTTCAGGAGATCTCACAGAAATACTTAACATGCTGACGACATAGCAGCATTATATGTAGCTATTTATCTCTTTTATTTTGGTCAACAGCATTCCTTTTAAGAGCTCAGGTTAAATATTTTTAAAGAGAAGAAGAGCCCAGCTGACCAGTCAGTCGCCTCCTCACACGTCAGCTGCTCGGGCAGCACTGGAGCTGACAGGGTGCTGTCCTTGCAGCCAGCTGTGTGCCTGGGAAGCACCAGCCTCAGCTTTGCATCTGGCTGCTCCTGATGCCCACTGGGGCTGTCACAAGTGGTGCCATTTGAGGTGCAGCAGGCACCAGGAGGTCCTGTGGCCAAGCTCAGGCCAGATTAACGTGGCAGTGGAACATCTGTGCAAGGGCCCCAATCCCTGAGGTAACTCAGGTACTGGGTTGTAAAGGGAAATGAGTTCTACTTCAGCTGTAAATGTTTTTTAAGTGTGCTCTTTTTTCATTCTTTTGAATGAGACATCGCTTGAAAGCAGGATTATCAGGGCATCCTTGTTCTTAATTATGCCACAGCCCTGTGTGTAACATTTCAAGATGGTGTGGAGCCTCTCACAAATTGGCCTAATCCTGTCCCACTGAAAAGGCTGAGTGGAGATGCCTCAGCTTTTCACCCAATAAGGCAAACTTCTTTCTAGATGCTAACTCAGGTTTGAATAACCTTCTCTAGATTATTCAACGGCTCCCATGATGGGCAGAGAGGGAGGGAGTTTCTTCCAAATATGAGCAGAAACCCGGCCACGTGTTAGAGCTTTATGCTCATTTGACACTAGTCAAAGTCACAGAGGGAAGGACAATCCCTTTCTAATAATGTCACTCAATATTTAGCCTACCTACATTTGTATTAATAATAAAGCCCTCAGGCAGGGAGTTATGTACAGCCATTGATTTACTCAAAACAGCACAGAAGTATTGACAAATACTGTTTTGGAGACAAATAAAAGCTAAACTGTATTTATATCCACCAGATTCTGACCTCTGACAAACAAGCAAATGGAACTGCACAGCCAGGTTAATGCTACCTTTGAGCCTCTCCAAACCAGAATGAGGCCAGCTGTACATTGGTAAATGCAGATTTAATTTTAGATTTTTGTTTTTGTACTTTTATATCTGTGTGTGTACTTTGTGGGAGACTTTCCAACTGCTTCCCTTGAAGATTTTTGTGTTCACATCTCTTTTGAAAGCAAGAGGGATGTGGCACACTTGCAAACCTAGAGATAAATACCATCTGTTTAGTTAACCTCACTGAGAATATTGGTGGAATGTTGTTCTTTTTTTAAAGCATATATACAAGAGCAATTCAGAGACTTGAATTGCAGGTCCTTCCAAAGCAATTGACTACAAGACTTTATTTTATAATGCTACAAAGCATAAATGTATTTTTTATTAAAGACTCTGTGAACTGCGCTTTCTACCTCTGAGCAAAAGATTTTCTAGCATTCTCTTTGGGGGAAATAAAAGCCAACAACAACCAATCCAAAAAACCTTCTGCACAATTACTATGGAGCACCATTTCCCAGTCCCTATTTTGGCTTTTTCCTTGCTATTGCTTTGCTGTTTTCTGTAATTAATACAGATAAAAAAATTTGGCAATGCGGAATTAGGGGTGTAATTTGTATTCAGAGCCAAAGGAGACATGCATCTCACCAAAACAATTGAGTTTATTGCTACCAAAAAATTGTTTCAGGAAATCATACTTCTGTCTCTGAAAGCAAACCAGAACTCAGCATGGAGCAGACAGTAACAGAGACAGGGTTTTCTGCCAACACACAGGAGCAATGCAAGTGTCAGGGCAGGCTGATTGCTTGGGCAGGGTGTTTTGGAGAGCTCTAGCAGCATGCTTGGAAAATGGTTAGAATCACCTTTCAAAATCCCCTTCCTCTGCAGCTCAAACTCTGCTGATTTAATGGCACACTGGAAATGCATCTCCAAGAAAACTTCAAGTGGGAAGGTGTCAAATTTGCCCCCTCTGACCTGTCCATCTTTGCCCATCCCTGGTTTGATGTCAAACCATTCACCTGCTTACCAGGGTGTCATTTCAAATGTCTCTGCACAACCCAACCCATTTAACTGAAATTATTCTATAAATGCCATCTGAAGTAGATAACCCTACTTCTCTGGGCATCACTAGACCTTATCAATATTCTTAAAGGAAATCAGCCAAACTGCCCAGTGTGATGAGCACTGACACAGGGCAGCCAGGACAGTGGGGAGAGAGCTGTTTCTTCATGAGGGCACTGCTGCCCTCGGTCACGACAAGAGATGGATGCTATGAGGCACCATTCCTTATTAACAGCAGAACCTAAACATGTGGAACGAGGACAGTGTGATACAATGCTCATGTTGTGCACCTTCTAGGCAGCCCCTTGGTAGTAACTCACCCACCCTTTGTCCAGAGAAAGCCCTACTGCCATGATCTGCCAGCCCAGAGGGAAATTGCTGGAGGCAGACTTCATGTGAACACTAACAATTAAAAGCAAAAACCCCGCCAACCCTAAAACAACAAAACACAACCTAAAAATCAAACCCACAGATGAGGCACTCTGAAGAATCCATCTGGCCATGCACAGTTGGCTGCTTAGGGATGTCAAACACAGCTTGGTTTCATCTGTCCCAGGAGAGGCTGCTCAGCAAGTCTGTCGTGGAGCTGTACCTCTTGAGTGGAGGCTTCACTGCTGTTCCTCCATCCTCATCCTCCTCTTTCACAGTGCTGGAGCTGTGGCAGCTCAGAGAACGAGGGAAAGGTGGAAGGAAAGTCCAATGCTTACTCATACTGGCATATATATTTGCTTTTGTGCACCACATTCTCCAAACACATCTTTGAAATGGTTAAATGTTTGTTAAGATAGCACTACAGGAGCTGAAGAACCTGGAGCATTTTATGCACAGAACTTAATAGCAGCAGAATGACTCCTAAATCCAAGCAACCTCAATAGCTGGCCCAGGAACCCAAGCTGAGTGTTGGATGCTGCCAAACAGAATGTGCTGCCTTCCCCTCCCACCTCCTGAAACACAGATCATCTGGGCAGCAAACGATGCCAGGACAGCTAAACATCCACTTGCATCACCCCTGCAACTCCAGACCCTCCTGGAGCTGCTAAAGCATGATGTTGATTTAGCTGGAAAAGTGTTTTCAGCCCTAATAGAGCAGATCTTTCACCTTGGATTTTGTGCATCTACCATGCCCACCTCTCTTTCTTGCACTCTGCCCCCAAACCTTGCTTCTCTCTCTGAACAACAGCAATTGGAACTGTCTGGCCCTAAAAAGGTGGGAGGCTCTGACCCTTTGCTGAGCAGCAGCTTTGTCACGGGTGAGTGTGAGTTCTTTGCTCATAACATATTCGTTTGTTAAATCTCAGTTTGAACATGAGTAAATGATGAAATCATTTTCCTGGTTTTCAGTCACCAACACGAGGAAAGGCATCCTGCAAGCTTGTTTATCCACCTTCCCAGCACACTCTGCATTTCCTAAAATACCCTCCTGCAAATGCTTTTGTCTTCAGAGCCTTTGCAGCCCTTCTGCTGCCATTGTGTGAAAATGGGAGCGAGCCCTTTCTTTCTGGCCTGGCAGGATGAAGGGGTGGGATGGGTGTGGAGGCGCCTGTGCGTGCCAGAGAGTGAACAAGCATGAATGGGGCCAGCTGGCCACTCTCGTGCCCGTCTTTCCATCCTTTCCATCTGATACTGCCTGCTCATTGTCATTTTGCAGGCCACATTCACTAACACAAAGAGACTAGGGAGCAAGCAAATGAATGGATATTTAAAGGGAAAAGCTTTATTTCTTATTTTCTTAGATCATGGTAGACTGCAAAACAACAGGGAAAAATGAGATCAACCTTGTTGTCTTTTTTTTTTTTTGCCAGTCAAGCTTCCTTTTTTTTTTTTTGTTTTTTAAATAAATCAAAACAGAAGAAAAACAACCAGGAAATTGTTCTCACAAAAACATGCTTTTTAATAAAAAAAGAGAATAATGTTTATTGAGAGGGATTGTTTCCTGGATATGTACAATACTAATGCCGGAGGTTTACGCTAACAGAAAACGCCAAACATCATGGATTGACTTCCAAAGTGTGGACAGTCCAAAGAGCAACGTCCTCAGAGCAATGTCTAAGTAAGTCAACAGGAACAAGTGAACAGTGGTTTTGGGGTTTTTTTTTAACAACAAATTACCAGCCATTATGACTGAAGACCTGACACGTAATAACCTGCAGTGAGATGTACAGAAATCCATAAAACGACATAGAATTTACGCAAGAAGGTAACTGTTTGTGTAAGAATTTCCTCCAGAAAATGGAAGCATGTTCTAGACAGTTACAAAAAAAAGACAAAGAGGGGAAAAAAAAAGGTGAAAAAAAGTGTTGGAATATACAACATTGGATATCCTCAGATCACAGTGAATGCCAGTCTTCCTGGGTCCAAATGCTATCCATTACCTTTATCTTCACCACTTCTGCTTACCCTCAATTAATCGCTTTATCCTCATGATGTAAGAAAAATTACTTTTATGGGAGCCCTCTCCTGCTATTTTCTTTTTGCTGCAGCTCTTTTACACAAAAAGTGCAAAATTCAACATACCCTCAGGTGAAAGACGTGCACTTTCCCAGTCTGAGCAGCACTAATCACAGCTAATCATTTCAGTACCAGATAAAAACATCACACAAACCCTGTCAGAGCAAACTCAGGAGCAATAATTCTGGGGGAGGGGAGAGCAGGGAGAATAATAACTGTCACCAGTTAGGTTTCCCACATGTTGGAGTGCTTTGAAGCAATTTCTCCCACTGCCTGCATTCTGGATTTATTTTTTGTTCTTATCCAGAAACAACACAGGGTACTGGGGAGAGGTAAGAGGTTGATTTTATGCATCACTTCCCAGAGAAGCAGCAATACAAAAATCAAGACCATATTTTGCTTTCAATTTTTACCTCCACTTAGTTTTCTTTCTAAGAAATATGTGACTCAGCTCAGTCTGGGCTGTGCACTCCCAGCTGCCAGATACAATCCCCTGTGAGGCTTTGTTCCACCTCTAATAACCCTTACAAACATTCCTTCTGCCTTAACTTTCACTTAAAGGTTAAGGTTTTGTCTCACCCCAAAGCATGCAGAGGATGTCAGAGGGAGACCCTGTGCTCCCAGCATTTAAGTTAGAACTCCCAAAAGAATTGCTTCACTTCTCAAAAGGGGAACAGTTTCCATGGGCCAACCCACAAAGTCAAAGAACAAACCCATGATCTCTCTGTTTTATACTCAGTGGGACACACATTTCTCTCTCAGCAGCGTGCTTTCTGCAGTGTCTCCTGCTAAAATAAACAGTGGTTCCCTAAACAGTAATTTTTGCATCTTCAGGCTTTCTCCTGTTTCTCCAGCTTCCTTCTGTCATATCTATCCTATTCCATAAACATTACCATGAGAGGACCATGATGTTTTAATCCTATTTTGAAAATTACTCCAGAGTTTCAGTGGATTTGCTGGCTTCTGTGCTTAAAGGAGTTTACATCTCCCTGTGGTTCAAAACATCTGTGGGGTTTAGCTTTTGTAACATTTAAGCTTTGACCTAAGGACAAGTGCAGTGGCCAAAATCAACTCCTTACCCAGCTGAAGAGCTGCAGCTAGCATGCCTGCCATGACTTATTTGTCAGCATGTAGCTCTGACAGGTTTGTTAGAGTGGGATAAGCTTCACCCCAGCTGGACAGGCCTGAGTGATGGAGCAGACACAAAAGCTTTGAACAACAGAAGTTTGTAAGAAGTCAAATACTTTGGTATTTGGGGAGGAATTTGAAGCAAACTGACCTTAAATTTATGACTCATTTTCTTCTGGACTCTAGGAAATTCTCCTTTTGACAGATTAAAAACCAGTGCAAAAGAATTATAATGTTGGAATCACTACAAGCAGGTAAAAAGGGTCTAAGGTTTGGACATTTTAATCTAGGCAACAATTAGCTCTAATTCTATGCATGGCAACAACTACTGGCACCTGAAAAAGACAAAACAACAAAAACTGCTTTAACTCTGGTTAAATGTGCTCAGGGAACTTTTGTGAGTAGTCTAGGCAGTACCAGTTTAGAATGTCATAGTCTATTGGTAAAAAATGCTACTGAGAAGATTTTTGACTCTGTGCTCGTTTAAAATTCAGGTAATTTTTAGGCCACATCTTGAATTTGTTGCTCACACTTTTATGAATGATAAAAAAGAGATGGAACATCTTGTAGGAATTGTAGGAGTTGGCTTCTGACTACTGAGGTGTCCACATCTAATATGCATCTTGTAAGTATAAACATTGCCTGGAGGCAAATATAAGAAGAGAATATGAAGCGAGGGTGTATAAAAGTTGAGATAATATTGAGTTAAAAATGGGAATTCATCATTCTCCCTGATTTTACCTTAAGAACAGAGTCATCAAAATTTTCCAAAGAGAATTCTTCCTCTTAGAAGAATTTACTGCTTAGTGAGATTTTATCTATTTGACTGAAATTCCAACTGGAAAATACATTAGAAGTATTTAAATATTTCTAATACTTGTAAAGAGTTTGAAGGTTTTCAATCCTATTCAGTACCAGACTAAACTTAAATTCTGTCTGGGGAATAACAACATAATGTTTTAGCTTATTCAAGTCAAACCAGTGCTGAAGAGATAAAATGGAAACTTTCAATTTCCTCCCCGTTAAAGGTGTTCTTAGTTCAGTGGAGACATATTCCTGATCACATCTCTTTCTGAAAAGTGAAGGCTGTAATTAAAAAAGAAAACCAGAAAACCAGCACTGAAGCAAATCTATAAAGTTGGATACTGTGGAGTTGGACAAAATGACCTTCCAAAGTTGAAGAGAAGCTGAAATAGCCAATAATTGAAATGTCACAGGAGGAATTGGCTGCTAAGAAAAAGCAAATATTTAAAGATGAGAAATATTTAACAAGTCACTGGATTAATTTCTCTGCCGAGTTCATCAGAACCAAATATATTTCTATTTGATGTCAGGGACATCAGGTACAATCTGACTAACCTTATGGGCATAAAACAACCCCAGAGGCCTCTTTAGCCCAGAACAGTTTTAATGCACAACATGCAGAATGCAGAACAGTTTAATGCAGAAAGAAAGAATGTCAGTGAACACATATTTTTCAGTGAGGTAGATCCACCCTGGTATTGAACACAAAGAATTGCATTTTATGAAAGAATGTTGTAATTGTTGTATGAATAACTGCTTGTGCTTCCATCCTTTACTGCTTGCTCTGAAGGAGCTGCTGTTGCAGCAGAATCCAGCTCTTTTATTAGAAGCTAAGTACAAGATACTCCTGTCACTTGACATACATAAGATTTATGTCCCTTCAGGGAGCTGTTGCGAGTTTTGCTCTTCTCTTTCACTGGTTTCTCACCATCCTTACTCCATGGAAATATCCTAGTGATTAGCCAACAATCGCAAATTTTAATTAAATTGAGATTTCAAGGTGATTTCTGCTTTGTTCTCTTCATCTCCGGCCTAATTGCACAGGCTTAGCAAAAGGAGACACTTCCATGTTTTCAGTCTACTGATTCGAACTGCAACAAATTGTGAACACTCATATTTAAAAGGCTGGGTCTTAGAGGGACCTAATCACATTAAAAAAATAAACAGAAAAAAGCTTGGGAATAGCTCTCCAAGAGTCTTTCTGTGCATGCTTTGAAATGATTAAGGATTCCAGCTCCTCCTGATTCTTCCTACTCACACAGTGGGAATGAGGTGCTCAGTGGAAAGTGGGCAGTGCCCTGGTGGAGACAGATGGACGGATGGACAGCTCCTGCCCAGGGCTCAGCACTATCCCCATCCTCTTGAAGGAGCTGGACCTCAGGGAGCCTGGTCAATGAAGCATGGGCTGCACCCCTCACCACTGACCAAGCCCCTGCATGGTCATTCCTTGGGGCTGCTGCCTGCTGGTGGTGTCAGCACTCACACTGGGGCTAGGGAAAAACCCTCAACTGCTGTTATTTTTGCCAATATCTGAAAGGTTCACCTTCAGTGCCTCTTTCACTGGAGCAGCTTGCAGATTTAACAGTTGACTACTGCAAAACCTCAGCCATATCCTTCAGTTCAATCTGAATTTTACATTTGTGTGCACTGCTTTTAAAAAGCAACATAAACATGCTGTCAATAATACTAATGACAGTGTCTGTTCCAGTACAAGATGATTTGGGGATGTTTACAGTAGCCCATGATTTAATTTACACAACTGAACTGGTGAGATTTACAACTGGAACAGTAGATCATCTCTATGTGCATCTTTATCTGGACAGTCCCTATATTATTGTTATATGGATAAAATTAATCTTTTAAAGGACTATATAAAGCCCAGCCTAAGCTTGTTCATTAAGCACTCAACACAAGATATTTTAGTGACTGAAAGGGGAAAAAAATTAAACAATTTGCATAATTCAGCACTGCAGCAAGGGACTGACTGCACTGACAAGGTTCCCATGCTAAACTGACATCACCCACACCACACCCAACTTCGAAAAATCCTCCAGTATTTGCATGGTGATGCCTGTAAAGTGTCAGACTCCTAAGGGTATTTTTTTCCTTTCTGCCTGTTTAATAAGCAATTCAATTTTTTAACTAAGGCTTCAGTATACTTTTAATTTACAGGACAAAAAGATTCAGTGCTCTGTTGAGCTTTTTCTGGCTACCTGTAAAACCGAGTGTTTTTTCCTCTACTGCATATGAATTTTATTTCCAAGTGTAACGCTCACTGACTCAGATAAGCAGCAGTTTCTTTTGTAATGAGAAGCTTATTAGGTTGTTATTTACAGTATAAGTGTTCAATAGTTTTTATTCTGGATCAGACAGTGTCAAAGCTCTAATAATTGGTATTAAATGTAAGAGGGAGATACTGTAACCAAAGCAAACATAAAAAAAATCTTTAAAAAGTATATACTATACTGGGAGATTATTAAAATTCCTGATACTGCCTAAAATGTTTAATGTGCTGAATACAAATTATATTTTAAAGAAAGCTTTGTGGATCAAAGATGGATTTAATAATCATAATGTTTAGGAATTTGTTTTGAAAATATTTTAATTGGATAATGTCAGGCTTCTGAATTACAATGCTGTGTTCATTAGCATTTCAATAGGTTATACTATCAACTCCTTTTGACATAAAAGAATTTGATTCATTTTTAAAATCATGAATCCCATAATCTTTTTTCTGCTGCCACTAGTTTTCAATAATTTGATTATCTTCTACAAGAAGAGCAACAGGAACCACATGGGCTTTGCTGGTAATGATGGTCTATATATCTGTTCTCTGAAAGCAGCTCTGCTGCCTTTGAAAGTAATTTGCAGTTTCTTATCAACACAGAATTGAAAAGTAATATTGTCTAATTTGTTATGTTCAGTGGCACAGAGTACTGTGGAATTCTATCACATACAAATCGCTTTGAAACCTATATTATGTGACCATAATCAAGAGTACATAAATTAATTTCAAAATTTATGGAAGTGTTTATTATTAGCCAAGAAAAAAAATCTCAAAAAATGAACTTGTCAATAGGTTTAATAATCTCTTAGCAAGATGTGCATTTTGCACACTCAAACCTCAGTGCAGTTTATAAAAGAGTAATTTGTACTTTATAGTTGTATTGCAAATAACTGATCTGGGCATTTCAGAGCAGGACAGGGTGTAATTGTGTAAGTCTCAGAGTAAATCCCGACATCCAACATGATGAACTCCTTGCCTGCAGAAATTATCTTCTACTTCCAACAGGAACAAAAACTGATTACTGCTGATCACTTAGACCTAACTGCTTGTAACAGTCAACAAGCCATCACAGTAAGGTATAAAGACAGCCCTTAGGAGAAATGCTGCCTATCTGATGGCATTTAAAGCTTTAAAGAATTCTTTCTAGATGCTGCAGGAAATCATCATGGGCCAGCACAGGCTGCCAGTGCCACTGAGTGAGAACCAAGAGATTAAATAATGTATACTGGTAATATTGCCATCCAAACCATTAAATTAATTTATGGAGCTGGTCTTGCAAACAGTTCATCATGTCAGCAATGCCAAGGTCTGTGGTAGGAACTATCAGGGTGAGAAAAGCCTGTCACGTGGTTACACGTGCATGATGCTGCCTTGCAATTGGATCAACCATCCTTTCGTGTTGATTTTAGCAGTTCTAAGAAATAAAACACAGGTTGAATGATATCCTACTACCTTTTGTCCCACTACAATGTTTTGATAAGAGAAGTAAGGCATGAAGTTCCTGTAGCTTTTTGATCTGACATTATCAGGTATGTATAAACAGATGATGATGTTTTAGCAGAGCAAATAAATCGTATGTCAATTTTTTTATTAAACAAATAGTATAATAACTGGACTATATTATCACAATGGAAGCATAGAAGACCATAGACTGTACAGCTGAAACCCTGTAGCAAAATTTGTTCCTCATATTTAAAGAAATGTATCTTTATCACGCTTTCACAATGGCTGCTTCTTGCTAAATTAAAGAATCTTCACTCTTGTTAAGGCTAGATGATTATAATTAAAAGATAAATGTACTGTTAGAAGGTTCTATGCCACACTCTATTTTTATGAGAATTTAACAGAAAGACATACATTATACCTGTATGTGAATTATAATGGCTTCTCAGCAGGGAACGCAGAATCACTTACAGTACATAAACATTTAAAGAGGAAAATGCTAACACACTGAAAGGGTTTAACATCAGTAGCGATTTATCAAATGAAAAAGTTTCATAAAGTCCACTCTCTGGGAGAACATTCACCATTAGACAAAAGCCTGGCATCCTTGATAGTCTGAAGTTCAATCAATTTGAAAACCAAAACTATTCAATGAGATAAACAAGATCTTAAGAAAACTGTCATCTTCTTTCTCAGGTAAAAGCCAGAATTAAAATAATAATTATTAAAATAATCCAACCAGGTCGCTTTACAGGCAAATTTACACACTGTCTCTTTAAAACACTGCATGCCCAAAAGCCTTTTGGGTTTGGAATGTAGCACTGCACCAAGTATTTCACAAAGCCTCTAAATATCACAAGAAGCTTTATTTAGAGAGAAAAAAAACCAAAATTCCAGCTGACTGAGACTGTTCTAGCAGGAGTGCCTCAGCTTAACTCCCAGACCTGGAATTCCAGATAAACAACAGAGGACAGCAAACAGATTTATTTTTTTTTTAACTTTTTTTTTTTTTTTTAACACGTCCTTTTGTAATGCGGCTACAAGACGACTGATGAGCTTAGGGACAGAGAGAGTGAGAGTGCAAGTGCCATCAGGGTGAGCTGTGTGCTTAGGTAGAAGCTGACAGGAAGAGCCAGGGAGTTCTCTGCAGATATGTGACTGGTGGAGACTCCTGCTGTGTT
This sequence comes from Eopsaltria australis, assembly GCA_034509425.1. Lineage (NCBI taxonomy): Eukaryota > Metazoa > Chordata > Aves > Passeriformes > Petroicidae > Eopsaltria > Eopsaltria australis. The sequence continues at coordinate 1,696,152 of JAVTVJ010011652.1, read as the reverse complement.
GTCCTTCCCCAGAGCGTTCTGCAAGACACAAAACCCTGCCTTGGTCACCATCACAACATCTGCATTGCAAAGCATTTCAGGCTGCACCATGAAATTCATCTTTTGCTTGTCCGTGCCCCACCCTCCACTGGTTCCTATACATCAATCTCATCTACTGAATGATAAAAAAGGCATTAAACAGCTGTCACAATGAGAATATTTTCAAATTAGTTAATGCAGGTATTGCACACTTCCAAAAAGACAATGGTATTAAAAAATTCTTACTTCAGCAATGCTTCCATGTATAAAAGTATAGTATTCTTTTTAGGGATCTGTGTTTATCATGCCAGTTTATTTTATAACAGCAATAGCAGAACTCCCAGAGAAACTGCACCTTCTGGAGAGTCAACAGAACAACTTTGTTTTACAAGTTATTTCTGGATAACAATAAATAAAGTTTAATCCATGGGTTCAGATTATTAAATAAGTACCCTTTCTAGGTGTTTATTATGGGATCTGCCTAAACATGTACCTTACATCTACTGAAATATCAAACCAGCAGAGGACTCTTTGAGCCCAGCTCTAAACTGAGATCATTCTTTAATGCACTATGATATCCCAACTTAACAAAACTGACAAGTGTGAGGTAGCCCATGATAATCTTGACAGACTTGGAATGTCTTTTCTTATGGGGAGGCACCTGTACTGTGAAATCCACACTTACCTCATTAAGACAGAGCTCTGTATCTACAGATTCATTGGATTTTCGCTTCTTCTGTGCCTATGAACAAATACAAATTTTATTCCTTGTACAATTTATACATCCAGCAGCACAAAGCACTTAGATAAATTTGCATTGGTTGTCATAATCCTATAATTTTGACAGTGATTTGCACATGATTAGCAAATAAACTCCAAATGTAACTGCATGTTTTCCAATAACATTCACATTCTCACTTGAATTTACAGCAAAATTTCAAACAGTCAACTAAGGGTAGTTAGTAATTACAATGATGAGTGCCATCAGCTGCAGAGAATATTATCTTCTGTGGCCCCTTAAAAATGGTGCTGGATGCTCATGAGAAGAAATGAAATATGACAGTTAATAATTACCATAACACCACTGCATATTAACAAATAATCTATGACATGCCTCAGTTTCAGGAAAATATGCAACACAGGAGTATTTTATCCTTAATGATTCTTGCAATTTTTCCAACTATTAAGATAGATATAAAAATAATATAAATATAAATACAAATATTCTTTTAATATATGGCTGCCAGAGGATCTCTTCTACAAACCTGCAAAAAGAACACTGACTCAGGCAAGAAGCATTTTCAGGTGACATCATCCCAAATGGAAGCAGCAGCCTGCACTCTGTCCAGCAGCAGGAGGTGTTTAATATTTCCACTCCTCAAGTGAACAAGTCTGGGCTGGGCATTTTCTGCTTTTCTACAAGAGCAGTACTGATCTCCCAAGGTGTGGAAGGTGCTTTCAGTAAACACTGCTGTGGCTGACTTGGGCACTTAAGTGATTCTCAATATCAGTTTGTTCTTTGTATATCCCAGAAACAAACCCAGTGCCCTTTTATAGGAAGTAACTGGGCTAAAGTCAATCAATTCTTGTAACACAAGACTTGGGTTTACAGAACTCCTGACAGCACTGGGTACATCTGATGCTTCCACCTGGAAGTTTTGTTGGACTTGCAACTTATTTCCTGCAAAAAACCAAATATCTGAATCTCAGAGTGCTGCATTCATTTTATACTGCAGAATCTCACTGGTTTAGGCAGTGGTGGCCTGGACTAAAGCTGATGTGAGAAAGTGCTGAGCAGTCTGATTGTATGCCCTCAAAAGATTCAGTTCCACATACAGCTATTTTACTTCATATCTGAGAGCCACTGGTTCTGCCAACAGATACAAAATAGTCTTTGACCTAATTACTGATTTCAGAATTCAAATGAAGGAACTGAACTTCTTATTAGGAAACACATTGTCTGCTTTTGATGACATAAGAACATAGACAACTGAAAAAGTGAAACAGCTGGGATTTAAGAGAAAGACAGCCTAGCTACAGTAAGAATACATACTGAATATGTTGATAGTTTTTATATATATGACAAAATAATAGCTCAATTTATTAATAAACACCCTCTGTAAAATTTCCTTCTTTCATACCCCTTCTACTAATTAGTACCATTAAAGTGGTTATGGTAAACATAAATTTAACTGTCTAAATGGAAAAAGAAATGCCTAGAAGTAAATTTGCTACAAAGAGAAGCATCACAGTGAAGCCTTCCTGCTGTGTTTGTAGTGGATAGGAAACTTCTTTTAAAGGCAACTGAGTAGCTTTCAACTCCTAAATGGCTGGTTCCAAGGGGACAGGTAAAGAAGGAGAAACTAGATTTAAATCCTGATTTTCTGATGTGCATAACACCTTGAATTGGAACGTGAAGCTTCAGACAAAGCCTCAGGAACAGAAGTTCAAATCCTGACAGTGTAAACTCTAAGGATCACACAAGCTTCATATTTCTTAGTTTGTCATTCACTGATAACTTTCCTATTCCCACAAGTGTCTCTTTATTGGAAACTCTGCTTTGCTGCCTACACCTGCTGTGGATTCATAGCCCTGTGCTAACTACAGGTCTACACCTGCTAGTTGGTCTCAACAAAGTCAGAATTTATATTCCTTTTCTACTGTGTTTATCAAATGAGTAAAGAGAAAAACATCATTATTTTGCCTATATGCAGTAAAGTCTTCCTTTACTCCATTCAGCCTGAAAAACAATAGAGTGCAGCAGCTAAAACATATTTACCTTTGAGAACACTATTTTAAAGATAAAATCTACAGCTAGAAAAAAGAATCAGCATAAAAAACCCCTGTTCAATCATTTTGATAAACATTCCCTGGTTTTCATTTGGAAGGTGATACTTCTCTGCATCCATACACTCATTTTAGATATTGTAACATCAACAACACTTATTCACGTGCATCCTCTATTATCATGTCCTCTTCTCTTAGCACTGAAAAGCAATTTTAATAATCAGGCAGGCTTTTCCCTTATCAAAACAGAAAGGACAGTATCTTCTATTTAAAAATACAACAAAAATGCAACATTTTATTGGGAGGGAGGCAAAGGGAAAGAAAAAACTGTCATTTTGAGGATGAGATGAGACATTATATGCCAAGTTTCAAATTGGAAGAGTACATTTTTAGTGTTGAGTTATAAACTTGTGAGAATGGGTTATAATGGAAATACTGGCAGAGGCTGCACTACTGGAATACAACAGTGCATCACTAAATCACAAGTAATGGGATAAAAAAACCCAAACCTACATATTGAACAGAGTGCTACAGAAAGTGAATGTCCTTTACTTACAACTGAAGGGGAAAATTCTTCCTGCTCTGCTCTTCAGTAGAAACAGCTCTACAGGTAGCAGAACTCTTTGTTTGTGCTACAAAGAGTAAACACCTTACCAGAGATTAAAAAATAATCCAGAATTGGAGGTAATTCTGATAGCTGTGGTGGAAATCCACCCAGACTGGGAGACACACTTTTGAATTAAAGAGGATATCCTCTGCTGTCGGGTATTTACTTTCAAACACCTTTCATTATCCTAAAAATTTAAACAAGAGAAATGAGTGTCCATCACGTACAGCTGCAGACAGTTCTGGAAGAACTGCATCATCAGTTAATTTGGGAATTGAGAGTTGTTCATTATGCAAAATGCCAAAGATTCACTGCCAATCCCATCTCAGGTATCCAGCTTGCCAACCAAGCAGGCAAGAAGGTGTTTTCAAATGTTCTGGAAGTATCTAACTCCACAGGAGTAAAAGAGCACACACAAATGGCTAAGTTGCCTGTATTCAAATATGTATTCTTTTAAAATTTTAATATAAAGCTGTTATCTGGTGACAAAAAGATCTATGGGGATTCCATCATTAAGTAAAAAAAAAAAAACAACAAAAAAAACCACAAGCAGGCTGATAAAAATAATATTTTTTTAAAAAACAGTGAAAGAAAATCAGCTTAAAGTGAGTGGCTAAGAAAGATGTATGAGTTCTTTTCTACTGAGGAAAAATAGCATTTGCTAATGACTTACTTAATGACACACTGAGCTGTGACACATCTCAGACTGTAACACAAAGTTACATAAGATGGGCTGACACTTACTCCAGCTTTGCAGGGAACTGTAATTCATTAATGTGAGCTACTCTGACAAAGCTGCATCCATACAGCCAACAGCCTTGAACTCACTTAAGCTTTTATATTTTCTAAAAATGAACACCTGCTTTCCCAGAGAATCTTTCACTGTAGCAGCACAAGCAACAGATGATATTTTGAGATAATTGTATTTAAGCACCTCCTGATGAGCTTCAGTATGGTGTTTGTTAGTCACATACAAGCCTTGTTTTGGTCTCAAAACCCTTAGCTTTCAATATTAGAACTAAAATATTGGACTTGGTCAGGGGCTGGTAGAGAAATGAACAGTGTGCCCAGAAATAAAGAACCTCATAATGAGAAGCAAAATTTGAATTGTTTCTTTCCTAGAAAGAAAGTTGCATCAGGACCAGCAGATGACTGAGTGGTTTTCTGAAATGAGAAAGAAATATTGCTTATGGAGATGTTTCTCCTTCAGAAGACTGTGTGCACCTCCATGTTTCCTTCTGATCCCAATGCATCCTCAATTGTTAAATTGTTAAATTGTATGTCCCTAATTAGTCTTCTCTTGCCCTACACCTGATAATTATTGTAAGATCCTCCTACAGTGACTCCCTGCTTTCTGTCCCCCAAATCCCTCTGGATCCATCTTCTGCAGACACTGCAGCCCTGAATTTATGCCCAGAAATGCTATCTTGCAATTATGCATCCAGCTTCTGCAAATCACAGCACTGCATGGTTAATAAATGCATTAAACACTGCAGCAGTGCCTCACCAGGAGTCAGTACACACATTTATGGCTTGTCACCCAGCAGTATTTTTAAATGTTCACTACAGCATGGATTTCTGTTACTCACAGCAAGGGCAAGTCCTGACTGGGGATGTCTCCAAATGGAGATGAGCTTTAAGGTGAGGGAGGGAAGGGAAGGAGAAGGATGTAAAGGGAGCTGAAAGCATTTGCTGTGAATGCAAACAAGCACAGAGTGAGCACCCAAATTCAGAACCCAGCCCCTTTCTTCAGCCATACACTCTGGGCTTTATGAGCTTTAGGGAACATATTGCTTGGACAGGGAGAGGCAACAGAAGCATCATTAGGACAGATATCTGCTAGGTAGGCTGTTTATACAGCTGATTTTAATGAGTGAGCCCCTGTCCTCTCCTGAGATCCTGGTTAGTTATGCCCATATTAACGAGCCTTTCTGAAGAAGAGGGACAAATCTCCCAGAATAAATCCTTCAGATGACCACACTTCTAAAGTAGCTATAACAAATGAGCATGTTTTTCATTTTGTTCTTCTCCTGTGTTGATTAGAGAGATTTACTATGCAACTAACCTGTTTTTCCCAACAGCAGGACACAAACAATGAGCAGAGAAATACACAGACTGTAAAAATGCAATCAGTTTAACTCTTCTGTGCTCACTAAGTGGATGATGCATCTATCACAACTGTCAGTAGTATTTTCTTATTAGCACAGGAGTACGATGCCACACTGGAGTATAATTACTTTCAGCAAGGAAGATAAGAGAAGTGTGGGTCAGAGACACAGGCCACTGAAATAAGGATCCAGTTCAGCACAGGGTAATTCTGAAACCCACACCATCCAGTCAGAGTGCAGAGCTATTTAAGCTATAAAAACAATCAGCTCTGCACAGTCCTGTAACAAAGCAGCCAGATCTTTTTTCTGCCTTTTTTTTTTTTTCTTTTTTTTTTTTTTTTCTCTCTCTCTGCTGAATCAACCCTCAAGATACAAGCTCGGGGCATGAAATTATCAGTCGTCATTCTGCATAAAAGCACTACAGTTCTGTCAGGGCACTTTGTGGAGAGAAGAAAGTATCTTCTAGAAACAAGCATCATGAAGGCACTACTGGCACTATGCTCCAGAGCTACACAGATAACACCCAGCACAGAAAGAAGCAAATCACAAGTTTTTCAGCTGAGACATTAAATAAAGCAAACCAAGCATTCCCTTGTGCCCAAATATGCGCTGGGAAAACACACACTGAGGGGTTTTTTACAGCATTCTTCTTATCTTTCAACATTAATAAATTCTTGCTGGATTTGAGGACTTAAACATGAGAAACAAGAAACAGGGAGCAACCTTAAGGCAGGGAAGTTTGTTTCCTGGCCAGGAAAGAGAAAAAGGGATGGTGGGCCTCCTGAGATTATTTTGGTAGCTTCCTCCAGAAGGAAAGTGGTTGAAGCCTTCACCCCAGAGCAGTCTAGAGGAATCCTCTGGGAAGAGGGGCTGGAACAAAGGTAGGTCCTTGTTGTGCTAAAGCCAGATTTCCAGCTCAGCAGCCACCAGTGAGGGAGCACTGCCCAGTCCTTCTGGAAAGCGCCAGGTGGGCTGGGAAGAGCATCTCCTTCCCAGACCACAGAGGAACAATGAATCAAATCAGCTCTGGTCTAACAGACACCTGTGGCTCCTGATAGATGCAGATGGAAACACAAACAGCAGCAGACACCACTTCAGAAATCTAAGAAATGAGCTGAACTGTTGATAAAGCCTGATATGGATAGAGGAAAAACTCCCTTCAACTTCTTCGATTTGCAAATTGTTGGAAAATTTGATTGAAGGGATAAGAACTGGAAATAATTCTCCCAAAAGGAGCTGAAAAGAGTGTAGAAGGAAGGGAGGATGACCTATATGATATTAATTACTGCTGGACCATTCCCAGATCCTTATGTTAATAAACATGAGACCTCATTAAGCTCCATCTCTCACTGCACTTATATGGCTGGGATAACATGGCACAAAAATTGCCTAACAGCAATCTTAAAGGTTTTATAAAAAACAGATCCTATCAGAAACACCAAACTGATCAAACAGCTTACAAGGACCAGACACAGAGATCTTCAAATATTTATTTCAAGCAATTAGTTTCCCAGTGAGCACAGCACAAAATATGACACCCAGCCAAGACAACTGAGCTGACTTACCTTTCATGGCAGTACAGTAACTTGCTAACAATTTTGTTTTCGTGCTCAGTCATTCATTTAGCTGAGTAAAATGAATTTCTGTAGTCCCAGATTCTTCCTCCCTATTTTTAGGGGATATTATGCAATTCTCCTAATATGGTCTTTTTATGGATTTGCCGCAAGCAAATATTTTTGCATTAAGAAGGGCAGAGGAGGAAACAGAATACTAAAAAGCAGAGCTGGAATAAGTTTTATTAGGTTAATATCTCAACATCTTGGGCTTCCTGGGTCGTTGGGTTTTTTCTGCAGTTATAAAACTAAACATCCATGTAATCCAAACTTGAGTTGTTTTGCATTTTATTATTAAAAATGCGTTTCCCAAGTGATTCACCGCAGAAATCTACCCAGTGCCATGGACAGCAAGTACAGGTAACATCTGGTTGCTGCACGCTGAGCAGCACCTGAAGAAAAGCAGCAGGAACACAAAGCCATTGAAGTGCCAGTTAAAAGCCATACTAAGCTTTTAATTTTGAAGGAAGGTAAGTAACTGAAGCACTAGAGATCCCACAACACTTCTCCAGGCTGGAGCGTGCGGTCTTGCGTGTCCACATACACAACGAAAGTTGTTCAGCCTGGCAGCAGGTGAAGCTCCTGCCTCCTGGATCAGGCTGGGCTGTGGTGCACTGGAGTGTGGTGGGAACACTCCTGAGCAGCTGTCAGCCACGGCTACAGCTCGGCCAGAACAGCACAGACCTGCCCTGTGCTAATGAGCCCTGAAAAGAGCCACCACACCCGTGCGGCTGCAGGGCTTCTCCAGGGCAGCAGCACCTCCAGGTGTGCCCGGGCAGGGGCTGCTGCCCAGCTGCTCCAGGACAGCGAGAATTCCCTGTGCCTGCTCCTCACTGGAGCCTCCTTCACTGCCAACATACACCAGGGCAGTGCTCAGCCAGGACTCTGCTAAGGGAGCCTGCACAGCCAAAAGCAGAGCTGCAGGAGGCAGCTCAGCAGGGATGCTCAGCAGGGATGCTCAGCAGGGATGCTCAGCGCATCGCTCGGCCCATGAGACACTCCCAGCTCGGAACTGTCGGGAGGTGGAAGGGATGGAGCAAACAAGGTCAGGCAGCAGGACCAGGGCTGCTGCTCTGTGCTTCTGCAGCTGGAAGGGAAGATCAGGCAAGCTTGCTTGAACACCAGCCTGCACAGGGCCCTGAGCCCTGGAAGCTTCCCTTCGTGCTACGCCAACCTCGAGCAACCAGTATTACTGCTGGTTTTCTGAGCACTGCACTCACTCATACATCTTAAAAGGGAAGGGAAGGGAAGGGGACAGCCATGAACATCTGCTTTTTGTTAAGTGCCTAAAAATGTTCAGGACTTTTCTATTAACAATACGTGTATGCACGTGTGTGTTGTGAGTACTGGCAGGGTCACACAGAGGAAAATAACTCAGAAAGCCTTAAAAGGGTGAAAACACTTCAGGTAAAAAGTGACTTCTCCTGCAATTAAAGAGACAAAAGCAAAGGCTACAATAAAGTAACAATGAAGTAACCCTGCACAGAAAGGTAAAAGAAACGAGTTAGCTGAGCACCCACCCCACGGCCATGCCCTGCCTGCCTCTGTTCCGTTTGCACATTTCAATCCCAATGTATTTATTTCCACAGTTGTGTGGTGGTGTAACCAAGTCCCACTAAATCACAGCACGATTCAGAGGCTAGTTCTTTTCTTTTAAAGTAATCCACCCTTAACAGCTGTGATTTGGATTAATTAGTGAATTTTGCATTTTTGGCACAATCTGCTCTCCAGAAGTGCCACTGAAATAAAAAATTAAAGCATTCTCTCCCTTCTCTAATCCTGTAGCTGAATTTTGCAGGTGCACAGATGTATCCTCAGAACTGGCAAGGCTGCAAACTGTTGTGAACTTGCTGCAGTACTTGTCTCAGTTCCTTTCTAGCACTGACAATACCATTTAGAATAAAAATACAGAAAACTTTCTTTTTTGAATAGTAGAATCAAATCTAGCAAGGTGAGTATTTTAAAAAAAACCCAGTTTATTGTATTCCTCAAGAATTCAGCAAGAACCACACACATAATGTGAAAATTTTCACCCAAATAATTAATGTTTTGCATTTTTAAAATATAAAATGTAAGACAACTTCAACTTTAAGCATAGCTGCTAGCAATGTCTATGACAACCTATTTTTATTTTCACTAAAATAAAAGCCTTTAAAAGTCTGTAGAAAGGTGTTCAAATTCACTACTAGCGTTCCTGTTTAATGCATTCTGATAGCATTTTAATTTCTAAAAGTGAGTTAGTTTCATACAATTTGGATTACTGGCATTTTATTTTCTAAGACAAGCATATTTTTCAACAGATTTAAGTCATGACAGAAAAAAAAAACTCAATTGGTCTCATCCACAGATCTCCATTAGACCTTGGTTTGTCCCATCAGCTTCCCAAATGTTATTAAAAAGCCCCTGCAAAATGGATCTTAAAACTCAATACTTGAGAGACTTTGATGTAGCATCCAACATTCATTCTCCCCTTGCTGAAGTGAGTGAAGGAGAGAAAAATCACCCCTTCTCAGAAATACTATCAGTGAAACCCTGACAGTAATTCTCTTTAATGGGCTATCCTACAGTGGACCACACTTTAATGGATGGTGCTGGAGTGGCCTTCCTCATATCCCTGATTTACACATGAACATGCTCTCACAAACAGCCACACTGTAATTAATGAAGCTATTCAAAAAAGCAGAGAAACTCTTGTGAGAGATCTTTGCAGAATAATGTCATTATTAGAAAGGTGCTTTATTCTTTACTGCCCTGATCCCACCACACCAACAGGAATTTCTCCACTTGCCAGGCAGTACCAACTGAAAATCAAAAGTGACTTCTAATATCATCTGCATGCATGGCCTCAAATTTGAGAATTAAGAAGTATGAAGGATTTTTTTCCATCACTGAAACAATTTCTTAGACACAAGAAAGTACTGTGAATGTTGGATGTTTAACAGTTAGAACCCTATCAAAACAAAACTGTGCCTATAATGACCAGATTATGCAAATAATCATCAGATTATGCAAAACTGTAGTCACAGGATATAATCTTTCTTTGTTTCATCCCACAAGTTCTTAACAGAAGGACAGAAGGCTTAAATTTATGTTTACAATTAGTAAGCTGGAAAATAAAAACAGATGAATGTTAATAAATGTCAGTAATGCAGATCAACATCACTTTGGGTATAGTTTGTAACATTTCCACACTAAACTGGAAGAAGCTTTAGAAGCTTAGTTGTGACTAGTTTGCCTACTTTTAAAAGAATTATGTTGTAGTAGACTGGATAGTTCAGGGGATTATTAATGGGACATATACACTTAAACTCCAAGGTAGCTTGTTTAATCTAGCTCAGGTCAATACTGACAACTGTTTTGTAGTATTTTTGAAATGAGGAGTTGGTTCTGAAGCACTTCTTCTCTTAACAGGACAGGTTCAATGCACAAAAGTGGCACTAATTTGCACCTCAGGCAGTGCACTTCATCAAAGAGACTGAGGAATTAATGGGCTATAGGTTTATAATGTCACAAAGCACACAGGATGTTTTCCTATGCCCTTCACTTTTTGTGAGATCAGCTGTTGTGTTAAAAAGGGACAGTTCTACTCTATCCTCAGATTTTTCTAAATCTACTGCAAACCCTACAAGAAAAATCTTGAACATGCCCTGTGCTACCAAATTTTAATATCCTTTGGTGGAACTGAAGAGATTAGAAGGTTTTACCCAGAAAAAAAATTTTAGGAGTGCTATCTGAAGAGAATCTTGATTGATGATGGTTGGCAGCAAATATTTTCCTGAGTGCATAATGGTTTTATTAATAGTTCTGGACTGAGCTGAGGCAAGTAGAAAACAGACCAAGTGAGGGGTGTTTTTTTGTGAACTACATACTCAGATGCATCTAATCCTCACTAGCATCAGCTCTGTCTTCCTAGCAAGTTTCAGTGTCAATACATTGCCATCAAGTATCCAGAGAGGAAGCATTACAAAAAAATACAACTCTGTGTGTGCCAACCATAGCAGCAATCTGGCTTCTTGTGCTACTCCTACCTACAGAGCAGAGAGTGGGAAGTCACAAGGATCACAGCACTGCTGGAAACGAGGGATGGGTGTGATGCAGACAGTGCCAACTGTATATTAACACATGCTACTGTATATGGACACCAGCACTGCCCTATTGAGCTGGGCCAGTCAGAAGTGAATTTAATGGGCTTAAGAGATGGCCAACACAGGCTAAGCCTCTCTGGTGTTTGAGAACAGCATCCTTCAAAGGGATTTGGGATATCACTGTGCTCCTCCCATTCAGAGAGCGCTTGAGCAGCAGAGCCATGCCATTGCTGGGATGCTGAGCACAGATGAATGGAGCTGCTCTCCAGCAGGCTCTGCACAGAACAAAGGGCAGCAGATGATCAACGAGGACTTGCAGAGCACATATGAGCAGATGTATTTCGCTGGCGTGGAGATTTTGTGGAGCTGAAGCTTTGCCAGTTGCTCTCTTTAAATGTCCATGGAACACCAGAGGCCAGTCCCCTGTTACAGGGACACAAGCCAGCACAAATTGCATTTCAGGGGCTGTCCCTGTGACATGGACCCAGTTCAGCTCCCAGAGGGCAGAGCTCTCTTTCTCACTGAGGGCACTTACCAAAGAGCTGCACTGATACTAAATATAACATGAGCCACCAGCCTGAAGGTGAAAAGCCTCTGCCTAATTAATTATTCCTAAGTATCCTCATTAAGCTGTTCTCTGGGTATAGACAGAGTGTGTTTTTTATCTAAACCTGTTTAGTTGTGCCTATGACAATCTGAATTTCTTTTCTGCACATAACCGTAACCAAGTCCTTAGGAATAATCAGGAAATCTTAACCAAAATTAACAAGGGTTGTGTGAACTCTTGATGAGAACAGGATTCTGCAAACAGTTGCAAGAATTTTTCGAAGTTCAAAACCACTATGAAAAAAGGGGTAATTATTTTCTCCTGAATTTGCATTTGGATTGTGAAACTGTATACAAGCTGCTAGGTCCCTGCAGGGGTAGATCCCTTAATTTAGCCTGAGAATCAGACAATTACAGTGCACGTGTGACTGAGGTGTGCAGAACAGCACTGCAACACAGAAATCATTACAGACCAGTCAAGATATGTGCAACTGTTAATGCACTACTTCCCCTACAGAAGGTTTGTAAAAACCATACTGAACACAGTTCAACAGAACAGTTCTGATCAAACCACCTCTTTTTACATTTGTGCAGGCACAAATTTAGGAATGGGTTTTCACAGACTCTTGTAACTGCTTTGCTTTTGTCCATGCACACCTAATTTATATGCCCATTTATCCAACTCTGCACAAATGAGGTACTTAGGGCTGCAGGTAGCTATTTAGAGCCTGCCTGGTACATGTCTTACCTGCCACACACATAACAAATTCAAATGCACACATTTCAAATCTGAGCATGAATTCAGAACATCCAAATGTTTAGGACCATGAGGTAATATGTAATATGCCTTGAACTGGAGTTTTCTTGAGGCTTCTGAAAATGTCAGTCTGGAAAACTATAGCACCATGTAATTTAGTATTTAATAAATTACTGCCTGAATACCTAATTTTGTTTTAAGAAAGACATGAGGGAGGATAATCCTGCAATTCTTTAGGAAACATGCTGAGTGAACCTATGAAAAATATTCCATGTTATGCACATCATTCAGTTTACCTGTGAACTCATTAAAAGAGCTAAGCATGCAGGAGGGCTTAACCTGAGGTGGGATTATTAGGCCAAGTTCACTGATTGGGAATAGGATTTGCTGTGAAATAGTCAGGCTCTCCTCCAAAGCACTGACTAAAATAAACATTCTGAACTCCTATTGATTTTGATGGCAAGGAACTGAAATGGGTGACAACGTCTCGTGTTCTGGAACTCAACAACAAATTGAAAAATGCTGTAGAGTAGATGGTTTGAGGCAATATAAAGATCCATTATTCAGGTAAGACAGCTGATTAGGAGTCATAGGGATAAACAGTTAGTAGGAGATAGAAAGTGTGATTTATTCCCAGTATTTGATTACTAATGTACAGTGAAGACTGTAAGTAAAATGAGCAGAACAAAAATTCTGTTTAGCTGTTTTGTTATCATTAATGTTTTTTTATTAAGAGTATAGATTAGCCAATTTGGTTAAAAGATTGTGTTTCATTTTCTGTCCTATAAGCTTGGCTTGATTACTTGAAAAATTGATGAGTGCTGTGGAAGAGGTTCCAAATTTTAGCTCTTCTACATTGTACTGCTTGTGCAGCTATGCTGCCTCGTCAGCAATGTGTGGGTTAGAATGATTACTTATTATTGCATTCTTATTTCCACTGGGCTTTTCTATATTTCATTTGCTGGTGGTAACACAGAATAAACTATTCCTAAAAAGTCTTCTTTATTATTCCTGAAATGATTTTGATCATATCTGCCACATGGCAGCTGAGAGTCTGGGTAGTTTATTTTTTAAGAATGTTTGGATTCTGGGTTACACAGAAATATCAAAGAATGATGTGCATACATGTAAGGGGTAATGGATAATTACAAGGTACACTTAAGGATAATTGCAATACACACAACTGTGGAGTTATTCCCTTTTTACAAGTGTATAAACAAAAGCAGAATTTGATTAGGTCGTGTGATTGCCTCTTTAAAATCAAATGATTTTGTATGCATAAACATACTTCAGGTATTTGTGTTTGCTGCTGGCAGAGGAAGGCAATGTATCCTCCTTAATCAAGGGTAAAGGAAACAGGGTTGATTCAGACATTTTACCCAAATCAAAATGCTGACTTTCTCCAATCTCAGTTGCACTCCAGGATGGTCAAAACTCCCCTCTGCCCTTCCCACTGTGCCTTCTGGGGGAGCCCAGGCAGTGATGGCATGGAGACTACTCCAGGACTATAAAAGCTCTGCACCAGACCATCAGTCTGGTGCAGATTTTGGTGGTTTTTTCCCCCTGAATCTGCATTTAACCATTAAATCATGAGAGGGAATACAGGAAACTAATATAAATAAATTTCATAGCAGATTAAGCCTATGAGGCAGTTGAGTGTCCAAACATTACAGAATGGATCTGCAAGAAGAAAGGACAAAATAACCCGAACCAAAAGGAAAGAAAACAAACAAAGGAAAAGCCACACGAAAAGGGAAAACAACAAAAACAAACAAAACAAACAAAAACAGACAGGAAAAGGATCTAATAATGACTAATGGCTAACTGGAAGTGAGGTTTCAGATGTGGTGTACATATAAGCCAGCAAATTGAGACTAACATCCATCAACCCACGCCACAAAAATTAGTAACTAGTCTTGGTTATCACTTTACAAAGAGGATATGAGAAAACTTTCCATGATAAAACAGGATGTTTGTTGAATTACCACTCTTTTCAATACTGAGGGTTTCCAAGAGTACAGAACGTGTTTTAAAAGATGTTTAGAGCTGCCATCTGAGTTTCAGGGAATCTCTCTCTCTAAAAGCAGTGTGATTTCCTTTGCTGGGGACATTCAGACCTCCAGAGGAAAGGTTACAGCTCTGTGTCAGGGAAAGCAGTGTTGGTGTGAGAGTGAATAAAAGAGGATGAATAAAACTGCCACATCCACTTCTACAACTGGCATGTTCTGCAAGGTTCATAAAAGGAGAGAATATGATAAATGTATTGCAGCCCATTTTCATCCAGTGGGTAGCATTCTCATAGGTTATCCTTCCTATTCTCCTGAGGATTGGAGTATTCAAATTCATACACCTTCCTCAAATCCTTTAACTCTACTACAATATTCATAATGATTCAGCTAAAACCAGCAACAAAGCAATCTGAACACTTAAAACTGCTGAGAAACAGACAATTAAACATGTGCCAGCAGCCTTCTGCCCACTACCCAATTGTTTGAAATTATTCTGGCCTGAAAAAAAAATCAGATAGAGCAGCAAGTATAAGACCGTGAACTTTAATCGACACTTCTCTGTAGGATTAGACAAAGTATGATCAACTGCTTGTCCAAAAAAGAGCACAAGTTTGCTGTGCTCTAGGAAATAGACAACTCATCTACAGAAACAACCTCCTGATTATTAAGAAAGTGTCTGCAACAACCAGACTTCAAGGGTCACCTAGGGTGATAGTAAATGAGAAAATCATAGCACAATGTGAATGCAGTTCCCATCTGTGAGCTCTTCTCTACCCACTCCTACACCCCAGGACTCACAGAAATACCATGGAACAACACTTTTGGGAAAAGACTCTGGGGCAGGCAGCCCCACAGCCCTACTCCAGGATCTAGGATCATTTCTCCCACCTCTGAGGATTTCAGGGAACATAACTAGAGAGGAGGAAAACCCCCTGACCCTGCACCAGGACTGTGCACAACTCATCAGGGTCCCCCTCTGTTAGAGAGCCTTCTCCTCCAGGGAACAAGGAGGTTTCACAGCAAATTGCTACCCTGCTCCCCTAAACTCCCACCCCCTCTGCACCATTCCCCTCCAAGACAGAGAAGGCAGGTAATTCATAAAACTCTCTGCATCTGTGACTAAAATGCTTCACTATCCAGAATTATTCAGCCTTCACACTGTCATTTGTCCTAAGCCATCATACTATAAAACAAAATTGTCAATACCACTTCAATAAAAGTGTTCAAAAGTGCATTTCAATTATAGAAGTCTTGTGAAATCCTTCTGCTTGTCTAGGAAAGAACAATTCTTTGCAAAAGTGGCAGAACTGATAAAGATTTTATTTGTTAGATTTTGATCTATTCTGGCAACTGCTGAGCTATTTTCATACCTTAGCAAGAAACATCTCTCTATTGACAACTGTATTCATTATCTGATATAGCACCAGTCTTTTACTTTGGTTTTCCTCATGAATCTCTGTGGATATATTTTTTTGAGGATAACCTAGTGCATTAACACAGTTTATAACAGTAAAGTACTCATTGTTTCTAAACCACTCAAATACACAATGTGGTTTTCAGAATAAATAGAGGCTATAAGGTGATAGCTGCACTGAAGTTAACAGCAATTCATTGGGTTTTTAAGGCCAAGAGTACCTTTTCATTATGAGTTTCTGGAATAACTACTATGATGGGATTTCAGTGTATAATAAGGACTCCTTGAAAGCTACTCCTGTTAAAAAAAAAAAGGGATTCAAGATTCCAAGGCTTCTACTCTTGATTTCTAGGCTCCTGCTCTTGATTTCTGTTTTTAGAAAGCTGGTGACACAATCACTTTTGCCTACTCTTGCTTGGTAACAGGGTCAGCCTTCTGGCACAACCAGAGCTTCCTTCACTACAGCAAGTGCAGATGGGAGCAGAATCATGACTAAAACCTAATATTTGCTAATAGCAAACAATATGTCTTAAACAAAGCACTTTGTCAGGTCCCATAAAGGCACAATATATTCTGAGCTCTACTTCCAAAGACAATATGATTAAACATGTACCATCGCAATGCAATGACCTAGAATTTTTATTGGTAGTAGTTATCCCTTAAAATTAATTTATAATACTGTACTCCTTTTTATGGCTGTTTTTTGCAGACTGTAGTGAGCTATCTGTTTTAAAAGGGAAATGCATGATGGACTAGGTATTTGATTGAGAACTAGAGTTGGCTGACATTAGGAATGCTTTTAATATGATGAAGAACCACATAAAGTAATAACAAGGGCTATGAATAGTTTGATTTGGCTCATCTGATGTGATCCAATTTTCTGATTCTGGTTTATTCTAGCACTTTGTATTTTTGTGGTATTCTTATATGAGGATACTCATGTGAAACATAGAAACAACTGTGGCTTAGGGGAACACTGCAAATGCAAATCTGTTTTTAGTAGCAATAATCTGCAAAATCCTTTCTGAGGATAAAAACTATAATCTGTCCATAGAAATCTCAATTTTCTGTAAAGGTGTGTAGTGCATTTTCATAAAGATGTATTTTTGTAAGTCATTAAATTGGTTTTTAGTAACCTCATACTCATTTTCAATTGAACAATTATTAAACTATAAAACAAAATTGCACAATTCCTAAAACTGTAGTCTGGAGTTTTACAGTCTGCTATAAAGTGCTGTATTATTATAATACTCTAAAGATGCTCAGACTATTAAAACTTTTTTTAAAAAATGAACCATAAAATATTTTATCATTGATGGAATAATTCTAAAGTATTATGCTCTTCAGCAGTACACATGAACAATATTTTGGTCTCATGAAAAGCATGCTAATCAAAAAACCACAATTTAAACTGTAATTCTAATACGCGACATAAACCATGTCACTGTCTCTCAGAACAGGAGTTTATTACACCCAACTTCAAACATTAAAAATCAGAGTATTGATCATTAAAGATAAGGTCCAGTCTTACAGAGAGATCTCCATGCCAAAGAAACTGAGTGTTAAGCACTGGTGATAACACCAGAGATGTGATCACTTTCCTGTTGTAAAGTTTTAGCCTGTATTTCACTCCACAAATCGTGACTGATCTTGTAAGGGGACCTGATGTTCAACTCAGAAGTTCAACCAAGCCTGGTAAAAGAGAACAATTTTCTCCTGGCCACTGATGGCTGATGTCCCATAGCAACACTGACAGTGATGTGATACACCTGAGCTATCGGGTCTGATCCTTGGCTACATCCTCACACTGTTCCTCTCTGTTCAAAGAGAGGCAAAGGGCTCCCTGTACTTAGAAATTAATCTGCTGTGTGAATCACATCTTTAACTTCAGCAGGATTTCAACAAGCTTGAAAACAATCTATCTTGTATGGTGGTCCTGGAATTCTTTGGCAAAGATGGTGAAAAGCTCAGTCTTGCTCAGAATGGGGGCACCTACACAACCACACTGTAAATACCCACACGTGTATGTGAACATTCCTTGCAAACCAGCTTGTGGCACTGGGATCCACTGTTTGCACAGCAAGGCAGGTGGGCTGGGGCTGCTCTCCTGCCTAACAACACCAGGATTTCCACATGGACTGAAAACTACAACATGCCTCCATTATTGTCCCCTCACCTCCTCTGGACCTTGCAAGACTCGTGCAGTAAATGACTGCAGCCTCAGGGAATTGCACATCCACACTTTTTGAGGACCCACTCCAGTGCAGTGCTGAAGAAAACAAGGATTGACCTCACTGAAACCAGTGTCAATGAAACCAATGGACAAAGCAGTATCTGTTGTGGTAAAACACAATTTCATTTAGTGCTCCCCAAATCAGAAGTATAAGATTAAAGAAGAAACTTTAAGTTATCCCTGGCCATCAGATTTTAATCTCTGCTCACAAAACACTCAAAACTTCTTTAGGTACAAGGGAATTGCCACTAAAGCAAATTAAAGACATTGCTTTTTTAGCAGAAAAGCTGCCAATAGGTGTTCTCTAAATCACTTGTACCAGCAGGCTGACCCCATTATGTCAGCTAATCCTGGAAATACAGGAGGCAGATTTTAAATCTTTTCATAGAAAACATTAAGTCTTTTTTTTTTTTTTCCTTTTGGTTCTGGCACAGCATTGAGAATTTTATGTTGCTGTCCATCTTTTGCCCCAGACTTTATCTTTCCGAGTAGTTGCAATGCCCAGAGGAAGAGGTCCAAGCATGACTTTTCCACGGGACAGAGCAAGCAGGGCACTGAAAAATCAGTGCTTGCTTATCACAAAAAGAGAAAGGAAGTTCACAGGCTGTGTGAAGGGATGGGGAAAGAGGGTGCCAGGTGTATGGGTAAGTTAATATTGGTGCTCAGGGGATAATACAAGTTTTCTTTGTCTATAACTCAGTGCACCATCTCAGCAGTTGTGCCATTCCCTCACCTACACACTGCCTGTGCTTCCTGCTTGTGTTCACCCACCACCCCATTACCAGCCCATGGAGATCCACACCTGCTGTGTCCTGATCCTCAGAATGCCACACTGGAGCTTTTAACCCTCTCCAAACATCTTCATAATGCTTTAGAATAATGGTATTTAGCACATGGGAAGCAACATTTTAAGCAATTACAGAGGGTACTTAAACCCCCAGATTAGCAGCTCCCTGCACAGTGCTGAAGGTCTGCCCAGACAGACCTACATGGGGAAAGTGGAGTCATTTTCAGGTTGAGTCATGTCTAGTCCTGCTCTCCTCAGAGTACTGTTAGCTCTCTCTCCTGTTTTAGTCCTAAGATTCACCATTATAAATATATTTTAAATCACAAGTATCACATGAACCTTTGGAAGAACAGCTTGCATTATGACCCACATCTGCTATAAATGTTCACTAATCTTACATGCAAATAGCAATAATTGACATATTTAAGTATCCAGATTTCTCTTTTCCTGTGTTCCCCACCAAATGTTTGATATTTTCAATTTCTGTCTCATAGTTTTTAAATTTTGCTGCTGAGAGCACAACAACATTTATATACTGGACTTGTCTTCAGTTCAAAGGGACATGTAGCTCAATTACATGTGCCCACTGCTACATTCTTCAAAAGCACAAAAACCTTAAATTCTCTTTGAATGCTGAACATCCAAAGCAAGAGCAAGACATAATAAATATGGGAAAATGAAGTACAGAGCTAGCTAGTGAGATTTTGATGCATCTATTTACTTAAATGTCCTCGACCATCTTGACTTCCAAAATTTTTGCCTTTTGCAAAGCATCCTTTAAAATACTATAGAAAAGCCAGTGTGAAAGTCTTAAGTTTTATATTTATCTCTGCAATGACCCAGGAACAACTGGTCTAATCCATCACTTCAGGTTCATTTCATTATCATCCTTCAGGTCTACTCATCTCTCCTAAATGCAAAGGCAGCCCTTTTTTTGAAGAATACACAGTGTGAGTGTGCATCCAAACTCATTCTTTTGTCCCTGTCAAATAATCCAACATGATGGTTCCGGCAGTGGGGGTAGAACATGAGACTGAGAGACCAGAACAATTTTTTGACTGGCATACTGAATGCAAGTTATGA
This sequence comes from Eopsaltria australis, assembly GCA_034509425.1. Lineage (NCBI taxonomy): Eukaryota > Metazoa > Chordata > Aves > Passeriformes > Petroicidae > Eopsaltria > Eopsaltria australis. Next base: position 1,676,105 of record JAVTVJ010011652.1, on the reverse strand, counting down.
CTGAAAATGAAGGATTAACATGTATGTCAGTTAAACAGAAAATATTAGAGAGAAGCTACCAGGAAAAAAAATAGGGCTGGCAATTACTTAATAAAATCTGGCTGTATAGGGAACATGCTGTTGGGATTCATCTTCCTTTTTGTTCACAATATTTTATGTTATTTTTAAGTGGTGCTGAGGATCCTTTGTGAGATGTCAAGCACCTCAAATACACTTAAATTTAGCATTTCATATAAAAACTAACTACTATTTGCTCTCTGTGTTTTGCAAAATTTGTTAGAAGTCAGGTTTGTAGAAAGAGTTTTAGAGGATTCTTGACAAAATTAAGCATCTTCCTGGCAAAGACAGAATGCTGATTTAATTGAGGGACAGAAAAAAGAGTGTATTACACAATCCGTACACATGTAAACATAAAGTAAGCATATATCAGAAATAAACATTTTGCTGTATCAATTTGAAATTAAAAAATACCCCACAATAGGATGAACTGCAAATCCCCATAGCAATGATAAGTTCAAATGAAGAACAATTTCTAAACAGCATACTACAACAAACATTACTTTAAAGTCCAAATCTTTAATAGGTTTTTGAAATAAATACCGAGCACAGGTAAACAAAGAGCATCTCAGATTTTCTTTAAGCATTCACCACCTTTCTGATTCCCAGTGTGCCTTTGCAGGAGAAAATGGCACAGCAACAAAACCATCAGTGCACTCTTGCTCTTCTTAGGACCATTCTGAGCAAGTCAGAAAGGAATGTATCAAGAATGGCTAAGCTAGTGACACTCCTGGGAGATTTGGGTTAGTGCCCTGTATTTTACAGCCCTGGGAGGTTGGAGTTTGCTCATTTCTGTGCCATATTATATTAATCAATCACTTCCTGCTCTTTCTTCCTTTGCTGTATTTATTTCAATAGCAATTTATACTAATCAATCACTTCCTGCTCTTTCTTCCCTCACTGTATTTTTAAACCCACTAACTGGAATATGCAGCCCTGTTGCATCTCAATGACCATTTCCTTAGCCCCTCTCTGCCATTGTCTTTTTGTGCTGAGACTGATGCTTGTAATTTGACTTTTCACAGCGTTTAGGCTATATTGCCTTTTTAGAAACCTTTCAGCTCGGCTGCTAAGCATATAAAAAAGCTTTTGGCTGCACTAGTTCATGTTTTGAAAGTACTACAAAGGCGTATTTTCATGGGAGGAGAGCCTGGGAATGAATACCCTTCTCCAAGTGTGATATGCATATCAGTTCTTTTATGAAATTTGCATTAGGGTTTAAGTCTCACATGCAAAGTGGCACCATACTGTCCAAAAAACATAGGTTTCCATTAAAAAAATTGTGGGCTTGTTTTGGCTCTGTTCATAAGTTACTTTTTGAAAAATGCATTAAAATATTAGAGCTTTGTTCTTTGTGTTTCAGTTCTGACAGAAGGAAGTGGCAGGCACAGAATATTGTACTTCACAGGAATAAAACTGCTTGGTTCACATAACTTCAGTGACCTTTTAGTGCAGACTTTATCTACAGTTCCTACCAAACAGCAGAGATCATTTATTTAAAGGAACCAATTTTCCTTACAGACCTTTACTTCTCATGCCAAGTACATCAGAGGGGAACACTTGAAGTCACAGCACAGCTTTAAACCAGAGCTGAAAAACTCATCTGGGATGTGACTTCAAAATGCCAGAGTAACAAGAGGAAGGACAGGGAAGAATTTAAGTAATTTTCAAAACACAGGAACATCTATTCAGACTTAAGGAACATTTCCAAATTGAAGTGAATCCAATGGGATTTGTGATCACTTGCCATTTCTCCAGTTCTTTATTTATTATGTGTACTTTGGTAGCATCTGGAGGCCTTACTCTACAGGGGGCTGTACAAACACTGAAAGAAAATGTGATCTCTCACAGAACACAAGTTTTTAATATAACATGAAGTGGCTCAGTAATATCCAATCGAGGTCTTGTTCTAAATGCAAGATATTCCAAGTGTCAGGTTTAAAAGGCTGCATTTCTTTCAGCATATTCTATTTGGTTAAATGACCATTGCAAATAGCAATATATGCCTCCAACTATCTCTCACCAATAACTTACAAAGCTTAAATAATAATGAATGCACAGATAAGAAAAACAGAATTAAAACACAAGGACCTAAACCCAGCACCATCTATCATTAACCCCCTATATTTTGTGACTCTGTAATGTCCCTAATGTAGATTCAGATACAATTTTCCAATGCAAAATAAATGCAGAAACTGTAAAAGGATGAAGGAGAGAGAGTGGTGCAGGAAAAGTTAAGAAGCAAAACATATTTCTGAGAAATAAAGTACTTCTGGTTCAGTGCACAGGGAAACTTTGATACTCTTTAATATGAAGAAAACAAAATGATTTTTTATAGGGAAGTGAAAAATCAATGCTTTAACAGTGAAAAACCAGAAATCCAGGAAAAACTATCTTAATGTCAGCTGAGACCTTAAAGCTTGGACACTTGCATTTGTGTCACATAGCAATTTTCCTTCTGCAAAGACAAAAATAAACAGGACAAGCTGATCTATCCCTGCCTGACCTAATTTTGCTTTTAAACCACCAGAAATTTTTATAGCCCAATTCTAATCTGGCCTAAGGATGTTTTCATTTTACATTTCCTGCTACCTCCTTCCTGCCTTGATTTTGCAGTTGTCTCCTGCCCAAGTCCCTCAATCTTTCAAAGAGCTGCACAAACTGTCTTCAGCAAGTGATGAGCCTCTAAATCCAGAATCAATGATCCACTATCAATAGCCTAATTTAAGTGTCAAAGAAAATCACTACAGCCATTGGCCAAAATCACATCATGACCTCAACCCCAGTCCAGGAGAGTGCCTGATTCAAAACAGTTTTATCTTTGTCCCACTTCTTCACCACGTAGTTTGTAGCACCACGTGTTCTCTGATATCCAGACCTACTCAGCCAAAAAACCTTCTTGAGTTTAATGCCAATAACATAAGAAAGAAGGCAGCAGGACATGCTAGCTCACATTAAGGGTTCCCTCTGAATTAGGAGTACTCAAGGGATTAATTTAATCTGACATATCCTGGCAGGATTTGGAGAGTGCCACATTCATATTCAAACCTGTGATAAGAAATTAAATACCATGCCCTGTTTCTGAGTCAGAGAGGCAGTAAAGTCCACTTTGAGATATGCAAGTTTCTGATTTAAAATAAGAGTGGCTGATAGCTCACAATATATGCAGATATTTCAGTTTAGGCAGGCATCTACTTAGGCAGTGCCAGACTACTCAACAGCCATCTATGAAAAACTTTCATTTATGCACAACAAGAAGTACAAAACTCTCTTACCTGCAGGTTTGCACATGCTGGTGAATCATTGTGGGAGGGTATTTCATTGTTGGTGGTGTCTGCCCCTGTGTTTTTAAGTCTGGAAGCTGTCGTGGTTGTGGCTGTAGTGGTCTGTACTGGTAAGATTGGCTGCCAGACATTCACATCAGTGCCATTGCCAAAGGCCTGAATTGCATTTTCTGTGAAAATAAATTACAGGCAATTTTCTATTTCTAGAAAAAAAAGGCAAAAAGCAGAACTGAGTTGGTTTTTATTGCCATTATTATGATTATTACATTTAAAATGTGTATTTATAGAAACTCAATTTTATACTGAAAAATGTGTCTTATTTTTGAACCTGTCAGAAACACGAACTGAAAATCTGGGGTCATGTAATTATTTGGTGCAACCTCATCCTTGTAGTGTTTCCAGCAATTCTTGACAGAAGCTTTAGGACTTATCATAATCATATTTGTTACCATCCAAAAGGCTCAAAAATTTACTTTCAAGGTTTCAAATACAGTTTGAATGTCATGTCCTATTTCAGGAAGATGATGCTACAGAGCAAACTAAAAACAGAGCACAGGATAAATATTTATTTCTACAGCTTGTAGTAGTAAAACTAATATGCCTGTAAGTACAAAATAGTTTAACTAAGGCAATCTTTTCCTTACCGTTTTCAATCAAAATCTGCATAATTGGGTGAGGGAAACATGGTCAAACTAAAACTTTAGAATATAAAAGTTAAAAAGCTTATCACAGTTTCACAGGATTAAAGAGTGTGTTTATAGCAAGAGTAAATTGGTTGGACTTTTTTATAAACAAATAGAAAAACAGTTCTTAATCAGGTCTTTGGGGATTCAACAAGGATTTGGAGATTTCTTATTTCAAATTCTTTGTACAAGAAATCAAACAATTTCACTGGGGACTAATATGTGGAAGTTATTAACACTTCTTCTCAGTGGCATTCCTTGCCTTATAAAATAATTTACATGTAATTTTCTTCTGAAAAAGATGTATTTTATTCTGATATTGGTTCTTAGAACTCCAACATGCAAAGAGAATTTGTAGAAAGCACCAGAATGAGCTGCATTAATGGAGACAAAGTGGGAAGAGGGATATGATGTTTTCTTGTATTTCCCTGAATAAGGCAAAATAAAAATCAGTATTTCCTAAATTCACAGTAACTGTTTCTTTCCACTGTTGCAGGAGGGGTCTCAGAAATACCTGCAATCCTTTCCGTTTTCGAAGTTCCAACTGGCCTTTACAATTACTCTTCTTCAAGTATTTCTTACAATCATACTTGATGATCCTTATGAATCTCTTCCAACTTGAGATAGTCTATGATTCTATGACAGAATCACAGACTTGTTTGGGTCAAAGGAACCTTTCAAGGTGTTCTAATCCAACCCCCCTGCAATGAGCAACTTCATCTAAATCATTATTGTAAATGCCCCAAACGACAGGTTTATTTTACATTTTCTAGGGGAAGTATACTTTAGTAAAACAGACTAGCAAGAAACTCCTGGTTTCTTCCCACCATGGAAAATGAAGTTTTTCTATTGTCTAAAAGAATTGGGAAGGATTTTAATGACACGTTCTCCAGGCAGTGAAAGACCCACTAATGAATACAAATTTTTTAAAAAATTCCCCTTCTATGTGAAAAACAAAACTTTGTATAAAATCCAGAAACACCTTTAATTTCTTTCTGAAGACATATCTTACACCTAGGATGACACAATTTGTCTCACAGTAACCTCCAATGTCTTTGATTTGTCTTCATTAACGCTTTTGAACTGATGGCAAAAGAAAGGACAAGGAATCGCTCTGTCTTTATGTTCCAAAAGGAACCTGTAACACTCTAGAAATTAATACATTCACAAATGAATAAAATCTGAGCTATTGCAATAGATATAAATGGCAACCCCCATTAGGCTTGAAAAAGGTCTGCTGGTATATTGTTCAATTTTACCCCATCGTGGTTTGAACTCTTTTCTCTTTTTCTTTTGTTAAATGATCTTGAGTAATTTATTCGTTCTTCCAAAGCCTAATAAATAGTGTATCACAGGGCAACTCAGGTTTTTGTGCACAGAATTGCCTGTGCCTTCACTGCAATGCTGTCTGTTGAGAAGCTACAATGGGGATTTTCAGACCCTCTACTAAAATACTGAGCCCTGCATTAGCATCAGCTCAGGTCTGTAGGGCTGGACAGGCCAGTCTGGACCTCTGAGTTAATTTACTGTTTTTGAGAAAAGCAGTGATGTCTGCTTCTTTGCATAAGCTGATGAAATATGACTTTTAAAACCACTTTTACCCTCAAAACTCCTGCTGGAAGCCTATTTCTTAACGTTAGTCTGACGGTTAAAAGTTTTCCAATTTCGAGCCTAAATATGTTTGGCCAATATCTGCCTTTCTGAGCTTATGCCAGCGTTGTCCTGCAGGTGAAGTAATCCCTTCCCCTCCCTGGGCTTGCCCCTCTAATGCAATTTCAGAGGACAATCACGTATCCTTTCAACTTCTGTTCTGCTAGGCTAGGGAAGCCAAGCTCTTTTGGTCTCCTCATTTATCTGAAATTAAAACTCTGATGCACACTCCACATCATCCAATTATGCTGCTCCAGGCAGACAGGAAATTTGAAAAGAGAACCTGCCAAAATCGACTCCACTGAGCCATTCTGAAATTTATAATAGTCCCTAATTTGGAAGTCAGTCCGACGGAAAAAAAAAATCAATAATTTAACAAAATCTTTACAATAGTTACTATCCAGGCTTGTGTTAAAACCAGGCATCTGAGATCAAATACCCTAAAAAAAATGAAGTTGGCTGTAAATTGCAAGTACAATCCAATTTATACTTACTTGCAGCAAATCCTTCATATCCCAAACTACATGTCTTTTTATATATGAAGTTCTTAAATTATACAGAAACCCCTCAGGTGTTGCAATTCCGTGGTAAAGATGCTGCCTGACTGTTAGGCTCCAAATATGACCTGTGATGTAAACACATTTCAGTACCACACAACTTTGGGTTTTGATTTTTTTTTTTTCCAAGAGCTTCTCATGTTTGAAATCCTGGCCATAAACCACAGTATCAGGCATATTTGCTCATTCTTTTAATTTTTACACCCACAACAGAACCACGCTCAACCAAGTGCAAAGTGACAGCCTTGATGTATCATAACACAATCAAGCAGTGAAGGAATTCCAGAAAACACCCTAAAACACATTGAACGACACCTAATTTTGTACTCACTAAGGCATGTGTTGTCCTGGAAGAAATTCAGAAATTTCAGGCATTCATCGATGTCGTTGCCGCTGTTGCTGCAGTCGCACCACGGGGCCACGCTGAGGCTGTTGGAGTCGATGTAGTTTGGTGTCATCACGGTGCCTGTCACCAGAGAGAAGCACAGAAACTGTGAGCAACCTTTGCACTGGAACATCCCTTCCACCCTAAGATGGCAAACAGCCCTTGGGAAGTCGTGTGTTCAGGGCTGGGGTCACAGCACAGACCCACAGCAGGGCTCTGAGCTGCGGATTTAACAGCTCCTGGCTCCTCTGACACCCAGCCCTGTGCCATATTTCACACCCTCTCTGGTTTGAATGCAATCACTTTAGGGACTGTAACATGGCTCACACATTAAAGACACATTTCTTCCCTCCAAAAAGGATTCCCACAGAGAGCTGCATCAGCAGAACTGACAGGTAGAAAACCATGGCAGAGGGGAGGGATGGGCTGGGAGAAGGTCAGCACCACTTTGAAGGGTTTTGCTGCCAAATCAAACACACGTGGACTGTGCCCTTAGAGCTGCACTTAAAAATCTGATTTTCTTTCCTCGCTTGTGTTTTTGTCCCATTTTAATTCTAGCCACAAATAAATGGCTGAAACCAGGTACCTGTGCTTCCTCCTTGAGTCTGCAGCCAGACTGAAAAAACATTTCTGAAATGCGTGAGTGAGGAGAATGCTGGTCATGCTGAGGGAAGCCCTGCTTCATCCTGGAGCAGTGTTAACCCCAGGATGCTCATGAGGGACCTGCCAGCAGAGTGGGTTATGGTGATGAACAGAGCAAAAACCAGCACGCATGAAAAGGTACAGCAGATTCTTTGCAGGTAATAAATTATTATTAATCCTGCTGTCTCACTGCTTCTTCAGTACAGTGATTATTTCCTAAATATTGTCAACAGCTTTCCAGCCACAGGGTCACTCTAACTCTGTTACAAATTCTTGGGTAAATATTCTCCCATTTATATGTCAACTCAAGGCAATCCAGAATGAAATGAAACCAAAGGAGGCATTTTGTGTCATAAAAGATGTACAGCAACTGTGCATCACTCATCTGGATCAGGAAACTGTTGTGTGGATGAGCACTTGCTCGAGCCAGCAGTCTCACTGAAATGCATCACCCCAGCAAGTCAGATATTTCAAACTTTCCTAAGGATTGAGAAGTTTGAATCTTTATTTTATTTGTCTGACCAAAAGGGAAGAATTGAATAAAAATGGGAAGGTATTCCAGACCTGAACAGCTGCCAGCTGCTTCAGGGAACATGTTCCTCACTTAATAATCTGCAATTCTAGGACAGGTCATATATTGTGAGGAAATGTGATCACATCTCCTCAAAACTGACATCAAAGTAGTCATTAAGAAGATGGAATAGATGAAGGACAAATGTTAGAGACCCAAAGTGTACACTAGGAGAGAAAATCTGGTCCATAGGTCCAGGGTCCAACAGTCTGCAATAACAGACGGGAAAGGGCGATCAAACATCAAGCTAAAAAAAAGGAACATTAGAAATAACACAAATCACAGAGTGATGTCTAATAGCTTTTCAGTCACCAGGCAGTGCTGGGAAATGAACAAATCAACATGCAAACTGCCTCATATGTGATGTGGGAGACAAAGGAGAACAGGCACTAGGGCTGGCCCAAGAAAGACAGTAATGGATGTGAAAATGAACGTGGTCCCATTGTGAAATTCACAAAAAGCATATTTTCTCTTGTTTTGGGATGTTCTTAAATTTGACTGTAACTCCATACCTTTGGTTTCCTGCAGCTTGTAACAGATAGCTGCAGTAATAATTGCTCAAATTCTACATGAGATTAGTACACGAGTAAACAGCATGGTTCAAAATTCATTAAGTGGAGATAGAGAATTTAGTAAAATAGGCAAATATAATTTGCATTGTTAATGAAAACTGGACAGTAGATAAATAAGAAAAGTAATGATGTTAAATTAAAATAAAACACATTAAAATGTCTCTTCCCTCATCCATTTGATGTTTCAGAACACTATTTCAGCCTTGCAACATGATCTGAAAAGAAGTGTGAGAAAGCAGAACTCAAAAGGATTTTGCAAATGGAAAGAAAACAGTAGACTGAAAAAAAAATCTAATTAGCAAATGCTTAGTGAAGGGTTAAAAAAACAGAAAGATACTGAGGAAATTAAAAAGGTCACTGAGGTAAGACTTTCTTATCACAAAGAGGTAATAAGGTAATTAAAATGGGTTAAGACAGAGGTCATAAGTGTAACAGATACCAAGGTACAATTAGGGTTGATGAATACAGGAAAGGCAGGACAAGGAAAGTGTGTACACAGCACACAAACTGTGCATCCAGCAAAAACAGAGTGGCTGAAAGAGCAGCTAGTAGAAAATCAGTCTGTCATTTAAACCTGGGGGCACATGTGAACCCAAGCAGATTATATGCTTGGTTTCCTGGGGTGGATTTTCTTTTTTCCCTGCAACGTGTCTGCCTTTCCCTTCCCTCCCCCTCTTCACTAACTGGCATCTTGGAAATTCTGCTGATGGACACTAAGGAATCAGAGAAACCATGGTGGCTGGCAGGAAAATAGGACATGCTTGGTTTTCTGAGCTCTAGGTATCAACCAGCTCTGGGATGGTCTCAAAAGTCAGCAGTCAGATCTCCACGTTTTAGACAGAAGCTGGCCTGAACTCAGCCAAGAGGTGGCTCAGATCAGGGTGAATTAAGAATGAGATGGATGGTGAGCCTAGGAGAAGGGGCAAGGGGCTGAAGTTTCTTTGGCCCAAAGCAACTCCAGCTTATTCTCACAAACACTCATGGAATTCCTGGGAATATCAGGGAACTTGGATGGACTTTGCTCGAGACAAGGGAAAATGTGTCAGAAAGTGAATGCTAAAGCAGATCCTGAAGTCAGCACTTAGAGCAAAACTTAATTGATGTGGGAGAGCAGAAGGTCCAGGTGGCTTAGACAGGCTGCAACCAAAGCACTGACTTAAACGTGGCCCTCCACAGTCTCCCTTTACATTAATTATTTTTTATATCTTTCTGTTAATTAAAATAAAAATTATTTATCCCTATACTACAAGGAATCTAAAGCAATGAACTGAGGTTTTCCAACTTCCTGTAAAGCATACATATCTTCTAAATTTTATACATAACAGCCTGATGCAAACATTAAAGCAGTCTCTACAGACTGCTCTCCATTTAGTTGATAAAACACCTTATCCAAAAACTGTGACTGGCTCTATTTCCATTTAAAGTCATTGATTTCAGGTGGGATTCCACTAATTTCAGTGAAGTTAACTCTCATTTACATCCCTGTATGTGAGAACAGACTCACACCCACTGTACCCTCCATAGAGAAGCCTCAATTTCCTGAACAAACTCTTTGGAGGTGCAATTTTTGGTACATTTAATGAAATGGCTAAACGAAATACTATTTTATTTTAATGAACAATATTTTATCTTAATTAAATGGAGATCCTGAAGCTCTGATGAACGAATGGATCTGTAGCAGCTTCTTACCCTCAGTCTAACTCTTCCTCTTGTGTTTTATATCTATTAAGCAGACATTTGAAAGATTATACCTCTGATTTCTGCCTCACTCCACTTTTACATCAGATCAATATCAGAAGCAGGAATCTGCTGCTTCAGCATAAGAAACATTTTGGTAATTTCTTGGTTTAAAATCATTAATACAAAGAAGCAAAAAAACCCTTGTAACACCAGTCAATTCTTTTGCATGTCCCTACAGGCTAGCAGGAAGGAAGAAAAATGTATATTTTTCCCTTTGAAAACTTGATCTCCTTTAGATTTGAACTCCTTAGGCACCCATTCCACATTTCTGATGAGTGACAGCGTTTCGCAGCATGGTCATCCCCAGTAACACAAAAAACACCTCACAAGAGGAACTGGGTCATCTTTGGAGTTAAACTGAACAATGAAACCAACAAAACTGCCAGCAAAATTCACCTGGTCCAGCAAGAACTTGGCAGCTCTTACCCAGAAGTATCTATTAGTAATAGTTACTCTTGCCAGCAGCCAGACTTCTTAATCTCATTGACAAGATCAGATTTCAAGGCTATTCAGTTCTCTGTTTCAGAGTCAAACGACAGTCTGTCATAACTGTTCAGATGTTAAACCCTTTGCATACTGTCTTAATCTCTTCAGAGGCAGGAGAATATCCTTTGAAGCCATCACATCTCATTTTACCCACTGCCACATGGACTGACCTCACTTGGTAGCTGCTAGAGTAATAAGAATGGCAACAATAAGCCACTGAGTGTAGCTTTCAGTCACTTTTCAGCAACTCCAAACTATTTTAGAAGTATTTTCATTTCGCTTTTATCTCCAGAGACATTTATTTAACAGCAGGATCAGCTTCAGGGCCTCAGCTGGCACCTTCATGCTCAACAGAAGGGGATATTACTGCACTGCAGCAGGTGCACGCTGTAAGCTTAAAAACATCTTATCTGGTGGCCTTTAAATTTGTTTGTTTCAGAGTTTTGACATTCATTTGTTATTTATTGCCCAACTATGATATTTCTACAACACGTTCAGCTTCTTGACGTGATCTCTCTCTTTCAGGAATCAAATGCTGAGTGTGGCATGGGGAATCTGGCTTCCATGAAGGCATCCTTGTGCCTGGTGACACTCAGGAAGGTGACAACAAACAAAAATAACTACGTTGGGGAGGGAAGAGGATTTCAGATTTGGTCTCAGCTCATCTTACTGACAGGCATCTCTGAAAACACTTAGAGTGGACAGAAGGATATCATGGAAAGAACAGCAGCTGGAATTGATTAAAGGCTGGACTGATCTATTGTTTCATACCTCAGGTTCAGGTATCTTTCCCTGAAGACTGGGAGGTATTTACCCAATTTTGTGATGACAGCTGCAAAATCAACCAAGCTGCACTTCCACTTGTTAACTTCCTACTCCTCTGCCCTGTCTACATTCACCCATCTCAATAAGTTTTACTTTTGAAGCTTGAATCTATTTCAAATTCAAGCACTTTTCTCTCCTTATCTTCCATCCCTAATTTTCTTGTAATGTACAAACTTACCCCAAGAATCTCTGTGAGGCGAAACAGGGCCAGCACACGTAGGGGGAGAAATCAGCCCAGCATTATATCACACAGCATTATATTCCAGTTTTTATTTCACACAGGCCTTCTAAACGCAGTTTGGGGTTTTCTTCTCACGAGCAAACCCCCAGCCTTCCCTGCCCTCTTACCAATGAGCCCCGAGTAAGCGAGCAGACAGTCAGCATAGTTCTCCTTCAGACAGCCACTGACAGAGCGTGACTCAGGCTGGCAGTTTGTGAAGAAATCTGCAAGGCGAGATCTGCAACAGGAAGGAAAATGTGTATCTTTAAAAATCAACCCTGAAGGTATTCTTAACTTTTACACTCTCTATTTTTGGACAAGGCTTAATATTGTTTAACTTAAATGCATATTGGACACGTTTCAGCCATTGAGAGTCTCTTTCTAAGATGCATCTCTTTCCAGAATCTACTTTTGAAGTCAGAGCAAAAAAGTACAAGAAAACAGTAAAAGGAACAGAACAACAGGGAAATGCCTGCCCTTTGCTAAAAGAAATGTTCTGCACTTTCATGCCAAGAGAAAAAGACAAAGACTGATTTTATCATATGAAGAGTTATTCTGCCTAGATCTGAACTCTAACTGGAGTCTTTTATCCTGAAGATTCAGAACACAGTTTCTGCTGTTTTAGTGATTACACACAACTATGTGTTTGTGCTCACAGAGCAAGCGAGACTCTTACTGCAAGACTTGAAGCAGGACCTGCTTTGGTGTTATCCCACATTTCTAGAGAGTGGAGTGCAGGAGCAGCTGGCTGAACTAGGGAGGAACTGGTCTCCTCGCCCTCCAGAGCCTCTCAGCACTGAGAATCTATCTGTTCCTGTAAAATGTGCATTTATCCAAACTCTGGAGTACTGAGTCCAGGGCTGAGATGAAAGGAAAGTGTGCCCTGCATCGAGTTCTGCTGCTGAGTGGCCACATTACCTTCACTTGCCTCAGCCAGCCCCTGACCAAGGAGGGGAGAGCACTGATCACATACAGGACGTGCTTTCAGACCAAGAGTGAAGCTGTATTGTGATCAACTGATTTCTACTAAGTTGGAAATTAAAAGGACTAACAGACAGGATCTCTTCTGGTTATTTGTGATTTAAAGGTCACAAAACGCTCCCATTCAGGTCTGTGAAATTTGCAAGGCACTGATGAGGTGAGTCAAGGTCCCACATGTTACAGTTGCTCCCCTGCCCAGTTTAGCCTTACAATCTTGGGAGTAGTGAGTTTTGTTTATTTACAAAGTGTTATTTTGACCTTTATCTACACACACAAAAAAAATATCACCTCCCTACTGCAATCATCTCTTCTGTGGAATAGGTATAAAAATGTTCTTTTGCATCTGACAACCCACAGTAATGTCTCAGGATCAGATGCTTAATCTTTGCAAAGCCCTCTCAAAATCAGAATAGCATAATCTATGAATTTTCATCACTGCTCCAGCATTATGCAGATTTGCAATACAAATGCTCTTTTTCAGTTTTGCAACAACCCCACAAAAGTTAGAAGAAACAAGTGATTTGCAAGTGATTTACTGTATTTGTTTACATGCTCCAGAGACTAATTATCTTTGTTTGCTTTATTGTTTTACCTACCCCAGAATGGGACTGGATACACATCATTAATTGGCCTGAAAGTAACGATGGGCAAACATCAAAAGGTTCAGAGGCTTAGCTGGAGAAAGCATCCTATAAATAAACTCCACACAACCTATACCTGAATTTATGCGAGCTGTTCTCATGGCCTTATTTTAGTTCCATCTCTCACTCACTGTACTGACACCAGCAAATCCATGGCTGCCTTCAAGCCACAGTCAACCCTAAGCTTTTCACTCCCTCTCTTGCCCTATTTAACCACTTCATCTTGAGATGGAAATCTGTACCTCTCTACAGATCCTTCATATACACACACACACATGTAAGTATGCACACAGAAATTTCTAAATTTACATAAAATCCCTACTGGGGATACACTGTACCTGCCATAGGACAGGCTGGGAAGAAAGGAGTCTCGAGGTATGGAAAGAGATAAATAACAGCACCATGAAGAAAATCTGGGCAAGGAAACCCTCTGCCACTGCAGTGATTCCTCTCTTACTCAATAATTAAGACAGTGGCTCGAATCCAGCTTCTGGATCAATTGGGAACAAAGACAGTTGACAGTTTCCAAGGATTTTTCTAATTCTACTAACACCTGGATGAAGTCAGGTTTAGAATAGAATAGAGCCTATTACATCTATCTAGTATGAAAAACCTCTGCCATAGTGGAAAGGGCAAGCCTTCTGTATATACAGTGTTCTTGCATTTCTAAAACAAAGTAGCTCCTCAGATCTACATTTCACTATTCACATGATCACAAGTAAATCTTTTTGGCAATGGAATTATACAATCAGCATCCTGATAACCCTGAAAACACTTCTTGCAATCATTTCATCATTCTTAAATGCCCAGTTCTCCCTTAGGTTATTAGGTGCATTGGTCCAGAGATCATTTAAAACATTCCTCTTCTCTAAGTGTTTTTAAGGACTGATAACTATGAAATAAAACCAACCATTTACTACCCAGCCTGCTTAAAGAACTTATTTGTTGTAAACTCTAAAGGAGGCTAAAAATAGCTCTGCTGATCTCTTTTGCATACAGCTTGATTTCCATGTGAATTTCTGAAAAATTTTTGTGGTCATAAAAAGTAATGGTGTGACAACATTGCACATTTAAGTTTTCCTAAGCCAAATATAGTTCAGATAGCTCTGGTCTGAGCATTACTGGAGGTTATCACACACCCCTTCCCTACTGAGTCATCCAAACTTCACACAGCCCAAGCTCTCACCCTCTCCTGAGCTGTTAACTACACCTGAGACTTCTGTGGATTCATTTGCACGGGAGATAAAGCTAAGGCCAGAAAATAAAAACAGAGACCTCCATCTGCCATAAAATATTTCAATACTTTCAGTGAAGATCTGCTGATTAACACCCACTGAAGATCTACCCCCAAACATTTCCAGCAGACTGGCAGTGATGAAAGTGTGCTCATCAGTGAACACCAAAACAGTGGTACTGCTATTCATCTAGAGAGAGAGACAAATTAGCCTAATGAGAACCATTAATCCTGAAATATTGCACATGAATATTAAGAACTATTTGGGTAAAAGAGACAATCCTTTCAGGGATGTGGAATCAGAGCAATCTGATAACAGCCCCATAAAAAAATATGCACACTGTGTTAACTTAGTGTTCCTTCAGGAGGAGGCAACCTGTAGGTGGCAACTTGAGGGCTTCTGACCCATGACTGAGTAGTTTTGTTACCCAGAGAACAAACAGAGTTTGCCACATGTACCTGCAAGTGTGCACAGTTTTACCTGTGCAATGTACACAGATGTATCTCACTGCTGGAGAGAGACACACAGGCAGTTCTATATTGTCCATACCATGTAGCAGGACCACATTTAAAAGGAACTATTAATTTCTTTTTCTGTCACAAAGTCCTCATTGTGCACAGCTGCATTTATGATTTCTTCCCTTTTTCTTGCATAAATAAGGGATACTACCCAGAGATTCTCCTCCCAGGATGATGAAAAATTAAAAAAAATCATATCTTTGTAGGGCAAAAACCCCACAAATTAAATTAGTCCAATCTTAGCCCAATTAAGATGGTCTGGAAAGCTTACTTTAAATATTTTGTATACCACTAGCTGGAAAAGTAAGGATAACCCCATTGGTAAATTCAAAGAAAATCTGTTCAAACAACAAACAAGCTTTCTGAAAAGAAGAGGAAAAAATCCCAAACCTGCTATTCTCTAATGCTTTGTATTAGTACCAGTAAAATAATTTGTAACAGTTAAAAATACAAAGGAAGAAAAGTTAATTTGCTCTCCTTATGATAGTGGCTCTTCAAATACTCAGTTGGATAATTTGAAACTTTCACATTTTGCTTACAAATAAGCTTTTTTAATAGCAGCATTGTATTGAATCTGCATATAATTTTTGAAGCAATTTAATTTTATATCAGCACAGCCCGTTGCATAGGCAACATTGATTAGGTTTTCACTACTTTTTGTTCTCAAGGTTTTGTGAAAGTTCTTTGATGTCCTGAAGTTATCTTTGATATTTATCAGTTCTCCTTCTTTAAGGCTGGTCAATTCAGCTTTAGCATTGGTGCAATATTTAAAAGTATGATACAAATTATGAAGTTGCAGAAAATTTTGACAATTTTTAGTTTGGATCATATCATGACCTATGAGAAAGCAACCCTCTGAACCAGATTCCTCCTCAGGAGGCACCCACATCACTGGGATGGGCAGGTGTTGATGTCTCTTCTTTTTTTCTCTCTGACTTGTTGGTACACAAGGGCTGAGCCCTCGAGGAGAGAAACCTCTCTCAGGCTTGCCTTAGCACTGGTGATGTTCAGACCAAGCAAGACACTGAACCCAGGTCTCCTGCTGGCTGCACACACTTGGTGATGTCCAAGAGAGTGGTTACAACCACCCACCCTGTTAGGAATGCAGGGAGTGCTGGTGCTGTCCTGTGCCACACCTCAGGGATGCCAGGTGAGGTCTGGACATGCTCACTGCCACCTCTCCTTGCACTGCTGCTTGTGTTCAGGCACCTATTTATAGCAGCAACATAAAGAGTACGTAAAAGCCAGAGCTGAGAGACTGGGGTGACTACACCAATTAGTCAGAGCTGCTCCAGTGTCTAGACACCATTTGGCAGTGCAGTCACGTAAGGGAAGTGCTGCATCAATATTCAAACAGAAAAGAGGTATAAATCCGACACTGAAAAAAGCCAGACTAAGTCAATGAATGTGTGTCATAGTGATAAATGGCACCATTACAGAAAAAACAACGAGTCAAAATACTTGTTCTTCTTCTGTGGGGGTCATCTGCAGTGTCCTACTCTGGCTACAAACAGCCCCCATATAGCTGGGGTTTCTGCTGGGATGCAAGGTAAGAGGGCTTGGTATGTGGCCAAACTCATGGCTTCATTGTTGAAGCCATTGCATTTTCTCTGTCTTTCATAAACAAGTACAAACATTGTATCCTTTCTATTCTTCTATTAGCAAATTAATACCCTACACCCATGCTTTTTACTGCACTTTGTAGAAAGTGAAATAAAATAATTTCTATACCATCTTCTGTTCATATTATCCTCTCCCTTTGCTCATGTCATCTGCTGGAGACCAGTTAAATCTTTTTACACAGTGTCTGCTACAGAAAATCAAAAGAACTTAACAAAACACTAATGTCATAGTTTATCAATGTTAATTAAATCCTCTAAGTGACTCAGGATCATGCATGAGAGTAATTTTAATTTAATATATTAGGTCTCCTTTGGGTTTAAGGGAAACTACTAAGCTCAAATGTGATTCTAAACAAGTATGATTTATTTGAAATTGGGTTATATAAATATTTATATACTACTGACCTTTTGTGTAATAAAACCAATTTTGGAAAATATGGTGAAAATCCTGAGAACAAGGTAATGCAATAAAGAACTAGAACAGTGATTCTCAGATGATGTGACACAAAACAGAATTTTCTCTTTCTGTTCATAAAAAAAAATTACCTCACATCATTTTTTCAGAGGCCTGCTTGAGAAAACATCTGGAAAACATTCCACAGGAAATCAAACCTATATTAAATATGTTTTGCAGGGCTCTGTTTCCTTGCATCGACCTAAAACATTCATAATGTGTTTCTGTCTTCTCAGCTGCAAAGAAAACACTTCTGTCAGAGTCCTCTGCAAAATGACAGGCAGAATTGTCAGCCTGTGATTTTATCAGGGGATGCTGGTAAGATTTCTATTTAGTCTACCTGTCTCTGTACCAAAGCTTTCCAATAACATGAACAAACCCACCAGCTGCTTTCCACAACTATCATAAATTTGTGTATTTTTTGTTTCATTTCCTTTATGCTGCTCAATTTGAAGCTTCTGAATAAAAATGACTGGCATTCTTAAAGATGCCCAAGCCTCAGTGTCTCCTGACAGGATGTTACTCAGGAAAGAACTGCATTAGGGGAGAGTTGTTCTCACTTCATTAGCTGGGCAAACAGAATAGTCTTTGAATTACAGGCTGGTAACCTAAGAAAATCACTGTCACTCTCAAACAGCAAGCCAAGGAGAAGTAGTGCCACTGGAAGTCCTTGAGTGTGCCACTGGACGCTTCAGTGTTTATTAACAACTTTGATGTGAGTGCACACTGAAAGGATGTGGCTCCAAGTACCTGAGAAAGACATCCATGGCAATAATATTCCCTGTAACCACTTGAATAAACTATAATAGACTATTACTAGCTGAAGCATGAAGCTGATGGGAGCTTGGAGATGGAAAGTAATATAAAAAGTCCAATGCAAGTTCTCTCTTTACCAGAAAAGTTTCTGTTGGTAGATGTACTGGAACATCAGGCTTCCTGAGGTTACGCAAGGATGGTCCTTGCACAAGAAAATCTCTCAGTGGTATGTAGGGTGACATTCCTGAAACAACTCCATGTCCCCTTGTCAGAGGGGTGGCTCAAGGAAATAAAGGGTGTCCAGTGTGTGCTTGTACTCAACTGAGCAGGGTCTGTGGGCAGCCAGCATGGCTGAAACCCATCCTGGAACTACTCTAAATACTGCTCTGACCTCGGAGTAAGACAAAAAATATAAAATCAGAAATACAGAAGATAAAAGCAGAGTAGAGTCTCCTTTATGCAAACCCATTTTTTTTCATGCACAAAACAGCCCCACCAAACAGCAAATTGAGAAGTTCTGGCAGCAGCAAACCAAGAGAGCATTGATCTTAGTCAGCATGTTTTACTTGCTTTCAGGAGTAATATGGATATATAATGATAGTACAGAAAGCACTGATTTGTAGCATAAGATTGGAAAACAAACCATTTTTACCAGTTAAGGATGATGTTCTGTCTCAAGAGCATCTTTTTTTGACTCCACTCTCAAAAAAATGTGAACACACGAGGCCGAGAAAAAAATGTGAGGCTGAGAGTTGACAGCCTGTGATACACCCAGACATTTACAGAGGCTGTTCTGAAATGAACTGTCCATTCTGAAAAATATTTAGCAATGCTGCATGATGGCCAGTTACTGAGATGTACCTCCAGCATTTCATAATGACTAATTGGCAAAGAGAGCATCATAACTGAGAGGACAACCACTGTGATTTATGCTTGAACTGGAACAAAAGGAAGTGAACTAAACATTCAAATAATACAGCTTGAATTTAACAGAGTTCTTAGTTGTGTGTGCTTTACAATAGAAAAGCTTCCTTTAATGGTATATAGAATGTCCTTGAAAAAATATAATGTAAGCACAAACATTATATTTTGATGTAAGGTCATCTATTAACAATCTTAGACAAGGGTCACAGTCAGCTCACACAGAAAATCCATCATCAACAGTAAACACACACCAGAAAACCCCTTCTGTGCCACTTGTTTTAAAGCCAGCAGATCATTAAAGCAGAGGAAACAACCACCACCTCTGCTGAGAAGTCTTTGCAGACACTGGTACATTTACATCTGGCTTCCACTCAACAGGAGTTACACCACTAACATGCCAGTGTTTATTAACATAATGAAAGCAATGCAATTTCTATTCAATAAACATTAGAATGCTAAAATTTGAAAATATGCATGTGGCTGTCCCTTGACTGTTCAGAAACAAAGTTTTATTTTTAGCTCCAGTGCCTACATTTTCTTGCAGCTATTTTAATAGATGAACTGCCACCAGAAATATTCTCTCAGTGGGCCCTGATGCAGGATGATATAAATAACCTTTACGAAGTACAGCATAATGGAGTGGTAAAATCAGTTGACATTCTCCTAATTAGCACTGCCTGAAAATTTACCTACACAGAACAGGAAGAGCCAAATTCACTCCTGGAATAAATCCACTGATGTCACTGATGTCAGAGGAAGCACACTGGGAATGGACTTGATAGAATAGATCTGTTATTTACATTAAAGACAGAGCAGCTTCTTGCCTGTAGCATATACATGGCTTGAAGTAAATGAAAAAAGCATTCTGATTTATTAAAGAAAATGTTATTGTGTGATATATTCACCCTTTCTTTGCCCCAGAAACAGCAAGTTAGCCAAATGTGACTGGGTGTACATCACAGATCTTCTCTTCACCACATCTAATAGATCAGGGGGTGGAAACTACTCATGCAAACCAGTGGTTGCTAAACTCCTTTCTACAGAAATATCTCAACTAACAATTCAACAAATCAGCAGTACTCTTAGTGGAGCCCCATCCAGCAAAGCAATTAAGTGCTTGCTTAAATGTAAGGACATGAGTAGTTTGAAATTTAGATCTCCATTAAAGTTTAATGCCAAATTCAACTGTCCTGGATTTCAGTATTTTTGACTGAACATGTGTGAAACTGCTTAATTAACATATGTAGTTTAATCTCTCCCCTCCTGATAAATCAACAAAACAAAATGGGTCACATTAGCCCTGCTGTAGCCCCCTCCCCGGCCCATGTTCCTAATCTGTAGTCTTCTTATTTCTTAAATTATACAGGCAGCTCTTCTTTTCCACTTAAATTAACAAAATTAAGCTTTTCAGACAAAATGAACACTCAGGGGAGACCTTATCGCCCTCTACAACCTGAGAGGAGGCTGTAGCAGGGTGAGGTCTCTTCCTCCAAGTAACAAGTGACAGAATGAGAGGAAATGGCCTCAAGCTGTGCCAGAGAAGGTCTAGATTGGATATTAGGAAAATTTTCATCATGGAATGAGTTTTTAAGCACTGGAACAGCTGCCCAGGGAAGTGGTGGAGTCACCACCCCTGGAAGGAGTTAACAGAGCTGTAGATGTGGCACTTGGGGACATAGTTTAGTGATGGGCTTGGCAGTGTGAGCTTTATGGCTGGACTTGATGATCTTAGTGGTTTTCTCCAACCTAAACAACTCTCTGAAGGATCACATTTAGATACAAGTGCCCCAGGTTTTTAGAGCTGAAATGTAGTGGTCACAAGTACCTCAGCTCACTGAGTCATTTTCCTAGAAGGAGACTGACATGGAAGCAGGGTGTCTAAATGCAGCCTATAAAACCTGAATCATTGGCATCCGAGTTTATTTTGTAATTGTTGTGCGTTCACACATGCAGACTTTATTCCCACTTTCACTTCTTCAGCCCTGCAGACAGGTAATACAGAATATTCAGTGCCTCAGGTTATTTTTAACCTGATCAGCAGAGGATCTACCTGACTGGAGGGATGTGCCTGGAGAATTCCATCTTGCCTGACAAGGGACCTCAGTGTGAAGAGCCTGCCTAGTTACTGCTTCTTGGAGCATGAACTCTCCTCACTATACAGCAAAAAGCCAAGGGTAAGTTGGGTGCAGGACCAAAGCTGAGCCACTTTTCTAATCACTGCATCCTTGTGTGTCTCCTGCTTTCGGAGGAATGTCAATCACCCAGAAAGCTTTTAATCTTCCAGCCCCTCTTAAGCTGAACACAGAGAGTGTAAATGAGGGCCAGCCAAGCAGATCTTGGCACCGCAGAATGAGATCCATCCACACTTCAAAAGGGACAAAGCAGTCTTGTTTTGCGGGATGTTTGGATTTTTTTTTGATTCCGAAGGGATTTATGGATACCTTATAAGGAGGAACTGCTTGATTCATTTTGAGTTTTATTCAGATGGAAGAAATGTAAAATTACCTTTGTTTCTAAGGGGGAGGGGAGAGCAATATTATGTCTATTTACTCTGCTAACAGAAGACATCAAAGTAATGAATCATGTAAGGGACTGAAAGGGAAGAAAATAATACAATATTGCAGCATTTTCTATCTTTGATTTGCCTTTCTTGAAAGGTTTTTGCTTATTTTGCAGAGACTGCATTAATATTTTTTTCCAGGCTAGCAATTCCCCACACACATATTCCACTACACCATCAAGTTTCCTCTGCAGACTACATCAGCTCCTTTCCCACCTCCCCTCAGAGCCCATTTTTTGAATTTTCTGAACTGTCACCATGCCTCACTATTAGCTCATTAAAATGAATGAATACCCATTTTGCCTTTTTTTCACTTAAATAAACAAACCTCTAGCAATATATACATATATGCATCTATTTACATGCTCGTACATACATATATGTATAAAAATCACTCTTCAAATTGAGGTTATGTGAGGTGAGCTTGTGGGCATGGGCCAAAAGGTAGATTTGCAATTTTTTCTGTCTCACTTGGTATTCTAGAGACACAGGAGCTCTCCTGAGTGCAGGTGCAGAGAGCTCAGGCTCACCCTACTACACTGCAAGCATCCTACACCCACTGCAGGCTGAGTCAGGCACAAGAGGTTTTGCAGCCACTCCCTGACTCAGGCTCCAAACACACAGAAATCTTTCCTCCAGAAATCAAGAGTGTCCTTTTTTTACTGTCCTTAACAGCATTACAAAAACTACACTGTTGTCCTGGCTTTGCATAACCACAGCAAACCAATCACCTCAAGGGCTGCTCCGAGTGCCAACTTGATATAAATGCCCCAAACCCAGCTCTGTTATCCAAACTGTGCAATGCTACTGTGTCCTTCATGAAAATACCCACCAAGTGCCCTTTTAACATGCAAAACTGGAGTCAGGCTGAGAGTGAGCTCTCAGGCTTTTATCTGGCCAACTGAATTGTCACCAATATCAGCTACAAGGCTTCAGAGAGGGAGGCAGCACCTCTGTTTTCCCTCTCATTTGCTGAATTACAGATGATCACTGGACCGTGGCAGGATATTGAGGGAGGAAAAGCACAACATGCAGAGAAGCAGGAGAGGAGGCACCATAAGTGGCTGTAATAGAATTTAAACGCGTCAGAGAGGCGGTGAAAGTCAGAAAATTGCAGGAAGATCTGGAAAGAGGAGATGAAAGGAGACTGGGCAAGGAGAAGAGGCAGGAGGAAATGAAAAGTAAGGGGGAAAAATGAGAAAAATGAAAGAGAAGTGTAAGGAATAGAAAATGTGAAGAAAAGGGCAAACTTCTTCTTCCACTATTCCATCTCCTCCCTCACATCTCTCCAGTGCACTCCTCCCTGTTCATGTTAGATGGGAGGACAGCTCCCATCTAACACAAGATTCTGGGTTCTCCCCATCCTGGAGCAGAACAAAATTGGTTGCCTGCACATTTAAAACATCTCACCACAGACTTGTCTCTAATGCTGAACCATGAGGGTGCAGGGTTTGCAGCCAGCAGTGGCACTTGCTGCAGGAACAGTCCACAAGCCTCAGAGAAGCCACTTTTACCAACAGGTTCCAGGTGTAAAGCACCTGCAGGTTTCCACAAGCCTTATGGAAAAGGAGCATAGACACAGTGACTCCCTTTCCAAGGTAAATATTCATTAAAAGTGTTCAACAGAATAACATGAAGGAAAATTATTTCCTTGGCAAGTTTCTGATGTTCTCAGGAAATGCAGCAAGCAGCTGAGCTTCTGTTCTGACATTTCCAGTGGATGAACTCTTCTCTGCACTGACAACAGTGTTTGCATATCTTCACACAGTGCTCTGATAGCTGCAGAAGCAGACATCCTTCATACAGAACTGAGTGGGTGCTTGCAACTAAATTAAGATTGGGTAGGGCAGGTGACAAGAAACCGGTCAAGAGGTAAGAACACACCAATGAAAGCACATTTATAAAGATCTGGCTCTCTGAACACACAGTGCTGAAAACATTTTTCACTGTATTTTCAAGGAGATGATCCATGTGCTGGAACCTAATTGGATATTTCATTATTATCATTCTGAGATCCCACAAGAAGTTATTTAAATATGTTACGCGTATTTTTGGGGTTTTTCAGTGTCAAACAGCTGCAGACAGCTACATGTACTTTTTGAAGAACTAAAGGCAAAAAACTAAGAAGACAACCATCTTCTGAAATTAGTTAAGGACTACTTTCTGGCTATTTGAGCTTCAAAAATGAACCTCAGTGATCTGACCAGTCATTTTGAGTATCATTATTGTGGAGGACATGAAATGTGCTCTTACCAGTTTCTTTTATTAGCAAAAAAAATGCTGCCCTTCTGTTCAGATCTTTGCAGCACATGAATGGATTGATAGCATTATTTCAATAAATAATGTGTCTGTATCATTTTCATTCTGGTCAGTGTCTTCTGAACATTTCCAGGAAAAAGCCCAAGTATGCAAATTCAAAACTCAGATTATTAAAAAGACCAAACTAATGACTCATACTTTCATTACTCAAGCAAAATAGTATTTGCAGTACTGTCAAATGTGATAGTGGCAAATATGAAGCACTCTGCCCTGCATTTACATCAGGATGATATTCTTAAACCATGCCAGTCAACTTTCTGAAGATTAATTGCTGGTTGAAGGAATCAGATCAAGAAGTTCCTCAGAGGTTTGTGCTATTCCAGGATAACACTGGTGCAAGTTTTTGATGGTCCATTGACTTTTCTTAGAAGATTTGTTTATGCTCACAACAGAAAAGAACTCTAATGGCTTCTTGTTATTTTTTTGCTCTTCTTTTCACTGAGCATTGACAGACATGACTGAGAGACTCCAACTGTTTCAAAGCTGGATATGGACTGGGGTACAAGCAGAGGCAGCAGACAAATGATAATAAAAGTGAACCATTCAGCATTCTGATGAAGTTAAAAATTAGGACTGTTTACATAAGTCAGAACTTATTTGCATTTCCTGACATTTCAGGTCTCTTTTTCCCTCAATCGAGAATTTGTTATATAGCAGATAGATTAATGAATTGAATTTAAAAAATAATAAAAGGTAAAGCATCTTGCCGTCTCTGTTAGTGGTACCTGCAGTATGGCCAGATTGCTTCCCTGCCCTTAACTCTGTTTCAAGAACAGATTTGGTGACATATGCAACAAGATAAAGCTTTTAAAGAGTGTTCAAAACTGAATGTTTAAATACAGGCCCAGTTGATATTTTATACAGAGTACGGGCAGATTCAAATCTTGCATTTCTGAGTAAGCAGCATTCATAAAGCATTTTATGAAGAGATTTTCAGAAAACCTTTAGAACTTGTACCCCTTGTCTAAACTAGCATTATGAAAAGGCTTTAATAGGTGTAATAGGCATGCAAATAACAGTTTCTAAATTACCTGGTTTCACAGTAGGCAGAACATATTTTCAAATTATTCTGCCATTTAGATTCTCTTTCTGATTTCAAAATGAAATGGAAGCTATCAGAGTTAGAATTACACACCTACAGACTACTGCTTTTAATTATTCTAAACATATCTGGAATTACTATAATGACTGATATTTATCAGTGCCAACAGTTTCAATAGCAAGGAGGAGATCTCCCATTTCTTTCCTGCCCTGCCCAAGTCTCTGTTTTCCTGCAGGACTAGGGGAACAGATCTCACCAATTTCCTTTAAGTGCACAACAAGTCACAGAGACAAAATGTCTTTCACTGTTGTACAGGCTGGGATAGCTCTGGTGCCAATTCCTCTCTCCACGACAGCACTGAGAGAAGGTGTTAAACCAGCAGCAGTTCAGGGAGCCCAGGAGGTTGTAACCACCAATGTGAGGTAACTCTCAGCAACACATCAAGCTTGCTTTACCTCCACAGGACCTCAGTGCTGCCCACACTGAGTCTGCCCCAGACCCTGCAGGCATTTGCCCCCTTGTACCAGACAGCCAGGTCTCACTGAGCCTTGGAAGAGCCAAAACTTTTTAATTTTGACATTCTAAAGCAAAGGAAACCACTGTTCATTTAGAAATAAATCCATTTTCATACCAGCGCTGGCTGCAAATTCAGGCAGAGATTTTACCAAGCTTTCCTCTGCAACAGTGCAGTGGAGAAAGCGCCAACACCAGACTCATGAACTTAAGTTAAACAAAATGACATTAAAAACTTAACTGCCGAGACAACATTAGATCAAAGCTGACCAAAGAAAAACACAGCCATGAGAGAAGTAATGGCATTAATTTAACAAGTTAATTCCAGAGCACTAGAACCTGAATAACGGGGAGAAGTCTCTATGAAATCCTCTCTCTAATTTCACTGTAACAGTTTGGCAGAAAACACAGTAAAAAATACTGTAACTCTACTAATTAACAGGACCTGTGTATAGGGGAGGCAATAGATATAAGCAAAAATACTGATGGAACAACATGGAAATAGAAAATGGGTTGTTCTGAGGCTACACGTACCCAGCTTCCATAAAGTGCAACAGCATCAGCAGTGGAGGTGCTGTGTGCAAGTCAGACTGCTCTGAGTTAAACCTGCTCCTGCTGTGGCCAGCAGGAAATGTGTCTCCAGATTCCCCCAAAGCCACAGAGGGCAGGGCACTCCTTACCTCCGCACCTCTAACAACACTCAGGCACATCTGAAGTGCTATGGCAAAAAGCTTAAGACCAGCAGCGGAATTCTCATAAACAAACTTCAAAGTAAATATTTTACCAGGCATAAGTAAGTACTTATTAAGATTTAGATGGTATCTTCAGTGCCCTTGACATTTTACAATAGTGTTTATCTCCCCTGTTTGCTAATTCACAGAATTGGATATCTACAAGAAATTTACACATTAGAAACGAGCAGGATTCTCGGGCACGACTTCATAAATATGAGATTAGCATAACAATGCTCTAATATAAACATACACAATGCTAAGTGGGAGCAAAGCATTTCCTGAGGGCAGAGGGGGCCCTGTTTGCCACTGAATAAGCTCTGGGTGACAACCAGCAGGGCCCCCACGAGGGGAAAGGACCTAGTTTGTCCCATGGACTGGAGCAGGGCTTTGCACTGCCAGGACACTCAGGAGCAAGGCTGGGAATCAGGTCAGTGAATCAATGACCCTCCAGTTGCATCAGCCCAGCACTTTCTCAGGGGAGGGGAGATAAAACAATTTCAAGGCTAAACCAGCTCTATGAGGATAGTGGGATTCTGTCTACAACGTGGACTCCTTTATTTCCGATGAACTAGAAACCATGAATAGTCTGTGCATTGTGGCTATTTATAAAGTCCAACATGAAGCTTGTATTCCCAATTATTAGTACTCACATTTACAATGAAAATAATTCCCATTATAAGGAATTCTATTTTTACCTGGTCACAAATGGGACATAAAAATCAGACTGAGACATCATTTCATAGAGACATACAGTGTTTTCAATAAAATTCTGTAAAAATTAAACTGGGGGTTTAAAGGCTCCTCCACAATGTGAGGGAGCAGGTGCAAAGAATTTTGGAGAAGGCACGCACGGTAAGCAAATGAGGGCTTTTGTTACTCTGTTAAGGATGTCAGAGGCATTTGCTTTTTTCCCTGACTCATCCTTTTCCTTAGTGGGTACTCTGACCCTTAGTCCTGGCAAATCCATCAGCACCAAAAAAGTTCTCTCTGGTACCTCATTAATCACTCCCCTGCCATGTGCTATCTTACCTGCAGATGTAATTCTTCTTGCAGGACTCTTGTAAATTCAGGCAGTTTGGTTTCTCCCTGTCCTCATATGAACACACAGGAACAATAGTCTGCCGTCTCCTCTCTGTACAGGCTACGTCTCGACAGGAGCAGAAGAGCATCCCGTAGCTGTGCTTTGGGGAGACCTTGTCAAAAAATTGCCGGAGGGCCTTATGACACTTCCGCTTGTTACAGACCTCATTAGACGTGCTGCTGGTGCAGGGGGTTATGTAAGCAGATCTGAACCTCTTGCAGGTATCATTTAGGTTACAAGCTTTGGCTGCATCCAAGCAATTGTTCCCCTTTGAAAGTACTGGCTCCACTAGAAAAAACAACACAACAGCAGTGAGAAAGGCGTCACATTTACACCGTGCTTTGCGGTTATTTCACTGTTAACGAGATCCTGAATACACATATTTGTTACAAACAAAGCTTTCAGTGCCAGAGACTGGGACCAGTCCTCCTGTTTCTCGGAGTAATGGTTTAACAAGTGAACAAGAGCACAGGCATGCGGTGAGGGCAGGATGCTGGCCAACAAATGACACTCTGGGTAGGCTGTACTTCATCTTCTTCATGGCAGACATGCAGGGCGAGGACTGGGTAAGACTTGGGCTCACTAAACAGCTCTTAAAATCCCTGGTAAATTGGAAAGTATACCTCTGGCACAAGGACACAGTGAGAATATGGGCTTCTAACTCTGGCTTTGTAAAGCTCTGACATTTTCCCCTTTTTTCCATTGAGCAAATTAAATGACATGCCGTGTCCACCCCAGGTGACAACATTTAAAAGTAATTTGTGCACTGTGCAGAAAGTAAAATAGGCATGCTCATTACTATGTTTTTTGAGGTTTGAGCTCACCCAGATAGGAAGGAAATCAGGTGCAGCACCATGACTGGGAGCTCTCTAAGGCCACCCACTCACAGGGCCTGCAAGCTCCATGCTTAGGTAAAACACTGTTATAAGATCTACAGATGCCTCCTGAACCCTGGAAAATTTATCAACTTTACAAGCTTTGAAGAAGCTGACATAAAAAGTGACTGAGAAAGAAACATTTTAAAACAAGGAATATGTCCCTTTCACATACACGCCTGTACACACTACACAAAAATTATAGGAAAAATTAAACTCAGATGTAAGTTAAGGCTATAATTACACATCTAATTTTGCAATACATTATCCAGATATTAAAACCCAATAGATGCTTTGCTTGAAAACTGAGGCAACTGGCATTAGATTGCGAAATTCAATTAAGAATAATCGTAATGCTGCTTTGGATATTAGGAATGCAAACATCACAGATCCAAGAAAACACATTAATTTCCCACTGCTACAGAATTTGCAAGCTGAACAAAACATTTTGCAAATATCTACAATCACGGGGGGCTGCTGGCCAACATAAAACATTTTAAATGATCCAAATCTCTAAGTTACGCTTTAAAAAAGCTTTTTTTCCCTAGACCTTTCACCTTTACTCAGAAACTCAGTCCAAGGTCCTTTGACAACTCACTGCCACTCATCTCCATTCTCCTACCACTCTGCCTCCCATTCCCAGATCAGGACATCAACCTTTTCTCTTTTTCCATGGCAGGAAAACACGAAGCAGCTTGGCTGAGATGCTGCACTGAGGAGCTGCATTTGTTGGAACACACTGTGCCCAAGATGGGCCTTGGCTGCTTGCACACCTTTCCCATTATTCAAACAGATCACCTGCAACTGTCCCGTGCATCTTACCTACCCAAAAATAGCACAAAGCTAAGCAGCATTAGATTTGTGTTTCACTCTAGCAGTGTGCTGTAACTGTGTCCAGTGAGTTTGTACATTTAACCTTTGTAATTTAACAATCACGCTCCAAGTCCTTCCCAATCTCAGCTGCTTGCACAATAAAATGGAAACTTTTTGCATCTTATCTTCATAAATTACAAAATTGTAAACATGTAACATTTGACCATAAATTAAGAGACAAGCCTTTCTTACAATAGCAGCCTACAACAGATTAAGCAACACCAGATGCAGAAGAGATGAGACGCCCAAAATACAACTCTCTCATAAAATTGTAACATTTTTATATAAAATGTTGTATTACATTAGCATACAACTACAATATTACCTATGAACTCTCAAAGTTTTTTTATACAGTATATAGAATTATATGTTTAGTACAAATATAATTACTATGTAATCTGCAGGGCATATAATTATGCAATATATGAATAGTATATGCTAATTACTATGTGATTGCAGAGTAATTACATGGTTATTTCTGCCTGGGAGTCAACTGCTGAATTCCACTCTTTAAAACAAAATTCTGTGGAACAGCTCTGAATGGGGTATTGCAATATGAACAGACTTCAGCTTGCTGTATTGATATATGCTGCTACAGAATTAAACAACACTGTGAACACGAGCACCTCAAAAATCAAAAGGGACAGGCTAATCAATCTTTTTTAAAAGGCAGAACATAAGCCAAGTCACTGACAGTGCAAACAGCAGCGAAAGTTATCTTGGGTGAAAGTTGAATTAGGTGCAAAGTGTTCACAAACTATAGTCATGCATATTTATATCTGTCATTCAATTCATATGTGCCCAAGACCCACATTCCTCTACATGTCAATTCTGAATACAGACTCATTTTGGGTTTTGTTTTTTTTTAAACGAGCCCTGGCTGTAAGGTGCCCCTTGCCTTTTCTGTTTTGATACATATGTCTCTAGCTATTGTTTCTGGCATACCTGTCATAACAGTATACAAATCACTTTTAAAACCAAGACTAAATGTAAAAGAATTGCATCTGAATTAAACCAGACTGTCTGAACCAACTCTTCTCATTAATACCAACTCCTCTTTAAGCTTTTAAATCATATTTTAATGCAAAATTGACAATCTGGAACACATTCAATGCTTTATTTTTATTGCAAAAGTGCAACTTAATTATTCTTAAGTCCTGTGGTAACTGCAAACAGTTAAGGATACTGGGAGTGTTCCTGAGGATTACTTATGCAGCAGTAATTAATAAGGTCAAAATTTCACCCGGTTTCTGTTCTGCAAAGCTTAAATTATTAAGATAGGCAGGAGTTTGGCTCTTACAAGGTACTGACTATTTTAAAAGCAAATGAATCTTATCCAGAGCTACTTTTCATGCTAGAAACCTTTGGGAAAGGTTTGTGCAAGGAGGTTTTTTTCCAGTTTTCCCCTCTCTTGGGGCATCAGGATATGGTCTGGGGGCAGTCAGGGGCAGGAGCCTGGGACAAGGAACGATTTCTTCACACCATTTCCCAATCCAGAGCTTCCTCTCTCCCAAATCTGCTTTGCCTGAGCCCATTCTGGCAATCTCTGCCAAACCACACAGCCCTCCACTCTTGCCAAACCACTGCAGAACCCGTGGAATTCACTTGCAGGCAGGTGATAAGTGGTGGTGCCTCATGGCTGTGAGCAAGGCTGGGTCCTGTCTGCAGCACGGGGCCCTGGAGAGCCGAGCTGGGACCACCAGGATGCTGCTGCCTCCCAGCAGGAGCCTCCACCCAGCACTGGGGATGATGGCCTGACTTGGGGCAGGCAGAGGGATGGCAGAGCCCAGGCAGAGCCAGGAGCTGTGCCTGGTGGGGAAAGCAGCAGCTTTGGGATACCTAAACCCATCCTCCTGCCAGGCAGCTGCTGCTCACACCACACACAAACTCTAGGGCAGAACCACCGGGTACTGACACTGACTGGCCTTCACCTGCACCCCCAGCTCTCCTCCTGCACATGTAACACATGTGACATGTTGTCTGATCAATTTTACTGGTGACAAAGCAGTCCTTGTACTACAGTGCAACCACTTTGATGTTTGTCACCTCCTGCATGCCCCTACCCTGGCCCAGCACTGCCACAGCTGCAGCAGTCCTGGGCTCAATCTCCCACAGACCACAGCAAGAAGGCAGCCAGAACTCCTGTCTTTTATCCAAAGGTGCTCCTAAAGTTTTAATAGGGCTTCCTCTACCCTGTTTGATCTTCCTCATGCTCCTCTTCCACAGTCTCTCCACCTTAATCTTTCATTTTCCTTGCACCTCCATTTCTATTTAATTTCTGCACCTACTGTGTCTCCTCAACTCCAGTTAACCCACCCCGTGGTGCTCAAGAAGGGATTCTCAGTGGGTACTGGGAGCTCCTTATTTGTGCTCCCACTAGACAGAAGGAGCACAAGGAATATTAGTTGTTCTGTAAGATTCTTATTAAGCACCAAAATGAACACCTGATTTTCAATTTTCTTACCAGCATATAAAAAACAATTTACTGAGGTTGTCATTAAAATTACCATTACTATTTGCAAGTAATTAGCATTAGTAGATTTTCTAGTGGATGTAGTGAAGGGAATGCTGTAAATAGAGCAATAAATGTTAATGTGATGGAAGGCAAAATTACAAAGTGATAGAGGTGACTACATGGGCATGGGCTTACTCCAACACAGGTGCAGAATATGGCATATAGGAACCAAAACCTGACCAAAATTAAGAAGAGAGCCATGATCCCACTTAAACAAAAGTGCTGCTGTGGGGTTCACCAAAGTACCTTTGCTCAGTATAAAAAATAAGGAAAGCACAGCAAATATTGTCATCTGCATTTCAATGGATTAAAATAAACTACAGTTTTCCTGGACAAATTAATTCTAATTCCAAATGGCAGGCAAAAAAAAGTGAGTCACCCCCCATAAAATCCCAAGACCGAAACACACTGTTATTCTGAAGTTCTAATTCTCTTCTGCTCAGCATTTACAGAACAGCTGGCCTCTTTCAAATCTTTTCCACAATCTTAATATGCAGGTTACTTAATTTTTAAATTAAAGCTAATACATTATCAGATATGACCAGGGCTTTCAGAGAACTACCACATATAACAGGATTCATGTTGAAATTACAGTGGATGGCACCAGGTGACAAAGATGAGACTGACTCCTGTATGCCTGTGAAAGCTACAGCAACAAAAATATCTAAACAAACAAAACTGCCTAAAATGAAACTTCAGCTTCTTAAGACCAAAGCTGGAACATTTTACATTCCTGGTTAGTCATTAAGTCTTTAGTCACACAAATTGCCCAAATCTTTAGAATTCTTTCCTGAATAACCCCATAAATTCTCTTGAGGTGGTAAATACTGTATCCTGTCCAAGCCATTTGGCTTAGCATGAACCAACAAGCACGATTTGGAAGTGTTCATCTACCATGTTATGTTTGGAAGTGTTCAGCTACTGTGCTTTGCACAACTGCTGTGTCTGAAGCCTTTCCCAACACACCCTGGCCTTTGTTTTCATGAGATTCCACTGGTGAATCATCAGCTGGGATCTTGCAGACTTTGGTTCAATGCCTTCCATGACATGAGAGACTCAGAAACACTGTTCTCATTTCCCAGAAGGGCTCTCAAACCACCTCACTGCAGAGTGTTCTCAACAAGGAAATGGTGCATATTGCAAAACAAAGAGGGAGCAGGATGCTTCAGCCCAAGAAGGAGAGCTCTTGCTGGGAGGCAGATTGCTGGGTCCTGGCCTGCACCCAGGAAAGAGAGTTACTTCTCTTACAAGAGCAATGACTGGAAACCTTCCCTGCAGAAGACTCTGCAAGCCTGCAGAGGCATGACCTAACTTGTACTCCCTACTTCTAATCCCTTCCAAAAAGACATAACCCTTTCTACACTACATCTCCTTCCCTTCCTTCCAGACCAAGCTACTGCCAAACCCACAGGACACCTTCCCAGGCTCTCTGAAGTCCAACAGAGATGAGCAGAGAGCAGAGGTATCCCACTTCCTCAAGGACTGTTCTGATCACTCCCTCAGAGAGAGAAGCACCACAACAGCTTTTGCTGGGTGCCCATTGAATTAGCGGCTGTCTGCTCCCAGGAGCCCACACTGACTGCTGCATGGACAGATGCACCTGCCTGAGGCTGGGGGTCTGGCTCCTCAGGTCTAAAGTCTTCCAACAAAGCTCAGTTTCTGTATTTCTAGACACCTTTCACAGGCTGCTCAGACTTCATCCAGCCTTGAACATTTCCAGGGATGGGGCACCCACAATCTGTTCCACAGCCCTCACAGTA
This sequence comes from Eopsaltria australis, assembly GCA_034509425.1. Taxonomy (NCBI): domain Eukaryota; kingdom Metazoa; phylum Chordata; class Aves; order Passeriformes; family Petroicidae; genus Eopsaltria; species Eopsaltria australis. The sequence continues at coordinate 1,643,030 of JAVTVJ010011652.1, read as the reverse complement.
AAGAGCTTCTTGTTTCTTTTTTATTTGTTTGCTTGATGTTAAAACAGTTTTCTCTGTGTACTTTATAAAGATTCTGAGCATCTTGCTAAGGTTTTTAGATATCACCTCAAAGCAGAAGCTTCTGACTTTCAGGAGGGTAGATTTATCTCTTGGTCTGTTCCTGGAAGTTTAATTCTACTAATGTGACCTCATTCTCTAAATGCTGCAATTTTTATTGCCCAAATTCACTGCTGGATCTGGGCTCTAACACTTGACAGGACTCTTGTCTATATTAAGACACAGATCCTGCTTTAGTTGACCATGACCTGGTGCATTTCATAGACACTGCAAATAAAGATTGCAGTGAAATTGTAACTCCTATGCTGGATATTTTTTGATTAAAAATGGGGGAAATGATACCTTACCATTTTCTTTAACACTTTAATTCTTCACTGGGGAGGAATGGGGAAAGGAAAGGCAGAGAACTCCAAGGTGGCTGAGGGACATCTGCTCGACTTACAGGTTATGTAAGAGTAAAGTCTTATAAACTACAATGATCTGGTTTAAAGTTTAGTTCCACGAGGGCAGAAAGGTTGTTAACCTGCTTCCCAGTGTTAACAACACTGCTGAAATTCTGTCTTCACTCACAAATCTCCTGATCTATCACCTTTCATTTCTGTTACAAATCTAATGACAAGTTATGCCAGTGTCCCTAATTTTCCACATGGCACTGAGGACAGCAGTTGTACATTATATTCATGCCAGCACAGTTAAATCTATTTTGTTCACTGGAGCTATTCTGAATTTTCAATAATTTAAGTTATGAAATTGGCTCTTTAAAGCTACTGTTACTTCTGTCCAAAGTATCTCACTTAGGAGGCAGAGAGGAATTAATAAAATCAGAGTCTGCTCAACAAAGAAACTACAGTTGTTGCAAACTGATCCAGTCACTATTTCTCACATTACTGCACCAATGATTTCTGTTCTACCCTAAAGAGTTTTAGGGTGTAAAGATCATTTTAACCTATCTACACTGCACTAACACCAGGGATGGATTATGCATGACTGGGGCCATGCACAGCATACATTTTTTGGTGAGGGATTCAGTCAACTCCACACACAATTCATGCTCTGTGCTGAGTGAGAGGCTGAGTTTGTGATGTGGAAGGCTATCACTACAGTTTCAGCTGAGTTCTTATCATTAATTTCCCCTTAAAAATAGAGTGTAAATGTGTTACTGCATATGCTCTCGTTTTATGCAGTTCAGAATTTTATTATTAGCTAAACACTAAGTCAACAGAATTAGGAAAGAACCAGGAGACAGGGAAATAGAGAATAAATCTGTGAAAATATTCAAACCTACACGGTTGCCATGAGAAGTGATTTACTGCATGCAAGTTCTCAAGACACAGTGAGAGACTGTTTTGCCCAAGTCATGCCAATTTACAGGGCAACTTTCAGCATTTCTTTTTATTACTATAGAATTGAATTCACAACTTGTTTCCTCTTTTCCTCAGACTTGATTAATTACCATGTTAACATAACTACTATTCTCCTGCTTATAATGGGCTCCCTCTAAAGTGCTGCCCCAGCAAAATAAACCAGGAGAAAGCTCCTAGCTCTTTGCTCTAGCACTGCAATCCTTTCTAATCTCACTATTTTTCAAATTTATGTTCCATTCCAATAAAGCTTGTGTGAATATTACAGCAAATCAGATAATACAAGGTTATGACCCTTGTAATTGATCCTTCAAGGTTCTTTTTTCCTTTTTTTATCCAGTTGACGTGGTAAAAATCACATTTAGCTGTGCTTGTTGACAGTTGAGAATTCACTTTGTTGGTCGTACACACTGTTTCAGAGAGATCACATTACATAATGATGCATTTCTAGTGCTTCATTTCTTCTATACCTACAACCCCATTAAGCTGTAAGAAAACCTCCTGTGGGGCTGTAGGACTGCAAGTATCAAGGGGCCAATGCTCCCATCCTGTTCAGAGGGAGCAGGGCTGGAGTAGTGAATTATGAGAAGATACAGGGTTAAACATTAGCTACTACTTAAATAGTTTCAAATAAATAAAAACAGCTTAAAATAAAAAGTCAAATTTCCATTTGTAGAAAAATACACATTTAAATGAACACAGATCATGTATCCCAGCACTAGGAATCAGTTTTCTGGAGCAATGGTTTCTGTATCACATGACTACTGGAATAAAGTGATTAATTGGACTGTCTCAGTAAATGCGATCATTACACTTTTAATTAACCTTTTCAACCTCTTACACCTTTTCCTTTTGTTATGCATTAGATTTTTACAGTTTTCCAGTTATTATGCTTGACTACACTTAAAACAACGTGGAGTTCTGCTAGAAAGATAAGAAGAACAATTGAAACAGCTCTTACTGTTCTTAAGCAGGAACATACCACTGATACCATCACCACCAGGGCAGTTATAAATCAGGTGCAGGACAGACATTCTGAACTCTGTGGCTACGTTCCCACCTAATTTTTGTTTTGGCAGCACACTCTTATTTAATGGCTCTGGCTACCAGGAAACTAGCTTTGGAAAATTCTTTCTCAACCTAGTTATAATTACTCCAGATAAATCATACAATGATCAATTATCATAATCTTAGCCTCATCCATTATTTAAACTTAGCATTTGAATCTACACAGCAGGAGTGCAGGAAATTGCAAAGTCCCTTCTCTGCTGCTCACAACTGCTTTATTCCTGAAGCCATGCCAGCTACAGAGAAGAAGGAGCCAGATACGCTCTTAGCTATGGCATCAAAACCTGAAATAACCACAGGTTTCAGACAAGCAATGCTTTCTGGCTTGGTTTTAGACTTATTTTTTTCTAACCATGCTATCTTGCAGTGTGTGAAACTAAATCCAACATGAGATTTTGCTTTCTTTAGATTGGTGGACCAGAATCAGAGGAGTTCTGCAATTACATACACTGACAGCACAGAATATTCTTAATTTAAAATGGCCTAGGTCTTCCTCACATGGATGCACACAGACACACTTGCATACACACATATATATGTACTAGAATGTTTCAGTACTATTTGGCTTCATGTGTCACTTCACAAGAGCTTGAGAAAAAAATCCAAATGTTTTTGGCTAACTTAAGGCTGATCCTAAGATACTTGAGCTCAGTGTGATATGAACACTAAGTCTGATGGAAAAATACTTGAAATGAACTTTCATGAAGGCTCAACCAAAACATCCAAAGCTTTTTTCAGAAAAACTTCAGAACTTTGACTGGATTATGAACTAGTAACAAGGAATTTTAGAGCTATTTAATAAACTGACTGTAAATTTTTGATAATGCAAAATATTTAGCTAATTATTATTACTTTTTTGTATCTTGTCCTATTTCACTTTCACACATAATAATTGCTATCCAGTGTAGAAACAGTGTCTGTTTTGAGGTTTATCATTTTGAAATTTCTAACACATAGTGTTTCAGCTACATGCTAAGAATTGCTTTATCAATGAAGCTGTATTTTTCTGTGCTTCTCAGCTCAGTCTGCCTGAAGCCCCCCAGATTTTGCAGCATTTAGGCTGAAGCAGAGAAGGAAGATGATGAGGGAGGAGACTTTATCAGGGCAGGAAGAAAATTCTAGAAATACAAAGTCTTATATGTGATAAAGGAAGTATTCATATCTGATATCAGAACCAGAAGGTTTTTCAGAAACTCCACAGCCTCTCCAAACAGCTACCCAGTATTCTCAATTTATCCAATTATAATTTTTTCATGGTATGTAATCTAGCACTTTCTTCAGCATAATTCCCCTGTTTGCTTCCTAAATTTACTCCTTTTCTCTTAACAATGGCTTATTAATTTCTTGAAGACTCTCCTTCTCCCATCACTCTATTGTCTTTTAAGTTAGTCCCCCTCATATTCTTTCTTCACAACCTAAATCACGTTTTCTAGATTTCTAAACTTGTGCTATTTATTCTCAGATTTGGAAAAAAAAAAAAGGAAGAAAAAAAAGAGGTTACAAAAAATCCCCAAATCATTGACCAAGAGTTTCTGTAGGAGTTGTACTCAGGAGATTGCTACAGACAGACAAAACCTGTTAATTCAAGAGCTGCTGAAGCATAGCTTACTCCAGCCTCAAGCAATACCAGTGTAGGTAGGGATGGTTTACACACATTGACTGCCTGCTGCAGGAGTATATATTAGCTTATCTTTGACAGCAGCTTGCTCCTGATGGCTATAACCTGAAAAAAAAGTCAAAGGATATAAAACCTTAGTGAAAAAATTATCCTGCTTATTCTGCGGTATTACTCTTTCAGAAGGAAACCAAGAGAGGACAGTGAGCTGGAGAAGTGATTGTGAATCCAGTCTGGCAAGAGATGGGATAATTCTGGGAACAGTTAAAAGCAGAGAAAGGGGAGAGATCCTCTCTCCAGAATAACAAGAGGAAAGCTCCACCATTCCTAGCTGGGAGATTCACAGATGTCTCAATGGTCATGACAAAGGTCCACCAGCACAAGTGAAAGAAGAGGCTGAAACCACAGTGAAAGCAGCAGTGACAGACACGGGGCAGATGCTCAGTTAGTGACACCAGTAGGGGTGGGGCAGGGGATGCCATCATGGCATGGAGAGAGCAATAGAGACAGAGAACAGCAAAACCCACAGCAGCTGGGGAGGCACCAGCTCACCCCCCCTTTCCCTGCTGCCAGTGAAAACCATTTGGGGCAATTATCTGGCCTATCGACCAAACAATATGAGCCTCATTCCATTAATCCACCACCAGCTGCTCTTCTTTTCTCTGTCAGTTGGCCCCAGTGAAATCCTGTTGAATGCAAATAAAGTCACCACAATGTGCAGAGGGCAGCAGTGTAACTCTTGTCTGTTCATGGATTTGGTTATGTGAGCTTCAGTCACTGTGTTGCTGCTGACTCCATCTGAAGTGTCATTGCTGACCCCAAGAGCCAGTGACCATGGAGATGTGTGCACTGAGGCAGGTGGAATTAATGGATCAAGGGAAACAAGATCCTTTGGAAATAAGTAACTTCCATGATACTGCCCTGGAGAGTTAATAATGATTATGATGGTCCCCATCCTACTGTGTGCTCAGAAGATAAAGCAGCACAAAATGAAGGTGAGGCAGCTGTGTGTGATATATGTCACTTACCTACAGTGCAACTGGGGGTTTGTTAACTCGAGATCATTATGATGTTTAATAGATTACACCACACTAACAATTAGACTGCTGCCTACTGTCTAATCTAAATTACCTTCACTTTCATTTATGCCATGTACAACATGTGGCAATAGACAAAATCCTTTCAGTTTTGTCTTCAGTGTTCTTGGCTTTCCCCTGTTCCCCTCCTGTGCTAGTCTGGTTACCTTTCCTTAGCTCTTATAAAAGACAAATATCTCTTTTTTCCAAATGTTAAATGTGGTTCTTTCTGGAAAAAGGCAAAGAGGAAACAGAATTATTTCGACTTGTTAACTACACAGCATTTGTATCACTTCTTTGAGGTGTTGCCCCTGCGCTTCTGCTGTCATTTAGTGCCCAGTTTGAAGCTCACTGAACAGAGTATTTTGGCTTTCATTTGCTTCAAAAAACTGACTCCAGGTTTTATGCCCAAATTTATCTTGTCTTTGAAACCCATTTAAATCAACTAAGCATTTGATTAAGTGCTATAGTGAACTGAGCATCAGCCTATACTCTCTTTATCTCCATTTTTAACTCTAAAATACATACAGAATATACTGGTTTTTATTTTCCCTACATATTTGCAAATATGTGAATGCACAGGTACACAGGACAAAAGTAAATACAACTGAAAGAGAAAAGCAGTGTTATAACAAAATTAATTATTTTGGTGTTCAAATACTTAAGTCAAATGAATGTCTTCCTAATTAGCGAGGAGTGAGCCTCACTAAGTAAAATGACAACACTATTTACATTTAAATAGTCTATTTTATTCAGAGTCACTTCACACACATGCACACTACTGAACTGCAGCCAATTCTGCAGTGGAGAATAATAACTATACAGCAGCAGCAGCACTGTCCAAGAGGCACAGGAGGGACATGGATAAGAGATGAATCAAGAGTGTATAATGCTCCTGTAATCAAAATTATAACACTTTTTTTTCATTTTTTTTTCAACACTCATACTCCTGCCTGATCAGGTAAAAAGTGTTACTGCTACCAGGAATTCATATCTCAAGACTGACATCCCAACTCACATCCTGCTAGGATGCTTGTGCAGTATTGACTTAAATGGATGGCTTTGAAATAGTAATTGACTGGTGATGTATGGCTTCCAAAGAGGCAAATTATGTTTAACATGTCTCAGTAAGTGAAGAACCCATTTCAAGACAACATTAGTATTAACACTATTAATGGATTAACACGTTCCCTTCCTGAGGGTGCAGCCAGTGCAGTGCTGCAGAGGCAGCAGCAGTGCAGCTCCCAGGAGTGGTACAGTGCCATTCCTCTGGCCCATAACACTGCCCACTGGTCACTCTATGATTTTGGGACATGGAAGCTACAGCTCCTGTGCCTCCTTGCATAAAAACAGCTCTAGTTTATGACTGTGGCTCTGACTGAGGCACTGAGGCCATGGGTGGGCTGCAGAACCTTTGTATTGCTAATTTCTTACAAGCCTACAAACCTTGATGCTTAACAAACTCAGCTCAAGACTTCGGTGGCCTTCAGCTTCCCAGCCTTTTTCTATTCTTTCCCTTGAAGAATTGATCCAGTAACACTGCTAGGAAAATGCAGAGAGATGGTTAAAGTACTTAGTGTCCCTCACAAACAGGCTGATGAGGAGTTTCTTAGCCCTGTTGGAGACAGGAGATCAACACTATCCCACATATATTTGCTTTGTTTTTATTTACTCGTTTCTTCAGCCCCACCAAAAACACGAAGAGTTTGTTTATACACCTCATTAGTGCCAACAGCATTATTCTACTTTAGAATATACTTAAAAATGCATATATTCAGTTAAAAATAGTGCTCATACTAAAGCCTGAGAGCTAAATTTAATCTGCATCTTGAAGCTAGTGATGTTCTAATATTATTGCCATATATTATAGAGACATAAAATAATGGAGCCCCAATCCCAACAAAAGCACTACACATGGAAGCACTGAGGAGAGAACAGACTCTCAGCATTCATTCCACATTGGATACACACACATTCTCAATTAGCAGCAGCTCCTGCTCTCCAAGGCTCTCCTACTACAGGGAAAACTTTCACATGTCCAACTAAGTGCACGTCCAATACAACAGCACAGTTCCCTCTGTAATTCAAGAGAGTAAGAAAGAATGATTAAGAATGCTACTGAAATCAACACCAAAACTTCAAATGAAATGAATCATGATTAGCTGTTGAAACTAGAATGATGTAGAAAAGCGAGATATCCACAATACAGCAGTGCACCAGTAAATAAATAAAGCAGAAAAGTCCCACATATTTGACATTTGAAGAACAAAACTATCCATCAATGTCTTGGCACGGATCGATCAAACAGAATGCTGCTGACGAAAATCTAATAGTATGATGGTAATAATGTAGCCATAAAGCCTCTACTCTGTAATTGACTGCTTCCACTTCAAGCTAACATGTCTAAAAGAGTGACTAATGTTCACCTAAAGATTTCACTTGCGTTGCATGACAATCAGCTACACCTCGTGCTATTCTCCATAGATTACTTGTGCTGGGTAATTGCTGAGGGAGAGGAGCCAGAGGGGAAATAGTCTTCTTAACTAAGGAAATTTGTGTGAAGAATGGTATGATAATCTCAAAGGAAAATATGGTTTCCCATCTGATTTTAAAACCCAACACAATACTCCAGCCATAACAATCCTTTCCTAAAGCAGAAGCATCAGTGGTGACTCCATAAATAGGGCAGAGTAGGGTTTATATTTAAAATGGGTATTTAAACTTTCAACAAGATATAAAAAATACAATTTTTGCTTCCCAAAATTACAGCCTAAATTCTTTCAATAAAGAACATATTTCTGAGAGGCTACAGATAGATTTTATGCTTCGGTCAGAATTTCCATTTCACTGAAAGCCAATAGAGTTAATTAGCATTATAAACCAAACAGAACCATACCCTTCAATGAATGCCCTTATAACTTACTTTTGTGATCTTACAGAGCAGACTAGTTTACAAATAGTGTGAATTAATACACAGTTTATGTAGTTTTAATTCAGGAGACTAAGATGAACTGAAGCACATTTTTGTACTTTCCTAAACAAAACCTTGAAAACTGAAGAGACAGATTGATGCATTTTTCTAATTTTTTTGAGGCCAGAATGAGAAATTTAAATTTCCTTTCTAAGTTTCACTGAAGACAAAAATATATTTATAATTAAAATGTTTGGAACTCTTTAATGGACCATGATTGTTACTCAAATTGCTTTGTCGCCTTTGATATATACTTAAAGGTAATTGGCTAGTCTTAGTGATGTATTTTTAAAGAGCTAGCTATTGATTAATAATGTTTCAGTATTAATATAACCGCTTTGTGTGGATCAAGAAACATCAATAGGAGAAACCCATATTTATCCACGAATTAACTGGATATAGATCTGTTGCTTTAAGCAAAATGGGGTGCACTCACTCATTATTTTACAAGAGTAATGAGATAACAGTAAGAATGAAGATTAAAGCAAAATTTGGGATTATATTTCAGCTGCATACAATAGATAAAGTTCACTTTTTTCTGCTCTTGCAGAATGAATGAAAAAAAAGGACATGGAAGCAAAATGCCCAACTGCAGGAATTTGTACTTTGTAGTTTTGTACTTTTGGGCCTTCAGGTCAAATGCTGGACAAAATGAAATGTGCAGTACTAACAGAGGTGGCTCTTTTTTTTTTTTTTTTTTTTTTAAATCCAGTTAAAAATGGATTAAACCAGTAAATGATCTTGTAATTGACCCATATAACCAGGCCTCTCAGCCCCACTCATCTCATCACTATCCCCCAACAGGTTCCATAAGGACACAGAGTTTTGCTGATTTATAAAGGCATTTGAAAAGAATGCCCTGGCCTGTGCTGAAGGGCTATCACAGAATTATAAAAAAACATATCATCTGATTTTCATTGGAAATGGCAGAAAAAGAGAGTGCTGTGCCTTCCTACCACAAACATGAATAAATAAATCAGGGAATGAATGCCACACTCTCAAGTATCTTACCAAGCAGTTCAAAACTTGTGCATTGGAATTTTGGGAAGATCAGACAAACTCAAGGCTGATAACTGTAATGGCTATTTACTTCACCCTACTGTGGCCAAAATAAGTCCATCCTTTGCAAATGATCTGTCCCAGTGGTGGGGATGCTACAGCCTCCACAGTATTCCATACAGTGCCTGGTTATCCTTAAAGTTAGATTTCTTTTCTCTAATATCTAACCTAAGCACCACATACTACAATTCAGAACAATTGACAGTTACCCTGTCACAAAGGATATTACACTGCTTTGACATTCGTTCTTAATGAATCCACACTGACCCTCCTTATCACCTTACATCCCCTAGATACTTTTAAATCAATTTTTTTTAATACCCTATTCTATCATGCTTCCAAGCACTGTGTTTGGGAACTGGATCATAATTCCCTGGGCTTTTTTTCTAGGTTAATTTTATTGATGGTGTGTGTGTGTGTACATATATATTTTTTTTGTTTGTTTTTCTTTTTTAACAAAGTAGATTCTAGTTTTTCAGCAGCCCCCTTGGGTCTCTTTTTCCTTCCATGAATTCTCAAATTGCTAATGGTTTAGCGACAGCTTCAGTTTATTAAGTACACTAAAAAGAATTTAATCAGACCATCAGAAGGAAAGAACCCCTAACATTTCTTGAATATTTTTCTTCGTTTTTATTGAAGACACAATTTAACTTGAAATTAAAAATGAATTAGTTTTTTAATGCCACATCATGTGATGGCATACCACATGTTACATGTCAAATAGCTTAAAACTGCCTTCCTAAATTGCTTGCTGAGCCATTGTTAAATTGTTTTAGATGGTCTTTTATCAATATAGTAGTTCTCCAAGTCAAAAATCTGTCTATTCACCTCCAATACACACAGGTCACCAAGGGAAACACAGAGACAGGAGTGAGGCCTAGAGGGATTGGCAGACATTGTCTGGGGTGATTTTGCTACTCTGGAGAAGGAAAAAAACTCACCCCAACTGAGAAGTTAAATCAGATTTCTGATAGCTTTGTCTCACCATGGTGCCCCAGAGAAGTAAAAGCATTCTAATAAATCAGGCCTTTATTATCATAAAGTTGGCCAAAATTTTATTGCTGTTCTTTCCTTTATGAACAAACACATAAATGTGAGCCTCTCTATTCACATTAACAAAACTCTTATGGCAAACCCAGGATCTTCCAATGTGCACTCACATCTCCAGAGCCTGAAAGCCCCAAGGTCTGAGCAAAGTGTCCTTATTGGAAAGAGATCACAAAGCCACCCTTTTAGGACAATCCATCCACCCCCCAGTGTCATGACCACCCTCTGAAAACTTCTATGTGACCACCAGGAGCAATAAAATAAGGACCTCTTGAATCTCAAATGCATGGAACTGCTTGCCTTCTCTCCTATTTTCCTGAGCAAGAAGCTGGAATCTCTCTTAATCTCTCTCCTGGTCAGCACATTTGGGCTGGGGCAGCAGTGGCTGAGGCTATTGTTGGAGAGAACACGATGGAGATAAAGAAACACTGAAAATCCAGGTGGAGACAAAACAACGGGAAGCAGAACAGCACCAAGAAGACCCCTCAGTGCCCACAGCAAAGAGGGGGCCTGAGCCAGGACCCCAGTGTTACGTGGCTGTGGATCCAGCAGGGAAAGGACTTCCAAAATGCCTATTTGAGAGTCAGATCAGCGTTTCACAGCACCTGTCCTCAGCAATGACAGTTTGTTGAGCCTTACAAATAAGGGTCGTTTTATCTGTTCAGGAAAGCAGTGCAAACTGGGCTAGAGGAGCTGGTCAGCTCCCCAAAGCCCTGTCCCCACAGAGCTGTCAGTCAGCCAGAGCCCAGGGAGCTCCAAACCCACTCTCCCAGCATTTCCCATTCATCTATAAAATCGCAGGGAGCCAGCGAAGGGACAGAGCCAGGAGCATCAGTTTCCATTTCTGAAGGGCTCCTGGAAGAAATGTCAGTCTGCTCAGCCTCCAGCCCCTGAGTTCCAGGGAGCTGAAAAGAGATGGAACCAGGGAATACTGCACCAAATGTAATCTATGGCCTTTGGACGAGGGCCACAGCCATTAAACGATCCCCCCGAGTGTGAAACTCTGCAAAGCCTGGCTACAAACACAGGAATATAGCTCCTGGATGAAGCATTTTGTCCTTCCCTACTCAGTAATTCTTTCTCAGGCAAATTAATGTAGAATAGAACTACTAGTATGTTAGAATGGCCCTTAGAAGAGTTTCCTCCTCTGAGTTTGCAGATGCTTAGAATAACCTCAGGACCAGGGTATCCACTCCACACCTGCCATTCCATGTCACAGCTGGATCCCTCAGGCTTCTGAAGCAGCAGGAGTAGGAATGGGACACTAAATGAAGCACAATTTATAATAAACAACAATTTATTGTGAATTTGAATGTCCTAAAGTTGCAGCAACTGCGGAAACAACACAAGGATTGGATGCTTCAACAAACACACAAGTTGCGTAAATATTCCCATAATTATTTGTTTGCTAAAAATAATTCTAAGGTAAATTTTTGCCTTTCTTAAACAAATTAAGAAATCAACTTTTCTAGTTTGTCTTTATCCAAATAGCTCTCCAAAACTCATTCATGACTGGACTGCTTCTGAAAAAGTTCAATTTGTATGTGAAGCTTGCTGCAAAGTTGTAGTGAAGGAGTAACACAGCACTATAACAAAAAGTTTGACATTTTCCTACCTTCTTTTAACCAGTCTCACATGGTACTTTACATTTTGTTATGATGCGTTCATGCAGTGATGAATCCCAAGTAACACTGACCCACCCAAGTTCCCAATGAGTTAAACAGATGCATAAGAAGCAATTCAGAAACAAGTAGCAACGCTAAGAAAAAAGCCATTAAACATGAAGAGAAAGCTTTTACCAGGGCATTGGAATAGGTCAAGTTGTGCAAAAAGGAAATATAAGGAGCACTTTAATGGCCTTAAATGCATCAGTAATTTTACAGCATTTGCTTTTTTTTTTCTTTTTTTCATGGTGAAAGGATGTACTCAGTACCTAAAAGCTACTATATTTAACTGGAAAAATGAGTGACCACTGTTTACTGCTACAAAATCCATGTACTAGGTTCATGACAAAAAACCCTAGTATTTACTTCTACTCAACCAGCTAAAAGGCTTTTCTGTATTTCAAATACATATTCTTCTGAAATCTCATCCAAGGTTCCTCACTGTTATTTTTGAGAAATTACAGCAAATTACTAAGGATCTCTATCCATGGTTGAAAATATTTTTTGTATAACAATGAAGTCATTACTCTTTTTATTCCTGTAAATTCCATGAGAGCAAGAAACAGAAGCACAATAAAAAATCTCTTTCATAACAGTTGATTAGAAAATATGGCCTGCAGAAGTCTAGCTCTCTTTGCACTTCGCACATTAGGAATCCAAATACGTTACCAAAGCTGGGATTTTAACCCCCCACAGCTTTAGCACAAAGAAGCACATTAATAAGATACAATTTAGATTTGCATTTTTTAATAAGCAAGGGGATCAAAGAAAATATGAATGCTGAAGGGATGTTAAATCATGTGCAAATTCAAACATCAAGGTATACTACAGAATGAAGACACATTTGCACTAAAGCGAGCGTAGCAAGGCTTTCCAAAAGTTGTGGTGAACAAAATGAACTCTTTTTGAACTGTTTGCAGGCACCCAGTGAGTCCAGGAGAGCAGCAGACACACTGAAGATGCACCAAACACTTTGTGTATTCGATTCTGAATATTTTAATTGTTGATGGCAAATTAGCTGGGATGGTGAAAGACCAGCAATGAGAGGATTCGTCCTTCTAATAACCAGGACTGTTCTCATTAAAGACTCTGAGCTGCTTCTATGTCAGTATCTGAGTATCTCAACAGACAGGTATTGTCCTGCAGGCAGCAGGAGGGCCCCTCTCACTGAGGTGGCTACGCTGCTGTAATTCACTGGGTGTAACCATCAGTCTGGGCAGCCTGAGCACCATGGACTGGTGCAGAACTCTGCTGAGGCCCTGCCCTTAAAAAGGGCTCTGTCTGCACATCTTCATACCCCACAAGGAGGCTGAGGTACCTCCCAAGCAGCACAGTGCAAACCAGCACCCACATTTCAGCTGTTCCTACACAGCCAGGGCAGCTGAAGGTACATAAAGGGACACACAATTGATGAAACGGGCACCAGGAAACCAAGAGGGAAACAGCCTTGACAGGCTAATGACAAACATTCTTTTCTGTAAAACTGTTTTACATTTTTTGAAGAATTGAGTTCATAAGCTGAAGCTGCCTCCAGGCGTGACCAGCATTTACTCATCAGATCTCCACAGGCCTCAATGACCTTGGCAGTCTTACAGGGATCATATTTTCACATGGATGAACTGTTCCTGAACAATTTCTCCAAACAGGATTTCTATCAATGTCAGGCACACTTCTCCTTTCATTTTACTTCCCTTTCCGTGATTAAACATATCTATAGTGGACATTAAAGAGAAGAAAACAAGTGTGCACCTACATGCAGATTCAGTAAAATTAAATCAATCTATCACAGAACTAAACCAGTGTCTGCAGTTATCACACCCTTCACTGCAGATATCACACTCCTCACTGTTGCATGCTTTGTCCCTCTGCCTACCCTGGTGATTTACTTTGGAAGTTCATCAGGACAGGGTTTATCTTGCAGCAGTGTTTGTGTACAGCCTGGCAGAATGGAGCCTTGTTCCCAAATGGCTCTTGAGTACTGTGTAATAAACATGATTCATATGTGGAGCATCTCCATCACTCTCACAAAGAGTGACAGGAGATAAAACCTGCTGAAGGAATTTTTTCAACACTTCGGTGTCAGCATGCAGCAATGGTCTCTGCTTATTTTAAATGTCCAGCCCTGGAGTTTCCCATGAATTTTGATGTAATAGTGTATACAATGAACTATATTCTCTGCTTGCAATTAGACTCAAAAAGTCAGAGTAACTCTGTTGTTCTCAGAGATGTCAAATTCTGTCTCATTTCATAGACTTTTCCCATCTTCAGAAAAGACCAACACAGAACAAGGAATCAAATTTACAGCTCTTTAAGCATCACACTGAGAAAATGAGGATAGTATTTATTCTTTGTTAGTTTAAGCAATGCATAACATAAACCTATATATTAAATGGAGGAAGAAGTCTGTGCTAGTGCCCATGGAGAAGCCTCTACTCAAACACAAATACTCAATTTATAAGCAGAATTCAAAATTTTGTTCTTAATTAGAATTGACTACACCTGTACTAAAACCAGACCAATTTGATACCATGTCACATCCACACCCATCTTGCTCCAGTGAGTTCAGTGGAGGGAAGGAAGGTAAAAAATGTCCTGGAAAGCAGCTTTTTATTGCTGTCAGACAGGGATAGATGGACAGCTGCTCTGATTCACTGCAGAAATCTTTGTATTCTTAAATTCCTAACACATGCATAAATCACAAGAGGCTGAACAGAGGGATTACTCTATATCTGAGCAGTTTTTTATTCTTTTTAGTGGAAAATAAACTTGGACAAAAACATCACCAGAAAAACTTGTAAAAACTTGCCCTAATGACTCCTATTTCCAATGATATATTTATTAGATCATGTTTTCTGTCATAAAAATACAGTAACAAATAGATCTGCTAGTTTGAAAGCAATAAATGAATTAAATTTCTCAATTCAGCAATAGGTCAGCTGGTGAAAATTTTAAAGCTTGGCTGCCTGACTGTAAGATGTCCTGGGTATCTCAGCTCTGGTGTCACCTGGCACAGCAATCATCTGGATACAAACTTGTATCACTCACTGGTACAGACCTATCAAGTTTTATGGACTTGGTAAAAACAAATGGCTATAAAAATCCTTGGGTTTATGAACCTGGCCCACAGATAGTAAGAAATAAACATTTATGCAAATCAGTTTCCAGTACAATAGCTGAAAACAAACAACAGACAATTAAAAAAACCTGGTGCTTGATCTAGTACTATTTGATATGATTTAAATATTTTGTTGTATGCACTGTTGTATGTCTCATTCAAGAATGGCTCCATTTAGTTGTTGAAACAATACATTGTATTAATGTCAAATCATAACAAAAGCTGGTTTAGCTCAGCCAAAGGGAAAACAAAAAAAAACCCATAAAATTCTAATTTTTTTGTAAAACACTCTCACTAGATATGGAGCATGAATACTGAATTGTAAACTAACTAGAATAACAGAAGCACCCTTTTAATGAATGTAATTTATCATGACAATGTCAATGTGATTCATGTAATGGGGCCACATGTCAGAAAAAAGGAAATTACAGGTCATTAGGGTAAGTTAAAATTATGTAATGGATTTGAATTATTTTCATCGTTTTGCTAAGAATTTCTCAAGTTTTCCTTTTAATATCTTAAGTTTTCCTTCAAAATCTCTCACCA
The DNA here is from genome assembly GCA_034509425.1 of Eopsaltria australis. Lineage (NCBI taxonomy): Eukaryota > Metazoa > Chordata > Aves > Passeriformes > Petroicidae > Eopsaltria > Eopsaltria australis. Next base: position 1,627,451 of record JAVTVJ010011652.1, on the reverse strand, counting down.
TTCTTCTAAACTCCAACCAGTTTTAGCTTGGAAAGTGTCAGTCATGAGTTGTAAGGCTTTGTCTGATTATATAACATCTGCATCAATTAGAAAAGGAATGAAAACCCCTCATGAATCTACTATGAAAAAAACCCTTCTTTTTGTTAATATAACTATAAACACAAGTCCCTTTTTTTACCACGGATTTTTAGTAAACATACAGCTGGGTAAATTCTGTGCCTTGGAGATATAAACAAAAAATGACAAGCAAGACAAGGCACAAGAATTTAGAGGACAAAAATGAAGATTTTGTAGGCAGAGGAGGCTGCTTAGGGATAGTACAATATAAAAGAACAAAATCAGAGCACCATACAAAAATGTGATTTATCCTAAGGTCTTCGTTAACATTGCAAATAAACAGACCTAGACGTTGTCCCAAGCCTTAAAAGAATGTCCCAAATATTAGAAGAATGATTTTTTTGTGGACCCCCAAATCCAAATTCTAATAAAGCTTTTAAGGTAACTTTATAAATTGTTAAGAAAACACTTTCATGCATTTCAGAGGAGAAATTCCAACCAGTCTTGAATGACATGTGAAGTAAGTTTGAAACTTATATTTTCATGCAGTTAGTAATTCATCAAAGCCATGTCCCCGGTCTGACAGAGTTCCCAGTAACATTTACAGAGGAAGTCAAGGGTAGTTTTTTTTCAAATGTGGACCGTTCAAATGAACCCTTACCCCAATTAAGCCTAATGAACCCTTACCCCAATTAAGTCTTTTCTTTTTAAAGTGGCCATGACAGTTTTTTGAGGAAACAAACTTGAAAAGGCTGAACACTTCACTTGCCAGGGGTGACACAATGATCCCTAAACCATAAACTAATACACAGCTTTATACAGCATGACAAAGACTACTTTTAAGCCTGCTTTGCTGTAAGAGCTATAATTCTAAATGGGTTACCAATCAATGACCATTGTGCAGTTTTCTAAAAAAATACATGTACTGTCTTTAAGCCACCATGCATTTAGAAATTTCAGAGTGGGATGGACCACTAGACATTTAGCCATACACAGATTTATGCTACTCTTATGCCTACTGTTTTTAATTAGTTACTATTTTAACATGTTCTTTTTGAAAGCAGAAAGGCATATGTCAGTAACAACCATGAAGAATTAATTCTGTTATAGGATCTTAATTTACTAAGCAGGTAACATGAGTTTGTCTAAGTTGAGTCCTAAGAATATTACGAATGTTAACAGATGACCAGGTCACTCTCTGCTTCAGTTTGATAAACATGGTGACGTTTTTCATTTTTAAAACGTGGTTTCCTGAAGTATAGATTTAAAAAGCTGAAAAAATACAGCAAAGAGAGATAGATGTGATTGAGTTTTGTGCTGCATTGCATAGAAGTAATCTCAATGTCATATAATCCAGGACTGCTTCAGAAAAACACAGATGAAATATTTGAGTAGAACAGGCCTCCAGTAAGGTGCCTTCCTTCCAGGTGTGCATTGTAGTGAGAGAACTCCAGGGAGGAAGGAGCTGGGTGCAGGATATCTGCAGGTGAGGTGTGTGAAGCCAAACTGCAGCAACAGGTTAATCACAGAGACAGGCAGAGCCCTGCCAAGAGCTCTGGTGGCATCAGGTCTGCTCTGTGGGTCTTTAATTATTAGCTCCAGCACCCAGGGAACAGTCAATGCCCCAATCAGCCAGAGACTGAGAGTACTGAGTGCATGCAAAGTGAAACATGGCCTCAATAGAACAAAGATATGTAAAATTCATTAGCAACTGTGAAAATTATTTCAGTGTCTTTGGATCCTGTAACAATTCATAAGTAGCTAATCAGATTCCCACTTGCCATTAATATTCTTCAATGGCAACACTATTTAAAAACTCTCTTTGCATGCTCTTCAGTATTCCAGCCTGGAATGATATGTCACTTTCAAGAATAGTCTTTCAAACAAACTTACTCTGAAAACTAAGGCAAACTACTTGGTGGCTGAGATATGATGCAAGATATTTCCATCCATGATCAAAACTCATGGCTACAGAGCTGCTTTGTTTTTAAAAGATTGTTCAGATAAGCCATCCTTGGACTTGGAATGAAAAAAACAAACAACCCCCAAAACTGTACTGGTCAAAATTGCATGTTTTTACCAAAATGACATTTAACAGATCATGTTCTTGTTGTGCATAAATGTGTCAACATATGGAGACATCCACGCAGACACACCCTGGGTATCCAGTGGAACGTGAAACTCTACACAGTCCTGTCCAGCAGCATTTTGCAACCAGGACTGAGTGCAAGGAGACTTTACACCGTTCAGCTGCTACAGCAAGTGAGCTGATAATGCTGTTCCTCCATTCCCTCATGGGAATGTAAGTACCAAAGCAAAGCAGTCTCTGCTGTAATGTGGAGTACAGAGGGAGACTGAGAAACAATTGGAGGAAGAGCATGAAAAATGGCAGAGGGCACTTAGTAATGAATAAAGACAAAAAAAACCCAACACTGCTAATTTCCCAAGGGTTGGGTATATTTAACTGTCACATCTGGAACCCATGTTTAAGTGCCATTAAGGGAGCTAGTTTTCAAAGGAGGTTATAAACTGAAGTGTTCTGAAATCACTCTGCAGCACTGTTTACACAGCAGAATGGCTGCAGGTTTTACAGCTGTGAGCTGGATACTGACAGCCACAAGAACCAGCAACCCCACAGGGATGCTCACACTGATGTTCTCCCCGCTAAAAAAAAAAGGGATGCTCACAAAAGCAAAGCAGCTCAACAGCAGCCAAGGAGTTTGAAAGTCTCAGACACAGTTCTAGAGCTATTAGTGCAACAGCCTCTCCTGGGCCAAAAAGCCCAACCTCGAAGCACTGCTTTACGGATTCTCATGAGAACTACACCTCAGGCAAGGGAGTGGCTGAAAGAGCCAAAAAGGACAACAGGAGCAGTTTTAGTGATGTGGCATTTGAAACACACTTTACATACAAAATAGTCTCTGTTTTCAGTGGTCTACCAAAATGTAGGTCTCAGTTTACTCAAGTAAATTTTTACTCCAAAAAGCATTTCCTAAAGGCATTCAAGGTTACTGGGAACTCTGAATTGGTAAAAGGCCTCAAGATTCAACCTTTATTCATCTGTGCCTACGTGCACTTCACACTGAATTCAAAAGCCCCAAAAACAAACAAACAAACAAACCTCAGTAGTTTTTTTCGGAAAGGCCAAAAGCTCTTTGATTCCAAACAGCGCTGGTGAAGTGCTCTGGACTGCTAGTGTAAACATCTTTAGCATTATGGTAAAGGTGAAAAGACAGAGAGTGCAGACAAGGTACAAACAAAGACACTGAATTTCTTTTGCAAATGCATATGTGAGCTCTGCATGTGCTAATTTGCTCTGAGCTGTGTTAGGTCACGCTGTGTGACACACATTTGATTTGATAAAGGATTTAGAAGGACACACCTATCAAAGTATGTTTATAAACTGCCTGCAGAATTAGTCAACTGAATTTGCCTTCATTTGAAGTAGATGTGGGATGTTTATTTGTAGACCCAAAGGCTAACCTAAGTCAATGAATGTTGCTGGATTCATTTTTTTGTAGGAGAAACAACTGGTGTTCATTGTATTGCCACCGTATTTATCGCTATTTTGTCTGAAAATGGAACTTGGATATTAAGACTATTAGCAGAATATTTGCTTAATTACTGTTTCATGTCAGAGAAAAGAAGACGAAATAAACCCCAAAATGAATTGATCTGTTTACATGTGTACACAGGAACTCTGCAATGAATGACATTGCCATTACACAACAACATTTACGCTTGAGTGAATGAGGTGTTGCACTCTATTGGAAGGGTAACTGTATCTTGGAGAGCACTGTTTAAAACAGCAGCACACACTGTTTGTGTTTACAGAAATTCATCCTTTCATTTCCATCTCGCAGTGCATGGATCTGTACCAGCCAATTTTTACCTGATGGAAATGTGTTCCCAATAACAACACCTATGGACTTTCATCTGTTTAGAGACTTCTTTTGTGCCAATGTCCTCAGAAAGAGGACAAACAAAAAAAAAAAAAAACAAAACAAAACAAAAAAACAAACAAACAAACAAACAAAAAAGCTAAGGATTGGAAGGGATTACTCCTGGATAAGGGTAGTTTAACATACACTCCCATCTTCCTTTGGTGTGGTATCCTAATCTGGATTGTGTCCATGCACTCAAGGACTCACAAATCCCTTGTGGTATCTCTAGAATGAGGTACGACACACAGCCACGTTGGAGCTGAACTTCTCAGGCTGCAAGAAGAAAACATGCTCTGCAGGTGATGTCTGATGGGTGAGGTAATCTGGCCAACTTTAATTTAGTTGACATAGCAGGTTAGATTTTTAATTCTGTGTTTATCTGCAGACAAAAGACTACATTCTTAAAAACAAGCCTGAACTGTTCAAGTGGAACAGAGATCGAAATGCTAATTGAGTCTTCTCCCAGAAAGGTTTTGCTTAGATCTGTGAGAAAAGGCCAGTTAATCGAAATATATGCAGTAAAGTTTGTTTATTCAGTTCAAATCATACAGACAGGTTAATTAAAAATTCACAAAGGATTTGTTTTCTCTGTATCAAGCCTAAGGGTTCTTAGTGTTGTGTTTAAACAGGTGCATATAAGAGCAATGAATATGATATGTATCCTGAAAGAGGAATTTTAAAAGAAAATCAATATTCCAGGCAAGAGAATAAATGGAATTTATCACTTGTGCATGCAAATGAGAGGGTAGTTGGGAAAAGAGCTAATGCAAATTTCTTATTCCTTTTGTAGTCCAGCCCATTTCGAGATTCCAAATCTCAGCAGCTCTAATGAGCTGATAAATATCTGTATCATGATGTGCTGGGTTTGAATCTCAAACACATGAGCAGCACATGAGAGGTCATGCATCTCTTCCATGGGGCACAGAGACCACCTCACTGGGGGCAGGAGGCCAAGGGCCAAGCAGAGCTGGATTCTGCTCCATTTGAGCCCAGAGAAGAAATAAAGCACTGCCAAGGAACTGGTAAGTTTGGGAAAATTCCTTTTGGAATTCATCTGGGATAACAGAACAACCCAATTTGGAAATGAGTTTGATGGATCAGCTGGTCTAACCCTACTTAAGCGTACTGGGGACCGAATGTCACAGAAGGACTGTACCTTCCAGAGGTACTACAGGTCTGACACTGAGGCCAGCTCCAGGAGAACATGGTCTTTTCATACCCTGAAAACGCCTTTTAAATGCAAGTAAATATCCTTCTTATTTGAGATGTATAGCTGTAAGTAATTTCCTTTTCTTATGTCCAGATCCAAAGCATGTAGGCTCCCAAGAGGATGAAACAGAGGAGGTAAAACCTGACCTGCAGGAACTTTGTTTGACTGAGGCCCTGGAGTTTAAGCTGATCCTCACCTAAGCCAAGAATAATTCTACAGATTTTATCAGTAAAAACACTGATGTGCCATTGACTTGTATTTTCTCTTTTCCCACTGCCATAAAAGGCTGTTTAATACCCCAATTGTTTAATCTAAAATGGGAAACACTTCTAGCTGGCAGACTTGAAAGAAACAGCTCAGTTCTCCAGAGAAGGAGAGAAAGATCAGCTTTAACCCCCAGAAGGCTGGTGGTCAAAACATTTTTTGGCTGAGAGATCACATAAGGTATTTCCATCCATGAGAGGGAAATTTCCACCCCTGACAAGGGTCTCTGCAGAGACAAATGCAGACAGCAGGGCACAGCTCATAAAGGAAACATCCAAGAAGTGTCTCCAGTGGCAAACACCCTAAGCAAGGGGCAAAACATTACTATAAAACTGACCCTTTTAAAGTAACACTTTCTGCATCCATGCTCTGGAATTCTGTATTCCCAAAATAGCAACTCTCCAGAATGGAAAAGGATGGCCTTAAATGCATTTAACAAAGGAGGTAAACTTCGAAGAATGAAGTTTTTTGGGATGGAGTAACAGAGGAGAGGTGCTGAAAGTAGTAAATGTCTAAACATATGCTGACCTAGCACAGAAACAAATGGGAATGAACAGGTGACAGATCACACAATATGAGTAATTTAGAAAAGTATTCATATAATATGCAGAAGCGCTGCCTAGAAGATATCTAAAGATATTATATGATGATTTTGTACACGTAGCATGCTGAGTATGAAAACAGGATTTATGAAAGATAGAAGAAGTTTTCAAATCACACCATTTTTTCCTCCCCTTTTTTACAAGTACAAAGTTTTACTATAGACCACCCACTTTTCCCCATTTATCTGGACACCATAACAGTATTAAAAAACAAAGCAAGAACAATTAATATCCCAGAAAGCACAGACAATTCTGGTACTACAGGCTGAGCTGGAAGCTCTCTTTTGCAAGAGGGGAATGCAACCATTAATTCTTTCAGAATATAAACTTTAATGAAAATAAAAAGCACATTGAGAGCAAAATGGTACACCAGGTAACCTCATGTCATACTTCTCAATAAAAGAAATGTTTTTTTTAGAGATATTCAACAAGCCAAGCTCATCTTGAGTTAGTGGTAGCTGGGGAAGTATGGCAACTCTGAAAATCACTTTGTTCTGAGTACCTTGGGAAGAACTGAAACGCAGATCTTCACAAACACAGGCTTTACAAATTTGTCCACTCCTTCCCAGCCCTTTTAGTTACAATGATGACCTCCCAAAAGTAAAGTGCAGGTAAAGCAAATGCAGAATTGCCTTGCTGAAGCTGCTGGGGTGGAGGTGTTTGACACAAATCAAAACCCCAACCCAAAAAATAACTGAGCAAAGAACACATCTCTCAGGTGCTGCTTACAGCTTTTAATGTGGAAAAAACCCCTAAAATTGACAACACTCCTGTCACAACACAGATGCTATTAAGAACTATACAGGGCTGCTGCAAAGCTTTCAGAAGTCATGCCATTTTCATGCTGCTGTAAACTGGGGAATATCGGAAATGAAGCACAGGTTAGCACCAACTTCAATTTTTAAAGGAAATAAAACACAGCAGAATTGAAGCCAGAGGAGACTGCAGTAGCTGGGACCCCTCCTTTCCAACTCCACAAAATAAAACAAGATTGAACATTAAACAGCAGAGGGGCTGTGATCTTTACCCATTCAAGTAGAGCTGAGGAAAAGGCAGAAGTATGAAGGCAGAGAAATAACCTGAGAAGGACACTTCACTTTCCATTTCAGGAGTGGGCATGCAAATCTGAGAATATAGACAGAGCAAAGTGCAAAGAAGTAAAAGAGCTGCAAAAAGAGGTGTAATCTTTTAGAGATTAACACTTAAAAGTTTGTGTCAAATCTAGGCTTAGGGGGAGCTCATAAACAAAAGCTGGCAGAAGTTACAAACGCAAAGAAGGAAAATTACATCCCCTCTGAGGTGCTGTCAGGTCAAACTTTTGGTCCTTGGTTTCTTTCTCAGCTTCAAATTAGAGTTCTCTCCTAGCAGCCACCAAGAACCAGTTTTCCAGCAATCTTTCAAACAGATCTCTGCTGGCTTTTAGCTGGAGACTAAGCACTTAATCCAGAATCACCAAGTTCCAGACCCCTGCTCAGCTGCTACTAAAGAGACACACGAAGTCCATAAGCAATTTTATTTACAGCTCCAAAGTTCTCCAGTGTCTGAGGTTAGACCTTGGGCTTTCAGTCATGGCCAGATTGCCTCTCTCATGTTGCTAAACTGCATTCCAAGTTCAATCTCTGCACTTGTCCATAACCTCACTGCTAATGGGCAAAGCAGCTTTCCATTTAGTTGATAACAATGTCCCTCAAGATCCACAAAGGAAATGTTCTCTCTCTCAGACCTAAGAAGCTTAAAGTCTACTGGAATTTACCTGAACTTGCTTAATAAACTGTGCACTGTTAAAATGTGGTCATTTTAACACAGCACCGGGACAGAAAATGAGATAGTGACAGTCATCCAATTCAATTATTTCTGTTAAATGCAAAAGCAATTCTTGGAGCAGAACTGGAACTGTACTGCACTTCCCCAGGAGAAGGCTGGCCACTACATTAGAGAATCATTATCACTCTTACATCCTCTCATCTTCTTTTTGTCACAGGGTGTAAGTCCTTATGTGGACATAGGGCCTAATTATTTTTTCTGCCCTGACATAATGTAGTGTCCAAATACATTTATGTAGTTTCTAACTAGGGGGAAAAATTTTTTAAAAAGAATTTACAAAGGAGGATACTTGAACCTAGCAAAACAGCCCTCCCCCTCAAGTTCTTGAAGTATATCCATCACAGCACTGTCTCAACACTTGAGGGCACAGGAAAATCCTGATTAAATGGACAGGGCTTGGAAGAAATCCAAAACATCAAACCTCAAGCTTAGTTAAAAAGTACCTACTATTGTGTAGGACTTATTCTCAGCCCTATGCAGATCTTAAACTAAAATAAAGAAGGAATTGTACCCTGCTTGTTTGAAAGAAAAGACCTTATTTTTTGGGTACAAATTATATGTGACTTTAATAGTATGAATTCTGTCAAGTTGTCCATAGAATAAATTTGCACACAGTTCAACATAACATGTGCACATTAAATAGGATTTGGCATTAAAAGACCCAACATTGAATGGAAATCGAAAATAAATGCCCACATTCTCCCCAGAAGACTATTCACCCCAAGGCCTTAGGCATTAATTTAAGTGAATGAGGAAGCCACTAGGGCAGCTGTCGGTAGCTTATTTGATTTGTGAATAAACAATGGCTTCATTTTAAATGCTATTTACTCCTACTACATACTAATGTCAGAATCGAAAACACAAAAAAGAACAGACTATTCAAAACCACACATTTTTAAGAAATCTTTTCTACCACAAAGTCTTTCATTTCCACACGGAAGGAAAAAATAAAATTATAAGAACTTCTGCTGCATTGCTGATTTTAACTGCTGCTAATGTTAAGAAGGCCTGAGATTGTATCTTATACTTAATTGATATTGTGCATTTGGCTGTATATTAATGAGAACTTAGGGTATCATAGGTCATTCCAATAAAATCTTTGGGCTTGTCAGCTTGAATTATGTATCTTTACATCTGCAGAAAACAGTGGCAACATGATAATTACAGTAGTTGATACATGTTGTTATAACTTGTTAGTACAATCAGGTACATCATGTCCAAAGTGCAGATGCCAATCCAGTCTGGCACTAATAATCCATCAAACAGATTATTAATTAAGAACAGTTTCTATGCAAAGAGGAGCATTTAGCTGCACAATGAATTTTCAGATTGGAGCACAGCAATTTCTCCTTGATATTATGAAGACTTAATTACAACACAAAACCATCTCCCTGGCACTCCAAGATGAAAATGAAGACCTTTACCCTACACATCCATATAAACAATGCTGAACTTTATGTGTAGGTGTGCTTGTGGGTTTTCAGATAATTACACACAGAACCTCATTCAACTACTTAGGCTTCATCTGAAACATCCTCCTATCACCAGGACTCATATTTATATGTAGGTTTTGTCCTGGGCAGGGTTCAGAAAGAAACTGCCTAGAAAGATGCAGTTCTGTACAGCCTTTCTCAAGCAGAACATCTGTGCTAAACACTTTTGGATTTCCATCTAACTTTGCAATTTAAAAGACAACAAAGCCCAGCTGCCCCTTCCTACACTCAATTTCTATTTCACATATAGACATCTTGTCCAGTGATCAGACTCTAGCCTGACATGTAACAGAGGTATGGCAGTCTAAGCAAAGACAAAGAATTTACATGAAAGGAAAGGAACTGTTCCAAACAATAAGCAAATTGTATCTGCTCATGAATGCAAAATCTGACTATAAAGCAAACCGAGTGCACAAGTTAAATATGCCTTTGTGCAACTGGCACTTACAGCAGCTGATAACCCAGGATGAAACTGTCATTGAAAGCATTGCACAGACAATCTGTGGATAAATCACTCTTGAACAGTTCCTCTGATATACATTAAGCACTAAAAGGCTCGTTTTTAACACACACACCATTGAAGTTCAGCCTTCTTGGTAAATATGAATATTCAGGCTAGCAAAGAAAAAGGAAAAAGAAGTCCCATTGAGCAGTTTCCATGCTCATCTCTGTTTCTAAGATGCAAACCTATAAAAACTGCACTGAGATCCAAAAGGTGCTCTGAATTTACAATCTGTAATAGCAGAAAAAAGGCTATTGCCTCCAAAGGCCTGGGCCCCCAGACATACGACATGGGAACAAATATTTTTACATTATTCATTTAAATTCACCCAGGCTGTCCAGCACAAAATATCAAAGGAAAAACCCAGAAAGAAAAATTGCAGGTACTGGTGTCCATGTGCAATGAAGCAGCCCAGCAGCTCAGGGTATTTCCCTGCACAAGTCAGCTGTGCAGCACATGTGGAGGGAGGGAATCCAGCACTTCCAGTGCCTGCTGGGTGTGGCTACACCAGACCTCATGTGCACACCAGTTCCAGCTGGGCTGCCAGATGTCTGAGATTTATGGACATATGGCAGTCCACACAGTAGCCTCTAAACTTTTAGGACTTCCACAAAACCCAGAACTAATCTGTTAAACCCTTGAAATCTATATGAACAATACCTCTGTGTGCAAAAGGGAATATGTCCAGGAGCATGCAGATGACCGGTGCCTGACATGGATTAATGGCCCAAACTATCTGCAATCTTATATACACTGAGAAGTCATGAACCCCCATATTCTTTCTTCCTGAGTTATGAAGCAGAGCTCACCAGGCTGTAAAATGTTGTATTTGATATATTAGTAGTGTAAAGCATGGCTGTAAGCATGTTTTCTTCCTCAGGTATTGCTCAGGTGGTTCCACATTACCTCCTACATGGGCTGATATTTAGCAAAGGAGGTGCAAAGGAGCCCCAGTTGAGCAGAGCTGGTGTATTATGGGCAATGAGTTGTTGCATCTACAATAAAGGATGAAAACAAGAAAAGAAGGAGTGGGTTGCTTGGAAAATCTCTCTCTCTCATCTGTGGCCTCAGACCAACCCTTGTGTTCACAGTACAGAATATTTCAGCACATTACCTCTGGTGAGCCCCTGTGGCTGTCTGGGGGCACCCTCTGGGGAGCAGCATCAGGAGCAAATTACATCTGTCCTCAACTTTTGAACCACAGCTTTCTGGGCCAGGCTGCAGAGAAACAGATCACAGCTGGGGGAGGAGCTTCTGGTCACTAATAGGACTTCCCAGAATGATGCTTCTAAAGCATCTGTGTTTTCATTTCCTATTTTGGTTCAAGTGTTTTAGAAGAAGAATTCTGCTTCTGGGGTCTTGGACTCCAAAAATTAAGCACTGAGTCTGTATTTGAGTACCTAAACAGAGCTGGTCTGTTTCTCAGTATCATCAAAGCTGTACACTTTCAACCAGTGCTTTTCAAGTTCAACTCTTCTTTCCCAGTCTTCAAAAATTATTCATCATTTTCCTTGCATAAAGAATGCTCAGATTAATAAGACAAGGAAGAAATGCCCTTGTGAAAGAAAAAAGAGGGACGAACATACAGATACCACACTCACTCAGACCCTAACAACAGACCTTTTCATTAATTATCTTCCTAATGATGCATTCTCAAACAATACTGCAAAATTTCCTTCAAAAATTGAGCTACTCGCTGGGGAAGGAGTGTATTTTATCTTGTTCCCTCAAGAACTCTGAAGCCATCTTCCTCATATTTATATTCTAATCTTTCTATGCTCACTTGTAAAAGCTGATAATTAGGAAAGCCTCTTTGATGGCCAGAAGCTGCACACTATTTCTGTGTGCATGGTAACAGCATGAATCACTGGCTGCACTAATCCTGTAAGAGTGTTAAAGGTCCCATGTGACACTCACCCTGAATGCTAAACCTGTCCTATATTATGCTGCTTCCCACTAATCCTGAGAAAATTAATGTTAATTTATCATGAAAAAAAGGTTAATTATACATTTACTTCTGATTTAGCCACATTACACCAGACTCACAAATAATACTTGGGGGCTTTTGGTTTTTGTTCTTTTTTTTTTTTTATGGAAGTTTTCTCTTTCAGCCTGCAAACAGGGACTATATCCCAAAATCATACCAGGTTAGGAGGCAGTGTTGGAGAAGCAGGACAATGTCAAGACCCACTGGTAATTCTAATGATCCCTCTGATTCAGTTTTTAGAAACTTTGGCTTTTGTTCTTTAAGCAAAACTTTCAAGCAGTATCTGATTCATTGTTTCTGCTGGTTGTCTTCAAGTATACATTGAATGCCAACTCTGGTTCAGGAAACAGATTCAAGTTATTTAATTGCCTATTCATTGCTTATTAAAGTAATAACTTATAGAATAAAATTTGCTCCTTTAAGAAATACTTTAATGTAATTAAACCACAGCATTTACTTGAAAATCAAAAAACCCAACAACAACATCCTGTATTTTGAATGATTTATCAATATGGGTAGACTTTAATCCTTAAGTACAATCCTGGCATTTTACCCAAAGTCCTGCAATAGCTGCATTACAAACTCTACAAACCAACTTTGAGAGATTGCCAGGAGACAGAATCAGTGGCCACCCCACTGCTTCCAGACAGAAGCCCACAAGAAAAGCAACAATGTACATCATTAACATTTCTGTTCCAGAAGTTAAAACTTAATTGATCACAAATGAAGAAGTCAAACAGACATGAAGAATGTAATTTACATATGTCTCAGTGTTTTCTCTGGGAAAACTTAACTTCTACCACATCACCATTTATAATTAAAGGCATATTTTTACCAACAGGATGTGGATGGGGTCAAACCAATATTACTAAAACAGCATTTACATTTTTCCTTATTTTTATATTAGATACGCCATTGTAATGGGTGATGAAAAACCATTCCAAATTGAGCTGCTTTTTAGAAAATTTATAACACCCAATTATTAAGGACAGTCTATCCTATTTCCTGGATCTTCCAATAGCCTTTTGAAACCATTTCTCTGCTTAATATCCTATAAATTTTTCCCAGAAACATTCTTCAGTGTCTGTGATAGGAAAACTGTGCTGAAAATCAATAGTCTCCATACTTCTTTGCCTGCAACATGTTATACATCAAAATCCTGTTTTATGAAAGTCTAAAAGGAGCTAAAAACAGATTCAATTTTAAGATTCAGAATTCAAACTAATAGGTTTTAATTTAAGAAAGTATCTGACAGTGTGAATAGGCAAACAAATGGATTAGATTCTCTGGTTTTATTCCTTAGGCCATAAGTGTTAATCTCTCAGCAGAACCAACATAACACACCACTATAGATTATCAAAAGTGACTACTTGCTGCCGTGAATTATTCATTTGAAAAGTTATGCACCAGTGATAATATGAATTATATTTGAAAAATATTCACATAACATTTTAATAAGCTTTAAAAATGATTTCTTTCCCAATGTTTAAACTAAAAATAATATTTAGTATCTCAGAAGGAATTAGGGATTTACTGGATGTGTTCACAAGTCCTACCATAAGGTACCTAAGAGTTAGGAGGAACTGATCATGTAAATGCTTTTTAAGATGTACTCGCTCCATAAATTAAAGGTAATACATGTACATTTCTCTCAAAGGCCTCTAATCAAATTATCTCCATGCATGTAAATAGCTGGTGCTGTTAAAATGAATTTACAAGACATTCTAAAATTGAAATCAGTAAAGTTTCCATTTCTGTGTTTGATTTGTGGCTGAGCAATGCAACAGCTCCTCTTTCCTACCTTTGCTGTCCACTGTAGGAGTTGACACATCAGCGTTTCCTTTTTCTTCCTTTTACTTCCACTGATCTCCAGTGGAAAATCTAAGCCAGCCCTCCTCCTCCTCCCTACTCCTTCCTCAGCAGGTTCACCTGCCCTCAGCTTCCAGCACCATTCTGACACTGATGAATCACCAATCTTCCCTCGCATCTTTCATTTCCCCTACGTTGCAGGCTATCTCCCTTCCCTGCCTGCTTCTCAAACACACAATTTTGATGTCAAAGTCAGCCTCTTGAAAATTGAGCTTCTTATCTTTCCTTCCAATTCTCCCCTCCTTGCCACTGCTGCAGACAATATCACTATCTTTCTCGATTCTCGAGATTTCAAATTTCATGGCCCATTCAACTCTTTTCTCCATCCCTTGATCACAGCTCAGACTGTCACTGTACTTCTCTATGATATCTCCAATATTCACCCTGTCCTCTCCAATCCTTCCACTCAAATACTTGTCCAAGGCTTCACATCACTTGCATTGGTTACAACAAATTCCTGTTTGAGCTCTCATCCCCAATGCTCCAATACATCTAAAATAGAGCTGCTAAATTAATGACCCTCCTTACCTGCACTGACCATTGAAATTGGCCATTGACCATGAATTTTAATGGTCACCCATTAAAAGAAAAATTATATAAAGTTAACCATTACCTTCTTCATTAAGCTCAAGGTTCTGACTCTTCCAAGGTTTAGTTCATCTCCCCTCTAAATTAATTTTTCTACACTTTTCTTCTCCCGTTTCTTACAAATGCACTTACTCTTCCTTCTTGTTTTTCCTAAGGCCTCATGCATGCCACCACAACCCTGAATATGTGAAATATATTTGTTTCTTCCTTTCCAAAACACAACTCTCTGTCATGCTTTCTCAGGTATCTCTTCTAAAAAGGCTTCCTTCACCCTGAAGTTAACCACTGGAACATAATCCTTGCCTTTATTTTGAAAAAGAAAGCAAGCATCCTAATTGAGGCAATTCTTATTCTGTCCAGAACAGTTTTGCCTGGAGTTTTTTCCTTTACATAAATATAAGGAAATCATTCCACACGAGTGACACCTTCAAAAATTTAGAAAAAAAACCCACAAGCAAACACAAAAAACACTCAAAACCTTCCCTGCCTAAATAGAAATAATCAGTTTAATTCACTGTGTATCTCATTGAAAAATCAATGCTTACTAACAACTAGAAATCAATATTTCTTTAGATAAATCATGAGACAGTAACATGCAAAGCAAAATTTAAATCAATTATTCAAATAGAGGCTACTTTAAAACCATGATTTAAATCAAGATTGATTAATTAAATTAATCCACTCCGTCCCAATTTATTACCATAGCAGGTTACTTCTACACAGCACTGCACACATTCAAAGTCCTTTTTATGAACTTGCACACACTGTTTGTCCTGGAGGAAAGCTGAATTTATTTTATTGTCATCAAACAGATTGATAAACTGAGACAGAGAGACCAGACAGTGAATCTGTGGCACATCTAAAGCTGTGAACTCAGGTGTGCTGATCAGCCAGCTCTGCCTTCCCTGAAGAACAAGGCTGATGGTCACCAGTTGAGCCCCCTCAAAGGTTCTGTCTTTGGTCTACACTTTTGGACGTTTCTACTGAGCCAAAAATTAAAGTAGTGAAACCTGAGCAAAAACTACAGGAACGGGCCAACTTCACTATCATACAGAAATACATTTCAGATCAGTTGTTTGAGCATGGATTTACAATTGTTACAGAAACAGAGTTCCCTGCAAAACATTCTCAAAAACAATGTGCTTCTCCCCCTAAAAAATTCAGCTCCGGGATTTTGCAAGATGATAGAAAATATGTAAAAATAAGTTTCAGTACACCAGTCAAAATCTCCTTTTACACCACAAATTCAAGTAAAGTAATAAAACCCAAAGTGTACTGCCCTGCAATTAAGTCTTTTACTATTTCATTATTTCATAGGTACAACCCCAAATTTTAATACTACAAGCATTTAATTCAAAGGTTTTTCTGGCTATGAGGACTCTATTGGGCACTAAAGCAAGAAGAAAAACAGATCTAAACTAAAAGTGCAATGAAGTGATTATGATGGTTATGAATCAGCCTTCCATTATTGAGCCACTTTAGCAGCATGTAATAGATTCTGATTAAGCTCTTTAAGCTGAATTACAATGTACTATTAGAAGACTACTCAATTAGTATTTTTCAAGGCCCAGAAGCTCCTTTTGCCAGCACTGCTAATTTTTACCAAGGTCTGATCAGCCCTTGCCACAGTGTGCTCAGCAGGAGCAATGAGCCAGCTCCAGCTTTACCAGACCTGCTAATAAAAACCTCAGGCTGACGTCAAAGCTCAGAGCTCTGGCACTGTGGGGAAGCTTCCCCCCATGCCACAGGTAGGAATTCCAAGATTTCCCATGGGGATACAGACATCACACGCTTCTAACAGACAATTCCTGGGCTGGAGTTTGCCATTTCAGAAGCTCTGTGCTACTCTAATGCTGTCAGATGCCATTACAAACATTTGGAAGCTGAAACAAGAACAACTCAAGTTTGTTAAGCAGTCCAGAGGTGCTCCTGGCAATGCAAGGTGTAATCACAGCACACTGTTGCTCCTTGACTGCACAATAGATTTTTGAAGCACTGCAGTCATTCATGTTCCTGTTGTAAGACACAGTGTTATCTCCTGTTTTCACCATATAAGCAGGCCTAATCACATCTACTAAAATGGCAAGATTTAACAAGAAAAAAAAAACAAGAAGAAAAAAGAGAAACTGCAGCAGCTCCATCTACAGAAATCCTGGGTAGGAAAAGACTGTGTCTACCTTAGAGACAGCAAACAGCTCCCTCTGACCTATGGGTCATGTTAACATCTGGAAGGGAAAAGGGTCTCTTTTATGAAACTCCTGAGAAGATATCTTACTACAACATTGCAGCTTAATTTTACCTAACCATTTTCATCCCATTCATTTTCATTATGAATTCTTAGTGTAGGTATTTCATTAATAAAAACAAGCACAATTTCTCTGGAATGTTTCAAAAAGCTACTTTTTGTATTGAGAATCCTGTAGCAAAGACAGCAAAAGTTTAGCATTTAAAAAAGGTTTTGCTCCAAGTTCCCAGATGTACTTTTTCAGTCTGGAGTATTTTACATGCCAGTGAGGTTCCATGGCTCCAAAATCCAAATTTAATTCAAATGTTTGCACACTGAATGCAGTGTAGACACAGGCAATCTAAACCAGGAGGTCCCTCAGATAAATCTACGAAGCAGTGCACAGTCACAGGCCAATTCACATGAGACAGATCATAAAATCCCTTAGCCTTGTAATAAAAGGGGCCTCTCAAGGAGCTCTGGATACATAGATTACCCATAATCATCTCTGAAAACATACTGAGGAGAGTTTACTTTTCCAATCTATTCAACCATCATCTACTTCTGATAGTACTGTAGTTATTGTTTATGATTCTTACTAAGTAGAGCCTTTGGAGCCAGGTTCTTCAGTTGGACGGTTTAACTTTGCTGCTTTTTTTCATCTTGTCTCTGAAAAAAAGTTCATTTTAGCTTCTAGTACCTATCACTAATTGAAAAAATATGTTTCAGCATCTCTTTTGGTTTATAGCATTTTCTTTCCTGAGCTTTTGTTTCACATGGAGCAGTAAGTAGCAGGTGCATTTTCTCACAGTCCATAAATATTTATGGATTGTGAGTAACAAAATGCACTGTTTTTAAAGAATCCTCTGTCATATTTTACATACAACAGGAGGAAAAGGAAATTTCCCCTCCTGGGCCCACGTGTGGGAGTGAATGTCTTGGCACTGTGTGTGTCAAGGAACCACCTGAGACCAAGGGTTATGTCCATATTCTTACAGCCATCCAATTACTCACTTATGTATGTATGCCTGTAAGTCCATGACATCATGCACCTTTAATACATTTCCTATTAATTCAGGCAGCTGGTCTTTGAATCAAGTTTTGAAATCCCATCAGCCCGGAGACAGTAGGAATCTGGATGCTGTCCTGGGAACTTCTGAAGTCCTACACTATTATTTCAATACTTTAAATTTCCATTAAAAAAGAATTGGAAATAGTTGGTTTACATAATAAACCCAAATTTTAAAGCTGGTTTAGTGCCAACTAAAATTTCTGGAGTCCCCAGATATTCCCAGCTAAACAGTGGCTAGAATACACCTCAAGTGATCTGCAGTTCTTTAGCACTGTCTGAGGCTCTCTATCTCTCAAGGAGAGTTTTCTAAATTTGTATCATCAGCTGTGGGGTAAAACAATGAAAAGGGGGCCAAAGCTGCCTTGTGCAACCTTCTCCCTGAAGGTGTTACCAGTAAGGAATGTGAAGTTATCACTAAGAAACGCACACACCTGCACAAAGGACTATCTGAGAGCTTCCAAACAGCCTCTGGAGTTCCCTCAGTGCACCCTGGTGCACTGCAGAATCCAAATGTGGGGTTCTTATGGGTATAAATGAACTGTTTCACAAATAAATGGCTACAGTAAGCAGACTGAAAAAACAGAGTCAACAATATTTTTTAAAGACTATTGTTTACAAATCTGAATGGATGCAAATATCCTAAATCAGCTCTGCATTGTCCTCTCCTCAGCATGGATGGCTTTATGTGCCTCCCAGATAAATGGTTTTATCTTCATTTACCAGAGTTATCTAATTGTCACTTGGGTTTTTGTTTTGTCTAGGCTTCAGACAGCGAGATCTGCATCACCACCACCATTTTTAGTGGAAAAACAAGGCTCAGAGTCACCCACAAAATGTTCAGCACTGTCCACTTACATCTCTCTCTGAAGGAAAAGGGGAATTCCCCCTCCTACTCCAACTAAAGACCACAGATGGATCACTAAAACGTGGATATCACTGTCACAGAGCAGCTGGCCTGTTTACAATAGCTTTGATTTAAATGTGACTACTTGAATAATAGTTTAGTCAAGATTCTGTTCTTTATACAAAAACTATTATAAGGAACGGGATAAGCTTCTAAGCACAAATTAAAAATAGTCTCATGCAATGAGCCTGCCCCTAAATCTGTCCAGATGGATGTCCTGTCCTTCCTTTGACGCTCAGTGGAAATGCAACAACAGAGCCAGCGACAAGGGCCACGCACAAAGCACTGCTGCACATAAAACACACCCTGGAGAACAGAGGAGCTGTGTCCCCATGAAAGGCGCTCTGCAACAGCACAGGTCTGCACAGACACTCTTTTGATCTGCAGAGAAAAGGATACTAAAACACTGTCATCTCTCAGGACTGCCCACCCTGCTTGCAGCCCAGGCTTACAGCAGTTTAATGATTCCTGGAGACTGACAGACAAAACTTCCCCGTGCCCACTCTGCCTAATGGATGAACAGCTATGAGCTCAGAGAAGCCTGTCTGTCAGAAAGTCACCAGCAAATGGCTTTCTACTGGCATTCTAAGCAGGTTTAAGTACAAATATTCATTTCAAACAAGAAAATTCTTTGTTTCTAAAATACATGCTACCAAGCTGTAAAAAAACTGATTTTATTAAACACTACACAGAGGAGGCTGCTTTGCAGATGTGTTACCACAAAAGCAACCCCTCCCCTCTGCCTACTGGATAAAAATATTTGTTTGTAACTGTAATTATAAAAACACTTCATTTCATAATATTTAAAAAATTCTACATGGACATCTTGAAGTGTCCAGCTATGTTTGTACTCCAGGACAGATGAAATGTGGTATGTTATGATGTTCCTCCCCCCAATATCAAAATAGCAAGAGGGAGAAAAAGTGTTATTCATATACAGACAGTGACAGTTTCTAATTATCGATGCATCACTAAGCAAGGTTTTGCTAACAGCCAAATGAGCTATTGCACTTAGAAAATGAGGGCACGTGGCATATCTGATTAGTTTTACTTATGTCTGTGATATTATGTAATTTTCGAAGGTTGGTGCGTCTTTATCTTTTGGAAAAATGTGCCACTTAAAGGCATTAAATGCCATATTGTTTTCAACCCAATTACCTTTTGTTTTCAACATGCAAATGGAGAAATGCTGAGTGGTCATTTTAAGTCCTATATATCATCATAATTAATTGTGAGGTAGCTTCTGCTAGTGCTTGTCATACACAGAACATAAAAGAAATTAAAAATTCTTGGCAAAAGAAGGCGGAGTATTCCAAGAAATCTGATTTTTGCAAACTAATGAAACAATTTTTAACGATTTTTGTTACAAGCATCTGTGAGCTCCCACCAGGCAGGAGCACCAGAATTGTTTCTGCTTATATTGCTTGGTTCCAAGCTAACGTCCCCTAAAGCTGTTAGGCTGAAAGCCAAGAGAAGATATATCCACAAAGAGACCTGACCCTTACCCCTGCAACTAATAATGTCTCCTGGAAGTTTTAACTTAATAGTCTATGTGAGGTTCTTATTAGGGAAACTTTGCCTTTTTTCCCAGCCATATTTAGTGAATTATACTCTTCAGGCAGTAGAAATCATAGAATCATTTAGGCAGGAGAAAACCTCTAAGATCATTGAGTCCAACCACTGAACCAGCATTGCCAAGTCCACCACAAAACCACTTCCACAAATGCCACATCCACACAGCTTTTAAATCCTTCCAGTGTTTTCAACCCATCAGGTGAAGAAGTTTTCCCTTATATCTGGTCTAAACCTCCCCTAGTGCAACTTGATGCTGTTTTCTCTTGTCCTGTCACGGTTTTTTGGGAGAAGAGGCTGATTTCCCCCTGGCTACAACCTCCTATCAGGTTGTTGGAGAGAGGGACAAGGTCCCCCTGAGCCTCCTCGTCCCCAGGATTAACACCACCAGCCCCCTCAGCCACTGCTCATCAAACTCATCATGTACCGGAAACAAACACTGACATGAAAGAAAAATACTGATGGGAAATTCTCTAACTACAGAACATTTGAAGACTCTTAAATAAAGGACATTAATATTCACAATAATCTTTTCCTAATTTTTACTAAGCATGCTTTTACTTCTCTGCTTACCAAATCTCAGAAGGTCATCTCTTGAGTATTTGAGTGAACTCTGTTCTTAATCTCTTTGCTCCCACACTTCAGATACATGACAGAGTATTTCTGGGAACTCTTAGATAACATAAGGTCTCAGTCACTGGAATACACCAGCTGTTAATGTGCTGTGATTGTTGGGGGGGGTTTTTTAACTGATTGCTTGAAAGATTCTAGGAGCAGAGGCCAGTGCTTTGACCCTTTTGCTTGAGACAATTCTGTATTTCCACTGCTCCAGCCACAAAAAATGCTGGACAAAATGGCATCTGTACCCTTAGTAAGTGACCCGACTGACTGAAAATATTTGACTTTACAGTAAGTAACTTATGTGCAGCTGAGTCTCTGAAAGCTGGAAACTAAAGAGGAAATGAAGCCAAAGAAACCACAGAGGTCGAGACTTGTGGAGAAATCCATATTTAAACACTTAAGCAAATAGTTGGTTCTTCTACAACAACTTTGACCTATACTTAAAATGAAAGTAATTACAAATTTCTGGTTGGCTCAGTTAATAGCTGAACTCAGAGCAGACTCTGGTTTGGTGACTCTGAGGCCAACATCCTATCTGTGGGAAAGCACTGTCTAATCAGGAATCATTTAATGCATGACTGACAGTCCCTCTCATAGAAAGAGAGAGGTTTAAAAAGAATAAAATGGGGGAAAAAATCCCAGTAGGAAAAGGAGCTGAAAATATCAGCTGCCTGAGCCAACTTGATATGACAACAATTTCAAGGAGTGGAACAATTTCTAACATAAAGCTTTATTTGTAGGCAAGATTTTCCCTCTGAATACTGCCTCCAAGAAGGTCTGCAAGAACAAACTCCTTGTCCCAGTGTGCAATAAAAGGATGGAGCAGCACGGCCCTCTCTGAAGCTGCTCTCTGTACCATTCCGTAGTGCAGAATACCTTGCACAGGATATTTGTCAAGAGTTTGGAAATTTTGGTTTTCAGAGCTGGGGAATAACTCAAAACTGCATTTTCAGTATGTGGAAATCAATGTAAAGGACTTCCAACAAGTCTATCACCACAGATTTCACAGGCATGGGATAACATCTTGTTGTGCAAATACCTGCTCATCTCCACCTCTAAGTTATTACCGTGTTTACTGATAAAGAAACACAGATCACATGAGAAGATAAAATTAATGGGATTTTATGAATTTAACGCAAAATATATCTTCCAACTAGTTATACAGGGTAAGGATACTTCTACAGATTAAATAAAATGTGCACCTGCAGCTCTAAATTACTTTATTTGCTGGAATTTTAGGTGTGCAAGGTTTAGGAAAGAGGGCATAGACACTCTGTGAGGCTCTATAGCTGCCAGAGCTCAACAGTAGCTTATTCATGACTTGATCCTGAATAAAATCTAAATTCAGGCTTAATTTAAGGGATCATTTATGCTCTGTGTTTCTTTGTAAAGAGAAGCTCTTAGCCTACACTAAAGGATTAACAGATATGCATAAAACAGCTACAAAAACAGTTTTATAGAAGGCAGCAACATTACCACCTGAGCCTCTGCACAAGGCTGCATGTGAATTTTAAAACAAACCAAACCACTAAAGAGGAAACAGCTTGGATTTAATGAAGTACAATTTATTTTTGTAACTATCAGATTCCAGCACTAAACATTCCCAAAGGTACAAATGTCAAATAGGCACCTAAGTCATCTGTGAGTTTTCAGATTTTCACTCCCATAATAAAACCAAGATCAGCCCAAGAAAACAAAGGAAGATGTGACTATTTCACTTTTGCTACATCCTCATCAACACAGATGATAAAGATCTAATAAAACAATGGGAATGTTAAGATTTAAAAGTTTGTTCCCTTCCCATACTGTAAGAGAGCAAGTGCTCTGTGCAGAAGGGTTTGGCATAAATGAAATAATTTCTGGACAGTCGCCAGTGCTAAGGTTAAAATGCAAGATTACAGCGCTTCCATGATGACAGCCTACAGGGAGACATTTGTTGAAAATTGCTTTACCTATCATTCAGTCACCAGAAAGAAGGGGCGAGAAAAAAAAAACGCTTTGCAGTACTAGCTACATTAGGGCTATGTTGAGTCTGTATCTATAAATGATACAAATTGTAAGCTTATAAAGCCCCCATACAGGTGCAATCAACATAAAAGCCTAGGATTTCTCCTCGTTCCTTTTGTAGCACAAAGCTCTATATATTTTCACCATATGCCATTCCAGTAAGTGTGTGTAATTATAAAGGAAGCATGACCTAAGATTTAGATTCAAGTTTCAAAAATTAAATTGATCTTTTCTTTTCTGACAACAGGCAATAAAGTTTTCACCGGTTACACTGAGAACAAGCAGAAGCCTTAAATCTTGCAGCATCATGTAGAACAACATGTTTTAACCATACTCTTTTACTCTGCAGGAAATGACAACTTAGGCACTGCAATACTACTAAATTGTAGTATTTTAAATGCACTATACATGTCTGCCTTTGAAAGTCCACTAAATACATGAAAGTCTTCTACAATAGTTTAAAAGAAATGAGAATAAAGAACTAAGTCTCAAATTTTCAAAAGGTCCGTACAGACTGTCACTTGGCTCTCATTTAAATTTATAGGATTCAATCAGCTGCTTCCCAGAATATTGCTTCAAAAACACAGGGCTATGTGGTCAGAAGGCTTTTCCAATATGGTTAAAAAATTAATATTCATATTCTACAACAGCTTTTATCTTTATGTTATCTGTTACTGACAAAGAGAAATTAGAATTCTGATCTGCGTTTGGGTATCGCTAAGTGATTCAAGAAAATATCATTTGTAGTTTTCTTTTTTAAGAATTAGCCATATCTGCAAATGAAACTGAATTTAAAGTGATTCTAACCTTTTATCAATGGGGGAAGTTTATGCATATACTGCATCAAAATATGGTTCATTTTGCAGCTTTTCTTACTCTTGTGGACCAATTCTAAGGCAAAAACATGTGGGTTTGCAACAATTTCAATAATCCAATTGTTTACTTGTATTCAGAACATGTGGAAAACCTTTGCAGCTCAGTGCTATCACTGGGGACCCAAAGTGTGTGTTGATTTTTTGTGCTTGTTTTCTTTTATTTTTTTTTTTAAATTTACTTCCTACCGCTCTCTCAAGAAATTACTATTTTTCCTAGAAAAATGAGTGTAGACAGTCTAATGATGAATTCCCAAATCCACAGAGAATTCGTGGCTCTGTCACCAGCTCCCCTCTCTCCAAGGATTACTTAAAAAGATTCTCTCTGAGACTTGACTACAGTAAAGTAAAGCAGTAAAAAGTGTTATTTGGTATGAATAAAGGATTACTTTATATTAGATGGATTCATCCTAGTGACAACTGGGTAAGTGTTCAGTGTAACTCACACAAAGCCAACAGAAAAACTATTTAACACTTCAAGCATAAATTGGTCTCTTAAGCCAAATTATACTTGTGCATGTCATATTTCAAATAAAGGGAAAGACAAAAATGGCTGTGTGATGCTGGTCTCAAGTTAATATCAGCTCACATGGTGTAAGAGGGAGTCTGGCTCTGTGCTAGCACACACCATAAATCTCCCTGTAAGAAACAGGAGTCTCTAATATTGTTGGGGTTTTTTTTACACCACTGGTACAAGCTACACTTGCATGTTAAAGCAATGAGTTTTCTTATTACATACTTATGGAAAACAAATGGTAAAGCATTGGAAGAATTATTGCAATTTGAAAATAATTCTTTTTCACAAGATTTTTGGGTCCTACTGGGACCTCCCATTGTTATGAATTCATACTTTCTGCACTCATGAAAAAACAAAAAGACTGCTTCTGCAATTCCAAAAATACTGGTTTGGGTTATATTTGAGCTCAATTAAAATTCTTTACCAAGTGTTTCTATCCCTAATTAATTTGTATACCAAAGTCCAAATTCAGCATACTACAAAAAGCTAAAAATAGAGTGGTGTTTTATTTACATTTACACAAAGTGATGTTGATCCTAAATTTGACCTCTCCTATCATACCAATCAGCCAGTGACTGTCAGCCTTTTTTAGTTCCCTAAAAGCCATGAAAAAACCCCAAATGTCAAATCAGTGCCACCATCCACAAACTGACTAGAAATGGATACAGAGACAGAGGCAGAAATGCTACATGATACTGACAAATTAAATCAAAGGGAAAAAACAACCCAAACATTTTATGTAGAAGAGAAAACTCTAAAATTAGTTTTGTGCAAATAACCCTTGACTTGACAACAAGTCAGGAAAATGTAGCCATAGTGGGTGACATGCAGCCATGACAAAAGTCTAGCTAAGAAGTTTTTTTAAAGAGAAGTGAAGACATTTCCTTTTTTTTTTTTTTTCAGTTGAGCATCATACAAATACAAGTGAGAACAACTTTTTGAGCCTTTGGGAGAATCATTCCTACTCCTTTGCATGGATATCAACACCTCCTTCCACTCAGAAATGACTTTTTCCATAATGCATTTTCCAGTTGGCTAACCTGATTTGGATAATACCACTAATACAAAAACGCAAAGAAAGTTGTCACATGTCCAACTTTTCAGTTGGTTTGGGTATGTTTGCTTTTATTTTAGAAGGGAGTACTGAGAAAGAAAAATGTGAGGGAAGAGGAAAGGTAAGTAGTGGGCAAAAGCAGGATTGTGGTGTCAGGGAGGCGAACAAATAAAACTGGTGTCACTCAGCTTGTGGCACAGAGCTGCAGAATTATCAAATCTGGCATCAGGATATTGTTGATATAAACTAATAAATTTTATATAGAGAGGTTGTTAGGCCAGAGAGCCCAGAGCTCCTCCCCTGAGGAAGCAAAGCTCAGTGCTGGGATTAGGCAGGCTTCACTCCGCATCTGTAATGCCACTGAGGGGTGGAACAGCTGTGGAGTCATGACATGGCCATGCCTGCTATGCAGAGGCTGTGCTGGGGCACTGGCCAGGGATTTGCAATGCTTGAAGGCTCACCCACTGCCACTGCCAACCTTCTCAGCATCCTCAGTGCACCTCTGGAAGTCACCAGCTCCCTACTGCTTGCACCTATCCCATACACCCAAATGCTGCAGCTGTGATGTTTTCTGTACTTTCAACACTTGACCTCCAAGGGGAAGAGGAACTGGATTAGGTCCAAAGGATGTTACATCTAAATGCTTTTAGAAGGATGAAGTAGATATCAATTTGACTCTGACCCCTAATGTCATAAAAGTTGTCACCAAAAGATATTAAAACCAGCTACATGTAGGGCAACTGGAAACGAAAAAATTGGAAATGAAAAACCCCAAATCCACCGACTGCTGCACACACAGTGCTCATTTAGTCCTTTCTTGATCTTCTGTGGTTGTCGTGCTGCCTTAGTGCAGACAGCAGCTCTGGATGGATCCAGGCTTTGCAGGTGAAACACATGAACACACATGTACAGAGCCAAGCAGCCTCCTCATTCAGGCTATTACATACTTATTATTACACTTCAGAAAACACAGCTCTGAATATATTTCACACTGGCCTAAAACCAGAGGAGGGCAACAGGGAACGGTGTCAAAACGCAACAGCCCTTTCTCAGTGAATGCAAAATGGCATCTCTAACAAATGCAACTCTAAAACTTACGGTCCACTGGCCCCAGCATTTAAAAACCAATCGTGGGGAGTTTGAGAAGGATATGGATCATGAAAGGATGTCTGTGACAGCTTGGCAGAATTTCTAAACTGAAGAGACATTGGGATGTTATTTATATTCAAGAGTAAAACACAGACAAACACACAATTACAAGTAAATACTCTACAGGCACCCTACTTAATATAAAAATGAAGGTAAATCACTGGTAGGATAAAAATAGGCAGCACAAAAAAAAAGGGAATTCACTTACACTTTACTACTAAAATAAATACAAATGAAATAAAGTGAGTTGAGTAAAAAAAAGACTCCTTTTTCCAGATCCTCCAGGCCTTGTCTCAGCAAGTGTTTCCACCCCTTGTACAGGGCACTAAGCATACACAGATTCCCCTCTCATAATGACAGTAGCAGGAGACAAGACAACCCCAAGCATGGGGGCTCCCGGGGAGAAAATCAGGGATCTGCTGTACAGAAAAAAGAAAAACCAAAGTAATCACTGATATTTTCCATGCAGGCTAAGAGATGCAGCTACAGCTGTAAGTAGAATTTAAATGAAACAACAACAAACATCATTTAACATCTTGCTTCTCCAGCAGTGCAAGCACAAACCCACCAAACCATCCTTTTTAGAGCAATGAAGCAGAAGCTGCTCTGGGGATGCTTTTGGCCCGGGCAGGGCTCCTTTGCAGAGTGCTCAGCACCAAGCACAGCAGCAGAGTCTGGGGCAGAGGGTACCAGGTGGCAGCAGGCTGCCCGACAGCGAGGGGAGCGCAGATGCCACGTGTGCATCCTGCCCAGTGGCCGAGGGAGAGGCATCACCAGCAGCTCACAGCCTGCTCAGCCCAAACACTGGCCAGAGGG
This sequence comes from Eopsaltria australis, assembly GCA_034509425.1. Classification (NCBI taxonomy): domain Eukaryota; kingdom Metazoa; phylum Chordata; class Aves; order Passeriformes; family Petroicidae; genus Eopsaltria; species Eopsaltria australis. The sequence continues at coordinate 1,600,303 of JAVTVJ010011652.1, read as the reverse complement.
CGAGTGCTGGTTATGGCAGCTGGGAAGGAGTGTGTGGAGAGGGGAAATAAAAACGGGGAAACATGGAAGGCATTGCAAGCCAAAAGAGATAAACACACACACACGAACACACAAATAATCGCTGCAGCTTCACAGCCCGCTGGAAAGCGGCACCAGGCTGTGATTTCTGGATCTTTCTGTCACATCCGTAATACTCGGGAATGGGCATAATGGAAAAGATTAATTTCAGAGGATTTCTTAAGTTTGCAGTATTAACTGGGGCGAGAAGAACGAAAAAGCCCTCACAAAGGACTAGTGTAGGACTTATGCAAATATTTCCATCTGGGTTTAGAATAAAAATCAAAACCCTGAACCAACCGGCAGACAGTTTCATGCACTGCTAATGAAGAGAGAATTCAATTCTCCTGTTTGCTGAAATGAATACTGAACTTGTATCTTAATGTTTTACGAGAATACAGTATGTGTGTCAAAACAGGAGTTTCACAGACAATTGCAGGAGCACTGGCAGTTTCTCTTAATGTTTAAGGGCTGGATCACTGAGACTGAGATGTGAGTAAAGGACATCAAGCAGCCATGCCTCTACCTTGTCATATTTGACATTCATACAGTAGCAGATGAGATGGTTGGGTCCCAGTCTGGCCTTGGCAGGGTCCCCTTTCTACTAAATGGATGATACACACACACACACAGAATGGGATACATTTCACAGCAGCACAAGTTAACCTAGATGCTAACACATGCTCTGGCACCTGAACCTGCCAGCTATTTTCCTCAGAAAAATGATGGGGAAGAAGCTGAGCTGCATGGAGCCCATCCAGCACCTAGGGAGAGTGACAAAGGGCCAAGTTCCCATCGCTGGGTGGCAGTGGATGAGCGGGAGCATGTTGCTCTTACAGCAGCCTGGAAGCAGACAGCAAGGGCAGGGCTAGAAAAGGAGGGGGAAAATCTGTTGCTCCACAATGGTGATAGAAAAACCGGAAAAAAAAAAATGGTAGGATGATAGATGAGTCATAAAAGTGTTAGACTGCTGCCAGCAGCAGTAGATTTGGCAGCGATGCAGGACACGCTGCCTCGGGAGGATTGAGCTCCAGTCCTTCCTGCAGTGGGGGGTGAGATGCATGAGTTCCCATCCAGGGCAGCTCCTTCCACCCCGAGCCTGCTCCCTGCAGCACCAGGGTGATGTCACCAGCCTGCCTTCCCCTCCCTGCTCCCAGTGCTGAGACAACACTTCCAGTAACAATCTGACAGTAAATTAATAAATGTATGCCTACACCGCTAAGCCCAGATTGGTTTATAAATTCCATTTTTCCCCCCTGTCGCATAATTAAAACTCTGCTTTCCTTCCACCCTCCTTCGCTAAAATCTTTTGTCATAGATTTTGTCATTTGTGGCATGTGGACTTGGGATGCTTTTTTTTCTTCTCCCCCAAAACTGTTCAATATAAATCAGACAGGCATTTGGGAAATAAAGGAGATCTGAAAAACGAGGGGAGTTGAACTCTTGGAGATATGCCAAAAAAAAACTCAAGACAAAATTAAGGCCGTAAATACGTATTGATTACTCAGGGGAAACTTTTTATAATGTTTTATCGAGAGTTACCTGCTCCCAATCCCTTCTATTCTAAACTCTGATACTGCCAAACCACAGAGTGCCTCAGCATCTGTCCACTCATTAAATTTAAGACTACAAACTGACTCTCACTCACCATAGGCAGGCAAACAACTCAAGGTATTGCTTTGCTTACATATGCACATATGTTGACTGCAAGAGTCACTCACAACTTTCTCAATCCTTCCTTCACCCATCCATGCAGGTTACTGAAGCAGTGATACTTTAGGAAACCTTGGAATATCAGGTTCCGTATCTGCTAGGTGTTTGGAACAGGTTAATAAAAAAAATGTTCATTCATAACAAAACACATTTTCTTGTCTTTTTGTAACAGGCACTGCTTTGGCTACAGAGCTGCAGAAAATGCAGCAAAAGTGACATTTCCTGTTGGCATTTGAGAGCTTAACTCTCCTCAGCCTCCAGAAACACAGTAAGCAAATGGTGTCCTGGTATTCTGAAGAAGGTAAAAACAGGCACCCACGTGAGTCATTCTTCTGTATAGGTCTAGGGGTATGAAGATGAGACATCCAGGGAGTCAAGGACAAGAGAAGTTTCACATAGCTTCCAGATACAGGGAAAGCACAAGTCCACTTGGACTCCTTCATCCATTCAATGATTGTTGTATAAAAGGGTATTAACAAAAAGTTGAGTTTACATGTACATTCATGGGTCTCCCACAGCCTTCTGGCAGCAGTGTCTAATTAAAGACTCCTTACTGGCTTTAGGAACTACCCCCTCTTCAACTGGATTCCTGTTCCACACTCACATCAAAGCAGAAACCGAGTCACCAGCCCAGAGAGCTCTGACTTCAGCAGCTGCAGTAATGAAGGTTCAGACACTGCCTTGCCTCTGAAATAAGAATGAAGCAGCTATTGCAGCTGGAAGTGGCACATGCTCACCCCTTTTAGGGAACATGAACATTGGTATCACTATTCTGCAGGCTAAAGGCATCTTTTGTGTTGTTAAGTTTTTGGTGCTTCCATTTGGAGCCAAAGAAAACTCCTGAAAGTGACCTTCATGCTCTGGGCTTTCTAATCCTGGAAAGCTCCAGTGCAGGTGATGCAGCAAAGCAAACACCCTACAGGCCCAAGCAAAGCAATACAGAACTTCAACAATTATGCACATGTTGACAAATACAGGCAATTTTTAAAATTGTCAAGTTTCTCAAAAAGCATTTCCATACACCAGTGTCCAGGGGCCTGGCTATGGCCCTTTCATTAAAACACAACCCCACCACTCTTTCCTGCTCTCCTGATATTTCTTCTCAGAATTAAGCTGTCACTACATAAAAAATCTAGATTTTATGTGATACTGCCAAACATCCAGCACACAACTGTGCAATGTGTCATTCAGAAAGCAATTGTATTTATAACTTTTCAATTACACTTGCTGAACCTAACACCAGCTTTATTTGGGTTGTTTTTTTCAATGTTCTAAGCAAAGATTGAATTAAAATAGTGAGAGCAATAAACCATATATCAAGCCCAACAACTCTAACTGCCTTGCATCCCAAAACAGAAGAAAACCATGACAGAATTTCTATGCTTTTATACAGCATTGCCTTGCACAGAGTAAAAATTTTTAAAACGTTTTTCTCAGTTTAGTGTTTGCAATGCTCCTTCCAATAGGAAAACTGCTCTCAGATAATCATGTGAGAAACTAACACTGTAACAACAACTGTTCCAGTGTTTAAAAAAATGATACTGACTTTCCAATTATGAGAAATTTTCAGAAGATTATGCTTAACAGTGTATCATGTTACTGACTGGCAAATCCTGCCAACAGAATGGCTAATTTTACAAAGTATGGCAAGCTATTTAGTAATAAACCTAAATTTATTCTTTGCACTTCAGTGGTGCTCACAAATTACCCACTTAGATTTTATCATTGTAAGTGATAAATCTGTCTTGTGTTTTGCACACAGAAAGACTTTCACAGTACAAATAGATACTGTAGTAACAGAAATTACAGTCTACCCTCTTGGTTGTGGTTATTTCTAATTTATGAAAGATGTAATAGCCAAAGCTGTCTAGATGGCTCAAGCCAATTAGAAAGAGTCCCAATAGATAGGCATTCCCACAACAGATATTTCATTAAAAAAACAAGCCTCATCCCCTTTTCAGTTTTGTTTGTTCAACCTCAACCAACTATAACCTCTAATGCAACTCACAGGATGGTGGGTTATATACATTACACAGAATGTCTCTGTAGATAAAAGAAGTTATTACATAGCCTCTGGAAATAAATAATGTGCAGCCTACAAACAATAAGCACCTTCTTTCCCATGCTTGATGCCCCCAGTAATCATTGATACATCCTGACTTTCAAGAGACACACAGACAACTGTGTAAATAGACCCTTATGAACTGCATTTTGAGAGCCATACAAATGAAGAGTGCATTCACTATTTAATTAATCTAATTAACATGCCAGCTTCCCAAACCTTTGAGAAAACTTCAACATGCCTACAACTATCCATTCCCAAAATCTCCTATTTCATTTATTAATCTTAAAAGGATGTAAGAAAAGGGATGTCACAGATCTGCAATCTTCACCACTTGCTCAGTGGATCAGTCCTTGCCACCACAGCACATCCCCTTCTTTGAGAGGTCTCTGAAACACAGCAAATCAGTGGGAAGAGGAGAACCATGAGCCATCCTTCTCTGTGCCTTCTGCCTGCAATGTCCTTGGAAGGCACAATGAAAAACACTCAGGCCCAATCTGATTTGATGAAATGTATTCTGCCCATTGTGCACTGGGACAGAGACTCCATAAAGCAGAAGGCAGCAGAGACTATGACTCATGAATTGTGAATGAGGATTCTGAACCTCCCCTCCGTGGATGGCAGGACTTGCAGTGACTTTCAGCCATGAAGAACTGGCCTTCTATTACAATCTGTTATTCATACACAGAGTGAAGCTGTATTACAGCATAATGAGATCTGTATATTACACCCAGATACCATTTAGGAAAAGCAGTTTTGCCTTATTGAACAAATGCAGTATACACATATTCTCAAATGTTGTTGATTGTTTGTTCATAAAAATCATAGAGTAATTCAGTTTGGAAGGACTCTTGAGGTCTGGATAGAAAGCACTGCTAAAAGCAGGATCAGCTGCAGTATCAGACTAAGTGGCTCAGGGTTTATCCAGATGTTTTGAAACTTCCAAGGATGCAGTGTGGACTTCATTGTGTGCATTTTATAATCAGTTTTCAGGGATATTAATTTATATCCCTGCATCTGGCTGTTTATTTATTTATACCTGTGCATCTGCCTTAGCTAACACCCTGCCAGAGGGCAGCCAGGAGATAACTCTGGGCGGAACAGCCAAGGAGAAAAATTCAGTCCTTTGTCCACCAGGCCCATTTCCTTCTTAATGGCCAAGTGCACCTTCCATCTCCGGGAGATGCTGCCTTTCTTGCTTGCTCTGTGAGCACTAAAGGTTGTCTCAATCTTCTATGCAAATCAAGGTGACACCTGGTGTAGATTGGCACTGCTCACTCCTCAAAACCCAAACATTTGTCTTTAAAAACATCAGAGGAAAAATCACCACTCATGCTGCAAAAACACATTTCTGCTTTTACAAAAATATCCCCCTATTTACAAAAATATCCCAAAATGGTAATTGTGACCAAATAAGAGAAGGAATCTTAGACAAGAATAATCCAGAGCACAGCTTTTCTCTCAGAATCTCCCTTTAAGTGGATACTGAAACAACTCCAATCCATAGAATTTTCTCATATGTTCTCATGCAATAATAATATCAATGGAACTAATAAATCAGGATTCATTTGTCCAAAGATCCATTATTGTATCAATAAAGCTACTGGTCTTAAACAAAGAAGGCAGTATGAAAGCATGAGCACAAGCTTTTTGCACGTTGAATAAAGCTTCTGAAAACGTTTTTCTCTAAAACAAATGCCAGCAATGTGAAATTTGATGACCTTAGCAGCAAGCAATCATAGGTAACTCTATATGGAACATGAATTCTAGGCCTAGGGATATGGGTCTTTTGAAGATAAAATATCCATTCCTGGACTCTTTTCCAAGTTGCTGTAGAGAAGTTGTTTCAAGAATTCTTTCTTTATATATGTCCAGTGAACCACAGACAGCTATATACAACATAGTTACAGAATTTTTTAGGTTTCATGTGATTTTTCTGTTTTGTTTTTTTTTTAATGTTTGCTTTCTTTTAAATTTCCTTTGTCTGTTTCAGATAGATTTTGTCTGCATACGTTTATATGGGTTTTTTTTATATCACCTGTCTTCTTTTTACAGGGTGTATAATAATTTTCATTTTCTGTAAGAACTTTTGCCCTCAAACCTTCACCTTCTGCCTCTAGTAATTAATTTTCACTCCCAACCAAGATCTACTAATTTCTGTAAGGATTAAGAGAACACCAAAACACTGCAAACTGCTTTACCTAGGAAAATTGAGATTTACCATGACAAAGTCTCAGCGATCATTCATGTTTGGAAACAGAGATGCAGCTCACAATGAACTCCACCTCCTCTGTCCAACTGCAATGTTTAAAAAACCCAGTCTAGATCTGTTTTTCTCTGTCCTATACATGAATTCTCACAGTGCAGCTCAGAAGAGGATGTGCAGCTTCAGAAGAGAAGACACACATGATTTCAATCAGTTTGGTTCAAGAGAAAAGGCTCCTCACCAATTTTAAAAAGATTCCAGTAAACTGAGTTGTACATTTGGATACTAAAGACTCTGTCTTAAGCCACACAGTCCAAGAAGCTGGAGTAGCAAGGGGAAGAGTTCTGCTGGACAGGAACACAAAGCCAGTTCATTTGTTTGTCAGATAAACTTGATCAGATGAACTTGGAGATTTTCTTGCTGAGGGAGTATCTTCTCCTTCCATACTGCAACCAAGCAAAGCTCAACCTTCTACCCTGTGCAGAGGGATATATAAAACAGATCAGGGAAGAAAACTTCCCTCTTTCTCCAAACTGTGAGTCCCAGACCAAGCTTTCCCCCTGCCCTTAATAATTTCCAAGAATTATCTTATTTTGAGTTTGAAAATTACACAGCTCCCCATGCTCTTTTACAGGATCTGTGTGCTTCATACGATGCTTTGTTACCTCTACCACACAATTATTCTCATTCTGCTTTTATCTAAGTCAGAGTTTAATCACATTTGCCAAGTAAGCAAGCATTAAGCTGTACCCTGGGTGAGTTTCTAATGCTAACAGCATGCAACAAAAGGAGAATCCCATCACTTTATTGATTGTCTCCACACAAAAGCCAAAACTTGATTTAGCATGAATGGAACGATTTCTTATGTTTAAAGGCTATATCAGAATGAATGCTTATACTGCTTCTGCATAGGATCTGCAGAAAAGAGGATCACATTGCTCAAATGTATAAAGTTAAACACAATGTAAGTTAAATCTATTCCAGGAGTTCCCCAAAACTGGCTAATTATTTGATTGCAATGTGGGAAATCAACTAAAAAGTTACAAAACGGGATGATAATCCATCTTCCAAAATAAACTAAACTCATTAGAATATTAATTTGGTTAGTCCACTTAGGATGTTGTATCACAGAGTGCAGAGCTATAAAAGCTGTAACTTCAGATAAAAAAGCCCAAGCAAACCACTTTTCTTAGACTAAACCAAAAGGTATTTCTAAAATAATAACATAAGAGCATCAGCCTAATGCTTATTTTACACTTGGATGCTTTCTAATATCCAGACAACCTCAGTGCACAAATTGGTGCAGTTCGCAAAACTAATTAAGAAGATAGGATGGAAAATCTAGACATTATAAACATTTTAGGCAACTGATCAAGCTTCTTCATCTTTTCTTAATAGGTCTGTTCAACTATTTTTCCACCCACACAATCATTCTGAAGAAAGATTATGGAACAGGACACATTTAGAAACAAAATAAAATAAAAATATGAACCCCAAAAGACAGCCGTGTTTTCAGTTCATTTTAGAAAACAAGATTCAGAGGGAAATAACACAAGATGACACAACAGAGGAAAGATGACCCTTTTGCAGATCATTACACTATGATTTCATGGGGTTCCTGACAAAAATTAGTTATATTAAATGGAATTCATCTGTGATGTAATTTAGGGATGAGAGATAAGGGGCTGTGAACACGGGGGAGAAATCATTTTATGAAAGGGGCACGGGTGGTTACGAGACTTAACACTATCTCACGAAAAGTGATTAGCATGCTTAATCTGTGATGCAGACACCTGAATCCTGCCTGCCCTGTCCCCTCCCAGTGCCAGAGGAGCAGCACACCAGGCGGTGTGGCTGCAGAGAGGGCCAGCTCAGACAGATGTGCCCCGAGCAAAGGGCACTCCCTGCCTGTCACACCCCGCTGCCTCCCCCTGCTCCCCTGGCCACGCTCGGCTGCCTGTGGCAGCTGCTTATAGATCTACAGATGGATATAGATGAGGTGTGTGGATATATAAATATACACAACACACACAACAGGGGGGGGAGACTGAGAAGCTCTGTGTACTGAATTCCTGAACACAGCACTCCACAAAGTCAGAACAAGCTCTCCCCATACACACAGAGCATCACAAAACACATCCCTTGTCCCCACTGTTTCCTACAGTGGGGAGACAAAGCTCTGCCAGCCTTCAAAGAAACCTAAGTACACTTTAAAACATTGCTCAGGATGTGTCATTTGTACAAAAATAAATCATTAAGTAACCTTATTCCTTTTATTTGGGAGAAAGCACAGAAATTTTTATGTGCTTTTCTTTTTACACAAAATCTACCTGAATGAAGAAAGGATGAAGTCAGATGTCTCAATGTGGACCAATGCAAAAGAAAAGAGTATCAGTGCTCAATATCACCTTACAGCCTAACTACTGACAAAGCACTCTGCCCAGCATTTGAAGCCCTTACTGAGGATATTCGACCACTGGAGCCGAGTGATTTCTTCACAAGGACACAGTTAAGCAAAATTAGGAATTTTTACAAGGCCACGTAGTGATAGCACAGGAGAGAATGGCTTCAAACTGATGAAGAGCAGGTTCCAATAGAGTATTATAAAGAAATTCTTCCTTGTGAGGGTGATGAAGCCCTGGCACAGGTTGCTCAGAGAAGCTGTGGATGCCCAATCCCTGGAATTGTCCAAGGCCAGGTTGGACAGGGTTTGGAGCAACCTGGGACAGTGGAAGGTGTCCCTGCCCATGGCACAGGATTGGAACAAGATGAGCTTTAAGATCACTTCCAACTCAAACCATCCTGTGATCCTTCCTATGGGTATTCAGGTCTCCCTTTGTTCTGCCTCATGGAAACTAATTATGACAGTACTGTTCTGTTTTTTCTCTGCTGAATTATCATGTGTTTTGATACATGTTGTAAACAGATTTGCCATTTTTTTTACTTTTGAACTCCTTTCATTTTTTATGATCAGGAACAAGCCTCTACCTGCAGTTTGCTTTGCTTTGGCATCTATTCTGTCTCCAAGTATCCTGTGCAACTGGAGATGTTTTCCATTATCTCAGCCCAGTGCTGTCAGGACTCATTTTCTAGACATTTTGCTAGCATCCCTTGCAATTCACAAGTTTCAGAATATCAGGCCCAGATCGCTTCCCATTATCAAGATGATGCAATATACAATACATACATAGTTTCATCTTTTCCTTCTTCAAATCTTTAAAGTATTATTCTCTATTGCAAGAGCTATAAAAGCTAGCTGTACTTTCAAAGAATCGTGGAGAAAACATATGACCAAAAAGAAATTCCACATACACTTGCTTATGTTGAATGGATTGCTTTTTGTGGCAATGCTTTATAGCTTTGATCTTTTAACAGATTGTTTATATATATGTAAAAACAGTAATAAAAATAACAGTGAACTAGTAATATATTTACAACTTTTATGGAAGGCTTTCATTGTCATGGTTCATACAAAATTTACAAGACAGCCCTATTTAGTGGTGGTGTTTGTAAATTAATACATTGAAGTGCAATGCTCTTGTCTGTTCATAAACTGTAAGCCAAATTCAGAATCAGGAATATTATTATTAGAAGTATGACTATACCACAATTTATATCAATTTAGAATTTCTGAAATTGAATTACTTTTTAATTATAATACATGCAATTCAGGCATAAGGAATTCAAGTATTATTAAACTCTCTGGGCTATAAAAATATATTAAACTCCATCCCTCTAGCAGCTACTGATGACTTATCTGAGTCTAGCAAAGCAATATAGATTACTTTTCTTCCCAAATACCTTGGCAAGGTCACTTGTTTGAGAGCTGAAATGTAAATTACTCGTATTACAGCAATATCCTCAAAAGTTTTTCATTTTGTGCATTAGTTCTCCCTCATTCCATCTGTGCTATTTTAGGACTGTGAAGTCTGAACAGCTTGTTTTTCATAAAAAGACATGTTAGGGCAGCACTGAGACAACAATCTGGAAAGTGAGTTTCCCTTAATGCTACCAATATTAATCCTTCTTCTCCCTTCTTCACCCTTGCCCTACAGAACTCTGTATTTATGAACAGTTAATCTTCCTCTGCTCCCCATGGCCTCTATTCCTCTCATCTCTCAGGGTCATTGCATTTCTGGCCTGGCCACAAGTCCATTCTTGACCCATCTGGTTTTGTGTCACCAACAAATTTGATCATGGTTGAAACTGCATCAAAGGAATACCCAACAAAGGAGATGTGAGGCAGCTGCAGATCAGACAGAAAGGCAATAGTTTACAGTTTTCCTCATGAAAAGAGTTTCTGTAAATGCAGCTCTCCAGAAGAGCCAAACACTCTTGAGAACCAGCACAAGTTTCACATGTATTACAGATGCAGCACACCAGCATGGCCTGTCATGAAATTTGTCTCCAAAAAGGCATGTATTGTGAGTAAGACCTTTCCCAAAATCATGTCACTGAAAAACAGAGTGTTTCATTAAATGATAAACAATGTGATATCCCCTATGAAGATAAAAACACATGCAAAAAAGCCAAACCAACACAAATATGCATTTATAATAAGACTATCTTCTCAAAGCACCCTGTTCTTTGAAACAGATATTGCATTTCTTTCTCCAAAACCACAGGCCAGAGGGAAATACTTCTGCAGCACAACTGATATGTCCCAAACCAACAATGGATTCAAGTTGCTAAACTTCACAGATATTTTTTTCTAATTTTCTTTCAGCTGTATTTACAAGACAACTATTAAATCACATCTACGTATTCCCTGTGGAGAATACATGAGTTATTTCAGAAGTTCTAGTTGGTGTTTGCAGCAAATAAGCTCTGAAATCAAACAGGATGGTGATGGAAACTGCTCATACTGCCTTACTCTTACTTAGCATTTATTTCAGCACACTATTTTAAAAATAAATCTAGAAGACAGCAATCATTATTATACTAAACTGGCACCAAAATACTGCAGAATCAGGATCTCTGGATGTTAAATGCAATAAAAGCTTACGTAGTGATTCAGTTCCTAGTATCGAGTCATTATTGTCATGCTCTGGCCCTAATCAATATCCAGGAAGTTTTACTGGTGTAAATGGTAACAGTGTTGATAATGATTCTGTACTTATCTATCACATTTCCTTCAGAAAAATTCTCAGTATTTTACCAAACACACACACATTTAATGGGAGAATCAGTTTACACATCACTGATACCCAAGCATTTTTAAGAGGATGCAGTTGATATAGTCCTGCTGCACAGCAACAGGTCTAAAATTCAGACAGCTGCATGAAATGGAGGTGGAAGATTCCAAAAGACAGAAAAAACCCCACAAAACTTAATTTGGATGAGACACCACATCAAAGATTTCACAGAGTTGGGAAATCCAAATTGCTGGTCACTTTAGGAAGTTTAGCAGAACCAGTGAGTAGTTTCATATTTTTGCCTGTTGAATAAATTCTCTGCCCAGTGCTACCACAAGATGCAGATGGTTTCAGCACGTCTGTGGGAAGATGATCCCCACAATGTTCAATGAGACCAGCTTTGTTTTTCACACATACACATAACACAGCTCTTCCTGAGCAAGGAAATACCACAGACAGCAGCAGCAGCTAAACCTAAATACTAAGAAACCCCTTCGTCCCTATCTGTCCCAACCACTGGCACCTCAGCCAATAGTTAGGATTCAGTTCATTTTGCTTGCCTCTTTCTTTCCCATTTTTAAATGTTTAAATCCTAGAACAGATTCTCTTTCTAAAAGTGGAAACTTCAGGATTTGTTAGTAACAGTAACAATGGCATTAAACTCATAATGCAGCCAGTCAAGTCCCTTGGGCATTTTAATGCAATTCTCATAAGCCTCTAAACACAAACACCAAAATGTGCTGGCCCTGGAAACAAAACAGAAGGAAAGAAAAGGAATGCAAATTATACATGTGCCCTTCCTTTGATTCATCTGTTTTCTAGTCTATGCAAAAAAAAAAAAAAAAAGACTTTTTGTGTTAAAGTGTTTCAAAAATAACGCAGACATAAATTTTTTTAAACTTGAAAACATTTGTTTCTGCTTAATCCAGTCAGAAGTAAATACTAAATGTGGCCATTTACAAACTTTTAAAAGCTGCTCTTTATTCCTGAAAGCTTAATGTTTTCCAAATCCTAAAAACTATGACATGCTCAATTTGTCCACATCAGTTACATTTCATGGCTTTATGTGGCAAGGTGTGAGACAATGTGCTCAACCACACAGCAAGCAAAACAAACGCTTGAGAGAAATGGAACTTCTCCAAAAGTAGAGATGAGAAAGTAAATGCCTACAAAATTATTTGTGAAGTTTTTTGTTATAAACAAAGACAACTCTGGAACTGAGTCACCAGACAACAACTGAGAAGATCTTGTACTTTGAAGGAGAAGGGTTTGTGAGTACCATAAATCTGATATAGTCTATAGCAGTAATTACACACAGTAATAAGCATTGAGCACACAACTGATGGGTTTTATTTAGCTTAATATGGAAGCAAACCTCTTTGGAAACAATGCAAAATACTTGAAAGCTCAATAGTATTGGCAAAAAATATAATAATAATTAAAAGTCAAGGGGGGAAGGAAATGGAATTGCCAGGTACCTCAGAGAAAGAATAGTGCTGTCCTTCTGCTTGGGAAGTTTGATCTGTGTCAAGCCTGGACATAACCAGAGGTGTTGGGGACTGTGCAGGGACAGCCAGAGCTGGTAGAGGTTCACTGCAGCCTGTGAACTACAGGGGAAACTCTGACAGCACCACCTCCTCACAATAATTCTGCTCAGATCAGGGTTTCATGAACAACCCTTATTCTACCTGTGGCACCTTTCCTTAGTCAATGAGCTGATCACTGGAATCGTGTGTGCTCTACCAGAGGGCAATTCCTGCAGTCTGCATACACAATACACTGTGACACACACACCAAATGGACACACAGGAGCAGTGCTGTGCACACTGCTCACTGCATTCCTTGAAACAATTCTTAAACAACCATGGTGCTTCTTTTCAATCAGATCCTGTAAGTGGCTAAATTTAATTGCTCTCAGCCCCTTTATTAAGTGTAAGACCTTGGCATCACAGGGTGTGTCTATACAGTTAAAATATACACTGAGTAACTCAGGTTCCAGTTGGGTACATTAGCACTTTGTTCTACTCAAATTAATCAGCCCTTCTGAAAAAATGCATTTCTCCCCACAGCCTTGTGATTCAAGTCGGACTTCTGACTACAATTTCAGTTAGACCTGAATAAACAATAATGGGATGCTATATGCCACTAGATTTTTTTTCCAACAAATTTTTTTTTAACAGAGAATTATTTTATTTAGACTCTAAATGGTAATTAACTTAGGAGTACGCGTAGCAGTTGTAAAATTCATGCTGTTCTGCACTTGTAGAGGTACAAAAGGTCCCTTGTTTGCAGTACTATGCTGGTCAATTCCTGTGGTAGAGCTGCTGATTCTCTGCATGAGTTTTCTCAGATAATACATAGCCTTTTAAATATTGGTGCACAGTATATTTATAAAGCATGTATTTTCCAAAGCTAGGCAGAGACAGCTTATTGACTTTGATAATTTTTCAATGTTTGATTTAAACTTTCTAATTTAAATCAAACATTGAAAAATAATCAGTTTTATACAACGTGTTTTTCGATTATGAAGGCAAGTTTTATGATTACAAGAATAACCAGTATCAAAGAGAAATATATTACAAATAGCATTTATAAATCACAAATCTGAGGTACCGCAAAAGCATATTTGGGATAAATACACTCAACTTTGCTTTAGCATATCAAAAATAAGTGTACTTCAGCTGACTGAAGCATCTTGAACTGAAGCAGCCATAGGAGAGTTGTCTTAATTTTCCTTTGGGTGCGTGCCAACATAAAGCCAGGCAAGAGTGACTTCTAAGCTGCAGTGTTTTCAAAGTGGTGGCATGACAAGTGCCAACACTATCAATTAAACAAAGATGGGAATACTGCTCTCCCAGAGCATCAGCTCTGGATCTAGCAGCTGCTTACTTTACAAATATGAGCAGCTTGTTCTGTTTCAGAGCCTTCTAACTTTCATAAACTAGATGGTTTTACAAACAGGACAAGATGTTTCTGAGGTTCTGGTAATGAGGGAAAATACATCTGCTATCTGATTGCTGAGCTACAAACTGAGTTTTCCACATAATCCCCTCCATCTGTAGCATGAAGTGTAGGTGAAAAACAGAAGGCTACCAATTCTGCTCTATGAAATCCAGGCATCACCTTTATGAATGAATTTCATACAAGGTCTCAGTTCTATTTGTTCCTGACAGAGCAAGGCATATAGTTTTTATACCATAACTGTCTAAAGCTTGCTTGCTCTCCTGAAATGAATACAAATTTTAAGAGCCAGACAATGATCGCAGCAGTGCTTAAAATACACACAAGGTACATGATGAGCATCACAAACAGAGCACTGAAGTTCTCCGTAAAAACCTGTCTTGTGTCTAAAAGGGTCTTTGAGATTTGACCAATATGAGACAGGAGATCATGAAGCAAAGTATTGAGCAGTGACACACAGGTGTTACTATCAGATGAACTTTTATCAGTGTAAGAGAGAGTATGGAACATCCTGTGCATTGTAAATAACTACAGAGCTTTAAAGTTTGAGAGCTGCCCACATGGAAAATCTCCTGCACTGGGAAGGAATTTTCTTGACTCTGCATGATGTAGTCTCCTTATCAGGTTGCTAAAAGCAAAGAAGCAGTGGTCATAATATGAGAATAATTATCAAGCACAAGTCCTGTTTTGTGGAACATATCTCCTAAGATTATCTATCAGAGGCATCAGACTACTGCATGAAAGTCTACATAAAAACTCTGAGAGCTTTTAATCCGTATTTTTCATGACTAATGAAAAATAGCATTCAAAATTAGACCAAAGGCTGAAAAGGTGGTTTTTTTTTAAATGTTACAGAGCTTAGATATATATCATAGAAGGCAAACACAATCCTCCTTCCTCACAGAACTTAACAGGGAAGGTAAAACTGTGTCCCTTTTATGTGTGAATAAAGCAGACACGACTCACATACAGAATTCCAAAAGATGCAATTAATCAAAACATCTCAAGGTCACATAGACAAGGTGTGTTTTCAGCCTAGAATACACAAAGCTACATCATTGTCCAGAGTGGTCATACCCTGCAGCTTGCTTGGGAAAGCTCCATGTGATTTTAGCAAAAAATTTTGCCCAAGGAGGGACTAAAAATCTGATCCAGTGAAGCTGATTTTGATTCAACTCTGATGGAAAACAACTGGAGACACAATGGTAGCAGAGGGCCTGCAGTGCTCATAATGAGACCCTGATAACAGAATGTAAATGGTACCCTGTGACTAAAAGCAAGAGAAAACATTGCTGTAGTTAACTACAAAACATATTTGTCATAATTTAATGCTATGAATATGGGTTCTCCAGCTTAAAACAAATTCTCTCCAGATGAAGCAGCAAAATAATACAAAATGTATTTTACTCCAGTGTTCCACCATACGTGAACAGAAAAACAAGGAGAAGCCAATTTCACAGTGGCTGATACTATCCTCACAAACAAAATATAATCTGTAATTAAAAGAAGCAATTGGCACACCATTAATTACTGCAAAATACATTCTTCAAATAAGAATGTGACCTGATGAAATAAACAGGTTTAAACATGCAAACACCACTTTTCTCCCTCTGCCAAGTGTCCCTAAGAACTATTATTTAGTCTGCAAAATAGCTGCTATTTGACTGGTGTTGGTATAACCTGGTTTCTCCATAATGTATCTCCAAGTTTCCCATTAGCAGCCAACTGACAATGAATGAAAACAACAAAGAGAAAAACATTTATATTTCATTACACATTAGGAGTGATTGTGTAAGGAGGTAACATAATACCAGAGTTTGTGGAATTCTGCCACGTGAGAAAGCAAACTGGTCATTTCCTTCTCTCCAACACCAGACAGAGGCAGTGCACATTCTCCTCCAGGAATATGTTGCCAGCTTTTAAGTTTTGGTACTCAGTGGAGCAGCTTTTTGATACACATGAAAGGAGAGTGAAAACAGAGGATTTTCTGTTTAAAGATGCATTTTGCACTACCTGAAGCTCTCAAGTTTAGAGTTTGACAGAGTTTTATTCACATGCAAGATGTTGTCTTCTTCCCTTCTATTTGCCTGCCTCATTCCAGATGTTACTTCTCTGAAATTATATTTCAATTGATTATTCAACATTTACTTGTCACGAGCACAGAAAAGAAACTGCCAAAAATGCAGGTATTTAAATTCTAAGTACAGCATAAAAATTAATGCTCTATGACAGTCATCACAGGATACATTCTCTAAACAACAAAAGACAGATTTTCCTTATGAAGCAAATCCAACTTGGTTCTTCCATGTTTGTTTTATTAAATAAAACTGTGGCATGGTTGTCTATCTGAAGTACAATTCACTTTATTAACTCTAATAAAATAAATGGCCTCTGAATGCCAGATGTGAGATGGGATTTGTGCATCCTTGTTTCTTACCAGCTTCTGTCCTTGAGCTGATTTCACTGTGAGGCAACAGATACAGACAGAAGAGTTGGTAGCAGGAAATAAACAGTGATATAGGTTAAAAGAGCAACACAGTGCTTTGAGAATATCTGGCCTTATGATGGTGGGGCCTTTAAACATGTGCTGACCTAAAATCCTGTGGTTTAATGACACCATGTTGTATTACAAATAGAAAAGTTTGGCTCTTCACAAATCACACACTGCTGGCCAGCTCTGTGAACAGAAATGTTCACACATCTCCTGTACAGTACAAACTGTCAGCAGTGAAGGTTTTGAAAGCTCCTAACAGGAATTAAAACACAGTCTCACAGAGCAATCAAACCAGAGTACAGTCAGGAAATTAGAGTAAGTGCATTTTTTCCAATGGAAAAGAGCTATTTCTGGGGAAATGTCTGGAAGTTTACACAAATGAGCCTCCTAACCATTCTTTCAGTAAACCTGCTATTGAATGATTGATGAAAAGAAACTTTCCAGTCAGCGAGGCCTAGAATTAGAGATGTGTTTCTACCTTAACTTCCCCTGTAAAGCACATATTAGTCAGATTTTAACATCAACAAAGGTGATCTTAGTCACCGGTACAGCATTTTACAGAATATTCTGAGTTGGAAGGGACCAAAGAGCTGATTCTTAAGTGAATGGCCCATACACAGGTCAAACCTACAACCTTTGGTGGTGTTAACACCATACTCTGACCAGCTGAGCTAATCTTGGGGTCACTGGTTCATGGGAATGGCCTGAAGTTGTGTCAGGGGAGGTTTAGGTTGGATGTTAGAAAAAGGTTCTTGCCCCAGAGGGTGGCTGGGTACTGGAACAGGCTCCCCAGGGCAGTGGTCACAACACCAAGCCTGACACAGCAAGGATTATTTGAACAACACTCTAGGGCACATGGTGGGGTTCTTGTGGTTGTTCTGTGCAGGGTCAGGAGTTGGACTCAATGATCCCTGTGGGTCCTTTCCAACTCAGCAGATTCTGTGATACCACATCCTGGAAAAGGAGTGTTTGAATGTAACTTCAAGCTCATGTCAGAAATGTACAAGAGAGGAAATGCTAAAGTCTTAAGTTTCCTGACCTCCAAGTGCTTGTGTCTGCCAAATATACATTAGCTCTGCTTTTACATTTAATACGAAAAAAGCTGGAGTCCTGTCAGCACCTATTCACTCAAGTCTTAAAACAACTGAGGATAAAACAGTCAAGAGAATGAACTCAGCTGCATCCTCTGCAAACCTCACAGCTTCTCATGCTGGGGCTGGATGCAGAGAGAAACAACCTGGGTGTTATAATGTGAAATAGAGAAACACTTCATTGGACAATTAAAATGAACGCCATCTTCCACAGCAAATACCAGTTTCAGGTGAACTCAATCATTTCGAACAAACCAGAGGTGCTTCAAACCACACGGAAAAAATGTGAACAGCAGGAGTCCCCCAGTGGTAAAAATACCTCAAAGAAACCTTTCCTTCCTCCCAAATACCCACTGTACAGCACTTTGGGCAGCTTGCCAAAATCCTGTCTCTAAGTAGCTGTAGAGTGATTTAGAGATGTATTTTAATACTTTTACCACTCTTTAAAAATCAACAAAATAATACATTTATTGCACCTTAATAATACACATCTGAAAAGTTAACACCGTTAAAAAAGCCTTTCTAGCTTTCCTGTTGTAGTATAATAAATCATTCCAAATGTGTGCAGTAATTTCTAGAATTTTATTAAAATGCTTTGCTGCTATTGGATCATTTCACACAACAGAAAGTCATTACCCAGAATTAGACCACTGCACTCAGCTACAATCTGGGGAAAAGCTGGTTTCTAACTACTCTGAAATAGTAAGGTCTTTTCAGTTTAAACATTTTCCAAATATTAGAAATACCTTCAAAATTCTGAAAGTCACGAGGAAGGATAAGTGCTAAAGCTTAATTCTCTCTGACATGCTCCTTGAGAGTCTGATCGTGTTCAACATGGAGCATTTGTGCTTAGGAACATTATGAATTGTCACCCTAATCTATTGGCAGCACTCTTTGCCACAGAAGAAGAACAACCTGCTCAGGAGACAGAGGAGCCATCTATCTGTTACAAGCACTTTGCACATCTCCCATTCTGACAGCTGCAGAGGGAAGCAGCTCTTCCTTCTTACCACAGTCCAGCTCCAGAATTATTTATGGTATTTCTCAGGCTGGCTAAAGACAGGAACAAGTCACTTTGAGCATTCTACAAGCCTGAATATTGACTCTTTCAATGCAGTTGTTCAATTAGCAGGCATCACTGCTCAAGAAGAGCTAACTATTGGCTCTATTTTATTCTTTTTACAACAGAATAATTCATTCTGTAACTTGCAAATCACATTTCTCCTCACAGTCTACACCAGATATTGCATACTGCCTGCATTACAGAAATCCGGGATTTTTTTTCTAAAGATCTTACTAAAAACAGCTCTAGAGAAAACACCGCCATTCATGAGATCCATTACCTCTGCCTCCTGTTAGTGTCCTAGGTACAGTCACTTATTGATTATCTTTTAAGTATGGTTTTTATTTTATTATGTCTATGTAGGATTAAATACATATTTAAAGTGCTGAGTTAATTTAAAATAATTATTAAAATCAGTATATAGAGTTGCAATGCTACAAATGTGGCTTTGAAAGCTGGAACAGAAAAAGGTTTCCTGGTTTTTTTAGTCAGACAAAGTGTTGATATTGAGAAGATTTTTATGGTGACATTTTCCTCTTTAAGGCAGGACCAAAAGTTTGCAGCATTTAAATCCTTGACTTAACGCAACAGGAAGGAGATAACTCTCCCTTTAATAATCTGAGGGGTTTATAAGCTTACTTGCAATTAGCATAAACGAAAGCTACCATCAGCCTGTGTAATTATTGCCCAGCAATGCAGTACCTAAGCCCTAAAAATGACAGCTCCACAAGTGCACCCATTCTGTGCCCTGCTAAGTGAGGGATTTAAAGCAGGTAGGAGCAGTGCAGAGTGGCTGCCTGCAGTGGTGTCACAACAAATCACCTGCTTCCAGAAATATCCCTGTGACATCCAGGATACCCAAATACCAACACATTTTTAATAAATAAATAAAAGCCTAAAGCTCAAGAATCACAGTTATACACTGCTTATGGCTGTGCCATTAAGGATGTCTTTTATATATCGAAAACCTCACCTTTGAGTCGCCAGTTCAAACACAGCCCAGGAGGGCAATGACTGAAAGCACTTCCACAGCTGCATGGGAACTACACAGAACAAGCTGAGGAGTAATGGAAATGTTCAAGGATACAGAACAGCTACAGAAATCTTTTTGTAATTGGCACCTTTGTTGGCACCTCCTGCAAGGAGGGGAAGGGCTGAGCAGGGAATGAAAAATTAGCTACTTTCCCTTTTCCAGGGCTACCTGAGCCTGTCTCTAGCAGCAGGGTGCCCAGCTTCCTCTGCTCCACTGGAAATGTAAGACTGACAACTCCAGTTTGCAGAGAGCTGAGGCATTTGGTACCATTTTTCTTCAAATAGGATAATTCTAAATTTATTCTCATTTATGCTTTTGAATCTTTCCACAGCTCTCAAAGAAAGGTCAAGGGCGTGCAGAGAAGATATTTTTAGCTATACAGCAGAAATGTATTAAAAAACTAAATGCAGCTCCAAGTCAGATTCTGGAATAATAGTTCTTTATTTACCAAATTCAAAAACATTGTATGCTTTTCTCTCTAAACATTAACACATCTAGAGCTAATAAATTTACTTTTTAGCCAAAGCAAAAAGAGCTAAGTATTTTTTAAATGTGCAAAAATTTAAAAAAACACCCAAACACATCACCAAACCCTGTGTCCAACAATCCTCACACCAATATATAGGCAAGATTTATAGACTAAAAAACCACATTTCTTTGCAAGTCTCCCTTAATTTTCTTTTGCAAAGGTGGGATGTTTGGCAAGGGGAAGAGACATCTCACACATCAGCAGCCTTGGGGAATGTTTGCTTAGAAGCACACACAGTTTGACCTCTCAGAGGATCAAATCAGTTTACTTCATCAGGTCATGAGTGTTATCAACCACTGCAAGTTTGTGTCTCTCTTTTGCTGTTTAGGAGACTAAAATTAAGTAATAGATTACAAGAGAAAGGACTGACACCATTTCTCAGTCTATATGGGTTGATTTTAAAGCTGTAATTTTCATGACTTTTCTTATGAGAACACTATAGGCAGTTCTTACCCATGCAATCCTTTAAAGAAATCTGACAAGCAAATTCATCAATTTCTAATAGAATTTCAAATACAGCCAACACCTCGCTGTCTTCAATCATGTCTTGTTTCATAACTGTGTATGTGGAGGAAAGACATGTCTGTCTGGGGCCTAATGGATAACATGATGTACATTCCCGTGGCAATAGAAAATGAACAACAATAAAAATTATAATTTACTTTGCTGTCAGGTGCTGATCCTGTAGGTGTGAAGGAAAGCAAGTAAAGCTGCAGGGACTGGGTTTTGATCTGGTATTGTATTTAAATATTCTGTAGTTGAGATTTAATTGCACCTAATCTGCTCAATAAAATCATCTTCACTGTTATTAATATCCCAGACTTGTGTTATTATATAATCCTAACCTATTTTTTTATTCAGACATTTTAATCTGCTGCTTAAGCGTTCATTAATGCAAAGCCACTGCTGTGGAGAATACATTCCTCTCTATTTGCAAGAGGCAAGAACTCTTTGGAACTACTACCAAATGCTAGTGTTGCCTTACTTAACTTTGTTTATGGCCTTGTGACAACAAACATCAGCAAAACTTAATCATTAATCCTAAAAATATTCCATCTGGAAAAGAAGATGACTCTACGAAGTGTGGTGTCCACAATGTAGTATCATCCAAATAGTCAAATGCAATATATGTGTTCATATATAACAGCTTTTGCGTGGCTCCTTTCTTTCCTGTTTCATTTCTAAATCTGAATAAATAATCTACATGCCAACTAACCCAAACGAATGAGCTATTTCCCATTTTGAGAATCCTGAGATGCTCAATTATCTCACACAACTGCCAGCCATCAACTGTACTTAATTGCCTGCATGTTTCAAGTCCACTGCATGTTTATTTATATCACTTGCATGACACACTAGATGTTTTATGAGACTAGAATAAGATGAGATATGGCACAATGTAATGCTTAGGGATATGACAGGAACAGTATTTGCTTTTTTTAATCATATTTTTTCAAAGAAATCTAAGTAAATTAAATATTAGTCTCTATCTTCTCCACACCCTGCAGCTCCCAGTGATTTCTTAACCCAGAGGACATACTTGAACAAATCTGACAGAGGAATGAATATGAACTTCTTACGAATTTTATAAAAAAAACACAGTTTTAGACCCAAGTAGACCCGACAAGGCAGGCGTGCCCCTGGCCCTGAGCCAATTCCAAAAGGGAGTGGGGACTCACAGTGCTGCAGCACAGGTGGAACACCCAGCCAGTTGCAGCACCTGCAACACAGGTGGAACACCCAGGCAGCTGCAGCACTGCTGCCCCACAGAGCAGCGATGTGGTACAGAACCAAGGACCAGGGAAGGGACAAAGGAACACATGGAGAGGGCACTGCACAGGGAGAGGAGACAGGAACTCTGTGCAAAGAGTAGGGGCATCCAGGGGATGGAGGAGTCTGGTAGGAAATCAGGCTTTGTCAGTTCCACCACTCAGGAACAATTCCTTTTATTAAACAAACCACGTCTCGAACTCTTTACAGGGAAGGTGAGAGAAGGATTTGGAGAATGCTGAGAAAAGCCGAGTTCAACACAAGTTTGCAGCAACACAGAAGGTGCTGTTTCACCAGAAGTCCTGGATGAGGGAGGAGAGGGAGGCATTGGGGGAATGAAGGACAGGAAGGCAGGGTGCAAAGCAAAGACATCAGACAGGAGAGCAAAGACAACTGTGTCACAGAAGGAATGGGGAAAAGAGCAGCCAAATTTCTGAGGAGCAGCAAAAGGGAAACGAAGAGCCACTCCATGCTGCAGTGACAGAGAAAGAAACCCCTGAAGTTCTACAGCTGGAGGGGATCTGGGGGGGACTTACACAAAGAGAAAGTCCACAATCAAAGTAGGGAAGGCAGTACAGGGAAAGGTTCATCAAGGCAGGAACGAGCTGGGATTCTCATTCAGGGGAGCAGCAGTTGTTAGCACGAGCCTGACTACCAGGGCTAAACCCAAAAAACACCTGCAGTGGGATGGAGGCTGTGGGACTGGGGAGCAGGGAGAATCCTTGTGCTGTCTCCAATGGAGGAGTAACATGACAACAGCCATTTCTGAGTTTGCTGAACTGAGCTTTAATACTGAATTTAGGGTGCAGAATTCAAAAGGAAGAGCATGGAAGTTTTTAACACTTCTGAACCTCATCAGCTGTGTGACAAAATGTTAATGAGAAGATGGATTTTATGGACATCAGAAAGTGATAAAATCATATAACCACTGAATGCAGAAATTCATCTTTATTTATGGGTTTCTACTCAAATTGTTTGATACCTTCAAGTCTCTTTACAGCCTATCATTTCTGCACATTTCCATGCAGGAAAAGCTATCTCTATGCCATTACACTTTTTGTCATGCCTCTCTCAAGTTAAATTTCAAGCTGAGCGCAGATTGTACAGGACAATAGCCTGACACCTATAAAAACTGTCAAAGCATCATAGTAACTAAAGAACTGTTCTAAAAATAACTTAATTGTGGTAATCTCTAACTATACTGACAGCATTATTGCTGCATTAGTTTCATCCATAGAAAATGCAACAATATAAAAGTACTACCAAAAATAATATAAACTATAGAATTACATTTCATGAACAAAACCAGTCACATTTCTAAAAATCAAAGCTGTAAACACATTCCTTTCTAAGGTTAAAACAATATAATGTGCATCTTAAAATAAGAAATGATAGATACTTATCATAAATAAGTACCTGCCTTGCAATCCAGAAATCATTATTTCTTTTCATCACACACAAGCATTTTACTCTCAGCATTTTTAACATACTGTCAACTCCTGACAGATAGCACTGGCTTCTCCACGACTGTCAAAGTTATCCCTGAGAGTTCAATACAAATGGGGTTATTAAAAAAAAAAGTTTAAAAATATCTTAAAATGTAAAGAGCTGGTGTGCAGAATGCCTGCCATAAACTGCACCTTGCTGTGCCATCAAGAGACAGAAAGCTGCAGGATGCTGTTCTTTTGGTTTCACCAGGGAAAATACTTTCACACAAGACATTTTGGAAGCCCTGCAAGGAAGGCTGCCATAGAAATCTGCCTCCCTAACCCAGTCTTCTCTTCCACCCTCATACCACCTTTGTCACTGAACCAGTGACAACAGTGTGATCACCACATGAACCAAGGGGCTTTTGCTCACTCTCACCACATCATGCCTCCAGCTGCTCCATCAGCAGGCTCATTGTGTCCCACCTCTCGCCCCTGAGACACAGCAGTCTGGGGACACCTGATAGAACAGGGACTCCAGCAGTTCTGTGTGTCTGATGTCCCCAGTAGCCCATGCCTGCTCCTGTTCACTGCAGCCCTTGAATGGTGGTGCCTCTCCCAACAGATAATCCAATTCTGTTTCCCTCCTCAGTGACCTCATCTCTCCTCTAATCTCACCAACACCACTGGCAGCTCCTCTGTGCTTTGCTCCTCCTTCAGTGGAACTCAGGTGCCACTTAAGCAAACCATAAAGCTGGCCTGTGATGGGAAGCAAGAATACACAGTTTGCTGCCCAAAAGTGAATATATATATTTGTTCATTTAACATCTGACCCACTACACCATAACTGAGGCTTTCCTGCACAGATCCAGATTAAGGGGTGGCAGTTCCATTCTCCAAGGATGTTACTCCAGAAAAGAAGTGGTTCACTGCATATATCATATTTGGTAACAAAATACCTGGTCATGCTTGTTCAACCAGCTAAGTCCCAACATTTCCCTTTGAGGCTTCAGGAAAATACTGCCCCAACACTGAGTTTCCTTCAAGACCCCTAACTATTTTTTCCTATTTCTCTCTGCATTAATGGGGATGTTGAATATTCATAAATCTTTGTCTTGCATCATCAGGTGCTTCCTCCTTCCACGAAATGGATTTCACCTTGTTTCCCATGTTGAAACAGCTTGGCAAAGCCTGTCTAGACTACCAGGACAAGCAGAAACACTACATTTCCTCAAAGCTGTGCATTTTAAATACTTGAGGAACAAAGACCTTATCTTCTGTTTTACAGCTCTTCAAAGAAATAAACAAAAAGGTTCCAATAACCTTACCAAGGAAAGCAATGTGGACTAAACAGAGTATTTACATATTCCTGTTTTCAAGGCCTGTTGGTGACTCTGCTGAAGGTAAAGTGTGTAAGCGCTGCCTTTATAGGCCAGTCAATCAGTTACTTCAGCAAGGTACTTAATTCCCCTATCATAATCAGATCTAGCTTCAAGAAATGCAGAAAACAGGATATTCAAAGAGCTCCTGCAAGCCAACAGTCACCAAAGTGATTTTCTTTTGTGTGAAGTCCAATCTGATTATAAAAATGCAGAAGTGGAAATCAGTAGCTGGTATCTATGCACCCTCGATAACTCGTTATCTGCCTGGAACTCAGCCTAGTTGTCTCTGCAAAGAAAATCTGCACTCAGAAATGTCAAAGAACACAAACGTTGTACATGCTTAGATTTATTTTTGTCAAACTATTTTCATTTTGTTAAACGCAGCTAAAATAGGTTCCTGGTTTGTCTGTTTGTCTTCTTGTAACAGGACATGAATTCTCACTGGGGAAAAATAGAGTTGGATTCGTGTAAAATCAGTATTAAATATTGGTCCAAGGGCTATTATTTTAATGTATTACCTTAAAATGAAAAATACAGTTGTGCATGTGACAATCTAATGTAGGCTAAACATAAAAAGTTTTTACTTTTCCATTATCAAAAGGCTCAACCTCACATCAGAAAACCAGAACTGAGCAAAAAAAAAAAAAAAAAAAAATTACAACAGGAAACAGAATACATCATAATCAAATAAGAGGATTTTGGTATGTTATGCTTACTTCAGTGGGAACAGAATCAGATTGCAAGACTCCTATTAACCTAATAAGATCTGGTTTTTTGTTTATGAACTTGGGTGTGTGTACAAGTTAACTAACATGAGATATCTTGGTTTTTTTTAACTAAGCAGCAATGATATGAGGAGTAAGGGCTAATAAAAGCATTGCAGAGAATCAACAGAAATCAACATTTTTAATATTTTTTTTAAAATTAAACTGCCTTTGTAGAAAAGTGGCATCTCTTACAGAGATTTCATAAAAAGACATAGTGTTAAATTAGAAAAATACGTGGCATTTGAAATACATGCAGATTTAGGAACAGAAACAGGATTAGAGGCCTCAGGCAATAGGAATTGGAGATGTCATACAGTATTAATTCATGGGAAAAGCCACTAATTCACATGCCACAAACCCCAAAAGGAAAAAGAAGTGAATCTCTTGGCTAGGAGAGAGGTTCTAACTTATCTTTTTGATGAACAGTCTAAAAAAAGGCCATACATGGATTCTACAAATGAAAAGTCATTTACCAGGTAGGAAAAAAAAAAGAAGTAAATAATAATTAAAAGTGTCAGGGACTTGTTACCCAGAATGCAGTTCTTTCATCGGATCAAGAATTACAAAAATTAAACACTCCATTCTTGATTAAAAGAATTTTGGGAGTAATGGAAGTTTTGGGGAAATTAATCCCCTATGACACAGCTTGTTCTAATTCTTTCTACAGCTTCTCTTTACAGAATAGCAGGAAGAGAAGGTACGAGGAGAAGCACACAGACAAGGAAGCTCTGTTTCTCTGAATCCTGGGAATTTGGGCTGAAAAGCCCAACCTTCCTCCCCCACCATTGCTGATGGCAACTTTTCCAAGGAAATACCAGAAGTTCATTCTCAGTGATGTCTCCACCCCAACCCTGAGAAGAAAAACATAACGGGGAGGGGGCAAATAAGTTCCATCAATGTTCAGAACACGTTTTATGCTGCAGAGAGGGAGCTATTCCCTCATAAAAGTCTGTCATATCCTCAAGTGTTTTGCACACTGAATTCATTCTTTCCCCACAATCGACTTTGTGATTTGTGAATAAATTATACAAGATGCTTAAAAGACTTTGAAAAATGCAAAGGAAGGTAGGAAAACTACTGATCAACCTACTCTCCTGAGCAAGGGAGAGATCCTAGAGGGAGACCCAGTCATCCTCATCTATCCTAGAGAAAGAGTGAAACAGCCACCAGTACACATACACTCCTGAGATTCCAGCACTGCTGGCTTCTTACAGTCTCAATTTCGTACAAACAATGAAAAGCCACCTTACTGACCATAACTGTTTCTGTCTGCACTTACAGCTTATTCAGTGTGCAAATCAAACCTGGTAACTTCATGTGCTGTGTTCTAACATGGAATGATACACTCCAGTAAGAAGCCCGACGTGCTGTCTACTGAATTCTTGGTTTTAACTTAGAAGTTTACTATAACAAATATAAAATATACCCTTTTATAAATACAAGCTTCCACACACCTTCTACAACAGAAGATTCCCAGAGATTTTAGATCAGGCAGTCTCCCCGGCCTCTCATGAGAACAGCAGAATCAGGCAACATTCCCTTTGACACACAATCATATGAGGCATTTTCTTCCTCTCATTCGTTAACGATGCAGAAAGCACTTTGCAAAAACAGTTCACTACACTAAGAAGAAACACTGGAAAAATAATTCATTTCTACCAGTCCCATGCTCTAGCAACTAGAAACCTAACCAGCAGCATGTAACCAACCAATTCTCCACAGATTAGCTGCAAACCCTCTGTGTTTTAACGAAAGTTCAGATTTATGTAGCCTGTTCTTTTAAGATTATTTCTGAACATAATGGATGTAAAAGAAAGAAGAGTCACAAAGCTGAACAATGGGATAACAAGCCTATGAACAACTAGGCAACTTAGAAATGAATTCATGGGAGGAAAGCATTTTGTCACCCTAAATTCATTGATCTAAATAGCCAACTTTTTTTAACACCGAGTATTCTATTTACACCACTTCACAGACAAGGCTTAAGGCATTTTATTCAGATGTAGTGGCTCTCCCTTTTCTGAGACATTTCATAAACATTACTCTGTTAATTATTTCTACAGGTATGTGTAGCTACATTTTTATGCACGATATTTTCTTTCAGAGTTGACCACTATACTGTATCAGCTAACACCAAAATAATAACACATCTTCCAGCTGCCAGGCTCAGAGTCAAATACAATACAAATTTAAGAGGCAAACCATTCTCCAAGTAGCAAAAAGCCACAGACAGCTTTAAGAAGTTACTAATTCAAGCATCTCTCCTTAATGTAGTGTGAAACTCACTTCTGAAATCCAATCAACAGATTTTGCATTTACTGTAGTCGTGACAGAAGTCAATGGCCTTAAAATGTTTTCACCTCTCAAAAGTTGCAAAGGTTCAAGCAAAAATGTCTGTTTAAGCAAAATCTTTACATCATAATAACTAACCCAAATCTGTTACCCTCCAAAACAAACACACAAGTCTTCAGCAATTTGAAGAGCTGCTTAACAGGAAGAAATTCACACCCTTGAGGCTGAAGCACCACATCTGACATAGTAGTTATGAAAAAATATTCAAACCTAGATAGGCTCAAAACAAATAACAAAACAGCAAAGTCTTTCAATTGGGAAGAGTCAAACTTAGTAACAGGTTTAGCCATATAGTCCTGATTTTTGTTCTAAATCAACATATTGATGCTTGAATTACAGAGAATGTGGCATCCTGTCTCCATAGGGGAAGCAATTTTGAACATCTATCAGAAAATAATTACATCAACTTTAACTGGTTTTAAAAACTGTCCTTCATCTGTCAGGTTTATGTACACTACAAAAGACTTCTCTGACACAAATCAGTCATCTCAGCCAATTATTTCCCCTTTTACACACCACAAAAGAAAACTACTGTGATTTTATATACTACCACAAAAATAAACACAAAAAGTGGCAAAAACATTACACTTGCTACATACCAAGTCATATAGTATCACAGGATGGGCTTTGTGATATGAAAAGGTTAATTGTTGCTTTTAATTACACACAACTAACTTTAATGGGAGTGAACACTGCAGCAACATCTATAAACACAATGTCCACATTAGCAGAACACCAGTTATGAAATCCCTGCCAACACTACTTGTACAGGGATTGTTTTGTTTGTTTGTTTTAATCAAGTTTTACCAAGTTCTGCTGTATTTGCAGAGCTCTGCAAAAAACCTTTAAGACTGAGGAGTTTTAAAGGATATAACATGCAGTAGTAACCATGACAATAAGAAAAATGTTCTAATCTTTTACTTTCAGCTGACAATACTTTCAAATACTGGTTTTTTTCACTGGATGACAACTTCTGTTTGCTGCTCATTGTGAATTCCAGGCCTTCCATCCTTGTAAGCCTGAAACTTCTAACCAAGGGAGCAGCAATTTGGGGTGCACTGATAGCATGGGATGAATCCTAACTGTGGTAGGATGGACATCACCTGTTGGCAACTGTATCTTACTTCATTGTTGCACTGAATAGGTGCATGAAAATTAAATTTTTAAGGTAATTATTCTGCAAGTAAATGGGGAATCTAAAAAAAAAAAAAAAAAAACAAAAGGAAAAAAAAAAAACCAGAATGCAGATAGGATATTTCTCTGGAGACCTTAAAACTGCTGAGGTAGGTTAGAATTTGGCCCCAGGCAGGTTGATCATAAACTTTAAGAAAACAGCCTGGAACTCCTCTGCACTGATTTTGTCTGGTTTTATATTAAATTGGAGTTTTAAGCAATAAAAAATAAAAGAAATAAAGATCCTTCAGAGATTTATCTTTGCTCTCCACTATTTCTCCAAAGGCTGGCTCACCAAATAGGACAATGCTTTCAAAAGATGTATGGGATAAGACTCTGAAGTCACCTATTGAAAAGCGACTAAAGGGACGATTTTCAAAGGCATTAAGATACCTAAAGATGCATTAAGCACTTAGAATTTTCAAAACTGCCTGGGCATCTAACGCCTATTTAAATCACTTAGTCCTTTCTGAAAATCCCAGTGGGCAGTTATCTACATTTTATGTGTCTATATGCCTTTGAAAATCTGTACCATTAAATACTTAACAACCTAAGTCCCCCTGGCTTTTAATGGGACTTTGAGTCCTAAAAAGTGTAAGTACATCTGCAAATTGGTCAAGCCACTCTCTCTGGTCTTTTTTTTTTTCTTTTAAAGAGCCATCTCCTAATGCTTATCCACAGCACATCAGTTAAGCAGAGCTTCAGCACTGTCCAACTGCCACACTGGACTGTGCACATTTGATTTGTTTTATGGAGCTAAACAAATGAAAGTCCAGAGTACAGACTACATCCTCAAAAAGGACTTTCTGAGGCTCCTAAAAAGAAATTAAATTCAAATCTGTAATCCCAGTGAATGCCCAAAAAAACATATTTTCAATATGATCCCAAATGAATATAACTTCGGCTGATGAAGTACAAACATCACTGTATAATCACCATGTAGCATTCAAAATACCACAGAAAAGTTCTGAAAGGCAGCCATACAGCAACAAGAAAAAAACAGAAAAAGGAAGAGGTTGTGAATAGGCTCTTTAAAAAGGCAGCAGTTCCAGAAAAGAAGACAACCCTTAGTTCTGAATTTTCTTTCTTTCAAAAAAAACCTGTATGAAACTATAAAATATTCCCTTATGCAAACATTTGAAAGATGTATCTTCTGATCTTCTGTAATGTCAATAGGAGGTAACTTGCACTGACCAAATTCCCCAAAAGGAACTGATTTGTAAATTGGGAACGCAGGGAATCAGATTGCCACCTACAGGAAAATTTAGCATTTATTGTCAAGAATGACTCAAAAAGATTACAAATTGCCATCCTGCCAAGCATTCTTTCACTTCAAAACCAATTAGTCTTTTCTTTTGTGCAACAATATCAGGAGCTTCCTAAATCCAGGAAGCCATTATCATTTCTCTTTATTTATGAGTACTGCTTGAAAGTTCCATAATTCAATTACAAAATCATGTGTCAGTTAAAGAATTTTAATTATGCTTACCTGATACAATTGGTGCTAGCCTGAATATGTCTGATAGTCTGCTGTTAACTGGCTCATAAGGGGAATCTTCAAGCAAGTCATTTCCTAAGGACAAAAAATAATTGGATTTTTTTCTTATACAAGAATTCAGGATAAGATTTTTTTGTTTACTTTTACTCCATAACAGTGAAATGTACTCCCCTTCAATCCCTTTAAAAAGTTCATATGGCTACTTCTCCTCAAAGAATTAGCTATAAAAACACCTGAAAGAAGCTAATTGTTCATCCCTGTCACTAGATCTTTTCTCTCCTTCCTCCTTGGGTAAGGTCATAATCTGCAGAGACAGCCTGTGACATCACAGGGACTGTCCCATCTCTTGCCAGCAGGAGAGAAGCTGTAGCAAGGATGTTCCTCTTCATTCACCATAACAGAAGAACTCTTTTTTAGAGAAGCTCAGCTAACAGAGCATCTTTGGTATGAAACACTCCTAACAAGATGCTGTTGGAAGAGAAACTTTTTATGATGCAGAAAATGTCTGTTATTACAGTTAGCAAAAAAAAAAATGTATGGACTCATTAAAACATAAATGAACAGAAATGGATTATTTCCCTTTTTGCAGAAGCAACTAAAAAAGAAAAAGTTAAATGGGGCATACTGCACCTTCAACTCCAGAGCTACAGCAAAACAGGGCTGTGCTCTCTCTCTTGTGAGGATCTGACTGTTCTCAGCAGACTAAGAGACATTTGCCTTATGAATATGAATTCAGAGGGGCCCTGAGTCAATCACTGTCATATCCTTTCTAACTGGCACCTCTACGTGCTCTAGGAACCATAAACTGGGTTTTTTTCTGCCTCAGCATGCCTAGGGAATACTGCTGGCACGAAAAGCAAATATAAACTTTTCTTTAAAACAATGCTTCCCTTCATATTACATTTCACTTTCAGAAAAAAAAAAAAAAAAAGCTAAAAAACTAGTTCCAGTGTCCTGTGATCTTGTTTGGTGAAGCCCAATTAAGGAGTTTTAATGTTATTAGGAAAATGCCTGCTGATCACTGTTTTTGTGGCTCTTGCACACGCTAGTGCCCCTGTCTTTTGACTGTGGTTTGGAAAGGTCGGCTGGGTGCCCCGGAGGAAGCTGTGGCCGTGATTTCGCAGCGCAGGAGCGGAGCCGCAGCTGTGCCGGGGCGGCGGGGGCTCCTCGGGCGCAGCTGCGGGCACAGCGAGAGCTGCGGGCTCAGAGCTCGCCCGGGGCTCGGGGGCAGCCGCGAACCCGCACCCTGCGCTGGGGTTCTGCGCTTCGCCACGTACCCTGCAAGCTCTGGTACATGCTCCAGTAAATGCGCAGGCAGTTCTTCTCCTTCTTCATGCCCCTCCTGCAGCGGCAGTTGTACAGGGATTTCTGCTTGAGAGCTTCCATGGCGCTCCTGCATTCGTCCTTCGCCTCCAGGCCCGTGGCCCGGCTGAAGTTGCTCTCTTTGCCGGCTACACACTGCCTCAGTGTCCTGAATTTAGTACTACAGCTCTGCTCCTTCAGACACTGATCGCTGGCTTTCACGCAGTCCAGGCGGTCCCCTCCAGGCAGCCCGCTCACTTCTGCAGACAAAAGTACATCTATGGAGAGGAGACACAAACCAACACGCACTCTTTGAGGGAGGAGGGGGCTCAACCCGAGCATCTGGGAAAGACGGGGCACCTCCTCACGCAGCACATGCAGCCAGCCCCAGGGGCAGCACCTTGCAAACCTCCTGCCTTCATGCTACACCTTAGCAAAAAGCACACCGGGTTTCCATGGGCTTAGACCCACTTTCGGGGAGTCCAAGCAAACAGTATTTTTGAACCCTGGTGGCTGATTTATGAGGAAACACAAAAAGGAAAGAAAACCCAGAGGGGTTAATGTGCCTGACAAAACAAGCGTTTGTTATCCATATGTCCACTTTAGTGACACAAATCAGCTTTCCACTCCAGGTTTTAACAGAGAGGTTAAATATTCAGCCTCACTTTCCACAAGAGCTTTGCTGTAATTTCACTTACATCCAGGAACAACCCGCTCAGAGAGATAAGTATCCTCACTGATTGGTATTAGCTTGTCTTTCCATCAGTCACTTTTTAAAGGCTGTACACATTTTTACTTAACCTTATTCTTATTGTATAAAGGTAGAATTTGGTACTTCCCCCCCTCCCCACTTCTCTCCACGTATGATGCTTTTGCAGGAGAACAAAGCAAATCGTATTAACTCTCTCCTCTCCATCGTGCCCCCAATCATGCTCCCTCAGACACATGCGGATGGAAATGCAAACCTCTCCTGTGGAAAGGAAACCAGTTTGGGCTGCAAACCACTACCAGTCGGGCATGCTGCCAGGTTCAGGTGAAGGTGTAATCCTTCAGCTGCCACTTGTCATCCCCCACCCTCCCCAGGCAGCCTTATTTTATTTAAATGAAAAGTTTCCCTGTAACTTGCGAGAACCCAATATAACAAGAGGCTAGACAGGCAAGTACCGAAGTCTGTAACCTCACAGAGCTTTAAACGTAGACCGGGCTAACTGCTGTGAGGCAGAGCCATAAAAACTACTGCAAACTTCACTGTTCTGCCTAAACAATAGGCTGACAACCATCAGGCTCCCGGTCCCATAAACCCTATGCTTTGCTTTATGAAGCGATGTACAGACCGAAATCAGGCATCAGCAACTTACCCACTAAGGGCAAAGCGAAGTACAAGAGAACGAGAAACATCTTGCTGTCTTCGGGTGGTTTCCCCAAACGACTTGATGTGCCACAACAAAGATGATCAGCATGTAGATATTCCAATACCGCCGAGGTCCAAAGGCTCCAAGTTCAGATCCATTGAATTCAAGGGGAAAAAAAAAAAGCCACCAAGCATAAAAACCCCACAACCCCTTCTCCTCTTCACCGCTACCACCAGCGGCGGCAGGAGCAGCGACGCAAACGCGGAGCTTTTCCCTCAGATTTCAGGTCTGAGCAACCTGCAGGCACAAGCACTGGCTCCAGTGCGGGAGCGAGAGGCGC
Source organism: Eopsaltria australis (assembly GCA_034509425.1). Classification (NCBI taxonomy): domain Eukaryota; kingdom Metazoa; phylum Chordata; class Aves; order Passeriformes; family Petroicidae; genus Eopsaltria; species Eopsaltria australis. The sequence goes on along the minus strand of JAVTVJ010011652.1, from coordinate 1,566,596 downwards.
ACGCACGGGTTTATGTGTGTGTGTCTGTGTGATGTGTGTGAGTGAGCGAGCGGCAGCGGGGCAGGAGCGCCGGTCGCCTCCTTGGGTGGGCAGCGCCTGTTCCCAGGGAGGGACCGAGAGCGCACGGGGGGCGGGAGGGGGGTGCACACACGAGACCCGCAGCGCCCGCCCGCCCCCAGCCCCGCAGCTGGGGCCAGCCGCTGGCAGCCCCGCTGACAGCCCCAAGCCGCGGCTTCCCGAGCCCCCGGGGCAATTCGCCTCTTCCACCCCCCGACCGCAACTTTATTGACGCGCCGGGGCAGGGGCAGGGGCCGGGGCGGTGCGCGGGGCCGCGCAGGCTGCGCGGAGCGCTCGCCGCCGGGGCGGAGCGGAGCGGGGGTGGCCGCGCGTGCGGCGCTGCCGGCAGCCAAAGTTTGCCAGGGAAAACTGGGACGGGCGGGAGGCGCGGCCGCTCCGGTTCCGCCGAGCAGAGCGGAGCGGAGCGGGGCGGCCCCGGGAGCGGCCCCGGCGCTCGGCGGGAGCGGATCCGAGCGGGCGCCGCCGGCACCGGGCCAGCCGGGGAGAGGCAGTGGCCCCGCGGGGATGCCCCGCTCTCCGACCCGCCCTCCCTCAGCGGGGCTCGGCGGCCGCGGCCTCCCCCTGCTGGCCCCGCCGCCCGCGGGGGAAGCCCGGGGCGTCCCGCAGCGACCCCAGGAGCACCGCCCGTCCTTCCCCGCAGCCGCCGTGGGGCGGGCGGGCCCCGCATCCCTGCAGTGCGCGGTGCGGTCCAGCCCTCGGCCGGGGCTGAGCGCAGTGTATCGGCTTCCACTTGGCTCCTGAATAAACAAAGCGAACATATGTCCCATATTCGTGACAGATGGTTCAAACAGAGAACTATTTAGTGGTTTTCCCACAGTTGCTACTATGTACCGCTCCCCCGAAACCCAGCATAATGCAATTAGCCTAAAATAGCGTGAGCTTCCAGATTTCCTTATTTTCATACGTGGAAAATTTGGTTCAGGTGTTTTTATGTTCTGGCTGCAGCCAAATGTGTGAAGTTGTTTTGGGTTAATCTTTTTCTATTTTTAAAATAAGTCAGTATATATGTTCCTTGGCAGTTTTGTCAACAAGCTATTTGGCCCATTTGACTCAAGGAATTTGCTTCTCCTTGCCATAAATTTTGCCTAAAGGAGTTTGCCTCGCCTCATGAGATGGGAGATGATCAGGCTGGCCACTTTTATAGCAAAAACTGGATGGCAGATGGAGCTAAACTGTTGCAAGGTACTTCAAAACACTTATTTAAAAGCTTAGCATATGCCAGGATATACAGAGAGTACAACATTCATAGAACCCAAATGGAAAGGGCTTATTTTTGTTTGCTTTCTTGTTCACTTTTTTCCCCCTCTCTTGCCACTTTTTCATAACAGACAGATTTGCATTTCTACCATAAAAAACCCCAGAACCCACGACCCACAACAAAAATAAAACAAAATCCAACAAAACCCAAAAAAAGCCTGTGTGAAATACTGGTTCTCTCAGTGAAATTGTAATAGTGATATCAAGTTGCAACTGATTAAGTCACAAGTTTTGTGTTTTGGTTGTTTAATGTGAAGAGGCATATACCATTATATGGTCATGAAGTCTATTATCTGCTGCACGTACAAGGATGTAATTGGAGAAACAAAGACAATGACCAGATTTCTGGAGTATTTCAGGATAATTAGAAGGTGCTAAGTTGGTGATAGCATTGACGATTCAAGACATCTTCAGCTTTTCAAATAGCTGGTATTTAATGAAACAAGTTGGTCTTACAAACACTTCAATAGAAATTGAGCTGGGTGCTATAGAGAGATGATTACTTCTTCACTGGCAATTTTGGCATTATTATGGCACACGTGAGCTCTGTACAGAAGTTACCTCTGTATCTAACACAAAGGTAGCATCATTCTCCAGTCATTTAGAAGTCTAAGTCAAGAACAGCTACAACATTCACAGCAGAGGATAGCAACTGAAAACCAGACTGAAATCCAGGTCACTTTTTACAAAACCATCCATGCATTAATGTCCTGAATACATACATACACACAAGTTATTTGGCATATAAGAAATCAACACATTGCAAAGCTCTGCACTAATAACTACTTCTGCTGTTATAAAACAGCTTTTGTGGGGTGTTTACTGTTACAATAAAACTGAAATCACATTGTAAGTATTGAAAGTTGAATAAAATGTCGCTGACAGTTCAGAAACAACAAAACAGCTGGAAAACATGCATCCAAAAATTCTGAATACTATCTAAACACTCCTCTTGCCAGTATTTTGACTCATCTCTGGAAAACTACCACCCAAAGTGAAAAAAGGTTAAAAGGTTTTAATTTTCAAAAAACGCTTGAAATGCAGCCATGTTTGAAAGTCAAGATTCAAGAAGAAAGACTATGCTATATACAGTTGCTCAGAAAATCCAACTGCTACACACTCTTCACCAGGACAGTGGGTGGGAGAAAGATTCTTACAAACCACAAGGACATTCGTTCCACAGCAGAAATTACCTTTTTATTTCTTTCAGAGATGGAATTATTTATAAATTTCTGTTGCAGACAAAACCCCATAAGCCACTCTGTGACTGGAGTCATAATCCTTTGGGTCTTTGCAGTGTTTTCCAACTGCCTTTTACTTGCCCTGGGGTAAAATTAAGTCATTGAATGTTTTGCTGTTGATTTCAGTCAAACCAAGGTATGCCTTACAATTTGTACCTGTCAATCACTCAACTCATGAGTCTCTTCAGACAAATGAATAAAAGAATAAGCCATACAGAGGTACTTAATGCAAATATTTTAAAGATATTTAAGATTTTTAATATTCTGCTGGTCAAGTTTTATAAAAAAGTTTCAGAACAATTAATGCAACATATATAAGGTGCAGCTGGTAAAGACAAACACTTCATTATAGGAAGGATGACAATGCAATCACCACTGGATTGTTGTTTAAAGGCTATTACAGTATAAATTATGTAGAAGGCAGAACCAACTACTTCAAGCTACTTGCTGCCAGCATTAACTACCAGTACTTCAGTCTTTATGTAGTTGTAGTTTCTTTCTAGTTGGGAGCTGTTATATGATAGCTGGTTTTCTTTCATTGGAAGCTGTTCATAAAGACAAGACAAAGTAATGTGGATAGTGGGGTTGTTTGATGCTAAAACTTCAGTAAAATCAGTGCTTCAAAGCCTTTCCAAGTAGGTTGAGATAAGTGTAATCCCTAACACTGGGCTTATTTAAGCTTCCTGTCACCTTGCAGCCTGGGCCCAAATGCTCTGAATGCAGCAACAGCATCAAGCAAGAGCAGCCTGTATCCATCCAGGCCATCTGCTCCTGGAGGCCAGGCGTACACAGAGAGCAAAATCAGAACAGGAACTTTGCTGCATTCAGTTCTGCTGATGTCCTTCTGCCTTCTCTTTGCATAAACTGATGACAACAAACTCTTAGGGGGTGTCATGTGCAGAGATGTCTCCCTCAAAGGCAATGGATGTTGTTTTGCAGCCAGTTCCACTTGCTGAAGCTGCAGTGCTGGAGCACTGGTTGGGTTGGTCTGGCTGGCAGCTGTTCACATGACAATGTACCCCTGAGCCAACAAGGAGGCTGAATTAATCCACTGCCTGGCCCAGCGTTAGCCTGCAGATTCCCTTTGCCATCTCGGCCACAGATCTCCTTTTAAAGACTGAACCCTGCAAGAAAATATTGAAGTTGGAGCCACTGAGCCCAGGGAACATTTCACAGTATTATCTGCAGTGCCGCTAGGTGTGTGAAGAGAAAGTATGCTGAGAGTAAGAACAGTGCCATGAACTTTAAATACAATTCTTAGGGGAGTGAAGAGGTGAAGCGAAGCTAAAGATGAACTAATGAGTCAGATCTAGCAGGTGGGGGAGAGCAAGCAAGTGATGGGAAAAAGTCTGTGTGCCACGGGAGCACAAAAAGTAGTGTTTACACAGGAGGCTTTCTTCAATAATGAGAAAGGGAGAATAGAGAAGTTGGAGAATTACTCGGAGCTGGGGGAACAGCCTGAACTGCATTTTTTGTCTTACATTTATCTGCTTACCATGAAGTCAAAGTGCCTTTTGGTGGGAATAAGGCAAGAAGGATTTGCTCAAGGCATTAAAGTTTTGTAAAGGGCAGATTAAATAACAGCGCTCCAAAAATCAATTTTGAGGGGCTTATGAGGCCTTGAATGGGCTTTTGCAGCACAAAAGCAAGATTGAGTTTTTACTGAACCTGTCATTTATTTGGGTTTAGAGCTTTCAGTAAGTATCAGAAAAAAACATAAAACAAAAGGAAAGTAAGCAATGAGCATTCACACAGCAATCAAATAAAAAACATGTGGAGGTGCAATCCAGATTACTGAGTGACTTGATGCAGAAGTACAAGAAAAGAAAGTCGCCATGGGTCTGCCACCCCCCACACCCTCTCCCTGTGCTTTAGTCAGACCTGGTAGTGAATTCCCACAGCTCTTTTCGGCCAGGAAGTTTTTCCTAACTTTTTGTGTCCCTGTCCTCACCAGAAGTTGTGCTGGTATAGTATCAAGCTACCTGGAAGGAGGGGGAAAAAAAGAAGAAAAAAAAAAAAAAAAGGAAGAAAAGTAAAGCTACAAAATTCAGTAGAATAGATACAGAAACGCCAAAAAAGTACAATGCAAGTCAGAGTTTGTAGTTAAGAAACACAGTGTACTGGTTATACCTAAAAACATGAAAATGCTGATGGAACTGCAGCTACTTGTGAAGCTCTGTATCTTATATAAATTATTCCGTTTAACTTTAAGTAGTGATATAAAGACATGGACTCTGATATTGGCCCAAACTGGTAAAGAAAGTGTTGATAGGAGAAGCCTATCCCTGTATCCCTGGATTTAGGGATATTTGCTGTAAAAATGGGGTAACACCGCCCCCTAGCCGCTGGCCGGGACAGTGCAGGCTAACGTGGGAAGGCATTCCTGCAGCCACAGAAAAGGCGCAGAATTCCACGACACGAGAGGATCCAGCACCACAGAGACTCGATGTGGCACAGATAAGTAAAAGTATAAAAGACGACCAAAAAATGAAATATCACCTATTAAGTAGTAGCAATTCAGGTGCCCAGGGAATCTAGAGCAATACAATTCAGATGCTACAACAGCATCATTTCAAAACTTCAGCTTCCGGTGCAGTTGGTCAGAGCACGGTGCTTGTGAAGCCAGGGTTGTGGGTTTGATCTCCATAAGGATCATTCACTTAAAAGCTGACTCAATGATTCCTCCAAGTCCCTTCCAACTCAGAATATTGCAAGCAACATCAACCTCTAGCATCCCCTGGGCATTAAAAACCAATGTGATTCAGCCAAGGCCACAGTTTGGTTTGATAAATTGAAACCTTCCTTTTGTCTTTAAAATTTCGGTGGTTACCAGCAGCTTGCTCTTGAGTAATCTATTCCATCCTGAACCATAGGACAGGAAACCCTATCTTATACTCCATAAAATACATTTACAATAATGAACCTCATAGTTTTTGCAGAAAAATTAGAGCTGGAAAATTACTTATTCTAATTGTCTATTGCTGTAAGAATGTAGCATCCACATTGTTTTAAAAATGTAACTGCATGAGCATTTCAGACCACTGAAATCAGATTCTTGATCTGAGAAAATTCATGTTAAAATGAGAATGTTGGTATCTTGTATTTGCATACTGCTTCACCCACATGTAGATTCATTTCCCTCCCATTTTTAATTGAAAGTGATGAAAATTCTGTATATGGAATGATGTGGAAAGGTGGTGAGATGTTCTGTTCAAACATGCACAGCTCTAGGGATGGGTACTCAGCTTTCACTGTTCATGCTACACCAGATACACACACACTTACAGAGCAAAGCACATTAAATCACAGAGGAACATTTTGCTTTCACTTACTGTTCATATCTTCTTCTAAACTGTGGGACCAAATCTGCCCTGACACCTGCCCTGTGTAGGGAAGTCAAAAAAGATGTATGGAGGTTAAAGTCACTTTAGAATTTAGTGACCAAAGGCAAAATTATCATCTTGGATTTTCAAAGCCGTATTTTCTGTACATTTGCTAGAATAGCCCTGACGAGCGAAATAAATTTTTCTCCTGATAGTATCACCAAAATTGTAATTTTATTGGAAGTTTCTCAAAAGGTTAGTGACTCTGTCAGTGTTAATTTCTGCAATCTCTGTTTCATCAGTCTTCCTCTGAGGTAAGAAATTTTCGGTACAAAAAGTCAGAAGATATTTATATTGGAGGTGAAAGGATATCAAGGAAAAATGGAAGTGGAAGAAACTAGTGTTGTGAATGCCTTGAGAATTTTACTGAGAAACCAAAACTGACTATTCTCAGATATCTGTAATCAACTGCATGTTGCAGTATCTCTACTAAAGGTGCAGCAATATTGGGGGATTTATTCTTTGCTTTGTGGGGTTTGTTTTTTGTGGTGGGGTGGGGGGTTTTGTGCCTTGTTGGGATTTAAGAAGGGATTTGTGTATTTTTGTGAGTTGCTTCTTTCATTTGGCTTGTGGTGGATTTTTTTTTATTTGAGGTGGTTGGGGAGAGGTGTTTGTTGGTTTATTTACACAGTTTTCAGAATAACTGCAAAAACTTCAGAAAAAATGAACAAACAGATCAGAATTTGAACTCAGAGGTTTAGTCATAAAAGGTATTCAGTAAGTATGGGATGAAAAGGCAGTATTTCTTGAAGCAGAAACAATGTCTCCTTAATTAACACATGCTTTTTTTTTTTAATATAGTTTAGGAAGAACCTTATGATGAGATAATTCTGCTTTAATCCAATTGATTATCAGCTGGAAGCAGTGTTGAAAATCAAGACCTGTTTGTTCTATTAAAATACCCCATAATCCCATTACTTGGCTTCTCTGCTACTGCTGTAGAATTGTGATGGAGCAATGCACACACCAAAGCAGTGAACGTGACAAGCCACTCTGAAAGCCAGAGTCCCAACTGATGGTGTTTGCAATTTCTTCCCTTTCCTGTGAGTGCTCATGACATCAATTACAGCTCTTCCCAAGAAGTTTTCCTGGTTTAATCATGTGATCACAGTTAAATCTACAGCACTTGCTTTAGATGGATGGAGTTACTTGCTGGTAACACCAGTAAAAAAAAGCTTTTTGCATGTCTGCATCTGTCCTGCAGTTTTAATGATGGGTGTAATTCATGCAAAAAACACCAATGCAGGCTTTTAAACTTGATCCTGAAAGTCATTGTCATGTAACTGTATTCTGAATATCCCAGAATAAAGTGTATCCTAACTTGGGAGTAAAAGTAACCACATGTGAAGGACTTCACACTCCTGTCTGTCCCTCTGTGAGGGGTATGGATATGGAATTACCATTTTCTCCACACCAATCTATCCCTGAGAAACATTTCTAAAGGCCATACTTTTGAACTCAGCGATAGCTGTAGACATGAGCAGTTGAGCTGTATAACTTATTTTATAAATGGCAAAAAGACTAGGAATCTTCAGCCCCAAGTAAGGAAAAGAAATAAGTTTCTGGTGAACTCATTTTCATAGGAATTTTTGAGTTATTAATTTATGAAAGAAGAAAAAACTGTTTGCAGACAAAATGTTAAGACAAAATGTAAATACTTTATAGTAAATTCAAAACTGTAACAAATTACCTATATGCTCACAGTGTGATCCCTCCAAGTTTCTGACTTGTTTAATTATCCAGTAGAACACTATTTATAACAAAATAATGCAAACTTGTTTAAACATGTACAATGATGGCACCTTGCCAGTATGAAATGTAAGCATGATGTTCACAGAATTGCAAAAATCCAAAGCAATTGAGATTAATGTCATGGTTTCTGAACTTGATTACATTCTAATCTTTATGACTGGAGCTAGTCAGAGGTTTTTTCTTTTTTTTCTTGAATTCTTCTAATTCTTAAAGTATTTTCAATATGGAAAAAAAAATGACATAATTGTTGTCACTATCTTTGAGTTCCATGTCATCACCAAAACAATGCTATATCCTGTGATTTTTGAATTTGCCCTTTTTTTTCAGAGCATCAATAAAGGTCCAGTTAATATTGTAAGTATCAAAAGTATATTCTTTCTGTAATTTAAAAGAATATTATTCAATACATTTATGTGCTTTATGACACTTGTCCATACCCACTTTTAATCTGCTGTAAACAGACTGAATTAAAGTGATATGCCAACCCTCAAGTACAAATAGCACAAATTTCAAAATTATTGATTTCTGACAGTGCTTGTAGGCATTAAGCAATGCTTTTTCAGACATCTAAAATAGCTCACTTCAGCACAGAGACACTGTACTGAAGAAAAGCTGAAAATGTACTGACTGCCCCGTCAATTTTAATTTAAAATTGAAGTTTAGATCTTTGCTAAAAGTGAAAAAAAAAATTAATTTTAAAAACTCCTTTAATTCCATGGGGTATCCCTCTTCCTCAACCTAAAGCACCATATTCTGAACATATTTCAAGGTCTCAATTATTTTGCAGAGAAATAATTAAAATGAGCAGTGAAATACTGTACTGACTCCTTGGCAATTAGACATAGTAGAGTTTCATTTCCATCTTGTGGGTGGGCTTATAAATTCAGCCCTGCTCAGGTTTCCAACAGGGACCTTGAAAGGAGGTGACCAAACACTTTGCTCCCCATCTGAGGTGATCTGGAACACCATTACAGTACACAAGTAAAATCACACAGAGCTAAGTGACTTCGTGCCAACAGAGCCTGGTGTCTGCTTAGCAGCAGGACTTTTTTGATATCAGGAAACTAAGGCTTGAAAGCACTGATGTATATATCAGTTTTCCTGTGGAATAAAAGGAAAATAAATGTTTGATGACAATAACTTAGACAAGAACAATAAAGAGGCTGAGGCACGTAGGAGAGGAGTATTATGGTATCTAAAATGCTAAAATGAAGTTGCCTTCAAAAATCCTGTTTCTGACCAAAACTTAAAACAAACCAACTTAAAATTACCATCCTGGTTTTGGCCATGTAGAGTTAATAGCTGGTACAGTGCTGAGTTTGGATTTAGGATAAGAAGAAGATTTATAACACACTGATGTTTAGTTGTTCCTGAGCAGTGCTTACACCATACAAGGACCTGTTTTCTCCACCCATCAGTGAGGAGGCTGGGAGTGCACAAGAAGCTGGGAGGGGTCAGAGCCAGGACAGCTGACCTCAGCTGACCACAGGGATATTCTGTACCATGGCTCATCATGCTCAGCATATAAATTTGGGGGAAAGCTGGCTGGGGACTGCTGCTCAGGAACAGGCTGGGCAGCATTCTGTCTGGCAAGCAATTGTTTTTCATTTGCATCAATTGTTTTTTGGGGGGGTTATTTCTCTCTTTTTGTTATTTTCCTTTTCATTCCAATTTATTATTCTGATTTTAGTTATTAAACTGTTCTTATCTCAGCCCAAATGTTTTCTTACTTTCACCTTTCTGATTCTGTCATCCCACTGGAGCAGGAGGAGTGAGGAAGCAGCTGTGTGGTGCTTAGTTGCTGGCTGGGGTTAAACTGCAACAATGACTCAACAAAGTTTTCAGCTTAAATTTAATCATACAATTTATTAGGGGAAAAAAAGCTATTTTCAACTGGATTTATATATCACAGATGATACTGAAAAGAATTTAGTTTTATTTTACTGCTCCTCCAGATGGTACTCAAAAGGGACTGAGAAGTATGGGAGAAACCATTCTCTGTCTATGAGGGGTTTGAATTTGGGAAGCTCTGTACTCCGGGCAATTGCCAACTATTTCTTACAAGGTTCCATGACTTGTAACTCTGGACTCCTCAGAGACAACAGTATGCAGAACAAAGGAAAACTAATTTGGTGATTTTGTGGTTTGCATCACTAGCAGACAACCAAGCATTTGCTTAATTCACAAAAAAATGCACAAGAAAATTTTGGAGTGCTGGCAGGTTTAGAGACCTGGATTTTCTATAGATGTCTCAGGCCATCTCTTCACTGAAAGATAATTTATCTTTCAGTGAAGATTTATATGTAATAGTATGTAGTGGTTTTTCTGCTGTAAAGTTTCAGGAATTTCTGGTTCACAAAAATTATTCATCTTTTAGTTTTCAAACTTACCGATACGATGTATCCTTGACTGCCTCTTCTTCAGCTCCATGCTACCCCAACAAAAGTAAAATTCTCTTATTCAGAGGAAACTCCTGAGAAATCTGAAAAAAAAAAACATTGATCAAACATGTAACATCTGACATAATCTACATTATAGTCACAGCCCAGTAGAATAAAAGTTTGAAAAACACTGGAGGACAGTAGAACATATTAAAGTTGTGAGATTTCTTGATCAGTCACATCTTTGATCAGTGTGCAAAAGCAGGTGCTTCACAAAGAAAAAATTCATATGCTTTTTCAGACAGTTTATGTTAGAGGGGAGTACAATACCCTCCATAACCCCAACCACTATGATTTGGAGAAGAAATACTTTCTAATCACAATCAGGTGATCAGTTTAACCCTGAGCATATAGATAAGTTATATCCAGGTAACACCTGACATCCTAAAAAATTGCCCCATTTTTGCCCGCTTCCAATCTTATTGTTTAAAAAAGGGCAATCCCTTCTTCTGTACTTTGTCCCAAGAAGGGACATAAAAGTCCTGGTAAATGCAGAATAGAAGGGTTGGCACGCGGACCAGTTGGAAACATTTCTTTTTAGGGACTGTATGATGAAAATACACAAACAAGTTTCCAATTAAGCTTCCCTGGCAATGTCAGCAGGTATCCAAAGCTTTATATCACAAACTTTATATTCTGACACATGATCTCCTCACCATGTCACACATACCCTTTATTAATTTATAAATTTCCATCTGGAAGTAGTTCAGGTCCCTGCCTCGGTGACCTTGCCTGTAAGCAGTTCCAGAGCTTTGCACAGATTGCCAAGAACCTTCTTTTAAATTTCTCATTTATTCATAATTGTTTGTAAGGATCTGATCTTGAAATAGTGTTATCCTTTAACATAAAAGTTGCCTTGCCTCACATCTACCCCCACACATACTTATAAAGACAACCATATGCCCTTTCAAGCTTTGTTTTGCCAGATAAGCTATTTTCATCTCAGCTGTGAAAACAGGTACTCCTTTCCCCTAAGCAGCCCACTCTGCACCTGCTGTGCATCAATGTGGGTCATGAGAACTGTAAACAATATTCTGAGAGTTGTCTCACCAATGCCTTGTAAAGCAAAATTAACACTTTGTTGTCTTCAGTGAAAATCTTTCGTTCAATATATCCTGAAACTGCTGCATGGCCATAACACAATGATGGCTCACAGTCACACCACAGCTGATTAATGCATTAAACCTCTTCCCGTCACTATTGACACCAATTATCAAGACACCAGGTTATACTAAAAGAACATGATATTAATGCCCAAGCACCTCCCTCTAGTTTCTGTGCTATTAGATTTCCGTTTCATGTCAGTCCATGAGGTCATTTATGTTTTCTGATATGCTAGTCATTCCACGTTTTTGTCATCTCTTAATGCCATACACATTCTCCTTTCTTCACCAAGTTCAAAAATACTACTTAAATCAGTGCCGAGATCAGTCCTAGAGGAATTCCACTAGCAAACTCCTTTCATTTTGATATTTTCATTTTTAACAGAACCATATTTTAATACAACTCTGTATTCAGTTCCTCTTCCACCTTCAGTGTTTGCATTAAAGCTCATCTTTTCCACCCTCAGTAACTTCCTTCAACAAACAATATAATGCCTTACTTTGATCAAAGTAGATTAGGTCTACTGCATTACTCTTCTCTGGGACAATTATCTTATCAAATAAAGATATTAAGTTAGTCTGATACGATCCTTCCTTGATAAAATCAGTTTGTAGTTTTTCCCACTTTCCATTTACTTTGAGGGTCTTGATAATTTTTTTTCCTTAAAAGTCTACTCTAAGACCTTGCTTGGTGTTGAGGTCAAACCGTCACACCTGCATTTTATTTGACCAATTCTTTTCCTTTTCATGAATACAGGGAATAGCATTATGAGTCTTTAGTTGTATTGAGATAGCCTTGAATTGAACAGATACACATAAAATCCCTACAAATGCATTCAGTGTCAGCATTGTATGACTCTTCCAGTGCCCTGAAATGGGCATTGTTTAGCCCTCTCCATTTTGTGGCAGTAAATAATCTCTGTTTAGATGGCAGTTCATTTAGGGGAAATTACATTGCTCTGTACCCTTAAGCACCTTATTTTTTTTCTTTGTTTTTAATTCTTTTTTTTCTTTTTTGCAGCACTGGAAGATCTAACAGCATTCACAACCAACAACAATGCTTCAAAACTGGCATTTAAGATATTTTTATTTCTTTTAGCAGTGGAAGAGCAGGGTTAAAAACACCATAAACAGTAGCCTCGATAGGATGTATTTTTAAAAGAAAGAGGAATAGGCCAAAACATGCATGAAAACATATATGAAAACACCATGTGTTATTCACTTTTATAAACTCTGCAGCCTCAACTATGGATATTAATTTTGTATTCAAAGAACTGACTTAGTGCAGATATTTTAAATATTCTGATTTATTTTTCACAATGGGAAAAAAGTAGTTCTTTTAAAAGGGAGCAGCATTTTTGCCACTTATTCTAATTCACTTTCCTTCTGTTATCTTCTTTCTCAAAAGACAAGCTGTAAAAGGATGAACCCAGTAGAATTATTTATATACTTTTCACACAATCTGTGAATAGACATGCTTAATGCTTCTGGAAAGAAGTGACTGTAATACAATGCAAATTATTAATTTATGAAGGTGGCACAATTGATAATACATGCTTACTGCAGCTATGACTTTCTACTCTACTTGAATGGAATGCTTTTATTATCCTGCCTATGCTCTGAGTCCTGGCAGATGTATGCAGTTGTGTGCCATGAAGCCTTTGAAAATTTCAGGATTAAAGGTAATCCTGCAGAAGCATCAATGGGAAGGAATATGGAAGGGACTGAATCCTAATTCTAGCTTCTCTTTTTTTACACCACCTTTAAAAAAGCTGAAAATACAGCATAACACCAGGATCAATAGGCAGTAAAGTTTATGTAGTGTTATTTACCATTGTTAAGTCTTTATTAAATATGTACCTCTGCCCACAAAGGACTGTGCAAAATGAAGAGGGCCCAGTTTTATAGAAATGTATTTATAGGATTGTATTTTACAACACAGCTTGTAAAATCTGCAGGTAGAACACACCTTTTCCACAATATTGTCAAGGAAAAAAACATTCTGAAAACTGTTGAGGGTATTTTGAAGGACTAGGGACAACAGCTTTTTTTTCCTGAATAAATAATTAGAATTGAAACTTTCTTAGAAAACAGTTTGTCACTAAAAATACTACCTGGCCATATTTGGATACGAGGTCCATGCAGTTTCAATACAGCAAGTTTTCAGATTCAGGATAGATGTTTTAGTCAAACTGAGACAGCCCTTTCTCAAACTTTCTTGATCTGGACATTTGCATGGAACGTGGAATAATTTCCGCTGCTGTCCAGTTCAGCCCATGAGTATGTATCCAACCCTTCTGAATGTCTAAGGAAGTTGTCATGACTTTAAGAAGGAACACAGTTGGAACCATAAAATTCATCTTATGAAAACTATTAGCAGAGAAGCCCAAAAGTGTAATGGACAACTCTTGGTTTCACATGAGAGTTATTCTCAGTATACAAGAAACTCATTTGGCTTTAATGCATTCAGTGGAAGTATAAAAGTTATCAAACCTAGAACTAAATAACACTCCTGTTATGAATAAAGACAATAAAGCCATTTCAGTTCAGTCATCTGCACATATTCTTTTTCCTACAAGTGCAGCATCAAGTAGAAATAGAGTTTAAAGAACACATTTATTTTAAAATCTGAAATATTTTAGGAGAAATAATGGCAGCTGCTCAGCTGATAATTTAGCAGGATTGTGTGTAAACTTCTGAGAATAGACTGAAATGGAAAAAAATTTTTTTCTTTGATTAACTAATTGTAAAATTATTACTTTCTCTTTTAGTGTTTATTAATATTTTTCTGTGATTAAAATAAAATTTATATGACAAAAAGAGCTAAACTGGCATACTGGCATTATATGCTTATAGGAAACATACCATAATTAGTCAATTAAAATGAAGTCTTCAACAGACTAATGCATTTCAGTCCAAATTACTCTCTTTCATGAAGGTCCCAGTCCTCATGGTGTTTCTTTAACAGCCCTTTTTTCAGAGGATTTAATGCTACCACCCATCTTCTTACAGGATGCTACAACATAATGGATAATTCATTTACACTGCTGCTGATACAAAATTTTTAAAAAATCTCTTTTGTAAATGGAATATACAAACAATTACAATGTAAAAAGTATTTACTCTCCGTTTCTGTTGTAGCTTCCACTGGGTGCAAACTTAGGGGTAACCGGTATTGATGGAAGCAAACTACAGTTTCCCATATAAATAATTAAGAAAACTTACTATGAAAATGCAAATCCAAGGCTGTGTTTTGTACTGTGATATGAAATCCACATCTGAAAAATTTTTTCTTCATTAGGCAAGTTACTAGCCTTATGCCAAGATAAATAAGAGCTCTGATATATGTTTCAAAATGAGAGCCTCATTTGTTGCTTATCCAAATAGTACAGAATAGCAGAGTATAAAAGTTTTAGGATAGACTCTCTGACCCAGTAAAAGAAACAACTGAAATATATTTAAGACTCTCAACCACTGCAGAGGAAGAGAGTGGATACCTGTTTAACAGCACAGTTACCAATCAGCAAAGAAAGCAGGTGGTGTGTTTTTCTGACCAAAGAAAATAGAAAACTTAGATTTAAACCCATAAAAGAATAATCTTTGCTTTAGTAAGCTAAAGGGATCCAGTGAAGCCTTTCCAGATGGAATTAAACAAAATCTTGGATATAAGACTCAAACAGAGATATCATAATGCAAATAGCAGGCTTTGTCCTTATAATGAACATCTGTTGTGAAGTTGTTTACATTCCTACCAAAGTGGAAAAGGGTATCACTAATTCTCCATTGCAACCAGGCATGTAATGGGGGACTACAAAGTTACTGCTTAATGTTTTTCAATAAACACATGGAGCTTTTCACTAGCTCACAGTTTTATCACCTGTGAAAACAAATAGGGATTTGGGGCAAAGAGAAACATTCTTATTTCTCATGATACTCATTTCCATTTAATTTTCCAGGGATTTCTTTCTCTATTTTCTATTATTTTATATTTTATTACACGAATTTCATAGTCTGTTTCCCTCCTGTTACAAGGGTGACCATTCATGACTGCTTTGCTGAGCACTCTAGTGGAAATGGAGAACTTCCAGCCTGAGGGTCAGCAGTTTGCTCTCAACTCTTCCAGAGATAAAAACCAGACTGTTCTTAGCCTGAGTTCCTCAGGAAATTTGAGATAGGCTATAAATTATAGGTTATTACTGCATTTTGATGTTTCCCTTCTCTGTTGTCCTGCGCTAGGTTTTCAGAAGTGGTTGAGGTAGTTAAATGACCAGCCAGAGCAGGAGAACCAGCACACAAAATGTTCTTGACTTACACTGAAAACACTTAATTTGATGTTCCAAGTTACACTGCTTGCTGAATTTTAACAATTTCAACAGTTTTAAATAGTACAGTTAAAGTCTTGCTGTTTAGAAGTGGCATTATAAAATTAATTTTTAATAAGTCTGTGATTTTTTTAATGCTGATTTATGATAAATAATTACTGGGTTTCTCACTGTTTGTGGTTTCTCTCCAATAGAATTGCAGCTCAGCATTACATTCCAAGTGGTTGGAGCACTCTCATATGAATTTTTGTTTTTAACATATACACACACACACACATATATATATGGGCTATTTCCTGTAAAGGAAATAGCACTTCAGCACTGAATGCAAAATGACAGCTGTGAATTTATGCCACAGAACAATTTGGTTTTATTCCTTCATGTGAGGTAGAAAAAAGTTAGTCCAAAAATAGTTGTCAAATACAAAGACCACCAAGAGCAAAGAAAGACCAGAGAGATGTAGGTTGGTAAGAAGGTTTGCTGTAAATAAAACAGTTCAAAAGTAAGCAGTGTAGTTTGTATATGGAAAAAATAATACTAACAGTTCCCAAGACCAAAAGACAAAATTTATTTAAAACTACAATCCTACAATTTCTAGTTCTTATCATGTGTTTCTTATTGCAACATCTAACTTGTACCCAGCCACTTCTTTACTTTTACCTCATATTTTTTGGTTTCTAAAAAAAAATTTATGAAACAATCTGATTATATGATGTATAAATAAGTTACAGCAATAATTTTTTATATAGTGTCTTGAAATTACAAGCAAAATCTTTCTTTTCTTCTTCCTACACAAACCAGAGAAGAAACTTGTAGAAGAAACTTTACTATTAGCACAGCAGCCTGATTACAAAGGGCAATTAGTAATTTTGAAGAACGCTAAAAAGACATGACCTGATTACAGTATAGTGATTAAGATAGAGATTAAGATTAGGATGTACTGATATGAGCAACAGAATAAAATTAGAGTCACCTTTCTAGCAGCTAGTGATCTACCAAAGATCTTATGCTTTCCAAAGTTGGAGTTGAGTGAAGGTAATGTACATTTTACTTTTATCCTGAAGCATTCAGGTTTGTGCCAACTCACCCCTTTCCATGGCAGCCAGCAACTGCACACCTTTGAACTGATGGACTTGATCCTGATTCTGAAATTACTGGTGTATGTTTCATATGCATGGTTAAATTTATATAATCCTGAGTTATTATTGTGAGTAATTTACCATGTTAAAATCAAGCAGATGGCAAATAGCTGCAGGAGTCAAAAGCTCTGAAGCCTAATGTCAAATACTTGTCTCACTGAGTTTTTTCGGTCTCTGAAGGAAGTTCTCAGAGAACTGTTGATCGTGCTGAATGGTCATTCTCAGACAGTGAGAAGTGCAGTTGGAGTCAGACTCCTCTTTCTGAAGGAGAGCAACTCCTTTGCCATAATTAGAGGGCTGGAGCACCCTCCACAAAACACAGTCATTCCTTTAATAAGTGACACTGGGCTCTATCCCAGCCTACAGCAGCCTTCTCAGCTTCAAACACAAAAGCAGTCAAGTCACAAAAACTTCAAAGAAAGCTTTTCATTTTATTTTCTCCTTGATCCACTGATAGAGCAGTTCATTTTCTTGAGTTTTGTAAAATGACTTTTTCACTCATCAGACCTGTGTAACAAATCGCTGTCTCAATCGCCAAATGTTCCCTTTTGACTCATCTGCTTTTCCTTTGGCCTTTGGGTAGGAAGCTTCACTTCTGAAACATTTTCTAAATTCACTTTCGTGAACTCTTCCCCCTCAGTTGCACTTTGTGCCATTTTAAAAAATAATTGCATTTCCTGCAACATAATGTGCTAGTTTCAGGGTTTTAAATTTCGTCAGAGCCCACATTTTCTTTCTTAGAGCAATGTCTTTCCTTTAAAAAAAAGTCACTTTATAACACACTATCAGCTGTAACATGGTGCCTTTTAAGCAGTAAATGCTACAACATAAGATTTTTCCAGAATTCTCAGTTTCATTCTGCTAACTCAGAACAGCTTTTTCATTAATGATGCATTTGTACTCTCATGTATATTGTTTTGGTTTTTGATGGTCAAAGATTTTCTAATTTCTGAACTTGCTGCTGCAGTCTATGCTAAGACAGTTTCTCCTCTGAGGAAAAATATAACAACACAAGACTGTCAATAATCCTAATCTTTTCCAGTGTTAAAAAGGCTGAAAATCTATAAAGTTCCATTCCTCCAGGCTTTTTCTGCCTCAAAGCTAGGCAAACTTCACATAGTTATTCCCTGCAGGGATTGTAGTCAATTCTTCCCAAGATGTAAAAGCAGACCCTGTAATGTGAATTATATTTTCAACCAGGTGCTTACACTTCCAGGTGTACCATCCAGTAATGTACAAACCAGAACTTTGCAGGAACTCAGAGCATTGTAAATTTTTACACAATTATGCTCCAGAAGAGCATAAGTCGGGCTGTGTTGTGATCTTTGCTTACTGGGACTGAATGGGACAGAAACACTGCCCATTTTACACTCATGGTGGAAAGCAATTGAGCTGAGTCTGATCACTAAGTTCATGAAATTAGCTTTACCATCTTCTCCTGTGTGACAGCAATTTTTAGCCAATTTCCTTAACTCCTCAGGTTAGACATCAGTCTTCAAAAGATAAGTAAATCTGAGCAGATGAAAGGGTGGTGGCCACTCCATTGAGAAAGGAAGCACTACAGAAAAATAGCTTCTGAATGACAGAACCAGTATGGAACACATGGTCCTAGAGAATTAAAGAAATCAGAGCTGTTTGACTAAAACTCCGCAGACCCTGAGTCAGAACCAGTCTGACAGATGTGCCCAAGCCTGACATGATTCATGTCATCTGGCTTTTTCCTTACCAGCTATCTTCTGTCTCCTGCTCCTCCTGGGCTGCTTCCCTGCCTGCCTATTCCCATTCCCTGTTTTCCATGCAAGCTCCCGTAGCCAGTCACCCACATTTCCCTCTGCTTGAGGTTTGTTATTGCAATTTCTGCAGCCCTCGCCTCCTGCTCTGTCCCCATGTCCCCGGGCCTCTGTCCCAAGCCCAGGGAGGCCGAGGCCTGAGGGGAGTCTCTGGGAGCCCTCACAAAGAGCGCGGCCCACAGAGCCCCACGAGAAGCCAGGAATGAACCTGAACGCTTTGTTCCAGCAAATACAGTTCACGGAGAAGCAGGCGAGGGAAAAGAGGAACTTCATCCAACAAGGTCAGCCCCATCCTGAGGGGGATCCCCATTCCCAGGGGATGAGTCCCATTGGGGTGTCCCTGAGGGGACTCGGGCCAGGGAAAGCTCGTCAGGTTGGCTGGTTCTTGCCACAGGCACATTTCTGTAAAGATGTAACTTTTACAAACTGAGCACACGCTCTTACAGGTTGTTTTGTTGTCTTCCAGCTAAATGCGACATAAATAGAAGTTATGAAAAAATTAACCAAACAAAAGAAGAGCTGAGCATTGCAAAAATTAACTTAGAAGCCAAGGTGAGCAGGCATATTTACGGTGTATACAATAATGAAATACGGTATATTTACAAATATACGGCCGATTCTTTCAGGAATAGATCCATAAGCACTTGTGGAGCGTGCTTCACCTGCTGAGTAGCACAGTGTGGAGGAAACCTGCACTGTGCCTTTCTGTAGTGAAAAAAGTGTCTGTCAACATCCTTCCTTCCCACAGATCTCACCCTTGGGGCTGGCCCCAGGCTGTGTTCAGGCTGACTTTTGGGGCATGGTGTGAGATACCCTGTTTTAACAGTCCTGCAACTTGTTACAACACTCTCCTTCAGCATACAGAAGCCATCCCTTGCTTGCCCAATGCCATTTATTAATGGCCTTTTACAGAAAATATATGGAAACATCCCTGTTTTTACTTCACAAGATCTTGAGTCATATACCAAAGATCTTTCTGTCAGCTCACAGTTAAGGCTCACCAGCCCTAAGGGTTTTTCTAGGGAGGTCAAAGACAGAGGAAAGTTTCTGAATCTATTTAGTGATTTTATTACTCTTTCCATTTAATCAAACTGCAGATGTATTTTCAGATTAAGCTACTGGTTTTGCAGAGTTTTTCACCAATAACACCTGTGGTTGCAAATTATTTAAAAATCCATTTGCTTGTGTCTGAAAATTAAGTCTAAATACCCTCCTCTGTGCTCTTAAGTATCTGTGCTGACAGAATCTGTATTCACAACAGGAAAGCATGCAGAGCCTCCTTTGAAGTCAGAACTGTTGGATCCTATCATTTAAATAAACAACTTCAAGAACCTTTGGGAGATTGCCTCATCTAGTTGCGAAAATAAATGTTTGGAGGATGATTTTCATCCTTCCTAGAACAGTCTCTCCTGCCTTTTGTAAAGGACTATAATATATATATATACATATACATGTAATAAACTTCAACATTACTGAGAAGGGATCAGAATATAACTCATTTACAAATATTTACTGGTTGCAAATTGAGACTATAATCGTGCAGGCAGTTACTCAGACACTCACATTTGTGCATGCCACAATCTCAGAGCCCAAAGGTGCTTTAAAATAGTAACTTGTTTATCCAACACAGATTATATGTGGATGTTGCTTGTTAGGTGAAATCCTCAGCAGTCTTACTCATGAATTTATTTACGAGCATCACAATTTTATGTTTATACTGCTAATTTGTTATTGATGCATTGTGATTTATAAGCAAGGTTTATGTGGTAGGTACAGAAGGTCTCGAGAGTAGGGCCATTATTGTAAATGACTAATGGGAAGACTGAAGAACTATTCCTAATTAAATTTTATGTGCTTTACTGACCAGTATTAATAATATTCTCACTGATGTCCACAAAAATACATTTTACTTGCTTGCCTAGTCTGACATTGATTCATTTATAGATAGGAAATGATACAGAAAAGTAGTGGAATAGAAAATGGCATTTCAATCAGACTGTATTTAGGTTTAAAGATTATATAGTTATTGACATTATTTAAAGTAATTTATTTTTCACTACAGGAATTAGGTTTACGTATGTCTGCAACAGTTCATGTAATTCAAATAATATTAAATAATGCTGTTGAGCTACTGCTGTTCAATTTATCCCACACCAAATAACTGCAGTTCTTTATAAGCACCCATACCCAACCATGTGCATGCACAGCAGCTGATGCCTGACCAAGATGATGAGACTGAGTTCAGAAGTTTTTTGACATTTATTTCACAGACACTGCCTGTGGTCAATCAAAGAGGCCAAGGAAATGCAATTTTTCCCTCTCTTCTGTAAAACCAGGTAGCATGTAATTAGAACCCGAATTATAGCATTTTGCTGTTTGTAGCTCAGTGATTTCTTTAAGAAAAATTGGTTGCAAATGCATAGATGTATTTGGCATTTTACGATGGAGAAACTACACTGAAGATAGTTATGTGCGGTATTACAAATATGGTGGTGTAAGACCACCCACTCTCTCTGAATTCACATGTAAAATAAATTCTGAGCCAAGCATGTCCTGCACACTTAGCATGCTGGACATATCAGGGATGAGGAAATCTAGTCCTTTCCTTTCCACCTCTCACATTCTAGTCTCTGGACATTTCATTCCACTATCCTCCTATTTTGATCAGATGCACTTCATCTGTGCCCTCTCCACTCTCATGTGGATTATTTAACTTTAAAATATTTTCATTTTTACCACTGTAATATAACTCTTATTGGGTCTTTTCTGCTTCTACACACACAGACCCTTGTGTATCAGCCTGACTATTCAATTTAATTCCTGATCCTTACGTTGTGCCTTTACTGTCTGTGGGCAAATCTAGCTTTACTTTCCCTACTGATTGTTCTGAGTGAGTCAAGAGAACTTGACACTCCATCAAATGAATGATTCTCATCCTTTAAGATTCTACAACACTTAGCTGTTTCCTATTTGTTATTGTTATAGTTTATCCCACCGTATATCTGCATTTAGATTAGATGATGATGCAGTAAATGTGCTGGAAAATAAGAAGTCTTCAGCAGATTTTGCAAATGCAATGGTTGAACAGCATACCCTCCTATCACATAAACTAATGGTTAAAATTAATAAAACTCTAAATAAACCTATGTGCAAAACCTAATTTTGGGCCTGGGGGGGGAGGGGGGGGGGTGGGGGGAGGTTTATCACCAAATTGTCAATAACCAGTGTGCTAATTCCCATTACCCTTCCTCAGCTGACAATTCCAGAAACTGTGCTCAGAAAAATA
Source organism: Eopsaltria australis (assembly GCA_034509425.1). Taxonomy (NCBI): domain Eukaryota; kingdom Metazoa; phylum Chordata; class Aves; order Passeriformes; family Petroicidae; genus Eopsaltria; species Eopsaltria australis. Next base: position 1,544,804 of record JAVTVJ010011652.1, on the reverse strand, counting down.
TCCTGCCCTCCTTTGCATATTCCATAGTAGCATTGCAGAGTAGATGACCTTTACAGCAATTCAACAAAAACCAGGATGCTGGGCCCCTGTCCCTCTGATTTTATTCTAATATTATTCTCTCATTTGGTTCATGATGAGCTTTACACAATGATAGGGAGGACAGTGGACTATGTTGGCTAAAGGATCCAGTGCGGGCATTATTTTGCCTAGTTTTAACCTCGAAAAAATTCCTCCTAAACCTAGCAGACTTCAAAATGCCATTTTAGATAGACAGAGTACCACTAAATGAGTCTTTTAAAGAAAGGAGAATTTTCAAAAGCTTAGTAGTATACTGAAAGGTTATTGAGGGGGAAAAAAAAAGAGCAGTTATGCTTTTGTTAGTCCACCAGCTGTGGCAGCTCTTTTTAAACTGGACCAAGATCCTTCTGTACAAATTTCAGAGTATATGAAACAATAAAACAATAACCTTGCTTTATTTTTTTTTCCTTTTGGAAGGTTCAGCATCTCTCTGCAAAGCAGTTCCACTTAGAAATTCTGAAGAAATGCAAAGACAGCTTAGAAAAACAAAAAGCTGAGTTTATTAATCAAAGAACCAGTCTTCTTAAAATCTTGGTATGTTTCCAGCTGTGACATTCACACAGCTCTTTTCTATAGCACAGAGGAATCAGCTTTAAAATTTGAAAATATGGAAAAAATAATGTTTTAAATTGGGGAAATATTTTTTTTTTTATTTTAGCAATGTAAATGTAGATAAATTCTCACATTTAATTTAAACAATGATCTAAGGTAGTGTATGTTGCATTTTATCTCCAAAGCTGATTTTATTTTCTGACTTCATTTTCTAATGTTTGCTGTTGCATGACTGAACTCCAGTTCTGACAGATTATTTCCTTTGTAAAAGTAAACTAGCGAAGCCTCGCCTTAAATTGGATTGCCTCACCCACAGTAAAAAATATTGAAAAGGATCAAAGGGAAACCCCAGGGAGGCCCACACCACATTTTAGCAAATGTGGACAGTTTAGCAATCCTGCCATAGCACACAATCTCTTTGATGCCAGACACACCTTACCACCTCTTCAAAGGTAGCTACTTACAACAAGTTTTTCAGTTCTCTCAGATGCTAACCTGAGTATTGTCTTCCTCTTACTTTGTTAAGGCTTCTTGGATCTGTACATATGAATAAATGCCTCAGAGGAGCAGTCTTTTCTGCATATGTATTTGCCCTTTCAATCAGCAGAGCTAAATTTTAAACATTCAGTACAAATCACTAGTATTAAACCTAAGTCTTTAGGCAGATCTCTTTTTAACTAAGTCATATCTGCAGCACTCAAAGTATTCTCAGTACATGTATGAAGTTTGATATATAGATTATAATTTCTTTATTCCTGTCTATATGGGTAATTTCATTTTATTTAATTTAGCAATCAATTAAGATGTCTTAGAAGGAATTCAATATAAACTTTCTCTTTTGGATGTTTTTTCCCAGAAAATCAAACTGTTGTTTTCTATCAACAATAGCTTTCTTGGTAGTTATTAAGTGAGTCTGCATTCTGCAGAGGATTAACAACACTTTTATTTAGTTTAATAACGATCTAAAAAAAAAGATACTATTGACTTTAAACAGTATTTTCTAATTTCAATAAGAAAGCTGAACTGAAAAACTGCTGTTTCAAGTCTATAATATAATGTAGTGATTTTTTTAAATGCTCTATTATCAAGAATAGACCCTTCATTTTTGCAGGAAAAGAAAAGTTTACGACAACAGGCATAATGATAGAGCTGTAGACCATTTTCTAGTTCTTACAAGAAAAAGTAAATATTTTCTTTACTTTTACATCTATTTATTTTTTTATTTATTTACATTTCTACTACAAATTTAAGGATAAAAACCAACAGTGTGTCTCAGTCTACATTGCTTAACAAAGACTCCCAATTTTTTTCACCTGAATGTTCAATCTTCCCTCTTTTTTTTTCAGGCAGATGCAAAGAGAAAAATTACAGAAGAGGAAGATAATTTTACCAGAGAAGTAACAGAATTTAACAATGAATATGGACTAACAAGTAATAGAGATCTTCTTATAAAAAAGAAAGTCAAGACTGAAATAAATGATTTGGACAATGAGGCAGCTCTGTTGAAAAATGGTAAGTCATATATGAAACCAGTTTATCTTAGATTAATACAAATCTATAAAATACAGCTGTGCAAGCCAATAATTTTAATTTCATTCCCCTGCTGTCTGGAGATTCCTTTTAGCACTGAACTGAAGGAGTGTGGTCTGACATACTAAGCATAATTAAAAGCTCTTCTGTTCCCTCTCCTCTCCAACCTTTCTGATGTCAACACTGTGAGGAGGAGAAGCCACCCTGAAGAGGCAGCTCCCTATCTCTAATTCAGCCAGCACAGAGCTCACAGTCATACACAGGGACTGAATTAGGTTTAGAAACACCTATGGTCGAGCTCTGTACATTTCCTTAGCTTCAAAGGAATTGTATGCACAAATGTCCTGCAGGATTGGTCCTTTACTGCCACAGTGCAGCTTGATTTTCAGTTAAGGTACAGAATATGAAATCTCTCAGAGCACAGGGTCAGTCCTTCCGCAAGGAAATCGGGGTCGTCATGGATCACAGGCTGAGCATGAGTCAACAACATCAGAATGCCAACACCACACTGAGACACAAACAGAATTCTGACCTCTAACACATGAAAATAATTCCTCACTCAATTTGGGGTAGTTAAGCTCTGAGCTGGAGTACTGTGCATCTCGTTTTGATCTCAAACTTGAAAAAAAAAAAAGTGTAGACCAGCTGGAGAGAGAGTGATCAGAGTTCTGGAGCATATGAGAAGGAAGGAAATGAAGAAATGTGACTAAGGTATTAAGAAAAACTGATGAAATACAGATATCAGTCTTCAAATTGTTTAAGTATCCTGTAGAAAGGAAATTATTATATTCTCTATATCTGTAGGGAACTGAATAAAAAGTAACAAGTGTAAAGCACAATAAGGGAGAGTCTGTCTGACAGCATAGGAATCTTTCTAAGAGTAGTGGACAACTGAAGCACTCTGCCTTAGAAGATTCCATTACCAAAGGATTTAGGAGTGTCCATTACCAAAGGTCTTCAAAAAAAGGTTGAACAAGCACTTGTCAGAAATGACAGAAGTACAGCTGATCCTGCCTTCAGGAGAAGAATGCAGTAGATGACCCCTCAAAGTCCATTCCAGCCTCATAATCTATCAAGCAACAGCACTTTCAATTCCCCATATCTTCTATAAAGTTACTGAAAAAGGACTGTCCATTTGAGTTTGCGCTTGGTAGTACCTTCTTTCTTGTTTCCTCTGGCTATGATATTAATCTACAGCTGAAAAGTCTGTATTGGTGTCAAGTGCCACTTTTAGCATTTAATTTTTACATACTCAGGCAGAGCTGGGCAGTTAAATGATCAGTAGTACCTGAAGGGTGACCAAAATTCTTCTCTAAGTTCAGTTGCCGTCTTGCTTCCATCCTTTAATTGCACCTTTATTCAGGCACAACTTGTCTGTCTTTTTATCTGCTACACTCTTGGGCACACTGACAATTCTGAAGTGAAAAGTTTAAGCAACTCATAACAAGGAAATTATGTGAGGACCTCCAGTTGTTAGAAAAACAATCACAATTAATTCCAGATGCTGTCTAATAGTAAGGTTCAAATATATATAACACCACAAATACTAAGAAGGTATTTTCTTTTTCAGTCTTGCTGAGAGATGTCTGTCCCCCACCTATTCAATCAGTCATCTTCCTTTCTTTATAGCTGAGTTAACTCTAAAGCATAACATTCTTTTTATGCCACGGACAACAAAACATGTTGAACATCTTAATACCATTAAAAAAATTTTCTTTCATAGCTATGAATACATTTTACGACATATAATTTCCTGTGAACTGTGTTTTATATGAATTATTTTAGTTTATTTTGGTTTTATATTTAAGGTTCTTTTGACTAGCTGAAGATTGGTAGAAGTAGTTAAGAATATTTAAGATTGTATCATGAATGCTAAAACTGCAATGCATTTTAATTTAAAACCTATTTTTTCTTAGAAATGGAGTCAATGGAACATAAAAGTGTTCAGTTAAATGCACTCCAGCTGCAGAAGAATGAATTAAAGCAGGATTTATTTACTCTCCAAAGTGAGCTCAAAGGTGTGCCTGATAACTATTTGTTATGATAATTATTTCTGGCTTGACAAATCCTTTGGAAAAATGTTTTCTGTCAATTTTCTTTTCTCAAGAAAAAGCAATCATAGTAACAATGCTTCAATTTATATTTACAATGTGTAATACATAATTTTTAAGCATGGTTATAACAAATATTATGGATTTCAAGGAGATATATTTGGAATTCCATTGATACTGAGGTCCAGAGATTTACTGAATTGTGGACTGTAAATAAGAAAGAAAATTTTGCTTTTGCTGGTAAGTCATATACTTAAATGGAGAATTTAATGTTTCAAAGAACTTAAAATCAACATAAATTTTGTTTAAAATCTGTGTCACAGGTGATCACAGCAGTAGAGAGTAGTTTGAAATCTGGATTAAAATGATGTAATCTAGAGTGATTTAGTATATTTTTTACAGACATCTAAGTAACATGTCACAGTAAGAGCTAAGAAAAGCAGTAAATATGGCTCTAAATTGTTTGGGAAAAGGAGTGAAATTTTCTAGATTGCAATGTGTGATTACAATAATAATAAAATAATTCATTTTCTTTATTTAGATGCCTTTACCCTTCAAAGAGTTTCATGGAGAAATATTAGAAAATATAAATTTAGAATATGTAGAAGGTCTTTGAATATGGATGATTAATATATATTTATAGGGTAATTCTGATTTCATGTTTAGACCTTGAAAAAGTAATCAGGGAGGCTGAAAGGGTGACAAAAGTTTTAGAAGCAGAAAAAGTCCAAGTCACTGAAAAACCTCAGACTGATCCTGAATGTTTAAGGTAAAAGTCTCATGTTAATTAGTTCTTAATTTAATTTTAGGACTGTAAGTGCAGTCCAGTCCTGGTAGCAATGAGTATTTTACCTTTCATGTACAATATTCCTTCTGAAATCAGAACCATTCATTTTTTGTTAGACAATCCCAGTCCCTGTTGTTGATTACAGCATTTCACCCTCACATCCATACTCAAGGAACTAAAAACTGCAAGTGTTTGCAGGGACATCAGTCAGACCCAGAGGAAGAACAAAAAGCCATTGCTTGGGTGGAAGATCAGCTCCTGAGGTCTTGTAAAAATGGTGGTGGTGCACAAAGTAGCGATGAGCTACCCAGGGCTAAACTTATTTGTGCTGCCTGGCTGTGCAGAGCCTGATTGCAATGGACTGAACTGGCCACAGTGACCTCCTTGGGTAGCTGGGGCCTCGACTGGAGCTATTAAATGCAGATTTATTTTCTTTATCTACCATCAGTTCTAGTTTGCCTTCTAATTAAGCTGGTTTAGAAAAAAATTTTGAAGACCTAATCAAGACAGAAGAGAAGACCTTGCACAGTCTCCCTTAACAGTGAAGATTTCTTCTCAGGAACTGAGTGGTAACAATTCATTTCTTGTCAGTTAACTTAAGTGAAACATTAGGTTTTCACTTTACAGAAAATAGTGTAATTTAAAGAAAAAAGATCTCCCAGTGCAGAAAGCCCCATATCACAGAATTGACCATCTTTTTATGATGTTCCAGATGAAAGTGCCTGGGAATATTTAAGAATATTTAATAGACAACACAAAGGAACTCCTCCTGGTAAAGCTAAGTCCAAAAGATTCTATAACAGAAATTAGGGAAAACACAACTTGTATTACCCTCACAGGGTTTTTTCCTACAGATTTCCGAGCTTTTGACAAAAATAAATAAATATAGTGGGGATTTTTTTTATCTGAAAACTTTCAATGGAGAGTTATAACTTTGCAGAGAACCCTGAGCAATTTTCTGAAAGATGATTTGGTAATGACCCATTTTTTGCTGAATATCGGGTTTTGAAAGAAAATGATATATCAGCCCTATTACTAACTCTCTTCAGCCTCTTACATGGTGTTGAGACATGGCCAAAATCCCCTCAGCATAAAAATTAATTAGCTCACAATCCTGCATACAGTAGCAAAAAATTTGCATTCAACATATCCATAGAAGACACAGTGTAAATAATAACAACAGTAACGATTCTCCAGGACAGCACGTTATAACTCACTCCTTTACATTATTCATTCAATCGTGATATATTGGGGTTTGTGATACATGAGCTTGTCACCTTCCTTCCAACTAACATACCTCCCTTGGAATAGTTTACTACCATGATGCCACTGAATACCCAAATTTGTGTAATCAGTTTTCTATAGTAGGTCTCCTGTGTGTAAGGTAGAGAAGTAGCCAACATTATCATACTTTTAATCCCCAGCTCTGCCACTGAGATCCTAGGGATCAATCAAATCCACATGTGTTTGTCTTTCTGCGTAGTGAAATTAACTCACAGCTCTGCAGAATGACACTTCGGTTTTCTCTGGGTGGAAAACTGGATACCACACATTAAATTCTAATAACTGCAAATTCAGTAAGTCATTTACAACCAAAGCAAGAAGGATGATGAGATTTTCTTATTTTCATGAAATGCCTCCTTTTATAGTCAAGATAAGCTAACATTATTTGATAATTGCATGTAGTGCAAAATACAAAGTGCTCCTACTGCTATTACCACTATCAGAAAATGCAAACCCTTCTTGAAATCTAGTAATATATTGAATACATTTTCTTAAAATTGAAACATTTTTTTTCATTTCAGATACTGGAAAAAATTTAGGACAGATTTGCCTAAATCATATTTTTATCTTGCACTTGCTTTTGAGCAGAAAAGCTCAATGCTTCGTAGAGAGAGATAGCCCTGAAAAAGTTAACTCAGATGCCAGAAGCAACAGAGCTGTGCTGCTGTATTTCCCTGTCAGCACTAATAGATTCTGCTTTCAGTAGAGCCAAGCAGGCAATCCTCATTTTTCTACCTCTCTATGTCACTGCTGGGCTCTTTAGAACCACCCCAAACCTTATCAGGCTCATAAAACTCTAAAGGTTGTTTGGGTGGTTTTTTTCAATTTAACAAAGCCTACTCATCACTTCTTGGTTTGGACTAGTGAATTAAGAGGAGGAAGGGGATTTAAAGTATTACACACTGTAAATAGTGCAGTGTATAAATAGTCCACTGGAAGGTATCTGATCATTCTCTGGTACCTCCATATCATCAAGAGGATGGAGCCAGGGTCTGCACGGTGCTGCACAGCAGGAGAACAAAAGGCAGAAAGCAGAAGTTGGAACAAGAGGATTTAGACTGTATTTAAGGAAAAAACATTTTTATCAAGAGGAGGCACAGGTTGCTCAGAGAGGTTGCAGAGTTTTCATCCTTGAAGGTTCTCCTTCTCAAGATACACTCATATACCTGTGTATATCTTAACAGGAGTCAATTTTGTTCATGTTAAAATCAATGTGGTTGAACCTTCTATGTCTGAGAAACGACCCTTTTTAGCCTAACAAGATCAGTTTTTCTATCCCCATACAGAGTTCATTGCAAGAATAGAATTCTAGCTTTCACTGAAAATCATTTTTATTATACACAAAGATGATAATATTTTGACACCAGTAATGTGGCTTAGAAATACATACTTATTTCTATTAAATAAGTGCAAAATCTGATTTTATTTTTTACAGAGCTGGAAACCACACCACTCTTTAAGGGGTAAAAAATACCTTTTTTTGATGCTTCCTTAAAACAAACGTGAGAGACAGTCAGCATCAATAACCTGATATATGTAGTTCCCAGATCACCCTGCAAGTCTGTTACTGTATCACATCCCTAGTCCCAGCTTAAAAATCAATATCAAAAGTAGCTGGCAAGGCAAGAATCTTCATTGCAATTAAGTATATATCTAAAAGTAAATTGCGTTTCAGCTGAAGAGTGTGGCCAGCTAATTCAAATTACAGCAATTCATCTTTGATCTGAGAAAAATGCCCTATACCATGTCTGCAGTTTCATAAAATTTCTTTCAAATCCATCAAAGAATCACGAAGGGTCATGAGAAGCACACACTGGTAATTCCAGCAGCTGGTGGGGCTGCAGTTAGAGCCTTGTTCTGATACACACTGGATGCAGAACAAAGCCAACCAGAATTGGAAAGTTAAGCACAGATGTAGTTAGCAGGCACCTTGGAAAATGCAAGTCTCATGATAGAGGTGCATAATTCAGATAAAGTTTTAAGAAAAGAGGGTTGTTTTTTTGGGGTTTTTTTTTGCTTTTTTTCCCCAAAGAGAGCTGCAATTAAGATCAAAAGCCTTATTTTAATCATCTGTTCTGCCGGTGCCATCCTCAAACACAAAACAGCAGGGAAGAACTTTGGCATCAGCTCTCTGGAGTCCCATTTCCCTGGCAGGTAGCAAGTAACATCACTTAAGTGGAACAATGCAGGAGTCAAACAGAGACTAACCGACACCAGTAAATTCCTAACTATGGCATTTCACTGTGCTATTCATTGTAATTACTATACTAATTATTTAGCCTCTTTCACATTTTAATTTTAAATTTTTTTGTGTTGCCTTAAGAAAAACAGCCCAGAAATAATTTATTTGAAGTTCATTTAAGCTAAAACCAGAGCATTTCTATGTAAAACAGATATCTTTCAACCTATTTAGAAGGTGGAATAAGGATAAAATGCTTCTTTGAAACCTGAATTTCTCTTCTAGTTCAGAAAAGAAGTAGCAGAAAGGAAATGCATGAAATCTGCTTACTTTGTAAATAGTACACAGCTTTGTATACTTGTCTAAATCCTAAAAGTATAGTATTCCTTCTTATTCTTCATAATCCAGACAAAGAAACTTCATCACCAAAATTAGGAAAAAAAAGGTATTTTCTTTCATACAAATCATACAGGAAATATATTTCTTGGAGCTCAAAAAATTGTTCATGCAAATAACAGACTGCCTAAGCCCCATGCATGCTTCTCGTGGGTTAAAAAAAATTTTTGCAATTTAATTTGATGTTAAATTTTATAATCAGAAAATATCAGTCTCTGGAGTAATATATGTGGTTCAAAATGAGTTTTTCAATGGCAATCTCCTCATTGATTTTTTGAGCTTTTCTTTTTAATAGCAGTGCCTAGTGGAACTATTATAGCTTGAATTATGTTAAAATAGCTATCCATTATGAATTGCAGTATGGATTTACAAAAAAGTAGATCAAATCTGACTAATGATGCCTTTCTTTGATAAGACAACAGAAAGGTTAAACAAAGAAAATTCCAATGCCATCCAATACATTAATAAAGTATTTGATGCTGTCCCACATGGAAAAATACTAGTTAACCTAGGGAAGACATATAAAAAAAATTAAGTAAGGAAATGAGTAATAGTAACAACAGTCATAGGTCTGCAATTAAAAATTCTGGGACTCAAAGGAGGTTAACAACAGTCACAGTTGGTCTTACTTAATGTTTTAAGTAATGACTTTAGAATAGAAAGTGTTTTAAGACAACAGTGTCTTGAACAATTAAACTACACCTTGTAGAAGTCACTGAAAAAGAGGAGGAGTAAGATTATATGCAGTGTAAGTTTATCTACTTGTACACAATTGAAGACTTCAATAGGTACCTGGAAGCAGAGAGGTCTGAGCATACTACGTGAGCAAAAACATCAAAAGAAAGTACAGCTGTGCACAAGATAAAAGCAAGAGTTATTTCCAACAAAGAAACAGGAGGGTTTAAGAATACTTTGTTCAAATCTCTCACCTGCTTGTCAAAAAAGATTCATTCAACCTGGAAGAAGAGCAGAGTGTGGAGAGCCCATAAAGCAGAATGAAACAAGGACAATTCTAAAACCTTTTTAGCTCTGAGAACATTATACACATGAAGAAAGCAGTACATAATAGAGATACTAATTTCAGCAATAGAGTAGCCATATTAATATACCCAGATTAAGATCTAATTTTCTCTGTCCAATAGAAAAATCAAGATAATTGAACTAGAAGAACCATTGACCCCTATTTACTTTCCCTGCCTTTCAATAGGAATCTTATTGACCCCTAGAAACACATTTCATTTCACATCTCACATGCATACTTGTATATTTTTTCTTTCCCATGTAGCTCATTCTTACAGCTCCTATGAAAAATAGTCCAAACAATTTTGGTTTGCTGTCTGCACAAAAGCAAATCTCATCCTAGATGTGCAATTTAATTTAGCGTGCCTTAACCTTTCCATGTTTATTCACCTATTGTTATATATTCCTTAAAGATATCTAGTGGTGTTTTACGTATACACTTTCCAAGACCTCTAACTACTCTTATAAATAGTTGCCTGACAGCACTCACAAAATTCAAGCTTTAATCAATGATAACCATGTAATTTACATTTAACATTCTATCCAGGACAGCAAAAGCAGAAACGTCCTTGTTTTACTTAAAGTAGCTCCATTTCTTTTAATTTACATTTAATTTCCATTGTTATGTTGTCTAGTACACTCTTTGTGTTCATGTTTCATCTTCTTGCCAGAATTTATTATTACTATTGGAGCACTTGCTTAATTTTTATTATCCTTCTGCTCCATCAAGCACAGACTTTCATATTTAATTGTGTAACTCAAGTACTTGGCTTTATATTTTGGGATACTGAATTCCATTTAGGACTTGTTTTCCCTCTTCCTCAATCAATTGATAATAGTCTGAAATTTATTGACTTCTTCAGCTGTATCAATAGCATATTCTTTTTAGTAGTGTCAGCAAATTGTAAATACCAGCAAAATCTTGCTCTCACTGTAGAAACGTGCACATTAATTTGATCCCAGTACTGAACTGAGAATTACCTCAATGTCTTACCACTACTTGAGCTTGAGACAATAAACTAGTACTTCAATACTTTTCTTCAGTCCCAATAAAGTCTTAAAACCTTGATAAATGTATCTCATGATGTTTATGATGAAATCCAAGAAAATCAAGATATGTACTCTCAAGTACATTAAGGAATTTCATTTTGTACCATGAATTCTATTCCCTGTGTATCAGTGTCAGGCAATTCTGGTTTATAATACACCACACAGTTTTCCTTCAAATTTATGATTAAAAAATAAAATGGTGATCATAAACAAGGCAAAGACAAAAAGGAGAATACAGAAAAAATTTTTTACTTGTGTCAGCAAAACATAACTAAGAGAGTCTGCTCCTTCTGCAACTCCAGTAACAGCTAAGTAGGGTGTTTCACCCCTACTAGGAAAAAAAATACTCTAAAATTACATATTAACCCTACCTTCACCAGAAATTATTTCTCCTTTGAGAACTCTTTACATGAAATTATTCTTGGAATGCAATTTTAGTATCCAAAAGTCTTGATCCAGTAATTTGAATCTATGGATGACTTTCACAGAGACCTATTTGACAATAACATTATTTCCTTCATAGTTCAATTTATAATACCAGCATGTATTGATTTCAAATTATTTTTCTTCTTTGCCATGTGCATATAGAGCTGAAATTCAAGAAGAATGTGTATCAACCACAAATGCCAATGACATTTAATAGCTGGGCTCATTTCAGAGCTGCAAAATCGATCATCTTCAGTGATCTCCTCCTTCTTCATCTCTGTCACTTCTAGCATTCAAGACTAATGGAAAATGGGCCATTGATAGCAGAGCTCAGTCTAGGACAAGAGAGCATCCAAAAAATGCTGATTTTGTTGTCCTACCTACTTAATTTAAGGGCTAGGTTTAGCTATTGCAAATATGGCATTTCAGCTCCAGCTGTTCGTTAGAGCCTGTGATGCTGTAACTTGCCAAGACACTGTTAGACCAGAGCAATGACTTATTTTAAAGCTATATTTTACTGTCACCAAAGAGAACAAAATGCTAAAAATAAAGCAAAACCAGAGGACGTGGGGAGCCAAATGCTAATGTGATTTTTCAGATTATTTTTCCTGAGAGTCCTGCCTTTTTTCATAGTCATAAATAGGGTATAATTGTCAAATTAATCCTTGTTCTAGCAAAAGTTACATCTTTTTCCATTTTCAAAGGTGACAGAAAACCTGCCTCCCATCTAGACAGTATAGTTTCATGAATAATTGGTTTGCACATTCAATCTGATAGTGGAAAGATGAATATGAATATCCTGCTTATCTTAAATGTAAAATGAAAAAACGAAATCTGCTTTCAGGTTAAACATTTTTTCTTAATGGTTCCATTGTCTCACATTCCTTCTGGTAAAACTTCATCATTTATTCAGTAACTCAGGCGTCTCCGATGCATTAATTTTGTAGACTGTAACCTAACAGACAGCTCTGATTTTGTGAGTATAATATTCCTGGCACATACTGTAATTATCTAGCTTCTAAATAAGAAGGAAGGTAGACCTGAAAGCAGAATCAATTGATTAATGTAAGAATTAAACTTCACATTTGAATGAATGTCTTTTATCACCACTACCTGATGGTATGTAGGGAATTGTGCTGTCACTACATTTAAAAGTTTTATACAATATTTGAAATAAAATTTTAAAATCCATACACAAAATGTTAGTTTCAGAGCACATCAGCAACAGAAATTAATTCACTATCCCAAGACACGGATAAGCAACTCCTACTGCTTATCTTCTGCTTGCTCTCCCTCTAATGTAGACCTAGCATGGACTGGTATCATTCTTAGCTAACAAGTAGCAAACAGGCTGTGCATCAGTTTTACAGTGTGAAAGACAACGAGAGAGCATTTTCCCTGAGATCAACAGACTCTGTCTTTTCCTAAAGTAAATTAAACAAGGTAGGGCTTTTGTTTGTCTAAAGCAAATCAGGGTTCTAATATCATGCTAGCAGAGAATACGAAGAGAAAAAAATGCAGAGACAAGGCAATGAAGTTAAGCAGATTTAATCAAGATCACAAGCTGATCTTAGACCTTGAAGTGAACTTCTCTCAGTAAAATGGACTGAAAACAATGTACGACAGTGCAGTGAAAATTTCATTTCTTAAAGTGTAGTTCAAATTTTCCTTCTATTTGATTCTTGTATGAGTTATGAGAAATATTTCTGAGAGAAGGAACATTTCTTCCTTTATAATGCAAGCACATAGAGTTCATGCTTTTTCTGTACTGATGGTAAGATAGTTGCATTTTCCACAGGAACAGCAAAATTAACTTCCAGTCCAGTCTTATGCTGTTATACTAATGCTGCATGGTGACTAAGCTATTCCTCTATTTAAAGATATACGTCTTTTTACTTTTAGTAAAGCCATTTTCTGTCTAGAAAACCAACTCTATTTGCAGTAGGACAGCTAAAGAGGTTAATCATCTGTATAATAAGGTCCAATCATTTATTGTCTATTATAGTATATAAAAGTAAAAATAGTTGCTGCCTTCTGTTTCAACTTCAGAAGAAACAAGGTCCTGCTTTAGTGCATTGGTTTGGCTATTTAATGGCAAGCAGAATATATACTTCCCTTCCTTTTTTTAGTCTGTTTGTATGTTCCAGAACATTCAGATTGTTTCCTGAAACTGTATTAAGGGTAAACAACTTTATCTTTGTCGTTATGCTTTTCTTCTGACAGCCATGGAAAGACTCAATATAATCTCATCACCTTGTATTTATCACACTACTGAAAGCTCTAGCATAGATTTCTCTGGGCCTACCAAGTATTAATTTAAACCACTACAGTCATTGATGTGCAGAGTTTAGGTATCTCCTTTTAGCAGGACTAAACAATCTTTTGAATGGAAAAATATCTATATTAAAAGTAATCCTTATGTAGAAAAGTTGGAGAACTTTCGGCTGAGAGTATTAGGAAGCAGTAAGTGCTGAGGAATAGTGGGAGCAGTGGGGAGAGAACAGGAACTAAAGCTGTGGGGTCTGTGGAGGGGTGTGGAGCAATACTGGCACAGGCTCTGGCAAAGCACCCATCTCATCCAACATTCTGTCTCCAGTAGAGGCTACAAGAAGACACCCAGGAAAAAGAAGAACAGTAACATATGGTACTTTCTAAGTATCACCATTCCCATTCACATGTTTAAATAAGGAAAATGATGACTAATGAGGCCATATATCTTTCACAGTTTATGGAAACAACACAGCCCAGAAATTTGTGTAACTAACAAATTTAAATCCTGAGCAGGAAAATAGATCAATGAGGCTTTTCTCACACAAGTCAAATTGAGAATTGGGACCAAAGCCGAAAAAATAGTTACCCAGCAACAGTTCTCTGACCTGAAAATTTATTTGTTTTTGGACACAGACTTAAGAAAGAGTTGGAAAAATGCAAAGATGATAATTGGGAAAGTGTCTGCGAGACTCTTCAAACAGAAATTGAAATTCTGCAAATGGTATGCCATTATGTATTTTAAGTATTTGATAATTTTAGTTTTAATGGTGTCCTTTAGGATGATTAGCAGTGGTTTTAGAAAAGTAGTTTTTTATACTCTGTTCACACCTAAACATCCTCTTGTTGCAGACACACTCCAATATTCATTTGTTTCAGCTTATTTCCAAATGTCCAGGAATATATTTTCCACAGAAAAGGAAAGCACAAAGATGAATTGAAAGATCTGCTTTTAGCGCAAGAAAAATGTACTGGGGGGACTCACATAAATCATTAGTTTATTGAAAGCTGCAAAAGATTATGCATTTAGGAGCTAAATTAACCTTTACCTCCAGCTGTCAGTTAAATGGAAGATGGGAGTATGGAGAAATAGGATGATAATAACATCCTTTCATCTAGTATTCTATTGTGTCCACTCACAAACCTCTTACAAAAACTTACTAAAACATGTTTTTCTTTAAATGCCAATCCTAACTTCAAATTTCTTGATTGTCAGTCTGTGTCACAATACAAAGAGAAAAAATATTTTGAAGTCCCTTTTGGGAAACAAAGAGGTTTTAAAGGTTCCTTTCAGAGCCCCTGATTGAGTTGTATGAAGACAGAGCTGCCTCTACCATCAAGCAGAATGACAATCCTGAGAAATTTACATTACTCACTCTTTAATCAGTTTCAGGTTTCTGTTGAAGTAATGTGACTTACTTGCACTTTGTTTGGTTTTTTTCAGAAAGAAAAATAAAACATCTCAATGTTTAAAAAATTCTCTGTAAAAAAACATACTAAACTCATAAGAATTCACTTTTTACAATTGCATTATTTCTCTTTTCCAGAATTTAGCACAAAAGAAGCCTTCAGGGAAGTGAATAATATGTGGCGTATAATATGGAGTATCATAGAAGCAAGTCTGAGTGTTTTTAAACAATTTTACTCAAGTTCTGTCAGATTTGCTTCTATTTTTTGTTCATTTGATTAATCCACAGTTTGTATCTTCCTTTACCTTTCAATAAAATAAATTTTTATTCATTTAGAAGTGAGGGGAGGTTTGTGTTTTATCTTAAAGCTCAACAGCTGTCTTTCTATAGATCCCTCTTTGTGGCCCATGTATCACAGGACATGGTAAACTACGCATAAAGCTCAGCTCCTACATTCCTAGCTCTGTTCTACACTACTACCTCTATTCTTTCTGTGCTATTTTTCAAATGAATGTTCTCCTATTTTTAAAGGTAGTGACATGGTTTTATTTGAGAGGAAGACTGCTATTACCATCAATAACTCCTAACAGGGGCTGAGACTATTTCATTTATTCCTCGACAACGCAATTCTGTAATGAACTCCCTCAAATAGCTCAGCTCCAGCAACACTGCTTGACAGTCCAGAGTGTGCAAATCTCCTGAGCTCTAGGTGCCTCCAGTGGTGGTAAGCCAGTCTATTACTTAGTGCTCCTGAGTACACACACACCAAAAAAAAAAAAAATAAAAAAAATAAAAAAAATAAAAAAAAAATCAAAAAAAAAAAATCAAAAAAAAAAATCAAAAAAAAAATCAAAAAAAAAAATCCTTTCTCCCTCTCCCACAACCCATAAAATACTGTGCACAAATTTCAGCACTTGAGAGCAAAGATAAAACCTTATGCTAAATGAAAAGTGCACATTTCTAGAGAGCTGGTGCAGAATTTTGGTTAAATCAGAGTCCCTAAACACTTGAACATGTAGGATATGTAACTGTAACTGCAGTTCCCAACCCCACAGTGGAACTGACTTTATCATTGAGGTGCTTACAGTAAAACCATGTAAGGGCATTCACTCTGCTCAGCCTCAGCCCGCTCTGCAGCCCTTCTTGCATCACATCCCACTGTGTGTGCAAATATTTTTCAATGTTTCCCGCCTGGGAGTGGGATGGATAATTGCTCTTCACTAGTTTTTTCTACACCCTGAGCCCTCCAAGCTACAGTGAGTATCAGTCACACATAAAACTGCAAAAGATGTTTTATTAAGAAGGGAGGAGTAAATCACTATTGGAAGCTGACCAAATTCTGCCTTAGATGGAGAAAGTTTTTCCTCTTGGGACACAGCTGCAGTTTGAAGTTTGGCAAGGTTTGATCTGCAGCACTGGTATCAAAGAGCCTTCTGATCCACTGGGTTTGCTAGCATAATTCCAAGTGATTGGAATTATCATTCTTAATAACCAGTGCTGTTGCAGCTGACATCCTTGTAAGACTTCTTTTTGTCTCTTCCCTAAGAGAGATCATCTTAGGATTGCATGATTTTAAACAACTTAGTTCCTCTGACACCTATGGCACCATCTGACTTTTAAAGTTAGGCAACTGCTGCTTGTGGCTTTTGATCAAATCCAGAGTGTACTGCAAAATAATACAGTTAGATACCAAAACATCTACAGGCAGCTAAAGCAGTGCTATTTCTGGGTTTAATTGATGAAGCATAAATCTGGGATTTGCTGGAATGGCTGAGTTTATCTTGACCATTTTATTAACTTAAGAGAAATTGCTTATGTTAAGTGTATTTGGCAGTCAACCAGGAAAACCTTCTTTTTAAACTTTGTGTTTATCTACTTGTAGTTGCTTTTATTTACAAGAATCCTTGAATTTCTTTTGAAATTATCTCATATTTATACAGCTCCTCAGTCCATAGAGATTAAATATTCAGATAGGACATAAACCAGAGCTCGCTGGCTTACCTCAAATGTGTATTTGAAATTTTGGTGTGAGTGGAATGAGAAATAGCATCCAATAACTACCAATTAATACTATAAATTAATGTCCCTGTATCACCTGAAAAATCATCTGTGGAAAAAAAACTATGGTAGTATCTTTTCAGGGACTTCAGATTCCAGCAAAGCAGTTGAAAGTTCAGTTTCATGTGTGCATCTTTTTATGTTGGGTGTGTGTGCATGAAAGTCTGTGAAAGTCTGACTCCTTGATTATTGTAGTAGAATTACAGCATAAGTATAGCAACGTTTGTAATAACCCAAATGGCTAAAGCTTTCAGAATCAATATAAGAAAAAAATCCCAAGAATAAAGATCACAAAAAAAAAAAAAAAAAGAAAAAAAAAAGAGAAACAGAAATCAATACAAATCCTATTGGGCTAAACAAATCCCTCAACAGCTCTGGAAAAAGTATGCCAGACTAACCCAGTTGTTGCAGGGTGAATGTAAGCCATACTAATTTCTCCAAGTATAAAAGTACATTTGTCACCACTGTCTTAGGAGTAATGTAATTTTGGGCAGGTATAGTACTTTTGTTTTTAAGACTCTAAGTAAAAATTACGCAAAAATGTTCCGTGGAATTTTTTTTTTAATTCTCAAACTGAGTGTGAGTAATCTTTAAAATAATGAGTGCATGAATGAACTGAATCTTTTGTTATGTTTAATAAATACAAAAAAAGGTAAGAATTGCCATATTACCATGAAAACATACAAAGTTATTATGAATAAAGGTATTGTTTCACAGGTCACATAATAAAAATATCTCATTAAGTGCAGGTTGCATGTTATATGGATGTAGTTGTCCCTTTTTAGGGCCAAAAAAACAAGGAATTACAGACAAAAAAAATACTTTAAAGTTAGTGAGAAACAGGAAGATAGTCCAAGCAAAATATTACTTTTCTAGAAGGGGATAAAAAAGGCTTTGGGAAAACTAGCTATGCTTCTGTGCTGGAATTGGGAACAGTTGCTTCTTAGGATCAACAGATAATAAGTCTCTCATTTGTGAAGAGAGACTGATAGATATTTTAGATTACTACATTTACCTGCTAAGAGCTCTGACAAGCATCAAGTCCTAACAAGTTACTGCAAAGAAAAATCCAGGATCCATTTGAAAAATTAGAACAGGAAATTAATCAGGTGAGGCCATGTACATGAGATGGCTTGGGAAAAATAATTGGACTTCCAAAAAGAATTTTCCAGCCAGGGCAAGTGAGGACTGAGTACAGAGGCCATAAAGAGTCATCTGTTGAACCCTGTGTCTACAAAACCACAGCCTTAAGAGTCTGGAAGTATAGCAAGGACAAATGGAGGTCAAGAGAAACTGGGATGCACAATGACAAAGTCATGGTCAGAGGCCACACTGAGGAACAGAAGACCCAAGAAACTGCATTCCCAACAGGCTAGGACACAGAACACAAACCATATGGCTCAACTGTATAAAAACTGCCCCCATGACCTAATGTTATTTTTCCAGAGTTGTAGCTATTCTTGAAACAGGGAACAGCTGCAACGAGTGGGGGAAAAAACATACAAATAAAAGGAATTAAAAAGCAATTATTTTGTCTCCTATAAAAATGATTTAAGCTACCACATTTTCATGTTATTTTATTCATTATTATGAACAGATTATTATGAACATTTCAAAGACTAACAAGAAAACCACTACAATACCTGACCACAGAATGAAATTACAGTTAGCTAATGCAACAGTGCCCACACAAATTATCTCTAATTGGTTGACATTAATATGATTGAGCTGTTGATAGAGCCAAATTAATGTCATAAAATGAAGAACAGCAAGAAAAAAAACTCATAAAAAAAGTATCTGTAACTGAATGACAGAATGAGTTAATGAGAAAAATTTTATATGTTTGACATGAGGAAAATACATCAACTGAGATCCCATATCCCTGTTCAGCTGACCCAGCTTATGGGGGGGAACTGGCAGTTTCCAGCTACAGGGCTGGTTGCCTGCTTTGGGCTTGATATTTTGGCAGTTGACTTGCCTAAATAAATTAGACACCAAGATCTGTGTGGACCTGTTCAGGTGCTTTCTGCTCTGCTATCACAGCATCCAGCCCAAGTTAATTTGGATGGGTATCTCACTATATTGTCATGCTGGTCCGTGTTTAACCTCATCCCAACTCAGCTCAGGTGCAGGGAGAGTCAGCTGCCTTAGCACAAGTCATCTTCAGTTTGATAATAGTTTGTAACATAAGGAAGGATTTCACCACTGACTGAGCTGAAGTAAGAGACAGTGGCATTATAAAAAAACTCCAGGTGATTTCCACGAGAAAGATAACAGGCTTAGCAGCTATGCTACACACCCATTTTCGAGGATGACAATGCAATAAACAGATACTGGCTAAAGAGGACCAGCAAAATGGTTCCAGTTCTCTGCTCTGAAGGTAAATGTGACACTGCAGTGTGGTAACTGGGTAAAAGATCAGATTCAATGTCTAATGACCTACATCTTACTTGTCAATACAGTATTTAAGCAAGTAGTAGCTCTGCTGCTTTTATTGATTGCAGTTGATGTGTAGTGCTTACATACTGTAGTGATAGCCTCACCTTCCAAATTCCCATTATTCTTACTTTTCTGCTTAGGATTTGTCTGCCCCTTATCCAAATGGCTTTTGCAGTTATTTGCTTGTTCAGTTGGTGAAGTTTTGGGGCCGAGTTTATCAAGTTTCTACATGTATTTTTTAAATATTCTACACCAGGCTGCTGTTGGTAGCCTTTTGTGTAGCAAAGCATCTGTATTCTGGGCTGAAAAACAATTATATTTACTAATACCTTCTTCTGCAGAAGGACAGTTTTCACCTGGCTCACAAGCAAAGCTCCTAAAGCCCAAACTGTCAAAAACACTTACAGACTCTGAGTTCCAAGGAGGGGACGTGCCAGCTCCCATTCTCTGAAGGGCCAAACTCAAGGCACATCCAGACATTTACAGTCACCTCGAGTCACCCTGCTGATATGTGTAGGGTTTGAATGTGTTTTCAGCATGAAATTGTCATCAGCAGAACGTTTGGATTTCTTTTATTTTTTTACTAAAATTTTATCAGAGAACATAATACTCTGTTGAATTTTAAAACATCAGATGTGCTATATAGCCACTAAATTTCTTCAACCAGACCTATGCATTAATTCCCTTATTTTATCAGTTTCACCAGTCTGTGATCATTCCCACAAGCTTCTCACCCTGAGTAGCTGAGGATCTTAAAATTTTCTGGGAAAAAGTGAAATGGTGGCTGATTCCTTTCTTCCCACCTAATGCCCTGAGCGTTTAAAAGCAACATGTATTTGTTTGGAAGAAACAGCTTCAAAGTGATCAATTTTACCTGTAAATAATTTATTATATAGATGAAATCCCAGAAAAGAGTCTTTATAAATGTGCAGCATATTTCTTGCATCTTACTGGAACAGTAATTCCTGTTATTGTGCATTAATAGAATTCCAGGCAGTTTTGATGCCATGTCCTAGTGAGAGAGGAACCCATAGCCTCTATTTCACTTTCAAATAGAAAATTGCTGTTATTTAGTCAACTAAATTTACTCTAGCAGGAAGACAACAATGCCTAGTCAGCAAACCATGTTCTAAGGAGAATTTAATATAATTTGGTACTGATTAAGTTCCCTTAAACAAAGCCTCCAAACATTTAAGTGCATAAAGATAATGCAGGTAATCATAATATAAACAGTGAACAGCATATTGTGTACAATAAACAGAAAGAATTAAACCCCCTCTTGTCTAATATCAGAATTTTATGTCTCTCAGTTTGTTTATACTGTAGTTCATAAATTTCTTTTAGCCTTGATTAAAATATTTGGATAATGAGGCTATTGGTCAAAGTAAGAAGAATTGTAAGGGGATGTTTCAGTGCCATCTAGTGGGTTTATCATGTTAATAAAAAAGTTCCCTCTTGTATGACAATTTTTGTTTCATAAACATAATTAGAAAATGCTTTTTGCTACTGCTCTATGCTTCCTTTTCCTTCAGTTTTGTACGTAATGATGTTGGACACATTACCATTAAAATATTTGTGTCTATTGTTTCTAAGGCTGCTCTGTTTCTGTGCAAAAATGAATATCCTGCAGGGTGGGAGTATTCTGAGCTATGTTGTGTCCAGGGAGGAGGCATCATACTCTGAGTCCAATAATCAATCTAGTGAGGCAACCCTCCATCCTCTGGAAAGAAACAGCTTCATCTTGAGGATCCCAGGAGTGGAGTGGTATCAGACCTGTTCTGTTGACTAACTGACATCTTGTTCTTCATCTAACTGAGATTCTGAATGTAGGTTCTAGCCCTTGTTTTTCCTTGTGTTTTCTTCTTTGAGGTAAAAAAGCCTTTTAATATATTCTCCACGTTTTGATACTTCTGTGCTGCAATCAAAACTTACCTTTCAGAGTCCTTTTTGAGGAGCTTAACAAATTGCATTCATTCTGTCCTTCACAGTAAGGCTTTTTTCCCCCCAGCATTCAGATAATCTTTGTGGCTTTCTTTTTACACCTTCTCCATTTCTTCCACTGACAGAAACTCTTGACACCTGACTTGTAAGCGATATTCTAGTACTGGCTTCATCAGTGCTTATATAAAGAAAAAATTGCCTCCCTACTCCTACACACTGCCTTCTGAAAAGATTTACAAATTCACATTAATCCTGTTTACCTCACATTTCACATTAGAAGTGTGTGTTGACTCAGTTGTTCAAGATGATTTATAAGCACTTTTCAAAGTTGCTGGCTTCAAGGATAACATCCTCCCCTCCATAGTTATAAATTTGATTTTTTTTTTCAGACATACAATTCAGTATGTGAATATATTAAAACAGAGCTAATTACATGAGTTCATTCTGCTTACCAAACTACCCATGTTACTCTGTGCAGCTTCAGCATCAATATCATGCTGTCAGCCTCTGTGTCATCTGCATATTTTATCTATGGTGATTTTATATTTAAATCAAGTTATGCATAAAACCAGCATCACTTTCCTTTGAGCACTCATCTTTGGAAGACACCATTTTAAACAACCTCACTGGAGGATTATTCCTCACTGGCATTATTTTTGTAACCCATCAGTTTCAGACTGTAGGTGCTACCGTGGCAGCTGTTTTAAATGAACACTAGCACCTCATGCTTGCTGAATGTCCACTAGCAGTTCAAGCATATGATATCAGCACAATATGATTACATCTGCAATCTCTCAAAGAGTTAAATCAAGCCTATTAATTGTATTCCTCTAGTTTAAATCTTTATCACCAAAATCCTCTGCCCTTCTCCACTATTTTAGCTGGATCATGGCAGGTTAGATGCAAGTCCTTTTTAAATGCTCATAAGTTATTCACAGCTTTCATGCCTCTTCAATTTCCTCAGCACTCCAAAATTCATCTCAAAAGCTGTTGGTGTACATTAAGTGCCTCAGCCAAATGTGTTTTCTTTATGGACTTTCAGGTGTGAATAATCCAGATTTGATCATTAAGAAGAAATAAATCATCCCAAGCAGATGCCACACTTCCTCCTTACATATTAATGAATTCAGTGGAATTTATGCATTAGCACATTTTGTTCCAAATAGAAGAGAGGAAAAATATACTGAAGCTCTTTGCCCTTTTTGCATCCTTCTAAATACATGTAATACTAATGTCTCTGAGGAGTACACGTGAAATGTGTATTTGGGAGCACGGCCCAACATCTCAAAGAAAATTCGCCTGGAGCTCTGTGGCCATCAATCCCAAACTTTCACTCCTCTAAAGCTCCCCAGGTTAATCCATAGGCACACCTGCCTGCCGTGGAAGCATGACAGAGAAAGCAAATTCGGAGACACCACATTATAGAAAGAGCCACTGCTGGTGTGGTGGGGAAACTGTGACACCACAGCTGATGTTTCTCTTAGAAGCATTCACTCTATCAGAAAAAGGGAGATACAGTTTCTAGTGATATACCTGCAATACCACTGCTTGTAATTGTGAAACCGACTGATTTGCATTCTGCTCACACTTGAGCCCCTTTCAGTCTCGCTAAAACTCAAGGAATTATCCATCAAGCACCAATTTTTCCCTTTAAGCCTGTTAGCTAAGCTTTGAACACTTAGCTTTACATGTAGGCAATATCCTTTTGCCCAAAGCACACTGGAATTCCAAATTAGTGAAATTTCTCTATTTATGTGCTTATGGGGAGATTGATCCTTCTGGTCTCTATAGATCTGACTTTCAAATGAAAGAGATATAAAAAAGAGGAGGTCTGGGAAAAAATACTTGCTTATTGAATTTAAGCGTATGTAGCTCTCTCAGAGTTTAGTTAGTGCATAACCAGAACTACTATGAATAGATTTGTTTTATTTCTTTATATGAAATAAGTATATATTCTTTATTTTTGAGCAAGGGCAAATACAGCTATTATCTATTGTACGGATGGATGTGAAAGAATTAGGTACTTAGGTTACAGAGTTACTAAGGCTGGCCAGAGAGAAGAACAGTTGAAGAGAGCCAGCCTCATTTTATTTTTATACTTTTTTATATACAATTATGGATTGGACAATGAGGTTAGTACTTTTTTAATTTTATAGGTGAGAGAGATAGTTTATTAACTTTTTTTGCTTTTAGGAAAGGAATGATAAACAATACCAAAGGTACAAAACAATTCTTGGTTAGTTAGTAAAACATGGACTACATTTACATAAAATCCATGAGAACTTTTTCTACTAAGTATCAACATAGCACATTATAAAATTTAAAACAATTATCAAAGAAGGCATTTTTCAGAAAGTTCTCCTGTGCACTAACTTAACTCTATATATTTTTCCAATTGAGAGAGCATTAAAGTAAGATAGGGGAATTAAACATAAAAATAAAAAATATCAACTTGGTAACCTCTTTTTAAAAAAATTATAACATTCAATTGTGACTCTAAAATAATTCATTGAGACAAGTGAAGATTCCAATATAAAGAAAACTCAAACACCAAAGTCCCTTGTAAATGGACAATGGCTTTGTGTGTTCTTTTTGTATTGTTATTATTTTAAGTACTGTTACATAGCTATAGCAAGGAGCAACATCACATTTTGTCTTTAAGATTTTTATATAAATAACCCCTATAGCATTTGAGGATGTCTGCTGGACATACCTTTTACAAAAATATATTGCTTCATAAAAGAAGTAGAACAGCACAAAAGTAATAGCTACACACTAGGAATTAACAGCATTAGCTGGGTAATCCATATTGTTCTTTGTTAAAACCAGAATGCTAATTCTTGTGAACTTAGAGATTTACTGGATGTTTACATACCACAGCACATGAGATCAAGGCAATCTACCCTCCTCTTCCAAATCACACTTCAAATATTAACAAGTGGTTTGTACAAAGCAACCACTATTCATTCACATAAACCCACAGCTGCCTAATTCAGCAGGGGTGTAGGCATGGACTATTGGGCTACAGGATGATTGCTATCTTAAAATTGCCACATACATGAGAGAAAATAAGCAGATAAAGCATGGAAGTCAGGGCACTGTTTACAGAGGGCTTACAGGAAGAAAACCCATCCTGTTCTGTGTCTGTTTCTTCCATTAATAGAGAGTTAACGCTACAGTCAATAAATACCTCAGGTAGATTAATTATTCAGAGGAGATCATAAATAAGGAAGACAAAAGACAGAATAAAGCTGTTGCATTGGAACAGGAATTGCACTAGGTGGCAGTGTGAACTTGCTTCTCATGAGAAAGTGGTTGAGGATTAACAGTAATGGTTGTGATGCTCATCAAAAAAAATCTGCTGTTTTCTTCAACCACATATACTTTACCTAGAAATTACTAAGATGAATGAGGTAGTAAATACCAAGAAATGGAGAGAATTTTCAGAATGAACTTTCAAAAAAACTCCATAACTTCACCTTGTCTCATACTCATGCCTGTACTTCTATAATCAAACACATAAAATGTACCTTATTGCTTCCCTAATACTTACAAGTTAATTACAAAAAAAGGAGACCAAAACAACAATGGGTTCTACTCTTTTTTTAAACCCTTAATCCTTTTTTCATTCCTTCAGAAAGGCCTTTTAAATTTGAGTTTTCTTACCTTGATCACTTATTCTTGGGATTTTTTTCCTGTTTGTTTGCCTCACCTACCTCTATCCTCAGCACCATTTTTCAGGTGCTCATGTTAGCAGGTTTTTCCAGCTTGTCTGCTAGAGAGCATCACCAAATTCAGAAGAACACAAGGGATTTTGAAAAGCTACATGATCACCAAAATGGCTCAAATTTACCTCTGTGATGGTGGCTCAGTTCCAGCACCCCCTTGCAGCATTTCCCTTGGAGGCTCAGAGATTTTGCAGCTAAAATGCTCCATTAGAGCTCGTTGCAAGAATTTGTATTTATTTGTGGCACCTGGAAGTGAACAGGTGCCTCATGGCACAGACAAATTGCAAAGCATCACAGAAGGGCTGAAAATCCCCTTTCAGCCCCAGCAGGAAGATCAAGAGCCCGATGAAGGCAGGACAAGGGTTCACCTGCAGGGAGGCTCCAGCTGCCCTGGGAAGAGCTGAGGGCATTGTTGGGATGCTCACACAGGAACCCGAGCTCAGGAATGTTTTGCAGGTGATGTGTAGGAAGGAGAGAGGAGGTGAGAGAACACTGGGCTCAAGTTCTAGGCCTAGGAGTGGCTTAGGAGGAGGATGTCCATCCACCACAGGAGAGGTGAACAAACAAACCAAGGCTGGCATTATTGGCTCAGCAGGGACTGGGGCGGTGCCAAGAGCACAACAAAGTTGTGAAACTAAATAAAGAGTTCTGTTAATTCACTTCCCTGAGGTAACCAGCCAATAAAAAATTTAAAAAGCATCAATAAAAAAACCAAACCACTTGACTTTCACTGGAGGATATTTATAATTATCAGTTGTTATCCATCTCTCTGTAACACTCAGAAATGTGACTTGTAACTCTGGCTCCTGGCTCTAACTATGCAATGACCAATGAAAACACTCATTTAATCAGTGTGTATTCATTCTGTTTTATAAAAACAATAGCACAAATAGTAATAATAATAGAGAGCAATGAGTACAATCATTCTCAAGTCTCCAGAGAAACTCCCTCAACCACTAGACTACTTTAAAAAAGTAAAAAATTTAAATCACCATTAAATCCTTTTAACACAGTCATCTTCAACTATATCTTCAATGCAATTATTTGAACTAAATGGTCAATTCTTATGCTTCTCAGAAGACACTCAAACAAATATAATATAGGAAATCAGATGTATTCAAATATCTTATTACTCCATGTCTAGTTTATTCCTGTGGAATTGAATGCAAGGTAAATAGAACTTCTTACACCTTTTAAGGATTCCCATAACATAAATTATAACTCTGGCAGAAGATACCGGAATATGCCAACTGTGTGGATACACTTTAAGATCTCAAATACACCCTTATATCCTAAACTCTAATAAAAACATGCAGCTGACATTGCAGATTTATGGTAGCATGAAAATACTGCCATCCACTCGCCAAAACTCCCAGATTTTAGTTTATTTTTATGTGTTCCACTGAACAGCACCAAGATGTTTTCAGGCAGTATCTGATTCACTACCAGAAAAGTGGTTTCTCACTGTGATTTCTGCAAGGAAATAAGTCATCATGTTTTTATTCACTCATGGAGAGCAGGAGGATGCAGCTCAGCTATTTTAAGAAAATTCAACCAGCTCTAAGATTTCCTATATGAGAACAGAGGTATAAACTAGAATAAATTTCACAGAAGGAATGTCATGGAGCAGTAAATATGAAAGGACAAAAATATCAGAGTAGTTGTCATCTCTGCTTCCTTTAAATCCTTCTAAGAGATGCTGCAGCATGGTTTTACCTGGAGATTGCCATTAACTCCTGAGAGCTATGGGGAGGCAGCAGTGGCTCAGTCTTTGCTTGGCTCATCACTGGCAGGCTCTGCTTCCTCCAGCCCTCCTGCTCACTTCAGCTGCTGCCTGATCACGATTGTCCCCTTTCTCTGTGTACCTCTGGGTATTGTTGTGATGCAAAACTGGCAGTAAGGATGATGGGAATGACTCTGGAGTTAAAAGGTGCATGCAAAACTGCCCTCAATTTCACAACCCTCTCTATTAATTTCTGAGCTTTTTTCTTCTGCAGAAAATACCTACAGGTGGTTGTTGATCCTGTCCTGTGTAATGAAATGCTTGCACTGTTCAGGTGTTCCCCCAACTGTAATCATACTTATTAGCTTCATAGGAAACTCCAAGCACATTTCGAGACCCAAATCATAAAGTTCAATTCACAAGAATTTCTTTCTCTCATTAATACATGCCTGTTATATTCTTTTATCATTTCTATACCACCATGAAGTGTTGCAGTAATTCAAGCCCTCAGATATTGCTTTGAGATTAATATCTGATAATAAAATTACTTGGAATTTATTTCTAAGTCAATATTTTCAAGTCTTTTCCCTTTTGGTAGGTGATGAATTGTTCTGACAATGCCAGTGTTAGTAAGATGATACTTCTGTGGCAGTCACAGCATCTCACAGACTGAGCCCCATGGAGTGCCATCGTGTCTCAGGTGTAGATCTCTGAGATAATACAAACTCCAGAGGGAAGAATTGCTCACTTAGCTGTTCTTGCTCTAATTGGTTATTGGCTGCAAGTATCTTGACATGATTCTTGTGCAGGGCCTGGCATTTTGCATTACTGGTTCATGTGAGGCTCCCTAGGAACACCAGTAATGCAAATTGGTTGTAAAAGCAGAACATACTCTGTGTGCTGCCATCTTACACACTTCATTTATCCTACCCCTAAACATCATCAGATGTCCTTTCACCTGAGCACAAGGAATGAAGAGACCAAGATTGCCCTACACCAAAGCCAAGAGTGTTTTCAAGTCATCTCTTGATCTACTGTACGACAGGAAATGCAACCAGAAAAGTGATGTTCCTAGGAATTTACTTTCAATTCTCCTGATAAAATGCCTGCATATATCAGTCTAATGGGATTAACTAATGAGACAAGCTGATAATTAATGTGCTGTTTAGAGGCCATGCTATTTTAAGGCAGTAATGAACTGCTCATCAATGCAATGCAGGCTGGGTTTTTTTAGTTTAGGTTTAAGGACTGGGGAGGGGTGGTGCCCCACACAGCTCCCTATCCCAGCTCACTGCAGGGTGAAGTGGGGTGGAGCAGGTTGGGTCTCACCCTTTGTACAAGGAGAGCATTGTCAGGGCACAGACCCCAGCCTGAGAACCAGAAAATGTTCCTTCTGAGGCAGATGAAGTAGATGAATTACCAGACATAATTAGGGACCAGAGTGTCTCTGCAAATTAACTGAAACTAGGGGTAGGCAGAGATTCTGGTATTTACACATCCACCTGGCTGATTGTGGAAGGACACTTCAGCTATTCATGGAGCCCTCTAATAAAATTAGACCCTGATTCTTCTTACAAAGTAATCATTTTTTGAGATATATTATCATTCCTTATCAATTCTCTAGATATTTGTATTGCATCAGTTTGAGACATATGAACATTCATGAACAGAAAGGCAGAGAACAGGGCTTGTTCCCTCTCCCAGTTCAAGAACTGAGATGGCTGCTTCCCTGCTGCTCACTGCTCTGAAGTTTCTCCTTGCTGTACTTTTTCTTTATGAATAGGGTAGTGGGAATGAATCATTAGTGAAAGAAATAAGTTTATCTTATAATGGGATACCAAACATGCCACAGCTTTTTGGCCTTAGTGAATGACAACCTTGCAAGTTCTCCTTGTGGATTGGGAGGGCTGTAATTGCTTCTGTTTGAGACCAAGAGCTCCCTGTAATCAGCATTTACACAATGGAGAGGAGGATTGTGTAAATCTTGAAAACACATACCTAACTCACTCTCTGTCCATGGATTCTGAACTTTTTTGAAGACAATACTCTCTTCTATCATTTGAATGACTTAATTTCAGTGGCATTAAAAATTATGCCCAGTAAATATATTACTCATGTATCACACAAACTCACATACACAGAGTGAAGCAAAGAAGTTAAAGGCACCCATGTACACAGTGCATAAGAAATAATAATTTGGATTATTAAATTTCAGCTGTCTGTAGAGTATTGATGCAGGATAAGAGAAAAGCTTCAATATGAAATCTTTCTGGAATAAATGGAGAAAAGCAGAGTAAATCTATAAAGGCAAAACCAAGAAATCCTGAAGTGAATTTTCTACTGTATTTAAGATTTCATGCCAGTGAATCCACTTCCCATTATTATAAAAACAGTGTTGTACTATAAAGGCCTTTATCTTCTCTATTGCCTTAATTCTGTCTTATAGATTGCAAATTAAAGAAAAAGTATTAGCTTACCCCATCTGGTAAATTTTCTATTTTAAAGCAAATAGAAAATTATTACTTAAAGAAGAGACATCAGGTACATGAAGAACAATCCTTTTGATGTATGTTTTTAAGGCTGGCAGGCAGCTTTTCAGAGAAAAAAGAGCTGGTTTTGTCAGAACCCATGAAACTGCCAGCAATGAGAATGGCCTTTGATTTCTCATCCAAATCCTGCATCTTCTTGGGTCTTCTTCTGATGTCTGGGCTCAGATCTGGAGGCAGTGGAGCAAGCTGCTTGCAGAGCCCTTCTTTTGATCACCTCTGCTGCAGGCTCTGACTGCTGTTCATATCACCAGTACCCCCAGGATTTTGGCAACCCCTGGCTCTCAATGCCTGGCTGTTCTCATCCCAAATCAGTGTCCGAGGCTCCTCTTGCCATCTGACAGCCCAGGTGTCATTTGTCTCTCACCTCTGGTAACTGTCAGTAATTCTAGCTTGGATCATTAAGTGTTTTCATTGATCTCAACAAAATTAGTCTAGCTGGGAGTAACAGAGCAGATGATGGTTGCTTCAAACATTCATATGCATTTTGTATAAGCACTTTTTGCAAATTCCCAGAATAATCAGTGCTGCCTCCTTTGCATGCACCAGCACTGCTCAAATCAATCCATGGTTAGCATGTTCACAGTCACATTGTTGTTATAATGCAGTTTAGGAGGATGATGAAATATCCATTTCTTTTCATAAGGTTTAACTGTTGAATAATCCCAAAACAGGCACAGCTTCTTGAAGAATCAAGGCCTGCACGCTGCAATCACCCACAAGAGATGTGCTCACAAACCACCCAACAGGTTTTCAGGAGCAGGAAGTCCACACAGAAACCAGCCCTAAAGCTTCTCACTCTCCAGTTGTACAC
The DNA here is from genome assembly GCA_034509425.1 of Eopsaltria australis. Taxonomy (NCBI): domain Eukaryota; kingdom Metazoa; phylum Chordata; class Aves; order Passeriformes; family Petroicidae; genus Eopsaltria; species Eopsaltria australis. Next base: position 1,514,525 of record JAVTVJ010011652.1, on the reverse strand, counting down.
CCTTAGCATTTAGTGCCTGTCCAGTTACAGACCACTGAAATATCACTGAAATCTGACAGCTTTTTCAGACATTTGCCCACACTCAGATTCAGCTATCTACACCCCGAAACAGCTTCACAACCCTGGAATCAATCCTGCAGTGCTGCCTTGTACCCTGGCTTGTTGAAAACAATGACAACCACTTCAGCTCACTTAAAAAGAGGCTGGGTTGGATTCAAATTGTGAAATACTCCAGTTAAACTTATTAAGTCTAATTGGTGTGGTAATGTTGAGTGCTGTGCTGGTTGCAACATCCCACTCCCACATTCCTTAGGCTTAAAATGACTTCATGCTTTGCAGCCCTGCCTCATAACTCTCATTTAGGGAAGCCCTTTAAAAAGCTTTCCCTGTTCCTCATGACTGTTTTCTTCTTTTTTTTTTTTTTTTAAGCTACGTTTCTGAACTTCAAAGCCAAAAGGCTTAAAATCAAAATTATAATGCTTGATTTTTATGAAGTAATTTTGAATGTGATACTGATTTAACAGGCCTGCAAAATAAGTGGATTACATTCTGTAGATTTTTCATTGCTCTATTTACAGAAAGATGCTATAAGGTAGTTACTTTTCATCATAGCCTACCCTGTATTAGCTGGCCTCTCTCAAAGGAGTTTTGCAAGACCTTCCAAAAATAGCAGAGGGCAAAGATAGTGCTTCATTAAAATCTGATTTAATTCCAGTAGTGGCTCACAAATTCTTAAAATTCAGATAGCATTCTCAAAATATACTAAAAACCCAAATTGCCTGAAGAAACAACAGTACTCAAAAGCACAATAAAGAAGCCCTCCTGTTTACAGTCAGCCTTGTATTTTGCTCTTATCAGCAAGTATGATAGAAGAGTATTCCCTGTGCAAGCCATCCTGTTGTACATGGAGTGGCAAAGCCAGTGAGAGGCACCAAGCAGACTTTGGAATCATCCCTGTGCTGCTTCTCCTCCTGTCAGCATTTCCAGGAGCTCTTCTGAGGAAGAAAAGTCTAAATCACAGCTCCAAACTGGAACCTCCTCTCCAGACACGGCACCAATGAGACACAAACACAAACCTCTGGTCACAAGTAGAGGGGATGCCACAAAGCAACACAAAATCTTATGAAAGCATTACAGGTGTAGAACAAGTAGTTAAGAATATATTTATAGTGGCACAAACATAACAGTGCCTTGATGGAAATGTCCTGTGCTCGACTGAAGTTAAAGGGAATGTGATGGAACAAAACCAGTGCCTGCAAAATGACAAACCCACAAACACCAGGCCCCATATCTCATTAAAGGTCTGATATGGAGCCAGCTGGGGTTTTTATCATGTGTTTCCATTTCATAGTGCCTAATGGCTGGTATAAATTAATATAATTAATTTCATTTATTTCATTTTTTGCACTGTAGTTTAGTAATTTACATCCCAAAATATTAGAGTGCCCATAGGCCTTAAAATACCTTGCTGCAGGAGATTTAAAATTTTCTGTTTATTTAATATTCCTTAGGTCCCTATTTTGTACTTTTAAATTCAATGTTGTCCTCAGAATATGTACTGAGCACAAGAGTGTTTTATCACAGAAAATGATGCCCAGTTAATTCACTTGGAATTCTGTTTGACACAAACTAAGGCATAACTGCAGGAATAAATATATTTTCTTTATTAAGATACAAACTGCAGATCTTACCTGGTGTAAATCAGAAAAAAATCCATGGGCTTCCATGAAAGTTAGAAATAAGTCATGCTACAATCTTAGTTCAGATGGTATTAAAATACAAAGTAAATGGAATTTAACATTTGGTACTCTTTCTTTAGCTAGGAAGTATCTTATTCTGTGAGTCATCCCGTTGGGATTGGCAGCAATAAAAGTATTTGAAGCTGGATCATAATAAAGGCACAGCAGATATAAAGAATAGTAATCCCTTCATATCTTTTTCAGCAGCCAAGCAGACTGGAATGGATAGAGAAATACTTGCTGCTGTTTAAGATTTTTTTATTCAAAACTTTTACAACTGATGTGTTGGAAAAGGTGACCTTTACGTTACTGATACAATCTATAATATTCACACATTATTCATGCCCCCAAAACTGAATTATACACCTTGCAATGTGCGTGGATAGGTGGGTCACTGCCCACAAAATTTATTCTCTAGATTAAGACTTGACAGTGGGTGCAAATAAAATTGAGATAAAGAAAAAAGATTAATAAACAGCTCTGCACAATAACTTGCTAGAATTATCCCTATTAGGCCTATTTTTTAATTGTAAGATATTCTATGCACTGTACCTCATCATGTAAGATGATTACAGATGTTGCTAAAGAGGGGAGTTCTTAGGAGAGAATGCACAAAGCTATGTTTTAGCTACACAAAGAACCTTCTCCCACATTTGGCCATTTCATCCCTCACAAAAACACATTCACTGATAAAACTTCAGGGCACAAGGAATTACCCTTGCTGGTTTTGGTAATGGAGAACAAAATACTGATGTCCACCTTCTGCAGCCTCATGGAATAAGCAGTCATTTTCCCACGTTGGCACATAAGAGAAAAACATAAGTCAGCCAAGAGCAGCAATGGAGGCATGAATATAATTTATAAAATGAAGAGGATCATGGAGAAGGCAAACACAGAATGCCTTGAGAGAAGGAAAGGAGATGGTTCTCCTCACTGGTTCACAATTACAAAGTGCTTGATACAGGATGCTGAGTGTGCTAGAGCTGTGCATGAGTTCAGGGACAGCTGGGACAAGCTTATGGGAGAGAAATTCTCAGGAACTTCTGAGGGACAGAGAATCAGCATTTTGTTGCTCACTATTTCTAACCCAGGTCCCAGATAATACTGAGGTAGTTAACCCCATTAAAGTGTGAGGATTTCTAGAAGCCAACACAGAAATGCTGACGTCTGACAATGCTGCTGAGCTGTGAGCTTTCCTGGTATTAGTAAACTAGCATAGAAAACCCATTTCATGCCTGTCAGCTGGAGTAAATCCTCTGACTAATTTGTTACAATGACGAAGATACCTTGCTCTCGCAGTAACCTTGTCTTAAACACTGGAGGAGAGCTGTGGTGTCTCATTGGCTGCTGAAACACCACTAAACAATCACTTCATGTGTTCTGAGAAAAGCCTGGGTAAGTTAAACTTCATTTGATGCTCAGTATCGGCTGGAATGATGATCTGCAAGATCTGCACAGCATAATCTGCATAGCAGATTACGTTTACACCTAGGATGTGACACAGCACATCTTCATCTTAGGTAAAATCAAAAACCCTCTAATATGTTGTTGTTTTAATTTTGACTTGTCAAAGTCAATGAATCCTGCAATCTTGCAAGACCACCAGGCTGCAATTGAGTCCATGCTGCAGCAGAGAGTTCAGATATGGTTTGGGACTATAATACCAGCTTTGAGAAAGGCTTCTTAATGTAATAAGTCATTCACATTTCCCGAGCTCCCCTGAGAACACAGGCACCAAAATATGCTGAATGGACTAAATCTGTGAATTCAAATTATTCAAGAATAATTTATTGAATCAACTAGATTCATTTAAAAGTTTGAGCAACCTGTTTGTGCAGTAGACTTTCCTTCTGAAGTGTGAAGAATTTGTGAGGATAGAAGGAAATGAGGGTTTGGTCCAATATTATATATAATAGAAGCAGGGAATATTAGATACTAATTTTTTGTACAGCCCTTAAATTCTAACAAATCAGCCTTTCTTCGTCTACAAATTCTTAATGATATAAAAAACAAGCATTAAGTACTTTCAAATGTGACGCTTTATCTGAGATCTGAGTATACCACACTTCACTGTTCTGAGTTCTATTAACTATCACTGAACCCAGTTTTGTCTGGGATGACCTAGGATTACCTGGAAGCAGATTTTTTTTCTGTGTGCATCTTTTAAACATCTCTTCATTTTTGTTTACTGAACTTCTGTGAGTGACTGGTTAACTGATCAATTTGCAACCCAATAACAGACTTTAATTATGTGAGCAGAGGATAACTCAATTTTCATGTGACTAATTCAACACTTTACTGGACTAACTTAGTCTTGAAGAGATGAATAGGAGCTCCCTGAACTACACACCAACCTTGATTCTAAATTTTCTCCTAGAGACACTAAGCACAGAGTTGGAACATATATTTGCTTCTACAATATGCAGTTGAAGAAATTAACCTTTCAAGGCTACCTTTATAAAAAAAAAAAACCTTGAAAATGTTTTTGCACTTAGCATTTATAAGAATCACTTTAACCCAGTTCATATTTGTGTGTGCTAGGTAGGGAATAACTCATCAGTCAGTGGAAAGGATTATACCAAAAGGGAGCCTCCCCTTCCTGTACGCTTGTCTTAGGAGGTGTCAGTAGTCACCCTTATACTTAAAGGGTTTAACATTAAAATGTGGAGATGCAGGTTTCTCATTCGTGTCTACACAGAATAATGGAATCATTTAGGTTGGAGAAGCCCCACATACACCTACAGGAACAAAGATTTCCCAGAAAGTCTGATCAGAAACGTGAACATAATAGTGTAACAACAATATAGCAGTATGTGAAATGACATCATTATCAAAACACTAAAAAATAAAATTACTGCAATTAATACGATTTAATTATGAAGATTCACAGTGATTGAATGTGGTGACAATCTGCCCCAGGAACTATTCTCCTCTCTTTAAAAGCATTTCTTTCACCTTTTCAAAGAAAAGTCAGGTAATTCATCCAGTAGCAAAATTAGAGATAAGAGATCTACAAGATGAACAAATAACAAGTGACAGACTAAGCCATTTAATTTTTTTATCATTTTTCATACTTTTTTCTGCATTTTCTCAGGTGACAGTTTGAACCTTGCAAACATACGCTAGCTCATCCCAAAACATTTTGTTCGTGTCTTCAGGTTGCAGCAGTAGACTTAGATATAAAAAAAAATTTGAACATTTTGCCTAAGACTGTAAGGTATTTAAGGCAGGGATCAGTTCTAGGAAGGATAGTTTTGCTATTAAAGCTCTGGAGGGGATTGCAAAGGATGGGGGCTCTGCCACTGCCATCGGGTGTGATGTTAAGTCACAAACTCAACTCAGCATCGCACCAAGATGGGCAGCCCTGCTGATCCTGAAAGGCCCCGTGTTTGTTCAGTGTTTACACCACACTTCCCAACCATTTTTAGAGTGAAAAATAACAACCAATGGAGGACAATAACAGCCTGTTTGGAACTTTGCATTAAGTGGGTGGAGTCACACAACAACTGGTCTGACCTGGTTGGTGTTATCTGGGATGAAGGAGATCTCCTTTGGCATTACCCAACACAGCCACAGATGCAGCTGGGAATCCAAGCACTGTGGAGCAGCAGAGGGTGAGCATCCCCCTGCCACGTGCCCTTGGAGGGCAGGTACAGAGCTGTCCTGCTTCTCTCCAGGCTCCTCAAAGAGCCTCTGCAAGGTTTGCCACAAGCAGCGGAGAGGTTGACCCTGAGAACTTGCTCTGAGCCTGGCCAAGGTAAAATGGGATGCACTGGAGCCAAGAACATCTAAGGAACTGAAATAAGAATCACGATGATGAAGTGCAGGGTATTTGGTGAGTGGCTGGAGGAGAGGAGATGGACGCAGGATGTGTTTGAACCTGCACTTGTTTTCACAGGGATGAACTCTTTGCTCCTTACAGTGCATTATGGACTTCAGGGGACTGGGAAGACAGGAAGGAGATGCAGGGCTCTGCCTGTGCAGCACTGGTTGGATGATCTGGGCATGACATTAGATTTTTAAAACAATTATCTATTTTCCTTTGAAGATAAGCTGCTCGTGGTAGAAGTGAGACTGCACTTAAAAGACTTTCCCTGCTTCACCTTGGAGTAAATGATGGGCTCCATTTACTCCCATGCTTACCTATCAGCTGGTGATTAAGTGATCAGGCAGATGAGGGCTGATAAGCATACATGGCTGATAGCAATGATCAAAATGAATTTTCAAGCCCATCTGTATGATTTATAAACACAAATTAAGTTTGTCCTTGGGGTTTTTTTTATATGCAATCATTGATCATTCTGTGAGTAACTTTTCTACGAAATCCTAGGATGAACTTCACTCTGTAATATGTTGTTGCAAATGCTGTAAGAATTTAATTTGCATGCCCATAAAGTGCAGATCTACAGAGAAAAAAAGTTCCTGTCTGTCAAGGACAGGAAGATGATCTTTAAGGATTCCTAAAGGATACCCTGATTCTGCAAAATCTCCACAGCAAACAGAAATAATCCCAAAGCTATTTTCTTGAAACCTCACTGTTTTTGAGGAAGTGTTGCTTTTTTTGGATCTAACTCAGTAAATGACTGAAGTACTCAGTTTCAAGGGGTTTTAATGGGTTAAGGGGACCCCTAGGTGAAATCCAGATTCTAATTCCAATTATGTCTCAATTGTGTTCTTACTCACTTCAGATGTTTGCAGCATGGATCACTACTCTTTTTCTTCTCAATGCAGCCAGAGGTGAGACATATAATGAATAAAGTCTATAAATAGTAAAAATTACATGCAGCTTACACCAGGATATCTATATTCTAGAAAAAGTATGCTCATTGGAAAGGATTTAACATAATTCTTCATTAGAACCACTGAATCATGTAATGTCTTCCCACATTTAGCTCATTACTTTTTTATTCTGTAAAGGTTTTTGCAGCTAGCAAACAGAACAGGAATCAAAAAGGTATTTTTATATGTGAATTGATACTGAAATTTTTCAAGATCATTTTCCCCTACCCACCCTCCACTCACTCATAGTAGCTACAACCCTGGTAAGGAGAGCCTAGGCACCTACTCTTCAACAAGAAAATAGCCTTGGTCTAAAATACCTCTTTAATGACATGAAAGAATAGATTTTTTTCAGTAGCAATAAAATTACTGGGGATTTCACAACAGTTGTGCTATAACAGTGTGGAAGGATGGCAATTAATGGCAACACCTGCATGTCATATTTGCACCATTAGTGTATTAAAGGCATGATAGAGATTGGGAAACTGCTCCTTCAGGCACAGACCACACTTCCTGAGGCTGTGCTTTGCTCTAGGCTTCCACTCAAATTCCACTTTATTGCTTCCACTAAAATCTTATGGTGGTAAAAAAATAAGGGAGATGTTTAATGTGCACCGTGGAGCAACCAGAGGTATCTGGTTTAATGTTTTGGTTTCTTTTTTGCTCCATGAGCTGTTACACAAGAAATAACAATTTAGATAATCCCTGGAGCATTAGGACTGATTTGGAGGGCTACTCTGTGCTGACAGCAAAAGCTGGTTTCTTCCCTGGATCAAGATTTTATTGTCTTTTTCCAAGGGATGTGTTAACAATATGTTTGACCAAACCCATCCTGCATTGTCCTGAGTTCACCAGGCTGAGCTCCAGGCTCTGTTTGCAGCACTCTTGAAGTTCAAGCCCTTGCTACAAGCACCAGAGCACAACAGAGCCCCTTAATGAAAAATGCTCACAAGTCCCATCCTAACCTGAACCAAGCATGTTTGGCTTTCCTGGTGTAAACCCTGTCCTGTCAGCTTCGTGTACAGAACATGTGACATTCCCAGAACAATAATACCTTTTTCTTTGTGTACCTCAGGAAGGGAAGTTTGCTACAAAAGGCTTGGATGCTTTTCAGATAGCCCACCTTGGGCTGGGATCCCAGGGAGACAACTGGCAGGCTTGCCCAGCTCTCCAGATGATGTGAACACAAATTTCCTTCTTTACACCAGAGATAACATGGTGAAACACCAAGTAAGACACTGCTTTTTTTTTTTTAAATACTGACAGTGTATAATACATTCAATAAATTGTAGGGGCAATGTCTTTTCTCACATATTTTTGTTCATAAGACTCCTGGGAGAACCTCCAATTCTATATTAGACACATGATAATTTCCTTCCGTCTTTTTTCCTTTTTCCTCATTTTAACTCTCTGAGGAGCCAGGTATATTTACAACATATTAATCACAGCCCTCTAACACAATTTATTACAGGTAAAAGGCTCCAGAATTAAGGGGTTTTATATGAATGGCAGTCACAATCAGTGGAGGTGTTTATTAAGTCACTTCAGAACAAGTCCAACTCCTCCAGCTGAGACGGCCCATGAGGTTTTAACAAATCAGTCTTTCACTGAAGGTGAGATGTGTGACATCCCCCTTTTAAGTCAACAAAACCATAACCAAAAAAAAAAAAAGAAAAAAAAAAGTAAGAGCTAGTATTTGGAATTTCTTTGAAAGAAAATAATGTCTTCTTTCTCAGTACATACCAAAATACCTGCAGCCTCTGAATTTGTAAGCCTGGTGGGCTTTCCCATAAAATATAAATGAAGCAATGAAGGTCTTTTCTTCAAAGGAAAAAGAAAGAAAGAAAAATAGGTATAGTTTCAAAGTCAACCACATAATCCCTTTCAGAAGATGCTATCTTTGCATTTCTATGGCCAAGTTTGATAAAATCTTGTGCTTCAATGGCATGTTGTACCAGGATATCTCAAAGCATTGTGCAAAAGATGCCAGTATCACTAGTTAAATTAACCAGAGGAAGCGAAGCATTTGTTGAAGTGATTGATTTCCCCTCGAGAGGCAGTTTAGGAATGAGAAAAAAGACCCATCTCTTCAGGGTTCAGAACTTTGCCTTAACCATTGGGGTACTCTGCCCTTTATCAAAATGTAGTGGGATGGAGCAGTCACATCCTTGTTGTGTTTGTTGCTTGTTTGGGTTTTTTTGGTACAGAAAATTTCAGCTACAAATCCTTCAACTATAAAAGCTTCACATTTCCGAGCACACAGGAAAACTCGCTTCATTATACACGGCCACCTTGCTGGAGCAGACCTCCCCTGGATAACAAGTATATGCAGGGTAGGTACAACTACTGCTGGACAGTCATTTTATTTGTATTTGAAAGTCTAAATATCCACCCCTGGCTTGAAATCCCCATGGAAAATTTACACCTCTGTTGTCCTGTTAATTCAGGGGACGTATAAGGAACACAAAAGTCAGAATGAAGCCCAGTTCCACATGGCCACTGTCTGGGTCCTGGCTATGAGTACAGTGCACTTCAGCCTTCTGCTGAATGCCCTTTTCCTGTGATCACCTCCACAGGGAAAGCTATAATAAATTGATTTTTCAATTCTTTGCCAATAATAAAATGGGGGGAAAGAGTGAGTTTTCTCACCTCAGCAAAAGGTCACAATAAACGGGTCAGTTTGAGCAACACATTTGATCTAATAAAACCAAAAGGCTTTGTTCAGCAGATTGGTTTCATTCTACTTTGGCACACTTCTAAAATGAAATTGTTTCACAATAAATAACAAAATCAGAAAGTTCTATTGGCAGAAGTGTCCAAATAGAATATTTTGGTTGTAATGTATGAATTTCAGGGCTGAACAATTCAAGCACAAATTTGAGAATCCTTTCAGATGATCCAAGCATAAAAAATTTGAAGGATAAAGCTTGGGCATCTTTTGGTAATAGGGGTACTTTTCTTTAAGAGAGGTTGGTACCCTAGAGCCAACCAAGGCATGAGGAATGGAAAAAAGAGCTGAAGGAAGCTTGTGAATGTCCTCAAATCACTGGTTCAACTCTGCCTCCTTGTGTTGATCTTCAGCATCAGTAGGAATTACTGAAGGTGTGTCTTCACTGGTCACACAAACAAATCAAAATATAGCTTCCATAAGCCCTGCTACAATTGCAATTAATGCCTGTTTGCCTCTTCTCTGTTGTTTTCCTGCTCTCCACCAGTTCATGTTTCACTCTGAAGACGTGAACTGCATTTTGACAGACTGGAGGGGAGGCTCCAGTGGCCTGTACACAGACGCCGTCAACAACGTCCGCATTGTGGGGGCCGAGCTGGAGTACCTGGTGAACTTCCTTGAGGTAAAAGTATCCCTGGAATGTGAAAGCCAGTGCATATTCCACATGGTAAAGGTTGTGCTCAGAGTGGCACCTTTAGGTTTGATCCAATAGAGCCAGGAAGAACAAGAAGTACTGAGTAAAGCAGGTCCAAATGTTATGAAAGGGCTCTAATCCCACAGAAATGGAAATACCTTCTTTAGCACCATAATTGATTTTGAAAAACTACCATGACTTTTCAGCAGTTCAAAAGTTTGAAAATCTGAAATGAAAAGTTAAATGCCCTAGATTTAGTATATTGGGATAAGATGGTAAACAGCCATGAACACCCTGAAGATGAAGAGGGATGGGATGAGTGGGGAACTGCTTCTCTTTAGGCAGAGATCCCATCACCCAGTTGTGTAACTTCCCACAAGGACACTCATCTCCACTACCCAGTGGTGTGGCTATGTCCTGGCACTGCATGGGGACAGGCAGCTGTGTCACTGGCTTGTATCCCCACTCTGTTTTTTCTCTCCTTTCCATAAACCCTCACAGAGAGATTATGGCTACTCTCCTGCCAACATCCATTTCATCGGCCACAGCCTTGGAGCACACGTTGCAGGGGAGGCAGGGAGGAGGAAACCTGGCATTGGAAGGATAACAGGTACTGCAGCTATTGCAGCTGATAAAACTTTATATTTTCACACAACTTAAGAGAACTGAAGAGTCACTGCTGCTTTACACACAGTACAGACTGCAGTGCTGGTTTGTCATAAATAACAGCGTCCAGCCAGCACGGTGGCACACAAGTTGTGACACAGTCACACATCACTTTCTTTAAAAAACTCACTATTTTCTGTGTTCCTTTTCCTCCAGTCAATTCTTTTCCCTGCATAGACATTGCTTTGTCTGAGCCATGCACACAGTGAGCAGTCACACGAGCAATTCAGTGAAACCAGGATCAGAGCCGTGTTTCCTAATCTTCAAAGAGACTTCACTGACACTGAAGGGAAGGGATGCCATTTTCAACCAAGATATTCTGGAAATAAAAATAGACTTCTTGCCAAATAAAAATCCATAAATAAAACTACATGTTTAGAGTAGCTTGTGAAGAATTCATATTTTTCAATAAAATGACAAGAAAAAAAACCCCAACAAATCAAACTTTATGTCATTCCCAAAAGTAAGCCAAGCAGCCATCAGCATTTTACTGCACTGCAATGCCATCAGTCAGCTTTCTATAAATGCCTTGCCTGTTTTTCTAGCTGTGGACTAATTTTTATGTCGAGTAAAAGCAGAAATGTAATGACCTACAGTGTACAGAACCTGTATGTGATGATATACATAAAGCATTATTTACTCAATCACATGTATGTCCATTCATTTAGGTCTGGATCCAGCTGGGCCCCTTTTCCAGTACACTCCCACAATGGTTAGGCTGGACCCTTCAGATGCAAAATTTGTTGATATAATTCATACTCATGCTGGTCATCTTTTCTTTGACTTTGGTAAGTTTTCATGCCAAGGCTGCCATTGGCACACAGGTTGGCCACAGAACACCTGAGAGTGATCTGCCAGGGTCCATTGTGCATTTCAGCTCCAGGGATTCTTCAGACTTGTGGCCACCTGGATTTTTACCCAAATGGTGGGAGGAAGATGCCAGGATGCAACCAGATTCGTGTGCCTCCTGCAGCTCGGGATATCAATGACCTGATGAGAGGTAAAGATATTTTAAAGAGGTAATGCCTCATTATAAGTTACAGTTAGGAACAAAGGCTAAAATAATGTAAGACTTTTGAATGTAAATGTTATTTATATAGCTCAGATTTGGAATAGGGAGACAATGTTCAAAAATTGAATGTTAAAAGCTGCCTCTGAAATACCCTCCAATTTTCTTTTGTACTAACCAAGGCAAATTCCAGATGAAAACTTCAGTTGAAGCAGGCAAAATTGTGCATCACAAGCTTTATAAGAGCCTACCACTGTGCTGGCAGGAAGACCTCAGTGGGAATTCCTCACATGAAGGACTGGTGAAATTTCATTCATGGATAATCCAAAAATGAGTATTTTAAAATCTGAGCTCTCCTTCTCCCTAGGAAGATATCACTCCCAATATTACTGGGATTCATCCATGCCATTAAGCTTTAGTCTCTTCAAAGGGAACAGCCCAAGTTTAGAAATATAGAAGATGATAAAAGGACTGCTCCATTAGTAGTTCTTCAAAGAAAGCTGGGCAGTTAATCAGAATTACCCTGGGATCCAGTACAATAGATCCACAAAATCCTGTCTTCTGATCCTAACCTACAGAAATGAGAACATCTGTTATTCACAGCTAAATGTTTTGAAATCCCCCTACCACTAGTTAACTAATTTGCTTTCAAAAATGCTCTCCCTTATAACTGGTTGAGAACTCAGTAACAAAGAGAACTGAAAGCTGGCTGTGCTCAAAGTCACTTGGAACAAAAACACTTTCCAACTGAAATGCATAAAAATGTCTGCATTTTCTTTAAAAAATAATTTCCAGAGACATTTCACACGGCTCTTTGCAATGTTTTGTCATGAAGGAGAAGCTCAGCTCTATTGAACATGAGCAGATGGAGTTGGTTGTTCATGCAACTCCTAAAAATAGAGACAGCCTTAACTCCCTCCTCTTGGTTAAACCTTACTTTGTTTGGTAACCTCTCTTTTCTTTGCAAATATTTACATTTATGTGGCGCTTTTATGTATGAAGTGCTTTAGAAATAATATTTAGTGACTTCTTTTCTGCAGTTTATGATGCAATAGGGTGACTATAGGTGTTAAGTGAATTTGCCACTAACATAAGTTGAGCCAGCTGTAAGAGCTGAGGGTTTAAAAGCACAAGCCCTTCTGAATTAAAGAAGGAGCTACAAAGAAAACACGCTCAGGAAGCCTTGATGATGCAGATTATTTTCAAGAAAAACAGACAACAAGTACTTTTCAGAGAGGTTTTAGGGTGAGGTTTCTTTTCTTTCCTTATGGAAAGAACAATGTGTCAAGTAGTCAAAACCAACTGGTCTATATTGCCTAGGTATTGCCATTAGGGGAAATTTTGATTTCATTACAAACTGTGCTAGCTTGCAGCTACTTCAGTGCCTCCCAGACCTCCCCCTGTGGTTTGGTGAGCCCCCACCACGCACTGAAGCAGAATAGAGCCCACTTTTATACAAATGACCTCACTTTAGTATATTGTGTTTTGATATAGGAGAGACCTTGGAATCAAGGAAGACAACATTTGCTAGAAGGGACGTGTAAATATAACCCAAAGAGCACTTTCTTCTTTCCTTACTGGCTGCTTATAAATTTCAGTCTGATGGGAAAAAGTACTTGTTTCAAATAGTTCTGAGAAAATCAAGGACACACTGCCAAATATCCTGCTTTTCAGAGAAATTCAAAGAATTGCTATCAAACAACTTCAGATTTTCCAGGGCTTAAAAATCACCAAAAGCCACTGAATTTAAAATAATTGCTAAAATTACCTTTAATTCTAGAAATTAGTGGAAACTGTGATTTTACATAATACCACGTTGTGATAACTGTAAGAAAAGGAAAACTACTTCATTGTAACTACTACATGCTTTACAAAAACTGTAGCTATTAAATATTCCAGTCTTTGAAATATCAAAGGGGAATACTCCTAAATGCTTCTTGTTTCATCCTGGTGCACCTCCACCTCTGTTAAAAACTACCTCTTTCTAACAGAAAATAATATGTGTAGGCATACTTTCTTACTGCAAAACCAAATAATTCACACTTTAAATGCCTTTTAATTATTGTTATTTATTTTACCTGAGACATCACTATATGTGCAAGTACTTTTGAGGAAAAGAGACCCCAAAATGTTGCTTTGCCATGGACTTTATGTTTATGTATAGCTTTAATCACTTTTTACCTGTTGTTTTTTTTGGGTTTTTTCCCCCAGCATACAGATCTTTTGGATGTGGGCATAAAAGAAGTCTCAGGTATTATGCTGAGAGCATCATCACTCCAGGTGGATTTGTGGGGTACCGGTGTGACACGTACCGAGAGTTTGTTCTGGTAAGTGCCAGGTCTGTGTTTATCTGGGCGTCTGTAGCCCTGCCCTTCTTTTAATAATTTCTGGGACAACTTCTACCCTTGGGATCATTGGGTATGGGCACAGGGGACATTCAGAACCACTGACTACCTTCATCCAGACCATACCCAAACCCAGGCAATTTCACAATAGACAAGTGAGGAGGATCATTCAGCCTTTTTTTCATCAAATGCACAAAATAGCCAAAGGCCTACAGATGCCAGTTTGAACAGAATCTCCCACACATCAAAACTGAACTACCTAAATATAGCAATGCTATTTTTTCTGACTGCAATTAATCTGATTTCATGCTTATCTTTTTTTACCTTTTTTTAATGGATGTCAAGGTCTTGATCTAATTGTCTGGTCCATGTAGGTGGATTAAATTCATTAAGGCTCTGCATGGGAATAAAGAATGAAGAGCAGACAACAAATCCCAAATCGAGAGCCCATCCTCCAGTACTCCTAAACATAAACATTTTTTCTATATGAGTGAAATATCCAGCCAAACCTCCTTGGACACATGGTTATCCATCCTATAAACAGCAGAAACTCCTCCAATGGACCCTATTAAAGATGAATATGTTACCTGTGTTTTACAGATCAGGTAGCAAAGCACAACATGGTTTATTTACTTGTAGTCTCTGCAAGACCACAAGGAATTAGGCCAGATTTCCAACCTGTTTCTCTCTGATTTTCAACCAGATGAAATAACCTGACTGACCATCTCAACTCCTTTTCCAACCACAATGATAAATACTGAAGATATGATCTGAACTGAGAAGCAAGCACCAACAAAAAGAAAAACAAACCTTGGAAAAAGCTGAAATACCTTAATTTCCTAAAATTTAAGAAGTGAGATAAAAATAGATAACGTCTTATAACACACATTTTGATTTCCCCCCCAGGGAGATTGCTTTCCATGTCCAGAGGAAGGATGCCCACTGATGGGTCACTTTGCTGATAAGTTTTTACATAAAACTGAAAAGGAACACCAAAAGGTTTATTTAAACACAGGGCCCTCCCCTCCATATGCTCGTAAGTGCTCATTTTGTGGTGTGTTCTAAAGTGGCAATGAATTATGTGTGAAAAAGGACCTTACACTTCTGCAGAGCTTCTGCAGTTAACGAGCTGCACTCAATTAAATATCTAGAATTTTAGGTGTTAGGAACATGCAGTACCAGCATTATTTGGGAAAGCTGAGATAACTGTAAAAACAGATCAAATGATGCTCACCTTTGGGTTAAACTTGGCTATTACATGATGGCTTCAAAAAATCTATAAAGCTGAAATTGGGAGGAATGTTACGCTGGAAGTGCATAATTTCAAATTTTAAAATGCTGCATTGTTTTTATTGGCAAAATTTATAAAACTGGAGCATTTCAGAATATTTTTGCCAAGCTCATCAAGTCAAAATGGCAGGAAGCAATAAGAAATACAGTTTTAGTTGTGATTAATGCAGAAACAGCCACAGGCCTGGGAAATAGGAAAATTAATAAATAAACTGTGATTCATCACAGGTGCTTTTTGCTTATAAACATATTTGTGCAATCCTTTTCTCTCTCTTAGAGACACTGAGACATATAAGAAATGTAACCCTTAGGAAAGAAATCTCCTTACAACCATAATCCATTTGATTTTGCTTTCCAAGGCTGGCGAAAAGAGATACATGTCAAAGTGTGTGCAACAGAAACCATGAAGGGAAATATAGATGTAGCCTTGACTGGAACTAATGGGATCAGGAGAAAATACACCATTGACAAGTAAGTTTAATGTGGCTGCTGGAAACGTGGCTCTATCACTGTTATCCTATGGAATGTATACACAGTTATTTTTGCAGGCCTCACCTTGTTCTGTGTGGTCTGTGATTTACACTGGTAATAAAAGTAGCTGATGAGTGATTTGAGCTCCCTGTGCTGCAGATTGCAGTAAAAAAAATCTGTTTGCTGGTCCCTCTTTGTTTCTGAGGTTGATGTTAGCACAGCAAAGTGGGCAAGAACTCTGTGGGACTCAAACATGATTTGGTGATCTCTGAGAAGACAAAGAGTTCAGTGATGTAATTTAATTATCCCCCTCCTCTGGGGAATATGTGAATAAGAAAGTTGCAGCTTGCCCATGAACTGCACTGGAATGTGGGATTCCTGTCCACTCAGCCTGGGCTTTTCCAGCAAATGTGAATTTAAATTTCAATAAACAGATGCTGGTCAGTAACCCAGCTTCAATACTGCAAAACCAAGCTCCTCTGTATTTGAGCACAGCCCTGTTACTGGTCTGTACTAGGAGTACCTTTGGTTATAAGTACACCACTGAAGGAATAAACCCACAGATAATTTCAATGTTAATGTCATGTTGCAATGTATGTTCTGTTGGAGTGAACAGTGATAGCACAGAAGGCACAAATGTAAACTATAATTTTCAATTTCCTTCATGGTTGAGAGCAACCAGAAACACAGAACTTTTTGACTCAGATTTATTTGAAGGTAGATCTTATTTTCCAAAAGTAATATATAGAATAAATCACAGTAATACTGACAAAGGCTGTGCTAACTGTTGTGTTTTCATCCTGAAAAGCACAGGAATTTCAGCAAATCTATGAAACAAGTTCATCAAATTATAACAGTACTGTTCAAAACTCCAACTCATGGGACCCCACAGCTCACCTCCCTTACTGCCTATACTGAAGCATTTCTTTTCACCCTCATTTGTGTAGAACACCAAGCATCTTTTCTGTGCTTTTCTTTTGGCAGGGGAACTTTCAAACCAGGTGACACATACTTGAACTACATTGATACAGAAATCCCTGGGAACATTTCAAAAGTTGAGTTTCTCTGGAGAAAGCATCTAGGTCATGTAGACAGAGGCTGCATGGGAGCTGAAGAAGTCAGAATAATATCAGGGGAAAATGGAAATATGTGAGTACACAATCTAATGATGTAAAGGTAGAAGTTTTTCTCCTAAATTGCAGTTTCGTGTGCCCAGCTTTCCATTAGCACAAAGCACAGCACACAGACACAGCTCTGCACTGTACCTGCCTGGGCAGGGTGCTTCATGCTCACTCCAACCTGAGCCCGTGGGCCTGGCAGCCACTGGCATCTGCAGAGTGTTAGTTTCTCTTTTGGAGCACACCTCTTGTTTAGTTTAAACCAAAATTAATCCTGTTTATGCATCCACCCCATTCTGTCATGTAAACCAAATTATGGTTAGTAGGGAAAATGGAGGCAGCAATTCCCTTCAAAAGCACACTCCTGTCCCAAATGAAAATGCTAAGGGGGTCTGATCAAAAAGGCAAACACTTCCTAAAAGTTAATAATCAGTCATTAACCGGTAAATCTTAAAAAAACATAATACACCCTCTATGTTCTCAGTCTACTGGAACGCATGCTTTGACCTAACATGAAATAAAACCAAGGTTTATACTGATTATGTTGGTTAGCTCTACGAAAATGTCCCATTTTTCTGACAAATATTTCCTTGAGCTCTTCTCCCTTCCCAGGTCTGTGTTCTGTGGGTGTGGAGCTGTGCAGCAAAGCATGTGGCAATCCCTGGCTCTGTGCTGAGTGCCTGGAACACTGCGGCGACCCTCCCCAGCTGGAAGAGGACACTGCACTCAGCAGCAAAGGATTAACGAGGCTCCCTTGACAGACTTTGAGAAATTTGCCGAGCCCTCTATCAAAGCCCTATTTCCAAGTTGGTGCTGTCAGCTTTTCTCCATGCAGGGCAGCTACACCCCTGTGAACTGTGGTTACAAAGACAGATAACACACATATTACTAATTACCAGCTGGGACACTTTTCTGTACCTGAAACAGGCAACTTCTTTATCAAAACTATGTTGTACCACTGAGGAACTTAAATTTTCTGGCAGCCTTCAATAAGAAACTATTTTCTCTTTGCCAGTGAAGCTGATTTTTTCATGTCTACTTTGCCTTTTTTGCAATGCTGAGGTCAGACTTGAGCTGCATCATTTGGATTAGCATTGCCACTCCAAATTTTTCAGCATTTTGATTGTACTGGCTAGCAAAACCAGACCACTAAGAGTTATCAGCATCAGCCAAAATAAGCTATGGTTCCTTTGTTTCAACACAAGCTACCCACAAAAATTCTTTCATTTTTTAATTACCAGCTGTTGCCTAAGGCATGCAACTGATTTTTGCATCTGATGTGAGGTTTATCATTTGGGTGCAGAAATTACGTGTATCAATCACATTGGGCAACTCTGTTCCGTCCCATCCTGACAAACAGCTATTCCAGAATGCTCCCAGAGGTTCACCAAAAGGTGCTGATGTGTTACACAAGGCTGAGTGTGGCTGATGAACAGGTGTGTTTCAAACTGTGCAGCAATACTTCTGAGATGTCAGAACCCTGTCACCTCCTGTGAAGTTTGCCAAAGGAGCTTGCTCAGGGTATTTGATAAATCAAATCTCTACCTTCTCAGAGTCACCCTTTATTTATCATCTTCAGTGCCCTTTATTTATCATTTCCCCATGAGGAGGGTGGGACAGAAATCATCTCAAGCAGGAAATTCATCCTTCTTTACCCCTTAAGGAAACTTCTTGGCAAGATTCCCTTCTTGAGAAAGAAGGGGCTCCCCTCTTCTGTGCTCCCCTGGAGATACAAAAAAAAAAAAAAAAAAAACCAGGTACTTCTGCACAGTTTGGAAATATCTGTAAGAGGTAATTACAACATCTTGAACATCCTCCATAAACAATGCA
Source organism: Eopsaltria australis (assembly GCA_034509425.1). Lineage (NCBI taxonomy): Eukaryota > Metazoa > Chordata > Aves > Passeriformes > Petroicidae > Eopsaltria > Eopsaltria australis. Next base: position 1,495,916 of record JAVTVJ010011652.1, on the reverse strand, counting down.
TGGCTCCCTGCCCCAGAGTTGCACAAATTAAAGAGACTCAGAGAAGGAAAGACTTACTTTGCCTTTCTTACAGTCAGGAAATTAAGCAAAATAAATGTAAATATTTTCCACAGGATCACAAAAACCTGTGCAGTAAGGCGAGGAACTGGGTTTTATGGCACAAGCAGGAGTGTGATCAGTGCCATGTAAGGCATCACCCCCCACAGGAAGGAAACAAAGTCCTGTTGGACTCGAGTTCTCTAAAGTCCATTCTCTCCTACCTCCACACTTGACTGTGCCACTTCTGCAATTCTAAAAACTAATTTGATGTTTTTATGAATAATAAATCATATTCTTTCCAAAATACAAGTTTCATTTTGTTTAATTTTAAGCTATAGACTTCAACACCGTTCTGACAAAACAAGGCAGTTCATTTAGGCTGCTGACTTGTGCTACAAGTGTGGTACACCTGATTAGACCACTTAAAAATATGCATTTTCTCACCCAACCAGTTCAGCTAAAACTAGAACATTGCATTAATTCCTTCCCATTGTGTTGTTCTGTTTTCATTTTTTTTCATATGCTGTTTCTTGAGTTAATTTTTGTTCTCTGGTATTGTAGACACCAACACTGCCCCTCTTTGCTAATATATTTTTAGACAGAACAAGAGAGATTTATTTGTATGAGATAAAGGTGAAAAAACCCACACTGACAGCAGCTGTGTTTTGCTGGTGGCAAATAATCTTCCTACTTGTTTCTTACTGTATTTAAAATTTAAAATTGTTACTTATATGAAACCTTTGGATACTATCACCTTGTATTAACGGTGCTAGTCCAAATAATGCAAGGGTTTGATATTTCATGAGACAATCTGCCTTTGACAGAGCTCTGGACAGGCAATTCTTTCATATCTTTAAAACAAGGTAAGCCATCTTTTCAGAACAATTTAAATTGAATCTTTTAAATGTCAAGTGAGATGCACCACTCGATATTTTTGGCTGTCATGTGGAAAGGTAGTGATATTTAAAATCAAATGTGCCTCATTTCTCTGGGGATTTAAAGGACATATTATGATTTGCATTCCATCTTTCACATTATTTAAATATTGTGCCAAATTATGAGTAAGTTAGAATTACAATATTAATTTAATTTTATACTCCTTAAACATGTGCTCTGTACACAAATTATGCCAAAGGTAAATTGATAAGAAGGCCATTACGAAGCTTTCAGCCTCAGTCACTTTGCTCTGTTATGACACTCCTTCAACAACAGGGTAAGGTAAAACAACTACACAAAGAAACCTCTTCAACCTTCTGTAGAAAAAGGGACAGCAAAAATTAGCAATCCAAAATATGAACTATCTGCTGTACTTACATCACCTTTATGTACTTCATATGTGACAGAAAAATAATTTTAGGAGAAAAAATATGCTTGCCATAAAGGCATATGTGCAGGTGTGTTAATGAGAAAACAAGCACCACTTTTGTCAGAATTCTCTGATAAGAAAAATAAAATACTCTACTGCACAGCACAGCAGTTTCTCTTCTTCCCAAAATCACAGCCTATCAAAATGCCCCTCATAAATGAGCCCAGAATTAAAGTAACAATAATAATTAAAATTGACTATATAGGACTAATAGGCAGAGATCTCAGTGTTCAGTTTGTGCAGTTTTCGTGCTTTTGATCCTATCTTAATCTGTGGCTTTTTAGATTTTTTTCATGCTACTCTAATACACTACAACATATTGATAAAATCCTTATAAATTAACCAGAAATTTGCAGGAATAAACCTTCCAAGTTCTTCTGGTCTTTCATCTCTGGTTTTTTTTCCTACAGCAGGCTCCAATTCTCAAATATATGTCTGTTAATATAAAAGCTAAAAAAAAACCTCTGGAAGGTAATTTTGCTGAGACATTAATGCAGTCAGGATATTCTGTGTAGCCCTTGGGTCTAACAGCTGTTTGAGAGGCTGCTGGTACAGAAGCAAAACCAAAAATCTTAGTGCATTCCCAAAATGTATTTGAGTTATTCTTCCATAAGCAAAGCTGACTGGAGTTGGAGTTGCCACTAAAAACTGACCTACCCCTGACCTATCAGTAAATCTGTCTGGGTGGACTCTCTACAAAACTTGGGGCTCTCATATTCTCCATTATCAGGGACTTTGTAATTTCAAGCAGTTTCCAAACTGCTTTAAGTTGCTGTTTCCAGTAATTAGGCAGCAGAAGTTGATAGCATGCCCAAATCTATTTTTGTGGCATATTTCCAGGACAAAACAGAGCCAATAATCTGTTCTTTATCTTCAACTATCAAGGATATAAAAACTTCCAGAAAGAACATGGCTCATCAGCAGCCCTTGCACAAGCAGAGCACGCCCACATTGCAGCTCTGAGGAACACAAACCTCTCCCAGCTGCCACCAGGGTCTTGCAACACAGGAAGCATAAGCAATATGTGAAAAACCAGGCTGGCAGTGGTGTCATCCCAGAGGGTTTTTCACTTTTTGTGACACTAGGAAAGCTTGGGTCCAAGTGATGATGTCCAGAGCTCTGGAGGATCAGCTTTGTTCTGAGCCACCGGGCTGTAGGTGAGCTTGTCAGAGCCACGCTTTTATCAAAATACATATTCAAGGTTTGCATCTGCCTTTCAATTTCCAAGGCAGATCTATAGTTATTCCCTTTAATCTCACCTGGTTCTTTCAAATTTGTTTAACTCTCTAGCATTAATAGGAGATAAAGCATTCAGAATAATGAACTTCACCCTCTTCACTTTAATTCTGCCAATTACTTGTAAAGAAAATCTGGCTGTACCTAAGGACTCCCCTCTGCTTTAGGTTACTTTCATCATCTGCTCCAAAAACCCCTTTTCTAGTGGTATTTCCTTGAAATACCATACTCCATAAAGCTCACAAAACCAACACCTAATATTATCTTTGCTTGCTTTATGTGATTTAATTAACAGCCAGCATATATTATGGAAAATCATAAATATTTATAACTTCCAAAACTTTCCTTTAATTACTGTTGTGTGATACTGGAAAGAATATATTAAGGCAAATTGGTTTTGTCTCTATTCAATTTAAAGTTTGTTCACTTGACCAGAAAGAAAACACTGGAGGTTAAACAACAGAAATATCAAGCAAATCTTTTATTCTTGGCTCTGCCACTCAGATATTGCAGGTAAGATTCTCCAAGGAGCTGAGTGGTTTTTGTCTATACAGATTAGCAATTCTTTAGAGGATGGAATACACAAAGCTACTTCCAGATGACCTCCATCCAAGCTAAGAAATTCATTAACCATCTTCAATCTATAATTGAAATGAAAGGAAGAAAAATGTTGTTTTTACAGTTTTATACATTTATCCTTCTATGAAAGCCTCAGTAATTTATAAATTGCTGCACTTGAAACACAGTTTCTGAGATTCCTTTGGAGAACACGATTCTCAGTGAGTGTTTTGATCCTCTTTTTTCTACCTATGTGAAGGCCACTGCTACCAAAATGGATTTATGTCCTTGATAATTGTCAAGCTGACATTTATAAAACCATTGGATGCGTTCACCTGCACATTGTCAAAGGCAGCTGCAAAAGCCAAGTTTTTCTTCCTGCCCACGAAAATCTGTTGCTCCTCTTCAGACATAGAAACAAGCCCAGAAAAATTGACTATTCCTAAAAGGAGCTACACCTCAAAAGCCTAAATGTGGGTTAGAAATTACTTTTGCTATCAATTCTGGTTTGTTGTACTGGCCTACATTAATTTAATCAGCACCACTGCATATTCCCTCTAAAACACACTGACAGTCAAGCTCAGTGGAATTGGTTAAGCACTCACACACACAGACTAACTCTATGGGAAGACCAGCAAAATATTTGAGTATCTCCAGCAATCCTGGTCCCTTAAAAAAATGTTTTAAAGGGGTCTGATCTCCACACAAAGATGTCCATCAGTTTCTGAAGGTGTCTCATCATAAATAGAGGCACCAGTTTCAGTGGCTGCTTTGTGTTTAACTTCCATGCCAGAATTTTGACACGAGGCACGTGAGGGCATTCCTTATCTCTTTACCCTGGTTCCCCAAACTCATTCCTCCCCAGACTGAGCTGCATTGTTCTGAGGGGATGTGTGTCCCATAACTGCTGCCAAATCCCCATCTCCCAGTCACTGAAGGTAGACTTGAGTGGCGAGAATTTCATATGATCTGGATCTCTTGTCTTATCACAAATTACACACATATTGTCAGTGTAAGCAGCAATTAAATATGGGATGCAGCTCCTTACTGGCCACTACTTCCTCCACATTCCTCTGAGACTTCTTTCTTATGATTATTTTCATATATGGCACTGCCTTGCAGCACTCTACCAACAAGAACCAGACCCAGACTCAAACATTCCTGGTGGTGCCGTGTGCCACGAGGAGGGGCAGACACTCTGCACTCAGATTTTACAATGCCTTGCAGGCTGATTGCCTTGTACACAATTCAGTATAAGGAGGAACATTTTTTTGGTGTTATTTCTGGAATGTCTTCTTTCAGGCAATGCACATATCTCAGGACCACAAATTGGCTCCTTATGTGAGCCACAGATCCAGCCCAAGTTACTTCCTGCCCTCAGGCACTTGCACCACTCCTTGATTGAGGGTGACAGTGGCTCCTACAGAGCTGCCAGAGCAGGTGGTTATGGCAGCACCCATCCTGCAGATAGCACTGCAGAGACTTGAGGCCTCGCTCAGGAGCTGAAAGAACTGGGTTCTGACACGGCTGTGACTCACAGTATCCAGAGCACAGAAGAGAATCTGGGATTTACATGACAGACGAGTCATGAAAAGGTGAATGACAAGATTATCATCATCCTATCCTTCTCCTGGGATGATTTTGAATGAAAGCGCCTGTGCTTTCTCTGATCCAGGTGGATCACAATAATGTCAGTTTACACCAGTTATACTCACAGTATGCCAGCTGGTGAGAGAGCTTGGTACAGAGACACCTAATGTGTAAATCCCACATGGCCTAAGAGGACACAGCTCAGTCAAAATGGTAGTGGGTAGACAGAGCTTGAGCAACTTCCCTAGTAAAAGCTCAGATACCTATATTGTCCCTAAGCTGTAAGACTATTTTTCCTATTCCCGTCTTTTAGAAGAAGCTAGTCTGCCCATGATTTTAAAAAACACCTTAAAAAAATATAAAGAGGTTTGATTATATGAAAATGTACAAGGGTTTGCTTTGACAAGGCATGTTCACCAGACAGCTGACAAAAGGACAGCTGGGGACACAGAGCAAGGGAACAAAGCTCCTGCTGTGACCTCCCCCACAGTGGAGGGTCAGTCATTACCTGTAACACGAGCTCACAGTCACCCCTTAACTCATTTCATGTTGGCTGGGATGAATGATACACACAACAGCCCCTCTGAGGGGCTCAGGCAGCCTCATCTTGCCCTTCTTCAAACTAACAAAACTTCAGGAGGGGAAAATATTGATGAATTAGATACGAAGAGACAAGAATAGGCAACATCTGTTATATCCAGCATGGAGGGGATCATTCTTACAGAGGTTCTCACTCACCCACACCAAGCCTATAATTAGACAGTGTGGGCAGGTCTGCACCTACTGTCGTGGGACTGATTCCAAGTGAAAAAGGCCAGCAGCGACCAGGGTTTGACAGGGAGCTGGCTGAACAGAGCCAGCAAAGCACCAACCCCTGCTGCATTCAGAGTGGTAAGTGCTGAAAAATTGGTGGGGTTTGGGGATGAGTGTCTGTACAAGCTGCAGGTCGGGGCTGGAGGACTCTGAGGACTCCTTGGCTTAAAAATAGCCAGGCTGAAGGGTTTGGTCTGAGTGAACATGCAAAAAGCAAACAGCAGCACTCAGAGAGAGACCCTGGCAGCTGCTATGAGGCTTAAAACTTTTCAATTCCAGGAAATCCCAGTAGGGGATGAGAATTTCTGGGCTGTGACAATGCAGTGCAGCCAGGACAACAGGGTGGATTCAGTGGGGCTAAGGTAACTTGAGGCTGAATATATCTCTGTTTTTAAAGGAAGAACAAAATGACAGTATTTGCAGATGGCATCTGGACTTTCATTTTTAAGGGAAAATGCATTAAAACAGAAATAACAGAAATTAAACAGAAGGATAGAACAGGCTACATATTTAAGATTATTAGGAGAACTGAAATTTTAAAGGGAGGGTGGAAATGGGGAAGAATTACAGAACTGTTTTGTGGAAGAATGTGAAAAGTGAGACTTTTTTTTGGCACACTACTGTGCACAGGGGAACTTGAACCAGTCATTGACAAGGGCTGTTCTGCACTTCAGAAATGGCAAAAGGCCAATAGTGCTGGTCTTGGGGTTGACTAAGTTTAAAAGCAGCCTGATTGCGGAGATGAGCAGTGGAGATCACCCTGGGAAGACACACAAGTGGCCAGCTGGTGGCTGCAAGCCAGCTGAAGGCTCCCTGGTTACTCAGAATTGCCACAGCCACTTCCCAAAACTGAATCACGTTTGTTGCTGGTTTGTTTTGGTTTTTTTATGATGTTTGTAGCCAGATTAAATTATCATAATTGTCTCTGTAAACTTGAATGTGTGAATGCCATGTAAGGTCAAGGTGAGAACCCTGTTATTTAGGAAATCTGAGCAAATAATGCACTGTAGGAAGCCAGACTTACTATTAAATATGTTTCCTTCACTATTATCCTACAATTTCTTGAGGCTGTTCACCAGCTCTAAACAACTGACCTAAACACCTCAAAAGCCTAAATCTTACAGCATCCCCCAACATACCCACTAACCTCTTATTGGAGCTCTTCCCACATTAAATGCCTTAAGAAAATAATTTGCATCACTATTCTGAGTCATTCAGGTCAATGTCCTAGTCCACTGTTTCAGATTCAGTTTAAGAGTTCAAACAGAAAAATCTTCTACCCAGACCAGACAATGTGTGTGAGCCCTGCCTTGCTGTGGTTATTACTTTGCATTGGGTGGTTTTGGGGAAGAAAATTTGCAAAAGATCCTGCACATCTTTGCTCTGCTACAAAACTGATTTCTGTAATATTAAATTTGTGGGTTCCAGAGCTATTCAATTAAGGCCAGTTTCCTCCTGAAGAACTTCACCGTGCCTGAAAGCTGGTGAGCAAGCAGGAAAGGAGGCTGACCAATGCCAAGATGATTTTGAATTATTACTACTCATTTGTATTGAAGCAGTGACAAAGAATTGGATTTACAATTTTAACTGAGCACTGAGCCAAACTGCTGCAAATAAGAAAGACTTAAATAAAACAGTGATAGAACTGCAAAAATATTCCCTCTAAGCACATTTCCAGTGCAGAAAACATAGGAAGTATGGTTGGAGTGGTAAGGTAAGAAAGACATTGAAAGAAAAAAATCACACATCAAAAAGACCTGAAAGAAGGTAGGGAACTTAAACTTCAGTATTGAAGGGGATAAAGTAGACCTGAAAACTGGAAAGTAGTCTTCTCCCAACTGTATGTGTGGGAAAAAAGGATAACAAGTTCCTTGGTACTTCAGAAGTCACTACTAACACATGAGCAAGACTTTGAAGGTTTTTCAGTTACAGCTTCCTCAAATATTCACCTCAATTCTGCAAACACAATATGTAGTGTGACAGCATTTAATTCCCCAAACACCAAAAAATAACCCTACACTCAAAACCTGTACTTTTTTTATTACACTTTAGCCTAGATGTCAGCATTTTTTCAGTCTGTGCTCAAGTCCAGCAATACTGGTGTTGAAAGCTGGCTTTCAGTGTAATGCCAGCAACTGATTCCTCTAAAACCCTCATCAGTGATGATCCAGCATGAGCAGTGAGTGAAAAAAAACCCTGAAGCTACAAAGCTAAAAAACATAATCACACCTTGATCATGGTAAGATATGATACAATATATGATATGATGTATAGTATGATAAGATGTTATATGTTTTATTATATGAGGGCGCACAGTAGCAAGAACTGTATTTGTAAATCCAGGAGCTGCCTTCTGGTTCTTCCAACTAAAGCCTGAATTGCAATAATTACTCAATTTTTAATCTACTTAATCCATGCGTTTAATTTTAATCTACTTAGCTGTTGTAGTACTGCATGTATATGATTTTACTTTCTAAATCAAAATATCAGGTGGCAGAGATCTTCCTAAAATCTGACTATGAGACTTAAAATGATTTTATGAGACTGTCAGCTAGTTTGTCATGTCATGTAACTGAATTCAATTACACAACTTAACCTTTAACAGTTTTTCATCATTTTTCTGTCAGGAGTGAGTATCCTGTGGAGAGTTTCATTATTCTGCCTCAGGCTGATATTGTAACTAAATTCCTCAGATCCTTCATCCTAGTTTTTCACATGTTATCATACTAGTTTCCATCAAATAATGTATCTGAAATTTTCTTACAAATCAATGACCTTAAAAAATTTTCAATACTTTTTTTTTATAGCTTTTTTATTTTTTAAGAATATCAGCTATGAGTTACTGAAATCCAGTGACTTTTGAATGTGCAGTTCCAACAGCTGTTCTACAGCAGATCTAAAATTATTGTCTGAACAGAGAATCACCATGAATACCTTTTTTTGCTGTTGTGAATTTCACCTGGTTTTGGAGAAGATAGACAAAAAGCATTGTATCTTTTTAATTCTTTCATGCATCAAATATTTTTCCTTAATTCTGATGCCCATAAATTATACATGTTGACATTGTTATTTTCCCTAGGAAACTACCAATATTGCCCTTTTCTGCCCTCCTGTTTTCTTCTAATTTCTTCCACTTTACCAAGTTACCCATAGGTTTTTAATTTATTTTCTATTAACTTTTTCCAGCATAAAGCTATCCAATTTCCATTAAAGGAAACAGTGGCCATTTTCATATCCTGGTACTGCTCACCAGAGAAAGAGGTAGCAAGGGTTATAAGAGAATGGTGAGTAAAATTCTTAGCAATTCAATGCATAACCAATGTTGTTTAAAATGTTAAAAAAATACATTTATTGCAGTGAAATTATTGGGTTAAAATGCTGATAATGAGAACTCCTGAGATTGTCCTTGCTTCTCATTAAGACTCTTGTGTGCCTGCTTGTGTGCATGTCCTAAGGAAGGTGTGTGGGCACATGTGTGGGACTTAAAAATACACTGCAGACAGTCATTATGCAGACTTTCTCATATCTCCCCAACCATCCACTATGGCCCATGAGTCACTGATTGAGCAATGGTGTCCTGAAGGTGACTTGATGTCCTGCTGTGAGGGACAGCAACTGCTCCAGTGGAGCATTTATATGTTAGCATGGCAGTCTAGGAATATTTGCAATTTTTTTTTTCTGAGCTGAACATGAATTTAAGGATATTTAGTGCAGGCTTCGCATGTCTCCTGTCCACTGAGATGTTACCTGAGCTGAGCACTGAGCAGCCTCTTGCCAGCTCTGGGTAGGCTGAGATCACATCCACAAACAAGTCCTTCCAGTTCCTCTTGTTCAGCACTACGCCTCCTGAATGCCCAGTGAAGGAATTTTCAAATTGCATGCTGCCTGAACTCTTTTTACAGAGTTTTTTATTCTCTTTGCAATCTTTTTGTCATTAACATGCACTGATACAGAGAGGCTTCCAACTAAAAAAATATCTTCTACCCAAACTACAATTCTCTTAATTACAGAATGTATCAACATTCCACAAATTATAAAATTGCTGCTGCTTCTTTAATTTCCCTGGACACGTGTTCATTTCTATTTTCTGCCTTCAAATGAAGATCCTTCGAAGGAAATTACTGAACACTTTTATTTGGCAACAACCCCCCAGATTTGCCTTTCAAGTTTTAGGTCTGAAAAGAAATTCTCCCCTCCTTCCTTTTGTGGTGTTCCTGACAGGGACTGTACATCTCCTGGCTATGAGGGCTGTCCATTAAATATTAAGAAATCCCATGGAGCTCTCCAATTCATTTGATGAGCCACATCAGCTGTGATTTTCCTGCACTGTCACCAGGTTCTCATCGTGGTGATGGGCACCTTGGCAGACATTCCAGCTGAATGGAGCTGCTCCTTTTGGCTGACACTTGGGACCTCTCTGTTCTCGTCCTTCATCACCTGCTTAGATCACCTGATCCTTTTCTCTCCTGTTTTACTGCCAGACTTCCTCTCTGCTTTCCACTTTCTTTGAGCAGATAATTTTCCTCTCTGGTAACTACATTAATGGATAAATTAGGCTTAGGATCAGAACTGTATTTCTAAGGAAATTCCATGATCCCTCTCAGCTCAGCACTCTGCAGCTCCTGCTTGCTGCTGAGATATTCATCCTCACTCCTCTGCCCTAACACACAAACAAAACAAGCTATTACCAAACAGGGACTTCAGAGTTTATTAGACAGTGCTCTGGCCTATCCCATTTGGCTTTGTTGGGAAACCATGTCATTACAGCCAAGTAATCCCACTTCCATCAAAAACAAGCACAGAGTTGGATCACACATTCCTCCTGTCTGACAGGTGTCACACAAGCTTCAAGGACAAATTCTGTAAAATTCCCAGTTGTTTCTTTTTGAAAGCATTTTGTAGTATTGAGGAGTGTTGGAGTGTTGTGTTTCTGGCTTTTCACATCTGTAAAAATATCCCTTAGAGAGTGCATATAGCGAGATTATAACTAGTGCATTTACTATTTTTTCTTAATATTTCTAACGAGCTATCCCAGTGGCCAGGGATAATTCAAAGTTTTGGTTTAAAAGAAAAGCAGTATGTTGGAAATGGGAGGCAGGTGCCATAGGAAACACCTAAAAGAAAAGGAAATTGAGAACAGCAAATGAGAGGGGAGGAGGTGAAATTAATGGAAGTCCTGCCATGGAAAAGACCAGAAAGGAAAGTGTAGAGGAAAGGAATGTGATCAAAGTTTTTCTTGCACTGAGGGGCCTAAGCTGCCAAGTGTGCAGACTTCAACATGTTACATGTACCACTGTGCTTGTTGTGCCACACCTCTCACCTACCCCATCACAGCTGGGAATAAAATCAGGGTCCTGTGATCTGATTGACTCCACCAGCAATCTGCATGTAGCATTGTCTGTGCAGAAATGCAATGAACAGCAAAACTGAGTGCTGGGAAAGGATCCCTTCCCACATCCTGCTGGGAACTCTCCTCCTCCAGCAGCCCAGGATGCTGCTGGCTGTGGGGCACATTGTTGTTTTATGGTCAGTTGGTGTCTGCCAGGACCCTCAGGCCTCCTTCTGGCTGTTGGGTCCCCTCTGTGCTCAGACCAATGTGGGAGGTTATTCCTCTTCAGGTGCAGGCTTTTGCATTTCTCTTTGTACTATGCTCTTTTAAAAAGGACAAAACACTCAAAATAAAATGCTTAACCTGTATATTCAATTTGCTTTAGGTGGTTGGAATGTGGATTGTTGCATTTTATCTCCTTGGCACAGTAGCAGGTGAGAAATCGTATCTTTAAACACTACCACTAGAAAGGAATTCAGATGAAGTGGTACATAGGAGATGATGACTGTTATTGTCTTTTACATTGAAATTGTAGTATGATCTGTGGGTCATTGTAGCGCAATGTCTATTACTGTGCATGGATCTAATGCTAAAAGACTCTGCTGTGTTTAAAATTTATTATTAAGAGTGCAAAGGACATAACTCTGTGCTGAAAATCCACAGAGAAATTCAGAGTCATGTGTCCTCTCAAGTCAATGAAAGATCTGTCTCTACGTTACTGCTCTATACAAAGAACTGATCAGCAACTGGGTGCTCAGCTCAACAGTGCTAAAACATAAAAGTTGAGTGTAAATGAGCACAAGACCCATTTGATCTAGAAAAAGACTACTGTATTGAAGGAAATGTTCATATCATTCATTGTACAAGGTTACCTTCATTCCCGTGACAGAGACACAATGCTTTGGAGTGGAAAGCATGCAGGAGCAATTCTAACAAGCATTTCTTACAAGGCTGTTTTTTAAAAGGAACTGAACTAATCCTTTACAAGCCTAGAAAGCGGTGTCAAACCGTGTGTGGGTCTTTACTTGGTTTATCCTCAATTTATTTAGCCCTACTTGTGTTCCCACTTCAGACAGCACACATAAAGAACACAAAAATGACCATCAAAAATTAATTTCAAAATCAACCATAAAATTAAATCCTTAGTTTTTTGCTCTTCAAACTGCTGTAGTCTCAAATGCATCTCAAGCATAAGAGAATCATACATATGAACAAGCTGTTTCTGCTGCTCCAGGTAAAGAAGTTTGCTACGTCAGGATTGGCTGTTTTACAGATGACCCACCCTGGTCTGGGGTACCAGGGAGGCTTCTGACAGGTTTGCCTGATTCTCCAGAAGAGATGAACATCAGCTTCTCTCTCTACACCAGAGAAACAGGAAATAACTCACAGGTGACATTTATTTTTAACATCAAAAGCTGGCTGAACCTAAAAATGTTTGTTGTTACAAAGTCTGTGTCAGTCACCATACATAGGCAAAAAGTCAGAAGATAGTTTGAAGGTACATTAATGAATATACTTCTGGGTAAAGCACAAAAAAATTGTTTTGAATGAACTGTAGGGCACAACAACTTTCCTGGTATTTTCCTGAAGGATGATATAGGTTATGGCAGACTACCTTTTGCATGTGTTTAAGTCTCTGAGAAAGGCTGAAGCACACAAGATACACTCAGCAGCAGGTTGCTCAGCATTTCTGTTGTTGATAAAATAAATCAAAAAACAGCTTCCACTGCTTCCCATTAAGCTTCAGCATATCTATGATCTAGGACACAGGCCTTCCACACCCAAACTCCCTGAGCTCACATCACAGCCCCTGCATTTGTCTGAAAACAATACAGACAGATAACATTCTCAGGGAAAAATGGATAATTAAGTAGCTTGCAGCAATGTGTGAAGATCAGCTTCACCCCTGCTGCAAGCAGCCCTTGCATGAATTTCTTCCAGCCTTTCTGGAGGGGCTAATGAGAAAAACAGGCTGCAGCTTAGAACCACAGCAGCACATTGGAGCCAAAGGTCAGGTCAGTAAAAGGACAAGCTGGAGGAAAAATTGGGGAGCTGGTGAGCTGCTCCCTGAGAAATCCATCACCTCAGGCCAAGAGACACCCTGTGACAATGTGGCATTTTTAGCTTGCTTCATATTCTGCAAAAGGGGGTTTTTCACACAGAATAGACGGAAGCAGCAAAAGCCACATGGGCACAACTTCTGTGAAAACCACAGTGAGACTGAGAAAGAAAAGATAGAGGGGTCCCTGAGTTCCAAAAAGCACAGACTTTGTCCTCTCAAAGTAGAGTACCTTTAGTCCTGAGGGTATGAGCTGGCTTTTTCAAATGTTCAAAAGTGTGAAGAGATAATTTTTTTTTTTTTTTTTTACATATAGGTGATCTCTGCGATAAACTGCTCAACCATCCAAAAGTCACATTTTTCCTCACAGAGGAGAACCTCCTTCATCATTCATGGATTTGGCAGCACCGGAAAAACAGGCTGGGTGGTAGAAATGTGCTTGGTATGAGAGAGAATCCTCTGTTTCCCATCAGCGCTGTTGGTTATTATGAATGTTCATTAATCCATTTTACAGTTCATTAGGTAGAAGACACGAACCAATAATTAAATTTCACACACACCAAAGTGCTCCCACTTGGGAAGATGCAGCATAGCCAAGGCCCCTTGGTCCTCTCTGACATAATTTTTCTCCAGTTTCCATTCTCAAACCCTGCAGAGCAGATTAAAGCAATGACTGACCAGAGCTGTCCCCAGCCATGTCAGGATATGGGATCAGACACCAGCTCACTGCTGCTCCCAGTAGCAGCAACTGAACCTTCCTGCAGCCCAAGGACCCTCCTGACTTGGAAAGCTCAAGTTTCAGACTATAAATACTACCCTGGTTCACCATGGTTCAGTTCTTAGAGACAAACAAAAAACAACCAAATGTACCAATACAAGAACACCACCAAACGTTTTGGGGTTTGTTTGATACAAAGTTCAGTGAAAAAAATATTTCAAATATGAAATGTGGAAGCTCCCACAAAACCAGCAGAGTGTGCCTTGGCTCTGTCAGGCAGGCAAGATCTGGTCTAGTTGCTGCTTCTTCTGTGCTGGCAGGGAAAAGGCACCACTGGATACTAAGTGACAAATCTGAAGCACTGCTGTTGTTCAAAAATCTGTGAAATTTTTAATCTGGAATATTAAATTTCTTTTTTTTTTAATTGAAAAGAAACAGCAATTCTTTCTGGCTGTCTACATTACAAACTTATGTTCCCCACAGCAGAGAGAGTCTGGGATGCATTATTCTTTCTCTTCTGTTTTCCTTGTCATTCACCTTTAGCGGTCTTTTGTGGATTAGTTTTTGTTACCATTCCTTGCTCTTTCTCAAACCTTAAGAGACCCTTAGTCACAAAAAGCTGTAACTGCAGACTAAAACATGATTCTTCCACTGGAAAAATCACTGATCTCTGCAGGACCGTGCCCAGTACCAAAGTGACCAATGCTTTCTTTGCTGAAATAGAGCCTTTCTGCTCTCCTCCAAAATTTTTTTAAGTCTGACATGACTTTCACAGTTTTACACCCAGCTGGTAAATAAGACTGCTTCTTATACAATTCAGTTAAACTACCAACATCCCTCAAAGACAGTCACAATACTGTACATAGAATCTACCGTGCAGTTGGATGGCATTTCAGAAGTGTTTCAAATATGGAAATGCTGTTAAACATTTTTATTGCAGTTTTCATAATTGATATTTTTTGGAGGAATGGCTTGTTATATTCTGTCTTGTAAGAGGATGTGTGTTTCAGTGTGGTAAAGGCTACAGTGAAGAGTCCCATTTAGTAAAAAATGAGAAACTTCATTATCATGTTACATTTTAATCCTAAATCCAATTTAAGTTGAACCTCTGATTGCTATTTTGTTTCTTTAAATACTTTGCTTTGTGTGTTCCCACATCAGCTGCTGCTGGAAGTGGAAAACATCAACTGCATTGCTGTGGATTGGAAGGAGGGAGCAAAAGGCACCTACGTCAGAGCAGTGAACAACATCCGTGTGCTGGGGGCTGAGGTTGCTTATTTCATAACAACCTTGCAGGTAAAGGACCCTGCTTTGCCTCCTGCCATTCCTCAGGGCACGTACTGGGGTTGTGACACTGCTGCTTTGGGTTTGAGCCTTGTCCAGCACGGTCAGGCAGGGCTGCACAGTTGAGATCCAGCTAATTACACTAATTATCCGAGTTCTCACAGCCACAAAGGACGTGAATGAAGCCGAGACTGGGAAGATGCGCCTGTTAATTAGAGACCAGTAGGTGGCAACATCTCCATGTGATGTTACAGGCAAGCCAGCATTCCATGGAAATGAGGCAAGTTCTGTACTTAGCAAGTTTCCCAGCATTTTACCCATGCCAGAAATGCATTAATACCTCAGCTCAGCACCTCCAAAACGAGCAGTAGCTGCCTTGCTTGGTAATTCCGTGTTTGCTGTCTGCAGGCACCATAAACTGTCCAGTTGCCTTTTGGCTGTGAGCTCATATTCCCAACGGCAGCTGTTCACATTTACAGAGTGCAGAACTGCTCACTTGCAGAGTTTGTGCATCAGACTGATATCAGAAAGACTCACGAGTATCTGGAGCATTTGAAAATCAGAATCTTGCCTGGCACTGGACTTGACCCTGGACAGGAGCTGTTCATCTTAAAGTGAAGCGAGAGGAAATCCAGAGCCCACGAGGCAAAGTGCCAACCTTGCAAGAACCTGAGGCTCAAAGAACCCTTTCCCAAATTCTGCTGGGGTACAATCTACTGTTCCTTCCTAGGAAAATCATGTGCAACCGCACACATTTGGCTTCTGGGTCTCTCTCCTGTATGTATAAATATCAGGCCATTTCAAGATGTGTTCAGATTCTCATTTACTATCTCTGTTACTGCATCATTTGCAGTCTAGAGCACCTTTCTTCCCTTACAAAAATGCATAAATGATGCTTAGACTTCCGTTTCTTTTCCCTGAATTACAAACTTCTGGAGTTTGACTGTAGGAAAGATTAAGATGCATTGTAAATGGAAGCACTGCAGAAAAATATTTTCAGAGGAATCTGCCATCCATTAATAAAGGCAGACAGGCCCATCTTCCAGATCTGCTTTAATTTTGGTACACACATTACAAAATTTAACCTGAAAAACTCAAGCAATTAGCAACCTTATTGGTTTTGTTTACTACAAAACCCAATGAAATGTGTCTCCTTTGTCTCCCTTTCCACCTTCAATGCAAGTGTAATATCTCAGCAGTGCAGGCCTTGTACAGGTGAGACCTGGCAAAGAGCAGAATGGATTTCACCCCCACCTGAGCTTGGCAGTGAAAATCTTAGTCATTATAAGATCACATATTCTAAACAGACATGGAGAATAGATACGTGACAAAAAAAATGGCTACAAAGTAGAATAAAGAAAAAAGTAAGATCATTTTTATGGAAGATGTCATTGGGCATTGTTCCAAATGGGAAAGATGGTCCATACTTCGTCACCCAGCATAATGGAATAAAGCAAGCATATGCCAGCACTACAACAGTGAATCCTTCATCACTATGCATGTAAAATTCCAAATGGGATCCTTTTTCTGTCAATTCTTAGCATAATTTAAACAGCAATTAACTCAAGGAACTCCCCCCTCTGTTTGCTATGCAGAAAGTTGGTCTAGATGTTCCCAGAGGCCCATAATGTCAGACCTCCTCTTTGCTTATTATTCAAAGCCTGTGTTCTTATCTCCTACCACCACCACTTTAATGATCAGAAAATGTTCGGGTACTCCCCTTACGAAATCCATTTAATTGGCCACAGCCTGGGAGCCCACGCTGCAGGAGAAGCTGGAAGAAGGATCCGAGGCATCAGAAGGATCACAGGTAGGCTGCTCACTGAGATGCAGAGCTAACTGCATGTGCTTAAAGGAAAAAAACTTGCAACACAGTGATCTGTAGACTGGAATTAAATTATTGGCAGTGCTGGAAATTCCTGTCGTGAGAGTAGACAAAATTTATGTTTCTCAAAAACAGGGTAATAATCACATCTTCTTTCTCTATTTAGGTGAAGTACTCTTTAGTGGAGGACGAGCATAGCTAACGTGTTTGTAACATTGCCATCACTCACTGGGTTACATCAAGCCCCACATAAAGACAAAGCAAAATGAACCCTTACTTTTCCCTATTTGCAGCTTTAGAGTCCAGTAATAAGCCCATGGGTAATAAATGCCTCCTTCCTAGTAATATAATATGGATTATATAATCTACTGAAAAAATATTTTACTTCTCCTGGAATAAGTTTTCTGAAAGGTTCACAAAACCATACCATGGCATATTTTTACAGTTTAGCTTGGATTCACATCATTATTGGGCTTGCCTTTTGCAAAACTAAATATATGATGTCATAAGTTGGCAAAACACATACTAACAAATACAATCTTTCTCTCCTCCCTCAACCAATAAATGTGGGGGTTTTTTTAGGTTTAGACCCTGCTGGGCCCTATTTTGAAGGTACTCCTCCTGAGGTGAGGCTGGATCCTACGGACGCAAACTTTGTTGATGTTATCCACAGCAATGGTGCTCACTTTCCTGCAGCAGGTGAGTGCTCCTGTGCCAGGGGGTGCCTGCAGGGATGGGCATGGCACCAAGGCACTGACACCATCCCATGCTTGTCTCAGGGCTTGGAATGTACAACACCACTGGGCACCTGGACTTTTACCCAAACGGAGGAACTGTGATGCCTGGATGTGCTGATTTAATTCCAGAGACGAAACCAAGTGATTTTGAAGCCATCATTGCAGGTAAACATACAATTCCAACATGCATTGTCCTTTATTTTTGTCAGGTCTGAAATGTGAACTGTGAAAATTGTCCACTCTTTGGGAGAAAACAGGAAAACAAAATTGCTTTTTGTGTGTTTACTCCTAAATTAAAAAGGAAGTCAGAAACAATAAAGGCTGGAACAGAGCAGTGCTCCACGGAGAACTCTGCAGGGAAAGGAGGTGTCATACATGCCTAAGCTTTGCTTCTGTAATTTGAAATTGGATGCAAACCCCAAAAAGGCAGGAAGCAGGGAGTCTGCAGGTCCAACAACCCCAGCAGGAGCCTTTCCAGGCTGAGACAGGCTAAATCAGCAGCATGACAGCACCACCTCTGGCTTCTTGCAGATGCTGTAAAGAGCATCCATCACTTACAAGGCATGAATTAGGTAAAAGCACTGAATGTTTCCAGGGACACGCCTCACCTCTGAACCTGAGACTTCTCTCTTCTCAGAGATTTTGGACAGTTTGGTGGGTTCTCTGTGCTCTGTTAAGCCCTTAAAACTCTAATGAATGTCATCTTGCTGTGACATCTCATATATATATATATGTATGTATGTATGTATGACTGTCTTCTTCAAAGGGACTATTACATCATAGCAGACCAATGAATCTCACTTTAAATCTTGGGGTAATGGTACACCATTCTCCAGATAAAACACATAGAAAACAGCAATTTCTCCTCCAACTAGAAATTCAGACCAAAAAGAAAGCATTACAGGCCCATGCTGCTGTTCTGTTCTGTGCCTTGGCTGTTCCCATGGTGAGACAAGTGCAACTCTTGCAGAGGATAACAGGAGGTTATTTCACCAAAGCTCACAAACTCTTTTCCAACAGACACCACACTCTTTGGGGGCTGCCACCACTCACGCAGCCACGAGTTTTATTTTGCAAGTATCCTCTACCCCACCGGATTCCTCGCATTTCCCTGTGGCTCCTATGATGCCTTTAAGAAAGTGAGTATTTCAGCCCAAAAAGGGGTGTAAAGGAAATATTCCAGGTCTCTGGAGCAGATTGCACTTGGGTGCTGCTGGCTGAGGTCCCATGGTGTGGCTGGTAGGAGGAAGCACAGCACACAGCAGTTCCCAGCAGCTGCTCCACTCTGGAGAAGGAATCCTGAAGCATTAATGATGTCACCAAAATAGCGGGGGGAAAAATTAAAACTCATGGAATTCTTGCCCCAAACTTTTATGCAAAGGGAACGTAAATTAGATAGAGCTATCCTACTAATTCCTATATTTAGAGCCTCAAGAATCCTTGACTGCTTTCTAATTTACACTGGGCACTGATTAGAGCACCTCAATACATGCACTTACGAATGATGCTCCCTTCATTTTCTCCCATTTGTAAAGGCAGGCAAATTCCCTTTGACTAGGAGGGTAAAACTTGCCTACATTTTGCACTATAATCTAACTGAAAAATATTTGAACTAACAAGTTTCTGGCTATTGCTATACACAGGCATCAAATCTGCTCATTCTGCACCCTCTTGGATGCAGGAGCCATTAACAAGCTTATCAGGTTTTATCTAAAACAAATTTATCAGGTTTTGGTGTTAAGCTATGAATACACATTGCACTGCCACAGCTTTGCAATGTCAGAACAGTATCTTGATTCTTAATTTCATCAGGGCTAGCATGAAAAATAATATTCCTCATTAACTGATGCTCTGATTTTCCCTAGGGAGACTGTTTCCCATGTCCACAGGAGGGATGTCCAATGATGGGGCACTATGCTGACAGATTCCCAGAAAAACTGAAGAGGGTAGACCAAAAGTATTTTTTAAATACAGCAGCAGATGAGCCTTTTGCTAGTAAGTGGAGACTGTTTGTTACAGTTTTTCACAAGTTTAAAAAGTGCCTTGTTGTGATTTACAGCCATGCACCTGTGCAGCTTCTATAAACAACTGCTAATAGCTGACAGAAAATGCTACATTACTTATCAAAATTCAAGCTCATCAAGGATAATCTGGATTTATTTTTGGTTATATTCATGCAGCTTGGAGACAAAAAGTATTTATCAAATTATCTGGTGTAAAGAAAACAAGGGGAGACATAAACCTGGTTTACTATGACACACAGGGGAACTCAAAAGAATATGAAGTTGCCAAGTAAGTTAAATTAATATTTTTCTACAGTATTTAATGCTGCTAATATTAACCTACATACTTTCCACATATTTAAGCAGTGTGAACACCAATCCTGCATAGCAAATATTCTGTTTAACATCAGATAGGAAAGAAGTTATTATTTAAGTAAGAGCCATGAGGGCAGATGGATGGTTCTAAAAAGGAGATGGAAGCCACTTCCATTTCCATGAGTTCTGTGTTTCTGAGCTCCAGGTGAGTGTTCCCTGCAAACTCAGCACACAAGGGCTCTGGGGACAGCCCCAGTGCCACTCTTGGCATCACCCCAAGGCCTCCTGCCATGGACACATTTAAAATGTTCAATGCTGGTTTTCATCCTCTCCTTGTTCAGAGCCCTGGTCCCTGTGCTCTTACAAAGAACAGCAGAAATGCAAATTTCTATTGTAAAAAAGGGAAAACATGAAAATATGTGGAGAATGTGATTTATTTCAGTGATCTCTGAACATCATTAAACTTAATGATGCTGCTTTTCCTTCTATTTGCAGTGGAGACCTCTCTCAAGACGATATTTACACCAAATATCTCGACGTTGAAATCAACCCCAAAAATACTACAAAAATTGAATTTCTCTGGAATAAAGCCATATTCTCTCTGCTCTGGGCAAGACTGGGAGCAGGAACAGTCAATATAATATATGGAGCAGATGGACACAGGTAATTATGTCCCATTTAGAGGTCAGAAGGCAAGTGAAAAAACCCTGTGGGAGAAGATGGAAAAATGGCCTGAATTTGGACACGTGGTTTGTAATCAACAATGTGAATTGCAATAAGGAAAAGGACAAGTAATGCACTTTGGACAGAAAAGTCAGATAATAACTGTCTGGAAAAGAATACAGCAGTGAATAATTTGAAATGTTTAGCTTTTCCCCAGCAAAACAATTACAAACCAAGATAAAGCATATTAAACCTCAAATTTCACAGCTGGTCCCCAAAAGAAGGAAATCACCTTGTTACTGTTAATATGCAGATGCTAATAATCTTTGCAGCAGGGTTTTAGGAAGGCTTCTGTGGGATTATGGGTTGGACTAACAACCCTCAAGGTGACAGCTGACACCCTTTCAGTTTTCATTGGGTGGAAAGAGCTAAATCTTGATTCAAGCGTTTTTTTTCTTCCCAGGTCAACTTTCTGTGGCCATGGAACTGTGACATACGGAGTTCCTCAGTCACTTACACCTTGCTAGAGGTCCCCAAGGTCTGTACAGGGCAGCTGAGTAAACCCTCAGTCTTGTGCATGGAAATCTTGGCACAAAACTCAACTAAAACAAATTTAAAAAAAAAATTGTTGCTCACTTCGTTTTTTTTTTTCGGATCTTTGCAAACACACTTGTCAATGGTTTTTGTGTTTGAACCACTTTTATTGTGCTTGTAATTATGGGGCAACCAGAAATCACACATCCATTTGTAACACTGCACAGCCTCACTCTACCAGGTCCTCAAGGAAAGAACTGAGTCCCACCACACTGACAGATGGAAAACCTGGGATATTAGCAAACACTCTTGAGGCAGCACTGTCCTCAGAACACCCCTGCAGGTGCCAAACACCTCCTTTCAGAGCCTGTGCTGCTGTGCAGAGCTTTCCAGCCCCACACAGGAGCTTTGCCCTCAGAAGACACTGGGCTGAGGCAGGAGCAGCACAAGGCCAGGTTGTTCCTGCAGCAGGTGAGCACAGCCCTTTGTACCTGCACCTGCTTGGAAAATGCAGATAAAGCAAACCTCAAGTGCTCCCCACTTTGGAAGGAACTAAACATTGAATCCTGGATACTGTTGAATTTCCAACAAGAACCTCTGCAGGGATCACTGACAATCCTGAAGAGAACCTCTGAGTAACCAGGCTTTGTAAAACCTGGGACTGATAATTTCCCATTAAAATGAACGCTACTGCTGTGCAAACCATGGCAAGAGGGAGCCTCCTGCAGCTGGAAGGGACCAAGGCAGAGGATATTTCTCTAAGTATAAAACCAAACTCTGAGCTAATGAATAGGAAGAGTTAATAATTTATATACTCCAATTTCCCCATGTTTGAGAAATGACGTAAAAGCACTTGGGCAGATAAACTTCTGAGAAATGGGGGCAGAAATACCATGGGAACACATTTATGAGTATAGGCTTCTGAATGAAATTTTTTTTAAGAAAAACCCCCAACCCTGTTGTATCCTTGACTAAACACAAGCCTGTACAAAATTAAAAGCATAATTAAACAGGTCTGAGGTTCAGCCAGAGAGACCTGCACTTCTGAGTCCTGCAAGTCTCCTGGGGACTTGACACGTGGCAAGGAAAACATGAACAATGCTGGGAAGCTCCACAGTGTCCCAAGAGAGAGCCACAGCATCCTGCAACACCAGAAATCCAGTCCTCTCCTCTGCCTGCTTCCTATTCCAGACCACACTCTCTTCAGGATTGCAGAAATATAACTGTGCCTTAATTTATTGCTTTTTTTTTAAATCCAAAACCCATCCCTCTCCCAAATCCCCCACATGTGAGGTCACAAAGACCAGAGCAGTTCCTCCAGGCATAGAGCAACCTGCATGGTACTGAGGGACCTGCATCCCAGCCCCACCCATTCTTCCCAAAGGAGAAGCAGGCAGCTGAAATCCAGCTGGCATGGCCTAAGGAGCTGTCCATTTATTCTGTATTTCAACACTGTATTATTACAGTGTTGAAAAAGAGCAGCAGACTAACTGATATAATCCTAGCTCAAATCTTTTCCAGCAGCTCTTAAATTAAATGGGAAAGACTCTTTCCCCCTCATTTTGATCAAGTGTCAGTGCACTGGGGCAGGCACTGCTCCACTGCTACAAACCCATTTACAAACCAAAATCCCAATTCATCTAAAGACAGGAGCACTGAGCTCTAAATCAGTATCGAAGGTGGTATCTCACTAAAAAACAAACTCCAACTACTGTTTAAATAAATAAACTCCATTAGCAGAGATTATAGCAGTGGAACACCTGGTGTCCATTTGGTCATTCCCAGAGGTGGAGATCAGGGAACATCAACTCTGCAAACACATAAAGCCATAAAGCTGACAAAGCTCTCTAAGTGGAGTCAACTCAGGTCTCATTTCTTCTTGAGTTCACTTACAGCCTTCTCCTAGAGACAAACAGGGCCAAGGGGTTCCCAGACCTGGTCTTGTGCATTTGCACAGGCTGTTTTTCACCTTTTAGTTGATGTTTCTCCTAGAACAATCTACAGAGCTTTGTAGCATTCCAATCATATCCCAATGTCTGGAGGAATTTTTTGTGTTATTTGTATGTGTTTCCAGTGTGTTTGCTCTCAGTTCATCACTCAAAGACTAAACTCAAAGCTGGGGTTACACAGGTGGTGTAGAAAGGATCCCAAGGGTTACACAACTGTCCTATGTCTTATTTCAGCAAGGAAATTAAAGGGATACCAGGAAGTTGGACTCTTAAACTATGAAAAGAATAAGCCCACTAAGAAGTTTCCCAAAAGGGATAAGCTTCACCAAAAGACCCAGAAAACACTGCAGCATTTCACATCTGAAGTCACTCGATGCAGGGCAAGGAAGGGGACTTAAAAATGATGTGGCTCCCTGCTAATTCCCCCAGTCGATCTCCTACACCCCAACTGTACAACACTGAAAATAAAAGACTTCCCAGCCAAGACAAGACTCACAGATCCACATAATTCTCTTTCATGTGCCCCTCCTGATGAGTTGCTGCCTGGGAATTACCAACCTCTGGAGCTCCAATCCTATTGTGGGCTCCAGCTACCTGATTCAGGAAATCTATGTCCATGGATTTTGGAGCTATCAAAAGAAACCAACCGTTAAAGTCGTTTTCCAGCTTAGCTATAAACTGTAATCTGAAACAAATATTCCTATCTTTCTTGGAGCATTTCCAAGGATACAGCAGGCTATAAAAAGTACGTGCAAAATTTACACATCCATGCAGGAGCTTCAAGGCTGCATCGTAAGTAGCTCAGGTCCGGGGGTTTTTCCTTGTACCTTGTCAGATTTGTGGCTTCTCACAGCACAGGAATGTGAAGAGGAATGGCAGCTCAGGTTCTCTAGTCCTTATGCTAACTCTAAAGTAGCTCCTATACATCTGATTAGAAGTGTAGCCTCAACAGGAAAAAAATCACCCCGGATTTAAGCTATGCTCTTGTATATTTATGGCCCCCCAATCTCTCAGGGAGCAAGCAAGCACAGAGCTGACTCACACCTGCCTGGCACACACAGCAGTCAGGGATACATCCTGCAGAAACAACAGGCACTCTGTTCACCTCGAGAAAATCCAGCTCCAGAGGGCTGAGAGTGCTGCTTGCTAACTGAGTGGGTTAGCAGATCCTAGCTGCTTCTTTTTCTGCTGTTCCAGATGCTTGGGATTTGGATTCTTGCCCTGGTGCTGCTCAGCGCAGCAGAAGGTAAGCATATGGGGTTAGTGTTTGTATCCTTTCTGTGCTGCTGTATTTTCAACCTTTTCTAGGTATTATTCTACACCCTGGTGCCTTAAAGCTTATTGATTGAGGTTAGTGTGGTTCACTTTCCCATACAGGAATGGTGAGATGAGAATGTGTTGTCTTTCTTCTCCACTCTGGGAATCCTACCCTAGGAGTGAGCAAGAAAAGCTGATGTTTCCTATCTCAGAACAAAGATACTGCTCTACTAAATATAGGGAGTTATTTCTTGTACTCTTATTAGTGATGGAAATGGAGAAAAAGCCATAGGCAGGGGGTGGAGGCACTCAAATGAGGGAATAGCTTTGTATTCAACAGAAGACACTGGCTTGTGTAGTAGAAGATTTCCCACATCAGCTGTTCAGCACAGCCTCAATTTATTGCTGGTTATCTGCAATATTTTGGCTTGGCATTAGGAGAAACTCATCAGCCGTTTCTGCCTTGGGCAGAGCAACAGCTGGGGGAGGATACCCGGGGTATTGCACAGGATACCACTGAGGAACTCCTCTGAGGACTTTGGTGGCTGCTTTTCAGGGGTAAACTGCAGCCTCTCAAATCTGGGAAAAGGCAACTGCTGGTCTTGGCTGTCTGGAAACTGTGGGATTTTCAAGGGAAAAATGAACCCCCAGAGAAGTCAAGCTATGAGTTCTGACTGCTCCACTCCTCTGCTCATTCACACATTATTGTTTTGATCTTTGCTACAGGCAAGGAAGTTTGCTTTGATAGGCTTGGGTGCTTCACAGATGATGTGCCATGGTCTGGGACTACAGAGAGGCCAGTGTACAAATTACCCTGGAAACCAGAGAACATCGGCATTCACTTCCTCCTGTACACTAGAGAAAACACTGATGACTTTCAAGTAAGAACTCTTGTGGCTTAAACATCAGTGAATCACATGCAAAAATTGTAAATAAACACAGACTCCAGCTGTGTTCCTGAAAAGTGTTATAAACTGCCAAACTTGCACTTTATTCAAAAGACCCCCTCTTCCAGCTCCTTGGCAGGTTCCCCACTGAGAACTACTTGGAAACTGAGCATTTTGGGGTAATTTTTTTCCACTGATAAAATCAAAACATGCTGAAGTCATGTCTGCTCTAAGATAGGTGTCAAAGCTTGCTTTGAGTAGAGACACAACCATAAGCCTTCATGTGAATTCTTGCAGATGAGTTCAATGTTGCATAACTTTTAAACACCTGCACAGATAAGCACAGTTCAGGTCTTTGCAATTTTGAAAGCTTATTTACCAAAAGCAGCTTTAAAGGTTTATTAAGTTCTTATCTACTCCAATTTAATTATTTTAAAATCTACATTAATGTAGGAGGTGTCTGCTGTTGAGAAGTCAACAATCGAGAACTCAAATTTTAATGCAAGCAGGATGACCAGATTTATTGTGCATGGATTTGTAGACAATGGAGAAGAAAACTGGCTGTCAGACATGTGCAAGGTAGGTACTACAGGGACATCCTTAGTTTACATTTATAAACACTCATTCCTATAAATTGTCCATTTTCTCTACTTCTAACCAATTTTTCTCATGATATTTGTAGTGATAAGAAAGGGATAAAAGGTCACATTTTCAGATTGCTACCAAATTGAATATGTAGCTTTGCACCTTGAGGAAATCATGAGGTAAAATGCATTCAGCTTTTCTCTTTAGTGAAGTAAGTGACAAGAAGATTTGACTCATCAAGTGCCCTTTTCCTTGGTAAAAAGAACACAAACCCTGGAGTAAGATACTGGTTAGGATCAGGGTGATTCTGTAAATAACTGCAGACTCACAGCTCCTGAATCCTGTTCTTCCAGCCAAGAGAAGGCTTCCAGATGAGGAAGGTCCATCAGAAAGGTTTGGGCTGCCATGTGGGTGCTGGAGCCTGAGGACATGGGCTGGCCATTACCAAAAGCAATAAGGATGTAGAAATTACATCCTAAGGGGGACCTCAAGGGAAGCATTTCAAACAAAGCTTTCAATCCAGGACTTGCCATGAGCACTGAGGGTAGCACAGCACTCTGCTTTATTGATTTTTGTGCTAATTCCACAAATTATTTCTTAACCCTGTCCCTATGCAAAGTGCAGCTCCAGCTTGTGGTTTCCTCAAGTTCTCCAAACATGCTTTAATTGCAGCTGCAGCTAATGAAAGCCCCTGGTCATACAGTACAGAGCAAAATACCAGTTGATAGCACTTTGAAGATAAAGTTTTTCAACCATTAACACAACTACAACTTTTTAAAACAATGTATTCCTATTTTACTTCTGAGAACGCCATGAGAAACAATGTAAAAGTAAAATCAAGGCATTTCAGATTTATTGCATCCCCATTGCCTGCTTCTCTTTGATACTAGATCAAACAGAAACTGATGGATGATTGCTGGATTTGTTAGTTAATAATTTGCTGAAAGTATCAGAAGCAGATTGATGTTTTTATAATTTTCTGTCTCACATTTTGCACTCTTAAAATAGAGGGTTTTTTTCCTGGAACTTCACAATCAATGAGATAGCTCACAATTTGCTTCAGTTCACAATTGGTTTGATCTTGTCCCTTAAATCCTTTTGATCAGTTTTCCAGGATGTAGAGGCATGAGATAAATCCTTAAATTCTTTATCTATTATGGGAGTCTGTATTTTATCACAATACTCTAGTTTTTTAAAATTTAGAAACAAATTTGTCTCAGTGAATCTCTTCAATGAAGAGTGGAGTAAATGGTATTGTGAATACATCAATCCTCCTATCTGTATCTGTTACTTGCTTTCCTTCTCATTAAGCAATAATCCTATCTGAATATTGATTTTTACCACTCTTAGCATGGTCACAGACACTTTTATTGCCTCTTTTTGTCCTTTGTCTGTTGTTACCATATAATTAAGCTGCTAAAGCAAAATACTTCTAGCCAAACAATCCAGCTCAGTGAAGAACAGTAAAGCTTCTGATTCTGTAGCAAAGTCTCTGCTTGAATATACATATTTCCAAATAAAGCCATAAATCTGAAATGAACACCAACAGTTTATACACCACCTTATAAAAACACATTCTCTTTCTTACAAATCTGAAACAGAAAGCCACTCTTGACTTTTACTATAAAAAATATTCTAATTGAATTTGAGTTGAAGTAGTACTTTTACATCACTGAAGTGAATAGGTGCATAAATAGAGCTCTTATTTAGAGTTACATACCAAGTTTCATTGAAAATAAAAATTGGAAGTTTCATTATTGATATTGTTTTCCCTTCTGTAAAAAATACTGCTCTGGATATTTGAAATGATTTCTACATTACATATCACCCTCTTTCAGCATTGTGTGACCACACAAGCCCCTCTGAGCACACGTCCATGCTACGGCTTTGGTGTTCAAAACATTCTCATGCAAGTTCACACAACATTTAGTAGCTGAGCCACAGTAGCATGAACTGATCCCATACTGTATTTACCATGGTTTTTACTTTTGTTTTACCAAACAGAGGATGCTCACTGTGGAAGATGTGAACTGCATCTGTGTAAACTGGCAGAAAGGTGCACTGTGTCAGTACACCCAGGCATCCAACAACGTCCGTGTCGTGGGCGCTGAAATCGCTTATTTCATAAATGTTCTCATGGTAAGAGGCTGCTGTTTTAAAGCTAGAGCTGTCATACTGATTTGAAAGATACAGCTCTGGAACTCTCACAAATGTGGATGTAACCAGCAGAAAATACTGTCCTCTGCTCCTCAATCAGTTGTGCTGAAAACAAACCTTTTTTTAAAAGGAGAGATTGTGTGATAGCAGCAACTTAAGGAGGGGAAATTCTACAAGGCATTCTCATAGTGCAGCCAAAGGGGTACCCTGTAGAGGTTAACAAATGGGGTGCAAAACTTCAAATATGCAGAAAAAAATTGATATGCCTAACTTCTTTTTCGTGGAGATAGAACCTACCAAAATCTAGCAAATAGCTCACAAAAGCACCAGAAAACCAGCTGGCAGCTGGGGACAAGCAGGAGCCACCAGCTGCCCCAGGGAAAGCCATGGTGGGTGGACAGTGCCCAAACCTACAGGAGGTGCCCCCTTTTGCAGTCAGCTTCACATGGGGAGTGAAGCTTGGTCTGAAGCCTTCTCTTAATCTAATTGCTTTCAACTCGCATTTTCCATAAAAGAACTACAAATAACTAAAACCAGAGAGAATAGTGGGTGTATCAGTGCTCTGACCCACCTCTCACTCTCCACATCAATACAGCTTCTGAATTCCTGTCACAAAAGGCTGAAGGCATCTCTGCTCTCATGCCCTCCCCCAGTTGTGTATGGTGCTTAACCTGCCAGGTGTAAATTAGAATTCCTGCCTGGCCCATCCTTGGAAGCCAGACAAGCCTTCTGTGAATCTTAAGGGGCCTTCTCTAAGGATTCAGAGCCTCTCAGGACTCTTGACAGAGCTGTCTGGAGTTATAACAACCTCCAAACGAGGGCAGCAGCTGAATAAGGAGGTTTGGAAAAATCTGTGTGTTGGACAGAAGTAACTGGCAAACAGATATTGAAATCCTATAGGAGTTT
Organism: Eopsaltria australis; assembly: GCA_034509425.1. NCBI lineage: Eukaryota > Metazoa > Chordata > Aves > Passeriformes > Petroicidae > Eopsaltria > Eopsaltria australis. The sequence continues at coordinate 1,467,106 of JAVTVJ010011652.1, read as the reverse complement.
CTAAGCCAGCAGGCAAATTAAAAGTAGTTTTCCAGCCCCTTTTAAATTTCCCTGTTGATGCAGACAGGCATAGCAATGTTTGTTGGTTGCTGTTTTGCCAGGAAGAGTATGGATACTCTCCAGCTGACGTTCACATCATCGGGCACAGCCTGGGAGCCCACGCTGCGGGCGAGGCCGGCCGGAGGCGCCCGGGCATCGGCAGGATCACCGGTCAGTGCCTGCAGCCACACTCATAAAGCCACCAAACAAAACCCTGCTATTTCCTTTCTCTAGTGATTGCATCTGTGGTACTACTGCAGGCAGTCAGGGGTAATTGGAATATTGTAGAACTCAGCTCCTTCTCACAGTACCCCGAGGAGCAGGGTCATGGTAATGGTGGGAAAAGAGTGTGATGATTATTTTGCTTGCACATGTGTTACACATGTCCAGCACTTTCAGAGGTTAAAGCTGTGGGTTTGATCTCCTTATTCATCACAAAGGCAATGCCAAGGGCATTCTGCATTAAGCAGAGTGGCCTTTCATGCACAAAAGACACTTTTGGGTATTATTAACAAAAGCCTTTTCAATTGTTAGTTTTCCTCGGGGATTTCAGACTTGGTAAAGTTTGGACTAATAGTCTACAAAATTCAGTTTAAAAGCAAACTCAAAATGTGCTGCCCAGGGACAAGAAGAGATGCAAGTACAAGGTAGCAAAAACTGAGCAATTTGCAAGATTTACAAGCACCTGAAATTGCTGCAGCAATTTGGGAAGCAAATTGATTCCATTTTCTGCTAGGTTCAAAAGAAAAGCTTGTAGCTTCAAAACTAGATGTTTTTCCCAAGATCTCTGACTGGAGCTAGAAGTAGACAAGAAGATTTCAACACCTCCAAGCAGGTGGGGTGCTATCAGCAGAAATTCCTATTTGAGGACTCTCAAGCAAGAGACTCAAGAAACCACACAGATATATCAGTTACTACACAGTAACCTCGGTTTGAACAATGTTCTTAAGTTCAATAAAAAAAAAAAAAAACCAACAAAAAACCCCTTAATTCCTTAATCCCAAGTGTTGGGGTTCAGTATTGCTGTAAGTATGTAAAGCAGTAAAATTTAATAGGCTTCCCACAGGTGCTTTCCTGGGAGAAAAGCCACTTGGTAAGAGAGAGCACAGATCCTCATTTTACTAATGTCTATATTACAGAGTTATAAGGAACCATAGGCACCTATATTTGTGATATTCATTATCTACAATCAAGCAATGATATGTAAGATGATTCTACATCTACATCTCTTTATCTATACACAACACTACCCTTTTTCTCTCAGGACTGGACCCTGCACAACCTTATTTCCAGGGCACTCCAATTGAAGTCAGACTGGACAAATCTGATGCAGACTTTGTTGACATCATCCACACAGACTCAGCTCCCACAATCCCCAATTTAGGTGAGTATTCAGCTCTGCTGTACTGATAGGAATTATTTATGCCCTGTGGCACTTAAATGTTCTGGTTGTTCACCGAGGCTCTTGTGCTGTGTCACAGACACAGAACAAATTCACCACTTTAGTCACCAACAGCTCCTGTCCTAAAACACCGTGCACAGACAAACTTGAAGCCAGCAGCTCCAGGTATGAGACAATGTAATTTAAAACATGCTTACCCCTGTTTCAAATGCTCCAGGTTTTGGCATAAGCCCAGCCATTGGACACATTGACTTTTATCCAAATGGAGGAAAGCAGATGCCGGGGTGTGGGAAGAACCCTGTTTCACAGATCGTAGATCTCGATGGCATCTGGGAAGGTGAGTGTGTTGTTTGCATTACAAATTGAAGGAAAGGCCACCCCCAAAGTGTAGCCACTTATCTTTCCTTAATTCAGGTGTTTTACATTAGTTTTTGGTGTCTCCACCAGCAACGGCAGCTGCAGACTGCAGTGGAACTGTAAATATGCTCAAAACACACCACTTTTCCAGAGCTTATTAAAAATAAGCAAGACAAAGGGTTTGTCTCTGGAAAATGTGTTTCCTCTAAAGGATCTAATAGCAGAAACAAAAGTTGCTGGAGCTGTGCCAAAGGTTTTGAAGTGTCTGTAACAGCACATTGCATTTTGTGTCTAATTGCCCAGCAGCAGCAGTGGTGGAATTGGGCAAAGATGTTCACAGCTACTCCTGGGAGATTTTCTTCAGCTGAAATTCTTCTGAGATAGAGCAATTAATTCAATTCCTTGTGAAGTTACCGATTGCAATCGGAGTTGCATTGAGTGATGTCATCGTGTCTATTTTTAGGCAGCTAAAAAAAGATTGGCACGTAGTTGCTCAAATGCACTGTTCTTTGTTGGTTTACGTGGTTCTAATAAAATCTAAGTATCAGAGCATTCCTATGCACCTTTCTAAAATTAAATTGTACATAAGATTAAAAAAATAAAGAAAAACAGCCCGAAGATTTCTGCTGTGGAGATTTTTCAGTACATTCAGTACATTATCTGAGCTCCTTCTTACACTACTGCAAACACCTTAAACTCTGGGAATCCATTAACTGATTTGTGATAACTAGCCTTTTACTCTAGGTTTTATTCAATGCAGCTGGAGGCATTACTTTTTCATTCTTCTCCCCCCTTTTTTTTGTAGAGTAAACTTGTTATCAATAATGGGGAATTAAAGCACAAAGAAATAACTGCGTTGTATACGGTCTTCTTTTTAACCTAAAGTCAGGAAAATACAGGCAACACAAAGGAAAATAATATATTCATTATTTTAATTTTAAGAGTCTCCCTTTCTTAAGCACCCCCCAAATAATAATAATTTTGTTTTGAAGCCCTCAGCTGGAGCAAATCAGCACTGCCCTAGGAAGTTCACTGTTAAATACTTTTCATTTGGTTTTCTTTTGTTATGGTAATGAAACTGTTGCCTACAAAAGCCCTGCTTCAGGCAGCTCTCGTTCCCATTGTTAAACTCGGTCAGATTGCTTGAATAAGTGTTTTTTGAGGGGCAGGGGCTGGGCTGAGCTGCACAGTCGGTGTCCACAAGGCATTTCGAGTTTGCATTTTATACCTGTGGAGCCAGTGACATTCCCTAGGGCATGAGTGCATCGGAGGCAAGTGAGGCTCCAACCTTCTGTTTGATACTCCAAGAACTGTGATTTGAGGAGGAATGATGCATCTCAGTGACAGGGGTTTCTTTTCTTGAATGGTAAGAGAGAAGGAGAACTAATCTGGGGCGTCTCCTCACAGGAACTCGGGACTTCGTGGCTTGCAACCACTTGAGGAGTTACAAGTATTACTCGGACAGCATCATCTACCCAGATGGATTTTTAGGCTATCCTTGTGCTTCATATGAGCTTTTCCAATCAGTAAGTATTTCTCAGAGCCTTGGGATGGACCATACTGAAAATGGTGGCCCTTATCTATGCATCTGAAATTTGATTCATTTGTGCCAGCTTGCACCCATCGAGTGCATCTGTAAGAGAAGTGTCAGACATCCCGAAGTGCTGCAGATTGTGCAGATGGCATTGGTCCAGGGTAGGGAAAGGCAAAAGCAGACAGGGACAGCCCTGAGGCATCACTGGGCTCAGTGTGGCTTCCCCAGACCTCCTGTGCTGCATCCAGCTGGGCAGGAGGTGAAGATGAGAGACTGCCCTGCAAGGGCAAAATGTCTTTATCAAAGAGCAAGGAGCCCACAGGTGAGCTTTCAAACACAGCTTAACTTCCTTCTCTTTAGAGACGAGAAGTTAAATAATAGATGATAACCTGTTGGGGTCAGTCTGTGACCAAAGCACTTTGGTGACTGCAGATGGCCCCAGGGACAGAGCACTGATTTATGGGCTAAGGTCAGGAAATCCTTCCTGGTCCCAGACTGGGAGACAGGGAGCTACAGCCCAGGAGTTGGGTCACTTCTATGATCTTTCTAAAGCCATGGAAAAGGTTACTTGAAATTTGTTGCTGTGGTACCAGGCCATTTAGGTGGGTATATTAAAAATAAATCCTTTGAGTAATTTCTTTTTCTTTTCCTTGGCTGGCTGGATAATGTTATTAATAGGTATATTTGTTTTCACTAGGGAAACTGTTTCCCGTGCCCAGAAGAGGGATGCCCAAATATGGGTCACTACGTAGACAAATTCAAGGACAAAATTAAAAATAATATGCTGAAAGTTTACCTGAATACTGGAGAGGCCAGAGACTTTCCTCGTGAGTTTTGAATGCTTCCATTGCTAAATACTCTTCGTGAAGATCTTATTTTCCTGTTTGAAAATTAACTTTAGCAGATGAACAGATCTCATTACAGTGCAAAGTCTCTTCAGTTCTTTAGGATTTTTTCCTCTTTTGGTCCATTGATTACATTGGTAGTTTGGGGCCCTACAACATAAGAAAGTTGGTGACCAACTCCAGAATCTAGTGGAGGTTACTGAGATGTTTAGTGGATTGCAAGGTGCAAGGAGAAGTGAGGGGAGAAAATGCACAGAATTTGCAGAAAGAGAATTTCTTATTAAATAGTATGAAAATTACAGTCACAATGGCAGTGGTTAAATGCAGGAAGAGGGGCCCAGGGTTTTTGGAGAACCTCCATCATTTTTGGAGAATCTCCATCATTGGAGATGCCAAAAACTCCACTTGACAAAGGCCAAGAACAAGCTGATCACAGCTGTTTTCAGACCTGGATGGACAAGACCTCTTTTACAGCCTCAGTTATCCCAAACATCAGCTCTCACAACACAGAGCTTATTTCCCCCTTGTAAGCACAAATCAGAGCCTTCTCAAGGTCCTTTTGCTAATTGCACACTAAAAGGAAGTTCCCACCCACAAAAATTATTTCCCTTGAGCTTCAGAATTTTTTCATGCTGCTTAGATTCTGTATCTGTATTTATTCCTAACACCCCATTATTTCCAGCTTCACTGTGTATGAAAACCTTCATGGTCAAAATGCTGAGAACTGTATCTTCTTTATGGACTAGTTTTCTCCTTTTTCTGTCCCAAAAAGTAACACAAACGTTTTCCATTTCTCATGTTGGTCTCACTAGGACACGATGACAGATTTGACTCTCTGGTGTTTTGTATCTTTTGCTCTCAACTAACCTGTACAGACAGGAAAACAAAAAAAAAAAAAACCCAAACCCTAGCATTTGATATTTTGGGGGCTGTTCTTCCCTGGGTACAATCTAACTCTCTGTTTCTTCTGTGCAGTTTGGAGGTACAAAGTAACCGTGACCCTCTCTGGAAAGAGTAAAGTAAAAGGATATGTTAATGTTGCCCTGTATGGCAGCAATGGGAACACAAAGCAGTTCCAGATCACCAAGTAAGTTAAAAATTCAATAGAAGAGAAATTTTTCTTCTAGAACCCTTAATTTGTATCAGTAATTAATAATTCTGTTTAAATTGATCTTATGAAGAGAGAAACAAAAAAGCAGCATATCAGGCTGCCTTTGCTACCTCTGGAAAACAGTGATTTAGGATGAATTACACCAGAAATCTGGCAATAATATAGTTACCATATAATAGGAAAAAAGTTGTCTCTCTGTTAAATTCCTACCCTCTTGCCTCCACAGCAGAGCCTTTGACAGGAGTGGTAATTAACAGTAAACTCTGCCATGCCTCACATCCATAAAATGCTGTTTTTCACAGGGGTACCCTCAAACCAGACAACACTTACACGGCCTACATTGATGCAGAAGTTAATGTAGGAGAAGTTACCAAGGTTAAATTCCTTTGGAACAACAATTGGATAAACCCAACTTTTCCTAAACTGGGAGCTGCAACTATCACAGTAGAAGCTGGACAAAGTAGAAAAGAGTGAGTATACCCATTGTGAAAATCCTGAAAATTACTTGAGAAGATAGGTGACAAAATTACAAGTGGAGTGGAAGCCTTTTCACAAGAAAAGCTATTTAAGGCATTAAAAGATTCTCAAAGAAGCCTTTTCTTTCCTTCCTTTCAAGACACTGTCCATCCATAGTTCTATTCACTACTACTTCAACCCTTTGCCTTAAATAACCTCAAAGAAAAACTGAAAATCTTTCCAGGCTTTAGAAGAGCAAACTTTCTGTATAGCCCTTTGGGTGAGAAAAATTAACACTGGCTTGGATTGTCAGCATCATTCTTGCCAAGCTCCTACTGTCCCCAAAACCAGAATATTTGTGGGTCTGATTCCCTGTCAGCTGGAACCAGCTAGGTATTCCATTGGTATTGGTGACCCCTGAGGTCATGACTGAATAAAGAGGTTGGTGATAATAAACCTACCCTTCCAATGGGGAACACTTGGAGCCTGCACTGAAAGGCTGCACATAAAGCTGAGGGAAAGAGGACAAAATTGATTTCTCTAGACTTCGTGAAGTATGGCTTGGATGTTCAGATTATGGATGCATGATTTACTGATCCAGTCTTACTAATTTAACTTTTAAACATGAATTCCTTCATGTGTCTTGATCAGTTATTTTTTTATCCGCATCATGATTTGGTTTCTAGAACAGGAGGTACAGTTTAAATTTTAGGCCTATCTACAAAGGCACAGTTAAAGTTCCATCACTTAAAAGGTAACATGGGAGGTGGAAACAGTTTGAAGCAAAGTGAAGTGATTACAGCCAAGCAGCACTGGACCTCACCTTGAGACAGAGGTCCTAAGGCTGGTTGTAGTTCTAGTACCAGAGCACATTGCTGACATTCCTGTAGAAGGGAACCCACCCTTCTACTGACTTGTGGCCTTTGCACAAGCAGTTGTGGCACAAAATCTGGGGAAAAGCCCCAAAACTGTAAAATTACAGTGAGGCAGGCAATGAAGCAGAATGAATACAGTCTATCAATGCTTTCCCCAGCAGTAACATTTCAAATTTAGAAGCTCAGAATTTGTTCCATTCAGTTGTGTCAAATGACAGATCAGGTTAACATCAAGATAAATCCACTCATATAATTTCAATAGCTGCTGACAGCTCAAGGTGCTTTCATTTGTTTTATCCTCAGGTACCGTTTCTGTGGCTCTGGGACTGTGAGGGAGGATGTTCTGCAGACTCTGACTTCTTGTTAAGAGCACATTGGAATCCTCAAACCCTTGCTACCAATAAAAGCTACTCATACATTAAACACTGGAGTGTGCAGCTGTAATACTGGTGGTGTCTGTTGTTTTGGGTGGGTTTTTGCTGGTTTGGGAGGCAGAGGTTAAGTCTGTGGATACCTCTCTGTAGACAGAACTTTTAGAGTGGCTTTAGGAGTCAATGTGCCAAAACCTGTTGAAAAATTGCTCTGCTTTCAGCCTGCTTCAAAATAATTTCAAGCAAGAGGAAAGGGGACAGGTAACAGAAACAAATTCATTTCTGTCCCCATGTAATCCTGCCTCATCCCCCTCAGCATTCTGTTGTACAAAGGGCCTGTTCTCCTCTGCTGCCAGAGGAAGCTTATCCTCACTGATAAAACCCCACAGAACTGCTGGGGATCTACTGCCACACAGATCTGCTGCTCCTGGGGACCTTTCCTCAATTTCTCCTGAGGGCACTCTGCTCTTCTGTCTATCTGGGTGACCTTTCCTCTCCCAGAACCCCCTGTCCTGAAGGACACAACTCCCCAGCAAGGTTTAAGATTCTGTGCAGTGGTGGAGGAGGAAATAAATTTGTTTTGTGTTGGAGCACTACTTTTCTAGTGCAGAAAAAAAGCAGAGGATTTTTGTTTTTTTGGTTTTTTTTTTAATTGAGTGCATTCTGCCAGCTCTCACAGGGTTATGGGAAGGAGATGGGAGATGTAAATAATAGACAAAAAACCATTAGCACTGAAGATTAGCAACCTGTGGGCATGCTCTGGGCTGAAGTAAGTTCTTTATGTAAAAGCCAAACTGCTCCTTGCTTTAAAACAACTGAAGAGAATATCCTCCAGCAATTTCAGTTTTATTTAGAGACATGCAGGCCTGCTTTTATGCTTAAAAACCTAAGTTGCACTTCTGCTTCTTGCTCAGATTAAAAGGCACTATTTGATTTTGACAAGATGTATGGAAGAAGTTCTTTATTACAGGAGTGTTAAAACTGGCACAAGTTGCCCTGAGAGGTGGTTGGTGTCCCATGTCTGGAAATATTTGACACCAGGCTGGTTGAATTTGCTGAATTCCTTGAGTATTCCCCCTGTTAGATTCCTTCTCTCCCTGAGCAGCTCCTCAGGCAGCAGCAGGCACACAGCAGAGTTCTATTTGTGTGCTTTCTTCCCAGCCTGTGCTGTCCAGAAGGACACTTAAGAGCTGACATTTATTTTGTCTCCAGTTTTTCCCAAATGTGGTCAGTCTTATAGTGGTAGAATAATAGAGTCAGGCCTAATAGATTCAAAGATTTGAGTTCTTTGTCCTGCATCAGGCTGTGGTAAGTCCTGCAAAGCCTTCCTTGGCTCCAGGGAGATAAACAGTTTTGGGTTTATGCACAGCCACAGACAGGGGAGCTGGTGTCTGATGCTGGGTTTTTGTGTACCCCCACCCCTTTGGCATTCCCTGCTCCCTTCTGCCTTCCCTGTTTGCCTCTCCTAGGATTTGGTGTCCTGATCTCAGTGCCTCCTGCTGAGGAGACCTCAGCAGGGTTATTAACTTCCTAACACTGCAGAAGAGTTTCTCCTTTGTCTTTTGTTCCATTACCTTGGAATAAGCAGATTCTTGCCTACACAATTGTTTTGACAGTTATGATATTCCCAGCATTATCCTTTGCCATAGCCACTTCAGCAGCCCATGTAATTTTAACAAACACCTAACAGAATCAAGATGTTAAAGTTGACAATAGCATAATAAAAAATCTCCTTTTAATAATGAACTGGAGCTGCCGTCATCCTGTTTTAGCAGAGTAAAATCTCTCCCCCCCCCATACACTTTACAAAGCTATTACATAAAATGCAATGTTAAATGAACAACAAATTACTTTCCCTTTAGCTAGCTTTTAATGCTAATGGTGCTATTTATTCCTGACCTTTTGAAATATTAGATTTTTTAAATGACAACATAAAAAGAATTCTTGTTTGAAAACGCGAGCGACTTTAAACCACATGTTATTACTTGTAAGTATAGCATGCACATGCATCATTCATTTCAGTGTCCCATTTAGGGCTAATTGGTATATATTTCAGTTGACATATATTGTTCTCCTGCAAACGTGTCAAATTCCTTAACGATGGCGGTGACAAAAGCAGAATGCTTGAGATATATAAATTATGCTCTTTACCATATAATCATTCTTATCTATTGGGAATGCTATTTGTGACAAACCATGTTCAAAAATACACAGCAAATTGATTTGGGTTTTTTTTTTTTTTTTTCAAACTTTAATATCACACCATTCACGGCGAGTCTTTGATTGCATCCTTAAACGTAGAAATGTTTTGATTTTTATCTGCATCGTTTTGCGGCTTTTGAAAAGCTCACTTTATTTATTAAAGGAAGAGTAGCACAGCGAGGATCTTAAAATGTATCTTTTGTTATCAGCATAAGAACAAAAAATGGGCTGTAATTGTGGATATAGAGTGAGTAATTTGGTGAAAAACGCTTTGTGCTGTAGTTTAGGTTTTATAATTCCTGCCAGAAATTACTATTATTTTGTTGGTGGGCAGCATCGCAAGAAGAATTTTAAATATTTTAAATATGGGAACAATTTGGGCCACGTATTTCCATTACATTTTAGATTACCGTGTGCGATGCATTTCCCCCCCTTTATCACAAATCGTCTTAGAGCTAGAGGGGAAAAAATAAAAATTGAAGATTTCATGTGACTCTAATTATTACTGCAATATAGCAGCTCTCATTGTTGTCTTTAGACAATGCTGTCCACAGTCATTACTTTGCTCCATAAATCAGTAGCATAATGAGGTTCTATCTTTCAAGAAATATATTTGAGCGTATCTTAATTTGGCATTGATGAATTCTCCTTCCCGAATCTCTGGAGGGTTTTTTTTAATCTAGTTTGTCATATTAGAGCTTTCATCACCTAGCCCCAGCTGACAGTGTTATGGCTGCCTATTTATTTCCATACCTTCCTGGGATGTGTCCTCAGAGGCTGCAAATAGGAATTTTATGATGTTATGCCTGGAAGGCTGGTTTTTCTTGATTGGAGTGTAAGTCCCCAATTGTTTTGCCCCACCCTCATCCTTCAGAAATATATACTATGTGTGGTTGTACTAAAGTGTGGAAAAACGAGGTTTAATCTGTTAACATCTTGTTGCTGATATAAACTGGGAGCAGTTTCTTTGACAGTAGAGATACTCACTTGAAGAAAATACCATCTTTTGCCAAAGAAATTGTATAATAAGTTCAGATACCCTTTTTTTTTTTTTTTTTCTAAAATTTGAAGACAAGAAAAAGATAAAATGTATCCCCATTCTTAACTGGTCAAAATAAGTCAGCAGAGGGCAGAGGAAGAAAGGAGAGGGTTGATGCAATGCTCCACAGCTTTAAATGAAAAAATACTAACAGTGCCCTACGTGACAGTTATTTCTGAACTCTGCTTGCAGACAAACAGAAACAAGAAGCAAAGTACTCTTTAAATTAGTCCAAATGTTGTGTTCCATTACACAGTAACAGCTGGGTGACTACTGCACTTGCTATCACTTTGATGACCTATATTTTGAGAGACCCAAAGACAAAAGTTGCATTCAAGTCCCTCTTTGTGCTCTGGCCCATGGAATTATTGTTGTGTGTTTATCCTGTGAAAAATATTACCTTTAATTGCATTAAGTAGATAACGGGTTCACATCTAACCAATTAGGGAGGTGGAGGGGGAAAAAAGGGATCTAAACTCCACAGTAATGCATTTGTTCAGATAATAATTCATATTATTGTAATTTAGCATATAATTTATATAAACTAAGTCTCACTTCCTCATGACAAATAACAGTAATGAACATTGCTGGTGGCTTGGGTGCCTCAGCTTGGGGTGTGCAGTTTCAGAGGATGGATTCCTTGGGAATCCCGATTATCCTCTTTGGAAAGTGAGTGCAGTCCTAAGTGTGGTACCATTTCTCAATCAGAGGAGGTTCTTCATGAAAGAGGAATATATACAGTCATCACCTTAATTATTAGGGATGCAAACCATGGGATAAGCTTGTCCTGTCTGAGGTGATGGAGGAGCAGGAGCCAACCCTTCCTTCTCCCAACACCAAGCACTCTGTCTTCTGGCTACAGCCTGAGTCAGACTGCAGGAACTACCACAGGAGCTGCTCAAAAATAAATTAAACAAACTCTCAGCTTAGACCAACCTTTCCTGTATTGTCTTTAACTCTTTACCCAAACACCAGCCTTCTCTCTTTTGATGAGGGGAGAAAAATCACCGGGAGGGAAGTGTGGAAGGGTTCTCCACCACCCTCAAGGGGTTTTCAGTCCCTCGGGGGATTCTGTGGCCTGACCTCACATCTCTTGCCAACCTTTCTGATCTCCCTCTTGCTTGCAGTTTGGAAATCAGTGCATCTGACCAATTTACAGCCCTGCAGAGGCACAGCAAATTCAGTGGGGAGTCACAGAGGATGTGTTTGCCCCTCTGCACCTTCCCTCTGCCATCACCCATCTCCAAATCCCCACCTCCCAGAGAACCCAGGCAGGGCTTGGCAAAAAAGGCTTCTCCCCTTCATCAAGGGCAGACTGTAGATCCTCAAGCCTTTGCTTTAATTCCAAAAGGAGCCAAAACATCTTTGCTGGGTCATGAAAATCAGCCTCTCATCCCCTCCCACAGAACCTGAATTGGGAAGCCTCTCCAGGAGGCTGTGACAGAGGGGACATGGCTCATGTGCCACCCCTTGCTGGCTCTGAAGGGACGGCAACACAGCAGCAGAAAGAAGCACATTTTTATTGCATAGGACCCTTGTAAGGTAATAAAAACTTCTTTTTAACAAGGGAAAGATGTCAAAAGTGGAGAGCAGAGTGACTGCACTGAAGAATAATTCTCCTTTTGACCCACAGAGAAAGAGGTGCCTAATGAAAGTATATGATCACGGACAGTGTGAAGATAACTGTCTGATCAGATAATGGAATTGTTTTCAGTGATAAGAATGAATCCATTACTAATGCAAATAACTATAATAATTATAATTTGCAATACAGTAAAAATCACCTAGTCTACCTCCTCCTCTGACAGGAGACTGTATAATAAATTATAGGCTGAGAAAAAAAAAATCAAAGGGATAAAGGTTAAAAGATTAAAAAAATTCTGAAACTTCAATGCTTAACAGGGAAGTCAAGACCTGAAAGCAGAAATTGGTGCTATTAAATAAAGCAATTGTGAAGAACGAGATATTATGGAATTGATTAACAAACCAGAAACCAAGCATTTCCTCGTATCACTACCTCTTGTCACAGATTTCAATAATTCTGAAAGAACAAAAAATTAAGAGTTGGCGTATAACAAGGAAATTAATTATTTAAATGTAGGTGAATATGCTAATAGTACTCTGGGAAGACGAATATAACTTCACACACAGAAAGCCCCCAGAAGGTTCAGTACATTTGAGGAGTTCCTCCAGTTGCTTTTGCTTTACTTTAGTATCCAAAACTGTTCCAGCTCTTCTGTTGTTCCCAGCCAGAACTGCTCATCTACAGGGCAGATATTTAGAGTTTTCTGGGCACACCAAGATGCTCACACCAATCCCATAATCTTCTTTGTTTATGTGGGGGGTTTTGGACACAGAGGCTGTAAAAAATGCTTAATTTCAGCGTTGGAGGAGTAGAATAGAGCGTATGAAACAAATCCTGTGTGCAGAGTTTGCACTGCAGTGAGCTGTTTTCTTGTTTACAGCTCCCCTGCTTTCTCCACTGGTTAAGCAGAGAGGAAATAGTGATGCCAAGGTTGATCACTCACTGTTGGCACCACACCAGTCTGGTAGTTTTGGGTGATGGAGCATTGGGAATCTCCAAAGAGATGATGTGATTCTTCCACAGCCATCAATTTGAGTAAAACAGCTCTTAAATAACTGAGTCTAAAGCACTGTCTTCCAACACTCTTCATTCAGATCTTTATTTTCCAAAGGTCAGGATGTCCCATAACAGCTACAGAGAAAAGCCAGAGACTTTTAATGACAGGGGTCTGTAAGGGGAGACTTAGCACCTAGAGGTGCTGACACTTAGTCAAAAGTAGGGGTGTCTACCAGATTAAATTAATCTTTGATTTGGAGTGGAACCTGATTTTCTGTGGTTAGAGCATTTTTCCTGCATTTTAAATTCAGAGTAAAAAGTTCAATGTACCCTGCCAAAACTTCCCCCTCAAGTCATTCATGAAGCCAGAGGTTTCTCACTCTCTTTGAAGTTTTTCATTGCAGCACTTTGCATGCAGCTGAAAAGCTCAGCACACTTCAGGCCTGCAAAGCACCAGTAGTTTATCAGAACCTCCACTCTACAGGAGTTCAAGGAAAATGTTTTAATGATGCAAATTCCAAAAGCAAAGTAAGTGGAAAACTCACAGTCTGCTTCACAACCATGACTTGTGGTTACCTCGTAAATGCAATTTATCTAAAACACACCCAGCCAATATAACATTAACTCCTGTCACAAGCTCCTAAGGTTTAAACAAATACCTTTCAGCTTAAACACAAGAAGGCCTTTAATCAATGTTTGCAAAAGACAAACCACCACATGCCTCAAATACCCACATCCCATTCCATTGTTTGCTGATGCTTCACCAGGGCTGTTTTGGAGAGGGATGCTCCCAGCATGAGTCCTTCACCTGAGTTCATATAGAACAACTTCAGTATCAGCTTCCAAAACTCCTCCCAGCCATGAGATGCTTATCTGCCAGAATTAGCACCCACTGCCTAATCCTCAGAGCTCCCAACAGAGCCATAAAAAAGATCACAGGTCTATAAAACATGCTTGAAGGAGCTGGGATTTAATTAAATAATTAGATTCAGGGCATGTACGAAACTGGTCTTCAGATATGTCAGAAGCTGTCAGGTCAGGAATGAGATGAATTGTTCCCATGTTCTCTAGGGGTAGGACAACCACAGGGAGTCAAAGCTGACATTAGGTAAGATTTCAGATGAGGACAGTGAAACAAACAAACTGCCCAAGCAGGTGACACTATTTGAGCATCAGAAGTTTTAAAACCAGATTAAACAAAAGTTGGGAGTAGTTTAGGCAGGACTAACATTGTTTTGCAGCAGAAGGTGACATACGATGGATGCCTGAAGTCCTTTTCAGCTACATGTATCTCCTGTGATGCTCTGACAGAGCTGCAGTTGCAGTCAGCAAAAAAATACTAGAAGGATCTGAACAAAGAGAAAAAACCTGAATGCTACCTGACCCTGAAGGGGAGGAATTAAACTTTCTTCAGTGGGATATGATCAGTGTAGTTTGTCAGTCCTGTAACATCCTTGATAAACGTGTGGCACTTTTTGATCTTCAGTCTCACGTTTCACCCATAAGACAAAACAAAAGGACTACAACATTAATTTAAATGTGTTTTGGAACATCCTCAGTGATGCTGCCTGATTCTTCAGCTGCCTGGCTCAATTATCAGACTCAAATGTTGGCCTTGTTTCCTGAGTAGACAAATCTATTCTCCTGCCCACTGTGTAAGGAATTCCTCATGGCCAAGGCTGTGTGTTCACAACACCCTGCAGACAGCACTGCTATCCAGACCTCTGCCAACACAAAGAACATCAGGAGAAAATCATCTGAAGAAAGACGCTGGAATGTTGCTTGTGGAAAAAAAACCCACATTTAGTTACCACTCCTGCACAGATCATGCAGAACGAGCACCTTGTCTGCTGGATTCTCCTCTGCTCACAGCTAATTTCCTTCAACTCCACTGAGGAGTCAATAGTCATCTAGGCAGTGTTGGTGGGGGGACACAGGCTGAGAAAACAGATCCACTGTGATTGTCAGTATATAAGAAATACACCTTCTGAGCAATGCATTCCCTGCAGGGCTTTGGCTGCAGCTGTGTGTGTGTTCCTGAGTGCTCAGCCTGCAGGGTGTTGGTGTGAGAGGAGCTCCAGGGCAGCACCGAGGCTGCTCTGTACTGCAGAGAAGAGGATGTGCTCAGCCTGGTGTCTGCTCTTATCAGCTGATGGCAGATGGGAGTTCCTACTAGAGGTGCAGAGATTACTCCTCAAAGGGAAGGAAATACTCCTTGCTGCCCTTAGGAAAGGGAGAGTCACCTTTCTAACTCCTCAGATCACTGTGGCTTAACAAACCCTGGCAGGCACAGCTCTATCTCACCACTCTCCGCTTTGAAACCATCCCTGACCTTGTAACTGCTGGAGCACTCCAGTGCCTCTGTTCTAGCACATCAGCTCCTGGTTACACATCTCTCCTGCCAATCCCTTTGTTTCCTTACACTCAGTCTGGTGTTGTCCTCCTGTGACTTCTTGGCTCTGCTGCAGCACACAATATTCTCAGAGTAAGCTCACATTTCTTTTTCATTTCTCCACGTCTGTGTCAGCTCACCTGTGGACACTGATAGAAGGATCATAGTGGTCGCAAATTTATCAAGTTCTTAATTTTTTTTTGCCATCACATGGTAGTGAACATCATGTCCTCATTCAGTAACTTCTGCTCTGGGCATAAAGCCAGAGCTCCTGGGATATGGCATCTAGTAAACTTTACCCTATTACAACAATCCCTGAAAAATCAGAAAATAGGTACTACTTAAAAATCACGGCCAGTACCTAATCAACTGTATGTTAACCAACAACAACACAGAATTTCTTGGTTTGCAGAAAAATGTTTGCAGTTAACTTGACTCAATATATTGCAAAAGGATGGCACGAGACAGTTTTTGCTGTAAGAAACTGATCTTTGCATCTCTGGACCTGCACAGGCTTTGGTGGAAACTCCTTCCTTATTTTGAATACCCATGTTCAAGTCTCTAACTTGAAGGAAAAAAAAGCTCAATACCTTATTGTGACTCTGCATTGGTTTCACCACAAAAATGTTTTCATGTGTTAGAACACAGCAAGGCATGAATGGAACCAATAAAACAGAATCCAT
Source organism: Eopsaltria australis (assembly GCA_034509425.1). Classification (NCBI taxonomy): domain Eukaryota; kingdom Metazoa; phylum Chordata; class Aves; order Passeriformes; family Petroicidae; genus Eopsaltria; species Eopsaltria australis. The sequence goes on along the minus strand of JAVTVJ010011652.1, from coordinate 1,451,219 downwards.
TCCTAAAAAAACCTTAAGTACAAGACTGGCAAACAGACCTGAATCCCAGTCACACAAAGCATCTGCACTTCTCACTAAGTTATCCAGGCTGCATCTCTTGAAAATCAAGCAGTTCTTGCACTGAGTAAAGGACCTCTGAATCCATTGTCCCTAAGACAGAGAGCTGGACACTGCTGTCAGAGAGGCCCTTTTACAAATTGTTTCATTCCATAGCTACTCACATGAATACAAAATCTGCAAATTTCTGTAGGGACTTATGCAATTTTGTAGAACCTACAACTTATACAAAATCCCTTCCATCAGGATGGGGCTGTAGCTTTAAATATAAACACACTCCTATAAGAAAGCTTTAAGATTTAGACAAGGTCCAGTGTAAGGACTAAATTCTGAATACACACCCATGAAACTCCACCGGAATCTTCAGCAGTGTGGTAGAACACTGAAAGCAAAATTTGGTTCTTAATGTGTCTCTGAAGACTGTAATTATATTTCCCATTGTACTAGTAACATTAATTGAATGTTTAGCTGAAATCAAGTTCATTACAAGTTAAATACAGTACCCAGCCTATTAGGATGGTGTTTATAATTATAGTCATAAAGCACTTGTAAAACACCTTCATTGCAGCAAATAGGTGGAAGTTGGGTGCAGTGGCTGCTGAAGCATCTCAGTTCACTCTGCATCTTTGCAGCATCGTGGACCAAGGTCACCTGTGCCACTGAATCACCTCCAGAGCTTGTGCCAGCACTGCTGAATTTCAGAGGGACGTGACCTACAGCTGAGAGCAGAAAAATGTAATACTGCACAAACTGCTGTGCAAGGGCTTTTTCAGTGCAGCTGGACCTTACCAAACAACCCCAGATCTATAAAGAGCCACATTCTCATGCTAATACACCTGGTTATTGGCCAGCTTGTTGGCCGGATAATGCATTTGTAACAATAAAACAGCTTTTAATAATACAAGACCTAAGAGATCACAGCTCTCTTTGATATATCAAATCCTGTATATGATTTCCTGGCTCTCTGAGAGTACCATTACAGAAAATACTTGATCTGCTTTTGGTATTGCCCAAAATCTTTTTGTCTGAACTCCAACAAACACCCCAGTCAGAGTTACACCAGCTTTGCTGGAAGCTGAGTCAGGACCTGCAGTGAAGTTCCACCTTGGGCACACAAGTGAACTAAAGCAGTACAAATGGTTGGTTTCACTTCTGCTCAGTTACACACATGAAGGAGCACCCGAATTCAAGCCTAACCACTTGGCCTGTCTCACTTTCATAATAAATTAGGTTTCTTTCTATAGCTGTTTTTGTAAGAATAGTAGCACCCAAAATGAGAAATCAGTTTTAAGGTATTTTATTTGACATGACTGAAGACACAAAGAACACTCAAGATACAATCCAGACAAGTTGTGAACAGCTCCAAGGATCAGTGAAATCTGAATTTATCTTGCACAGAGGTGAACAAGACCACAATGGTTGGTTTTATAATATAGTTTAAGAGTATTTCAAGCAGGTGAGTACTGTGACATTATGCCCAACAACTTTATACTATTCATCCGCTTAAGCCACTTCATATCATAAATATGCAGCTTATCTTGGCTATTAAATCTCTGCAATATATAATTAGCCTTCTCATAATAATGCATTAAAACTCCTGTATATAAATATTGGTATACTCATACCAATGCAAACTGTCCTAACCACCACTGCACATTTATCATATTCTAGCACAATTAATCATTCCATCACAATTAGCTGCTAAACTTCAGCCTGGAGTTCAGTTACTTGGACCCAAACTTGCAAAACTCCTGCCAAGACCTTCTGCTTTCCCTATGGAGAGCAGGCCTTGTTGTCTTTTCACCATTAAGTTGCACAATGTCATCTGAAACCCCTACCAAAAAAAATGCTCTGCAGGGAATGCCCTGCAAAAGTATCACAACTACAGTTCTAAAAATGCCTCATTTCCTAATAAATTTCATATTAATTTTACAACCTAACATCCTTTATTGAAATGGGCATCCACATGCCTCTTACAAAGTGAAGTTGTTTAATTGGGTTATAGTCTACAGACCACAGCATAATATTCTACTTAACAATTCTAATTCCTTAGAGAGACAAGCTAATTTTCCATTCTGAGAGAGGGCAACAAGGACAGCTGGGAGTTTGTTCAGTAGGTCACTGCTCTGCAAAGATAAGCTTGATAGTGTTCTCATCAGACTGAAGGAGGAAGTGCAAAAATATGTAAACCACATTTTACAGTTACAGGGATTTCAGCAACAAGCCCCTGCTTGGATCCAGATGGGATCTTACAAAAGGGGAACCAGAAAGGGCAGAGAATCACTGCTGGGCAGGGAACTGTGCTTCACAAGAGCTGCAGACACCACCTGTAGCTTTCCCTGCAGACAGGCTGGAAACAGCACAAAAATCATGGGCCACCTGATCTTGCAGGTCACCTCCTCTTCACAGGTGAGACAGGGGGTGGCAGCCATTCATTAGACCAAATCCTGTGTTAAGGCCACTGAAAAAAAATCTGTGCAGAACTGGACAGATTCAGCTCAACATAGCATGCAAAGACAGCAAAGCTTATTTTTCTGTAAAAATTTTGGTTTTTGGTAGGTGGAAGTGGTAGACAGAGACTGGATCTTACCTGCAGCTACAGTACAAGAGTGTTGCCTGGCTTTGGAAGGTAGTTTTTCATTTGTTGTTGTTGTTGTTTTCTATACTAGAGAAGATCCTTATTAAAAACCCAAAACCTAGTGAAGAAGCTGTATGCCCAGATTTTACAATCTGATTTTTGTTTTTACAGGAGGATTCATCCATTATTATGAAGAACTGCTGGAGATTGAATGGTCACCATCTGAAACAAAGAAATGAAAACCCCAGCACCAGACTATTGCATTTGTGTGATGTGCTTAGCTGGTGTGGCTTGCATTGCAGGAAGAATGCTGTATTCTCTGACACACCAACATTTCCTTCCTATTATTATAAGATCGGCCTTTCACATTTCATATCTTACCATCTTTAAAAGCCTATAATTACAGAAGCTGATTGAGAAACTGTGTTATTTAAAATTAACAGCTGAATGAAATCAACAGAGGCAAAGTGCATTTTTATACAAGAAAATACCACTGTAGAAAGAAAGAGTCTGTACAATATTTAAATATTGTATATACATAAAATTATATTGTTCATAACTCGTCTTAAAGTTTCTCTTGTTTGTAAACCATGGAAAGCAACACACACAAAAAAAATCCCAGTATTTAGCTTTTAAAGCATTTAGCAGGCAGCAGGAAATCGACTGCTAGCAAGCACACTTTGTAATTATAGAAAGTATCCAGCAGGATACTGTGACTAGCATTCTCCATAGTCCTTTATTTATTTATTTATTTATTTTAAAGCTGAATGCAGAACACATTTCCCATTCAACCAGGGAATTCTGCAGGAGACACAGAAAACTCAATGACAAAATGCAGTGGATCAATTCTGCAGCTCTCTACTGTGGCTAAACTCCGGGATAAACACAGAGTGTTTAAGTGCAGGATTGGAACATAAATTAATGAAATGATTGATAAAGCTTTCATCTCCCAAAAGTGTCAGTAATGGATTTAACTCATGCTCAACTTTTTAAAAAGGAAGGTTTAGATTAATAATTAACATTGCAAAGTTTTGAAAATGTAATGAATTCCAGCAGGTAATCAGGCAGCTCTGTATAAATGCTCTGGAAAGTGTCAGCATTTTAGGGTGATTCTACAGGCTGGTACCAGTCTGCTAATTTGGAGTGGAATTAGGATTTGAATCTGAAGTTGTCAGTTCATGGCAGATACAGAATGCAGGTTTCAGAAGTTTTCCTCCTGTAGCATTTTACAAAATAAAAGCTATTCTAGTTGCAAAAGAAATTTGCCAAGTGAGAATGCTTAAGGAAGCGTTTCCAGAAAGCTGTTATTTGGAAAACAAGATGCTACCATGGCCATCAGTGCACTTCTGCTGTGTCAAGAGCTCTGAGCTCACTGCCAGCTAAGGAATGTTTTATTTAGTGCTATTTGTAGCTTCATTCTATTGGCTTCTGCCTTCCACTTCATTGGCCATTCAACTCAACCCAGCATTATATTTTATTCAGTTAAAATGTTTGCCACAAAAAAATGTATCAAGGTACTTTTCACCTGAATGTTTTTCTCTTCTGAATTGTTTAAATGTTTCTGGATAGCCATCATCTAGCTGTGCTTCCAAATCTTTACACAGGAATGAACAAGAAAAGAAATATAATCACTTGGAGAAGTGCTTGATAAACCAGATGGGTCAGAGGGATGGCAACAGGCAAGAGAAATGTGCAGACTCATAATGTTCAGCAAAGGCAAGTGCAAAGTCCTGAACCTGGGCAGGAATAGCCCCAGGCACCAAGAGAAGCAGTGGGAAGCAGCCTGGCAGCAGAAGAGCACCTTGGCGTGGTGGCAGAGCCAGCAATGTGCCCCTGCCATAAAGAATTCCAACAGCCTCCTGGGCTGCACTGGAACAGCACTGCCAGCAGCTCTAGAAAGTGACTATTCCCCTGATCCAGCCCTGCTGAAACCATGTCTGGAGGGACAGGTCCAGCTCTGTGCTTCCAAAGACAAGAGAGACACGGACACGTGGCACTGAGTGCAGCAAAGGGTCATGAAGGTGATGCAGGGATTGGGGGATCTTCCATGTGAGGAGAGGCTGAGAGAGCTGGGGCTGCTGGACTCAAGGAGGCTCAGGGGATGCCTGAGAGCAGACAGGGAAGAGGATGGAGGCAGACTTCTCAGAGGTATCCAGTGAAGGAGGAAGGAAGAGGCAACGCGCACGAATTTAAACTCAAGAAATTCCCTTTAAACGTAAGAAAAAAACCTTTGCAGTGAGGGTTGTCAAATAAGTTGCCTGGAGTTTAGGGATCTTCATTTTGGAGATAATCAAAATTGGAAAAAGCAACTTGTTCTGACTGATACTGCTTAGAACTGAGAGGTTTTATCAGACGGTCAATGGACGTCCCCTTCAAGCTCAACTACTCTGTGATTCTGTAGTCTCAGATGGAGGCTAATAAAAATAAGTTTAGAAGACCCAAAAGAGAAATAGGTTTATTCTTAATATTATTTTCGGAAGTATAATGAGGGTAATGCTAGCTAATTAATCTGACAGCTTGTTCTGAGAGCTGTGACAACAACGGCCTTGTTTTCAAACTGGAGTAATCAATAATACGCCCCCAAAACACATATGTTTTTCCTAAATAAAATTTTAAGTATTTCTGGAGATTTTCTTTACTCAGAATTTAAGTAATTTTGTTCCTATTTTTTTGAGTTGCTGATTTTCAGCACTTTAAATTCTGAAAGCACTGGGAAAAATCAGAAGAATACAATAATACTACTAATTTGTTCCCATTGCCAGAGGATGGTGCTGTTTAAACAGATATCCCACACAGATGCACCCCCTACAACAGCCACGTGGGTTAGTGAGTTTTTCTCAGGAGGAAAAGGAAGAAGAACAAGGCAAAGAGATTACAACTTGGTATTTTTTTACCTAACCTTCAGGACCCAACAATAATCAGTGTTTACTTAATAAAGGTAGATCTTTAAGCATGCTTGAGTAACTTGGTAACTTTTACTACCTCTGGAACTTTTGCTCCTGAAACTTTTTAAGGGTCTTTCAGACTTCAGCCTTTGGTCACCAAAGGGCACAAACATGACATACCCCACCTTAGCTGTTCTCATATAGCCTGCTGAAATTCAAGGCGATGACATGACAGACGGAAGTCGAAAAATGGAACAGTGGAAGATCAGTCTCACAAACAGGCTGCGGTGGGGGGAAAGGGCCGTTAGTAATTCAAGAAATCAATACCAACTTTGACACTTTTAGAAGTGGCGACATCAACAGCCATGGCTTTGATTTCAGTGTCCCCAAACTGCATCAGCGTTTTGATCTCGCGCCGGTTGGGCACGGAAGCGTCAGTTCCTGTCAGGTCCAGGCGCAGGGTGCCGCACTTCTTCACGCCCGGCTCGGTGATGAAGCTGACGTTGTCCTGCTCCGAGCTGTAGATATTGATCACTATTACTAACTGAGAAGGCTTGGCAGGTGTGTAACTGCGTGTCACAGTCTCTCCCAGGGCTACAGACTGGTCGGCTGAGATGAATTTGTCGAAGACGTCGGTGCACCAGCGCGTGCCGTCTTTGACCAGCAGCTTCTCCGGGGGGTGCTTGCCCTCCACGAAGCGATTGAGCACCCCCACGCCGTAGGTGAGAGGGGAGCGCCGCACCTTGATGACAGCAGGGTCGAGCCCAAAGAGAACAGCTCCCTTCAGGATGGTCAGACCCACATCCTGGGGAATGATGACCCGGCACCTCGAGCCAAACGCGCTCTGGACGGCTTGTTGGAGCAAGGGGGATTCGGCAAAGCCGCCCACCAGGAACAGGAACTTCACATTGGTCACTTCTGGCTTATCAAACACCTCACCTGAACACAAACAGAGACCATTCAATAAATAATTCAATAAAATCCACTTTGACAAGGCAGTGCAAGTGAAAATCCCAACGTCTGAGTGTTCCACGCACATCTGTGCCCACACTGCCACCCTCAGCATGCACCAGTCCCACCTCTGCAGCCCCTACTGTATTTCACTATGAACTCACTCACCTCAAAGCATACAACATTTCTGAAGTGGCATTTAAAACCAACCCTTTATTGCATTCCAGATAAATCACCCCATTTCAAATTCACTTATTATTCCTGACCCCAACATCTTAACTACAATAAATACCATCTGCAAAATAATGCCTCTTTCCATTTTTACAGATGTTCCTTCTTAGCTTAAGCCCACATCTCCTACTTTCAAGAAAACCAAGCAGTTCATTTGTAGGCTCATTTGTAGTTCAAACAACTGAGTTACCTGCCACAACTGCTGCAGTCCTAGGTGTCTCCCTCCCTGCTCTCACATAAGCTGCTCTATACTTGTTGTCTTATTAAGTTCTGAAATTTAGCTAATAATCCCTCACATATGATGAGCAAAGCTGGACATTCCATTCCAAACAGTGCTTTTTAATGTGTAGAAAGCAACACTTTTCTCACCACAAGCATTATACTCTACTTGATACAAATTTCATCTTCCACCAGGAAGGCCTTAAATAGTAACTTTCCCAATAAGCACATGTCAGTTTCCATTACTGGACATATAAATTCATTGCTGTTTAAGCCATGCCTGGAAGTACTTTTACCCTGATGCATCATTACTATTTGTGTTTTAGAGATGTCAGTGATTTGGATGGTCGTGAACAAATGTGACCTTCCACTGGGGAGGAATAAACTGGAGATCTTAATAGCAGGAATAGTCAGAAATGAGTTACAACTCTGGCATTATTTAGTTGTTGCCTGAACCAGGAAAAAGAAAGGCAGGATTTGAGTTTCTCAGTGCATGTCAGCCCTCTGAATGCTTTCAGCCCTGGAAGCACAGAGTAATTGAAGCTTAGGCAGTAACAGGACTGAATCACACCCAGTAACCAGCACTAGAGCTAGGCAGGAGTATGTGCTCAGGACACATCCCTTACTTTTATTATTTTCCTAGCTGATTTGTAGAGAGCTGCAAGTTTCAGAACTGAATTCCTTGTCCACAGCAGGTGCATACCAGGAGGGTTCCTACTGGGCTGAAAAGGGTGAGCAAAGGTTCAGTTTCAGCTCAGCCAGGAAGAGGAATCACACAGAGATACGTACTCAGGTGCTGAACGATCTGGTCAATGGTGGGTTTGAAAAGAGCATTCATGGCATCTGGGCTCATCCTCAGCATTCCCTGGGAGGACCACTTCACAAAGTCCACACTGCAGAGGAACAGGGAGAAAGAACATTAAAGCATTGCAGCTGAGCTGCAAAACAACCACCAGACACATTAAATAAATGAATTAATGAGTTTACAGAATCTGTGTGCATTTTCCTTGGAACAAAGTGCCAGATCTCACCCTAGCCCCACACCAACTGCAGTTATGTAAAACTTGAAGGGAGAATTATTATTTTGGCTTGTCTAATTGTTGTTTTCTTTGCCTGATTGCTTTCTGCAGCATTAGCAATGCTCAACTGCTCTCTGAAACAGCTGGCAGTCAATGCAGTGCTCGCCCATCTGAAACAGCACTGATTCATCCCCAGAAGGGCAACATTTAGATTATAGCAGGAGCAGGCCAAAGCCACTGGAAAGACACAAGAAAAACAAGCAAGTTGGGAAGCCTCAGGAGGCAGAAGAGAGAATAGCATTTTAATGAGGCATAACATTTATTAAATGAACACAGGCATTATGCTTTTCTATCACTGATACACATCTGTATAGCTCAGTAATCTCCCTTTCATTCATGCACATTACATGTCAACCTTTACACTCTTTCTATCCTGCTATCCAGTTCATCTCATTTCATTTCAAGAGCATTTAGCATCTCCTCTAAAATTCACCATTAAGATTACTAATAAAAAGGAGATGGCCTCATGAGGGGGAGTATTTCCAGAAATTTTTAATGGTTTCAGAACCTTGGTCTCATTTAGAAAGCAAATTTTAGCTGGATTCCAAGTCATTACAGTACATTTACCAATAACTTGTGAAAGAGATGGAGGAGTTCCAGCCTGCATACTACATTCAACACTGGTTAAAAAAAATTAAGGAACAGGTACTAAATATCTCAAATCTTCCCCTCTCAGGTCTCAAGCCTTCTGCCCCAGATTCACAGGTTCTCTTGTTCATTCTCTTTTACACCATTAAACTCCAAGTTTTCTGTAGTATGTAACTTCAAAAGATGCAAAATGCCCATTTCTACTTTCCTCTCACTTCCTTTTCTACAGTAGCCCATGATCTTGCCATTTAGGGTGACTTCTTGATACTGAAAATCATTAATTAAAATCTCTGGAGGGGATTATGTCTCCCTTCTTATCAAGCAAATTATCAAACTTGTAAAATACTGTAAGAAGCAAAAGCCTGCCATCACTTCAAAAGCTGAATGCTTTCCCCTAGCAGAGCTTTATGCAGTAGTGTATGTTTTCTCCAGTGATCTGATTCTGTTAATCATTTCCCTCAAGCCATGAACACATTTCTACATCTCACAATCTCAGATTTTTTCCAGGATCCAGGCGGCTAAAAATTAAGATTCTAGGCAACAAATTCTGTGTTTGATCTGACATTCCTAATTAACATGTAAGGGACTCACAATATTCAGTGAAAGAAAGTGATGCAGTGGTGGCCTAACAGAAGTTGTAGAAATCAACACCTGAAAAGTGCAAGTCTTGTACAGAAAAGCTTTTTCAAGAGACTGATCACAACTTTTCACTCTGGAAACTGCACTAGAGGCAATCCCATTATCTCATCCTTGCATTACACTTTTACACCATTATCTTTCAGTCCTAACGTAATTTGGATATTTTAATGATTTGTCTTTGCTACCAGTGGTTAATGTGGTTTCAATTGTCTACTCACTTGCTTTTCCTCAAGGCATGTTCCACGCTGTGACCCCGGAATTTCTTGTAGTAGTCGATGAAGGAGAAGGGCAGGGTGATGTTCAGGGGGTTGGTCCTGTCGGGAGCCGCTGCCCGCTTGCGGGACTCGAACGCGATCATCAGATCCACCCAGGCCGCAGGACGCTTGATTTTAAACTGCTCAATGAAATCCTCCCCAAATATTTTACATAGCAGCTTCTCAAACTCATAGTCCACGCCTAGAGAACCGTATGGCCCACCTGTGGCACAGACAAAACACAGCTTTAATATTCTGGATGTTCTTGAATATCCTTAAGGCATTTACAGTTGACCACAGATACATCAGAACAATACTCTCAGGACTGTCATAGGACAAGGTCCACAAAAAGAGGTTCTCTCCTAAATGTAACAGCTGGTCTAACACACAACATGATCTCACCTTTGCCTCACTGTTACTCCTGTATCATCACTGCCACTGTAACACTGACACTATAAATGAGTGATTCAGCCAACCAGCAGCTGGGTTATAATAATTTCGAGTGCTGGTTTCATTTCAGGAAGAACTGTCAGTAAAATGCAATAAAGGCATACATTTCCTTCACTGACAAGCCAGAACATGACATAAATATATAATACACAATCTAACTACATGAAGCAAGCAGTGGAAGGAAGATTACCTGTTGCTTTGTAGAGCTCCTTCAGATGTCCCTCAGGGAGCCTGATCTGATGGACAGTCATGTCCACTGTGCCTCCTCCGCTGTCAACCACAATGTACCGGTCACCTGGAACACCAACAGGAGAGGCCAGGGGCATTTACACCTCTGGGAGCACTCCAGCTCCCTGCAGTGAGAACTCCTGAGGGCACCAAGGGAGAGAATGGCCTACAGACAGCCAGGAATGGCTGTGCTGAAGTCTTGATCTTCACTAGTAATTATAACACAATGATTGATAACAAATGTCAAAGTCAGATGTCAAAAGCTATTGATGTAACACAGCTGAAAGTGGGACTGCTCATGCTGCTGGTGTACATCCTGGTGGGCTACCAAATATTATAGCATATTTACAAAGCCTGTTCTGAGGAAAAAACTTTAGTTGCATGGCTTTCCACCATCTCTTTAATAAATCCTATTATGCTAGAGCACACAGAATTGCAATTCAGCATTTGTAACTAAGAGCAGCATACAAACTTGTGGTTTTTTTTCCTTTTCACCTTTATAACCACTGTGAGAACAATGCAGCACACAGCACCTTTGTGGGAAACACAATATTTGCCTGCAATACAAAACCAGTGAGAGCAAAGTTTGTCCAGGAAAGGACAGTACCTTCCTCCAGCTCGGACCAGATCTCTCCTATGACATTCTCCACCATGAAGGTCCGACTCTGCCGGTTCCGGCGCACGTGTTCCTTCCCTAGTGATTGACAGGAGAAAAAGTTATGCAGTATAAAAATGCATGAAGAAATAAAATCCATAAACTGCAGGAAACGAGTGCAAGCAGGCTGACAGATCTGTAGGTATCACTTGTTAACAAAAAAATGTACAGAAATTATTGCGTTGGGAGCAGGAATGTTAGAATGTCATTCCTAGAAAGAAGGAAAAATGATTTATAGCCACCCATATATCAATCTACCTCAAAACCAGCAGCCAGAAGCACTGCTGGTCAGATTAGTAACTTCTTAAGGAGTGATCACCAGGGCTGACCTTCACAATATTTTAAATATACACCAATTAAAAATTAAGTGCAATCTTGCAAGACTATTGTAACAATCAGTTAACTTGCAGGATCGAACTGCTACTTAGATATTTAAAAGATGCAGAACAGTCTGTCAAGAGAAAGTAGAGTAGTGAGAGCCTCTGCTCTTTATGCTTCTAAACCAATCTCTACAACTGAACAATCAAAAAAACTTACATTCCTTGTATTATCCTCCCTCACCTTCAAAGGCACTTCATAAAACACTACAAGAGAGGCAGCCTGTCATGAGTGAAAAATCTTCCTGAAAATACCAGCACACAAATCACAGAATGCACTTTGTTTCCTATTCCTATAGTGCCTGTCATCAGAAAACAGAGCATCAGCTCCACTTGCTCCTGCACCCTCCCCAAAAAGACCCCAGGATGCAGAGAAGCTGCCCCAGCCTCAGTGCCCTGACTTGGCAGCACAGGGACAGCTCAGATGGAGCATCCCATGTCAGAACAAGCACCAGGTCCATGCCAGGACCTGTCAAGCCCACAGAAATCAATGGCAATCCTTTCATTCCCTCCTGTGGGCTAGAAGTGAACACAAGAGCCAGTCTTTAACTACAACTGAAGCAAGCTTATCCTTGCTACTATGAACACTACAATTTTTGTTTTGACTTCACAGCAATAATATGGTCCTTGGAGTTTCTCTCTGTTTATATTTAAAGGGTTTTTCTCCTTAATCTGTTCTCAGCTTGTCTTGGGTGCTTGCCATGCCTTTATGAAATTTTAATTCCAACCCCAAATTAATTCACTCCAAACTTTGTTTTCATTAATTTTGACATGAAACCTTTCTCATCCCCAATAGCTTTTTACCATACAAAGTCAAGAATGAGAGTGGTACCCCCACCCAAGAAAAAGCCCATTAGCAGAAATCCATGATCTGTCAGATTCTGCCCAGCTTCAAAACCTTGACCAGATAAACTCCTTTATTATTTTTCCCAGAAACAAATCCCTGTGTTGTCTGAAAGTGAGTTCATGTAAAGTCACATGGAACTGGAACAGTTCAGGGCACGAATGAGGGGGACGGAAGCCAAGGGGCCCTGAAGGGACTGAATCCTGAAAGCAGATTGTGTCCTGTACTCTGCATGGGCCTCCAAACACTGAACACATCTGACAAGTGCTGGCTAGGGGAGCCATGGATTTGAGAGAATGATGTAGTCACTCTGCCTAGCTATAAAAAATATGCTCTGGTAAGTGCAGGACTAGCTCCACTAGCTTAACCTCCCACTTGCCTCTACTGTTTTGATCCAGCAAATGTGATAAAATATAGATTCTTCTGAAAAATTCCTTCTAGGATAAGATTGTCACGCTACCATCAGTATCAGGGCAACTGTTACAATTCACAGAGATACAGGGAAATATGCACATTATGCAGCAATCAAATCTTACTGCTGCAGGCCATTTTCCTTTTTTGTTTTCTCTATTTCCCCCCAGTTTCAGTGGGCTGTCAAGCTCAAAAACCTCTGGTGATGAAGGACTTACAGTGGTCCAATCCCTGTCCCTCCCCTTCAAACACTGACAGCAGCAACAGATCTCAGGTCAATAAATCAGCAGTGCATTATCCAGCTGCTCTTCAACAAGCAGATAAATTCATTGCTACATTCCAATGCCATGTGTTCCACTGAGTGTTGAAAGTCATTAACAATATTTCATAAAGATGACATCAAAAAGCATCTGCCAGTACTTTGGAACACCTCAGACTAATAGTTTCATTGCAGATCCTGTTTTTTAGTGCTGCCTCAACAATGAAGATAATCAAACATGTAATTGCTTCCAACAAATTAAATGAAAAAAAAAAGATCCAACATGAAGTACTAACTTAAATTAAGGAAGGAAAATACTGATGTGAAAATACTAACAGAATCCCACAACATCCAAATGAAGGCAAGACAAGGAAGCTACCTGCATGCTAAAATTCAAGTGTATATCAGGAAGAAATTCATCCCTGTGAGGGTGGTGAGGCCCTGGCACAGGTTGCCCAAAGAAGCTGTGGCTGCCCCATCCCTGGAAGTGTTCAGGACCAGGTGAGACAGGTCTTGGAGCAACCTGGGATAGTGGAAAGTGTAGTAGGGGGTTTGAACTAGATAATTTTTGAGTTTCTTTCCAACCCAAATCATTCTGTGATGTTTGCTGAGTCAACATCTAAACAAGTCTAACTATGGTGAGCAGCAGAACAGTTTATAAAAGCAAACTAATGCCTGCCTGAAACATTTCAAGAGAACAGCGACAGCAAGAAATGATCAGAAACCATTCCTCAGGGACAGAGCAAACTTAGGCACGAGGGTCTAAAAGGCGAATGAAGAGAAGTACCCTGTGTAAATCCAGTTCCAATAGTGTCACTGGGGCTGTAGCCATTGACAGGTGCCCTGCTGCTCAGGTCTATCATCTGGTGCAGGCGCAGCTTTCGGCAGTAGATGGAGGCAGCCTCGGGCTCCAGGGCAATGATCAGCTGCTCGGGATTCTCGGGAGATGCCATTCCTGCCTGCGAGAGAGAAGGGATCAGACATTGGGCTGGGGAACCCCTCAGCCCAGCACAGCCCCTCAGCACCAGGCTCTCCCCAGCCCGGGGGCTCCTCTGGGTCACCCCTCAGAGCTCACCCCACCAAGGAGCTGCTCCAGGTCTGCAGCTGGGAATTGTCCTGCCCACACTGTACAGCACAACTCCACAGGCTCCAACAGGGAGGTTTGCATGCACTTACCATGCTAAGTGTCTAACCGAGCACTCGTGTACATGACAGGTGGAGAAACGGAGAGAATCACTTTGAAACCTGTAATAATTGGCCCAAAACCTGAACTCCTAATTTACCTGTGAATATCCCAGCTGAGAGGGGCCCCAGCCCCCTTTCAGCCTCCTTTGGCCTCTCCTTGCCACAACAATATTTTAAGTGAGTCTTTCTTTATGTCCATTTTAAGTATGTCTTTCTTTATGTCCCAGATATTCACAGTCCTTGCCAAAATGAGGTTCCTGCACTGTTTAACTGTATAGGAATATACAATACACTCTGCCAGTAATGCATCTTCTGTCTTGCAACCAACATTTTCTATTTCAAAATCCATTGCTTTAAAGAACATTGTCTTTTTTAACATCTTCAAAATGCTCAGTATATTCAAGGAGACAAAATACAACAGGGTAGGCTCCCTAAAATGCAATGAGAATAAGCCTAAAAATAATACCACATTATAAAATCAGCATTTGCCATTCTTTTTATTTTCTTTCCTGATTTTCAGCCTTCAGACACAGATCTTTTCAAAAAGCCACAAGTTCTTATGTAACTACATCACTCAGAATCAGGCTTAAAGAAAAATATTCAAAGAACAGTTCACAAAACTGTGTTTTAATTTCTTTTCCCCAGTACTTCTGCCTACTGAATGATATTCTGTTAAAATAGACATATTTCAACTCTTTCTGCCAACTTTTGGGTTACTTGCTATTACTTTTCAATTAAGTGCCTGAGCACTAAAGCTTGCTAGCAAACAAATAAAACAAAACTAACATTTTTCTGCTTCCACAGTCAGTCTTCCAGCCCTCAACTCACACACAGATACACTGTGGTGTCTCCAGAGCATCTCCAAAAAGGCAGACTCACATGGAAAGTCTGCAGACCTGGACTGGAAATTGGCTTCTTTCATACAGCTACACTGTGGGCTGTGGGAATTGCTGGCTAATTGGCACCTGCAGCTGGAAACTCCAAGTTGGTTTAAAAACTAATACCAGGGTAAGACTTGGAGACACAAAACTGCCCTTCATATTTACTGACTCATTTTACCCTCTCCATCCTAATAAGTAAGATATACAGATTCTTACAGAAAGCATCTTCCTCACTGTTGGTAATAAAAAAAAAGGCAAAACAACAACAAATAAGTTCTAAAATAAGAAAGAGTTAAGAGTTAAACTAAGCACGGTTGCTCATTATTATGAAAGCACACCATGACTGGGATTGTGGCCACTTTACATCCTTTATTGCTGTTGGGCAAATCTTTCTGTTTCAATTACATCCACTGGACTAAACAGCATGATCTGAAATTAGAACTGTGTGGGAAGGAAAATATTGTGCAAACACTACAGAATATTAAACCTTGCCAGTTCTGTGGCAAAACACATTGAAAAAAATACTATATCAAAAAGAATGTTTGCAACCAAACTTCCAAACTTCGGAAAATACAGATTTACAGCTGCCAGAGTAACCCTAAAATGTATTAAAAAAGAGCATCAATTAAGCACAGACTCTCCTGCCATCACAGCATTGTATGTGAGCATGCTGGCAGGTACAGGCTTGGATAAAGTCCTGGAGCTGTACTGGGGATGAAGATGTGCCTTAGGAATAACCCAACCCCTCCTGTGACCCCTCTGGGTGTAGTAGGCACAGGCAGGGCTGGTTTCAGGCCAGCTCACTTCAACATCACTTATCTCCAGCTGAGCTTTTCCATACAGGAAGCTTTGGTTTGTTGCATTGGAAAAAGCAACATTCCAGATATGAATCAATACCCGGGTCCCTGACAGACATTTGTCTGATCTGCTTAAGAATTCCAAAAATGCATGGTCTCTGCACACAAACTGTCTCTGCCTTCAGAGAGTTTTGCTAAAAGCCTGATCTGGATCTTGCTGCAATTCTAAGGGCAGCACTTCCTGCTCTATCCAATAAGGGCTTGGGAAACAAATAGCTCCTGACTACCCTGCTGCACTTTTCACTTGCATTAAATCCATTATCATGTTGTGTGAGAGCTCTGAATCCCAGCATCAAGTGGGTTTTTTTCAATATCTAGCAATGTGGATGAACTCAGGAGCACTCATTCTGCTCCTTGCACTGGGCATGTGTCAGCAGCACAGACAATTCTTAGTCTCAGTCTAACCTATGCACTAAAGACGAAATTGTATTTTAGGGAAAAATGGTTTGTTGCTATGGACATTAAAATCCAAAGGCTACAACGTAAAGCATTTGCAGAAGTGACAAGAACTGAGTTGCACACACATGGCATGCACTGGTATTTCCTAACTGGAGGTGGTGGTGGGGGGAAGACTGTATTAATTGCCAAATCATCTGCTCTAGGGGGGATTCTAGTACAAACTCCCAAGGCTGGTTCTGCTAAAAGCAAACAGTAAACCATTAACAATAACATTTGCTTCCTCCCCTCCTCCAGCAGCAGCCTGCAGCATGAACTTTTCACACTGCAGTCAGGAGAGGAAGGCAGTGCCCTGCAGCGGATGCACTCGGAGCTGTGTCCTCAGACCCTCCGTGCACAGCAGATGCTATTCCTGCTCCTTTTGCTCCCTAGCTATGATTTTAACATACCCAAAAGATCTCCTGAGGAAAACATCCAACAGAAACGACAGTTTTTAACAGTTCAAAGCACAGCTGATCCTAACAGAACCTCATGAAGAAAATGCTGAGGTTTTTTGTTTAAAAGCTTTTCTTACAGAGTTTGAAGGGCCAGTTACAAAGAAGAATGTGTTGTTTCACATCATAAAAAGACTATACAGAGACTCTTGTACAGTGAAAGGTACAAGGCATCCACCACATATACATATACAATGCATATTTTTATATGTAGACACACATATATATGTACACATATACACACATACATATTTATATATAAATATATATATATGTATACGTAGCAATCAGTATCTCATACCTAGCATGTACAGTATTTCTACTTAGGCCATGAGACAGCACATTAACTTACATATATATCTATACACAGCACAGAGAAAATGGGGGAAGGGGAGATGCTAGAGAAACATGAGCACATAAATACTGCTGGGGAGGAATGGAGCAATGAGGTTGTTTTAATACAGGCTCCAAGATGAAGACTGAGGCAGTACATCTGTCCCATCATTACGGCCAAGGGACAGATGGGAGAAAAATATTGAGCATGCAGAGAAAGAGGAGGGGAAACAGCAGGCAGTCAACATGAAGAAACAGTGATGCATTTGTTAAAATTATTAATTGCAGGCATTTGGGAATTTGCTGTATTTCACACTTTCTGCTTTCTGTCTGCCTCACTCCGTGTTCTCGCCCACTGCTGCCCAAGTACTGCTGTAATAAAGACCAGGGATTCAAAAGTGAACAGGCCTGAGCAGGACAGTTCTAAACAATGTCTCAATATTCAACATTCTATAGATCATTCTGGCACTGGGACAGACACATGAATTTGCTTTTGCCCAGGGCAGCTTATAGCAGACTTCAGAACAGAGCAGTGCCTTGACTCCAGCCTGCTAAGGAGATTTTCTTTCTCCCATAACACTCACTAGCAGTCATCACTTATGAAACATGAAGGAAGCAGACAGCAGTTTCCCCAAGAACACAGAAGTGGAAAACTCATCATGGGATTACAAAAGTTCATTGAAAACAAAAAAATTCTGAGAAATTAATTTCCAACATATTGCTGCATTTATATACCTGGAAGAAGCAAGGAAAACTGTGAAATGAACTGCTCTAAAATTCGACTTTGTTCAAATGCCTGAGGACTAGGATTTCACTTTTTGACAAGAGAACTCCCAGACCTCACTCCCTCCAGTAGCACAGGTCTGTGTGCTGGTGCCAGTGCATTGCTGTTCATTTACCAAGAAGCATCATCAACAGCAAACTTCAAAGTGCTTCAAAGTCCCATGTACTGGAGCATAAATACCTTCACCATCCAGACGCAGGTGAATTCTCACCCTGGCCACCAGTTCTGTTTTCATAGCCAGAGAGGTGGCACCAGGAGAGAGCCACAGCTGACCACAACACATTCCTGATTCCCTGAACAGCATCAGCTGCCAAGTGTTAGAGTAATTCACCACTAGCAAATATTGAGGTTTGGACTGCAGCTCAGTGGAGCAGTCTGTGCACTTCCAGAGAACTGTTTGCACTCACTCCACGTGCAGAATCACCATTACTACAGAATAAAAGATGCTGTTTTTAAAACCCAGCCTCACATACCACAACACACATTAAAAAAAAAGCAGCAATACACTTTTATTTTTTTTTAATATTGCAATGTATATGATGTTAAGGACAGCATTAGAATATTCCATGTAGTCAGTCTTTTTAATGTAGGCCTAGATGAAAATGTCCCATCTCTGAATGCTGCTGTAATTAGAAGCATCAGCATTTAGCTGCAGTTCTCCACAGACAGGCAGAACACTGATGTTCTGTCTGGCTTTATTTATGACACCTCAGTGACCTCAAAAAAAGCACAATGTTAGGAAACACACCATCATTGACAAGGTACCTGTTTCCTATTCCTATCCTTGCAAACTACTGAAAGCAACAGTCAAAGTTCCTTTTTTCTGGTTCTTCAGAAAGATACATCAGATATATTTTTAAAGGGATGGGAAAAAAAAAACCTGACCACTGTTTTGTAACACAAGGAACATCCCTTATATGGAATGCACCTGTTCTTTTGAGTTATAAAATTGATTAAAAGAGCTGATAGAACTGACTGGATGAATTCTACTTTACTGTGTTGATATATTTTGCAGTCATCTAAGACCTAATTCAGTACTGCTACAGGGCTGTAGGCACTGCGTTCACCATTGATAAGGCATTTCCAGATACAAAAATATAGCAAAAATGAAATAAACAGATAAACATGTGCAAAAGAGCCACCCTCATTACACAGCTGGAAAAACAAGGCACAGACACTAAAAGGCTTTCCTTAAGGTTGCACAGGAACTCACAACAAGGTGGGAATTCCCTCCACAACCCCAGAACTCCAGGTCAGTGTCAGCCAAATGCTGCTCTTCCCCAGGCAGCAAGGTTCCATTTGTGCCCGTGGCATGGACCACATGCAGAAGCTGCAGGAGCAGCTGCATCACAGCTCCACCACAGCCTTGGGTCCCCAGTCTGTCACCTCCACCAACTGCATAATCACTTCTGAAGCAAAGCTGCAGACCAGATGAGTGCAAGGATCCATTCTTCTGGGTGGTAGGAAAAACCTTTCAAACCTGTTTTACCACCAAAGCCCCGCTTGTAGGCACCAGAGATAAAATTTAAAAGTTGGATCCCGTGAAACAGCTCTGTAAAGACGATGTGGTTCATTAGGAAATGAAGCTCTGCAGGACAATATCATTCAGCCAAAACAAGAGAAGCTGAGAATTAACATCAACATTTTTCTATTTTCCAAGATACTTCTTACAATTAGCAACAATAGCAAAGGCATGACTGCAAGTTAAGCACTGTGCAGACTGCATGAAGAAAGAACTGTGAGGCTGAATCAAGGCAGGACAAAACAGCAGCTGGAAATGAAGTGCCTTGTGAAACTTCCACTGTTTAAACTAATCAGTTCATTGTGTTAAGGGATTCATGATAACACCATCCACTTAGAGCCTTGGTAAGTGAGCTCCTCTAATCCTCCTCCTTTTTCACTAGCTAGCACTTTCTCCAGTCCTGTGGCATCAGACTGGGATGTCACAAATAAACGACTGAGATCTAATTACGGAGGCAGAGCGTGCCAGGAAAGAGGATGAGCAACATGGGAAAAGGCTCCCAGCATTATCCCAAAGGGGCACTCAAGGGGAAGCAGGGCAGGCAGGGAGTGGGGCAAGTGGGTACCACAAGGCTGCAGGAAAAGCACAGTGCATGCAGTTTTGTGGATCTTCAGCCTGGAGAAGGCGTTACAAAAAGTGTTTGAAAATCACTACACCATCACATACCCTGATTCTTTGCCCTTCGACTTCAGAGTGATGAAGAGTGCTGCAGTACAGGAAATATCGTGAGTAAACAGAATAGAGTGAGGTCAGACAGCCCAGTTAGCTCTGTCCACTTATCTCTTCAAAGACAGATTCTTAAAATTATTCAACAGCCCCAAAATAAACAGGATTTTCAGAGATTCCTCTTAGTGACCACAGTAAAGAGGCTGAGTTTGCCAAAGGCAGGAGGAAGAGCTGCTGGGTGCTCCCCTTTTCTCAAAAACATACACTCTGGATAGAAGAGCCTAGATAAAAACTGGATATTGACCTTTTTTTTCTAAATCCAATCAACACAATGTTTAGGTGGTGGTTGATCCTGCAAAGATCTGACACCTACAGTGTCACAGAGGCACTTCTTGCTTTACAGAACCAAGAGCATTTTGCTTTCTCCTACATGCAAATACCTAACAGATAGACATGAATGCATACATTTTCACACTATTATTGCTGGTTCAACTAAAATTAGGTTTGTGGCACAGGCTGTCCTTCGTCCTAGTCTGATTAGGTGTCACTGATACTTTGCATTTCACAAGTGAGAACATTGTGGATAATTATCACAGCTGCAGAATTCTTTCAGTGTCAGCTTCCCCATCTGTACAGCTCAGGGACAGGATAAGATACTCATCTCTCTGTGAGAAAACTGCTTGAGAAAGCATGAAGGACATCTCAGGCTATGGTAAAATAGTAGTAACTTCATTTTGCAGACAAGGGGAATACAAGCTATTGAAGATGAAAAGCCACTAATGTAGGGGCACAAACTGGAAGCTAAAAGACCTCTGTAATAGTTTTCATTTATTCGCTCTGCACCAGCCTAAGTGATGAAATAACATGAAAAGCATAAAAGGATGAAATCCAATGTAAAAATCAGCCTTTAAACCTTCCTTAGGATTTTGGGTTTATCCTGAGACTTCTTTTGAGGCCTCAGACTTTTCCATCTGTCATGAGGAAGTAGATTCTGTCACTATATATTTAAACACTATTTCCCTGCTTTTAAAATACCAGGGCGTAGGCTTGGCAGTGCTTTCTGAATTTCCAGGGCTTGCCCATACCAGAAGCCTGCATAAAGGAACTTAACCCACAGAAAATTCACAACCTTCCCACAGTTTTCACCTGGGCCGAACCTACTGCTGCTCTCACTTCAAACAGGGAACTCACAAGCTGTGAGCTCCTGTGAAAGGGTTTTTGGATGAAATCCTCTACCCTGCAGCCAGTCAGGACAGGAGATAATAAGGTATCTCATGCTGGCACCTGTACAGCTGGTTTGGTGATGATCACCAGACAACACAGAAATTAATTCCAGTTAACAGCTACACTACTCCCCATTTAAGAGCTGTGCATGCCCGTGTATGCTGAAGGACCAAGAGGTTTAGATTAGCATTTCACTTACAATTAAAATTAATTTTATGGTGGAAGAAACTCTTGTAAGCCATGGAGCAGTTGAACAGCTGCCTGCAGCTCTCTGAAGGGCAGTTCCAAAGAAAGTAGAACGCAATTTTTCTCAGTTTTTCCAGGAGATACAGTGAGGGACAACAGCCACATACTGCAGCTTGTGGGGTCTAAATTGAGTACTAAAACCCCCCTTTTACTAAGAAGGTGATGCAGCACCTGAACAGCTGCTCAGAAAGGCATCTCTGTCCTTGGAGAGTTTTAAAACTTGGCTCAGTAAAGCCACTGCTGACCCAGTGTTGGCAATAACCCTGCTTCAGCTGGAAGGTCAAGCTAGATGATCTCCAACATTCCCACTCAATGCTTCCACGACTCTCAAATGGTGCAGGTATTCTACACTGAGAAAGGCCAGAACTGCAGCAAGGAAACCTTCCCAAAGGCTAAGGACCTACACACTTTCTCTGTCCTTGTCATTGTGACTCTTGTGTCAAATCCTTGTGTGCATCAGTGAGAGGGAGCCCATCGTGTCTGACAGGGTGACAGCAGCACCAGACTCACTGCTGCAAGCCTGCAGTTATTCAGGTTCTCACAGGTTTCTGTAGGGATTGTCATTAGAACTTCAGTTCAAGTGTCTTGGAATCAAAAGGAAACATTTGTCACAGCACACTTTTTTTTATTTTTAAAGCTAAAAATATATAGAGCACAACCTCAAGCAGTCCTGTAATCCTAAACATCAGCCACGAGTCATTTTTAAGAGCGATGCAACGTAAGGAAAGCAATTGATTCAATGCATCAGGGATGCACAAGTGGAGTTTACAAAACCAACACAATCTACACTCAAAAAAAAAATCTGCCTCAGTCCTGTGTCTTATCAGAGAAGGAAATTCAGTTCCTAATTAATTCATTCATTGGCTGTAGAGGAAAAAATGGTCTTTAAGCTTAAAAATATGAGGATAGAAATAGCAGACATGGACTTGAAACCCAATTTCTGCATTCAGCTCTGCCACAAACCTCCTATATAACATTTTGCAAATCACTAAGAACAAATTTTCTGTAACAACCCACTAATGAAACAGAACCAACTTCTGAGTACCCGAATCAATACTGAGGTTTTCAGTGGAGCTGTTGCTGGAGTTTGTTGGAATGGGGAGTGCTTGGACTCTGAATAATCACATTTTTTATCTGTGTATGCACATAGCTGATCATGCTACTTAGCAAGTTTCTGTGGGCCAAAGCAGAATCCATTTGATATTTCACTTCTGCTCACTAACCTGTCAGTAAAGCTATTCCTGTGGTAAGAAATAACATGGAACATTTCTCCCTCTTAATGGCTGTCTAGAAATGATGGTATTTATCTCATTCTGAAAAGCTAGAAACTAAATGAGGCACCTGGAACCATAATGAAGTGTGATTTTTATTTTCAGCACACTTAAAATAATGAATGTGTGGAGCTGCACTGGCTCCAGCCAGAAGTGCTGCATTTGTGTGGCCACTGATTAGATGAACCAGTTTGTTACAGACAGCTAGGCTGTCTGATTGAGATAAATGCTCTTGCTAAGCACAGTCACACTGCCTCAATTTATTCTTCTGGTGCTGCTATTACCCAGCTAAGAGTACAAATTGCTTTACCTGAGCATTTCTATACTACATATTTTATACATTACTTTTATTATCTATTCTTTTATTTTCAACCTAAGCTTGGAATTCTTTGGGGCTGTGTAGACTGTTAGACTCTATTAATAAAATTGATACTTATCATTACATATTATACTTTTGGATTTTGTATTACAAATTCTCCTTTTTAATTTTTAAAACCTTTTTTTCTTTTAGAAAGAGAGGTGGAACTTAAGGCAGGAAATATCTGAATTATGACCACTGGCTACCAATCATGAAGCAGCACTTTCTTTTACAATTAATGGAGAAGGTTCTTCATTTTACCTGTGCCTGTTCCACAAAAAGCTTTTATTAACTGCTCATAAGAAAGATAATTTCTTGCTATACACAGGCGAGGCGGAAGCTTTCTGGGTCATCATGAGAAAGAAAAGGATTTCTTGAAAGAAATCCATGAAAGAATCCCAGTAATTGCAGCAGACCTTACTTGTGACATTAGATCCAGTCTACCACATTTTGGTCTCAGAAGTAATCCCAGACACAATTTTCCAAGGAGAAGAATCTTGGATCATTTATTAGGTAAGGAACAACCACAAGAGACTGAAATCACCAATATATTTCTTTGCTCAAAAAAAATCTCCAAACTGCCTCTTTTGGTTGTACCTCTGCCTTTTCACTCCTCATAAAGTTTCTTGGTTATTGGGACCACAAATAAGCTCAAATTAGCATCACTAAAGCTGAGTCACATATTGCTGATTGATAACATGGTAAAGCAGAAGTCATGGTTTTTGACAAGCTGGAGATAAATGGCATCACAGCGGCATTTGGTCCATATTCCTCCAGGGTGATGTTGCTGCAGCTCCTTCCCAAGGGACTGCAGTCACAGATCACATTTGGGCAGTAACTGGAGCCTAGCTCCAAGTGGCATTACCAAGAATTTTTTGCTGCATTACATTATATCCCCCAAGGTGCAGGAGAACATTACTTGCAAGTTTCATGAGTAGCGTGCATTAGAAAAATGAAGCCATTAAATTCTCATAAGCTTTTCAATTTTTCATGTTATAATACCCTAGAAATGCTTTTTGTACCCAGGGCATGCACCAGTTACCACAACAGCAAAACCAGACTCTTCCTATTTAAGTCTCTTCCTAATGTGTCAGGCTCTCTCCTTCCCTTTATTTGGAAACATCCTCATTGTGGGTCCTGATGGCTCAAGGCTGATTTTACTAAAAAGACACGAGTGGCCCTGACTGAGGAGGACTTGCACTGAGAAAAATACTTGCTTGCTATTTTCTGTAAGTTGCATCTTGTTCTGTACCTTGGGCTTTCTCATTTTTCCTTAATATTTTTCACTACAGTTCCAATGTCAGCTCGTATTTCTTTTCTCTGTAACTGAATATTGACATCTAAGCTGTCTTTTAGACCAATCTATTGCCCTTTCTGTGAACTTGCTACAATCAAACCCATTAGTTTTAGACCCTGTTCACACTGAGTTACATTTGTGGATTTCTGTAACTCCCTAATGATTGTAGTTTACAGCCTTTCACACCATCCTTTTCTTTTCTGGGCTGGTAAATGCCATCTAGCACAATCTTTCCACCAGGCAGAATGCAGATTCTATTTTTTGGCTATTTCTGTTGCTTTCAGGTAATTTCTAAGAACCTGAGAAACGTGTTTCAAAACTTTGTAAGACAGGCACAGATTCACTCTTACACAGAATGCTATTAAAACCTCTTGTTTTACTTGTTTAGCAGAAGAAGAAAACTACAAATACTACAACTTGCTCCACAAAAGTGGACAAACAGAAATGTGCAGGACTGGGTTAGCAGATGCCTCTGCCTTCATGTGAACCTGGCTGAGAAACTCCAATGTGTGAGCAGAGATCAGCTAGTACACATCTTCCACTCTAATCTTCCCCCTTCAATTAGTTATCCTTTCCTAATCAAACATAGCTATAAGATGCAGAATCCCCCCAACTCATCACTCCATAAACAATTTAATCCTCATGATTAAAAAGATCTTAATATCACAAAAGTGAAATCAGAGACTCAGGGGATCACCCACAAGCTACAAATAATCAGGGTGGCTGATGTATTAACACTCTTCTGTCTCATAACAAGTGCTGTTTCAGAAAAATAAGCAGCTTCCCAGTGCTGCTTACACCTTCTTCTGCAGTTTGTAGAAGAAGCCTGGCACAACTGTCCCTACACAAATAAATTTCAATTGTGTGTGTTTTATGTACAGAAGAACAGACTTATGAGGGAATAAGAGTAGCTTCACAAATTCCAATCTGGTTAAGCCTCCCAAGCCACCTTTTAAAATCAAATATACTTCATGTCAGGTTTTTATTAGCAAGGAATTTCTTGTGCTGTCACATTATTCTTTCACCAAGTTTGTTTATTTTTCCCTGAATGTTTCTCCAGAGCTAAGCAGTATTGATCAATGTAATGTCATTGACCCCGGAATGCAATGTGTTAAATAATTCTCATTGTGCACATTCCATGACAAAACCGATGTGAAAACAATAATAAATGTTCAGCATAGGAGCTGGTTAAATAAAGCCTCTGGAATTTTAGGCTCACATGCTTTAATCCTATAACCTAGACTGCCTTTCTTTTTGTTTATATGAGCTTACCATGCAAATGATTTTGCTATTTGTAACTGAAAAATAAATCTACCTCAGAGCTCTAGAACTCAATTTCAAAACTCAACAGTTCATGTTATACAGAAAATAACCCTCAGTTTCTCAGACTAGACCAAATGACTGACGTTTGAAAGCCCACAGAGTATTTTGGGCAAGCTTATGAAAATGCATCAGCCTTCCCTTTGCTCTGCCCTGAGTGCATTTGTTATGCCATGTTTTACTTTCTTATCTTACAGCTTCTGCATTCACATATTCCTGTCACACTCCAAACTCTTCCTTAAGACTTTATTCCTATTAGCATGATCAAGGAATTCCAGCCAGCAGATTCTGCTCTGTACTTCCTGTGCCCAAAGAATGTGAAGCAGAACAGCTGGGACACAGAAACAAGAAAAAAGTTGATGCTATTTATGATGTCTTACATTTTATTGGTGGGGACAATGGCAAATATGAGTATAAATCCCAAAAGTTATTAACAAGGACGTAGTGAACCCTGACGCAATGCACACTAATCCCAGCAAACATGTTTCGGGAGAGGAAACTTAAAGCTAAGTGAGTCCTACAGAGTTGACACTCTGCTCTTACCCCAGAGCTCTCTCCAGCTCTGACCAGAGCTCAGCAAGTGTCCCAGAGCTTTAGAACCATCTCTGGATACACAGGAATTAGGCATGAGGGACAGGGAAAAGCATCTGTGAACTGTTATTCAGGAATAAAGTAATTTTGATTCAGCAAAATAATCTGTAAAGACATGTAACTCTCTACAACCTGCCAGACAGTCCCTCAGAAGGCCCCAGAGAGAATAAACAAGTACCTGCTTCAAAGAGGTAAATAACTCAGCTATAAAAATGTTAAGGATACAAAAAGCACAAAAGATGAATACAGATAGGGCAGGCAGAGGAACAGCAAGAAGCAATGAGGAGTAGCTCTCTCATGTAAGTAGGTTAATCACAGTCAAGGTTTTGTAGG
The DNA here is from genome assembly GCA_034509425.1 of Eopsaltria australis. Taxonomy (NCBI): domain Eukaryota; kingdom Metazoa; phylum Chordata; class Aves; order Passeriformes; family Petroicidae; genus Eopsaltria; species Eopsaltria australis. The sequence goes on along the minus strand of JAVTVJ010011652.1, from coordinate 1,424,756 downwards.
CATGAAAAATCCCAGTATTTTAAAAAGGGTTTCAGAAGAGGAAAATAAGGAAGCAATACAGATGTTCATGCAGCTTATGTCTGAGATGACACAGATGGAGCTCAAATGTGGGCTGATTCCCTGTCAAATGCAAGGCTACAAAACTCTTTAGTGGCAATATTCCGAAGAGATACAAACCAGGCCAGCCTACAGCTGCTGAAGCCAAGGAAATGATGCTGCAGTAACCAAGAGGCAAAATCACTGACAGCTTGGATGAAAGCTCAGCAGTGTGCAAAGACAGGAAAAGCTGTCATGCAGACAGAATTAGCAGGGGTTTGATGGGCTGGATGCAAAAGAGAGAGGAAGAACTGTGAGCTGCAGGGAACACCCAGATTACTCATTCAATGAGAAAGCAGCACAGCAGCTGGAAGGGAACAATGCAGAGCCCTTGGGCAGATGAGGAGTTCCAGGTTAGCAATGTTTTGTTTAAGGCAGAGCAGAGATGAGGGGCAGCAGAGGTGCACTGAGATCGTAGGTTGGTCAAAAGCTGATGGATGTTGAGCACAGAAGCAGATTTCCAGCACTTCTTACTTTACTTTATTAATTCCACTAGCTGTGCCTAGCCAACTGCTTAACCATTCCAGAAAGGCTGGGCTTTACACTGTGAACCAGTGACTGAAGCTGTTTTGGTACTTTAGCTCTCTTGGAGCTACCTCACTTGACATGGATTGCTCAGCACATTTCCACAGCTCATTAATATTTTCTGCAAGCTAACTCTCAGCTCAGACTGGTGGTTGTACTTCAGTGTGTCTCTTGTTAAAAAGGTTTCTACCACTGCCTTTTCACACTTCTCTCTATATGATGCCCCTCATTTTCAAGATGCTTCCATCTTCCAATAGCTAACAAGAGCTGCAGCTTCTGATTCATCCATGAGGAACATTTGGATCCAGCAAAAGCAATCTGAAAGACTGAATGGCAATTCAGAATTCTGTTTTCCTGCACTTGTTTCTTCATCCCCACTGCTTTGAAAAAAATCAGCCACGTGTCAAGTTAACATGAATTATTTCCCTGAACTGATGTTTTCCTGCAGTGAATCACACACCCCGAGTTAAAAGCCTTGTCAGTCCCTGCTGTTCACCAAGCTTGCCCATAGAAGTACACAACCACAGACACAACCACAGACACAGACACTAATTAACAACATTCCATTGTGCCACAAATGAGAAATGCCAAGAGATCTACCTGAGCCCTGCCCTGCTCCTTGCACAGCTCCCACTTCACGAGCACACATGCACACAGACAGCAGGCAGACAACAATATACAGAGATAATGAATGGGTCTCTAGTGTTTCAGATTTACCTACAACCGTGTCCTTCCATCAGAACTTTAAGAGTGTTTTGCTTCTGGCACTAGCATTAGCAATCCCACAATACAGACTGTTAAGAAAAACGTTGCTCAACATTAGAGATAGTCAGAAACAGAGTCAGAAAAATCTGGGTGCTTCCCAGGAGCACTCTGCAAATTACTCATGAACTAGAAGATATTCTACAAACTGTGCATTGCATAGCTGCTGCCAATGGGTTACACAAGTCTCTGACCAAAAATTTAAAAAAAAAACAAAATCCCAAACTGAAAATGAATATCCTGATGAAAAGAAGAATGTGTACATCTCATGTATTAGAGAAACAAACTGAATTTGAAATAAAGGACATGCATATGGAAAGTGCACATATCTGAGGGGCAGTTGCGGGGAAAGAGTTAAATGCAGATAAACCTCTGACTGGCAAAAATAACATTTGAATTTAATTTTATATCCAGACTATCCGGTTCACAGTCCTTTCATTCCTACTGTGGGAAAATGGGAACTGGGAAAAAAGTCCCACCAAGGAGGCTCTTCTCTTTCCCTCCTTTTTCCATTTTTTTAAAACTTTAAAAGTCTGTGATGACCTAAACAAAGCAACAAAACAAAACTGTGTCCAGTATTTTAAACTCAACTTTCCCTAGGGTCTCAAAACTGCATCTGTTCCACGTGCACTGAATTCAGCAGGAATATATTTTCCAAGATGACTAAAATATCAGAGTCTGCAATGAGGGAAACCAATATATAAAAGTAAATAGTAGAAAAAGGCATTTAAGAGGTGAATACATATAACCTATAGTTACTGCTTGGTAGAGTTAACTCCTCTTACAATGTTCCTAGACTGTATTTATACAGTTTATACTAAATTGCCTCAAATCCATTTTATCATTTAGCCTATAAACTAGGGCTTTAAAGGGGCATTTCTACATTCAGCCTGTAATATTACCTTGTAGGCAGCTTGTCTCATAAACTGCTTTGCAGGCTGCTTCCAAATAGCAGGCACTGTAATGACCCATCTCACTTCAGTGTTTTCAAAGTCTGAGCCTCCTTGGTCACTGAGCTCCTGAAAAAAAAAAAAAGGAAAATAGAGGTGAATGCAAAATGATGGGTGGCTACAGGAAAACATTCTTTTATGCTGGCTCTGGTAACAGTAACCCTCTTTTCAATTTTTTTTCTGTTACATCCATGCTACAAATCAGAATTACTTCCAGCCTGCCAAGAATGCTTTACCATGCCAAAAGGTGGGATTAAGGCTGAAGCTTTCTCAAGGAGGCCTATAGAAATGTTTACTGCTCAACATAAAGTAGAAGAGTTGGCTTTTGCAAAAGGAGCAGTTTACAGAATATTACAGCACATTTATGTACATTCTTAGCCACGGAGTGGGATTTGATGTTAGCTTGCAGAATTCACACTTACATCTTGATTAATACACAGAAAAATATCTGAGGGATCACTGATGAAAATTTGTGTTCTACAATCTGGATTTTTCAATGACTTCTTTATACACCACTTACCTTTAAATCAAATTTTTATAATGCAGTTAACAAGGGGAAGTTACAGTGAACCCCTTTAAAAAAATGACTGATTGGTCCTTCAAAATTTCGCTTTAAGCAAACATTCAAGACTAGTTTAGTACTTTTATTGTCCTTTTTTTTCCCCTTAAAAAAGAGGAAAGTCTGTACTGCATTTGCAAATTAGGTGATATACTGACATGTTTTGGGCAAGGTTCCAAGTAAAATGCCATTACCATATGTCCTATCTAAACCTCCATCCAAACAGAGAAAGGTTCAGAAAGGTGGACAACAGGCCTTTAGAATGTAAAAAAAAATGTTTCTGCATGTGCTGAGCCAAGGTGTTTTGTTTGTTTAGCTATGCTGCAGGTCAAAAATCCGTGCTGGAAAAGTAGTACCTTTATACTGCACAGGGCACCAGACACATTACAGTCCAAAGTAACAGCTCACTCACAGGGCTTGTCTAATTAGTTCCAGGATTCACTCACAAATGCCAGGGATTTAGTTACTAACATCAGAAAAAGGATGTAGCCCTGAGCAGGCAGCAAATACATGGGATTTTATCCAACATTCATATTTACTAAGAATATCCCCAGTCCATGCACAGGTCAAAGTCTGTGACTCCACAATCAACCCCAAAAAAACATATTTTAAAATGTCTCTGACAAGATGAGGCATTTGAGTTGTAGTGGCAGGAATGTTTCTCTGCAGCCACAAGGAACAGACTGGGATCTCAGAGAAAATAAATTAAACCCATTCAAAAAAAAGTAGGTTAGCTTTTAACCACAAGGCTATTTTAAACAACACTTGCTTGGATGAATACTCTGATTTGACCCAGGAATTGCTCTGCTGACATTGACATTATAGTGGCACGTTGGCAGCCAATGTTTACTTAACTCACAATTGACTGTTTACACGAGATTTAAAATAATCAAAACCTGTTTACTGAGCACATGTATTCCATTGGAGAGTAAGAAAAACAACCTTGTGATCCAAGAAGAACACTGCAAGAAATGGGCACTGTAACATTTCAAATCAGAAATGGCAAATGATAAGCTTTTAAATTTTCTTGTCAAATCTACCTTTTTTTTTTTCCATTAAAAATACAGGAGAAAATACCCAAGCCAGTAAAAAGCTATTCAGAACTCTGCATCACAGTGATGCTATTAGTGAATCAAGCTTGACCTGTGCAAGGGGAAATTACTTCAGGCTATTGTGAGCTCTCCAGAGTCCACAGCCTGCCCAGAGTTTCCACACCTGCCTTGCTTTGTTTACATCAAATACTACTCAGGTCAAAGGTTGGCAATGTTAAAAATATTAAGCTCACAATTATACTAGTGATAAACACAGAAAATCCTGATAAGGAAGCATTACCCCACCTTTAATGCCTGTTCCTTAAAGAATTGCAGAGCATAAGCAAATATCTCAAGTGCTTTGACTTTTTTGCCATTTGCAGCTGTCAGGTCTGTCTCCATGGTAAGATTCTAGATGAAAGAAAGTAACTGGAAGTTATTAAAAGAAAAAGGCAAACATCAAATTAATTCCCACTGCTGGAGGACAGTGAACTCTTCATTATTCACCTGATTAGGAAAAAGTGACAAAACTATTCTGAAGAGGATTTAACTCATCTCTTGAATTTCCTGGAGCATCACACTCTGCTGCTTATTTTAGACTTTGTTTTTAAACACTTACCATGCCTACAGATACCTGCAGGCAGAAATATGGACTAAATATTAAATATTTGCAATAGATGTATCTGTAAATAACTGCAATAAAGTTGAACATGGAGGATATTTAATCCAAGTTAAGAATTAAAAGCATAATATTTGATTTCTCATTAACACATAAAACCAGAAAATACCTCAAAACAGAAAGTACTGGCCAATTCCCAAAACTCTAGAATGGATTAAAGACAAAAACACAATCAGTAGGAATAATGTCAAATTAACAGCCTGATATGCTCCACTGCTCTAGAGCTCAGTCTGGCTCTTCTATCCCATTTCTGCTGACCAGATTTATTGAACAAACCAACCTCATGCAGACTGCCCAGACAGAATATGAGGATCTAAGCGAAGCAGATACTGAATTTTCAAGCTCTACAAGGAAGGCTGGCAAGATACAGCTGCCAAATGCAATGAGAAACAACAGGAATCATAATGCTAACTGGCAAGTTTCATTTACTCAATTTACTCTCTAAATTTAAGAGATGCTCCACTTCTAGTTGACAATTTTCAGGCAAAAACCTAGTACTGCTCAGAGGAAAACAACCTGAGCAGTAAACAGAGCTTGGGCATTACTTACACCAGTGGTATGCAGCTTCATCTTAAACTTCTCAAAGTACAGCCAGTGCTTTGATTCAGTGGGATCCAAGTCATGGTAGAAGTCTCTTGCTGCATAGCCAAAGCTGTGGAACTTTCTCTCTGGTGTTAGGAGGATTGTGGTCGGGGTCTTCTGATTGGAAACGCCTGGATCTCCACCTTCCCATCGTCTGGCCAAAAAGGGAAACAGCTCCAGTAAGTGATGCTCAAGGTTAGAGCAGCAGGAAAAAACAGGTGTGTCATGAGAAAAAAACATGTGGGGGAAAATTGCACAGATTGCTTTTCCTTCCAAAGACAGCAATTTCAAACCTTACAATACCAAAATCAAGTAGATTTATTCCCACCTAAGAAAAAAGGACTGCAATTTTCATTTCAGGTAATTCAATACATTATCTTTCTTAAGGACATATCACATGCAGATAAGAATTCAGGGTCCCTGCAGTAAGCCATACACAGTTAACAAGGAAACAGTTTTGTACTTGAAATTTCTGCCTAAACCAACAAATGCAATAAATATTGTAGAGAAAAAAAAAAAATAAAGCAAGTAATTATCCAAGAACCAATAAAACCCCAAACATGGCACTTCCAATGGTGATTCAGACTTCATGAATGGTTACTTGCAAGGGATATTTTTCCCATTTTGAATCAGGGACCTGCTTAAGTCATCTGCACATCACCATGGGGAAGTCGATTAAATCCCCATTTCTGTCCCAGAATATTCTCTGAAACAAGACAAGCCAGTTCAACCAACATCTGATCATGTGCTTCATTTCCTAGACACCTGAAACTCTGAAGACACACATGCCTGCAGATGCTGAGCTCTCTGCATTGCATTTTCAAGTGAGGGTGATGGATTTTGTGTTTCAAATGCTTAAAATGCTGTATAAGTTTTAATCTGTGAAAAATGAAGCAGATTTCCCTGGCCTCCAAAGATCTTGGAGGCATCAAAATATTTCAGTCATTACAGGTGAATAAAACGATCCAATCTCATTGAGACAGTGAAGTTATCTTTGGGGGATACCAACCAAAGTATTGAGGCAAAAGTAACCCAAACTTGCTTTTGCAGAACGGATAAGGAAATAAATAAGGAAATAAATAAGAACATTGAATATGGGAACACCCAGCAGCAGGAATTGAAGGGGGGCATGGCAGGACAAAAAGGTCAGACAATAGAAAGTAGTAGAAACAGCTGTGAGCATTCCTGGCTCCTCATTTCTCCATCACAAAAAAAAAGGCAGAATGGAAGAAACTCACATTACTGTTCCTCCCCCCACCACATACAAGTACTTTTTGTACGAGAAACAAACATTTACCAGAAAACATTTTCTTAAAAAAGGCACCAGTGGAAAATCTGTTTATGTTCTCAGACATAATCATAACATAGCTCAAACAGGAGCCAAGTTAAGATCACACAGGCAACTGCATTCATTATTAAACTACACGTCAATTGCTTTTTCTAAAGATAGCAAAACGCACTTTCAGAACACACTCCTGCCAAAGCCCTCATTCTGAGGCATAAAAAGGCTGCCTTGCTCTGTGGTGGCTGTTTATGTGACATAGGAAGAGTATGGAGAAAAAATAATTTCCATTTCACCCTCAGAAACAGTTGAATCTGTTGAAAATTGATTGACCTCCAGACCAAGGCAGAAAACTGACACGGAAAACTGCAATCTAAGGGGTTGGTACTTGGCAAAGTAACAAGGAATGAGATCTCCTGAAGTGCTGGGACCCCTTCAGACCATTCAACTCAATCAAACAGAGCAAAATCTCTCTTTTTGCACAAGCAGCAGAGAATAACTTCCTACAGTGCAGAGGACAAGTCCACTGCCCTGAAAGTAGAAACAGCATGATGAGGAGTGGAATGATTTCCACATTCATCCACTTGAACAAACTTTCCTAAACCTGCCCAGTTCCGCTGCTCAGCCCCTGAGCTATGATCAGCTGGCAAGGGCTCTGCTCCAGGTCATTCCTCCCACCTGCTGCTAGAAATGCACTTGGTCAGCTCCAAAACCTTTGAGTAGGTGTTACAGCAAACATATGGTTCCAATGTGAAAGAAACTGGGATCTCAGAGCTCATGAACAGAAAACACTGCTATTCCACCAGATTGTTAAATCCCACACACCCGCTGCAAGCAGAGAGGAGACAGACTGATATCGTTTTTGCTTGGAATCATTAATGATTCATTCTGAGTCACTGGTGGGAAATGCCATAAATAGGCTGTGCCTAATAACAATGCTTCTTTGTTTTTCATTATGGCCAGGCACATTTTCTCTTTCCGGAACAAGTACGCTTAAGGTGCAGATCAAATGAAGACAAATTTATGTTCAATGCTGAGGGATGAAATTTTCAAAGCCACCTGGAGAATTGGACATTTGCTTCCTGATGAGTTTCTGATGGAAACTGGACACGGTAATTGCTCAGCATGTTCTAAAGCCCTCAGCTTGTATTACTGTTCAGTCACAGGAAGGACAGTAAGGAAAAAGAAAGGGAAACATGACTTTACCATTTGCAATCAGAGATCCAAAAATATTCCTGTATTATATTTTTCTAGAGAGAAGCAGATGCAAAAGCAGGGGAATGGTAACTCCTGGCTGCAACACTCTTGCCAGGTGGAGCCCTGGCCTCACTCCAGTTAGGGGAGGATTTTAGTCAGCAGAGACTGCAAGACTTTAGTTTGCAGTTTTCTTTCATGGTACCAATACAGGCAAAATAATGGTAATAATGCTCTTAGGAAAAATAAAAAGGAAATGCCTATCAAAAGCATAAACCTATACAAGCCAGAATTGCTCTAAATGCATGTGGGGGATATTTTTGCAGAGCAGAATCACAGTTAAAAAAACAATTCAAACAGAACCAAGGTAGGCTTCTTTCAAATACAGACTTATGAGTTCCTAGGCTGATATAAAGTGGAGTATCTCAACAGAAATATAAACAACATAGACTTGTTTATAGGCACAGAGCATCTAACTGTATACTAGAAGTGAAAATAGAGACAACAAAGTCAGTGAGGAAAGGAGCACAAGGTTATATGAAGGTTAGAGAAATGCCCTTACTTGCACTTCAGCCTGGCTAAGACAGACTAAAGAGTGACTTGTGCAGAAGGATGAGAATTTGATCAGGAGCTGCAGCACCACAGTCAAGGAAATGAAACACTGGGGTCATCAAAATGCAGCTGAATGCCACCAGCAGTGTATGCAGAAAGAAGGCAAGTGTGTGTGTCCCCCAATAATTACAATCAAAGAGGGAAGAGAGCGAAAAGGCAAAATCCTAAAGGTTGAAGTTGCACTTTCTCCCTCCTGACAAAGACAGACTGCAGTTCGTTTCATAGCCACATGCATTTTTTCATTTATTCTCCTCTATTTGTGAAACACTCCCATTTGGTTGGATGCTATTTAGCCAGTAGCCAAAACATCTGTGACTTCATGTAAGTGCCTATAAATCAAGAGCAGTTTTTCAGAACTGTGTAGTATCTCATGTATTCCCTCCAAATGAGATGTTATTAACTCATTCTACAGCAGCAAATTTTCCTTATGGCTCTGGCACTGCCCTGCTCTCTGAAGTGCTGAGCTCATGGCCAGGCTGCTCTGATGCCTTCACTCCAGTCCCAAGTTATGCTGCAAACAGCACTCACTGTAACACACTCACTCTGCAAAAGGAATCTGAACCACAGCTACCTTTAACAGAAGCTGGGGGCAGCTATCAAGAGGTGTCAGTACTGCGTGAAACTGATAAAACAGTAACCAATGTTTTGCAATCAAAGTGAAGTCATTCACTGAACATTTACAAACCCACACCCAACTCCAAGCGTGCTGAGATGAGTGAGGCTACTCATAAATTTAAAGATAAATATATGCCTAAAGAACTTTGTTAAGTCAATGCTTATAAACTCTTTCTTTTTTTTAGCACTGGGCATCACAGCAAATAAACACAAAGGCGAAAACATCACTTTATTTGCCTTCTAATTGCACAAGAATAATCATGGCACTGCACTCAAACCTGGTGCTAAAGCCCTGTGTGTTCCCTCTTTTCCAAAGCAGGACCTTCTGAATAAACCCACCTTACCCTTTTAGAGAAAAGCAACTTTGTTAAAGGCAGTCAGAAATCTAAGTATCTGGAAAGGATCAACACTAAGGAGAGAAGGTGGAAAAAATGTTAGGAAGTGGAGAGGACCATGCATCACTGGCATGCTTTATTTTAATGTAAACATTCTCGAGTGCCGGCGGGAAGTTACATTTACTCTGCTGAAATATTTGTAAGTTATCCTAGATGTAAGCCTCATTATATACAGAGTTTGAGCCCCTTAATACCTTCTGAACTACTGAAGACTTGCCTTAATAAATATATCATTCTTTTAAATGAATTTCATGAGTATTTCTATATAAATATATATAAAAATATTCCATACATTATTTGGTAAGTTGGTTTCAATTGTATCTTGCCAAAATCCTTTCCAGACAGAAATACCTATTTTTTAAAAAAATTAAAATAATTCTTGATATTAAAATATTTTCCACTGTTTGAAATAACTGCTGGAAATATGAATAAAGTAACTCCTCCCCAAAACAAAAAAAAAAAAAGGTTCCTCTCCTCTGGTTGAAAACACATGAAGTAATTTATTTAATTTCTTTCAACATCAGTATCTCATATAAGGTACACAGGTCTGAAATCAGTCATGCTGCCATTATTGCATAAGGAAGAAAATGTCGTGTTTTGAACCACAAGTAGCAAATGCCAATTAAGATTTGGAATATACTCCCAGCACCTGGAATTCAGTGTCTCAATGATTGGCAGCAGGAAGCCTGGGAGCAAAGAAGGAGAATCAAGTCTGTAATGTGAATGCAATGGTAAAATCAGATCCTAAGGTAAAACTTGAGTCCAAGGCACTTCAAGGACGTCCCCAGAAACAGCAGTGATTTCACACAGCAAAATCTCCAGAGTTTATAGGAACAACACAGTTCTAAACACAATTTAGGCTTGCTCAGATACAGCTTCAGAGATGTTTTCCCTCATTCCATCCAAATTCTTTAAGAACTTTAATTAATTACTTGCTGCCAAAAGAGAATAGGAATTGATAGAGATGGGTTCCCACTTGCCCACTCTGGGAGCTGTCTGAGACAGCAACACAGGGCCTGTCCTTTGACTCCCAGCCTCAACACCTTCCTGTGCTGCTCACAGAACAAGAGCAAAACACAGAAAATACCTTGAAAGCATTACTGGTCCATCCTACAAATGCTAAATACCTTTGCAACTGGATGGCAGAATACCATTCCTAGATTTACCTCCCCTTAGACAACATTTGAAATCCCTCAGCTGCAGATCTTTGAAATACTTTGCAGCCCTACACAAACCAACGATGCAGGCTGACTGCACCATCACCAGTGTCTGCTGAGATTTAGGGAGCTGCATTCAGCTACCACCTTTGCTTAGAAAAAATGCAGTATATCACACTGGACTGCAGCAAATTAGGCTTTCTGACCTTTTGTTCTCAGCATGACAGCACAGTACCTGCTTCTGTAACAACAGCATTGTTTAGAAGAACCTCTGTGGCTGAGCTTTTCATATATTCTTATGTCTAAAATTCTTGCTCTCATTACAACATAGTCACTTTAATACTTTCATAAGAATTGTATAAATTTTAAGTTACAAATTACCTTAAAAAAAAAGACTATAAAATATTATAACAATGGTTTGTAGGGCAAACCTTTCAGGTAGCTGCCATAACAGCTTTTGTATTTGTGATTGCATAGACTTTTATTGTGCTGATTTAATCACGGAATTTAAAAATAAAACCTATATCACAGCATCTAAAGCCTATCCTTTACATACATATAACACAGATTTCACATCAAACCTTCATTTCACATTCATGCCTTTTGACTGCTTATTTCCCAATACAATGGATCATTATCAGAGATTTGATTCAAATGTAATGCTACAGAGCTTAAATCTGCCAAACGAACTCCCAGTGCAAGTAACCAGGTGTTGAACACCCAACCACCCATGGTGTGATTCCAGGGGATGGGCAGCTCCTGGATGCCATGACCCTTAGAAAATCAGTCTCAGAGATAAGGACATGCTGACTTAATAATTAACTCTGCTCCCTGAACAATTCTCCATATTCACTGATCCCTCGTTTTACTCTGTCATCTTGTAAAAAACTCAGCAAAATAAGAGAGGGGATATGTTCCCACTGTCTACTAAAGCAAATCAGAATACAGTAAGATGCAACAAGAAGTCATAACCATGAGAAATCTGCACACTGTAGCAATACCAGACAAATCCAGACACCTCAGGCTCCTGTAGAAAATATCTGTGGCTACTGCAGGCAATCCATGCTATCACAGTCACAAACTAAATGCTGCATTGCAGCCCTTACCTCATTACATGAATACATTCTGGCTCCTTGGTGAAGCTGTAGGCGTAGCCACTGGATGTTGTGCCAAAATCAATAGCCACAACAACAAGAAATAACTGTTCTACAGCATCGTCTGCATCAGAGTCCTTCTGTTAAACAGCACAAGCAAAACAGACACCGAGTCACTGGTCAGAATCACTGTAACCTGCCACAAGTTTTAGTCTGCAAGACCTGCATCTCTCTTCAGAGAAAATGAGGACTTCCCTAAACCTGCCTTTGTGACCAAAGTTGATACCAGAAAGCTGCACATTCCAATAGAACTGGAAATTCAATACATGACTCAACATATATATGCTAGAGCCTTTTATACATAATTTTCTATTCAAAGCTTCCTTCATACTCATTTTTGGAATGCTTCTTGTCATGTATTGTTAAAACTTACGGTCTTGGGGCTGGTTTTTGTTGGTTTTTTCCTTAAAATTATCAACTGAAGAATATGTTTCTGTCCATCAATGTGGTGTATTTGGGACTTGGTGGTTTCAGGAGTTAACTATGTCATATGTATGAACATGAAATACTATCACCATTCAAAAATAACAGAGACAAACCCACTCAAAATACAGCAATAAGCTTTATATCCCAAGTTATAAAGAAGAATTTATATAACAACCTATTTAGCCAGCACTACATGCACCCTTTCCTCCTGCCTGTGCTAGAATGTGGGAAGCTGTTCAGGTGCTTATGATGAATTTGAATCCCTCTCCCTGCCTTTTACCTGTAATCCTGCAATCCCTGAAAAGCACAGCCCAGGGCAATATGCTCCAGACCCTTCACCAGCATTGTAGCCCTAAATCCACCATGGCTGCTCAGCCTGTACTCTCAGGAACACTTTGAAGCAATTGTTATTATCTTTCACAGAGGAGCTGCTGCTGGTCTCACTCTATGGGCAGTGTTCCACCTTATTCCTCTCAGTTCTCTGTTAATTCCATGCCTCCCACTTCCAGCACACTTCTATTGTACCCCTGCATTTTCCAATATCACTCCATACACCTGCTACTTGAAATGAAGAAACAAAAGCAACAAGTTTTGGTCTCCAATCACGAAAGATTTGTTTGGATTCTCCTAATAAAGCTTCTAAACTAGGACAATGTCATCCTCAAAGAGTCTACACAGCAAATCTAACTGAAATAGGACACAAGTATGACAGAAATAAAAGAGGAATTTCAAGAGTATATAGAGAAAGAAGTGAATTAAAGCCAAAAACTATGAGAGAGAGCACTGGAAATCCTGAGGATGGGTTTTTGCACAATTCTGAACTTGAATCAGAAAGCTAATGCAGAAGGCTGCAAGGATAAAAAGGTGTTCTGAACACGATCCCTTGCAATAACATGAAATACAGTGTGCATGTACTGTGTTATAAATCATACGGGTGATCTTAAAAATATGTGGGAGTTAGTTTGAATAAGAGTTTATCAACAAAATCAGTATGATGTAAAAGAGACTAAAACACATTAACTATGGGACATGCTCTTGGTTCTAACAGCTTACAGAAGTAGCTATTTTCCTTAAGAAATAAAACTATTCATTTCTATTTTGAGCTTCTACCTCTCTGTCTCTCTCCCTCTCAGAGCAGATTCTTTTCTCTGAGAATCTGGATTTGACTTTTGAGTCCCATATATATCCTTCATTTTCCCTGAAAGGAAGAAGACTTTCAGGGGCTGCCTAAACAAATCAGTGATAAAGACAGGGACAGACCTTGGCAACCCTGAGGATCAAGGAGCCCCTGGGTTTGATATAAAAATATGCAGGAGCAAGTCTATGAGTTCAGCAAATGAAAACCAGCAAAACCAAGAGCCCAGTGAAAGGAATGAGAGCTCTGCCAACAACCACAGTGTGACCAAAATCTCACTTAATACTATGGATAGCATAAAGGGGATCAGTATGGAGGAAATGACAACTCTGAAGAAACTATGTCCTACTAAATAGGCAGGAACAGATCATGTAAGCATGCAGTATATGTAAAGAGTGCATTTCTTACCCCAATGTGTGATGGAGACAGTGGAGTTATTCCAGGGTCTCCCAAACTTTTGGCTGGTGATGAGTAAGCAGATGTGGAAACTGCATCTAAAAGGAAACAAACACCCGTCAGTGTCAGCAAGCAGAATGAGCAGATACAACAGTTACTTTGCATACTGCTAAACTGTTTTCCAGTTTGAAAAAATCTGCTAAAACACAAAGCAAATTCCAAAGCTGCCACCTAAAACACATGTTTTGCCTTTAAAACACGCTAAGACACAACTGTTTTAGTTTCAAAATGTTTGTCTGACTTTCATGACTATTACCATTCTTTTATTACATTGTCATGTACAATCTTAAAAGTCTTCCAAATATATTCAAAAATCATAGCTGGTACAAGCAGCTTGAGCACCACACACCACCTCAGATTTAAATGTATGAATGCAGAAACTAAACACAAGCTGTGAGATCCAAAAAAGACAGACTCGTTTTACAAGAAAAAGAGGAGCTGAGAGCAATTGAACAAAGCAGGAAGAGTAAGCTGCAATTTGTCCATCCTGAGCCTTTATTCTGAAACTTTCCCAATACTGTCTCTGTTTTTATCCTTCACTACACTCTGCACTGGAACATCTTGCAGCTGTTAGTACTACTGCAGGACAGAATCCAGCTGGGAAAAAGGAAAGCATTATTAACAAGTCATCAAAGAAATATTTCTACCCGGCATACAATACTAGAACTTCATTTAAAGGCACAGAGCAAATGAGTGACAAATACTGTAATGCACTATTTTTATTTTTCATTCTTTTATTTACATCGTTGATGATAGAAAAGGAAATGGCTTAATAAAATAATTAAGTAGTGATGGCTCAGATGGATTTATATATAATCTGTGCTCTTATGAAGGATGCAATGGTTTATCAAAGTGGAATGTTGAAAAGGTAACACACATCCTGTCCATGCTCACACTCCTCTGCTCCCAAATTTAATCCCTGAGATTACTGCATTCTCTTCTACAGAACAGAAGCTATAATTAGATGTAAAGCAGAATGATGTCATAGGCCTCTGAACATTAATAATCATAATTAAATATTAAATAATATATTTCAATGTATTTTTATCACCTACTTGGATGCATCACACATTTATTCATAGCATGTAATTCCTAGACACGACTGACAGTTCAGAGCATCACTCCAAGATGACACTGGAGCTGCTCTCCAAAACTTTAGAATTACTCAGGGAAGAATCCTGTTGTTCCTGGTAATCAAACATGTTGTTTCCCAGGGAAGATACAAAAACCCTGCAGTGGGTAAGCATGAGATAATTCACCCACAGGAAAAGAAATCTTCCTCCAAATCTTAACATTGCTCTTGTAACACCATTTGTTTCTTTAAGTTACAACATGCATGTTCAGCCTGATTTTCAGAAGCATTTGTAGAAGCACAGTATTTGCATTTTCTGCACAACTTCTCCAGGAATATATTAAGTTACTCCTCTTGCAGGGAAGTACAAAAAGTCACAGGCCAAGTGCGACAAGCACAGAATCTGCTTGGTTCATTAAGATATCTTTGGAACAGATGCTGTTATCAGCCTCCTTTGTGCAATTTTTGCACCAGCAACACACTATTTATTACAGAATCGAAGAACAGAATTTTGACACAGAAAAAAACAAAAAGAAAATTACTAACAAATTATCTTCCTTGCATCCTGCTGTCATTCCTGGCTGGACCTGAACCAGAACTTCCTGAGCAGACCAGGACATTGCAACACTGACTCAACATCTTTGGAAACCAACACTTTACCCCCACTCAGGATGCTGATTTGAAGCACAAAATGTAGACATCAAACACTGTCTATGAGTTTTCAGTGTTTCACTCTGCCACTAACTCTTTTGGTTACCTGTTTCGGCACTCATGTTTCAGAGATGGGCTGGAGCAGGTCCAGAGGAGGGCACAGAGATGGTCAGAGGGCTGAAGCACCTCTGCTGTGGAGACAGGCTGGGAGAGAAGGCTCCAGGGAGACCTCAGAGCACCTTCCAGTACCTAAAGGGGGGCTGCAAAATAGTCAGAGAGGGACATTTTACAAGGGCATGTAATGACAGGACAAAGGGTAAGGGCTTTAAAGTGAAAAAGGGGAGATTTCCATTAGACATCAGGAAGAAATTCTTCACTATGAGGGTGGGGAGGCCCTGGCACAGGCTGTCCAGAGAAGCTGTGGCTGCCCCATCCCTGCAAGTGCTCAAAGCCAGTTTGGATGGGGTTTGGAGCAACCTGGTCTAGTGGAAGGTGTCCCTGCCCATGGCAGGGGGTTGGAATGAGATGATCTCTAAGGTCCTTTCCAATCCCCCAAACTATTCTGCATTTCTAAGATCCATTTTCCAACCTGTCTTCAGCTATCAGCCTTGAGAAGTTATTGATATCTGTATGTGCAAATCAGAAAATCCTGTGTGACAGGATACACACTTTTTGTAACTCAGAGAGCAGTGACTAAATATCCAGTGCAATATTCACATCCATCCAATGAAACCACTAACTTGGGTGGTGTCCTACCAAGAATTTATTCAAGTCAATCAATAAAAAGACCCTTTCAAACCCATGATCATCCTGCACTGTATTCACTGTTGCTCGTGCAAATACCCAGCTAAATAAAACAATTCTGCAATGCATCCTGGATCTAATGCCAAGACTTCTCAACAGGTAGTGAAATGACTGTTAAAAGCAAATGAAATTAGGATATTTGTAACATTATACTATCCACCCCATCTGAACTGCAAGGTGTTAAAATGTATTTTGTCCATGTGGGAGCTTTCATATTTTGTTGAGTTAGTGTTTCCTTGGTGAAAAAATGTGCATGTGTAACAATTTTTACAGCTGTGTTCTGAACAGCAGTAAACGCATGGATATTCCAGGATATTTAAAAATCCCTTATCTCTAAAGCACTGTGATTGGCTGATCTGACAGAAACAAAAGCATCTGTTCCAAGCCAGAGAATGGGAAAAGGGTTGCAAGGACCCTGATTTGCAGTCATGAAACTGAAGAAGTATGCTTAGACTGTCCTGGATAGGATCAGGGTATTTGGAACAGTTCTTAAAAGCAGAATGACTTAGAATGACTTATTATGGCTTCTGTAACAGAAAAACATAATCAAGTAATGCTCCACATAGCTCAAGTTCCAGCTTTATCTCCATGTTTATTAAGGATCTTTATCTCCATCAAGCTACATGCTATGACAAAACCACATCTAAACAGTATGCATTTAGTTCACACACTAAATTAAATGGAGGAATCTGATTTAGAATCCAAATTAAATAAGTCCTCACACAAACCAGTATTTAAAATAATCTTTTTCTAAATATGATGCAAACTTCTTGAATACATTTTTTTATATTTACTTATGATATTCACATTAACCTGGAATATGACAGTCTATATAAGGGGCTTGGATAATTTCAATAAATGTGTACAGACTAAATTTGAACACATTACGATTTCTGACTTTAGTCAATTGCCAAACAACACCTTGTGCATTTTTTAAGGTGATCAGAAGCTGAAAGGAAAACAGAGAAGGCTCCCATTTTCAGACTCTGGAATTTTTTTTTAACAATTCAAAGGGCCCTGATTTGCAGATTGCCAAACAATTACAGAATTGGTGAAATTATGAGATTAGAAGATATGTATTAATAATGAAATCACATCCATTATCACATTAGCTCCAATTGCTGGTTTAGCAGATTTAATTTAAATTATTCCATCTTTTCATCTAAACAGATGCAAGAGTTTATTTTCTGTGGTTTCCTGCAATGCCTAATCTGTTTAGCTCCTTCCGTTTCTCAGTAAATGATCAGCAACATTGTAGATTTCAACAAAATGCAGTGAAGGATTAACCTTTAGGTGTCACAGAATGCAGACTGAAAGCAAAGTCCAGAAGATTTATAAAAGCTTTGCTGATGCAGTGTGGGTATTTCACTGATTTCATGCTTTGAATCAGTGGAATCTGATTTTCTGATAGATCTGGAGAGCAGGACCAAGCTCATTATTTAATTAGAAAGATCAGTTAATGGCAGCTGGAAGGCCATCAGTCTGTTTTGAGTAGCTGAGAGCCCCCGCCACACATTCCTACTCAGGACTGGATAAATGAACTTTAGGGAGCTACTGGAAAAGCCAGGCATGGACCAATACTGTCCCAGATAAACAGTTTCAAGCCAGCAGCTTAAAGAAGAGTGACTGCTGGACCTCCCATGCACAAGCCACTAAGGTGGTACTCAGACAAAAAAAAAATCAGCAGCCCCACAAAATCTTCTCTTCTCTATTGAATATTTCAACTACATTTAATTCAGCTGCACAAGGCATCAGCAAAATTTTTTACTTCACATATTATGGAAGTTGTTCATTTTCCCAGTGAAGCAGATGCCAGAGCAGAGGATTCTCTCCAACAGAAGGTTCCCTGCAACCCAGGTGCCATAAACAATGGGTAAGCTCAAGTGGGCTTTGTCTCCAGGTAGAATTTAACAGGACAAGAAGGGAATCAGGCTATGGGGCTCTGCAGCACAATGCCCAGAAATGCAGAAAAACCAGGGAAAGGGAAACATTTCTGAATGTGCCTCATGCCACCAGTTCTGTGTATGGAAAAGAAACAACTTTTTGAAGAAGAAATAAGGATTCAAGCCCCAAGTCTGCCATCAGAAACCTTTCCAGGCACATTCTGCACTACATTAGAGTGATGCATACAAAAGCAAAGGCTTGGTCAGAGAAGTTGCACTTTCCAAACCTTCTCAGACCTCACTCCCATGTGACTGGATCTCCTAGATTGTTTCACAATTCAGAGAATAAGCAAAGCAGTATCACGATGATACCAGCTCTCTGTAAGAACATGCCAGAACACCAGTGTGTGTCTTATATCCCAATCAGCACAAGTTAATTTCTGTTTCTATCCTGACAGAGTGGCCACAAACCCAACACAAACTCTGCCCACTCTTTTCTGAATCAATAACAGGATCAATACCATTCTCCATTTCAGATCAAAGTTACAGTATTTTAAGAAGTGCTTCCACAATAAAATGTTGGGGTTTTCAATCCATAACATACAATGCAATTATTTCCATTCCATACAATGCAATTATTTCCATTCACTGGCCAAGCTTGAGCACCACTGGGAGGACCAGTGGAACCCAGCACAGCCTTTTCCAGGCTCTCCCAAACTCCCAGCTGAGAATGGCTGCAGGACACCACCCTGGCTCAAGGGGAAAGCTGCAATAACTCTTTTTGATTTGTGCAATGCACGTCCACTGCTCCAAATGCCAAATCACCCGAGCTCTCAGCTATCTGTAGGCTGATGAACCAGGTGCACAGGGGAAGCTGGGATGCATTAGACCTACTAAAAATGTCACTATTGCAGCTGATCTTTGTGGCTCCAATAAATCCATGTTAACTGAATTCGCCATGAACACGCTGCACATTTCACAAATCAAATACTTGCACATATCTGATGGCCCTTTTCCTGGAATTTCCAGCCCTCCAGCATGTGGTGAAGGTGACTGTTGCTATGTGCTCTGCTCTCAGTGAGGTTGCTGATAATACCAAACTCTTAGCCATATTATTTCCCATTCATGCACTATATCTGGATTTAAAATTTAAAAAAAAAAAGAAGGGAAAAAAGGGGCAAAAAGGATGTACTGAATCAAACATGGGTATAGAGCAGCCATCAGGAAACAAAAGAATTACTTTTCATTCAAAAGATTGTATAACTTTTCAAGAATTAAAATAATTTTGACACAAGCACACCTTCCTAATGATGTTTGCACAAGAAAATAAGGATTTACCATACTGCTATTAGCTGGCAACTGCTGCACTGATGAAGAAAACCTTACTCAGCTCTTCCTATTGCTGAGATTTTCCTTTGCATTAAGCACAAAATGTCAGAGCTTCCAAATGCATCGTGACAACCTAGAGCATTTTACTGTAAATACAAAGATGGCCTTTGAAAATAATTACAGAAGAACAAGAAAAGAGATGGAGAGAAGCAAATACAAAAAAAATCCACTTAAAATATTCTTATGCATAATAAAAAGAGCCCATATTTTGTATCAGAAGTAAGAACCTTCTGTTCCTACTGAAAGCAATGGCACCACTGTTATCACCATCAATGGAATTAGAGTTCTTTGTTTTAAAATGCCAGTAGGCATCCAGCTGGTTTGCTGAAGACTGCAATACACTTCTCTTCCATGAATACAGCCATAGCTAATCTCTGATACAAATCCAAGTTTCCTGATCCCCTTCATAATATCTGGTCCCCTGAAGAGCTGGAATTCATTGTACTGATACCAATTAGTGATTTCCTAAGTAAAAAAAAAAAATCTCCCAATACTTCGGATAGAATTCTAAAAATAAGACATGTTTGTCAGTACAACTTTGACCTTTTCCATTTATTGCTTTTGCACTGTCTCACATCATGATTATGGTTCGACTAGAGGAATTACTTTTTCACTATGCTATCATACTTTCTAAGCCAATTTAAGTTTTACCATTATTGTTAAGAGCATCAAAAACCCCAGTTTCATCCCATCACTCACTCTGAGGACAATATTCATTTCCCTGAGCCTCACCAGCAAAGGGAGACCAAAGGATGCCACCTATTTTCCGTGAACTTAATTTGAGATGAAAGAAACATGCAAGAACTCGCCATAACCTTCTGAAAATGCCACATGGGTTATGTTCACTTCTCCTCTATCTGACAGAACATAGGCTAAACTACTTTACCTTCATCTGAGCTGACCTTGCTAATGCCTGGGGAGCTGGACTAAAGCAGAGTGATCACACTTCCCTGGACACTGGGTCTGTAATGCCCCAGCAGCTCCTCACCAACAGCTAAGTCTGCCCTCAAGCTGCCTTAAACTCAAACCCTTTCACCATCTCCACTGTAAGGTCTCAAATCCAGCTCCACCTTGAATCACCTGAGAATTTTCCAGTCTCTGTGATCAGCCAGCTCCCTTTTCCCTCCCAGACCTGATGCAATTCCAATGTGCTCAAAACATGCTCATGCCCCAGAGTTTGGGGTTAGGGGAACTCACCAGCAGTGCCCTGCAGTGATCCCTCTCTTCCCAGATTCCAGCTCTTCCATAGCCATGCACTACTGCCAGGAGACACGACTCTGAGCCTGATTTACCTGTTGCAAAAGGCAGGCTGTGTGTTGTGATGCAGGTGGGTTAACAACAGATTTGGCAGCTCAGAGTGGCAACAGACAATTCTCCATGATCTTCCTAAATATCCCCCAGATACAGCTCTCTAACAGACACCTTCAGTGCACACTAACTAAACTTCTCTTCCTTCAACAAGCTCGTCTTTGAACTTGCTTCCTTCTCACTTCCTTGCACTGTTTGCCTCTGAGCAAGCACTGTCTTTCTGCATCTCTCATCTCCTCCCTTGTTGCTTCCAGGAACACGCAAGGAACAGAAAACAAAACATCAGATGTACAGAAGTTGGGTTCTGTGAAAAGAACCTTCCTGGAAAATCCTTCCTGCTGCTTCTCCTTCATCATCGGTGTGTCCTCATCTACCTCCTCTACTTGGTTCACTGCAAGGTTGTCAGGAGTGGCACTAATAAGATTATGCTCTAATTCCCAGGACCATACTCATAGAACATTTGTGATGTTAATCACTCTCTTTGAGAAAAACACCATTTCCCAGCTCAAACTGGACACATTCACTTCTTTTTCTTTTAAAAAAACAAGATCAAAGTATTACAGTTATAAACCCCTGCTTTACTACAAGTTGCTATTTAAGAACCATCTCAAGATGCAATTGTATCCTGAAAAGAATGCAACCCTACCTTTCTCAACCAAGATATTCAAAGGAATATTCCTCCAAGACTGAACAAGAAGGACTCTTCAGCTTTTCAGACTACGCATCCAGCACACAGGAGTAAGAATATTTTGGGGGACATTTGTTTTCTTAGAAGGCAAAAAGGTTATTTAGTTTTCAAGCACTCCTAGATTCAAACAGTATCTTGCAATGCACCAAGCTGGATGAATGTAGTGACACCTTTTTCTTAAAACATGAATTGGAAAAAGAATTTGAATATGTTTGTCTTCATTTTGACAATCTTCTGGAAGGCTTAACATGATTCACACATTTATAGAGTCTTGACAGAAGAAAACCAACCACCCTCATCAATTCACAGGGAATAAAAAGGATAAGCAGGGGGCAGGGTAAAAAGAAAAGCCAAACTAGAATAGCCTTTACTTTCAGTAGTCAGCATGAGTGATGTTGTAAATAAATATAAATCCCTTCATATTCTTCAGGAATGTTAAACCCAGTTTTGTTCAAAGATGGAAAAATAAAAGAATAGTAACTGGGAAAAAACTGCAGAAATTGGTACCAAGTCATTAGCAAAGTCATCTATGAATCCATAGTCTATAGCTATTGATTCAGCTTCTGAGCAACATTTCATTGCTATATCAAAAGCCAGTTTTTATTTCTTTTTTTCAGATGGTCTTTAAAACACCCAGAGATCAGGCTTAAAGGAAAGCTTAAAGGAAAAACATCTAATGAGAAAAGAATAAAGTACCTGATTAGGATTTGTAGAGTAGATCACAAAATCATGCAGCCACCAACCAAAATCCACGTCCAGAGGTTTTTATGCAAACATCCATCAGGGCCATGTTCAAGTGCCATGACTGTGCATCCACAGTGACCAGCCAGAAAACCAACTGCAAAGTTACACTGTCACGGTGACAAACCTCTGGCACAACCTTCAAAGGAGTTCCTGTGGCTAAAATCATAACAGGAGACTAGCTGAGTAAGCAAAAGAGCTCCTACAAAAGGTTGATTTTTGAAGCAGCACTTCCATAGCGACAATACCGAAAGCTTTTGTAAATGGCAAGCCCTGCGTTCTGATTGCTGTGAGTGCTCTACTCAGGTATCCATGGAAACTTGAGAAATAGATGTTAAATTTGTTGGATCTGTTTGGCACCAGGGGATGGGATTAGTTGCCAGTCAGCCCAGCCTAACCACAGGTATTCTGATCTTTAATCATGGAGAAGGCATCAAGAGTCCTCAGATGATGATGACATCCACCAAATGGTCACATTTCCCAAACAATGACAAAAGGAGGAGGCAAAAATGCACTGAAGAACTGTTACTATCTCTTGAGAGAGAAAAACATCCCAATCCCTGTAATGAGGAAAGAGACACCCAAATATTCACTCTTCCAACCTCACAGGGAACAGGAAAAACAAAAAAAAAGCCTGGATGCAAATGCAGAGAACCTCATAGGGACAGGTGCACATGGAGTACTCAGGACTGTAAAATCCTTTGAGAAAAACTGCTTCAATCCTAAAGACTGGTCCTGAATAGCACTGAGAACTAGGGATGTATTCAGAGAGATGGATAAATTGAAGCTGTGTTCCCAGATTATTCCCTCTGGGAGAAGGAAGTAGCATAGGAAGAATAATTTAATCTCTGCTTCCTTCCCCAAGAAAACTAGTGCAGCACTTGGGCAGGCTCCTGCAATAGGAACTGATTTTCTTCAGAGAGGACGTGGATTAACTCCCTCAGATGACATGGAATTGCTATTATTGAACTACATTCACAGCCACACTTTTCTGGACTCCAGCTGGTAATGATTACTAGAAATCTCTCTCAATATTCCTCAGAAACTGCATCTGCAGAGCACAGCCTGAGAGTGTAGACTGAGGCACTACTGACAGAAGAAACAGCTAAAAGCAAAATCCTCTCCAGGTCTCCCATTCTTGTAAATTTAGGTGCACTTGGAACTGATCCATGTACCCAGAGCCCACAGATCTGTAACAACAGAGCTCCTGATCTGGGCCAGGGAGCACCCAGTGACTCACAGGGGAGTGGAGAGCAGTGAGCCGGGGCCAGGGAGCACCAGCACAGCTCACAAAGCCACTCTGATGTCCCTGACACACCCTCGTGCAGTCCTGAGAGAAGAACAAAGGCTTTCTAGGCTTTCTGGCCCCCTCCTTTTCTGAGGAGTTTCATTTATTTATTTGGTTACATCTTAGAACTGATTGCATTTTCCTCTTCGTTTACATGAAAATGTTTCTCAGATCCCTCTGAGACAGGCTTTGATGGAATTTCCTGTTTTAATACTGACTACTGACACAGATCACCACTGCCATCATAATTTTAAAACACTGCAAAGTCACTGTTTTAACAGCAGTTATGGCAAAATTTTGAAGTTGCATTTGTTTATTTTAAATGCATATCACTATGATTCTTAACAGCACAGCACATGGGCCAGAGCTGACACATTTTGAATAATGAGAGCTATGGAATGTTCTTGCAATACCAAAAACGTGCCTGGTCACTAGGAAAAGGCAGCTTGGATGTAATGACCCAGGAGCCAGGACACTTGTCACAGTGAGGAAGATGAAGCCTGCAGATCTGTCACAGGCATTTCAGATCACCAGGGCTCAGCCCTGGCAGCAGCGCTCCCTCAGTGCAACACCAACATCTGTGACCTTACAGCACCCAACAGCTGCACGCTCTGCAGTGCAACATCTGTGAGGCAAGTGTACCACTGACAGCCACAACCCATGGACTTCAGAGCTCATCCAAGTCCTCCTGGCACCTCCCTCACCACTGCAGAAACACAGACCTGATGCAAGCTGGAGCTTCACCCACCCCTGTTTCCAACCAGCCAAGCTGTTTAATAGAAACGTGACAAGTGCCATACAGAAGCTGAGTAATTATGTAAGAACTGAAGTCATCTATGGCTAGACAAAGATTTCACTAAAGCTGCATATGGAAAGTATCAACAGCCAGTTCACTTAAGGAAAAATATAATAAAGGAACAGATGCAAACTCCCCAAAAAGGTCACGTTCCTTCATACCAAATTAAGGTCATGACTGTTTTCATTCTCCTAATCGAAAGTAGCATTGTTTGCGTGCATTGTTTTTTATTCCTTTCACATCTTCCATTATCATTTACTGGGAGCCAGCACGGCTTTTTTAAATATCAAAAAAAGCCAATTTGCTTCTTCACAATACCTACAGACTAAAACAGCCACAGGGAAAAGTTTCTAAAACCATAAACGGTGTGCTCTTTGAAGTCAAATACTTGTGAAATCCCATCTGACACATCGTCAAAAGGCAGAACCAAGTCAGGTACAGAAAACTGACACACTGGGATCTTTTAATATTATTGTTTTAAAGTAAAAAGTACATTCTTAAGATTTTTTTTAAGAAAGGGATGGTTGCTTTGTGCATTTATAGAGAGAATAAGTGAAATCATAGTAGAGGAAAGCAAAAGGGAATTAATCCCCTGGAAGAGCTTAGAAGAATAAGTAACTGGAAATTTTAAAATATTTGATCAGATCTGTAACATTAAAAGGAAAAATGAAAAGAAATCCACTCTTAATTGCAACAGCAAATATGATGTCCAGAAGGGACCTAAAAAATTTCAACAGCATTCCCATGAAAGTGGGAGAAGCTGGCCATGGCAGGTCACATCAACTCAACCAACAAAAGAAGCATTTGGCAGAAATGAGCACAAGATGAGATACCAGTCAAGTCCCATATAACCCCAACCACCAGTGACACAGTTAGAAAGCAAAACATATCCTAACCCTGGACATGTTCACGAAGGGATCAGGTCTTTTACAGCTGAGGCAGCATTCTGGTCTTCCTGCACAGAACTGCAGGAGGCTGCTCTAACTTGAGCTGACATCCAAGGCTGCAGCATCCTCTTGCAGCTCCTGGTGACAGTTGCACTTGGCAGAAACCCTGGCCACTCCCTGTGGACCAGGATGAAGCCCCTGTACACCACACATGCATCAGCTGAAAATGCCTCTGGACAGAACAGACCTCGTGGGGCCTCTCTACAGCTGACTGGAGCTTTGGGGAGACTTTGCAGGTACAGAGCAAGGCAGATCTGTTGAACACCAATTACTGTCCCCAAGGGAATGAACAGAACATTCAGAGTGAAAGCTTACAGGGTGCCTATCATAAAGGAAAACTTGTCAGCTCAACCAGCATTACCCGATTATGAGCCAATGGCTTTAAAAATGCCAAAAATCAGTATAATTAGAAGCTTTATGTGCAGTAGCTCCTGGCTATGAACAATTTCACTAACCAAGCTGCAGATACCGCAGTGCTGTGCTAAGTGAAGCCATAAAGATGATGGGCAGGCACTGCATACAGCACTCAGCTATTTTACATACAGACATCTCTCTAAAGCGTTGTACTGTGCTGCAAGAAGTGGCTGCAGCTTCAATACTGTCAATACAACATGCATTAAATAACAGTTTATCCCTGAAGCCTTCTTTTGCTCTGACAGCCTCAGCATTCCAGTGCATGGAAAGAACATAAAGATTTCTGGCATTACAAATCATTGCTTTACTACCTGGTTTCTGTCTTCTGACCAAATCCCTCCTGCACAGATTCTTCCTATGTCACAAGTTACTTCATTTCAGTATTGCACTGCACCAACCTTGCAACTTGGCAGAAAACAAAACGTGATACCCTGTCATCTGAAAGACAAATGACTCTGTCAGTCTATTCTTCCCTTTGTGAGCTGCATGATAGAAAATTGTTACAGGTTACTGCAAACCAAACAGACATCAGAGACCTCTTTTAGGAAGCACTGAGAGAACATTTAGATAGTGGGGAGGGGGAAGAACAAGTAGAGCATCTTGAAGATTAAACTAGTTTCTAAGTATTGTTTTCTGGTTTAGTTTGTGGTTTTTTAATGGACACTTTATGACTCTTTTATTCCACTTACACTGAAATTAAGCTACGTCATTCAAAATGTTCCCCAAATCCTACTATAATCAAGCTTAACCTTTTAAGTTTCCCCATACATTTCTGCCAGCACCTTTGGCTCAGCGAGCCTTTGCAGCACACAGTGAGGAATAAGGCATGGAGAGATCGAATGAAATCAGGCTGAGTCTGCATTTCCCTTAGGGTTATTCACCCATATCATTTGTATCCTAGGAACCCTCTTCCCTCCCCCAGCTCCGTTCCCACACAAGGAGAGACCACCCCGTCCTGCAAAGGCTGAGTTGTTTATATCAGGCACAGTGTAACCCCAAACGGATCAAACCCACCGCATCCTTGTTTCAGGCAAAACAAGATTCAGCTCAGCTCGAGTCAAGTTTGCAGAACCGGAGACATTTGGCGCCCTTAACGTGGCAAAGCGGCACCGGTGGGGGTTTCCCCCAGCCCTACGCCTCGCTGGGAGCTCCCCGTTCCCCGAGGCTGCGCCAGGATGCTCAGGCGCTCAGCCCAGACAGCGCCGTCTCTCCCACCCGGCTGCCAGGTCTTTCTTTTCCAGTGCATCAGGCTTCTCGCTATACAGGGGTGCTGCCTGTACGCCAGCAGCAGCCCCAGAGCTCCGGTCCGAGCCCTCCCCCTCCTCCCTCTGGCCGCTGCTGGAAGGGGAGAGACCCCGACCCGCGGGGAGGACGGAGCCACAAAGGCCCGTCCGGCGGGGATGCCGCGCCCGCCGCAGCGCCCGGCGCCGGGCAGGGCGCCCGCCCCGCCTCGCCTCGCCCCCGCCCGGCGGTGCCGCCGCATTGTTTTGTCACCTGGGTCCCCCCGCGGTGCGGCACCGGCTCCCCGGGGGCCGCACGTGACGGAGGAGCCGCGGCGCTGCCCGGCGGGCGGGGGTTCCGCGGGGTGCGCTCCGCACCGAGCCGCGGCCGGCCCTGCCCGCGGGGCATGCCCCGAGCCGGGGCTCCGCGGGGCCGGCCCTGCCCTGCCCCGCCTGCGCGGCCACAGCCGGGACATTGTCTGCCGCCTCCCGCCTCCCCCTGCTCCGGACGGGGCTCCCTCCGTTCCCCCGTGAGCCGTGGCCGCCCCGCGGGCCGTGCCGCGCCCGCCGCCGGCAGCGCTCCTGCATTGCGGCGGGGCCCCCTCACCTGCGGCACCGCTCTCCGCCTCCGACATGGCCCGCTCCCGCCGCGCTCGCCGGGGCACGGGCCGGCGGCGGAGCTGCGCTGCCCACCCCGGGGGAGGCTCCGCTGCTTCCTCTGGTCCCCGCCCCGCTGCGCCTTCCTGCGGCCGGTGCGGAGCCGAGGGGAAGAGGCTGCGCGCCCGGGCCGGCGCTGACGGGCTTCCCGCGCCGGCTGCGGGGCTGCGCCGCCCCTCCCCGCCCGCTCCCGCAGCCGCACAAGGACGGCACCGGCGGGGGGGCCGCCTGCGAGGGGCGGCCCGGCCCCAGATGCGGATTTCACGGCCACTGAAGCGGAAACCCCTCCGCGGTGACAGCCAGAGAAAAAGACCCCTCTCTGCGGCCGGAGGTGACACCCACCCCAGCCCTGCGCGCCAGGAAAGGGTGCTGGAGTCCTGCGGAGACGGAGCCCTGAGAAGGCTGCAATTGGTACTCCGCCTGTTCCCCGGGGTGCCAGGGGAGTTTAGGTACAGCTCACCCGGACAGTCAGAAATCAGGAACGAGTCCCTTGGCATCATGAATTACGGGGTGGATTGTACGGCATGGGATTCTTTTTATATGTCTTCGGACTGAATTCTCCCACATGGTTCTGCAGTGCTATCAGGCCAGAACTTCTTGTTTCCAGTGATTTTTAGCTACTTGTCTCCAGGACCTAGGAGAGAGACACCCCTACTGTCACTCGATCCATGATGAAGTTTAAGAGTTTTCCAAACTACATAAGAAGCCACTACAAACACAAGATAATAAAAATAAGGCTGGTATCCTCCCATGAACAATCCCGGAGCCAGAAAAGGTTTTTCTTGCTGTCAACTTATGTTTCATAGTGTAATTCTCCCTTACTTTCCAGCCTCAGCAGCCATTCATATTTTGAAGGCAGTGCCAGCATTTCACGTGAAATAAATAAGGGCATTCACTCCAAGCACAGCCTCGGTTCCTTGCTGACTCCTAGGCTCAGGTCACTGATACTCATGACGGTGTAAAATCCACCCAAAGTTCTCCCAGGTCCCCTCACCAAAGCTGTTGCTCACACAAGGTGGGATCCCTGTGAAACCTCTGAGGACCAGGGAATATTGAAGCAAAGCCCCCGACACTGCAGGTGCTTACTCAGCCCCTCCCTCTATTTGTTCCCTGGTTCTTGCTCTCGTGGCATTTGCTGTGTTCCCTGTAAGCTTTATTGCCTCTGAGCACTGAAGTTAAGGTTAAAGCAGTAAATTTCTTCACTTCTGCACACCTGGCTCATCTCAAAGCCTTCACCCACCCTGTGCACACTTAAAAGACCATCTCATCCTGAAATCCACTGTCTCATTCAGGGGAAATGCAGAACTCATTTCTCCCGCCTCCCAAAATCAGCTGCACAAAGGGATTTTCTCAACTGTTGAGGAGGAGAGAGGGAAGGAGCCCGCTGGGATGGTGGGACAGCAGTTCATTTCTCTGTTCACATCGGAGTAACCTTCTGTTCTTGGGGACACTCAGTGACGTGGGGATCCCTCACACAATTCCCAAAGCCAAGGACAGCGAGCAGTGGGACAGCAGGCACTGGAATTGCTGCTTCCTGCTCTTCCCTCAGCTCCACGCCAGGCAACAAAGGGGAACATCTGGCCAAGAGTCAGCTTTAATTACCTATTCAGAGTCAGGCTGAATATTTATGCTGTCATTAAACAGCCTCGGAAATAAGAAACCAAACAAGTCCAATACTGGGTTTCCTGACAAGAGACTTAAATAGCAGAAACTTTTGCTTCAGATTAAATGCACTTCAATGGCAATTACTGGCAGGCTTTAAACATGTATTGAGGTAATTAACAAAGGCAGAGGAAAAGAAAAGAAGCAACCAAGAAACACGTAAACACATACCCAAATCATATACTTTCTGGGAAAAAGCATAGTACTCAGGCTAGTTTTTCATGATCCCTCAAGCAACAAGACAACACACACAAAAATAGCGTTTGCTGGGTACAGACATCTTTCCGAATGTCATGGCAGTGACTACATTATTCAATATCAAGCCAGGTTGCCTAAGTTACACACTCAGCTGTAGGTGTTTTGAATAATGCACAAGGAGAATATTTGAAGGCATGTGACTGACTGCTAGTTTCAGAAATTAGACCCTTTTCCAGAGAGCTTAGTGTGTCCTTTTAAAACCTAATGAGAGGAACCACATTTAAAAAAAAGCATTTGAAGTAAAATTAGATTCTCAGTCTCAAAGATACAATTAAGAACTAAGGCCCCTTAAATTTAATTTTGTTCTATTAAGACAAAAACCATAGAAAAATAAACTATAGAAAAATAAAACACTGCATTTTTTCCTCTTGTCATCTCTCTCTCCCTTGGAAATGAAAGAAAAGTACATTTCATATGAAAGAAAAACACTTTTTGAAAAGGTCACCATCTCAAGTGAGCCTGCCCTGGGGCTGAAGAGGCTTCATTTTTGTTACTTACTCCATAGGAAGTTTGTCATTCTTATGGTCATTTTGAAAGGTTGTTTGGAAGCTGTGGTTTTAATGGTTCTCTTAAAGGCATTTAAGAAACAGAAAATGAATCAAAATACAGTGATTAAAATGTAAAAATGGATGGTCAGATTTTGAAAAGAGTGGCCCAAGTGAAGTCCTCTACATCCTCTGAGCGCTTGTTCTTACAAACACCTCAGCTTGTCCCTTGCACAAGAGTCAATTTTAGCGTGGGTCTGGAAAGAATTTCTTTCCTTCTCGGGGAACTGACATCAGCCAGCTTAGTACACTACAGGGGAGTAGCAGCAGAAAGGAAGAACCTTTTTTTGACCCTGAAACATCA
Organism: Eopsaltria australis; assembly: GCA_034509425.1. NCBI lineage: Eukaryota > Metazoa > Chordata > Aves > Passeriformes > Petroicidae > Eopsaltria > Eopsaltria australis. The sequence goes on along the minus strand of JAVTVJ010011652.1, from coordinate 1,394,519 downwards.
AAGTGTTTTTGTGTCAGACAACCGAGGCGCTCGTCGGTGTTCAACTCAAGAATCAGCTCAGTTGTTCTGGTGTTACTCTGACTATGGAGAAAAGTGTGATTTCTGCAGGAGCTTGGGGCAGTGTCTGCTGTAAATTCCCCCTTGCATCTGCTTGGGAGTGAACATCTCTCAGGAACAATCAAGAAGTGCTTTAATACACTGCAGTCTTCATCTGCAGCCTAGGTGATCCCCAGAAAGCTGCAGCCTCAGACCATCCCATTCATCACACAAAGGGTTCAGACACACTGGCATAAACTGACAGTACAAGAAAAATAGCTGCTTAACCTAGCCCTGATTTTAGCAGAGCTACCACGTGCATGTTATCCATTAGCATCAATAAAAATTTCATGAGAGAATTGGAGATCACCACAGTGTCCTCTCTGGGCCATTCTCTCACACTGTTAAGAGCTGCATGAAACTGTGGCTGGTCAGTGAAAAGAGTGATGTGCTCCTCACTCCTGAGTATGAGAGTGAGGTACTGATGGGGTAGCACTGAGAATCAGTGAGCTGGAAACACCAGGCACGGAGATCTGGAACAAATACAGGCATTTGAATATTGTTTTCAATGCACCTGGCAGCAAGATGTACAGGCATTATCACAGACACAGAAACCAGTGAAGCCCAACACACAGTTCAATATTGGCACCAGGGAGAGCTGAATCTTTCAATAAACTACACCACATTTAGAACAAAAGAATAGAAAGCAGGTAAGCATGCTTTGCATCTTGGCCCTCATCAAGCACTGTGTTCATCTGCTCAATTAAAATTCCTAGAGTAATGGTTTCTGACTTCAAAATATTCTCTTATGTGGTTTCTGGAGCATCATTAAACATACAATACCTGGGTTTTGTTTGTTACCTGTAAAACTGTTATTGCAGTCTCCTCCTTCATTCCAGCTGTTCAGTTTTTCACTTTACAGCACTTTAACCTCTCCAATTCTGCTTATTCCTGAGCTAAAACTTAAAAATTATTTTTCTTACAGAGCCAACTGGCAATCTGTTTCCGTAGATGCAATTTTATCTTCCCCTTTCCTAAAAACAGCCTTTTATTTTAATACTCAAGAAATCTCTGTAAAGATAAGAAGAACGAAAAACTATTCATCACTGTCACAGCCTTCCAATAAAGAAGCTTATTGTGCACGAAGGAACATGAAGGGTTTCTTCTAAAGAAACAGGTTATATAATTTTCACTTGTCTTTTATTCATTTCTCATTCCCAGTACCCTGACATCTGTTGGAAGTGTATCACTCTGGAAGCACTGCCTGCAAAGAATTCTCCAGGATTCCTCAGCAGGATGGTTTCTCAGGAAAACTTCTGGGCTGGAGACACTGAAAGTGTGTGGTGCTCACAGATCTGTGGCTCACTTACTCATCTCGTGGGTACTTTCAAGTATGACAGTCCTCACACTGTCTGGGTGTGTCCAGCATTCCCAAAATAGAAATGTTCTGTAGTCTTCTCGTGGATCCCAATGGTCTGTGGTAGCTGCTGTGTGCACAGAACTAAAAGATAAGTCCAGTCCCAAAAATCTCCATTCATACTGTATGTCCTGAACACCTGTTTTGCATTAAATTCATTGTCCTTCCTCTGCCTTGGATGTATTAAAACCAAAGTAAAACCAAAAAAAGCCACACAAACCCCAAACAAACAAATACAAACCCAGAAGAAACAGATTTATTATATAACAACGTTGTCACCCCATCATCTGTTACTCTCCAAACATGCACCCATCCATATACAGTAAAAAGTGCTGTTCTGTCAAGGCATTTTTAAAATATCAACCAGATTGTGCATCCATATTGGCTTGTTTCACCAGTCATTTCTCATCACTCTAAAAGAAAGAAAGCTCTAAATACATCAAACAATTAATTTAGTTTTGTGACACGGCTCCTGTGAACATGTACACTGCTTAAGTGAGGGATGAGCATGTTGGCTCCCACTGACATCAATAAAAGTGGCAGATGGCTCAGCCACCTCTAAAACCAAACCTGTGGTTGGGTAGGACAAAATTCTGCAAAATCATGCTTACCTTATGTCTTATTTCTCTGGTCCAGAGAAAACTGTACCTCTCAGAAGGCAAGTTTAGGTGGTATTGTTCACACCCTTGCTTTGCAGACTGCTTCAGTGAATTATACAGCATTAGCAAAATGGCAGGGTTATTTGCAGTGCAAGTAAGAGTTCTGTCCCTTGAAAATATCCTGCAGCAGCTCAAGAATATGGAATTTGCCAATGTAAAGGGGAAAAGACTCGGAAAATTATCAGACTCAACAACTGACATGGGAGTACATTCGCTCCCTGTGCACCTGTGATAAAAATGTCATCTTAGAAATAGGCAGAACATATGAGAGTTTCCAGGCTCCTTCCTAACTCCTCTCTGAAGCTTCCTGTGGTCCAATTAAATACTTGAAAGAAAAGGCAGCACACTGAAAGCAACACATGATTGACATGATACCCAAAACAAATTGAATCCAAGAGGAAAATCTGAATCTAGAATTGTATGTAGTCTCCACAGATTGATTACTCATAGGAAACAGACATTTAGGTTTTATGTAGGGACATATCAGCCTAATGGTTTTGGGGATTTTTCCCTCAGATGTTTGAGAAACTGGGTGGAGAATATCCAAACACAATTAAAATGTCACCCAGCTCCTCCAGATCAGTACAGAACAAACTGGAAAAGTGGGAACTGGGATGCACATCATATTTCATCCATCTCCCCCTCTGTCTAGGGGGTAGAAGTGATCCCACTGGGACACACACTTAGCGAGGAATAAAAGAAAGTTAAAGGCCAACTGCAGAAATGCAGATGAGCAAAGGCATAGAGTAAATAAGAAATAACAGAAGAAGATACTTGCAGTGTACAGAGGAATCTGTAGCTCCACCTAAGTCTGGACAAACTGATTACTGACTGGAGTGAACCCTGATGAATTCCATTGACCTCCAGCTTCCATCTGACATTTAACAATGCAGCAGGGACATTTTAGATTTTGCAGGAAAATGAGGAATAAGCAAAAGCCCTCTGACACTCTTAAGAAGTGCCTGGTAAATATTGAATTATTTTATATCATTATAAGTATATTTTGATTGGTTTTACAACCTTCACCATTTCATACATATGAATATCATCTATATGAACATTATACAATTTGAATTTTACTTCTAAGGATATTATTCAGAAATAAAAGGTTAAGCTCTTGTAACATGTTTTACAAAGATATGTCTTAGGAATGCTCATGAAATATAAATCTGCAGATATAAGTGATGTTGGATATTTTCAGGACATAACTTCTTTTAAAAAATATTTGAGAGAAAACTAAATTTAGAACATCAAATGGTACTATTTATTCAGTCATGGGCAGAAATAGCACAGTAAATGACACAGAGGAAGGAAAAATAGAAATGCTCCTAGACATGGCAGAGACAGATATTTTAGCATGAATCCACTGGTTGAAGTATGTTCTTACAGTATGTTTGAGAAAATTCAGATAACTAACATGATTGTAAAAATTAAAAGGCTAAACCATCAGTCAGTCACCACTGTGAGTCATTTATTTACTCTTGGTTAATGTGTCTGAAATGAATGGTGTCATGAGCATCACCGACATTTTCTCAAAACCTTGATGTGCTACTCCTCTCTGCACATTCTCTTCTAATCCCACATAGTTCTATTTTTGGAATCTTTAATGAGGGCACACACATATAAATGGAAGTACAGAATATCCCAAATGAACCAAGTGAGGATTTCCACTCAATGTCTAATTTATCTCACCACAGGTTGCACGAGATATATGATAATTTTTTTTTCCCTAATCACTAAAAGCATGAAAAATCCATAAGATTATACCATTCTATCACTTGTTTAAAATCTCCCTGGGGAAAGACATCAACACCATTTTTTTACATTTTCTAAGCATGGAGTCTAGTGTGCTAAAATAAAGACTATGAACCAATAAGTTGTATTATTCCTGCAAAGATGAGGAAATACCATGAGTAGTGGCAAGTAAGTAAAAAGTTGAATTATATAATAAGTAACAATCCCACAGTCATCTAACAAAGACATAACTGTTTTTAATAAAACTCGTTCATCTTACAAGATTAGCATCACTGAAATATCTAATATATCTAGCTTCTGTAAATGAATACTGAATAAATCACAACAGCTATTCAAAAAATGGAAGCAAAAATAAGCCATTTCCTCTATTTACAGAAGTGTAACTGAGAATACAATTTGTCTCTGACTTCAGAATTCTGTAATTAAAAAAAAAAATAAAGATAACAGAGCTCTACTGCCTTAAAAGAAACCATGATTCAAATCTTGCTTTGGTAAAGCATAAAGCTGTGAGTTGGAGAAGTCTTTATTTTTTCATTCTCATTTAAATCTTTAAACTAGCCCCTAGAATGCAAGAAACATCCTTCTTCCTATTAAATCTGTTGGGTTTGCTTGAGGTATTTTCAATAATGATTTATTACTTTAGTCTTCTTTTCCAGCAGAAAAGAATGTTGTTGGCATTCCTGTAAGTGTTTAGCCTAAATTATAAGTAAATTGCTCAAGTCTGGTAATTCAATAAACCAAGAACTTGTTCAGGAGAAAAACTAATACTTGTTTGAATGTTGTCACTTTCTTAAACCTAACCAGAAAAATGATGCTTTAATTCCTTGACTAAACATAATGAAATCATATTAATTTGCTTTTTCATTGACGAAAGAAGAATCCCATAACATTAACCCCATTGGTTGCAATAAAAGATCTGTTTTTTCTTTCTTGGTGAAGATTACCATTTAGGAAAAGACATAGATAATTATTTTACTATTCTGTGTATGCATGTTGCCTTATAAAGCCAGGATTTTCTGAGCACAAGAGTACTGCAGGCCTTATTGTACTTGAGACATGAGGCAAACCCTGGTTCTTTCCTCTGGATCCAAAGTCTTTTTAAATCACTGAAAAATCTCCCAGTGATTTTTTAACAATTTTTTGCTGTTAATAATTTTAAATCACGTTAGGTGATATCTGCCTTGGGAACTGTATAATAGAGGGTGTAACATATGCTGATGTTTTTAATGCAGGTATTCTATAGCCAGCACATCCTTCACCTGTGCTGTTACACAGGAATTTTGTCTGCATCCCCACAATGACTGTTGGAGAATCTGGATTCAGGTTTTTTAAGAAGGCTGTTATGTATTAAGAATTTGGATTTAAAAAAACAGGCACAGGTCATGCTGAAAAGGAGACAGGATTGCTTTCAGAATCCTGCAACACCAGCAGATCTCAGGAAGGATGTTTGGAAACCCAAACAGAGGAAATGCACTGAGATTAATGCATTCACACCTCAGATGAGCTTTGTCCATCCAAGATCTCCTGGCTTTGAAGTACAGGGCAATGAAAGTAAATGTAGGGGCTTCTTTAAATCAGTTCTGCAAAAAGTGTATGTCCTACAGGCAGGGTGCAGGCACAATGAAAAAGCCACCACCACAGGAAACTGCATTTGGTTTGTTTAGAATGGCAGCATAACATTTCTTGTAAAAAGAAATGCTTGACAGTGTTTATAAATAGTGAAATATGTGTAAAAATGCTCTTCAAATCTCTTTGACATCTCTCTTCCAAAGGACTGTATTTTTGGCTGAGTTGTATTTTCAGTCTTTTGCCTTAAGCTTCCGTGTGACTGCTCTATTATTTACAAGGTAGTGACCGTCTTTTACTAATATAAAGAATGGGCAATTTTAAATTGAAATGTACAAAACTACTGCCATTAAATGATAATTTAGTGCAGTGCTCAATGCAGAAGCAGTCCTCCTCCTGGAATAGCCTTCTTCCAAAAAAATGGAAAAGAAACAATCAGAGACTACAAGTTTAAACCATATCAAATGGTTCACTTACATTATGCTGGTGTTAGCATAGGTCTTCAGATTGCATGTTTTAAACAAAAAGGGGTAGTAAACAAAAAAATAACTATGATGGTACTGCTGAAAAAACAGAAGGAGCACATGGTGAGGAATTTACAGCAAGGAGTCATGGCCTGGAGAGGAATAAGCATGAGGAGATGAGGAGATAAGAATAGTATTTTTGAAAACAAGGTCATTGCAGAAAAGGTTTCAGATTCCAGACTATGTTTATAGCCTTTGGTGTCAAGCTGCCTCAGAACAGATTCAGAAGGACTGACTTTGTAAAAGTAAATTTTCTCTGTCATCCTTTTTCTCACCCGAGGTGCTATCTGTCAAGGCCTGTAAACTTCTCTGTAGATATATTATGTTAATAAGACATGAAATAATGTATGTAGCTAAAGGGAAAAATAGGGTGCTTGCATCAAATAGATTTGCCTGTTCACCAATGCAAGATCTGAGGGGCACTTTCTGCAGATAAATGGGCTTGGAATTACATTAATTTAAAACTGTGTTCCCAGTTATAAACAGATCATGCAGACAATGGGCATGTAAGCAATCCAAATGTGGCCATGAATAAGCCTTTATAGTCAACCTTCCTTCTTCAAATTTTTCAATACTGGATATCCAGTATAATCCATACAAGAGCAATACACTTAACTCCCATCATCTCAATTCTGCACTTGAGGTAACTTAAACAAGGGGTTATAAAGTCACTTTTTCACAGGAATCTGTAACTCATTTTCAATAGCACTGCATGGGAGCTGTGGGGGTTCTGTATCCCTCAAGACTTAAAGTGGGGGCAACAATAGTTCAGAAGTGTTCAGTAATTCTGAATGGTTAATTCTAGATTTTCAAAGAGCCAAACTCACTGCTGCTCTCTCTGAGCTGCAGCTGCTGAACATCAGAAAGAGCATTTAGAGTACTTGGATATAGCTGGATGCCTATCTTGATTTTCAAACCCACAGAGGCACCTAATCCTTAGTGAAAATCACAGGAGATAATTGTAAAATTGCTTTTCAAAGCCAGGTGTAAAGTCATCTCAATTTCTAGGTCCTTTGACAACTTTACTGGCACAAGTGTACTTCCCTGTAATAGATATTTCTGTGTACTTAGGCGTTTGCAAGATTTTAAAGTCTGTTAGCAATTACAAGGATTTTTGCCAGAAAGAAAATTAAATTTGCCTTGAGGTAGCTCTCTTAAATCTGTGGCTTCCTACAGGCATTTGCAATTTTAAGGACCTTGAATGACTGGATACACACAATTATCACAGACAAAGAGGGGAAACAATGATACTTACATTTGAAATCTTGTGTGTTACATGTGAACAGGTTTTATGTGGATACATACCATAATTTCCCATCAATGTGGTAAAGTTTATAGGCAAAAATACAATTTTAAATTAATAATTGCAATCATTATTCTTTTCAATCCACTGCTAAGTCTCCTCTTTATTGACTCTTCTCTTTGAAGTGTTTCTTTATATGTGGCTGAGTAGGAGCACCAGGTAAGAGTGATGGACTGGCCTCTTTCTGGGTCCCTTTGTTCACCAGTCAGGGACCACTGCTCTCACCAAGTGCTGCTGTAGCATATTTCTCAGTCTGTAGGCACCTGAATTGCTGCCAGCTGGCAGATGCTGATACTCTTGCACAGCTAATAAGCTGCTGCAGCTTCAGCTCCAGCTGAGACCTCAGGAACAGAAGCAGGATTTCGAAAGTTTGACTTTCTGTGTTTTCATTGCCAGTGCTTTCTGATCCTTTTAGATGCTCTGAGCACACCTAATCCAAAAGCTGTCCATGGTGGGAGAGAGAGGTGCCTGTCAAACAGGTGTTCTGGTGTTCTGACAGGGAGACTTGAACTTTCTCTTGCTATCAAGATATGGAGGACCTTTCCAAATGATGCTGAGGAAATACCAGCATTCTGCAGGCATCTCTACCACTTCCTTCATGTCTCTTATTCACACACTCATGATATGTTCACACAACATGATTCAGACATACCCTTAATTCTAGAAAATCCCCACATATTTTGGAATCCCCGTGGAAGTGTCTGCTTGCTCCAAGACCATCTTAGTTCTCATCACAGTTCTTGATGTTCCTGTCCTGTTCAGTCAGATTTTGTCTCCATGCAGCTGAGATCTGTGGGGCTGCTCGGGGTCACCCAACCCTTCCCTGTAAATTGCTTGAGGGAATTCTGGAACTCAGGAGTCGGTTTAGCTACAAGGCCCACTGGAGACGTGGAGAAAGGCAGTGCCAGGGACTGACGCGTTCAAATACCTTTAAAGGTCTAGGTTGAAGCCAGCTGGATTTCTTTTTATCCCAGCAAGAGGTCTTTTAAATACCTTCATGTTAAGTAATGTCACTTGTCACAATAAATAAATCACAACAATAAGCCTGGAAAGCATTTCAAATTTTAAATCTTTAAAGGAAAGCTCATCTAAAGTCTGTCTAAAATACAAAATCTAATGAGAATTCATAAGAGTTTGTTACTGTCAACGTGAGACACCCACCCTGAATATGAAAAGAGATGCAATAGTAAGAATTCATTGAGGGATGAATTTCTGCTCAGTATCTTTGTTTGCAGGTAACCAAGAGGAAGGCTCCAACTTCAGACTTGTTTGCCTGACAGCCACCCCCACAAACCAGCAGGCATTTCCACCCCCACTAACTTAAAAACCTACAAAACTCGGCTAAAAAGGTCCAAATTAAATTCTTTGCAGAATTTCCCTGGTAGAGATTCCTTGCTCCTTCCTACTGAAAACAATAATTTTGCCAGGAAAATCCATGAGAATAGAAAAATATTATGCTCAGTATCAAAAGCTTGAAAGCTGCACAACATGCAAGTTAAACACATGACTCAAAGTTCCCTAAATCCTTGTATCCAACTCCCTCAAGGTTTAGAGTAGGGAAGGGATGCACATGGGGCCCTAAGCCTGTGCTCTTACTGTAACATCAACTTCTGCAGTTAGAAGTCATCCAGATGGATGGCTTAAAAATCATGCTGGATCCACATTTTTCGGGACTTTGAACACTTCAGTCATTCTCTTTAAAAAGGCAGCAACCACTTTCCACAGCAGCCAAAGTTTCCAATGATTGCAGTGTGTTATTCCAGATACCATGTACTCCACTAATCTCCTCAGGAGGTGATGGAGGCACAGAAAACCCTGTAAGGCCAACCTCTGAAAGGAAAGGTTGCAGACTCTTGGGCAAACAGGGATGATAAAAGCATTCCTGGCAGCTGTTGCTATCTAAGCATTCTGGAACAGTCAAGGACGTCTTCAGAATGGCACAATATCATCTTCAGAAATCCACTCCCATTATCTATTTTGTTTGTGCAGTGCTTGTTTTGCCCCTCAGCAACCTTGCATGACCCTCTTTAAAGCTAATGGATGTTAAACATACTCAGGCAAGAACAAAATGGAAATCAGCTCCTTGCAAAACATGCGTAATCTTTTGGTTGACAGGCAAACCTGAATCCAGTAACACTTTTGGATAAACACCACTTTCATTTGCCCCTCCAGACCCAAACACGTAACATAGAACCAAAATCACAATTGCCAGCATTGTATTGGCAATGAACTGAACAATGCTAAAAACAGAAATAAAACCACACACAAAATCCCAATGCAAGATCAACAAAAATCTGAACAAAAATCTGAACCAATCTGAGAGAGCATAAGTTTCAGATCACACCCCTACATTTCACAAAAGCCACAATGCTTAGACCAAGGCCTCAATTTTACAATAAATTTGGTATCCTTAGGTTACCTTTTCTTCTCAGGCATAAATGAAGCAGCCTGGAGGTTTCATTCAGTGCTCTCTACAAAACCTGTAAGCGCTCAACCACTGACAAAAATGCTCATACCTTTTCAGTGTTATTGTCACTGTACCTGACTGTCACTGTCACTGTACTGCCCCGTGCATGGCAATAAACATGCCCAAAAAAGTGTTACGACAGGAGCTCCAGAAACACAGAGCCAAGGCTTTCTTAATAGCCTATGACACTGTTGCAGCTGATTAATCTGTGCCCTTTGATGTGAATCTTTTTCCTTCAGCCAAGCTGGTATGCAAGCTTAACTTTGTGGAGGAAATCAATCAAGTTCTGCTTACAATTCCAGCAGTGTAAACCTGAAGCCAGTTCACTGTTCTATTCCCAGTGTTACATTTTAGACCAACAGCACTGTGAAAGGTGATGCATATCCAGAATCAGACATTGGTAATGCAGAAAGATCACATTCTAGATTAGCAACAATGTCCTGACAGTGCACAAGGAAAATAAATGCAAGGACACTTCAGGAAGAATAATTTGAATATCCTGTACATACGGTTAATTCCAAATGAAAGGTGTTGAACTCTTCTACCACCTGTTAACTCTGACCAGTCAGAGTCAATGAGCAAGGAGTTCTCAAACACCTGTAGTGACTGAACAGCTTCCAGCTGCACAGCAGTGGAAAAAATCCGACCTTTCCTTTCCCAAACTGACCCAAAAGGTCTCATGTATCTAATACATAAATATGTGCATAAACACACATCATTTAAGAACTTCATTGATTGTTCCTTGTTGTCTTTTCACATAGAAAGGATTTTCAGAAGCAAAAGGACAGAGGAGCCCCAAATACTCACCTTCTTTCGGAAAAACTTCGCTGAAGTATCATCACTGCAAAGTTCTTACTTTTATCACATATTTGTTTTGCATATCTTATTAACTATCCCATAGATTTAACTTGTTGAAAATGCTTAATGTCATTTTGATGCTATGGAACTCGTGTTTTCTCTGGATGGCTCCTGTAATCCTTTCCTAGTGGTCCTTCAGTTTTATTTTTTTTAAAGAAGTTTACAGCCTATTCAGAATCATGCTGCTCTTTTAATCTCTTGCTGAACCTGCTGTTCTCTTTGTGATAACTATGTTATGTCTTGAGCTACATTAAGACGACTTGGAAATTGAGAAACAGGATTAAATCTTTGTTGTTAATCTTTATGACTGTAACAAAGCCTAATGGGAAATTGGAAGGGATTCAGAGAAGAGTGAAAATTATTAAGGTGCTTGGGTAGTACATATTTAATTACCTTCAGAAGGCAGCAGCTCACTGACATGGGTGTAACCAGTGTTACCCAACCTTTGACATGAATCCAAGGAATATGGGGTCAGACTCACAGTAATGGGAGATCATTTTTTACTGTTAAAAAAATTGTAATGGGATAAAAGGATGAAAATTGTTTATACTAAATACCAGAAAGTATTTTAAAACTTTAAATCTGATGTTCTGAACAGATGATGTCACCTAGGAAATAGTTTGAAGATAGAAGTGGGTGGCTGTTGTCAGCTGCCCACCCAGGCTGCATCCTGTCCCTAAGGCACCCTCAAGAAAGGCATGGCCCAAGCAGCTCTGGGACTTTGTGACCTGCTCTGCTGCACAGCTGGTATCCCACTGGCTGGAAATCAGCCCTCGTGCTCACTGTAGGATGCTGCACATACTGGCTGCACCTGTGCAAGTTCTTAATGTCTGTGGTTGCATAATTGCCTGTAAACCCACAGAGCTGGGATTTTTCCACAGGCCCTAAAGAAAGCTGGGCTACACAACCCAGCAGAATGTAAAGCTCAAACAGTTTGCCCACCTTGGAAAATCTCAGCCAAAATGACCAGTTTGGTTTCCTCAGAAACAGCCCCTCTCACCAATCTGTATAACTAAGATTCATCAGGCTCTAAGCTACACTTCTCCACTCAGAACTGTTTAGGGGAAGGGAAGGAGTCTTAATGCTGGAGTTTGTTTTGCCTCTAATCTAGCAGAACTCCACTATCAAACCACACTGTGACACTCCCTCATTACACATTGGAAGAAAGTTAAATTTCAACAAATTTGAGAGGAGGGAGGGATGGGCTGTCCCCCATGGAAAATCCTGTCACACTTTTTGCATACTCTATTTTGCAATTGTTTTAAAACTATACAGAAGACTATGGATAAGAATATTTTAGGCCAAATAAATAAATAGGACAGAGCAATTTTGCAGTGTCATTCTCCCCCCTCTCCTTTTTTTGTGCTTTGAACAGCTAAGACCATTGCAGAGAGTATTTGCCTTGGCAGTTAATCACCAAGGCAAAAGGTCATGTACAAAATCTTAGCTTCCAAGAAACACTCAGTTTAGCAGTTGCCACTAATTGACACCAAGAAAAGATCAGACTCCAAGCACTCAGACACTCCATTTCTCCCTATCTGTCAGTAAGTTAATTGCTGCCTCTTTCTCCACCTCAGGAGAGGCACTGGCCTCTGAGGCCAGAGTGCCCAACTTTTTGAAGGGAATCACACACATTGACCCAGACTTTTCCAAGTTGCCCTTCAAAGGCCATTCTCTGGTGCTTCTTACAAACCACATTAAAATTGTGATCTTCCTTTGCTGTCCCTAATTATAAGGCTAATCTAATTCTCACTAAATGCTACAACAGTTTTAATATTGGCTCCCGCAGGAGTGGGAACATGGAGTTATATTTAGCATCCAAAGATGATCTACTGTTCACAAGGTCATGAAGTCTGGAACTGAGAAGAAGCTGCCACTTCTTGAAGCTACTCTCATGCTCTCGGGTTTATTGGAAAGAAGCTTCTGCTGTTTTTCAAAGAACTTCTTTGTGGATATATTTAACCAGACCCTTGGGAAAATCCTCCTAGTGCTAAAATTAGGATTCGATGAGCCTTAAAGACACAAGTTTCTGTAACCCTAGGTAAAAGCATATTCGGCAAAGTTGGTGTTCAGCCAGTTTATCGGAGTCCTTGTCTTTAGCCAACAGCACACTGCCATCGTGTGGTTCAGGCTATCCCCGGCAACGGGTGGAACTCACGGATATTTTAACAGAGCTTTCCTAGTTTTAATTTATATTATGCTAATAATGTACCAACTTCATTCTTTCAGGGTATTTACTGAAAGATTTTTTTTAAATGAAGCAATTAATGTGATTCCCTTTTCAGGCCAGAAGAGTCAAAAATGTTCAACAGTATTATTTAAAATGAACTGTATTTCATTTGCTTTACTTTAATAGCGGACTATTTCTAATCCAGACCATTGACATCCTTCCATTTCCTTCAATTAATCCAAAATTTGTGGGTTATTTAAATAATTGCATCATTATATATATATATATATATGTTCTTCATGCACTTAACTTGACTGATCTGTTCAGTCACTTCTCTGAATTAAGAAAGAATAAATGGCTTTCTAGTCATTCCCTCAATCCTCTAATAATAACTCGCCACTCCTCTCCCAATTTATTTGTGCCTGGTTTTACTCCATCCTAGGTGCAGAATCCAGCATTTGGGATTGCATCCCATTAATCATTGCCCAATGCTCCAATCTATCAACATCCCTCTGCGAGGTATCTTGTCCCTCAAAAAGGACAACAGCATCTCCCAGTTTTGTGTCATCAGTACATGTGCTCATGGTGCATTCCACTCTTACATCCAGATCATTGATAAATATATTGGACAGAACTGGCCCTAAAACTGAGCTTTGAGGAACACTGATGGTATTTTTTAGGAATTTGACTTTGAGAGGGTAGGCTGTCACGAGTTGTCACTCATAGCTGTTACTGCACAGTAGGCAAGCAGCAGCTCACTCTAAAAGACTGTCTTTATTTTTATTCACAAGGATTGCAGCAGCACCTCCAGGGGACACTCAGTTGTTACTGTCAAATAAACAACTTGCTTGGAGAAGATAACATTAAAATCTCATACCAGGTATTTGTTATCACACGTCCATGGGAAAAAGTCTACCTGACTCAATCACTACCACAATTATATGACATCCTGGAATGTAGTAACAAATATTTTTCCAAGCTAAAATTAATAAAAAGTAAAATTTGCTTTTCTTATGACATTTCTAGATTCAAACATTTAAAACTCATTTATGTGCATTCAGTTATGGTTATATAAACACATACATTTAAATTACCTTTATGTATTCAGTTTCCTTTTTTATAGTGTATATTAAAAAATATACATTTACATTACCTTTATGTATTCAGTTTCCTTTTTTTTATAGTGTATATATTAAAATATACATTTACATTATCTTTATATTCAGTTTCCTTTTTTATAGTGCATATATAAACATATAAATTGACATTACCTCTATATATTCCGTTTCCTTTTTTTATAGTATATATATAAATATACATTTACATTACCTTTATAAATTCAGTTTCCTTTTTTTATAGTGTAGCCCTTCGCTGTTGTACATGGAGGACAGATACACTGGAATATCCCACAGGTTGTTCAATATGTTATGCCATACACTGTATGACATCATTTTCCATTATGTTGCAGAAAATACAGTTTCTAAAGGCTTTCACAGCCCCTCACCCTTCCCACCTGCGCTGTTTTGCTGTCTCTGTTCCGTGTGTGCGGCGATCCAGAGGAGGGCGTCCTGTGGCTTTGGAAAGTGCCCGTGTCCCTGAAGCCCAGCCCAGCCCAGCCAGGCACAGACCCAGGGTAAGCAGCCCCAAATCAGCAGCGGGAGCAGCACATGGGTGTGAGGGGAGGCAGGTGAGTGCAGGAAGCCAGGACAGCTCATTCCCACCTCTGGGCACTCCCAGGGCTCACTGTTCCCCGGGCTCTGGGGGTGGCTGCCCTCCCGCATCCCTGCGCGCCCCGGCATCCGGAGCTCTTCGACCAACTGCACTCCCAGCCTTTCCCTTGCTCTCCCCTGGACATCTTCAAGCAAATCATCCAACTACCCATAGATTTCAAGAAGTTTTGCAGCGTGAGAGGTCTGGAGTGAAAGGTGAAGATTTTAAACCTGGTCTGTTGTCTGAGCTGCTGAACATCAATTGCTTCTCAGAATTTTAGGCTAAACTCGCTGAAAATCCATATTTAATGTTGAACCTGAGCCAGTTTCTACCAGAAAAGAGCTCCCATATCCCTTTATGATAAAGACTGTTCAAAATTGGACATTCAGTAGGTCGTACAAGCATTAAAAATACCTCTTTTGTAAACAGATACCAGAAGAGACATCCCAAAGATGAGCTCAGGTGGTCAGAGCATGGTGCTGATAACACCAAGGCTGTGTGGTAGAACCTGTATGGGCCATTCAGTTAAGAGCTGGATTGATGATCCTTGTGGGTTGCTTCCAATTCAGGATGTTTTCTGTAAAATATTATGAAATTTTAGGATAGGAACCAACACAAAAACCTTATCAGAGGATTTGGATCTCTGAATTCCAAAGGAAATACCTACAAACTCTGCTCTCCTCAACAGTTTATGAGACTTACTTTATCAATCCTGTGCCTGGGGAAACCCTTAAAGATCATAAAGGAAAGAAATCCTGCCTCCTCATAAAAGTTCTCTTTCTAATTTAACATCTTTCCTACAGTTAAAGAATATTTTTAAATGGGAGAAGCTAGACTGGTTAAAAAAGCTTCACTAACAGCTAGCAGGAGCCTTTTTGCTTAAAAAAGAAAATATATTTCAAACAATTCAGTGATGAAAATAAAAGAAAACATATAGGAATGGTATATTTAAAGAATATTATAGTATACATGAATGTTTAAAGCATAAAGTATTTTTAACATTATCAACTTCCACATAACTATATTATGCAGAAATAACTATTATAGCCATTTTTAACTTTTAAATTCTATTACATTTCAATTACTTAATTTGGTAGGGATTTTTATTAAGTGAAAGCTAGGATATTTTTCATGTCTTCTAATGCATTCTGTTGCTGTATTACTGAAGTCAATGGGAGCTTTTTCACTGACTGAAGCAGGAATTGAACTTTACAGTTCCAGTCAGAGGGAGGGATCTTAGGTCACCTTGAGGTGGGCACTTTGAATTGCTAAACATAGTTTTTGATAACTTCTGGACAAATGAATGTCTTGAGGCACTTATCAAAAGAGTGGACAATATCATACTCTGCTGCCCTGGAAATATACACTTCTACCTTTTCAAGGTTTTTTAAATCTGAATTTCCTGTCTTGACCTGTGAACTGTTACGATATGTAGTTAAACAGTTATAACCTTTTATTTCTGTGATGTTTCATTCCACAAGACCTGCATTTACACACCTCACATGCTGGTGCAGTGTCTACAGCACAGCTGGCAAAATGCTCTGCGTTCCTTTCAGATGAAATATAGCCTGGATTTAAGATGGTCAAGCTGACCACTGTAACACATCAGAGAGCTGGCACAGTCCGTTATATCTGACCAACGAAAAATCCTCATTCTTTCCACAATATTCAGCAGATCCTGCAATTTTTCTCTCAACGGGAGACAAAATGTTAGGTTACAGAACCCTTAAAATTCTCTGCTGGATCTCACAGAATCTGCAAGTCCCACCCCGTGGAGAATGCCACTCTGCGGCAGTCTCCGCACATTCCCTGAAAGAGTTCAAATTCTTTACACCAATTGAACGCATTTCTGTCTCGTTTGAATGGCAGAGTGAATGGAGACACTTGAGAGTTCTTGGTCACAGACATTCTAATTGATCTCTTGGCTGCAGTATACTGTAATTTGTATGGAAATATGCATTTCTCTCTGGAGGCTGTCCTGCAGTGGACTAAGCATAGCCATGTCACCTAACAAGAGCACTTTATGAACCATAATTTTCTCTGTTCAAATTATATCTCTCAACTTAGGACGTGCATGAAGAACCTTCCCATATACACACACACACAGGAGAGAACCTGTCAAAACATGTAGCTTTGATAACATTGACTCAAAACCTGAACGCTTAACAAGAGCTCTCTATGAAATAAATGGAGAAGAGGCTAAAAATCATGTTCTCTTAGGCTAAAGTGCTTTCCACACCCTCTACAAAACAGCCTCAGCTGTGGTGCAAATCTCATTAGATAGGCTGGTAAGTTATGCACGCAGAAACAGACTTCTAAGGATTGCTCTGCCAGGAGGGGGAATTGGCAGCACACAGAGCACTTCCCTTCCCACTCGCCGTGCTGTGGGATCTGGTGAATCCCCAGCTGTGCTCTAAAGCAGACCTGTCAAGTCTCATGCACTGACTCACTCTTTTGAATCACATCCTGTCACCGCCGGCACTGCACATTTCCACACGGCGGCACCGCGGCTTCTCCCCCGCTTTTGGATCCCACACATCACATGCAGGTGGTCAGTGTGCTCGGTGATTATCTGGCCAGCTGCATCTGATGTGAGGGTCAAGGAGCAGAAGAGAGGTCACAGTGCTGGCACTGCAGCTGGGGAATGTGCTCTTTAGCAGGACCCAGTGCTGACAGGAGCCCTGCTAGAAGGCGTGCTCCCCTCTCAGGGCTGTGTGCCGCAGGATTCGGCTCTTTAATGACTGGACAGATGCTCATCACCTAACCCTGCACTGAGATCTGTGCCCCAGCACATGGCATCTCACGTCTGGAGACCACAGACTTAAGAGGTTTGTTTCATAGGCTTAGCTTTCCCATGAAATTTCTGCAAGAGACACGATGAGACCTCAGAGATCTGGCTGGTATTTCCACAAGAAACCTTTTGTTGACCTTACCTTTACCCCGTGCTATTACTGATTGGCTATTGGAGACATAGAAACAGCAACGTGAATTCTGATTTATTTTTTTCTTTTATATATAGAACAAAAAGGCAATAAAGAAGTACAGGTGCAGGTAACAGTTGTGAACTGATTTATACCTGAGTCTCTCTTGGTGGCAATCAAAAATTACATTTCATAAATACATGTTTGTATACAGTTACTTAAAATGAAAAAGGCAAGTTTTTCATTCCTGAGATTTTAAATGTCATCCACCCAAAAAAACAACTGTTAACATTTTTGTTGCCCTCAGTAGAGGAGGCCAGTGACTGACATATTAAAAGCCTCAAGGCTGTAGTTATTTACAAATTTTGATTTCCTAGATTCTTCCACATGTTTAATTCTGCTCCTCACCATAAACCTTCCCACTGTAATTCATTGACTGGCATTTTAACAATAAATTTTTTTATTCCTAGCATTTCTTTTTCTGGCCTGATTTTTCATCACCTTCAGTACTATGCCAAGGAAGAACAAGAACTGGGAATTACCTTTATGCAGAAAATTTCCAGTTGGTCTTGTGTACCATTTATTCCACACTGATGGATGCAGCAGGTTTTCACTGATGCACGTGATCCTCTGTGGTATTTCCATAAAAACAGGAATAGCACTGCCTAAAGAGAAGCATAACAAATCAGCAGATTTAAACAATTTTTCTCACAAATGTAGCCCCAAAATCCAGTAAAATAAGACTCAGGAAAAAATTAGATAGGCTGTGCTTTTACATTAATTAGGATCTTATGGTTTATTTGTCAGAATAAATGTGTCAAAATAGTAAGTTATGGTAAAAATACTTTTAATTGGAATGTGTAAGTTTGCTATCCATCTTATAAAGTAGTAAGCAGTGGCAAAGCAACATAGACAAGATACAAAAACTAAATGTCAACTACTTCAAGAATCTAGAGTGTTTCAAAGACAGGTGTATTAATAACCCCCTGAGTGTATGAGAAAACTGTATCAGTAGTCAAAAGGATAATTAATTATGCTTAACCTTCAATAGCAGTCTGGCCACAATACAATTCTGCAGAACTCAATGTGTATCTGCTTTCTCTAAGCATTTTCCTCTCTAGTTGTAGCATTTTCAGCTACCACTGTTAACTGCTATTTCTGATCAAAGTGAAATAAATAAACCCTGCAGATATTGTTCACCCCCCTTTTTCCTGTGGTCAAATGAATCCAGATATTCAGGAGGAAAACCAGCAATCAGAATTCCACAAAAGATCTAAATCCTCAGTTGTCAGGTTCCACCCAAGAACCTGAGCCTTCCTGTTCCCATATTCCCATACTTTCATTTGCCATATTTCCCTCATTATATTCCACTTGCTACCTTTCCATGTGCTACCACCAGCTACAAGTGGGTTTGCTAGTTTTATTTCACTAACCCTAAAGAAACTTAATTCTGTCTTCAAAGTCGTAGTACAGGTGGAGTCTGTTGCTTCAGTAAAATAAAGCAGAAGCAGATGGGAACTTGCTGGGCACTTTTTCTGCGTGTAAAGTTGTAACCTGCATGCAAGATCATTTCAGGAAACCTTAAATTCTCCAGGGCAAAGCATCCCTTCTAAGAACATTCCCACCAGTTCACTTCTTCTTTCTTAATTTTGCTCCCAGTCCTAACAATAGTTGATCTTACACATCTACTTTAACACCAGTGGAAAAAAGAATGGGATCTACATTTCCTAAGCATTATTCAGCTTTGAGTAATACATCCCCATGCCTCCACTTAGAAAGGGAAATATTATTGGAATGGTTTGGCAGATGAGCCACCTTGTGCAAAAGTCAAGGTTTTAAATATCTGGTTGCCTTTGTGTTCCCTGCTCTGCACACATTGGAACTAAGCCCAAAGGAACAGCCTCACTCCCCAGTCCTCAGAAATCTTCCTTCCCCCTTCTCGCCCCAGTATTCCTAGTGAGTTACTCAGATCTTCCACACCTGCACAAAGGGCAGCCTTTAAAAAAGTCTCATTATTACACTGTGCAGTACTTTACCATGGTGATAAAAGGGGCATCTCTATTTAGCTTTACCTGGTTTCTAGATTTTCAGTCAAAAGCAGCTTAATTTTAAGGATGACTCTTGCTACTTCGTCACTATTAGATAAGACTTGGATATCTAATATTAACTGATAATCTATCTTATTCTGGATGTCCAGTACTTTATTTACTTAGTTTCCTGAGGAGAGAATAAACAATTTAACTCCTGAAAGCTTTCTGATTTTCCCTTCCCAATTTTTTTGTCTCATTCTGTTATTGAACATAAAACAGATGGACAAGAAAAAACAGGAATGGGAAGGGTGTTCTAATGGCCAGGATTAATTAATGAAAGAAAGATGAGATGAATGCTTCCTACTGTCAGGTTTGCAACTCTGCATTTTGCTTCAGTGGATCCTTAGCAAAATCTAGAAAAAAACAGAGGACAAGAAAATGAAAAGAATTAAGAAGGTGCTCTGTGTTTGGGATTGATTCTACTTCCTCCTATTCATTTCCTCCACTCTTTCAAAATAAAGAAAGAAAAGATACACACCCCATGACTTTATATGTATTTCCAGTTAAAAGAAGATTTGTGCTTTTTTTTTTAATTCTGTAAAGGCTGAACACTCTTCTAACCCACTGTGTTTAGGTTTCCCTGAGTGCTTCGCAGAGATTTGTTAAAGATATAAAATAGCACACCAAACAATGAAAGAGCTTGTTTCCCCAACCATTTCTGTTGAAAGCTACTTTGTATTTGTTCCTATGCAACAAAAATTAAGTTTATGTGTAGGTGTTCCATGTTTTTACAAACTCTACACTCCTTAGTTGTTATAAGATTAAAACAATTTTCTCCCTCAGTAAATGCTTCCCTTGAAAACCACTGGAAGCACATAATTCATCTGTCCATTTATAGCTTCTATTTTCTTCTAAGCACTGAGAAACTACTGATTGTGATTGTTGTTTTCCCTTTTAAGAAGCTGATGTTGAACAAGTGACAGATAAGACAATTTAATGTTTCGGTGACCATACAGATCGATTTTTCATTTATTCTGAAGTTTAAAAGATAAAAAAGACAAGCAACTAAGGTATGATTGCAGAGATTTTGTTTAGCAAATTACTCTGCTGTACCCAGAGAATTTAACAGGCACTCTCATTAAACCTCCAGGGAGTTTTAAGGTAGCTGTAGTACCAATATTTTTCAAAAAATGCATTCAAAGATTTTTCCCCTGAGCCATTTTCTTCTCTATGGAATCTATCAGAATGGTTTGGAGATACAGTACAAGTCTTTAGGTGTGAATAATAGAAGAAGAAGAAAAAAAAGAAATTTATTACTATAGGCTGCAGAAGGTCTCGATAAAAAGATAAGTGAAAAGGGAACATTGTGGGGTTTCTGAATTGGACAGAGAAATTGAAAAACCATACAAATTTGGGAAAGTGTTCATATGGAAAAGGTAAGGGCTGGTATCACACTTCACATGGTTTCAAACATGAAGACACTAAACATTGCTGAAATCTGCTGTTCTGCATGAAGAAATCCTTCTGGGGAGAGCAGGGGGTATCTGACCTGGCCGTCCTCAAGAAGTTTAAGGATGAAGAACACCTAAGTCAAAATCTTCTTTCCATTTATTCTTCAGGAGACTAAACTTGGATGACAGAACCGTTTATCTGTACCCAGTCCTGTTGTCAGGTAAAGTGGCACTTGCAGGAATTTATGCAGATTTCATGATTTTACACAAAAATAAAAACTGAGATGACTAATCAACAGTGAGTTGTCAACAGAGACATCTAAATTGCTTCAGGAATATCCTAAATAGCTTTCAGTCATCTTTCAGTAATATCCACTGTTTTCAGCTTACTGGATATTTGCAAGAAATATAAAAATTATGTCAAGGATTTGACAGTGATATCCCAAGCAATCCTAGAAATGTCCTGGAGGTACTATGTGGTTTTATATTCACAAGTCTTAATGCCTTTACAATGTTACACATCAGGGAATCACTAGAAAAAGCCCAGAATTTTAGATTCAGAACTCACAGAAGTGATCCTAGAGACAAGCCTGGTTCTGTTTATCTATAGATAGATGGATATAAAAATACATGAAGCTACTAAAAATAGCAGAAAATTCCCATCTTTGTTCTTATGAAGCAATTTTTTTCTGCCTGCTCATCTTACTGATGGGAAGTAGAATTTTACATCCCAGGGATCAATATCTGTGAGAATAATTTAGAACACGTGTCTATAGATAGTAATTTTTCCCAAGTATTCACTATGAGATTTTTCCACGGGCTTAACTGTTATTCTCATTGTTTAAAATATTACAAATCTTAAGCCATATTAATGAACATGTTTCTATGCAAGTTTTGCAGTACAATAGAATTACATCACTATCAGTACACTATAAATAACCATTGGCTCTGCTAAATGCTAGAAGCAGATTTTATTGCCTCATATACTACTCTTGACCACTTAATTAACTACCACAAAAGCTAATTAATTAGACATCACAGTCTCTAATCATTCTGGAATTTGCTCTATTATGTTCAGCTGGAATATCCTCTTTCCTCAACAGACCCCCTAAAGTTTAGATGGACACAATAAAGCACTATAGGCTTTTTATTTTCATCTTCCCAGATACTCAAGATCAGGGTTGAATATTCAGACTGATTTTTTTTTAAGATTTTCCCTATTTAACTCTGTCTTTATTACAGTGGATGCTTTTGTAAGCTTAAAAGGCTTCAGCCTGTTTTGGAGTTAGTGTTCTAGCATTTTAACCTAACACTGCCAAAAAATCATTCTTAAGAAGTCAAGAATTTCATCAGCTTAACTCAGTGACTGGCTACTGCTGCTCTATCACAACATGCATGTCACATGCACAGGTATTTTATCAATGACTTTTCAATTGAACTCAAAAGCTGTGCCTTCAAGGTTCTAAACTGTTTTGTCAACAAGATGCAGCCGCTCTGTAAAGTCAGCCAGTGTATCGTGGTGGAATGAAAGTACCAATGAGAAACAAGCTGATAAATTGGTTTGACTAATCATTAAAACCCATCCAGTATAATCGTTTTAGCTGATCTCGTTTAAGTCATTCCGTGGAGCTGCCAAGAGAGTTCAGGGACAGGTCGATCTTCTATTCGCATCATGCAAGGATCAGGCAGATAAAATCCGATCAGTTACCTGACCATTCTTGCATTTATATGTAATTATTCCCTGTTGTTTTAAAGCTTCCATCTGGAGGAAAGAAATCTGTTCTGCTCCTGACCTCTTCAGACCTCATGTCACTGTATTTAGCTTTAACAGATGGATTCTACTGATCTGATATGAAAATAGAAATAAAAGATTGAAAACATGAAAAGAGCGGAAAAATATAGAATCATTAAAGCCCTGATTCACTGCTAAGTGCAGGTCAGTGGGTGAATCTTCACTGGATTCATGGGTCATTGGTCAGGCCTCACAGCTTGTTCCTGCCCTAAACTGCAAAAGAATTAAAGAGACTCTATTAAGAAGGTGACTGGCACTACCTTCCTCTGAGTGGGAGAGAGCAGGAAGCACTGCTAGCACACACTGTATCCCCAAGGTCATGACTACTCCTAACACACAGCTCCAGTCTAAAGTGCCAGTTCTGAACAACACTCACACCTTCCTTGTGGCAGCAAGAGCAATTGCTCTGAGCACTGCAGATTCCTGCACAAGAGCAGAATTCTTCCTGTCTGAGCATGTCTTTTTGTCAATTTCTTCAATTTCTTATTCAATTTTGCTGGATACAACAGAAGATTATTTGTTGTCTCCAGAGTGGAATATTTTTTGAGATGTCTCTTGGATCAGAGATAAGGGCAGATAAAATTAATTAAAAAAAATTTAAAAAGGAAGTGTTTAACATCATTAATAAGAAGGGATGCAACTGTTTCCTATTTTAGTCTTCCTGTTTAAAAAAACCCTACACACCCTGTCATTACAATATGGCTACAACTATCAAGTGCTATAATCTCCTTTATTGTTTCCTGCCCTTAATATTATGGAGTATGATTAACCAGTTGTCTGTTATTTTCCGACCGCTGCCTTTTACTGCAGCAGTGGTTTCATTCCATAGAGGCCAAAGGAATTCCTGCACACAGTGACTTTTATATGAATGGGGAATGGTTGAAATCATCAGCCTAAATTGAAGAGTAACAAGTCTTAGTTGTAAGATCTATAAACCAGACACTTCCTGGAAATCATATTCACCTTACATTAAAGAAATCCAGTAAATTATTTCACCCATCATCAGTCTAATGCTTTGTGCCATTTCTGGGTAAACCAGTTTGAAAATCTTGACTTATTTTTATAATGGTCAGCAATGTGTTTAAGTTCTAAGGGCTATTTTCTTGGTTAACATAAACTAGCATAACTCAGCTGAAGTCAAAGTGCTATTGACTACGTGAAGACTTACATTTTAAAAAGCCAATTCTCCAATAAGTTTGTGATCCGATTTTCAAGACTCCTAAAACTGGCCAACTGTTCCAAAGCATGTACCCACATATGAAGATGATCAGTGTGCTACTAAGAAACAGGTGAGGTCAAAGGAAAATTTTATTCATTCTATTTTTCTTGCTATTTTTAAGAAACTATTTCTTCTACAGTACTGATAACATAAAATTTTAAACATGTTCTAGGCTTTTGATTGTGACTGAAGAAGCATTTTATGTTTCTAAGTGTTACTCAGAGTATTTATTTAATAGACATTAACAATAAGGAACAGGTTTGCAACAAACAAGTAGAAGGGATATTATTTATGGAAGGATCTGCATTTATTCCTTTTTTTTTCCATATCTGGACTGCCCAGTGCCTGGCTTCTGGAACCTGTGCTGTTTCTGCACCAGTGCCTAAGGTTTATTTGGGGAGGGGAGGGAGAAGGGCTGCTAATGATCTCCCAGAGATAAATGAAATTGCTGATTTAGTCAAGCTCATTCTTGACCTTGACACAAGATGGGACAGGCAAAGGGAAGAGCTCAAAATAGAGCAAGTGTAAGAAAGGAAGATCAAACGAATGCTCAGGTCTGGCCAAGACCCCCCCTACATTCAGCTAACACCTGGCTGAGTTAGAAAACATGACCAGCCCAACCTTCCTGTAGGAGCCGATTGAAGCTGTCAGCTCCCGGCTTGTCACCCACTGCATCAGGAGGCCCCTGGGCTGCCACAAGAGCCCTAATTAGGCAGAAATGGCACTTCGGCAACTGACCCGCCAGGACCTTTGGCAAAGCATTTAACATCATTAGTTAACATTTTTATTAAAAAAAGTGTGAATGTAAATGAACAGCCAATGCATTTCAATAGGGTTTGTCGGTGGCACTGCACGCCCCCCCACTCTCCCAACCACACACACACTTTTTTGCATGAATAGTTCACTTGTTTTCTCTAAAGGGGGATGGGGAGGTAGAGACTGTTTTTCAAAGGGAACGAGACATGTTCAAAGCAGAGGCAAGGTCTTAAACAATCAGACACAAACTCTTGCCTTTTGGGAAGCGTGTTGGGGAGTGAACAAACAGCTGAATGCAATCCTACCTGCAACGTGCCTAAGGGGACGTCTGAAAGGGAAAGCAGGCATAACCCACACCCCAGCACAGAGATACAAAATCACATGTTCATCTGATTGTTCTAAGGGTATTCATTGTGTTCTTGTTCTTTTCTGTTACATCCAAGAATAGGTGCCTAATCCGGTAAGCCTGCAACCCTTTGCCACAGCTATCAAATACTGCAGCAGTGGAAAAGAATGAACATCTAAGAATATACTGTCCTCCTCTTCCTTTGTAATTTCTTTAATCGTTGCACATTACCTTTGACAGAAGATTACCAAAAAATACCACTCAAGCATATTAGCAACCTACCTTAATTAAGTCCCCACTAGCAGCAGTTTATGTGTGAAAAGTTATTTATTCATACAGAAGAGTATGCAGCCTTGAGGCAGCTTAGTAGTACTCCATTTTTTCTGCAGGTTATTCAACTGAAGAGTTTCCATAATTTATCTATACCTGCCCAAAATCCTGGGAAAGATTTTGGAAATAAGAGACATATGAAAATTAAATTATTACAAATATACTTCCTAATAAAGAACTGGATAGAACTTGAAAATGTGTACAGCCCTCTGATATTTTATGTCTGCTTCCTATGAATATCCCGCAATCCAGGTTACTTTTATTTTCTTTGAACCCATTATCTCCTTCTTCCTCCAATGGAAGCTACTAGGGCTGTTTCCTTAGGCCAGATAAAGGGCATATTGCCCCAGAGTTTGGATTTTCCTCCCTCAGTCTATAACAGCCATATGTTACCAGCAACACTTTTTTCCACCAAAGAAAAGACTTTTTCATTTGTTAGGAAATCATTCTATTACATTCTATGCACATTCCATTACATTCTAGCTCCATGGCCTATCACTTACACCTTCTAAATAAAGTACAAGTATAAGGAGAGACTAAAATAGATCTCCCACAATTTGGAATTCAGGTACTGAAGATGTTGGTTCAAAACCCAGCTCATCAGTATTGCTCTGAAGCCCATGGAAGTTTATCCTTTTTCTCAGAACCACATTTTAAAAAAAGAAATAATAATGTTATCATTTTATCACACATTGTCCTACTCAGAGATTCCAGTTCCTGACTGTTTCCAAGCCATGTACATGCCATACCA
Source organism: Eopsaltria australis (assembly GCA_034509425.1). Lineage (NCBI taxonomy): Eukaryota > Metazoa > Chordata > Aves > Passeriformes > Petroicidae > Eopsaltria > Eopsaltria australis. The sequence continues at coordinate 1,368,458 of JAVTVJ010011652.1, read as the reverse complement.
GGGAAAAAAAACCAAACCCCAAACCTGGCTGTGCATCTCTCCTGGTCTGGGCTGGGATAGAGCTCATTTTCTTCCTAGCAGCTGGCACAGTGCTGTGTTTTGGATTTAGCATGAGAATACTGCTGATAATGCACTGTTGTGTTCAGTTGTAGTGTTTACCCTAAGTCAAGCACTTCCAGTTTCCCATGCTCTGCCAGTGAGGAGGTGATCAAGAAGTGGCGAGGAAGCACTGCCAGGATATGACCCCAACTTGCCAAAGGGATATTCCACACATACAACTGGGGGGAGTTGGCCAGGAGCCACTGGTCACTGCTGGAGGATGGGCTGGGTATGGGGCAGTGGGTGGCAAGCAATTGCATTGTGTATCACTTGCTCCTCTTTTGTAAATGCTCTGGGATCTACAGATTGTGTCATGTAAATTCTTACTCTCTTTGTGTGTGTATCCATACATAAACAAGTGTTTGCATTTTCTTTTTAAACAAGTGTGTGTGCCTTTGAAACAACATGAAATTCTAGATATAGATTTTTAAAGCACAATACGAAGTTTAGAAATCCATGTAAGAAGCCTGGCTTGATCTTTTGACTCAGCAGTGACAGCAAGGGAGCAGGTAATTTTGTCAGCAGTGAAATTTTTATCAGTGAATTAACAAAAACAAAATCCCCATCTTTCCTTCTAGAGCAGAAATAAGATGAGATAGATATTTTAAAAATTTATTTGCTAATGATACTCATTTGGTGACTTGTCTATCCCCATGACGTAAGTTTTTAGCTTGAAAGCAATATTAGCAAAAAAAAATTTAAAAATTAAAAGAAAAAAAAAAAAGAAAATTGCTCAGGAATTGCCCAAATAGCGGGATCATACAAGGCTCAGAAAGTTGGTAACTGTAAAGAGTCCATGTGTGACCCCTTTTCCCATCACATGACTGTTTTCCAGTCTAGTTCTTCAGTATGGCTCCTCCTCTCCCGCTGGGAACTCGAGGGGTGGCTGAAGGGAGAGAGAGGTGACAGCTTATTGAAAAGGCAGCGCTCCCTGCCTGGTTTTGGCACATTTTCTGCAGGTGCCTCGCACTATAGCCACAATAGGCTCTGGAAGAGAGGATTCAGACCTGTCAACAGCTACAGGAGGCAACTGCACAGCTTTGTCTTCCAGGCTAACTTCATTGTGTGCTGTTCTGAACCCTGCAGCACAGGCACCCGTTAATGAGATGAGTCCCTTTTCCCTCCATTTGTTCCTCCCTCTGTTTCTCTTGCCTTCCTGTAATGATTTAACTTGATCGCACTGGTTGCTTTCTAGTGGGGATTGCTCCAACAATCAGATAAGATAATTGCCTGTAGAATACTGCTCAGCAACAACTATTACTTCCTTTGCTGAAAATGTCAGAGCAATTGAAAGCTCTTAGTGAAGTTCAAGAACAAGGACGCAAAAGAGAGGCAGCTCTTCTGTATGTACCTATCTGTGTGTATATTTAGCAAGTTTGCAGTGGCCAGCTCTCCTGGGTGATCTTACTTTATAAGCAACATTTTGAGCATACTTTATATTTTCATGACTTTTAAAACAACCTGAACAATCTAAATATACACACCAAGTATTTCTCACATTTACTTCAGCTTTGGAACACAATATTATAGAATCACCTGGTTTGCATTTTCCCTAATTCCTATTCCATTTCTAGAAACCAAACTAATGTAATTTCTTTTTAATCTTAAAATTTAATCTTAAGATATTGTCTTCATACAAGAATTTCTGAGGTGAAATGACAGCTGATAGAAAAGTGACATACCAAGAGAAAGTAATTTAAATATTTCACTTCAAATGTAAGTACAATTAAAATATCAGAAATTTAATTCACTATTTAATTCACTTCTGCACCTGAAGCACACACTGTCACTGCCAAAAACCTCATGATGTTATGCCCTGATGAACAATTCAAGAGCTCACCCACAGACATAATGCTTTTTATCACTAAAGTATACAGGCTCTAGAGGTTTTGCATGACATCAAGATCTCCATTTTTTTGACTGACAGTGCAAATAAGCGAGAAAAATCCACACGTACAAAAATTTACTCAGAGCACAATCGGAAAAACTGCACAAAACTTCATTCTTTATTCTTTTCCATTTCCCATCTTTCCTATACTGCATATGCACTGTCAACAGTAATACACCATCACATAGCCATAGCCATCAATTCTTTTTACTGTGAATTTCATAAAGAATAAATAGCTTTTGAAAGCTTCTTAGAGTTCTGTGAAAAGAGTAGAGAGCTGAATCAGCAGCTGGATCATTACAGGCTATTCATATGCTGAGTTGCTGAGGAACCAACATAGGGAAATCCCTTATTCTTAGGAGAGGAACTCTGAAATAAGCAACTATATGACAGTTGTTTTTTGTAGCATCACAGGATTGCAGCATCCAAATCAGTGACTGATATATGGAGAGATACAGGCCCCAGTCTTGCAATATTATTCAACCAAACTTACACTACTTTAACTATGTAGAGAGCCAGGTGTACAACCTGTTTATACGTTGATATTTCAGAAACGGAACACTGTTTTAGAGCTAATTCCGTGGTTACGTTTTGCTATATAAAGCTACATGCAGTAGGACTTGCTCCCTGAAAATCTGAATTAATTACAGTGTAGGTATCCAGTTAAACTAAGCACTGATTTCTGAAGTCCATTTTATAACTGATTCTGAATTACTCTGAAGCTTTTGCTGGATGGTAAGTTTTGCAGCAGTGAAGTAAAAGGATTCAGCAGACATATGAAATATCATTTCCTCTTACTCTTTTCATGCGTATAGTTTAAAAACTTGATTATTGCAAGAGGAGCAATTTTTAAAAACACTACCATAACTTGTTTGTCAAAATGAAAGTTGAAATTCTACCTACAACTTTAATACGAAGAACTGTGATACAGGAAACTGAGAGTAACTGATCTCTCTTTGTGTCTGAAGCTGAGGCTAGCAGTCTGACTCTGGAGCCCTTGACAAAAACTCACACTTCTGGAGAAAAGCTGGAAGTGGTAATTGCTACTGATGCTTGTCCTGAAACAACTTGGCCTTTGAATGAACTCCCATTACAGGGCAGACTAGTGCAGTAGCTTCACAAACACTTCATGACAGTCCTGAAAAAATGACCCTTTATAAGCAGGAAACACAAAAGAAAAGCTCTGCTATCTTCTGACAAGGAGCCAGGGAATTTAAGATGTTCTTGTGCTCTTTTTCTTGATTTTTATCCTCACAGAATATGGGTAGAATTAAAGCAAAATGGAGAGCCGTGCTTTTTATTAAGATGTTTTGCTGCTAGCAGGCAGTAATCCATCTCAGATTGAAGCCTAAAAGCCTTTCAGCTTGTAGATCATATGCTTGATACACACAGGAGGTGAGGAGTAGATGATCCAATAGCCCTTTGTGGATTTAAGCTTGTAAGTGCCAGGATACCATTTTACTTTTAAAACACAGCAATAGTAAGCACTTCTCAAAATAATTTCATTGTGTCACCTACTCATACACAGAATGTTCTAGTCTGTGTGTGATGGACTGCTTCTCTCCCCATGCACAGAGCAGGTAACTGAGAATTCATAAACCCACACAGTCAAAAAACCTGAAGGTTTTACACTCTGACAAACACAAGTGTGTATATTTGGTACTATTCTTGGCTTAATCACTAAACATCAGCAACTGAGCAAAAATACATCCTCTTTCTGTGCTGAGGAACGTGATGAATTTTATGATGGATATTTGGGCACATTAGGTGTAGTGATTGTTCTCTGGTTGAAGCCTGATGAGTTTTACACCCAGTCCTTCTCATTGCTTTAGGTGCATTTCACAAAACATACAAATGCAAATGTACTGTCTTCTTCCTGTTCTACAGGGTCTTCTGTCAAAAACTTCATGTGGTTTAATTAGCTATTTGTAAGAAATGGAGATAAGAAAGCACTAAATCTGTATAAAGGTACATTCCTATAGTGCAACAGACAGGGAGTAGACAATATTTTCAGTGGATAACAAGCATATTTTCTAATAAATAATATATCCTGACAAAAAACCTGACACTGAATTCTATTCTTCAGCACAATTCCAGTTACACTCCATTGAACCATAACTTTTCTTATACTAATATAATGAAATACACCATATAAATACACCATAACCAAACAGGGTTGTACAATTCCATCAGTGCAAATAATGCAAGAAAGAGAAGGACTTACTGGAGTGAGTCCTGTGCAGGGCACAAAGATGACTAAATAGTTGCAGTGTCTTTCATAATGGGAGAAGCTGAAACAGCTGAAACTCTTCAGATGGGAAAAGAGAAGGCTCAGGGGGCTCTCATCAATGTTTGTAAATACTTGGTGGGAAGGAATGAAGAGGGGAAAGCCAGACTCCTCTCAGTAGATCCCACTGGCAAAACAAGAAGCAATGGGCACAAATAAAACATAGCACATTCAGTGTAAGACAAGAATATAGTTTGTGCCATGAGAGCAGTCAAACACTGGAGCAGGTGGCCCAGAGAGGTTCTGGAGTCTCCCTCTGGGGACATTTCAAACCTGACTGCTCATGGTCCTGGGCAACCTGCTTGAGTGGACCCTGCACGAGCAGGTGAGGTGGAGTAGATGATCTCAGAAGGACTCTTCCAACCTAAATGACTGTGATTCATAGGATAGCTTCAGAAAAAAAAGATCAAGTTTTGTGAAAATTCATTTGAAAGCTGTACCTGGAATCTGAAACACTGTTATAGATTAACACTGTGTTAATATTAAACAGCATCTCCTTCTAAAAGTTAGTTACCCTATTTATTTAATAGAGTTTTCAATTGTTCTCTTGAACCAAAAATATTTTCCAAAAGCAAGTCACATTCAGAAATAGAATATTTCTACATTGGTCTATATGTGTTTGAATCCTGAAGCATGTTTATCAGTGTTTGAAGATAATGAATGCAGGTTTTGTATTAGAAACATTCACTATCTCTATATTTGTATCAGCCATTGCTTAATTTTAGAAAACAAAGACATTTGAAACCTGAACTAATCCCTTCTGTGCAAATGCACCATGCCTGGTTATTGCTCCAAGAGTCACATCTCTTCCAAAACACTACAAACCCACCAGACTGACCTCATGATCACAGAACTCTTTAATTTCCAGCCTTTCTGTCAGAAATGCTATGGATTTACAAGTGTCATCGATTTTCAATGGAAGTCAAAGGTGCACAGGCTCACTCAAAATCTTCTGCTTTGAGACAAGCCACACAACGAGCTTCTAATGGGATTCTCTCAGTACAAAAAATTTATAAAAACAGTGTTTTACAGATGAGTAACCCTCCAAGCACTAATACCAGTCGATAGATTCTTTTCCTACAAAATAAGGTATATTTCATTGCATAAGTTGGATGTCATTCAAACATATGTCTAAGTGTCTTAAATGAAACTGTTAATATTATGTATCCTTCAGAAGTCAGACTTGGAAAAGGTTTTCAGTTTACAATCACATCTAGCTTCAAAAATGTGCATTCTTTTTTAAGGATATGTAAGATCATTATTTCCTTTTTTTTTTTTTTTAATTAATTAAATAAGTCTTGAAGTGAAGAAAACAATTGAAGATAACAACAGAAATAGGGGGAAATAGGGAATTTTGCCTCCACAGCTCACACAGCATTTCCTTAGCCCCAGAGGAATTATTGAAACCTTGTTTATAGCAAAAAAACCTATCAAAATGGTTATGAAAGTCGTATGACTTTCATAAAAGATCAGAAAATTTTGCAGAGTTATGCAAAAATACTAAAACAGGAGGCAAGTTTTTTTTTAAAAAAAAACAAACACATTTTTGAATTAAAGAAACCTAAATTAGTGAAATGGAAGAAATGAAGTCAGTTATAAATTCGTATGATCTTATGGGCTTATCACGAAATGATAGTCGGGCTTTTGCTCCAGATGGTGCAATAGTGCTTGTGACATCCACTTTGAACTGCAATCTAGTTATGTGTCAAGCAGGAGAGTCCATTATTCACTGCATCAGTGCTGGGGAAAGAAGGTTAAAAGTTCAAGACATGCCCCAAGTGATTAAGGTTGTAAAAATCAGGAGATATACCATGGGGAAAAAAATGCCACTCTTCCTTTTCTTCCATACTCAGTTTGTTCCCCAAAAATGTGTTTAAGAGAAAAAGAAAAAACAAAACAAAACAAAACAAAAAATAAAACCACCAAAACCCCAAACCAAAACAACAACAAAAAAAAAACCAGGATGCAGGAATACCACAACTCCTTTACAGTAATGTAAAAATGATCTTTTTATTTGAACTCCTTAAACCATTCTGCTACCAGCCTCATTTTACCCAGAAACAAACATAAAGGCTTCTCTTAAAATCTGTCCCCAAGTTACAGGACTTGAGAACTCAGTTAACACTTTCTGACTTGTTGTGATATTTGTTTCAACTATTACATACTTTTCACTAACTCAGATTTCAAATTGTATTTTTCATGTACCCCAGAGATCACCATGTAAACCTTTGCTGTGCTAATCTGTAACATAACCTACAAATTGCTTCCAAGCACCCCAAAAGTTTCCTCATTTGGAACTGCAAGTGCTGATTCTCCAACACTTCAGCAAATTTAGATTTCTAATTCAATATAAAAAGAAGATGCAAAACCTGAAAGGTGAAGCTAAAAAAATTTGAATAAAAAAAATCTTCTGCAAAATTCTTCATAGTGAGAGTAATGAGTAGAAAGTATTGCAAAAGGAAAAAGGTGCTTTAGTGCTCAGAACCTTTGAAAAGGTATGAAGTAATTCTTTTCAGAAAGGTCTCTCTCAACAAACAGGTAGAAAAGAGTAATTCCAGTGTGATAAATTTTCCGTCTGCTGTTTTCTAACTCTCTTTTTATCTCTGAGTTTGATTGCACATTTGTACAAATTGTATTATGTATTATGTACTATAAATGTATTATGGCCATGTTGCTACATCCTCTTTGAAATTAAGTCAATACCTCAAATGCAGTAACTGATGTATGAGCACACATTTTCATGTAATGGAAAATACTGAATATGAATTTCACAAAGCCTGATAACATTCAGACTCTATATATTTGTAAGTGTGTTAACATTTCAGGGTAGGATATTGCCAGTGCAGACAAAAATCCCTTTAATCCATCACATCAGGGTCCTTGAAGTATGCAGGATTTAGTAATGCCCTAAAGTTCACAACAGTTCCTTCAAAATGCACACACAAAGAAATCCTGCAGCAAACTCATGATATCCAAGACTAAACCCAGCATTCATCAATAACCTGTGTTACATTAAAGAAACCTACACACTACAAACCCATCTATATCACACAAATTTGAGGACAATCTCCTGTAAACTCAAAACTTGGCTCAAAAGCTTGTCTTTAAATAGTGTGTGTTCCAAATCACCTTTGGAGCTGGAATGATAAATCAAAGGGCCTGAGCTCTCACCCTGCAGTCCAGCAGGCTCCTTCGGACAAGGCCGGGCTCACCCTCGCACAGCAGGAGCTGAACAGACCCACAGGAAGGATCCTCAAACTTGAGAAAGAAATTAGTACTAAAGCCCACTCAACTTGAAGTAACCATTGGAGCGGAGAATGATTACTCAAGGCAAATGAACTCCCATATGAGTACCCAGGAAATTAAAATAATAGTGCTGGGGCAGTGGTGGGAAGGCGTAAATAATTATTAGAAATTTCCAAATATGTGGTATATATATTACTTAAGTTCTTGCAAGCTTTTATCTAGACTAAAAACTCTAATTTAAATTTCATGCTCAGATGTGTCCAAAGACAGAATCTTTTGTTTAATCTTATATATAAAGTTATATTTAGCTTTGTTATTGCAGTTTATTCTTTAGAGAATACAGAATATTAAGAATAAAAAGAAACACTACAGGAGAATTTTAGGTATAGAAAAGAAAAATAATTAAAAAGCCTTTTTTTAAAAAAAAAATCAAAATGCCTCAAAAGCAGTAATATATCTGTAGAACAGAATTTGTATCACCATGCTAAAAAGACAATCCTGATTTTATTGGAAATGTCATGCAGTTTTTATGTACTAAGAGCTGACTTCAAATAAACTCTTGTCAGTGGAATGAGCACACATTACTCTTCTGTGAAATCCTACAAGAACACAGATGGCAGTGAGACCATGATCTTAATTGATTTAAGGGTCAAGTTTATATCTTTAAAGCAGCATTTTAGAACAGCAAAAAGCAAATCCTTCATGCGACCCTTAAGCATGCAGTATTACACTTGGGTTTAGAGCATGCCTGATTAACACTACATATTCATACTCAAAGGAGATGCACTTGAAAAAGGGAACACAACACAGTACCATAAATGAGGAAAAGCTGATTGCAATTTTTTTCCTGGCACAAAAGTTATAATAAAGGCATGAGGTGAGAAAAAATTCCATACACGTGCTTTCAAAAGAAAAACGATCCATTTCTATATGAATCCAAAATAAGAGGCAACCTAAAAGATTTGGGACAAAATCTGTTGAGAAGACACCAAAATATGATGTCACCCCTAGGAATGTCATGATTGCTGTTATACAGATGGGGTTTTAATGTATGTGTTGATATTAATTAACTATCTTGACTGTTCAAAAACAAAGGAAAAGAACTAGTATAGAGTGTCATTTGTACCCAGTCATTTTTCAATGGCCAGAGTTACACCAATCACAGGCTTTTCCTCACTGGGTTTGTTCCTTGGCTCTTGCTACATATACTTTGATTAGAGAGTTTTTAATTACACTTTAGCCTGTTAGCACCATGGGGCCAATAAAACTAAGAGAAATAGAACTAAATTCTTTTCATTCAAAACAACTGGTAACTAAACACCAATTAATTACACCCACACAAGCCTAATGAAGATAATGGGGTTGCAGAGAGTTCACGGATGGTATGAAGTGGCTTGTGGTATCCTAACCTTAATCAGTTAACTACTTTGTAATAGGGAGGATCACAGGATAAGCCACCCTCTTTCTACATGCTTACAATTACTATTATTGTTAATGGAAATTACATGGCCACAAAGATAATTCAGGTAACATTCACTTGATCGGGAAGACAAAAATGATAAATACTTCAGGGGAATCCCTACAAGTATTTCCAACAGTTTGATAAAAACAAGAGTGCAGGGTTATTAAATGAATATCACTCTGCTTCATCTCGTTGCTTCACTTAAGGCAAAACTTACAAATTTCTTCTTTTCCAGGGAGGGGGCATCCACAGCATCTCTGGGAAAGCTGTGCCAATGCCTCACCAGCCTCAGAGTAAAGAATTTCTTCCTGATATTTAATCCATATCTGTTTCAGTTTGAGGCCATTGTCCTTTCTTCTGTTGCTACATACCCTTGTAAAAAGTCTCTCTCCATCATCCTTGTAGGGGGCCTTTTTAGGTACCAAAAATCCCCTGGAGTCTTCTCTTCTCTAGGCTAAAGAACACCAACACTTTCAGACAGTCTTCAATGCAGAGATTCTCCAACCCTTTGGGGATCTCAGTGGCTCTCCTCTGAACTCATTCTAACAGGCCCACATCCTTCTTATGCTGGGGTCCCCAGACATGGATGTAGTGCTCCAGGTGGGGTCACAAAAAATGGCCTGGAGGGCCACAATCACCTCCCTTGACCTGCTGCTCTTCACATCCTTTCCAGCCCAGCCCATGGGTGGCTTTCTGGGCTGGCAGCACAGATCGCTGGCTCATGCTGAGCTTCTCCTCCATCAGCACCCCCAAGTGCTTCTCCTCAACCCCTGCCCTGCTCAGCTTCCTGTCCCCTGCAAACCCTGTGCTAACGGGGAGCTCCATCCACTCTGTGTCACTGGTTGAGCCATTCAAGAGCCCTGGGGCCAAGGGCAGAGCCCTGAGGGCCACCCCTCATCCCCAGCCTCCACCTGAACATGGAGCCACTGACCACAGCTCCCTGGTTGCATCCATCTGGCCATTTCCTCATGCCCAGCATAGCCCACCCTCCAAAGCCAGGGCCCTGCAGTGTGGGGCTCAGGGTGTCATGTGGCACTGTGTCCAAAGCCTCACAGGGGCTCTGGGCACATCAGCAGTGTCAGAGACTGAAATGTTAAGGGTAATGGCTTAAACATTGCTATGAAGGAGTTTTGCCCGTTATGGCAAAACTGAATAAAGAGGCTGAGACCACCCAAGTCCACCCCTTCTTCACCTGACTGCAACTTTGGGCTGTGACTTAAGCTGCCTAATGGAACTTGTGATATGATAAACATGACACTTGTTCAATTACCTCTGGTCTAGGAACAAGGAAAAGACTGAGGGGGAAGAATGAATCCACAAGAAATCCAAGCCCAGCAGCTATCCTAAAAATCAGCTTGGGCTGGACTCAGCCTGGGGGAGGCCACAGCCCTCAGGCTCATCTGCTGAGGCCACGTTTGCACACACTCCCCCAAAACCAAGAAGGGAGGAGGAGAGTTTTGAGGCTGTGGTGTAACCTCTGGTTAGAGGCAGTGAACACCCATCCTCCTTCGCACAAACTGACTCAGCTGTAAAACCCTCTACCCCGGGAAGGTCACATCCATGGGCCATCCCTGTGAGGGGCAGCTGAGGAGGTGCCATAACCCATCAAAGATCCCCAAAGCATTCCCCAGACTCATTGCTGAGGCCTTGCAGCAGAGCACTTCATGTGATGGAAAGGGATGCAACAGATCCAGAGTCTGCTGCAAGAGACTTGTCCCCAGCCAGGTGCAGGTGCCTGGTCCACCTGGTCCAAATGTATGTCAATCCCCTGCACTCCATGTTTTCAGGGAACCTCACCACCAAGAAGCCCTGATGTAGAGCATTAACAGCATGCTGTTGGTATCCATGGAGTGGTGAGGTTTTCTACTTAATCTCTATCACTCTCTTTGTCTGCCCCACCTCTTTTCTATTTCTTTCTCTTTCTTTCTCTCTCTCAGTTACTGTTAAATAAAACCCATACTATTGACTTTGGCATATGTTCTCATTTGCACCTCAATTCAGGCAGAGGCATTTCTGACAATTTTAATAACCAGATCATAACAAGGGGCTAAAAGCCCACAAGCCTGGGGGCTGCTCTATGCCACTTCCAATGGCTTCAGCAGTTGAAGGGGTGCCAAGTGTGGCCTTTTGTGACACAGGCACGTTGTGTCAGGGCCCTGGGTGATGCAGGACATTGTGGTGACCATAGACCCTTGTGACATGGCAGAGCCCCACCCTACCCTACCAGGGGGTATCTAAGGGATGCAAAGCCCTGGGGAGCCCAGTCCCAGGAGAGACACTGTCTCAGGAAGAAGCAGGTCCCAAGATCCCTGTGCACCAGACGACATCGGACATGTAGGACAACAAGGTGAACCCCAACTCCCAGCCCCCCAGCCCCTTGCCCAGCTGGGTGGAAGACCAGGCCCTCAGTGGGCAGAGGCTGGGGGCAGACAGCGGCTCAGGTCTGCCCCTGTCAGACACTGAGGAGGAGGGGGCCTTTGCCCACATGGACGAAGACTGGGAATATGACATAGATCAAGAGCTTTCCCAATGGGGAGGTGTTAGCAGCCAAGAGCTTTGCCTCTGGGACGAGATGACAGTCCAAGAGTTTTACCAACAACAAGAAGAAGTGACAATGCAGGAAGTCTCCCCATGGGGAGTGGTGCATCAGATGGAGGTAGGTATAGGAGTCCAGCGGGGAGATGGCCCACAGCAAGAGCTGTGTCACTGGGAAGAAAGTGTGACTGCCCAGGAGTTGTCCCAATCGGATGAAGAGGATGAGATTTACCAAGAACTGTCCCAGTGGGAAGGGGAGGCATACGAGGAGCTGTCTGCTTTGGAAGAAGATGTGCAATGCCATCTACGCACGTGCGAGTGGGAAGGAGACAGGAGAGACCCAGAGCTGTCCCAAGTGGGAGACAACGGGGACAAGGAGTTATCTCAAGAAAAAGCTGACAACGTCCGATGGGAAAAAGACGGGAGTGATGAAAAGCTGCCCCAACAGGAAGAAAGTGTCAGCAGCCAGGACAAGTTCTGTGATAAACCCATGCACCCAGAGAAGGAGGAGGATGCCCAGACTTGTGCCCAGGAGAGGCCTGGCTCTGCCAGCAGTGTAGGCACCGAGTTGGCAGGAGAGGAACTTCTTGCGCTGCCCAGTGCCTCTCCTGCCCCAGGGAGTCCCATGGAGGATAAGCTGGCAGCAGCTGCTGCTCCGGTGGGAGCTGCTGAGCAGGAGGAGCCCCCCAAGCCTCTGCCTGCTGAGCTGGAGAAGGCACCAAGTTCTCCTGCTCTCAGGGAGGAGGTGCCATCGGCAGTGACAGAAAGCCCAGACCCTGCCCCACATAGGCCCCCAAACTCCAGCCGGGCTCTGCAGGACTTAGCATGGCGCATCAGTTGCGAGGTCCTTATCAAGGCTTTGCTTGAGGTCCCTGCATCTGGCCAGCAGCCAGAGGAACAGAAGGACCTGGAGCAGAACACGGCTGCTGAACCAGAAGCTGCAGGAGGGAGAAGGGAAGAGAGCCCAATCTCTGCCCCGCAGAGCCCCTGCTGCCCCACCAGCCCCTTGCCCAGCCCACTGGGAGCCCAGGCACTCAGTGAGGAGAAGGAGGAGGCAGACAGGGGATCAGTCCTAGCAGAGCAAGAGACTGAGGAGGGGGCCTCGGCTGGGGAGTTTGAGCTTTCTCAGGGTGAAGATGAGAAACACACAGAGCAATCCCAAGGAGAAATCAACAAATACCAAGAAGGGTCCCAAAGGGAAGCCTGCACTGAGCTGGAGCTGTGCCTAGAAGAAACCGGTAGGTACCAGAAAGGGTCCCAAGAGGAAGACTACAGTGAGCAGGTGTCCCAAGTAGAATCCAGAATCTACCAGGAAGGGTCCCAAGGGGAAGTCTGCACTGAGCAGAAGCTCTCCCTAGAAGAAGCCATTAGCTGCCATGAGCTCTCTGACTGGGATGAATGCATTGTGGAAGAGCTGTCCCACGGCGATGCTGGTAGCTACCAAGAAGTTTCGGATTGGGAAGAATTTACAGAGCAAGGCCTTTCACAAGGACTAGCCAGTAGCTCCCACAGTCTTTCTGACTGGGAAGAATACAGTAAGCATGAGCTGTCCCATGGAGATGGTAGCTACCAAGAAGTGTCCGACTGGGAAGAGTCCATTGGCCAAGAGGTGTCCAAAGGGACTGGAAGCAGACTCTCTGTGCAGTCCAGCTGGGAAAATGACAGTGACCAAGACCTTGCTCAGTACAGCTGGGAACAGACCATCGAGCCCAAGCCCTTGCTATGGGAAGAGGATGAGTGGGATGAAGTGAGTGTCCTCGGGCTCTTTGAAGAAAACAGAGAGCAAAGACTGGTAATTGTCGCAGGAGACAGGCTCCCTGTGCCCGCCCCTCATGAGGTTTGGGTTGAGCACGGGGCATCAGAGCTGCGCCCCCTGGGGCTGGTCTCACCTCTCCATCTGGAAGCTCAGGCCCCCAGAGGATATGCAGCTTCTGCCACCTTCAAGGAGCAGATGCCAGCAGCTGCCCTGCACAGCCACTCCAGCCCCTCAGCTCCCCAGCCGGGAGCCCAGGCTCTCAGACAGCAGCTGGGTTCCCACAAGGAATGTCCCTCGCGCCTGCGGCGCCCGCTGCGGGGGCTGTTCCGCTGCCCCTGCCTGGCACCGCAGCCCGAGGAGTAGGGCATGATGGTGGCCAGCCCGCAGCCTGCCCCGCATCCTGGGGCAGCCACACGGGCTGCCTGTGCCTGGACATGTCCCTGCAGCCTGAAAAATCCCCACCTGCTTTGGAGCATCCCAACCTGGTTTTCCCAAGAGCAAATATTACCCATGTGGCCAGCCCCAAACCAGCACTCATGGGGGACACTTGGTGCCAGGGGGCTCAGTGGTGAAGACGTGGGTCTCATCAGGGTAGGAAGAGACCTTGAAAGTCATCCGGTCCCACCATCACCCTGGCACCACCATCATCACCCCAAAACCATGTCCCCACATGCCACATCCAGACGACACTTGAACACTTCCAAAGATAGTGACTCTACCACCTCCCTGTGGAGTTTCTTGCAGTCAATGCCTGACCACTCCGTCAGGGAAAAATTGTTTCAAATATTTCACTGGAACCTCCCCTGGTGGAATCCAAGGCCATTTCCTCTCAATCTCAAAGGACTACATGCTGATCCTTTGGGATTTTATCCATGAGGAATGGGCACAGAGAGGAGGCATTGCTCCCAGGACTCCATCGCACACTGCATGACTTCGTCAAACACAATTCATCCAAAACAAAGGGAAGCTGGGTTTTAGAAATAGTAGCAGTACTAAAAAAAACCCAAAAAACCACCCAAAAAACAACACAAAACACAACCAAAACAAAACAAAACAAAATAGGAATAGGACTAATAATAATATGAAGAAGATGAAGAAGATGAAGAAATAGCAATAGTTACTAAGAAAAAGAATTAAGCATAAGAATAAGAACAAGAAAAAAAAAGTAAGAGTAATAATAAGAATGAGAATAAGAAAAAAAGAGTAAGAATGAGTAAGAATAAGAAAAAGAAAAAGAAAAAGAAAAAGAATAAGAATAAGAATAAGAATAAGAATAAGAATAATTAAAGGATTAAGATATAAGAAAAAGGAAAAACAGAATAAGAACAAAAATGAGAATGAGAAAAAGAATACTAATAGGAGAAGGACTACGAATAATAATAGAAAAAGAAAAAGAAAAAAAATAGGAAAAGGCATAAGAATAAGAATTAAATCAAGAATAAGAAAACAAAGAATAAGAATGAGAATGAGAATAAGGATAGAAATAAGAAAAAGAAAAAAGAATAAATATAAGAAGAAGTTGATGTAGAAGAAGAAATAGTAGAAGTAAATGCTAAGAAGGAGAAGAAGCCTAAATAGTAGTAGTAGTAAAGTATTATTATTGTTATTGCTGTTGTTATTATTATTATTATTATTATTATTATTACAACAATAATATCAAGTTAAAAGACACATCCACACATCCTCTAGCATCACAGAATGGTTTAGTTTGGGAAGGACCTCAGAGATCATCTAGTTCCAGCAGATTCTCTTCTGCTCTTTTTCTCTCTCTCGAGACCTCTTTCCTATTTCTTTCTCTCTCTCTCTCCCTCACGCTTCTTGTTGAATAAAACCCATGTTAAATGCATATTGTCATCATATGGTCTCATTTGCGCCTTCATTTGGGCAGAGGCATCTCCTCCTGATCTGCTTGTAACACATTCTCTGCCCAGCCTGTGTTTGTGCTCAGGATTGCCCCAACCCAGGTGCAGGACCTTGCACTTGCCTTTTGGAACTTCATGAGGTTGATACGGGTCCACTTCTCAAGCGTATTCAGGTCCCTCTGGAGGACGTCCCTTCCCTCCAGCATGTTGAGTGCACCAGTCAGCTCAGGGTCATTGGCAGACTTGTTGAGGGTGCCTCAGTCCCACTGTCAGCATCACCAACACAGATGGGTAACAGCACCAGCCCCAGAACTGACCCCTGAGGATGCCTCTTGTCACTGCTGTCCCCTTGGACATTGAGCCATTGACCACAAACCTTTCTGCATGACCATCCAGCCAATCCAATCCTTATCTAACAAGTTGTCCATCCATCAAATCCATCTCTTCACTCTAGAGAAAAGGGTGTTGTGCTGGCTGTCAATGTTTTGCACAAGTCCAGGCAGATGACATCAGTTATTCTTTCCTCATGCACCAAGACTGTTACCCCTTGGTTCTCTCAATCCTTGACTTTTCCTTTTGAGGCTTGGGTGGTGTAGCTGGAGCACTTCCAGTGAATGGAGGCACAACAGCCATTGAGTATATCAGCCTTCTTCATATCCTAGGAAATCAGTTCTCCTACTTCCTTCCAGAGAAGTCTGACATTTTCCCTAATCTCCCTTTTATCTCCAACATGTTCCTTCATGATGTGTTTTGTTTAGAGCCCGTGAAAGGGCAGAAGGTGAGAAACTGATATAGAGGCACTTAAACGTGTCAGAAGGCACAACTCTTACATTGGGTGGTATTATCCAGCGTACAATCATACCCAGAGACCGCCACACCAGTACCATTGCCTCCAGAAACCTGTCCTTCCAGGAACATTTAATTAAACTGGGGCTGTCTCGGGCAAGCCTGTGCATGTGACAAATATCTGGCACTATTTGACTCCTGTCACCCAGGCCTCTGACAGCACAAAGCCCTCCTGAAGCAGTTATGTGCCCAAAGGAGCAGCCGCCCACCACAGCAACTCCTCCTGAAGGAAGAAAATCCAAGGACGCATTTGCTACCCACTCTCCTCAAGGAACAGGTAGTGTCAGTTTAGAAACTTTTTCAGAGGAAACAGCTTTTAAAAAAGAGGGTTTAACTCTCTGGAGAGGTACCATAGTATTTCTAAAGGATGTGAAAGTAAAAGAAAATTATTCCTTGGGGGTTTGTCTTCATTATCACCCCACCTGGAGAAGTGAGCACACAATGAGCGAAGGTCCACACATATTGATTTTAGAGCTGGGGAAGTGTGCAGCTAACAGCTTTTAAGTATCTCCATTTTCAGTTACTTCAACAAAATTACCAGTGAACAGTGTAACAAAGTGAAAGTTTTTGTAGGAAATTGCAGACTAAAAATGATCATTTAGGTCGCGAAATGTTTCTATTCATTGAAAGCGGAGGCCTTTCAAACGCAGGAGTTACTGTGGGCGTTTTGCAGCGTAGTCTTCACCAGACATTTCCCAAACCGCAGGGTCCATAACCTTGCACATTTTTGTAGCTCGGAGACTTTTAAAACCGAGGAGCGCTTGCTCGGAGCGTCCTGACTCGGGGCGGCCATGAGCAGCCTCTGAGGGCAGTGCGAGCCCCGCGCGGCACTGAGCGACCAAACCGGGCCGAACCGAGCCCGCCCGGCTCCCAGCCCGGGGTGTTCCCGGGCGGCTCTGAGGCAGCGGAGCCCCGGGAACGTGGGGCCTGGGCAGAGCGCCCTGAGGCGCCGCTGTCCCGCCCCGGGGGAAGGGGCGGGCGCTCCCCGGCTTCGTCGCCCGGCAGCGGCCGCGGCCCCGCGATGGACGTGGCCGAGCGGCGGCGGCTGCGGCGGGAGGCGGCTGAGTATTACCGAGGGCTCCGTGTGCCGGAGCGGCTGGAGGACGCGCTGAACGCCCTGTTCCCGCTGTGCCCCGAGGATCTCTACGGGGAGCTGGTAGCGCGGGGCGGGGGAGCAGCGGCACGGGCCCGGAGCGGCCTCTCCCGGCCCCGCGTCCCGGCGATGGGCGGCGCGGAGGGGCCGTGTGGGTGCCCGCCGTGCCCGTGCCCCTCACAGCCCTTGCCCTCAGCGAGGGGCTGCAGCGAGGAGCTCGGCGTTTCTGTGGTGACAATTCAGTGGTTTCCCCCCGGGCCCGGGCAAAGATTGCAGTGATTCTGTGTTTGTGGCCAGCGGCGCTTGGACGCTGCGCCAAGTACATGTCCGCAGCAGCCGGGCTTCTTGTCGTCTGCTGGTTGCTCGTCTCGACACAAAATCAAAGCAGTCCACAGATGGACTGCTGTTTGTCCCTAACAAAGCTGCTGCTCTGCATTGATGACTCTCGGGACAACAAGAGACTGGGTGCTGTTCACACTGCGGCTGCTCATGAAAGGCAAATGGGCCGCACAGACAGGTCGAGAATCAGACCAATTTTGTCTGTTCTCCCTTGGCAAAATATTGTTGACAGTAGTACTAATGAAATCTCAGTTAGTGGTGATACTGGAATTGCCAAGACTAGAATAGTGAGCAGCTCTTGAAAAAAAAAATTATTTCTAGTATGGTCTTTGATAGGAGAGTGGCTGTGGAATTGAAACATTTCATGCCATCTTACACTGTTTCCCATCTCCAAGTGTTTTGTCATCATCAGCGGAATGGACTGGAACTGGTAACTCCTTTCCTTGCTTTGACTGGTAGTTGGCATGTTCCTCTTCTTTGTAGCTCTATTTTTGTAGTTTTCCCAGCTTTGGTAAGCAGTGGTTTGGTGACTCTCTGATAGCAGATTAAATAATGAAACTAGGAGAAACCTCAGGTAAAAACGTAAACCTTTTCCTAAACCAGCAGTGATGTTTATTAACTACAAACAGAGACCCAAATGTATTGAATTATGATGATTCATCAGGCCTATTAAAGACCATGTTGGAAGAAGAATAAGAACTCTGCCTACCAGAAGTCAAGGTTTCCCCTTTTGTCACAGGGCTCAAAGTTAGCTGGAACATATAAATCATAGAATGATAGAATATGCTGAGCTGGAAGGGACCCATAATGGATTTGTTCAGTGGTGGATTTGAATGAAAGATATTTCATGGAATAAAAGCCTCTTTGCCTGGAAATTGACTTTTAATGGAGTTCTTTCTCTTTCATTTAAGGCTAACTACCTTTCTAAATTTTCAAAAGCTCCAGTAATATGCAGATTAGTTGGAAGAAAAGTTCTTGGTGGAGTTGGTCAGCCAACATTAGAAGTGGAATTACACTGCACAGTTAAAAACTATGAGAAGGTATGAGCTGCTTCTTCCTGTTTTATTTATTTTACTAGGACAATATCTGGGAGATGTACTATTCTTCTCACATCCCAGGGAACGTTTTATTTTCCATCTTTATGAGAAGATATAAATCCCTTTGACTTAACAGTTGTAATTTGGAAAGAAAAAAGGTGTCATGAAAAGTTAGGCAGTAGCAGCAACCATGAAAACTTTATTTTCCAGGAACTAGGCAATATTTTGTGAATAGGATCTGATAGTGTATCTTTGTACATTAAATTTTTTTTCTGTCTTAATGATCCTGTAGGTTTTCCTTACACCCCATACTAACTTTATATGTTCCCTTTGATTTCATCTTCTTCTTTAATTTTCAGATCCTTATATTTCTCTTTGTGCAACACACTTTCAGAAAAATACAGTACAGGTGAAAAACAGTATAGATGGAGGCACTTCTTTTACACTCAGCTAATAGGATGATGTGGGTGACAGAAAAGTCAAACATACCCATTTAGCACCTGCAATGCAGAATTGATGGCTCATCTCTTCCCCAGCCTGAAATATTCAAGTTACATCTTTGCAGCTCTAGCTGTTGCGGAGTAATTATTTCTACTTTCCCTCAGTTAAACTCTGGTTCACTTAATTCTTGAATTACATGTAACCTCATAGATATTCGCAGGATGTAAAGTTAATACTGTTAGTGCAGGCAACTGTGGGAAATTTGTAGATTGTCTTCCTTAAGTGAATTTTCTCAATATCATTTATTCTTCATCGGTACAGAAAGATAGGTTTGAATGATCTAAGTAAGACAAAAGTGACTGATCATGAGGGATGGCATTAAGTATGAATGCTGATGAATCATGGTGCAACAGGCTACCAACAGCTGCAATAAATGGTGTCCTAATGACTGTATGGTCCTTAAAATAACTCCATTCTAAGATATGTATAAGGCGGATCTATCAGAGGGTTTTTTACTATGTAGTTTTAATTTAGGTCAAAAAACTTGAATAATGTCTGCAATTACCAAAGTATAAGAGGCTAAAAAGAAGGTGCTGGAAGAGAAAAGACAAGTTGAGCAAATAGATTTGGAGATATGTACTTGTGGAGTTGGTAAGGACATACTTCTTAGTTTTTCAAATTACATTTCCAAGTTAGTAACTAATTAGTGTTTTAAACCTTTTCACATTGTTTTTGGTTTTTTGTTGGTTTTTTTTTCCCCAGTGGATTTGTTCCATTGTAATGGCTACTCATTCTCAAATACCTGAAAATGCTTTACCTGAAACAATGGAGGCTGATGAGAGAGAAAGAAATTACTCTGTTGATACTGCTGTGGAATGGCTCAATGAATCACTGAGCACAATGCTAAAAGGCTTGGAGCCTACTGACCAGTCTCAAGCTGATAAGATGCTTGGGTAGGTCTGGCATATTACAAAAATTACTGCATTTGAAATATTCATCATTAATTTATACTGTTATTGAAAGACATATAGAATATTCAATATTTTCTACTTTTTTAAAAAATATTTTTAGGATGTAATGTCTGTCTCAGATCCCTTTCACTACATTATTGCCTGCTTTTCATAATTATATGAAAATCACGCTCTTTCTGTTGCAAACAGACCTAATTGCCTTCCACCTGGACTAGATTTGGGAAAATATTAATAAAGGGAATAAGGACTCAGTTGGAAAATGAGTCTAAATAAGATTTGAATGCATTGTTTACACTACTTTATATGTCTTACATACTCTGTGACCCATGGGTGAAGATTTCACTTCATTCATATGATTGAAATTCAGCCACCTGTGAGTCTGCAGCCACACAATAACCAGTGTACAACTCACCTGGGCCAGGCTGGGCCAGGCTGATGGATGTTATGAAGTTATGACAGGATCTGTTGCTACACATGGAAAGGAAATAAATCCCTCATGCTCAGGCTGTCTGCTCAGAGCTGACTTTCCAACGAGAGTGATTTACAAAGCCTGTACTAAGTCCTGTGATACTTGCTTGTGGTCTTTTTTGTTTAATCAGTGCTGCAGATGATTACCAAAAAAAGAATGACAGGATAAATTTATGGGCTTCTCCAGTTTCACACCGGGAATCTATGGGAGGAGCTCAAATACATGCACTTAATCTACCTCCTAGCATGTCCTTTGGGCTGCATCACGTGTGTCTGTTGTCACATGTCTAACAATATTTTGACCCAGTGATTTTTATGCCTCTTTCCTCAGTGAATACTTTGCAAACAAGGTAGAAGAAAAAAAGGAAATTCAAAAGCAAGAAGAAGAACATGAAGAAGAAGCAGCAGCAGTCACTCCTCCCTCTGCTTCATGCCCTCCATCACGAGCATCTAAGCAAAAAAAAGGAGCAAAAGCAGGTTTTACTTTATTTAATTTTAATATTTTCTGCAATACAGATATTGATAAAGGTCCTAAAAGACACCCTGTCTCATGTTCAAAGGGTTTGGTTACTCTCTCCTGACCTTTTTGATCACAGCAGTTTCTGCAGCAAAATGAGGGAGGGGAAAATACAGTTTCCTCATCATTCACATGCATTGGTTGAACAGAGTTTCTGCCTTTGTTTTACAATTGGTTTAGACAGGAGGTTATTATTCTTCAGAGTGAGGAATAAGAATGGAGGAGGATGCAAATGAAGAAGAGACATGGAAATAGTAAGGAAAGAAAAGGAAATCACAGAACTGAGCTGTAAAAAGGAAATAGAATTAAGGTAGAAGTTGAAAACAACAGAAAGAGAAAGGAAAGTTTCCTTCTAAAACTGAGAAAAGGAGGAAACACAGAGAAAAGCAAAAGAGAAAGAAAGAAGGGGATGAGATGGGAATGAAGGGTAGTATAGAGTAAAAGGAAGTAAGCAAACATCATCCTGGAAGAAACAGGAAAAAATGGTGTGAGACTAGAAAAACAAGGTAAAAATACATGGCCAAAACCAAACAACTCAAAGGAAAAAGCCACCATATGTTATCTATACATTAAACTCAGACAAAAACAGGTTGTTGTCATTTGTTGGAAGGACAGAAGATTTTGGCAAATTATTATTTCTTACCAGTTTAGTTGCAACTATTATATACTGTCTGTAAAAAACCTCCCACTTCATATGTTGGATGTGTGCACAGTAAATCCCCCTTTGACCTGAAATTTAACTCCTTCAGTTGCCAGATATCATCATAGTGTATTTGATACTTTAGTCAAACTTCTGCTGATACATCTATTATGTGTTTTCACTAATTGTGACATTGACTGTAAAATTATTGTCAGACTCAGTGCCTGACTATTTGGAGCCAGTATAAAACAGTCCCCAATGCAATGGTTCTTGGGAATCAGATCACTTACTGCAGCTTCAGTAGGTGCTCCCTGCAGGTGTTCATGTAAGCACTATAGACAATGACTATGGTAGTGGGAACTGCTTGGTTTAAAGCATTTTGGAAAAAGTTATTGTATCTGAAAGGGAAATAAATTCTTATGAAAATTTAATGTGTAGTATTTAAAAGACCTGTTTTCTCTTTTGGAATTCCAATTGTAATAGGCCTGAATTTTTTTCACAGTTATTATTAGAAGAAATCAAGTTTTTGTACTCCTAATCGGGTTATAATGTAATCTTCCATTTTTTAATGCAAAATCCGAGCATTTAAGGAGCATAATAAAGACGACCGAAAACATGCTTTTGAAAGGAGCCTGAAAAATGACACAATGTTATTAGATTTAAACACAGATAAATAACAATACATATTCCAGTGGCTGAAATATCTCTAAAAGAAAGAGACTTGAAACACATTTGAAACCAGAGTGAGGACAGATACTCTCCTTACTTGTAAGGTCTTTCCATATAAAATTAATTTTTAAAAAAAGAAATTATTGGTTTTTAGTACACACTGAAATGACAATATCTTATTTACTCACATAACTGTGATCCACAAGCATATGTTTAGAACCAAGAAAATACTTCGCTACTCCTCTCTGTGTTGCAGGAAAGAAGGTGCCAGTGGAAGAGATCCGCATCCCACCTGCAGAAGCTGCTGAACCAGTGCTGCATGGCAGCCTTGCCATCGGGGGAACTTCACTTGCCATAGCAAAGGCTGGGGCCACTGTTAGCCATGTCCCATTGTACTTACACATTGCACTGCTGAAACATGATCAGGTACATGTGGCTTTTGCAATTTCATAATTATCAATCCAGTTATCATAATTATTGCAGCCAGTTGGGACAGCGTTATTAGATTTGCCTCATAGAATACACCTTTTACACCATTGCCTGTAGCAGTTTTTGAACCCCGTACCATAAATAAATTTTAACATTTTTATTTTCAGTTTTTGAACCCTGTGCCATAACTAAATTTTAACATTTTTATTTTCAGTTTTTGAACCCTGTGGCATAACTAAATTTTAACATTTTTATTTTCACCTGGCACTCCCAATTGCAGGAGTCACCTAAAGAAATGACTTTACCACTCCCAATGGTTACTCTGTTGAACAGTGAAAAAAAATTACCTACAAAACTGAAATTAGTGAAAGAAGTTATGGTTATACCACCAGTTGAGTTATCACTCAAACAGGTACTGTTTTCTTTTTTTTTAATAAATGTATTCTATAGACATCATACTAACTACATATGTACATAAGTATATAGGTCTTCAATAGAGTCCTTACAAACCATATTTTTCATTTTTGCTAGCTTACAAGGCCAAAGTTTTAACAAATATTAGTGCAGAATTCTAACACTAATAACATTAAATTAAGTAAAAAGATGATTCAAAATAAGAACCATGAATAATTAAGGTAAAAATTTATGTTTGTATAGAGGAAAAAATCAATGCATTGAAGATGATGTCAAGGAATTGTGTTACACAATGACAGATTTTGCATTAGTAGATTATAAATATTATCAGTTGTTTGATATAGCATAGAAAAAAACAAAACCCATAACAAATTCACAGGGAAACAAAAAATATTTGGGAATAAGCTACTTTAAAATGAAATTGTGGCACTAGAAGGGAATACAAAGAGCAAGAAGGATGGGTGAGGCAGATGGGATCAGCCCTCTCTCTTTTTGTTCAGCCATGTGTTTCATTAAAGAATGTATCTGCACAAGATGCCTCCATTAGGGCTGTGATTTCTACTTTGTGTGCTGGTGACCTGAACAAATAGCTGAGCTCGATTCTCTTTCTTTTTGCTTTTCCTTTAACTTTCCTGGGTTGTCCCCCAGAGCTGTTAATAAGGTCACTGATTGTGCCCCGTTCAAAGCCAAGACACCTCCCAGTGCCCATGGCAGAGGGGGAAGGTGTTTGCTGCAGTGCAGAGCACCAAGCTGTTTGTCCCGTGCTGTTGCCAGCTGTGACTGACTTCTGCCCCCTTCAGTATTCCTTTACTGGCACAGCTTGAGAAAATCTGAAACGTCCTTTATGAGTTAGCACTCAGCATTTACTAGCTCAGCTAAACAGGAAAAAGAGCCTTGTATTAACAGCAATGAATCAATTTAATTTGAGTGTTCCCCAGAGTTTAAAATCAAGACAGTGATTTTTATTTCTTTTTTCCTGCTTCCTGGAAGTATTCTGAAGGTAAATGCACTCAGTCTTACCAGAGTTTAGGAAGTCTTAGGCAGAGTCAGAACTAGGAACAGGGATTATCATCTTCTCACTTCTCAGATATAAATGCAATGACCCAGATATTTTTTACTGGTTAGATTTCTGAAGGGCTGCTTTTGAGGAGGAGACTACTTTCCTTGACATCCCATGATCATATATTCCTGCTCATTCCACTGCTACTAACCCTTTATCATTGGACACTTGACTGCATTTTGTGGGTGGAGAGATCGTGTTAAGGAGTCTGTAATGGTTTGGGCTTTTTTAAAGACTTTATATTAAAATTTGCATTTAGAATAAGTGTTGTCTCTTCTGATTTAAGCTGCTAAAATGAATTAATATAACTTTCTTTTGAAGATTACTGTTGTTTAATTTCAGGGCATAAAAAGGGTTCTGGATATTCAGAAAGAAATGACAAGACTGTTGGAGCCTTCACGCAAAACGGTACAACAAAAATGTGTTCTAACAGTGAGATGTACTTCATTTGATCTTTTTACTACCATTGTCCTTTTAAACATCCACATGGAACATTCAGCCTGTTACAGGCTCCTGACACAGAACAGAAGATGTTTTTTTCTGACAGATGAATAAAACATTGGCCATTTGGTGATACTAAGTTAGAAAATTTTGAACAAGACATAAGGCTTTCTGTTTACCTGAAAAAATGTACTGGGAATGAATGGAATCAGAGGGATTATATAATGTATATTCTGATGTTGCTACACTTCTCATACACAACCTGTTTCATTCACGTTGCTATAACTGTAGTAATAAATTAGTCTTAGTGTGTGCATGTGCTTTTTGGAAAGCAAGGTAGTTGGGTTTCTCCAAGTACAGAGTCTAGATTCTCATTTCTGAGATCCCCTGTATTTTTGATGGGCCGGGTGAGAATATCTTGAAAAACAGCTGATGGCTGGACAGATGTCCACATAGAAATAAACATTTTAAATGAATAAACTATTAAATAAAGCTATTTCCTAACTTAAATATTTACAATCTCTTTTGATCACAATTCAGTCAGTTTTTTCTCTTTTTCTTTTCTTTCTGAGGTGTTTCTGTCATCTTTATATTTTTCCATGGAATTGATTTCTATCTTATTTCACTCCAACAGCCTGGTCCAAAAGCAGACAGTAAGAAAGGAAAAGGACAAAAAGCTCCGGTAAGAAAAGAGATTTTAACTCTAAGCCTTCAACAAGGCATTAACAGCAGCAGGGAACCAAAATGTTCTTAAGAAAGGAAGCATTAATCTACATCATCATTTTGGAAAGGTCAAGGCAAGACTTAAATATTCCACATGCTCCTATTTTACATAATAATTTAGATTCTTCTGACTATACATTCCCTTCCTGGGGGAGAGTAATGGGAATAGGGGAAGATTCTGGAATCTGGTAATTTTTCGTATATAGAAATCCTGGTAATTTATCTAAATGAGCATTTTTCAGGCCTGTAGCACCAGCAGAGAACATGCCCTTGTGATCATGTAGGCCATAAAACTGTTACCTGTAAGACTTGAGGATTGTGCTGTTTCCTAACCCTGGGAGCACAACTCCCCACTTTATCCTGCTGCATTCAGAGCCCAGCTCCAGTCTCAGGTTATAGATAATGGCAGATACAAACCAGTAGCTAAAGGGCAGCACTCACAATATTGCACAGGACATTATTTTATATGACTCAAATGATCTTTTATATCCCTTCAAAACCAGTAGTTTGTTGATGAGTTTTCCAAATAGTGGGATGGAAATGCCATGCAGGTTTTGCTCTTCATTCTGAGATGATTTAAATATTACCAGCTGAGAATCGTTACTGTTGTGAAGTATAAAAAAGAAAGGATGAACAAAAGCTTTCCTATTTTATTCTTGCTTAAACAACAAAATACTATCATTAAGATGCTGGCCAATGTTTTCCTGGTAGATAGTTTCCATATCAGTACCACAATATGTACTGCAGTCATAAGGTAGAATATTTCTGTAAGATATACACAAGGAAAAAATGCATTAGATTATCTGAAAAAAAATTCCATTTATTTCAACAGGAGAAAACTAACGGAGACAGTAGTAAAACTGAATTTAAAACTGATAAAAGCACCATGTTAGTTTGAACTTTTTTGTGAGGGAAAAAAAGGAGAAATTACAAAGTAGGCAGTGAAGAAGGATTTATTTAGGTTATGGAAGTAAAAACTAGACAGATAAAAATGTTTTTCTACAGATAAACAATGCTTTTAATAGATTGTAACACGGCACAGCTTATGGACATCTTGAAAACCACATGAAACTGCAGATTTAACCTCTATCTGAAGTGCAGGAAGACTGCAGCATTTTTTGCCATCTATTGCTGCATCTTTATAATCCAGAATTCCCAGACCTTACAGTTAAAAATCAGTGTTGGAAAACCTACAGAAAAACTGACAACAGAAGGACACATGAAGTATTTGCTCAATACAGCTCTGCTTGTTGCTCATGCTCAGCAATACTGTCCCTGAAGCAGACAACTGCATGCAGCTGGGCTGGAGGTATTTCCCCTCTATGAAATTTGTTCCGTCTTGAAGTCTTGGGAGATTCTTGAGGTTTCTTGAACACTCCCCAGAGTCAATATCAATGTTGTAGTTGAGGATTAACGAGTAAAACCTGTTTAAAAGTGGAGGATATATTTTTGTGGCAAAGAGTTGGTCCATAGCACCAGAGCATTTATGGCAGCTCAGTGGTTGTTAAGAGTGCCTTTAAAATAATTTTTTTAACCACTGCTAGCCATACAAGACTGAGATCTACATGACCAGACATATTTCCAAGGACTACTGGCTCTCTACTTATTAGCACTTGATAATCTCTCTTTCCTAGAGAGCTGTCCTTAAAGCTGCCAAGGAGATTTCTGAGAACAAATTTATAATTTGATGACTAATTGCAGACTGAAATGACAGTGAAAAAATATATATAAATATGGATAATGTATATGTGTGTAAATAGAGTGATTATTTTTGTTTTGTTTTCAGCCACCACTCTTAAAAGTAATATCACACTTGGGCTGCCTGACAGCAGGACATGATAGTCTAGAACAACTGCTACTCCTAATTCAAACAGCTTGCAGCAACAAAGGTCTGGAGCTAGGAACAGACATGTACTTAGCAATAAATTGTGCTGCTCATGAATTAATGGATTATGTGAGTTATTTTTCAATTTCTATTTTCTTGGGTTTTAAAATAAATGTAGCTGTTTGTTAACATTATTTATTTTACATTGCAAACTCACCTGCATGCTCCTAACTCTATTTTTTTAAGGTAGCAATCAAGCAAACAGAAAGAAATATCTCTGCATTTATAAATTCTGGCTGAATCTGCTTATTTTTCCATTATATTATGCTACATCTCTTCAAACTATCCTAACATTTGCATGTATTTTTATGATGGTGTTCTTATATACACATTATTGCCCACCTCATTGTGCATCAACTTTAATTTATAAATTTTAATTCTTTATTGTTTTTATTTGACAAAATCTCTTTATCTCCCGATGAAGTCTTACAGTTCTTGCCCCTTATTCCAAGATCAATCAGGTTTTTCTCTAAGCAGAGAAAGAAACTTCCATTTCCATTTAGTACCTTATGAGCTTTTGTGGGTTTGGCTGTTCTGTAGTGCCAAAGCTTCCATTACCAATATCTTTAGTGAAAGTAGTTGCTCTCCTGGCTGTGATATCAGTGTCCTATAGCAGAATGTGCAAAATCTCAACCACTGAATTATCAGTAATTCTGTAACTTTCTGTTATTGAACTGGTAAAGTCACAGTGGATATCCTGGCACAGTTTCACAGTGTGCCCTTAAAATTCCTCCCAGGCTGCAGTTTGTGCTTCCCAGAATGATGAGGCTAGTTTTAAACGAGTCTAATTTGTTTTTTTTGGAAAGGGAAAAGAGGCAGGGAAAGGCACTATCTTAGTTTTGAGCACTCAGGGTGCAGTCCTTTCCCCAGTGATATTTTCTTTATGAAAATGAGAGGAAAAAATCCCCTCTTTTTTGGAAGAGAAAATTGAGATTTTTTTCATGTGAGATTCAATAAAAATGTCAAATATTGCTAAATTTATGCCATAATTGTGTCAAACTGGCAGTGTTGCCTAGAAAATGCTGAAATAGATCTCTCTTCCTTTGGCAGTGGCATTGTTCAGAGACTTAGGCATGAGCCCTCTGGAACCCACAGTGTCATTTTAGGCAGAGTTTTCTGTAACAATGTGCTGACAACTCAGACACAGAGTGAAGCAGATGAGTGAAAACCTCCTGATGGAAGCACACACAGCCACCGCCTTAACAGAGATGTGTACAATCTGCTTTTCAGGTTCTTACTTCCCATATCTTTTATGCTTTTTACTTTACTTTCTAGGAGAAAGGAAAATATGAAACACTCACTGGAACATTCAAAACTCCTGATGAAATGGTTGCCATGTATGTGGATATGATTAATAATTTTCCTTTTATTATTGCATTAATAGATCCCTTAAGAAAAGAGGTAAGATACCATGGTGCAGTCCTTTCAAAACTGATGGTGCTGTTCAGCGGCAAATCACTGACCTTTTCTCATTTTTACAAAACATGTCGAATACAAAGCTTCTGGTTTGCAAGTCTTTAAGCACAAAAATATCACTAGAAAATGCATCTAACAATTTATTTGAATATATTTTATAGGCAATATCCAAATTTTTCTACACTTGTTGCATAATTTCTGATATTATTTCCAGGAAAATAATCCTGGCATGAACAGAATACAGGCAGTACACATACTTTAAAAAATTACAAGAATTTGCTTTTTTGTCTGATTCTACTTGCTAAACCACTGTTATTTTGATTGCATTTTCCTCTTTATGTACACTATTCAAATTACAAGGTGAAACTGTAAAATTCAAGTGTATTACAGAAATTGATGTGTAATGCAATATTGTATTATATTATATTAAGCTGGAGAAGCAAAAATTTGAATGTTGTCATATATTCAGCCAAAAAAATCACCAAAATATATTATTGCTGCAATTCTTTGTGATGGGTATTTATAACCAAAGTCCTGTCACTAGCAGCATTGCTTGGCAGAATTCTTAGAGTGGGAGTAAGATACCCTGTATTTACCTCTGTGATCTAAGTTAGGGAAGTTAATTAGTGTGGCCAATCAACTACAACAATAAAGCACAATACTATTAAGCATGTTATCAAGCTATAGATGGATAAAACAGATTGTATAACCTTAAATATTCATATTTATACATAAGGTTAAATTTCCATGTATCAAAAAAGAATAAAAACTTAATTGCTGCAGAACCTACAATTGTAGGCTGAGATTCTGCAGTTGCACAACTTAATAAACATTTACTCTTGATGTCAAATTGCATTTTATCTTTTTAAAAATAAATACAGGGAGTTCATTTTCATGAACAAAACACAAAGACTCTGATTGAAGGGAGAAGCAAAGTTATGTTGGCTTTGTGAATCTGCCCAGTGCCTGAATCAGTAATTCTAAAACCAATGAACTGCAAAATCCTGATTTTGTCCTTAACTGGAACTTTAAAAGTTCCTTTTTTGAATAACTCTGTTTAGTTTTACCTCACTCTGGTCAGCCCTGCCTCCCTGTGTTGTTTCAGTCTGACTCTCTGAATTACCATCTTCCAAAACACCAGGTTACTCCCCACTCCTGCCAGGACTGCAAACTTCCTTGAGAATTCTTATGAAGGAAAATATTTGCAGGATGAGAATCAGCATGAGAATTTCAGCAGTCAGCAGTGAAGTGCAGTTGGGAACAGAGTATAGAGTTAAGGGAAATGCCTCTCCTCCTCCTTCTCCTCCTCCTCTTCCTCCTCCTCCTTCTCCTCCTCCTCTTCTTCCTCCTCCTCCTCCTTCTCCCAAATCTCCAAGGTTTACCCACGCCACATCTTCTCCCAAGATAATTATATCCTTGAGGATTAGTTCTGGTACCAATTCAATAATTCATTGCCAGACACCAGACCACTCTGGTGCTTAAATTTAAACATTTGTTCAGGTGTCAAAAACTTCATTTTCTCTTATACACAGACTTGAAATCCATGCAGGAATGGCCCCTGTTGTTGATTGCAAGTAGATAAGTACAAAAACCTGTCTGATCCACAGACCAAAAATAAGCACTGGCAGAATTATAAAGTAGAAATGTTTTTAATGTGAGAACTTTGAATTCTGTGGACACAAAGCAAGCAAATTAATTCGTAAATGTCTTGTTCCAAATTCTTTACATATCCTTGTTCTTTATTTAGCCTGGACCATGTACCATGTGGACAATGCATTAAAATAAAGAAACAAAGACCCTGAAAAATGGAGCTTTGCTACAAAAGAGAGCATTGTATTCTGCTGTTCCCTATGGGTTCTGCCATTGAGTCTATGTCTCCTGTTCATTATTTTATGTTCAAACAACTATGACACTTAAAATACTAATACAAAAATTACTCCTCTGAATAAAACAATAAAAAATTATTTTATATTCCATCAAAATGAAGTAAATTTCAGGAAGGAAATCAAAATAGCAAATCCCTACACCTGATTTAATTTTAACTATTTTAAACTGTATTTTATGCAAATAGTGTTGATTAATTTTTGATTAAAATTTATATTTTCTAGAAAAATCTTAAAACCCAAGGAAAATGCAAGTGGTATGTTTTTTATAGGCTGACATTTAAAATACAGTATAAAAGGCAACATGTTTATATGAAGGGCATATTTAGGATTAAACCCAAATTATTATTTAATTCTGAATTTTTACCTCCTCAGTTGGGGTTTTCATTCAGTTTAGTTTTTTAAACTCCTGTTGTTTGCTTGATTTATTTATGCAGGACAGAGAGCAGTGGAGTAGCATCTGTCGTGCTCTTGGTTCCAAATGCTTCCTGATTGCTGAAGATGCTGCCACACAAATTTCCAAACTGAAAGCTGACCAAAACATAAACATAGCAACGTGCAGTGGTGTTGTCCTAAAATACATTAACCAAACCAAGGTATCAGACCTCATAGAACTTACTGGAATTCTGGATGGTGAGTAGAGGGGGGAAAGGCTGAAACCAAACCCTACAAGCCACACCTGTAAATATTACATCTTTTTATTTAATTAGTGACACTTCTGATTTAGAAAGCACTTGTCAGAAGAAACTGAAATTCAAGTTTTGATTCACAAATCCCTGTCAAGGGGCTTAGAACAGCAGCCAAGGTTTCAACTATTGTCAGTTAATACACTGAGTGTTTTGAATGTGGCTGCCCTTTGACACTGCAGCTAAGTGTCATGTGGTTAGATATCAGAATTAAAATAAAAGAGATGTGATCAATTCATCTAAATTTTGCAAAATTTTAGCATTAATTTAAAAATTCAAACAAGTACAAACTGTTTAGAATTGCATTTACGTAGATTATTGACTATATGTTATTGAGCCTTTGTGGTAACAGTACTAAGAACCTGTGCAGCTTCATATCATCAAAGATATCTAAGATTTCAAAGAAATCAAAGATTTCTCTTTGTATCACATTTTCTTTATTCGTTTTTATACCCAAGGAATAGATGGACAAATTTAATATGGCTAAGTTTTTTTTTCTTGTTCCTTAAAAAAAACACCCAGAATCACTATATCAAAGTGAGTAAATAGCAACTAATAGATTTCAATCAGGATGGTAAATTCTTTTTCACAGTGAAGAAAAACCATCACTATAGTGAGGAGCACATTTAAAATAAATAGCACAGCCTGATCAGACAGATCAGTGACAGACAGAGAACAGGACAGGATGTGAGGTGTTCCCTTATCCATCTGAAAATAAAACAGAATGCTAACGTAGCAAACTAACAGAGTTTACATTTTTATCAGGTGGGGTTTACTCCTGTTTGTATTCACACTTGGATAGCCCAAGGGTAAAAAAAGAATGAGAAGTCCAAACAATTTCTGTGTCAAATACATCAAATGTACTCTAATGAAGGTGTTCCCTCCCGTTATATATAGGTCAAAGACATATTACCATATTAGGAAGCCCAGATGGAGAATCTTCAGATGACAGCCTCGTGGATCTGGTAAGGATTGAAAGCTGTTCAATTGCAGAATTGCAAAAATACTGCTTTTAACACGTACTAGTTTTTAAGGAGAAAGCCTTTTTGTGCTTGAGAAAGAAACATTTTACAAAACGGGCTTTTTCTAGAGGGTTGGTTTTTTCCCCCACAGAGAGTGGTTTTTCTTTTGAGTTTAAAGAGAACACACAGGAAATTTGCCAAAGCAGGGAGTATATTCAAAAGCGTGTATCATCCATTTGCTTGCATTAGTTTATAAAAAATCGTGAATTACTTAAAACATTCCTGCGTAGTAACAACATTTTAAGCAAAAATTCTTAACGCTACTACATTAAATCTTTTGCAAATAAAATTTCATTTCATATGCCAGCGAAAATTACTATTTGCATCCAGCAAATCTTTCCCGGAGAGGTTTTATTTCCCCCTTTTCTCTTTGCCGAGAGATGAGGGTGTTAAATTAGATGTAGGATACGGTGTTTAATTACTGGGAATGACTGCAGTTGCCCGAGTGCGGGGTTTTACCAGGGGCTCTCTCGTTGCAGGCTGTCGGCCTGGGTGCCAGGTTTCTCAAGTTGGGAGGTCTCTCCCGCGGAGAAAGGGTGGCCAAATACAACCGGCTGCTGGCTATAGAGGAGGAACTGGCCGCGAATGGAGCGCTGCGTACGAGCTTCTTTCTTACTTTTTGTTTTCAGCCTGCCATGAATGCGGGCACAAAGATTGGAGGGAGAATGATTGAAACTGCACCCCAGGAGGGAAGCGAAATCAAAAGGCTGTAAATAAGGGCTGACAAAAAAAAACCTAGGATAGCACTTGCCACAATGTATATTGTTGTCCTAATGGATTATCTGTTTACTGAATGTTAAAATAGACCCTTCTTGAGGAGTAGCCTACATTAAGCTTTTTTTCCAGAATTAATTGGTTGGAGTCTTGAAGCCCACGGTGCAAAAGGAACAAAACAAAAAACCATGCATATAACGTGTCGAAAAGCTGCCAAAATGGAATTTTAGGCCAAATAGCCCACCTCCCTCAAGGCCCTAAACATATATTGCTAACAAAACTTCATTTCACAACCCTCTTTTGTATGTTACATTTCCAGCAAATGTGTTTGGAAAGCTTCAATTGCGTGGGTAAGCCTTAAATAAAACCCAAGAAAACCCGAAGTTGGTGATGCACATTCAGCCTTAGCCACTTGTATGCATCTGCCTGCCTGTTTCAGGATCTGCATCTTCTTTTTACACTGTACCAAGGCACTGTTAAATGCTTAACAGTTCATTAGAGCCACTTCTCACTTGCTCAGGTATCAATCAAGCCAGAATAAAGACACGCAGTCTGAAGGGGAGGCAGAGAGACAAGGAGAGGAAGAAAGGAAGGAAAGGGTTTGCAGGAATTGTATTATGCCTAAGAAAAGGAAACACGAAGCAGAATTAAGTCATTTAACCCTCTTGTTTGTAATAATTCCCCACGTTCTACACATAGGGTAGCAGCACTTGACATGCACACTATAGAACAAAGTTTTTAGCTGAAATTTTTTTTATTGAAAATATTTTGAGCTTTTTGAAATCTCTCCCTTGCTCATAAATAATCATTGTAAAAAACAGGAACACAGAAATTCTTTTTTTTTTTTTTTTGCTAATAAAGTAGTTTCACAGAACGCACTTTTCAAAAATAAGACAGATAATTATAGAACTATGAATTTTAACTGCCTCAGCAGCATTAATATATTCCCTCCTCAAATAGTATAGTCTAAACAAAGGCTCTCGAGTCTGACAAATATTTAGACCTATATCTGATGAAATGGAACAGCAACAATCCCCGACACGGTTAATCATTTGGCAGAAATAAGATCCAGTACCTAAATCAACAGCAGGGCAATAGTGAGAGCAGGTCTGAGCTGCATACCAAGCTCCTCATTTGGCCGGGCTGGGGCTGGGAATACCCAGGAGAGGCCGTGCCGAGGGCACGCTGAGTGGCTCATGGCTGGGAGGTGACACTGGCCCATCAGGAGTGCCCCCAGAGTGTGCGAGGGGCCTGCACCGGGCTCAGGAGCATCGAGCCCGGGCTCTGCCATGGCCTGGCCCCTCTCCCGTGGGCGGTTCACAGCAGCCCCGGTGGCGATGTTGTGCCATCACAGCTCCGGCCGGGGCACAGCAGCCTCCCCTCCCCTGGCAGTGACACTGGGCTGGGGCACTCAGGTGGGGTGTGGGGCAAACAGGGAGCTGCTGCTGAGGGCAGGGATGGAGAGGGAGTCACAGAGCT
Organism: Eopsaltria australis; assembly: GCA_034509425.1. Taxonomy (NCBI): domain Eukaryota; kingdom Metazoa; phylum Chordata; class Aves; order Passeriformes; family Petroicidae; genus Eopsaltria; species Eopsaltria australis. The sequence goes on along the minus strand of JAVTVJ010011652.1, from coordinate 1,334,150 downwards.
GGGAAAACAGCTGAGAACTGTTAGTGCAGTAACTGATCTCTTACGGGATCAACACTGGGACAGAGGTTTTCATCTGGCTGTTCAAGGCTGGGGTGGGGATGAGGCAGAGTCAGCTGATGGGAACTCTGGCAAGAGCACCAGTGCAGAGGGAAAGAAAATAAGGCAGCAAGGTGAGATGATCAGTGAAGAAAGGAAATGCAATAAATATTCCAGCTCGGGCTGCTGTGCACCATGTCCTGATCCTGTAGTCAAAGTGCTCCTTCCCTGCTAAGGACCAGACTTTTAAAGGTGTTTCAACTCTTGTAAGCATCATGTGGCATTTTCAAAATGTCTGTGCACCAGAGAACATCACAACAAAACCCCATTACAGCAAATGTGAGCTGCTTTTTTCTCTTCTGTTTCAGGTGAAGCAAAACTTGAATTTGTTGATTTTCCTGAAGAATCACAGCCAGAACAACAACTTCCTGATGTGCTTCCTGCCCCAGAGCAGGATTAGCTGCCTGCACAGCTTTCAGGCAGCCCTGCAGGATCACAGCTGCCTGCTCAGCTCCCAGAGAACATCACACTCACCTAGGCTGTCAACATTAACTCTGGGATAAATTTCTAAGAAAAAACATTTTACTAAGAAACTCAAATCCATTTATTTTCATTCTAGTATGAAACCCATATATTCAATTTTCCTACATCCATTTATTTTCAAGCAGTTCAGCTTAATATCTCTAAGAGATTTCAAGTACTGGCTTCTCTTTGCCCAGGAACTTTCAGCTGAAAGCAAATTAACTGAGCAGCGTCTACAGCTTGAAAATACCACAAAACTCTGTGCTGCATTTACAAATTGACAAAACAAATACTGCTGTGTTAAGTCCAAAACTAAATGTTTGTTTTGAGAAAATCAGAATCTCCCTCCATACAAAGAGCAAGCTGTTGACAAACAGTGAAAAAAAAAAAAACAAACCAAAACAAACAGAACACCACATTTTACAAAAAAACAAAGGCCTTGACTGTTCTGCTGCTCCATGCCCCCACACCCCCTCAATGCTGCTCTGGGATCCAGCCTGCAAAGGAGATTTTGCTCCAGTTGTAGCCCTCAAGACAAGTGCATCAGTGCAAACCCCAAATGTTGGGCACAGAGCTGTGACTGGCATCAGCAGCAGGGAGTAACAAGTCAATTGCACAAGGTCTGGGAAACTTGTCAGGAGTCTTTTTAATAAGCAACAATGAAAAGTTAAAGAAATAATTTATGTTCTAGATAACAAAACAGTTTAAGTAAAAGAAGTGCTTCTTGAAAAACTTCTGGGGTTTTGTATAATTTGAAAATCTGAACATATAATACAGCAGCAATAATTTGAGGAAAAAATACATATATGAAATTTTGCATTTTAAATTCAGTGTAACAGACAAAGAAGTGAAAAATAAACAACCAGAACCAACTGCCCTCAAGAAATGAAAATATCAATGAGAGACAAATTTCCGCAAGTTTATGAACTGTATGTGATTCAGTAATTAGCTCAAGTCCAAGATTTTCGTAGCAAACATGCAAAAACCACCAAAATAGATGTGAAACCACCACACTCATTACTATCATTTTATTTTTAGGAAAAGCACCAGACACTTGCATGCAGAGCCAAAGCAAGAAACTCAGAACATTCATCCTTCGATACTATCACTGTTTCAAATAATTAAATAAAAAAGAATCCAAGTGCATTCAAGTACGTGCCCACCCAATTTCAGTTACACCAATCTTTAGGTAAATCCCTGATTCCATTTGTTCATTATAAAAGAATGAGATACTGTGCTGAATTTAAAGAGACTACAGTGGAATGTGAATTGGCAGTGCAGCAAATCAATGATGTTCCTGTCTCCCCGTCATCATAGGAAATAAGGGCTGAGGCAAACTGGGATTTGTGTTATCAAATACAGACACCTGAATGTCACCTAATAAAGGAATTAATGCCACCAGTGTGTGCCAGGTTCAAAGCAAGGGCTCATTTGTTAGCACTGTGAGCTTTCAGCTGGGAGTTCTCACAATGTTGATGATTCCCAGTAACTTGCAGTCCTGGAATGAATCCCAAACGCAGCCCGTACCCACTGGAGCCTAAGGCAAGTTATTTTTGTGCAGCAGTAAAAAGAGACTCCAGCTGCAGCAGTTCCAAAAGCTGCTCTGTAACATTGAAATAAAACCCAGGAACACATCCTCCTCTGCAAAGCTTTTAACCCAAATGAGAGCACCAGTCCCAGCCCATAAACCCCTGACTCTGGCTATCACTGCCAAAAATCTTGGTACCACAATGAGATGCTGCACTGCCTCTGCTTTTCAGTCCCTGTCCCCAGGCAATCTGAAACAGAAGGGTTGTGCTTGTGCTCTTCATTTCCTCCCTGTGTGGGGACAGCAGTCAGGGGACCAACAAGATCTTGGTTTAAGTGGATATCAGAATATTTTTAGAGCAATGTGTCTAAACACATTTCCATTAATAATTAGTACCACCCCTCATACTGAAGCTGATGAGGGTGTAATCACTTACAGGGTCCAACCCAAACCTATCCAGCTCAAGAAGGATGCAAGGGGCTTCTGGCAAGCTTTGGAACAGACCTTTACAAGGCATCTTCTCAGTAAAAGAAGAGTTAAAAAAGTCTCTTCAAATCCATTTTTAAAGGTAACTGACACTCTCTAAGAAATTAATAACCATACCTGCAAAATTAAAATGGGAAAGGGATTTTGAGTGACACACAGTTAACACTTCAGTGCATGTAACAAAAACTGCATACAAAAGACCATTTCAATCTGTATTATTTCTGTCTGGACTACAGACCATGGCCCCTAGTAACACACCCAAGCAATTCACATGTCCAGATAATGATTCCCAAAACATACAGCCTTGCAGAGTAACAATTAACAGCTAGAACTATCAGTTTCTTTTATTTTCCCGACGTTAGTTTCTTTATGCAGTGGCTTGCTTTTTTCCTCTTTCACTTTGTTCTGGTTCAGGGCGTTTTCGGACATTTGATCCCCACTGGTGGTAACAGGATCTAAAACTACCACAGATTCTGTCTCTTTTTCACTGCTAGAAGCTTTTCTTGTCAGTTCTGTGTGACTAGTTGATCTAGAGGGAAAAGAATAAATATATAAATATAAATGACAATTCACATATTCGGAAGAGCATAAAAACACAGAAAAGCATTTCTTTAGTAGCACATACGACCAAGACAGGTCTGCTAAGCTAATAAATAGATTTATGGATTTAACAGCTGTTGTGTACAGATAGCAGTGCACAAAATGCAACAGCCACGTTCCCCCTCCTGGATCATTTGTTAAGCCAGGCACGGAAGATGGAAAATGAACTCACAAGGCACTGAAAAATGGCTTTTCCACACCTCTATCCCAGAGCCACCTGCCTGGGGCTGCACTGCACAACTGAGGCACAGTGTAACCAGGGGTTCCCTTGGCTGCTGCTGGTCTCACTGGGAGCAAGCGCTAATGATTTCTGGAAATTCATCTCCTGGCTTTGCTGAACTATCAAGGGTGTTTGACCCACACTCTGTGCTGCAGAAATGGGGTTACACCACCATTGTTTGCAGTGCAGGGATTCGTGCGGATAAAAAGCCTCTGAGCGGCGAGGAAGGAAAGGTCAGAGACACCTGGGTTATTTGTCAAAGTTGGCATCAGCCTATAAACACTAAAAGCACTTGTCTGTATTCAGCAGCTTTGTAGTGGCATTGAAAACACACAGGCAAATCCTTAGATTAGCTGGAATGCACCAGCAGAGAACACAGCAAACACTGGGAAAGCTCGACCTGAACAAGTGGCAGATTAGGGCGTTCCCACTGCCACCTTCACCCTGCTGGGTGGGCAGACAGAGAGCCTGAGAGCACAGGCTTGTGCCTGCTGCACCCTGCACTCCAGAGCCTGAGCCCCCAGAGCCTGAGGGCTCGGAGCTGGGCAGGCTCAGGGCTGGCAGCCACATTGCACTGGCCCATCCTTAGGCAGGGCCTTACACACCAGTAGAAATGCACTGTCCACACCCCCAGAGCCCAAACTGGGCAGGTGCTGAAATCCCTGGTGCTGGAAGGTCCTACATGCACTGCACTGGCTTGTCCAGAGCCTTTTCCCCCACCGTTTTTTCTTTGTTTTTTTAAATTTTCATGTTTATTTGTAAGGAACAATCTTCCATACTGGTAAGGTAACACCCTTGATAGGAAAAGGCAGAATCAACTGGAGGCCAGAGAAAGGAATTCAGCTAGAGGATCCATCTGCCATGAACTGCCCTTTATTGTGACAGTCTTTGTCCTAAAGAAAATGACAAACAAGCAAGAGGTCACCCCACTCAACAATTAGAACATTGGGTGGGGACTGCAGCAGCTCCCACCTGATGGGGAGAGAGTAAATGAACAGGTTAAAACCAAAAAAATAATCACAGAAACAACAGTTGCTGCACTTTCCATTTCAGAAAGAATTTACTCAGCTTGCTGCTGCAGGGCTGGATAGAGCAAATGAAATTCCATGTTCAAGCTTTAATTACAAGAATTGTCTCTAACATTAGAATTTTGGTATAAGTTAATTAATGCAGAAATTGGCACTAATAGATACAGTTTCAGACTCATTTGATTATCATCAGAAGCTAGTGATTTCAAAAGGAAAATAATGCTTATTTTATGCAAAAAGTTGTCAATCATTCCAGAAAAATACAAGGTGGGGTATTTTGAATGTTACAGCAAATTAAACTTTTTAAAGCAGTGTAACCAGAAGAGGGTTATTTTAAAAAGTGCTACTTTTGAAAAGCTGATTGCCCAACACTATAAAAATGGTCAAAGCCATAAATGCCAAGTTCATTTTTATTTCACTTTGGAGGTAACTATCTTTCAAATCCCAACAGCTGGACTATTTAATACAATCTGGTGAATCAAAGTATAATTCTTCACTGGGCTCACAGTGGGGAGTCTGCATTAGTGTATGGCAGCATTCCAACAACTGATGCACAGCCAAACGCTCTGAAGTCTGTCTCATTTATAACAAAAATGGATAAAATGGCAATCATATTTACCACCTTCAAAGGACAGAAAAATGAAAGATGTCGATATAAAGTAGTTTAATGGAGAAAACCGGTGATTAAATCAGTGTTTGCAGCATAAAAATAAGAATTACTATCCGACTTTGTTGTGCTAGTATTGCCTTCTTCAAATCCTTCACACTGGTGCAGCACCAGCCTGACAATGCTGCTGTTACAGCTGAGGCATTGTTAAAAATTATTAACCCCATTTATCAGGTATTCACAGCTTACTTTCAACAGTTTGTCAAGAGCAGAATATTTCAGTGTGAAGAATGAACATAATTTTGGTGCTCCTTTTCAAAAAAACAGCAACTACTCCTACAAATAAAGCTGGGGAAAGCAGTGAGTAAAGACAGAGTTTGGCCACAGTTCTGAACAACTCAATTTTGTCCAGCCAAGGTATTTGCATTTAGTCCTATGCAAAGCTCTTCCCTCACTGAGACTGTTAATGTTGTTATCAATATTCTTGTTATTTGTCCAACTATATATTTAAACCAGAAATTGAGATGCTAGTTCTATTGTACTCATTCACTCACAGCTCTTCACTACATATACTTTTGTGACTAAAAACATTAGATCTGCACTGTGAAATATGGATTTAGATGATAAATGCATTTGAGATGAATTCTATGGGATCTGCAATGTTCCATGCTTTGTTATGTCAGAGTATCAGAAGCAACCTATCTGTTCTGTTTGTACAGTTACAGAACCTACAGAAGGTGTCAATACTGAAGGGTTACTCAAGTCTGTGAACTAGCTCTGCTGTGACCTTAGCATAAAATTTACAGAAGGAGTACAAAAGGACAAACAAAGGGTCAGACTGTCAACTGAAACCAGATTTTCTTTGTTTCCTCTGGTAATATTAGAACCTCGGCATTGTTTAACCTGGGTCGGTGCTCTTTGCATGAAGTCATTGTAAAATCCTTGTAATATGTATCCATTAAAAAACCACAATTTTATGTCACTATTCATTGAGAGTGAAAGCAAAAACTGCAGATGTGTCTATTACTTCAGAATTCTTAACAAGGCAGGACAATAAACCAGAGAAGACCACAGGCTAATACTGAGCAACAATAAAAAATACCTCAATTCCAAGTTTTGAAAGTCTTAGATGAACAAAGAATTCCATCACACTTCTACCAGTATTTGTCCAACAGAGGAATACAAACAGTGACACTGGTGAATTAGCCCTCTGTTCCCTTCTCTGACAGTACCAGTGCTACCTGTAACACCAGACATCTGTGAAGGAAGTGCAAGAAACCTCCATTTCAGAATGCCCCTCCTAAATCCAGCTGACCACAAAGGTGGTCAGCATGGCAGCCAGCAGAACAGAACTGCAGACAATCTTTAGCATGGAGATTGTCCCCATTTTCAGTTGCTTCTTTTGAAAAAACTCAAACAGATCAGAAAATTTACTTAAATGAAGAACCTTGGAGAGCTTCTGCCTGCACTGAGAGGGCACACAAAGAGTACAAGCTAAGAAAAAGGTCTCAGTAGCTTTTGAAACAGTTAAAACTGAGAGGACCTCCAACTTCCAGAACATCCCATTGTTTTCTTCATCTGTTGTTCAAACTAAATTGCCCATGTCCAAGCTGCACTGGAAAACCTTTGCAGTTCAGTCCAGCTGAGGCTGAGCTGCTCCCTGCAGAGCTGGTGGATGATTTGGGGTACTAAGATTACAGCCGGGAGAGGGAGGACAAATCCTTTAATTGTATAAAATCATCAGATTAAGACTAACCCTCCCTGTAGTGCACTCTGTCAGCAGAGAACTCTGCACCCTAGAAACACAATGTTTACAAAGTGCTGGAAAAAACCCCACCAAACAACCAAAAACCCAGGTCAGAGCCAGACACACCTTTCCCTTCTGTGCCTACACACTGCAGGGGGTCACGGGAACTCTCTTTGCTCCAAGGAAAATAAATTGTCACCTCTTTTAAGCAGTTGTCCCAGAATTACACTCATGCTGGGTTAAACACTGGGGAAGAGATCTGCAGAGGAAGTTACCTGCACACTGAGGCAAGGCCTCAGTCTCTCTCCAGGACACACATTACTGATGTCTCCCCCTAAGCACCACCTCAGCAGAGTTTCACACATTCCAAACCATCTCCTTAACAGCTTCAGACATACAAGAACCTCTTGCATTGACATAACACCTCAAATAAGGGTTCTAAACCCAGGTTTTCTATAGCAAGCTGTACATTAAAATCCAAGTGAAGAAAAAAAGAATAAACCCTGCCCTGCAAGAGTCACCTGGCAATTATGAGACATTCAGCTCTCCCCTGTGATGTGAAAGGTTTGCTTGCCTGCTGCAAACAGATGAAGAAGTCACACCCTGGTCAAATTTCAAGGAATTGCAAATTATGAGGGAGCTGCATCCTTTAACCTCAGGTGGGAGTAAGAAGAGAATTTCTCATGCAGGGTACCCTGTGCACTGTTTGCTCAGTTAACAGCAGCTCCTTTAGGGGATGGAGTGGTGCAGCAGGAGCAGAGTGTGGAGGGAGGCAGCTCCTGCTGCAGAGCACAGGGTGATTTCAGGGTGATTCCCAGAACCTCTTGTGTGGCCCCCCCAGCACATCCAAAAAGGCTGGATCACATCCCCTGGTTTAGCCTCACTCATGCCATGAATCCAGGGATCCAGGATGCACCAAGAACACTCCACAATACAAATCAAAGCATACAACAGCAAGATTTTCTTCAGAAGGGCTCTGCTGATGCAAACTAAGCTGCTTCCAGGGAAGCCCAGGAAACTGCCTAATTACAGAGCTGACTTGTCAGACCTGCAGGCCAGATGAGCTCCCCTCTGCTGCCTGCTTCCAAAGAGCCCTGTTTCCAACAGTGCTTTCACACCTCAGAGTCTGGAGGCTGCTTCTACCGATCCCTTCTGCCAAGAGCACCCAGGAGAGCAAAGGAAAGCAATTGCTCTGCAATGTGGTGGAACCTGCAGGTTCCCTGCTCCTCCTGCCAGCCTGGCCACACAAGGACAGCCCCAGCACCTTCCCTCTCCTGGAAATCCATCCCTAAGGATGAGAGTTCCCAACCAAGCAGGTTTACACCAGTGACTCAGTGCAAGGAAGCCCTGCAGCACTAAGGACTCTGGCCCACCACGTTTGTTTTAATGCTTTAAACAGATAAATTAAAGTGAAATGCGTCTTTTGGGATGTCACTGAATAGGCAAGCTGAGAAATAAATTGAGCTTCACATATGCTTTTATAACATAATAACTGTGACTGTCAACACAAGATCCTTTCCACTGTCAATTCACCACGCATTCTGCGAGACCTTGGGGCCTGCAATTATTTCATTTCCTTTCTTGTAAATGCAATTCCCACTTAGTTTGGTGGAATAAAGGTACACAAAATGTGGCAGGAGTTGCTTGTATTTTCTGGTTTGTTCAAAATCACAGAAATCCACAAACTACAAATGCATTTTTCAGGAACCACCTCACCTTTCTGTTGGGGAAAGAATTCAAGAAAATGCAACAGCATTATTCATGTCAAATTAACTGTTGAAGATATCTTCATCTTTGTGATTAAATTAAAATGAAGGTAATTTTTCTTCTAAGGATACTTACATGAAATAAAAGGGGAAAATACATATATTGAAAATGGCATTCTGCTTTTAATTTCCTGTGGGAATTAAATACAACTGTAGAGCACAAAAGGAAATTGAACTCTTTATCCACTCAAAAATAAATGATGAAAGTACCTGCATAAGAGTGAAGTATCAGTTCATAAAAATAGATGCAAACTGAATATTCAGCTCATTTGCCATGAGTTCCTCCTCTGAACAAAGCAATGGAGATTTGCTAGAATTGGTACTGGTGGTATTTTCTAACTGACAGAGCAGGAAATCACAGGTTTAATTAGCCATAACTACAACATTCTGCCAATCTGATTTATCTCATGTATTTCCTTTTCTTGAAGTGACAAACTCACAAGCAACCTGGCAAGGGAACTGAAGCAAGTGCTCAGCCTAATTCCAAAAGGAGCCTGGTATTGTTGCAGAACAAACCAATCCTCCAGGGAATCTGTCTGAAATAAATATTGCTGACGTAGGCTGAACTCTGATGCTGGTTTCAGGTCTTCAATCTGCTGTGATGAAAGATTCTGCTGCCCATCTGTGCAAATGCAGAACTATTTTTTTCTAACTTGAGATTTCAAGGTAATTCAAAATTTTTACCAACAAATGCTCAGGACTTGTTTTGATTCGACAGAAACTGCCCTGCACACCAGCATATAGACTAAGATGACTCACATGACTGTATTTTTTAAAACATTTGCCAGAATTTTAATCAAGAGTTAATATAACTATCATCCCCCTTCAGGATATGGAAAGAACCCTCAACCTTGTTATTCTTCAAAATCTCTTGAGGTTTTGTTGGGTTTTTTTTTGACAGAAAAGATGATCTTTTTTTTTTGACGAATATTCACAGGTTTTAGAGGAAAAGCACTTTATTCCAGAGAATTTAATTTCTCCTTTCACATGAGCCTGCAAAATATTTGGGGAGTCAGTGGTAAACAGCTGCAGACCGTACACTTATCTTGTTAACGAAAACTGATATTAAATCACTTTCAGAACACATCTTGTACTACAATAGATCTAGAAATTCGTGTTTACTTACTGTAAAGTAGGCTTGGAGCCTGTAGCACCCTTAGGCTGGTTGGGGACAGGACCTGAGTTGGGTACTTTGGAAGTGAATTCTGTCTCCACGTCTTTCTTGTTCAGTGCTGCCTGTTGGGCACTGTCTCCTGAACCCAGCACAGGCAGAGACTTTGATTCTGATGTGGCCAAGATTCCAGTGGGATCTAAAATCCAAAGAAAGTTTAATGCTTCTGTTACCCAGACTGGTCTAGAAACAAGACGAGCAGAGCAGAATGCAAGCTAACTGCAGAAATCAAAATGGAATTTTAATGAACAGAGTCCAGTGCAAGCAAATATCAAAATACTGCATTTGCAGCTTCTGCTCTCCCCACCAAGATCTGCCCTTTCCTGTACCACAGGCAGCACTGGCTGTGCTGATCCTCCTCCCTTCTGGGTGGTAAGTCTTGCTACCACACAGCCCTACCTAGGCACAGCTTTGACAGGCAGAAAAGCTTGTTCTCAATACTAATGAGGAGTCGGTGAACTGTCTGCAAAGTCCAAGATAAAACTACAGTGACATTCAAACCAGCCACATCTGCATCAACTATGGCATGGACTTAACACTTGCACAAGCTGTGTTTGTGAGCAGAACATTAACAGGTTCTTACAGAAGATGAGAGTAAAGCACAGCATAAAAACTGCAGACCCTTGGTCAGCAGAGAAGGTTAATTCAAATCACCAGTCCTAAATCTCATTCTCTGGCTAGCATTACTTTCAAGAGTGTTTTTACAGTAGACTCAAGCAATAACATCTGAGCTCCAGGCTGAAAAGAAGAACCTGAGTGTGCCTGTGTGTGCAGAAAATCCTGACACAAGCATCTCTTGGAGAAGATGGGATGAAAAGCAACAGGTGAGACAGGGAAGGGAGTCACTGTAGAAGAAGGTGGGAGTTCTCCATAATGGCTGCAATGGCAGTGGTCTGGAAGAGAATGTAAAGCTTGCAGAGTCACTCAGTGCAGGGGGAGAAGAGGACTGCTTTGGGGGGCAGCACTTACTGCCACTGTCCTGGTCAGTGGTCACTTTCCGGCGGCGCAGCACTCGCTCCAGCTCTGTTTCACCACTGTCTGTTTCAAGGGACTTCAAGCTTCGGGAGCTGGTGGATTTATTCAGAGTTTCCTACAGCAAGAAATAGGCATGAGAAACTCTCTGAGGCAAGATTATGCCTTGCCAAGCAGCTCATGTGCACAACTTCAGGATCTCTCACACTGCAGTTCTAGAGCAGAGTGCCAAGCTCTCCCATCTCAGAAGCATCTGGGACAGGCTCACCATCCCACCCTTACTTGGATTTGATGATGTAGGGATAAAACACACTTGCTACACATTAGGGGTTTGATATCAGGCTTAAGAGAGATGCACTGGATCACTAATGAACAAATTCTGCTGTTTGCAGGGAACTGCCAACTTCCTCCATCTTAACATTTAAGTGATCTCAAAAACCTGCTGGAGAGTCATCATGCACATAATTAACCTCTGTTAGCAAAAAGCCCAAGATCCATCTTTTACTGGTCCAGTGGGGTTTGTATTTTAGCATGGTCCTGTGTTGCTGCATCCTGGTGTGTACATGTAGCTGCAGAAGTCAGTATTTATCAGCTGCAACTGCAGCATATTATGTCCTATAGTGTAGCTGATGTCCGTAAACCTGACCCTATCTCTACATGCTGCAAGGTTTCTCTTTTGCACAGTTAGATCTCAAGTTGAAACAGTTTTTTACAGATACAGAACAGAAATAAATGCTATTACTGTCTCATGCTAAGGCCACCATGTAATATCAGTGAAGCTGGAACTTGAGGAGCACTTTTCTTAAAGTGGGAGGAAAAGAGGCTTTAAGCAAAGTCTGAAACTTCATGAACTTTTCTACAGGAATTTAAACATGCATTTAGTGTGTACTGCGTGCATTTCCCAACTCACAACAGACTGTTCCTGAATCAGAACCCACTTGATTGCAAAATTTGCCCAAAAGGTTCATAATGCAACCAAAAATTTGGTATCCGTATACTATTTCATTCTCTCTCTGAGCCTTCCCATAAATCTTGTTTACTCAGCCTTCCAAAACATGTCAGACTCACACAGCATTTTTCCAGACCATAAATAACATTCTATTGACATATTTTGTTGATAAGCACATAACTTCTGAGCAGAAATAGCCAAGGACAAAAGGAAATAGCACTGCACCTTGCAAAAGCTGGGCTATTTTCAGGAGCCCTGCAAAGAAACTCTAAATTCTTCACTCCTGCCTAGAATTTAAAAAAATTTCTTTCAAAACTGTTTGAAATTTAACTGAGCAGGTTATTCATCAGTAGTATGCTCCAGATCTGTACAAGTATATGTGTACAAAAGCAACTTAAAAAGGGAGTCAGTCAAACTCTGGAATTTGCACAACATAAATGTGTTTTGCTTGTAACAATTACATGGAGGTCTACACAAAATGCATAATTAGCATAGTAACAACAAATGTTTACTCCATCACATTCCACCCCCATGTTTGTTGTCTGACTGTGCATAATCACTGCTCTCAAGAACACACGAGCTGCATTTCACACAGTTTGCCTTGCACTGCAAATACCCTGCAAGGCTCAAAAGCAAAGACACAGAAGTGAAGAGCCTGCAGGTTTCTCTCTGCTCCCTCTGAGTGCACAATCAAGCCTCCCCTGATGGCAGTGACACAGTGCTGAAGAAATAAAACAGCTATTAGAGAACGACAGGACCTTGGGCAGGATGGCTCTGTCCAACCCTCCCTGGTCCAAACAGCACAACACATCCCACTACTCCTGTAATTATGGAATTCTGCTTAAAGCACAGTCTCAGTCGTGCATTTTATTCCTTTCCTGTTTACCGCCGCATTTGATTATGTGTCCCTCTAATTAGGGCTCAGCATTAAGGTCTGGTGACTCTCTAGATCATTTCTTCCCTTCTTCCCCGGCTTTCACATGACTGGAGAACAACAACTTTAACACATCACTGGAGCCCCACTGGTGATTTTGAATCCCAGCAGAGGCTGTGGCTACACTCTGCTGTACTGCCTTGCATCCCCCAGAACACCATTGAACTGGTTTTTATAGCGGCTGTTTAACCACAGGATGATGAGAATGATTAACTTCACCTTCTGCAGAGTGGAAGTGAAGCATTTTGCTTCAGTACTGGCAGAATTTCACCTGATGTGCCAAAATGGCACTTCAAAATCCTCAGAGTTACAGAAGTCAGGGAGCAAGAACTCCAGCTCCTCCTGACTGATGCAATTTTAGCTCTTGTGCAAAAGAAGCAACCAGTTAAAAACAAGCAATGCAACAGATGAGTGAAGGACACAACAGCAGCAAACTCAGCACACTGCTCTCAGCTGGACCAAACATGCCCAATGTTTTTATTTTGTGATAAGGGGTTATGTGAACAGCTATTCAGAATCCATTTTTTCTACATATAAATGCAGACAGACCAGAGCTATTGCTTTATTTGGACTTCACCTATGCTAACAAGAAATGTGGTGCCACAGGAAAGAGAGCAGTTGATAAGGACAATGCTACATCTACTATTTGTGCAGTCCAGGGGCTTTACTTTGGACTAGATACAGATACTCGGCTGCCTCTCCATCCCTAAGCATCCCCACTGTGAGGATTTGGAAACTTTCCATAGAATCTGTGGCAGAGGCAGAAAAATCCCCTGTAGTAGCAAGAGAACCCAAACCCACAGCAGAGTGCAAAACCAAATTTTCCTAGAAAGACCAAAACCTATCTTTAAGTAAAAAAAAAGTCAAAGGTGGAATCAGGGGATTTGTTCCAAAACTGCTCCATGGCTTCAAACCAAAATGCAGAAGTTTCACAGTTTGCACAGAAGGCCCCGTCAGCTCAATGAGAAGAAAACTAAATATAAGCTGAAAGTTCTCTTACCAGAATCCCTTTTAGTTCTTTCATTGCACTTTCAGAGGGCTTTGGTGCTTCTGGCTGTGAACAAACACAACACACAGATGTTAAAAGCTACGTGAAATGGCCCAGGACAACTCTGTACCTGCAGACAAACCTCACACAGGGACTGCCGCACAGGGCCTTGGGTGTGTGACATTGCTCTGTCCCCTCCTCCCCTGGCCACAGGGATACCATTCCATCTATTTCCTTACTCAGATGAAGAGCCTCAGCTCTTACTACTGAATCACTGACTATACATAAGGATTATGTTTTTGTGAAGGAGGTAAGCAATGTTTCACAGCAGTCACATTCAGGTATTAGGTATAAGTGTAGCATAAAAGAAAAAAAAAAAAGTGTTAATGCAGTCTACTTGTTGACTATCCCCTTTAACCACTTCAGGTATTCTCTCTGTGCTTTTTGTTCCTTAGCAGCCATTTGCTTACAAGCTTCTTTTCTGTGTCAAAGAACCTGGCCTTTATTTACTTACTGCTGCCTTCCTTTTTTTTTTCTGTTCTTCAAGTATATGCTGCTCTAATTAATTTTATCCAAAATCAAGCAAAGTAAATGAGGGGAGGAAAATGTATTCTTCTGAATATTTAAGAGAAAAGCTTATTTTCAGTGTAAATTACTGTACTTAGATAAAAGTCTGCTACTTATTCCAAACCTTTGTTTTAGGCCTGCTTGACTGGTTGACTGGTCTCAGGTGAACTCCCTTTTTAATCCTGTCCATCATTTCTTCCACAGCTTGCCTCTTCAGATCTGTAACTTCTTCACCTGCTGGAAAAGTCAAAGAGCAGATCACATTTCAGAGAGGAACTGCAGAGAAATGGTACAAAGTAAAAACCACATTCTCACTCTGGATACAGTGATCTTTGCTGTCAGCTCAGCTGTCCCAAGCTCCTCAAGGATAAAATGCCAACCTACACTGAGGATCCTGACTTTGCAAATGCCCAACTGCAGAAGTTGGGGCAGAATCAGGGCCCACATCCTGAAAAACACAAAGCTCCTGAACTGTCTGGGAATTGTAAAAGCTCACTGTGGCTCAGCAGGAATTGCCACAGCTCCACTGACACAGGACAAGCTGAAAATGTCCCCTTGAAAGTGACTCCCAATCATGTCTCCTGTTTCACATGGGCTTGAGAACCTGGCTGGAACAACACAACACCTCAGACTGAACTAAACCTGCATCAAGTTAAAGGGAAAAACTGAAATACCATGAAAGGAAATGGCTGCTTTTTTCAAGAGATTTGGTATCAGGACTGCAAAATATTCAGATGACATGGGAAGTTCTGTGCTGAACCTAAATAATACCTGTTAACTTATCAGCATTCTGGTTAACAAAAGAAAAGACCCTTAACATATCAAAAAGAGGAGGGGGGGAAGAGCACTTAAAGGAAATACACGGGGAAATAAGGCTGATGCTATTCAAAGCTGCAACCTTTTACCTTATATAACAGGAATTTTAAAAAGACTTCTGCTCTCTCACTTGTCAGGGTACTATTGATGATTCATAGAAATGTGGTTTCTGTATTCTAAGCTGATTTAATGTCAGGCTTTAATTTCACAAACAGGCTGTTTCAAATAGAAAAGCTTAATTGGTGGAATGGGATAGAAACCACTCATTCTAAGTCCTTAACAGGGGTCAAAACAAACCTCAAGTTTGATATAATAACTAGATCAAGAAAGAACTTTCTCCCTTTTTTTATTTTAAGAACAGCTCAAGTATTAGGAGAAAAAGCAGTTTATATGTGATTGAAGAAAGGTCAGAACTCTTAGTTTGCTAATAAATAATGAAAGAATGGGGAGTAGAGAACTTAGAGTGAATTTCATAGTATTTCCAGCAATCACTGTTTGTGACAGTCTCAACAAAAAGGTGTAATAAACATCTAGCATGCTTCAAGGTAAGGAACCCTGACAAATCAAGGCACCATAATTGGACTTTTGCTGAAAGGTAAGACTGACTCTTCATCAGGTATCTCGGTACAAGGTCAACTCTCTAACTCTTTTATCCAGACCAACAACTTTGTTTCTCTCAGACTGGTAACCAGTTCCCAGAAACTCCCCCAGGGATCTGCCCAAGTCACTTCATTCCTCAGTTCCTCACCTGAAAATGGGAGGAGTAATTCTTTCTTTCCCCCACTTCCTGCCTGCTGGTTCCATGAAACAATCCAGCCTGACTTACATACCATTAGTCTGCTAACAGCAGGGTTCTTTTTTAACAGTTATATCCTATAATTTCAGCCAGGTTCCCTTCTTTGTTAAGGTGGCAGCAAATGAGTTAAGCAATTCACTACAAACAAATTCCTGCTGTTTCAGAAGGAAGAGAGAAACAGCAAGGAAACCCCTGGTTATTTAACTGGCAATGCCTGTCTAACTAGCTCTGACTCTTCAGGCACTCACAGTCATTTGTAAATCTGTACTTAACTCCTGTTCTCAACCTACTAAGTTTCCAGCTTCCATTAACAACAATAAAGTGCAATTTCAGCTGTTACTTTGCATGCAGAGCCACCTTAGGGCAAAACTGTTTTGTTTTAGGTTTTCAGTGTTATTAAAGGATTAGAATTACAGTCAATTCTGAGTGGTAATTTCACAAGATACAGACTGAGGGATGAAAACTGAAATATTTAACAAACAAGCCCTGTAGAGAGGCTCTGGACAGAAGAAATTCTGTGTGGAAGTTCAGAAATTTCCCTGTATTATGCTGAATGTAACCTGGTCTCTGTTGAATGCTCATAGGTTTGGTCTTCTGCCTCTTCCAGGTAACCTGTGGAAGCACAAAGCCCTGCACACGCTGCAGCTCAAGCAGGAAAATTAGAACTTTTCTCCAGTTACAGCAAGTACTAGGTCTTCCCTTGAGGTTTTTGACCTGCAGCCTCAAAGACTGTTCATACTCAAATCCTTTTGGAAAAAGTAAATTGGATGCTGATGACCAGTTCAGTTGTGGAGGCAGACATGGCTATGAGGGCCACACAAATTTCCTTGGGATCTCGAGGAAGTTTAGAGTAGAATACAACAGAATGTTTATTGGAAGGGCCCTGCAGTGACCATCAGGTCTGACAGCCTGACCACTTCAGGGCTGACCAAAAGTCAGAGCGTGTTCTTAAAGGCCTCAAAGACCTACAGGCTTGGGGCATCAATCACCTCTCTGGAAAGTCTGTCCCAGTGTCTGACCATTTTCACCATAAATTAATTCTTCCTTATGTTCAGTCTAAGCATTCCTTAATGGAGTTTTAAAGCACTCCCATGTGTTCTGCCACTGGATCCCAGGGAGAAAAGCTCAGCATCCTCAGGATGCCCTGTCCCATCCTCAGGAGCTGTAGAGAGCAATAAAATCACTCCTCAGCCTCCTTTTCTCCAAAGCAGACAAGCCCAGGGTCCTCAGCCACCCCTCACAGGAGTAGCAAAGCTGCAGTACCAAAGATACCACTTCCCAACATGGTGCACGTGTTCCTGGGCTGCAATCCCATTTCTGTGCTGCAAGGCAGAGGAATGTGCTGGGACATGGATAGCTGTAGGGTAATGTTGACAATTAAAAGTATCTGAATCACCATCTTTATCCCCAGTTCCCTTCCACCAGCTTTCCCTGCCCACATGGCTTGGGAAGGGATGAGCCATACCTGAGTCCTGCTGAGGAGGCTTCTCCTTCTTGCTCACATTGGTGCTGGAGTGAGATCTCTTGCGAATCATGGACATGAGAGACCTTGGGGAAATGAAACTGCAGATTGTCATTCTGTCCTGGGTCACCCACTGTCACAACGAGCCTGAACATGACACACCACCAGCTTGCTTATACCTGATTATACAGCCACTTACAAAACACTCATTTAATGGCTCTTGCATGCAGATGCACTGAATTACCCCCCACAATGCCTCCCATCAAAATGCACCAGAGAAATTTATTTCTTTTTAACAGGCATTAGGCACAAATCAAAACACTCCAGATTTGAATATTAAAAGCCAGTGTCTCATTGTGACACATGACAAACAGAAGCTGCTCTGGCATAATAAACAGAAAGAAGAGCTGTAGGTGTTGAAGCATTGTTCTCCAGAGGACACTTAAATATGGTGATCAGTATCTCCTCACCATCCCCAAGTTTGTAATCTTCTTAACAGTGTCAAATAATTGCTACAGTGACAAGGTGAAAAGTCCACACCAGCAAATGATTCATCTTCAAGAACAAGTACAAGCTCCTGTGCACATCTGATGTGTCAGTAAGGCCAGTCACTCCCTACTGAACAGCATTCCTTACACAGCTGAGTGACATCCCTGCCTAAAGGGTCAAAACTCTGTCCCAGAAAAATGCAGCATCCAATGCCTATGCCCTAAACCAACTTTTATCCACACACACACCACAGTGCATGAGGAAATAGTCTGACTTTGCTACTACAGGTCTTAAAATTAAGTTTCACCTATTCCAAACAGTAAAGGCCACAAATTTAAACAAAAAATCCCACCACCCCTACAAAGTTAATTCATGCTATTCATCAGTGAGAAAGAAGCAAGCAGACCAAATGATTTAATGGACATAAAATAAGCAAAAGGCCAAAAACAATCTTTCTGAACGTGTTTAGTTTCTAAAAACAAGGCAAGATGCACAAAGGGATGAATTCTCCCCACTAATTATATCTATTCATATGTTTAACACAGTAGTTAACAAGACTCCTGGATGTAATTTCTATTACAGAAGGTTGCAAACTGTCATCCAAGTCCATTTATTTTTAAAACCAAGCAGACAACATGAAGATTAGCTGAGCTTCTAAAATTAACTAAGCACCCTTTAGTGTTAATTTATTTGGGTCTAATGCCTGATACATCATAGACTGGTCATCCTCTTTTATAGTCCTTGGCAGAAATCAGGCCAAATTTTCATAATTTTGCCCAAACCTGCTTGATGACTGGGTGGTTATTTTCTTTTTTCTTTCCTCCTTTTTAATTTATGAAAGCAATTGTGGGAACTCAGTGGAGTCTGCATTTTCATCACCAGTATCTGACATGAAAGGACACACAATAATCTAACATCTCCTTTGGTTCAAAGGAGTTTTCTTGGCAATAGAAAGCATTTCACAAGTCTATAATTACAGCTATCAGGTGAATAGAAAAAAAAAATCTCCTAAATTTAGAGGAGACAGGTATCCCTCCTCCTCCAAAGTCACAGTCTAGACTATTTGTTAGGCTTGGCAAGGCAGACACTGTTCAAAACTGGCCAGGGTGTTAAGTCTGGAGGCAGGTGGGGCACTGAGCATGTCCCTGCTGCTCAGGAGCCCCAGACAGGTGGAGAGAGCCTTTTTTCCTCTAAAGACACTCTTCCTGCTTGGGTGCCAGCTGATGTAAGGGATTCTGGCTCTGCAGAGCAGCAGGGCTGTCTCTGGGAGCGAGCACTCACCGGATGGGGTTGGGAGGAGGAGGAGGAGGCAGCGGTGGTGGCGGAGGCGGCGGTGGAGGCGGGGCGGGGTTTGCAGACTGCTGGATTCGCTTCTGGAGCTCATCCACTGCACAGGAGCAACCAAACAAACCACAGTGATTAACTAAAGAACAAACAAGACTAAGCCACACGACTGCCAGAAGTCCATTTTTTGACATTTTGTACCAAGAACAATGCACAGGATTCCCATTAAACTGCTCACCTCCAACCTGAGTTACTACTGAAACTCTCCCTCATACAGGATGCTTCACATAAAATGACAGAGCAGGGAAAACTTGATCCCATTTCTGCAATGATCTGTATAATATTTGAGGCTGTATTTGATAATGAACTAATAAGAGATAAAAGAAATGGACAATTTCAGCCTCCAGACTTATCTCTGTCTTGCTGGTAGTGTGGGCTTGCCCCATAAAAATGGTCAAAATTGGGTGGTGACAGAATGGATTTTTTTCTCTCCTCTTTTCATGTCAGACCTAAAATGTGGAAATTACTTTCCTGCACTTGAAATGCTGTCAAATAAAACTAACTGGGGAAGGGCAGAGACAGAGAAAAAAAGAAGTCTTGAATTCCTTTTAGTTACAAAAATCCTTAGCAATTGTTCTGTGTACAGTAGGTTATGGCAGAAGTAAGAATATGATTTCCAAAGTGGGTATGGTTCTTTGTTCTTGCAATGGATGGATTTGAATTAAAATTACAATGTTTTAAACTTGCTGCAAGTTTTAAAATGTAAAAATATTAAAAACCAACAGAGTGAATTTAAATTCCAGGTACCATCTTCTTTCTCACAGCCACCCAATCCCATATATTTATCCATCTGTAAGACTCAGGGCAACCTAACAGCAAGATTCTTGCTCCTTACAGAAGCTCTATAAAGTTATTCCTTCACACACATTTTGGACACGGTTGTTCTGCAGTTGAAGGCAGTTGCTGGACTTTGTCTAGTGAAGCACAGGTCTGGATCACAGCTACACAAAAGCTCCTGGGGTCTCAAATATAACCTTTATAAATCCATTAGATGTGCACCAACCACCCCACACACACTTTACCCCTAAAATGGAAGTTCTTACACCATTTTACCTGAATGCTTTAGGTCTCTAGCTTTTTCCTCTGCGTGCTGACACTTCAGCTCCAGTTCCTTTTTATCTTCTTCCAAAAGTTCTAGTTGCTGTTTAAGGCGACTGATCTCCTTATGCAGAGATTGATTCTCTAGCTGCTCTTCTAATTCTTTGATCTGTAGTTGGCAAACAAGAGCATTCATCACAATAAAAGGCATTTTCTGTCCCTCCCATTGGCAAATGACCCACTAGGCACAGTTATGCCTGAAAACATCATGTTATAGTGTAGGAGTGAAGCACAAGTCCCAGAAAAAGGAAAATTTTTGAATGAGAGCTGGACAGATTCTTCTGAGAGGTGTCAGAACTTTCTGTTATGACCCCAACTTGCTTTATCTCTTCTTTAAAATATGTCTTTAGCTCCAAAGTACTTAAGCTTTACGTTGTTCCCTTTTCTTTTTATAGAGTTTTTATCACATAATTAGAATTTAATTTCAGAACATTTCCTCATTTGAAGCACGAGAACATTGACATTTTTGTTCTCTTACAGCTTCCACTGACAGGCTCATTATTTAAACTCCCTTGTCTCAACTCATGCAGATGCCAGTGGGGGAATTATGGAATATCTGATTCAGAGGCAGCATTCAGATGCAGAGTAGCAGTAACTTCACAGCTCCCCCAATATATACATTTTGCTCTAGACTTCAAAGTAGCCAAAGATGCAGAGGTTTTCCATGAATTGGCAATTATTCTTCCAAAATACTCATTCAGAGCATTTGAGATTGCACAGTCTCAGCACTGCTGCATAGATGAAAGGACAGGAATTATTTACCTCTCCCCACCATTACTCTGTTACCAGTTTTAGGAACAGGCCTCAGGGCTAAAGCAAAGCTCATTTTCAGGCTTTCCTGGGAAGCAATGGCAATTTCTCCCAGTTAAGAGATCAATGTAGTCCAGTTTCAGAGAATATATTTTTGATATCCTATCAGTTTAGATCCTCCCAGACCACTCTGCAGACTCACCTTACACTTCCCTGCCCCAGCATGTCTGGCTTTCCCCCATCCATGTGTCCAGCAAGACCCAGACTACTCATGTGTACTGCCTACCTCTCACCTCATGTTCTTCTTTCCTTATCCCCCCCAAGACACCCTTTGCATTACTCAATGTCCAAAATATTCTCCTGTCATCTCTTCACTTAATGGAACCTGACTTACTGCTTGTAACTGCACTTTACTGGCACCTAGAATAAAACACTTACCCTAAACCAGAGCCTTCAGGCTCAAAACCCTGTGAGTTTTGTACTCATGTCTGAGCAGAGACCCAGAAGAAGGAAATCACAACCTTCTCTGAAATTTAGTTCTTAAACTCCAAGCTCTTAGAGGGGATATGATCTCCAGTTATTCTGAATGTGACAAAGACATAGCACTCCTTAAATTCAGGAGGTTTTCAAAGACTTCTGCATGAGATGAAAAATTCTTTTTTACCTTTTGCTGGTATTGATGCCTCTCTTCTTCTAATGTGTGGGTTAGCTTAGCATTGTCATCCAAAGCCTTCAAAAGCTGTTCATCAGGAGCAGAACTTTGCAGAAGCAACTGACTCTGCCTTTTCATCTTGTTTTGTTCAATATACATCTGCCAAAACAAGCCCACCCCCAACAAAAACAACAGTCAGGCAGGCACAGTCTAGTGCTAAAATGGCAATTGGGAAGAAAATGAGATATTAACATCGTGTTAATATGGTAGGAATAGTAAGGAAGAAGATGAGAAGGAAGAGGAAAGGAGGTTTGAGAGCAAAATTCACAAGAGCTAAGCTCACACTGAAGGGAACCAGGTGTTTCAGAACCACCCACTGCCACACCTCAATTACCCACATGTTGGCAGCATTCAGAATTTAAACACATCTCTGAATTCTTTTTCCTGAAAATGGGAACAATCTGAGCCCCATTCTGGGAGCTCTGGAAAGATTAAAAGAACTCTAGGTGGAAGATAAAATATCTATGAATTCACAGGCTATCTCAAATACATCTGCAAGCCTTGGCATAAAGCCACTTATTTGAGGGTTAGCTGGATATGTGAATGATGGAAATTCATTTCTTCAGAAAATGAATTTCAGTCCATGTCTGTATAATCAATGTAGGCACTTGACCTGGGAAAAGCCTTTTTAGGACAATTTCAGCCTTTTAGTTCTCGTCCTTGTGTTCCTCCCTCTTCCCAAGTTGTATTTTTGATGTGGCAAATGAATACATTGCGGGGGACAGGCAAAAATCAAAAGGTCTAGAGACCTGACATTGATAAAAAAATCACACACTTGTGCAGGCATCACTTAAGAGGTGCAGAAGCTGTCAGCATATGCAGTTTCCTTAAGAGATCTGTTCCTCCCAGACTGTTTAGGAACTAGGAAAAAAAAAAAGATTGCTTCCCGACAGAAAAATTCCTGGTGAATTTATTCTGCAGCTTGACATCCCTTTCAGGTAGAGGTTTGCCCCCAGGCAACACGGGCTTCCACTCGACAGACTCAGCTGTGCCAGTTCTTAGAGCAGAAACAGGGACTGGGTCATGCTGAGGTTTCACAGGAGTGTGCACAGGTCAGCAGAGCAGAGAACAGCCTGAGAATGCAGAGTTACTCCCTCAGACTGCAAAAACACTGTTGTAGAGCTCAGCAAAAGCAAGGAGGTATTTTAAGAATAAAGTACTAGAAATACAAAAGTTCCATGACATTTTCCAGATTCCCATCCTGTTTCTTCACAAACCAAAATTACAGATATAACATATGTTTTCTTCCCATCTAGTGTTGCTGCAATGCCCTGTGATTTATTTCTTTTAATACAGTTAGATATTAAACAAGTATGAGCTGATGCAGGTTTGTGGCAAGCATTCTTTGCACAGACACTTCAGCTGAGCCTCCTCAGCCAGCAGCTCCAGCATAGCTGTGCAGACAGACCAGAAAGGCACTGACCGTGCTGAACTTTTACCTCCCCTCGCAGCCTGCCTGACCCTGCGTGCCAGGAGGAGCCAATTGATGCAGCCCTAATGCCAATAAAACCTGCACTGAACACTCCACTGGGCAAAGCTGGGCCATGGGGGCAGGCACCAAAGGACTGGAAGCATCTGATGGAGAGGAAATGATGAATGCAGGTGCGGGTGCTGCGCTTTGTTGTAAAACAAACAGGAACAAATTGCTGACAGTGCAAAGTCAAATGTGCACTGGACATCAGCTCTCTGTCCCCAAATTCTGCCAGTCAAACCAATTTATGCTTCTGTTACCTCATACTAGTAGGGCTGTGGCAAAAACAGTTCAAAGGCAAGAGAATTTCAGGATCAAAGCTACCCACAACAATCCATAAAGATTTGTGTTTGTATTGCAACTCATTCATTTAACACTTCACATTCTTAAAAGAAAGAGCATCTTTGAACATTATACCTGAGAAAAGCCTCTGAATAACTGCAAAACAACTCAATACTGTCTCAAGATCTTCTGTGCTCCTGTTAAGTCACTCACAGAAGTTATTTAACCCCAACAGAAACAACCTCTCTCCACAAGCCAACTTCAGCAAACATCAGTTTACTCACTGTGAACTTTCAAAGCAGAGTGAAAACCTGGATTCTTTTTTTTTTTTTTTTTGGAATCTGAGAAATAGTTTAAAGTGATCAATTCCAGGTTTTTATTCACCAAGTTTCTGCCACTAAACCCAATCAGAGTTGTTCCAGCCTGAGGGAGCAGAAAGCTGCCAAAACAAGAAGAAATCAAGTAGAGCAACTTGATTTCTTCAACTTGAGCAGATACTTCACCAAGTGTAGAAAATTCATATTCACTTTGTTTCATGTTCTTCTGCAACAAAATGATAAAAATCCTTTTGAAGACCTGGATGAAAACTTTTTCCTTCAGAAGCTTTCACATTAAGTCCTGCATTTTCAGCTAGCTTTATAAATGGCTTTCATGATATTGCAAATATGTTCCTGCTCACAAATACGGAAGTGTCTTCAACACCATAAAAAATTTTTTTTGATTATAAGGTAATGCTGCAATCAGACACATGGGAACCAAATTGTCACAGGGAGTCCCATCCATCCATCTCAGAAGTTACTTACACAGCTTCTCTAAGTGCCAGCATATTTTAAGTGGAAGGCACAGAACCAGACAGGACAGTCATGTCAGACAAAGCAGAAAGCAAGCTGGTGGTACTGATTCAAATTCTTAAGAGGCTGCTCTGTGTGCTTGACACAGCACAAAAAAGACCCTTAAAAATGAATTCTAACTTAAAATTTAAAGAATCAATTCCTGCTTCAGCAGGGCGGAAACGTGACTGACCAACCCTGAATATTAATTAAAGTGACTGCTGAAAGGGCAAAACAGATACTAACAAGATTATTTGGACTAGGTGGAATTTAACCAATTGATGGATTAGTTCCGACTTTGCCACCTGCCAGACAATTATCTGCAGAGCATCCCAATCAATGCTGGAAACACAAGTCCACAGTGCAGGAATCTACTGAAAACCACGCCTGCAGCTAAAGGCAGATCACAAAGAAAAACAACTTTGCTTACACCTATCAGTTTAATTTTTAAATCTCCCAGCATTGTGCAAACCAGTTATGGATCTTTCTCTCCCTGAGTTTACAAAGAGAAGCTGCAAAGTACAGGACATCTGGGAGTTGGCCACTTTCCATCAGCAGCGTTTTCACAAGAACTGGGGAGGTGGAAAGAAGGGGGTGAAAACAATGGAAGCTTTTCCCTTGACCTCAGCAAGGCCATACCTCATTCTCAGCCACTTGCTCCAGCCCTTACCCGACAGAGCGTTCACTGCAGCTGTTTTTTGTTTACAGCAGGGCTGAAAAAGGAATTCTTCCTCATTAAAGAAGTTAGAAAGCAACTCTGTTAATGTCAAATCCCTGGGAACACCGATCCTCCTTCAAAAACAAGGTTCAGGATAAAACTGGATGCTTTCTAACCAACCCATCTCCCAGGAGCAAAACAATGATAAAGGAAATTCTTTAATATCCATGTGTGTCTACACTTCCATCCATACATCCTTTGGGTATTTGCTGTGAGGAGGAACATTTTTGTCTTAGTTACAGTTTGAAGGGAGAAAAATGTCCCAACACAGCAGGTGTTGCTCTAGCTGGGTAATCAATGGTTGCATAAAGTAAAATAAAAATCAGTGACACGCTGTCCACTATAAACAGAGTAACAAAAGGTAAGTAGCGAGGCAGAGTCAAACTTGGGAAGTGTCAAACTGAAGAGAAGATCACTCAACTGAGCAGCTGGTCCTTATTTCAATCCTCAGCAGCACTGCCTCATCCCCTCCACAACCTAGTGAGGAACCAGGGAGTCACAGAAGGGTAACACATTCACGTTTGTCACAGCTTACAGGAGGGCTGATGCCTTTTGTATTATGTGTACCCTTACAGTCTTGTGTTCAGATCTCAAATAAGTCCCAAGGGAGATAGGAACAAGGTACTTGTATCTCCCAAAAAGAACAGGCTGTTTGAAGGATTTTAGGTGATGGGGAGGACAGAGTGATCATGTCTGATTATGGCTTGACAGGGCAATAAGTCGCTCTAAATTTAGGATTCAAATACAACTCCAGGTACGGTTTTTAGTCTAATCTAGTTAGCTTTTCAAACTGCCACAGAAAAGTGAGCAGCGTGACCATGAGAAAGGACATATGCATAATATGGACAGCCAACAGTCACTCATGTAAATAATTCATAATATTTCAGACCAATAACATACAATCCAGTTGGTTTTAGTTACCTGGCTAATTGCCAAATAGCTTCTGAAGGGACTGTTTCTGAAGAGCTACAAGCTGCAGCATTAGTAAGTTTTGTGGCTCAAAAGAAGAGGTCTAATTCTGTCAGAATGGGAGAACTGGAGTAGATGACTTAAGCTTATTTTTTGTCCATCATTTGCTTCTCACCACAGAGTGCTTGGAGCATGTACTTTTGAGTGTGAGCAGAATGCATTCTCATCAACAATGTGACTTCCTTAAAAACAGAGCATTATTTATTTTACCAGCCTTTTCTGTACAAAAGGGTTTCTCAAACTACAGCACTCATTCTTCACTTATGAGGCATAACTGCCCAAAATACAGGGGAAAATAATCTCTATTTTTATTTATTTCTTCATTTCCTGCAGTTTTCTTTTTGTCATGGTAGAAGCACAGTGATACACTCTATAATGCTCACAGCCTTACAGCATTTAGACACCATCTAATAGATTCAGAAGCAGATTACAACCACATGAAAAAGGAGGAAACATCTTCACTTTTTTTTTCCTCATAGATTAATTGCCTGAACAAAAAGAGATGGAGGGAAAGAGAAAGAGACCAAAGCATTTCCTAGAGCATACATCTGTTCCCATTCCCTAAGCCTCTTCCTGGGAAAAAGCTTGAGGAAACATTAGCATTACATCATGCTTCAAAAGTGGTAACATCCAAGCTCAGGAGAATTCAAGTACTAACTACTTATCATGTCTCTTTAATTATTAAATCCAGTTCAGTCAGCTGGACTGCAAATTAATTACCCTCAGATACCAGTTGCTGTTGAACTATCCTTGGTAAAGCACTGAGTGTGGCACTTGCCTCTCCAGTGCTGGTTTTGCAGGATCCACTCACAGATCTAACACGTTAATGCAGAAGTCCTCACAAATTAACCCAAAAGGTCACAAATGCATCTGAGGAAGAGTTCTTTGGGAGCTCATGTCATCAAGATAACCAAACTCATTGCATGCAACCTCGTGAGTAGTGCAGACACCTGCTAAGAGTGACAAGGATTTTCTCCAAGTTGACAGCCACCTTTTATCTTTCAATATGGGAAGATTCAGCCCCTGAGTTATGTGCAGCCAGCTGTGCTCTGGCCCAGGTATGGGATGCAGGTATTTTGAGGAAAAACGAGTTAAATACACACAATTTTGTTGTGCAATAGTTAAAAGCACAAAGATCTGTAGGATGGTGTAAGCATTGAGCACTGGAGGGAAAGCCAATGAAAAGATGAATGATGAACATTAGAGATTCACTGCATTGTTTGGATCCATCTGGACCATAGTTTGTTTGAATGCAGCCTTTCACCTTCTGAACTGCAAACTGTTTCACAGGTTACCATAAACACTTGGGAAACTTTTCTTTTTGCATTTTGAGCAAAAGCCTGTGGTGGCCTCAGAAGTGAAAGGAACCCCAAGAAACTGCTCAGCAGTTTGACACTTCATTTCTATTTGTACAGGATACAGAGGGCAGGAAAAAATCAGAATAAACTGTTCACTTGTGCTGGGTTTGGCTGGAAGAGTTATTTTTCTTCATAGTAGCTGTGTTTTTGATTTGTGCTGAAAACAGCATTGATGACAGAAAGATATTTTCATTATTGCTGAGCAGTGCTTGCATGGAGTCAAGGCCTTTTCTGCTGCTCATCTCACCCTGCAGGAAGTGAGCTGGGAGGGCACAAGGAGCTAGGAGGGGACACAGCCAGGAGAGCTGACCACAACTGCCCCCAGGGATAGTCCAGGCCACTGGCACCACGCTCTGGGGAAGAAGAAGGAAGAGTGATGGTGTTTGTCTTCCCAAGTGGCTGCTGTACCTAACGGAGCCCAGCTTTCCTGGAGAAGGCTGAGCATCTGTCCATGGGAAGCAGTGAATGAATTTCTTGTTTTGCTTTGCTGTTGGGTGCAGCTTCAGCTTTACTTAGGAAACTGTCTTTATTCCAACCCATGAGTTTTCTCATTTTAACTTCCAGTTTCTCCCCATCCTGTCGGGGGAAGGTGAGCAAGCAGCTGTGGGGCTGAGTTGCCAAGCTGGGTTTAAACCACATCATCACTTTACAAAATATTGTTGCAAGGCAGGACGCATGTTTAATAAATCACTTATGCAAGCTTATTTTTGTTAAACTCATGAGATTTTTGCATCGCTAAGAGTTTCAATTTGCTTCTGACACCATGTCCTCCTGCTTTTGGCTTGCTTTGGCTGCATGTATTTTATTTTGCTCATCTTTGTGGGAGAGTGCTTTTCAGGGCTACCTCTATATTATTGCAGTGGCCTTCAAGATACTCTCTGCCTTCCTTTGTTTTCGTATAAACTGCTCCACAAACAGCTGAGAGATCTTAAAGTGTCTCTTAAAACCTGACACTAGAATTCTGGTTAAGCTTGCCAAGATTCCTGTGTTAACAATTCTGTTTTATTCAGGTAGGTACAGAATTTTCCATGCCTCTGCCCCTTACGCACTCTATTTATTTAGCTCTTTTATGCAGATTCCTGTACCTTTCACAATGGATTGTGACTCACTTCAAACCCTCTCTCCTTTTCCTTCCCTCTCTCCACACCACGGCTGACAATATTTACTCAGTTTCTTTAGAACCTCTAAAGAGCATGAATTCTAATGTTTGAAGTTGGATCACTTCTGATTAATTAAATATATATTACGGTGGTGCCAGCAGCATGACTATAATTAAAGCTGTATTGGGGTTTTTTTTATTTTAATCAAAAGCTCTGATTTTCAAGTGTTCCTATATGTGCCTGCTCCCTCCCTCTCTTGCTCCATGTCTCCTCTTCCCCATCTGTGCTTGCTCCTGCACACACATTCACCTGCCCGTTCTCTCTCACACCTGCACTCCCAAGTGCTCCTGTTTTGTGGAAAATCCTCCTCACCAGTCAGGAGGCCAAGGGCATCTCTTTGAAAAGCAGCCCCCAGCTGCCACTTTCCTGGTCCTTCCCAAGGCAGCAGTCATGCAAAGACAGAGGATGAAGCCAGGCCATGGAGAAAGGGAAAGGAGCTGACCACACCATGCAGCAAACTCAAGGTGCTGCAGCCCCTTGGACAGACAATGTGCCCACCACCAAACAGGCACCTCCACAGGCAGTAGTTCTGTATTTTACTGAGCTAAAACACACATTTAGGCTGTTTGAGACATCACAAACACTAAGATGTGCCATTCTTCAGCTGCAGTGACAACCGTGTTACCTGGAGCCTCTTTCCTTTCTCCAAGCGCTCCAAACAAATCAAGAACAAAGCACTGAACATGCAGTGTTTGCTCTTTACTCAAAGCTCTTCCTTCCCTCAATACCACACAGCTTATCACAACCAACCACTGTAGCTCTTGCAAAATCCAAGTGAAAATACAGCAGAAATTTTGGGGTTTAAAGGAAACATCTCACAGAGACAGAGAAAACAGGTGGCTAAAGAAAGCAAGCAGAAAAATCCCTGAACATCCTTAGCATAATCCAAAGACAGCTACTGTAAGCACATCCTAGAAAACTTAGCTCTCAAAACACAGCTGTGACCTTGTGACACGATCCCTGTGAGAGGGAGCTCACACAGCCTCACTCGAGCAGAAAGCTGCACTGCTGTGGAAACAGTTGTGGGCCAGAGCCTGTCTCTGATGTCTCAGGTCACTCAAAGGACACCATCACTGTGAAACCAGGCCAATGATAACAGGCTTTTAAAGTAATTTTAAATATTGGTTCCCCAAACACTAATCAGCAATGCCTTTGTTGTCATGTGGTTGTGTATTTTAAACAGCTTTCTAAAAATCTTTCTGAACAGCAGGATACCAATGAAGGGAATAATGCAGGCCTGAAGTTCCCTGTTGTAGTGATCCCATTTTGGATAAGAGAACTTCATGGAATGAAAACCCTCAAGTGAACAGCTGCTCTGACAGTCTGCAGCAACAGGGGCCCATATTCTGGAAGAGGCAACAACTAAATAATGACAAAACCCAAGAAATACTTGTTTGCAAATAATCAGCATTTCTTTGGCACTGTACATAAGGTACCTGTCAGTTTGTTAGTCGATTACAAAATATACTTTCAATATAGTGTTTCAAAATGTGTCCCTCAACTGATACTGTATTTTTGCAACATCTTTTTTAGGAGTCCACATATTTTTCAGGAAAAACACAATCCTTCAAATCATATCACTAGAAAGACAGCTAATCCCTCCCAGATCCAACCACTACAAATTCCAAATTAGGATGTTGTAGCAAACTAAGCCCAAGATAAATTTAAAGCCTTGCCTTGAAAGGGGACATAGGTAAGACCGAATGACTAATTCCAAAGTGTTTCATAAATACTAGTTGAAACTGTAAACTCATTTTTATGGGTGAAATACAGATGTTACCTAAGCAGTATGTGGGGCTGGACGAGAGCTGGGAATTGAAATCAAGACATCCAAGCTGGTAAGTTTTTGCCCACTTGCAATGTCTTCATTTTACAAGATCCCTTTTCCTTGACCACTCACCTCTTGTGCAAATGACTCTGCTTTCCTCCGCAGGTTCTTCTCCAGCTCAAAGCTTTCATGAAGCTCTTCATATTCCTCCACTGCCAGCACAGACACTGTTTATAAGAATAAAACAAGATCAGAAGTAAAAGTGAAACAGATCAGAAGAAGTACTGTTTGATTTACCCAGATAAGCTGCTCTTCCCTAGTACCACAAATCCCTGACTGACAGCATGACCTAGTTTCTACATTTCCACATCCAGTCTTCTTTGCAATAATTGTCCTAAACCTCACCACATATATGCACAATTACTGATTTTCTGAACAGAGTAATACTCCTCCTGTTCTGACTCAAAATCTCCAGTAACAGGCATCAAGTACCACATACCATATTTTGCCTCTCTTTACGTCAAAAGAGCTTTGCTAAATCTAATAAACAAAGATTATGTTATTCTTAGAAATCTGTATTTGTTTACCTGCTTTGGAGATAAGCATAACAGTTTTTAAAGGTAGGTACAGTAAGTGGTGATTTAGATAGTGGGATACACATCCCAGCCCACCTGACTCTCAAAATGATGCTAACTTAAAAAATGAAATAAACAAACAAAAGAAACACACACACACACACAAAAATACTCAAAAAACAACCCACATACTTAGAAAGACTTCAGATAAATTCATCAACTCTGACTGA
This sequence comes from Eopsaltria australis, assembly GCA_034509425.1. NCBI lineage: Eukaryota > Metazoa > Chordata > Aves > Passeriformes > Petroicidae > Eopsaltria > Eopsaltria australis. The sequence continues at coordinate 1,303,201 of JAVTVJ010011652.1, read as the reverse complement.
AATACACTGAGTGCACAGCTCTAACACAGTGCCACACAAACACTGGATACAGCAGGTATTGAATACTTTGGTAGCTTATTTAATGCATACAAAAAAAAATCTTGCTTTAATTTAACTCTTCCAGGAAGACAGGCAAATTTGAAACTAGGGGTTGTTCTTTAGAAAAATTTCAGAAAATCTTCATCTGCCACACTATCCTATCAAGAGCTTCAAGCTAATCTGTTTAATCAACTGTTCTGAAGTTTGGTGTTGTAAGAGCCTTCAAGAACTGCTTGTCAGGTTTAAGAAATGCAGACACATTGAAGGGGTAAGAAATGGACACCTGGAGAAAGCTTACAGGATATGCCCTACCACATCTCAGCCAGAACCACTGTCTTCCACTTCAGGAAAATGGGAAACACCCAATGAGGCTTTTTACTAAACAATTTTTAACTTCTTAAGGCTTAGTAAGCACCAAGAGGAAAGGGCAGAGTAATCCAAGGTACCAAAAACTTCCCTCTCCTCTAAACCTCTTTAGGGTCAACTATGTAGAAGAACTAACCTCCACTAAGCAAAAGCTTTCCTTTTCTGACCCATATCTCTTTTTAGACTTTCCCTGCCCTGGTTTTACCTCTCTTCTCTTTCCAGTAAAGGAAAATTTCTGATTTTCTTCCATAACTTGGAAATCCTATTTCTTGTATTCTAGCACTCCTGCCTTTTTTTCGTCATCTTCTGACCATAAAACAAGTTGCTCCCAAGTCTTAAGACATTCAAAATTATAAGCTGCATGCCAACTAAAAGGAAGACTGGAAAAGAGGAGATTAAGGTTCAAACCCCATCTCTGTGAAGGACTGTCCTCCTGCCCTAGTTTACCACTTGTGCCACACAGGAAAAGGTTTCCCTATTCTCACATAACACCTGCTATTTACATTGTCACATTTCCCTGGAGCACAGAGAGTCTGGCACAGTCCATGAGTTGATGCAGTGCCTGCAGCAATAAGGTCGAGTGTCAGATCTGGACTACTGTCACTGTTCTGTAACCTACTCTTTGTACTGCAAGAGAAAAGCTCTGAAGCTTCTGCAAAGGATGTAGCAAACTCTTAGAGAACCTACTGAGACCACACACCTCTGTTACATTGCTCCAACAGCTTTTGTTGCTTATTAACTTCGGTTGTCAAAAGAGCCTTTTCTTCTTTCAGTTTATTTACCTAGAAAAGTACAAAGGACACATCAAAATCAAGAGCATTTTAGTTAATGGCATAAGGCATTCAGCACATACATAATGCAAGCAGTATTTTGCTGTCAGTAGCTCTGTTTCCTAGGTTTGGCTCGATGCAGGGTTTCCAGTGGGATGGAAAGCGTTTTTACTCCATCTTACAGATGTTATAACAGATGTCATAAAAGGGTTATGAACTAATCCTCCCAAGGCATACTCCAGTCACAGCTTCAAATATAACATCTTTGGAACCTTTCAGGATTAGATGCCGTAGCACCTGGTTAAAAAGTTACTTGACTGTTTGAAGTTTAATATAGTCAAACTCCAGTTCTGACTTTTTTTTTTTCCTTCCTTTGCTCTGTTTATTGTCCAAGTGCTGTCAGCTGTGTCTTTCTGAATGGAAGTGCTGCACAGACAGGAAGAGCCACTAAGTCCTGATTTGCATCAGTACATGGCTTATCCAGTTTTCAAGCAGGAATGAAACTCTGCTGGCTAGAAAAGCCAATTTGCTGGTCTAATTAACCATGACACAGCACTGTCAATGGCTAAACTTAAGGATATACTCAATGAAGTAGCACCAGTAATTAAACTACGTGTCCTACAAAAGTATTTCTTATACATCTATGGCTTTAAGGAAATCCCAAAAAACCCCTGCAGGCTGTGATGGGTGAGGGGCTGTCTGGAAGGGGAGGTGACAGTTGTAATATGGGCATTAGAACAAATCAAACAGAAAAGGAGAAGTCATGTGCCAGCTACAGTGGCAGATTGGACTGTGACGTAGAGGGTCCCTTCCAGGGACATGCCCTAAGTGATGCATCACTGGCAGGACCTGAGATTAGACAGAATTCAATTAACTTCACAACTGAGCGTTTTTAGCAAAATAAGCTACAGAAAGCACCGACTCCACGCTAACATGGTCTCGCCTTCCATGGTACAATACATACTTCTTCAATTACTTCTGCAAGTTTGCACCCCAGGTTTTCCAGTTCAATGGCCAAGGTCTTCTTTTCCTCATGAACAGATATGATTTGATCTCGCAGCTCTACAGTTCGAGGAAGGAAATGAAGAAAATATTTTATTCGAAAAGCAACAACAAAGGAAATGTCAGAGCAATGCAAGTACAGCTAAGGATGAAACACCTGAACTACGTATCGAGCATCAGTTGTACATCCTCAATAATTTATGAGCTTTGCATAAGTGTCAAGTAACAGATCTATAAACTAGGACACAGTTTCAGATTTACTTTGTTGAGGTAAGCTCCTTGTTCAGTCCTGCTGTCTTTATTTGCATTTTGAATGATTCATATCCTGCTATAACAGGGCCAATCCTGCCACCACAGAGTGTCCTCAGTCCTGCTCAGGAGACTGTCACATCACAGAGACTCTTGGTGCAGAGGCAGCAAAAAGCAATTTTTAAGAGGCATCCTTTAAAACAAATTAATGTACTTCAATTCTTTTTGGATCCTGACTTCTTGTCACAAGGGAAATAAACAAAACAACAGGCAGTTAATACTTGGGAGGTTTTCACTGAAGAAATTGTCCTGAACAGCTGCCAATTTGTAGTCTTTGTAACATTGTGTGAACAGAGTCAGAATATAACCTTTACTGATGGAAGAGCTAATGCTTGTAATTTTCCCCTCAGAATTTTTGTTCCTTAATTATTAAAATATGAAATAAATTAAATTCACAATGGAATAAAACATTTGATTATAATCACTTCTTAACAGGAGATCAGTTTGCATACATAATATATCAAGGTTTAGGTTAACATAAAATCACCACAAAAATCAAAATTTATTGATATATATTAGCTTTCAGTAAGTGCTCTCATTCCCCACCTGCTTCCAGTGTTTCACAGCACTGCTGTTCATTGAATACCAGCCACGAGTAGAGAAAACTGTGGCTAATCAATTGCAGCTGATGATGACATGCTGGATGTCACTCTGTTGGGTCTCACATCTTCAAAATGTCCCTTCTACACCAGCCTCCCCCACCTCCCAGTTCTGGAGCCTAAGATTTATTGTCCTCTAAATTAAAGGCATACACTTTCTGAAGTAAATAATAGAAAGACTGTTTTCCCAGTCTTTCTTGATACACATTGCCCATTTTATGGATTTGTGCTCTTCAGAGAAATTAATGGGGAAAAATGTCTCACTGAGATTTATGGTACTTGGATTAATTCTGGTTTTACAATACCTATATCAACCTCACTATCCAGAGAAGAAGACATATCCACATATCACGTATCTATCTTATTTGTGCATCACTACAGAAAAGTGGTGGGAGGGAAGAAATCATTCCAAGAAACATCGAATACTGTCTTGAATGGTGAAAAGGCTAAAGGACTTAGAAGATCCCCAAAATACCACTTTTCATGCTTTAAGTAATTGTTCATCAAGACAGAAAGCAGATACATCAGAGCCTTCCTACAGTATCTCTAATTTGACCCAGCTACCCTCCTAACAATGCTCCCATCTGATCTGCAGCCAGTGTTTGCTCTCTAAATGTATTCTTGACACCTTTCTCCAGTAAAGGCAGGAGCTATTCCAGAGCCTTATTTCCCATTCAGATGGGTTGCATGGTGTGCAGCACACCGTTGGCTGCCTCTTTTCCTACATCTATAGAGTACAAATCTGCTTATTACAGAAGGGTACAGTGACACCTCATTTCTTGGGTGGGATTGTTTCACAAGCATTTTTACACCACACATCATTTTCCCTCAGTGATACTCTGTACCACTTCACTGCGGCTGCTGCATTCAAAAAGACAACAATTAACAAGGTCATACTGAAAGTTCCAAAAAGCTGTACTTAACATCATTTGCTGCTCCAATCAAAAAAAAAAAAAAAAAAAAAAAAAGAAGTGAAAGCCTTTTTTTAAAGAAGTCAGACACTTAATCTCTCGTCACAAAATCCAGAATGTGGGCATTCCCCTTTTTTGGATACTCTACAACAACAACAGAGAAAATCACGATGACTTCCTCACAGGGATGAAAAATAAGGCTGATTTTGGACAATGGAAATATAAACTGCCTTTCAAAAAAGAGCTAGAAATTTCTGAAAAAAAAGAGCACAGATCTGGTTTATCAATATATTTCCATGTTCTCCAGCTCTGCTGTTTTACCCAGCACAACAGTCTCTCTTGAAGCTGCTTGTTTGGTAATAGCTCTGGAACATGAATGAAGTTTGTGCATACAAAGGTACACAATGTAAACAGAAATGGAGAGTTGTCTGACAAGCTCTGAAATGATGACAATGCAGTTGAAGGTGACCTTGTCCTTCTAGTTAACTTTTATTTTATTAAGAGTCTTAGGAAATGTTTCTTTTACTGACTCAGTAGCACTGAACCCTCTCAGCTGGGTAGATCTCATTTTCCTATTGCATTTACCTTCCCCTGCACGCTGTATATCCCCCACCATTTATGCTACACACTACCAGCATTCCATGTTCAGTCATTCCTGGAGATCCTTTCACTCTGACCACTCCCAGGAGCATCACTTAGAACCAGACTTATCTCTGCTCCAAACCAACACTGCTGTTCTTCAGACAACTTCTGCCTTGCACGGTGGTGTAGGATCAGCAACAATGCTCACCTTTCATTTGCTGCTGACAGTGCACAGTATTGCATGGTCCAGAGGTAGCTTCTGTATCCGTGGATGATTCATCCTCATCAATGTTAATCTCTTCAGTGATAATTTCTGGGCCCAGTTTTGCCATACAAAGCATACTAATTCTTTTCAAGGTTTTATTTTCTTTGTTCAGCTGAAAGGTGGGAAGTACAAACAGTAAGAAGCTAGTTAGTCTGTCTTTAAGCTGCTGGGCAAGAAAAAAAAAGTCAACGGGTTTTGGTCCTTTATCATTAAAAATCTATCAAGCAAAGAAGACAAAAGTAACATTAGATAAAATGTTCCATTCAACATTAGAATGGTCTGAAGATGGGATGCTTGTCCACCTTCTGCTCTGAGAGGCTTGAATTCAACATGATGCTTTATTCATGCCCTTTTTTCCTCTCTAGTACTTCTGTTTAATAAATACAGTGTAGGTTTAAATCAATCAAATCAACTATCAAGCTGACATAATGCTACACATGCTTTGTGATAGCTGCTTCAGCTCCTGACCTTTAAACATGTACCAGGAGTCCCAACTGAATGACCTGAATAAGAGTTTGTGCCCCTGAAAGCTCATCTGATTTTCCCAGCTGTATCAACTGCTTAAATAAAAACTCTTACCTTCTCCTATGCCTTATTTTGCTTATAAACTGCAAATACTACCACTACTATATTCCTAGTCACAACAGAATTATCTCAAAATTATTTTGAGCTATTACTGTAGAGTCAACATACTTAAGATGAAAGCCATCTCATGACCCAATTTTTTATGGGTCAGACCATAAGTCAGAAACCACTCTGGGCTGGATGCTTAAACACAGGACTGGTGGATGGTACAGAAGAGATTCTGCAAAGCATCTCTGTCTAGATCATGAAAAACTGACCAGGAGTCACTGGAAATGTTTAATTCTCATAATTTCTTTCACTGTCCTGCATCCAGACACCCTCAGCAGCAGCTCTCTGCAAGTGCAGCTCAGCCTCAGGGGTGTTCAGCTAAATGTCAGGGTGACTGCCCACCCACCAGCCAAGCATTCCCTGTGCTCAGGTTTAAGAATGAGACTCAATTTTCTACTAATGACACATTACATGCCAAAGTCAGAAGTCCAGTATGTAGCTCCAAAGAAAACATACAGTTTTCTTTGCACAGTTCATCTGACCCTGAATTTTTACCTGAGCAATCATCTTTGATCCCCCTTATCCTCAGCCCTTCAACTACGGGGGATTTACTCAAGAATTTTTTCATCTCATTCCCAAAGAATGAAAGTGAGCAAGTGGGGAGAGTGGTGTGAGGAACCCTACATGGTGCAGCCAGCTCCCAGCAACAAACAGCCCCATGGAGCGAAGTGAGTCTTTGAACTGCCCTTGTACATCCATTACAGGGAAAGTGCAGAGAAGAAGACAAGTTGCATAAATGTGTTCATTTTCTTACTTATATGCTGATTGTCTATCTTATGAATTCTAATATAGTGTCATTATGCAAACAATTAAGTAAATACCTCCAGAAAGTACATTGCTAATGCATCTAAATTAAAGTGATTTCTTGCTGGTGTGATTTTTACCATATCTAAGGATGTACTTTGGGCAGGGAATAGGGAGGGAGGGGAAAAAAAAAAGAAAAAAAAAGGCAGTCAGCATTGCTAATGAAATTTGGTTCAAAATTGCTGTAATCCATTTTCTGATGAAGTGGCTCAGATGCATTTTACACAACCAAAAATATATAAGAGAGATAAAAACATTCTTTAATAATAATGCACTTCTGATGAGATGGAATATAGAAAATTACACACTTGCTAAATTCATCAGACTAGACGCAATCAACAGAGCAGTGGAGGTCACCTTTCCCCTGCCCTCGCTTTGCTTTCATAAACAATCACCTGAAATGTAATGCAGTGGTTGACTTTTTCCATTTGATTTAGACACTGAAATGCTCATTATTGTTTTCACACAGAGGAGTTCTAAAACTTATTTTCCATTTAACCTAAATGCATATGAAAACTAGAGATCAGGATGCTGGTCCATGAAAATAGAAACTACATTAAAATGGGTATTTTTTTTTCCTTTAAAGGCAGGAATGATATTTTGCGTCTCGCATCTGGCTTTTATTTTTTTGCCATTTCCAAACTATTTCACAGCTCCACAAGATTATACAGAAACATATAAGGGTCATGCATACAATTTCAGGTTTTAAATTAAAAAAAAAAAAAAAGATATACAGGTGAATAAATAGATCAGAAAAAACAGCATCACCATCATTCTTCTCACCTTAGAAGCCAAAGCCTCAGCACTTTCACGGCACGTCTTCTCAATTTCAAGATGGTTCTGAATACAGTTCACTTCCTCAATGACCATGTGAGAAACTAAAGGAAGAGTTCAAAGATTAGTCAGTATTTTCCTGAGACTGACACATGCCTCCCATGATCACAAATAGCACATCATCTTTTGCTAACTTTCAATGTAAGCATTTCAAATACAAGTGTATTGGATAATCTGCATGGACAGGGACTGTTTTGTGCATTGAACATTTGGGATGTTCCTTTAAGGAACTCTCTCAAGCCATGTTTGCAGCATTATAGGGGCAACTGTACAACTGAGCATAAACTTATGGAAGCAGAAGACCAGCAGGAGCCTCCTTGACTATCCTCATTCATCAACTTTATTTCACTAGCCCTTGAGGAATCAGAATGAGACGTTTAGGATAACCCCTTAAGATTGCCATCATGACATTTTCAGAAGACTGGAACCTCCATATTTTTAAACAGCAAGACTACCTGAGGTGTATTACAAAGTTTCTTTTCACTTCCTGGTTTCTTATTTGAAGTCTCTCTGTGATTAAACAGACCCTAAAATAAGCACAGTGGTCTCACCCACCTTGACTGCTCACAACACAGATTCCAACACACACACAAAATCTTTCCTGAGACTAGGGCCAAGCCTGGGCTGTCTGACTGCATGTGGAATGCGTGGCTGTGCTACTGCATTTGATGTCACAGTTGGAGGAGCAGGAGACACATGTGTCCTCTGTAGTTACAGAATCCCTGTTACAATTGTGGGTACACATCACTCTATCAAAGACAGACATGGGAGCGACCAAAAAGTTCTGGAACACTGTGGAGCAGAAAATATTTAAAAGTACAGATACATTTTGGCTTGCAATTCCACTCAACTTCCAACAGTACTTTAAGAGCGTTCAAAGTCTTTTTCCAAGGAATAGGTTTAAGGTTGCATAGGGGAGCAAAGCAGAAAACCCATGAATAGTTCTCCGTTTCTCAGGCTCATTGATGCAATTCCCCCTTGGCTCCTGGCACTCTCATCCATCCCAAGCAGCAGCCTGGACTCTCATTCTGCAAGCCACTGCATGGCACAGATTCCTTCTCAGCCCAGTGTCAGGACTGCAATACACCGAAAGGAACTACCTGCAGCTGAACAACACTCTGGAGCAGGAACAAGGCTGGAAAACACAGTGTAAATACAGAGGATTTTCTTCTAGTATTTCCTTTCCTTTTCATCAAGATAAGCTTTAAAACCTGGTGATTTTATACCACTGGGTAGGAAACACCCCTTGCCCTCTTCCAGGAGTTTTGACTAAAGACTGACGAGAGATATTTTAGCCTTTGATATACAGAGGTCATCTTAAAGACCACAAAACAGGACTTCAGGACAGGAAAAAGAAAGCCATTAACAAATGTTATTTATACAGCTTTATACTTAGTATCAACTGAGAGGAAACCAGCAAGACACTGGTTTTCTGAGTAGCTGCATGCAAGACACAAAATCTACAAAAAAGAAAAGGCAGGGCAGCATTGGTAAATCTTGGTCTAAAAACCATATTCACATGAAGTCTCCTACCATCAGAGCAACCAGACCTCTTCTTTTGCTTGTCTTTTTATTTCCATTTCTCCTGATCATGGAGAAATTATCTGCCCTGGGAGCTTTGAGCAATGAGATGCTTTGGGCTGGGTGAGGGAGCAGAAGAGATACAGAGCTGCCCCCATTTTACAGACAGGAGTCTAAGGGCCTCAAGCAAGGCTTAAGTTAGGAAACAAGGATCGGGCTCTCATGGCAGAACTAGGGATTACTCTTGGTTCATTTAAACTTAATTAACCTGCAATTATGATTAACTCAGGGGAAAAAAGTCTTTCCAAATTAAATACAAAAAATATATTATTTCCTAAGTCTGTCCAAAGTTCTTATTATGTCAATATTAATATTCATAAAGAAGCACTAAGTGGCCTGAAACATCTCTAACCTTGACAGTTTTTTTCAGGGGTAATAATAATCCGCAGCAAATGCAGGCCAACCAAAAACCACTTAACTAATTAGTAGTTGCAGTCACCGAGAAAACATGAATCAACACTGTTATTACAAGTGGCACATTTGAGTGGCATCTAATTATGACTTGATGAGCACGATACTTGCATTATCAACATTACTACTGCATCCCATCAGGGACTAAAAGCCGCTGATGGCATTGACTGCGAGAAACTCCCCCTCAATGGTACTGCAGCACCCAACAATCTCCTTGGCAGGGGCACCCTCACTAAATGACATGTTAAGCATAATTACTGGTAGACATTGTAAATAAACAGGATTGGAAGTGAAAATTGTACCAAGTGCATAAGACACAATCTGACACATTGGAAGTGGCAGCCTTAATTGAGAGTTTCTTTGACTGCTCAAGATCATTTCAACTGCATTTCTCGGAGGACAGTGATTATAACTGTGGAGACAGACGGCATAATGGTATCAGCACTGCTGACAGAGCAGTGAATTAAATTGTATCTGCTGTTGTGTGAAAGCCTTGATGAGAGGTACAGATCCTTAGTGGTCTTATCATTATAACACAATGGTCATGTTGTCATCAACCTTGCTGGCTCCAATTGAAAAGAAATGATTGTGTGTTGAAGCTTTCCCCCCCACCACCACCTTCTATCTCTTGTGCTCAATAGAACCAATTTTCAGAGAGCTATGAAATCACGCAATAGGGCCTAAAATGCAGCTGCTTGGCATACAAACGGGGCCCCATTAAACTGGAATCACACACAATATGTGTTTATGCCAGGAGAACAAATAGAAGCTGAGTACAGGCCAAGTTTATTCACAGACACAAAGCCAATGTAGCTCTTCATCAATATAATTGCCTTTTATATTGTCGTTTAAATAATGGGCTCTATTATTGCTTTAAAATCCTAATATTCCTGGCATTTTATCACTATGTTTACAAGGTATGTCCTTTAAAAACGTGAAAGGAAGATAAAAGAAACCTATAAAATCTTACAACATCAAATATTACCTCAAATTTTAAGCCTTAACTACTTGACATTTTCTGCCACACTCCAGTATTCCTCATATCATAACAAAAACAAAACAGGCAGCCGTTTTTCCAGAGGAATTACACTTCTTAGAGAACATCCTTGCTTCACAGAGCAGTTACCTAAGATCATTCAAGGCAGTAGACAATTCCTCTTGATTTCAGATTATTTTCCATAATTGTATCACACGAACTATTATAAACCAGAAGTGAGCAAATTCCTCTATTAACACAGTCACACAAAAGTACAGACCATGTGATTTCCTCCTCCTGCATTAACTTCATCCACATTTCTGATGCTTCATCGTGCAGTTCACTGTACTGGCACAAACCAGACATAACAGACCACAATCCCATTGTAATTGTCTCTTCTAAGGAGCTATTCCACTAGGATACTTCCACTCCCATTAGATGTGCTTTGTTGCTTCCAGACACCATACGGTTTCAATAGAACCATTACCATAAAAGTGTAAAACTGAATATTGACGTTCTCACAGCCCAGACAAGACAGAACTTGCTCTAAAAATTACCATGCGAGAGTAGTTCATCCTAAAAATCTTTATTGGTGTGTCTATGCTTAAAGTAGTATTACTCTTCATGAACAAAATTGCCATTATTATTATTAGGAATCTCAGCAACAGTATCTAATCCCACTTACTTCTAACATGCGTCATTCCAAAAGTCACTTGCAGAATCCAGGTGAGACAGAGCCACATTTGCACCATGGTATTTGCACCACTTTGCACCTTGAGAATGACTGTGCCAGAGAGTACAAATGTTGCAACAGCATTTAATCTGACTGTGGAAAAAGTCTCACTGGATTAGCTCCTTAAACTCAGCTTTCAAGGAGAAACAGCAAGTGGACCTGAATCTCAGCATTCTTAACATTGCTGCAGAGTGTGCAGAACTATGTTCATAATTGTCCACATCAAGAAAATCCCACTGACATTATCAGCTTACTTTTCTGAAACTCCTCCAGCTTTTTGACAGCCTCATCTCGTTCTTGCTTGATTTTGTCACACTGTAGGAGAAGAGAAAATTGAAATGAAACACTGATCCCAGTTGTTTAATTAGCAGTCAGTCACAACATGCAAAATCAACCAAGATCAATTGCCAGCACAATAATATACAGAAGCCTATCAAAGCATTTCTTTTTCCTTTCAGCCATGTAAGACTGATGGAAATTATGCATAAAAAATTAATTACTCGGAGTATTTCCTAACCAAACTGGCACACTGTACTTGATTTAGGTCCTGATTCAGAGCTACTCTGAAAATATTTTAAAGAGACACATTATCCAAAACTGATACAAACAGTTATCCATGTTACACCAACAGTAGAAGCAGTACTTTGCATGTCAAAAATAGGCTTTAAGTCTAGTTTCTTTAACACAAACAGACTTGGAAAAGAGGCCTACAATTCTATACCTACCATGTGCAAGGAAAACCTCAAAGCCAATCATCAGGGACATGCTGTTTAGATTCATTACATCCCTAGCAAAGCTTCAGCTTTGTAGGGAGAAAGGCACTCATTTTCATGCTGTAAGGAGTTCCCATCACCCCGGTTTTATTAATTTTGTGGTTATTGCTAACACTACACAGGCCTGCAATCACTGATCTTATGATGGAACGGTTTCTTCAAAAAGAAAGAATAAAACAGATGTTAAGTAGACTTCTCTAAGAAAACCCATTCTGTAAGTAAATGAAAGAACTCAAAGAAATGAATAAAATTCACAAGAGACACAGCCAGTGATTAACCACAGTGTGAAAAACACATGACCCAGGGGGAAGCATGACTGGCACACATGGTGCCTTACACACACATCCTTCCTCACATGCAGCTGGGCATGCTCACAGCAATAAATCAACCTAAGACCATGAGTTAACTTCTGGAAGAGATCTGTGTGACTGAGCTCCTTACAGTGCAACTCCAATTACAAGGATGCTAACCACTGGAACAGAACTGGGAAAAAAAAAAAACAACCAACCCTGAAATGATTTTGCTCGATTTTCTGTTTTTCCACATGAGGAGCCACTTTGAGTTAGCTGGGAAAGGAGCCTGCTGTTAAGCAACAAGAAGGGGAAGAATCTGATTCAAAGGCAGCCAAATTCAAGAGAACTCTTCTATCAGCTACAGAGGACCTTGGACGGGACCCAAAGAAGGATCTGCTCTCGGGAAAGGCAAGGATGCCATTGGTGCTGCCTCAGGGGCAGCTGATGGCTCTCTAGAGAGCAAAAGGAGCTGCACTCAACAAGCAATCTCTCTTCTCATGGTACTGGGGTGATGAAGCTTCAAGGGACAGGGGCTGAGCAGGGGGACAGGTCAGTCACCAGCTGCCTAAGGACTGTGGAACAAGGCAGAACTGCAGAAGGAGCAAAGACGTGCTGAACAAGCGGCGCCGGACGAGGACTCACCATTTCCTGGGGCCCTGTTAACAAAGAACCTGTTGAGAGAATCTTGCCCAGGAGAGGTGGGGAAGGGAAATCTGTGCATGAAACTTGCTGCTCACTGCCCTCCCTCTGTTTCCTCAGCAAAAATTTGTGTTACCTTCGTGGCAGAAGTGCGGCCTAGAGAAGAAGGTAGTGAAAGATGCAGAAAGTGTTTCTGGCCGCTCCTGCAGAGCACAGTTCTGCTGCGAAAGGGGAATTGGTGGGAGCTGCTGCTTCTTCGGATTTCCCAAGAAAGCCACTGGGGCCACACTGAAATACCTCACCCACGGATTTTTCTGCACACTGCAAGCTTTCAGCCCACTGCACATGAAGTGAGCAAACGCCTTTAGTGCTCAGTTTAAATCCCTGGAACATTAGCATCTTAAAGACCTCATCTGTTGCCTGTGGAAGTCAACAACTTTCCTACTGATGGAAACCTCGATGCTGAGGACATCGCACACTCCCTTATCCCAACAACAGGAAAAACTCCTTTAAAATCTTCCAAGCAGCACGCTGTAAGGCATAGCAGCTTTCCCTGTGCAGTGAAAGGGGAAGTTAAATGACCTATTCCACTTCACCTCGAGTGCTATTTGCAGAGAGAGCTCCATTTGGACCACGGCAAGTGACTATTCTCCTCATAACTGCGACATTTCTCTGCACAATCAGGGTCTCTAGGCTTGGGTCTCTGCAGAGCAATTCCTGCTCCCAGTTGCAGCTTTCTCAATACCTTCCTTTTGCTGCTACTGTGCTTCAGAATGAAAGAGGAAGAAGAAAAGGAGAGCAGGAGATTGCTGCCCTTGCTGAAATGATCAATGGAAAGCACTTTGCCTTCTGTCTTGCAATCAGAGCCACGCAAGCAGAGCTGTTACAGGTCCTTCCAAAAAAATACCCTTTAGTTTATCTTTCAAGAATTCAAAAAATTTGAGATTTTCTTTAACTGCTGAAACTGTTTCACATTTGAAATTTACACAAAAATAAAAAGTCTATAAACTATGTTTCATAATAAAAAATACTGTCCCCCTTTAAAATAAATTGACCTTATCTTTCAGACTGAGAAGTTTAAAAATCAAAATTTAGAAGTATGAGTTGCTCATAAAATTCTCCACAGAAGTCTTAAAAGTTCATAACCATCTCATTTTCAAAAAAGGAATTTGAGGCATATACAATAGTATTATTAACAGACAAAAGTATCACTATTCCTAAATATTAAAAGGCAAATTACTATAAAATCTACTGTTCACTTTCCACATCCAAGCACATGCAACTGTTGAAGAGAAACAGTTTCTGTGTATTTACTAAGCTTCCCCTTGTCAGTGTTAAGGGATAGCTTCAAACTAAAAGAGTACCCTTGAATAAAAATAAAGAAGTTTGTAACTCCTGGAATGCCAGTCAATTTTCTGTTTTAAATTTAATCAGGAGTTCCATCTCCCCTGCAAAGTAAAATATGCATTTATGCTATTTTATTTAATATGTCTAGTATTAGTAATCTAATATTTATACCACCATTATCTCACATATAAAAATCCCAACAATGTAAGCAGAAAATACTGCAGTCCTGAACTGGCTGCAGGAGTCAATGATAATCTCTCAGCAGTAAAAATACATTGCATCTGTATTTTTAGAAATTAACAGTCCCAATGCCAAAATTAATTTTGTGAATAACTCCATATATTCTTCATCTTTGCAGGCCCAAGTTCAGAAGATTCCTCGATCCCACTCCTTTCAGATTTTTGCCTTCTAGGTACCCAATTTACAAGGCAATACTTTAATTTCTAGTTTCTTGTCTATTCTCTATTAACAGGCTTCTTTTTTGCCAACTATTTTGCACATAAGCTCCTACAGACTTCAGTACAAGGCCTTCAAAGGGCAAAAACAACAGGGAGATTGTTCAGCCCAGATATTAAGATGCAAGAAGTTCACGTAGTAGTCATATAGTCAATTAAACCATTGCTAAGCAACACAAGACACAATTCTTTCCCATTTACACAGATTGTGAAATGTATGCAGATTTAATGCTTGTTCTAAAACTGTGAGCTTGGTGCAGTGCTCAAAAGTATCCAATGATATTTGCAATATTCTACTTAGAGAAACAATGAGCATGTCATCAAGGCAGAATCCCTTCCCCACTCTCACACTTGCAGACAAAACATATAATCCACTCCATCCACGTGCTTTAACAGAGCAAATACCACAATGATATATCACAGATACAGTATTACACCTACTGTTTTGGATAGCTGTCTTGCGTTTTTTTTCCCTACTGGCAGCATGACAAAACACTGTCAAAACCAGCGTTCAGAGTCATTTCTGTCTGATTAGCAAGTAGTCAAATATTTATTCATGATCTGACTCTGAATATGTCAGAACTGCATATTAAGTTACCCACAGTTGTGTGCAGCTGAACGTTACTTATCCATTTTTTGGGGGGCTGGTATGAATGTTTTGTTGGCAACATCAGTAAAAAAAGGTGACCTAAGAGACGTAATCTGCCAATATCATTTTGGCTCCATTGTTTCTAAAAGTATTTAAAAACACTAACAAAAAATGGGGAAATGCTGTCAGAGACTCCGCCAGTGGTTTCCAAATTGGCAGTTTTGCAAGGCAATGAGGAAGAGACGTGGTGGATCAAAGATCTTATATTTTGCTTCTGATTTTTCATGGTTATTAGCATCCCTTTAAAGCAGCTGTGCTTTGAACAAAGTAACCCACATAAAAGTCAATTTATTTTCTAATTTTAAGAAAAAATATGGAACAAAGAGCATAAATTTTCAAAAATTAAAATTTTATCTTAAGTTAGCTGCCCATTATCCACTAAGTTCTGTGTGTCTAATGGAAACTAGGATAATTTCTGCATGCACAGCCCATCTTTCAGAGCCATACAAGCATAGTAATGACTTAGAAAAGTATTCCACCAAAAAAAAAAGCACATACACACAGACTGCTATTTACTTTCTCTGTGGCACTTTCTACACACTGTCTGCAAGTCCCCTGCTAAAAAAATTAACTTCTCATTTTGCTGTCAACGCAATTGCGTGACCACAACTGATACAGAGGAAGCCATCTGCTGACATTCCTGACAGACAGTGGCAGAAACTGGAACAGAAGTCACCCACAACCCAGACCCACAGGCAGAGAAAGTCTGTGCTACGTTTTTCCAGCTGCAGGTTTGATCCTGCAAAGCACAAACTAAGATACAAAGCAAGAGATGCTGAGGACCTTCTAGGATTAGGCCCACAGCACAAGGAACAATTTCTTCCAGTACTGGCACTGGAAGCAAATATAATCATGAACTCTGTAGCAGTTAATTCTTTTTTTTTTTTTTTTTTTGTGAAAGAAATGCACTTAGGGCCTCACACTTAACCATTTGAGCACAACCACTTAAACAATGAATCAAGACTGCTTACACAAGCACACGAATTTCCAGGATGGAGTTTTTGGATGGAGAAAACTTGCGTAACAACTGAAAATCCAGCCCTGAGCACATGCTTAACTGATTTGCTCAGCTGGGAATGTAATCCCCATGTGCTCAGGCTTGGAGGATTTTCAGGTGTTACGCAAGTTTCAATTCTGAAAAAGTTCAAAGCAGCCTCCAGATGAAACACACAGGAGTAGCTAGAGATATGCAGCTGTAGGAAAGAAGTCTTGTGAGAGAGAGAAGCAAGGAGGCAAGAAGAGCAGAATGGAAGAAACAACCTCAGAACATCTCATCCCATCTCAATTTCAGAAATAAAATTTTTCATTGGAATTCCCTTTGAAGGAAAAAAAAAAATAGAAATGTAGCTCAGGGAAAGTGTCCCCATCCCTCCCTCCCCAAGCTCAACAAAGCTTTGCTGAAGAAACAGCAAAGCTGGCATGATCTGGGATCAGGGCAAAGCTGGGAGCCTGAAAAATTCATGGGGTGTACACATCTCCTGGCATGGCACTCCCCACATGCGACAGAAGCCAACAGCCAGCAAGAGACAAACTAAAGGAAGACAGCAGTGGAGGGCAGGATGCTGAAATCACTTTCAGCTGAGGAAGCTCCCAGGCTGCAAAATGGTTTGGAGACTGCAAGAGAAACTTGCCTAGGTGTTAAACATACTCCTACACGCTTCCCTTTCTGCTGTCAGAGACAGCATCCTGGGCTGGATGGAATCTTGGTCTAACTTAATTTCATTCTCCTTTCTTTCTGAGCATTTCTTTCAAACAGCAAAGACAGAAGATAGATTTCCTGGGATATCCAAGACATTGGTGAAGGACAGCAGAACAGGAATGCAGCAACAAGCAAAGTGAAAAGGACAAGGAAGTCAGAGGACAGGAGGAAATTAAGCACAATATGCTGAGCTCAGTAGAAATACACATATTGCTGAATCATAAGTGAACATAAGTTTCAAATTATCTTTAATAAGAAGAAAAGAGACAAGGACAAGGTCTTCTCAATACAGACTTGAATTGCAACATTTGTAACTAAAAATGATCTTTCCAAAATGCCTTCAGAAGATGCTGAATTAAACCTATGTCTCTTGGCAGCTAACAGGAACTTGAAAATTAACAGGTTTCTTACATCTTCAGCTTACTCATACTGGAGAAAGGAGAATTGTTTTTACAATACAGTGTAGCACCAATTCCCCTGCATTGTTCACTAC
Organism: Eopsaltria australis; assembly: GCA_034509425.1. Lineage (NCBI taxonomy): Eukaryota > Metazoa > Chordata > Aves > Passeriformes > Petroicidae > Eopsaltria > Eopsaltria australis. Next base: position 1,286,038 of record JAVTVJ010011652.1, on the reverse strand, counting down.
CTTCAGAAATCATATTCCTACATTCTGAATGTTGAGAAGATGAGAGAAATTGTCCTCTCTTTTTCTTTTCAAGTCCCCTGACAAATGAAGTTGTAATAAAACAAGACTTAGATCAAAGAGAAACAATTTTATCTGAACATGTGACTTGGTCTATGCTCCCACTGTAATCACAGGCAAACCTGGTAAAGCAGCAATCACTTAAAATATATTTACAGGAACTTTTCTGGAGTGGGACAGCCAGAATAGTTGTGAGAGCTGCATTCATTGTCCCTTAAAACATAGGTACAAATAATACTTATTATTAGTAAGTAACAGTGAACCCAAAAAAGCAGTCAACAACCTGGCACCGTTGACACAGCATTCTGGTATTTAGCATTTTAGTATTAAATGAATAATCAATATATACAAACCTCTTCTTTCGTTTTCTTATTTTCTGCTCTAAGCTCTTCATATTCGCCAATAGCTACACAAGGAAAAAAAAGAAAACAGTTAATATAGCAGTACCTCTTCCCAAATTAGCTCTCCATTTGATTAAATTGAAAACTCTTCTGTTTGTCTACACAGACTTCTTAAATAACATGGGTCATAAACTTCATTAATAGCCTATTAATATCCTATGAACTGGATAGCTTTCTAGAATTGAAGCAATTATGAAGTGTCTGAAAAAGATGGTAGCTCCCAAAACAATCGATTTTTGGTCAATGTAGAGTTAAACAATCCTATTGATTTGAGTTCAAAAATTACAAGGTGGATATACTGGTTTGCAGTGACCATTTTAAACCCACACTGGCTCAGGTTACAGATCAATCCTAGAAAGAATAGTTGATGCAACATACAGGTACCTGCAGGGTAGCTGATCCCTGCACCAGGAAAACCAGGGTCTCCCACCAAAATTTCTACCCACCTCCCATGCTCAAGAAGCAGGAAAAAAAACAAACCAGAAAACCAACAGGTAAATGAACAAACAAGAAACCACACTGGTGAAACAACACACTTCCTACACAAGAACACAAAGGCTCTTGATCACCGCTCCACTGCCAAGCTGTTCCCTGTTCCCTTCAGGAAAACAAGGGAAGAAACTTCTACCATCCAGATGCAAGAAATGGAATGAAAGCTGTGTCAACAAATACAACTCAAGCTCCTTCATACTTGAGAACTGCTCATGTTTGCTCGCCTTTAAGGCAAAGTCATTCTTGCCATTTGATACTTTACAAATGACTGAAAAATGTAAATACAGATTTGCCCCACCCTCGACAGCTTTCTTCACATGCTCCATGAACAGAGAACTCTGAATCATAAGCCCTGAAGGAGAAAATAACAAAATATTCTGGATTATAGCTCTTAACCCAACCACAACATATTCCCAGCCAGCCCTGCTCTTTCTCATGGTAAAAGAGTAAAACCCCAAAATAGTCAACATGACTGAACACAGCATATTCCTTCTCAACAATGACCTCACTTATTCACCAACTACTCACTCCACAGCTCAGCTGGTCAAAAGAGACTATCCTGTAAACACATATCAATGCCCTTTATCAGTATTAAATTAAGTAGGTGAGTCTGTGTGGAGAAGCTCCTTTAATTATAACTTGGTCTCTTGATTTTCAGTTGTGAACCTGTGTCTCCTGAACCTGAATTTGCTAACAAAATGTAAGTATTTTCTAAATTAGATGTTTTATATATTAGGTACTTACTATGGCTGAAAAGCACTTATTACTAAAACAAGGCCGTAAGGGTAAAAGTATATAATGACTATAATTCACAGTGAACAGAAAAGACACCTTCATTCACACAGAGTGAGGTGGTGACTCTTCCTACTCTTTTTATTAAAAAATTAATCAACCCATTTCCTAAAGCCGCATCTTAAAAAACACAAATTAAAGAAAAAACCCAAAGTATAAAAATGCTACATGCATATACTTTAGCATTTATATTGCAAACCAGAGTGGCCTTCAAGTCAATGGAGAGCCATTCCATGCCAAATCAATAAGTAATGCCACTTCAGGATTTCAAACCTACTTATTTACTCAGAAAAGAAGTACAGCTGTCAAAGGAAGCAAGTGTCATTCCACTGTTTTTGCTTCCATACCATGGACCAGGCATGTCCTTACTGGTACAGGCAAGAAAAAGAGCTGAGGGTGCAAGAAGTCCTCTGCTCTGGGTGAAACAAGCTATCCTAATTAAGTCATATTTTGTTGGTAGAAGTAAACTAACACCTGGCTTTTTGGATATATCATTAGAGAGCAAATTACCCCTGTCAGCACCAGAAGCTTTAATGGAATTGCTGCCACCACATTCCTCCTCCCAGTGTACATGGAATAGGAAGAATCACTTCAAGAATGTTGTGCAAACTCCCAAACAACCATGGCATATGTGTACAGTGTGCAAAAAACTGCAAAGTGCTGTCAGAGGATAAACAAAAGTCATCAGTTTTTCCCTTGTTCCCCACTTTAGGCTCAAAGATTCCTTCTGCTAAACCCAAGTGATCCCTATTTCAATGGGATGCAGTATGGCACCAGCAGCACCAGCCAGGTGCAAACGATTTCCAAAAGGTGCCTGGGCAGCATTTTTAGAACACCTTCTCCTGTAAAGGTGAATGTATGGGATGGCACTACACTCATCACTTTACAATTACTCCAAACCTTGACTCAGAATATGCAAACCTATTACCAGGCCTCCAGCTTACATGGGCAAACCAAGCTTTTGGTCACACATCAGTTGCCTTTGCTGAAACCTACAAGGCTCAATTACCAAACAGTTGTTTAAAAAATAAAAAAAATAAAAATCACCTGTGTAAGTACAAGAAGATAAGTGTTAGGTACAAATACTGTAAGTCAGCTCCTGCATCTGTGCTTCCATATGCCTTGATTTTACTCAAATCTGTGGAAGTGTGTACAAGTAAATTTAATTAAACCTCGAATTTGCATCCTGCAGTCTTACAGCTTCCTTGAAAATACAGGGCAGGAAAACTAAAGAAACCACTGCCTGATAAAGACCAACTACTAAGTTCACACCAAAAGATTTGCCTTCACGAGTTTCTGAAAAAAAGATGGGGTTCAACACAAGAAAATAAAGTGGGAAAAACATTTGAACTCTAATACATTCAAGCAGGATGGGTTCTGCTGGGGAATGATGGCTGCTGTGTATGAAGATATACACACAGGTACATTGGGAAAAAATAAACTATAGAGCAGATGACTACAGAGGGGAAGACAGCAGCCAACAAGGCATCCTAAGAAATTTCTCTGGCCATAAAAATTACCCATCTGCCACAAAGAAGAATAAATTTGTCAGACCACATTAGGAGTTTGTCAATAGCATTCATTTAAAAGGTACTGCTCTGAGATACTGCTGTCAGACTGGCAGTCTAGTCTGCTCCTTAGAAGATACATGATGTTCCCTTGTTCAAAGGTGTTGGCATTATAAGAAGAAGTTTTAAGAGATCATACAGATCATAATTAAAAAAAAAAAAAAAACCATACAGAGCCATAGTGCTTGGGACTAGAGACTGGAAATCATCACACTTATCAAATCCAGCCAGCAAACACAGAGCAAGGCTAGACCTTTAGAAAATGAAGAAAAAATCCAAGCAATACAAACACCTTTAGTATGTGTGTGGTTAACAGCTGCTGTTAACCACTGTAATTCAGCAAAGTGACCAGAAATGTGGCTATGACAGTGGCACTGCTGAAGTGTAATTTTACCTCCAGACACTTTGATCACTGACTCCTGTTTTCAACTGAATAGAAAAGGGACTATTGTAGAATATAACTCTGTCTTTAAGGGCAAGGTATCAGCAGTGCCAATAAAACCAGAGACAAACAAGGCAATCTTCCAAGCAGGTAATCAACTACTGTTATGATTCAGTTGTTAGTCAAGTTTGCTACCATTCCTCAGGTTCTACCACCAACCGTTAACAAAGTTTTGCCAAATTGCTTTTTTTTGTTTTAAGTCTTACCCATAGCACTATAAGGATCAGCTGAATGGAAGTGTGCACCACTGGAAACATCACGTAAAGTACAGTTAGGCAATAGTAATATTTAAAGTGAAACTACTTTATTAAACCATTCCAAAAAACTGTTTGAGGATTAAAACTCAAACACTTTGAAGCCCAAAATATCATCAATACAGAGATCTTGTCTCTTCATGATGCTCACCTTAAACTTGGTAATGGAGCAAGCTGAAGAATGATCAGTATCAGGTATCTGAGTCTAACACACAGGACTTGGAAAATTCAGCATGGGTGAAAGATAAGAGTATCTTGCACACAGACAGCTTCAGTGTCCTTGGTGCTGCTCAGAGCTCTGCCAAACAGCCAAGCAAATTTGCTCAAGCCCCAGAGAGCTTCACAGCTGCCATTGAGAATTGAGTGAGCAGCTACAAAACACCTGCCTCAGGTTCAATCTCCTGACCTTGGTTAGAAGTAAAGCAGAAGCAGCAATGTGACAGCAGCCAGCCACAGACGCTGCTGCCTGCCTTCCCCTCCACCTATGGCACCATTCCTCAGACACTTCATTTACCTGGTGCCAGCCGAGTTTCTCAAGACTAGAAAAACACACCCTGAAAAAGAAACTAAGGAAATGGCTACTGAATGAATGTTTTCTGAAACTTCTTCAAATCCATTCGTGTTTCTCATAAATCTGACCGCACATCAAAATGTTACAGGGATCTGAAGCCATACACCACTCTCAATAAAATAAAGATAAGTCAGTGTACTCATTACCCCAAATATTCAGATCCAGCAGACCCTTCCATTAACTGCATTTTTTTTCAAAAGAATACTGTTATCTACATTTGAAAGCAATAAAGACGAAAATTAAGACTGTTTAATAGATCATCCTAAAATTACTTGAGGGAACCTGGTAGTACCTAAAATGTTCTTGTTTTGTTAGCAATAAGAATGCAGGGGACACTATCTACTCAAAATCACACTATATAAAGAGTAAGCAATTTTACTTACCTACAGTAACAATATATTTTATTTTACTATTAGAATAATTTCCTTTCTCTCATTACCTTTTCATTGCTTGAGTTTTTTTACTCTAGGCATCAGACTCGTCAGTTAACATAATTTAACTACTGATTTAACTATGTATGCTACCATGTTTTTTGCATAGTTTTAGATATAAAACAGAAGAGTATTTTAATAGTTTTTCCACTGGCTAACTTTTTGCCTACAAAGAACAACTTTCTCACCAGCCACATAATCACAAAAGCATTATGTTAGCCTAACAAAAACACACTGAAACTCCTGTGTTTCAGGATGAACATCCACCAAGAACAGAGCCTACAGGCCTGGGTGTGCCAAGTACAGCTTCTGTTTCAATAGCTCAGGTGAATCTGGGACAGTCCTCAAGTTACAGTAACTTTCCCTTGAACTAATTCCTCTAGTCCTGTAACATTTCCTTAGAAATTAAAGTCAACTGGAGGAGAAGACTTTCAGAGAGCAGAAGTGAAGCCCTGCTCTCAGCACTTTCAACAGGCTCAATTTTCTCTAAAGAATAGCCCAAACTTGTCTTTTTTGCAACTGATTATTGTCATTTTAACAAATGCCCTCTGGAGGCAACAGTACTGGAGGGAAGCAGTCACTCAGCAAGAGAACCAAATTTTGAGCCTTATTTTTTGGTCTCAGATTATCAAAACATACAGCTGTAAGACTATCCTTTTACACCTAATGAATACTTCCAAGGCAGAATCTATCTTGTGCTGATGGTAATCGTGAATTTCCAAAGCTGAGTGTACAGGAAAAACCCAAAAAGTGCCAAAGCAGGTCATAAATAGTCCATTAATATCCATATGAAACTTGGTTAAGAAAAGCTTCTGCTGTACAGCAAAGGTGATGGGGCGCATTTATGGTCAGAATAAATGACAGGAAAGTGAGCACTGATCACACCCCTGTAATTTCACTCTTTTAGACCATTTCGTCCAATAGGTCCTTTTCCAAATAGCTCCTCCCAGGCTCGTGGGAGACCAGGAGAGCTCAGCTGTAGGAATTACCAGCTGTGAATTCCAGCGTGGCTCCTTCACACCTCCTGCCCATGAAGCTGTGGCACAGGAGGCAACACCGACCGCTCGGTGCACAAGCAGATGTTCACAATTCAAACAGCTCTTCAAACGCTTGATGCGCCTCCCTGACTAACCACGGCTGGATCAACCTGGCTCAGGGACAGGCTGCCCACAGGGGAGTTACAAATGGCTTAGGAGCACCCAAACTCTTTTCCACGCACCTACTTCCAGAAGATTAAATTTTACAATGTTTTAGTTTCTAAGCCAAACTATGCACTCATGAAACTGAACATGCTGAAATTCTGGACTTCCCTACAAAAGCACCGAAAGTGACTCACACACGGCACCAAAGCAGCCCAGGATGGAGCTACCAAAGCGCTACAGAAACCGATGGTGCATCAGGGTGAGCCCTGAGCTATCAGGGGGACGTTTGCTCGCTGATGGGCAGTGGGATGGCAGGTGTTTGATGGGTCAGGTCAGGATCGCATCCTGCAGCGCAGAGCGGGAGACGGGACACGCTGGCAGGTCAGGCACAGCCTGGCTCAGCTCCACGCGAGGCTCACTCCTCAGAGGGACGGCGAGGCGGACAGGCTGTCCCGCCCGGAGCTGTCCGGTCCTGCGGGCTCAGCGGTACCAGCTCGGTGCCGGGGCAGCACGGAGCGGGCAGCGCCGGGCCCAGGCACCCCCGGCCCATGTGCTGCGGCACCGCCGCCTCCCAGCACCGCCATCGGCCCCGCGACGGCCGCGCTCGCAGAGCCACTCCATCCGCTGGGCTGGAAAACCCCTCTGAGATCACCGCGTCCAAGCCATCTTCAGCCACAGCGGGCACCTGCGGGGCGGCGAGGCAGCCGGGGCGGGCGCCCACATGGGGAAAAGCCAACACGTTCCACTCCCCTGCTGCATTTCATTAAGGCTTTTATTATTTCCCTCCGCACGGGCAGAGCGAGGGGCCTGGGAGCCGGGGCCGGGGGACGCCCAGGCCGCGCCCGCCCCGCCGCGCCCCGTCCCGTCCCCCCTGCGGGCGCGGAGCCCTCGCCCCGCGGCGGCCGCGCTCCCGCCGGCCGAGCCCGGGCCCGCGGCGGAGCGGGGGGGAGCCGCTTTCTCCAGCGCCGGAGGCGGCGCCGCCCGCCCCTACCTTGGTCCTTCAGGCTGGCGAGGAGCTCCAGCTGCTTCTCCTCGTCGGAGCTGTTCATCGTGCCCCGCCGCCGCCGCCACGGGCCGGCGGCTGCCCCGCTGCGCTCCGCCCCGGCGAGCGCGGCTTCACCTGGCAGCGGGCGGGCGGCGGCGGCCGCAGCCCCGGGGCGCGGCGGGCGCGGCGAGCGGCCCGGCCCGCTCCGCTCTGCACATGCCCAGACTCCCGCGGCGCCCCAGTGAGCATGTGCGGGTGCGGGCACGGCGGCCCCGGCCCGCGGGCAAGGCAGCTCCGCCGGCCGGGCACTCCCGGAGCTGGGGGCCCGGCCCCGCCCGGTCCGCGCCCCGCCGGCCTGGAGCGAGAGGAATCGCAGATCAATTCGGCTGGAATGGACTTCTGACTTCATCCAGATCTCAACCCAACCTTTGACCGAATGCATCCATGTCAACCGCTCCATGGCACCACGTGCGACGTCCACTTTCCTTGAATACCTCCAGAGATGGTGATTCCACCACATCTCTGGACAGTCCATTCCAATGTCTAATGACCCTCCGTGTAAAGAAATTCCTCCTAATGCCCAACGTAAACCTTTCCTGCCTTAAGACTGTGTCCCCTTGACCTGTCGCCAGTCCTGGCAGCAGAGCCCAACCCTCACCTGCCTCCAACCTCCCTTCAGGGAATTGTAGAGAGTGAGAAGGTCTCCCCTGAGCATCCTCCAGGCTGAGCACCCCCAGCTCCCTCAACTTCTCACAGGAATTGGGCTCCAGACCCTTCCCCAGCTTTGCTGCCCTTCCCTGGACTCGCTCCAGCACCTCAGTGTCCTTCCTGAATTGAGGGGCCCAGAACTGGACACAGCACTTAGGGTGTGGCCTCACCAGTGCCGACTACAGGGTAAGAATCACTTCCCTGGTCCTGCTGGGCACACTGTTCCTGATACAGACCAGGATGCCATGGGACTTCTTGGCTGCTGACCTGCACCCCCAGGTCCATTCCCACCAGGTCACATTCCAGCACTCTTCCCCAGCGTGTAGTGCTGCAGAGGTTGGTGTGCTCAAAGTGCAGGACTCGGCACTTGGCCTTGTTGAACCTTGTGCTGTTGGTCTCAGACGATCAATCCAGCCTGTCCAGGTCCCACTGCAAAGCCCAGGCAGGGTCTCCCACAGCGTCAGTCCCCCATGAGCTGGGATTAAGCCCTCCTGCTCCACTCCCCACACAGCTGCCAGTGTGGTGCTGCATTTTTAATGGGCCCTTTTGCACAGCTTGCATTGCACAGCTTTCCACTGAGGATCCCTACACTGTCCAGAGGAGTAGTGGGGGCATAAAACTGCTGTTTGAGTGCCTTGGTACGAAGAAAGCTAAAAGGTTTAAAAGAAAAAATGGCAGGGTGCCTTACTGCTTGTGAGGATCCAAGGGAAACAACTGCATGCAAGTGTCCAGCACTTCAGGGAAACTTTGGAACAACATTAGGGCAGAGGGCTTTGACAGAGACCTGCTGTGTTCACCTCAGAAGAACACACTTATCTCTGCTATTCTCTGATGATCCCTTTCTGAAGAAGGAGGGGATCCAGTGATAAACTCTGTCATTAAAATGTCACCTTACCCAGCTTACCCCAAGGCTGACCGTAAGTGCAATGCAGAGTTTGCTTCTGTTTATAGATTTTGCTGAGCTCCAGCAGCAGTCAGCTGAGCAGCAGCTATCTCCAGACTGGCATGGGCAAAGGTACAGTTCATACTCCTCCCTCCCTCCCTCCCTCCTGCCCTCCTTCTTTGGCAAACACCCATCGATCCCTGTGGCAGGCAGGTCAGAACACTCAGAGGTGGCAACATTAGCTAGAAATACCAGAGAGTGAAAGGAAAAAGACCCTACTACAAACTGTTGCTGGCTTCTCCTGCCTCCTTCCTCCCACACAGTATCCTCTAGATTTCCCATTTTGACCTAGTAAACCTTTAAAACATGAAGAGATTCTATATGGATGCTTTACAGCATTTTCTGTCCAACAGGTAGTTAATGACACGTGTCATTCCTGGAAAGAAGCCAGATGTGAGCTGTGCTGATGTCTCAGAAGCGTGGTATGCCCCATATAAGGCAAAGGAGGCAAGTGCATAAGCTAGTCAGCTTATTTTGAACTAGTCAGCACAAAACACCTTTAACTGTACCAAATGCAAAGTTATGAATTCATGCTCCTAGTCAAATGCAAAAATGGGAAATGACCTTGGAAAACGAAGGCTCTGTAGAGGAAGTAGGAGGCAAAGTGCAAGTAATTATGTAAGTGCTGTCAGTAAGGTACTGCAGCAAAAGAATTGGAGTGTGCTGACAGCAGGGTAAAAAGTTTCTTCTATAACACTTACAGAACCAAAATAAATTTTCTGTATCCAGTTCTTCGAAAAATGGTACAGAAAAATTTACAGAGAAAGCATAAGAGAAAAAAAATTACCTAAGGTTTGAGGAGAGTGCTTTGCAACAAGAGACCTCAAACCCTTGATCTTTTTCGTTGAGCAAAAAGGAAACAAATTATTTGGTTATGGTGATTTCAATACTTGAAGGCTTTTCTGCCTAGTGGAAAAGAGTCAACCAGAATCTGTGTCTGTAACCAGAAGCTGAACGTAAAAGCTACAAATAAAGCCACACATCAATAAACGCCTCCATCTGAAGGAACACAGAGGTCCTATTTAAGTCCTTGGAGTTCTGGGATGACCTTGCTTTTGAATAGTCCCCACTTTAAGTCGGAGCAGTTTTGCCAGTGTTTTACTTCTTTAGTGTCCTTTCTTGGGCTGCCTTGTTGGCTTCCCTTCAGCCACAGGTCTCATTCCAAGTCCCTCTTCCCACTGCCGATATCATTCCCTTTGCTTTCCAAACCAATTTCCTTTATGCCGTGTAATAGCAGGATTTGCAAAAGAGTCATTGTAGGGTTGCTTATCCCTGCACGGTGCCAAGGCACCGGACATTTTCATCCTCCAACAATGTTCTGTCTGTTGCATGGAGCCAGAACAGGGCATAAAATCCCTTTGATATCTGCAAAGACAGCAAGTCAATTCTTCCATTATTTTATTTATTTACTCAAGTTAAAGTAGTATGTCCATATCAAAAGAATTCACTTCCATAGTTTCTGTATTGAGGCTTCATAATTTTCCTTTTTGTTTTTATTCACTCAGATCTACATCCACTTATAATACCTTGTGAAGTCAGCACTTAAAACAAGGATCTCCTTGTTTCAGACTGTGTTGGTTGCAAGAGTAGGATGGGTGTCACTGCAATAGTATTTATTATTATTATTATTATTATTATTATTATTATTACTGTAGTAGTAATAGTAGTAGTAGTAGTAGTAGTAGTAGTAGTAATAATAATAAAAAATTAATCAATTCTTGCTAACATTTTTCCAAGTTATGAGATAGCTGAAAAGTTGACTCTATTACTAATAGTCCGTATCCTTTGGGAGACCAAAATTCAGATGGATTAATCATACCTCTAGATTCCACCAACTCATAGCTGCAATGGATGAGAATCTGTCTGGTGTTCTCAATTTCACAGTAGCCATCAATCATATAAAATAGGATAATTATTTTAAAAATGAAAGAAAAAAAGAAATACTGCAATTTTTATCTTTGTCTTACTTTGGGATAGATCTTGGTGAGATGTTGGACACCTCCTGATATTCTGACTAATGCTTGAATCTGATGCAAATGAGCAGTTCCCAACATGTATAACTCAGGCTTATCATTTTTGCAACTTTTTTCATGGTTCTTCTCTTGGATGGGACTTCGATGAGTACTCAAATGATGGGCTTAGAAAGTTGAAAATATCACAGAATGACAAACTGGAGCAGGTTGCAGTGATTAGTCACATAACTCCTAAATTCATAGGATCTGGAGTGAAGACCTAGGAATTCATAGCATAATAGAATTTTCGAATTTTGAATAATAAAATTTGAAACAATTACCATGTGTCTGTACAATTTTGTCCTAGGACCATCTAGAGACGGTAGTGTTAACTTTATCTATAAATCCTTAGAAATTTTTTTCTCATAAATTAGCTGTTTAACATAACAACACTCATAACTGTGCATACAGAACTGAAGATTTTGGTACCCTGTCAAGTAGGTACAACAGTCAGGAATTTGATTTGCTTGTTATCCATCTAGCTGGCTGGCTAGCTAAAATATGCATATTCACATTCCTCATTTAGGGATAAAAGTTACTCATGCCTTTTAATGGGTACAAAGGCAGCCTTACCTCTCCTAGATAAATAAACCCACAACATCTCCAGCAACAAAGAGCAAGGAAGGAGCAGTGGACCCCTCTGGCTGGGAGAGAAAGGCGTTCCCTTCAGAAGCAGTGCAATCCATCAGTCCCTGCAAAGCCTGAATTGGCTGCTGAGGATTCATCACCCCTCCTGTTGAGGAGAGCTACCTGGTGGAAACAGCCGTGACTGCAGGCTGAGCTGCCCTCGGGGCACGACTGCAGCCATATGTTTACTACTTTCAGAACAGACATATTTTATGAGAAGTGAGGGGGACAAGGGAAAATAAACTACATAATCACTGCACAGATAAACAACTATCAATAAACTGAAAAAAAATGGCAATAGCTATTTGAGCATCTAATTAATACGATGAATAAGACTAAGCAGCTTATCTTGCCGAGGTAATGTATATTTTTCCATCAAACCAATCAGTGCTGAATAATGACCCGCATAATATATCAGGGTAAATATAAGCACTTCTTGTCTCCCTAGGACAACAACTAACTAATCAGCACACATTCAAACTGGAGTATAAGTATGATTAAAGATATAAAAACCTCAGATAATACAGATTCATTTGAAAAACTTTAGCCATTTGATTAGAGACACTAGCATGATCTTTGCTAGCCATCTCCATCTAGGAATGCAAACATGTCTGTCTCTCTGCACAGAAAAAAAAGGCACAAATTGATTGGGGGATAAATCAGAGGAAGATGAAGTATTTATCATGGCATTTTAAAATGCTCTAATTGTACCATAATTGAGAATCCTGGGTATTAAATTTGCAACTGTAAAATATAACCAGGCAAATTAAATCTACTCACCCTTCCTAGCAGTTCATCTTACTTCATGGATGCTCACTGTGTATAATTTATAGTGGTTGAAATAGTTTCTTTATTTTCAAGCACAGACAGGTGGTGGATTTCACCCACTGAGGTGCCAACACCTGCAAGGACCCATAGTTAGAGATAATAATAGAGATAAATAGCTTACTTGTGAGACCTCCTGTGCTTACAGAGACAAATACCAAGCTTTTGGAGAGTTAGAAATTGAGTCACTTTCCAGACCCCTTTCCTGACGTGGGGAACCCTGTTTCACCAGTATCACTGGAGAGGCTGTTGTTGCAGTGGCTTTTATGTGCTTCTCTGGGGTTCTTTGCTTTATTCTGCAGCAATTTGGATAACTGGGCTTCCAGAGCAAAGAAGAAGAGAGGCTGTATAGGAATCTTTAAACAACTAGGTGTTATGTGGTAGTAAATGACAATAGCATAGAAGTACTTTTTTTTCCCTAGGAAGGAGGGATGAACTATTAAGAAAAAGCCACACCCTAGCCATATAGGATCAAGAATCTCTGTGCTCATAATTTCATGGTGAAACATGAACATAATCTGATTTTGTTGTTTTCAGATGTTCATTAGGGAAGAAATCTTCGGGGAACAGCACACTGAAAGCTGATGAAGCATCACTGAATACAAAACCTTATTCCTTGGTAAGTTATTCCTGGAACTTGCAGTGCTATTTTATACCTTGTTCTTTGATAAACAACTAACATAGTGTCAAACTAAATAATAAAATCAGTCAGTTAGGAACTTAAATACTTTACTATACAGCAGTCAAGGTCTTTTGGTACTGATCATAAGCATCTTAATAGACCATTCATTATGCATGGCTTTTGAATTCAATGCCACTGTTATTTTGCCTACATCTTTATTATGCTGCTCTGCAAAGTTGCCATCATAATTAATTTCTACAGAAAGGGCAAGTCATTTCACTTTTATTAAGCAATTTTGCAGCTTATGAAAAATAACCCATTGCCCTGCTTCCTCAACACACTTTCCATCTAGTATTTATGTGCAACTGGAGCCACTTTGTCTGTCTCTCTCTCCCTCTCAGTTGAACTTTGCATACAGCTCAACAGCAGTTGATGCTTTTGTTCCTGTTGCAGACTTGTCCCTTTCTGGTGCTTGCACTACCTCCATTTTACCACATAATTAGGGTCAGATGCTAGTTGCCTGAATTAAAAGGCATTTGGGCTCTCCTTCCAACAAGCCTTTCTACTCCCTTCTTGCAAAACAAAGCTGTCACATGCATTCTTTGGCTGGTGTTGGATTACATTACACCACTTGACCACACTTACTGCACTAAGATAATTATGCCAGGTATTTTGCTGATAAAAATCTCCATGGCATTATTGTGTGCTGTGGAACTCTATCAATTCATGTCAGCAGAAAATTGGGTTCTTTGTAAGAATTTAGGGACAGAGACAAACCTCGAAGTTGCCATAAGGATTCTCCCCAGCTTAACCAGCATTTCTGGAAGTCCTTCAATGAGGCAGAAGTAAAGGGACCGAGGAGTAAGCAAATTTATTTCCATAAAAATGTCAGACAAACCTTCTGCCACTTGCCCAACTGCACATCATCAGGTAGCAGAGGAATACATCCGTTGCAACCCTTGATTTTGCTGATGGGATAAGAAACTCCTCTCAGTGGAGTTTTCCTGGTATTAAACTTGGCCCAAAATGTTAACATTTAAGAGGACTCCCTGGTCTGGGAGCTCATGCAGGACAACTCATTTGTGTGAGGCCGAGCCATGGGTCAGCTGCAGCTGGGGTTTGCCCTATGGCTTCTCAACATTAAATGGCCTTTCAAAAAGCTGCAAGTTCCCACTAGAGTTTGAAACCAAGAACCACAGACAGTGAAAGCAGAATACAGTGTACCCACAAGGGACTGTTCCCACGGAGCCTTTTGGCCAACAGGACACTCCAGTGTGTCTTCTCTATCAAAACAGGTCATACAATACCTCCTAAGAGTGGCATTGAGGGTTAAAATCCTGCTTGTTATGTTGGTTCCCAGTAACCATCATGAGTTTAAGATTATTCTCAGTTCACCCCATTTTAACATAATGAAGTTTACTCTGTTTCTTGGACAGGAGTATATCTTGGTTCTATCACCAGAAGTAGTATATATGATATTCTTACTCTGTCAGCTGATTTGTATTATTTTTCTACATTAAGGTTTGTTAATTAAAATAGATGACAAATCTCTGGGACTGGTCAGTTATGTGCTGGTTTAATTGCATTCTTTTTAACTAACTTCCTTCATATTCCAAATATCAAGCATATCATTACTCATATATAATAAAACACCATAAAACTAAATACTGCTTTTGTGCAAAAAATGGAGGGAGTCTCAGAGAAAAAAATTATTTCCTACACTGTACCAAACTAGTGCAATAAAACAATCTAATAAATCAGAGTGTTCTCACAAGGTGAGTTGTTTTGTCAGTTGAGTGCTTGAAATGCTATCTAATGTCTCTGTGGAAATGGCTGAAAGAAACAACAGCTGTCTCAGATTTTTGCCTTTCATGTCTTATTAAAATCAAGAGAAGAAGGAAAGGCAAACAAAGGGTTACTCATCATTTTTCTCTCGCTGGAAGAAGTTCCTATGAACACCGCCTACAAAGAGAGGCAGTGATAACTGAGAGACAAAAACCAATTTAGATAATGATGAACATTTATAAAAGAAAAGATTCATTGAGAACACTGTTTCCAAGGATAAAAGGTGGAAAGGAGACAAGAAATTCTGCAAGCAGCTCATGTGAATAACGTGGCAGTGCCACTGCAGCCTTCAGCAGAGCCATCTTGTGTTGCTCCCTGCCACTCGCATTCAGCCGAGGAACCCTGAATGAGAGGCTTGTGATCTGATTTGTGCTGGATATTTTTGACTTCACTCCCTCCTTCAGACATGCAGCTCTGGCCTCTGCGCCACATCTCTGCTCTGCAGGGACTGAGAAGCTCTTAGCTAAGTAAGGCTCAAGTGATTTGGAGCATCTCACTGGGTGTTTACAGCAGACTTTTCCACTGTCGTTGTCTAAGATATCTCCAACTCCTACTTTCATCAGCTCCCCACGCTGCCTTACATGTGAAGCAGCAATCTTTGCCGTTGTTGATTATTGGCTAAACTACAAGAAATATTAAAATCTGCTTCACATTGCTATGGTAGCCACTTACACTTTGCTCTAGAAGCCAAAGTAAACACCCAATCCCTTATTCTGTTATTTTCTCCTTCCGTCCCCTCAGGAAGATGAGTGTGTAATTTGCATTGGCTGTACTGAACATCTCCTGATAAGATGAAAATCTTATCAGGCCACCTTAGAGAAAATGAATATGCAAAATGTGACCCAAGCAGTATTTCTGAGCCCGTGTTTCAGCACAGCTTGGGGAGCTCACATCCAACCACCACCCCTTGTGTGTGTCACTGTGCTGAGTGTCACACAGCACACCAGCATGGCTGGAGGTCCCAATATTCCCTGAGGATGACTCTCCTGCCACTCCCACACTTCCACAGGCAAAGTTCTGAATCAGTCCAGGCTGTGAATGGCAGCACTTGATGAAGCTTTAGAGAAAAGGTGCCAGAGAAGAGATCAGACTGTTCTGCAGTAAAAGCCACTTTAAGGAGATGTGCAGAAATCTAGCTGAGATACTTAAAAATAATAAAATAATACTCCTGCTTTTTCATTCCTGAGCCAAAATACTGTAGTGGAGTTCACACAGAATAGGTTGGCTTTGATCTTAAAAATTTTACACTTCAAATAAGGAAACTGAAGAGATGGTGTTTCTTTCCTGAGTTATTTTCATTTAAGGTCTGAATCCCAAGGTGTTGATACCAATGGGATGTGCTGATGCTAAGTGCCACTGAAAACTGACAAAACCCTGTTTTTAAACCATTCAGTGAATGATCTCATACATAATGCCAAAGGCTGCAGGCATTGAAAAAGATTGGACTAGTGGGTCGTGTATGTGAACTTGTCTTTAGAGAAGGCTGTCCTCAATTAGAGAGCCACAGAACAATTAAAAAAACCCAAAACCCAAAAACCCTAATTGACTAATTTTTGAACATTCCCTACAAAGATTCAGACCTATTATTTATATACAGATGCATGGGAATCAAAACACTTCTGTACCTACTGTAGAAATTTTTAGACTAACTGTAAAGCTGTGTCACATACATGTCTTTAGAAGGTTTGCTTTTGTTTATAGAATTGCCAAAAATATAATGATGTGGACTAAAGCATTCAGTGGAAAGTTTCTGAGTAAAACCAAATTTTGGGTTTGTTTCAGTGGTTACACTGCCACTAGTCTTTCGTACCTTAAGGAAAAAAAAAATCAAACCTAAACCAAAACAAATTATTGCTGCTTGGTTGAGAAGCTGTAGCACCTCACCACCTTGTGGTAGCTCTATAAACCCAGCCAGGGATCCCTGTGGTGGCCAGGAGGCTTCTTGGCCACGCAGTTTGGTTTTGCCAAGGCAGAACATAGGGAGAGATGGGGCAGGGGCATCCTGGAGAGCGTGGCCTCTGCACTGCCTGAGCCAGAGCATGCCAGAGATGGGCTCTGGAAAATTCATCCTAAATGATCACTCGTGTTGGGGGAAAGCTGCAGACTATCCTCACCTGCCTCCTGTCCCTCCCCTCCCTCGGTTTGAATATGCTATAAATCAGGAAATACCTCTAGGTGATAAGACAAACCCAAAACAACTATCCTTTTGAAGATGACCTGTCAGGTGCTCCACTTTCCAAAGAAAAGATTTGGGTATGAACATCCTAAACAAAGGTTCTAATCTTGGCAATTCTTCACTGGAGCAGGAATTTGCAGCTGCAGGTGCAGGATGAAGGAAGGGAAAAGGGAATGCTATGAAGGGGGCACTAACCCCTCTATTAGGCCAGGCTTCTGTAACATGCATTCCTGTCTCAGGACAGGATTACAGCTACAAGTCCAAGCAGCTGCATCCCCTCCAGAGAGGGGAAGATACAGAGCCATTTCACTCTCTGCTGTTATTGAAATCCAGTCTCCCATGCCTATGGCACTGCTCGTGTGAGACAGGAGATTCATCCCTACAGTTTATGCAACACCACCAGCTCCAAGAGGTTTCCTTACTAGCTGTTGAAATAGGTGTAGAATGGCTTTGTAGCAAAAATGTCACACCAACACTTCCACCCTGGCTCTGCGTCCTTGCCCTAAATGAACTGACCTACAGCCACACCAGCATTTGAAGAAATCACTCTCCCTTCCACCAAACACATCTACAGCCCTCTGAGGCACTCCAGAGGCATCAGAAGAGCCAAAACCAGGCAGTCTGTATTGAACAGCAGATTTCTTTGGAACGAATGCCTGGCAAAAAAATGCTTTTACATTTTTGCTTCCTACGGTGCCTCAGAATGGTGTCTGTTTAACTAGCATGTGCTTGTTAATCTGGTAAGGAAGGCATTCTGGTGTGGTTAGTGAAAAACACAGGCATTGTGTTTTGTGTGGGAGACAGTCCAGCTTGCCAAGCTTGTCTAAACAGCCTGTTCTGCCCTATCATTTATGAATAACTATTTTGCTTCTATAAAGGAACCAGCTCTATTTTATGGAAGAAAAGGCGATCCTCTGACCAAATCCATCAGTAGAAAGAGTCTGAAAATGAAGGTGGCTTGCAGAAGTGACAATTGCTGCCCATCTGAGGAGATCTGGCACTGCAGGTCTATGAGATCTCCAGTCCTGGCTCTGTTGCCAGCATCAGAGTCAGAAATGAGTCTCAGGCCCATCCAGATCTGATAAAGTCCTTGGCAAGCACCAATGGCGATTTAGTCTCTGTTCTTTCTGCTGAAGAACAACAGACTGCAGTCAAAAAACACTCTAAATTGTTCCATTCACAAGTCATTCATACAATTTACCAATGCTGACAGATGCTAATACCTTTCTGTCTCTTTCTAGAAGCTAGATTTATTTTATCAGCAAATAAATCTCGACCCTGAGTTGGCAACCTGAAGATGAACAGTTTTAATTTCAATTTCCTCTCTTATGCAGTCTTACTAGAACACATTCCTGTATATCCAAAGCTACTGAAACCCAGTCACACTTTCAGTAAATATAAATTTTCTAGCTCTGCTGTTTCTAATGCTCTGCTGTCTTTATCCCTGGTCTCTTAGTATCTCAGTAATACTTTTGAAATATATCTGAGCCTTGAGCTCCAGTTTAAGAACCAACTGGATTTTGTCAAACAACAAAAAATCGTCCTCCCATCAGAGCTTAGGAGGAAATATCTTCAAAATACCAATTGCTTTCCAGTTCTCTAATGTGTGGGAGGAAGCCAACTGCCTCAGTGGAACTGCAGCAAGTTCAAGGTGTGTGCAGATGGTCAAGTAATGCAAGTTGGACAGAAATGTATGGAAAAGGAATTAGCAGGGGAAATACCAAACAAACAAAAGACTAGGTCAAAGCCCAGTAGGAATGAGAGTTCAATGAGGTGGGCAGTATTTAGCATAGGAAATCAGCCTTCTGGTGTGTACTTTGTCTCCCCCTGCCTTTCTGCCCTCTTCATTTCTTTCGGCTGCTCAGCCAATGGAAAGCATTGCACTGATCAGGTATTTTCCAGGTCCCTTCAGGTTCCAGCTCCCCTCTGTTCACAATGCCCACCACCCACTCTTTGGAGCTGTGGGATTGCACACCTGGGATTGCTCAGGGCTCTGTTCAGTTTGTTTGCACTGCAATGGCACCTGAGCGACTCTAGCTGAACCCTGTGCTCCTCATCCTAACTGCTACAAAAACTCTTGCAGACACTGTACCAGCTGAAGCTCTCCACCCTAATCCCCTCCCAAAAAAATAGTCAGCTTCAATAGATAAGGCAGAGACTGGTATAAAGGAAGCAGTACCAGTGCTGCCATTAGACTGCGTCTCTTGCTGTTTTTTCCATTTCCTTTTGCCTGTCAGCAGACCTTGAGCTCATGACTGTGGCCCTTTTGTCCTTGCTTTGGCACATTCAACACGTGGGATTCATCACCCTCATAAGGGTAGCATCTGCTTTTAGCTATGCAGAAATTCTATAAAGCATTGTTATCATTGGTCCAAGGGAGGAGAGCCATCAGCACACATATCACAGATGAACTGAAAGAAGATTTTCAGGATACATAGGTCTGAAATATTTCTGACAGGTCAGTTAAAAGATGCATTAAGGCAGAATATAACACTCATCAATCTCAAGAAATGTTTTTCTTTCCTTGACTTCTACCCATTGGAGCAAATTCTGAGCCTCTAAGTGAGCTTGTTGACATACTGGGGCAGAAATGGCTGAAAAACACTTGTAAAAATACATTGCGAAAGCTCTGCAATAAACCGCTGTGTCTTAACTCAACATTACTGATATTTGGGGCAGTCATTCTTCATAGGTTTGCTCAGTGTCCTGGGCAGCCAGGAACCACACTCATTTTAGATTAGTCCTGTTTAAAGTACAAGTGCATCTCTGTTGACATAAACTTGGAGAACTATATCCAAGGAACAAAAGTCAGGTCCAACTCCCATGAAATTAAATGAAGAGAGATGAGTGCAGCAGAGGACAGTGACAGTGAGCCTGCTGTTGGAATATTGGTGTTATAACCAGCTCAATTGCCTGCCAACTTTGTCTTGAAGTAGGTCAGGAGAGAATCTAACACTGTGTTTTCAGGTGGACACCTTGGAGGAGCCACCAAGAAGTCAAACATGGCCAGCAGCAAAGTTCTCAATACTTCAGCTCCCCTAAATACCATTTATCCCATGCAGCCAAGTTTACTGTTATGGAATAATGGAATTATGGAACCCCTGGACACTTACAAATATAAAGACTTCATTGACTAATGCCTCAGCCAATATTACATGAATATAGTTTAAAGTTAACTGCATTACTGATTCATACTGAAGGATGGCCTAACCCATCCCAGGGATAAATGTAAGTTCTGCATAAACTCACTTAGCTGCCAAATACAAACTGGAATATGGCTTTATTCTTATATGAATAAAACACCAACTATCTCCTATGATGGTAAACAGGAACAATATTTAAAGGACCTAAAGTACATGATGAGCAGTCTCAACCATTTCACAAAAGCAAATGTAATAACAGAGAAAGAGAGGGGTCTTGTAAAAATATTGTAATGAAAATGGCATTCAGAAATCCATTAGCAAGTGACTGTGCTTCATCACAGCACCAGGAAAGTATTTTAAATGTAAGCAAAGATACTTGCTTTTAAAATCCTTAATGAAGATGTAAAGTACTAAAAGCCACTGGGAAGTCTTAAACATGAAAACAAGACCATGCAGCAAAGCTAACACCTTGGTTCATAATGGATTACAAGGTGATACTGTTGTTCTTGCATACATTACTGCAGGCTGCCATTATCTGAGTGACTGAAACTACAAAATTCACCTTCTTTTTTTTCCTTGGCCTCCTTATTTCTACTAAGATTTGCTTCATTTATTGATCTCCCTGATGGATGAAATTTATTGAAACTTCATTTTATTAAGTCAAACAAAATGCATTCAGGTGAAAACTGAATGGAAAGATAAAATAGGCACTGAAAAAAAGGTAAGGGGAGTACTTGTGGAGGATTGGGTTTTGAAGCATAGCTTAAAGTTTGTATTTTTAGCAGGAAAATCAGTGTAATCTGTACATTGCAAAAAGCCCAAAGGTTTTTAAGGATAACATTAGGATTTATTAAGTGCAGAAGCTCCTTGTTGCTGAATCCTGCAGCAACATTTAGATATCAGAGCCTCCCAAAGCAGATGGTGAAGACACTGCTAAAGACTTCTTCAAAATGTCCTGCACTAAAACGGAGCTTTTTCCTGTAGATGTACACTTCAGGCACAACCTGTGATTTTTTTTTTATGACCACGTTTTTTCCAAGTGCTCACCCCCTGTCATTTTGTTGTCAGGTATGGTTATAACTGAGTGTGCTGCGCAGCCACTGAATGTCTTTGAGGAATGCAAGGGCAGTTTATAAGGGCATAATTTCACTTCAAACAAGTCATTCAGTAGTGCATTGCTTACTCTGCCATGTCAAGGAAGAGAAAATGCCCTGGAAGTTGCAGAGCCCTGGAGTTTATCCTTTGCCAGTAAATTAATTGAAGAAAACCAAGCTGATACCTCATATTTGTTTATGCAAACCACAATTAAAGGAATCCTGGCTTCCAAGGTAGGTAGTGTCTGAGAAAAGGATAATTGGATTGTCTTCTGCAGCAGGAACAAATGTTGTGCCAGGGCCAGTAATGCTGGGCCGCTCTCCTCAATGAGCTGGTGCCCACTGCTGTGCTTTAAGCAGTGCATTTGTGCTGCAGGCCCTGCTAAATCCATGTTTGCTGGGCAGCACAGGGAGCCCTGGGGATGTCCCATGGCTGGTCAGCAAGGCACAGCCCTCCACATGGGCCAGTACTTGTGCTGTTTGACAAGTTCCAACTCTCATCACTGGCCTGTACAACAAACTTATCAATTTGATGGGAGTGTTGTATTCACTTAGAGATGCAGGGACACACTCTCAGCTCCTCTGGACACCCTGTGTTTGCTTTCAGGCAGGCTCACCCAGTACATTGCACTGTGGGGTGTGTAGAAAAAAACATCACACAGGCAATAACTGAAAATTAACTGCTTGGCTAGTACTGAGCTCCAGCACCTTTAGAATGGGTAAAAAACCCCAAATCCCTGAATATAATCACTTGGAGAACAGTCCCCAAGGTCTCACCTTTGGCTGTCGTTCCATCAGAAGTCAAACACACTCTGTGAGTAGCACAGCCTCCTTGCATCTGCTTTGCAGTGCAGGAGAGGTTAATGTTCAACCCTAGATTGGAGGAAACAGGCTTTGAGCTCGCAATTATCTTAAATACAACCAAGTACACTTTTTTTAAAAAAAAAAAGATGCTGTAAGAGCACACAGCTGCATGAAGGATGAATGATTCACTTCCTTATGCCTGATGGAAAAGAGAAGTCAGTGTCTTAAGTGTAATAAAGTTGATGAATTATGGGCCTTAAGAGGCAGATCTTACATTGGAATAAAGAGAATGCAGCAGGCAATCAGTGTTGTGGAACTACTATTTATGCACTTCACAGCTTAACAAATAACATAACAATATATAGAGATTTATTTTATAATATAACATAATGATTTCATGCACAGTAGCTATTATAAAGTGATGTATTGTTTGTTTGTTCTGTCGATGCCCAGCAGTAGCTGGTTGTCTCCCTGTGCAAGAAGGGAGTTGGCAGAATCTTACCTTGAAGTCAGTGCTGTTTTCTAATGCTTGATCATTCAGAAGGTGTTAAAAATGCTGTATCTATGCTGATAAACAAAGGAAGTCCAGGAATAAATAACTGTCCCCAGGGTCAACAGGTCCAGCCTGGCTTATAACCTTGCTGCTCAGGGCTAGGTCATCTTGATGGGCTGTGTTTGCACTACACTGGAGGTGGCCCTTGGTATTTCATAGGCAAACTGTGGCTTGAGACAGAAATAATTGCATTTTGAGGGCTTCTTTTTAACTTTCAAAACACATGAAATAATGCAAGGGCTGTGTTGCATCTTGCTAGTTTGGTGTTTTGGGATTTTGTTTGGTTTGGCTTGGTCTGTTTTTTTTTAATTAGCATAAACCAGCCTATGCGTTGGGCATTGTGGTTGAGACATGGGTGTCACCCAGCTGTCACCCAGCACCCCTGCTCTCTCCTGCACTGAGATTTTAGGCACTCAGTATTACTATGCTGACATAGGTTTTTCAAGTGGCTGTTCCTGATGATTTGGGGCCAGAAGTGAGAAAGAAGCTTCTCCCTGCAAAACCAAGGTGGGCACTGAGGGGCAGCAGATTGGGAAGGCAAAACAAAGTTCATTCTGAGCATGAGAGTGTGGACATGCCTTCTTTGAATCCTGGCTTTATGGGGACTTATCACATTGCCACAGGCCTGGTGAGGCAGCTGCTTATTTCTCATGGGTCATGGGTACCAGACCCAGTTGTCTTCTGAGCTGGGTTATGCAAAGTCCCTGTCTTTAGTGAAAGTTGTGCAGCTCTCTGGGGACAGTGGCTGTGTGGTGGGACAAAGACAAGGGAGAGATGTTAAGAAAACAAGCATCCAAAGAGTGAAATGGCTTGTGCAGACTGATTCAGTGAGCGTGTGTGTGCAGCATCTCTCTGGGCATGTGCACCAGTTGGGCTCTCTCTGGTGCATTTTTTTGGTTTGAGTTATACCTGTCAAACCCCAGGCCTGATCCTCCTCCCTTCTTTGGACCTATTTCCTTTTTCTTTTAATTTTCCAATGACCCCCTACTAGTTCTGGACAGTGGCAGAGAGGACTCACTGTTCCAAAGCATCTTTATTTGTATGATTTACTCTATTTCACATCAAGCTGCCTACTCTTGTGGGCACTGGTAGAATCAGAGCTGTGTCTGTGCTCCTTCTGTAGTACCAGGGAATTAGGATTTCTGTGTAAAACCTCAGTGCCAAAAGGCTTTTAGCCATCCTGGTACCAGTGGAGATACTCTGTTTTGTAGCTCCTCAATCTTTGGTCTGGTATTACTGGGTCAGCAAGGAGTTTGATGTTGCATCCTCAATGGACCCTTCTTATTCTCATTATTTTTTCTGTGATAAAATAGAGCTTTGAAACTGCTCAAATGTTGTTGGCCTTGTCTTATTGCATGCAATTTTGAAGCATTTGTTCCAGGCACACTACAATTTTTGCCATTTAGTGATTACCTTTAAATTCCACGAAGCCTTTTCTCATGTGCCCTTGTGCAGTGCTTTGGGAGATTGTCTGATGTGAAAGGCACTATTACACATTGAACTGATTATTGTTGTTTGTTGCTGTTAACACAGACAAGAAACCCTCCTGGCAGGGAAACAACTTCTTTGCTAATAAGTATTCATAATTTGTATCTCAGCAAAAGATGTAAACATATATTATCATTAAATAGGCTGTAATTTTAATTGCCTATAAATGTTATTAATTCTGATTGTGATTATTCAATAGGTAATAAAGATAAAGGCTGTCAAAATTAATTAAGTACATATTCATTAAATTCAAGGTAGCTTCAGTTTCTTTATTGCACAAATACAATTAACACTTAATCTGAATCTCAGTAAGTTACATAATCATGTGACTCAAAATAAAGGGAGGATACAACCTTGGCCTTTTACTTTTTACATGGGAAAACATTAATGATGCTGACATTGGAGACAATTAGACAGTGTCGGCCAATTGTTTTTAGTCAGCTTTCTCTCACATCTGTGGTGTCTACAAGCAAGAAGGGCCATTGTTTCTGCAGGCCTCCGTCGCGCTTTGGCTCTTTGTGCTAACCGTCAATCTCTTGCTGAATATCAAAGCTGTGAGGAAATTAGAACAGACCAGCTCTACTGCACCACACTAAAGCTTAGCAGGGTGCATCCACTATGCTACTAATTAGGCAGTGGCCAACAAAATAACCTGTCAATGTGTGCTTGCCATTTCCCACACACCTGCATTTCATACACTAATAAGCGTACAGCCGTGGAGAGAAAGGAATAACTGCTGAAGTGTGAAAAATGAACAAAATATAACAATGTTTCTCTCTCCACCTATACTACTGCCAATTACCATTTAACATTAGGTAGAATCAACATGTCGGAAGAAATACAATACAGTATCTGAAACTAAAGAGGGGGTAGGAAGGAGCAAAGCCACACATAGCGAGTGTATTAATGTTTGCTGCAGAACGTCGCGCTAAGTGGAATCTCTCTTTATTTGTATAAACCAGGAGGTTGAAAATGATCGTGATTAGGGTTTTCCTAGTCACGTCAGCCTGGACAGAAATCCATGTTTTTGTTGCTTACCAAAAATATGTGAATAAAAACAGTGGCAAATGACTGTGTGTCATTTCTGTGTTGTGTCAGTGCTGTGCTGCATCCTTCATGTGCATCATTACGGCCAAGCCATCACAGGCTGACTGAAGTTCTGATCTCCCTCTGATTTACTTTCAGCCTCTCTGAAACTTCTGTGCACCATCCTTTCACATTATAATTCCCTGATTTGAAATCATACCAATCGGGATGTCAGTACCTGCTCGCCTTCTGAACTTATTGCATTTGTGCTGTTATTTCCTGTCATGAACCTTTCCCCTACCAAACACACAGTTAGGAAACTCCTGGAAATTACTTTTCTATCCGAGTGATAAAAGTACACAAAAGTGTCCTGTTATTACTGTTGTGGAAGGGGGAGGAGGAATGCTTATGCAGTGATTAGAAATACTGTGCTTGAAAGCAGCTCATCCTGGAAACACAGAAATCAGTTTCGTTACAAGCGCAGTGGCATCGCCGCGAGTTCACACAACTCCCACTTACGAGCCCTTGCAAATTGCTGGGTTCTGTACCATAGTAATTCTCACACCATATATTTCTTTCCCTTTGCCTTTGCTTTAATGCCTGATCAGATTGCAGGAGTGATGATTTAGAAGTGATACGCACTGAAAACAAAGCAGAGCGGGAGCAAAGATATTAAGTCAGGTGCAAAGCACCCAGGGCCAAGCTGCTAAGGCCATTACCTTTGCCAAGGGTCTGACTCAGCTGAATTCAGCACTTCAGACTTGGAGCTCTTCATTTTTTCCCTCTTTGCACAAACCCAAGGGTTATAAATGCAAATTTACTCATATGGAACACTGTGATTCCCTGTAAAACTCCCTCCCCCTCCATCCTGATGAATATACTTATATTCTCTCTTTTTTTTTTTTCTTCCATGGACTTGAGCTTTGGTGGATCAGGTAGATGAAGGCAGAATTCCCTTCAAAAACAGATTTATGGCAATACATCACTCTTGAGTAGCCATCCTACCAGGCGTCTTCAGTGTAAAGCTGAATTTAAAACATGAAATGAAAACCAGAAGGGCCGGTGCAATGTGTGGATGAAGCTGTTTTCCTCCACAAGAAAAATCACTTCATCTCAATATGTAGGAGAAATGCCTATATTGTTATGCTATCCTTGATGGAAATCATACAATAAAGGCCAATATTCAAATGGTATTTGTTAGATACTTTTGAACACCACTCTGCCTTTCATTAGACTTTATCCAGGAGCAGCATTTTCAATTATAAATAAAAACTTTCTCCGCCTCTTCCCACTTGAGCTCAAGTACAGAAGGCCCCTATTTAAAATGCAGCTCCCGAGCAGGCCACCAGGCCGCCTGTTCAGCTGCCAGTGGCTTTTGTGTACAAAGATGTTAATTGGTCCTAATCCCCTCCTAGAAGCTGTTTTGGTAGCCTGACCTGGCACCCCAAAGGACACCTTGGTGTGAAAAACTAAAGGGCCCATTGAAAAGAGAGTGAAAAGCAGCACTGAGCATTCCAACACATTTTAATTTCAGGAATTAAAAAAAAAAAAAAAAGGGCGAGGGGAGGGTGTAGCCAGAGGGGTTATGGCAGAGGGGGGGATGGCACACATCATCTTGCTGATTCTGAATTGGTCATACAAAGCTTTAGTAACCATGGAGTAAGCTCTACAAACACCCTTTGCACACACACACACATCCAAAAAGGGGAAAAAAAAGAAAAAGCCAAGATCTTCTTGTATTTCAGCTTCAGGTTTGGATCTTTCTTCCATTTTTTTATTTCCAATGCACCAACAGTGTTTGGGAAAGCTGAAGGAACCCAAATGCAGCCCAAGGGTCTGACATCCCTTTTTCTGTCCTCCTCAGGAGGAGCTGGGTAAATCCAGACCAAAGTTAGTTTCCCTATGGGTTCTGCTGGCCCATTCTGTGGCACAAATCAGCACCCAGGACCTGAAGCAGAGAGGACATTTTTTATTAGGTACTTGCAGAGCAACCAGGGTGGGGGCAGGGGCAGAGGGGGAGGACGGGAAGGACGGGAAAGGGGAAAAAAGGCAGCTATTATGGCAAACTTATAATCAAACGTACACAAGAAATGTTAGATATCAACACTCCCCCTTAGGAAGTTGTAAAATGCTATCTGTTCAGCATGCCATTGTGCAAAGTGTACATTTACAGCTTGGGTGGTAAATTATGCTAATAGAATGCACAAACCTCAACCGTGAGGTTTTGAATTTTTTGACACAGTTCACAGATCAACTTCATAGGTCAAAGGAGTTTGCCTCCCACAGCCTGATAAAGCAGACAGATATACAGTCTGTGTGTATTATTATAATTTGCGGAATGCAAGTTTTTGAGTGAGATATATTTGGTATATTTTCGTGTCCGAATTTGCTCATAATGATTATTTTTCATTAGACACTGCTCTAGGCAAGGACAAAACACTTAGGAGACTCTTTTCATGGAAGTGTTTCAAGGTGTTGAATGCAAAAACCCAGTAATAAAAGCTTCCATAGCACACCAATGTACACAGAAAGGAAGCTACAGTAGCAATTCTTTCACCAAAGAACAACTGCTCAGATGTAGTTTTTCATGAGCTTTTGCAGTACAAGTGGGGGAAAAAAAAGGGCATATGAAATGTTAGATTCCTTAATCAGCAGAGATTTTCTGCTCAAAGAACAGGGGCCCATGGTTAGAGTTGGAAGGTAAGACAAAGACACGATTCTTGCACAATTACTGTAAAACAAACAAACCAACCCCCCGAACACAAAGCGCCTCAGAAATGTGGAGTATCCATTTGGAGAGAACAGCAGAAAGTGCTGCATTCTCCTGCTGATCTCCTAAAGCACTTCTGGGCATCTAAAGTTTGCAAATCACATTGTTAGCATTTTCCAGGCTCATATAAAAACATAAGTATATTTTAATGCCAAATTAAGAAAGAGTAGGTATCAGAATTTGATCTTGTTCAGTTATCTCAAGGTGCCTTTTTGATTTGAATGGCTGATTCACTGCTCTCATCATGATAAAATTACTCTGTCTCTGGCATGGCATTTTCTGGACCAGCTGCTTGAAAATATTGTGGTAAGGTATATGTCAGAAATAAGGTGGGACCACAAAAGCACCTTAAAAATGGACGAAAAAGAGGATGATCAAGCTAGAATAAAATTTCCCTTGGAAGCTGAAAAGTTAAATGAAGGGAAATGTTAAAACTTCAATGCAGAATAAAAAGGCTGATAACATTCCTTTTCCCAGAATTTATTTGTCTTTTTAAAGTATACAGACATGTTTTAATAATTTTGGATGTTTTGTGGGTATATTTTTGTTTCTAATAACTTCTTTGCAATGAAAGCAAAGGCAGGAAAGAACTCAAAGGGACTCAGGGAGACAGGGTTTGGGTGAGTGTTTCTATGTGCACCCCCTAAGATGTGCTGGAGGAGCTGCTCAGCAAGCACAGAGCTTTGCTGGTTGAAAAGGTGGCATGATTGAGGAGTTTCAATAAAAAAAAAATCAGAATCAGTTCTGTAGATCCAGACCTCAGTCTGTGGGTCATCTGCAGGTGAATCATGCTCTGTCTCCTGAACTGAGCTGATTATTCACATGAGTAAGGTGAGCAGGGCTTGTTCCAGGGTCACCCATGTAAGTCCTTATTATAGAACAGCCCTGCAGTTGTCTGAACTGAGGCAGCAGAAGAGACTGAACTAACCAAGAACTAACCCAAGAAATCCTACTGCAAACCCCACTGTGTCTCCCCCAGCTCTGCAAGCCTCTCTGACACTGCACAGAGTCAGAGCAGAGGACAAACCTTACCTCAAAGCAAGAGCTGTCCCTGGAAACCACAGCAGATCATTAGAAACATTAAAAAATATTATTTCTTTTCAAGTGGGGTGAAAAGTAACTGCTCCAGAGCAGTTCTGGTTTTTCACTGGACTGCTCAGAGAAAGCTTTCAGATGAAGCCTTGCTTATGAGCTTCTGCTGGTGTGTGTCAATCTGTACTTTCCCCTCAGTATTCCTGCACTTAAAAAAAAATAACAGGGAGAGAAGCAGTCTCTGAAAACCACTCCTTCCTCCTTTGGGAGGTGAGTGTATAGTGAATATGTCAAACTTTTTTTCTCCCCATTCCAATCATTTCCCTCCACTCCCCCTCACATTTACAGCTCTAGTGGTATTTCAATCCAGTTAATGTATGTGTGTTGTAAATGTCACAGGGGTTAATCTCCACCAAGCTTTTAAGAAAATAAATCAGCATTTTGACTGATTTGATACTTCTAAAAAGTTTCCACCCACTCCTCCTTTCTTCTCCTGATGTGGCAGGAGGGGTATTAAACTCTGGGTGAGCCTATAAGAAACTGCTGGATATTTTCTGTTTTCCCTGCCAGGTGGCAGAGAACCACCAGAGTATAGAACTCCTTTTTGCAGTAGATTAGTAAAATAGAAGGAGTCCTAAATGAGGGCCTGATCCTGATGGGCACCCATCTGTCCCCCTTGAATTCTGTAGCAACTGGGGAAAAAAAAGATGAAGCAAAGAATTTAAACAAAAGGGAAAAAAACAAAGAAGGAGTGAGAGCACGCGGTAGCATTCCTTGTCCCTGTTGATGCACCCACAAAACTTTGAGCTGTCTGCTGCACAGCTCCCAGGAATTTCCAAAGTTGCAGCTTTTGCTTTTGAATTTACATCCGAGGCTTTTGAGGGGCATTGGTGGGAATCACAACCACACTCACACCTGCTTACACCGGCACTCAAAGGATGCTACTCACTCTAAACATCCCTCTGGCAGCGAGGCTGGCTGGAGGCACGGGCAGGACAGGGCTGGGGAGGGCAGCACATTTCCAGGGTGCAAAAAATGCCCTTGTTCCTCTTTTTGTGAATGTCAGCAACCGGCAAAGGCAGGCGGCTGGGAAGGAGGGGCTGTGCTGTGCGTGGTGCCAGCTGCTGTGGTGGGGGATGAAAGGCACACCAGGAGCAGCAGCCAGAGAATCAGCGAGCACAGAGCTTCCAGGATCCTCCCCCAGGTACACAGGAACCCCCCCAGAGTCCCCATCCCTTGTGAGGGACCTTGGGCCAGCTTTGGGGTGCAATGGCAGGGATCAAAACGGAGGCAGCAGGGCTGCAAAGCTAACCCAATCTCCTCAGAAGGATGCAGAATATTACTGCCATGGTTTGATTGTCAGAAATGCCTAGAAAGGTCAAGCCAGTAAATATTACAGGTGTTCTCTGCATGCTCTGGGTGTATCAATGAGATAAACTTCTGCTGTCCTGCTCTGAATGGAAAACACTGGTATCTCTGTTTTAGAAATGAGGAAGTTCGATACAAAAGCTGGCACATAGCTTTCAGAGACAATATATCACATAATCAGGAGCAGAATATAAACATAATGTTTAAAATCTAGGAGAGATGTCAGGGGTCTTGAGCCTACATCACACCCCTGAATCTGCTGGCCTTGAACCCAGGGCTAAGAAACCTCCTAAAGGAGGTCTTACAAAACTCCAGAATGTTTAAGCTCTCACGTGGGATACACCATCCCCCATCTCAGATTCAGATGATAACAGTGGTTTTGTGAATCAATCAATTCCTTCTCCAAAATCTCTATTCACTTTACCTTTTTCTGCAAAAGTCTGGCAGTATCAAAATGTGTCGTTTTTCTAAAACTGCTTAACAATGAAGTACCAAAAACCCACTCTTGTCCTCTCTAAATAACCTAGAAAATTCTAAATGCCTAGAAAACAGTGAATACCCAGTGAATACACAATTTAAGGAAAATCAATCTACATCTGTCCCCAAAAGCACAGCAAAGGTAGCGGATGTGGATTGGCTTCCTGTATTTGCATTTCCTTCACACAATGAGTGGATCTAGTTACATTTGTTTCACCTTTCAGCTATTTCTCCAATTTTCCTTTCTGAATGGAGGAATTTATCCCTTTTTTTTCTCCCAGAGTCAATGCTGGGGAGGGAAGCAAGGAAGTTATCAAAGGGGGGAGGGTGGGGAGAACAGCCTAGCCAGAGCTAAGGCTGTAATTACCTTAGAAACATAAAGGTCTATTCTCTCATTGCTGAAAAAGGGGAATTACACACATAACTTCCATTAACATTAATGGGACTCACCTACATAAATCCCTGGCACATCAATGGGAGAATAGATCCTGTATAACTATAGGTACTGTTTACTCAAAGGAAGTGTGTACCAAAGCAGACTGCCTAAATCAGGATAGAGTGGGTGAAAGCTCTACCTTACTCATTTCATTGTCATTTGCTCTTGAAGGGCAATTATCAAGAAATTATTAGGTAGTGGCATCTTAATATCATGCTCTCCTGCCTTTTTACTTCTTCCCTGACAAAGGCAAAAGCTGACAGAATGTAAAATATTTTCATAATGGATTTTTTCCTAGTTGTTTTTCTGGTACTCCCCCTTTTCTACAAACAGAGACACACATCACTTGTGTTTATCCCTCTCTGCTCTGTCTGTGTGTGATTATGAAGGCTGGGCCGCTTTATAGCCAGTAACATAAAATTAAAGGACTTTTTCTCTCTTTCTTTTCATGGATATAGGAAAGAAAGAATTTGCCTTTTTTTTTTTTTTCAAGTTGATCTGCTGTTCAGAATGGCTGTTGCATGAATGTCACTCCAGATACTGCATGTAGCAAGGGATTTAGTGTTCACCATTACTGAAAACACAGTGCAACAACATCTCATTGAGGTAGTGCAATCATAAGGAAGAAAACTCAGAGCCCCAGCTACCCACAAGGCTTTGAATTGCTCCAGATTTTGGAGTGGTAGGACAAGAATAAAGAATATTTAGAGCAATTCTGGAACCACAAATCACCATCTGACACTTTATGGCTATAAAATTAAGCTCCAGTAATTGTGCAGGCTTACCTTGGCAGGCTGTCTCGAGTCACTGCCAGCACCAGCACGGTGACAGGGGATAAATGTTGAGTCTAGGCTGTTTTGTTATTGAACACAATGTCCCATTCCTATATTCCTAAAATACAGGCCTCAAAGTACCAAATGATTAGTTCTTAGTTAAATCTTACATAATTTGCTGTTCTGGGAGGTTTTCTTGTTGGTTTTTTGTTTGTTTGTTTGTTTGTTTGTTTTTGTTTTGTTTTGTTGGGTTTTTTTTAATTCAGAAAGTGTAAAATTCATCCACAGAAAAGCATTGATCTTTGGATGAGGCAGGTATCAGCCTCACCAAGGAATGGAGTGAAAGGGAAATATCATCCATGCCATGTAGAGCAGGAGCCCTACCAATGGGCTGCCTGGTCTTGGTCTGATCCCCTCCTCTCTTTCCTTGTCTGCTCTTCCATGGTTTATAGGAGGCTCACTGACTGCTCAGAGGCTGTATGGGCTTGGGAGGGAATGCCCTTTCCTACTTTTCCAAGGGAAATTTCTCTCTGTAAGGGGCTCTTTAGACAGATTGTAGTGCTCTGCATCCCCTGCATGTCAAACCAAAAAATCTAGAGTGAAAGCAAAATATTATGTGGCAGAATGTAACTGAGAAAAATGGAGATGATGTCTAATCAGAGCCCCCATTTAAAGTCTGGAAGCACTGCCTCAAAGTCACCCTTTGCTCTGGCAGTTATCATTGTCTATTACTAAATGCAAAGATAAAAGGAAGAACAGAAAATAAAATCCAGACCTTATCAGGTCTGATACATATACCAGGGACATATAATGGAAAGATTGAATTTGTGAAGAAACACAGCTAATGTGAGTGACATGAGTCAGCTCAATATATCATATTCAGAGACAGAAATCATTTGTGATGGTCTTGCAGCTCTTCTAGGCATCTGCAGAGATCATATCGAATCTATTTAAAATGTGAAATTTCTGGTTCTGTACGTCAAAGTCAATTATGTCCCTGATTTTGAAGAGTGCAGTGTTTCAGTCCCTATAAACACAGAGGGATGGAAGTTCTCATTGTTGGCTTCTTTGGAGCAGCTCCTTTGGTGATTCCCCTTTTAATGAGACATATTACTCTGGCTGTGGGGGAAGGCCAGGTTCTGCAGACCTTATTTCTATGAGGTGTGGATGAATCAACATGAGTTTTGCTTGAGTAGGGGCTGCAGATGTGGCCCTGTGTTTTGATAAGCAGCAAATGTGAGCAGAGCAGGACCAGCCAGTCAGGACCAGGGAATAACTTTGGAAAACTTGTGTATA
Source organism: Eopsaltria australis (assembly GCA_034509425.1). Lineage (NCBI taxonomy): Eukaryota > Metazoa > Chordata > Aves > Passeriformes > Petroicidae > Eopsaltria > Eopsaltria australis. The sequence goes on along the minus strand of JAVTVJ010011652.1, from coordinate 1,252,885 downwards.
CAGGGGAGAGATTTTATAACCAAAAAGCTATTTTAGTTATAAACAGATGTATTGTAAAGCTCTTAAAATTTACCTGCTCAGGACAGTACAAACTAGCTGAAGTATAATGCACTGACTTTTCTTGGTAAAATGAACTTCTCCTTTGTACTTAGCAGCCTATTTTTATGCTGAAATTTTGCCTTTCCTGGAAGTTCCTCATATGAGCAGTTGTAACCAGATTTTATCTACCTTTGTAATGGTCAGGCAGGAAGAATTCACTAGGCATGCTATTTTCATCTTCTCATGACTTAAGCATGGAAGACTTCTGTATCAGTCAAGCCTGATAATAGGCCCTGGATACAAAATAAATTAAATTAACTAACTCAGCATCATCTAAATGCACTTCCTCATAAAAAAGCAGCAGTGCCTTGGACCACTTGGCCTTCCTGACCTTCTGCCATCTATCAAATTCTATTGATAGAAATAAACCTTGAATGGAACTGCTAATACATCTCCTCTCTGAGAATAGCTCCTGCCACCATACTTAGCACTCGTACCAGTTTGGGGCTTTTGATTCCTCCTCAAAATGCATGTTTGCACCCTGTGCATGCTCCTCACTTCTTAATCTTTCTTCCAAGAGAGCACAACCACCTCAGTTTAGGGGTTTAACTTGTACAGGCAAAGGAAAGCTGCCACACTTTAGCAATATTTCTCAGTCAACAAAGACTGTGATGCCAGTAGCTGATCTCAGCCATAATTATTGAACAATTCTTTTTCTTTGGAAACACACAATTATCGAATTCATTGTAGACATACTGTATGCACTAACTTAATTTTAGCTGTATAATCTTATAATGGACATCAATGAATAGAGGATTAGTCAAAACCTATTAATAAAGATATATAAGAGGCCCTCAGATATTTTCTTTCAAAAGGCACAGTAAGCTTCAAGTTCTGCTTCTAGAGCCAAGCCTAAGTACCCAGCCTGCACAGTGGGCAGCACAGTAGGGGCAAGAGGGAGAAATCACTCCCTTTAAATTGTGGATTAGAAGCAAATCCACCTTTCAGGTCTGACTTTAGTTTTCATTTTGCAGTAAATGCCTTGTCTCAGCATCTCTCTCCTTTGAGGTTGCTGTGAGCCCTTCAAGGGGTGGTGTCTGCACAGTGTCCCAAGCCCATGAGTGTTTCTGTTTGCTTTTGCATAAAAATCTAGGCTCTCTAAGGTTGCAAGGACTGTGCTGGTGTGGGGCTGAGCTGGGGCTAGCAAAGCACACCACCAACAAAGGGAGCAGCAGGGCAACCTCCACCCCACACTTCATCTCTGAGCTTGCATTGCTAATTGCAACAGAGCAAGGATACCCCAGTGTGCAAAATATCCAAATGTGATCTGTTCTAAGGTAGATCAGACAGAGGATGCTTTTTTCTGCATGTGTGAACGTGCACTTCTGTCTTTCAAGCTTAGGAGGAATAAAAGCTTCAAGCAGTTCATATGGTGGTAAATTCTTGCAGTTGGCCTCATTCCATGTATCTGAAGTTGAGAGAAACTTTTTGCTGCCATCAGTGGAGGCTGGAGTGAAGTTTCGGTGAGCTGTATTTAAAAATTTATTTCAACAGACATTGGAAAATCGTTTGGAAAATGTGGGCTGGAATCAGAGAAGTAGCTAGAAGAGGAGGTTAGCTGAACATCATCTCTGTGCCACTGGGAGTATTTTAGCTGCCTGGCTTTTAAAAATTTGGTTAGGAGAGAGTGACACATCCTAAGAGCTATCTAGTTCACTAGATCATTGTCATTTCTGTTACTGCCTGGAGAGCAGACTATCCCAAGGCTGTTCCTGTTTGAAATTTCCTTCTCAGAACCCAGAGAGGTAATGGACAACGTCAGCAAAAAGAAAATAACCTATTACCATTCCCCCCAGAAAACCTCAAAACAATGTGATGGCTGGGACATAATACTACCATGGTAGTCATATGCCATGGATTGTCTGTGGCTTTCTCAGCTGAAAAATTTCAAGGACATTTTTCAGATCCACTTTTCAGCACCATTTTCAGTTTCAAAGCTCTGTCAAAGTATCACTCTCCTGAAAAAGGTACAAACACACCAAGATTGTGCTATTCTTATTGTGGTTGCTTTCGTGTTACAACAGCTCACAGTGAGAATGGAGAAAGGAATCTTAAAAACACCCTAGGTGGTTTTAGAGCAGATGGACTGTGCTGTTCCCTGGAGTCCACTGGCAGTGTAGCACCAAGAAGTGCTGGCTGGACCTTAAGAACTGTTGGCAGAGCTGAGGGGCGATAGCTGTCACTTCATTCTGCACACTTAACTCCTATTAGTATTAATGGAGCAGCACATAAACAGTTGAGAGCAGATCATGGCCTGCAGCTATTTATATATTTCTGCCTCATGTCTTGCATTTTATGGCATTGTTCAGTGGTGTCACCCATAAGCTTGCAGTCATTGTGTTTCTATTTTGACATATATAGGAGTGTGCATGTGAAATTTATAATGGCAAAAAGAAGGCATGCATTTTGAATTGAAGTGTATCTTTCAACAAGGAAAGTGAATTTCCTTACGTAAATGGTCCTGCTGCACAACCCACCCCCCTCCAAGCCTTCGTGTGGCCCCCAAGAGCTGCTTTTTGTAGGCTGCTGGTGCCCTCACCATCTTGTGCAGAACTTGTTTATTTGTATTTCAGTGGCACTTAGAGCTTCCCGAGGAGTGAGGTCCATTGTGTTATGTGCTGGGCACAGAGCTGAATTGGAGCGAGCACGGCTTTCTCTGTGAGTGCTCTAGAGAGAGAATAGATCATTAAGGTCACTTGTTTTCCTTACAGAGGCCAAGGCAGGATTGATTCCTACATTATATTCTATCCCTGTATGTATTTTTCCTTTCCAGTCTCAAACAGCCAAGGTGCCAAGATATTACTCACTTCCCTTAGGAGGGTCTTCTGCAACCCAGACATCTCGTTCAGACAAAGTTGTACCTGAATTTTTTAAGCCCACATTTTTAAAAATTTCGTTCTATTATTTCCAGATGGGGAATGTTCATGCAGAGAAGGACACTTGTCACAGAGGGAGAGGGGAAGGAAACGGTGGCCCCTGCCAGGGCAAAGAAAGGATTGGAGGAGGCAGCCTGAGTCAGCCATATGAAGAGTCCCACTAGCTCTTTCTACCTCCACCCACTTCCAGACACTCCTGGCCATGTTTGAGACAGCACTATTGAATCCATTCAGCACTACAGCATTGTATCTATTCAGAGAAATGCACTTCAACAGGCCAACCACCCTTAAAGCCAGCCCCATTGTTTCTCCTAAAAGCCTCATTGAAATCTGCATATATAACTGGCTGCTGTTTTGTGAGTTAGCTATACTTGTGTGTTACTGATTTGAAAATGAATGCTCCTTGGAGGGTTATTTTCCTTGAAACACCTCTTCTCGAAAGAATGTTCCTCCTTCCTTCAACAAGATCACTGTGGAAATTCCACCCTTTAGAAAGATGATCAATATTGCTTTGTGAGCCGGGATGTGATAGGAATTGGGTGTTGGCAAGGGCATCAGAGCAGTGGTTTAACAAATCTGTGTCTGTTCACTGAGGAGCAGTGTTACCTGCCTTGCCCACCAGAGAGAGACACAATCACTCCCACACACCTCAGAGAGCTGCTGTTGCATGCTGTCAATACAGCAGTAAAGGCAGCTGGACTGGAAGGAGCTTCTTCTCGGGGGCAAGGAGTTATTTTACAGACTGCATTTTTTGCTATCAAGGTCTCTTGCAGTAGCAGATTTTTTGAATTCTTAACAGCACAAGCACAGACTGGGAGCATTGGCAGATCCAGCAAGCAAACCCAGTGACACCTATTCCTTCAGGTGATGGTGCAAAGCAGGGCAGGGTGGAAAGCATGACACATCTGTGAAGCATCATTCATGTCTGGGGTTGACAAAATTCTAATTTGTTTCATTAATCACACCTAGAAACCCCCCAGAATTATAAAAATGCATTGTCAGATGTTCTAAATGAAACCCAGCAAATATATCTCATGTCTAAATATCCAAAGTGTGCCAGCCTTCACCCCTTCTGTGAGCCCCATATTGGTGATCAGCAGCTTAGCAGCTTGCTCAGAGCTTTGTTGAGGTAGGTGTCTCTTTCAAGACATAGCTGTGGTTACCTGCCCGCCAATGCACCCAGCAATCATAGAATCACAGACTGCTTTGGGTTGGAAGGGCTCTTTAAAAGCCATCTAGTCCAACCCCAATGCTTTCTATTAGACCAGATTGCTCAAAGCCTCACTCAAAGCCTTGAACGTTTCCAGGGGCAGGGCATCCTCCATCTCTGTGGGCAACCTGTGCCATTCTTTGACCACCCTCATTGTAAAAAATTTATTCAGTGTGTTTAAAATAATTACCCCTTGCTGTATCTCTGCCAGCACTATAAAAAGTCTGTCCTCACCTCTTTTTTAAATCCCCTTTGAGATCAGGTGCACCTGCAGCCCCACTTCATTCATCTCCTTGCTGGATGAGGTTTTTGTGCAGTTGCTTGTGTGCAGCACTGAGGTGCATGCTAAGACTGGCTTCCAGGTGCATTAAGAAAGACACATCCAGCTCTGGGTGAGGGGGGAAAAAATCTCCATCTCCACTTTGAGATGAAGGGTTAAACAAACCTGTGGCAAACTGGACTGCTTCACAGAGTGTGGTAATGGAGTTGATGCCATGTGGATGGCAGAAAGTGTACACGATATTGGCCAGTTGTTTGATACTGCCACTCTAAAGACCCCAAGAATTAGACCAATTTCACACTAGAAAGAGGTGCTTGTTTCTCACATTTTCTTTCACAGTTGGAGTCCTTGTCACTTGTTGATCTTCTGTCCTCATAAAATCTTTCCAGTTCATTTAAAAGTTGGCTCTCTTGTGCATTTCTTAAATTCTTTCTGAAGCTCAAGGTTTGAAATGCTTCCTTACTTCTGAGACTCCAAGGGCAAAACTGTAAAGTGAGCACCCTGACCCCAAAGGCCTTTTGCTGCCAAATACAGTCAGCAAGAATTTGTGGTAAATAGGGCTGTGGGATCATGCTCCACTATTAAGTACTGACTAAATGTTATCTTGTACTTGAAGGCTTCAAAATCCTTTGCTTTTTCTCCAGCCTTCTCCAATGCATCTCTGTGATACCGGGTGGAAGTTCTCCACTGAGAGATTTTCAAACTTCTCTTTTTAAAATTAATCTCTCCCCATAAAAAAACAGCTGATCATATAAGCCTGGTAAGTTATTTCCTTCCAGTTAAGGCCTTCTCTTCTTTCCCTATAATTTGAGGTAATATTACTGTTGGCTTCTTTCAGCATTCTTGTTTGCAAGATAACTCATGAAAATGTGGTGCTGCCTGTGCTATTCCCTCTTTCCCTCTCTCAAAGCACTCTGTACATGAAGCTGAATATTTCTTACCTAACAACATAGGCCAAGTAGCGTTGCATTAATTAGTAATTGTACACAGTTCTAGCTGTGGAAAGAGCTGAATTCAAGCCCTGCGCTGTTTTGTGGTGCAAAACTCAGCAATTCTAGAAACTTACTGCAGGAGTTCACCAGGAGATTAACTGTTGAATTAATCAAAAATGAAAATGTTGCCTACTAGCATTGTTGCAAGATGTGTTTTTGGTTTGTCTCCAATCCCAGACTACCAAGAGTTAATAGACTCAGTATTAACCCATACACACTTGGGTAATCCCCACAATACTGCCACCTACCCAAGCACACCTTCAAAGTACAGAAGTCCCTTGTCCTGTTATTCTGAAGCAGACATATTTATTTTACATAAGTTGAATTGGTTTTTCTTCTTTTTCTGGTACTTGTCACCCCTTGATTTTTACACGTCAAGAACTTGCAATGAAACACCTGATAGCTCTTTATGAAAATATCGAAAAACCCTGATCTGGATGTTTAGATGAATCTCTTCTTTTAAGTCTTATGCAATAAAATTCAGAGTAACAAGGGAAAAAAGATTCAGCCTTACACCAAAGTTTGGTTCCTGGATTTGCTCTGCTGTTGGGATACTGCTTTGGCCTGCACAAGTGAGCATTGCAAAATCTTCTCTGCCACTGAATTTATTTGTGTTATCTGCATATCCACATAAATTACTGTTTACAGGCTATTTCAAGGTTGTTCTTAGCAGAACAAAACACATTTTTACATGTAGCCAGATATTAAACTTCTTGGAAGCTGTCAGACAGGTGAACTCTGGACATTTTTTTTTCAATAAATAGCCCCACAGTTATTAGCAGGAGTATTTTGTCATGCTAATGTACCCACATGCATCTAGAGAGGAGTGTATCTGCCCTCTAAACTGTGAGAACAAATGATCAGGTAGAAAATTATCATTTATCTTGAATTTAATATAAACTAGCATTACAGTTCTTTAAGGGGTTTGAACTTGTAGCTGTAGACTTTCCACTGTTTACTATATTCTTAAGGATTGAAAAGCTGTTTATTATTGTTATTCATATGAAAGAAGTGCTTATTGACTGGTCTAATTATGCAAATGCACAGCAGGGGAGAATTTCTACCTGCAAATCTTACAGCATAAACTAAATAAGAGTGGGAGCAGAATGGAAAGGGAAAGCAAATGAACAAAGTGGTAGAACTGGAGCTCTCTAATTACCAGCCAAGGCCTGCACATTCTGCCCCCACTGAATTTGCTGTAATGTTGTACTTTCTCATAGAAGTTTCCCAGACACGCAACCATAGTTCTGGAAAGAGCATTTAATGCTTTTAAATAAGAATCCTGATCACCTACAGATCTTAGAAATATCTTTTAAGTGATGCCAAGGAAATAACCTTGCTCCTGTATCCAAAGGGAGTTGCAATAACCAAATCTTTCAATTTTGCCTTTCCTGAATTCTCTTTCCTGATTAAAGAAATTCATGCCATGACACCTCACGCCTGACCTCTCATTTTGGTTTTATCAAGAGCTGCCTTACAATTTCAGGCGCATTTTGTGAGACGTTCAGATCTTTTCATTCGGACTCCTTCCTGTGCCGATGTTGGTGCCAGAGCTGCTCTGCAAGGGCGGGGAGCGATTCCCTGCGGGTCCCGCAGCCCATTCCCGGAGCCCCGCCCGGGTTCTCCATCCCCGGCCCCGCGGAGCCCCGCGGTGGGGCCGCCGCTGTCCGCGGTGCTGAGCGAGCTCCGCCGCCCGCGGGGGAAGCCCCGGCTCTCAGCCCTGCCTAAAGAAAAGGCTCTGCCTTCAGCAGGCACGTTGTGGAGACAAGGTGAGCTCCCACATCAGCCCGCCTGGAGCAGGTTCCTCTGAACACGGGCAGTTACACATAAATGGATCCTAGGGATCGTCTTGATGTTCCTATTAATTTGTTTTTTGTAGCATCGCTGATGCTTAGGGCACTCGTGCAGAAAAAGACCATTTGCCTGAAATTGTTGTGCCTTGAGGCCTCTTTTGGCAGAGCTGGTGCTCTGGAGTGTTGCATTGTATTTTTCCACTTTGATTCATGTGTCTGCTTGTCAGACAACAACATGCAGAAGTTTAGCTAGAACATTAGAATAATTGTCCTAGGTGTGGATAAAAAGATATAGATAAAGCTCACACCTTATGTTTCATACTAATTATGTGGATGGATGCAAGGTTTGGCTCATGAAGAAGTTTTGAGACAGCAACACCATCCCATCACAGGAGTACTCACAAGCCCACAGACCCCACAGAAGGTAAATGCATGCTCAAAACTCCTATTTGCAGAGAGAGATTTCTTTAGGCACGTTTTGAGCAGCTGGATTTGAACATCTTTCATCAGAGTGAAAATATTTCTTCTTTACTTGGTTCCTTTTTTATCTTTCATAATTAATACTAGATTCATTGATTTTTCATCTTTTCCCCATTTATCCAGTCTTCTCAAATAACTTTCACAAATTTGTTCTCAGCATTGAACATACTTCTAAGAAAACTGAGATGTGCCATAGAAAGTTTCCACTACCTGATTAAATGGCCATTTTTTTATATACACAACTTAGCCCTTGCTTCTGTGAAAGCCTGTGCACGCAGCACCAGGAATTTCCTGGAGGAGCACAAAGTCAGGCTGCCACATTTCTACTTAAAAACTTCAGGAGCTCAAATTTGTAATGAAGTACAGACTAACAAGTGAATTGGAAATGCAGCTTACAAGTCTAGTGCTTTCCCTTTGCAATGAACAAATTCCATGCATAAAAGTTTAAATCAATTCCACTTGACTCTTCTGATAAAAGAGAAAATTTATTTTGAGCACAAATGGCCCATACCAAGACTGAAGGCAGGAACTCTATGGTGATCTCACAAAATCCCATTTAAACTCTACATGGCAGAGGATCTGATTTCATCAGGTAAACGCAGAAGAGCTCTTAGCAAGTGGGTGAGAATCAAACTCACCAAGTTTCTTAGGATCTTAATCTTAACAAAGGGCAACCAATTTATGTATCTCATGTTATTTTCCCTATGACCACATTCAAATTACATCAATGGATGAAGGTATTAAATACACATGCAAACATGGTTAAGCACGTGCATATATCAACTTAGTAAATAATAATAATGACAGTAAAAACATCTAAGAAAACACAATGCACTAAGAAATAATAAGCATGATCCCCTCCATTAAAAATGTTTCACTCCATGGGGCCAGTAATCCAAGACTGTTTCCATAAGCCTCTGTTGTTTTAACAGCTGTGACATGGTATAAAGTTTCCTATTTGGAGCCTGAGCACAATTAAAGTCATCCTCAACACCTGATGTAATGGGCTCTTATTTGCTAATTTACCTCAGTAATCAGCTGATCTTGAGGATGTTCACAATGCTGTGTCCAGAGAAATACAGAGATTATCTTGGAGCATGCACTCAGGATGCCTTGGATTGCCTATTTATTCCTCCTTAGCTCTTTATGGCAGCAGACTCTCCATTCTCCTGCCTGTTTCTAATTTCCATTTAGGATTTGGTTTATGAAATTGTTTAGAGGCCTCAAGGAGATTATGAGCATCTAGTGGTAGACACACTTTAGAGGTTTAAATCAGAGACCAGGCAAGAAAATAAAGAAAGGAAGGAAGATCAGGGCTAACAAGAGGCAATAACTGCAAACATTGAATTGGAGTCAACTATGGTGGCTCTTAAATTTTTGATCACAATTTTGCCCCAACTTCATTTAAGTACAAGTATACACTCAGACTTCCTTCTGAATAAGTTTAGGTGAGCATGAGCATTCCCATTTCAGAGGAGGAGCAGATAGAAACTCACTGACCAATGACCAGCAATGTTCTTAGAATCAGACATAAATTCTGGCTAAAATAAAAATTTGTCTTCGTAATTTCAGTCTAGGGGCTAAGCCATGAGGACATCCTTCCATGCTTCTGTACACACACCGGGTTGCCCTTCACTTGCTTCTCTCTCTAACAACAGTTTTCTAGCCAGGTGTGGCCTCAGTGACCATTTTTTCTCTTTTGTGTCCTGGCTGGCTTTCTTCCCAATATCCAATCTCAATCCCTGGAGCCGCAGCTCGTGACTTGCCAACTCGATACTTGCCAGCTTGAGTTTCTTTCTACTTTTTGTCCACTAAAATAAGGAATGTGGAAAAATAAATAAAAATTTAAAATGTGGAAGGGAATTTAGAAGAACAAGAACTCCATGAGGTTTCCCTTGCAAATTTTTTGCTGGATTGATCCCTGTGCAGCTGGACTAATAGAAAATCTTTTCATATGTAAATGATACCAACCTGAGGAAAAATTCAAATGCATGTTAGCATTCATCTTCTTTTATTTTTGGGGCAAAATTGGAAAAAACAGTTTCCCTTTGGTTTTCCATCATACACAGACTGTTTCTCATGCACTTTCAGTGATGTGCTTCTGGATTGTAGTGGTGGTGCATCTGCCATCCTCCTCGTCCTTGGGCCTGCTCTGTGACCTCAGAAGCTCCTGATAAGCCTTGATGGAACCAGCTGAGTGGTGAAGAGTCCCTTGACCTCACCAGTCTTGCCATAAGACACTCCCTGGTTATATCAAGAGCTCGTGCATGGTAGAGGTGAAAAGTACTAGAAACATCAGTTTCCCAAACAAAGTGGGAAACAAAGGATAAGCAATTCTCCTTTGTAACCTTCATAAGCCACTTACCTGAACTGTGGCCTGAGTGGAGTGGCACCATTGTGAATTGTAGCCTGGGTGAAATGGTGGGACAATGGGAGTGCCATTATTACAGCACTCTGGGAAACTACAAAAAAAGCCCAGTAGTTACTGACTTGGGTTATGGTCAGGAGGAAAACTTACTGATGGCCAAAATCAATCATCTTGTGGCCCTATAAATGATGGTCCTAAGTGAGACCTTTCGAGCTCTCCTGGACTGCAGCAGCTGCACCAGCACCTCCCTCTGCCTGGGGCACCTCTCAGAGCTCCCAAGCCCTTGAGCTTGTGATACTCAAAGAACTGCCTCTGATAACAAGGCTGAGGCTGATTCCACACACCCCAGGCACATCTCTACATTCCTCAGAGTGAAACCCTTGCCTGTCGAGAAATGCAAAAGGATTTGGTGTGAGCATTTCACTGAACCCAAGGGGAATTTTTGGTAGGTACCATTCCACCCGTAGAAATAGGTGTACACATCATTTTACCTGTGTGCCTGTCAGTTGGTGGTGGTATGTTACTGTCTCAAATCTGTGGTTAAGTCATTGTTATAATTGTACTGAGCCCTGCTGAATCACTTTGTAAATGTTAAAGAATTAAGTACTGTTAAACCCTTTTTCACCCTTATCTTTGCATCCATATCCTTTACACCTTTACCTGCTTTTGCATTCCCAGATTCCATATAAATTATTTCAAATTGCTTCTAATTTGATCTTCCTTTTTATGCTTAACCTGTGTAGTAAATAGTAGAGTGAACCTTGCCATCAAACTCTGTCAAGCTCCATTTCCACAAAGTCATATTGAACTCTGCTTATGCCCATACCTTTGATGGTGTTTCTGTAAGTGTCCAAAACACTCATTTGTGGCAGCTGTAAGAAGAGGTTTCAACCAAGTAGATGTGCCTGGTTCTGGCAACACTCTGGACCTGCTTTGTGTGGATTGAGCTTTTTTATTTGCTCTCTGCTACATCTGGTTCCTTGCTTTTCTGCTTCAGCTGAAACATAAAAAAACCTATTTCATTTGCCCAGGCTGTGGCATCTCATCAGGTGAGGCCTGTGATCCAGTTTCCTTGCATTGACAATGACACCAAGTGCCAAGTGAAGGTTTGTGTTCTGGGCAAATCCTTACTGGTGTGATGTTTTCATTCTTGCTCACAGCAGGGAGATCAAACAGAAGAATGGGCTGCAGATAGCTGAAGAGAAAAAAGCTCTGGGAATGTATTACTTTATTTTTTTCACAGGGAGAACAAGAAAAAAAAAGGCAGCACCTCTTGGCAAACAGTTGTATTAAGTGCAGTCTGCAAGAGCTGTGTGTGAAAATAAGTTAAAATTATTTTGATGGTTCATGTAGAAAGGAGACAAAGAAAAGGTAACATGGTAAAAGAATTTAAAAGGATGTGGTTGCAGAAGGTGGGAACATCTGTTCTGCTACTTCTAATGACAGAACTTGGTATTATTCATGTTAACAAAAAGTAGAAAACATATATAAAATGCAATAATTTTTGTTCTGTGCGTGATCGTGGAACTCACTCCACTAGAAAAGTTTAAGACTTAACATTCAAACTAGAATCAGTCACACAGAGATGAAGAACAGCATGAACACTAACAACTACATCTAGAAAGATAATAAACAAACACTGTGCTTAAGTTGCTCAGTAGTTATTAGAAGCAGAAAGATGGGGAGTGAACTGCTTGTTAGAGAGTTCTTACACCTGGGTCAGAAATGTTTCATGTCAGCCCCTGCCAGCCAGCACTTTGGCCACAGCTGTGGTCTGGGGTCACAGTTTATAATGTGACTGCTGCATAGACAGCATCACAGAGATTGATTTCATTTTAGCTTCCCTGGTAATTTTGTTAAACACTTGCTGGTGACTGTGACTTGATTCTGTTCAAGAGTTATTCTTGGGAAGTGTTTTTCTTTCCGTAAAAGAAATTAAATACTCTGAAGTTAATCAGGGCCCTCGTGTGCTTTTTTACATGTCACAAGGTCATGTATCTTGGGCTGATGACAGGATTGCAAATGGAGACAAAGTGGTCAGAGGCTGCACTAATCCCTGGCTTGAGGGATATGGAGGAGCAGCAAATAAAGCAGGGGCTATGTTAAGTGGGTGGGCAAATGCTTTTGCAAAAATCCCCTAAATAGACTGATTCCCCTTTTCCCTATGTGTGCCTGGCTAATATTGTTCTGTGTTTCCCCTGGGTGCTCTGGAGCTGATCCTGGGAGTTTTGCCTTCCTGGGGGCCACAGAAAAAGAGATGTCCATGTACCTGTGAAAATTTTCCTTGAGTTCAGATGAACAAATTTAAATAACCAATTCTGCACTCCATCTTTTGAAATCCTTGCTCACCCTAAGCCCTACGTGTAGCTGCTGCAAAGGGAAAGTTTGGGGAAGTCTGCCTGCCACAGAAATCCTTTTGTGATTTCCTTTAAAAATTCATGACAGATATAGATTTATACTTGGTTTATTTGCTTTCCTACTAAATATTCCTGCCCCTCACACTCTCACATGCTCCCTCTGAATAAGCTAAATATTTCTCTGTTTGAGCTCTAATGCCCCAGTGATGGCCACAACTAAAAATACAGCACAAAATGCAGCAAAGCATTTCAGAAGCAAATAGCTTCAGGAAGGTGGTTTGTGTTCATTGCTCCAGCAGGATGAGACTCAGCATTTCAGTGCAAACAAGCCAGCAGTGTCTCTGGGCAGCACACAGCTTCAGAATAGCTTTGGTGTAGTTGGAAAAGAATAAAGAACACCAAACCAACCAACCAAAAACCAAACCAGCTTTTATATTCAGATTCACTGTGTATGCAGATGTGTGTATGAATGATTTTTAACTTGTCCTGTGCAATGGCACAGATGGTATTCCCTCCCTTTTTTACATAAATACAGATGAACGTATTTTAGTCTGTTTTGTAGAAAGCAGGGTGTTTTGGCTCTCAGGAAACCCATGCTTTTGAGATGCTGAAAATTTCAAAAGAGACAGCAAATTGTCTCCCTCCCTGTGGGGCTCCAAGGTTTTGGCCTGAGTCACAAGCAGAGAGTGAAACAGGACTGTGATAGCCCTGCATGAGACTGAAGAGCCTCTGGCTTTGACTCTGACCCCAGCCCAGAAGCAGCCTCCAATACAGATGTGGGACAGGTGGAATTTGAAGGAGACAAGGAAAAAAAAAAAAAAATAGGAAAATTTCCTGAAGTATTTATTTTACTTGAATGCTTAGGCAAGACTCCTTCACACTTCAGGGCACATCCCTTTTTTTCCTTTTAAATATTCACAAATAATTAATAATAATAGTAATAAGAATAAAAATGTCTAGCTCTTCACATGTGTAGTGAGGGCTGCAAAGCTGTAAAATGAGAACTTCTGCCATCGTGTCAGCAGTTTAGCCTGATGCTGGCTTAAACTGCCTTACAAGAGGAGCAAAGAGTTTACATTGACCACAGCTCCAACCCTGAGACTGCAGGTCAGGCCACTGGCCAGGGAAAAAGGGCCTCATGGCACCTGCGTGAGGGGACAGGAACGCCCCTACCATCTCTGGTTAAATAAAGTACAGGGAAATCCTCTTTTTAGATGAGGACAGCTCTGGCAGAACACATTTGTGCTCCTGTTCCCACGGCTCGTGGTTCAGCAGCAAATTTGGGCACTGAAATGGCCCCGTCTGAACTGCAGGAAGGTCCTGCAGGACAGTGCAAATTCATCACACAGCTCAGCCCCACGCTTGGCAGAGGAGCCCAGGAAGGGTTTGAGTGGTGATAATTCCCTCCTTGGCACAGACAGCCCAGGCCAGGGCTCCTCTCTTTGTCCAGGGCTGTGGGTGATGCTGTGCAGTCCAGGCAAGGCAGAAACCAATAACTATCCTCTCTCTCCAGGTCTCCCTGGATCTGTTTTGTCCCATTCAGATATTTTCTTTTTAATAACGTTTTCCCTCCCCTCCCCTTGAAGTTTTCCAGTCTTGATCAGCAGTTTCAGTGTCACCTCTTCAAATGTCACCTGTGATCCCCTCCTTCACCCCGGTTGCCCTTCCCTGGATAATTTCTATGCACTTCATTAAAAAAACAACCAAATCATCATCGCCATCATATCCTTCCCTCCTAATCTGGAGCAGGGCAGCTGCCCTGGCTGGGACAGGCTCATGGCTGAGCCCAGTGGAGGCCACACCAGGGGCCAGGGCAAAGGCGTGGGGAGAGCAGGTGCCACCGTGCCCAGGTGGCTCAGCCTGAGGAGCCAGGGCATCGAAGGGGCTCCTGGAAACCAGGGGCTCTGCCCCGCACTGGCTGCCCAGCAAAAACCCTCAGGGCCGGGCTGCCGATCTGAATGAAAGCACGAGCTGTTCAGAAAACACTTATAAATATCCGTATTTGTGCCCACAAGCTGTGTGTGTGTGTTTAGAGATGCCTGTATGTCTCCGTGTTGTCACACACACGAGGATGTGCATCCATAGGTGCCTGCCAGGCCCGGCACGGGTTCGGAGGTGAGCAGTGCCCTGAACGGGGTGGCAGAGCCCGGGGTGGCACCTGGCAGGCTGGGCACCCCGGGGCACCGCCACGGACACGGACACGGGCGGGGATCGGCCCGCGGGCCCAGGGAGGGCCGGGTCGGAGCCGAGCACGGGGCTGGGAATGCCCCAAACTGCTCCAGCAGGGAAATCACCCTCCACGAAATGGACCTCAGAGCCCCCCGCTCAAAATGAAAAATTAAATTCTATTTTTAAAAAAATCGGGAGGGTTGTGTAGGGATAGGATTTTGTTGGTTTTTTTTGTTTGTTTGGGTTTTCTGTGGTTTTTTTGTTTTGCAGCGCACGTCTTAAATTAAAGCAATTTGGGTGCTACAAATATAAGACGAAAATACACCTAATTCCATCATCATATAGATATAATATATTTCACTCTCACCACATAAATACAAAACATCCAAATATCCAAAACATTCAGAACAAAAGTTAGTAGCAAGGGCTCAGCGCTCGATCCATTCATTATTTTTTTCGACTAGTTGCCTAGAAACTTCAGACGTAAATAATTTACAATAAAATTACTATTTTCTTTCCATCCAGCTCCTTCTGTCCAGTTCTGGTCTATAGTTAATTCTATATTCTACAGCAACCATTCCACTTTTTGTAATTTTTTTCTTTTTTGGTTACAGTTTGGTGGCACGTATTTATACAGTTTGTAAACGCCATGTGTTAAAGTTCAAAGAAAGAAAAGAAACTTAAAACCAAAGTAAATATTTTTTTTTCCCCAAAGAAACTATCTAAGTACAACATCCCTTTTGTGGCAAATTCAAGTACCGAAATTGAACAGAAAATATTCGATCCAGAATGCTAGAAGGCGAAATACATTTGTTTGTGGAGAAAATAGCAGTAAGAATTATGGAAAAAAAAAAAAAAAAAAAAAAAGAATGTTACATAGATGCGTTTTAAAGTACAAAAATAACAATAAAAGATACGCTTTTTATATTTTACGTTTGTTTTAAATGAAGTGTGAGCGATATACAACGGGGTCGTTTTAGGAGGAAGGAAGGCCACAGGTTTTTTTGTGTTTAGATGAACATTTAAAATTATTTGGAAAAATCAAATAGAGCCATAAAAATTAAAATTACGATCGCAACAGATCTAGATACAAATAGATTCACAAGTTCCATGATTTATCTGCAGACTTGTTTTTGCAGATAAGCTCCATGGGACTGGCCCGTGGAATTCAAATTAAAAAAAAAAAAAAAAAAGGAAAAAAAGGAGGGAAAAAGGGGGGGGCGTTGTGTTATCTCGAAGGAAGAGACAATTTTATTCAAAATTTCTGCAGCCACTGGTTTCTGTCTCCCCTATTCGTGACTGTATGTTCAGTCCATTTCGGCCCTTCCCACATTCAAGATTTCCCGTGAAAAAGAAAAGTTGCTGGAGGATTTCCTGACTGGTGCCAAGGGCTCGGTCGGTAACCGGGGGCTGTAGTGCGGCGAGTGTGGGGGTAAACGGGGGCCGCAGGTGCGGCCCCAAAACCTTTGTGCTTAGAAATCACTGAGTCTGGGAGACACAAAAAAACCACCCCAAAACGGGCATCACCTGGCAGCTCCATCCTCCTCTCTCCGAAACCCCGCTCCCTCGCTCGGCATTGACCAAAGCCGATCGAAGGGAGCCCGGCCGACCCTCGCCCCGACCGCTGTCCCTCTGCTTCCCTCCCCGAGCGAACGAGCAGCGCGACCCCCCCTCCCGCACGGACAGACGGACCGCGGGGCAGGGGGAGCGCTCCGGGAAGCGCCCGCAGCCCCTCGCCGGCCCCGGCCCCGGCCCCGACCCCCGCCTCGCCTCGCCCCGCGGGCTCCGGGCCCCGCTCCGGCCCGGCCCCGCTCCGCCCCGGCCCGCGGAGGGAGCCGCGCCGCGCCGCGGGGCTCGGGGGCGGCGGGGAGCGGGGGGGCGGCTGCCGGGCCGCCCGTCCCATAAATACCGCCACAAATAGAGACTATAAATATAAATAGGGGGAAGGTACTTAGAGTCAGTCCAGTGCTTTTTTCTCAGCGCTCTCTTTATTGTTGGTCCGGGAGTAGGGCTCGAAGGCGGACGAGCTCAGGTAGCGGGCCGACAGTTCCTGCAAGTTGCCCGCCAGCGAGCCGGACACGGCCAGGGGCGCGGAGGAGAGGCGGCCGGCCACCGAGCCCAGCAGCGCGGGCACCGGCAGCCCGAACAGCCCGTGCCCCGCGGCCGCCGCCCCGTGCAGCGCCGCGGGCGGGGGGGGCCCGGCCGCCCCGCTGGCCGCCGGAGGGTGCGGGGAGCCGCCGCCGCCCGGAGCCGCCGCCGCGCTGCCGCTGCCCGCCGCGGCCAGGCCGGGCCCGCGCAGCGCCGAGCCCAGCGCGCCGCTGGCACAGGGCGGCAGGAGGCCGGGCAGCCCCGGCGGGGACAGCAGCCGGCCTTGCTCCAGCAGCCGCAGGACGCTGCAGGTGGCGGCGGTCTCGGACACCACCGACCGCAGCTCGGAGTCCTTGCCCTGGTCCTTCTTCTGCTTGGTGCGTCGGTTCTGGAACCAGACCTTGACCTGCAGGCCGGGGAGAGAGGCAGGGTCAGCGGAGCGGGAGGAGCGGCTCCCCCCGCCAGGTGCCCCGGGACCCCGGCGCGGCTCCGCGGGGCGGGGGGGAGGCTGCGGGGGAGGGCCCACGGACACTTGGCAGCGGGGAGCGTTTCCAAAACGCACAAAGCGACACTGGCAGGACACAACCCCCCACACCCTCTGTCTATTCCCGGTTTCGGGGTGACCCCGGGGCCTTTCGTTCTGCATCTTTAACCAGACCTCTCACTTCGTCCTAGTTTCCTGAAGGCCGGGTGTTCTCTGGGAGACAGAGCCGGCCCTTTCCCCACCGCTTTATTCTAAGCCGGCTCAGCCGGAGCCCCGGGCGCTCCGCGGTTCCAGCAGCCGCTGCCCGCTCCGAACGCCCTTCCTGGGGGTAACAGCAGCAATGAGCTTCTTCCCCCGTATCCCAACCTGGACATTCTCTCTCTTCCTCCAACTCATTTTAAATAATATTCAACTTAAAAATGGAATACTGGAAGTCACTCAAACAACAGCAAACCAAGCCAAAACCAAACCAAAACACAACAAAACCCACCCATGGCAGGTTCTGTAACCTACGAGCTATTGAACTTGTCATTCCTATCCGGCAAGGAAAGAAAAAAGCTAGTTAACGTGTCAGGGGAATTTATTCTTATATGGTGTTTTGTGGAAATATGAAACCGACTCTAAGAAGTTTGGACTTTTTGGATGCTTCCCTGTGCTCTCGCACAGTTTTAGGCCGCCTGTCTGTCCCCGGCCTTTCGGCCTGGAGGATGGAGGGACGATTCTTCTCCTCGGACATACAAGGACTCAAAATACGGCCCAAACTTCAGCCCCATCCCCGGATCTCTCATACCCAGGAAAGCTCAGGCCGTAAGTCTCTAACCCGGCAGCCCTGGGGGAAGGTGCCCGACTCCCCGGGCGGGTTTGAGCGCCTGAATCCCGCTTGCTGCGGGCTGGGAGCGCCTCGGCCTCCCCTCGCTTCTCCCTGGCCGCAGCAGCGAAACTCTGCGCCCGGGGGCGGCCGGATCCGCGCAGCCGGGGACACCGAGCCTCGGCGGGGCCGGGGCGGATCCCCGCCTGCCGGAGCTGGGGGAGCCGCTCCGGGCCCGGCAGGAGTTTGGCTTCGCGGCCAAGCTCCCTCCGATGCCTTCGGGCCGGGCCGTCTCGCCCGCAGGGTCACGAGGGACCCCTCGGCCAGCAGCTCCCCTTCCCTGGACACGCACAGTTAAGGACACACAGTTAGGGACACGCAGTTAGGGACACACAGTTGAGGACACACGCAGTTAGGGGTCCCCGCCGGGACGCCTCAGTCACGAACCCTCCAGCTCCATTCCCCCTCGGGATGCGTCCCCCCCGACCGGACACGCGTGGGCACCTCTGGGGCTGCCTCGCCCCTCGCCCCGCGGGGGCTGCGCTGTGGCGCGCAGGAAACGCGCAGGGCCGCGGGCCGGCCTGAACTTGGGGCCCGCAGGGCACGGAGATGCCCGGGCAGGGGAAGGGGTCCCTCGGAGCAGGGCAGGGCACGGCACGGCAGAGCACGGAGGCCGCGGCTCCCCGTCCTTCAGGCGCTACCTGAGTCTCGGAGAGATTGAGCTGGCGGGCGAGCTCGGTGCGCTCCCGCCCCACCACGTACTGGCAGCGCTGAAACTCCATCTCCAGGCGGTAGAGCTGCTCGGCCGTGAACGAGGTGCGGGTCCGCTTGGGACGGTCCAGATCAAGCCCCTTAGGCAGAATAATCTCTCGGATTGAACCTTTGGCATCTGGCAAAGAAAGGAGCAGTCAGCTTCATACCCAGGCAGTCCTCCTCTTCTTTCCCCCCCCTTTTTATCCCTTCTAATTTTTCCAAGGGAAAGAGCCGTCCCCAGCTCCTTCAAGACCGAAACACGAGTCGGGATGGAGCAGGCTCCCTGCGACTGTGGCACTGCACCTGGCCGCTGCACCCAAGGAAGTAAAAAACCCTCAACAGAGAAGGAAGGAGGGGACGATGAGGGCCCAGGGCTCTATAATTAATCGCCTCAGTCCATATAAAAATTACTTTGAATATATTGCACTCAGTACGACACTGCGGCATCACCCACGGCCCCTCTGGGAAGCTGGGGAGAGAGAGATCCTCCAGGCCAGGCTTTGTGCCTGGAGTGCAGGGCTACTCTTTGTTCCCCTTGGGTTCCGGGTTAGGGCTTGCTGGTAGCTACCATACGCACTCCGTCCCCCCCGCAAAATACAAACCCTTCTTATTATTTTTTTAATAACAAGTTTCTCATGCTTAAAAAAATATAAGAAGAAAAGGGAAAAAAAGGGAAGGAGTTTTCCAGGCAGAGGCAGCACTGCCCCGACCTGGCTGCCTGCCACTGAACGTGGGGACACCTCCAGCCCACCCTGCACCGCTGCCGCTGCCGCTTTGGGGTTTTGGCAACGAGGAGAAGCAGGAGGGGAAAAAAAAAGGAGGGGGGGGGAGGGAAAGAAACCAAGGCACCAACCAGCCCGCAGAAACCTCACTTTTCTGGTAGCCCCGACTGAAGGAAAGCGGGACAAATCTCATTAACACGACTGTCAAGCTAGAGCCAGATTCAGGTTACCTTAAAGCCTTCCCAACTTTACTTGTCGTAATTTTACCTCTTGGTACGTTTTAAATCAGGGACAATCACATCATTTTAATCTGACCCTTCTCTGGGTCAACCAGTGGCTCAAGGATTAATTCTGGCTTCCAAGGCCTTCTTCCCACATATTTTCTTCCGATTCTCTTCTCTCCTTCCTCCCCCAAAACGCACCTTATTAAAACTGAAATTTCTTCAGGTAATTTTTTTTCCTTGGGGGGGGGGGGGACACGATTACGATAATTTAACTATTTTAGCCCGGAGAATGGACGAAGATTGAGCGATATTAAACAACTATTAAAAAGTAATAATTAAAAAGCCCTTCGCCATTCCTCCATTTATTTTAAGGCCGGTGGTTATTTCAAAACAGCCCTTTCCTCTGGGCTGCCGGGCACGGAGAGAAGGGGGACAGAGGGAACCCCTGCCCTCCGAGAGGGCCTTCCTGCCCGCAGCCCCACGCCATGGTACGCGGCCGGCTGCGGGCGGGATGCGCGGGCGCGGAAGGAGCGCGCCCGGCCCGCGGGGCAGAGCCGCGGCCCCCCGAGGCAGCGCTGTCCCCGGAGGGCTCCCCGCGGGGACGGGCACCCCGGGAAAGCTGCAAAGCAGGAAAGCAAAAACAAAACAACAATAAGCGGGGCTGGCCCGTTCCGGGGCAGCGCCGGGGAGGACCAACCGCGGCTTAACTTTTCGCCGAGCCGCCGGCGGAAATTCCCCGGGATAAAGCCGGAGGGAGCGGGGTCCGGGGCAAAGCCCAGCCGGGCAGCGGGGTCTCTCCCCCGGAGCCCTAGGAAGGGCTTTCAGCCCAGGGCCAGACCCAAGGCAAAGCGACAAAATAAACCCATCTCCCGGGCGTGAGCACAGCTCACCTTCCCCCACCCTCGCCAAACACCTCAAACTCATACCTCTAACTAGGATCCTCCTGCAATAGTCCGGATCAGCAGAACTAGATTTACTTTTATTACAACCTTCCGTAGCTGCAGAGGCAGAAAAAGTCCCTTGCTGATCCTTCAAAAAAGAAGTAGAAATATTTCCTTCAGACCCTTTGCTTTCCTTGCCCTCTTTATGTCCGTTCTTCGAGACCCGGTTAGCTTCAGTCTCTGAACTGCATCTAACGTCCATTTTGTCTTGTTTCCCAAACATGTAGTGCAATAAAAACAGAACAAAAAAAAAAAAAAAGCGCCAACAACGATAATAAAAAAATTATAGAAGAGTAGAAGAAGAAGAAGAAGACGAAGTCTATGCTGGATATTGCACGGCTTAGGGTCAGATCGGTGAGGATCTGTAAAGCACCTTGAGTAAGGAAGATCGGGTTTTATCCCACTGGAAAAGCAGCGGCTTCCTCAGTCCCAGCGTCCTAATGTGACTGTCCAGCTTCCCAGAGCGCCCAGTGATCAGGTACTCAACAGTACAACTCTAAAATGATTTAATGTCTGCCTTATTACAGAGACATGTAGTTGTTAGACACACAGAGGGACGCGCACTCGCTGTTTCAATTGATTACGGGTAATTTTGCAGCCTCCACATTTAGGTTACCTCATGAATACACTAAATTGTTTGGATAATATATCAGATCGTAATGGATGGTTTGTGTGCTTGTCCCCAATCAAGTAGAGTTTAGCCAGTGAATAAACTGAAATGATTGGTCTTGCTTTCAGGAAACACACAATCAAAAGACTGAGACTTCCAGAAAAAAAAAAAAAAAAAAAAAAAAAAAAAAAAGGAGAGAGGAAAAAAAGGGTGGGGGAGAGGGGAAAAAAAAAAAAAAAATTTTGACAAGATTCACCCTGAATTGTTAGCACCATTAGCAGCCATTATTAACTTTCTTCAGTCTGCCTTTGACCTCCCGATTATATAGTGGCTTTCTCCAAAGCACGCCAAATAAATCTGAATAAAGCTGCTAGGAAGGGCTGAAAAAAATGCAGTTGCAGGGGGGGTGAAGAAAAAGCAAAAAAAAAAAAAAAAAAAAGCCCCCTGAATTCTAAACAAACAAACAGATCCCCAGCACGCACACGCACAAAAAGTTCTTCCTTTAAGCAGATCTCTCCAAGGAAGCAGGTTATCTTGACCAGCAGAAATCCTCGTTAACACATCTCCCCACAGACAGCCATCTTAAACTCCTACCTCTCCTTATTTCAGTCCCGATACTTGCTTTTTGTGCTTCTCCCTCTGTGTGTGTGTGTATGTGTGCGTGCATGTGTGTCTGCTAATTCTGCACCTTCGCAAACACTGAACCTATTCGCAGAGCCTGCTCATTGAAAAAAAAAAAAAAAAAAAAAGCCAGCTTTGTGTGCAGTGGATCCAGGAGGGGGGAGAAAGAGAGAGGGGGAGAAAGAGGGAGAGAGGGAGAGAGAGAGAGGGAGGGAGGGAGGGAAGGAGGGAGAGAGAGAGAGAGAGAGATAGCCCGTGAAAAATCTCAACTGCGTGATCCACTAAAGGAGAAAAAAGTTTTACTCTAGCTATTTCATTGTCTCTGCTACAATATCTTTGAGAACCGCAACAGCCAGTAATCCAATAAGACCATTGATTAGGCTACAATGATTCAATTCAAGCAAATGGCCTTGTGCAAAGAGCATGCTCCAGTCCTTCTTGTCACCTTGCAGGGCAGAAGCCCTCTTCATGCTGCTCTCCTTATTCATTCCTTTATGGGAAATGTAGAGCAAAAGGAGTGAAAGATGGCAATTATCTAATTGGACTATTAACAAACAATTCTCTGAGTGTGGCTGTCTGGCAGTGGTTCTTGGGCGAGGTGAAAGGCCACATGTTGCACTGGCCCCATTCACAAAGAGTTTAGGGGCCTGAGAGGGAGAGAAAGAATTTTCCCTGAGAATTTTTCACACAAATGGCGGTGTCTCCACCAGGCTGGCTGTTCCCTGCCTCATCCTCTGCCTGCCTGGGCCGCTGCCTGGGAATTCCACCCACCTGGAGCAGGCAGGGCCAGCCCTGTGCCTTGTTGCAGATGATTCCAGAGGGCAGAAGCAGAGCACGGCACCCTTGCTGGCACTGCTCAGCTCCATGGGCCTCATCCTGCTCTGCTGGAGGAAAAACCATCCTCCCTCATCCCATGGGACACAATCTTTGTCCAAGGTGGTGTAAGGGAGAGAAGGAGTGCTGGGGCCTCATCACCATAAAGAGGAAATTCGGGAGGCAAAAAACGAGTGGGGGGAAGGAGGAAAGGAAAGGAAAGGAAAGGAAAGGAAAGGAAAGGAAAGGAAAGGAAAGGAAAGGAAAGGAAAGGAAAGGAAAGGAAAGGAAAGGAAAGGAAAGGAAAGGAAAGGAAAGGAAAGGAAAGGAAAGGAAAGGAAAGGAAAGGAAAGGAAAGGAAAGGAAAATAAGATGGCAATTCATAGGCACATTTCAGTGAAGTTGTCTTTAGTGGAAATCTCAAATCTTTGTCATTTTTCCACAAATCACAGCATCATTTATTTATGTTGTCATTGTCTGAAAAGTCAGATTGAGATTGGTGAGGTGTCCCTAAGATTTTTCCCAAACCCTCTCATTTATTACATTTAACTCAACTGTATTTATACATACAACCAGATGTGGAACATCCCCATTATGGACCAGGTTTCATTTTCCCATACAGCCAATGCCTCTCAGTGATCTGTGGTGCTCTGTTGTTGTTAGTTCCTACTTGTATGGCAGCCACACCCAGGGGCCCTAAACCAGCCACAGCCCCACGGTGCAAGGCTTCATGCAGCTACAGAGAGAGGATGGAGCGAGTTCATTTCCTCATGGATTTGTTCAAAGGCCTGTTGGGTGAAGGGATGCTCAGGAAACTGTACATTTCGGAGAGATTTGGTCTTTCACAGGGAAATGCAACAAGTGGATGCTGATTAGTGACATTTTTCATGTAGCTGAAGTGTAGGCTGTGCTTAGCAGGCCAGCTTTGTTGTGTGATATAGATAAACACACACGTGTGTGTGTGCATAGGCAGAGCACCACCAACAGTCCCAGCTGGACATGTCTGTTTAATGCCAAGCAAAATAAAGTTCTGCTACAAACATTTTTACTCAACAGATTTTACTTTAGACAGAATAGTCACAGTGATTCCCGTGAAAGGTCTACAGTGAAATACAGAGAGCAATTATAATTATGTTTGCATAGGTGTGTGGGTGTATGTATGACATTTCCCCCCATAGTTTTCTTTATGCTAATCTCTATGCATAGGCCATAATAATAAACATGGAGCTATTGAACTCAATTACACTGTTTGAAGCAGTGTAATTTTAATCTGGAGATTAAATATTATGTTCGTGTCATAATCTTGTGGGTTTTTTTTTGTTTTTTTTTTTTTTGACAAGCGCCTGATCCAAAGCTCAGTAAAGAGCAGGGGAATTTTATTCTTCTTGTGCCATATTATGATAAATACATTTCGAGGATCTTTTTGCCCACAGAATTCAGTGGTATAAAGAGGATTCTCCCAATTGAATCAGTTAAATTTGCTTTCACACATTATGAACACAGCACTGTTGAAGATCTGGAAATTCAAATAATGAGTCTAATCCTGCAGGAAACTTGTAGTGAGCAGACAAGCCTGTCCAAACACAGCTCAGTTACTTTAATTGAGGCCCGCTCATCTGCAACAAATAGCAACATCCAGAAGAGCTCTGGGAAAATCAGAATTTTACCACTTACAAAAGCAACATTTTCCTTAGTCCAGCAGTCACTAAATTTCCTTTCACCTGTTCTCATTCATTTTTCTCCCCCACAATATATTTAAATAATTCTTGAATGTTATGTTCCCTCAGGGTATAATATGTCCCTTTCTTACTGTCACAACTCCAGGGCTGTCTGTAGCTTCAGCACTCTCACATCCACACTCATGTGTCACTGGATAAGCAGATTAAAGGGTTCTTCTTTTCCCTTCAAATAATGCTTAAAATGCCTTAGCACACTACACAGGTGCTCCCTGGCTGTTCTTTGCTGTGTAGACTTTGCTCCTTTTCAAATACATTTTTCTCAGTTCGCACTAGCATGTAGGAAGAAGACTGAAAAATCTGTTTCTCATTGATTGCACCATTTATAATATTTTTATCTCTATTTCATGTACAGGAGAGATATACATTATAGCTACTGCTTCTTATGCTCTTCTTTGTTGATGAAACTAGAAGTTTCAAGCTAAAAAATCATGGTTCAGAGATCTTCTGACTCAAAGATTTATGTTTAATAGCCCTAAGCAGATTTTTATTTCATTAATTTTCCTGATTATTTTGGTTCAGATTATTTGCTTTTGAATTTACAGATGTATTTGGCAAGGAGCTTCTAGTCTTTTTTTTGGGTACTCCTGTTTGGATACAGGAGATGGGAACTGATAACTTGGGGCTGAAAAACTTCCTTGTTATTTCCAATTAACAGAGAGTATCGTGGTTACTCAAAATGATACATGTGGTAATGTCAAGGAAAAGAGACAGAAAAACCTCATTATCATGTGCACCAATGCTACATTTCTCTTGGATAGGACATTCCTGTCCATTGTGAATGACACTCTGTGAGTGCAGAAGAAGAGGATCTTCATCAAGATGAAGGCTCACCAGAGGGTTCTTCTTTCCCACAAGTCCCAGTGATGGGTTGACCAACAGGAACCTTGAGTACCCTCTCAAAACAAAGTGCAGAGCCTAATTAATAGCTCTGCTGCTCTTGCAGTTACTCACTGGTGGTGAGGAAATTTCCTTACAACTGAAGATGAACTCTGGAAATTTCAAAATGCACATGCTGCTGTGTGTTTGGGGGACACTTAGGAGGCATGTGCTGAGCCCTCTGTTGCAGAGGGTGATTTGTTGTAGTGTGAATTGCCTTCATCTCCTGCAAGTGAGCCTGGAAAATGGACTTTTCCCACAGAGGGGAGCAGTATCCTTGAAGAACAGGAATGTGTTTCTATCTGGAAACTTTATACTGTCTTTGAAGGAAGGGGTTGGAGTCTGACTCAGTTCAGCTCTCTGGGTGAAGTGGAAGGTAAGGCTATCATGTTTCTGGTAGCCTACATGGCTAGAAACGGCTCTAATTCCTGTTTCCCAGACTTTCCAAGGATTGATGCTCAGGTACATTTGTGCTGTTCAATGGCACATGGGTCTCTGGGTTGTGGCATAAAAGATGTACATGGTGGATTTTACGTGGAATTAAATGTCACAGGCTCACAAGAAATCTAATGGGTACAACAGCAAAACAAAGATGATTTCTCTCTGCCTTAGAAGTGGGCAAGAACACCAAATATTGTTATGAAATTAGGATGTATCTGTTTCCAAATAGGCTCCATCAGGTCTCATGCAGGTGTTGTGCTCTTCAGGCCAGTGCCCCATGCATTCCACCCATTCTGCAGGACAAGTGTTTAAAATAAAAAGGCACATCCATCTATTTAAAATAAAGCATCAGATCCTTGTGTTAGTCCTTGTAGCTGCTGCCTTCCCATGCTTTGCTGTGCTCCTGATTGCCAGCCTGGTGCAGAATCCTGAACTAGCTGCTTCTGAATTCTCCAGCATACTTTGGCAGTAATTGCAGTATTGTCTCCTCCAGATACTGAACTGGGCGTATTGGCAGGACTCAGCAGTGCTGTTCTGGAGGCCAGTAATAATGAGCATGGGTATCACACGTGTATCATGACTAATCACGTTGTGGTCATTATGAGATGCTCCTTACAGTTATCAATCTGGACAGTAGCTTAATACAAAGCTTTATTGCCTGTATCATGCCCGTGGCTTATGCAAGCCATCTGAACAGGGCTGAGACAGGGTTCTTTCCATGAGGGAAAACTGTGATTTAAGAGGAAATTCTGTTTGTTCTCTGACAGCAGATTGAGAGCCTTTGGTTTCAGCCTCACCCATGTCACTGATTCCCTCTGTAATCACCAGTACCTGAGCACTCAGACTCCCTCTGCCTCCATTTCACCCTCTCCTGAGAGGGGAGTGAGCTTTACCAGCTTGCCTCGAGCACTCATGAGTATTTACCACCTCAAAAGCTGTTAGACCATGAGCCTTTTCCATTGGTGCTAAAACTCTCACAGTCAGATTTTTTTCACAGAGCCAATAAAAGCAGGCTTGAAGGTTTAAACAAGAAGAGATGTTTGCAAAGGTGACGTGTCCAGGATAACAGATATGAACTGTACTCTTTCCAATACTTGGAGTTTTAACACTGAAGACCTTTGCAGTAAATGAAAAAAAAGTCGAATTTTGGGTTAAAACCATTTAATTCTTTGATTTTGAAAGCTTAAGTCAGATCAGATTGAACACAAAGAGTGTCTCAAAAACTCATAAGCATGGTCCCAAGGACCCAGGGAAGGCTGCAGAGGACAATCATTTTGATCTGAGTCTGTTCCCTAGGTACCAGCTGGAAACTGGAATGATGGGAGAGATTGGAAACTGTCCCTTCACTCTGGGCTGAGATAAACCCTGACATCATCTTAAGGCTCACCTAGAAGGCATCCAGTAGACTTGGTGAAAATCTTTCTGAAAGGGTTTAACTTTGATTTTTTTAATTGTTGTTTTTACTTCATTATCATGTGATTAATTCATTCCCCATATGAAAATGGAAAATGTCAACAGCAACCACAAGTACAAGCCACAAACAAAATCAAATCTCTTCTGGAAAGCTTTGTCTACCTGGATCTTTTGGTTACATCCAACAAATAAGAGCCTAAACATAAAATTATTGAACCATGGATCTTGAAGGTCCACTCATAATATGAAGGGAGACACAGTCACATTCACAAGAAATTTTTGGACTGAATATGTAGCTTGAATGCTGGCAGGGTTTTGTTACCCAAAATGTAGCAGTATTTCAGAGGGACCTCTAGAAATAAAGATTCAGTGTGCTTCCTACCATTTCGCCATGGAAAATGATTGAAAAAGTAGGCAAAAAATCAGTGCACTTTGGTTAGTTAAAAGCCATTGGAGATGGTGGGTTGGCTTGGGATGAGTTCACTGTATGGTGAATACTTCATCTGGTGGATTTAAACACACTGGGAGGGTGAGCAGCACGATGGCACACAGCTCTGAATGTGGCTAAATGAAAAGTAATGTAAATCATCAGTGGTCAACTGTATGGCTTGAATAATCTGAAAAGCCCTGAATTTCCTGCAACCTCTGAGGGAAAAGAATGTGGCACCGAAGTCATCAGTGTCTGATTTACCTGAACCTTTAGCAGAAGCTTAAAAAAAATAAGACACTATTTGGTTTTATTACATAATGATAGAGCAGGATGCCAAAAAACCATCAGGATAACTGGTTTATGCCATATAGCAGGATTGTGCCATAATTACACATTAAATCTGTGTTCATTCTCTTTATCCTCTTCTCTCTTGAGGTCCATAGTAGAGTCAAAAAAATGTTCAAGAAATTCAAATAAAGAATAGTTACAGAGCTGCTAGGATTAATACACAAGACATGGCAAAGGCTGGAATTATTTTAATGAGAAGAAGATGAAAATGGAGATGATTGTGGAAGTCAAAATTCTCAAGCACTGAACATTGGACTCTCTTTTTATTTTGTCACATGAGAATAAGCACCAGGTTAAATTTAAACCCAGCAAATTTAGAATGAAAAATAAATGCCCAGACACGTCTCATCACCTGTGGGAGCTGCTGTTGCAGGAGGTTACTGAGACAAATACCTTGGCCTGATTTTAAAGTGAATTGGACGTTGTTGGGATTAACTCATTACATGAGGTTGAAAACAGTGATCAGCCTGATTGAATCTTACACCCAGGGCTGGGCACTGCTCACACTGGGGAGTGATGCAGGAGTGCATCAGTTTGGGATTTAGTTTGTTCTTCCTTGAAGTACCAGGAGTAGGATACCATGTAAGATACCAGAAAGACTGGTGGCATTGGGAAGGAAAAAACTAGAGTAGTACATTTGGGATAGCAGTCAACATTAATCCTAAATGTGGAGGGCAGCTCAGAAGTGAGGTTCTGTAAAGCCAAGCTTGTTGAAGTTTGGACCACTGGTGTCCTTTTTGTTTCTACAGAGCATGGGCAAGGACAAGGAGGAGAAGAGCAATAAGAAAAAGAGATCTTCTGCACTGGTGCACTCCCACAGATTCCTTTGACAAAGGGATATGCAAGACTTGGAAACCAAACTTCTTGGGCATCTCTGTGGCAGAGGGTGCATTCCCCCTCTGGGGGCTCAAGAAGGATGATTTATTATGTTTTCCAGTTCCTAGAAGGAAATAGTCTACGTTAGATAAGGTGATTCCACCATCTCTGGAAGTGTTCCCAAAAATGTGGATGTGGCACTTGAGAACGTGGTTTAATGATGAACATTGTGGTGGTGCTGGGTTGATGGCTGAAGATCCTAAAGGTCTTTACCAATTCTAGGATTTTAAGATATCCTGGCATCCAGATCTTGCTGCCTGAATTGCAAGACTCACTTTTGTGTGAAAGGAGCAGTGGTGGGCATATAACAGTTTCATTGTCAGGAAAAAACACTTTGGCCGGAAGTATGGCAATTTTCACCATATTTCCCAGTTTCCTATTTATGAATATAAAGCACTCCAGGTGTAGTTATAGTTTTGCTTATTCATCTAAGTAACAGAGATCCAAATCTCAAATAATAGCATGTTTCTAAAGATTTGTGTATTACTAGGCTATTGATTGTCTATTTTTTATTGCTAGGATGTTTCTACCATTGAACAGCACAAGAAAAGTGATGCTACATTAAAAGAATCAGGAATCCCCATATCTGTTTGTGCTCTTGATGGATTAGATGCCATGCAAAAAGATTGAGCGTTCTTTAAGTTTTTAACAACCTAACACAAACTAATTAGATAAGAGAAGAAATACGGTTTCTTTTATTTTTATAGATGGAAGAAATTATTATTTTTATTTTGTTTTATTGTATATAGAGAAAAAAGAAGCCCAGGGAATGCTGTGCTTTCCCAGTTGTGCCAGAGAGACAGAGTGAGATCCCCAGGGAAGTGCTCCAACCCCAAGACCATCCACCAAGAAAAGAAAAAAAATTTTCAGAAAACAGAGGCGTTAAACAGCAGGGAAGCTGAATAACTGCCAAGCCCCCATTGTTGGGTCCTCAGGTGTGGAAATGATGCCACCCTCTCCCTGCCCTTTAATATGGCACAGACAGCACCCACGTGATGTCTGGCTGTGAAGGACAAACGTTTGGCAAGATTACAAAATGTTCTTGGAACTCTCACTCAGGTCCCCACGTGCCAGGTAAGAGGAGGCAGGTAAAGGTACAGCTGTCCCAGCTTTTGCCAGCTCAGGAGAAAGCACAGCTCTGAGGGCTGATTCCAAGCTTTTTCACAGGGATGAGGTGCTACTGATGTTATTAAAATTGCTCTTGATTCACACTCCTGCCACATTAGGGTCAATTCCAATGATTTCTCAGCTAGCAACCTACTGCCTGGTTAGTATGAGACTGTTCCATACAATTTTGTGTCTTGGTCTTTTCTTTTTTGTCCGCTCTACCTTCATTTCCTCCTAATGAAGTGCAAAACTGGACCTTTTGGTGTCTGCATCTTTTTTTTTTTTCATGGGAACTAATTCACCATTGTGTTGGCAGGGTTCCCACTGCTGTCAATGGGAATTATGTACTTTGAAGGAGAATGAGGCCATAACTGTTTAAGAATTAGGCTATTAAGACAGTACGAGGTTTTTTATTTTTGTATAGTGCATTGCATATGAAAAATCAAAACCGCTTTGTGGAGAAAAGGGATAATAGACTGTGCTTCACAGGGAGTTTGTTTGGAGTGGTGCTCTGATTCAGAAGGAAAAGGACAAATGACTGTACAGATGTGAAAAGAATAGCAGAAGAGCTGGACATTCAAGGCAATAAAGCAGCCAGCAAGTTCCCTGACAGAATAGACACGGCAAAGGGGAAATGGAGAGCTGAGCTACTGAGAGGAGATAAATGTCAGCTGGGACAAAATAAAAAGGTGTTGTAGAACCTCAAGTCTGGAGTAACCACTCAGTCCTTCTCCTGCCAAGCACAGGCCAGTGCCTTGCCTTGAATTAAGCAGCACAAGTCAGTGGACATCTACACAGAATCAGTTTTCTCTCTGTTATCTTACCTGGCCATGCCTCTGTCACCTCAAGACATGAGATGGGGAGATGCTGTGTGGCCCATGGGGCCATGTTGCCACATTCATTCCTGTAAAGCCTTTTCAGCTGGGGAAAAGGACATCCCCCACTTGCCCAAGTTTGGTGATGGTGCCACACTGGCAGGTGGCTGTTGAGTTGTGCTGCAAACCTGGGTGTCACAGGCAGCCCTGTGCTGTGCCCTGGGAAGGCTGCTCCGTGTGAAGATGTGAATAGCTGCTTCCTCAGCAGATGGAGTGGCAATTGTTGCACTGCGTGGGAAGGCCCAGGCAACGGCCCTTTCAGGCAAATGAACACCACATCTGGATTTCTTTTCATTTCATTATGTTCCCACTCTTTGAGTACCTCCCTCCCATCCCCTTCCTTTTAAATGGGATCTATCCAGTTGCCTGCAATCTGACCGGAATAAAAGGGACGTGTGCTTGCCTTGCAGCCCTTTCCACACCCACAGCTTGTGCAGCAGGGTGTTTCCATGCAGCTCTGGCCCTGCCAGGAGCAGGGCAGACACAGCACCCTGCCCATCCTGTGCAGGGGTGGTGGGAGCTGCAGGAAAAGCCAGAGCAGTGCTGCTGTGTCTGACCACCAGCCATTACTCTGCATGAGCTGCAGTCACTGGAGTAGCTGAAATATAGATGAGCCCAAAGGCTGTCTCTTCCTCCAGGAGGAGTCTCAGGAGGATCTGGAGACACAGCATGTGATGCACCTCCCCGCCTGCCTTCCACCCTCCTGCCTCCCAAGCACTGCTCTGCACGGCTGGGTGCTGACACTTGTGCTTTGGTGGGGGCTTTCAGCTGGGTTTGAAGCCCTGCCTGCAGCAGGGCAGGTGGGGCAGGCATGGCACACAGCACAGACCCTGCCAGAGGAGGCCTTTAAGCAGATGGAGTGTCCAAAAAAGCCATCCAACCCAAATGCATTTCACAGAAAAGCCATATAGGTGATCATCCCTTATAATGCACTGGGCAATAAAGCTCAGCTTCCTCAGCTTAATTCACAGGGATGATTTTGCTGCTGCACCTTCATCTGGAGCTCAGTCATCCAGAATAGCAGAGCTCATTCTCTGAAATGTTAAGAAACAGTTGCATAAAATTGCTCTTTGATCAATTTGATCACTAGAGCACGTGGAAAACTCGTATTTTTTTTTTGCCAAAGCAAGTTTGCAATCAATATTTTTTCCAGTTTTATTTTTTCAATAGAAGCAGCTTTCAGCATTTTCTATTATCAAATCCTTGTCCAAGCATTTACTAGGCAACTGAAGTGAGATAAAGGAAATGCTAATAGTCTTCATTTTTGCAGAGGTGAGCTGAAGCCTGAGCAGGTGAAGCAACTTCCCTAAAGTGGGATGTTGAACTTGTAACACTGGGGTGGAGCCTTGCAGAGCTTTGTGGCTCAATTCTGTTTGCAGTGCTTCTGTCCTGAGTAAAACAAGCCAAACAATAAAAATTCATAGCAGTTGAAATAAGTCATCTGAATAATTAAAGATTACTTCTATAATGTTGGGATTTCCCTATTCAACCTTTTTGAAAATAATATTCTAATGTACCAGTCAAGAATCCTCTGCCTCTATATACAAAATTAAAGGTCTACTATTGAAATGAAATGGAAATAAAACAGTCAACGAGTTCCAATACAGCAAAGCACTTAAGTATGTGTTTATCTTTAAACACATCTGGAGCCCCATTGACTTTGACAGGGCTACTCATATGCTTAAAGATAAGCCTGCTTTTGTTGGATTATGGCCCTGAGGATCTAAGTGCTGGGGGAATCATTTTCATGCTCTCCAGAAAGGGCTTTAAATCACTTTTGTTTAAGGAGAGCTAACTGGTTGGATGTAAACACACCTAACAAACCAATAGATCAAGATTAACTTTTATGCTGAGCCACTTGACATCTCTAGAAATTACTTGCTGTTGAAGTTTGATCCTTACAGAAAATAACGATCCAATTATTTTTTAAGTGAAATAGAGCTGTAGGAAAACCTTGATACCTCCACTTGGGAATTTTGTTTAAAAAAGAAAAGAAGAAGAAGGAGAAGTGAGACATAGCCATATTAAAGGGAATGCAGTGTGCATGACTGAAGGATAGGAGAGTTAGGGAGATTATTAGGTTTCAGCTCTTGGAAGGAGGAGCAGTGTTGTACTTACCAGGGCTTTGCTGTTGGTTTTGCTGGTTTGCTGGTGATGCTCTGAGATCAACAAAAGAGATGGGCAGCAGGGCAACGTGGCCCTAAAAAATAGGTTGTCTTGAGTACAGTGTCTTTCATTTGTAGATGTTAAAGAGCATAATACAAAGTCCTTGAAATCTGTGGAAATGCTCCCACTGAGTCCAAAAAGCTTTGCCAAGATGGCACTGCTCATCTTGCCACCCTACACTGGCACTCTGCTCTACTCAAATGAGTGGATCTGGGCAGGTCAACCCTGCCCAGCCCCTTGGATGGTGCACAGGCACCAGGGTTGAGATCTTACCCCTGCCCTTGACACACACAGCTCTCTACTTGATGAAAAAAATGTGAAAACAGCGCTCGTGTCCCGGGGTCTTTGCATTTTTTCACTTCCTCACAGTCCATTGCAGGCCGTGGGGCTCTGCCACCTTGGTGTGGTATCCACAAGTGGGACAGTAGAGACCCGCTGGGTCCTTGGGGTCTCAGGACTGCAGTGCAGGTGCAACCCGTGCACTTCAACTCAGTCCTTCTCCTTGGACTGGCCTTGAAAACATAATAATAAACAGCAGTAGTTGGTGGGGGTTTTGTTGTTGAGGTTTTTTAAAGCAAAAACCAGAATTGCTAATAAACCATGAAAACATTGCTTTTTAAGTGTTGCCACCTCTGCTCTGTGCCTCATCAGAAGCCTGGATGGGAAAAGCAATGGGAAATGCAGGATAAGAAAGCCCCACCATCTAGGCCAAGCACAGCAATATAACATCACTCCAGCAGTAATGACAATGGAGAAGGAACAGAATGCTGCCAGGGAATAATGGTGTCCTGCTGGCAGCTAAATATGAAAGCCAAAGCAGAGACATTTATAAAATAAACAAGCATCAGGGAAGATGAGACTTTTATTACAGAGCAGGAAATAGCGATCTTTAACAATGGTCCATTTCAGTTTCTCTCATTGTTACAGAAATAAAGTGGTGTAAATGAATGCTTTGTCTCATGTATGATTTATTGTTCCTCAGGCAATTACTGGACTGCATTCAGCCTAGTCTAGGGGAGGGAATTGCACGTCATCTGAGCAGAGGGCAGCTTGTGGGGACAAGCAGGCCAGGAGGGGACGTGGGTTGTGTCTAAGCCTCTGACCACCACCAAAAGCAGCGGGCCAGGCTGACTCACATCGGCTCAACACCACGAGAGCTTTCACATGAGGACTGAAAGCTGTGCTGCAGCACTGTGACATCATTTTGGTGGCAGAGCCTGGTTAAGCAGGTTTTGCACCTCAGCCCTGCTCGCCATCCTGCTGTGGCTGCTTCTCCCAGTGGTGCCAGCTAAGTAACTGCACGGGGAAGCAGATGGAATAAAACACCACCCGGAAAACGGCTGTGTCCCCCCCAGCTGGAGTCCTCGGTGTCTCTGCTGTATCAGCTGCACAGATGGGGGCTGTGCTGGAGGGACAAGCACTGGGGGTTACAGTGAAGATGGAGAAGGGGGCAGGAGATCCCTGTGTAAGGAGTAATTCTGCCAGGGAGAGGGTGAGGGAGACCATACCCTTAGTAAGAAGGTAAAATTACATTAAGACTGTGACATAAAATGTAGTGCCCTGACACCGAAAGCTCCCACATGCTGCCACGCCATACATTTGTTCTCTGTGGGGTACCAGCTCTATGTAAATGTTTCATAGAGGAAACAGTGGAGAAAGCAGCTTGGGGTGAAAGCAAACAAATTTCCAACTTCTCCTATCATTTCAGAGGGAAAAATAAATCTGCAAGGAAGATTATGCTGTTTGCCATCAAGGTGACAAATAGGGGAAAATAAAAAGGGCAAGAATTTGGAAGTAAATGAGTAGTCAAGGTGCTGCCTGGAATGAAGCCCGAGCTAAACCCACACTCTTTTATTAACCTTCTGTAGGGAAAAAAACACCCCAACAAACCCCAAAACCCCACATTAAAATCACCGTAGGGTCATGGTGACAGGGGCACAGAGGAAGAGGAGAGAACACATATTTAGGGTGTCAGAGGGATGTGTGACTTCTAGCAAAGGAATAAAATGAAACACAAAGAAAGAAAATACAGCTGACCATCAGAAAACATTTTTTAGCAACCTCTTTTTAGTGAATTTTCACGCCTTTCTGAGCTATCGTGTTGGTAGAACAACCTCTGGAGACTGCAGAATAATTCCTACAGGCTATTTTTAAATTTAAGGCTGGACTGAAAACTGTAAGAAAATGCTACTGAGTGAGGATAGATTAAATAGCCTAATAGACCATTTTCCTCTCTAATTTCCATTAAGATGATTAGCTGGAATGTTGCTTGCAGTGTATTAGTGAAAAAACACTGGAAACACGGTCATACAGCGGATCCAGTATCCTAAACTAATGTTTGTAGTAATAACAGTGATATACAAATACATCTCAGGTATTTTATTACTCTAATTAATGCCTGAGAGAATCACAATCTTCAGCATATGCAACTTGCAACACTCCCCAGGAGAAGAGATTTGTATCAACTCTTTAAAAGAAAAGGAGCAAACATACACAGGGGTTTGGTTGTCGGGCGTGCTAGGGCAATCAGGAAAATTAATCTGAATTAACTGAAGCATGAATTTAATTTGGATCCTTCTGCCAAGTTGCATTTTGCACATAATCCTCATTCAGGAGGGAAGTGTCTTCCATTGAGAGCAGAGTATCAGGCTCTCGCCGCGTACCTGTTGACACCGATACCCATTAGCAGTTTGCAGTGGATTCGTTGCACTGTCCGGTGACTATTAAACCGAGAGTTTGTTTGCATTTTTTTCTATTGCTTATGGTTTGACGGGCAAGCTGCCAAGCATTTTAGAATTAACTGCACAAAACCATCACCACCTCACCGGTGGGGAAAACAGAATTGAGAGGGCTCCGTTGGGTTCCCCGGTCCCGGGAAACCATAACTCTCACAGTACGACTCGGATGGCGAGGGGCCAGCCTGCTCGGAAAACTGTGTCGGATTTGCGTGTTAAATAGATTTACGGGCATAAATTTAAATGGCTAACAACCTTGGGATGATGGGCAGAGTTAGTGCTTTCAAATAACTTCCTTGTTAAGGTAATATTCTCGAATATCTGCCGCATAAGCCCCGCCAGTTTACCTGAGAGCCCCCTCATTGCGGTGCTCCCTGCCCTGAGCGGCAGGAACGGCTCTTCCTCTCCCTGAATTCTGCTGCATCGGGCGCCAGCTGAGAAAACTGAGGATGCTTTAAAGAAGTTGTTCATTGGGAAAGTGGCGTTCGATGCTTGGTGTTTATAGCTTTGTTTTAAAGTGCGGTGAATTGGCACTACGGAAGAAAGAAGAAAATGGAAAAGAAAAAGAAAAAGAAAGAGAAAGAGAAAGAGAGAAAGAGAAAGAGAAAGAGAAAGAGAAAGAGAAAGAGAAAGAGAAAGAGAAAGAGAAAAAAAGGAAAAGAAAATGGAAAAGAAAAAGAAAGAGAAGAAAAAAAGAAAAAGAAAGAGGAAAAGAAAAATAAAGAGAAAAAGAAAAAAGGAAATTTAAAAGAAAGAAAGAGGAAAAGAAATAGGAAAAGAAAAAGGAAAGAAAAAAGAAAAACGAAAGGAAAAAGAAAAAGGAAAAATGACTGTTCAGGAAAAAAAAAAAAAAAAAAAAAAGAAGGAGGCTATACAGACAAAAACCTGTTCTGCAGTGGCGGCGGTGCCGCCGCCCGGCCTGACGCCGCTGCAGCCCGGCTGCTCTCGGGCAGGGAAAGCCCCAGTCCCAGAGCGGGGATGGGAGCGGGGGAGCGGTGGCTCCCCTGTCCCGCTCCGGCCCGCAGCAGCTCCGCCGGCCCAGCAGCTCTCCCCAGCCCCGCTCCGGGCTCCGAGGGGCGGCAGGGCCGGGAATGCAGCCCCGGCGGAGGGAGAGCGGCGGGGCCGGGCCGGGCAGGGCTCTGCACCTGCCCGCACCGGAGGGAGGCGCGGGTCCGGGGGCCGCGGAGCCCCGGGGCGCAGCCGCTGCGGTGCCTTCGCCGGCTGCGGGGGCTGCGGGAGGCGAGGGGGAGCCGAGCCCGGCCCCAGCAACCGCGGCCCCGCTCGCCCACCCGCGGGCCGGTGGGTGGGGGATGCGAGACCGCCCGCACCGATGCCACCCCTGGCCGCCCTGCCCTCGCTCCCACGCGGCGCTGGGGAAGGCCCGTTCCGGGAGCGGCCGGGCACAGCCGTGGGACAGCCGGGCACAGCCGTCCGTCCGTCCCCACGGGGCTGCCCCGCGGCTGTGCCCGGCACCGCCCACGCGCGCTCCTCCCATCCCGCGCTTCCCCCGCTCCCACGCGCGTCCCGCCCCTCTCCGCGCATCCCCGCGCGTCCCGCCGGGCCCTGGGCCACCGCCACCGCCCCACGCGTGTCCCGCCCGCCCCTCCGCGCTCTCGCCCCTCGGGAAGGGCCCGGCGGATCCTGCCCCAGCCCGGGCGGAGGCAGCCGCGCCGGCACCAGGATTTCGCAGCCCCGCTCCCCGGGGATGGATGGGGGGTACCAGGGCGAGCCCCCCCGCAGCCTCCCCCGGCCCAGCCGCTCCCGGGCGGGCGGAAGCCGCGGAGGTTTCTATTCAGGACATAGGCACAATGGGGAAACAAAACCCTTTTTTCCCCCTTTTTTTCGTGCGTGCCACCTCCCAAGATGGAGCGGGATTAGTGTTGCGAGTCCCCTGCACACGCGGGGATGGGTTCCCTGCCTCTCCCCGGCCGGGCTTGCCCGCAGCCCCGGTTCCCTCTCTGGCCCGCACCGCGATCAGGAGCAACAGAGCCCAGCGAGGAACCCATCTCACAGCACCTTGGGAAAACCCTGGGCTTGCGTTTCACTCAGCTGAGGGCAAACTAGGAAAGAAGAGATTAATGTCAGGCTGAGTTTGTAATTTTTCCTTTATCTCGTTGTAGAGTAAAAGTATAGAGCATGTTTTTCATGACAGGAGAAGGAAAAGAAAAGAGAGAAAGGAAAAGAAAGAGCAGAGAAAGAGAGAGAAAAGAAAGAAAGAAAGAAAGAAAGAAAGAAAAAGAAAGAAAGAAAGAAAGAAAGAAAGAAAGAAAGAAAGAAAGAAAGAAAGAAAGAAAGAAAGAACCCCAAAACTGTAGGAAAGGGGGTAGTATAGAAAACGAGGAACTATGCTTTAACGTGCTTTTTGACAGCTGAAATGTATTAATTTATCTTGATCAAATACAATTTTAAGGAGATTTGCGAACCTTCACGGCACATTTTATTCTCCCGATAATGTGCCTTGCACGTGGACGCACAACTAAAATCAGTTTAGATGGTCATGGTCTGTTATTCGGAAGTAATGCATCGCATCTAAAAACCCAATTTGATATTAAACAGTTTAGAATCAATGAACAATTTAACGTATTTTTATTCATTTTAACAAACTTTAGGCAGTTTGCCGGTTGCTTTAAAATCTTTGCCTGTAATGATTGGCCGAATTTCACCTTAAATGAGAGACGATTTCGAAGGATTTCCGTTTGCTTTGTTTTTTTTTTTTTTTTTTTTCCTTGCATAGCCGGTGTCAGGCCTGATTTCTTAAAAGCAAAAAATACTGAAATCTTTTCCCCTCACATTTTATCCGTAAAATTGTTTTTTTCTCTTGTCGTCGACGGTTTTTGGGTACCACAGCAGCACAGGGAGGGTGGCGGGGGATAACTGAACGGAATAACCGAATAGCTTTCGTGTGAAGGAAGGGAAACTTAAATAGAACAAACCGAATCGCGCCATCGGATGCTGCACATAATTTATTTGTGCCAATTCGGGAGTTCGATGGTGCCGTCCTGGGGGCCGAGCGGGAGAGCAGACACGCAGCCCGGTGCTTCCCTGACACCTGGGCCGGCCGGTCCGGGCATCGGCTGACGCCTGTGAACGGCCTTTTGTTTCCAGGATTTTACACCAGAGCTTCGCCCACCTTTTTTGTTATTTTACAGGTGGTTTGGAAACCCGGAATAAAGAGAGAGTTCCGCTCCCCACAGGCGCTTAACCGCAGCCTCTCCCCACACGCAGCTTCGTGACTCCTTCCAGGCGGGCAGTGGTTACAAGGAGAGAACCTGCGAGTCACAGCCACAGCCCAGGCACGCAGGACCTGCCCGGCTCCATCCATCCCTCCCTCCCTCCCCGCTCCCCTCGCCGCCGGCCGTGGAGCCGCTGCTGCCCGCCAGGCTGGCTGCGGGGTGAGCGCGGTCCAGCGGGGTGTTTTCGATTTATTTTCTTTATTTTCTCCCTAGCCTCGGGCGGACACCCATCCCTCGCATCTGCGGGCCCGGCCGGGCACACATCGGGGCCGGGAGCAGCCCCTGGAGCCGGTGCTGGCGTGTCCGGAGCCGCTCTTCTCCGCGCCTCTCCTCGGACACTCCCCGCTACAACCGGCAGCGAAGCCACGAGGCAGCAAACCCACTCTTGCGCCCTTCCCAACCCTCGGAGCTGGAAAACTCAAACTGAGAGACCCAGGGCGGAGAGCCCCGGCCCTTGCGAGGGGCAGGTGCGGCTCGGAGCCGCAGCACGGCCGGCACAGCGGGCAGGCGCCCGGGAGCGGAGGCCCCGAAGGGTGAAGCCCCTGTGCCCATTGCCGCGACTGCCCGGGGCTCAGGAGTGCGCTCAGACCGGGCAGCGGCCCCGTCCAGGGCGCCCAGGCTCTGTGGGGATGCCGGACGAGAGCTGCGGAGCCGGCGCCTTCCTCCTCTCCCGTTCCCACGTCAGGCAGGGATGACACCGTGGCTGCCTCTCCCTGCTCTCACCCTCTCTGTCTCCCTCGACGTCCCCCCGAGCCCGGCTCGCCCGCGGCGTTCGGCGCTCCCCGGCGGCAGATGCTGCGGGCTGGGGACGGTGCAGCACCTTCATCCCACACGGGCAGCAGCGGGGGATGCAGGCGACAAGTGGCAGCATGACATCCCCGGGGTTACATCCTTTCCCTCTGGCTTTCAGGAATCCTTAGAAACCTGCTTGCTCGGGCATGGCAGTGAGTTTTTATTGAGCTGCACGAATGCCTCTCCTTTGGGCAGAGTGAGGGTCTTCCCCTCACCTCTCAGGTCGGCTTCTGCAGGTCTCTGGTTGCTGGGAACATCTAGAAAGCCTCTTTCTGCCCATTAAATGCACACTGAGGGTGGGGGAAGGAGGCTGCTCCAGAAGGGATGAAGCCAAGGGATCCAGCAGAAGGTCAAGAAGAACATTTTTGCCCCAGCCCTCACTCCCAGCAATGAGGGTACCGTGCTGCTCTCTGACCAGGGAAGTAGATTTGTTTCCTTGTAGTAGAAGCAGCCCCCTCACTCTCCTCCAGTCCAACTTGTCTCTTTCCTGGCAGAGACTCTGGGCTCAATAATTTTGTTCCTGCTGGTCACAGCCATCTGAGAAGTGAAAAGTTTCCTTCACACCTTCATGGGGGCACTGTCAAGGTTCAGCGACAGCCTGGAGAGGAGATGGAATCCTCTTGTCCCCAGTCAGGAGGACACAGAGATGCAAGCAGAGCCACAGGCAGGCCTTTCCCGTGGCTTGAAGACTGTGCCCTCTCAGCTGATCCACTGGGCTTGGCAAGGAAACCGCACTTTTCCTCCCAGGAGGGAGCACCACCCTGCCTTGCACATCTCACAGGGAAATGTGTGTGTGTGAGCACTCAGCTCTCCAGCTAACACATTCCATCCCCGATGTCCTGATGTCTTTCAGTCCTTTTACTCCTTGCTCTGTGCTTGCGCAGGCCAAGACTGCAAGCTCAGGTGCTGTTTGAAGGGGAGGAAGCAGGTTTTACCTTCTACCCCCACCACCTGCACCCCAGTG
This sequence comes from Eopsaltria australis, assembly GCA_034509425.1. Lineage (NCBI taxonomy): Eukaryota > Metazoa > Chordata > Aves > Passeriformes > Petroicidae > Eopsaltria > Eopsaltria australis. The sequence continues at coordinate 1,212,202 of JAVTVJ010011652.1, read as the reverse complement.
ACTTTCCCTGTGGGACCCATGGGAAGGCATTGATGGGAACAGTGGTACCTGCTGGAGCTGTCCATTGCTTGGACATCTGTATCCAAAATTCCTGTCAAAGTGCTCATGGGCAGAGACCTCTGCAGAAAATCTCTAGGAGACCTTCACATTTCCTATCAGGAAGGGGAGCTCCCTCCCTTCCTTCCCCAGGGGATTCTGAGTGATAAGGATGAAAGGAGGAATTGGGCTAATTCCCCAACGCCACCTGTTAAAACATCCACAAGTCCCTCCTGGCCCTTTCCACTATAGTGACACGGTGATGCTTCACTGCCTGGAGCTGAGCCTGGCTCAGGGAGGAGCTCTCTCAGGCAATCCTGAGTGTGCACCTGGTGATTTCCTTGCCCAGTGGTCAAGCCACAGTTGGCCACCTCACCAGGTGTGTGAGAAGCCTGACTAAAGCCTGTGCTGGGTGCTTGTAAGCACACAAGGGTCCAGGAGTTTAAAAGGAGGCTTGGAAGAAAAAATAAGGTTGTGATGGGAGTATGGTTTATGGACTCAGGCAATCATCCATCATGGTAGTTTTTTACTGAAAACTTCTCTGCTTTTACAGGTGAGGGAGGGTGCTGCAGGTACGCTCACAGCTCAGAGCTGTGGAGACTTCTAGGCCACCAGAAACGCAGCAGTTCCTGAGAACCATTGCTGCTCACACCACTTGGCTTGGGCTTCTCTGCTTTCCTTGCATTTTGCATTCATGAAGACAGAGGGAAGAAAAGGGCTTGGAAAGGCAGAAAACATTGCATGAAAAGAAGAGAAGGGACTAAAAGAATTGTCAGTGTAGGAGGGAATTGTTAAGGTGCCATTCCCAGAAGAGCTTGGGTAACTGCTCGAAGAGCAGAGAAACCAAATCCCCTCCTCCCAAAAAGCTTGGGAATCATCACCAATGTTACCTGAGGAAAATTTCTTCCTGACCCCAGCTCTGCTGAGTCCACAGGTACCAAGGCATTATGTGAAGTACTTTGGTCATGGCTCTTCCTGATGTTAAGTACTCATTCCTTAACATATCCAAAGGAACACAGATGAGGAAGAAAGAGCTTGATCACAAGCAAGCTAAGCTCCACCTGCTCTATTAGGCACACCGGTGTTTTTTTACTAAGCATCAACAGGTTAAGAAATAAAATGCAGGCTTTAGAGAACTGTATTTAGATTTACAAACAACATTGTAACTGGATCAACAGGCTGTAATTAGAATTTAATAATCCAAATGGAGGAGTAATATGCCCGCTGCTTGAAAAATTGGAGCCTTTCTTTTGCAGTTCTGAATATTCAGCTCTGCAGATTGGACTCCAACTTGCTTGACACAATTACTTGTCCTAGTGAGGTGAACACGTTACAAATAAGAACAATAAGATCAACAATAGTTTAAGTCTAATACCATAAACAAAGGAAATAATCAGAACACCTCTTGCCCCAGCGCAGTCTGCACAACTGGGATGGAAAATTAGCATGGTTATTGGAAAAAATACTCAAGGAAATGCTGTATTTTATGGACTTTTGAAAAGGCTTTAAGGCTGAGAAATATGTTACAGACAATCCCATCAGGTGCATTGATGACTTTTAGATTCTGTCTTTGCATTTACTTCCAAAGTCTACCTGGGCCAGGGGTGACACTCCTGATGGGCCAAAAAAGACCTGTATAAGCCAGGCTCCCCTCACATCACATTCAGAGTATTTAGCCTGAGGTGTGTAATTAAGGAAAGGTTTATCCAAGGGACTCAACACACGTGTGACAAAATGGGGACTGTCCCCAGCCTGTGTTGGTGTCACAGCAGCCTCTGGCAGGACCCAGGCACAAAGCAGAGCCCTGGCCAAGCTCCTGCCAGGGACTGACTGCTCAGTGCTGCAGCTCAGGCCAGATTTCAGTCCCAGATATTAAAAGGAGACCTCCCCTCTCATTTTGCTGGCTAAGAAGACATCAAAAATGATCACCCACCTGGCTTGAGGCAGGACCTCTTTCCATCCACCGGCTAAGCTGCAATAAGGCAGGCCTGCTTCCAAAGAGAGGTGCTGTGGTGCTGCCATCTGTGACATCCGTGGTGTCCTGAATGCATCTGGGATCTCTTCTAAGTGAGTGAAACAGTGGCTCAATTGAAAGGAAATACAAGCAACTTTGATCCCTGGGCAAGGGAAGGGACTACAGAAAGGAAAGTGCTACTTAGAAGAAGTTTTTCTCCTTCATAGTTTCTGCCACAATGATGGATATATTTCCCCATTTGATTTAGATTAGATTGAGAATCCTATTTAAAAACTCATGCCAAAATCCCCAGAATAGTTCACAAAATATTCCATCTGTGTGAAAATAAACAGTGCATTATTAACTTTCATCTTACATGGTTGCATTTCCATAGGGCAGGAATAATCAGGAAAGGGATTTGGCCCAGCCAGGAGGTGATGGGAAGGATACTTACTCTAAGTCAAAAATTCAGTTGAGAGGATGAGATCAGATAATCTCTAATGAGACCCTTGTCAGAAAGGATATATATTCTTCTCCAGACTATTTTAAAATTGTTACTTGATTTCTGTACATCCCCTGACTCATATTTGTCTTCTTGTAAGGACTTGAAGTTTACCAGGAAAGTAATGACATTGTGAAGTGTTTAAAGGGACTTCAAGGTGAAAGATTGTGTGTATCCAGTGAGCTAGAGGGGACTAAACCAGACATAGTATGAGGATGAATGTCACCCATCAGTAGGGCTCTGAGCCCTTCAGCTGTGTCAGGAACACCCAAATTGTCCCTGGGTGCTGGTGTGAGCCTTCAGTCTGCTGGGCTGGCTCACAAATGCTGGGCTGGTGCAAAAATCAGCTGATGTGAAGAGATGACTCCCTGTTGAGGGTATTTCTGAAGGAAATCAGGTGTGTTGCTTATCCCAGCAAGTGGCTGGGACATTGATAATTTTCAAACAGGTCCAGGAGCTGTCAATTTGGTTGGGGCTCTGGGAGTTGGAGGGGATCAGCTGAGCCTGTTTAGCTCCTGCCTGCTGGGCCAGTGATGACTGCACCAGTTCTCATGTGCCTTTTGGGACAGAGCTATGCTCCAATTTAGGGACCTTGTAGTGCAGGTTCCTTGGAGCTCATCATCATTGTGTGTGCAGAGCTGAAACCCCTCAGAGATGGCTGGGGTTCCACTCTTGGGTGCCCAGGCAAGACATGCCATGGCAGAGTGGAGCAGCAGCTTTCACTCCTCTCCCTGCTGGAACAGCAGCACAGGTGGAGATGTTCTCCATCAGTGGCACCAGCTCTGTGTGACAGGGAGGCAGCTTGGGGACAGTCCTGTGTGACAGTGGGGGGAGCTGGTGAGGAGAGCATGAAAGGAGATGCTCTTTAGCTTGGCAAGGGAGGTAGAGCTTGTAGGCTGTCATGATGTCTCCATTCCCCTCTCATCTCATACTAGTTCAGAGATCAGGCAGGAGTGAGTGAGATCCAGATGAGATTCAGGGGAGGCATTAATGCTATAAAAACTTCAGGTTTTTCTGGCTAAAATGACATTCTGAACTAGCTGGACAGCTGCAGGCTACTCACCATAGCTATGCTTGCAAAATCCAGGAGATTTCCTTTCTTGCTCTCTCCCTCATTGCCTTCAAAACCAGGGGTTGCTCTTTGGTGTGCTGCAAACAAGAGCTCTCAGAAAAGGAGCCAGGGTGCCCAGGAGAGCAATTGTGGGCACACAGGTGGCGCAGTCTCTCCAGTTACAACTGTTCCAGGCTGCTGCCTGTCCTCTTGCTACAGTACGCAGCAGCTGGAGATCGACTGCCTGAGAACATCCATCTGGTCAACTGACCCAGCATTGACAGGTCTTTAAGTGGTAATCCATAGAGCACTATGTAAGGGAGGTCACAAGTGATTATGTTTATGTTGGTGTGTATTTGGCGCCAAGAAGTCACCAGCATATTCCTAGGAGCTCACTGATAGCATGGAATCTTAAGATCATAAAATGGCCTGGGATTGGAAGGGACCCTAATGACCAGCAAGTTCCAAAACCCTGCCGTGGACAGGGACACCTTTCACTACACCAGGCTGCTCAGAGCTTAATCCAACCTGGCCCCGACCTCCTACAGGGTTGGGGCATCCACAACTTTCTTGGGAAGCCCTTTCCAGTACATTACCACCTGCACAGTAACGATTTCCCCCAACTATTTAATCTAAACCTACTCTCTTTCAGACGGAAGCCGTTCTGCCTTGTGCTATCACTCCATGCTCTTGCAAAAAATCCCTCTCCATCCCTCTTGCATTTCCTGACGCGCTTCTTAAAGCAATTCGGACCACGGCAAAGACATGCTACAGAGGTTGAGCAGGCTGCCAGAGGTGCTGGATGTCCCTGAGCCCTCCCGGCCGCTGTCCTGGACCCTTCGGAGCAGCCCGAGTTCCCGCTGGGATCGGGACGCGCTCGGCGCTGCCCCGGGAGCGGCGGGCGCTGCTCGGCCCGCGGGCTTCGAGCTCTCTCTGGCGGCAGCTCCGCGGAACTGGCGGCCAGGCCCGAGCAGGAGCATCCCTCCGCCCTCCTTCTCCTGCTCCCGTGGCGAATCCCAACCATCTCTCCTGGGAAAATGTACCGGAGGTGGATAACGCGGACGCCAGACAGCGGGGAGGTTTCCCGGCAGGTGCCACCCCTCGATGAACTCCTGCTTCTTTCAAGGGCTTGGAAATGATTTCCTTGCCGTAGAAATATCGTCTTTGGCTCAGGAAGTCCATGGACTGCAGATCGCTTGAGGGTAAAGGACTGTTCTGGGAAAATACCACTCCAGTTTGCCTTGCACTCCCACCCTTTCCTGAGCAGCTGCTGATGAGGCAGAGGTGGGGGCAGGAGCGGGGCTGGGTGGATCCTGCTCCTGCCCTGCTGTGGCTGTGCCGTGTCCCTGTGGCAGGGCAGAGGGCACAGGCAGACATGCTCTTTGGGAATCACTTTGCAGTGGGGTTCTGCAAAAAGAGATATTTTTTTGCCAAGGTGCATTTCTTCATAGACTCATAAAATGGTTTGTGTTAGAAAGGACCTTGAAGATCATCTCCTTGCAACTTCCCTGCCACGGGGAGGGACACCTTCCACTAGCCCAGGCTGCTCAAAGCCACACCCAGCCTGGTCGTGGGCACTTCCATGGATGGGGCATCCACAGCTCCCCTGGGCAGCCTGTTTCAGTGTCTAACTAGCCTCACAGTAAAAAAATTCACCCTAATATATGACCTAAACTTACCCTCCTTCAGCTTAAAGTCATTGTCCCCCACAGAAACTTCCTCCAGCACAGCAGGACCATGCAGTGGAGTTATTCATTGCTAGCAGGGTCAGTGCTTGCTTGTATGAATATCCTGGGTATGTGCTCTGCAGCACACATGGGCAGCTGAATCTATGTGGAATTACTCTGGAAAAGGGTTTGGCTAGGAATGAAGATATTTGATGGCTTCAGGTAAATTAAAGACATGAAGTGCAAATGCAAATGCATAAGGGGATGTGCTCAGGTTACAGCTATAACAGAGCCCTTTACTTCTGAGCGCTCAACTTGTCTTTATAATATAGTTCTGCCCTGGCCTGGGATTTCCCTCTGTAATTTTGCATGTTGTGTGTATTGCATGTTTCTCCTTGCAGAGAACAGCAAGTTCTGGGACAGGGAAAGTAAAAAAGAAGCCAAACAGGAGACAGAAATACAGTGTGAGTGATGAGCCTACAGCTAGAATGTCTACAGTGGCTTAATAAAAAAAAAAAAAAGGAAAAGCTAATTCTGCTTTTATATCCATTAAACTGTGTTGCATGAGTTTAAAAGAAAGCAGAATCTGACCAAATTCTGCTACAAATCAGCTATATAAAGGCATTAAGCTGAATGCTTAATTGGTGTAAATGGCACATTTCTGCTATTAGTGTTGGACTGCAGACAACCTCAGTTTCAAATTAATGAACAAAAATTCTGATCATTTCAGAAGGGAGAGAAAGATCCAAATCCACAAAGGGCACTTCCCAAGATACTTTTGCTTATGTAAACATCTGACTGCAAGGAAGAGGAGAGGGTCTATGTACTGTTGGAACAGAGTTTCAGCAAGAAGGGCCTCTCTGTCCATTGGCAACCCTCTAGTGCATTTGGAAACAAACCTCAGTTATGTCCAGAGCTCCTGGATTTGAGATGCCTCATCCAGTCTGCAATGATTTGACCAAGAACACTGAAGCCGATCTGTTGGCTTGGTGAGCTCTAGAGCAGTGGTTTTGCTGACCACGAGCAGGAGCTTTGGGCTGGGCACACCTTGCAGGTCTGGCAGCAATATTTTGTTGAGTCTGACAGAGTTCACTGAAGCAATTACTGTGTGTGTCCAGCTGGGACCCACCCCATGTTGAAAGGAGATGATGGGGTTTGTGCCCTCACTCTGTGCTGTGCCTCTGATGTGGTTCAGAATCCAGAGAAGTTGATCTGCAAATATAATATGTTGTGGGTCTTTTTAGGGGCAAGCATTTCACACAGCTGTTAAGGATGGCCTTCTAACAAATTATTCAGCATTGTGACCAGATAATTCCTCTGGAAAGGAAGAAAAAGAAAGTTGTGGCATACAGACTGAGAACTTACATTAATCCTGCAGCAGAGCTGCTCCACCCATACATCTCAAATTCCCAAGTGACCCTGGAGAAGGCCAGTGCCATTTAGATGGCTTTTTCCTGCAGTCAGAGCAGCAGGCAGCAGCAGCAGTGGCAGTCTGGGTGCCAGGCAGTCTCGGGAAGAGCCCGCATTCCCCAGGAGAATCCGCAGGGTTCATTGCACTTGGTGGTCCAGATGGCTCGTTCAGAAGTGCTACAAGATTTTTCCTTATGGAGAAAAGTGGAAGAAGAGACTTCATTCCACACTCAGTTTTTATAAGACATTCCTCTGAAAAGGTGGGAAGTTTTGCATGCATTTTTTTCCCAACCCAAGATATTTTGCAGAAGGTGCTTTCATAGTGTGGCCTTGCTCATCAACCCAGGCAGGATCACATCATTATGGAATTACGAGAATGAGGAATTATGCTTTAAACTCATTAAATAGGTGAAGCTACATGAGCCCAGAACCTGAAAGAGTGTCCCCCACTAAGGTGGCAAAATGTTGTTTACTGAGTCACTAAAAAACATTTAAGAGCTACTCCCATGATTGCTGAAACATTCAAAGGATAAGCAATTAATGGTTTATTAGCTGAAATGGGTGGGACAGGATTTGAAAAGTTCATGCATTCCTGCTCAGAGCTAAAGGAAATCAGCAGAATTGAAAGAAATTTGAAGGCAAGTGTCCACTCAATGTTGTCCCAAGGCACACCCATCTGTGAAAGTGTCTTCCACCCCTCAAATCCACAATGACTAATGAGTGGTAGGATAATGGAGTTAAAACTCTTCTAAGATTACTTTACACAAAAGGGGAAGAGAAATTGCTTAGTGTCATTAGGAAAATTGGGATGAAAACAAGTGATGGAAAATTCAGCCTGACACTCAAGAAACTCTGAGCCACTGACATGAGACTGTGCCCAGGCTGATTGCCAGGGAGAGGAGGCAGAAAGAGGTGTCTGATTGTGGGCATCTTACAGACTCCTGCCTGTGGTTTATAAAGTGCTGTGGATGAAATACTGTAAGCAGGGTGCTTTGGGGATTTACAGTCCTTAATGACCTCGGAGCTCTTCCAGATGCACATTTGACCTCGATGTTATCCCTAACACCTGGCCAACACTGCAGCCTGCAAAGGATGACTTTTTATCTGTGTTCTCTTTGGCTGAACTTGTGTGTGACATTGGAAATAAGATCATTAGATTTGTTTTTTTCATTAGTATTTTGCATGCTGATGGCTGAGAGGGTCTGTGCCAGTCACAGGGACAGTCTCACGTGGATGCTTGTGGATATTTATGGCTGAAAGTTTGTGTCTGTATTTGGGGTTTTAGATTCACCTCTTTTAACTTGCTTATATACCTATGCTGCCACATTATTAATAATAAAGAATAAGCATTTTTTTAAGAGCAAAGCAGACTTGTCATCGTGAATCTACATGGGTTTTTTGCCAGTTCAAACAAGTGCAAAATTGCTCTGTTGACATGAATCATGATGCTTAGCTTTCATGCAGCATATAATCTCACATACTCCAATGTTAATTAAATTCCTAAGAAGCAGCTTTCTGATCTCTCTACAGGGAGCTTGTTTGCCTTAAAATGAGCTACTGTGCTGAGATAGTCTCCACTATACCAGCATTACGTTCACTACATTAACTCAGTAAAGACTTTGGCATAAGACTTGTAGCTGAACCTCAGTAATCCCCTTTGCTTATCTGGAAACCCAGGGCTTCTGCACTGTGACTCGTGGTGATACCAAACCTTTCTGCTTGTTACAGCACCCTGAAATGGTGCCACAGCATTCAAAGGAAAGAAATGAGCAGCGAGGCGGTTTTGTTTGCAAAGCTGTCCCCACCCTGACTGAGTTTGGTTTTGCTTGTGGCCCTTTAGAAAGGGTCTGGAGGAGTGTTGTCTGTCTAGAGCACCTTCTCCTCCCAGCCCCAAGTGTATTCTGACTTACCACATGTTTCAGAAAGCAGCAGGAGCAGAAGTGTCTGAGACAGAGCTCTGCTGTGCTGGAAACCTCAGTTTTGCATCTACCAAACCCTTCAGATGAGCTGCACCCCTGGCTGCTGGGTGAAGCTCTGGGAGAGAGAAGATGTTAAGAGTTCTCGAGGGAGGGAGGGTAGTATTTCCTCATTTGGAGGGCAGCTCTGCTCCTTCCAGGCTGCTGTGGTTGCTCAGGTTTGGGGAAGAGGAAGGCAAAGTGGAGTTTTTCTACCCAGGCAATGATTTGGGGGTGGAGGAGAGGGGATTGAGTGACTGGTTAGTCTGTGAGAGAACAGACTGGTCCTGTGATTAGTTACCAGGTGAAAAAGATTCCCACCAAAGGTGTTTTCTAACTATGTGACTTCATCCCTCTTTAAAAAAAAGGAGGAGGAATAGAAACTAATACCCAAGCCTTGGTTGGTCCTGGGGCATATTGAGAGTGTTTTTCTCTCATAAGTGGAGTGATGGGACCACTTGCTTGGCTTTGGTGTGAACAAAGAATGAAATAGGAAATTCTCCTATTCAGGGTGAGAGTCCTGGACATCTTTGAATCCACTTAGCGTTCTGTGTAGTGTCAGGATGTTAGTCCTGAGTGCTCTCAAATATTCCCAGAGGTTACAAGCTCAAGCACTTGACTCAAGCAAAAGCTGAGACTTTTAAAGATGGATACAAAGAAAGCTAAACCTTCCCTGGGGTATCCAACACACCCTACACCACCAGCTACTGCATTTCTCTCTCCATCCCAGCAGTGTGAGGTGTAAGGGCACAGTGGTAAGAACAGGAGGTGCCAGGGGAATTCATGTTCCTGGGGAATATGGGGCTGTGAGGAGCAAAAGATTTGCAGAGTGCCTGGAAAGCTCTCGTGGCTCATCTGTCTGGATGTATTTGCGCTGCACAAATGTCATGTGTCTGTGTTGGGGCTGGGCTTGGGCCAGCACTGCTCCTGGGCTGAAATCCCACAGGGACAGGCCTCAAAGAGCCCCAAGGGTGGGAGGGATTGGGATACCCATTGTGGGTGGGAGGAGGGAGGAGTCCTTTGAAAGTGCTGAGGATGCTAAAAGTGAAACCTCACTGACACCAGGCCCCAGCTGACCTTGAGGGATGTGTCCTTCTGTCTTGGGATCAAATATAATGCTTAAACAGCCCTGAGATTGCTTTCTTAATGCAACTACTGCTGCCACTTGTTTTTTGCTGTTTTGGGGTGTTTGGGGGTGATATCACCATTATACCAAAACATTCATTTTCTTGGGGAGCTTATGTGTATTAATGCATTCTGGAAATACTTCCCAGGGGCCTACAGTAGGGCAATGGATCAAATCTTCCATGATCCTTGCAAAGATTCAACCTTGAATGGATTATTTTTAATTCTCACTGTTGTGAAGAACTGCCAGGCTGAGGTCTCAGTCCTCTACTCAACAATATTCCCATCAGAATCAATGCCAGGTGTAAATAAAAACAAACCATTTAGTCCATTGCCATTTATATTTAAAAAGCCCTGTCATCCTTCAGGTCACTTTGATTTAACTTTAAAAATGAAGACATTGCACTCTTTGTCAGTACAGAATGGAGAATCCAGTGGTGTTTCACAGAAGAGGTAACACACCAGGTCTTTGGCCATGTGGCAGATGATTTAATGCAGGGAGAGTTTTACTGATTATTGAAAAACATTTCTCTCTGTCCAAACAATGACCTTCTAGGTTTAACCTATGTAATCCAGAAATATCAGATAAAATAGCAATTTCATCGCAAGTATATTTTTACTGGAATTATTTAACCTTGCAGCTGTGGTCAGAAACTTCCCTTTCAAGCAGCACCTTACAGAGCACTCAAATTTGCCCTAATCAAAGAAATGGAAGTTGGGACAAATGCAGGTTTGCTGTCCATTAATGTGAATAGGAAATGTGTATTGCAGAAATCTCTCTCAATACAAGTACCAGTAACTCAATTTGGAATAACTTGTGGTTAGTGGGATTTGCTTTTAAGCAACTAAGTTCAAATATGTAATACAGCAATAGTGGGAAATGGTTTAGATTAAGCAAATAATGTAAAAACCATTTCTGGTTTTATTTTTATTAAATTTTCTTGTTGTCACAAGCTCAGAGCTTGATGCTGCAAATGGCTGAGAAGCCCCTGGGAATTGCTAAATACTTTGCAGTACCGTGTGTAGGAGGAGGCTGAGAAGATTTTAAAGCACTTTGTAGAAAAGATGTTTATATCTGAGTTGCAGATGAAAAACTGTGCAGGACAAATCGTATCAGAATTGCCATACTGATCAGTAAAAAACTTCTTGAGAGTACCAGTGTATGTTTGTTGCCCCAGAAAGGGGCCCATTTGGCCCAGTACCCCATCTTATTTTTACAGCTGCAAACTATTTTCAGTTCTGGGGGGTTATTGAGCCCTGTGTGGTTTGTAGTCAGTGTTCATGACTGTTCTTCTAAACATCTCTGCATTCTCTTTTATGTATGGAAATCCAACATCCTTTGGCAAAGAATTTTCTAGGTATGTGAGAAACAATCCTGTTTTATTTGTTTTGAAGCACCTTTCTACTTGCTTAGTTCGATGGCTTTTAATTCTTCTTCCAGAAGAGGCTGGAGAGCTGATCCCTCACCTGCTCTCTCCAGAACAGCTGGGAGACTTTAGACTGCTGTTACAGAGTTCCTCAGCCACAATTTTTCCCCCTGGCCAATGACTGCTCCGTCGTTCTTTGTGTGAAAGCTGTCCACACTTTCAGCCACCCTTGATGCTTTTGAAATTCTGCCACTTTTTAGCTGTGTTGCCTGAGAGCAGGGTACCAGAACCACTTTGACGGCTCCAGGTGTGTGCAATCCATGTATTTGGACAGTAGCAAATAACTGTCCAATGTTTTAGTCCCTACAGTAACTATTCCCAGCATAAAGAACACCAAACCTGTGTTCATCCTCTCCAAGTACAACCTCTCAGGAAGTTCTGTTGCTGTTGACTAATTAGGAACATTAGCAGTTTTTAACCCTGTGTTTCAGGTCAGTGGGGGTAAAAATAAAACTGAGATTTACTGCAATAAGAGGATTTATAAATCTGTTGCCAAAAAGCAAGACTGAGCCAACAAGGCAGATAACCAGAAAAGTAGCAAGCACACAGGCTTATTTTTGTCTTAGCCCTAAAAGCCTCTTTTTTATACTGGAGACTTGCACACTGATGAAGATAAACTATCTTCTGATCCAATTTGCTGAGAGTTTGACCTAGAAGAAATCACTGTAACCATGTAGGATTTCTGTGTGGACGTGGAGCCATGTTCCATATATGCAGCTCAGTAGGTCTTGGCTGCACAAGACTGTTTCAATTTTTAATGAAAGATGCCTGGAGATGAAATATTTAACACCTCTTTCTGTAAAGTCCAACTCCCCTTACTGCTACTACAAGCATTTCAAAGGGCAGTGATACTGCTTGTTGCTCCAAATGTTCTAGAGTGATGGATGAAAAGAAAGGCTTTATTTTTAAAGTTGCATATAGTTTGCAAAGATCACTAACCCTGAACTGAATCTTGCAGTTTTTACTTACCAAGATCAGTGGGAATTTCACAATTGAAACGTCTATTAATATAGGAAGATTTTATTCAAGTGAGAATTAGGCAAAACCTTCTTGACTCCTTTTATTTTAGTTTTGCTTGGGAGAAAAAGAATTTAAAATTCAAAAGACCCTCTCTACAAAGACTGCACAGAGATTCTTTAAGCCCTCTGAAAGAGAAATTAATTGTTCTATAGCCTGCCCAGAGGTGACAATTAGTCCATCGCCTTCTTTTGATTAATTTTAAATTTCCCTGTTTGTTTCTGGGAGAAATCCTGAAAGAGCTCCATCCCTTACAGTGCACATTTCCCCTCCTGGGAGCTGGAAGTGTTTCTGCTCTATCAATGGGAAACTGCTGTTCAGGAGAAGAAACTTTAAGCACGAGTTGGCTGCAGTGGAAGCTGATAGGAGCTGGTAATCCATGTGCATTACAGTGCTGGCTGATCAATAATAATTCAGGGATAGAGTGGCGTGGCGTCAACTGAGAAGAATTTCAGGGCTTGATTAGTTGTGCTCCTTTTCCGTGGGGACTGTAGTGCAATCTTCACTTATAAAGACATGTGATCTGAAAGCCTGAGGCAGAACAATCCTTGTTTTCACAGGAGAAGCTTTTCTTGGCTGCAAAAGCTTTTACATCCTCATCCTTCTTTCTAAAAGCTGTGTCTTCTCTACAAAATCATATATAAAAAAAAAAAGGCGAGCTTAGGATGGCAACAGCAACAGCACAGCCTCTGCGAGGTAAAACGACATGTAAAAAAGTATTTTGGGCAGTGTTTCCTCATGCCTGCTTCATTCTGTCTCTTGTCATCTATGCTTTTCTTGGGGCTCTCATGTTTTCCCACATTGAAGGTAACCGGGAGGTCACTGTAAGTGAAGAATACAGAAAATTTCTGCAGAATCTGACCTACCTCGCCAGAAGGTTATCAGGTATGTACTGGAATTTCAAAATGACTTGACCGTACAGGGAGCTACTCATTCTCTTGCTTTTTGAATGAGATTTTTTTTAGTTTTGAAGACATTCTTCAAAATACTAGCAGGTGACCCTGCAAACAGGATTTTCCCTCTGCCTAGCTAATGACTGCTGTTTTCTTGCTTAGCTGTGCTTTTTGACTGCAAGCTTCCCCAGTCCCTGTGTTCCTGCCTGGAAAGAGTTTTCCTGAGGTGCCTGAGTTCTCCCTTTTGCCCAGGTTACCTCAGGTCCTGAATGAGCAGCTGAGATTGCTGTGGTATTTCCTTCATTCTGCTGGGGGCTGAATCCTCTCTCAGAAAGTTTCTCCAGCTCCCTCTTCCCTGCTCTGAGCTTCCCTCCCAGCCCTCTGGTGATGGGGATGCTCAGAGGGAGGCAGGTGCAGTCCTGTACCCCACATCCACTGGTGCTGATGGAGGGGGTAGAGAAGAAAAGAAGGGCTAGAAATCCTCCTGGATTTGTGGTGGGGCTTGTACATGGGCTTAGAGTTTCACTCAGGTAGCTGTGCTGACACAAGGATCAGTTTTAGGCTATTAAACCATGTAAGTAATGTCCTTTCAAGCAAGGCTCAGCCATGGGGAGGAGGAATAAGGGTTGCAGGCTCTGGGATTCAGAGTGGGGCACTGGGCAAGTGGTGCTTATCGGTTCCCCCCTGTTGACCCCACATTTCTTAATGTCTTTGGGCCAAAAGAAGTCTAATCTCCTGAGAAGTCCAAAATGAAAAAAGACATTCAGGCAGAAAGTTGATTATTCAATCATTTTACCCTGCTTCTTTATATTTAGGTTTATTTGTTCCTTGTATTTTTATTCACCAAAGCCATTGAACCCACCTGATTTTTTCAGAGGTGGGGGTGAGAGGCTTGAAAGGGAAGGGTATGAAGTTTAATATTTTTATCTTTTAAAAGAATATGAGCAAATCTTCAGCTGGAGTAAATTTCACTGGAAGAACAGGCTGGCTGCTCCCTGAGTAGTGGTCTGCAAACACTCACTGTGCCTCCTGCCTGTGACAGATAACGTGACAGAAAATGAGAAGATGTTTAAGGATGACATCCGTGAGCTTTTCAGCACAGCTGACCCAGTCTGGTTTATCATTCCAGAAGACAGATGGACTTTCTTTGGGTCTCTCTTTTTTTGCTGCACAGTATTCACAACTGTGGGTAAGTACAGAGGTAAAGTGACACCCTTCAGAATCAATTCCCATTGCTGCTTTCTCTAATGCATTTCTTCCAGGGAATTAAAAACACCCCAAGCAAACAAAAACATCCCTTCTAAACCCAAAGCCCAAATCCCCTTGAATTTTTCTCCTGAGTATTGATGATGAGTCTGCAAGTGGTTCTGCAAACACAGACTGCAGAGGCATAGGTGAGTCAGAGAAACAAGTCAGAATTTAGTATCTAGTGATGGCACACACTAATTAATTGCATCACTGCATATATACTATAATATGTATTCATATATGACGTGTACAGAGCCATTGAACTAAAAAAAAGCTCCATTTTCCAGTCAAACCTTGTACTTCTCACTGCTGTGTGTCCTCTTGGGTAATGTTTTCTTCTCACTGTTGTGTGTTCTCTTGGGTAATTTTTTCTTCTCCAGAAAAGGTAATTCATAATGCATATATTGTTTTTCAATTGCTTCCCAGTCACTTATGTCTAATTCAGCTTTGTTAATCTGTGGCTCTGTAATTAACCACGGCGGTGTTCACATTTCTCTGGGTTAACAGCACATGATAGTGTTTAAGTCACACCTCTGAAGTCTTTCATTCTGATTTCATATTTCAAAGGAGGACCTAGATCAAATAGAAACATCTGCTCTGGTTTTGGCTGCCTCTGCATTGCTGAATACAACTTCTCATGCTCATTCCCAAAGCCACATTTATCCCTTTGTTAATCTTTCTCAAATGCTGGCAAGTACAGGCACTGTCTATCCAAATTTGTCATAATCAAAGCTGGATGGGAAATATTCCCACAGCATTGTATCAAATTGCAAAGACATTTCTCCACTGCAGTAGGATATGCCCAAGATCCCAGCATGGGTGTGCATCTTACTGTAAAAGAAAAAGTGAACCTTAAAAAAGAGTTTATCCTACCCAAGGATCAGTGTGAGAGCTGATGTACTCGCTCAGGGCTCTTGTGTGCTGTGTCACAGCTCAAATCTCAGGCTCTCATCTCATGGGTGACTGTTCAAACTCAGCTTCGTGCAGTTTGAAGGCAGAAGTCTGTGTGGTCAGAGACACACTGGGGATGTGATCAGAATCCTCAGCCCTGTGAATATTTCCAGGGGCAAGCACAGCAGCCAGGAACTTTGGAAAGGGGATGTTTTATCAGAAAACTTTGACTTCAGCAAAGTGATGAAAAACCATTTGTTGGAAATGTGTTCCCTGGGTTTATTTACCCACCTCCATTAACGTGGGACTTGACAAATGTCCCCATACACTCTGACCCAACATATTTATTTCTAAACTGCCAGTTCTTTTTGCCTTCACAGCACTGAGTATTGATGAGTCTTCCTGAGTTGCAGCCTAAGTTTTGGGATCAAGAAGGCCTGGAATATTTGCTGCTAATAGATAGAATAAGTGGCTATTTCCATGGCAGGGGTTTGCTATGTGCAGCACTAGGAACAGATAAATCACCTCAGGATGAAATTAAATTTTCTACCTTGAATTTTTTGGGAGAATTGAGGCATCTAGTCTGAAGTTGGATGGTCGAACTGCCACCTCTTCTTTGCCTGGGGAGGCTGCTTAGTGGCTCAGCTAGGATAGATTTCTGGATAGCTGAATTTAAGCTCAGGATAAATTTTAAGCCTTGAAACTGTACAAGATATTTCTACAGAAATCTATTTTAAAAAGAGTAAATAAGATTGCTCTGTGCAATAACTACAATAATCTCCCCCAAGTGCTTCAACAGTAAAGATTAGCATTCCCAGTTAGCCTGTGGGGAACAGAGTGACCAAGAATAAATAGTATTTCAGTGCCTCACAGCAAAGTGGGGACTGAGGCTGGGTTCAGACCAAAGGCTGTGGCAGCCACAAGTGAAAACATGAATGGATGAAGAAAATGAGGGAAAACACACCTGAACATATGAGCTGATAATCTCACGGGCTAAGTACTTGGCCTAGAAACTCATCTAGAAAAGAGCAGTGTTTTTGAAGGGAGAGGAGAAATACTCAATGTCTTCTGAGGGATGAGGAGAAAAATGATGGTTAAAATTTAATGCAGTTACTGTAATACCAATGTTTTCTCCCACTATAATGGAAGTGCACTGACTTACAATTTGAGTTTCATATCCAATATGTTAGAGGAAGGAAACATAAATGCCCAAATTGGATTTATGGAAAGTTTTCTGCTGCGATTTTATGTATCACATCTCTCTCTCTCTTTCCCTTCTCTTCCCCTTCTTGTTCCTGTTCAAGGTTATGGTAACACCTATCCTGTGACACGGATTGGGAAGTATCTCTGTATGTTGTATGCTCTATTTGGGATCCCTCTGATGTTCTTGGTCCTGACAGACATGGGAGACATCCTTGCCACTGTCTTATCCAAGTCTTACAACGAGTTCAGGAAACTGCAGTACAAAATTCTGGCCTCCAAGCTCTGTTCTGGATCCACATGTAGCAAAAGCAATGAACTGAAATCCAGGGCACAGTCTAAAATAGTCATCAACGAGCCCCTGACGATTATGGAAGTGCTGAGAAATCAGTCAGGAATGAAAAGGAGGCCGGTCAAATATCGCAACGTGGAACTTTTTGAAATGTTAATTGCCAGGGAGAGTGAAAACACACAGCCAGTAAGAAATAAAAGCATGGAGAGATGGAGTTCATGTCCTGAACTAGCCAGGGAAAAGACGGTGTCCAGAGTAATCGAGAATTTCGACAAAATAGGGAAAGAGTTAGAAAAATTAGATGTGCCCATTGTATTAATGGTGCTCGTTATCTTTGTGTACATCTCCTGTGCAGCTGCTATTCTTCCAAACTGGGAAAGAAATATGGATTTTCAGGAAGCCTTTTATTTCTGCTTTATCACTTTGACCACTATTGGATTTGGAGATACAAAATTAGAGCATCCCAAGTTTTTCTTGTTTTTTTCCCTCTACATCATGATTGGCATGGAAATTGTCTTCATTGCTTTTAAGCTGGGCCAAGACCGCTTAATTGTTCTGTATAAAAAGGTGATTTCATTTTGTGCAGAGAAAAAGGTGCCATCAAAGAAGATATACCCAAAATAAGAGCAGTCATTTCTCCTTCACTTGTCAGCATTGGCCACTGCAATGAGATGAAATTGTTTCTGTGCATTTCTGCCTTGGGCTGGCAGGTGCCATCTGATTTTCTCTGAGAAATGACTGTGAAATGGCTGAATACCTCTGAAGGCTCTTGGTGAAGGCACCTCCAAGAACTACTTTCCAAAGGGGTCCCTTCTCCTAAATAATCAAAGATGCTGCATGATGAAGAAGCTGAAGGCTCTCCCTGCCAGTTCTCCATGATATATTTTGCAAAGCTCTGACTCTCTGCAGCCTTTCTGTCCCCTCTCCCACAGCAAACCAATTCAGGAATTTTGTTTTCAGAACTTGTCCAAGCAAGGCCCAGATCTCCTGGCAGGTCCTGTCCTGCCACCTTGTCTGCAGCTAGGGACAGTGTGGCTGTGGCTGTGGCTGTGCTGAGCTGTGACCCTGCTGCTGCCATCTGCTCATCATCAGAGGGAGCTGGGGAGGAGAGGTGAGGACCCAGCTGCTGTGTGTGGCAAACATCACACCTTGCACAGGAAAATGTTCCATGGAAATGAAGGACACCACATTTTTCCACTTTTGTCACCTCTCCAGAAAGCAGTGAGAGAATTGTCCATCTGCTCAGGGCTGAAACCACTCCTGCTCCATCATGATTTACCATGTCTGTACTCAGCCTGGAGTCAATCCATGTCCCACACTCTCCAGCTACTGAGGGGCTGATGGCAAATTCTGCTCCTTGGTGGTACCTGGGGAAGGCAACAGCAAGCCTGGAGTGGTTCCAGTCCTGGAGTGATGCTCCAGGTCTGCTGCTGAAGGAGCTTGTGTTGAACACTGACCCCAGAAGTCCCCACTCCTCAACCACACTTCACTCTGCACAGACTGCTCGACTTCTGGGAGCTCCTTGACCCACCTGTAGAAGGAAAAGCCCAGCTGTTTCACTGGGATGTGGGGAGGACCCTGTAGTTATATAATTGTGGAGTACATTAAGATGAGGATATTGTTGTTTCTTCAAGATTTTGCTTGTATTATTAATAATTTGAATTGTCAATAATAGCTTTTCATTTAAATAATTTAGAATAAAAATATATAATTAATATAAAAGAAACCACTGACTTTAATTAATCACTTTTTAACTTGTAGATGATATGCATGCCCACTAAATGTGAACATCACTGGATAATAAAAGAATGTTTGATTATGACAGAATGTACAATATTCTCCATTAGCAAATTTACCACTTGGAGCTGAGATTTTCAGAATATTTACATGCCATCTTATGTTTGTTGCACTCCATGCATATGGCAATATGTATTCAGTCCTTATTAATAATTGGATGCAATTACTTGATGATATGCAAGATATATAATGACTGCTAGCAAATAGAAAAGTGTTTTATAAGAATAAAAATAAAAAATACTGAAGCTGGAAGAAACTTCAGTTAACTCTGTCATGTTTGCTGTGATGTTGGCTTTACATAGAAAGTGTCTCCTTTCATATTACTGTTCTCATATTACTTGGTTTTATATCTTCAGATTAAAATCAGTGCAGAACATTGGTACCATGTCAAAGTTTTCAGAAGTCAATGAAAGGACTTGGATGATATCCTGGGCTTTGGATCAGAATTCTGCACTTCCTGCCTCTCAAGGTTTTCCTTGTGATATCCTAAAACTGTCAGCATTTTTAATAACTGGTCTTTATGTAATTTAATTATTTCTCTTGTATCAGTGGGATCTCGTTTATGGAGAGCAGTTAATCCTGAATTTATGCCCTATAGATTTCTCATTGGCTCAGCACTTTAATAACTTCCCATTTACTTTATGGATTCAGGGAATTTGGCTGGATTTGCAATAAGGATTCTGCACCAAATCATTCTAATTATGGCCAAGGGATGGCAGTAAACAGCTTTCTTTCCTATAGAACCTGTCAGTTAAATGGAATAAAAATGTATTTTGTAGAAGGAGAGGGAACAAACCATCACCATTACCCTCTATAAACCAATAATGCACTTGACTGTTGAATATTGTGCACAGTTCTAGTCCTTCACCTCCCAAAGGGTTTGTAAATTTGGAAAAAAGTTTATAACCCAGGGTAAAGGATGAACAAAGATAGGGAACAACTTCCACACAGGACATGTACAGCAGCTCCCTACTCTGGAAAGAGGGGAGAGACTGATGGAGAGATGTGTGGCGTTACAAGGGCACAGAGAAGGGAAACAAGGAATGGTGGAATGGTTTTCAAACATCTCTCGTTATGAGAGCTTGGGCTGACAAATGAATCCCACATGTGACAGGCCAAAGAAAAGAAACAGAAAGAAGAGAAAATGGTGCTTCACACAACACATAATTAAGCTGTAGATATTCCTTGTCATGGGAGGATGTGGCAATTTAAAGTTCCCATTAGATCAATGAGAGATGGGACAAAACCATGGAAGAACTTGAAAAACAATTAAATCCAAAGATAACAATTCTGGCCAAATAATCACTGAGCTTTAAATCAGGAGAAGAGGAGAAACCTCTTTACAGACTTTGCAGTCCTTGTTTTCTTCCTTTGCAACCTGCTGTCTCTCAGAGGCAGAAAGTATTCTGTCCGTCCTGTTCTGGCCTGATTTCCATGCCTCCAATGCATAGACACCTATTGCTGTAGAGCTAAAAAAACCCACTCAGCAAATCTAATGCCTGAATAGATATTCAGTTTCATATTTGTGTGCCAGATTAGACAAACCAGTCCAGTCTGATTGTGCAAAACATAGCACCAAAAATTGTGATTTAGGCAACACAACACAACCAGTCTGCAGTAGAAGTAATGTGGTCATTTGACTTGTGTCATGAACCTAAGAGAGGGTGGAGAGTTGGACACACATTGCATTGCCAGGTACAAAAAGGTATTTATGCCTTCTGTTCAGGTGCACTGAAACAGTGATCCCCCACAAACAGGAATATCTGGGCTGATTCTCTTACTCTCAGAGCTGGGAGCCAGTTTCCAGATGGCAGAGCAGTGTGCAGCAGCCTTGGGCTGACAGTGACAGCAGCAGTTCAGGATGCAGAGCAGGATTTGAATGTAAACACAGTAAATATAGTCACAGAGTTCATGAAAATGAAACAAAGTAGTGAGTAATGGCTCATTTAGTGCATAAATATTTATGATTTGACTGTTCTTATCGTGGACTAAATCCTGGAAGAATTCACAGTCTCTGCCCACAGAAGTTTTTATTCAACCAAATTGGCATGGAGATCAGCTTTGTTTGCTTCAAAGTGGTACAAAATATTGCTTTTCATAAATTTTCCCCATCAGGATCTGCATGAGATGGTGGATTAGATGTGAAGGGCTTCGCTGAAGAACACTTCTATCAGGAAGGACGTGACTGATGGGGAAAGAGTTGCTTGATGTGTAACCCACAGCGGATATGAGTTATTACAGCCCCAGCTGGAGAGCTTTACAGATCAAATGCACTTGACGCTGGAGGATGCTGGATCAATCACCCTTGATTGGGCCAAGATGGCAGCTGTCACGAGCACTTAGGAGCAGGGAGCAGGGGATTCCTGGTGTGGGAATCACAGGGGAACCATGGAGGAATGAGTGGAAGGAGCAGAAAATAATCTTTGGGTGGAAGGGTTAGAAGGAGAAAATGACAGCAGCGGTGGAGGAAAAAGCCATTTTCTGTGTAGACATAAATATGGTGAAGAGATGCTTGAGACTGAAAATACAGTGAGGGCTGGTTCCTCTGGCTTGGGAAGGTTTGTGCAGCCAGCCTGGTTGGAGAGCTCTTCTTAAACCTTCTATTTAAATGGTTATGGATGATGGGCTCCAGAGGAGCTCTCACCACCAGCAGCCACAGGAGGGCAGATAGCTTGTGCAAGGAGTCCTCCTGAGAGATAAAACAGTGCCAGAAAGAAGATACAGGGCCTGGACTGAAAAGCCATTAATGAAACCATCAGAAACATTCCTCTTATCCTCTGCTTTGCTATTCAAAGAATGACATTTCATTCAGAAGCATCTTTTGCATGAGCAGTATGTCTGAGGACTCAGGAAATTCTTAATGGGATGTAGGACTTGTCATCTGTGTGCCAGTAGTTCAGATGTAGCCCAGATTTTAGTGGGCTCAACGTTAATAACATCTGATAGCACTTTGATGGCTTTTATGCTTTTTCAACTTGTTCCAGGTGGAGATGCACCCACATCATAAAAACACTGCCATATAATGAATGCTAATTGCATGTGTGGTGGCAGGCTCAGCACAGGCATAAGGCTGGGACTCCAGCTGGGAGCAGTCCCTGCAGTCCTCTTTGCTCCCAGGTTCCCAGCATACCTTGTGATCCTGATTTCCAGACCACAGGGAGCATCAAATGCAGCGTGTGTGGCTGTTGCATGCAATGTGAGTGTTTTGTGAACCCAGAAGGATGGGTCTCATCGTTTAACCTGGCTTTCATAAATGAAACACTTCTTGAAAATTTATTATTATTTATTGTACTTATATACAAGTAACAGCAATATATTTTTATTATTATTGCTATTATTAAGCAGCTCCACAGGCTGTATTCAGCATGTTCTGCCAGGACATGCTATGGTCTAAGACCAACTTAAAGTGTTTAGCTGGGCTATCTTTCCCTTTTTTCCTCATCTTATGCACCACTTATAAGGTAGAAAAAAACTTTTCAAGCCATCCGACACAACAACCTGCATTTACACACAGAGCAAGGGAGATCAGCTTGCTCAGGATAAATTTCAATTATCTCTGTTAAAGTACACAGGCACAGATAGCAGCAGAAATAAGAGGAATTTGCTCCATCACTCATACAGCAAATCATAGCTACGTGAAGACAGCAGATTTCTCATATATGAAGCCAATATTTTTAGGATAGCAGCCTGAGGTCTAAGTGCAAACCTTCATGAGCAATGAAGTCCATGAAAGTATTGCTTGTACGTGCCAATAACTGATTGTCTGCACGTGCTTTTCATTAGAGAGTTTTAGGAAGTGCTTGAACAAATGTTAGTTGGCTTGTGTGCTTATGGGTTTGCATGTGAATCTGAGCTGCTTTCTTCTTTTCTTTTTTTTCTTTGAGTTAAAAATTCAGTATCTGAGTGGATAAAATGTAGTTCTTTTGAGGTTAGTTCAGGCTTTTTCAAGCTGGTGAAGCTTTCAGTGTCTGTTCACAGACAGAATCCTTCCAACACTGGTCTTGTGCATAAAACTTTATGTCTGTGCAATTTCAGGATGCACCAAAGTCCAGAGGAAATGGAAAGCGATGGGCAAGAAGGGAAAGGAAAGCAAAGCAAGAATAAAAGAGCAGAAATTTGACAGTGAAAAATGAATTGCTGTGTTAAGTATCTACTGATGGGAAATCAGGGTAACGATGCTGTCGAACAACATTGATTCATTGCACTATCTGCTTCCACAAATTCCTGTGTGAACAGGAAAACTGAGTGAGAGAACACCACAAAATCAGCATATAAAATTGCCAACGTACTTGGTGTGCTGCTGGAAGAGAGGCCCCTGATGTGCTGTGCACTGCTGACTGTCATCGTGCTCTCTGATCTGTGCCCTGGGGGGCAGAGCCAGCCCTTTGCTGTCGTTTGTCACACGTGGCAAAAAGATTTGAGAAACAGCACCAGAGCTGGAGGCTGGGGTTCTGACTGTGGGTACAAGACCCTCACTTTCTAATAATTTCCTCACTTTATACTTTTCTTGGCAAGTAATAGAAGATGTTGCTGCTAAAGGAATTTGGGAGTTTGGGGAATTCAGTTGTGCATGAAACCTTCTGCTCACCAGCTTGATAATGCACAGTGTTTTAGGCTGCTTATCTCACACACAACCATCCAAACTCTCAGGAGAGCCAGGACTGCCAGGATTTTACTGATGCTTAATGGATGGTTTCCAAACACACTTGCCAGCCCGAAGTTGTAAGTGTGTTCAAAGTGTAGAGTAGGATTTTTGGCTGAACCACAAAATGTTGATGGTCAAGTGAAGGCTTCTGGAAAGGCTCTAACAATTCTACTTTTTAATGACTCTGTGAGATGAGCCGTTCATGTGAGTAAGAAGGGAAGGACCCAAAACATAAAGCCCTTTGTCATCCTCCCATGCTGTCACTGTAACTGCAGCTTCTCACACAGAGACATTTCAGGTCACACTGCTGATGAAAGAGGACTGGCTTTGCCCAAGGCTCAATCCAAACCTTTCCATATCTCCCAGGAGAACACCAAACACTAGTGTGATCCACTTCAGACTAAGCAATATGTGGCATTCTTGATAAAAAAACATATCTCAAACAGTTTAAATAGCCTTATGACAGGACAGCCTTGTACTTCGTGGGAAGTGGAAATAAGAGAGCAAATGGAGGCTCATGAATTTTCCTTGGAGTTTAAGAGCAGGACATAATTTGCTGTACTAAGAAGTCTGATTTTCTGAATGGGTCTGTAAATAGTGAATGCTTGGACTAACATTTGACAGCCAACAGCATCTCTTTTCTATCTCCCCTGCAAGAAATGCCAAATGGTTTTTATAGCAATTTTCTCTGCCAAGGAAATGAACACATTTTGTGCTCAAAGAGATTAAGGACTGGCATGGGTACATGTGTTTGCCTTCTAAAAAAACCACTTACAAATGCTATTCAAGAAGAAGCGGGCTGAATTCTGATTTTCTTGATATCCATGGCAAAGCTCACAGTGCTTTGGGAAAATCAGGTTTGGAGACAAGTAACAAATAGAATATGTTTTGCCATTAATCACTTTGATCCTCGTTTTAGAAGAACCATTTAATGCCCAAACTGTCCTTGCATGGGAAGGTTTTTTCTACACAAAACTGCCTAAATTGCTGATTACTTGTCTTTTTTTTTCCTCTTGAAAGGGCTAGACATTTTTCCAGGCCAGCAGCACTGACCTGAAACCAGGACATGATTACAGACTCCAGAGACAAGGAAATTTCTCAATAAATCCAGGTTCCTCTTGGTCAAAGCCAGACAAACATAAAAATGTGTCTTATACCAACATTAAGCAGTCATGTGGTTATTAATTATTTTTTTCTGTGGCTGTATTTGCCGTTGTCATTGGCTTTGAACAGAGCTCCCTGTCTCAGTTCCCATCAATGGCCCAGCATGGCCCTGGATATGTTCCCTGGGACACCAAGGCTCACCCTGCCATGGGTCAGAGGTTTCCTTCTTCCTTGGAGAAGTGTGGGTATATTCCCTCTCTTGGCCTTGTTTTCCATTAAAAGGGAAGCAGCAGCATCAATAATAACAGCACTATAAACACAGCATCTAAGGTAGTCATTAAACTCAGTCTCCAGGTGACTTTAAAATAGATTTTAGGGATGATGTTCCAATAAACACTTTGACTTAAGCTTAATTGAAGTCCA
This sequence comes from Eopsaltria australis, assembly GCA_034509425.1. Classification (NCBI taxonomy): domain Eukaryota; kingdom Metazoa; phylum Chordata; class Aves; order Passeriformes; family Petroicidae; genus Eopsaltria; species Eopsaltria australis. Next base: position 1,187,565 of record JAVTVJ010011652.1, on the reverse strand, counting down.
TTGTTTTTAGAGTAAGGTAATTTATTTGTTCAATTATAAGCTTTTACTGGTGGGAACGAGAAACCATGCTAGAAATTGTTCTCAGAGTTTCTACTGTTTGGAAGAAGGTGTCATAAAAAATCATTAAGGAGTTTGTTCCTGTAAAATTCTCCAGCCTACCGCTTCATACAGAAGGTTTTGAAGTGTCTGATTTTGGCAAATGCTGCTTTGATCTAAAAATCTCACCTGCTTTTTAGTCTGAATAGCATCACCATGGGGCTATACAACCTTTCAGAGAAGCTCAATTATAAATAAGGAGGCCAAAAGATTTGGTCCCTGACTCTGATTACACTTTCAGCAGTTTCAGAGGGAAGCAGCTCTGTGGAAGTCAGAAAAAATCACAAAATTACAAACCCAGCATGGGATTGTGGTCAGGCTCCTTGCATTCTGTTAATAATTATTATTGCTGGAGTTTATTATTTTTATTATGGCGGTTCCTTGGAGCATCTCAAATAAGGACTTTAAATCACCATTTATCTGAGAATTTCTAGCTGCATGCCTGCTGCAGAGTGCATCTCTGTAACCAAAGCAGCCCTTATCACTTCCTGCCTGTGCTGGCTGAGCAAGAAAGAGAAACTCCTCATGGCACGTGCACAAATATGTGTCACTGGGTGATGGAGGGGATCTGTGAAGCAGCTGGGGTGTATTTCAGAAAAGAAGAAATGCGGTGAAATGGGAGCTGTGAATGCAGAAGCCTCCTGCAACACCATGAAATTTCATGCACTGCCCATCTGTCCTGCTCCAGCTGTGCCACTTCACCCCACCAGATGTGCTCCAGCTCATGGACATTTGGCCTGGCCAATCAATCAGTGAATGCCTGACCAAAGCGTTGGCTTTGGGTGTTGGTGTTTACAAATATCTTTGCTGATCTCTACATTAATCGCTTAATGTAGAGATAACTCTGTCGATAACTCTGAATACTGAGGAAAGCACAGGTTTGTCAGCCTTCAGACATTAATTCAGTTTTCATGATGATGGATAGCCCTCGTTCAAGGTGCTTGAAGCTGCCTGGAAAGCTGAAAGAGTGGTGTAATACAGTACAGAAAGAATTTGACAAGCACAGAGCAAGGAAATCACTTTTCCACTCTCTAGAGCGGGGAAAGAAAAATGTGATAAACTTTGCAAAATTGCAAATCATGAGCACATTTTATGAGACTGGACTAGAAGGCATGTGTGTCAGAGAAGTACTTGTACAGGAATGTTAATAGTCATATGATTTTATTGTCCAGATTAAGTGATTTATAGTAAAAGAATCTACACTCAGGGGTCCACGAGCATCACTTGTTCACAGGCAAGAGTTCCCTTAGAAGTAGGCTGGAACAAGTGCAGAAAAGAGATCAGTCAGAAAAGCAACCACACCTGAATGCTTTTCATTGTTGGGAAGGGACTGAGAAACCCTTAAAGATGTTTCAATTCAGAGCCTTCCTGGCTCACTCCCTGAAATATTTGTCAAAATTGTACAGAAAGATGCTTAGCTGGAAGAGAACTTCATAGCAAGAAGAGCTTGGAACAACATGATTTAATGAAAAAGGAAGAAAACCAAAGCAAAGCAGATTGCAATGTATGAGAGACTGCTGGGCAATGCACAAACAGGTTGGAACTGTCAAACCTGGGAGGGAGATGAACTCCTGCACATAGGATGACCCTCCCTTCACTTCTGCAGGCCTGTATGGATCTCTGGAGACGGCAAAGCAAGGTGCATCCTTTCACTCTTCTAGCTCTACAGAGAGGTCTCTGGGTCCCTGCAGCCTGCAGAATACACCCCTGCTGCTTCCTGCAAGATTAACACAGGGATAACCTCTCTGGACTATTTGCCTTTTTAAATTTAATTTTTAGTCCCAGAGAACACAGTGACTGAAGGGAAGTTAAATTTGTATTTACAAGAGGAAATCAATATGCATAAAAATTGTCCACTTGTCCACTTCTCTTAAATGAAATAAGCTCCTGTTGGCTCTGCAAGGTGTAGGGCACTCTTCAGGAGGAGCCTAAAAACAAACAATTTATGGCAAACAGCAAGTGCTTAAATTCCTAGAAAGGCTTTCCACGTCACTGTGTACTGTTCAAGCATGACTCAAAGGCTATTCTGAGTGAAGGATATCATTTACACAGAATTCTGCCAGGTGGTGTAACAGGTCATGTGTTTCACAGTGGATGTGTTCTACTTTCTGTATATATTTTGCTGTCTTGAGGAATGAATCATTTGTATTTGAAGAAGTCTATGGGCATCCACTGAATATAACCTGGAACTTCACAGCCAAGTGCCTCTCTCTTCCTGGAGACTTTCCATCCTCTGACATGTTCCTGGATCTCCATGGTGAGACAACAAGGTGCTGCTTGCTTAGCTCAGGTAAATTCACAAACTCAGAGAGACTGACAGCAATTGCAAAACTCTTATTTTCTTCAATGGGAAAACCTAAGACATGCAATGTGACTCTACCCCTGAATAATGCAGCTCCTGTCATTCCAGTCGTACTTCTGAAGTCTTTGGAGATGCCTTTCCTTCCATTCACTCAGTAAGAATGATGAGATACTCTCTCTGTAGCTCTGCTTTTACAGCTCTGCTTCTCTCTGGAGGGAAGCAAAACTGTTCTCAAGCATCTGCAGAAGGGAGGATGTGTGATAATGATCACAGCCTGACCTCCATGATATCGACCCTTGGGAGTGAGATTGGACAGATGCCTTCTTTTGTATTGCTGTGGAAGAACTTTCTTCCCTATTTTATTTCTTAAGGATTCTGGTTTTTTGTGCTTTGAATGGGGGTAATGGTAACTAAAAATTCATATAGAGGGGGAAAGAACTGATTAAGGGAAAATTCTCATTTTATTCCTGCAGATAATTTTGCTTTTCGCATTTCCTGTGTTCACTTAGAGTTACCTGAAATTGCAAAAAAAAACCCAAACAAAAAACCAAAAAAAAACCCCAAAAAACCCACAAAAAACCCCCAAAACCAAACAAACAAAAAAGCAAACAAACAAACAACAAAAAAAACCCCCAAAAACCTGTGTTTTTATTATTCAGGCTTTCTGGGGATGTGTGCTGGGAACAGAAAATCCCTTTGTCTCGGTTACCTGAAGCCACTAGATGGTGCAAGCAGACCTCGTTCCTTCGGGGGGCCCAGCGCCACCAGATGGCACGGCTGAGATGGAGTCAAATCTTCCCATCTTCCCATTTATTCTTCAGCGTTCGTCTGCCTTGGTAACCAGAGAGCGCCTTAGAAAATGCCATGCGACATTAGGAATAAGTTTCTTACACAGGAGTAGCAAGATTGTTGGGAAATTTAAAAGGAGGAGCATATGAATGAAGTTTAGGAGGGGAAGAATAACAAAATACACAGGATAGCCCATCTGTTCTTGGTTTTAAAGCAAAAAGCAGCCACAAAGATCATTTGATGTGATGCCCTACATTTATCCACATAGAGAGGGCATAGATTTTAAGATTATCCTCCATCAGTTCTGATTTTAACCTTCCTTTTAGACAAAAAATATATAGGAAGTATTGAAAAATCTCGAATTTCTGAATCATGCCCTAATGAATGGGCAAACTCAGGTAGAGAAGACTTAGAGCCACACAGCAGCTCAGAGCCAGAGCCAGAGCCAGAACCAGCAGCTGAGTCCTGACTCCACAGTGATGCTGTTCCCCCTGCCTCTCTCCAGTTCCTTTTCTGCTCCTCAGGAGGTGAAAAAGAGTTTCCTGCAGTGGAACCTGGAGATCACTGCCCAAAGCAGGGACAGAGGAGGTGACAAAGTGTCAGCTCCTAAGCCAGACCCACCCAAACTCATGTGGGAGGCAGTGAAAACCGAGGCCTTTGCAACCCTTGTTTGTGTGCAAGGAGGGCCAGGAAGGGTAAAACCATTGCCCACATTGCTCTGTGTGCCAGCAGGGGAAGCACTGGCTGATGGCAACAGAAGCTGATCTAGAACAGGAATTTTTATGCTCTGTTTTTTATTTTGCATCAATTTGGAAAAATGACCTAAAGCAAATTACAGCCTCCTTTGGCTTTCTTTGCCCTCATCCATTGAATTGTGGTAATAATACCTTTGAGGACTGTGGCAAAGCCTAATATGCTGTTTGTTCACCATAGGATAAAAGATTTAATTAATACCAGAGGAGGAGCTAGATTCTAATTCTTTGTTCCCATAATTGATCTCTACAGGCCTTTCCAGCATTAAAAAAATGAACATCTCAGACAGAAAGGCTTATTTTGAAGTTTATTGTCTTGTTCTGACAAAAAAATCACTGGACACGCACACAAAATTTTGAAAAGTCAAACCAAACCGCCATCCATCACACTTCAATTAAAATAATGGTCAAAACAAACCCCAACACAGCCAGAACAATGCTGACTTCAGGGTGTGTGGGAAGACAGGGGAGTTCCTGGAAGTCATTTCACCAAGAACACCCCATGTACAACTGGTGGTGTGAGATGGGTAATCCCTTCAATGGGAGCGTGCTTGTTACCATTTCAGGGTTAGGAACACAGAAAGAAAATGGATCAGGTTGAAGGATATCCTGAATGAACAAGTTTTTTCCTCAGGTAGATCAGTTCCCCCTCTGTTTTCCACCATGTCCATGGAAACAACCAGCACAGAGGATGTTTTCACAACCACTCTGTAAAGCTGGTGTCACCACTGGGCAGTGCCTGGAGCTGGACTTGATGATCCTTGTGAGTCCTTTCCAACCAAGGATACTCTAATCTGTGAATACTGAATGCCACAATGCATCCTGGATGTGAAATTTATGTCTCCACTGAGATTTCACACTGAGAAAACATCCCTGAGATATCCCCCTCAAGGCACACGATGCCTTTTCTCCTGCTTTGGATCCCTGGTCCTTGTTGGAGGCCTCCAAACATCATTTTTGCTTCCTGAGTTATCTCTGAAGCAAACTGTGCCATTTCCATCCCACTGAAAGCAGTGATTTTCCCTATTCTGCAGCCAGTCAATATTTGAGCTGGCAGGAAGATGGGGTGTTTCAAAGGACAGATAATCTTTTATTTGTTCTCTCCCATCCTTGCTTATACTCAGCCCAGACTTCTGCTTAAATGTCTCCAGTTTCTCTTGTTATTGTTCTTTTCAGTGGAATTTAAGTTCCAGTGGCAGAGGCCACGGGACTTGAGTCATTCCAGCCTATATTCCTGGTGGCATGGTTGATCATAACTGCAGGAGGCAGATCTAATGTAAACATACCAAATGTCAGCTCCTGCACCACAGCCCCATCCCAGGGTAACACCGACCTCCCCACCCCTCTGAACGCTGCTCCGGATGCTGAACTTTTCCTGCCCTGGATGAGGAGGAAATAAAACGCACAGGGAAAGAGAACATCGCTGCCAGCGATGGCCATCGGTACGTGGGGGATCGCTGATGAAGCTGGGAAGGAAAAGGAGATGCTAACCAGGGGTGACACGCTCCTGGGTGTCATTCCCGGGCCATGGAGGGGACCGTGTGAGCTTGGGGTGCCTTCCCGAGAGGAGGAGGGGGAATGGGTGCAGATCCCTGCTGGTGGCCCCGTGCTGCCCCTTTGCAGTTCCCCGGTGCTGCTCCTTGCAGGGGTTTCTCCAGGTTTGCTTCTGGAGGAGGAGGAGGCAGGGCAGGAGCTGAGCAAACTCAGCAGCCACCGTGCCCTTCCCCTGCCCTCCCTGGCTGCCCTCTCACTGCTCCCCCGTCTCCTCCAGGGCAATTCCCACACCGGTTCAGGCAGAATCCCGGGCAGAATTTACCTTTGCACCGGGCAGCGTGGATTTACAGCGAGGGCTTCTGAGAGGGACCAGGGCAGCAGCAGCAGCACTGAGCCCTTGGGCTGCTCTGCAGATCCCGGGCTGCACAGAGGGATGAAAACCGACCCAATTCCATCCTCCCGACACAGATTTATTACTCTGGCCTTCGTCAATGTCCTCATTTATGTTTGTGCAAGCCGTGGCTGTGATTTTGTGACTTGGGGCTGCATCAGCCCCTGCTTTCCCAGGCCATGGTTATTGTCAGATAAGAACCAGACTGAACAGAAGGGCTGCTCACATCACACACGGAGGGAGAGAGGGGCTGCACATGTACAGAAAACGAGCCCAAGCATTCATTTCACTATCTGCCTAATGAATTTTGCTTCTCTTATTAGAAAGGAATGGCTGGAAAGCACTAAAAAAAGGCTCAAGGGTTATATCAGAGCACGTTAATTGTTTTGGTGAGTATTAACATTTATCAATTAATTTTTTGGAGACAAACAAATTTTTAAAAGAGCAAGATCTGTCTCATGGAGTTATCTTTTGAATACTTATCACGAAAACAGTGTGCTTTAAATAAGATCATATATCCATAGGCAATTCTTGGCAAGGTTTACAGGACCCGGAAAGGAAATGTTAACATTTAAAAGATTGTTTTGTTGCTGTTTAATGACCTTCTCTATACATTTCAGACCCTGCTCTCTTTCTGACTCTGCAAGCTGTGTGTGCAAAACTGACAAATAGAAACAGAAGCATGTTATCGGTGCAATCAAATAGGACTAAACCACACACAAAAGAGTTTCTAATATTATCAGCCTTTAGCACTGAATGGATTATTGGCTCACAAAGAAATCCAGCTGAATTGCAATATTTGATAAACACCTTGTGCAATATCCACAAGGAGAAGTTCCAGCTACAGGATATTGTTGTGCTTTTGCAAACATTTCAAACACAGCACTGCTGAATGGTTGATGGAAATGCTGTTTGGAATTAGCTGGAACAAACTGCTCAGCTCAGTGCTGTCTGATTGAGGGGTGTTACAAAGAATATTGATAAACCCCAGTTCTGGTATGGAGGGAGCCTGTAGTCCCAGCCCAGGGCTGGAAGTCCCCTTAGTAAATAAATAATGTAAAGGCAAAGTCTGCCCTGAGTAACATCCAAATACTCCAAACTGCAGAGGGAGAGCTGCGTGCAGGAGCACAAGGGGGAAGTGGCCTCGTGGTCAAGCAGGCAGCAATTTCCATGTGCCAAGATTTTTGTACTGATGGTCTGGGGGAGGGTGATAGAGTTTCTCTAATTCTCTGGAGAATGTATTTGGTGCCAAGAGCAGCAGAAGAGGAGGGACAATATATTTATTAGAAATATAATAGAGTCTGAGCATGAGCAGGGGAGTATCCTGAAGTACCCTGAAGCTGGCACAGAGGTGCCCAAGGGCACCCTTTCAGCCAGGCTCAGTGTCACTGCAGCAGCCTGGTTACTCTGGTATTCCTGGGCACAGCCACTGCACTTTCCAGCAGGTGCAGCAAATGCAATTAGTTGCTATGGATATTGATCCTGCCTTTAGAGTCTAACTTTGAAGTTGGTTTGGGTTATCTGAAAAACAAAGATGTGGCACGATGCTTTGTCTTCACTAGGATTTCAAATTATTTCTTTTATCCTCGAATTTTCCTTTTATTGCTTTGCTTTCTGTCTTTTATTTATTCTTGTGAAGAGACAGTCTATGCAAATATTGTGATTTGAAAATAGAGGCAATGGAGGCAGCCTATTGAAAGCTCCTTTCATGTAGATGCAGGCTCTAGCAGAGCTAAATCAGAGGTAATTTTTTTGCAAAGAAGTGGGAGTATCTGATTGTTTTTGAAAAAGAGAACTCATATGGAAAGAAAAACATGGTATTTAATTGCAAGTGAAATTCTAGAGATGATCAAGATAAAATTGGATCCTAAACCAAGACTGGGAATAGCCCAGAATTCAGATATCCAGCTCATTAAAAAAAAAATGGCTTTTTAGAAATATCTAGATTTGAATTTTGGATTTCCAGATCTCCTGAAGATTACAGGAGCTTCATTCTCAGGTCCTTGATTTGGGTTGCCTGCATCTTAAAGTACAAGGGGTCTGCTACTATATAATTACATGAAAATTTAAGGAAAAACAGGAAAAAAGTTTTACATTTTAAAAATCATTATTTAGTTTAGGAAATTAGGAAAATTTATTTCAGATAATTAATCAGTTACAGATATACAATGTTGACAAACTGTGCTCTGTTTACATTTTGCCGCTTCATATTTCTTATCAAAAGCTTTTCCTTATGGTGATTGTTCACAATGTACAATTTCAAAAAAAAGTTCATTTCCCCTGAAAATGAATTTTTAATCAGAAATCAGGAAAAGTTATTGGGAAACACATCATTACACAGAAGCCAACTGGCACCTTCATCACTTCCCCACCTTCTTTACTGCAGGTGACCAAGACAGTGAATTACAATTATAATTATGGATATAATTTGCAGCTTTCAGTGAATATATCTTACCTGGATTCCTCATGGAAAAGGCACAGAAAGAGAAGGAAAAAATGAATGAAGGTGTGCTCTCCTCTTACAACCCAGAGCCTTTTTCTCACGTCTGGGCTTTAAATAATGAACTAAACCAGAGAAGATATTCATCTTTAGTACAAGTAAGTGTGATGCAAGGTCCATTTCCCTTTCAATCCAGAATATGTGATCAAAATGGGATTTATGCTTTAAATCTGCATATAATTCTTGTGTGAAGCACCTGTAGTGCCTGGATTTTCTCCCACTAACTGCAGTCATTTCTGAAAAAGCAAAACCCGCTTTCTTTATGTAAGAATGTCCTTGAATAAAAAACAAAAATGTGTTGCCTGTAAACCTGGGACTGTTTATTATTCATAAAGCTTTTCTTGTTCATAACTTCTCACATATGATGGGACTCCTTAGAAGCTAAAAATCAAGAAACTGTATGTAAATATTCACCAGCACAGTCATAAAACTCAGTAAAGGACCTGAAATTTGAAGGGAAGAGGCTGAGAACACGGCTCTCCCTTAATTTAGCAGAATGAAGCAAACAAACCTTTGGAAAATGAAAAGTAAGAAATCAGATAATGAATGACTCTAAAGGCTCATTAGAACTTAGACGTGCTCCCCTCAAATATAATTACCCTTAATATGATTTCATCAAATGTCACTGAAGAGCTGGAAACTCATAATGACGAAATGCTTTCCTCCCCACAGTGGGGAGGTCTCATTGGGCTTTATAAATATTGGCAGTGACTGACTCTTCCTGCAGGGACAATCTGGTGGCTGGAAAATGAGGATGTTTAATCTAATAGAGAGCCCAGGCAGCGTCACAGCAGGTGGAGGTCGAGCCCCCGCGCCCTCTGGCCCCACTCAGCCCTGGTGCCTCTGTCCCAACACCTGCAGGATGGTCACCTCCACTCACATCTCATTTATCTAGGATGCTGAACATTTGTCACATCTGAATATCTAACTGTGGAAGGAACTTCCCTCCCCTAAAATGTTTAAACTTCACAGGGATTAACTCACCTGCCCTGGATCATAACACCAGTTGTGGTGAGGTGAGGGAAGCAGAGGAACTGGAAGGATTTATGACTGTGGAAAAGCCGTCCCCAAATATTTTGTGTGTGATTGGCTTTGTTCACACAGGAAAACTGAAGGAAAAATGGTATAAAACTATACAGGTTAAAAAACATTATATAAAGCCAGGATTGTATGGCAGAGAAGATGCTCCATGTCACAGAATCCTGATTTTACCTAAGTTCTCTTTCCTTTCCAGAAAGGCAAAAATATTATACAGTGAAAATTTAATACCTTTGATGTCATGCATGGAGGAATCCCTTCACTGCCTTTGCAGAAACACTCTCCTGCTCACGGGCTGGTCCCTGCATGAAGATGGATGTACAGAAGGTTTTTAAACGCAGTGTTCAGCAAACCACATTTTCCAGTTCATGGCTTCTCTGGTCTTATCCAATGTGTTGCATTCTGCTATATTAAAGAAAAAAAAATCTCTTGTTGCCAAAATAAGCCTTCAGGAAAAGCTCTGGCTTCAGCTTAGTTTTTACAGCTCATGGTTTCTCAGTTTGAACAAATGCATCTTTTGATTCAGCACTGACTCTGTTATTTGTAGTTAACTTTTCAGCACCAGAGGCCAGAATCACTCCCTCCCTGGACCCTGTGAGGAAGATTGGAGCTGCTCAGAGGCTCTCACTGACTGAGTGAGGTCTCACCTGGGAGCTGCTCCAAACTCCCATCTCCAGGAAGGCCCTTGCTGATCTCTTTTCTCACCTGTGTGAAGGCTGGTGGCATTTTGCTCATTGATACCACACCTGAACACCTCCCTTTCCACACGCCAGGCACAAGCAGTTGAGATTCCTTGCCATTATATCTGTTAACTCCTGGTTTTTAATCATCTGACACCGGGCCAGCTTCGCTTCTCTGTTGCTTCACTTGGATACAATGGCAAAAATAAAAACATCTGAGAAAGTACAGGTGTGAAGAGGTATTTTATTGAGCTGCTTTCCCCTGGAAGATCCCTGGAAATCCTCCAGACCATTGAGGGTTCATCTAAGACTCCTGTAGCTCTGAAAAGCTGTCACTGACACCAGGCCTAACACACCAGAAGAGTTTTGGAATCTCACATGAAAGTGTGCAGAAAGCTCACCAGAGCTGTCTTCACTGCTTGGAACCTGCTGGCTCATATTTGCTTCCCCTTTTTCTGAATGCATTTAACACAGCCTCATAGAATCAGAGTTTATCAATGCTTTTACTCGTTGTGTTCCCTTGGAAAATGTCCATAAAGGCAAAGCTCAGTCAGATATGCTGCAATATAAATGTCCAGTTGCAATGCATACCATATACACAGTTTTTAAAATTGAAGGTCAAAACAAAACTACAGAGCTCAGTTTATGTATATAATTTATCCACATATACATACATGTGTTTATATATCAATGTTACATTACATGTCCATGCTCATGGACCCCTGCACATAATACACAAAATTTTCTATCACATTAAGACTACACAAGACTCAAAAAACTGACAGAAAACAGGAGGGAGCACAGCCAGTTTTGATGGCTTCTGAAAATAAATAGTAACCTTTATTTTTCATTTATTTAGCACAGGCCAAGCATCACATGTATGGGTAAGCCCTGCTACAGCTAACGGAAATAAATCCATTCACAGCATCAATTTATTCTCCTTTCATTTCAGCGTTCTTCAAAGCAAAATAAAATATGAAATAAAGCAGGCTTTACGCTAAGGGAAATGTAATTTTGAATTTGAATGCATTGATCAGGAAAGAATAATTGGCCCTGTGTTTTGGGGTCATTAGTGTGGGAGATAGTGCAGAGCAGTCCAGCAGAGTCTAAGTTTAGCAGTGATATTTCTCATAGAGCATGAAGCTAATTAGTCCCTCTGAAAATTCCTTCTCAGTCCCTTGTGGTTTTCTTCCTGAAAAACCTCAGAAAGTCAATAAAGAAGTTGCTCTTAATGCTATGCATCTCTAGTTAACTCTTTATTTTTCAGTGTAGAAGCAGGACAAGTGTGGCAGCCTTGAAGATCATTCACGGTTGTTACACTTGTAAATGCACACACTTTTCTGGGCTTTAGTATTGCAGCCATTAATAAGGAAAGAATAAAAAGTGGGGGGTTGTCCTTCTTTGATTTTCTATTGCTAAAGCTCATGCTGAAGAGACGAGAGCGTGTAAGAAGCCCAGGGTTTGCACCTTCAAGCCTGGGCTGCAGGCACCACGAGCACATGAGCACTGGTGATAAACACACCATGGATTTCAGTGGATCCTCAGAGAAAACAACAGCTCTACTCACAAAAAAGCAAATGGTTGTGCACCAGAGTCCTGTTTTCTGCTATTTCCTTCACTTATGATTCTTCCTTTCCCCTGTTCTCCTTCTATCCTGCCCTGCTTCCCGTGTCCATCATTTACTTCTGCCACCTCAAAGGCTCTTGGAGAGCAAACATCACGAAGACATTTCTGCCAAGGGCAGCCCACACCAGGACTCACATCCCTGTTACAAACCAGTCCCTCATGATGATTTCCTTAACACTGACACATTTTCCTTTCAGCTGAGCAGCTGCAAAAAATTACAGGCTCTGAAATCTCAGTGCATTGTTCCCCCTGCGAGTGGTGGGGATCTGCTGGAGCCAAGTTCCCTTTCCATATGTGTGAACTGCTCTCCCCAGGAGTACTCCTGCTAACTCTGCTCCAACCAGCCACTGCCAGATTATTTCTAGGCATTAAAAAGATTTTCTTCAACCAAACACATTTAGGATTTTCTAATAGCAATTTAAACCTAATCTGAGAATGTCTGGAAGTGGAAAATGACTTCTACATGCTGAGGATAGTGTTCCATTACCAGTAATTTATTGTCTTTAAGAGCATCACTGGAACATTTATTGACACAACAAAACACAGACATTTCTGGTTTATTGTAAAATCTCATTGTGCTCAGCCATTTGTGACTAAGCACAGCAGTGCAATTTCTACTCCCAGGCAGGGCTTCCTATTTTTCCAAGTGTGTTTAGACTCATATGAAGATTGTATGGTCCATGGGACAAAAAAAATCTCCTCTTGAAAACCAGTGTAAAACCACAAGCGCTATTGGTGGAAGAGAATCAATTATGATCATTAAAAAGGAATTTGCCTGAAGAAATTTACTGCAGCATTTCCAGTTGTGTATGCTGGTATCTAAGAGATTATGACTGGTTTGTTGAAGCAAAGGTTTCAGTAATTTCAGATTTTAAATCATGTTTTCCTGTGTCAAGAATTCACCAAGCTCACGTAAGATATAAGCTTAATTTTTATCTCTTCATTGGCTCTAGAGCAGATATTTCAGAGAAATGTAATTTCTAATTAAAAGTTACACAAAAGAGAACTGTTCAAAAAGCTGTTGTTTGTTTCTTTTCAAATACTTAAAAATTTATAATTATTGCTAAGACATTTTAGATCCAGTCCTGCAAAGTCACATCCTGAAGCCAGGAATTATATATGTGAGTAACTGTTGGGTCTGTCAGAGTATTAGGGTAGAAATCTTTGAATTTCATCCATTAGCAGTGGGTGAGGGAGCAAGTCCATGGATGGTTCTGGGTGTCTGAGGAGATCCTGAGTGAGCCCCACATGGCTGAGAGGTAAAGCTGATGCACCCCCCATTTCCCTGATGTTCTGCTGCATTATTCACAGTCATCTAAGAACTGTAAAGACTCAGAGCTGTTCACTGTCAGTTTTTAACCTTCAGCTATTTTAGAGGCTCTTGTGCATTTTTATTTTGAATGTATTTATTTCTTGGTTCATTTCACCAATCAATTTGACCTCTCTCACCTATCAAAAGAAAAACCTCTCAGCTTCCCAGATTTGTCAGGGATTGCTCCTACTTGCAGATGAAGGTGGCAGAAACCTCTTCTGCCTTCCCATCTTTCCTGTATGACCAGGATATTTCAGGTAAGGCCTTGTCCTGTAAAACCAATGTGATTTCCTCCAGAACAGGCAGTCAACATTTCTCATTGACTGCACTTGTATCTGACATATTGCATAAAGGTCTGAAGAGATTTCATTTATGACAGCAATATAAATAAGGCCATACAAAAGCTTTTTGTCCCCCAGCTGATCCAGTATCTTTGTTCCTGCATTACAGTTGTTTGTTTTCTTGCAAGCTCTGAATGTTTCTTTGTGCTCTTATCCCATAATTATTTCATTAGGACACATGAGGCTGCTGCATCAGCACAGCACATCCAGCCCAGGTGTTGCTAAAATTGTAATCTATGGGAAGCAATCACAGTATTCAGCAGCCTGCAGGTCACACCTGCTCTGGGTGCTTAGCTTGTTTTTCATTATGAATTTTCCACAGGGTTTATTCCCGGATAATACATTTAGATGTAGGTCTGGCAGGCAGTTCAAGGATTTTGGAGTGGATTCACTTTCCATGACGGATGGAATTTGCACTTAAATGTTAATTAAGTGAGGCAACTTTTTGCAGCCCCTTTCACTGCTGATTGTGTATTTGAGGGACTCTGCTGTGACATCGTAATTCTTTAACATGGTAGATAAACCTTATTATTTTATTTTATTAACACTTAACTTCTTCTTTAGAAAGACAAAGTTACAGCTTGGTTTAACATTCTTACAGACAACTGCACAAAAACTGTTAAAGAGGAAGGAATGGCTCCACAAGGATTCCCAGGGTGAGTCTGTTGTGCACCATCACCTGAGTAACTCATCTTAGAGACACACACACATCCCTTTGTGTGCATGTGTCTGTAAATACAAACTCAAACTGCATTCTTACTGCTGAACATTTTTCTTGCTATAAGGAGCTCACAGTTTGTGCCTGGAGGGGGCTGTGCTTTCTTGCAGAGCCACCTAGAAGACACCAGTTTCAATAGACAAGTAAGCAGTCAATATAAACACAATTCACATGCAATGACTGAATTCCTCTGAGCTCCAGGGATAGGGAGGATTCTTTTTTTTTGTCAGATGCTTTTTAGTTTCAGACAGATTTCTCAAGAAAATAATTAGGTTTGTAAAATTGAGACCAGCATGTCTTGCCATTGATCAGGGAGCTAAGAGTGGCCTCAGGGCTGTGTTCACTCCAGAAGGAATACCAGCTTGGAAAGAGCAGATACGACAAGGTGTTGTTTAGCCCAGTTATTTTCCAGCTTATAATGTGCTTGGCAGAGCCTCTTTTCTTGTCAGATGCAACATGTCAGAGCCAGATCTCTCCATCAGTAACCTGTGGTCAGTAATACCAGAGTACCCAGACAAAGACTGCCATGGAAATGCTAAAAATAACTTTCCTGGCCATCTTGCAGCATGATGTCTCTCCTGGATGGTTCATGAGGGGAGACACATTAAATCCTCAGCCCTAAGCAGCACTTGGTAATGTTTCCTGTCAGGAATGAAAAATATTTTGGGTGCAAAAAGCCAAGAAATGATGATGCTCTGGGGTGTGGGATGGAAGGGCACTGGCTCTCCCTCCTCTCCTATCTCCTGGTTCTTGAGGTTAAATTTTCAAGCAAGTCTAAAAGGTGAGGATACACCTGACATGCCAGGAAACCATTGCCACTGATGAAGCATTGATGGCATTTATTCTGCCATTACTTTAGCTACCATATGTGTATGCAGACAAATATTTTCCCATCTATACCTAAAGATTCTTTTCATGCTGTAACATGTTTAAGTATCCCAGGTGATGTGTTTTCTTCAGGGGTTTAGACAGGGAACAGAGTTTAGTGGTTTTCTACTCAAGCAGTTCCCCGTGTCCAAAATGTTTTTTTTTCTAATGTGAATAGCAAAATAGTTAAAAAATTAATTTTAGAGATGTTTTACCATAGAATACAATTTCCTAATTTTGAAACACGTTGAAAATTTCAAGCCTTCATTGAAACCCTCACAATATTGTGTTTTTTGATCTGTTTTCAGAGTGAATTGTACAGAGCAAACCTGAAGGAACAGCATCTCAGACTGCTACTACTATTCTGGGTCAGGACTATGCGTGAACAATATTTTAGAATAAGTGCCCAAACTTGAAAAAAAATCACTTTTTAACAGGTTAAATTATTTAGTGTATATAGACAGTGCATATAGCTATGTCATTATGTATAGAAATCCAGGATTTTCTCCATGACACACATATATATACACACATGTATGGTCTTCCATAAGCATCACAACAAAGCATCACCTGTTTATGTTCATATCTCCATCTCCTCTTCCACCACAGCTTTCCTACATCTGTAAGAACCTCCTGCACAGTTTCTTGGTGGATGGGGAAGTGTCTGTCCTGTGCTCTGACAATAAAATTAACATTGTTGTTTCTATGTAAAGTGATATTTAACTCTTTTTTAGCAGAGACAAGGGAGCTGTGCAATGTCTCTTCTCCCACACCCCCTTTCTCCACCTTGAGCCTTTCCAGCATTAAAAATCACCCTCTCAGAGCATGTCAGACCTGGTTATCACACACACAGCTGTTCAGCCAAATAAATGTTTAGCATTATAGATTAATTGGTCAGTGATTCTCTTAGAAGAAAAATTTTTGCTTTTCTTCTCTCTCCTCTGAACATTATAAGCCACAGGAAGTCATAGTATATATAGGAATACACATGCACACATACACTTTCTGTAGGTTATAATTTCTGCAGATTAAAATATGATTCACAGTCTCTGTGCCTGGAGGAGAGGAGATGCATCACTCAGTGGGACTAACTACCACAGTCTCACTGGAGAGTAATTAGCAGCATGACTGTCGGGCACAGAGGGGGAAAAAGTCTGGAAAGAGCTGCAAAGGGTGAAAAAGCTGACTAAGTGTAATACTTGCTGTTAGTAAAACATAAGCTGCCAGGTATGCCTTCCAACTGAAATGGTAAGAATTATTTATAGCAGGAATTTTCCCCAGTAGCAATAACTGCAAATGATTAATTCATGCAGAAAGCTAAGTTAATTATGAAGTATTGCAAATTAAAACTCCAAGCGCTACAAATAAATGTAAATCTTGAAAAGAGACAGCTTTAAAAGGGATTACTTTTCAAAAAGAAGCCAGCGAGGTAGTGCATTTCTCAGACTGGATTGTAAGAACCTGGAGGGTTTTTTTTCTAAATTTCAACATTTAAGAAACCTGTAGGCAAATGAGAAAAATTCCATTTCTCCCTGGTTCTTGCAAGTAGAATGCTTTGGTTTGGAAAGGGTCTTAAAAATCATCTGATTCCAAAATCCCTGCTGTGGGCTACACCAGATTGTCCTGGTCTTGGACACTTCCAGGGATGGGAAGTATCTGTAAGTCCTCAAAATTTGTATTTCTAAATAAATATATGCTTTTGGAACTAATTTCAGAATTTATTTATTTTAAAATTTTCTTATTAGAAGTTTATTTCATATTAATTTCTTTTTAAAATTAATAGAGTGATCACATTATTAAATATGGGCCTAATAAGCATGTGGATAGTTAAAGAAATCAAAGCAAATAAGAAGCAGAGACTTAAAAAAAGAGATGGAGCTGACCAGCTTTTTTCAAAATGTGAAAGCTGAGTATTTTTGCTCCACTGTTCTGTTGAAGCTGGAAGAAAAAGCTACATGGCTTTTCTTCACTATTTTTAAAAAATTACAGAATAGTAAAAACTTAAAACAAAATCTGATTTGGCTGGGGCCTAATCCTTTTCTGCTTGTTCTTCAGTAGACACAAAGATTACTGATTAAAGACATATTTATATTAGTGAAGGAATCTTTGCCTGAATGCAGTTCACACCTGCAGAGCAGCAAACCTGGCAGGTTTCCCTTTCTGGGGACAACCACAATCCCATCAGCTGGATTGCTAAAGAAGAAGGCACCTTCACATGCAAATCAATGGTTTTGAGTGCTCTTCTGTCTACTCATGCTAATAGCACAGGCATGATTCTGCATTTGTATTTTAGCATTATTTATCAAATAATCAATTAGCTGAAGGCTGAAACCAGGACTTTAGGAAAAGGGAGTGATGTAAAACTCCAGCAAAGTGATCAGATATTGTCATTGTGTTGTAGCACCACAGCAAGAGAGGGATGAGGAGGAGAAATAGGCCAGAAGAAAGGACTGAGAGAGGAGGGAGGAGGAAGGGAAAGTTCCCCCTCTCATGTCACTGATGCTGAGAGATAGAAACAAATTGCTTCTACAGCCATGTCCCTCGTCAGGAATGGTTTGAAAAACGTCTTATTTCTCTCCACATCTGCTTTTTGACAGGTGACAAAACAACAGTATTGCTGTTGATTAACTCTCCTGGGAACTGTTGGGAACACAAAACACCCAGGCCCACATTTTCCTGGTAAAATATTGCTATTGACATTCCACTGACGTGCAGCCCATATTAATGCTGCTTCTGCTGCTGGCCAGAGCGGGTGCTCCCCTCCTCCTAGTGCAATCCACGCAAGGTGTCAACTAAATAACGTCGTTTTTTGACTAAGTGCCTTCAGTATCTGACACTCAAAAGATAAAACATTTCTCCTCAGTTCAGTCCAGTCAATTGTATTTTTCTATTTCCTCTGAATACAGAACTCCTGCTTTGGAAATTCAACTTCAAATATGAATGTGTCCAACTCCTGAAGCTGCTGGTTAAAAAAGTTTAAAAACCCCGAACTAATTACAAGCCATCATTCAAGAATCAATAACCTGTTAATAGCCTTGGGTGATACTTGTCATGTGCTGGCATAATAGGTTCTAGATAGAAATAATACATGGTGGACATGTCAAATAAAATCAAAGCTACCTGCATTCAAACAAAAGAGAGTTGAGCTGTCAGCAGATCCTGTTCCACTTTTCATTCCTTTTAGAAAAATCTGTGCATAGCAAATAATCAACTGTCCTGAGAATTCACTCCCATTCCCAAGACCTGTTGAACTTCACCCAGAGATGGGTTAAGACCTAAGAGAGCAGTTTAGTCCACAAACAATTATCTCCTACTATAACTGACATTGACAAAATTCCAGTGTAAATGTGTTCAGTTCTCAATCTGGGTGTTTACAGCATGAAATGGCTGCTGCCACAGAGGCACCAGCAGAAGTTTGAGGACCTTTCCTAAGAAACCTGCATCAGCAGTGAAATCACATCACTCTGAAGATGGAAACCACTAAACTGATTAAAATACACAGCAGGCAATGCAGCTACAGAAATAAATGACCTACAGAAATAAATGACCTACGTAGTGCTGATGTCACTGCATGACACTTGGATCTGGGGCTCCTGAAGAGACTTCCCTCCCATTCAGTGGGTTTTTCCAAAAGTGAAGCCCTGTGAAGCAAAGAGCAGTTCACCAAGTTCAGCATTCAGTGACTAAAAGAATGTAGTGTGTCATGTGATATGAAAGACAGGAGTTTTATAAAAGTGGAAACCTTTGTTAAAATGTATTTCTTGGCCAGTTCAATGTGGTTAATCTTTTTTAATATAAATTCAGAAGAAGTTGATAAGGCTGAGTCAAACACTTGGAATGCCATGAAGAGAAGACAAAAAAAAATTGAGGGGAGATCTTGCTGTTGTCTTCAACAACCTCAGGAGGGGAAGCTGAGGGGCAAATAGTGAACTCATCCCTCTCATCACCAGTCACAGGACTCAAGGAAAGGCATGAAGCTGAGTTAGGGCAGACTCAGGTTGGATATCAGGAGGAAGTTTTTCTCCAGCGGTTGAGCACTGGAACAGGCTCCCCAGGGCAGTGGTCACAGCACCGGGACTGTCTGAGCTCAGGAAGAGTTCGGACAATGCTTTCGGGCACATGGTGGGACTCGGGGTGTCCTGCACAGGGCTGGGAGTTGGACTCGCTGATCCTGGTGGGTCCCTTCCGATATTCTATGATTCTATGAAATCCCTAATTTTAGGCAGTTGTTCTGTGTGGCTCTCCAAAAGCCGCACTGATGCGCTCCGGTGTCTGAGCAGCTTTTCCCCGCCCTGCCCCTGTTTGGCACATCCCTCTGGGCACACAGAGGTTTTCTGGGCACACAGGGGTTCTGGCACATCCCTCTGGGCACACAGAGGTTTTCTGGGCACACAGGGGTTCTGGCACATCCCGCTGGGCACACAGAGGTTTTCTGGGCACACAGGGGTTCTGGCACATCCCTCTGGGCACACAGAGGTTTTCTGGGCACACAGGGGTTCTGGCACATCCCGCTGGGCACACAGAGGTTTTCTGGGCACACAGGGGTTCTGGCACATCCCTCTGGGCACACAGGTTTTCCGGGCACACAGGGGTTCTGGCACATCCCGCTGGGCACACAGGGGTTCTGGCACATCCCGCTGGGCACACAGAGGTTTTCTGGGCACACAGGGGTTCTGGCACATCCCTCTGGGCACACAGGTTTTCCGGGCACACAGTGGCTCTGTCACGGCCCCGCAGCCCGCCCCGCCCCGGCTGTCCCGGAGCATCCCCGCCTGGGCTGCGGGGACAGAGAGGAGGGCAGAAAGGGCAGGGGAGGGGAGTCCCCCCGCTCTCCTCGCCGCTGCCGGCGCTCCCCGGGCTCACACGGGGACTCGAGGTGCCGCCCCCTCTCCTCTCCTCTCCTCCTCCTCCTCCCCCGCTCCTCCTCTCCCCGCTCCTGGCAGGGAGCTGCCGGCCGGGGACGCGCCGGGAGCGCAGCGCGGAGCGGGGCTGCAGGAGCGCGGCTGCCGCCCGTGTCCCCTCCCGTGTCCCCACCGGTCCCCGCCGGTCCCCGCGGTCCCCACGGCCTCCGAGTGTCCGCAGCCGGGCCGGAGCATGGCTTGGGGCGAGCTCGGGCTGCTCCGCTGGCTGCGGGAGAGCCGCCAGTCCCGCAAACTCATCCTGCTCATCGTCTTCATCGCCCTGCTGCTGGACAACATGCTGCTCACCGTGGTCGGTAGGTACAGGGGGCTCGGGCTGGTTTCCCTCTCACGGTTTATGCCGGGAGATGTGCTCCCTGAATGCCTGATTAATGCTCTCAAAGCCAGCATTTTCAAACACTGGTTTATTTATTAATTTATTTTTTAAACCATGAATTATATTCCAGACACTGCAAACGCGCCGCCGTCGTGAACATCAAAGTCTTGCTTTATTTCCATGTTAATTGCAAGATTAGGAATGGTATAAAAAGGTCTTAATAACTCTTTTTTTTCCTCTTTTCTTTTTTCTTTTTTTTTTCTTTTTCCTGCGAAACGCCACTAATACTTCACAGAACGACAGATAACAGTATTTTTAGCTCACCATCGTTTTTTCTCCTGTGGTCATGCAACTGAAACAACAGGCTAGATAACATTGGAGATGCCTGTTTCCTTGTGATAGTTCCTCTTTCCCCCACATTGGTCTTAAAATGATAGGTTAATAAGAGAACTATCTAAGTCACTTTTAAGAAAAGCACTTCCAGGAGTTAGTTTAATGAAATAATCCAAGTTTTGATCAAAGTCTAAGATCCAACTTTTAATTACTTCAGTGGCGTAGTGTCAAGACTCAGTAATCTACTCAAACAAAACAACTGAATATTTTTCACTGGTAGATTTAGAACTCTTGATGTTCAAATATTTACATTAATTTAAAGAAAATGGTTCAGAGAAACCAGGGGCTCGCGGATGTGCACACAAACACACCTGAATGCTCATGGCTCTCCTGGAAGTGACTCGGTCTGTGCAGAGCCAGCTCTCAGGTGGTGCTGCAGTCTCAGCTTCTGAATCAGACTCCTGAGTTTCTTGAAGGGGCTTCAGCTTAAAAGTTGATGCCACAAGGTTGATGCCACTTGGCTAAAAAACTATCTATTTTTCACAAATTGATTTTGGATTTTTTACATTAATATACTTCATTATAAAATTATTGATATTTAATTAATTGTTTAGTTATATGTATGCTAGAAGCCCTAGAAATTATTATAGTTTGCAGACTTGGGAGGGTGGGCTTTTTCAGGACGAAATGCAAGATGGGAAGGGGCGATTCTGTCACTTGTATTAAAATGAATGAACCTGACACCTGTTTTTACAAACTCTGAAATCCTAATTCATGAGATATTAATGCAATTAAATTGCAGCTGAGATCCTAAAGCATTTAAAGATGCTTCCTTCTGGATGATCTTTTCAATGAAAATGAAAATAAAAATAATGAGATATGCAAATATCAACACATTAGTTCTGATTCCTTCATATAGGTCTGTTACATTTTTTCCTTCTTATGGCTACTAATTATAAATATTTTTGTGTTTTACTTTAAAAATGTGTTTTATGGTATCTTTTATATTTTGGTTTAATAATAATTCCAATGCTCTTCTCATTATTCATGCTTTCACAGCCTAATAAAAGGATTTGAGCAGCCATGTGCAACAAAGAAGCTTCAGACATGGGTTTTGATACTTCTAATATTTTCCTTAATGATGTCTGTATATAAAACCTTGTGGGAATCTTATGAAAACTGGCAAAACATAAAGAGTAATGTAAATTAACTTATTGTTTTAAACTGCACTTCTGAGTTATGGGTGTGTTTTCTCCCCTGAGCAAACTCCTCTTTCAGTTCTTGAATGTGGTCTGTAGGAAAGCCTTGGTCAACGGCAAAGCAAGCAAGAAAACTTGGTGATTCCATTTACAAATGACCTGATAGTAAGATGCCAATGTATTCTATTTGTTTTTCCAGTGCCAATAATTCCCAGTTACCTTTACAGCATCGAACACGAGAAAAATGCCACAGAAATCCAGACTTCCAAACCTAACCTGCCCTCAGCAACGATGGACAATTTTCAGAGCATCTTTTCCTTCTACGACAATTCCACGATGGTCACTGGAAACGAATCTGACAGGACACAGCCTGGAGAGCTGCACCAGACCCAGACAGAACAAATGGTTGTCAGTGTGACCCCTTCCCCCTCTGACTGCCCCAAGGATGACAAGGAGCTGCTGAATGAAAATGTCCGTGTTGGTCTCTTGTTTGCTTCAAAAGCCACAGTGCAGCTGCTGACCAACCCCTTCATAGGCCCTCTGACAAACAGGTATGTTAGTGCTGCCTCACCATCACTGAGGGTTCCACACTGATGTTTTAGCCAGATCGGTATTTCAAACAAGTTATTCTTAATTCTCTTTTGGCCCTGGCTCACTGCCTTCTCGATTTTTCTGGGGGAATATTTTAGTGAAATACATTTGGTGAACATTTGTAAACATTCACACCCTTTCCAAAATAGCTGCACATCAGCCATCAGTATCACACACTTTTCCTCCAGCTCCTGAGACCTTGGGTTTTTATAGAAACCTTTGCTGAAATGGTGCTGAAATATCTCCCATATTGTTATAGGAGGCCAAGAGACACTGCAATGTAGTATTGACAAAGATTGTGAATTGCCAATGTTCCTGTGACACCCACGATAGTCAAAGATGACATGGAAATTGTGGGCAGGGTTCAGGTCCCTTCCTTGCTCTCACTGATGAGATGAGCAGCTCTTGGTGTGATTTGGTGTGTGATGGCTTGGAGTTGTCTGAGGTGAGAATCAGTGGGAAATTTGTGTGGATTTCAGTGAAAAGTGAACAAGCGTGCAGCTTTGCTGATGCCATGTTCATCACCAAGGTCAGTGGGTCCCACATTCCCATCAGTGCATGACTCAGCCCAGCCTTCTAATTGTTTCCTTTAAATTCTTGCAAATATGTGATATCTTGAACCAAATATGTTCAAGTGTGACTTTACAGAAAATTTATTTGAGCCAGGATCGAGCTTATAAACACCAATATCAAAGACCTAAAGCCCCTCTCCAAATCCAAGCAGTGATGATGTTTACATGAAGATTAAAAAGGTATATATAATATAATTTAAATTTTTGATGGTAATAATAAATTTGATTTCACTGTTAGCATTTTGTGTAACTGCTCCCCACAGAAGCAGCTTCAGTCCTCCCAAACAGATTGAATCAATCTCTGCAGGAGATAAACTCCAAACTGTATTTAGTTGGGTCACTGATTTGTGTATTTCTAATGTAAACTGTTCTCATAGAGAAGAATGATTCCTTTCAGAAAATAATATGCAGCAGAAATTTGTACTTGTGGAACACTTGTGTTTAAGCAGTCCAAGTCCATCACAAGTGACAATATTTAAAACAAACAACACACTCCAATGACAGATATTTCAGATTTTGAAGACAAAACTACCTTGCTTAGATTTTACAGCCTAAATATATATATATATATATATATATTTGTAATCTGAGGGTTTTATTTCAATCTCATATAAGCTTATCCAGCTGAGGGCTGAGCAGCATTTGGTCTCACAGTGTTATGTATTCAAAACCTGTGTTTGATCTGTGGAACTGATCTGAACACAAAAGCTTTAAATGAGAGAGACAGTTTCATTTCTCTCTCATTTCCCCTTATCTCCAATACACATCACCTACACAGATATGAGTACACCACCACCAAATTACTTTTGCACAAATACTGCTCCAAGTTGAGAAGGATTTTTCTTACCTGTATTGTTTAGTGAGGATACCATAGCTCCTCTGCAGGTAAAGTAACCCAACATCAAATAATATTTTTACAATAGTTCTTTAGGTGTGCTTCTAGATTTTCCTAAGTGCCTAAATTATTGCCCTGTTGATATTTGCTCTTTTTCTGTTAGCACCACCATTTCCAGAGCCTGCCAAAGCTCTCCCCTCTCCCCTGCATCCAGCTCCTGGGATGGGTGTGATGCATCCCTGGGTTTGTCAATGAGGCATGAGAGGTTCTTGTAGCATCTCCCTTTCCTCTTAGGGGCAGGGTTGGCACCACACCAGTGTGAATTTTAGTGCTGGGAGCTGAGGTTTCCTCCTGGAAACATCCTACAGGTTTTTGCCCAGGGCAGGGTGTGTGACTGCAGGCACAGGGCAGGTTTGCTGAGATGCCCAGTGAGGGGGAGAAGGAAAAACAAGAAGCACATCATCCCGTCATCCCACATGAAAAACTTCCCTCATACAGCTGAAGTGAGTGCCTTAATGGCAAAGTGGCCCTAAATTAGATTTAGGGTTCACTGGTTTTCTTTCATGTGTTATTTGTGTCTTGGTACCGGTATCTGCCTTTCTTCTGAGAAATGTTTAGTGGAAAATATCAGTTATCACATTTATCAATGAGCTGTAGAAGTTATTGGATACCCTCCCCCTCTTAAGCTGACAATTTCTAATAACAATGTATATGATCAGCTAAAATTTGTGATTGTATAAACCAAACAGAAAATATCTGGGTTATTATTAGAAAGACTCTTCCTTACCATTGATAAGCTGGTTTTGGTTACTGTTTTTTGCCTTTATTACTTCTACAAAATTACAGCAAAATATCAAAGCTTAAGGAGAAATGGGTGCTTGTTTCAAAATCAGTGTGCACAGTTGGTTAAGATGCCCAGTGAGTTTCTTTTTCAAGTGAGTAACACACTGTGTGCAGTGATTTTTATTTTTCAATCAAATACAGCTGTCCAAGAGTGGTTTAGAATTGTAATCAAGTGCTGGTTTTCACCAGGCACTGGCTTTGAGTGCTTCAGTTTGGAAAGCCAGCAACAGGATGTTCTACCCATATGAGTCTGTGAAAATAATCACTATTTTTTAGGTTTTCTGAAAGTTTTGGAGGCCTGTTTTTCCCTTCTTTAATAATTACTGAAGGTGTGGATTTCCAAAAACAAATTTCAAAATTGGTTTCACTCGAGGAGTATGTTCTGAAAAAAAAAAAAAAAAATCTTATTTAAAGCCCAGCTCTTTTCATGGAACACCAGACACACCTGGCTCAGAGAATGGGTTTGCAACTCCTGAAACAATGCAAGCTCCCTCTGCCCTAAGAAAGTCCCAGCAGAGCAAACACGGGTGATGGCTCTGCCATGGGAAGTCAATAACTCAATAATTCCCACCGTGGCACAGGTGCAGGGCAGAGCTGATGAGGCTTTGTGGGTCAGAAGCACTTTATGTTTTTCCTGATGGTGAAATTGGTAAGAAGCTGTGCAAAGAGCTCTCACACAGGGCTCTCTGTGAGGAGGATGCACTGGCAGGGGGAGAGTGAAGGCTCTGCCTAAAGCTGGCTAGGGAAGAGAGTGAACAAAAGGCTGCCCTTTATAACTAATGGGTTTATCCAGCTGCACTGGAACTGGTGTCCAGAGAAGATGGGGCTGCCCCACCCCTGGAAGTGCTCAAGGCCAGGTCGGATGGGGCTCTGAGCAACCTGGTCCAGTGGAAGGTGTCCCTGCCCATGGCAGGGGCTTGGAAGGAGATGGGGTCTAAGTTCCCTTCCAACCCAGACCATTTTGTGATTCTCTGATTGATTCCATTGCCTTTTTCAAGCTCTCCCCATGCTCTGTGCACCAGGCTGTGAGCCCATCTGTGCCAGCCCCTCAAACACCAGAGCCAATCAATGCCTCTGCCATGTGTGTCCCCTTCTTTTTTTATCAGTCTGAAAAATATGTAGTTTTAACATATATTAGCTTCAAAAAACCATTAAAAATTTATTAGATATTATTTCCATCATCATCATCAATCATTTTGACACCATCCTGGCCACAGCTGTGAACTCTTTTGCATGAGAGAGAGAGCAGCTAGGACCACGATGTGTTCATGCCCACGACACACACAAAGAAGGAAGCAAAAGAATAAATAACATTTGTGACTACTTATTTCCAGTTCAGTTCCTGTGTGAGCTTTCCTTTCAGGTTTTGTCAGGAGGTTGAAGTGACCTGTTCTGCAGATCACTCTGTCCCTCTGCCTTCCCTGTTCTCCTGCATGGGGGTGGGGAATGCAAGTCTCTGCTGACCCTACATATTCTTCTCTACCTTCACATGTATTAAATGGTTCATTGGTTCAAGACCTCAAGGATCATATTCTTCTTGCCATAAATCCTCACTGCCAGTGAAGAAGAGTGCCAGAGAGCCAGCCAGGACAGAGCTATGGGTGCTCCCAGGGGTGCCATGGAGCTGTGTAACAGCAAGGGTGGAATCAGTGGGTTTGCAGCACTGTAATTGATAATTAGGCTCTAAATAATCCACAGCTGCTCACCTGGTCAGTGTAACCTTTATTGTACAGTTGCACAGAACCACCAACTTGTTGTCTGATTCTGGGGTAATCTTGTTAATGGGTATAAATAATTTCCTGAGACTCCTACAATCTGGGGCCATTGTGGCTGAAGTGGAGTTGATTTGGGCATTCTCCATCAGTGGCAGCCTCTCCCTTCCCTCCTTCAAGCAGTGACTCAGACTTTTTCAGTGATCAGAAATACTTGTAATAAGCACTTTTAGCTGCAAGTAGCCTTGGTGAGACATGCTGGACTCTGCTTCAGAATTGCTTGGAGGGTTTTGAAAGAAGTGCCCAAGAAAATTATATGCTTGCCCATAGTAACAAGAAGAAAAAAGAAGAGAGAAGACAGGCTGTAATATTCTTTGGTGTTGGATAGATACAGAGGAATAAAATGTAGAGGTAACTGTGATGGAGGGTACCATGTCATGACTGAGGAGGAAAATCTGCATATTCATAGGTTTCACATGGCAAAAACATGAATGGGGGACAGAATCACCAAACTGTCTGTTCAGGTGGTGCCTCTCCTTTTTGTGATTATTCATGTTGTGTTTTTACTTGTTCAGCAAAACCTTCCAGTCTGCAGCTCTCTGACATCTGTAGAACAGACCAGGGAATGCTGCTGCAGATTAAACATTTGTGGCAGCACAACTGTCAGCTAATTAGTGCTGCTATTTCAGGAGGAGCGGGGTTTGCTAAGAGGCAGGGTTTGTTAGGATTGCCCAGGAAAGGACAATCTGCATATCTAAGTAAATGTCAGCTGGATGTGGGCAAGACTGTCCCCTGAGAAATCCCAACTGGAGCTTCTAGAGGTTCAGGAATCCCATGCAGGGGCAGCACTCCACATTGGGCATCTTCACATTGTGGGGGATGCTCTGGGCAATATTATCTATTCAGAGAATTATAAGGACTTGTTTAACTGCCACCCTCTGTTCTCGATCACTTCCCACCTTACTGTGGCCCTCTTTGTCCAAGGAAAAGGAATAACAATATCTGTGACTGCAAGAATTAATTATTGAATAGTATCTCACTATGCATTAGAAGGGATTTCCAAAATACTTCTTGTCTTCCTGCCTCCAACCACCAGAAAGTTCCCAGGTGTGGGAAGCCTACTGGAAGACTTGAAATCTCCTTTATTTAGTATGATTGCTCTGTGTTTAACTCATGGATGTTTGTGGAAGATCTCAGAGCTCATGTCTGTGATGTAATGATGGAAAGGTGAATGTGGGAGCCAGTTTGGATGGCGTTTCTTTTCATGCAAATAACTGAATATCATTTCAATGTAGCTGTAGCAGATGCAAATTGCTATCTCATAGGCCCTGTGCCAAGTCTATGAATTGCTTGATTGCTGTTCTGAAAGCAGAATTCTCTCTCACAGTGCCATCCTGGACACCTCTGGGATGGCCTTGACAGAACAACCCTAATTTACTTTGCAGAGGTCAAAGGCATGAGGATATTCACCTTCTGCTTCCATACCCCAGAAAAAGCTGATAGTGCCCACCACCAGCAGTATCCAACCCTGCAGTGTTTATTTTTTTGTCTGTACTCCTACCAGTTCTTTCTTGAATTGAAAAACTCAAAATCAAAGCAATTTTGATGAAACTCTCTGTGGCCTGTTCTACCTGGGTCCACTGGGAAGGGAAGTGCTCTCTTCAGCTCTGGGGCAGGTAAGAGGTTGGCAGGAGGTAATTTTTTATTTCCTCATGTACATAGAAACACCAGGGGAGAGCAGCATCCCATTGTGTAATACCCATCACACACACAGCAACAGAAAGGCTGGCTTAGGAAAATCATTCACTTTAAATAAAGCAGACAGAAAAAAGGACTGCTTTCATATATCATGCATGAAGGTGCTGAGAGATTAAATTTATTATCCTAAGGCCACAGAGGAAGTTTGTGATAGGGATTTAATTTGCTCTGGAGACACCAGTCCAGGTAAGTAGCACACAGGTAACCAGGCTCTGCTGGATATTTACAACACCCACCTACAAATTTCAACCAGGAGAATCTGTGCACTTTGTTTTTATCATGTTTAAATGCAGTGATGATTTAAGGCAAAATACCGTTTGAAAGCTCAATTTATTTCATTCACAAGAATGAGACAAGCAATGAACATTGAGCCCTGCACTTTAGGGAGTTTTTCATTATCAAAGGTCCTTGATATAAAGGAATATTAAGAAAAAAGCAAAGCTTGGAATAATTATTTTGGTTTGCCTATGTCATGACTATTATTACTAAAAGTTAAAAGGGCCATTATTAACCCTTCCATTACTTGATTGAGCTGCTTTAGCCAATACTGCCCATTTAAATGCACAACACTGTCAAATCACTGCAAATCTTCTGAAAAGCATCACCCATTGTTGAAGAATTTGGTCATTGAATAACTTAATGGAAAATACCTTTGAGATGCACAATCCTACAAAAAAATAAATCTTTGAACAAAATGTGCTCAATAGAACATGCACACAGTCTTCAGAGCTACCTAGGTTTTGACTCTAGGGTAGATTTTTAATGGTGTGAAAACCAATATATTGTGATTTTTTGTTGTTGTTGAAATTTCAGTTTTAGCTGCTCTAAAAATGTATTTGCTTTCCAGCCAGGAAATTCTTTGTTTCCTGGAAATTTGAATATACTTGGAGCAGCCAGGCATTTCTACTGTTTAGAGTCCTAATGAAGAAATGGGCTGATGAAGAAAGCTTTGATCAGCTCCATTTCTACTCCTAAACCCATGGAAAGCAAAAATATTATTCTCAGGCTCTTTGGGTCTCTTCCAGTGCTCCTGGGGCAAAACTCCCAGAAAAGCTAATGACAAATTTTTCCAGTAAAAAAGCCATTGGCTTGACCATGTCTCATTATAATCATTGTCTCATGAGGATGGAAACAGAGGAGCATTGAAACACGACTGGAATATTTCAAAGTTCAGCACACTCAAGCAGATCTTCCCTTGGCATATCTTTGGAAACCTCATGGAGGCCCAGAGGGGTTTTATTTGGAACAATTAAGGCAGAATGAGAACAGGGCAATCAGGGCAATCATGAGAAGTATTTCTTCCAGGGATTTCAGATACAAAGTCTGACGTTGTCAGATGAAAAGAAATTTGTGATGTGGACAAATATGGTCATGTGGTCCACAATAAATAGTTCAAAACCTGCCAAGAAACTTTAGGTTGGGTTTGTGGTGTGGTGTGTGAACTCGTGTAAGACTAACTCAAAACCTGTGGGACAACCTCAGAAATGTGAATGTTTGTTTTGTTTTCCAGAATAGGCTACCAGATTCCTCTGTTTGCTGGCTTCTGCATCATGTTTGTTTCAACAATCAGTAAGTGCCCACATCTCATCTGGTCTGGCCCAGGCACAACTTTTAAATAAATGGTCCATAATAAGTACCACTAGGAATTCTTCTTGTTGATGTGTGGGAACTGATTTCCAAGGGAAATTTAAGGGAGTCAGCTCCATGTTGATGGTGGCACTGATGAGATTGAACGAGTTCTGTCTTGGGAAGGGGCTCTAAGGAATTCCAACCCTCCATCCCACCTCAGTGGGTCTCTTCCTCAGCTGAATCTCTCAGGTTTCTGTGATCTGGAGCAGTGCTCAGACAGTTTCACATAGCCATGGGAGGGCTGTCTCACAGGGCCCTGAACAAGGAGATATCATGGGGGTTTATCAGAAAGATCGTGAGGCTGCAGTGGCTCATGAGTAGAGTGTGAGTCAACAGGATCACAGCGTTGCTAAACATCACTGTGGGATGTGCAAACAGGAGCACAGCCTGCCAGTCAGCTGAGATAATTTGCCTGCTCTAATGACATTGATAAGGCTTCAGCTGCTGTTTTATGTTTGGTTTTGGGCTGACATTTAAAGCTGTGGCCCAGACAGAAAGAGTACAGAGAATATCAAGGGTCATTATTCGCCTGTAAGGATTAGTGAAAGAACAGTTTTTGCCTCAGAAGGCAGATGTAAGATGTGTTAGAGCTTATGACAAGAAAAGGAAAGGGACAAGGAGTTTTCCATGTCCACTGTACATAAAGAAAGAATAATTACAGGTTTACAAGAAGAGATGTGGCTGCCCCATCCCTGGAAGTGCTCAAGGCCAGGTTGGACAGGGCTTGGAGCCACCTGGGATAGTGGAAGGTGTCCCTGCTCATGGCAGGGGATTGGAGACAGGAGGTCTTTAATGTCCCTTCCAGCCCAACCCATTGTGTAATTCTGTGTCTCATCAAGGGGACTGAAGTACCAGAGCAGATGATCTGGTCTTAGAGCCACTGACAACTCTGCATTTTAGGAACATGTTAGATTAATTTTGGTTGGGATGTAGCTAAGAGCATTGAGCCTAATTCATGGCAGAGGAGAGAACTGCTGATCTGCTGAAATCCTTTTTTCCTTTCTTTTTCTTGATTTTTCTCTGTCCATGTAGTAGGGATTTTTGTAAGACCTGCTGAAAGGCCCCAGAGGCACAATCCCACAGGGCAAGTAGGAGGAGAGCACATGGATCCAGTGTTTAATTGGTACAAAACAGCTTCCTGCAGCTGAAACCTGCCCAGCAAAATTCCTTAGGTGCCAACAGAGGGGAGCTGGAAACAAAGCTTTATAAACTCACTGTAGCTTTACTGGCACTGACAACGACATGGGCTCTACAAGCAGAGATGTGGCTGGGTTTCTGGGACGCTCCTCTTTTCCAGTGTTGTGGATGGGGAGTTTAGGCAGGCTGAGTGCAGCACCCAGGGGCTCTGTCCCACGAGGCAGGGAGTGGCTGAGGGTGAAGCCTGGGGTTAAATCTCCTGGGGAAAGACAGAGTGATGCCTCTGGTGCAGTTTCTCTGCTATTGGGAGGAGCAGGAACTTGCTGCAGGTTTTGGTGGGGGGATCTGGCTTCCCTGCACCTTCACCCAGCTGTGCTCCACACATCTGGCAGAACCAGGGGAAAACCTCTCTCCACCCACTCGTTACTGGGGGAAACATTGGTGAGTGTGTGTTACATCCTGCCCTCCCCAAGTGCCTGGAGCTCCAGACTGGGCAGCCTGAAATGAAGCAGTGTGGAGAGGTGAGGCTGGAAAGAAAAGTCTTATTACTCCTCCTGTGTGCAGCTGAACCAGAGCAGATGTAATCAAATCCTGAGTAATTAGTTAAAACTGCTGGGGCTCCTGCATTCTGTGTTACCTGGAGGCTTAGACACCTGAGAGCAATTCAACACTGACACATCTAAATGCAATAAGAGCAAATAATGCAGTTAGCATTGAAAGTGGCACAACTCACTGTAAACACTTGACTAAATTGAAGGAAGTTTTTGTGATAGTTTCAAGAAATCTGACTTTTTAACCTAGTTAGAGTTAACCTAATTTAAAAATTTACCTCTGTTTTTTTTTCTGCAGTGTTTGCCTTCTCTGGAAGCTATGCACTACTATTTATTGCCAGGTCCCTGCAAGGAGTGGGTTCCTCCTGTTCTTCAGTGGCAGGTAAGAAGAGATGATAGAGAAAAATGCAGATTACTTTCAGTCATTTTTTGAATTGAATTTTGTCACCACATTCAATAATTAATAAAAAATTTCAATTAAATTAATTTCAGGGGTTTTGTTTGTTCCTTTCATATAAAGTAGCTCAAAAGCAAATGTCTTTTAAGACTTCCTTGATATTTGGGTTGCGGTAAGGTAGAGCACTAAATGAACTGCACTCTCCCTGGGAATTCTGCACCTGTGTCTTCAACATTTTAAATTCATTTTTAGCCATTTTAAAGGTCACTGGGAACTTATGTTGGTACTTATTAGAGTTAGAACAGCAGCTCTGTCTGTTACAGAAATTTCTGTTACAAAATGTTGTTTTTAAGGGCTTACCATGCTGGCTGCCAGTTGGGGATCACACTTTTCCAATAAAAGTGTCTCACTTTAAATGAGTTGGTAAAATGGAGTATGGGGTTTTGGCCCAAATTATTTGAGCATTCTTGAGGTTGAGGCTGGAGAAAATATGTTTTGCTCATGCTGGGTTTTTCAATCTTGGAAAAATTTTCTGCAATGGCAGGAACTGACACTGGTTAAGGTTGCAAGTCAAGCTTTCCC
The DNA here is from genome assembly GCA_034509425.1 of Eopsaltria australis. NCBI lineage: Eukaryota > Metazoa > Chordata > Aves > Passeriformes > Petroicidae > Eopsaltria > Eopsaltria australis. The sequence goes on along the minus strand of JAVTVJ010011652.1, from coordinate 1,155,285 downwards.
AAGGGAAGACGTGCCAGAATCAAAATTATTGTTCAGCTTTAACTCAGTCCCTGTGCAAGGATGCACCTTGAGCTGCGGGCTCTTAGATGAGCACAAGACTTTGTTTTTTTCCTCAGCCAGTGTGCACAAAAGAGCAGAAAAGGCCAAGGGACCATCTAGTCCACCCCTTCCTGAAGGCAGGATCAGTTTAATATCTGTCATTCCTCATGCACACTTGACAGGCATGACCTGAGAAGCCTCCAGAACTGCCCTCAGCCTCCAGCTCTGTGCTTAAGTGCCTTTACGGTCAGCAAGGTTTTTTTTTCCTGATGTCTCATCTAAAGGCTCCTTACTGCCTTGTGAACTTATTTCTGCCTCCCATCCTCCAGAGAACACGAAGAACAGTTTCCTTTCTTTATCTTCCTGGCTCCCTTTCATATTGTGAGACTGTTATCACCTCTCACATCAGTTTTGTCCTCTCTGGTTTTGAATTGGCAGTCCTGCAGTTGTCCCTCACAGATATTGTTCCTAGTTCTTGCTCACCCTCGTTCCATTCTCTGTATGGTCTCCAGGCACCCCCAGCTTTCTCCCTGTGCTGCACCAGAACCAGACCCAGCTCTGGGAAGGAGCTCTGAGTCCTCACAGGGCCACCAGCAGTGAGAGTCTCATTGCGTAAAAAGAAATTTCGTGTACCATTGCTGCCAGTCATTTACTCCCCTGCATTTGTGTGTGCAATCATTCCTACCTATGTGTAAAACCTTGTGTTATCTTCTTTGCATTGCCTTCTCCATCTTTATTTCCAGAATATTTCCCCAAATCCCACGTTCATTGTGGATTCTAATGCAGTTCTCTAACAGCTCTCCAGCTGTTCATGCAAGCAATTTGATGTCATCCACTCTTTTCAATCCACACAGGACCTCTGCTCTTTTGATGCATATGATGGATGGTATTTACTCAATGATCAACCATGCAATCTATTGTTTTCTTTTTCTGTGTCACCGTGGACCTTATTTACTCAGTCCTACGTAAATCTTGATTTGAAAACAGAATTATTAATTTCTATAAGGGCTCTTCCGTAGCATTTACGTCCACAGTGTCTGAGTGCTCCACAAAAAGACAAGCAAATTAGGCTTCATGTTTTGTGAAATGAAGGTTCATAACCAAGTGCAGAAATAAGGCATGCAAAGATAAAGGTCAAAAGAATCCTTTAATTTTTGATGCTGAACTTGAAATACTCATTTACAAAGCAATCAGCTCTGCACAATTCCTCGTGCCCAGAGCACTGTCCACAATTGGAGCTAAGTGGATACCAGACCTTTGTGCACTCCAAGTATAAATAAATGATGGTGAATACTTGTCAAAAGCTTTGTTTCTGCTCATTGAAAAGCATCATCTAAAAGCTCTGTGACAAAGAGATGAATAAATAATCTAACAAATAAGGGCATCACTAAATTACCTGACTAATACTGCACAATAGAACGTGGTCTTGGAGACCATGGATGCTGCCAAAACCATTTTTTGCTTGAAAATGAATTCTATGGGGAGGGGCTATATGTATATATTTATATATATAAGTACACACAAAAATACTTGCTCATTTCTGTATAATGTTTAGTAGGTGTGGCAAATGATGACCATAAACTGTAGCATACAGGTGCCTAATTTTGTGCTGTACTTTTTTCTTTTCTTTCCTCTTTTATTTTCTTTTCCAATTGTAGGGATGGGTTTGCTTGCCACTGTGTACACAGATGATGAAGAGAGAGGCAACGCAATGGGAATTGCACTTGGAGGCCTGGCTATGGGAGTATTAGGTCAGTGAGTTGGAGGCTCTGCTGGCAAAAGAAACCATCCCCCAGCCATCCCAAAGCATATTCTTGGGACCCCTGAAAGCAGCAGAAGGGTCTCACTGGGTGTAATGGTGTTGTGCAGTCTCCAGACTGGATTCATGGTGCATGTGAAGAACAGCTTTTCCCACAGGAGACATTCCCTATGTGGAATCACATGTCAAGCAGTAATCTCTGAGGTGCTTGGGTTTTGTTTGCGTTGCAGAGTGTTCTGGGGAATGAAGAATGTGGCTATTGCTGTGATCTATAATCTCTGTGGGGATTTTTAAAATGGATTTTTGGTCACTGTGTGCCAGTAGCAGGATGTCTGAATGCTCTCAGAGGGTTTGCTCAGGGTCAGAGTCTTCACAGCTGTGTCCTTTCCTTTCCCTGGCAGTGGGCCCCCCTTTTGGGAGTGTCATGTACGAGTTTGTGGGGAAGAGCTCTCCTTTCCTGGTGCTGGCAGCACTGGCTCTGTTCGATGGAGGTCAGTAGATACCCTGAGTCAGTGTCCCCTGCAGCACATCCCTGTCCTGCTCCTGCCATCCATCCCCTCCCTGGAGGAGTGTTACAGCACTGATTTCTTTTCACAGCTGTTCAGTTACTTGTTCTGCAGCCCTCCAGGACACAGGCAGAAGTGAGTATTGAGGTAAAACACTGTAGGAATGGGTGTCACTGTGCCTTTCCTAACCCCAAGCTTTTGTTTTGCAGAGTCAGAAGGGGACACCTTTACTGACACTTTTGAAGGACCCGTATATCATTATTGCAGCAGGTACCAGACCTTTTTTTCCTTCTTTACACCAATGGCTGATTTAATTCCTGGCTTCCTGGCATGCCTTGGGCTGAGCTGCTAGAAAAGTGTTGCCATTTGCTGGTTTACTTTACACAAAGACCTAAGATTGTTGTGGTAATACAGGATGAATGTACCAGTAGATGCACAATAGGCAGAAAGTTTGAAATAAATGTGTTTTTCCGACTGAGAGGCCACTAATGACTTGCAGGTGCCTGCTGAGGCAGTGAGATGTGGCCAGGAAATGTCCTGTGAGGCAAGTGGCTTGGGCCAAGTCTTTCAGAGAGAGGGATTGCCAGCACACCACAGGCAGGCACAGAGAATGACTCTGAACTTTGTTTCTGTTTGAAGAGGGAGTGAGTTTGGTCTCTTGAGCATGGGTTGTATTTCAGAAAAGGTCTGGGTTGAATAGGGTTTGGTATTTTATGTATCATTTGTCTAATGAGCCTTTCTGTCTCAAGTGGAGTTTTCCTTTTTGCATTGCCCATTGTTGGATGTTTATTCTAAGTCTTTAATTAAGCCTGGCCCTTTCTAATGCTGATAAAATACCTGGATAATTATTTTCACAGTTCTGTTTCTCTGTCCTAACTTGCTTGTCCAGCAGAGCAATTCTTCCAGGCAGTTCTTGAAGTTTTCTGTTTATTGCTGATCTTAACCTTAACTCTGTGACTCAGCTGAGCTGTGATTTAAGTTATAAAAATCCTTTTGATTGAGGAACTCTTGGGGCATTAAAAGTTATTGAGAGAAAAGAGTAGCAAAGACTGTACTTATCATAAGAGATCAGATTTGTCATTCAGCTGTTCCAGGAGCTTCTCTCACAGCAGTCAAAGCATATAAAGTACAAGAAGGTCCCTCCCATGGATCAATGGGATTTAGGAGAGCACCTGGGGTCTCTGCCTCCCAGGACAGAGGCTGCCCAGTGCTTTGACAATACAGATGATGCTGATGTTCTCTAACCTCAGCCTCTTCTCCTGCTTTATCTCCCTTGCTGACCCAATTTGGCTTTGTCAGAGCTGAATGCCAAATGCTCTGGTTTGTGTCAGAGGAGATGCTTTGCAGTCTGTGCCAGCAGTACTCACCGACCCAGGCAGAAGAAACGTCACTGTTATGTTCTGTCACTGCTGGAGGGAGCTCAGGGAGTGAAATCAGTGTCATTCTTGAAGCCAGACCTCACTGACAGGGATTACAGGAAAGTCAGGTGCTGCTGCCTGACAAAGCAGCGTGGGCAGACAAGTCAGTTTAAACAATCTGATTCAAAAACCAGAGCTGAGGCTGATATCACCATGGGCACACAGGTCCTTGAGAAGGTGTGGGACAGCTCTTCACTGGGTGCCTGCTCTTTCACAGGAAAATGCCAGTGATGTCTGTGGCACTCTGCCAAAGCTCAGGGGGTTCTTGGCTGTGGAGATGGGATTCAGCTGGAAGGCTGCATTTTCACACCTTCTGGCCAGCACTGGACACTTAATCTCATTCAAGGGAGAAAAGACGTAGGATTCATGCCCTTGACACATGGCCCTTTAAAGAAAGGTCAGGTCCATGCAAGACTGTGGAAAAAAAGAATTAATTTTCTTTTGGGGAAGCTTTGCTGAGGTAGCAGGCTCTTGGACTTTGCCCTGAGATTGCAGAGTACCAGCTCAGGCTCTCGCTTTTCTCTTGGGGCACATTCTACAGACCTGAAGCACCTTTTTCACCATATCCCTGAGGACTTTGGTGAGCTCTGGTGATGCTTCCTGGCCTAAGGAGCAGTAGGTGCCACAACCATGTGCAAGCACACCTATTTCTCATTCCTGTGTGAGGTTTGTTCAGAGCAGAACAAAACCTTTGCCATTTAAGCTGCCTCTGCTGGAATGGTCCTGCTTCCTCTGCCTGCACTTTGTGCAGCCTGAAATGTTTATTCCAGCATCAAGGAAGCTGTTTGAGCTTGGCTGATTGTGGCTTGGAAGAGCCCCAAGGTGTTTAACTGGGTCTCCTTACAGACACACTCTGGGAGCTTGCACCCAAGTGGAAAGGTTGGCTTTTGTCTTTAGGGCAAAGCAGTGCTGAACTGTTGCTCCTTGCTCCAGGAAGGGAGAGAGCCAGCTAGCCAGCAAGTTCATTTTAGGAATTGTGGATACACAGCCTAATATATTCTGACAGGTTTGAGCAAAGAATGACATCAGTGCTCATTTGGTTTTGAACCTTATGATGAGGAGCTTGTTCTGAGAGAAATAATGTTCTTCTGACCTAAGAAAAATTCAGCTTTTCTTCTTTTTTTTTTTAATATGAAGTAAAATTTGTATAGTAAATGACTGCAAGAGTCTAGAATATTTTCTTGAAATCCAGGGGCTGCAAATATTAGGAAGAAAGATGAGAACACAAGTTTGAGGTTGTCACTTCCAGCAGTGATTTCCAAAAGCCATTTCATAAGGGATTAGCAGAGGGGACATGTCCTGTTGCCCTGCATTAAGCTCTGAGTGCCTGAGGGTCTTTTGAGTAAGCGTGAAAGGCATCTTGAACCCAAAGAAATACCATGGAGTTTCATAATCCCTGCACTAAAGCTGAAGTGCACCACTGAGGGGAGATGGACATGACACAGCCCCACTGGAGCCTGGGTCTGCAGGCAGTGGTGTAGGGCAGAGCTGAGCTGGGAGGCAGGACTGAATCAGCACTTCCACTGCTTGTTATCCTTTGTGTCTGGGTTATTAAAGGTCCAGGAATTGAAAAGAGATTTGTAAGTATTTGAAATTCATAGGGCTGGGCAAGCTCAAAGGCAAAGCCATGTTTGCTGCATAGGCTGGCTGGCTGCTGGCTGTAGGATCTCGAGAGAAAATTCCCATTTCTGGGGGACAGACATCCCTGTGGTTGTGTCTTGGTATTTTTAGGATGAAAACCTCCATATCCTGTCATGTGATGTAGGCATGATCTCTCAGATGACAGAGGCATAGGGTCAGAACCTGAGCTCTTACACAACAGGGCTCTGGGATTGCCCCAGGAGAGCAGGTAAAGACCAAGTGATTGTAGTTTTAGCTAATCATTTGTACAACAGACCTCATGAACTTTCCAAATGTCATCAAGCTCACTGCAAACTTTCACATTATGGAACAGCTTAACCTTTATTGTAGAATTTCTGGGAGAATAGAAACATATAAAAAGTTAGTGTTCAGTGATTTTACATTGTGTTCTATTTAATCACCATCTGACTCATGACAAATAGGGCTGTAAAAAGTGCAGTGTTTTATGTAAAAGCATCCATTCTTTGCATGGTGTTTTGTTTATAGTCGAAAGAAATAATTACTTCTGTTTTTTCCCCCTCCCCTTCTTTCTTTAAGGATCAATCTGTTTTGCAAACATGGCTATTGCTATGCTTGAGCCAGCTTTACCCATCTGGATGATGGAGACCATGTGCTCAAAAAAATGGCAGCTTGGTAAAGTACAGTGCATTGTTTACATCTCTGTTTTGTCTATTGAATGTCTCAGTTCTGATCCTGTTAAAGATTATTTACTTCAGGGGGGGTAATTTTTATTTTTTTTTTTACAATCTTTAAAGTGTCAGTGTTAAACCTGCACAATTACAAACACAGGTCTGTAAGGAAGATAGACAGTGGGGTGATGTTATTGCCATAGAGGCTCCTGTAATGGGCTACAGTCATATTTCAAGGAAAAATAATTGCAGGCAGCCTCAGGACTGGGGTTGATCCAGCTCCATTGGGAATCCCAGCACTGCTTTGGCAGTGAGTGTTGGCTGGGGCAGCTGTGAGGTGCCTGTTGAGCTACAGAGTAAAATCATCTGTTTGGTTTGTTCCCTGTAGGGAATCCCTCCTGAGTTCCTGGTTTGGGCTGCCCTGAGCAGGCAGGCACAGAGATCTGCAGCAGGTGCACTGTACTTGGTGGTAGCACAGCCTCATCCAGGCTGCTCCTGGGAACATGTGGGGGAAAGATGGACTTCTGCTTAAAATGTGGCCACGAGGACATGAGGAGCACTTTCCCTTGGATTTGATATGCTTGCCATCCTTTTAGTGGTTACTTAATCATCCCTTTCAACAGAAAGACATGGGGAGCCCCAGCTTGGACATCCTTATGACTTTTGGCAGGGACACAGTCTTGGGAAACCAAGTCCACAGGCAAGCAGGGAACATACCAAATGTGTCCATTTGCACTCCAGAGTAAATCTGGGGCAGTTACTTTCTCTTTGGGGTGAGCAAGAGCAGGAAAAAACCACCAGAAAGTGCAATAAGTTCTAGTGAGTAACAAGCCATGTGTGAGAGGTTAAGGTAAATCTTCCTGAGTGGGGCATGCCCAGCCTTCATCTATCTCTGATTAATTTAATGATGTGTTCATGAGGGTATTTTTTAATACCAGTGTATAGTCTGAAAGAAAAAGAAAAATCCTTCATGAAAATCATGTTCAGTTGATTTCCCTGCTCTGTGTTAATGCAGGTGTCCCTACACCCTATAGAAAGCACAAACCTTAGTTCTGATTAATGCCATTGAGATCCAGTGTGGTCACAGATGCAGTTCTTAATGTGCTGCTGAACCTGGCAATAACTTCTAGCCTATAATACAGCAAAATGAATGTTTAAACTTAGGTATTTTGAACTTCAAAAGGGAAAAACAAATATTGCCTATCTACCTCCCTCACCAGTTTCATACTGCTGGTGCAATAGAAATGAGATTTATAAATCTCTTCATTGAACAGAGGTTACTAGAAAGAAAATATCCATTTTAAATTAAGAATAATTTAACCCTTCAATGATATAAGTAATTGACTCCGTTTCACTTTGTCTGATTTGACAACATTAATTAAAATTTTTAAGCCTCTTAAACTGTATCTTGAATTGCAGGGTTTTAAGCAAATTATTATCTTATGCAATTGGAAATCCAGCTGTTTGAAGCTTGATCTGAAGAAGGTATAAAGAACCTTGATGTGACCAATGAACATTACTGTGCACAAAGCCCATTTAGAAAATTATGGTTCTGCCTCAGTATACCACAGCTTACAGACCAACCTGTGCAAGTCTGATTTAACAAGCCTTTGCAGTATTATTTCTCTTCTACAGCTGTCAAAGTCTGCTCTCTGTGACCATTTGGTATAACCAGACAGCTCCAAGCAGTACTGAAGTAGCTGTGGTTACACAGGTGAAAATTAAATCTTTCCTCAGCACCACCACTGTAACCCACAAGGTTTTTACTCACAGGATATTGCTGTGCTAAAAATTACATCTTGATTTTTTTTTTCTTATGAATATATCAGAAAGATGGGAAGGAAGATGGATAGGCAGGAAATGAGAAAATCTATGTTGCCCTGGTGAAAGATGAGGAGCATACACACGTGAAGGCAGTGGTTGGATTGTGTACCCTGGCTGGGTCCTGCCCTGGGAGTTCTGTGTAAGGAGAGGGTGAATCCTCTAGTACAAACTATAATAACTGGCTTTTAAACCAGAGATGTCACCAGACAACAGCATCTACTCCAGATGCTGTTGGCAACCTCGAGGATAGAGAAACATTGCTGGTGCCAACAACGTGCTTTTGCAAGTGGAGGTGGGGAATGAGAGAGTCAGTACTCAGATGTTCTCATCTGAAAGCTATTACAGTTTTTTAAATTCTATTTTATTTGAACCAATATGTGGTTTTTTAAAAAAAATTTAAAATATGTTGGCTAAATTGTTTTCATACAATATTTTAAGGTTTTTCACCCCTACATTATTGAGACATGCTTTGCTTCAGTCTCTGCTTGACCAAGGGCTGTATCAAGGCACTACAGACTTGCCTGTAACAGGAAGCTTCATGGCATTCCCAGATTTGGAGGGGAACTGTCACTGCAGAGCCACAGCAGCCCTGCTGTCCCCTCCTGGATTCACCCACCCCTGAGCACTCTGGGCTGGCTGCATGTGCTGAGCAGATGCTCCACAACCCTGTAACTGCAGGGGAGCTGCTCTCCTTGACCTATCCCAAAGCTTACTGTAGTCAGATATAAACTTGTTGCTCTTTGTTGTTCTGTCCCCTCTCCCAGACCACTTCTTGTATCTGATGCAGAAAAACTCTTTTCAAAGGCATCACGTTGCTCCTGCAGTTCACAGATGATGGCCTGAGATTTCATGGGAAGGCTGCAACAAACCGGATATTTGATTCTTTGGGCTCTATTAGATGTGTCCAGATCAAAATTGCAGTGTCTGGGATTTATTAGTTTCTTCTAACACTTCACTAAAATCCTTGCTGATAAAACATCTCATTCATATTTTTCAGGCGTTGCTTTTCTTCCAGCCAGCATCTCTTATCTCATTGGGACGAACCTTTTTGGGATCCTTGCACACAAAATTGGAAGGTATGCTTAATTTCAAAGCACTAATCATCTTCCAGTCTCTCCATGTACCATTTCCAGTGTTTTCCAGGGCAGTTTATTGACAGTGGAAATTATTAAAGCTTGTTCTATAGAAGCAAAATTGCTTTCTTTTTTGAACACATAGCTACTTTTGCTGTTTAACTCTGTGCTTCAGACATGGCTTTGAAACACTCAGGATCAGCTCTAATATCTCATTATCACCCATCTCTGAGTGATGTTTCTTCTTTGACAGGTGGCTTTGTGCTTTGCTCGGGATGCTAATCGTGGGAATAAGTATTTTATGTGTAAGTAGACAATCATGCATCTTTTAAATCATGTGAATGTTGGTGTGCTCATCTTCAAATACGCGCTTTTCCCATGAGGTTTTTATGACATGTTATTAAACAATGTGTAGTTAATAGGTTCCAGATCAGAGTTTTTGAGTGCTTTCCAATTTCAGTGCTTCAATTATTTTTAGAAATGATGAGTCTGAAAGGAGGATGCTCCTCTGTTGAGCTGTCACTCAGCAGTTTGTTCTTGCTGATAATAGCAAGTGTGTCAGTGGTTTAATGGCACAGTTGTCTGAAATGACAGCTCAGAACAAGGATCAGACTCTCAGATCTGTACAAAGTGAGCCATAACTGCTTGGAGAATTTATCTCAGAAAAAGAAACTAACCCCATTACCATGTGCAGCATGACATAATTAACTGCCTGAAATTTCCTTTATAGGTACCATTTGCTAAAAACATTTATGGGCTCATAGCACCAACATTTGGAGTTGGGTTTGCCATAGGTAAGAAAACTTACAATGAGTTCTTACAATCTGTTGTTTCTTTAAGAATGCTGCCTTTTTTCCCCCCCTGCTTTTAACATCTTGGTGAACTATGTGCTAAGAAGGGATGCAAAAGCAGCTAAAAGGATGCTTATTCATTTCTAGTTCAGGCAGCACTTTCCTGCAATGTTTTGCAGGGATGGTGGACTCCTCCATGATGCCAATCATGGGCTACCTGGTGGATCTGCGCCACGTGTCAGTCTATGGCAGTGTGTATGCAATAGCTGATGTTGCCTTTTGCATGGGCTTTGCCATAGGTAAGTCCAGCCTTTCCCTGCCTGGAAAGCACAGTTAAGAAAAGAGGAATCTGCTGCAGTGCCAGGTGTGAGTCCCAGCGGCATTTGCAGATTTTATAGAAAGGGTTCTTATTTTCTGCAAGAAATCAGAGCAGAGGGAATTGTTTGGCATCTGTTCCTCTCCTCTGCAGCAATGTTGTGCTCAGTTCATTAGTGCTAAGAGGCTTGGAGGTGTCTGAAGGCACTGGACACAAATAGGATATGCCGAGGAAAGGGCCCTTGAAACATTTGAAATGAGCACCACAGCTGTGTTCCAAGGGTCTGGGAGGGGAACAACTCCCCACTGACCCCCTCACTGAGAGCAAGGCACAGATGCCCTCAGGAGCATCTCTAATCTCAAGGAATGTGGGGTATGGAGCCAGGAAAGCTTTATGATATAATTACAAACATGTCTTTACATTCCTCAAATCCATTTGTAAGATGGGGGGTTTGTATATGAAATTACAGTAGTTTAAAGTGACTGCTGCAAATTTTGTGTCTGAGCAATCTCCAGAAAAGGGTTTTTATCTGTACAAGGTCCCTCTGCTGGTGGTGCCATTGCCAAGGCCATTGGATTCCCATGGCTCATGACAATTATAGGAATTGTGGATATCCTCTTTGCTCCCCTGTGCTTTTTCCTTCGAAGTCCACCTGCCAAAGAGGAGAAAATGGTGAGTTTAAGTTGGTTTAATTTTGTTTTGTTTTGGGGTTTTTCAGTGAAACAAATGATAACTTACATTTGCATCTTTGTCTCTTACTTCCTCAAAATGGGACCAGCATGGTGTATTTCACTCTCAGGCACTAAATTTGGAATGAACTCCCCCTTCTTTTTATGTCCAAGATGTATAAAGACAAACCCTTTATTAGTTAGATGCTACAAAGTCACAAATATGATTTTTATGAAACAGGGTCCTACAGGCATTCGCTGTGAATCAGCATAGAATTCATTTCTCTTTTTCTTGAAGAGCCAGAACTGTATCATCCAATTGACCAAATTATCCCTTGGTTTGCCTCAACCTGTTTTTTTTACTATGGTCCTCTACAGTATATTTTGCATCATTTTTTTTCCTCTTTCTCCTTCCTTCATTCAGTTCACCTACCCTAGAAACTAAAGGCTTCACTTGTCCAATCTGTACCACAGGGCTTCTCTTTTTTTTTTAACAGAAATTTGCCAAAGATTCAATGCTCTAGAGCACTCAGTGCTCCCCAGCCACTGCAGGGTGTATAAGAACAGTTAGGTTTAGACACCCAGCACTCCATCCTTACTCTTCTTGAAAAAGGCTGACCTGGGCCCAAAAGGTAGTTGTTGATTGTTTATTTGGGTGAAAAGAAACTAATTTTGCATGGTCATTGTCTTATTCTGCAGTGGCACATCTCTGCAAGGTAAGGACAGCACTTGCTGCTTGTGCTGCCCACTTTGTACTTGGCAGAAAGTGGAAAATTGAATCTTGCTGAAATAATGGTGTATGTGAGGCCAGAGACCTTCTGCTTTGCTCATATTTGCACTGCAGAATCCCAGAGATCCCAGTTAATCCCTTGCCATGACCTTTGCTGACTGCACTGGTTTAGTTTGTTTTGGTTTTCTTATGTTAAATAAGGCCAAGGAACACAAAGGAACAAAAAATCAACTGCTGTTTCCTGGCAATATAAAAAAAAATACCACATTTATATAAATATACTGGCAATATAAAATTTACCCTGACAGAGCTCCATTTGTAACACCACAATCCCTGAAGGGACACGATCTCTCCCCATGGCTCCAACACCTTCCAGCATCTACCACCTCTAACATACCTTTAAATGTAAAACAGCTCCTCTTCCCAAACTGGCTCATGGCAGTAAAATGATGCACCAGTATTTTTTAGGTTGGAACAGAGTCAAGAGGAGAGTCCCAAAATTGTGGTCTTTGCATGATTAATTAACCCTCATACTTAATCACATTCAACACAAAGAACACTACACAGCTGCTCCAAAACTCCTTGGGAAATTTCAACAGAGAAATTAGTATTTTATCTGGCCCTTACCATGATTACCACTTTTAGCTTGCCATGGGGGGAGGGAATGCACAGTATTGGGACCACCACTCTTGGCATTTTCCTCAGTTATGCTGTTTCTGGGCCTCCATGGAAAGAGGGGGGGAAAAAGCAGTAAAAGAGAATTGGCTTAGAGCAGTAGGACTCCTCTTGATCATTTATCCAGGTTTTAATAGATGGAAATCAAATAAGGGAGGGGTAAACTACTGCATCTGGATAGCAGGTAGATGTGTTTCAGTAATATATGGGCTGAAATACTGGAAATAGAAATTTGCTGGAGCTGTCTTTAGCACCAAGATCCCATCTCACACAGACCTGTGGACTCAGTTTACCCTAATTTTAATAGGTTTGGACTCTGCCTTAAGGGAGACGTGAATCTCTGAGTGGGGCATGCAGCATCCTGGCTGTGTGCTGGATCAGCCTCACCATTTCAAGCAGAAATACTCACATTCTGTTTTCTTCCAGGCAATACTCATGGATCACAACTGCCCCGTGAAAACAAAAATGTACACCCAGAACAACATCCAGTCCTACCCCATAGGTGAAGAAGAGGAGGAGTATGAAAGTGATGAATAACAGAAAAGCCATATAACGTATTTAGGTGTACAAAATGCTGTGGTTCATGTGAAACATCTCATCCAGAAATAGGTTTTAGTTGTACTGTACATTTAATAGTGAAATGGTCAGAAAAACCAAAGGTACATTATTTATCACCCGTGACTATAAAGCAGACTGCAAACCGCCTTACAGGAGGGGAAGAGCTTTTATAGACCATTTGTATAGTGTTACTCTTTGTGTATTTATTTTATTGAATATTACACTCTATTTTTTATTAAATGTGGAGTATAAATCTGTAGAAAATGTGAATTTTAACCATTTGGTTTTTAAAGTCACCACCTTGACAGTATTTCATATTTTATTTGGAGTCATAGGTTACTGTCAAAAGCTCGAGTCCTTCTTATTTAATTGGAAATTTTAAAAAGCAACCCTCAAAGAAAACCCATCTAATTTTCATCCTTTTAAGTGGTACTGGTACCCTTGTAAGTACATTGAGAGGAGCTGGAATTCGGTGTGTGGACAGCACTCACTTTTTTCACCAACTTCAGGTAATAATAATAGATATAAAAACTAAGTAAGAGGCACAACTTCTCTGCCAGTTTAGAGAGTTCTCCCTGAACCACCAATGCTGAGGAAAACAGGTTGTTAAACATGAGTATATTGCTATTTTTAGTATTTAATGCAGTTTTCATCAAGCAGCTGTGCAATGTGAAGCCCCCCAGACACACAGCACCAGGTAAACAATGAACATGCACTGCTCCTTTCCCCAGGCAGGGAATGGATCAGCATGAGGATACTTTCTATATTTCTATATTTTGGATCTTTTAACATAACTTTATTTTAGTTGCATCTTCAGCGACTTGTTAAGGAAGGCTGCAGTATTATTTAGTCTTAGCATGTACTGAAAGTGAGCTGCTAACTGGAGCAGTTCAAACAACTCTTTTACGTGCATTTACACACACACATCTAAAAAGTCAATGTACATTTATTTTTTTAAATGAATTCAATTATACTCTGCTTAAAAAAACGGAAGAAACAGCCAGTTTGTTGCCAGTCTCTCTTAACATTTGGGGACACAGTCCAATACAGGTGAAGAACTGTATTAGGCAGTCCCTGTCTGCACTGAGAAAAAACAAGACTCAGAAAGAAAGCGTTTTAAAAACAATCCCCATGTCCTTCTCAACCATGGTGTATAATTTCATTTGTAAAATGAAAATCTTTATGTGCCTTCTCTCATGTAATTGCAGATGTTTTATGTACTACAGCATAGATACTATGTTTACATATAGTTTTGTAAAGCGTATATACTATGGTCAAAAACTATGAAAAATATAGTGGATCAAATTTCAAGTATTGCTCTGTCAATAATTATGCATTCAGAACACATCAAAATAAAGTTATCTGACAGAAGTTCATGATCTATTGTAATAAAGTGAAAAACAGACTTAAAAAATAACGACCTCCCCTCATGATTTGCTTTATGCACTGTTTCACCAACATGGGGAAAGCTGTCAGGTGTCTCAGCTGGTGGGAAAGCATTTCTCAGAGTTCCTTCAGAAACCAAGATTCTGTCACATGATGAATAATTCACCATTACCAAGTAAGTAATAATTGTGCAGATCAATGACTATTTACAGCAAGCTCAGATTTTACTCTTATTTGGACAGTTGGAACTTTGCTGCATGAGAAGTTACTTAACTTCACTAAACTCCTGTGGACAACATCAAATTGTTGATCTGATCAAATCTGAGACTGAAATACCAATGTAAGAATTCTGAATTGTTAGAGGATATGTTAATTTTTTTTGCCAGCTGATCAACAAGTGTATTGCTTGAATTCACAAGTGCGCAATTCAAACACAGCAACTCACATATTTTTAAGCATATAAAAGCTTTCTTCATGGGCTGGTTTTTTTGAGCACATCAGAATTAAGGAGTTTGCTTTAATCTCCAACGTGAGTATGAGGAGGAGACCCAAGGAGAGATTACTGGATCACATTCTGCAGCTGGAGCCAGGTTTCTGCTGGGCCTGAGGGAGCAGCATCTTCCCAGATTTGCTGAGATCAATGCAGTGCAGTGACGCCCCTGCTCTCGCTCCACTCCTGCTCCACCAGAACAGGAAGACAACTAAAGTCCACACAGATATCCCTGTCTGGAATCTCTGTGCCCCCCACTCCCAAATAAATACTGAGCAGCTGTTTTGGATTTATGGAGTAATGAGTGTCCTGGGTTAGGCCAGAGGGGTCAAAATCTAGGAAGTGATCTGGGCTGCAGGAATGCAGGAAGAAATACAACTTCCTTCCTGCGAGAGAGAGAGCCAATAATCAGGTAGTTTTAAGAATTGATAGGTAGGTAAACCAATTAAAAAGTTGGTCCGCCTTCAAGGAAAAACCATATATAAGCAGAGACTCTCTGACGCTCTTCCTCTTTGGACCTGCTGCTGCTGTGTAGAGAGGAGCAGCTCCTGCTTCTCTCGCTGGTGAGGCCCAAGCGCTTCCCCCCCCCCCTCCAAAGGAGGGATGGGGGGGGGAAGGGAGGTTTTACGGCAGCCGTGCCGCTGCAGCCGGGCAGGCATGGGGGAGGAAACGATTGGAATTTTCAGCAAATCCAGCTCAGCCGGTGTGTCAGCTACCCAAGAGGGAGAGCCGGGCCAGGCAAGGACCGGGCCGGACTCCATCCAGCTCGGGCCAGGCCCTGCCCTGTCATCCCGGGCCCAGATGGCCCTACCAGGCCGAGCCAGCTCCGCAGAGCCGGGCAGAGACTCTTGAGAGCGTCTGGCATCCAGCTCGGACCTGTTCAAGCAGCCCGGCCAAGAGCACGTGATCCTCACACTGCCGGAGAGAGAGAGACAGAGATTAACTCTCTCCATGCCTGGACTAAACTCACAGACATCCATCCTTCCTCGCAGAGAGAGGAACGTGTGAAGACATCTACATAGTGCAGCGCAGAGACTTTACAGTCAGTGAAGAAAGCAGAACTGATACCTAGAGGGAGGTGCATGGGAAGTTGCTTCAAGAGTGAAGCTGAAAACTCTTTTGGAGAACCATGGTTGGGGACTGAGCTAAAAAATTCTCTGTAATATATGAAGATATAGTCCAAAGGGGGATGTGAGGTTCTTATTGCAGCCAATGAACTGAAATACCTAAGTACAGACAAGTAAGTGTTGAAAAGTACAGCCTGATGAGAAACTAGAACCAAGAGAGAGGAGAGGCTGTGACCCAGAGCCCTGGTCCTGGGGAGAATGCTAGAGAACCTGAGTTGTCAGGAGAACCTGTGTTGCTAAGCACAGAAGAAGGGATTTTCTTTGTTGCTGCAATTGAACTGGGCATCTTTAAAACAGGTACCCTGTGGACTGTTCATAACCCACCATAGTGGCTGTGGGAAGGCTACTGGTGTGGGAGAGATCCACCATTAAGCTGGACTTTACTCCGGGCGGCGGTTAATGGTGAGGCAGAAGACCCATAAAAACTGTATTTTTTCTTACAGAAGATCCATGGTGTAAGCAAAAGAAACTTCTCTCCCTAAATGAACTGGAACAAGAGCTGTTTCTGAGGTGGTAAACTGACTAGAGGTCAAAGTGTTGTCTTCTGTATGTTGTCAGGGAGAATGAAATGGAGAAGTGGGGAAGGAGGGGTGGTCTGGGGAGTTTGTTCTGGTTTTTTTTTCTTGAGTTTTTGTTTTTCCTTTTTTCCCTTTGTCTTAGATATATTAATAAAACTTCTTTGTACTTTATAAAGTTTGAGCCTGCTTTGCCTACTCCTAATCCTTATCTCACAACAAGCAATCAAGTAAATTTAGGTAAGTGTGCTGGCATTTAGCCTCAAACCTGAGTAAGCAAACTAAAACCACGACATGAGTAACCAAACCTTTTTTGCTGAGTCAGGAAGAAATTTTACTCCGAAAATACACAAAAATCCCTTCTGTCCTGGAAAAATGCAGATTTTTCTTATTTTGTATATTTTGATCTATGTCAATGTAAGTGTAATAAAGACACTTTATTCATTTGCTCCCACTACTTATTCCTCCTCTGCAGCTGTAAACTACCACAGATGTTTTCTCAGCCCAATTAATCCAGTAATCAGCAGTTTTATATAATGCAAAACCTGTTTGCCCCCCTGAAGATCCTTCCTTTAAGCGATGGCTTTAGAGGATGAGCTACTGCAATGGAAGTGTTTAAAAGACATTGACACAATTCAAGAAAGTCGATAATTTAGCAAAACTATTTTATTAAAGCTTATTCTCATGATAAAATAATAGCCAACAAAATCATATTAGGCAAGTCTGCAAATGTGTGTAGCTGCCACCTATTCATCAGATATCATTAAGTCAAGATATTCTTGTTTTCTGTGGTATTCTTTATTTTCAGCTATTTACAGTCAAGCATGAAGCAAAGATTACATTAGGAATGTAGTATTACAATTTCCCCCTCGAGATTCACTGTTTATTGTAAATAATGCCAGATAGGAATTTATGTTTTCCTTCTCACCACTAAAATACAACTATTTTGCCCTTTTTCCATTCGGTATATTTAAAAATATTGCACTACATTTAATTTACCTCTTACAATCATCATCATTAGCAATACTATGCGAGGAAAACGATATCCAGCTTTTCTTACCCACCGTGTTACACGAGTCAATTGAAAACCATGAATGTGTTTTTGAAATCAGTATTTGCATTGTTTTCACAGCTCCTTCATGTGCACCCAGGGCTTAAATGAAGCACTTGGATATATTTGAAAACCTCTATAGTAGTCTGTAAGAGCAAACACTGATGGGATTGAATGCAGATCACCACCAATGGTAAGCCGCTGAGAAAATGGAGTGGGGAAGTCTTAATATGCATCTCAAGCAAGTACAGGTTAAATAACTTTTAGACAAGGGAAGCTAATTTTGTGCGATTATTTGCGGAAGCTTAA
Organism: Eopsaltria australis; assembly: GCA_034509425.1. Taxonomy (NCBI): domain Eukaryota; kingdom Metazoa; phylum Chordata; class Aves; order Passeriformes; family Petroicidae; genus Eopsaltria; species Eopsaltria australis. Next base: position 1,137,780 of record JAVTVJ010011652.1, on the reverse strand, counting down.
TTTCAGAAGTGTGTCACATGCCTGTTTTAGCATGGATAGTGTTTTCCACACATCAACTAAACAGTATCCACTGCCCAGAACTCACAAAAAAGTGCAAGTGGTTACTGGCAGTAACCATTTTGTTTAGAAGCATAAGAATGCTGTTCCATGGTGAAAACCACTGCTTCTTTATTTTGCCCATCACAAACTAAACCAAGAAGCAAATTTAGAGGACAGGTACATTACAGATGACCTCAAAAACTAAAGGAGTTATTTTACCATCTCAAACTCCACTCCCACAAAGGCATTTTTTCCTACTACCAGCAATACCAGTGATAATGATACGAGTACCTAGCACAGTACCTAAAATAAAGATGATATTTTATACAGAATTTCTATACACAGAAGATGAAACAAAGACATGTCTACAGGAAATAAATAAGAACAATGGCCTTAGCCAGGTGATGCTAAGATCCACAGTTTACACGTAGCACAAGACCAGACAGTTCTTTTCAAAAGCAGCTGGCTGAATTTCTTCCTCATCTCTACTGGACTCACAAACTGACTCAAATAAAACATGTTATATACACTATAGGACATTTTGCTGACAAAGGTGATCCTTCTGCTCAGACTGCAGAATCAATCTTCTGTCTGAGAAGCTGAATGTAACTTACCACTCTAGGATTACTCAGAAGTGTTGAGAGAACATTAGTTACTTCGTATTTTGCACCTTAAGCTTTCCAAAATGATAGTCTGCAGCAAAATATTAGTTTCTTTATATTACTTACACCATCATTACATGCTTTTTCACAGAATGCAATGAAACCTCCACCAACTCCTGTGAAGAACAACTTTCCTTTATCAGGCTATCAGATAATACAACATCACAAACATATGATTTTATTCTGGAAGGCAACGAGCCTCTTACCTCGAAAATATTCCCAATTAAATTATTATGAGATACTAGTTTATACCTTGATACCTAGCAACAGTCCAAAGTTCTAAGGAGGATTTTTTTTAGCATAGCATTACTGTATTTCATTTTAATTACAAACTACAAAAAGTTCTTGTATTTAACAAAAACATGGACAACAAATGATATGCAACGGTAACTTCAGTAAGCATTAATAAGAGACAAAATGAAAGACTTTTTGTTTGTTTTCATGATATGTTTGGCAAATACCTAGAAGACGTACAATAAAATTGGGATCAACACTTAAAAGCCTGGCCCCTTGGTGACTTCTGTGTCAGTCATCAGCTTAGGCATGCAACAAGCTTATAATGCTTTCATCATACAATGGAAACTCAACATTTTGAAAATCCTGCCCATTTCCCATTGAAAAGACTAGCTAAAAAAAAAAAAATACAGAGGGGGGAAGTGGGGGCACATAACAGGTTAAGGAAACCACACACGTTGATGTGAAATGGTAAGGTTACATAATTAGAAAAAATAAAAATAAGTTATTAAAAATAAATTTCCAATATAAACCCCAAAATGTAGTTTTAACCAGCCAGTTTAACAAAATGATGGTGCTGTAGCTGGAGAAGAACCACTATTAGCAATTAACTGTGGAGAAGCAGGACACGTACATTATACCAGTGTTTTAATTTAATTTGTGTGTGTTTGGAATTAAGTGCAAAGTATTCTTTCAGTCCATTCCTTCAAAGACTAAATATGTAAATATCAGTCTACTGATTGAGGTGGATCATCTGGTTCTTCTTCTGATATGATGTTCAATGTTGGAGCCTCTGTCAGACTGCCATCTTCACTATCCACTTCCTCTGCTATACCGCATTCCTCGGAATCTTTAGTTACTTTTTTGGATTGCCTCTCGAAGAACATGTTCTCCAGGGACTCTAGATCCTCAATGCCTGCCCTGTAGTGGATCATCAGCAGCGTGAGGGCCTGCAGTCTCTCACCTGACTTGGCCAGTGCAGCAGCAATCAGGGCTTTTTTCCTCGTGTCGGTCGTCTCTTTTTCTTCTTTAACGAGCGAATTATTGTTTTCCAGCTCTTGGTCTATTTCATTCTGCAGCTTATCCAACATGAACTCTAACTTCTGAAAACGCTCCTCCGTGGGTAAACTCCTGTAGAGATCACGCCCGATTTCTTTAACAGCGATGAAGACACTGTCATCCAGGCCGCCCTCCTTGCGCACCAGCTTGATGCCGCTGCCCGCGCGCTTGGAGGGGCTGCTGGGCCCGCTGAGCTCGGTGTCGCTGCTCTCGTTGTCCGACGTGTTCGGGGTGTGCTTGGGCGAGGGCTCAGCCGTGTCCGGCCCCTGCTCGGCCAGGCGGGCTTTGGGCACCTGCCGGAGGTTCAGCAGGCGGGTGCTCGTGTTGATGATGTGCCTGGTCAGACCTGTCGTTCTGTTCACTGACTTGGCCTCCGAGTCAACCCGAGAGGATGCGGCCGGGGGAGCCTCCTGTCCCTCTGCTCTGCTGCTGCCTGCGGGTCGGTCGAGCCGCCTTTCAGCTCCTACACAAAAGGGTGTCTCAGTTAAACATTTTTCTAGACATTTTTTATGGCAAACGTAAGCACAGAGCATGCACTGCGAAGCTGCTTTAGTCCATACTTTCTTTTTGCAGTAATCACACCAAGTTGGATTCTGAAACTGAGTATCTTGAAAGTTATGCCTGTTCTCTGTAAGAACTTGTCCTGAGAAAGGATCCTCTTTCTGAAGGGCACGAGCTTCTTCTTCCAATTGATACTCTCTCTCTTTCTCCAGAAATACGCTTAAATCATCAATTTCACCTTCTTTTAAATATTTGAATTGTAAAGTTACATCCCCATAACAAAATTTTTCATTGAAACCTTTATGGGTTGTCAAACTCCTCAATGCTGTCCTGGTGACTGCTGCTTTAGGTGTAGGAGCATCCAGTTTAAATGTTCTAACAAATTCCATTGAGGACGTAGCTAGACAATCTAAAGCAATTTCTTCAAGTTTTATGCTTGCATATCCTAAGCAGATAAAACCACCTGCTTTGAAAGGGTCTCTGCACCACAGTGCAACATTAAGGTACTTATGGTATTTTTCTACTTCAAATAGACAGGAGGATGTTCTCATCATTGGCCATCGGCCCTGACGGATTTTGTAAGGAATTTCTGGTGATTCCCACGTGCGATGATCATCGCTATCTTTGCAACTACGTGCATTTTCTGTAAGTCCATCTTTCAATGTCTCTTGCTTTGGTGCTATTACTACTTTTGGTACTGCTGAGTCTTCTATCGGATCACTAATTTTAATTACCTTCTCTGTAGCTTTTTCTCCATTATTTGCAGGTGGAGGCGGCCTCTCTGGTTTATCAGAACATACACCTCCAGTTTCTAACACATTTTGGCTATCATTAGTAGGCAAAACAGGCTTAATTTGTGGCCTAGGTGGCACAGGAGGCTTAGTACTGGATCCTTGTGACTGTTTAGCCAATGGCTGTGATGCATCTGAAACCTCAACAGTTTTAGGAGTAGCCGCTTTAGCCCCATCTTTTTGTTGCGTTTTTGATGCAGTTGGATGATTTCCTAAATGCAGTTTTCTGTTCAGGATGGGTGATATAGTTCCAAGAGGTTTAGCAGCAGCAGCAAGAACCACTACCGACCGTTTGGGACTTGGACTGGTCGGCAGATCTTCTTTTTGCTCAGGTGAATCACAAGCTAATTCTTCAAATTCTGAATCAAAATCTCTGCTATCAGTATCAGCTGTTAAACTATTCTGGTCATCTTCTGCCTGTGGCAAAAAGGCTGTGTCCTCCAATTGCCCAAATCCATCCTGCAGTGCTGATCCATGCTGATTATACCCAACAGGCCTTTCATAAAAGACTAAAACTCTGTCCCCAGCTTGTCTAATAAGCTTCAACACTTGGACAGTTGATGTGATTTTAACACCTAATTAAAAAAAAAAAAAAGACAAACATTATTAAGTTCTAATTATGATAATAACCTAAGTGACCAAAAATAGTCAACAAACACACTGCTGCGCAGTAGCAAAGGAAGTCAGTTATTACAGAAAAGCTTAATTGAAATACAACAGATGGATTTTCTTCATTTTATTCACACAAACATGGAGCTGGAAAAAAATTACATAAATACTCCAGTTTGCTGCTTGTAATAATACTGTAATCTTACATAGTAATGTTGATTTGATATGGAAACAGTTTTAACCTTGCTCTTACTGTAGGTTTGGACTTTTCAGCAGTAGACATCTAACAAAGGACTCAAGAAAGATGGATATCTTTAAACAAAGTTATAATTAAAACAGAAGCAGGCTAAAATGAAAATAGTTCCAATATGTAAAGTAAATACGGGCATGATGCTACATTTTCAATGTGGCTGGAGTGAGGTGAACCATCTTCCTGAGCAGAACTTTCAGAGCCATTTGACATTTCTCCAAATTACATGCAAGCTAAAATATCTTAATGAGCACACAGTCCAAATACAGTCATGCACGGGATCATGTAAAAATGACTTTTCCTTTGTTCTAAAGCAATCATCAATTATCTGTTCAAAGGAACTGAAAACCCTTTTAAATCACTGGAGTATTGTAATAGGGATTTATTTAGACAGTACCTAAGCAAAAGAACTCATTGAAGTTTTTAAGTCCTGGTCAGTAAAACCTCTGTAAAAGGTTAAACTTCCTGCTAGCCAAGTCACATTAATGCTTTGGCTGGGGTTCTTATTGTTTTGTTTTGCTGTTTGTTTGTTCTGGTTTTAATGTTGTTGCCAAATGTTTATTCAAGCTTCTTTTGGCTTTTGCCTAGGAAGGAGTAAATAAATATGCAAGAAAATAAATCAAGCAAACAAAGACCTTAAGTGACCATAAATACATAAACGTTAGCTTTTGAGTGCCAAGCACAACTGTAATTCTCAAGGAAGGGAGATTAGCTGAACTGCATGCACAACAAGGTGACCCTTATTGTGAAAGCTGACAGATCACTCACTGCCAATTGCCAGCAGTCTGTCTCCTCTCTGCAGATCAGCAGCTGCAGCAGGTGAGTTTGGAGTCACAGTCTCGATGACAACGTGCCCTGCATCCTCCTCCTTGGACTGCACGAGGCGCAGCGTGAGCCCAACGCTTTGCAGATTCCCCTTCACAAGCTCCGCCTGCAGAAAAAGAAGTCCAGAAGTATCTCAGTAAAGCTGACTGCAGCGATTCATGGCTACTAACAGTAATTTAACTAAAAATTAAATAAAATGATACAATTGTATTATTAAAAACAAATTATTATTTAAAAAATACATTAGGACATCCATTGACTTCACCTAACTGATTTTAGTCTGACAACTAAATTTACACCTTTGGAGATCTTCACAAAAAGCCCCAGCCCTAAATAAAATACTACTACTAAACACAACCTCACTGTCCATTTATCAGGAGCACTGTACCATCAATCTAGGTATTGCTTTGATTGTAGCCCACTTGTGTTATGAAACCTAACACTATGACCAGCTCTCTGTGCAAGAGTGTTTGGAGTGACAAAACTCTTATGTACTTACACATTGCTTAAGTATATTTAGAACAAATCTCAGTTAACAATAGCCTAAAAAGACTCAAACCCTTTCCTCGTACTTATCTTGCAAAATAAATATAATCTAAATTTTAACTCAAATAACCTCAAATAACATTTTCTAAAAAAAAAAAAGCAGAACCAAAATAAAAGGACAACTGAGGTGTAATCTCTGTAGTTGACTTTCATCTGACAGACCTAGGTAGAGATCAATTATTTACAGACCTCAGTGTCTGAGATCTTTGGCAACTTTTTCCCCAATAAAAGCTGTCTTAATGAATTTAACAATATCCTTTTTCCCCCTAAAGCACATTCCTTTTAGACTATTTCAAATGACTGTCTACCATCATTCCATCAACATCAATATACTCTATTTGAAAGGAGAACTCATATGTTTCAGCTTCAAGGAGAGAATTTAATTTGCTTTTTTGATTCCCAAGAAGAGAGAGGCAGACAGTGTAGAAACCTCCACAGGAAATTTTATATTTGGTTTCAATTTACTGAGTTCAGGTAGACAGCCTTCTCCTCCGTCCTTCTGCATTTACTTTGTTGCTATTCAATTGTGGATGTTTGAACTGTCTGGAGTTGAGCCTCCTCTTTGGAGGACGTGTTCGTTTACTCAGTTTGTACAATGGCTTTCCACAGATGAAGGGGATTACTCAGCTCAGTCCACGGCTCCCTCCTTGGCTGCATGGCTGTCTCTCCTTTCCTATAATCTTAACAGAGCTGCATCTTGGTTTTTTGTTAATTGTAGTTCAGTTCTTTATAGAAATAAAAACACTGTGATGCTTGGCAATTTGCTTAAGGACAGCACTGAGTCTGAAGAAGCACCCTTGTATTAACTTTATAAGCTTTGTCACTATTTTCTGCATTTCCCACAGGCACCTGCTCTTTTTACTCAAACTTCTATTGTGAATACCCAGTAATGTACGTAAGAGTAACAAGACCAATATAAACTTAATTGCAGTTCCAAGACTCAAGGTTATTCCAGAATGAAGCAAGTAAATAGCTGCCTACAGAAACAACCCCGATGGAGTTTTTGGGTTGTTTTTTGTTTATTTGTTTGTTTAAATGCCATCTTCATTTTCACCAAAACCACTGTTATATAATTAAATTTCAAAAAGTGTAAATAATAAACTACTAAGTGTTAAGAAACAAAGAAGTATTAGAAATGTCTGTGGAAGAAAGCAAACTTTAAAAAAAAAAAATAAAAAAAATTGCTCTTCTGCTTTAGTCCTTTATTTATATGCAATATAGCTTTAAGCTAGCAATTCTCAAATGTTGCAATGTGCTGTATGGAAACAACATGAACAATCACTGCAATTTCAAACAACACTAATTGAATATTTAAACTGTCAAAAACGCAAATGACATGAATTTGCTTTGGCAGCACTCAAAGCTGCAACAAAAACAACATCCAAAGATCACAATAATATAACTGCACATTCTTATCAAACAATGGGGAAACCATTATTTCTGAGCTTTGCTCGGAGTCCAAGTACTCAAATCTTGGTTTTCCTATGATGGCTCCTTTGTAAGTCTTGCTCTAAGTGATTACACTCAAAAAGTATTTCCAAATTGTTGTGTTTGAATAGAAGAGGAACTATCATAATGAAGATCAGGAAGTAAACTCACATTTAAGGAACGCTGACAAACATGAAAATTACAAAGGGCTGAAAACCAAATTATAACCACTTTTCCCCCTAATTTTTGTTAGTGCACTGAAGTAGAAAGCTGTTTAGTGAGAGAATTCCAGGAAAGAAATGGATGCTTAGAACAGTAAAGGGGAAAAAAAAACCCAACAAAAACCTCAAGATGGTTTTCCTTTTAACACATGTTATTCTGGCCATTTAATTATACTCCTTTAGGGAGTCATCTATTTTGACTATATGCAGTTTCTCCTGAAATCTTACATTAGTTTTGTATCTCAGTGTCCAGAACTGGAGTTCATTAGTAAGACCAGATGTTTGAGAGCCATGGCCCATCCAGGATGGACATCCTGTTGGTTTTGCATGACAGGAGAAGACACTTTGCTGTTTGTTCACAACATGAGACAACTCTAGTCCGCTCAGTCTCTGAGCAGAGCAGAAAAACACCCAACTACTGAAGGAAGGTGGGATCACAACCCTGTGACAGGAGTTACCTCAGGCAAACCTACTCCTTTCTTTAACAGTTGGTATTTTCTCACCCATTCAGAGAGTGACCCAAATTGATAAGATTTCTTCAGAAAGCCATAGGTTCTGCCTGAAAGCGAATATCAGGAGAAAAAGAAGAGCTGGTGCTGCATCTAGTGTTTAGAAGAAAGGTAGAAATGACCTCTAACCACAGTTGGTACTTCCAATCATGGCAAAGTGCACAATGAGCAGATATGGAGAAAGGGCATAATTAGACAGTAAAAAGGGAAAAAAAAGTTACCGAAAGCTCTTTCTTAAAGCATTTGTCGGGACAGACTCTGATGCTCCTGAGTCTCCATTGAATCCAAGACTCATTTGAGCAGAACTACACAGTGGATGATTTAACAGTGAAAATATTCTGTAGTGCAAAGACTAGAAAGCCCTGAGGTGATCCCCAGCATTTCACCCTTCCCTCCTCCTCCAGGGAGAGACCACATGAAAGCAATGAGGGACAGCTGGGACCCAAGATACGTAGGTATCTCTGAACATTTGGCTCCCATGCAGGGACACGGCCTGCAGATTACAACATGCATGACTCACTGATGGCAAGGAGACTTCCAGTATTCCAGCAGTATCTGATGGAAAGCTGTTTTTGGAAGGAGAGCGCCTTTGAACATAACAAGCAAAGTTCATCTCAACTTTTTATTAACTTTGGCACAGTCACAAGCCTTCTTATGAAGTAAACTGGTTTTATTTATCAACCCAAACCAGATGAATAGTTTCCTTGATTATTCCTTCTGGCAACTGCAAGTAACACCACACTATCTCAGGCAATGATGAATGCAGGTGAAGACCATTTTGAGCCCTCAAACACCCTCCACTCCAACAAGTTCACTCACAAACCCGAGTATCTTTGTATACCCACCACAGCTACTTTAGGCCTTTCTATCTCCCCCTCAAATTAAGACTTGATAATAAAAGTGGAAAGTCAAAGACCTGCTGGAACACGGAACACGAGGAAAATCAGCTAAGTGACACAGAGGTTAGAAGAAAATTGCCAGTAATGAAAGGACATTTATTATCAAGAAACCTTGCTGCAAGGGAGAAAAACTAACAGCTGCACCCAGGAGAAAGGGAAAATTTAACCAATTAGCTATATAATATTAAAGCAAGTTTATTTTAATTTGATCTAATTAATAGCTCTGTTTTCCTAGTTCCTGCAAACCTCAGTGTTATTTAAATAAGAAGCAACACAAAGCAGATACTAGTACTGCACTGTCAGTGACAGGTATACATTCAGTGTATTTTACACTGAAATAGTTAGAGCTAAACTGTATCACAGAGCTTAGAAAATGTACCTTTTTTTAAAAAAAAAAAAAAAGCAAGCAATCCCCAGACTATTTATTAAATATTTGTTGAGATTACGATGTAACAAAACAGGAATGACTATCCTGGAGAAAAAAATAAAAGAAGTGATTTCCTTAGTATTTTATTATTAAAAAAATCCCAAAACCGAACAATAAAACACGAGGACATAAGATGTCCACCAACTTTAAAATTAATAGAACATTTTGATGTGGAGCTGTGAATCCTTGACTTTTACAGGACAAAGTCCATAAGAATTGATTTCACAGCACAGGCTTTAGTTTGTTTACATGCAGCAGTGTATGAGGCACTGCAGAGCACAACCCCTCTGCTACTTTCAGTTCAATACTGGGTGTATGCCCTGGAAACACAATGCAGGAGAAAATTATCTTGTGTCTCATAGCCTTTCCTTGTCTCAGCCTTGTTCTGAAAGCCTAGCAGTTGAATGTCAGTGAAAATCAATTTTTCCAAACCTTTTTAAACATACCAATACTGAACTCCACAGCTCCACACTGATTAATCAGAAGTTTATAGCTTGCTAGTGTCATTTAAATGGCCAAATATTTACATGAGTGTCAAAACATGATGCAGTTTTAATCTTCAAACGCTTCATGAAATTATTAGTCTGAAATAATTTACAAATACAATGGGATGCTAAATAATCATCCCTTTTACAGGCAACAGACAAATGTGATGTCATTTCATTCACTATTTATTCCAAAACTGTATATATGAAGTTAAATTATTATTTGATTCGAGGTAAGAATGTCACCAATGCTGTAGCTCCATAAGCAGAATCTAAGTTAAAATTGCATACAGCACTTCCATTCAGAATTTCTAACACAAGACATAACAAATAATGTCCATTAAGAAATACAGAGATTACAACATCTGGGAAAGTCTGTACGACAATCTCTTACCAGCAGTGCAACATCGTTCAGCTAAACTTTAAAAACTATTAGGTGCACACAAAAATAGAAAGTCACAAAATTAAGCCATAGCAGGATAATTAGAGCATAATAAGATGTTTGCTTTTAAACCAAACTGCTTATTTTCAGGAACTAAAAGGAAATTGTGTTTTTTTGAAAGCTTAAATTCTCACTGTAACTAATATTCTAAATTTGCCTAACTATTTGTAAGCATTAACATAATATAATCTTTACTAGAATTTAGTAAGCATGTCACATTCTTTTGAATATATGCTAAGAAAAGCTTGATCACCCAAGCACAAATAAGAAATCTTATTTTACTGACTTTATATCAACTAAAAGAATACTGTTTTACAAAATCATTCTTATTCCTTATCAGGGGTATGTGACACACTCTATATAGGAGAAACTGAACCCATGTCAGTGCTGTACTACAGATAAAAATATTTTTTTGGCCAAACCAAAAGGGGATCTTAGGTATTCTTGCAAGGTATGGCCTAATGCATTTTGAGGAAAAAGAAGTTAAAATATCTGTGAAGATGTCTGTAAAGTATTACATTCTCCAGACAACCCCGCACGCTGAGAGGAGAGGAAGGAATATTTCATGTCAAAACCCCCCAAAACATTAAAGTCCTAAACTGGGAAGCAGTTTCTTCTCTTCTGAAGACTCAGTTATTTGTATTATTGAAAAAAGGTTTTTGGCAAACATCCTTAAAACATTGACTTTAGTATTATTGCTTTTTTCAGCCCTATTACTGAATACAGCTATTATATATGACCTGCACAGCAAAGTGACTGTGAGATTATTTACAGGGGAGAGGAGGCAGTGAAGGGAAACTCATGATTTTCTCCTTAGGAACACAACACAAGCAAAAAAAAAATTTTTTCTTTTAATGTTCTGGGAGGATTTCAATTTATGCTTTAGAAAAGGAGAGGATGCTTTTCTTCTCCTTGTGACACAGCTCTGAAGCCTAAAAACAGAGTGCCAGCATAGCACAAGTCTTTTCCAACCTCTTCTCCAGCCCTCCTGTCCACGGGGCACAACAACCCCAGACGTGTTCTGATGTAAACCTTGACTAAGGAATCCGTGATGACAGAAACACTTTCATTTCCCAGGCATGGAGAAAATTCCCAAAACCAGAGAAAGAGAGAAATGTTTTCTGGCCATTCAAGAGCTAACCCTGTTCTTGGGATGCTTAAATAGCTCAGTAGTCAATAAAGTATGCCCTGATTATCAGTTATAAATTGTGTTCACTGTCATGCCTTACACATGCATAGGTGTAATGATGCAGATGTGTGGATGAGCCTTCATCTCCAGATTTAATCTCTGCATTTCCTTCAGCAGGTTCAGGCACTGAAACATACTGACAGAAGGTTTGAGTAAGATAAAAATCTGTAGTAATATTTATAGAAAACTACACTATACTACTATATATGGAAAACTATACTATACACTATATTGTTTGTATGACAAATAATGAAAAGGAAATAATCTCTGCAATCAAATTAAATCTACATACAAAACTGGCTTATTTTCCTGTCCACTAGAAAGAGGCATTAATTACAAATCATTCATTAGAAAAAGACTGATGGTAATGTAATGTAAAAGATAATACACTGACTACTTAAAACATCAGTACACATCAAAGCTAGAAGCAATACACTATTCTAACAAACCAATATATACTAAAAGCCACATTTACAAACTTGGAAAACATTTACTGATTTGTGAAATAATTTCTTCAAATCATTAATAAAAGACTGCTTGAATAAAAATCTGATTTAATTTTTCCCATAATTTAATCTAAATCTTAAAATTGCTACTATTCCACAATTTGTACCAAGATTTCCATGAGAATAATCAACATGCTCTTTCTTGCTATGATATGCTTCCTACATATCAAACACACCCTTAATATAAGATTCAAGTGGAAACTTTAATGTATTTTTCCACCATTCCCAGGTTTACCTAGATTCAGTTAATTTGAACAAACATTTTGATTTGTCCTCACCACTTTTAAAATATATTTACAAAACATATCAGGCAAATATGTTGAATGAATATGCATTTCTTCTCGATATACAGAATGGTAGGTGAAGGGGGTGTGTGTCGTTTTTTTCCCAGAATAACTACATTTATTAATACATTTAAACATTTAAATATATACATATGTGTGTTCATGGAATTTTCAATAAGAAATCAAAAGGAAACTATCTGCTGCTTTAAAAAACATCCTGTGGAACAGCAATCCCAATTACTGTTTTTGCACAATTCCCTTTACAATCATAACTGAGCAACTTGTCAAAAAGACATTCTTATGCCCATTTTGCCTGAAAGAAGAAATTTGATGATACTAATAAAAACTTAACATGTAAAGCCAAAATAATCTTGGAAAAGCTACTTACTGAAAAATGGACTTTTACCATAAGGAGATACCACCAATAAAAATAAAATTTCAACCACATTTTCTTAACTTCTCTTTCTGTTCTGTGCCACTTATTTGATTGTTAAACCATTCCTTACATCTACCCAGTGTTCACTGTAGTGTTTGTAGTGGGTTTTGGGACCAGGATGCTCCTTCAAATTTTAGACAGTTTTAATTAATTGTTTTTTGCCTAACCTGGTGTTCTGCTTTCCTCCAGCTCTTCCTCTGCGCTGAAACCCCATGACTCAGGAGGGTTTTTCTGTACTCACAGCTGTCCTGAGCAGACATCTACTTGCTTAATCCCCTAAAAAAAGTCAACTTTTCCCACTGCTCACTTTTCTCTCCAAAACCTCTGAACAACACATTCAGTCCTGAAAACTATTTTCATCAGTAAAACAAAGGAATCAGCCAACACTCAAAATTATCTTGAGACTAATTATTCACACAATTTTTCTAGTACAAATATTTGCAATATCAGAATATAAGTTCTTCAGCTTGTTTCCTTTAATTCACCATTGCCCATTTTGCAATTTCTGCATTTTTTACATATATTTGCATGCCATACCCTATCAGCTGGAGCAACGTTATAGCACTGGTTACACCTTGGTATCTTTTTGCGCGTCACTGAACGAATACTAAAGTTCCTTTAAAAAGGAATTCTATAAAATGACCCACTTCTAATACAATGGATTGCCTTGTGTTCATCCACCACCACAAGGATCTCTGCAAGCTTTGTGTGGCTGCCATTGACTTCTCAAAGGGATTTCTGAGAACTGAGGGCAGAGGAATGACATGGTCATTTTGAAAGGAACAGTTTAAGTTAAAATCATAGAAATTAAAGCATTCAGAGAGAAGTTAAGAAAGAAATACTGGAGTCCTAATAGCACTGGACCTTTTAAAGACCTTTTTTAACTTGTAAAAACACCTCAGTTCCAGAAAAAGACTTTTTTTTTGAATTGTGGTTACTGTTCTGCCACTTAGCAGATGACACACATGACCCCCACACCATTTTCCCATTGCTTCTCCCCTTAACTAAGAGCTATGAAACCCAAAAGCAAGCAAGCAACAACCCCCCCCCCCCAAACACAAACATGAAACATCTTTGTCTTCAAAAGAGTTGTTACATTTACTGGTATCTGGAAATGGCCAGGAAGCAATTGGTTATGTTCTCCACTGACCAAAACATTTGAAATGTGTATGCTGACTTTTTAAACCTGGTGGTCTGTGTTCTGATGTTAGCCAGCACAAGATGAATTATCCCAAACTCTGATTCTGATGTTGAGTCAGCATTAAATTTTAGTAAAGAGAAGTTTGTATTGCTCAGTTATTTCAGGCATTTTAATATCAAAGTGCAATACACTTCAGTTGCTTTGAGTGTGTCTAATATTTTCATTTCTCTGTACAATTTTTAATTTCTTCTTGTCCATTTAAAGTTTCTTTAAGCATAACATAGGACTTTTTCCAAGCTATACTGGCAGTAGTTTTCAAGAGACAGAATATCTGATTAATGGGTACACTGCATTTCAGCCACCACAATTAATTAAAATGTAAAAAAAAAGGAAAATTAATTAAAAATTAATTATCAAAATTACTTTCTCTTTAAAGCCCAAACAGCATTATTGATGAAAACGTCTGTACAGCAAATGTGTCACAGAAAGACACATTGGTCTTGATGGACTCTACCTCTGCTTTCCTACCTCTGAAATAGCCATGAGCTGTTTTGTGGAATATTAGGAAAAACACATTTTTGATGACAATAAAACAGTGAAAAAAGGGAAATGGGATGTTCTACCTTTTGCTGTTAATCTTTGCACCCTTGTGAACTGTGGTCTGTGTAGGGGAGACACAGCGATCTCAGACGAACACTGCATTTTTTGTGTTTGGTTTGTTTTGCTTTTAGGAAGAAATGTATTTATGAATAAAGGTCTTGATATTTTCTTACTAGTCATCTTAAATAGCAAGCCAAAGGGACTCATTTTCTGTTCTACACGATAACTTGTAAAACCCAAAAAATACAAGTTCCAAAATATGACTGTAATTTCATTCTGAAATGAGTTACATATTGGACCAAGATCATATTTTAAATAGCAATTCATTAAGGCCACAATACTGCAAATGTTATGCACATGTCTAACTTTACCATCATGAGCTGTTTGTCTGAAAATAAATGTGACAATTCATCGTAGGAAAATTAAACATCTGCATGTCTGCCTGATGAGCACTGAAAACATTTGACATCAGCAAAATCCAGAAGAGGCCTGTGACCGAACAGAATGAGGAGCTGTATCTTATTTTCCCAAATATTTCTGACACATTGCAGGTACTCTTTGGCTGAGCTACTCCTAAAAAACTGCACCTTCCAACTGCATGGTGAAGCAGGTTACACGACATGCAAAAAGCAAACTGTTTAGCAATTATCATGAATTGCTGGGGCATTCTTACAGCAATTACAGGACTTGAATGGAGGAGTTAAAGACAAACAAGGCAGCAGAAAACCTGCATTTAACTTTGAAGTGTCAAAAGCAGGTAAAATACAGGCCTTCAGCTTTACGTGGAGCTCTTCTTTGCAGAGCAATTTAGCACGAACACCAACATAGCTCTTCTTTAAGTGCTCTTACTCACTGACATCCTTTTAGTCTTTATTAAACCCAACTTCGATGATTTCCTTTGGCTCTGAAGAAATGGGAAAGATTGATTTTTTTTATTTTTTCCTAATGTTATATCACCATATAAGCCTTTGATAGAAAAAAAGGCTTCCTCCAGTATTGCTTATGCATTACTTGGCGATCATATAAATATTCTGTGCAAAACTCAGGTAGTCTAATAAGAAATACTGAAATAAGGTTACTAAGTTCATTACTAATACCATGTGTGACATCAAACCAATAAAAACGTTACCTTGTTATGAATCACTGCATTGTAAATTACAGATAAAGGAGATTGATGAGAACCTGTGAGTTAACACACTGTGAATATGTGCACATGAGAGAGCTCAACCCAGGGGTTTGTTCATCACCGAGATGGAAGCAAAAAAGACTGAAAACATTCAAGTGCATGCATTAAAAGTAAACCCTCTAAAACAGTAGTTATTAATATGTATCTTGAGAGTATCTAATCAATGGTGATAAAACAGCTACTATTAATCTTCCTGCAATAAACTCAAAATATTGGACTATCAGGTGAGGTTCTTTATAATGGAAGTAACAAACACAGTGTTTTCTCCACACGGAGAAACTGCTCAGCAATTCTGACCATCAGACCCAGCAGCATTAACTGCCTGAATACTGACATGGATATTGCCATCAAAACTGAAAATATGAAAAGTTATTATCCACTGCAATTACAATAATATGCATCACAGATGCTAGTCTCCATGGAAATAAGATATACAATATAATTAATGCTCTATGAAGTAGTAACTCTTAGATTTCAAATATGGGCTTAAAAGTCTCATTTTAAAGGGCTTAGAAGTTACTTTTCTGACAGAAAAGCTACATTCTCACAAAAAAAGCACTACAACTCCAGGTAATACAAATTACACTCTGATCAATAACACAGCCAAAGCAACAGGGGCCTCACATGCACCTAGAACCTCCAAAATCATACAATTGGAAATATAAAACTTAAGAGAACAGTTTGTTATTCCTGCACTGGACAAACACACTATTTTCTTGGCAATTGGTACATTTCTCATCAACATTAATGGCTATTAAAGCAAAGCACAAGCCTGAACAATATCCTGTGTGACCCACTGAGTGTTGACTCCCACATTCCCACTGAACTAGCTAAACCCAAAGGAACTAAAGCAGATGTAGTAAAATGATTTGTGATCCTAACAGCTCCTCAGAGATTAAATAGAATACCCATCTGTACCAAAATGAAGTTCCTGTTGCATACAAGCCCCAGCCCCACCCTTTGCCCGGTAAAACCAGACCAACACTTCTCTGAAATTCTGTGTTACCATGGCCAGAAGAAATGAGGACTTATATTTAACTTATTCCAAATAATTGCTGCAAGAAGGCCAGGGTTTTGTATATAATAATCTTTCTGTACCTAGAAAGGCAGCCAAACCACACTGAGTTGTTTTCAATTAAATTCTGGACAAAACACTGCAGTATAAACACACAACTATACAACCAGTAAAGATTTCCATGACCATACATCTATTTCTGGTTATTTTGTTGAACACATCACATCAAATCAATTTATTTATGGTTATAGGGCACAAGTCGCTGGCAGGCAGTGAAACAGCAGCTCAATGTCACATCTAATTAGTAGCACCAAGACAACAGCACACCTAGAAATCAGATTTTCATTCTGTTACCGACCATCCCTTACAAAAATTGCCACAACTATTAAACTGAAAATATCTTTACATCAACTCAGTCAAATACTGACAATTCACTTTGCAAAAGAAATCAATACTCAGCTCTATCTCCTCTGCACTTGAAAAGTAATCCAGATTATTTTTTTATACACATGAAGATCAACTCCCAATAGATCCAAAGAATGATTTAGAAATAGAATGTGAGTGTAAATTGGAATCAACCTACCAGCCAGCTTTGCAACCGAGCTTCTAAAAATGCTTCATGAAAATCCAAATATCTGAACTTTTCATAGAAGGGATCTTTGTGTGCCGTTTTCTCTCTCCACTCAATCAACGTGACCAGAACTGCCTAATAAAAAGTAGGATTTCCTTTCCCTATAGTCAGCTATCTGAATGACAAGAAAACAATTTGGGTAACTACATCTTCTCCAGAAACGAATTTTAGATCTCAAAGCACTAACGCTAAAGCATGGAAAAGAGCTAAAAAGAAATATTCTTCTAGAAACAGCTTATTAGGAGTAAAAAAAGAAAGTTATAAGAGGAGCAGAACACTACCCATAGTGGAAGTAAAAGTTCATTCCTTTTGACCTTTTTTTCTTTTAGTATCTTCTGGCTTATGGGAAATAATATATACCATTTCCTCATCTCCCTTTTGTAAGGTAAGTGAAAGAATGAATAGGAAATTATGTCAAGCTTAAAAACTTCTTTTACTTCAGCACTCACTATAACTTCATACACTCTGGTTTTATACTCTATTATTTTTAAATTAGCAACAGATTTTATTGATAGTTGGTGAAATATATATGAAAAATACCCACGGGATTTCATAAAGCAACATCTTTCTACTTCCCTTTTCCCCTTCTCTCCTCTGTCACCAAAAACCCAGCTTGCTTGGGACTGTGACCAATTACCTCTCCCAAAGAATTCAGAACTCACTTGTTTAATTGAAAATTAAACAAAGGATTAGTCAATACCATACAATGCTTGAGAAATAAATCTAACTTTATAATAAAAGTCATACTGAAGAAGGTAGGAATAATTCAGCTTACTTAATAATTTCAATGACCTTTATTAAAAAAAAAAAAGAGGAAGAAAATTGCATCTAAAAGGTTGATGAAAACTTGTGAAATAATTTGAACACTTGGTTCAGACAATGGTACTATACTTTTTTGATCATCACCACAAGGGCATTGGTTAAATAGCCCAAAAAAGGCATCGTTCATAAGTGGCACATTCACTACTGAGTATTCAAAAGTCTGTGGTTTCTATTTTAAAGTGCTACTTTTAAAAAGATTTCATTTGAAAACCTACAGGCTTAAGACGTGAGGACTCTATTGGAAAAATGAATGTGCAATGTGATGAATGATGAAATACCACACAGTAAAAACAAGAGTAAACTCAACAAAATTTCTAATAGCAAAGCTTCAGGATGCAAAATCACAAATTTAATCATCAGCTTGCTCCCAACGTTATACAGTCACTTTCCTCCCATTAGAATTCAATATTTTTATAACCTCTGCAACACACTAAAAAATCCTACCAGAAAAATTATATTCAGTCAGAATTTAGGGGAAAAAATAAAGAGGTAAGAAGGCTGTGTATACAGAGATGTGAAGAGAGGATAGATTGGAAATAGAAAAAAAAATCAGATCTGGACTGGAAAATTGCAGTTTGTAAATCCATGGCTGGACTACGATGGCAAAACACTCCAAATTCTCCCATTCCCATGACCTCTGATTAATAAAACTTCATTAATTCACATCAACTACCAATAGATTAAACTCAGCTTTTCAATTATGTGTACAATGTTTCATTTCGGTAGAGACCTCCATGCATACATTACAATATATTAATAAAAGAATTGCCTTTTTCCCATGAAAAAGGAAAAAAATAAAAAGACAACTTTGGAGCTAAGAAAACAAAACTATCAAGCCTTATTTTTTTACTTGGGAGTCTGTTAGCCTGCAATACCAAAAGAAAATCATAAAGAATAAACGTGCGTTCATCATGAACAGCTTGTCCTTTTTCATGAACTCCTGAAGTCCACAAAATCAGCCTGTGACTTACGTACTTTCATTCCATTTGATCAAGAGCATTGCAAAGTACTTAAACCTCAGATAAATCTACACAATTAAGCCAGACAAACATCAAAATTAACTGCAATTTAGATGCTTTCAGCAGAAGCATCATTGATTTTTCTACCATTTTCATACAAGGATTCATTTCTAAGTTGAAACAGTATTTTGCATAGAAAGCAGGCCGAGGTCAAAAACGCCATGCAAGGATCATAATCTGAATATAAAGATAACATCAACTAATGAGTTGTTAGTAATTATTGAAAGAGCCATAGTTTCATTACACAGAGAGTAAAGTGCTTGCTACCATGGAGAGTATCAGCTTTTTTTACAGACCCTTCTCCATGGCAGCTGCCAGAGCTGTGGGCACACGGGTAAACCCAGCCCTGACGGGGACAAGTGGTAAGAGGGGCGAGATGCAGCCGTGCCCAAAGGTGAGTGGGGAGGGACAGGGAGGTCCCCATGGCAGCAGGAGCCTCATGGCAGCCAGGCTGCCCTGCTGGGGAGATGTCCCTGCTGTGGGGGGACCTGGCAGCTAACCCACCCTACAGAAACCCAGAGCTCTTCATGTGGGCTCTCTCTGCAAAGCACCTTCCACGTTTCATAACCCAGCATCTTTTCATTTCCCTTTCCCCTTTCTCTCCTCCGCCACCAGAAACACAGCTCATTTGGGACTGTGGCCAATTACCTTCCCCAAAGAATTCACAACTCGCTCATTTAATTGAAATTTGAACAGAGATTTAGTCAACACTATACAACGCCTAAGAAATAAATACAACTTAAAAAAACTCATACAAATAGCAAAGCTCTGAGGACACAGGGTCAAGGAAACTAACGAGGACTAGAGCCAAGCTAGGCTACCTTCTTGGTTTAAGTCTCTGCCTGGATAAACACGTTTTTTCCAACAGAAGTTCAAACTCTATTTTATAAATAACTGTGTTTTCTTAAAAAAAAAAAGGCAATATAGAAGTATACAGAGGTATCAAAACAGGAGACATAGCTAAATTTATACAAAGATGAGATGTTAGCAATGAGACACTTTGAAATCTATGTCAAAGGTATGCCTCCAGATTTCAGTGACACTCAATTGACATAACTACCTCAGTGCAGTATGGCTAAACACGATTTTCTGAAATTGTTAAATTAAGAAATGCATTACTAACAATAAGCAATTAAAAATAAATCTTTACACTAGGTAAGACTATAGACCCTTAGCCAGCAGTTACATTTTACAGTATTCAAGATAAATGAGAGAAATACTCAAAAAATGGAACTAAAGATATGTTGAGGAAGAGGTGAAGTGGTAGAAACTCAAAAAAAGCTTGTCTACATCTACAGTGCATTCATGAACATTTTCCCTATCAGTCACACTCTCTCTCTTACAGAAGGCATTGCTTTAAAGTATTTCTGACCAACTGATGGGTACTGGCTGCCTGCTCATTCAGCATTCTCAACTGCTACTCCTTCCTTAATAAATGCTATGTACAAATGCATGATACCTATAGATACATAAGAAGACGACTGTACACTTCAAGTTCATGATCTATATGCAAAATTTTCACTTTTCAGTAACGATAAATTAACCACTGCTCTTCTATTCTGGGTTTATGCTGCTGCCTCAAAAGAAATTTCACTTAAAAAATTAATCTGTTCTATTGACAGTAGAAATTTATATTCTTGCTCTTTGCATTTGTCAACATATAATACTTGAAGCTTACCTAGTAATCTGTAGACACCAGTCATCAGGAAGCACACAGCAAGAAAACAAATCTAGCTTTCCAAAGGAAGAAGACTTTCTTTCAGAAGTTGGTTGGTAAAGTTACTCCCCAATAAAATGCAAAAATAAAAAATAAGAAAGAGCGCCAAGTTTCAATGTCAAAGATTTATTTCTGTATGGACAGAAGAGAAGAATGGAATTTGCTTGCACCTTTCCCATTCTACCACTGCTTTGCTGAAAAGGGGGCCCTGGATAAAATCTGTCAAGACCCACACAGGATCCTTCCCTACACTGCTCTTCCTGCAGCCACAGCAGCATTCCTTGAGTCTTTCCTATTGTAGATTTAAAATATATACCTCAGCATTTGAAGAATTATACACCAGGTTGAGGATTTGGCAAAATCAAAAAAGAACCCTCTCCTCCACTAAATTATTTCTGAATGTGCAGAAAAGTGTGATGGTGTCCAGCACACATTTCCAGTGCCTTTATAGGTTACTACTTCCATCTGTTAAAACAAATTTAGAAATAAAACTAATCTCTGTAGAAGTAATTTTTTTCTTTTTAGTGAGAATCAGGTTCTTAATTTTCTGATAAATCTCATTTATCTTCATTGCAATTATTAGATATGAGGGAATATTGCTTTAATGACATGTCATAAAATCTGTTCCTCCTAGCAGCTATTTTTAAAGCTTGGGAATTAATTACAACTCTTGGTTACCTCAATCATATGCAAGCAAGACTTTTGGTCTTCATGCATTTCTACACATCAGTTGGCAAAAATCTGAATATCTCTGCTCACAACAGCAGCCAAAAGTTTGATTCTAGTTATTATAAACATTTTTAGAATACTTGCTATTTCAGATTCTCTTCCAATAGCTGAAGCTCCAAGAACTTCAGGGCAAATACAAACATTTATCAAGCTTGGCAAAAAACTTGTTTAAAAAAAGGAATTCTTTTCTCAAATATTTTTTTGCAAGGAATAAAAATCTATCATAAGATGGTCCCGTGTTTTGGCTAAACACCCATTGTAGCCAAAATGAAGAAGTTTAATACTATCTCTCTCCAGCAGGTCTGTCACCCAAGGTGTAATCTTGATAAAAATGTAATTAAGAATTTTTAGGCTAAAACTGCCTCCAGCCTGGACTGCCTGCTACACAAAGGAAGTTTATTCCATCTGAAGCCAACCCTACAGATATATTCTTAGGCTAGTCTGAAGACTAAATCAGTCTTTTTGTGAATGATTTTTATTTAACTAGTTGAAATCAGATAGCTCTGCTGCCCTCCCCTCCCTGTGTAACACCATACTCTGTCACGTACTATTCAGCAAAAGTGAAAATACAATTTGAAGAAAAAAGACTTTTTTATCAACGAGCACTGCCTGGCTGTGCTCAGGAAGGGTCTGAGCCAACTTGGCTGGAGCTGGGACCAGATTACTTCCAGAGGCCCCTTCCATTCTAAATTACTGACTCAACTCTAGTAACCAAACAGATACCTTGTCCAGACAGCATTTTAATCTTGTTCTGGACTATATATATTTATAAAGAAATGCTTGGAATCAAGCCAATTTTTCTGCTGAAGCCAGCTGCTCAATGTTTCTGATAGTACAATCACATATTTCCTGGGAGTTTCTTGAACCTGTAAATAACATCCATTAATCAGGTACTTTAAAGATTCCACACTAGCCAAATATACACAGTTACTCTATTCCCATGAGCTGATTTTATTGGTAGTGTTATTCCTGTCCTACTCCCTCTGCTCTCTGTTTATGCAGCAGAACTGGTGCAGGTATTTATCACTGCACGTGCTCTCCTGCACCAAGCTAACAGCTAACAGTTTGCTCTCCTCACTGCTGTGCACAGCCACAGCTTTTCAGCTCAGGCCAGCCATGTGCTGTTGAGGCAGAACTTCCATGGTCCCCCTCTCCTGTGCTTTGATTTACATTAAAAAGCGCTCCTGGTTCCTGGAACACGCCAAGAGCATTCCCTGCAGAGGAAGCTACACCAGTGTATCAGCAGTGGTGTTCCAATGCTAATCCTGAGGGAGTATTCCAGGAGGATGGAGCAGAAGCAGAGCCCAGCAAGATCTCCAGGATTACCCTGGAGTGGAAGTCCTGCCCTCAGCTCCCAAGGCTGTACTGGCTCTAACAGGGGCAGCCTAAGCACCCACTGTCCACTTTGCACATCCATTTTCCAAACTTTGTTTCATTTGTTTATATGTACATGTCCATAGAGAGAGAAACTTGATCTACAGTCTATATATGTGGTTTGAATCCAAAAACAGAGTAATTGCCACACTGGTGTGTTTCACAGCCCCCAAGAACAGACTATACAACTCAAACAGAATTGGACTCCACATTTCACACAAATACCATGTGACTCAAGCAAGTTACTTGTTTTGCACTTAACTAGTCCAATGAATCCTATTGTAAATGTGCATCTGATTTAAACCAGTGGAAATCACTGGTTTGAAAGAGGGAGATTTAGAGTGGAGATGAACCACATGTTTGTTTGCATTAGAAGTTCTGAACACTGTACTCCTATGCTCCCTTCACATGTAGCTCACATTGTTATGTAAAGTGATTGTTTTTAGTTACAAGCTGCTGTACAGACTATTCCTGATATATTCCCACAGATGTATGATTTAACTACTGTTGGAATCTAGAAACAGATTTCTGCAATTGCTCTCTAAACATCAGTTTTAATATTTCTTGACTCTGTTATAGTTCACTGGAGCTGTAAGTGCTGATGAACTTCAGATGAGTCAATTCCAGTTTCTCAAGGGTCAGTTACAGTATTTGCAAGTATCTACATTTTTTAATGCATGGTCAACTTGTCATCCATTACACTTCCATAGATATTTAACTGAAGTAGAGCAACTGATTTTTTCATTATATACAGATATTTATTAAGTGCATGTAGTTATATATATACATACATGCACAACTTATACATTAAAAGTACATACACATATTTATAATATACATGCTTTTTGATGGCTTTTATAATTTAAAACCCTCCAACAAACAAAACACACAAAAGATATTTCTGTATATTTGCCTCAGGTTTCTAAGGACTTCGGTTTCTCTTTTTTCCTTCAGCCAAGGAAAATCTATAGCTTCGATTAACATCAAATGGATCTGAGGGTGCACAGACATGATATTTGTTCCAAACTAAGCAACTAAAAATGGAAAAGGATGACATCAGTACAGATCTGAATATACTGACTTTTGGTTAAAGTATCTGCGAAGACACTCACAGTTCATAAATTTTATTTATCTCACCCAAACTCTGACAGAGACAGCCTTTTACCAGACTGCATTAAGGGAAATGCTCCATTTCTTAACAATGATTTACTCCTGATCACTCTGATCTGCAGGTGGCCTTTGCAGAGCATCACTCTGCTCCCTCTAACCTTAATCCACCAGGTGACCTTTTAGTCATTCCATTTGTATGACGGGAATCGGCAATTCCAGGTTTGATCCCCAAGGCTTTTCCAGGACAATTGCTGGGCTGCCCACTCACATTATTCTCTTTTGCTCTCTGCTGTCATTACAGGGCTCTGGGAGAACATGCACTGCGCTTGTCTGATGAAATTTCTGCTTATACATTGTTTTTAATTATGGAAACTATTTTTAAGATGCTTGGTCACCATTAAGAATCACTTATCTTGCACTGATAATTATCTTAATATTCACTTTTGCCTACAAAGTGAGATTTCACTCCTGCTATTCTACAGACATAGAACAGCCAGAGCAACTGGTAATGTAGTAACCAGTGAAAATTAAATCACACCAACACTGTTCTCATTCATTTTGTGTGGCCTGCACTTGTTGAGCTCCACCAGACCTAGAAGAGACTTGTAACAAGGAGACAAGCACCGAATTTCTGATTCAGCTTGTGATTGAAGAGGGAGAAAGAAAGACAGAAGATAAATAGTCGATTTGAGATAACATTCAGGTAAATAATTACATTCTAAGGCGGCAAGATGTGACACATGTAACAACACTGTATTACCTTGAGCCCAAGAGTCTGAACTGCTTAAATCACTTGACTTCATAAAAATAGTTACAATACATTAGAGTGTACTCAGAATAAGGAATTCCTCCCACAAAATTAAAGGCTTACCTTGCAGTCACTCAGCACATTTTATGTTGGTATTCTGATACATGAACCACAAAATTTAAAATGACTAGACATCAACTATTTGTGGTGTATGAAAACTCATTTCTATCCCATTGAAGGGCACCAGATACCTACGTTAAAAATGGTAAGCTTATTAGTTAAATAATTAATATTAATAATTATTTTATCGTTATTAACTAGGATATTTTTATATATCTCCATTCCAAATTTCTTCCTGGTATCCAACCTGAAAATGCTTTTGTCTAAGCTAATGTAATGGTTAATTTAGCCAGTGAAAACATAAAAATAAGAATCAGAACCCAGCAGATGAGATCTCCCATATAGCCTCCTCAGCAGTTATTAATGCACTCCAAAGTCTATAAACAGGTGAGATGCTTATACTTGGAAGCAAGGACAGTATCAGACTCCTGAAGGGCAGAAGTTAAACATCAGCTGTGACAACTAACAGCACTTGCCTATCCTTTGACAATCTGTAGAAACTCCAGTGTAATTTTCTTTTCCTTAACTGCAAGATGAACTCCCAGATGATGAACTGCTTGTGGCAGGAACGCTCAGCAAGTTCCCACTGAACAACCCGCAATCAGAAAAGAGCAACTCTGCAACTCTGTCATGTGTCAAACCTGCACACAGCTCACACAGATTTTGGAAGATGACTGGTTTTAGGAGAGCTTGTGAGCACCAAGTGCCAGTACCTTACTATTTGTTAACAAGTATTTTTACTCACAGCCTCAGGCTTCTTTTCCACAACTTTTTACCCCACTCCCAGGCCTTCCCTCTGGAAAACGTTTCTGTTCAGTAATTACACATTCAAGCACAGACTCCCTTTCTCCATTATTTTGGGGGACATAACTGTTCACCAACGGAAGGAAAACAGCTGTCAACATGTCCAACTTGAAGAGGTCCTGATCTGGTAGGGAAACATTGCAACATCACTAAAATCCACACAGATGAGTAAATTAGCTCCAATCCAGTTGCTACCTCCTTAGTAAGAACAGATCCCAGTCTCTGAATCTGAAAAGAAAAAACCTATGATTGGCAGAGGTTAACTATTATAAGGTTATCAGAGAAAATCTATTTTTAAAGTAAACTGAAGGGCTGAAGAGGAAAACAAACTACTAGGAAAACTGAGATTAGAAGCAGCTTATTTTTCCAAAGGTGGCTGTGGATATCTGTGTTTAAGTCTCTCCCCTTCCATTCCTGCCATGTGAGGCAGCTTCCATCCCAAGCTGCCAGCTCATCTGGCCATGCAACTTTGCAATAGGATGTAACAAAACAATTGAAAAAGTCATTCCAGAAATTCTGAATTACCCAGAATCCACTTTGTGTACTCTGGTCAATAAAACACTGTTATCTCTCTTACAATAAGCCATACTGTTTATACAAACAAGGTTAGCTTTCATGCATCAGCCATCTATTTATTTAGCAAGATCAGCTATCACTGTAAATCAATTTCTTTGCAAATGAGAAAGACAGCTGCTGTAAAACCTACTTAAAACTCTTCACTGCATTCAGTATTTGGACATGTTGCAGAACAGGTGACAAGAATAGGAAAAAAAAGTCACCAGCACCACATCTGGTGACACTCTGAAACAGTTTTCACTTTTACAAGCATTTCTAAGGAAAAGGTATAATTTACTGTTTACTTAATGGTTATATGTATTTAAATATGAACCTGTACATTAAAAAGTATGAGAAGAAAAGCTTACAATTGCCACTCAAACTAAGAACTATCAGGATGGTTCATTAAATAGTCAACTGAAAGGTAACGCATAGGATCTGTACTACAGGTTGGATATTACGTGCATAAAAACACAACAAAAATGAGTATTCTTCTCATATCAGCTCTGTAAAAAAGTACTAAAAGAACAGAACTAATCCTGAGTAAGCCTGAAGTTTCACGTAACTTTCGTCCTAGAACAGTCATACAGAGAAGTGTTAGTAAGGGCAATTCACCCAACACAACCAACCAAAAGGCTGGAGCCTCCTTCACGAGTCTGTGATGGATCAGGATGTCGCTGCCATGTCTTCAGAGAGTTCAACACCTTGCAGAATATCTGCTTGGAAGACCTCAGCTGGATAGACAGTATCACCAATGGCACCTGCAGTACAACTTGGCTACAAAATCTAATGAAGATTTCAACTGGAATTAAGTGGCTTCAACCCAAGCTTATTTCACTACACAAGACAAGTACCTGATTGCAGAAGAACTCCTCCTAAATCCAAGTACCATGAATTAGCCTTGTTGGCAGCTCTCAAAGTAAGAGTTGGGGATGGGGAAGTGCAAGAACACAGAGAGCACTAAGCATTGCTCAGCAGAGATTCTTCTCACTCAGGTTATTTTATCCATTAATCTTTTCATCTACTGTTTTAACTCTGAGACTCAGCAAGTCAGATTCATTGCAAGCAGTCAATGCTGCAGCAGTCCAGGGAAAATCACAATGTCAAATTTGGACACAGGGAAAAAAAGGAGCAGGGAAGGGAAGCTCCAAACTTGGATGCACATGATACACTTAGTACTGTCTGCTGCCAAATGTCAGAGTGTGGCAAGCTCCACTTTCTGCCTGTTCATGCCCAGGGATGCAGCACAGGACAGCTTCAGAATGATTTCTGAGCAGGTAAGATGTACCAGGTCAGACTGTGACTAGAATGATGACATTGGGTTCTAAATAACTATCTGAATATACACTGAAATAAACCCCTCAGTCAGTGGGGTTTTGGTGGGGGTTTTTTAATGTTCATATTCAACAGGCTCCAAGCAATAAAGAACTACAGTGCATTTTCACAGAAGGTTGTTCATTAAATCACAGTAAAGCTTTCTGAAGCCCCAAGTCAAAAAGCTTAAATGTTTAGGATGAGACCAAAAAAATCCTGATGGCCTTCAAGTTTATTTGAAAGACAGATTACAGAATATTATGTAAGGTACAAATCTCAGAACTATTCCCCATTGTATTTACAAATATTACCAAGTTTTACAAGATCATGAATTTTCATAAAAAGTGACATTTTCAAAAAGCTTTTCTTGCTTTAATCCTCCTCCTTTCTTTTGATAGGATTAAGTGTTGAAATGGCAGGCTGTTAAATAAGCACAGTGAAATGCCAACTATGAGGCATTTAACTCCATGTATTTACAAATTAACATTTCACAGTTGCTTTAAATTTTGACATTATAGTTTAGTACCTTCAGGCAACTCATTTCAGAAGGTGCTGGATTTGATTTACATTAGTTTTCATTTTAGATGCATATGTTATGGTACTGGAATACCTTGAAGTTTCCCTTAATCCCTGATAAAGGAAATTTAGTTTTATGAAAAGCTGAGAAATATTGCTCTTTTTTTATAATGCAAGATTGAAAGATGGTGGTATAGGTCTTCCCCTTGAGTTACTTCAGTGCTGAACAAAATGTTCAGAATTAACGGGAGAAAACACCAAGCAGGATTCATAAAAAAGCACTGGGTTGCTTATCTTAATGCTTTAATTCTTTCTATTATTAGGTTACTTCAGAAGATATTTGTGTGCTTCTGAGGCAACTGCTGCAAGAGTGAATCCTATGGGCTACCAGACATGGCATTTCAGATGGAAATTTTTACTTTGCAGAATATGAAATGCAGTTTCAGTATTGCTAAAATTAATATTTACAGAAGGGATTCCAAAAAAATAGTAATGAAAAACCCTACAAACAATAAAAAAGCCCCAATACTTACTGCCCACAGAAATAAGAAAGGAGGAATATGAACCTGTGATTATTCTTACAGTATCACCTCAGACAACATAGCTGACACCAGAGTTTAAAGGTGTTCCATCATATTTTTCTTGGGTTATCTAACTTGTTTCATAATCAATAGTGGTTCTCTTGTGCTCCCGAATTTCTATAAAAAAGACTTTTAAGAGAAAACTTGGAACAGATACATATTTGGTGTGCAGTTAGAACATTTCCCCATTGCTTTAGATTCTTACAACCAATAAAAAGCACAAACCATTTACAGTTTACATATGTTTTCTGGGTAAAAGAGTATCAGAAGATACCAATCTCTTTGCAGTAGTTTCCACAATTTCTAAAAAGCTACTTTATAAAAAAAAAAAAAAAATCAGTATGTAGATGAAAGAAACAAGACTACAAAGATTTGCAGAGCAGTTCATAAGAAACAAGATTCTCACTTCAACACAGCTGCACTTTTGAGTCATTCTTCTCTCCAGAGGTGGATCCAGAGAGAAGCACCAACCTTCACAGAGCAGCCAAGGCACTGCAGTCAATGCACAGGGGACTTACAAAGCTACTCAGGTCTCTGCTACTCATGCTTCAAGTTCATCTCCATGTCCATTCTTCTGCCAGTTCTAAAGAAGGCAGACTGTATTTTCCTCTTATGCATAGAGAAACTTTGATTTCTGCTGAAAAATCATGCTGTTCTTTCACAGCACTGTACATGAAGTGCTGGCACAGGTAAAGTCACAGCAAGAGTCTCACCAAGGGTAAGAGGGCCCACAGATGTGCTCCAAGGGAAAAAAAGAACAATTCTTTTTGTTTGTAGAAATCAATCTGGTACTGCTGACTGGCACTTCAGTGGACATAACTATCCACATTTATGATACAGCCTCCACTTCACATCTACAACCATGTATCTCATTATTTAGAGATATCTAATTATTTAACCACAGAACACCTGTCTAGCAACCCAATGCTGCTAATGCTAATTACTGCATCCTAGCCATACCTCATTTTTACATAGCAATGCACTGATTAATGCTAATTCCAGCAGCATGTACTACTAATTAAGGTATTTAAAGATGTTTACATGTTTCACATGGGAATGGGCCAAATCATTCTTTGAAGTCGTACTGGTGTTTCAGATTTGACAAACATAAGCCTGAGACACCTTTGTATTGTAACAGACACTTCAATAATGCTTCAGATACATTCAATAACACAGCATCTTTCTTCAAAATCAATTGTGACATCTACTAATGTTCCATAAATTCTGGGATCAGATTAAAGTCTTGCCAAAATTCATTACAAAGTATTAAACCTGTCTAATCTTTTATCACTACTACTAACACAATAAAAAGAATGAATATGTCAGGAAGTATACAAAGTTATGAGAATTTTCCTCAGGAACATTGTGGAACATAGTCTGAATCAGGGGATGTATTGTTATCACTTTGTGAGGCTTGCATAAATTAGACCCCTTTTAAATGAGAATGTATCTTTTAACTTTTCACAACTTTGTCTGCCATTTCTCCTTTGTTGTTTCTGAAGTTGTTATTCATTCCAACTTCATCTCGAGTAAGTACTGCACATGTGAACATTAAAATAAGGATTTAATATTAGAAAGATATTAAATAATGCCATCAGCTGCCTCATGGTTAATATAGCATTATGGCTAATAATCACAGGATAGAAGTAAACTTTTTGTTTGGAAAAATATCACAACTTTTTCATTGTAACTTATTATTTAACTACTCACAGTTAATGTTTCTGAAAAAAAACCAGTTAGGTTCCAGTGCTACACATGTCAGCAACACTATTTTGTTGAGGATCATTAAAAATACTCTTACCACTCAGTGAGATGCACTAACATTTTGTAACTTAGCTTGCAATTTTAACCTGATTTCCTAAGGAAAGGAGATTTCCATGATTTCACTATATCTGTTGAATATAAATTGAGACACAAAAAGTTCTGCAAGTTGCTAATTTTCATTTTCCTTATTGTCCCATATCAAGACTTTCACAAGTAGGATCTTTAAATCAGGCCACCATTCCAGGAACCTCAAGTTCAAGGTGGTTGAGAACAGTGAATTCTTCAGTGGCAGCTGAGCTCGAGATGCAGTAACTCAAAGCAAGGAGTCTCTGCTCTCTGGCAGTGTTTGAACACACCTCATGAAGGACTGCAGCACACATGCACAGAAAACCCTTCTGGACATTGCAGGCCAGATTTCCAAAAACAGGACATTTTTTAAAACTGCCATTTCATTTAAAAACTGCCATTTCACTTTAGATGCCAACACAGAAGATGAGTTTTTGAAAGTCTCTTCTGGAGTATTTTTCCATAGTTTTTAAAAGCAGCCATTCCACCCTCACTTGTTTACTCCTGCTGCCATCTGCTGTCACAAGCACATCGGTGCCACAGGGTCTGCTGAGCGTTTTTCCTTTGCTCTTCTGTCGTGTTCTAACACTGCTACTCAGCATCTAAATATAATTCCTCACGGATTTTTCCAGAAGAGTATATTGGTAAATCAAGGCACTGCCACCTTCATTGCCAGAACATCAACCTTGCAGATCCGTGCATGTTTTCATACACAGCTGATGCTCAGCCCTACACCCTTTTTGTCAATACATAATATACAGTAAGCTGGAAACAAGTATCACAGCATTTGTTACAAGGATTTTAGACCCAATGCAAAGTGGAATTTAATGGTGGAAAACTGAACGAGATCCTGAAATTCTGGGTTCTTGCTGCTGCAGTGGAAAATGATGCTGGTCTCCAAACACAACTCCAGTCAGGTGTAACAAAGGCACAGGCTTAAGTTAGTAGCACTCAGTAGAAGGCAAAATGCAGGACAGGGATTTTTGTTCCAGTGATTTCTTTACATGAAACCAACTGTTAACATGAAGTCTTTTTAAAGCTTTGGGGGGCTTTCTTCTATAAGCACATTACTTACTGCTCAGCACAAGCCCAATTCTATTTGATTACCAACACAATATCCCTCTAATGTAAAACTGAAAGCCTCTTTCATACATCACACCTCTTCTTTGAAGAAATAAGAAAAGGTCATTCTCACCCTCACATACAAAAAAAAGCCAGTCAATCTGCAGTCTGTGTGCTGCTAAACTCCCGTTAGTAAAACACTACCTCACAATACTGGCCAGGCAAAGACAGGTGACTCTTACTCACTGCTTTCTAAACACTGCCCCACCAAATATAACAGCACTACAAAATGCAATATTTTCCATTGTTTGTTTTAATGCAGCTGGACAGCTGCATTCAAACCAGGTACAGTTTCAAGCACAGTTGTGAGAACTGAACGTGATGTTATCCACACATGGTAATCTGACAGTGGACTAAAAAGTAAATAACTGCTCTGCTGCATTTTGGGTTTGGTTTTTTTCTGTTATATCACCCATTTGAATGCCTAAAGACACTTTCCAGACAATGTCTCAAGAGCAAAAGACAAACTGCAATATGCAAAGATGACACCCTTTTTTTTTACCGTTTTAATAGAACTTCTTGATTTTTCTTCCCAAACATTACTGCTCAGCTCCATTGTGCAATGAACATTTGTTTCTCTTTCATAGGATCCAAACATCAGCAACCTGAAATAGAAAAGTCTATGTTAAGAACTGTAATAGCATTACATGTATCCCAGACACCACATTAAACTCCCTATTCTTCAATTATACACCATTATTACCAATGTTTACACATAGAAGTCCAGACAGAACAGATTGCACAGGCACAGCCTTACACCAAAGGAAAGGCACTGCCACCCTCTAGTGGAAGAACTCCAAAAATATAAATTATAACAATTTTTAGCTAAGGGGCTTCTTTGAGATGACTTGTTTTTCCTACAATGTTTTCCTTTCTTTTTTTTTTTGATTGCTTTGTTTTTAAATAAAGTGTTCAATTGACATTTTTTCCATAAAGGACATTTGTTTTATTTTAAGAGATACCAGTCTTCCACTTTAGTCCTAAACATCAAAATGTGAAGCTCTTCTTGGTTTAAGAGACTGCTACTGTAGATTAAACTCAGCTTATTACTGCTTATATTTATGTTTCACTAAACTGGGATCCTCTTATCTATGACTTTTGTAACATTTATAACAAATGAAAGAGTGGTTCTTCACCCTATTCCAGAAGGCTACAAAGCTTTTCAGACAGATATCAGTACTAGAAAAGAAAAAAAATCCAGACTATAAACTTCAGGCTATAGAACAGCAATGAAGTTGTTTATAGCTTATCTCATGGCAGCTGGAAGCAGATAAATATTTTGGAATAAAAACTTCAAACAAACCTTACTCATTCAAAAGAGCTGTTAGATTTTAATTCCCCCTAAACTTCCTGCATACATTGAAAAGAACTGTTTCTAACCTTTCATCCGAAGTGTCTCATTTGAGATTGTGACGTGTTACACAACTCTTCACATAATACAGACAAAAGCTGTCAGAACAACATGCTGATTTTCTCTGTTTATCTTGACATTGTTAAATAATGTTTCTAGGTTAAATATTTATAACCAAAAAGTGCCTTGTCTTTCAGATGTGCAGATTTGTAGTAAACATACTTTGAAAATTAAGCAAAGCTATTGAAGACAACTTTCACCAATAATTAGAGCTGGTAAAATTAAGGCAACCCAGGAAAACACCTTTGTGAGTGTGACAGCTTTCAAGCTTGCTTCTGGTCACTTAGACACACTCTAAGGGAATTTTTCAGGGGTACCTATGGTCCCTCTAAAATATCAGCACAGGAGTTATTTAGCTGTACTGGAAACGAGCACATGACAAAGCTCAAAACAGGAACAGAACAATTTTTAGGCAGAACTGCAAAATAAAAGTCACAAGGAAAACAAAGAGCCATATTGAGATTTCACCCTACAGCAGGTTAACAGCACCTCTTAACCTGGTGTAAGGTGAACAAAGAACAAACACATCAAAAGACAGCCAAACTACACATCTGTACAAACACCATACATTGAAATTTTAGAGTTTCTCATATGGGAGTTTGGAGCTCAATTTGCAATTTTAGAAAGACAAAGAGGAAATTTTAACTTCTGCTACACCAAGAAAATTTTGGTTTGAACAATATCTCCATTAATATGCACACAAAGATGCTGTACCCTGTAAGACAGCTGCACATGAAGACTGACATTATTATACATGACTATATTAAAGAGATATCTATATCCTACTGATTGGAAAGTGCCCACTTTATGGCACAGTTTCGAAAGTGTATTCTTGCCTAATACAATCAGAGTTTATGAGCTTTGTTACTTTCTTCAGTGCCTCTTCAAAAAAAAGAAACAAAACCAAAAATTAACAGAATGTTGCTTTGTTTATCCCTTCTTCTAAAAGGTTTAGAGGAAATCACAGATAACAGCATTTTTGCAACAATTTAGTTCTGTGAGGGCATGACACTTGTTGAAAACTTGAGGTTCTTGTACAGGTCAGGTAAAGATTTGCAAGACATACTCATTATTTCTTTACACTAAAGTTCCCATCCTTTCATTAAGTTATGTGCAAATTTAATTTTTCTTTCAACAGCACAACAGCAGAAAATTGCTATGGTCAAGCCTGCAATTAGAAAAGAAGTGCAAAGAGTGCAAGTATTTGGTCCTGTGAAGAGTATAATTTAATTAAACAAGCCATTTATAACACAGAAAAAGTTTGCTAACCATTTTACCACTGTGGTTTCACCACTGATGTCCAGACTTAAATGGGAGAAGCAGCAGAACTCTATTACTTGACTAGATGGAAAAATTCCACTCCAAATTGTGTACAGAAGTCAAAGATCATCTCCTGTACTGAGAAAATTTAAACCTTCTGGGGCACTGAGCAAAACTGAAAACCACACAGAAATTAAGGTCATCTTTTATTCTGGAGTAAGAATGAATGAAAAATGTTCAGGTCCCTATGGCAGATGTAAGTGCAAAAGCCCTGGATGTCAGCACCCAGCGCTGCACTGGGAATTGGCCCAGCCACCCTTTACACTGCTCACAGAGGACTGGTGAAAAAGGGAAATTCAATCGCTGTTACTTTTGTATACATTGTATGTTTCTTCTTTCACTACCAAAATGCTCTATTTCTATGTCATCAATCTCTTCAGATGCAAAGCAGGAGTGTTTACTCACTGAGGGATTCTATGCACAGCAGTTGTAGCTGTTTAGTTCAAAAAAAGAATGGGACAAATGGAAGATCTGAGGAATTACTGTGGGTCCAACACTCAGACATCTCGGCTGAGAAGGGTTTGCTGAGACAATTTTCAAGTGTGTGTTGAAAAATTCCAAGCTGCATAAAACACTTGGATTATGTCAGACCTGACAAATCAGCAACTGCATCCTCTCCCAGCCATCTGAGAAGCATCTGTGTCAGCTGAAAATACTGAGAGGTCAGATGGTGATGTCAGACTGAGCAATCTGAGTTCTCAATGCAAACCAACTCAAAGAGTTGATACTGCACAGTGTTTCAGATTCAGAAAAGTCAACATTTGAAAGATTACCTTCCAAACCAAGAACAACTGCAGATATTGCAAGGTGGTCATTTTGGCCCCCATGGTATAAACAAATGCAGCACTGGGCTGAAACTGGAGAATTGGTATGAAGAGAGATCAGAGGTCTCTTACTCAGTACATTCAAAGGGGAAATGCTCCTAGTGGCCAAGGAATGCAGACAATTACTTAGTATCCTTGGATCATCCACAGAAAAGATCACAAAGATAGGGAGAGAGGTAAGCAGGAATTTTATCACAAAAATATAACCACTGCTGTCACCACAGAACTTGAAAAAGCAGAAGAGTATCTTCAGGAAATCCACAGCACTGCTAAACCACATTAGTACAGCAAATACAGCTCAAATGGTTGTACAGTGCTACAGAAAGAAAGTGCAAAGAGGAGTTGATGTGGGAATAAAAGCAATGAAAAGAACAGGTTAAAAAAAAAAGTCTTGCTGCTAAGCAGTTTAGTTCATAAAGAGCAGAATTGCACACGATCAAAGCCTTAGCACTACTTGGATAAGATCAAACATAAACCAAGAGGCCTGACAAAAAACCCCCAACAAACCAAGAGCCCACATACCTTCACTCCAGCTTTGAAGACAGTAATTTTCTCTTCAATGAAGGAAAGAGATTTTATTTCTTTCCGTTATTTTGTTCAAGACAAAGACAATAAATAATGCCTTATAAAAGTGATTTGGATTTATCTTACTAAGTCTGAGTGAAACAATTATTTCCCTTAGCTTACACGATACAGTAATATAATTACAACATTTATATTGTCCTGGAAAGAGACTCATAATTTGGTGTTGCAGAAAAGCAAACCAAGCAAATAAGCGGAGGCCCAGATTAGCTTGTAACCAGGCAAAATTCTGAAAGGCAAAAGCTTGCACCCACATAAAACAGAAGTCCCTCCAAGTAACTGCAACTTTCATTTGCTCATTTTTACTTTAAGAAATGTACTTACTTCTTGATGAGAGTGCAATCACAACACCAAAGCTGTCACTTTGTGAATCAGAACTGGCCTACAGCTATAATTACTACAAACTGAGGAAACACTGGTCCTCGTTTAGTCAAGAATGAGCAAAAGTGCACAAAAATATACCTTGTACATTCAATTAATGTGACTCTCAATCGACCTTCTGTCAATAGGAAATCCTGTATACAGAGGTCTCGATCTTCATAGTCATCAGATGGCAATACTTGAAATGGAAAAAATGGCTTGAACCTGCAAAACACAGAAAAAACTTCTCTTAATTCAAATTACACTAATAACATGAACACACAAATATAAAAGGTAACAGGATGATAACGAATCATTAACACTCTTTAAAAAGAGAAATACTGGCATTCCTACTTATTTATTGGTCAAAAGGAATGCATAGGAGCTAGTAAAGCTTTTTGAATGCAGCAGACTGGACAATATAAACAAATATTGCTTCACAGGAATAGACTGAGTTACATTTACTAGCACAGGTAATTTTGAGAAAGTGGGAAGCTGGTAAAAATCACATGGTATGTTTATGACTTCAGACATGATTTAACACAAGAGTCCTATTGCAGTAAATATCTTATCAGGTCTTTAAGCTCATCTGCATAAACATCACAGCACAAAAAGACAAAAATATGCTATGACCCTAAAGCTTAAACTTTTTGTGACAGTGCTGTTGGTGCACCCTAATGAACAATTCACTTCAGTTCCACTGGATCAATCAGATTGATTCTTCTCTCACTTTGTAAAAAACATTAAGCTGCTCTTCTTAGCCAGTCTTCTTGAATAAGAATAAAGGCATTCTAAATATTTGCCCTTGAGCTTTATTTCCATCACTGCAGCATGTGATTCACAGGAAAAGCAGTTCATGTTCAAGATAACGTGTGTAAAACACCGACTATCTCACCACGTAATTCTCTCCCTTTGATTAGAAAATGCTGAGTTATAAATACCAGTTTGGTTTAAGTGATAGTGTTGGACACAGCCCTGATGTGAGGGAGGGAAGGAGGGGGAGAGGCTGCACAGCTGCAGCCCCATCACATGGCTGACACACACAGGCAATCCCAACAGCAAGGGCCACAACCCTGCACAAAGAACGATATCACAGCATCTGTACTCAAGTTAAAAAAACCAAAAAAACCTCTTCCAGGGTATTCCTTCCATCTTTATTTATTGCTCTCATTTTCTAGCACTGCCTTGGTTTCCATCCTCTGTCAGTGATGCAGCCTCCCAGCGATTATTTGTGGAGCAGGAGAGGAGCAGCACAGCCTGCAGGATGTCTCTGCCATTCCATGAGAAAGGAGTCTTTCATAAGAACCGTTTGCTCAACCATCAGAGGCATCTGCTTGTCACATTCAGAGATCACAATATGTTCAGGAAACAGTCACATGGAGCTGAACTGAAGAGTTTCAGAAACTCAAATAAATAATTAAGCATCCTTTAACTGTCAGCACACACTTTGGGAGGGAGCTCCATGCTCTGATTCAAGACACTTCGGTTCTGTACGAGCAACAGCCTCGTACAGAGCCATGAGAAAGACATTTCTTTTGTTCTCTTTGTGAATAAACACGACTCAACACTCCAGCTATTTTCCTGAAATCCAATTCAACTTCTAACTTTAATTTGGTGCCAAGTTTCTCCCTCATTAACTCCTTCATGAAGAAAATAATTTTGAAATATGTGACATAAAAATACTCCGTTTTTTTTAGTCTTGTGCATGACAAATACGAGGCTATTAAATCACATGGGCCATGGTTTGGGTTTATAAATACACCACAAACAACTAACTCAAAATATGCCTTACAACTAACTCAAAATATGCCTTGTTCAGGTACTGACTGGTCTGGCATTTTACTCATAGTCTTCCTTTATAGTTCTTGAATTACTAAAGTAATAGCAAGTGTCACAAGGGTAGGGGGGAAAAAACCAAGATGACTCCAGTATTTTGACTCTACAAAACTTCAGGGCCCAGCCACCTCCCCACTCAGACCCACCTCACGTTTCTCACTTTATCCTGTTCCTATTAGGATTATTTTACCCCTTCAAAATACAGACTTAGCTCAGCTTTTGTTAGGCAGAAGAGGAAGAGTTAGGCAAACAACCAGGAAAATAGTGCCCAGTTTTGAGTGAGTACATACGTGTAAGTTTGAGAATTTTTAAGCACTAATAATTTACTTTTCAACTAGTATCAGCAACTGTCAATATGCCTTCCCCCAAAATCTACTAAAAAGATAGTTTTCCATGGGAGCATCAAACTATCAACAACCGTTCTGAGCTTCAGTGACTTACTGAAACAAGATTTCTGGCAGGGAAAAATGACAAAGGAAGAGGATTCAGTAGGTTACCATCAGCTCTCCCAATTTCTGCAGACACCATGCTTAAAAATGTTGGTATTTCAAAGGCCTTTCGCTTATGTATGCACAGGTCCTGAAGCCTTTTTAACAAGAACACAAACCTGAGCAAGTCTATTTTAAATACCAGAAGTAAGAACAAACAAGAAAAGCAAAATAACAGATTAAAACATTCCAGTAAGGATGCAGACATATCCACTTACACATTCAAACCAAAACCATCATCCTCAAGTGACTTCAGAACAAACTCTTAGTACGGCACACTCGCAAGCCTTTGCTGCAGCACAGAATAATGAAATAATCCCCAGAAAAAAGCCATCTCCTTGCTAGATTAAGACAATGTTTACTATAATTTTGATTTCTATTTTCAAAATCCTTTTCTAAAAACTTATACAACAATGAATTAAAGAGGAATTAATTCTAAAATACCAATAGAGTTATATCCAATAATATATGGAACACTTAGCAGTGTATGCAGAACTTTGTGCAGCACTAGTTAAGTTTTCTGCAAATATGGGATTCAAAGGCAGTCTCAACATCATGCTTAATTTACAACAAGCACTTATGATCACATTCTTATCACCACAACTAATTTGCAAAATCATTAGCAAAAAAAAGCAACACATCACCCATTTCCTTTGGCATCAGCAATGTACAAAGAGCTAAATATCCCACATTAAATGCATTTTTAACATTTGAGTGCTGCTCTGAAGCCTTCCAAATTTATATTACAGCACTTAGCTATTTAATTTACAGAGAGTTTGTACACTTCCAAAATTAAAACATCAGACAAATTACTATTTCCTGTAGATTTCAATTACATGTTAGGGAACTGAACTGTTGTCAGAATATTTAAGTGCAAGACAGCACTATTTATTTGGAAATACTTCCCCACTGGGAGTTGGTGAACTAACACAGACCCAGATGGGGACTGCTGGTAACAGGGTGGGACTGTTCCCTGAGTTGTAAAACCACACACAGGAAATCCACACTCCCAGAAGGATCAGGCATCTCAAGCTCTGCCATCTTTTTCCCCATGGCAGGAAAAGTCTGTGAGCCTCCCCACCTTTTAAGAGCAGGGCACACATTCTTACAGAGCCATCATCCCTCTCCTTTTGTTTAGCAGGACTGCAATGGATGCTCTCTTGCAGAAAGTCTTTAGAAGTGTTTTATATTAAATGCTTATAATGTCTTTCCAACACTTGGTTTTTAAATTACCAGAATCCCTCCACGAGCTCATCTTATTTGTCCAAAAGTCTGAAATTCAGACAGCACACTATTAAGAAAATGCTAGCTAAAACCTGGCATTAATATGAAGAGGAATATCCACCAATCAAACTTCATGTGAAACCAATCAAACTTCATGTGAAATTTCAGCAAGTGAAAAACACCCAACCCTAAAGAAACAATATTCAAAAGAAGCTGTAGCGTAGCAAGTGTTTCTTAATAAATATTGCAAGATACAAACAGCAAAATTTTGTCACTTCACACGAGGAATTGGTCAGATAACTGAAAGTAATTAAGCTAAAGTTACTCAATTAATATATAGGATTAAAGGTAGACACTAAAATAGCACAGTATTAAGCTCTTCCACACACAAAGCACAGCAAAAATGTTTCCAGCCACTGCAGGCAGTGTCTCCTTGACGTGAAGGACTTCCACACTCCATTCATGCCAGACTTCAGAGTCACTCCAGTGGCTCCTTTGCTCCTCAGTGACTCATTCCCTCTCATCACCACCTCTCTCAAAGTCTGGATCAAAAGTGTATCCAGAAAAATCCCAAGCAAACCAAGCTTATTCCCTTCATTTCGAGTGCTTTCAGCCCCTGGATGGGGGAATTCTCCCTTCCAGTTACCGGTTCTGGGGGCAGAACTCACCCACTTGGAACACGTCTGTAATTCAGTGATTTAGTTTTAAAGATGTCTGACCTACATTCCCTTTAATCTATATTCACTATTCTGTGATAATTGTTCTGTAGTCCTTTAGCCAACTTTCAACAGAAAATAGGACAGAAGTCTTTTATACTTTAGTTTAATTAACCTACTATCCAAATTAACTGCTCCCCTCAGTACCTACTTAACAATATTTTTGAAGTAGAAAGTCCTACAGTTTCATTTCTAAGTGCAGGAGGAGGTGGGATTTTGTACAGCTTTTGCTAAGGAGTGAGAATATTTTTCTGTAGTAAGTTCTAGGAAAAGTTTCAATTTATTCTCTGGTTTTATGAAGGAAGTTTGGTATCTAAAATAGTGTTTAAAATTACTGAATATCTGTTTAAGATCACACTGAGCACTTGTGTGATATGAATCCCAGCACTATTCTACAGACATAAAGATTAAGCATTTTCAGGTTTAGGAATTTTTAAGTTACATTAACTGAACATCTGACTATTAATAAAAAGCAAAAAAAAAAAAATGGATCTTAGAAGAACCCATCAACTAAAAATACAAGTATCTTCAGCAGAAGGCTACTCCAAATGCATTGCAAGTTTTAATTTTAACTTACAATTCTAGTAGAGCACCAATACAGTTTTGTAAATGCTACTGTATCTGAAGATTCTAGTATCAGAAATACTGCTGAAAGAATAACTGCTGGATTTCAGTTTGGGAAGTAATCAAAAGGTTCAACCAACTACACTTACAGTTAACAGAACTGTGTCATTTTTAGATTGTGTTTTTCGCCTGATTCACAGAAACAAGTCAGGCACTTGTAAAGTGTGTCAATTTGAAAGAGTGATTGAGACCAAATATTATAAGATGTAAAGAAATCCTCTATTCTTACACTGCGTGTAATTTAAGATGAAGTTTTACTTCTGTAAAAATTCTAAAATACTACAATCCACTCGTAAAGAGACATGATCACCTTAGTAAGATTTTAAAAGTACTTATCAGCTAACATTTACACTTGCAAGGTATTATAATGTAAAGAGCTTATATCATTCTTCACACTGAAGATATAAAAATGAGGCCCATCCTTATTTTGAACAAAAAAGAGTAGCAGTATTGGTTGCTTTATAGATTTTGTTATAGATTTTACAAAAGCAATTCTCCAGCTTCCACTAATTTCTCAAGGAATAATACTGAATGCTGCTGAACTGTATCAGCATTCACACTCAGGGGAATTCAACAATTCAAATTATAGTAGATTTCTATAATGAAGAAGATGAATTTCAGCCTTACTCACCGCTATGAAAATCTGGCTGACAAGAAGCCTGAAAAAACACTGCAATAAGAAATGTTTATTTTCCAGGAAGTTTTATGGTAAACTGCAAATCAGATCTAGTAATCCACCCACTGTCTTACACGATATTCTGCCACACACATGTAGGAGGCTCATACACACAAGTTCTCAATATAGGAAGGCTCTTTTTTTTTAAACCAGCACCTCAAGAGGAAAAAAAAGGCAGGGATTTTACTATTCTCTTCTTCAAAGAAGTTTCACACATCTCCAGATTCTTGAACTACAGTCTTCTTTCTTCCCAGTAACTCTGAGGTGTATCTTGAATCATACACTTGAGACAAGACACTTCTCAAACTTCAATTTGTTCTTGACTTCACAAGAACAAACTGAAGAATAAATGCAAACAGTCTAGTAGCTTCTTCAAAAAAGACTGTAGATTTTTTCCTGCCTATATGACAGAAATTGCAAAGATGACATGGACAGTTTAAACAATATGGTTTTACTGCCTGTCCTGATATAGCAGGTAAAAAATAAATCTTACCAAATTTTCTTTCTTATCAGCACAAACCAGATCAACTTGACCACGTGCATACTTTTCTGCATTTCACAAACACTTGCTTCCCAAATTCTAAATTCCAAAAATACTGAAACAGCTTTGTTAACTCAATGTAGTCAATGCCTGTTTGATCCCTAAGTTTTCAGGTTCTGCTGATTCAAATTAAGGGATGAAAATCCTCCTGTAATTCAGACAGGATGAAGACAAAATCTCCCTGTCTAACCAAAAAAGCCTGAGCTGTTTTGGCTTTGCTCCAAAGGGGACAAAAAATACAGAATGTGCTTATGTTCACGTAGAGCTCAAAGAGAAGTAGGTGGGGTTTAGCAACCAGCTTTTATGCTTTCAAGGAAAACAGCAGCAGGAAAAAGACAAACAAATAACAAAAAATAAAAAGCACACACACACACAAAAAAAAGCAAATAAAACCCAAGCCACTCTAAAACTCTACCTTTAGCCAGCTGGATTAGAGTTTGGTCGCAGTGACTGACGTGAGGTAAACATTAGCTTTTGCTCACTTCAGCAGAATGTTCTCCATAAGGAAGTCTAAGTCTCTACAAACATCACCTGTCTGCAACCCTGGTTAGAGCAAAAAGATTATGATGACCTATTAGAAGTCTAAACTCTGAACAGGACTCACTCGTTGAGCTGAAGGGTTTTAATCCTCTGCTCTAAACCTGAGCCTATATCCATGTGAAAAAAGTGCCATCTCCTAGGCGGCTTAGACAGAAAACAACTGTGTCACTGCTCAAAACAGTCTCTGACAGATGTAAACCAAAAGTGAAAAATATTTATATCTGTTGTGAATTCTAGGCAAGAGAGCTTGCTAAGGTTTATCCTCACTCCTCCAGTGAGTTTCAAAAATGCTCAAACTGTAGAAGCTTCTCTTCAATCCACATTTATCCAGTCACTTCTGACAAGACAGAAGATGCTTCAATTCACAGCCTGGGAGCTCAGGTTTAGTAGTAGCAGTTTCAAAGCAGCAATGACTGACAGCTCACCTTGAAGCTGTGAGCAGCTGTCATTATGGGCCTGGTTTGCAGAGAGCTCAGGGACTGCAGGGGTGGGGAGGGCACAGACGGACCCAGGGACACACCCTGGCCATGGACTTGCCATCTGTCCCCAAGCTAAGATGACACCACGGGCAAGTCACAGCATTTTATTAATAGACACATACTGTAAACAGGATCAAATAACACAGAAGCTCAGTCTGGACATGACCTGTGGCACTGCTGTTGACAATCAAACACAGCAAGGGTTTGTGAGATTAATTTACAGGAAGGATTCCTGCTCTTCGCAAATCCTGCATCCCTCATGGCAAGTTACAGTTGGGACTTGTGATTACATTTGATAGAAGCAGCTGCTCAAATTAGTATAATCTTTCCCTACCAACCTCATCAGGAATTTGGATACTTTCTCTAATTTGCCCTTCATTTGGAGGAACAGAGGGAAAGAAAAAACCATCTGAGTTCTTGTAGTATTGTTTTAAAACAATACCACTGCCTAACACTGCTGTTCCCACCCCACCTCCCTAATTCATTGGGCTCTTTGCTTCAAAACATCAGGCTGGTTTTGTTTCTTCTAATATATTGCATCAAGTTTTGTTAGCAAGTATGCAGTTATTCTTAAAAAAAAAAAACCCAAACCAACAAAAAACCACACAAGTGTTGAAGATTTAGGAGTCATTTCTCCTGGTTAATTACTTAGGAACTATTCACCAAGCCGGATCATTCAGAAGTGAATCCACCAGCAGGAAGCCCTGTGATGGCAAGACTGTGATCTTCCATTTCTACTCTTCCTACCTGAGCTTAGGCAAACAGGAATAATGGTTTAATGATGGTTTAAGCCACTTACTACACAAGTGACATTCATGAAAGAGTCCATTTTAATTTTTACTGCACAACAGATTACCTTTAAAATGCTACACGTGACAGGATATTTTTCACAGGTTTAAGCATGATTAAAAGCATTTTACATATTTGGTAGTAGGTACTACCAGTACTACTATCTTCATTTCACTGGCAAGCAACACAATCTTGTAATTAACACCATTACAAAGTAGATTGTAATATCTGTACACATTTCCTTCTGAGCCAGCATTTTTCATAACAATGTTCCCATTGACACTGATGCAGGAAAATATCCTGCTTAGCATTAAGTCTCAGTTAAGAAAGTCAGAAACAAAGTACATAAGTGTTATGATTTCCATTAGATATTCACAGATAATTTTAAAATATTGGACACAAAGTAATATGTTTTTGAATTTACATCTCAAAGTGTCCCTGTAAGTTTTTTCAGCTAGTGCAACAAAAAACTGCCAAAAAATTAATTCCCAAATGATTACCCTAATTTAATTTTATGCTAGTCATATCTGGCAATTAATTACTGTCTTTGAGTGTGTGTAACACTCTGATTAACTATCATCAGCTGATCACACTCTATTTCAGGAAGAGCTTTATGAGATCTGGTAAGCCTTCAAAATGTGTGAACTATATTGGTGTAGTAAAATTCCTTTATTTTTCATTACATGAAAGTGCTTTAATGGAGAGGGCTGGGAACACTGTTCCTCACATGCCATTCTCCTAAACTCCAGCAGCACTGAACTACACCAAGCTGAACAGAGGAATTAAGATATTATAAAGGTGAGTTGTACCTAACAGTTTTAAGGCTAAAATGAATTAGAGCAGCTAGTAGTGGACAAAAAAAACAAACAAAACAAAACAAAAAAAAGCCCAAAAACAAAAACAAACAAACAAAAAAACAAACCAAGTAGCTCTCTCCAGAGCCCAGCTCAGGGTTGAAGACAATTAGACAATTTCTGCAGGCTTTTTATCTCACAGAATTTAAGGTTTTCCCTCTCCCTTCTTCTCTGCTATGCCCAGCAGCTCCTGGCAGTTTGCAGGGCTGTGTTTGGCCACACACAGATCCAAAACGCTGCCAGGCTCCAGCTGGGTCCTACAGCAAACAGAGTCCTGAGAGGATTGATTAACTCAGGCAGGGCTCCACAAGGGTAGGAGTCCTTCCAGAGGAAAGGGTGCTTAGGGAAGCAGATGCATCGAAATGGCTTTGGGCAGGTGTAGGAATCTCCATCATCACATTGGATCATTGCTT
Source organism: Eopsaltria australis (assembly GCA_034509425.1). Classification (NCBI taxonomy): domain Eukaryota; kingdom Metazoa; phylum Chordata; class Aves; order Passeriformes; family Petroicidae; genus Eopsaltria; species Eopsaltria australis. The sequence goes on along the minus strand of JAVTVJ010011652.1, from coordinate 1,092,827 downwards.
TCTTCTGCCTGAAAGGATGATTTGAGATCATGCAAAGGTTTTCGTAGTTCCGCAGTTCAGGGATATTAGCAAACTGGCATGACACAAATTATCTATTAATGTAACCTACCTATGTGGATTGCTAATTACTTTCCGTACTCATTTTAGAAAATAAAGCTTATTATTAATCCTAGAAGAAGTGCTAAATTTAAAGTCTTTGACTATATTCTAAAGAAATAATATCAAGAATACCCAAATGTTGAAACAGTTTTAAATCAAACAAGTGTGAGCATGAACTGTGAACACAGGAGCATACTGGGTGACTTTAGGCAATCTCTGCAGGAATGCAGAATAAGCAGCTTCCCACAGAAAGCCAGAACATGAAAGGACTGGCTCCAAGAGTGAATCCAGCAGCTCGAGGCTGAGCTTCACCACCACTGCACTGCTCTACCCCACTAAAACCTACTGTCCTCAGCCAGGCTGCTTTCTGATCAAGTGTCATTTGCCAATAAATGCATTTAATATATATAAATAGGTATTCATTATTACTGTACAGTCTTTTATATACTGTGGCAAGGAAGAAAAGTTGAAGGAGGTCCTATTTTCATGTCAGACCAATTATGCTGATGGGATTTCTGTCTGCAGCAAAGGCAGATACTAATCACCAAAATGTGTTCCTTCAGGTCTTCATCCATCTCTCCTTCCAAATGAGATTTTTTCTTTGTCTCATACCTCTGGTCTCCCTATTTTTTCCCAATCCATCTCAAGTCAGTGGTATGTTAGTTCCTCACCCTTGCAGGTAGAATAGAAAATGTAAGATTTGTTGACTAACCACAGAAAAAGGCTCACTCTTAAGCTGAAAAGAATGCCACCTGTGTACTGGGAAATGTCTGGTATGTAGCTGGACACTCATTAAATCTGACTTTACAGTGAACAGGTTTCAAACTGGCATTCTTTCAGAATTCAGTCTTTCCAGTGTGAAAACTCATGAGGTGCTGGAGCTGGGGAAGATGACTAAAAATGTTTCAAAACCCTTAGAACCAATGGATTTAAACTTGATAGCTACATAAGATTTACATACGTACATTGTACCATATAATTTTATACAATCTGAAGATACTTGTACTTAGTGACCCTCCAGAAATTATGCATGCCTCCCAAAAAAAACCAGTAAAAAGCTCTGCACTACAAAAGCTTCCTTCTACACACATAGCACCCTTGAAAAAAAATGAAAATATTTGCTGTTCTGAGGTTTGGTTGTGTTTACTGTGTGTCAGGTTGCCTACAGATCAATTTATCCAATTCCTGTACGACTAAGAAAAACTGCTTGTCCATGCACTACTAAGATAATCTTCCAAGCATGAAACTACTGTCTACAGCTAGATCTACTGAGTCAAATTATCACCACTTTGCCATTAGCAGAGTAGTCTGTGCTGGCATCATTCAGGGCTGTACCTCTGGGACAGTCTGCAAATCACAGTGCTGCTTTACCATCAATTTTTGCAGAGCAGAAAAGGACTCAGATCCTGGGGGCTTTTTTAAAGCTTTTGTACAGTAGATGATTTTTGTACCTAGAATAGGCATGGCATTAAAAAAAAAACAAACCAATAAAAAGCCCAATAAACAAACCACTCTTCTCTCCTTTCAGCAGCAGTAGGAATGAGAACATCAAACAGGATTTACAGATCTAACTAGTGAGAGATTCACATCAACTACAGTAGAAATCCATCTAAAAAGAAAAACCCTCCCTTTGCAGCAGCTTCAGAAAAAGGTCTCTGAAGCAAAGATGTGCTCACAATCCCAAGCTCTGATTATTTCTGGTACTCCTGCATACAGCCTCATCATATCAATAATACATACTTTTTTTAATTTTATGCTTTTTCCAATACCTCCATTTCCTCATTATGAAGTAATTTCTATTGTAAAACACATTTCAAATCAATAGCTATTTACATCACTTCTAGGCTTAAGTTTTGCCAAAAATGGGAAACTACTATGTAACTCTCAAATTGCATTCTATAATGGTAAACAAAAATAGGTTTGTCTAAATGTTCTTCCCAGAGAAATTCAATATAACCCCAGCTTCCAAATAAAGCATAAAACTATTTTACATTACTAAATATAATGCAAATGATCAGTTCTAAGGATAATTCATGTTGGAAGTGGCCGGAGGAGGTCATCTAAACACCCAACACAGAAATGGTAGAAGCAATGCTTTGTGAGAATACTTCTAAAGAAAATAAATTTATTCCCCTCTGTGGTAGCATGCATTAAAATAAAGCAAATATGGTTTCTCAAAGCAGGCTAGTATCAATACAAAATATTTGGGTTTTTTAATGTAACAAACTAAGAAACAAAGTGTTCCTAAAATATACAGAACTGGCCCACTGCTTAGGCAACAGCTGGTCTGCTTAGAATCTGCATGGATGAACTTGCAAGACTTAATTTAGGAAAAAAAAAAAAAAAAAGGCAGCTGTCAGGTTTTTTTACATCATTGCTTAGGAAACCCCAGGAAGTTCAATTCTGGCAGAAGAAAGACTTTACATATACACAACAGGCTTTGTATCTTCATTATGGCAAAGTGTATTTTTATTGCTTAGAACGAACCCAAAACCCAAACCTCCCCAAAATCTAAAAGCAAGATCAGGAGCTCCACAAAAGAGCGAAAATACACCCAGCTATTAAGAACAGGCTGCACACAGCATAATCAGTGCACTGATAACCCTGAGGTGAGGGAGGGCACTGCAAGGTTATCACCATAAGCGGCTTAATAAAAGATTAATGAGCAAGGTAGAGCTCATTAGAGAACTAACACAGACGAACCCATGGCTACTGCAACAGCACAGAGACAAGAGACAGACACCTGCAATAGTCCCTACTCTGTGCCTCTCAATCCTAAACATGCCATGGCAATGCAAGGAGCTGCAGCTTAGTGTTAACCACTTTAACAGCCACTAAAAAGTTAAAAGGACATGATAAAGTTAAGACCAATATGAACAGTGTCAATAGCATTCAAACACTGTTTAAGTGTATACAATGAAAAACCAAAGGCTGGGCTCAGGTCACAAGATAAACTCCACTTTGTGCTGATGGTATTCACTGCCCTGCTCTACTAAAAAAATCCTACATGAAAAATCCAGTGCCAAGTCAAGCCACACAGATGCAAGACTGACTGAACACATCTCCTCAGAGCACCAGCATGAGAGATTTGGGGGCAGTAAGACACAGCTGGTAGGTCAGTGGCCACTGCAGAACATCAACAGTTGACATCATAACCAACCAACAGGGAAGTCAAGGCTTTCCATGCTCATTCTCAAACTCCACCCACTGGTCAATGAATCTTAGGACTAAAAAAAGTGTAATTTAAAAAGTTAACTCAAGTCAAAAGCCTTACATCCAGGGATTGACTTAAATCCTACTATACAAGATAGCAATTCCCATTCAGTGGTAGAGCAGCTACAAAACAGGATGCTTAGCCAGACACAAACACATTTATTGAAGAGACAGAGAAAAGTGATTACATGCTATTAGAGCAAAACACAAATTACTACTTATTAGTTTAGACCTAAAGCACATCCCTTCTTTTTCAATTAGTAGACAATTGCTTTTATGGAGAAAAATGTGTACAAAATGCTGGACAAACTTTAAATGCACTTATTAGACTACACTGCCTTTCCCTATAGACTTTTAGGAGTGCAGCAGGAATGCAAGATGCCTTTTCCCACTTTCAAGGTACAGTTGAGCAGATCACACGAAATCTGTAGAAACGAACGATACAAAATATGATCTTACTCATTACTGCTCTGCTGCACAAACTTTGTATCTAACTGGAAAGAATTCAAAGTACTCGTGTAGTAGTGTGAGTGTAGCAACAGACAGTACACACACAAAGATACATTTCTTTAATACCGTATTTTATAACTAAATAATAGAGGAGGTCAGGATCTGTAACACAAACTTAGAAACAGGATGATCAAAACCAACTACTGGTAAAACTTCTTTTCATATGCCATTAACTACTGAGTAATAACCTCTAGAAGTTGCCTAATACAAAATACAAAGAAAATGGCACATTTTTATAAGCTAATTAGCACTTTGAAACAAGATAAAACTCTTCTGTGGACTTCAAGGTGGAAGCCAAGAGAGTAGCAGTGTCCCTTCTAACGACATGAAGGGAGAAATCACATGCCAAGGGCTTTTATTTACAACGTTGTAATCACTGATATTCAAACTTTTATTTACAAAGTTACCTGAGCAAGAGCAGGGAGACATCAAAAGGTTTTGAACTACACATGGAAGCAACTACTGAGTGTGCACTTGAAGACATACAGGCAATAGGAAAAAAATTGGGAGAGAATAATCACGTTCCATGTAGGTAAGAAACTTTTAAGCTTTAAGTAAGGTAAGAGGTTATTAAGCAGTTGTGAAACTCCTGACTTTCTCCTATATATTCTTTGCTAAGAACTATATTAGCATACCATAATCTCAAATTCAGTAGAATCTTACAATTCCGTTTAAAGCCTCAAGTTTTGCCTCTTATCAGCAAAGGAATTGATTGCCCAAACCAGTTCTCAGTGACACCTAAACTCTCAGCTCTGCCACCACCTAAAGGTGTATTGTTAATATTCAGCTGTCACCAAGTTTGGGGATTCACCTGCCTGAACTCAGCTGCGACATGCTGATGAAGAACCAAAACCCTGGGTCACTGTGGACAGCTCAAGGCTCCCACCCGAAGCTTTAAAGGCCATGTTCTGGGCAGCTGGGACACCAATGACCCAACCTGCCTTGCTTAGGACAATTCCATTAATGTGCACCAAGCTTTGTGTCCTGCCTTAGTGCCCCCTTCACAGCACGGGGATTGGAATGGTATGTTCAGTGCGTGGCATAAAATGTAAAGGTCAAAAGTATCAGAGTTCGACACTGTTTCGCTGGACATAGAAGGCAAGCAGCCCACTACCTAGTGTGAAAATCACCTGTGATACTGCATTTTCCTCTGAAGCATTCATAAGTTCCCAACTCCTTTAACCAAAGAGAACCTTAAAGTTAACTGTTAATTCTTCTTAGTTTTATAATTAAGTATGCTTCATATATTATTCTTAGTGTCAGTTACCTTCCATCATCACACTTCTCATTTCTGTCTCAGGCTCTGCACTCTGCTTCTTTCTTTATCTGCCCTTCCAGACCCTCACACATGCCTCATTTATTCTTTCTGATGGCAGAAAGTTTGAGAAACACGTGGAAAATTTACTTTCTCCAACTAAATGATGAGAACACCTCACTGTCCACGTGCATCTCTCAGAGGCAAAGTGAGGATGTCTGTCTTCATCTGCTGAAGAGGAGGGGCACATCATCACTGGCTGCACAGGAACCCTAAAAACTTGTCCAGGGAGTGCAAAGTTCATTTGTTCTTTCCAGGTACGCTGAGAGTGCTGACTCTGCACCACGAGTATGCTATCCCAGCCTCTCCTTCGGGCTCTTCTCCTCAGTTAACAGCTTCATTCTTTCCAAAACAGTAACAGAATGGAAGCAAACTTGCCTTGACAGCTTCCCTGCTGTCCAGGGGTTGCTCTCTTCTGGAGAGCAATCCTGTACCTCAGAATTTTAAAGGACCACTATGTTATTCACAGAAAATATTTACTGCTCTGATATTTTAAAAATCCACTTTCATGAGAGCACTTATAAATTCAATTGCAGGGAACCGGCTGAAAAAGATTCAAAAATTACACCACTACAAAGCTGATTACACTTCAAAATTCAAACAGGCATTTTCAGTTACTCAGCTCTCATGAATTTCAGGGAAAAGGCTTACTGCAGAAGAATGTGGTAAACAAACCTAAAATCCTTACTTAACACATAACAAAAGCTACAAAGAACAAACAAAAGAGAAAGGTATCCTAAGAATGGTAAGACACAACAGAAAGGAAACAGTACCTGAACAGTGGTAAGACATTCAGTATCAATATCAAAGGATAGAAACAAAGCAAATGTGCCTCTTGCCACTTCTGCTACAGAAGTATCAGTGCACATTTCATTATATTCACTATATAATGCAGTCTGAGCTGCAGTGTGTGCTTTTGTAAAAGAAAACGTACTATAATAAAATACAAAGCAAGGTAAAAGGTACCCCAAAGATTTAGTTACCACAGCAGTGGCGATATTTCTCTTATCAACTTTAAGACTTCCCCCAAAATTACTGAAGGAATTAAACAGACCAGAAAAGAAACACACTGCCTATATCATGGGATCTTAAAAATATTCCTTAGAGAATAAACTCTACCCTTTCTTCTGTTAAGTAATTATCACCTCACCTCTAGAGGCAAGCATCAGCCACAAGTCTTGCCTTGGTGGCAGAAGCTTGGGAGGACACCCCAAACCCACACACTCTCCATGCAGCCATCCTTCTACCTCTTCCAAAAAGGGATATCATGATCCTATTGTCACACAACTGACAAGATCACAAAACTTTTTATACGTGTTAATTCTGCCTCTTAGTTACACCCAGTTGAGGGCATGTCACAACCTCACTGTGCAGTGGCCTCTCCACCTGTTATAAATGGAAAGTGATCCTTCCTTTCACGGAAAGCTTCTGCCAGCAGACAAACAATGTACCGTGCTAAACATCAACTAAGAGCAAAACAGCAATTCTGCTGCACATCATCCAAAGTAACGCTGAGGACGCAGGACAACTCACCTGATTTTATAATTGGGTAAGGTGTGCTTGCGCTTAATTACTTTCTTGAACTGGTTCACTATGATGGAAGTGAGCTGCGGCATGGGCCTCCCTTCAAACTGAGACTTCACCTCAAAGAGTACCACGGGGTCATCCATAAAAGAGAAGAACCAGTGCGTGAAGGGCAGGCGAGTGAAGACCAGCTTCAGCTTCCCCATCACCCGGGAGATCTTCACGAACAGGTAGGCCGACTTGCCGAACACCAGGTCGGCATCGATGGCCAGGTGGAAGCCACCATTGTACTCCAGGTCTACCTCAAAGCCCAGCTCCTCGGGAGAGCCCTCCTCGTTGCAGATCACCGGCCGGATGAGCTTCACGGACTTGAAGACAGGCAGGACATCGCCCAGAGACACCTCCCTGAGGCTGAGCCCCTCCAGCACCTTCCCTGTCATCTTGGCCTGGAGCAGCTCCTCGAACTCCACCTTGATCTTCTTGATGACCCAGTCCCTGACCAGGGCAGTGTCCCTGAGCTCCCTGAAGAGGAACAGGAAGATGGCATTGAGGAAGTGGCACGTCTCCTCGCGGGAGGAGGGGGCTGGAGGGGGCTCTGGCGGCTGCTGCGGCTGCGGCGGCGGCTGCTGCTGCCGGGGGCCGGGATCGGGGCTCGGGGAGGCGGCGGGCGCGGAGGCCGGGGCCGGGCTGGGGGCCGGCTCCGCGGCCGCCGGGCCGCCGGCCGGCTCCGCGCCATGCAGGTATTCCCTGAGGCCGTGCTCGGGCGCCACGCGGGCGTAGACGATGCCGCCGTAGGCTGTGTCCGCCCCGGAGGGCTCGGGCTTCCTTCTGTAGACGAGCAGGAGCTGGAGTAGGAGCGTGAGGCAGCAGCCGGCCAGTGCCGAGAGCAGGATCACGTACAGCAGCGGCATCCTCGGCCCTCCGCGCTGCCCGGGGCGCGCCGCCCTCACCGCGCCGCCGCCATCGCGGGGGTCGCGCCCGCGCCCCGCCGGCGTTTAACGGCCGCGGCCGCCAGGGGCCGCCTCATCCGGGTCCCCCCCGCCGCGGGGCGGGGCGGGGCGGTGGCTGCGGCCGCGGCCAACCAGCGGCGCCGGCCCCGCGCTCCTCGCGCCCCGATTGGCGGCACCGGCGGGCTGCGTCACGACGCCGAGCGCCGCCGTGGCGTCACGGCGCGGCGGGCGCGTGCGCGCGGGAGGGGGGAGCGGCGTGGGCGGGGCGCGCGGAGGGGTCACCCGCGGCCGTGAGGGGCGGCGCGCGCTCCCGAGAGCAAGCCCGCGGCGCGCTCCCGAAACGCGCTCCCGAAACGCGCTCCCGAAACGCGCTCCCGAGAGCCGTTCCCAGGGCGCGCTCCCGAGAGCCGTTCCCAGGGCGCGCTCCCCGGGAGCGCTCCCGAGACTTGCTCCTGGGGCACGCTCCCGAGACCCTGTGCAGGGGCGCGCTCCCGAGATTTGCTCGCGGGCGCGCTCCCGAGGCGGCCGTGCCCGGTGTGGCGGTGCGGGCACGGTGTCCGGGGCAGGGCAGGCGGGGACGGCACCGCCCGCGGGAGGGTGACCGGGGGGTGTCGGTGGCACTTGGTGCCCGAGGGGCGATGACGGAAAAAGGACATGGAGCCCCTTCAGAAACCGGCGGGTGCATGGGAATTGTTTCTGTGGAATTGCTCCGGAAAGGGGCGATCACATCAAGTCTGTTTTCGTGGGCGTTGTGCGATTTCTTAGAAACCTCTTTGTTTCCTGCTGATGAGAGATGCTTTTAGCACATTTACAAAAACCCTGCCTAGATGACATTTTATCCAGCTCTGCTATTATTGGCGATAAGATATAAATCTGTTTCCGTTCCCTTCAGCTATCTACTTGCGCTTAAAAGTCGCTTTTGAATACATGAGGTGAAAAAAAACCGAAAAAAAATAAATAAACCTATGGAGAAGAGGAACAGGAAGAAAAGAAAGCTGGGAGCTTTGCATGATGTTTCAGCCTGTGATGCGCATGAGATCGCTGCTGTCCTGTGGGTAGGACAGCCAAGGACAGAGGTTTCTTTTAGGACAAGCTGTGGCTTCAATGAGATCACAGAGGAGAGGAGAGGAGAGGAGAGGAGAGGAGAGGAGAGAGGAGAGGAGGAGAGGAGAGAGGAGAGGAGAGGAGAGAGAGGAGAGGAGAGAGATCTCATCATAACCCTTTCGGGGAGGTGGAGATGGGGTGAGTGCAGGAGGCAGAGCCTGTGACATCCCATCAAACTGGGGACCAGGGAGGAGGGACATTGCACTGCTTTAAAAGAGTGAGCAGGGATAGAAAAGAGAAACGTGACAGAGAGCAGAGCTAGAGATGCAGGAATACATGTGACTCTTCAGAAAGAGAATTTTGACATTTTGAGGGTTAACTCGGAAGAGCCATTCAAATTCTGCTTACAGAATTGTCACAGAAAATAACTATATTTTTACTGGAAAATATCAACATACATCCAAAGAAATTCCTGTTATTCTAATCCAGCAAACTCATTTAAAGGCCAGATCAAAGCTGTATATACTACTGGAGAGTGTACTATGTCAGCTGTACACTGTTTTTCCAGGTGCTTCCCTTTGTCAGGGGTAGTCTTTTCTTTTAGTCTTGAAATGGAAGTTTTATGATTTCTGAAAGGCAGCCACAATTTGGACAAAAGTTACTAAAATTATTAAGCTTGTTTTTACACAGTTTTTTTGTGTTTAGCTAAATACCTAGCTAAAAATTCTTAGATTATGTTTTATTTTAATAGAATAAAAGAAAACTTGGGCTCACACTGTCGGTTGGTTTTTTCCCCAACCTCCAGAACTGCTCAAAAATGCAAAAAAGAGGAGAAGAAAATATGAAATTTTATTGCCAGGAAGATAAAAGCTCTCTTCCCCATCCCCCTTCGTAAAGTGTGTGGGGTGGGTGGATTGAAAAGCTCTTAATGATGCAGTGCTGTGGTTTGAAACTGGAGATTCAGAGTATGAATTTTTTATAGGTCTTGTGACTGAAAGTTGAAATGCCTGGGTGTTTAACAGAGCACTTCTATAGAAATACCAGAGAGGTCATTAGTCCAACATTTGAGCTGCTCTGTTACGGGCCTTTAGCGTGCCTAATACAGGCATACGTGGTAAAAATGGAAAGGTTTGGGATTTGCAACTAAATGGCTTTTCAGATAAGGACTAATCTATTCAAAAAGGCAAGAGCAGCCTTGCTTTTGGGTCAGGAGGAACAGCAGGAGGATAAAAAAAAAAAAAAAAAAGTCATGTTGCAGATGTCTCAATTGAGTATTTTCTTCTGTTAGACAAGCAGAATGGGGAATTTGGCACATTCTGTGCACCTGATGGCAGCTTAAGAGCCTCTGAAATGTTCAGCTCAGTAATCGCTTTTCTCCTTCCCCGGGAACATTTTCAACAGGAGCTGTGTTATCTTAAAAGACACGTTATGAGGCAAGAATCGGGCGTGTTTTAGCATTTGCAATGAGAATGGGAGAATGGAGGGAAATAGCAAATGTGTTAGCGTGACTACAAAATGATTGTGCAAAAATGTTATGTAACATTGGATTGGAATAAAAGAAAAGAATATTTAAATTTGCCAGGTAGAGGAGAAAAAGAAGATTCATCTTAATGCCATCTAAAAAGGGCCTTTAAGAGCATATTTTGCTTTGGCTTACACTTGGAAGCTCTTATTTGCATTTTCTGGAGGTTTAGATAAATAGAAAGGTTTATGTGGTCCCACCAATCTCACCCTGGTTACACAGAGCTTTGTAAAACTGTAGATTGTACTCAATTGTTTACTCTTTGAATAGCTGGAAATTATTAAATGGGACACAAGATATGCAAAATAAAAAGGCCTATATTTATACTGATCTTTTTTAAAAAGTACTAGGAAATAGTTTATTAAAAGGGATATTTTACCTGCATTTAAACAAGGAAAATACTTTGTTAATCAATTTAGTACATGATGGCAGCAAATCTCTAAATGTAGAACTTCAAAACTAGTTTCAACATTTTGTGGGAGATTTCAGCAATGATAGTGCACAAAGATTGCAAAATATGCAGCGTTCCATAATTGATAATAGAGAGCAAGTAGCATAAATTCACAGAAGGGACGTGTTTGAGGCAATTCTCAATTCTCTGTTCTGAGCAAAGAGTGGTGGTGCCTTGGGAACATTTGTCTCAATTCATCTCACTCATGCCTGATCCCAGGATCACTGGGCTTCAGGAGCATTTTCAGTAACCCCAGGCAGCAGGACCAGTCAGAGCTGTGCACTTTAAAATTCATGCTGTGACACCAAGGAAAGAAACATCCACATCACAATCTTGGAAAGGCAATTACAGATGGGGTGGGTTTCATTTTTTTCAGAACTGCAAAGTAGTCTAAATAGATTGTTTTTCAAAGCAGGATGTTTTGTAATGAGTGGTTTCAGTAATTTTCTTCGTCACTGGACTGGAATTGTTGCCTTCTTTTGTAATATCTGTTGGCAAAATGATTTCATTCTTTCCTGGGCCTCCTATTGTTTTTGTATTACATCTCTTAGAGACCAAAATTAGATTATCATTCTCATGGTGCTGCATGAAACAGGATTTAGAAAGTGATTAGGTAAATTCATGAGGAAGTAACAATCCATTGAAGGCTATTAAACACAAAGATTGCTGAAAGTTACACTGTGACAGAGAGCTGGCGGGTGTCTTTTCCTTTTGACTGTCCTCAGGCATCTACAAATTCAGACAGGATATGCTGCACAGAGAGCAGCTGGTCTGCTGCAATTCTGAAGATGTGTTAAAAAAAAAAAAGATAGGAAACACAGTGATCAGTACTGCTTCCAGTTCTAGTTCTGAACTCTTCATTTTATTGCTGTAAAACTCTTTAAAAACACTGAGGCTCCAGAGCAGGTGAGGTCTGCTTTGATGCCATCTAAATTCCTACTTTATTTTTTGTTTAATTCTACCTTTGAAGGGGCAGGTTGCACTGTGAGTCTGCTCCCAGAGCTGACAGAAAGACCTCACCCAGTTTCCAGCTGGTTCCTGGGGAGATTTGTTCAACTCACCTGGAGGAATTTGCCTCGTGCCCCCTCTGAGCCCATTCCTTGCCCAGAAGAGAATCCATTGCTTGTGGTTCCATATTCGTTTCCAAAACTCTCAAGTACATTTCACTATTATAACCTAAGTTCCCCCACTCAGAATTTTGTGGGAAAAAATACAGTTTGGGTGACTCAATCATATTTAAGCTGTGTTAGTGCTGCAGAGAGCCACCAGCATTTCGTCAGCCAGAATAAATCATTGGCTCCATTGCGTTAATGCATCCATTTATCCTGCTAAAAAATATGACACATGCATCCCCCAACTTCTAGTTATTTTTAAGGATGGCAAGTGAGAATTTTAGGAGGTTTTATTCCTATCCTAGAAATGTCTCACTGGAAGACTTATTTTTTCAAGATGGGAGTGCATATTACATATTACTTTTTGGTTGGATCCTACCTGAGATACCCAAACCTCAGTTCTCAGAGATAATGAGAAACTACAGGGTTTACTTTGGAATTCTGAATGTCGTGTGCAGCAAGAGGAAAAAACCTGAACAACTCCATTGGATGAGTAAAGATGAGGGTGCCCCAAATTGGCAATTACTTCTGAAAAAGAAGGGGTTTTTAACTCTGTGTCTAAATTTGCAGATCTGGTATAATCTGTCTCACAACAGGGATACTCTCATTTATGAACAGCTTTGCAATCTTACCTTACAAGTAACCTTTACTTACAAATAAAACACTTGAGTTGTTTGGTAACAGTGGCTCAGAGCCCAACCACCTTGGATCAGAACATGTTAAAACCAAAAAGACAATGAGGGTTTTCATCCAAGATTTAGTTTGGCCCAAATACAAACCCAGTGTTTTCACTGAAGCTCATCTTTAATTATCTTTTAAAGTATGTTCTGCTTGTTTAATCAAGAGCTCAACATTTTGGATGTAGAGATGCTTTGGATACTTACTCCAAGAGGCTCATCATGTTCAAGCTTAAAGTATCGTGGCTCTTAATTAGGGATTCTATCTCACACAGACCCTGTTACTATCTCACACAGACCCTGGCTTTTATTATATCATGAAACAAGATCCTCCGCTTAGGAACTGTAGCTCTCAGATAACTTTTCCAAGATTAAAAAAAAAAATAAAATAGCTATTTTAATTGTAAATATAACAAATTCAGGCTTTTAATATTACCAGTATCTGAGGCAAACTGAAGATTTCATTTATTCCCTGTCTGCTGTTACATCTTAAGTCCAGAAACTGTTGCTTAATTCGCAGATACGAGTGAGACTTGTCACACGTATTTCGCTTCTTCCTGCATTTACTTTGCTGACTTGTGGTTTTCATGTAAATGCCAGCTTGCTTAAGCTTTAGAAAGTGATATGTTTGGGACAGTGATTATCACATTTGTCATGTAGTGTTCACTCCAGTACCATTTCCTTACATGCTCTGAAGCACATTCACCATCCCTACTCAGAACTGCAGGCAGCCTCCCCAAGGCCCTCTTGCATGCTCCCAAATTGTCTTTTTCAGAGTGGAGATTGTTTTAGCTGCTTCCCCTAATCCATTTCAAGTATAATTACACTATGGTCAATATGTTTTTGATGTCCCATAACCTCACATTATTTTTTTAATGCTTGGCTCACTTCCTGGATTAGTCCAAAGCAGCCTCTGGCTGATGGAGAGGCTTCAGGAAACTGCATTAAAAAGCAATTTTGGTTTGCACAGGGATTCACTGGCTAAAGGGTTAATACACACTTGAGGGATGAATGTGGGGTTTGAGATGAGGGTCTCTGTGAGGCTCTGTGCCTCACTTGCCCTTCATTGAAAGTGCACTTCCCTGCATCAATTCTCAGGTAGTTGGTCGGGTCCGGCAGCCACCGGTCGCGGAGCATCTGCTGTGTCTCGTTTGCCTCCAGATAAGCTCGGCCAAATCAGGCCACGGCGAGAAGCTCCCTCCCTCCCTCCCTCCCTCCCTCCATCTCTCCCTGCTGCTGGAGGTGATCATCCCTGCGGAAAGGTCAGAGCTGCACACGTGGTCGGGCTGCGGCCGCTGCTGCAGAGAGAGACTCTGAATCAACCTCTATGTCCGACCCTTTATCCCTTTATCAGTCTCTGTGTCTGACCCTTTATCATCCTCTGTGTCCAACCCTATATCAACTTCTGTGTCCGACCCTATATCAGCTCTCTGTCCGATCCTGTATCAGCCTCTGTGTCCGATCCTGTATCAGCCTCTATGTCCGACCCTGCATCCCTTCATCGTCCTCTGTGTCCGATCCTTTATCCCGTTATCAGCCTCTGTGTCCAACCCTTTATCAGCCTCTGTGTCTGACCCTGTATCAGCCTCTGTTTCCTGCAGCAAGAGGGTGAAAGGGCTGCTCCAGGGGCAGTGGGAAAGAACCACCTGACACTGCCACAGTCTCAGCCCGAGTTCATGTCCTGGTCCCGGGAGAGCGATTACTCGTGCAAAGACTCGAGAATCCAATTCCAGCAGCTCCAGCCTTGGGATCAATGACACGCTGTGGCAGCTCCTGGATTCCTGGAGCTGCTCGCACCCGAAGTAAGGAAATGGAGATTTGAGGGAACCTGCTCCAGTTCTCCAAGCTGGAGGGAGTATCTCAGAAATTTTAGCTCAGATTGGAGTTTCCTCGGAAAAGGTTCAGGGATTTTCCCATTATTCACCTTAGCATTTCTAGTTGCTGCTAAGTGTCATCTAAGGTCTCAAGCCACTAAGATGGGAAAAAAAGGGAAATTACTGATCAGCTCATGTACTTTATGGAGAAGGTGTGTTTGGTGTAGGTGCAGTGGGCAGGCATGACTGTATCCAGTCACCCTGGCACTCCCTGGGCTTCTGAGGCACCTTCACAGGGCTGTACATGAAGCTGTCCATCTCAGCATCTGTAAACATGTTTTTGGAGCTGAACCATTCACTCGTACCTAAAGAGATCCTTTCATCTTCCCTCCTATTTGGTCAGCCCTTCCTCCCCTCAACCCAGCAGTTTAAACTAAAATGAATATAACTTGTTCCAAGCACTCAAAGGTAGACCAGACATTTTGATGTAAATAAATCTAGGGGGAAAAACACCTTTTGTATTGGTGAGAAACTCAGGGAAAGTCAATGGAAGCATTTATTTACATATTCTCATTTCTGTTTCTTCCTGCTAACAGCTTTTCACAACAGTCTTCCCTTGCCTGTACTCATGCTTCTGTATTCAGAGAATGAAAAGATGCCTGTGGGCTCCCTTGGCTAATCTATCCACACGAAGTTTTATTCCCTTCACAACATATTTCTGCACAAACTCAAACAGATTTTCTTCAGCAGATGTCCCCAAGACTATGTTTAATGACAAATAATAATCATTGCAGCCACATCTGAACGGTAATTCTAATATATGTACATATGCTTGTATTTTAATACATATACATATACATATCAATTTGGGCTACATATTTGTAATAACATGAGCTACTTCGTTCAACTATGTAAGACAAATATCTATATTATTGAACTCCCTGTAAATACCATTAGTAACACATTTCAGCTGAGAAAGCATAACATTACAATTCCTGCCATTCTCCCTTCAGTTTATTTAATAGTCTGGTTTCATACTACTCTGTCTGCACTGCTTCTGTTCAGAGCAAGGCAAACATCAGCCAAATTTAAATTCACCCAGAAACACAACCTCACGTTTCACACTCAAGAAGTGAGACATTTGAGAGGAGAGAAGCGATTTGTAGTGTCACAAACATTTTGCAAATTGAAAAACTGCATTATCCCTGTAGTTACAGTGAGATCTGCCCTTATCCTTTGACACTGAGTCTAGTTTGTAAGTTTCTAACACTTTTTTTAACACTTTATTTTGCATAAGACATTGCAGAGGAATGGGCTAAGTGAACCGCCTACACAAAGGAAGTAATAAAAATAAGAAAGAAAAATAGTAAGGAAAATCAGCAGATTGTGGGGGTTGTTCTAAAAATTGGATTATCAGTAAAAATAGATGGAAATCTCTGACAGAAATGCAATTTAAAACAAGGATCTTCATGTTCACTTCCAAACTTCTGACAAGGCAAAAAATCCAAATCCCTCTTAACTGAAGAGCAATTTCCCATATGTTTGGACAAACTGTACGCCTGCAGCTTCATTAGGCCAGAAGGCAAAGCTCATGGGTGTTTGTACAGTTTTGGATCTGTTCAATTTCCACTCCCTTTTCCTGGGCACTCAGTGATGCTGAGGATGCTGGATTGAGTGAGAAGGTGAAATTCTGCAGGCTACAAGAAGTGAGGAACCTGTTTGTTGTCCTCAGCATCACAGCAGATTAGCATTTCCTCCCACTACCAGCCTACAACTTTTCAGTTATTCCACTAATTTAAGAAGCATGTCTCTAAAACCACAGCTGCAGCCTATGCACTTCTATTTGAATTTACTTATTGAGCTCTACATCTAACAAATGGAAAGACTGAAGCAAACATTTTCAATGTGAAATTTAAAACTTCTCTGAAATAAGCCTTAAAGAAGCTTGGCTTCCTGAATAATTTCTGCTAAAATTTGTCATCCGTGCAGGGTTATTTAATGCAAATCAATATTAAAATTTTAAAAAGCCAGGAAGATGAAAACTGTCATCTAAAAAGTGAAACTGAAGTCCTGTGAGGGCTGTATTTCCAAATTCTGTTATTTTTATTGGAATGGGTAAGCTTAGAATATGGAAATAAAAACTTGGAGGCTTTTTTGCCAAGATTTTGTCTTAACTGTTTTTGATCAGCAACATTTTCTCAAAAGCTTTTGAAAAGAGAAGCCCATATAACTACATGAGTACCAGCAACACATTTTCTGCCATTGGTACTGTGACCTGATCAGCTCAGCTTAAAGACAAATAAAATTTTTAATGCAGTCAATGCAGTTTCTGCTTGAATGCCATGTGTTGAAACTACTCAGATTTTACTGAGAGAGCTCCAAATGTGTGCACCACCAGCCATATGAATGATAACCCTTATTTTTATAATAGGATTGCTGTGTTTATCACCCCAATTACAATGATCCTAAGCACTGATCCTAAGCCCTTCTGCTTTAAAAAAGGCAGAATGTATTAAACAAGGGATATCTGAAAAGGCAAGGAGCTGTTAACAGAGTGCTGACACTGTACATCTACAAATTTTTAAGGGCTGAAAAAATGAGTAAAGCTCCTGCCAAGTGCTGCTTAGTTCCACAGCCTGTGTACTCCCACCACCTCATACAAGTGGGAGTGTTGTCAGCTTCCAGTAGTCTGAGAGAGAAATGTTACCTGTGAGGAATATAATCAATGCACATCACGTACAGTGGCTACAATAAAGGTCTCCGTAGCAACATTAAGAACAGATATTTTTAAATGCTCTTAGTGGTTTTTTTAAATGCAACTATTAACTGCTTCCACTGCAGATGCTGCTGTGAGCTGATCATCCAACAAAACTCCTTTGCTGAGGTTTGAAAGGATGATCCCTGCCCTGTTTTTCTGCAGATCCCCACAGGCTTGTTTTCCCCTGCAATCAGTTAATATGCACTAAATATTGCATCATTATTTATCAACAGGCAGCTGGTCTGAAAAATCAACCTGTCAGAGCTTTCTCTCCTGTGAGAGGGGCCAGAAGAGCTGTGGGAATAGAGAGAATTTAAAAAGGAAAACTTAAGCAGGTTATGGCAGACAATGCACCAAAATGGTAGAAAACAAGGGACTGGGGGTGCTCATCATGCCTGGGAGCGGGGCTGAGGGAAGCAGAGTTGGAAGGTAAGGTGGGGAGGAGGAGGAGGAGGAAAGCTCCTCAAAGCCCTGTGAACTGCTGCAGGTGCTGCAGTGGGGGAGCTGCTGTGGGAGCAGAGCTTGATAGAGAGAGGAAGAACAACAGAAAACAGTTGGTTTTATCTCAGGGACCCAAAATGACTGCTGCTGGAGGAGGAGCAGGAAGAATGTCAATATTTTCCTGAGAAAATAAGAAGTGTGTGAGTTTCTCTTGCATTTTCTTGCTCCTTTGGACCGATGTCCCCAGAGCTTCATCCCCTACTGATTCCAGCATAAAGACTGAGTTGAGGCAAGAATAGATTTCCAGACCCCCTTGTACCCAGCATTTTTCTTTGTTATCTCAGAGTAATCCTATGGCTTTCCCCTGGTTCCTCAACCCTACAGATGGTAAAGTAGCTTGAGAGGGGAATGTAGATTTCAGGTGGGTAAAACAGGCAGGAAAAGGCTGAGCTCAGCCCTGTGCTTAGAGTGGTACTGGGGCTTCATTTCTGAAAAGAACAGAAAGCTCTTCCTTTTCACTGTTAGCTTTTTAAGAGACAATCAGCAAGGACCAATAATAGGAATAATTTATATACTGCTGTACACAGGAGTGGTACAGGAGTGATAGAGGCATGTACTGCAAGCCTTGGACTTCATTAATTATATATAAATATGCATACTTGGTAAAAAAATCCCTCCTAAGTTTGTTAATAGACTTCTGAGATGCTAAACTTTGCTTCATCAACTTAAATGCTTAAAACATAGTCTGGCAATGGTCTTTGTACCACGCAGAAATGATCTGCTTTGGAGGCAGCACAAACCAGGGAGCATGAGAGTGTAGTCATCCATTATCCACTGTAATGCACACAGAGTTCTGCTCCATCTCTGGGGCAGCTGGGGCACAAAGGATGTCAAAGGCAGGGGAAAGGAATCACAGGTAAACATTTAAAAATTGTGTGTTAAGGAGAATGACAGAAAAAAAAGAGTGGAGGATTTAACAGCAGGCCTTGTTGAGAACAGGGTATGGAGAAGGGTGGGTAAGAGGAATGGGTAGGTAAAAGGATTGAATTCTGCTCCATGATAAAGCTCTTCAAGGGAGATCAGACGTCTTTAAGAGAGATTCACAGAGATGCATTTGTGCAACAGGGTTGCCTGGGCTGGGCAGAGCTGGTTTATTTGGCTTTTCCTCTCTCTTTGATTAGGACAGGATCACAAATTTCTTCAGCTAATTACAGCTCTGTTCTGGCAATTGCCTGGGAAGTTCTCCTTCTTCAGGACTATATCCCCCCTCCACTCCTGCTGTTTTGCTGGGAAAGCCTGGGAGAGAGCCTGTCGATGGCGATTTGGCTGAGCTGCCAATATCTCTAGGAAAAGAACAGCCATCAGCAGCTCTGTGAATGCTTAATGCAATCAGTGCAGCTCCTGGCTGGGCAGGAGGGAAGTAGCTGAAGCTTTAGGACCAACTGCAAGGTCTGTTCAGGATCTGTGCCAGGGAGCAGCTGGACAGGCTGCTGGCTGAAGCCTGTTACACCACCATGGCTCACAACCGAGGTAATTGTCTGTGTTTGATTTTACACAGGAGATTTGTGGCCACCAATGCTTCCTCCACACCAGTTGCTCAGCATTATCTGATGCTGTAACGTGAGCCCTCCTGCTTTCTCGTTGTCAGAAGGGCACCATCAAGGACATTTTCAAAGTCTATGCCAAGTTATTTGTGAAACCCTCTCAGAACAATGAAAATATTGCTTTTCCACAAGGCCAAGTTTTTATTTGATTTGTACAGTTACCCTCATCAGCGTGACTCTTCCCACGGTGACATTCTTTTTCATGTCTTTCATTGGAAAGGTGAATTTACTGGGGGAAATTTTTCACTTGACACAAGATAGGTGCCATTAAGAGCAAGCACAGGTTCAAATTTAGGTGAAAAGGAGGTCACGGAGATGCAACAAAGATTTAAAAGCAAATTATCGCTGTCCTCACACCATTGATTTTTCCCTCACCATTTGCTTTCCCCACTTTTTACACTTAATTGAGTTAGCAGCAACAATCTATACTTGATTTACATTTTGTATTTAATTTTGTTGTTGTTTTGGGGGTTTTTTTGACACAAGTGTTACCTACAGAAATAGGTTTTAGTCAGAATTAATCAGTGCAGTCCTGTCTTCTCTCCTTGCTCATAATTCTGGCTCAGTATTTTGTTTCTGTGTTATTCTGTACCTGGGCTCAATTTGCCCAGCTGTCAGGGTGGTTTTGCTTTGACTCTGCCCCATCCCAGCAGTCAAGGAGGGTATTGTGATGATTTGGATACCAGACCTGGAGAGAACAGCCCTGTGAGACAGCAATGCCAGGATTCCTGCCTCAACTCTCACCACAGACGTCAGCCAAGTTTCTTCATATCTTCAGAAGGTATTTGATCACCTGAATCCTATGAAATGGAGCTTAGGTCTTGAAGCCACACATGTAAGATCTGGATGAATGTGCTTACTCAAATGACAAGCTGGTTAGATAAGTTGGATGTGTAGACACATCTGGGGCAGCTGGAATAAACCATTATCCACACTAGTGAGCTGATACAGCTCTTGTTGGAGGCCAGGGCTGCAGGAAACTGCATGAGGTGCTATGGAAGGAACACAGGGGCTCTCAGGGTCCTGTGGTTGCTCTCACTACAATTTCTCTTCCTGTGGCTCGTGATTCATCTTTCACACTTCCTCATTTTCCCATTTACCAACAATTCAAAGAACCCTTTTCTAACAGAGAGGCCTTTAGAAGCACTGGGTTTGGGTAAACAATACAAGAATGATTCTTGATAGCCATGAAGAGTTCTGGTTCACAGCTTTTCTGAGGAGTGCTTGTCTGGATGCAAACACACCTCTTTTCCATAGCCCATTGCTCACTCAAGACCTAGCTACTCATGGTTTGAGCAATATCCCTGATGTACTCAGTGCTTTCCTAGGCTGGAATTCATGATGGATGATGAGAAGTTCCAATATATTATCCTTGTCATCTGAAGATTTCATGCTCAAAAAATTGCAGGTGTTTCTTTTTCCTTACATTTATCTGGGAACAAAACTTTCAGTGCCTTTTCAGTGTTTGCCTTGGTTCATTCTGCTTTAGCTACGCTTGTTCCTGATTTAGCTCATCCAAGGAGAAAAAGTCCTGCTCAGGTCTGGCAAACAGTGCATATGTTCCTTTGTGCTATGATGAAGTAGCAGGTGGAGAACTTGAAAAACAAGTTATTTGGAAGTGCAATTAAGATGCCAAAGAGTAACTTGCAAGATTTTGCTAGACATGTAGACCCAAACAGACTATTGCTAAATAGGTGCTGTAGACTAACACAGCTGAGTGGAAGGAAAAGCAAATAGAGAATGTCCATAATGAAATTAATAGATTTGCATGTAGGAAAGAAAGGAGGGGACCCTCTGTCTTATCATATTATAGATTCTAGAGGTTTGTGATTTTCTTTTTAAATTTTTTTGGTTTTGGTTTGTTTGTTAATTTGGTTGGTTTTCTTTTTCTCTAAGTGTGAAATATAATATTTCAGGACATTAATTAAGTGCTTCAGGACTTAACCACACACAGACTCATAGATGCATGCCTCAGATTTCCTGTGGCATTAAAAGCCTGACAAGCACAGTAAAAATACATTATCCTTTGAACAGCTCCTTCTGAAGATACTCTTGGCTTGAAGAGACAAAATACAGTCCAAAGCTTCATCCTCACAGCTCTTCTGGGACATGGGGCTCTGAAACTTTGTTCTTTATGGATAGCAAAAGATGCAAAGCCAGCCTATGCTTTCTCCAAACCAGATCAACATCTGCACATCAGTAAAACAGAACAGCAAAGAGTATGAGTTCATTAGATCTTGCCAAGGTTTGTCTGGTCAGGCTTCCTGTAATGTGATGCTAAATCCAGCAGCAGAGGAAGACTGGAAATCCTGAGTGCAGTGCCTTCCTTTGCAGGCAATAATATGCCATTATATCTTGTGAGTTCTGCTTATTGATGTCAAGAGAAGAGCTTTGCAGTTGTGTAGACATACTCAAGCAATTATTACAATGAAGAAGATTTTCAGTTTCTTCCCTTTTTTGCCCCCAGACTGAGCCCCCATTGAGGTAGAATCAGCACAAGGAGGCCTGCACTCATACATAAAAATAGGCAGCATTGATGGCTTTTTTTTAATCTCTGGCTAATGATGCAACTGCTACCTTCACCAGGGAGCACAACCCTCATTTCTTGAAGAAGTTTGAAGACCACAAGTGCATTTCTCACCATGCAGTTTTGGCATCTCGCCTGTAGATAATCCCCAATCTACTGGAGAGGTCTGAGGAGAACAGCTGAGAGAAAAGACAGGCAGTAAACATCACAATTGTGTGGATCCAGAAGATCCTGGGGGAGGTCCACTTAAAACCAGCATTGAATCCAGTTGTTGAATCCACTCCCCTTTGGGGATCCACTTTTTGTAGTGCTGCCACCACCACAGAAGTAATTGGCTTCCTGGCTGTCTCAGTAGCTGACACTTCTCTGCACAGATTCACAATAGTTTTGAGCATAACTTAATAAAGAGTTTTGTACCTCTCTGTGTTTCTCTTGTCTTCACTGGGAGCTGGGCTGGTCCCTTTCTGTGGGCTGCAGCACAGCCTTAGAGTCAGTGCAGTACCTGCTCCACAAGGTTTATCCTCATGCACTGTTTGCATTTCCACCCTGTAAAGTGAGAGACCATTCCAGCTCAGGGGTGAAGAAATACTGTAGGGGGAAAAGAAGCACAACAGGCCTTGTTAATGGACTTGGACAATGCTGTAACATTCTTCATTTTGGGGGGGCAGGAGAGGGAGTGGGATGGGGTGAGGGAAGTAGTTAGGAAAGAAATAAAACTCTGTTTCCCTCCAACAAAATTTATGTTCCAAGAAGCTCAAGGAATGTCACCTTTATTTCTTGCTACAAGAATTTTTAAAAAATGGAGACACAGGCAGCAGTTGCTGTCTGTGCAAATGGAACTGCTCCCTCTTCCACACATAGTGAGGATTAAATCTTTATGGTCTCCATCTCCAGCAGCAGGAAGCTGTCTTGAATCCCTCACCGTGGCAGTGCTGGCAATCTCAGGTCTTGGAGAAAGACCAGGGCACCCCAGCAGAGCTGCACCATGTTCCAAGACAGGGCAGCTCTACATGACCACTCCACAGCTGTTTCTCCTTTCAGCCTGCAGCCCCCCTCCCTACATATTCCCTCTTCTGCAGGTGGGTTGCCTAAGGACCTTATCCCTTCCAGGGATTTTTGGAAATAATAATAAATAATAATAATAATAATAATAATAATAGTGATTAAATATACTCAAACCAACCCTTTTAAGGTTCAATTTCTTACTGAACTGCCAAACCTCCAAATCTCAAACTTCTGAGAAAGCAAATCTTACTATTTGCTCTGAATTCAGCCAAGTTTAATCCTATTACACTCTGTTAACTCCTGCTAGACTTACACTGCCTCATAAAGACTCTGCTGGAGGCTGATACTGTCACTTACTCACTTCTTTCTTTTTCACAACCACCCTGCTCTGTCACCCACCTGGCACCAATGACATAAAGCTTTCCATTTTTAACTCCTGCCTTGCAGCCTGATGTGATTTTTCTTAGATGTGATTCTGATATCTGGGAGTGTTAATCTGTTCACTCCTGGCTTAGAGGATGTTCCACATCCCATGACAGGGGGTTACTCAGGGAGTAGCTCAGATCTCCTGTGGATACAGGCACTGCTTACTTTCCCCTTCTGTTTCCTTAGCAGGAATCAAACTTCTCAATAATGATGGACTTGTTCTGTTCAGAAGGTTAAGCAGAGGTGCTAATTGTGCTGCTGAAGTATTAGTAAGTTCCTTGGAAAGCCATCCCAAAATTTTCTTAAAGGAGCAGAATTTGAATTTTCTGAAGATACCCATCTCTGTTGGAAGTTGCTATGAATGATTTACCATATGATTGTAACTACAAGCTGAGTAAAAATAGTTGCATGTGAATAATAGGAGATTGCTGCCATCTGGGTCTTATTTGGAGCCTTAGCATCTTTTAATCCCAAAAGAGGACTAAGCATTACCAGCTAGGTAGTCAAACATTACAAGAAATGGAAGCAGGAGAGAAACGAGAGTCATCCTGACATGGGAGAAACAAAAAGTGACCTGACAGAAATGTCAGTCATCATCATGATGTCCTTAAGCAGCCACCCTGAACAGACAAGTAGGATGTTTTATTAGACTGCTGTCTCAGATAAAGCATCAGCAGGATCTGAAAGGCTGCCTTATGTGCCTCTGCTTTTTAGTTTCAATTCCTGTGTTTTTAGACTCAATTGTCATTCCTTGAAGCATCTGTATCCTAAGCAATGAATAGTGAGCAGGGTTTTACTCCAATACTCTCCACAAGTGTGAATTAAAGGTTTGGATCTCTGTGCAAAACTTGTAGCTCAAGTGCCTAAATATAATACCCTGGCTCAAGCACAAATCAAGTACACCAGAGCCATAAACCAGGCATGAGCATTACCAAAGCCCAGGGCTCAAAAATGAGTGAGCTCCTGCAGTGTAATGAGTTACTTACTGAGCATCAGTGGAGCCAGATGTTCTTGGCCTGTCTCATATTTGAGGAAAAATGTGTTCATTTAAATGTCAGCAAAAGAAGATTTAAGATAATGCATTTTTGCTGCGTGTTTGTGAGAGTCCAGAAGAATGCATGTGGTGGAACCCCCAGCCTTGAGGAACACACAGTAACTCCCCAAACAACAGTAACTTGATTATCTCTCCCAAGCCTGAGCTGAACCACAGCAGTCACTTCAGATTAGAACTGAGCAAGAGGCATGGGGCTGCCAGAGAAGGTGTAAATTTAATGTCTTAAATTGCAAGTCAGGTCAAGTAAGTTTTACTGAGTCTTTCCTTTATGGAGTCACAGCATCAGCACTTCACTAAAGAAAAGCCTATTGTCTCTGAGGGAGAGTTGAACATTTCCTGGTGCACAGTTTGTGAAAAATAGTCTGTGTCTGGCTCACACTGGGCTGGTCAGTATTTTTCTAACACACCAAGAAAGAGAATCAAGGTCTTCTCAAGTTCCCCAGCTCGTCCAAACCAGCTGATGCACTCCTTGGTGGCCTGGTTCACATGTCCCATCAGGAGTCACTCTGCAGCCCTGGCTCAGCAAG
This sequence comes from Eopsaltria australis, assembly GCA_034509425.1. Lineage (NCBI taxonomy): Eukaryota > Metazoa > Chordata > Aves > Passeriformes > Petroicidae > Eopsaltria > Eopsaltria australis. The sequence continues at coordinate 1,068,254 of JAVTVJ010011652.1, read as the reverse complement.
AAGTGAAGCAGAGTGGCTGCAATCCAAGACAGTCCCTGTGTCTGCTTGTTCGAGGTCAGGGAGCCATTTGGATGCTTGGAGTATTCCCTTTGCTGTATTTAACACTTTGTGGGTTGGAACAGGATAATGATAAGGAAAAAAACCAATCATGATGTAGAAAAAAATCACTCATGATGTAGGATTGCCAAGTTGGACTTGGACTACCTGGATCTGGTGGTCATCTAAATCTGGGGAAATAGAGCTGTGAAAGTTTTAATAGGGGTCTGCACTGTATTTCATACACATTTCCTTTTAAAAAAGCATTGACAGCAGATCCTTCACTCGTCATACAGAAACCACGACATCTGTATGACTCTGCCAAGTGCAGAAAGCCCCTTTGTTTAGACAGCATTGCCAGAAAATGCCTAAGAAGCCAAGGAGATGAATAAAAACCATCTGAGAGCCAAAAACCCCTTGGAAAAAACTGATTATACAAGCTGCCAACCTGCATAGACACCCCAAGTCCATCCATACTTTACCTTTAGCTCCAAAATACCTTATTGAGTGAATTAAGCTTATTCTGAAGGCGAGCATTTATGGAGGAAACATTGTGTGGGTCAGAGCAGAAGAGTAGCTCCTAGTACAAGAAGATTTTGCACTAGATCTTGAAAAAATGATCTGGGTGAATAAATACATATATGTATGTATATGTGTGTGTGTATATACATGCATGTATCTTTATCGATATATGTGTATGTATATTTTCTCATTCCCTGGATGGTGGCACTTATAAAATCTACATACTTTTTTTTTTTTTTTTGATACAAAACACTTTTAGGAGTCATGTAAATAGGGGTAAATCCAGCCCAAGCTGTTAAATCCCAAAATTACTGTGGCTGTCTCAGTTTGTGGCCACTGGATGTCACTACTGATCCATTTCAGAGGGCCAGCAGATTTTTATGAGTGCAAAACAAATACCCTCCTAATTTGGAGAAAATGAAACATTATTTTACTTCTTATTATTGTTTATAAGAACTTGACAGGCCATTTTCCTAAGTCAGCACAGCACGCCTGTCTCTTTGTCTGTAGCTGTGAAGGAGCACAGGCACAGGCTGGTTTTTGCCATTGCCAGACTTCTTCTAATCAGGGAAGAGATCTCAGGATCCAGGGAGGAAAAGCTGCAGCTTTTGGAGTGATGGTGCCATGTCAAGGCTGCTTGGAGCAGAAACACCTCCATGCAGCCTGGGCTGATGGGCTGGGGGATGCCAGGAGCCTGGCAGGGGAGGGTGCTGGCACTCTGCTCTGTGCTTTCCTGGAACTGGAGCTAAATGCCAGCTCAGCACCACCCTCATTCCCGGCCTTTCCTGTGGAAACAGGGCAGATCTGCTGATTTTCTTGGGGATAAAAGGCTGATCCCAAGTATTATAAGTTTCAATAAACAGCGACAAGCACCTGCCAGGTCATTGAAGATGAGTTCTCTGTAGAGAACACCCAGTGTGCTGGGCACTTGCATGGACATCAAGTGAGAGCTGGGTGTGCTTCTGAAGCCTTGCAGTAACAGAGGTAGCAGAGATCAGAGGACAAAAATATTCTGCTCTGTGATATCTTTGCTCTGCTCTTCTGGCACCCCCACAGACCAGAGGAGAAGCAATCTGATAGGAGCAGAAGAAATGGGGCTCTGAGGAGGGAAGAGAGATGACATCAAGATTTGGATGAGAAGATAGAGTTTTATGGCAATGAAAGGCAAGTTAAGGAGATTCTGGAACAATCACATCAAAAACATCATGAAACCAGGAATCAGCCTTGCTTCCCTGAGAGCTCTGGGCAGATCATACACATTTACACACTCAGTGCTGTGCTCTGGAGGGTCTGGCACAACCAGAAGGGTGCTTTTCTAATAATTCTGTGAGTCCACCCTGCCCTGCCTGAGTCCTCTGAGTCATGCCAAGGTTGCTCAGCCCTTCCTAGGAAAAAGTCTTATTTGCCGTTCAGTGTGGCTTCACTAAACTTTCATCATTCATGCTGAAAACTCCTGTTAGATTTTTCTGCCTCAAGCTGAAAAACAAGGGAATAAAGCTATTAATCTATTTCTAAGAAAGAAAATTGAAAGAGGAATATATACTCAGTAGAAACTTCTAGAGATTAATAATTGGATTCTTCCAAGATTTATCCCCTTTAGGCAGGCAAGGATCCCCAAGCCACTGAAAGACTGGGTGACAGGAGAGAGGACAACAGGACCAGACAGGTAAAGGGTTGGAGATTTTATACACAAGGTAGAATTAAGTTGATACAGGCAACCCAAAATTACTGCCTTTGAGCTCCTCCTTACCACCTGGAAGCGGTTTGAATGCATTTTTGGAGTATTTCCCCTTGTGACCCAGGTTGGGTGTTGTTTGGGGTGATTCAGGTATTTGCAAAAGCATGGATTTTGGAGCTGCAGGGTTGCTGAGCCCCACCACAAGCTCTTGAGGAGCAGACCATGGCCTTACAGCCTCATCATCCAAGCCACGAGTTTGGTCCAGTGTGAATTACATCAGCTTGGTGCATAAAGACAGTGGTGGCCAACACCCAGTTATCTCATGGAGCTGTGGCTCTAAGGGGGCTGAGCTGGGGCTCTCCCCATCACCAGCCCACTGAGATCATTGGAAACCTGAGGAACTCCCCAGATCTGTGCTGGGAGGCTCATTTTGATTTAATCATTCTGGCATTTTGCCAGTGTAAAAATTTCCTCTCTGAGATTTTCCAACTTGTTTCAGTGAGAGCTAAAGGGCAAACCAAGGAGGTCTTGAGGAGCTCCTCTTTGCCTCCTGTTTCCTTATGGAAGATCCATATTAATGCCAGGGGGGAAGGGCACCATGTGCAGAGTTGTATTAATGCCATGGGAAATGAAAGAAATACCTGTAACAGCACAGAGTGGGCACAGAGCAGGTATTTACTTAATCACCTGGCTTTGTTCAGGAAAAGAAGCAGCAGGACCATGCCCACGGGATCCACCCTTTTCATCTCCTGGTGGAAAAGCTACTTTATTTAAGTCAGGATATCCAGTGAAAGTATGCTCACTTTACCGGTGTGACTGGGAATTTGGCTGGAGGGAGAAGGAAAAGCATAAACAAAACCACAATCAGAAGAAACAAAATGGCTTTTTGGACAAAATTGCTCCAACCTTTCTGACCCTGGATTTCTTTATATATGCTGGGAGAGCCAAGCAGGGAACAAGCTCAGCCATGGCATCTCAGTCCCAATATACTGCAATGCCTGTAGGGTTTAAAGCTTTTCAATACATAAGGTAGCAGGGTGAATGGATGTTTGGAATCAAAGTTAGTGGCCTCTACACCATGCCAGGACATCTTTCAACTCCACTGCACTACCACTGGTTTCAGTATAATTACTTGCAGAGTAAGAAGCTTCTCAGCCTGAGGGAGAGAACCCGATCCCTTGTTTTCAGATGAAAATGTAAACTTTGGGACAAGGATCATTTCCATTTTGCAAAAGCTCAGTTTGGCTCTCTCTTCAACCCTTCTGTAAAGCAGCATATTACAGGAAAGCCATTTATTAGTCCAAACCAGGATACTGAATATCAACTTTATAATCATGGAATTACAGAATTGCTTAGGTTGGAAATACCTTTAAGATCACTGTATCCAATCATTAACCCAGCACTGCCAAAGCCGTGAAACCATGTCCCTGAGCACCACATCTACTGGGCTTTTAAATACGTCCAAGGTTGGTGACTCCACCACTTCCCTGGGCAGCCTGTGCCTTCCCCACCATCTCATCTTTGAGCACACGGGGACAACCTGCTCCTCTGCCTTGAAGATTTTCTTCCTGGAGGATGTCCAGCCTTCCTGGACTCCTTTGCACTTCAGCTCTTCTTCCAAGGGTCTCCATGAATTAGTTTCCTAAGGAAGCCAAAGTCTTCCCTCTAGGAGACCAACACAGCAGTCCCGTGGATCCTTCTTACTTTTCTGAGAATCAAAATCTCGGTCATTTCATGATTCCCTGTGCCCCAGCTGGCCTCCAACCATCACATTCCCTCCCCAGTCCTTCTCTGTTCACACACAGCAGGTCCAGTGGATGCCTTTCCTGGCTGGCTCCCTCACCAGCTGTGTCAGGAGTTTCTCCCTGCACACTCCTGCCACCTTTTCCAGGGAGAAGCCCTAATTCCTGCCTGACAATTCTCAGGTGCTTCCATGCTTTCTAACACATCAATAACCCTCGTGTCTCTGCTGCTGCACAAATCTCAATCCCTTCTTCCACTGACACAGCAGACCAAAGGACCTCACCAGCACCCTGTCCCTCAAATTTTGGGGTGCTGCCCCCAGGCTTGTCTCTAGCAAGCCTGGTTTTATCCCTTCCCCCCTCAAATCCAGTTTAAAGCTGTCTCAATGAGCCCTGCTAATGCCTGTGCACAGATCCTTTTCCTGCTTTGACACAGGTGTACCCCATCTGTTGCCATCCAGCTCGGTGTCATGTGAGCTGACCCAGGATCAAAAACCCTGAAATTCTGTCAATGACACCAGGCTCAGAGCCAGCTATTGATCTGTTATTGATCTTCCTGTTTCTTCCCTCATCGTTCTCTGCAACCGGAAAGACAGAGGAGAGCCCTGCCTGTTGTCCCAAGGCCCTGAAGCCTCTCTTGATTGTGTTTGGAATTCTTGTCACAAATTTGTCACTTCCTACCTGAAAAATCAGTAATGGGTAGAAATACAATGCCCATACCAGGGCAGAAAGCTTTCTCTTCACAGCTTTAATCCAGACTCTAAGAAGGCAGCAGACTTCTCTAAAAAATGTGTCTGTCTGTCTGTGGGCCTTCTGAGCCCTTCAGAAGGGATCTCCTCTGACTCTGACCCATTTTTATCAGCTTCATTTCACAGTCACACTATATATTAGGCTAGAAAACTTGAATTTTCCCAACAAGATACCAAAGAGGGAAGGAGCTGGCCAGAGCTTTCTGAGACACATTGGCAGGATCCTTCCCTCCCCACTCCCTGGCAGATGACTCCCTGAATGCCTCAGCACCAGCTGCAGGCTTTCCCTCCTTTCCTGGAAGTGTTGCTTTGTCCTGTGGAAACTCAAATACATATGATAATATGTAAGGAGCTCTTACTAGCTCTTTTTATGAGCACTGTGAAAGATGTCAGATGATTATCTGAGGCCTCCCCGCCAAACCCATCGCTTCAGGGGGACACATGGAGGCTGGCAAGGAAGGGGAATCCTACGGCCAAAAGCTCTTGGAGAGAGCAGTTTCTCCTCCCACTTGCAGAGACCATACTTAAATATTTGTGGTATCATAAATATGCTCTTTAGTGTGTGCACTAATAGATCTCTGGAACACAGCTGGGTTTGGGCTCTTGGGTCTGTGAACAGCAAGGTAAGAAGTGTCCAGTGTGTGTGGGGGGGTGTTGGGTGAGTGTCTGCTGGGCTCAGGGTCACTCTGTTTGACCCCATCCTGGTGTTAAAGCAACCTGCCTCCATTGCAGCTATGGGATTTTGAAAATAACAGTTTTTTATCATTAGCCTGGATGACTATAGCATAAACATTACATATAGGAAGGAAAAGTTACTACCATGGGGAGAACAGTTGGCAAAACAGACCTCTAGTGCCTTATAGGTTATATAGCCACTTATGCATGCATGAAATGGATATAAGAATGTATAAATTTGATTATATAAACATAGCTGATAATATTCTGCTAGCCCTCCATCCAGTGACTTTATGCTGAAGGGTGTCACTTACATAAGATGGTGCTAAAGCCTCGATCTGAAGTTTTAATTCCCTTCCTCAGGCACGTTAAAACTCCTCCTTTGGGAACAGAACTTCTCTTTCCCCCCATGCCCTTGCTTTCCTATGTTGCTCATGGCTGCAGAGAAGTCTCTTCAGTCTCAGAAGCTGAGGTCCTTCCTAAGAAAATCAAAGTTAAAGGCATGCTGAAGGCTTTACCTGTAGCAGTTTGGTGTAACAAGACAGCAATCCCTCAGGGGCAGAGGGGTTGAGGTTGATTTTAATGATTTCCTTCATGTCACAAGGAAAGTTTAAATAGATTTCTGTGCCCTGAACACGAGACCAGTAAGAAGTGATTTCTGTTTAAGTAGGTGTTAGGAGGTAGGAAAGAGTGTTGTAATAACAACCTGTCTCATAAGCCAAGGAAGTGAGATGTTGAATCTGTACCCAAACAAAGAGTGAACCTGAGTCATGAGAACACTTTGTATTTATAGAGCAGCTTTCACTGGAGAATTTCAGTGTTCCAGAGTGTTTTACCTACCTGGAGAGAGCTGGGGTAAACACATGAACTTACACCAAGTGCAGCTTTCCTTGGTGATGTCATGGAGCCAAACAGTCAAGGAACACAGAGCCTGGGACTGTGTCAGTATGAGTAAGAGGACAGAATTTGGCCACTTATGCTTAACTTCCACGTCTCTTTTCCCTTGTAAATTAAGCTTTCATTCCACTTTATGGATGGGTAACTGATGTACAGAGATCCCAGGGAGTTTATCTAAAGTCACAGATTGAGGAAGGTAATGAAAAAGGACCCAAAAGTCTTGGCTTTGTGCTCTAACCCCAAGGAAAACTTAATTTGGCACTAGCAGCTGCTTGATCTTTAGGGCTTCTGCATGAACAGGGAGTAGTTTGGTTAATGAAATAATATCCCAGGCACATATGAAGAGCAATTACTTGCTCTCATATAAACTCTCATGTATTCATCTAGAAAAAATGCTCATGACTCAGTCATCTGGGATGGTTCAGGCTACTCACCCTCCAGCATGAGGCGTAGGCACTGCAGTGGTGAAGTTAAAAAGGAAGACACGTGACCCCAATTACTCACAAGGAGAAGAATTATGATCTCAGATACAGTGGTATAAATCCAAAGTCATTCCCCCCCTGAAGTAATTGGCACTATGCTGTATTTTCTCTAACATACGGGAGATCAGAATGCAGCCTGTAATCCCAGTTTGTCTGCAGAGCTTCGTGCAGAGAGAGGCTTTGCTCTCCAGCAATGGATGTTAAGTGTTGGAGAAAAATAAGGCTGGAAAATGTACGAGAAAGACAAATGTGCCAAGCTTCCCTGTAGCAAGAGCAACAAATTACTACCTATTTTTAACAGTGTGCTTAATAATGATTTTTTAAATCAGTTTTTTTTTTTTGTAAACAATAGAAATTAACTGATACATAGAAAGACTGTCCAGTTGACCTGTATCTCAGTTTCCTCTTTTTTGCTCTGGATATCACAAACACTGAGGAAGGAAGGTGTCGACTGTCAGGAAATGTGAAGAAAATTACGAACTTACAAATTTGCAGGAGTGTGACAATAAACACAGATCTAGAATTAGGGACACGACAAGTTCAGAGAAAAGACTAATTAATGTAATGACCACAATGAACTGTTCCAGTGGGGCATGGGAAATTGTATAAAACTATTTCCATTAGTGCAGAACAGAGGACTTAGAACTTGAAGAGTGGGGATGGGACAGTGGATTCAGCACAGCAGGACATTACATAGAAAAATATTCTAAGTAGACCCTCCATTTATCATTTTTGAGATTTTGATAATTGTAATATTCTCAATGTTATGGTTTTAATAATTTGATACTGACAGATGAGAACTTTACCTCTTGGGACTACAGAAAACCTGGCAAGAAAGGAGCAGGGAAAGGATTCAGTTTGAAACATTATAGGCACATAGCAAGTTTCCAGCACATCAGGCAACCCAGAGTTTTTACAGATTTGTGTGCTTTTAACATTTTCTAAGACCGCAGAAGCAGTTCAAACATATGTAAAATTATATTATTGGCAAATTGTACCAGCGGTGTACAGAGGGACACCCAGGTGATATTCCTTAAAAATTCTGGTTGTGCAGGAGCATGGATGGAGTGCCACAAAGCATCCTGCCTGCCCCTGCTGCTGGCACTGGGAGGAACACAAAATGCAGCTCCAGTGCATGTAACAGTATTTAAGGGCACATATTGAAATCTCTGGCTGATCACGCGGTTCAGATTCCTTCCTGAAAAGTCTTGGCACACACATCTTGTTGATATAATTTCTAAGTATGCAGAGGACATGCTTGTGCACCAGTAAAGCTACAGATCTTGTGGACTTAGGGAAGCTGATACCTGTATTACATGCATGAGTGCAACGCATGTATATTTACACGTGCATGAAATGTAGATGTATTTTACATATGTGGCAGCAAGTGTGTAATGGAGTGGAACTCAAGGTCCAGGGCTGTCATTAACAGACACTTGAGTAAAGGTGGTGAGGAAACTGTTTGCACTGGCACAGCTGAAATTCTGGAGCCTTCTGCCTCTTTGCAGAGAGAGGCACTGTAACAACTTGAAACGTTTTTGTGGCAGGTCCAAGAATAGTAAAGCCTTTCCCAGCATCGAGTACAGTCGAGATGATGGTTTGCAGTCGCTTGCTGTGTGTAATTAACAACTCTCCGTATCTGCATCAGTCAAAACTCCTGCTGTGGAACTTCCACATGTCTGGTAACCCCGGCAGAGAAGTGGCCCCAAATAGCACCCAGCCCAGTGCAGCTGAGAGGGGCAGAGCTGCTCTGTGATGCTTCCCAGTCACAGCTGTGTCCTGGTCTGGTTTGGGCACTCTGTACGTGCAAAAGTATAGAGCTAAAAATGAGCTACTTTAGTTAAGTGTCCTTTATTACTGAAGTAATGAGTAGTCTTAGAGCAGTTTTATACCTTTTCAGTTCGGGGGTGATTTTTTACTGAAGTAGTCCACCAGCCCATCCCTGCACATCTGCAGGGTGTCCAGTGTGGTCAGCACAGAAGGTGCTGTACACAGCAGCACCCACCGCCCACAATCAGCTCATCCTCCCTCTGAGGAGGCAGCTCTGCTTTTCTCATGAAGAGACACAAGAGCCACCCCTCAAAGTGCTGCTCTTCCTCTGGCCAGGGACTCCAATGGGAGGTGGTCACTGGTCCTTTGGCTAACCAGCAGCATCCAGGTCTCTGATCCAGGCAGAAGAAGCTGGACACTTGGCACATTTATGACATGAAGGAGAAAGTGAGGGGGAAACATCTAAAGGACCTTGAAAAGTTAAAATGTATCCTGTCAAAACCAAGAGGGTGCTGAGGGTTGTGGTTTGACAGCTGGGAAAAAGTCCCATGACATAGGACAGTCTTCATGAACAGGGGAGGTTCTGGTCATTAAGAAGCTTTAAAGAAAAGGATTTTGGCTAGTGTTGCGTGGAAAGGGAACATTGTCTCCAGAGGTGACACACCTCCCTGATTTTTGTTTAGGGACCTTGAGTCTCCTCATCATAGAGTCTGTCCCTTACAGGCTCTGATGGGAGCACAGGGCTGTTTTCCAGAAGCACCATCCCAAGTCTGAGTCTGCAAGGCTCTGGGAAAGCTAAATCCCTAAAATTGCATAAAGATCGCTCTGCAGCCCTATTTTCAAAAGTGTTGATACTGACCTAGCTTCCCTCATCTGAAAACTTGCTAAAACACTTTGGTGAGTATTGTAGGGCTGCAGCAGAGCACTTTGAACTGTGTTTTCCTCATTCTTGGTGAATAGAGAAATCTTTAATGGGGTATTTATTTAATGTGCCAGAGCCAACAGGTGTAGGTGATTTGGAGCTGCTGAGGACAAATCACCACGTGTGATGTTAAGACAGTTACTCCAGGGAGGAGAGAGGGAGGGGGGAAATGCTGTATATTAGCATAACTATCTCCTCACACATCCTCTCTCTTCTTTGCATAATATCCCAGTCTTGTGGGCCCCTGCCAGCAAAATAAAACAATGATCCCAGCCCTGTGGGCCTGTCATTATTGATTTATAAAATACTTACAGCTAGTTGTGTTAAATGTGTGCTTCCACTGCAAGAAGGAATTACTGGGCATACAGTGGTGTAAGACTGCAGAGTTATTATCATGCTATACGAGTTACACATAAAGGCATCTTCAAAATGCCTCTTTTTAGGCATTTATGGAAAGCCATCTGGAAATAAACGTAGCTGGCGTGATGTATGTAATGAATTTAATGCACCATTCTTCCACATTAAGGATAAATCTAATAGGATGATTGAGTGGGGCCAAACTTCTCCAGGAAATTCCTTTATAATACATGATTGAATTATTGTTTTTCTATTAGGGCAGCCAAAACATTCAGTGTCCTTGACAATGGAGGATGTGTGCCGTAAGTTTTTTGCCACTAAGCTAGGCATACTCTATCTGGACACATGCCCAGCTTTTTGAGTATTTCCAGTTGAATGATTTATTTATTTTCCAAAGAAAGGCTACATAAGTTATACAGAACTCAGTAGACTTCTTTTCGGGTCAGACAGCAGAACTTGGTGCCTGGCTGCCAAATGAACGAAATCTCAGGAATCCAGAGGCGTTTGCAGCAAAGCTGAGATTTTCCTAATGGGTACCTAAAAGTTGTGCTTATGAAACTGCTAAACCTTTTCTCAATAGAAATTATGCACCTAACTCCCTTTGCAAATCTCTGTCTCAAGTCTGTATTCAAGCCCCTAAGAATCCTGATTTTCAAAAATGTTGGCCTTCCAGCTGCAACCATGTAATCGGAGAGAAGATGAATGTAACACATGTGAAAATTGGATTATTTATTTATAAGCCTAAATATGATTCTAGAAGCCTGACTTCAAATGCCTTTTAAAACCTAGAACCAGATTCAATGATCTTAAGGGTCTCTTCCAACATAAATAATTCTATGATTCTGTAATTTGAATGTTGGGTCTTTATTTTTTTTCTGGAAAGATGTGTATTTGAGATACCCACTTGCACTCTCAGGGGTGACAGCCATAAAATGTGCATCATTATTAGTGCACATGATGAGAATATGCTCTGATATCCTGGATATCTAAGATATCTTGGAACCCCCTCAAAAAGTAAGTATATGGCTGTATACTAAAGGAGACAGGGAGAACGACTCTGTATTTTTTCAAACTGCAGCTTGGGAAAAGGTGGTGTTTATTAGTGTAGCCTCCTAACCTTGTCTGAAAGATCTCATTGCTCATTTCCTGTAGCAACAGAGCTTCTTCCTTTCTGTCTTCTTAATAGGGAAGGGCAATTATTTTTCTTCTGTGAATAAAATACTTGACACCCCCCCTTCCAAAACAGTCTCAGGTCAAATCAGTCATATAGTTGCAGCTGGAAACTATTTTTGGCCTAGGTTTACAACTCTGTAGAGGATATCCAGATCCTTTACCAAATATTTAAGGCACTCAGCCAGAGTGTGGGAGATGGCAGGTTCAAATCTCTCTGGAGAAGTGGATTTGAATCCACCCCCCAGGAGGTGGCTATCATCAGCATCTTGCTGTGTAGGAATGATGAGTGAGAGAGAATGATCCAAGCAACCCAAGGTTTGACCAGCTACTTGTCTCACTTGAGGCTTTCCTCAGTTCTTGGGCTGCAGGGAAGGTGGGATGGGGAACAAAACCAAGCAGGGGGCTCGGTTTGATCTTACAGGCTAAACCAAACCACTTTTACATTCAAGCATCATCTGTCTCAGTCATGCAGAGGTGAGGCTGGGCTCGCATTCACCCCTACTTGTCTCCCAGGGAAACCAGTGTTTGATTGCTGTGTTTGATTTCTTTTTAATTCTCCTTGAACTGGAGCTCAGAGGTTATCTGCCACCGAGCCAGGATCCTTACTCATCCTGGCAGAGATCAGGTTCTGACCTCTGGGACATCAAATAAAAGCAAGGAGGGGAGTAATATTTGTTGGCCTTGTTAGTGAAAGACACCCGAGTGGGTAAAACTGGAGTGACCCAGTACCTGCTCTGTGCACAGAAAATACTGGACCTCTCCTGGTGATATTTCACTCCATGTGCCCCACAGCCTTGCTCCTCCAGTGTATCTTGAGCTGAACAGCTCTCCAGGTTAACCCATGCTTTTTGTGCAGGATTCCTAAGCTAGCTGAGTGTTTATCATCCTTGAGGAATCTCGCCTGTGGAGGTTTGATTAATTTTTTTCATACACTTATAAACAGATTCAAGATGTTCTTGCTCAGCCAGAGGATAAAGGTTTCTCCTGCTATCTCAGCTCTCCATCAGAAAAACAGTCAGTCCCAATGTGCCAAGATTCTCCCAAAGGCACAATTGCCGTCATCTGCGTTTGCTCACGCAGACTCGCAGGCATCCTGAAAAACAAGGACAGTGTCCTTTCCCAGCAGGAACTCTGAAGTCTGTATGGTCCCAGGCTTGAACTGCTTCCTACACATACCTAGAGCCAGGACAGCTCTCAGAGAAGACCAGGAGATCCCATCCACTCTGCAGAAGTATTGTCGGCCAGCTTTGGTCAGGGCCCCAGCCTGTCAAGAGCAGAAGTATTGAACCTGTGATTGCAGTTTGGACTAGTGCAGAGCATGACCTAAACCTTCTTAGTTCACTCCGGAGTCTTCCCTTTTCCTCCTAAATTGCCAAATCACACTGCCAGATATTGCTCAACTGCTGATGTGGGTTTGCACTGCCTGTGCCACATGTGAGTGGATGTTACAAAGAGTCATTATCATCAGAGAATTCTCATTTGCTATAAAAAATCACCACAATATCACTGAAACCTCATCAGAGGCTTGAGCTACATGCATCCACACAGAGCTCCCTAGGATGCTCCAGACCCTTCTGTCCTTTCCTCCAAGGCAGAGGGCAGGCTGTGTGACCAACACAAACCCAGCCAAACTAGCAGTGTCTAAGTGATTTTATTGATTTTAAATGAAGAAAAGATTATTTGGTTTAGGATTCAAAAAAGTGAAAAATTTCCACCATTCCACCCTTTCTTGCCAAACCCCAAATATTTAAATTGAATGCAACTGGACCAAAAAAAACCCCACCAAAACTGAGTATTTTGATTATCTGGGATCTCAGCCTTCTTACTGAGAAATAAGGTTACAGAAAGTGGGAAAGAAAGTACGTTTTAGAAAATCCTTGACCCCAGTGCTACAGCATTGCCCTTATGTCATTGTCCTAACAGGGTGAAAGGCTCTTCTGAGCAATTCTGTTTAATTCTTTGTGGAAGATGCCTGCCTATTCAATCTAGTATAATCTGCCTGTACAATCTCGGTTACAGGTTAATCATCAGCACAGCTGTATTATTCTGAGCTGGCAGCATGAACACCCAGGTTCAGGATCTCTGCTTTCTCCTCCCCTTTTGTTTTTCCTTCCTATTTGCATGTATGCACATCCACATTTCAGATATACCCAGTGATATCAGGTTTTGAATTCCCCCATCTTTTGCTGTAGCAGAGAATTGTCCAAACTAGAATTTTTAGTTCTGAAAGCCCAGAGCTTGTCAAAGCTCTCCTCTGCACCACTTTCTACTGCCATGTTTTCATGTTAGCAAACTAAAATGCCAGGGATTCCCTGTAGCATGTTTCCAGCTTTCCAGAGCAATCTGGGGAAGGAGATTGTTCACTGATTGCTACAGCTACACAATGTCATAAAATGTCATTATTAATATATTTGCTTTATTAGGCAGAATAATATGAATTATTCCCTCATAAATTTTTACAGTAACTCCTCCCTACACAGGGCTCTGGTTGATGAGAATTGTAGGTCTAATTACTGGAACATGTGCTTTAATGTGTTTTAATGTCATGTTTTTCTTTAATTGTGTTATATTGTAAGCCTGCTCTAGAAATAACACTATTAAAGTTCCCTTTCAAAACAAAGATCAATCAAAGAGACAAGCAATTATTTCATTATCCTTAAGAAGCTCATAACATAATGAAAGGAATGTTAAAAATAAACTAAATGGGTGTACTTGATTGAAAGAATAGATCAGTCCTAGTGACTTTTCTCAGAGAGTAAAATATTATCCAAGATTATATTTTCACAGCTTTGAGTATATTACTGATTCTCTGTTTCTAATAATTAAATAGGGAAGACTTTCTTCAACAATAAACTAAGAATGAAATTAGCAACAGTTGTATCTGAAGAGAAGCAAATAGTCAGGATGAAAATCCAAAACTGCAGTTCTGGAGACAGGTGGGATTAGGCAATGTTTGGATTGAGTGAGCCCTCTCCAGCCTGGCTTGGAGGAGACTCCACATGGGACTCCAAACCATCCCTGCTGGTGAGTCCTGGAACCCTCTTGAAGGGAATTTTGCAAAGCTTTATGGGCTTACTTTGAATCTTTTGTCCAACTTTTTGTTAAATTGGAGCCTTTCAGAAGCTCAGATACTGAGGGTAGAAGCAGTGTAGAGGGACACCAGAGAAAAACTTTTTGTAACAGAAAAGTTTTCCCAAGAAACTGTAGGAGGGAAAAGCTGAGCAGGTAGGATATGGATCAAGAGAAGAGCTTGTCTCCCTTCTCAGTCCTCTACCCAAATCTGACTTCTCTGGCCTGTAATCTGAAATGGGCAGCACCTGGGAACCTTGAGGCAGCCTGGCTGCAGAAGGTGAAGGCAGCTTTGGACATTTGTCATGTGCAGCACTGGGGCCAGACGGGCTCTGCAGCACAGAACACAAAGCTCAAAAGAACCAGAAAGAGCAAATTTCTCCTTTCACAGACAGAGCAAAATGAGCTTCCTGTCTGCCTTCCTCAGTGGAGGGGGAAAGCCAGATGGAGGAAGAGGGCTCTCGATTCAGCACCACTGGGCAGGCCAGGGGAGCATCACTGCACTCCTCTGCACTCCCTGCCCAGCATCCATCCAGGACCAGGGGAGCCACCAGAGTTGCTTTTCATGGGGTCACTCTGAGAAAGCTGTGCTGGAAGCAGCTCCTTGGACATCAGCTCTACCTACACAGCCATTTGTACCAACATAACCCTTCCAGGGGGATGTGTTTTTACTCCTCACAGCAGAACTGGGCTGCCAGTGCCTTCCTGCCATTGGCTAGAGCTGAGCTTGAAGTTGGAAATAGTCCAATCAGTGCTGCTTACACTGAAAAATATTAAATAAATTCCAGTACATCCAGGGACATTTCTTTATATAGAGCCAAATATGCCATGCACAGGGATAAACTCCAGAGTGCTTTACTCTGTATATTGCGTATTTTCAAAGCTGCTCAGAATTCTTTTAGCTCCCGTTGCTCCCATTTTCCTGAGCAAGGTGAGGAGTGAGAGCAGCTGCAGGTGGCCGTGGCTCCAGGTGTGGGAACAGGTGACGTCCCAGGGCTTCGTTTGTCACGCTGACAGCAACGATAAGAGTTTCAACATGAGTAAACTGGGTCCTGACTTCCAGAAAGAAAATCCCTCTTGGCATCACTGCATCCCAGCATGATGGCACCGTCGTTGGTTTAACCAGTTTCTCAATCTATATAACCAGTTCATCCTGCCTGAGGTGTACTCATCAGTATTTATTAAAGTAGACTCATGTCTTGTGTTTGCTGAAGAAAAGTCTCTGCCTAACACTTTTCATCCTTTCTTTTGCTGTTTCTTTCTCTAGGGGGGGGGGGCTTGCTGTGGCAATTTCTTTCACATGTTGAGACTGTTGTTTTTCTAACACAAAACACTATACATTTCAAAAGCTTAGTAGGAAAGTTATATTTCTAAGTCATGTTTCTTGCCAGAGGAGTAGTGAACACTAAACGTTGGCTGTAGACAGTGGTAGACTTGGGATTTGGTAGTTAACCAGTAAAAATATTAAAACAGGCAAAGTCTGTCATCATGTAAGAGACAGCTTTCAACTTTACTAAATGTCTTTCTACTTACAAAGTTAATGGAAACCAGTCACAATGATAAAATCTGTGATTGTCTTAAATAGAAAGAATTCTTGGTTCCTTGTGGTAGAAAGAAGACTGGAATTTAAATTCTTGGGCTTTCCCTCCTCGTTTTTAATTCCTTTCATTTGATTAAAAGAAAGTTTTTTAAATGAACAGGCCAACACAGGAAAGAAAAGAGAAACATACATCTTAGCAAGATAAAACCCCAACCCTTTAAAAAAATACTCTAACCATGCAATTATGAGAAATCCAACAGCCCCAAAACATGTGGGCCCAGAGCAGATAGAGAAGGTAAACAAAACCTTGGGCAAAAATAGGCAAATGGAGGAATGTTGGAGAATGCCTGATAAAAACATGACGGGAGAAACCACCATGAAAACCACTTGCAGCTCGGGAAAAAGAACAGCAGCGAGGCAGAGATGGGAGCCACAGATAGCAACGTGTGGAAAATTTCTGAGAGAAATCAGGGAGGAAAATAAGGACAAAGAGAAATCTAAGAGATTCAGATGTGCTGAAATGCCAACAGAGTGGAGGAAATCATGACGGAAAGAAATTGTGGGAACATGGAGTTGAGAAGCTGGGATAGCTCAGGAGAACCTCCCCAGTCACTGAGCATTACAAAAGGAGGAAAAACACCCCAGATTTCTGCCTCACCTTAAAGATTTCTGCCTGAAGGAGGAGGTTGGACTATGACATAGTGCTGCTGTTGCAGCCTTGC
Organism: Eopsaltria australis; assembly: GCA_034509425.1. Taxonomy (NCBI): domain Eukaryota; kingdom Metazoa; phylum Chordata; class Aves; order Passeriformes; family Petroicidae; genus Eopsaltria; species Eopsaltria australis. The sequence continues at coordinate 1,051,920 of JAVTVJ010011652.1, read as the reverse complement.
TACAGGTCAGGTCTGGAAGAAAACCCCAGCTCTTGCTCTCACTTTGTGGGAGAAGCTGTTCTTTCAGCTCTTTTAGCCTGATGCAGCACAATCCTGCCTGGGCTCTGAGACAACAGCAGTGGCCCAAATAACAAGTACCAGAGTACAGCCTAAGTCTCACAGCATTAAAACTGAATGGACTGACTCTTGTTAGCCTAGAAAAGATAATATTGGCCCCTGCATGGCAGCCAAAATGCAAAATCAGCTGGTGTTTAGTGCGGATTTTTGTCTGCCCTCTGGAATACTCCTAGAGTGATGAAAGGGGAAGTAATATTTTCTAGCCTATGAAAACTTCTATTGTAAAAATGGTCTAATCTGGTCTGTGCTAGAATGAAGCCATGGCTCCCTGATGTTTGACATGAACAAAGGGAGAAAGGCTCTCATCAGAGCACACATCAGCCCAGTGACATTGACACCTGCTTGTCCAGACCTACTGGTGAGGTCAGCTCTCCTATCTCTCAATGTTCTTCTGTCTTAATTTGATGTATTGGAGGCTTTTTGTAGTGGAACTTGGAGGATCCTGAGTCTAAACCAAGTTACCTGGGCAAAAGTTTAATTTTACTTTAAAAAATACCTCAGCAAGTGGTCAAGTGTAGCTGGCACACATTCATGCTGCAACATAGCTCTTAAATGGTTCCTCTTAAATGTTTAAACTTAGTAATTCCAGGCAATTTTGAGAACTATTGATAGTTTTACTAGTTTTTAGTAGTAATGGACAGTACATAATTACTAAAAATGTAATATTTTTACACCTGTGTTCTTTTATGATAGTGTTACTCCTGTGCAAAATTAAATGTCAACGAGAGAAGAGTTATTCTAAAATGCAATTTTAAATAAATGCATTATTACACTGAGGAGGTAATATGGTGATTTAATATGGTGACTAGTCACACCTGAATAACTAAAGAGTTTGTTTTTACAGGGAAGCAGTGAGTTTACTAAAGCGAGGGAAAAGTATTTTATTACAAATAGATTATCTTGTGCTTTCACTCAGTTTGGTGCAAAACTTTGTGTAGAAGCTGGGATTTGACAGAAGTGTAGCTGGGGAGAAAGTTTTTAAAAAAAAAAGCAAAGGAAAACCAAATAAAAAGTTATCAAAGCAAGACCACTAAATATGAAGTGCTGTGGAAGAGAGCAGCCAAGGACCTTCCTCCACAGCTGTGCATCCATACTCTGCACTAAAACCCCACAGGATCCCACTGGAGTTACTGCAGCAGCAGCAGGACCAGGGACACCCCATCCCTCTTTGGGGTGAGAGGGGCATCTCTTTGGGGCATCTCCACCACTGCCAGTAGCCATTGGGCTACTGGCTAAAAGCCACTCTCCACCCACTGTCATTTACAGGGCTGGAGAATTTATGCTAGCTCATCTTTAAAATTCTGTTCAACCCAGGAGCACCAGGTGCTGGATGAATGTAAAAGAACATTGTATTTTCTCATCTAGAAATTTCTAGAGGGAACCTAATTTGCTGACACTGTAAATTCAAAAAATCTAATGAATACGCAGTTATTTTGAGTTAATTGAGATGCTGAAGTCCTTATTCTAACTGGGAAAGGTTTTGTTTTCCTTGTGGGTCTTCTCAGGGCTGGAAGGCAAGTTTGTCCACACATGTGTCCACTGTGTCCTCTTTGAGAGGGGAGAGGTGTGAGAGGCTTCACGACTGAACACAGACCACAATGTGTGTCATTTATGTTATCCTCCATTTTTTTCTTCTTTTTCCTACTTCAACAGCACAAAAATTATGCAGGGAGTCTTGAGAACCTCAGCCCAATATGAGCAGAAGATTCTGAGTGTCTTTCAGAGTAAGAGAAAAGTGTGCATCTTCATTCTACAGAAAATTGTTCTGCTTTCTCCTGAAATGGCCTCTGTAATTTTTTTATAACTTCCTTATTTTCCATCAATGCAGTTTCCCTTCTTGGCTGATTTCTTGCATCAGACTATTCACTAGATAGGAGGATGTAAAAGAGAATTAAAAAATAAAGAAAAAATAAGGATCTGTTCCCAAAGACAGTGGAAACAATGGGAGTCAAAGAAACTGGCATTGACAAAAGATTTTATTTCCCTCAGGAGAGTAAGAGTGGTCCTAGCCAAAATTTTATAAAACAAAGATTCCAGTAATAAGTCCAACACAGCAGAACATAAATTGGCATCACATTTAGGTTCTTCCTTCCATGCTAAGTGGCACCCACCTCAGATTATGCTTGATGAGTAAGGTAAAAGTTGCCATTATTGTAATAACTGCATACAGCATGGTCTTTAATCTTGCTCTGGGATTTTAGGCTGACTCCTGTCCATATTGCTTCTGACTGCTCAAAGATGAGGGTAACCCCTAAAAAAAGATAAAATCTCTCTCTTTTTTTTTTAACTTTGGAAATTACAAACAGAAGAGCCTGTGCTGTTGAGACACACACACAGAGGGAAATGATCTGAGAGAGGCTTTAATAAGCTAAATAGGTTCAGCCTAATGTAGATTCATGTCTTCATTCATTTAGAGGATGATTTTCAGACGAGTGAGCCTCCCTTCCTCTGGAGTAGGCAAAATGCAGCTAAACTCACCCCCTGCTGATTTGCTATGGGTAAAATCATCTAGAAATCACTTAATCTGAAAGCAAAAATCCTCTTAGGTATTTTCCCAAATACTTCCTTGAACAGGCTGAGCGTAGGCAGTCGTGTATGGAAGATGATGGTTTAGCTGAAGATTTTCCTACAGCACAGCCCCAGCCCTGCATCTCTTCCCCCACGATGGCTCTCCCTCCCCTGGATTTGGGAGCAGCACTGGCCCCAAGGAACTCCAAGTCTGTGCTCCAGGGAAGTGACAGCTGCAGTTCAGAGTCCACAAATCAAGTTAGAGGAAGTCTCCTGAGAGGGAGCTGTCTCATGGGGTCACATGGAGATTCAGTCGTATAAAACTGGTTTAAAAAAACTCCCACAACATATTCTACTATGGCAATAATACACATTGGCTAAGGAAAATTCCAGTTTGCTCAGATGTTTTTATCTTCTCTGGAACCACCCAGATTTGGGGGAATGGCTGCCTCTGCACTGTGATAGCTTTAGGGTGGCTGTTGGGTTTGTTGAGAGGTTGTGCTCAGGAAGGTTTTGTTTGCAGGTGCTGTGCCATAGGTCTGCAGGGAATTCTCTGAATTGGGTAGTGTTTTCTCCTTACTGCACTTTGAGCATAGAAAGTACACTAAACCACATGAATTCACTTAAACAAACAGGTCCTGTATCTCAATGATAATCTAAGTGATACAAGCTCTGTTGTTTAACAGCAGCCTAACTCTGACACACTTGCTTTTGGGAAGCTGGATTTCAGAAATGGATTTCAACTTCCCAAGTACCAAATATTGCTCTTGCAATTAAACACTCTTCTTTTTTCTTTCTTTCCTTTTTAAAATATCCCCTGATTAAAAGGCATCACATGTCAGTATTGATTAGCCATGAAGCTTGTAACTGATATTTTTATTATTTTGCTTCATGGTTTTAACAGGATGTTGGACCTCTACATTTGGAGGCTCACTAAAAACCTACCATTTTCTATTTGATTGCCAGGATATTTTTTTCTGATTTCTTATTGACTGAAAGTGACCAAAAATCATTTAACTGTAGTACTTGCCTACAGTGAGATAAAGATATTTTTCTGTGCAATGCATACTCACATGATGGTCTTTGCTACGTGACAGTAAGGCAAAGATCTTTGGTGGGATCTGATATGGGAATCTGCATGTGATGATTTGTGTTTTGTTCTCATTTTACCCTTTAGTGGCTCATTTGGGTCTGGAATCTCTGCATCTGTTGGCAGCAAAACTGGTGTCATGGATGAACTGGTAAATTTATATCAGGCTCCAGTAGTGAAGAATGAGATTTTCTTTCTCCTCTTACAGTCTTTAAGTGGTGTTGCTGGTCCAAATCCATTAATGGTTTTGCTACCATCCTCCAGCAACGTGGGAAAAGAAAAGACAAAGACTATTCATGTCAACAAGAAATCGGGAGGGGGGAACGAAACAAAACCAAACCAGGCTTTCATAATCAAAGAAATGTCTCTGTCCTTATACAGTGGAAAGCAAGATAAAAAATGACATGTATTTAGGATTCCCCAGCAATAAATATGTCTGTAGTCTGAAAAACAACATCATTATACACAGAGACATCTGACATGCCATTTTAACTGCATATTTGAGTTGAAAAGTTTTGAGAACTCACCAAAAACCCTCCCAGTCTGAGGCACACAGAGCTTGTGCTCCCACTGCCACATGACGGATGCCTAATGGTTTCCTCCAGACAACCAACCTTAAAATATCTTAGCCTTTATTGTATTGTTGGTGTTTATAATTCCTACTGTAGTCAAGCCTAAGGGCCGAGGGCCACAATTGTGCTGGGAATGGCAGAAAGAGAGAAAAAACAGCATCCCCCAGATCCTGCAGTCTGAGCAAAACCTCATCTGCCACCTGCTCTTTCCTCTAGCTGATGGTTTGTGTTTTCTCCAGACTGACTCTTCTGTGAAACCTCTCTGAGGTAACAACAACTTGCTGCTGATACATCTGGGTGTCACTGGCTTTTAAAGGGTTGTTGAATGAATAAACAAGAATATACCGAGTAGAGCTTTATATGTGCCTGTTTGGGGTTTTGGGGTTTTTGTTTGCTTTTTTTTTCTCAGAGAAGGAATGGACTCCAATGGCTTTTGGAATATTTACACTCAGCTGAGTTTTTCTGGAATCCACAAAAATACAAGCCATAATAACCAATAAATTATATTTTCTGTGCTATTGTGTAATTCCATTGTAATTCTCTGGAATTCTATTGAAATTCTTCTTGGAGATGCCTCTGTCCTTTGCTGGATCTGGCCAAGGAATTGAATGTGGGCTGGTGAGGAGCATTAATGCAGTGATGGAACATGTCCATCCACTCTATTGTGATTCCAGGCAGCCAGCCTCTTTTTCAGTGCCTCTCTCAAAGGCTGTGGCACTTCAGTGAACCAGCACTAGAGTCAAGCAGGGCACTAGAAGCCAATTCACCTTCTGCTGCCTGAATTGTGAAAAATATTTTCATAGAACCAAAGAATCATCAAGGTTGGAAGGGATCTTCAATATCATCCAGAGTCCAACCACTCACCCAGCACTGCCACTGCATCCCCTAAACCACAAAGCCTCCCCAGGCCCCTGGAGCTGCTGGTTGTGGGAAGGAGGTTGAGCCTCAGAGTGGATGTGTTCACTCTGTTCCCACCACGGTGCTTTCATCTGGCTACTCCAGGCAGTGGCTGCTTAACCCAAAATCTCTCCCTGCTCCCAGAGCAGCACTGAGAGCCTCATTGCCAGGGCTAGGAACAGCAGCACCACTCCTCCCCCAGCACAGCTCAGGTAGTTGGGTGCTTCAGTGGAGTACAGACCTTTAAAAATGTGCTGCAGGCACATCTTAACCAAGTACCTGAGAAACAAAGGCAGAGAAAGCCTCTGCTGACTCTACCCTGAGGCCAGTGCTTGCTTCTGGTGCTGTGAATTGGGTGGCACTTTAGTCCCTTTGGATGATCTCCGCCATGAAGCCCCATGCCCACTCCTGGTGAGGCCAGCCCCACCTCCTGAGCTCTTCCCTGCCTGATTCATGGGGCAAACTTCAGCCTAAGTTGTTCTTTCTAGAGTTTTGCTGCCTGCTTCTGCCCCTGCCCACTCTGTCTTTTACTAAAACTGCCTGTGAGTTGCTCAAACCCACAGAGTCTGTTTCGTTGCTTCACTCAACCCTGCCATGATCAATTGTTTCAGCTATTCTGAGTTTTCTGCGGAACGTGTGCCAGTTTTATTTCCAGGAATGCAGCATCACCAACATTTTTCAATTACTCAGATAGGTTTTAGGCTGTCATCATCTCCATCTCTCTGGAAGGAATTACTCACACTTGCCCTACCTCTGGTCCCGCTGACACTAATGTGATGACACTGACTCTGCAGAGGTTACTTCCAATTTCAGCAGGAAGGGGAGAGCAGGATCCATCCCTACTCTGCTGCCTCTCCTGCCATGTGGAGCAATGCTGAGCTGCTCAGTGCATCTGGTTTCAAAATAAAACCCTCTACAACAGACAAATATGTTAAACCTTTGAAAGACTTATTTCCAGGTTTCAACAACATTCTCTTCAGAAATGAGCACTTAATGGAGTTCATTTAAGGTTGTTGAAGCCACAACTTGCTGTCAGCACTATTTACCACTTCAGTGGCTCAGCTAGAGCCTCAGCTGTTGTGAGCCAGTTCAGTGCTAATAACGGAGTCCTCCTGATTTACATCAGCTGAAAATCTGACCGAGCTTCTGCCAGGCTGACAGCCTTCCTCTGCTGGTTCCAGTAGCTGTTTATACGCTCACTCAGTGCAGACAGCAGTAAAGGCAGTTTTTCTTCTGACACTCCTGTCTGTGCCCTATTTTTAATGTAAAACCAAACAAGCGCGGCAGATGCTCCAGCGTGGTGTCCTCTATTGACTGGGCACTTCAGCTGGGCAGACACCAGGGTTGGCTTTCACAGCCCTGGAATGCAGCTGGAGCATCCATCAGTGGTGCCCTGTATTCCTCTCTCAAGGGCTGCATTGAGGGTCTGTTCTCCCCAGTCCTCTGGGAACTGATAGAGACAAATCTCCATCTCTCACTGCACTCCCTGCTCCTGCACTCCTGGCTTTGCTCATCTGGGCTCAGAGGAGGGAGAGGGATCTTCATTTTTTCAATCGTTACTTTTTAATTCTATTTTCCAGGAAGAGCAGCTCGGTTCCCTTACATCTATTGGGCCTCTTACTCACTGCTGCTGTAATTTCCACTCCTGCTCCCAAATTAAAGAGCCACAGATCTTGCCAAAGCCATGGCACTGGCCCATTTCCACTTATGCAGGTTAAAATAATCAACATTTTTTTTTTACTTAAAGCCTTTTATCATCTTCCAGGGTTCTGCCCTGGCTAATGGTGTGTCTGAAGCCTGCAAAAAAAAACTGTATCATCAACTTGCAGAGCCAAAGCCCTGCAAAATGGCAGCCATCTGCTCCATGGCAAACTGGCAGTGCCCAGCGAGCTGAGAAGTGGATGATTTTAGGGAATAAAACCACAATGCCTTCTGTCATTTATTTCAATAGTAACATTAATTTTACTGTCTTTCCCCCCGGTTTGCTGCAGAAATTTGCTGAGAGCCATCATGGGAGGTTTTGACCCTCTGAGTTATTAGCTTGATAAAATGTCAGTTTACACCTCCTGCAGAAGCCCAGCTCTTTTAACAGCGGGGAACGACTGCTTGCAGGCAGATCCAGACTCCTCTCTTGGAAGGGAATGCTAATTCCCTGTTAGCTCATTCCCATTATTTAGTAGGTGGAGAATGGTGGCATCACCCATTGGGTTGTGCTGAGGGACTGGATGGAGCAGAGGGCACTGTGAGCTCAGGGACATCACCCCAGAGGCCTGGGGGGACACTGAGCTGTCATCTGGGAGAGAGAGCTCAAAGCTGCCCTGGGGGCCAACTCAGCTCTTGGGGTGGAGAAACCAGGGTGCAGAGGGCTGGGGAGATTTGCTAATCCACCACATGGCCCCAAATCAACAAGCTGAAAGGCAAATTTTTTGAGACTGTCAATAGCAAAATGTTTTAAAGAGAAAAGAGTGAAATCCACAAATATGTGTGATTAACTTAGTAATAAGAGCATTGTATTTGTGGCTGTGCCTTAATTTCCCTTCTGAAGGGTGCATTTTTACCATTTTGAAAGACACCTTTCTCAAAAAAATTTCTTTGTAAAAACAAAAATCTAAGACTTTCTCTTGATTGCATGATTCCCTCAGATGGAGCTTTAAAGGGAAATGTTGTATATGACATGAAAAAACTGTGAGAGCTGACAACAATAAATCTTGCTTAGAAGAGCTGCTACCACCACAACATTTGTGATTTCTGAATTAAATTTTAATGCACAGATCTCACATTTTTGTGTCAGTGTTTAAGGGCATATCAGGATATTGTGCTCCAGCACTGTATGTTAATGGATTCCTGCCTCCCTCCAGGAAAAATGGAATATTTCTTCTCTGAGCTTTCATGCACTCTTCTGCCAAGTCAAAGCAGAAAGGAAAAACTGTGTACAATGTTTTATTAGGCCAAATGTCAATTTGTTTTTCTGAAATCTTTACCAATCTCCCTGGCATTTAATATTCAAACTGAGCGAAAGAAAAAAAGGCAGAAAAATAATGAGGCTTTCATTTCAGTCAGCAGAGCCTGAGACATCCAACAGGCCGTGGTACATGGAGCTACATTTCTTATTTAGGAAAGGGAGGCAGTGAAACATGCTTGAGAAGGTGGACAGCATCTGGGTAAAAAGGAAAGAAACAAAATCACATTTTATTTTTGAGCCTTTTAAGCCAGCTTTCCTTAATTTCTGCTGAATCTGGCTAAAGACAGCACACCTCCCATTTGGTCAGATTTTGGTCTTGCCCTCAAAAGATGAGGGTTTTGTCCATGTATAAAAGGATTTCAGTTTCTACCTCACTTGGAAACCTTCCCATATTTCCAGCTCACTAGACAGCACAGCATGAATGTAAGCTGAACCTTTTTACATATTTGCATTGTTTGGTACTTGATATTTGAAACAAATCAGCGCAGGCACCTTGGTCAGCCAGGAAAGCCCAGCTGAGTCAGGTATTTCATTTGACATAAGAGCTCAGGACTTTGCAAACTTCATTTCCAATGCAGGGGCCACTGAGAGATGCTTCCCTCTCTTGAACCCCAGCCTCCCACAGCAGCTCTCCTGCCCATGGACAAACTGGATCCTGGCCCTACCCTGTACAAAATCTGGGCATCCCAAGTGCCACCTCTGCCCTTTGAACATCCTTGCTGTACCCCAGTGAAACCCAGAGCACACATCCAGACTCCTGCCTGAATGATGAGGGTGCAGAGTTGCTCTGGCCATGTCCAGCTGCCCCTGGAGTCCAGCTCCAAGGAAAACACTGTCTGTCTGTCCAGGGAGTCACCTTGATTGAAGAGACACAAAACCAGGTTTGCTTTTCTGCTTCCCGAGGGCTGTGGAGAGACTTGGATAAGCAATGCTCCTAAGTATTTAACACAAGAACTAGTATCTAATCCAGATTTGGTTTTGACAGGGACAGCTCTGTGCCCACAGTCACCTGTCAGCAGGATTTGTGTCATATTAAGAGTATGCCCAGCAAGGCTCAGAAGCATCAGCTGCAGATTTAAGTGACTTCTGTGAGTTGTAACTCTTTTGTATTTTCAGCTACACCATTTTTAAGCAGGAAAAAGAGTCTGGATTTTACTTGAAAGGTCTTTACTGGAGAGGCTCAGTGTGTTGGCAGCCTCTGGGATCACTTTTGTGCACTGGGTATTACAAAGGGATTCAGTTTGGGACCTTAGCCCATGTCAAGGGTGTGTTTGGGAAACAGAATTCACCGTGAGCCTGACACAGGATTTTTGCATTAATGCCATGTCCAGATAGTGGATTCTCCCCAAAACACCACTGGGCATCAGTTTTTCTGAAAAGATGCTCCATTACCTACCAGAGCTAAGTGCCATATTCCAGTTGGACTGTGAACTGCTGCTCCTGGAACAGTTCTTTCTTTGCCCCTGGAAAATAGGACCTTGTTCTTTTGCCTCTTGGTATTGACTTCCCTGCAATCAAGAGGTCACTGAGGCATCTCAGTGACAGCACAACAGACCAGGACAGCAGATAGTGTGAAACATCTCTTCACTTGACCAAGACAGCAAATACTATAAAATAGTGAATCTATCCACTTGCCCGAGAGTTATTATTCCTGATGCATGGGAACATTTTTTTCCATTGAGCTCCAGTTAAAATCTACAGAACTCTTGTGCTGAAATCCCAAAGAAACCTGATGTCATGGATCATCTAATTACCTTTTTTTCAGGGCTGCAAAAGCAATACTCACCAGAGGGAGGTTAGAGGTACTTGAAAGTAAGTGATTCACCCCTTCTTCATTGCTGCTGCCTCCCCCTTCCTCCTGACCATTTAAATGTGAGAAAGATGCCAGGTCCCTACAGAGCTGGTCTAAAATCAGCCCACAGCCCAGAGGGAGGGCAGAGGCAGACACCTCTGTGCAGCTGAGGCACTTCCCTTCATAGCACAGACCCAACCTCATTGGAGGAGGAAGTTTTTCAGAGGGCTAGAAGGAATATGCATCCATGACAACACAAGCAAGAATTCACAACTTTTCCTTTGAAACAGCACAGAAATGTGTCCAAAGGAAGGAGGTGCTCCTTTGCCTGATGTTCTACCTTTCTGAAATTATTTCACCCGAAAATACAACTTCCAACAAAGAGCTTTTTGCCCAACTCAGGTCCTTTCCATCTGGATCTGTGCAGGATCCATTCATATTTGAGCCTTCCTGGCTATTAGCCCAATGAAGTGATCTGGCTAGGATAAAAGAAAATGGTGAGTTTACATTTCCCCCTTCTGGCAATCTCACACTCTTCTATATTTTTAGTAATAATCCTGTTTACAGAAGAGAGCTTTCTAGGGAGTTACTGTATGTTAGACAAAAAGAATGGCCATAGGCAAAAAGTTGACTTGAAATATATTTCAGCAGATATTTATATTCTAGTTAACTCAAAATTTTCTTGTAAAATATCTGCTTTTCTCTACTCAGGAGAGGAAGGGATAATTTGAAGAAAAAGAATTATTAATTTCAGACTTTTTTTTTTTTTCTGCTTAAAATATCCCTGGATTTGGCCAAAAGAGAAATATATTTTCAACAGAACATCAGTGACCTCTCCAATACATGGATAAGTAATATAAGGATGGCATATGGCCCAAACAGTGTGCAATCAAAGAGATTTTCAGGCATTTTTAAAGCCCTGGCTACCACAGGAGATAGTGTTGATTCAAGTTCCCTTTCATCATTTTTTTCCCCCTATGCTTTCAGAACCCAGCTAAAGTATTATCACAGATGACTCAGGGAAGATGGAAAGGTACATCCCACTGAGTTCTGGCAATGAACCCTTTATCACCCCAAGAAGAGCTTTTCTGGAATGTCACATTCCTACGGGAGATTAGGAACCACCAGGCAGGAGATGGGGTTAAGCCCCTGTCTTCTCCTTGAGACTTCAAGGCTTGCATGGAGACTTGTGGTTTTCATTCTGCCTTCTGCAGCCGCGCCAGCTTCGGGTCTGAGTTCAGCATCTGGACCTCTCCAAGGTCTGGAAACGTGAGGATCCTGTGTTTGGGTTGGGTCTCCTCCTGTTGAAAACATGTCATTGCCTTGGGTGAATTGTGATCAATGTGTATTTAATAAACCACAGGGAAGCGTGCAGCTATTCAGTACCTTTCACCAGAGGCTCTGAAAGTCCTTCACAAATAAATAGCTGAGTTTTATAACAATTTCTCATTCCAGGTTTTCTAGATAGTGGGAAAGCTGACGTCCAAGTGGCTTTCCCACAATCACACATCAAAACTGCACCAACTTGTGAACAGAACTCATACATCCCAATCCCAGCTCTAGTTTCATTCTCAGACAAGATTTGTTATTTCTGCACTTCTTATTTATCCAAAATTGCCATTACTGCTGGCCAGAGATAGACATGATCATTTACACCAGTGCACCTTTTATTTTTCAGCTTGAAACTTCTTCCCCTCTTTAACATGAATAAATAAAATGGATACATTTGAGCCATCAGAAGAGAAACTGTGCAAGGACAAGCGGGACAAACAGGTTTAAATATCAACTGCATGTCCCAAACCAGTGCTGGCTGCTCCTGGCCTGGCACATCAGCTTTGGAGGTGATGGCTGATGCCACACTGATCATAAAGCTGAGAAGCGTGCCAGGAAAGGTGGAAAACAGGAGGCTGTGTCTGGAAAAACTGGAGACATATCCAGTCCCGGTCAAGGCAGATGTAATTTGTGATGAGAGAAGCAAAGCTGAGGACTTTCACAGCCAAAGTAATTTTGTTGTTGTTCTCTGGGTCCTGAATTCCTGCCCTGCCATGTAAGAATGATGTCCAGGGCCAAACAGTTATTAATAATGCTCATTAGTTAATAGCAACAGTAGTGTTATTGGAAAATTTCAGGTCCCATACTCACAACTTGCTGCCAAGGTAGTCACTTCCCAAACTGACTTCTAAAATTAGAAACAAACAGGCCCCTTCTAAAGGCAATAAACAGCATTTTAATTGGCCTAAACCCTATAAATCTGTCAGCAGCTGGTTACCCTGGCTCCCCTGTGTGATCAGCAGCTTTGAATGCCCTTCTGGGTCTTTTCCAGAGGGCTATGATGCTGTCTGATGTCATCACAACACGGGTGTGATGGAACAAGCAGCGTGTCCTGGTGGCTCCGTGCTGGGCTCTGGGGGTAACACGTCCAGCTGGACAGAGGGTGTCACCATCAGCAGGACAGAGGGACAGCCTTGTGCTGCACAGCTCTGGCTGTGGGCTGGGAATACAGGGACACGGGCATGAACTAACACCCTGGGTAACTCTCTCATCAGGGCCACATGAAGTGCATGTTACAATCCATTTTCCTCAGCTGAACCAGTACATTTTCAGCTATTTGTTGTGTGATGGAAGAATTTTAAAGGACTTCTCACACATCTCAAAAAGGTGCCAAGTGTTAGCCTTGTGATGCAGAAGATCCCATGCGGAGAATGGGTAGGGATGCCCTGGTAGCCTCTCCCCTGACAAGAACATGCTTATAGTAAAATAGACCAAATAAATAGACAAACCTGAGGGAAAGAGGAAACAACCCTTTTCTACTTGAACAATATCAGAAAAAAATCAAGATACAATCTCCAGAACAGTAGAAATTATCAGCAGTAGCTGCAGATCTATGCTACTGCTTACACTTTACTCACCTTTTATTACTATAATTTTCATTCTTGAAAGAAAAATAAAATATTTCACTGAACAGAACTGAGTATTTTACTCTAAACTACGTTGACCTGTGGCTGTCATACAGTGCAGGAGGAGACAGCCCTTTCCATGCTTCCCAGCATCACCTGTCACAAGGCTGTCACCTGGATGTGGCTGGGTGACCTCCACACATCTGTGGCCACTCACACCACTGCAAATCTGATTCTTAGCTGCAGATGTGCTCAGTGCCAGGCTCCAAAGCAAAATAGTAATAAATTTCAGCAGCATGCCTGTGAAAACAACTGATTCTCTGGGCCCTTGAAATACCCTGTATTTATAAACAAAAGAGGGGTTTAGTTTTTCTTGTCCTAGAAAAACACACTGGAACATTTCACCACGGTTTTCTTTCGCTTTAATTAGCAAGCAAAGAGGGAATGTCAAAGAGCAATTATACAAAATATATACTGTGCTGATTAGGGATTTCTTTTCTGTAGCATGGAGAAGGCAGCTCGAAGTTCACATTAAATCTCTCTCCCCCTCTAATGAGATATGGCTTATCCAACCCAGAAAGATACAATTAACTCAGGAAAGAATGCAGCTACTTTCTCAGGGGGTAAAAAACACAAGGGAGGGAAGGAAGGATTCATGTTAAGAGGTGAAGCATGAAAGGGTGATCCTGCAGATCCTAAGCGTGTATCTGACTCAAAAGAAACATCCTGAGCAGCTCCAGACCTTTAAATAAGCCCACAGTTTAACAAGGCCCAGTCCTGGTCCTGAGCACTTGTGGGTTCCAGCCCAAATCCCCTCTCTTTCTGCCTGGAAGTGTTGGGACCATTTGCCTCCCCTTGCCCAGGTAATGGTTGTTTGGGAACCAGGAATTCGAAGAATTAGGAAACTGAACAGAGGCTTAAAGGGACCCCAAAGGCCAACACCAGTGTGGGCTCTGCAAAGCTTGTGTGGGTTCTGGCTGACCTAAAGCAGCTCTGGGAAAGCTGGAGAGGGACTCATTACAGGGGCATGCAGTGACAGGACAAGGGGGAATGGCTTGATGCTGAAGGAGGGTAGATTTGGATGAGATATTAGGAAGAAATTCTCTCCTGTGAGGGTGGTGAGGCCCTGGCACAGGTTTGCCCAGAGAAGCTGTTGACACCCCATCCCTGGAAGTGTCCAAGGCCAGGTTGGACAGGGCTTGGAGCAACCTGGAGTAGTGGAAGGTGTCGCTGCCCACAGGAGGAGGGTTGGAACCAAGGGATCTTTAAGGTCCCTTCAACCCAAATCATTCTGTGATTCTATGATTTATTATTCTGTGATTCTATGGTTCTATGATTCTATGTCCAGCCAGCCCCAGCTGCACCTTGGCCACCCCTCTTCCCTCAGGGAATGGGTGCTCCTGGGGGCTGCCCACCTCTCACCTCAGCCCAGCCTTACTGCTCATTTGTATTACTTCAGGGAGTTTTGGGGGGTTTTTCCCCATCACATTTGTTATTATTTTCATTTGAAGAGGCACGGCATCGCTCTCTCCCTTTGCCCCCGGCGATGGGCGGAGGGTCCCGGTGCCAGAACCGGGCTGGAGCGTGTGCTCCTCCAAATCCCTCCTGGACGGATAGCGGGGTCACAGGGAAAAAAAAAACCAGCAACAGCCCAGGAGCATAAATTGGACGCAGAAGGGCAGATGCAGACGGAGCAGGAAGCGCTGGCCCGAGGCGAAATGAAACAGCTGTTGCCATTGTTCTGTCTCTGCGCGCTCCGCGGCCGGGCCGCGGCAGCAGCTGCTCGCAATTACCGCACATGAAAGGGGGGCACGGGATTAGGCGAGTGACGAAAAAGCGAGGGGACCGCGAGATTTATCACCGAGCGGCCGAGCAGCCCCGCTCCGCAGGGCAGAGGCAGCCCCGCTCCGAGCCCCGCACCAAGCCCCGCTCCGAGCCCCGCGGATGCTGTGTCCAGGTGAGGGCTCGCACAGGCGAACGACAAAGTCGGGCAGATCTGCCCTCGGGAAGCCCAGAGCCGCCGGCCGGGATCTGCTCGGGTCCCTAGAGCCGCAGCACATCCTCAATTCTCGGCATGATCCCCTCCCGAGAGATCCCTCCGGGACCGGAGATAACCGGGCTGAGCCTATCAACAGATTCCATCACCTCTCCAACGAGAGAACAAGCAAACGAGATACAAGTTTAACATTCCTTGTGAGATTACTTCAGCTCATCCACATCGGAGTTGTAAAATTAAAGCAAAATAAAAATAAAACGAAACGAAGCCTCCCAGCTCGCTTTTTGCAAGGAGTGATGAGCATAAGAAAGGTTTTTCAGAAGGTGGAGCATGTGTTTGCCATCCTCGCTCCTGATATGGGAACCATATGCTTAAATACCCCACCAAACATACGCAATATAACACTCTTTTTTATTAAAGGTGGTTTTATAAAAGCTATCCACCTTCCATCCACTGGTGACTCTTAAAGAGGTCACATACTCTTCATTGCAACTATCAATACGTATTTGGGATAAATTAAGCTCCAAATAGACTGTTTCTGATTATTGCTGCCAAGGGAGCAAGAGGCCATCTTATTTTCCCTCACTGATAAATTAAAAGAACTGTAATGGGTGATTTCTGCAACCTGTAAAAGGGCAACACCATCTGTGACTCATTTAGTGTCGCTTTAAAGAAAATTTATTTTATTAATTTGGGCAGAGTATAAAGAGAATATACTTTTTTTTTTTTTTTTTTTTTTTTAACTCTACAACTAGAGAGAAGCAGCAGCAGATTTGGCCCATCCTTAGAAGTGTTTGTCCCATCCCTGGAAGGTTTCAAAGTCAGGCTGGGTGGAGCTCTGAGCCACCTGATGTAGTGAAAGACATCCCTGTCCATGTGATGGGAGTTGGAACTAAATAATCTTTAAGGTCGCTTCCAACCCAGGCCTTTCTATGATTCTAAAAGGAAACCCTGACTCAGAAAAAGTATTTTGCAAATGAAAATGGCCTAAAGTGTTATTAGTAGGGCAGAAGCTCCTGCCTCTCAACTTCGATGTTTTTTGCCCTGGCAACTAGAAGATCTCAACATGAGACAGTTTTAACTAAGTTCCATTTCATTGATGAAGGAATAGATGAGAAGCAAAACATGAAAAAAGCAAAACTGAGATCGAGGCTGCTCCATTGCTCCTCTCTTTTGGAGGCAAAAGGAGCCAACCAGCCATGGCCCTGGTGTGACCCTTGCAAGACCCACACAAAATTATTTCCTTCAGGTTATGCTGCCAGGAGCAACACCAATTTGTCAAAGAGGTTTTTAGCTTATGCAGCACCCAAAAACACCAACAAAAAGAAGTAGGGAGAAAGAAGAGTTAGAGAGGATGGCAATTTCCCATCTTTCAAAGCAGAGGTGATGTTAGCAACCACGACATGACCACCTTTGTCTGGACTGACAAGCAGGAAGTGGAGAAAAGATCAAAAGCAAGTGGAAATCAAAAGGATTAAAATATTGAAATTCTTCTGTTTTGCCACAGGCTGTCACCCTAGCTCCACTTATCACTCAGCCAGACAGGAACACTCTGTGCAAAGCAAAGAGAAATAGCTCTAGAAGTCTGGAAGCTTGCTCCTCTTGAAATTTAATTGGCCTGCAGGTTGCCCACAACCTCAACTCTCCCAGTTGTAATTCAGAGAGTTATATTAAATAGTAATGATAATAAATAATTATTAAATAATACATTAATTTTTGTAAGTGATGGCAAATTCTGTGTGGCCTGGCTTGTCAAGAGGGATCTGCCTCTACTCTGGAATGCCAAATGACATCTTTACTGCTACAAAGTTTGCACATGGGCAAAGATATAATTTGCATTTAGACACAGGCTAAGTTTTTGTCACCAACATCATCCCTGAGACAGTCCCATGGGAATTTTTCCATCTTTCACACTCAGCACGTGCCACCTGTCCCTCTGCTGAACACTTTGTGAGTCAGTTGGATTGGGTCCCTAAAGGTGCTCAGGTTGCCCAATGTTCTTTCTGCATTTTGGGCAAAACCCCCCTTTCCAGATGGAAAGATTTTAAGGGGAGTGCTGTTTTCATAACTTGCTGTGGAAAACATCGATTTACCTCTGACTTGTAAATGAGAAGAGAGGAAAATATGTGAGTTTTTTCAGGGCATTTGAGAAACCTGACAGGAGCCAGGTGGGAGTTGGCCTCTCCTCCCAGGCAACCAGTGACAGGACAAAAGAACACAGACTTAAGCTGTGCCAGGGGAGGTTTAGGGTGGACGTTAGAAAGAATTCCTTCATAGAAAGGGTGATTAGACATTGGAATGGGCTGCCCAGGGAGGTGGTGGTGTCTCCATCCCTGGAGGTGTTCAAGGAAAGGCTGGATGTGGCACTCAGTGCTGGGGTCTGGTTGACACCATGGTGTTCATTCATGCTTGGACTTGATGATCTCAGAGGTCTTTTCCAACCTAAATGATCCTGTGATTCTGTGGTTTCTAAAACACAATAATGCAATGTTTTCTTTTCTGAGAAAAGGGCAAAATCCTGTGAAATACTCACCAGGATATTTCATTGTTGAAGATCCATTTTGTTAAAATACTGCTCATCAAATATGTTGGTTTTCCTCATTAATAGTGCTTTAGTTTACTAACAGCTGGAGCCATTCTAATTTATCCAAATGTCGTTGTTTCACTCAGTGATCAAATTTTCAGAAATCTCTGGCCTCGCTGTGACTTCTGCAAAGAAAAATTTGTTGATCCCATTTTTCTCTTTCTTTCCCTTTGGCACAGAGGAGCTGCAGTGTCAGGTCTGGAGCTGCTCAAACCATGCAGCTCTGATTTTCATACACAAACTGTTCAGGTTTGATTTGTTCCTCTAAGTGACTTTTTACTCTGAGCTCTCCTGATTTTGTCAAGTGGAAGCTGGGAGATAGGGAGGTGGGATTATTACTTGATGTGTTTCTCTAAACTTGATATTTAAAAAAGGGTGCAGGAAGAAACAATACATTTCATAGTGATCAGCTAATCAGGCTTTTCCAAAGTGGCTCTGGAGCTACAGGGGGGAAAAAAAAGTAATTTTAAGTTGAATTTGTGGTAAATTACTCTGATTTGGGAATGATATATTGTGAAGTATGTCAATGGTGGCAGTACAGGCTCCTGCCCTGTGAGATGACCACATTGTGTATTTCCTCATTCCACACTGCACAAAGGGAAACCTCCTGCCTAATTTTGGCACAGTGCAGCTGCGCCTTCAGTGAAAGGCTACTGGTGTCTGAGTTTGCAGGTGATGTAATGGCTTGGGGAATTAAGTCTTATGTTTTCCTTCCTCTTCACCTCCCTCTGTTTGCTTTATTTTGTTTTGTGCTATGTGAGCCTTTAGTCAAATATCCCACATACACACTCATCACTGGGGCAGCTTTCAGCACAATGCATGGGCATGCCTGGGCACTGCATTAATGCATCTTCTTGTTGTCTCTCTGTAGATTATCCTCTGTTAGGGTAATTTATAACTCCAGCCCTTTGTGTACATGCTTCCATTCTGAAAATGTAATATCACTGCTAATTAAACAGTGGTTTAAGAAGTCAGCTGATAGCTCCTCGCAGCATCTAGGAATTAACCTCACCTGGGAGCAAGCTGCTGGTGGAGGCTCAAGTGAAGCTTAGATAAAGGCGGGGAAAAGACAAGACATCAAAGCAGTAGTCACCACCAAAACCTCATCCTCCACAAATTCTAGGTGTGGAAATGCTTTTCAGCCATAGGGATCCTCCCTCCCCTGGATTTCCAAATAACTATAATCATCAGAATTCCCTCTTTCACCTCCCTCTGGCCTGATTATCTCATCTTTCTCATTTGAACTTGCTTGTTATGAGCAATACATTCACTCCTCTCCTCTTTATTACTTTGATCCCAAAAAAGCCTAATTTGGCTCAGATGGTGCTAATTTAGCAATGCAGGGCTTAGGGACGGCAGTGTCCTGGTGGGCTGCTTTCACCTGGGAACAAGGTTTTGTTCCTAATCTAAAGGATCTCCTTGGGATTTGTTTTATGTCTCTTTTCCTGGAGCTCCCTCAGAGAGGGTCCAAACTGGTGTATGCAGAGAACAGAGCTGTCTGCATACCTGAGCAGTGCTTGAAAACCATGTAAACTTTGGGGATCTAATATTCAGAAGCCTCCAATTGTTGTTTCGTTCGTTTTTTTTTGGTGGGTTTTTTTTTTCAATTTAAATATGCTGCTTAGCAGAAGACAGGGAATAAACAAAGAAATCACAACCCAAATTAGACTCATTCTGAGTAGTAAAAATCCAGATACCAAAATCACTAATCACTCTGGCTGTAAATTTTAGGATGTTGACAGAGCATATATTCTGTGATAAAGAGTATAGTATGGATATATAGCTGAGATAAGGAGGTGATTTAATTCTGAAAGAGATAAGCAGGGTAAACTTCAAGGGGTACACAGGGAATTCATCCAGCCCTGTGGATGGAACAGTATCCCTCCTAAGTATTATTAATGCACCTCAATTCTATCTCCTCTACTTTTTTTTTCCTTTTTTTTGTGTTCACAATTATTAATAATATGTTTGGAAACTGATTAAACTTACAAATCAAGACTTGGGGTTAAAGGCAACCCTGTCTAACTATCTTATTATTTATAAAAAGATTATCATTAAATATCTTGCAGAGAAATTCTGAACCACTGCAGAATCTGAAAGAAAAAAAAAGTGCAGGAGAAAAAAAAAATGGCTAATGTGTCTACTTTTTAATTAAATGTAAATATAATTTGTAAGGCTTATGGGTTTTAAACAGAGAAAATTTACTCTGCATAATTTCCTTTCTGGTTAACCTTACAGACACAAGAGTAAGTAGGGTTATTCAGAAGAATTTTGTAGCTATTAAGGCAGTTACCAGCTTCAGATCCATTGTTGCAGATCACTTCAGACACATCCAAAGTTTCACCTGAAGTGAAAGTTTCTAATTAACAGTGACAACATGGTGATTCTGGGCATCAAAACAAACTTTGTTAAACAACCTGGTTTACAGCTTGTTGGGGATGTCAGCAGATTTTTCATCTTTATTGCTGCAGACAGATAACAAGGCTCTGATCCCTGTGTACCTCATGGAATGGCTCAAACACACAAAAGTGAACTCTTGCTTATTTTAATGTGACAAGTAAATATAGCCCAGTTACAAACACAAAGGCAGGATAAATAGGCCTGACAATACAGCAATGCCTAAATTACTGCCAGCTTAGTATTAAAAGTTCTGTCGTGGTTTCTGGTTCAAAGAGTCCCATAAAAATCAGAGTTAATTTAAAACTTAGCCATCCATGGGAGTATTTCTTATTCACACAATACAGGATGTCTTGCACAGGTCTGTTTATATGCTTCAGCTATGGAGAAATTTTCATTTTCAGTTCAAGAAAGTACCCATAACCAGTCCAGCAAAGTGATTAATCTTACATGTTTAACTATACACTTTATTTAGGAATGTGCCCATTACTTGTCATCGCTTCACCTGTCACAGCTTTTTGAGCCAGTTGCTTCATTATTTGCTCTTTTTTTTCTTTCCAAGTAACTAATTCCTAACTAGATTGTGATACTAAGTTGCAGAGATCAAATGTTGTAGAGCACTACTGGGTTTTGTACCAGATCAAGATCTGGCCAATATGGAAGTCCACTAAGCATCACTGCCTAGAGACACTTAAAATTCCTGACCCTCCTATGGAAATCCATGTAAATCTTCCCTAATTTCACCAGGAGAGTCACCTGCCAGACCACAGCAGGCAAGAGGAGTGAAGGAAGGTATGCCACCAGCAGGCAGAGGGTCACCAGCCCTAGAGAGACACTACAGGAGACCAGATGCAAAGAATTCCCAGAATGATTTACAGATTTGTGGGCTGGTTGTGCAGGGAGCACCAGCAGCACCCCAGGGACAGTGCCCTCCAGCACAGGCAGGTTTCTCTCTTCCAGTAATGGAAGATATTGTTTGATCAGCACTGTCAGAAATGAAAGATACTTTCACCAAATGTACAGGACAAAACAGCCATTCCCAACCCGTATTCAGTCATGCAATTACTGGCAAAACGGAGCTCTGGAGCTCTGCAATCTAAGCTCCAGCTCAGAGTAGGGTCAATACTGAATTCAGGCCATGTTGCTCAGGGTTTGTTCATCTCAGTCTTGAGAGCCTCCATGAATGGGGATTTCATGACCTTTCTGGGCCCTGCTCCACTGCCCAGTGAGTGCAGCACCTCTGTTCCATGAGCAGCACCATGAGCACCTCTGAGAACAGACAGACAGATCCCAGCCCTGCTTTCAGCTGCTTTGTCCCAGCTTTCAGTTTCCAGCTCTTATACAGCTGCCTGCTGTTCCTGTCTACCTCCCCAGCCTTTCCCAAAACCCTGCTGCAGTTGCTGCTTGCCTGTAACTCCCAGCTCACCCTCCAGAGCCCTGCAGAAGCCAAATAGTTCCTAAGTAGGAACTGCTGGCCTTTCCCACACCAGAGACCTTTCCTGGCGCGCCGTCATACGGATAACACATGCTGTGTCTGCACTGCCAGGAAGCTGCAAGCCAGAGCCCTGCTCCCAGTTTGATCCCAGTGCTGAGGGAGTGGCTGGAGTATGTCTGAGGTCCCCAGAGCCCACTGCTGTGTGTCCTTCTCCCCCACAGTGGGGTGGGAAGGGGCAGAGGGTTTGCGTGTGCTGGCCCTGGCGCAGAGCAGGGTGAAATGGATGTGCATACCCAGCCCAAAGAGCAGGAAATCTTTCCTCCATGGCTTATTTTATTGTAGCTTCTGTGCCCAGAGACACGCCAGGGCTGGCACCAGATTAGTCACAGGAGGAAGGGAGGTCTGGCAGAGATGGAAGCTTCACCAAGCATCTCGTGCTGCTCCTTCTCTGAACATAATGAGCTGGGGCTCCAGGCAGTGGCTTTTGGTGCCTTTCCCTGAAACCAGTGTCTCTTGGAATGGGATGTTTCCTCCTCAGCCTACACAAAATTGTAAGGCAGGTTCTCTAGACTTGGTGCACCCTTGCCCTGCTGGAACTTTACAGATGGGGAGAAGCCAGGACCCACCAGCCTGGCTGAGCTCTGCAGGGGCTGTGCTCTGGCCCTCCTCATGGCAAGAGGGACTCCATAGTGGATGCTCTTTTTCCAGACCTCCTTCTACCAGGGGAAGAAGGGAAAATCTCCATCCCAGTTTGCAGCAAAGTTTTGAAAAAGTCCTTCCTCATATTCTGGCCTCTGAAGGAAGCAAGCAGAAAACTGCTGTGAGGAGTCCCTGGTAGTCTCTGTCTGGCTCACAGAGGCTCTGCTGCAAAAGGAAACACCTTTTCTCTCCAAGGAGCAGGGAGCCAGGACACAGAAAGGCAAGCTCCCAGCTGCTCGTCTGGAAAGACCAGCAGGGCTGTTAGGAGCAGGAGGAGGAGGGTTAGGAGCAGGAGGAGGAGGGTGTGGGAGAGACAGAGGCTAGCCTGTGATCTGGGTGTGAAAGAATCCACAGTTGAGCAGGATCAATAAAACAGTGCCAAGGCTTGTGACGAGGGGAGCAGAGAATAGGATGGTGGAGAGTAAAAGAGAAGGAGCCCCCCTACAGCTCCTGAGAAGAGAGGGGTAGGTAAAAAGGGAGCTCCGATACCACCAGGCCCACAGGAGACTCAATGGGTTGTCTCATTATTATGGTGAACAGAGAGAGCTCATGAGCTGGGAAAGATAGGAAGCTTTTATTTATTTTTTTTTAAAGAGCACAGCCTCTAGGAGGGTTTTTGCAGCTCAAACGCTTTTATTTTGTGCCAATTACTTATACAGGGTCTGCATTATTCCCGTAATCAGTCTAAATGAAAGTCAAACATGAAAGATTCCTAACAATGAGCTAATTGGAATGCCATTACCATTTAGATTTAATAAGGTATTTGTAATAATAAACTTGCCTCAGTCTATAGAGTTGTCTTATTCCTGCTCAGATCTTGCGAGAGTGTAAGGGTTGACATTTGTCATTCGTTCTGCAAGACATTGGCTATAACCTTCAAAATGTTTTAGTCTTGCAGTGCTTAGTAAATGTCAGGGACGGAAACAAAATCTATAGCCTGCTCTTGTTCTGGCTGTGTCAAGCTCAGAGTTAACAGGAATTGTGCTAAAGCTCAACAGCAGATTATATCCCACATATCTTTCTTTATTTGCAGTCCAAACATCTCGTGGTTTAGAATGAGTAACTCAAAGTCCTCTTATGTAGCTTCATTCATTATTTGCATTGAGGTCTTGCTGAGGAACTTCAGTCCAGTTCCAGCACTGCCAGGTACTACACAGGCACCAAGAGCCTTGCATAGCTTAAGATCTAAGTAATTAAGTCAACACAGGCTCTATCTTGAAGCCAAGATGTCCCATCTACAGAGGTAAAAGCTAATTAGAGCTTCATGCACAGCTACTTTTGAGAACCGGTCACAAAAAAAAAAAGGAAAGTAAAAAAGAAAAAAAATTCTCACTTTACATCTCTGGGCAAGATGTTTTCACAGAGAGCACATGTGGGCTCAAAGACTTGGTCTCACTGTGCAGCTGGGGGAGTTTTATTCAGCTGTAGTTCATACCACAAAGGCGAGGCATAATCTTGGTAGGTATTTCTTCTATTATGAAGGAAAAGAGCTTGATACTTTGTACAGTCTGAGGGAATCCCCTTAGGAATAGACTGAGAAGGCAGAGGTTCAGCAGGTGTGTGTGTGTGTGTGTACATGTGGGAAGCATAAAGATAAAAAAAGACAAAAAGCCAACAGAAGGCTCAAGGCAGCAGGGATGATACAGAAAACAGCATGCTGGGGGCATTGTGTAAAACCATTATATTGCTTCTCCCTCCCTCTTTCACCCCACAAAGATGCTACAGATATTTCTCCACCCCCTAAAGAGATCCAACAAGCAAACAAAGGGACAACAGAATGCTTGGTTTCTGTTTTAACAGGAAATAAACCCCACCAAATTTCCTGGTGGTATCCTGGCCTGAAGAAGCATTACCTATCCAATAAACTGTGCTGCCATCAGCCACAGATGAATTATGTTCTGCTGACACTCTGTGGTCCCAGCAGCTAGTCCTGAATGATCTGACTCAACAGAAAACTTTGTACAATAGCTCAAATAAACATCAAATCATTGGAAACTGGCAGAGATCATGGAAATTTGGAATGTTCCTTTCTGAGGACAGTCTTTTAATACAATCCGACGCTGGGGATTCAGCTGAACATTTATAACGTCCAGGAAATTCTAGGCACAGTTGGTAAAATGACCGATGCTCTTATAAACCTACTTCTTTTTTTCCTCAAAACTGTGTGTACTTCATGCCAAAAGGTTTTTTCAGAAACATAAGCCAACAGTCAATGGCCTTAAGTTAACCATATGCCGGAGCACTGTGCTGGATTGTTGGAGAAGAGCGAGGAAGCATGAAAATCAATAGCTTCCCTGTATGTTTTCACAGAAGACTGTTTGGCTAAGAGTTAAAATCAGAGCCTAAAGTTCAGACTTTCTTGCTCTTGATGGTCTGGTTAAATTACTTTATCTTTTCCTGACTCATTTCATACATTAGAAAAAAAGCGATGCTTGTTACTTAGATCATAGCAATATTGTGAAGCTTAATTTTTTGAGAGGTGTTTTGGGATTCTTGTATGGAAAGTGCTATAAATATGCACATTCTTAGTACTATTTAATTTACTTCCTTTACAATTCCTTTGAGCCAGCACATGTTGCCAAAAATGCAGTATTCTCTAAGATGTCTTTTCTTCTTGTATCTGTCTGGAGTCCAGGACATATCCCAGCCTTATAAAGCATCCGATATTGATGTATGCACATGCAGGGTGTGCATATTTAGCTAATACCATCAGATGGGGGCTTTTTCTCCACACAGGAACCCAGGCTTGCTCAATGTACAAGATGAACGTCCTTAGCTAATGAGGCAGCTGGTCAGGTTTTATTTTTAAGCTCATTGTTTGCTGTGCAGCCACATGTCTTGTGGAGTGCATAGCATCCAACCTTTGGAGTGAACCAGACAAGGCTCCACCATAACTCACTCACTTGGAGCATTCAGCTCCTCCCTGCTCCCTGTTTGACATACATATGTGATCACATATTCAGGGACTGGAGCATAAGAAGGCTTTAAATTTGTCATTTCCAAACTTCATCTTTTAGCCTTGGATTTTTTCTCTGTGGATGTTTTTACTGAGAATCTCCAGGGATGTAAAATTTTGCAGTATGAAAATAATCCCATGAAAGTTGCATCACACTGTGCAACATCATCAGAGCCCTGCAGATAGGAGGACATCTCTACCTGAGATCAGCTGGTCCCTTTTCTTGCCTTTTTGAAAGAACAAAGACACTTCTAGGGCTGCTCCTGGTTTGTTCTTCTGCATTGTGCCATGGAGCACGTGCCAGATATAATTTCATCAACGTGCCTAATGAAGTTTGCCTATGCAAGAAGAGATCAACTTTTCAGCGTTGGATAATAACAGCATTATCACCCATGCATTCCCCTCTCTGGGGGAGTTTGGGGCAGGTGTGTAAAGCATCCCCATTTTTATGTTCCACAGGGTTTTGAAGTTAAGGGGTTTCTCACATTTTGTGAAAGGGCTTTGTTCCTTGCTTCTATGACTGGAGATGGTATAGGCATCTTTAAACTTCTTTAAACTGACCTGGCTCACAACTGAGTAGTTGAATATGTCCTGTAGTCTCTAAATAGAACAATGCAAATAGTTTTTGCTGGTTAACCAAGAAATTTGAGACAAGACTGGAGGACTAGAGAAATTTAAGTTTAGGAGCAGCCTGTAGAAGAACAGAGAAATTACAGCACTGGATGCAGAGCTCCCTTCTTTTACATCTTCAGACACGTACAAGGAGGTGGCAAGAAAGCAGCACTTTATGTAAAGACAGAACAAAAGGCCAAGGCCTTTATCTTTCAAAGGTTTATACACACTTATCTTTAGACTTATGATTAGTCCCGTTTATTTTGGTGGTATCTTGGCTTCAGGAGGCTTCTGAGCATGCAGTATTAGACTATTTCATTAACATGCACTGTGTTTAACTGCTGCAGAGAGCAAACTCCAGGAGTGAGCAAAATATGCTACAGAGGGTCATGAGCTCAGCAATTACTTCAGGCAGTGATGGGCAGACAGGATAGTGTTGTCCCCTGCTCATTAATATATGATATAATTAATGTTTATCCAAGTATAGGTAGTGTTTTATGTCTCAAAGTCCCCAAGTTTAAACCAAAGTTGAAAGGGGAGCTACAAGAGTGTTGGAGAGGGACTGCAACACAAGGGCAGGTAATGATAGGCCAAGGGAGAAGGGCTTCAAACTGAAAGCAGGCAAGTTTATGTTAAATATTAGAAAGAAATTAATTAGTCAGGGTGTTGAGGCACTGGTACAAGTTACCCAGAGAAGCTGTAGATGCCCCATTCCTGGAAGTGATCCAGGACAGGCTGGACAGGGCTTGGAGAAAGTTGATCTAGTGGAAGTTCCATCCCCTTTCCATGGCAGGGGGTGGAACGAGATGAACTTCAAGGTCCCTTCCACACCAAACCATTTCATGTTTCTGTGTAGACAAAAGGAGGATGCTGGAGAAGAGAGGGGAGAATGGGGCATCTACAGCTTCATCTCCATCTCCATTCCTACCCCCTATCACACTGTGCAAGTTGCATTAAGCAGAGGCAGAGCTCAGATCTGGAGGATCTGGGTCCTTCACCACACTCCCCATGTCCTTAGGATGCCCCCAGTCATCTGTCCTTACCTTCAGAAGCACAGTGGAGCCCACTATTCTGACTGGGGCCTCTAGGATCTCTTCTAATATAAATAGTAATGACTATAATTATTAATCATTACTGTGATTATATGATTATAATTAATAATCATAATAATGAATCATTATAATTACTCTGCTAAATGACAAGTCCTGCTTCCTCCAGCGAGCTTTGGAAGCACAAAGAATGAGCTGTTGTGTATATTTAAGGAATCTCAAACACTTCTGTAGTAACAAGTCCAAGCGTCTCTGTTTGTTTTAAGGACTTCCACATTGTATTTAATTTGGAAATCTGCAGCTGCCTTGAATCGTGACCAGTGGAGTGCTGCTACCACATGCAAGGTCCTTTGCTTAAAATCCAGCAGAGTCATGAGCAAACAGGGATTGGAAAGAGGAAGGAATGTGGATTTGGATATTACTTGAAGGATGGAGAATCAGATCTGCCTAATATTTCGTTTTTCCATCTTAGATTTATAACCGAAAGTAATTCAATTAATTGAAGAACATTTTCAGAAGGACAAAATAAAGCAGCAAATGTAAAGGCTGCAGGCACCTGAAAGGCAGATGGTTAGACATGCCCTGCCACGTGAGTCTTGGGCATGACTTCTTTGGTGTTATAAGCTCAGGACAAGGGAGGGGAATATATAAAAAATATTAACATGTTTTTAAAACTGTGCTTAAAGTGCAGGGATTTTTTTCCCTTGGTGATGTGCATCCCCCAAGCCCGGGTGGCTAAGACATGCTAACTGTGAGCCTCTGTGTTTTATGTGAAATACCTGAAATCTGGTCAGGAGCACGTGGCTGCTCCGTGCCTCGTGGAAGAGGGTGTGGAACAAGTGTCCTTGGGAAACCAGCTGGAGTCACTGTATATATTCCATAGTTACCTCTGCTTACGGAGTTGCTGTGAGTCACTCCTTCCCAAGCACAAAGAAACTGATCTTGCAGAATGCAAAATCCACCCAGGAGATGTCATTGTTTAGGTTTAGCATCTCATTCTGGCATGTTCAGAAGGGGCACCAGATGGGCACAGTGACAAAGCAGGGGAATCCTGTCATGTTTTTAAGATAAAATGGTTGCTGAGATTTAGCTGATATGGTTTGATTCACTGCTGGTGACCATAAAATCTCATTATCTTTTGTTAGAGTTGGGCACGTGTGTTTGAGACAGTGCATTTCTGAGTTATTGTAGCAATTACTCTGATGAGAAGGGTGCAGTTGGCAAAAGAGCTGCTGTCACCACTTCCACGTGACTGAGTGCAATGACAATATGTGAAAACTTCTCCATTGCCTCTCCATATTTTTGATACATTTTGGAAGGAAAGGAGTAGGAAAAGGGCCTGTCTCTGCTTGTGTGTCAGGATTGTCCCAGCACAGAACTATCCAAAGTTACTTACACTAACAGAAGGTGAGCACATACATGCATCACTCTCTGTAGTCAAATTAAAGGAAGAAAACAAAGCTGATGAAAACATTATAGTGATCATTTGGGCTACCCATAACCTATGAAGTCTTCTTTAGGAGTATACTATTTTGAACTCAATAGGTGGCTTTAGAATTTCTGCAATCTCCTTGCAGTGATAACCAGTCTAGAGGCAGGGGACACCTGAGGGACAGCAGCAAGTGCATCCTCAGCCCCTTTGTGTAGTGGTGCCAGCCATTACCCCACGTGAAGCAGTTCCTGCTGCTGCTTGTGCTTCTGTTCAGAGAAGGTAGAAACTTATGGGCTTAAAAATAGGAACTGAAAAGATAAGAAACTAATATGGCTTAATTATAACAACAGCTCTCAGGTCTGAACTTGAAGCAGAGTTTAGCCATTACTTACCATATTCGTATTTGGAATGGCTGATAGGCACTAGATACTGCATGAAAGGAACAAAAAGATGAAGGCATAAATCCTGAAGGTTTCTTAGTGTCTAATTCCATCAGCTGCTGTCTAGAGTCAGACTTGTGAGTTTCTGTTGAGAAACTAGTATTCCTTGAGGGAAGAGTCCTGAGAAATCCCAAATGAACAGCCGGTAGTGGGGCTGACACCCGCTGCCTTCAGGCAGGATGGGTTTTCAAACCCCACACTCTGAGGTGGTGGGAGCACAGAGGAGATGAGGCCTGGGGCAGTCAGAGCTTCTTCAAACAAATATGTGGATGTATAAATGATTTAATTACCAGACTGTTTAGGAGAATTTCTAATCTCTCTTCAACCACTCGTACTGACATCTCTGATGTGTGATACCATTTAGATTGAAAAGAGAATCTATTTAAAGCCTAAATACTCCAATTACTTTTTTAGATGCCTGGGAGCAGCTCAGAGTTCAAGCACATGATGCTCTTAAAACCCTACTAAATTAGAGGCCATGGGGCTCGGGGGGGAGCAAAAGAATGTTAAAGTACATTATATTTTGAAGTATGTGGTTTTCAAACTGACATGAACGAGTTCTTAACTAGAAGTGTAACCTAATATGGGTCAAGGTTTCCAAACTGAGGTGTGTATCGTGCCAGATACATGCAAGCAAAGAAAAAAAGCAAACCAAAAAACTGGGGCAGTCCAGCTCCAACCCTCACTGTGAGACAACCTCCTGTGAACATCTGGCAGCTCCTTGCAGGAACCAGGAGGTCCCAAATCTTAGCCTCCCTTCAAAAATCAGGCTTGCCAAGCACTGTGTGGGCTGCTAGTCAGCACAAGGTGGCTTTGCCTGCAATTGCAGCTTGAATACATAGTGGAGGGAAGAAGACTTTCAAACTGATCCTTACACATCACTTGGAGCTGCCAGTTAGGTTTTGTCATTCACAAATTTGCTCTCTTGTTATAAACAAACATTTCTTTTCATGATAGTGTCACAGGGACGGGGCTTGAAAGCCTCCCTGTATTTTTTTCCTTTACTCTTGGCATATCAGTACAGTTGAAAGACACACGCTCTTGCCTCCTTATACTTCTTGCCAAGCCACAACCACAAACCATCCTTACAACCCCAAAGCGCTTTTGGCAGTTGTGACACAGAACGTATGGCTCATGTGGTAAAATGTGCTGGCAAGTTCCCTGCAGGCCCCATCCAGCCATCACTTATGTGCAGAATTTGATGCCAGATAGCAGCTGTTGTGTTGACGCTGCTCAGTATCACACTAATCAGTCCTGTCTCATCCTTTCTTTCCCCTTCCCTGTCTCCACCTGCTGTTTTCTTTTCCTTTTTATTTTTTTACTTCCTTTTTTCACATCTTAGATTAAGACTGGAAGTGCTCTGGGGCAGGCACCATCGTTTTGTTCTGCATTTCTGCCTCTTGCCACGGAGTCTGCTTGCCTGGCACAACAGTAATGCAAACAGTAATGCCAAATAATACAGCTGGCACCCAGTGATCCCTGGCAGGTTACATGGTGAGTGACCTGAAAACTGACTGCTGTGGGTAAAAAATACAGCTCCAGTGTAGCTTTTAATGAACTTTTAGAAGGTTAAAACACTGCTTTACCTATCTGAAATTATTTGCACAGCAGAGGCCTGACCAGTTATTTATGCTGCTCTGACTGCCTGCATGTGCTGTATGTGTTTGTGCAGTTGCTGATGTTTCTGGTCTGAATTGCAAGACATGTTTATGGCTCAGGAAAGCTGCCCAACAGAAAGCCTTAAGGGAATAATTTGCTTGGAAATAATGACACTCTGCATCTTCTCCAAAAGACGTCCGACAGCAAGAACCATGCCTGGAACTGAAGGTGGAGCTCATCCTTGGTTTAGGTGTAGTCTCCAGCTGGATACAATAGAAGAGGAAGAAAGGGTTGGAAAGGATGTGTCCCTGCAAGCACTTTATCTTTCCATTCATTTTAGTGAGCTTCCCTGGCTACTGGCAGGTTCTGGTTACAGTGAAGGAGGAAGCTGCAGCTCCTCACGCCTTCTCTGAAACTCTCCAGCCTAAAGATAACAAATGAGGAATCAGTATCTGTTGGAAAAGCTGGAAAAATCAAGATACCAGTCTCAATACATCTGTGTATCATCTGATGGGACTGATTTCCTCTGAGGTGTCAGCTTGCTTTCTTCATTTTAACTGCAGATACAGGTTATAAAGCATCATGGTCAGAAAGGGAATTTAGTAGTAAGCTACCTCCTCTGAGCTCACATGGCCATTTTTTGATGACTTGGTAACTATTTAATTGTTCTAAATATGAAAGGAGATTTTCTATAGGAAGTATTAACAAAGCATTTTTCACAGTGATGCAGAAGCTCAGAGAGTAAGTGTTGCAATGTAATTCCTAAATTGCATACACGAGACACCCTCACTGTGGCTGCACATCCTGCTTCTACAGCTCCTCCTGTGATTTGCTTTTTGACCCTCTTGGTAGTTCTGCCTCTGTGCTGGGTAATGTACAGTGCTGTGTGACAATGCACATGTTTCAGGCTGTAGAAAAAGAAAATAAGATGAGAAATACTGTCTGTGAGCTAAATACAATCGTTATATCATCATGCAATGTGGTTTCATCTTGTGCTCTGAGTACCAAGAGACATTTTGCCACTGATTTTATCCAGAGCAGAAAACAGTTCATAACCAGTACACTGGAGTTAGGAGGGTCCTTTTATCCTCAGCTTCACCATTTCTCACCTATTATTTACTGTAGTGTTGGTATTTTCTTTTCTGGCTTTTCTCAAGGCACGGACACTTGCTTTGCCCTCTCACTGAGGCTGCTGTGCCAGGGATTGTCATCTGTGCACTGAAGAAGAGCCTGGCATAATTGATCCTTAATTTTTGACAGGGTACCCTAAATATTATTGCAAAGCAAATGAGTTATCCACAGAAAAACCCTCCTCCAGGGAGGCTTTTAGATGCCAAAGTACCAGAGTTCCACAGAACTGTGCATGACTGCAGTGACTGGTGCAGAGATGAGATTCATGGGTGTTCTTCAGGTGTCCTGGATGTTCATAGCAGCTCTAATGCAGAGTGGATACACGGCCGCCAGCAATTCCCTCCTTTCTCCCTCCCTGTCCATTTTGGGGTGTCCAAAGCAAGCAAGAACCAGTTCTGGACAAGACAAATGCTGCGTTTTCAAAGTTTCAAAGTTTCCTGCCCCTCGGGGACTCTTCGCATGCTCTGCTCCAAGCGAGGTCAGCCACAAGTGGGCACTGTCCAGCTGCGGCTCCTTCGGACCGGGGTGGGCACAGCCACGAGCGGTCGGGGCAGAGCAGGGAGAAGGGATTTATTTGCTCCGGGGGCTGGGCACAGCTCTCCACACGAACTAAACCAACGCTCTGGGGGCGATTCGAGGGCGGCCAGTTCCTCTCACGCTCTGCAAAACATATTTTTATATGAAATGTCCCGCCCATGGTAGCAGCGATAATGAAATGGGGTTTAGACATAAATGATGCTCATTTCTTTGTCAGTTTGAAAAGCAGTTAGTTCTGCTTGCGTTGCTCTGCAGTTGTTCTGCGTGCTACGTTGGACGGTTCTGCCTTCATCCTGACTTCCTACCAAATGCTCATTCCTCTGCAATTCCAAGCGTGCTACCTGGAGCTGAGGCTTCTCTTGGGGTCTGTCCTTACAGGCTGTACCATTCACCATCTGTGGGAAGTCTCTCGTTCACCAAAACTGTGATATTTTAGCTAATACTAGCATTTCTAGCAATTAAAGCTGCCACATAGTTTAGTCAAAGACACGATTGTGCTGTTTGCTGCTGTCTCCCATTAGGAATTTAGTTGCCTAAAACTTTCCGTGCTGTCCAGCAGAGTGGAATGGGCTGTTGACGGCTATGCCCTAATTTTTTTTTTTTTTTCAACTGCACTGGGATAGAAATGGGTTTGGTAGAATATTTTCACACTGAATTGCAAATGATCCCATGCAGCTATTCTTTTCTTCTCGGCAAATATTTTCCATCTCTGGTCTCCAAACAGTTAAATGAAAGACAGCCAGTAAAATGGAGATCTCTTTAATCCTGGGACGGGCAGTTGCAAACACAATAGAGGACACCAACCTCTTTTTATTCCCCATTTAGGATCGGGAGGTGAAAAGTCAATATTCGTCTGTGAGATGCATCCAGCTAAACAGATGCTGAACCGCATATGCTCGTTTTAGTCCACTCTGCAAGTTTATGGAGAGCAGAGATATTTACACACCGAAATAAGTCCCTCACCCGCTCCAAACCACAAACTTGACTTCCAACTCAGGCGGCTCCGGTGCGTGCTGCCTGCCCGCTGTTTCAAAGCGTGTTTAGCTGTCCGGCCGGACCCCCCGCCCTGCTGAGAGAGACCCCGGATCCTCCCTTCCCCTCTGCAGAGACAGGCAGGGCCCGGATCCGGGAGATGCTGAGGCCGGAGGAAGCTCAAATCGCGCAATTTTGCAAAATGGCCTCTTCTGATGGCGGGGGCAAAGCTCTGTTGAAGGTGTTTGCAAACGGACAAGCAGCCGTGGTGTTTCTGTGCCCCGCACAGAGCTGGGGGTGCTGGGGAGGGGGGGGGAGGCGCTGCAGGGGATGAGGGGCTGTACCGGGGGATCCCCTCCAGATGTGCGGGCAGCCTCGCCTCGCTCACGCACCCCCGGCTCCGCAGCACGGCTGGGCTCCAGCTCGGCAGCACACGACGCCCCGCAAGGGCTGGAGCATCCGCAGCCACCCTGCCAGCAGGTCCTTGCCACGGGGTGCCCGGAGGGCCGGGAAATGCGCTCGGCCTCGGGGACCTGGTGGGGACAGTTCGTAAGTCACGTCGGGGATCGCGGATGCGTTTAATATCAAATTTTTTATTCATTATCGCTTGTTCTTGCTCTAGTTTCTTCGTTCTGTGGCTTTGTCCGGCTGTGCCAGAGCGTGTCCCGCTCCCTGCCGTGTCGCCCGGCTCAGATTTGTGACAGAGATCCCCCCCGATGTCACCGCTGCCGCCCGTCCGCGCCCGCGGGGCTTGCGAAGCACCGGGCCCGGTGCTGCCCGGCGGCCTCGCTGAGGGCTCGGGGGACAATGGGGAACACTTTCAGCGCCGTCTGCTGAAGAAACATAGCCGGGGCGCTGGTACAATGGGCTATTTTCCATCAGGCGTGTAAAGAATGGTTAGCTGATGGGTTGGAAATTCAATTGAATACCTTCACGGACCTAAGTATAAATATTATTTTTGAAAAGAACAATACGTAATTAAAAACTAATATTTAACAACTTAAACGCCTATCCTCTAGGAAATAACAGCCTTTCTTCGCAAAACCTCCGAGATTGACTTCGCTTCCTCCTGTAAAATGAGGCCAGATTTAATTCTCCAAAGATCAGTGAGATCAAGTATTTCAGCGCTCAATTTACAGCTCCGGGGTATGTGGGACCCTTTCCCAGCTATCTGGGTAGGCTAGGAAATAACTCGGAGAAGGAGGAGGGGGAAAGGAAGGAGAATTAATTCCCGAACACCGCAGTAACACCTGTAGTATTTCCTTGACTCAGCGTCACGGCGGCGATTGCCGGGAGCGGGTTTCTGTGCCCGCGGTCAAACTGCGAGCAGGAAAACAGCGCTACTCTCACAAACAATCAAATAAACAAACAAACAAACACATGGGGTTTGCTCGTTTGTAAGGAAGCGCCCTAAGCTGGGAAGATCGCTTCTCGGAGCAATTCGGTCCCGTCGTGACACAAGCGGGGCAGCAGGAGAAGTCTCATCAGCCACCTCCGTGAACATCCTCACCTGAGGATGCGTGGGTTTGTTCGTTGAGCTGGAAAAAGCGAACCGCAAATAAACCTGCTAGTTTCCCTGAAACTTTAAAAAAATATATAAAATACATTACACCGACTCCGAGGGTCCCCGCTGCCCCCCGGAGGGTCGCGCTCTGCTTCCCGGCAGCGTCTCGGCTCCTCTCTGCGATGACAAACCGCGGCCCGGCTGCGACCTTCCCCAAACCCTCCGCAACCTTATCCTGTTCCTTCCCCGCTCCCTTCTTCTGAAATACAGCGAAAGGGGAGAACAAGACACCCCTGCCAACCTCCCGGAGCGGTGGGAAGCGGAGACCAGGCGGCCTTTCTCCCTGCCACCGGCCCCCTTGGCCACCACCCTGCCCTTGCCCGCCGCGGTGCCTCCGCTGCCCGCTCTGCCCGTGCGGGAATCTGCGGGAAGCTGCGGACAGCGCTGTTCTTGGCTTGGCTGGCTGCGCTGGGGCGCAGGGAAGCTGCAGAGCAGATTTTCAGCAGCGAGGCTCTGCACCGGCACTGCCTGCGGAGCAGACCCCTCGCAGCCGCACGCACTTCTTCCCACAAGGAGGTCCAGGCTCCTGCTCTGCCTCCACCATCCGCTGCCTTTGGCTATGGGGAGCACTCCCTCTCCGGGACACCCGCTGCTCTCGGACGGAGCCTGCGGGCAGCAGCGCGCCCGCCCCTCGCCGGTGCATGAGGCACCGGTTGCATTTTCCGACCTGCGGTCAAAAAACCCACTTTCTTTACCATAACATCTTTTTTCCCCTCTCTTTTCATCTTTATTTTATTTATTCCCCCCGTAACCGTTTGTGGAAAGTGAAAACCAATTGGAGGTAGGTGATTTGTGGAGAGAACCGCCGTGTGCGCGCTCTCCTGCCCATATGGAGAAAATTATCGCTCAAGTTCAGATCGCAGCATCAAACGGCGCAGACCTGGCAGGAGTCGGGAGAGAGGGTCACTTTCGATTCCCTCTGCTACTCCTGCCGCATGCACGGCCGGAGAGAGGAGCAAGGAACCGGCTCCCGGGGCCACCGCAGCTCCCCGGGCGCCCTCGGTGCCGCCCCCGCTGCATGCCCGGCCAGCACCGGCTCGGGGACCAGACCTGCCCGCACAGGCTCTGCCTCAGCCGGCCCATTCGCTCCTCGTCCTCCTCTCCTGGCACCGGCTATTCCACCCGGCCCTGACACCGACCGCTGGATGCTGGCGGAGAGAGCTGGCGGCTGTGAAGGGCTTGGCCGAGCAGCACTCGGTGTCCACCCGCAGCGCGGGGCTCGCCCGAGCAGCGGCTCCCCATTTTCCTGACCTTTCCCGGTGTTCTGGCGGCGAAAAGAGCTGGACAAGCGATGAGAGACCTGCATCACCCCAGGGGAATGGCCGCACCTCTGCCCAGGTATTCCCTCATCTGTGCACTGCACCGAGGTGAAGTTTTCTAAAACTCCGAAAAAAGCCTTTTCCCTATTTTGTTTCCGTTTCAGGGAAGAAAGAAAGACAAAAAAAAAAAAATTAGTCTATAAAAGCACTCCTAGTTCGGAACGAATCTACGGGAAAAGTTGTTGGATGAAAGCAAGGTAACGGAGCGGCAACCCGATGAAATCACAGTTTCACCAAAAGCCCCCATGTCTATGTTTGACATATATTATATATGCAAAAAAGCAACCCCGGGCTTCGGAGGCCTGGAACATCCAGAGAAACCGCTAATTTTGCTTTAGGAGTTCTGTTTTATTACACTCTGTATGACTTCCACAGCCCGCACATCTCTGTCAGCTTGAATATTTGGGAGCACATTAGCGAATGAAGGAATTCGGTGAGGTTATACGTTTCAAAGCTGAATACTTATACTTCCATTCCAGGATGCTGCTACAAGCAATTATGTACTTGAAGTCCTCGGGAAAAAATGCAAGTTTTAAAATTAAATACGTATTAATTAGTGTCCTCAATGACACTTCGATGTGCTAATATTTAGTAGCTAAATTTTAGAAGCTTGGAGAGTTCTTTGGGAGTTATTCGGTCTCTTTCACTGCGAACTCCTTGTGCCGCATGTAGGTCACCAGGAGAAAAATAACTCGGGTGGCTGGAGGGGCTTGTGGGGGGATGCAGAGAGAATCACTCTGAAAAGCTCTCCGCTCTTTTGCAAACTCAAATTTTCCCAAAGGATGGACAAGAGTGGACACACGCACAAACACAAAATTTTTAAAAAAATTTAGAAACCACCAAAAAAACCACCCCGACCCGGCCATGGACCAAAGAGAGGAGAGGGAGCTGAGTCCCAATAGAGTTAACTTTCTTCCAGGGTCTCCTCAAACCAGGTCAGGAGGACCTGGAAAATAGACACGATCTCTCTCCGTTGCCGAGAAAAACTTTTGGTAAAATGCAAAGCAAATTTAGGCGGGTCCGCGGGATCGGGATCTCTGGGAGCAAGCTAAAATGGAATAATTCACAAAATTAGATGTCTGAACGAGAAACTAAAAGTATCTCGGTAGTTCCAAAAAGTGCCGAGCAGAACTAGTGGTAAACTATAATGTGATTTTCTTTTTCCCTTAGAAACAAAGCTTTTACTTCTGAAAACTAGATTTAGTTTGCTTCTCCCCGCCTCCCTATCCCCGCACGGACAGTGGTGGGCTCAGTCCAGGGGAAAGTTTGGGAAAGTTTGGGAAAGTTTGTAACTACAGCCCCCTCCTCGGGCGGGATCTCTCCTGCCGCGAAGTGTCCGTGCCTCCCCTCGACCGCTCCTGGCCGGTGCTGGGGCTGCGCTGCGGGACCTGCGGGGCCCCCGGGCAGGACGGAGCTCCGCGTTTGCAGAAGAAAAGCACGGCACTGATAGGGAACACTGGTCTGAGATGGAATGGGGAACGAGAAGAGCCGGGGATGCAAGGCAGCTCCGCGCCGCACCGCGCAGGGCAGAGGGTGCTGAGCACCCGCGGAGTCCCCCTGTGTCCCCCCGCCCCGCTCAGGGCAGTGAACGTCCCGCCCAGGTGCAGAGCGGAGGTTTCTGTCGTGGGCACCGAGTTTGTGTTTTGGTATGCATCGAATTCCACTAAGAAAAACAAGCACCAGGTGGAAGAGCATCTCCCTCATGTTCTTCCCACGCAACCTCCGCATCAGTGGAGGCTTGGACACCTTTTCGTTCTCATACGAGACGAGCGCTTTCCCACGGGATGTCCTGAGCGCGGACACCTGCAGCCCCTGGCTGGCCTGCAACTCTGCCTCTGCTTTTAGTAATTTTTTTTTTTTTTAATGAGTTTGACGAACTTTAATCAAGGAAGAGCCCCCATGGCTGACACGGGCACTCAGAAACCCACAATTTCACGGCTTGCCCAAGTAGCCGGTGCCGAGCAAAGCCCGTGTATCTGCCGTCAATTCATCACTCAGCAGCTGGAAACTGGCTGTAACTCACTGGCTTTACCGCACCGCCGCCAAGCCGGCGTTTCCGAGACCACCGGAGTCCTCACAGGACTTGTTCCTTCGGGACAGAGCCCGCAGGACAACCGGACAGGCGGGCAGGAAAGGCAGGCGCCTATTCAAAGCCCTCCTGCCTATATCGCATCACGCACGAGAAGTCTCCGGACACGTCGTGGCACAAGCCAAGATTTTGATCCAAGTGCGAAAATAAGTTGAGGGGCTGGATGCAGTGTTTGGATCCAGCTGTGCCGCTGGCTGTCCCGGAGGGATTTCAGACGTGCTGATCCCTCGGTGGGTAGCTCAAATCAAGCGTTCTGCCAGCTCACTGGGGAGAGTTTGGGGTGCGTGTGCGTGGATACACACGCGTGGAGCTTTCTCCGTGCACGTTGCGCTCCTCAAAAAAAAAAAAAAAAAAAAAAGAAAGAAAGAAAAAGCCCTTTAGGGCTTGATTCCTTTTATTAATAGCCACATTAAGCGGCCTTAATGCTGCTGGTGGCTTTTTGCCGGACTCGGGGAGCTCGGGAGCGGCCGGGCCCGCCCGGGATCCGCTGCCGGCGGCGGAGCCGCGGGCAGGCGGGCGCTGCGCGGCCGGCAGGGGGCGCTGCCGCCCCGCGGATGCGCGCCCGGCCCCGCGCCCGCGCCCGCCGCCCCCGCGCCCCGCGCAGCGGGCGGGGACCGGGATGGCAGCGGAAGGAACGGCAGGAGCGGCGTGCGGGGATGCTCCCGGCGGCCCAGCCCGGTCCAGCCCGGCCCGGCTGCACTCTCGGTACCGCGCTGCTCACCGCGCCCGCACGCAGCTGCGGATATTTCCTCCCTCTTCCCCCGCACGTGTTGGCGTTTCAAAGGTCTGGCACGGATGGGAGCGGGTTAGGACTTCGCGTGGAAAGCCGGGGGTTACGATGTCCCGTGTCACTGACATTATATTGGAACGGCGAGTCCGACACCCCCGGGACGCAAACAGCTGGAACTACGGTGGGGCAGGGCTGAGCAGCGCGCAAATGGCGCTAATTCGGGAGCGAGAGCGGACGGGGCCCCGAATTAGCGTCTAAAAGAGAAAAACTAAAGCAACCCTGCCCGGCGGCTGTTCCCGGGTCGGTGAGAGGTATCCGGGCAGGAAGGCCTTTTCCTTGTCCTGGTCCCGGTCCCGGCGGTTCCAGCGCTGGTCCGGCTGTGCAGGACCGAAATAGAGGGGTGAGATTTTCAGGGCTGCTCTCCTCGATGGGGAGCTCCGTGGGAAGCATCCCGTGTATCCGTCCCACCCGGGAGCCCAGGAGAGTGGGGAGCAAGGCCTTGTCCACGCGTGGCTCCGGCTGCTCGGGGCAGGCTGCGGATGGAATCCACCTGCTCGGAGGAGGCCGTGGTGCCCGCCCCGGGTTCTCCCGGAGCCCCGCAGCCCGGCCCAGATCCTGGGGACTCGGCCCGGCCCGGCCCGGCCCGACACTCCCGCTGAGCACTGCGCTTTTGCGAAGGACTCGCAGGAGGCTCAGACATACTGAGTAGGGTTTAGGGCGTCCAGAAGAGAATTAAATCAGGCATTTCACCCTCTCCTTCAACTCACTCAAACCCCTGCCAGACACGACCTGCCTAGGTCACCTCTCCTCCCTGCTGTGGGCATGAATCTCTGGGACAGGAGGCAAAAAGGGGAATAAAGTTAAGGGGAAGCTGAAACTCGCCTCACCACCACCCTCATACCCGCCAAAGTTCAGCCTGGTTTAGCCCATGAACAATCATCTTACCCCGAGGTCCCCGCATCTGAGACCTTCCTCGCAATTTCTTCTTGGCTCGTCTTTTAGAAGATGAGTATTAGTTTGGAAATCCGGAGCTGCTGCCTTCGAGGCCAGCCGTGTAATCTGACTGCGAATGTAGCGCACCCCTCCCTCCGAGAGAGGCTGCCTCTCGGTGAGCTTGGAGCAGATCGGGGATTGCTGGGAAGGGAGCCCCTGCCAGATTTTCTCCATGTAGACGCCAAGAGGACAGCGAGAGCAGCCTGTCAAGACCTTAGGTAGGAAAAGTTCAAGAGAGGGGCTTCGGGAGGTGTTCCCGGGGCAGGCCGGGCTGAAGCTCCGCGGCCGTGGCCGGGCCAGCAGAGGCCGGGGCTGCGCGGGAGGCACCCACGAGAAATGGCCACGGCGACGAGTGCGAGAACGGTACAAAAATTTAGGGAAAAGAGTAAATTCTGGGAAATCCCATCCCGAGTCCTTTCGTTTTTTGTTCTCACTGTCCCCGGCCTGTTTTATCTCTGACAAAACCCAGGGAAAGCTTGTGCTCCCCAGGCTCTGCTTGCGGTTCCTCTGCCTGGGTGTATCCCCTCACTCACACACAGCACACACAGAGATGTGTGTACGAATGTACAGATCACAGAGAGCGAGCAGGACTCGGACCTCCGGGGTGCTGCGGCCAAGATCACCGGCTTTTCCCGAAAAAAATCGGACTTGGCCGCGGAGAGCTCCCCGCTGCAAGCGTAGCCTCCTTCGTTCAGCTCCAAAACAGCGGGACCCCCGCTCGGAGAGGGATTTTAGACTAGAGGATATTTCCCCTGCGGTAAAAAAGGTCGAGGGAAATTTATCGATCGTTTTGGAGGTTCTGAGTGTGCGAGGTTTCTTTTCAAACGGACATAATTCCTCCCTCCCCAAGTGCTAAATTACTTGATGCAGTTTTCAAAGGAGCCCCGTGATTATGTCAGGATGTCTGGAAAGAAAAAAAAAAAAAAAGGAAAAAAAAAGGAGTTGAAGTTTTTCCAATTCAGATTCATTCTTCAGTCCCGGAGAAGTGTAAATACACAGAGGCAGAATACAGTTCTTCCTAGGAGAAGAAGTTCCTCTCTCTCTCTCTCTCTTTTCTTTTCCTTCTTTTTTTTTTTTTTTTTTTTTTTTTCCTTTCTTTTCCATTTTCACTTCTCTGGAACCAAGACCCCAGTCGAAATCAGCACATCAAACACCCGTAGTATTTAGGACACTTTCTCATCCTTGCTCGTGCCTATAACCCCAGGTCTTTCCGAGAAGAGGCGTAATGACCGCCGCTTGAGGGGAAAAAAGTTGCACACAAAAGGGGTGAGGGGACTGAAAAAGTTCAGATACGAACGATTCACGAGGGATAGGAGTGGGGCTGAAGGGAAATTCTTCTCTCCCTTGCTCGGCTCTCTGAGCTCTGGGGGGCCGAAGAACTGCACTCCGGTGTGTTAGGGCAGAAAAGGTTTTCCCAAACGTGTGAGATCTGGGAGAAGGGCAAAATCTGCCCAAAGACTTGAGTTACTCGGCATAAAGCTGTCCCTCACTCTGCTCTGCGTTCGCACGCACGTGTGGCTGTGGATGTCCATACGTGCAGCCGCCCCACGCCTGCAGATGGGATTTACATTTCCTACAGAAAGTGAACTTCTCCCTCCACAAAGTGCACACAGCGCGGGGTACACAAAGGGAAACACGGCCTCAAACAAAGGCGCAAGAACAGCCGCATCTTTGCGTGCCCAGCACT
The DNA here is from genome assembly GCA_034509425.1 of Eopsaltria australis. NCBI lineage: Eukaryota > Metazoa > Chordata > Aves > Passeriformes > Petroicidae > Eopsaltria > Eopsaltria australis. Next base: position 1,010,864 of record JAVTVJ010011652.1, on the reverse strand, counting down.
GTTTTGTCGCTTATATTTAGCCCGTCGATTTGGTATTGTGTTAAAAATATCGGCAAGCTGGAAACAGACGCTTTTAGCAGAGAGTGGGGAAAGAGAATAGAATTCACCTCGCCCTTTACTGGAAACAACCATTTAGGCAGCGATTTGTTTTTTAGCATAATTTAATGCAGCGAAGTAACGGATTTTTAGTGTATAAAGTGGAAAGAAAATAGAAAACAAGGTTCAGGAACGAAGGAAAGAAACGCTAGACTGGTTTTAAGACTCCCCCCCCCCCCATCCCTTGGTTCAACAGAAACATTAATTTACATTAGCAATTCCGCATCTTTAAGATAAATTACACAGCGGCGTAATAGATTTAAAGTACGCCAGATTTTTTTATCATTAATTGTAAATGTGCAAAATACCTGCTGGTACTTCACTTTAGAAGAATGTAATTGGCAAAAATGGGAGGCTGATGAATAGATAATAGATCCTTAACTACCAATAAACAGTAAGCACCAGCCAAGAGTATTAGGATGTGATCATAATTATTCTGCAGCTCCAGCCAATGGGAGGAGGAGAACTCAGCCCTAAAATCATCTCCGGACCCAAAGGTAAACGCGAAAATACGGACAAGGCTGGAACCGGAGACTTGATCCCCTGTCCCGTCTGCGAGAGCCCGGCGTGTCCCAGCTTTGAACGATGCGGCTGCCCTGCGCTTTGTGCTCCGCGCCGCGCGGTGCCGGCAGTGCGGAGGAGCCAAGGGGAAATAAATAAGTTCGGAGGAGGAGGACACGACCCGTTCTCTCACCGGGACGAAATCTTTCCCAAGCGGGGCATCTCTCCCTGGCGCTCCGGGGCCGATCAAGGTAACCTCGCCGGGCTGAGAGTACCCGAGAGGTGGCAGGGAGAGGGGTGTCGCGCTGGCGGAGCAGCCCAACTCCCCCCGGGCCCCCACCCGAAGAGATGCAGGGCCCCCCATCTCCTGTCCCGCTGAGCACCCCATCCCCCCGGCCCCCGTCCGCCTACCTTGGTCGCCGCAGCGCGGCTGCGGAGGGGCGCGGCGCCGAGCGGAGCCGGGCGCGGAGGCGGCGGCGGGGCGGGGGCGGCTGCGCGGGGCGCCGCGCTCCCCCCGCGCTGGCGGGCGCGCTCCCGCCGCACTCCGATCCGCGGCTCCATCCCTCCCGATGGCGCTGCCCGGCGCTCGCCTCCCCTCTGACGCACTTTAAAGAGTCTCCCCCTTCAACCTCAAGGCGAGTAATAGCGACCAATCATCAAGCCATTTACCAGGCTTCAGAGGAAGCTGTTTATGTGATCCCAGCACTAATTAGGCTCATGAACTAACAAATCGTTTGCACAACTTGTGAAGGGGCCGATCACATCCATGGATTGTCTTTGGACTTAGGGGGGGAGGGGGGGGCGCGACCGCCTTTTCCTTGCAGGAGGGAAACTTCTCCCAGCAACTTTTTTTTGTGTGAGTGTGTGCGTGGTGCGTGTGTGTGTCTCCCTTTTGGGTACCGCTGGCTGCCGCTGCCTCCTTTTCCTCCAGCCCCTGTCTATTTATGTGTGTATCTATCCCTCCTCAAGTCACTCCCTGCTGCAAACTTCCCCGGATCGTCTCCCGCGCACCAGAGAGAGACGGGCAGAGATTGGGTCGGGGACTCTCGTCGCGGCAGCATGTTTCAGCCCACACCCAAGCGGTGTTTCACCATCGAGTCGCTGGTGGCCAAAGACAGCCCCTTGCCCGCGTCTCGCTCCGAGGATCCTATCCGGCCGGCGGCGCTCAGCTATGCCAATTCCAGCCCGATGAACCCTTTTCTCAACGGCTTCCACTCCACTGGCAGGGGGGTCTACTCCAACCCGGACTTGGTCTTTGCAGAGGCCGTCTCCCACCCGCCGAACCCGGCCGTGCCGGTCCATCCCGTGCCCCCTCCTCACGCCCTGGCCGCCCACCCTCTGCCTGCTTCGCACTCCACGCACCCGCTCTTCGCCTCGCAGCAAAGGGACCCCTCCACCTTCTACCCGTGGCTAATACACCGCTACCGGTATCTGGGCCACAGGTTCCAAGGTACGTGCAACTTTTCCTCTCCTTCCGATCCAGCCCTGCATCCTCCGGCGGCCACCGGCCGGTCCCCGCGGTGCGGATGGCGGGGGACGGCGGGCGGGCGGGCGGCCCCTGCCCGGAGCGGAGGGCTCGGCTCGGCCGGGCCCGGGTTCTTTTGTCCCTGTCTCCCCCTCCGCCAAACTTGGAAGAGCTGTCAGAGCCTAGGGGATTTGGCTTGGTTTATGTTTTGCTGCTTTTCCCGGTTTGTTTTGGTTTCCCGGGAAGAGGGGGGCAAGCGGGAAGGCAAGGCCGGCTGGGACTTAGTCAGCTTTTGCCCCCATTAAAAGCAGGCGAAGAGGTGGATATTTTTTGTTCCGGTGTGTTAAGAGCTAGAGAGGAGCCCCCGAAGGAAGCGGCCGCGCAGAGCGAGGTTCTGGGGCTGAGGTTCCCCCGGGAAAGCGGCGGTGCCCGCCGGGCTGCAGGGCCGAGCTGCGGGGCCGCAGGAAGCCCCCGCCAGCGCCCCAAGTCCGGCCTCTGCCCTTGTTAGAGGGGAAGAAACGAAGCGAACCTCAGAGAAAGGAGGAGGGGAGCGTGTGTGAGGAATTAATCCCAGCGCCGGAGCAGCGCGGGGAGATGGGGCTGCGGAGGAGAGCCGGGGAAGGGGCACGGAGGGCGATCCCGACCGTGCGGTCAGCGAGGGGCTCCAAACGCCAAGCGATTAATAACCAGCTGAAGGGAAATAACCGAATCCAATGGCGGACAATCAATAAAATCCCCCTTGTTTAACCCTTTGTAACCGGCACCGTCTTCTCGGAAGGGTGAGCCGATTTCTGCCGTAAAGGGTCCAGTTTCTGCCACTTTCATTATAGGCAAACCAACAAACAAACAAAAAAAATCAGTCTCCACTGGCAGGATTCCATCTGCCTTTTTTCCCCCTTGTATTTTTATTTATTAATTCGAACGAAAACAAACCACCTGCATGTTACATTTTCCCCGGCCTTCCACAGCCGGGCCACTGCAGCCGGCTTGGAAAAGGAGCCACTCTCTCCGCAGCCAGGCGGTCTGAGACACAAAATGGATTATTACCCTTTCAGAATAAAATTACAGGTTTCGCTCACCAAATTATTTGTCGCAGGCACCCGGCGATTGGTAACGAGGGGTAGATGAAAGGCGGAAATGTCCTGGTGTTGAGCCACAGCCTGATTTCAAACACACCCTCCTCCTCCAACGATTTTGAAAGCACTTACAGAGAGAGCCCCTCGGTGCCTTTTCCACCTTGGAAGGACCAGCCCGGAGAAGCGGCACAGGGGCACCCCGGAGGGAAATGCCCACCGAAAAGCCCCGGCTCACCACCCCCGCTCCCGCCCCCGCTCCAGTGCAGGCCGGCAGGAATGGGATAGGATGGAACGGGATAGGATGGAATGGGATGGCCGCTCTGTGGCCTCCTCGGAGTTTGATTCTTTATTTCCACGCCGGTTCCCAGCGCCGCCGAGGCAGCGGGGAGGGTCAGTGGGCCGGGAACGGCGGCGGTGGAGCCTCGCTGCGGGCAGCACACCGCTACAGCGAAGGGAAGCGGCGGCAGAAAGGCTCAGGCCGAAGTTTTGGACGAGAGAAGCCTAGACAGGCCGGGGGAGCAGGCGAGCGACTCCCGGAGCCCGGTGGGCGACCAGGGAGACTGGCGGGGCTCGGCCAGGGCGCCCCGGGAGCCGCTGCCCAGCTGGCCGCAAAGGGAAGGTGGAAATAACAAACAAATAGGGACAGACGTGAGGCTCCGGTGGTCGAGGGGAAAGGGGGCAACCGTGAGGTGTAGCCGCAGACACCGCAGCCGAGCTCTGGCCGATTCTTTTTTTTTCCCCTTTCTTTTCTGTAGTGCTCCCCACGTTGTGTTTTAGCATTTTAATTTCTCCCAGTCCTCTCCTCTCCCTGCTTATTTATCCTTCCCCTCCACCTATATATCAAGGGAAAATTCAATACACAAAAGGAGCTGAAAAATAAGAAAGAAACTATAGTTGGATTTATCCTGAGGGTAATGGTGGGAGACAAAAATTCTTGCACTAAAAAGTACTGTCGAGTGCGTTTGGGGAAGGTGTTTTACTAATCTGTTTTCCCCTGTTTGCCAGGGAATGAAACCAGCCCGGAAAGCTTCCTATTGCACAATGCACTGGCCAGGAAACCCAAACGGATCCGTACAGCTTTCTCCCCATCCCAATTACTGAGACTGGAACATGCCTTTGAGAAGAACCATTATGTAGTAGGAGCGGAGAGAAAACAGCTGGCACACAGCCTCAGCCTCACGGAAACTCAGGTAAGGGGGAACAGGGAACGGGCAGCTGGAAAGCGAAAGTACCGGCATCTCCTTTGGAAAACCCACCCTGGCCGGGCCGAGACTCGGGCAATGATAAGGGCAAATTCTAGGGGTGTTTAGGCCTCCAGTCCCGAACCGGTGGAGTGGAGAGAGGGATCTCCCCTCGCCTGAGTGTCGTAAAATCCTTTTCCCATTGGTGATTTCTCGGCTCGTGTCGGGGGTCGCGGTGCCTCGGCCGGGCGTGGGGAGCCGCAGCACTCGGGGCGCGATTTGGGGTCCCCGGGACAGCCCCGGCTGCAGCTCCGGCCCGAGCGGGGAGGCAGCGGCGAGAGCTGAGAGCTGCGGGTCCGATCGTTCTGCTGGGGGTCTGGTGTAATCCTCAAGAAGGAGTCTGATGTTAGGGGAGAAGCCACCAAAACAAATTCGAGGGCAAGGGGGAAAAGCCCCGCTTTGGACCCTACAGCAGAAACAGAGTTTCTTGGATGAATTCTCGCTCGTTTCTAGACGGCAGAGGGGATGTGACGAGCCAGTTCAGGAGGGCAGAAAGATGAAAAATAAAAGCAGAGAAATTATTCACAAGGAATCCCCCCTTCACCCTCTCCACCCCGCCCCCCGCCGACTGGCTGCGGGCCAGAACCGCACCGGAGCCTGTTTCGGTCTCTCTGGCGGGACGCTCAGCGATATTTCTGCCACGGTGGTGCCGGGCCGAGGGTCTCGGCAGGTACCGGGGCCGGGCACGCGTGGGGCGGCTCGGAATGGGCCGGGAGCTGCGGCGGGGCCGGGTGCAGGCTCTCCCCGACGGCCGGGCAACCACGGCTGCCGGGGCCGCTGCGAGGGCGTTTTTCACGCGGTTTTCTCCCCGCCGGAAGAAAAGCTGGAGTTTGGAGGATTGGTGGTTGTTGTTATTGTTGTTGTTGTTGTGTCGGGCTTTTGTTTTGTGCCCTTCCAGGAGACTCGTGGAGAGAGGGCTCCAGATGGGGATTGTCTCTGCTACAGTATGTGGCACTGTACTAAAAAAAAAAAAAAAAAAAAAAGCCAAAATACCCAGCCGCAGCCTAGTTCAAAGTTCCCAGTAAACACAGCGTTCTCTGGGCGGATTAAGTTGTAACACTTTTTTTTTTTTTCTTAACTCCTTTTCGTGGGGGAAGCAATAAAGAGGTTGGAGCTTTTGTTTTAAAATGTCTCCCTAACAAAACAATAAAAAGGGATCGCCACTTTTATGAGGTTCCCCGAACAAGGGACCGGTCACAGGCTTATTTCTACTGGAAAGCTGTATTTAAGGTGGTCTTTGTGCTGCTTGATTCCGAAGCTTGTTGGGGTCTTTTGTCCGGATGTCAAACCCCCAGTCCCCTACAAATGAGCTCCCTTTTGGGAGATCAGCGTGCAGAAATGAACCGTCCTCCCCTTCAATTAGCAAACTAAAAGCAAATTAAACTCACCCCTTGTTCCCCGCTCAGCTTTTTAATGGGGGACTTTTGGAGAATATGAAAATGCAGCAGAGATGTGTGTCCGGCCAGTCAGGTCTCTGTTCTGAAGAGGCAGCGAAGCGGGTTAAACCAGCTTATTAAAATGCTCCAGTTCCCTTTCCCCCCCTTGCTGAGGCCTTTATCAGGCACTTTCAGACAGAACCAGAGTTTAAACTGCTTTAAAAAAAAATGTTTACCTTTGGACGCTACAAGGAGTGTGGCCAGCCCTGGAGATAGCTCCCAGATCAATACTATCTGTAATTAAAGCACTGAAGTCAGCTGCCGGATGGTTCAGTCAGATGTACGCGGCGCTGAACAAAATCAGAGGGATATTTACGATGCCACTTACAGGTTTCACCGCACTGCCGTCGCTCCTGGACGGCGCGTCCCAGGGAGATGCTGCGGGGAGCGATGGACGTTTTTCTATTCGGGGCTTTTTCGTACATTTTATTCGCTTTTCCACGAGGAAAAAATCACGTGCCTCCACCCCCAACCCCATCCTACCGCCCCATTAGAACGGACGAGGCCCTGCCTTTGCTTTGCTTTGCGGGCAGGCGGGAGCCCCGCGGCCGGCCCGGCCTCCCCCGCAGCCCCGATGGCTGTCCCGGGGTTGGGACACCTCGCCAGGAGCGAGGGACCGGAGCCTCTCCGGCCGGCAGAGCCGTCGAGGTGACAGCCCACGGGCGAGCACCACCCTGCGTGCTCCCCGCGCGGGCTACTTGGGCACTGCTCGGGGCTACGCGCCCGCGGAAGCTCCAGGTGCGCACACGGTGCATTCCCTCGGCGGTGCTGCCCGGTGCGTGCTCTGGAGGTGCCTGGGGGGCGTGGGGCAGCCTGACAGTGCCTTCCCCGCAGAGGGTTGGGAGGCAGCGGGGTCCCGCTTTGCTCGCTCCGCTGCAGCGGTGGCAGCAGGGCCCGGAGCAGTGGGGACACGCTGCGGGCAGGGCACGGCCCGGTGGCACACGGAGCAGGCGGGGCGCGGAGCATCTCCGCTGGTCCAGGGTAGCACCGGCGGCCGGGCAGGCGTGGGACTAACGCCCGGTGCCTTTCCTCCCGCAGGTAAAAGTATGGTTTCAGAACAGACGGACAAAGTTCAAGCGGCAAAAGTTGGAAGAGGAAGGTTCAGACTCACAACAGAAGAAAAAAGGGACTCATCACATTAACCGGTGGAGAATCGCCACCAAACAAGCCAGTCCAGAGGAAATCGACGTCACGTCGGACGATTAAAAACTGGCACTTTTGGACTTTTTAAAGCCAGCACCCCATCAACCGAAAGTGTTCAAGGCTCACCCCCCCACCCCCGCGGAGTGGCGGTGCGGGGAAGGACACGGAGATCTTCATCAAAACACTATTCCCGCCTGGGAGGGAGCTGGGAGCGAGCGAGGGCCAGCCTGCGAGGGCTCCGAACTGTGGCACTGCCGGCACCGCTCTGGCAAAGGGGATCTGTCAATCAAAGCCAAAACACCGGGACGAGGTGATTGACAGGTATTCCGTTTATCGCAGTCCACTTTTAAAAGCATAACGTAAAAAAAATTTAAAAATATATAGAAAAAAATCTTAAAAAGAAAAAAAAAAATAGAAGCAAAAAAAGCCCCCAACCAAACCAGAAAAATTAACACCTTACAGGACATTTTGCACTTCACAGTTTTTTCCGTCTTTGAAAGAGAAATTTCCATAAGCAGCCAAAACCCACACCTGTTTCAGAAACTTGAATTGCATGTGTAAAGCCGTCTGGGGAAAAAAAAAAGAAAAAAAAAAAAAAAGAGAAAAACACCGGAAAAAAATTACTCCGGTTCCTAAAGACAGAAATGAATTGTAATTTTTTTCCCTTTAAGACAGGTTCTGTGTGCTTTTTAATTTTATTTTACGAGAAATGTGCAGTCTGTAAACATTTTATGATAACTTCTGGCGTCAAAGTGTTTGTGAAAGCTAAATGAAGTAGCAGTAACAAAGCATAGTGTTCCTTCCGGATGGACAAACACGGTGGGGAGGGGAGGGACGGGAGGGAAAGGCGGGGGGGGGCGGGGAGGTTGGGCTTGGTCATAACTTTTTGCTGAAAAAAAGAAAAAAAAAAAATCAAATGGAATTATCTCCCCCCCCACCCCCCCAACTGTATCCCCATTGCAAAACCGGATGATGATTACTTTTTTTTTAAGATTAACAAAGCGCAAACCCAGCGACCAGTTTTGGCGGTGGGGACACCTAGGCTGGGAGGATCCAGAGAAAAGGGACTTAAAATCACGGATTGACTTTTTTTTTTTCCTAATGGCCATTTTCATTGGGTCAATTTTCAAGCACTGACCTTATAATATTCCGAGATCATAGAGCTACTAAAAAAAAAAAAAAAGTGACAAATGTTTCCTTCATGTCTCCTATACCAGAATGTAAATATTTTTGTGTTTTGTGTTTAATTTGTTAGAATTCTAACACACTATATACTTCCAAGAAGTATGTCATTGTCAATATTTTGTCAATAAAGATTTATCAATATGCCCTAAATTTTTAAGCACTATCTTTTCCCCTTCACCCCCAAATTTCTCGGGAACCGATGGTTTCCCCCCACGCCGCCTTGTTTTTAGCTGCTGAACCCCCGCGGCCGCGCCGCGCATTCCTGCGGCCATGGGCGCATTTTCTTAATGTATTCCCTGGCTGCTAAATAAACCTCTAAAATAAGCCGCAGGGGCGCACTTGCTGTATATAAATACCTAAAACCCCCCAAAACAGAACCGACCAACCAAACAAAAACCCCAAGGACAAACCCAGCCCCTTCCCTGGTTAGAAACTGAAGTGCGGAGCGGTTCGTGATGTTGAAACTGGCCGGCAGCAGCCGCGCTCCGCTGAGAGGGGCTTTCCTCGGCAAAAATATGACTTTTACTTAGCGAGAGAGGATTTTTTTTGGTCTTTCCCCCCGTCTTTTCTATCCCCTGTCCAGGTCGCTGCGGTGAGGAGCAGGTCCCGCTGCTCTCCCTGCCGCTCTCAGGGAGCGATCCTGGGCACGGAGTAAAACTCTGACATTAAAGACGTGGGGCGAAAAAAAAAAAAAAGGAAAAAAAGTTGCTCTGGGTCCTTGAGGAAACTAGCTGGTTTTCTGGGGGTACACAGTTGTTTTTTCATGCTTCATTTGCTCCTTAGCCTGATAGACTGCATTAATCAGTTTTATTTCCATTGATAGAGAAACCTCGTCTGCTCTGTTCGAGCTACAAAGAATCCTGCGAGCTTTTGTGAAAGTGCAAATCAGTTTAGGCAATTATCATACCAGGAATATGAAGGGGAAAGAGGAGGCATTGCCCAGTGGTCTCCTTTAATCTCTTAATCCGTGGATCCAGGGGGGCTAGTTGGACATAATTTAGGACAATCTGACTACCCTTTACACTGTGATAAGGCGAAGTTACAATGCATCGCAAAAATACGAGCTTTGTTAAACATACTGCCTTGAAAAGTTAAGATTAGACATTCTGTGCACGTGTTGGCTCTATCGGGTACTATGTAAATTTATTTTTTTTTTAAAAAATCCGATCTTACTTTTTTTAAAGCATCGCTTCTTATACAATCCCGATGACTTTCCATTCACTTGTGCTACAAATATGAGAGAGGCCCAGTCAGGGTTAGGACGCATGTCGCAATGCAGTCCCTTCCTTTTAAACCTAGGCTAATTATTTAGTAGAGCTATTCCCAAGGTAAACTTCTCGTCGCGTTTCTTCCCTCCTCGAACAGCTGATGGTGCAGATCTGGAGACCAAGCAGGACGCTCATTTCCCCCGAACTCGCCCAAGCTGCCTTGCTCTCCATTTCAAACCCGGGCAAATGGGCAAACATTAAACGGATTGCGGCCGAACAGCAGACTTGGGCCTTTCTAGAAATTGTTTCCCATCTTGATAAAAAGCTTATTTCTGCAGGAACCATATACTTCTTCCCCCACCCATTTTTTTTTTTTTTTTTAACCGTGAGGGAAGAGAGGGAGAGAGGGGAAAAAAATTAAGCGTCCTATGTAGCGTAACAGCAATAAAATCTTCAGAGAATGCCATTAGCTTTGAAAAAAAACCCTAAAAGCTTTATTACAAACCCAGCTTTGAAAATAGGGGGGATTAGGAGTCTGAAAGGGTCCCACAATGGTTAGAAGAAAAGGTTTCATGCTAATGAGGTTAATGCCCTTTGTATCTCAGGACTCCACAACTTCATTACTCCCTATCTCCGGCTGCACCAAGCGGCTCAGAACACTGCAATCCACTCCAGCTCTCCCCTGCCTTGCCTAGAGAAGGATTTGATAGCAGCTCTGTTCAAACTAGATAATTATATCTTTTCAAGTCGGAATTAAGATAAAGAAAGTGAAGCAAAGGCGGCTAGCCTTGATCCACTGCAAACAAATTTGGCGCACTTTCTAGTCTCTCTCCCCCTGCCTCAATAGGCAGGACAGTCAGCTTATTAGACCCTCATTTGCTTTATTAATTCATCTATTTAAAGTGGCAGGATTAGAGAGCGGGAGAGAGAGGCAGAGTCTAATGTGGGACAGTGGATGCCAGGCAACGTGGAAATATAAATATTGGCGAGATGCTATCCGAGCGGGTGTTCAAAAATACATTTTATATTGAATAACTGAGAGCTGTGGGGGAGGGAGCGTGGATTTCGGGTGGCGAATTGCAGGCTCGGGCGGATTTTTACGGCTTTTTTGAAGGAAAGCGGGGGGCGGCTGCCGGGGGCCGGCTCTCCCTCCGGAGAGAGAGGTGCCTCGCGGGGGATTTGGCACCCTGAGCTGCTCAGGGGGCTGCAGGACAAGCGGGGACCCCCCGCACCCCACGGCCCGCGGCCACTCCTCGCAGCGCTGCCCGGCGGCCGCGGGAGCGGAGCGGAGCGCGCTGTCCCGCGCAGCGTCCCGGGAGGGGGGCTGCGGATCGGAGCGGCCGGGTTCGCGTGGTTTCCTCCTCCATCGCTCTGCTCTGTCTGCCGGCCAAGGTCAGAGCATCCCGCCCCCGCCCCTCGCCTCCCCCGGCCCCTCTCGGAGCGGGGTCCCCGACGCTGCCGCACCCGCCGAAGGCCGGGTCCTCACCCTCGGCAGCTCTGCTGGCTCCACGTCCAGGATCCGACCCCTCCGGCCTTGGATTTTTAACCCTTTCCCCTCGGACAAAGCCAGCGGCTCCCAGCCGGGGTCGCCAGCGGTGGGATTTGCACTCCCCACGCAGCTCCAGCCCGCACCCACGCAGCCCTGTCTTTCCCACTGGACAGGGGTGAGGCCGGAGGCCTTTGGAGCCCTCGCTTTGTTGTGTTTGAACGCTGTTTATTTACCTTCCTCCTCTGATGGATCGCGCTGTTACCTGTGAGGGCTCGGCGGAAATTAGCGGTCCCCCCTAATTAGCACCCAGGCTCCGCACAGCCCGTAGGAAACAGGCAGAGCAGCTCGGGCCGGATTCCCTGACGAACAGGATTCTCCCAGCCCCTGCTCCCGTGTCCATCAGCGCTCCATAACTGCTCGGAGCTAATACAGCCATTGATTTACTCCTCCAAAGGGTCCCGCTGCGAGGGGGAAGCGGGAGTTTAGAGAACCTCCTGACCCCGAGCCGTAACCTCTCTCCTCGCCAGCCTCTCTCCTGGTGGGACACTCGCAGCCGGGGAAGCCCAGCCCGTGGCCCACGCTTGAAACCGAAAGGGCCATTAATCACCTTCCCTCTCTAGCTTTTAATTGACCTTTTGCAATTAACGCCTGTTGCGGGGAAGGTGCAACCCTCCCGGTGCCCCCTCGGACTCCCCTTCCCCGGGGGGGCCGTGCCCACCCCAGCTCCGAGGGTGTCCCCGCCAGGCACGGCTGGGAAGATGCTGCGGGCACCGCTCCCGCACCGGGCTGAGCCCGCCCGCAGGTGCCTGCCCTGGCTGGAGCAGGGGAGGCAGGGTCTGCCTTCTCTCATCCTTGCCCTTCTCCTTGTCCCCGCCGTGGGGCCGCTCGGCCCTGCTGCCTCGGGAGCCCCATCTCCCCGCACGGCCTGGCTGGAGCCCCGGCTGCTGCGGGGGCTCCGGGAGAGCATTTATAGAGCCGCTCTCCATCGCCCACGGCTGGACCTGACGTCAGGAAGAACTTGATCTCGCCCGCTTTGCTCCTGCTTCTGAAACTGATCCTTGAAATGAGAGAACAGACTCTACACAATTCCCATGGCCTTGACATAAGGTACAGCGATAAATATACACCACTAATGAGCAATTACCATATAATCACCTTCCAATTAGCTCGCATAATGATGAATTAAACATTCTAGCCTGCTGGATTAGGTTTCTTACTTTGTATATTATTTACGAAGGCTAGCTTCTGCTGAGCACCAAATATCAAATTAGATAGGGAATTTTCAGTTGGGGGTAATTACGCATTCAGAGCATGCCCGGAGTTTTTGTCACCAGCCAACTAAAGTGTATTGGAAGGTAGTGTCCATCCTTTTCTGTCTTTGCTTTTTGATGTCTTAAAACAAGGTCCACTCTTTTCTGCCAATGCTCCGCACGTCGCCTCCCCCGTGCTAATCTGCTTCCTTCCCCAAGGCTGGACAGGCAGAAAAACTGGCCGATTTTTTCCCTGGGACAGTTAAATAACAAGGAGCAGGCAGAGACAGGAGCCGGGGGAAGCAAAGGAGCTCACAGTCTTCTCGCTCATGGTTGTTCCATCCCTGGGAGATGGGAAGAAACCCGGCCTATTATCCCGGACAGGTAGAGAAGCCCTGGTGCTCCTCTCGGGGTGGTGAGGACTGGCCGGGCACAGGAGGGGACATCCCCCACACCCCCGCCCCGGGTTGCTCTCGCACAGACCCCAGGACACCCTCCTGCGAAGGTTGTTTCCTTCACGTTCTGGGGAGAGGGCTCCAAAAAAATCCAGTCCCGGCTGCGTTTGGTTCGGATCTGGGCTGAGGGAAGGGGACGGAAAGGCTTTGGGTGCCGATTCCCCCTGGAAGGGAATGAGAGGAGAAGCATCAGCCCCGGAGGAGGAGAGAAGGATGCGGAGGTCGGGCACTCGGGCAGTCCCAGCCCTCATCCAGAGGGGACTGAGGGACGGCGGCTCCGGGCGGGGAGGGGGCTCACAGCCGCCGTGCGGAAAGTGGGAACCCGTCTCGGAGCTGCTCGGCTTTTGTTGATTTAAGCTGGACCCTTAATGTTTTCTTAATTAACCGTTTGAGTGTGAGTAAACCTCCGCGAGGCGTTTACAGCCTGGCTATAAAGTGGGAGCGGGGGAATCTCCCAGCCTCCTGCATCGCCTGAAAACATCCCTTGTGGGCTGGAAGGGGGCAGAAGGCCGCCCCACAGGGAACAGTGTTCTTACCCACACTCCTGCTTGGATTTACCTTTCTAAAAGTCCTCTACCTATAAAGGAAAGGACAAATTTGTAGTATCCTCTTCGCCTGCTCCACTCTTTCCCGCCAGACACACGGAGCTCTGGAAAGTTTCAGCGATTTCCAGGCAGGAAAGCAACAGCCCAGAAGAACAGAGATACTCGGCTTCATCCGCTTTCCCCCCCGCCCCCCCTCCCCCCCATAGAATTGTACTTTTTATTGAAAAAGGAATTTTAAAAGGGGAAAAAAAAGTAATGAAGAATTCGAAACAATTTCCCCGAGAGAAAGTGTTGTCTGAGTGAGTGTTGGTGACCTGAACCCAAATAAACTCAGATAAGACGTGGAAACTCATCTGTCAAGTTCCGCACGTCTGGAAGCAGCAGCTGATCCAAGCCTGACTCATGAGAAGCTGCTGGATTCCGGTGTTTTTGTGGAGTTACACTCGCAGCTTTATCAGTATTTGAACAACCTTTTTGCGGTTTTGCTATGTTCACAGAACGCGCGAAGTCCTGACTTTCTCCACAAGGCCGAAGAATACAAGCACGGCTGTTATTTTATCTTTAGATCAGCAAGTGGGTATCAGAGGCAGGGAAGAAAGTGCATTCTTGTGGGTTGCGAGACTGAGATATTCCCAGATAAACTCCTCTGTGATCTCATTTATAATCCACGCGATCACGGCTATTTTATTTGGCATACACATATCGAGAGGAGATGTTTGCTGTGATGGGATGTTTAGGATTCAAATATGATTTGAAAACCTTTTTCAGAGAGTTTTCTCCTGTGCTGCTCTCCTCGTCCCGGTAAGCACGTTGCCTTTTTGAAGGGTCTGTAAGCCCACACCTTGCCTGCTTCTCCGTGGGCTGCCAAATGCCTCTGCTCAGAATCAAGGAAAAGGGAGGAAAGGTGAAGATATGATTTGGAAGAGTAAAGGCTGTTCAAATAAACCATGAAAAGGTATTTTCATAAGAATAAGGTTATTTTATTTTAATTCCCGGGGAATGCAAAATAATAGAAAGCCAGCGTTGCCTAAAACCTGCAAGGAAACAGAGAGGAAAAGAAAAAGAGGGGAAAAAGAAATAAAGACGAAAAAGTACGCGAAAGAGGTAGGGGAAAAGAGAGAAAAAAGAGAAAAGAGAGGAAGGAAGGAAGGAAGGAAGGAAGGAAGGAAGGAAGGAAGGAAGGAAGGAAGGAAGGAAGGAAGGAAGGAAGGAAGGAAGGAAGGAAGGAAATGTCGTGGTTAAGGAGAAGCCAAGGTCGCAGTGTGGGACCAAATGAAACCGTCTCAGGGACATTGTCAGGAGTCTGGGGAAGGGTCGTGAGTTCAGCGTCGGATCGACTTGGAAATTCAGGCCAATTTGGCTTTAGGAGAGTCAAGGGCTATCGGAAATCCGCTTTCTTTCCACCATTGTGGCGAAGTCCTGAGAGATCGGGGTCGGTGTTTTCTGCAGCTTTTCCCTGGCAAATCAAGATCCCCGCTTGGCAAAGCGGAGGGTCCCGGCGGGCGGGGAGCAGTGCCACCAGTGCAGCACCCGGAGACATCAGCGGGTAGGGCGGCCCCTCTGCCGGGGTCTTTCTCCTCTCCCCAGTAGGCGCTTCTCCTGCTCAAGAGCCCGATCCTGGCCCTGAAAAGGCAGGAAGGGAAAGCGCGGCTGCCCGGGGTGGGCAGCCGCGTCCTGCGTGGCGGGGACCACCTTCCTGCTGCCACCCCGCCATCGCCGTGGAAACCGCTGCGGCTGCACATCAAAGTTCCCGGAGGCTCAGCCCCGGGTGCCCCAGCAGGGACCTGTCAGGGTCCCCGTGGCAGCCCTGCTGCTGCCGGGAGTGGGGCGCAGCCCCCCGAATCGACCTTTCCCCGCCTCCTCCGTCGGTGGCCAGGAGCTCCTGTTGGGGGTGACTGTGCCGGGAAGAGCCACTCCGGTTCCTTTTTCACCCTGACACGAGGGTCAGAGACAGGCAAGGGGTGGCCTTGAGCTGTGCGGACGCAAACGGGGGGCTGACACCGGCCAACAACCCTCTGTCGTCCCCGCCTTGTCGGGGGGGCAGCGGGGAAAGGATGGAGATGCGGGCCGGCAGAACCCGGGCGGGCAGAGGCGGGCGCAGAGCTTCTCCCTACTCTCCTCTACCACTGCTTAAGCTTCGCCCGTCCCAGCCAGCGACTCCCGTGTCTCGCCAGGGTCCCTGTCCCCGCACCCGGCCCCACGGATGCGCCCAGCGCAGTGAAACCTGCAGCTCCGGCCAGGTGCCCCCTCCCCTGGAAAGGGAATGCTCCTTCCTTTTCGGGTATGAGAGTAAAACTCGACCCATCTGCCCGCTCCTCCCCGTAACTTAAATAAAAAAGGAGTAAAAGGCAACGTTTACACCAGTTTAATTAAGGAGGGCTCTTGTACCTTGGGGGGGAATCGCATCATTTCACATGAAATATTCATACAGGAGGTTTCCCGAGCTGCTCCGTTTAATCATTCCTGCTGCCAGCGAAGGGCTCTGTCTTTATACATTTCTGTAATTTGATTTTAATGTCCCCGCTTTTCCATCCTCACATGTCCGGAAGGTAAGTTCCCGTGAGGAAGCCAGGGCTGAGAAACACTGCCCGGCCCGGGCGGGACCCGCACCTGCGGAGCCCTCCGCAGCCTCCCGCGGGTGGAGGGTAGCGCCCGCGGGTGCGCATCTCCTGGGCGCGCATCTCCTGGGCGCGCATCTCCCTCGCTCACCACTCCGGCCGTGCCCGCCGCTTCTCCCTCTCCTCCGCTGGACTGTTTCGCATTCAGCCGGGTGAAATACTGCAATTATATATCCCTATTTAAAGGGGAAAAAAAGGCAGAAAACAAAACACACAGAAGGAAAAGAATGTGGCGTGGACTAATTTGAACCAGTTCGAGTGGAAGGGCTGTCAGTTCTGTGAGTAAATGATGCAGTGTTGATTCAGATGTTTCTCGCCGTGATTGCTGTCTGAGGGGAAGAGTTGAGGCTCGGGCTCGGAGATTCGGGGTCGGGGAGAGCGGAGCGGCCGGGCCAGGGCCCCGCTGCTCCTGGCGGAGCAGAACGGGTGGCAGGAGGGCCCGGCACCTCCCTGCCCCGCAGCGAGCTGCCTGTGCAGGCTCCTGCTCACCCTGCCTGCGTGGAGAAGGAGCTAAAAGGAAGGGGAAAGCACATTTACCCCCGAAATGATGAGCCCCACTTCCCCCTCGACGTACCGAGACTTACCTCTCAATCACACCGTTTATTGGGTGTCACCAGCTGGGCTGTGCGGAGAGAAGCGCATGTTAAATGATGCCATTAGACTGAAGAGCAACAAGCAGAGACGAGGTAATTGGCAGCAATTCTCAGGGCCAGTCCGGTGACCTGTTAATCTGTTGCCACCAGCGCTCAGTCAGGGGAGAAAAAATAAACCAAAAAATCTGCAGAATGGAGAAAAATCTGATTTACCTCAGACCTGGTCAGCTTGTTAATGTTCCACTCGTGAAGAAAGAAGGGTTTCTGAGCGAACCCTGCCTGTGTTCAATCAGACTGCTACTCTATTTGCTGAGTGCAATATATCCTCCGTGGTTTAATCTGTTCTCCCTATTTTTTTTTATATTTATTTTTTCTCCCCTTCCTTCATTTGGATCCCATAAGGTTTGGCATCAGACTGTTGGAATTATGAAGCAGAGGGTGTCTGCAGAGCAGGAGCACCATTCAGCACCTCTGCCTTTGCATTTCCCATCCAGAAGGCAGCTGTGTGATGGGAAAGTTGGGGATGTACATGCAAAGTTTCACCCCTCCAGAAACTATCCTCAATAAACCTCCCTCTGTCATTCATAACAGAGCACAGAAAGAGCTGCTGTCCTGCTTGTGCGGGTGAGAATGTTTGTGTGGAAGGCTTTATGCAGCCCCTGGTTCCCGAACCAAATATCCACAGTGGCTGGAGATGTGAAATGGAAATTCAAACAGGCTGAAACCAACTGTTTAAAAACAATTCCTTCACAACATTACTTTGTGTCTGTAATAAAAGAGATAGGCCCTTGGGTAGCTAAAAGGAAAACAGATTTTTAACAGGTGACTTGGAATCAGCAGTGTTTTCAAGACTCAGGGTAGAAACAGGGACACCCCCCAAATTAAAACTGTTTTACAGAAAGTTGAAATCGTAGGGGATGAACAAAACTACCATCACAATGTATATTTTCAGTGTTAAATAGGGGACATAAAATGTGTTTGTGCTTGCTTTATTTTATTTCAGCCTTCCATCCTTCCCTGATATTTTTATTTGTTTAATTATAAAATGGAAAGGATTATCAGGAGACCTCTGTATAAATGATCTTTTGATCTTACTGCAAATATAGGACTGAGACCAGCAGCCCTTACTCAACACTAAACCATTTCTGAAATGGCTGCTGGGCCGCACAGGAGGAGATCCAGCGTATTTTCCATTATTCATAAATATTTCAAGCAGGTAAGTTTAAGACTTTTTTGTTTTTGATGAGCTGTTCTCTCTCACACACAAGCACACAGAGAAGAGCTACTTAGGACACACTTGGATTCAAGTCCAAATCAATGAATAAATTACACAGATGGGTTTCATTGTTTCTATATTTGCTACATGTAACAAATCAGCAAAAATGTTCAGCTCATTAGCGGGGACAATACTGTGTTGGAGGGGTCAGACACGAGAATGAAAGAAGTGCTCATTTTTTCCTGTAATGTGACTGATGTCTGGCTGAACAAGTGTGATTTATACCAGATCTCTCCCTTAATATAACATATTTCTGCCATTCTTGTGAGAGAGCCCAAAACATTCATACATGACAGAATCAGAAATAACTCCCTCAGAAAGGCTGAATTACATGGTTTGGAAAGTTCCAGCCATGTACATCTCATGACATTATTTTACTGTTGAAGAATTGTCTTTTTTTTACAAGTGATAACTGCAATCCAGTAGCAGCTAAACCACTCCAGTGGGTATATGTAGCATTCTTGGGCTATATATTAAAGATCAGTAACTTTATGTGCTATGAAGTAAAGGTTTTACATTTTATGTCACAAATGAAGGCCAGTAAATTGTGAAAGAGCTGCACACATATTAATAACCCCTGTTCCACACTGTCACTTGTTCTTAGTGTTTTAGGGGGACAGAAAATATTTGTCTTTTCCTGCTTATCCACTGTCACCTAGACTGATTAATTCAAGATAAGGCTGCTATTCTGAATGGAGCCATCAGGTCAAACACTGGAAACTTTTCCACTTCTGGCTCAGGGATGAGGTACCACTGAAATAGAGTGAGCGAGCATTGTTTGGAAAAGAACTCAGAAGTTTGTGCAAAACTTTCAGCTGCCTTCCTGTGACTGGTGGAAAAAGTCACCTGTTTTGATCTTCCAATGAACAAGACTTGCAGATTGTGATAGATGAGGCTGTTTTGTGTCATGATTGGTGTCAGAAGCCTTTTTTTCAGTGCTGGGATGCCGTGCAGGTGACCTTACATTGGGAGCCCTTTCAGCTGAGGGCACAGCAGACACATCACCGGTGAGTTTAAGGTGCTCAGGGGACAAGTGTGGCCTTTGCATTCTACATTCCCATGGCTATTCAAGCTCAGGTCTCTCTATCTTTGCTCTGCTGACTGATATAAATTCTGTGTTGCAAACAAAGACCAGAAAATCTTCTGTATACCGCAAGGACCGTTCCCAATTATGCATCTCTTGGAGCACTTCCACGGAAGGAGAACCTCTTCTGGAGATTCTGATCCACTGCTGATTGGTGCAGAGAGTGATTTACCACGTGAAGGTTGGTGTGGCTCCCCCATTCCTCTGCACACGGCTGTTCCCAAAGCCTGCCTCTGTCTCAGGGACACATGCTCAGTCCTGCTTTTGCAGAGCACACAGCCAGATATTAAACTGATTTCCTCAGTGCATACAAAGTTCCCTTCAGAACCTGAAGTTTTGGATCTGTTCCTTGCTGAAATTCTATTTAGCATCTAAGTGAGACATAGATAACAAGCAGGCAGGCTGGAGTTAGGATGACCTTTCTTCCAGTGAGTAACAACTGCGTGTGAAGGGAAACAACTGCACGCAAGGGTTTTCCATGGGAACCTGAGTCACAGCCCACTCCAGAAAAACATGAAAATGCTTTACCAGGTTTGCACCATGTGTGCAGTGTGTTTTCTTGTGTCTTGTGATACAAACCTGAGTGGCAGCTGAAGGCACCACGGCACTGGAGCCCTGCAGTGGGTGATGCTCTCAGGGCCTGCTGCTGAGCTGGTCAAACCCCCTGCAGGCAGCCTCAGCCTGTCTGGGAAATCTGGTTTATACCAGGTGAAAATTTGGCTGGCCCCTGGGTATAAAACCTGGGAATCTGAGCTTCAGAATCAGAATATATCTCAACAAAAAAAAAATCCCTTTAGCCTGTGAGAAGACAGGACCAAGCAGAGCACACTGCTAATGCCTGTCCTCCTCTAGCAGGGAGTGCTGCTCCCTCACTCCTCTGAGATCAGCTGGGAAGGTGAATATCTGCTCACAGGTATTTTCAAGCTGCTTTGGCAAAGCAGAAAGACGAATCCTTTTGCTCTGTATTTGCACAGCACCTAACACAGCAGAGTCCTGGTGCCTCACTGGAGTTGCCAGGGACTTCTACAAATAACAAGTACATAATGCATCTGCTACAGAGCTCACAAACCTTTCATGTTATTTATGCACTAATCTGAACAGCGTGGGCCAGATTTTGATCTTGGTTATTCTGGAGTAAATGAGATACGGGTTTGGCCTCACATCCAGAAGATCTATAGTCAATCAGTGTTTCTAATGTGCTCATCATGGAAATATCTTGGCATTGTGTGGCTGGCCCACTTCAGTGTGACTAGAATAGCAAAGCATTATATTAAGCAAACAGAACAGTTTGATTTATAGATTTGTGGTAAGAATAGTTCAGTTTTCCAGGGTGTTCAATTTAATTAACATTCTCCAGGGAAAAAACTGCTATTGTTTCCCTAACCACATGCCTTCCAAAACAAAATAAACTCTTGCTGGTGTGTATGTGCTGCTTAATTATCCTAAATAGTTCCTTTTGAAAGTTGTCTATTGACCTGCTTCTACACTTCACAAGTGGAGCATATCCTATTCACTCAAGAGAGTGTCTCTACCTGCACTTATCAAGAAAGAGATACCAGATGGATTTATCACTGCTAAAATGAGAAAACAACCTGTTGCATGCAACATTCCCAAGTGGTGTGTGTGAATAAGGCTGCAAGGGTAATTTATAAAGCCAAATAAATTGCAAGAACACCTGTAGGTCCCAAGTCCAGCCACTGTTTGATGGCTGGGGATAAATCTACAGCAAGGAGCTCTGTTTGGGTGCTGCTGGAGCACAAAGTAGGAGAGCAGAGGACAATTTATCTGTTTGACCCACTAGGGATCAAATCCTGCTGTTGATATCCACCTTGAGCTACTCCATGGTTTTGATGTGCTGGTTTTCAGAGGGGTGAGCTACAGGAAAAGCAGATCCTGGGCTCAGGTGATCAACTGCCTTTTGCACCAACACCATGCCTGACCCGCTGTCTTCATCTTTCAGGCTCTCTCATTGTTATTCAACAGTGCCCAGATCCAGAAGAAGATGGTGGAGCAACCCTGACTCCATTTTTCCCCAACATTTAAGTGGAAACAGAGCTGGGCCCAGTGAGTGCTGCAGTGTGGGATGACAGGAGGGTGAGATTTCGTGTAGTTGAGTCAGTAGTGAGAGCTGGCTGTAGCCGGCTCTGACTGCACACAATAAACAATTCCACTTGCAACATGCTGTACTATTTAAGGGCTCAGAGATGCCAGTGGGAGTTTTGCCTGAATAGCAGGCAAATAACAGGTCCTTACTGTCTATCATGTCTCATGGCCCCATGTGTGCTGCAGAGGCAGATAACGGAGTGGGGGAGATAAGAGGGAGTTTGGGAGAGGCAGGAGGAGCAGAGGGGCTGTGCCACTGCCTCCCCACTTCTGGAGAGAGCCTCCCTCCAGCTGCTGAGCTCCCACCATGCTGGAGCTGTCTGGAAGATGCTCCAAGGATGGCCTGGGAAACTACACAACCCTAAAACTATGGATTAACTCTGTGAAGTAAATGGCATGATTGCAATGATTCCCTCTACATTTAGCCCCTATTCATCTCTGCCACTGTGTCTCCATTAGTTCTGCTTTCCAATGACTCCTGTCTGAAAAAAAAGGAACCTAAATTTTAGGGAAAGGTTAGAAATAATTTTTTTTGCTGTGCAATGTGCAAGCAATTTACTGAATAGTCTCAGAAATCCAGCTATGTTGCTTTCCTCCAGCAGTACTGCTGATTCAAACATAAAGCAGCAGGTTAAAGTATATTCATAAGATACTAAAAAAAATGAAACTTGTCAAAACAAGCAGCAGATTTCTCCCCAATATTACAGTACATAATTTTTATAAAAGTGGAGGCAGCTTTTCTTAGAAGTGTATTTTAAACTCATCTAAATTATATTAAGAGTCAAGGCCCAATTTGGTAACAAGCTGTGAGACATCAAGGGTTCTTTTAATGAAGAATTCACGCTGGAAAAATGTATGTCACAAGGCGTATGACAGGAGGCCTCCATGCTCACTAACCCTTTGCTCCCCTTGTACTGAGCTACACTGAGGTGTAAATCCAGAGAAAGGGGCTCAGATGAAGCCCCTGACTCCAAATGGCCATTTGGGTCTCTTCATGAGCACACAGCACTGCGAAACAAAGCGGCATCAGCAAAGATGCCTGAGGTTTGATTTGAATTTTGCTCCAGTTGAGTGATACTATTTATACCCTGGGCTAATCAGAACCAGGGCTGTTTCATCATTCTAAATGTCAGGAAAAATATATCATGTGCATCAAGGGAGAAATCTTGGCCCCACTGAAGTCAATGGCAAAACTCCCATTGATTTCATTGGGGCCAGGATTTCACCCTGAATAAAAACTCATGTTTTATATGCTGCTTAAATGGCAATGGGTTTATCTGTGAGTGGTTTTAAAAACTGTTTTGGAGAAAAATACATTACTGAAATGCAATTAGGCATTTATTTAGCCTTTACAGAGCAATCAGCGTTTTCACGACCAGTGCAAAGGAATTTAAGAAGAGAAACTCAGTGTTGAAGTTGTATGATATGCAATTGGGCAATTGTTAGAACACATAATTGAGTGTGATTCAATGCCTCCAAGCACAGTTTCACTAATAAGCTCCTGGGTTTGCGTCTGGATGATCCAAATGTGAATATTTTTCCCTGCTGGGTGACGTAATAGCTCACCAGGACACCAGTGCAGCGGATGTAACATATTTGGCTTGATGAGCCTGTTGGACACGAGGAAGAGCTCACAGTTGTCTCTCTGACTTGCTCTCACACTAATGAAACACAGCCCTGAAGTCTCTGAAGTCCTGCTGGGCTTCAGCAGCTGCCTTTGGTACTGTCCCCAGCACAGGAGGTGGACAGAGGGTCCCTGTGGGCTTTGAACATCATTAGAAGGGTTTGGGGAAGTCCTCGGCTCCGGCCTGATTTTAAAACAAAATATTCTCATCTTTCCTTGCTGGCATGGTAGATGAGCATGGTGCTAGGATTTGTAAGGTTCTGTGTTTGCTGAGACAATTCACAAGAAGGAAAATAGCCTTGTTTTCAGTGTCTAATTAGTTCACGGTGCATATTTCTTCAGCTGTGTACTTAATACTTTGAAAAGTATCATGGGATCAAGAAAACAGCTTTGCATTTCAGTCAAAAAAGGAGCCAGTGGAAAAAAAAAAAACTCACACATGAACAACATTCAGTGATTGGAAAACACCACATCCCCACTTAAAAGCGCTTACAAAAGATATGTTGTACTCAATGAATCTCACTTCTTCTAACCAAAGCCATAAATCTGATGTACAAAATGTTCCCTTGTTTTGACTGGATCTATTCAAACTGATTAATTTTTCACAATTTTCTCTGGAAACCACACTGTGGCATCGCTTCAGCACTCACTGCCCATCTCGCACAGACACCATCGGTTCCTGAAATACTTGGGTTTCCTGTGAGTTTAGAATGGGGCCCTTCCAAGTATTCACTTTGTCTGATCTTGTTTAAATTATTTGAATGAGCAAAATTACAGCCTTTGATGCTACGTTGCGAAAACATTTAATCTATTTTGTTTTCAGCTTTCCTTTGACTGGTACAAGAAACAAAGCCTGGGAAAATAGGCAAATCATAACTTATGGGTGAGTGGCTGGGCACATTTGGAGCTAATTTCTTTTCCAAACATTTATACTTCCTAAGAAACAATTTCTCCAAAAGAATAACTCCTGGAAGTGGCTACGGTAGTGGTCAGAGAAGAGGAAAACATGACATTTGATGTAGTCACCTCGATTAAGGTCCTGTCCAATTAGGTTTAACAAGACAGAGTTAGAGAATCATCCTAAAATACACTGAGGAGAGGAAAATATTAAAGAACAAAGAAGCCTCTGGCCTCAAAGGACAAGAGAAAAGAATTTCAAACCATCTTGACGAATCAGTACAACCACAGCTTGATGGAGAGACAAAAATGGGATGACTCTGGCTCTGAGGGTTGATGCTGAGATTAAAAAAGCAAACAGAAAAATAAATCCTTTCACTTCTAGACCGCTAACTTGACTTCATAAACCAGTTAGTCATCATCATCTGATAGTTACTGAACATGTCCTCTCTGGAACAAACTGGTGGTCTCCACAGGAGCTCTAGGAGGCATGTGACAGTATTCAAACAACAATTTCCTGCTTGGCATTATTGCTGGCCATCTCCATAGGAAGGCCAAAGCAGCAAGCAATTAATAGTGGGGGAAAATTCCAACAATAGCTTATTACTATTATTATTATTACTACTAGTGCCATTATTACTGTTATTAATTCACAAGAGGAAATTATACAGTTGTCTGAGTATGGCAGTAATTATGCAGTTGAATGGGATTACTGCAAAGCAGGGCTGAGATGAGGGATGCAAGCTGTGGTCGGATTAGGGAAGCATCTGTGGCTGCACCGACTTGGCGAGGGACAGAACCAGGGCTGTCAGTGCTTGAGACCCAAAAGCAGCAGCTATTTCTGAATGATCTGGGTCCTGCTTTTGCAGGAAGGGCCTGCAGCAGCTCCCACCCTGCCTGGAGGTGCACTGTGGTGGGGAGGAGCAGTGACACAGGCTCACCCAGGGGTTCTGTCCTTTCTTCTGGCTGACCCCCAGCAGTTCCAATCTTTTTTGAGTGAAAACTCCCGCAGAGGATCACTCAGCACTCAGGGAACTGATGTTTGGGAAAAGCACTGAGGCTGAGCAAACACCCAGCAGGGTCACAGCATCTTGTCCTGGCCCTGGCTGAAAACACAGCATCACCTGAGAGCTGCTTTCCCCAGGCCTGCCTTTGCTTCCTGTCTGCTCTGGATGAGCAGAATGAAACAGCCACCAAGTCCATCACTGCACTTGTGATCACTTCAGTGTTTGAAAAGAGGATCATCACCCAGTCTGGTCTAAGGGTTAGAACATAACACTTCATCATTGCTGTGTTGGGCCTAAAGTGGTAATTTAAATGAGTTTTGTATTCTGTGCTGATTTATGGTGGCTGAACTAATGTAATAAAACTTCCCAGACCCTTTTCATGTGCATTATTGATAAAAACACTCAGTAAAAGAAATGTGTAAATCCGTCTTTGTGAGCTCTAATACTTGTTGGTGGCATCTGTTTTTCATTTAACAAGATGACTGAAAATGAATGTAGCTACAAAAAACTCAAACAGCCAAATGTGTACATATCATTGTGTAAAAACTGCAATTTCACCACTCACTGATAATCAGTCCTGATTTATTGGAACAGACTTTGAGGTTCTGACTTCACTTCTCACCCAGGGCTTCAGTTCAGCAGCAGTTTTCCTTAGGCAGGGTCTTGCAGGTCTGACCCAGACATATCCATTTGCAACAACATCCACTGGAAAGGGTTTTGTACATGGTAATAGCAGAGTGAATCAGAAGAATTGAAGTTTCCATTCAGTCACAATCTTCTGTGCCTTGGCACACCCTCAGGGCATTTACTAAGTGAGTATGAACACATTTTGCACTATCTTATGACAAAGTGGCCTGTTTATGGAATGACACCATTTCTGGATATGGAAAAGTTACCTTTTATCATCTATCATGTGCAACGATCACATAAGAGATTAAAAAAGGGAGATAGGTGGAAAGAAGGGAGTGCACAGTGGATTATGGAGCACCATGGAAATACAATGTGCAGGAAAAGAGGCGAGTCTCTGGAGGCTGTCTGGGTTGTTAGCATTGATAAGAACATCTGGGATGTGATGCTGAAGCTGGGCTCGTGTTTGTGGTCAGGAAGGGCTCTCAGGGGGTGCTGCACTTCCCAGGTACCACACAAAGCTTTGTGAGTTTGTCACTGGCACACAAATAGGATAGAACAAGTATAAATTAAATAATCTCTCTCTGTGCAGGTTGGTAAAGAGCAAATCCAGCTGATTATCTCTCCAGATACAGAGCTTCCCAGAAAAAGGACAGGTGCAGCTCTGCTGTACCAGGTAGGGATCAGATTTTACACATGGGCAGGTAAGGGCAAGCAAATATGACTGCAAATGGTGGGAGACATCAGCAGCTTTCCAGCATAAACCCACCTAAATGCCCAGCAACACGGGCTGAACATCTTCTTGGGACAATGTCCAGGTGTAATTTGCACAAAACTCTGCTGGCAGTTCATAGTCATGAATAATGTGACAACCATGGCACAGGTGCAACCAGGACAAACTTTCTGCCAAATTTCTCATCTCTGGGTGCACAGTGACAAGTGTTCACCATCTCAAAACAGAGCTGGGAATCCTGGGCCAGGGACTGAGACATCCATTTAGGATGTGCCCCCTCAGTGATTCTCCAGCTATTCCAGCAGCTTTTCCTATTGATGCTTCTTTCCAGTTGTGCCTAATTTGCAAATTCACAGCTGTGTGGCTGAGGAATGTAATAGGGTTAGATCCTTGGGAATTTTGGACCTGCAGGCTTCAATGAGCCTTGGGGGAGTTCTCCAGGCTCGGAAGACATCCATCAGGCCCTTATTCCAAAGAAATCCTCCACCATCTGCCTCATTCCACATGCCCTGAAGCCAGTGGGACTCCTACCAGATAATTCAATAGAAATCAGCCCAGGACTCACCTAAAAACACACCTGTTCCTTACAGCATAAAGTGATAAGCTGCAAAAGGTTTGGTTTTTAATTGGACACTTAATACCAGCTTTGGCAGGTGATTAAACTGTGATTTACTTCCAAGGGAGATAAGAAGTAAATTTCTAAGGAATTCTGGAGCGATGGTTTAACAGCATGGTAATTATACAGAGACTTTTTTGGAAGAACAGGGCAAGGTAAGGGAGAATCAGACATAAATAAGTGAGTTATTTTGCTTCCTACACTCAGAAGACATAGGAGATTAGAAAATGACCAAAAAAAAAAAGAAAAATAGAGTAGTGTTTAAGTAGTTTGAAAATAAGGGATTGTGAGTGGACACAAAAGCTGCCCAAGAAACGTTTAATAAGGAGCCAACAAGGAATGTATTTCCACTCCAACTGAAACAGAAGTGGCCAGTGCTATCAGAACATCAATGTATACAAATCAAACAATACAGCTTAACTAGCTCCCATGGGTAAAATAAAGAGGCATGAAGTAGGGATTTGTCAGTCATTGAGACCTTTATTAATAACAACTGCAGTTGAAAGAGAGTGGGCTCTGGTACTTGCAAACAGGAAGCAGCAGCACTCAAACAAGAAAGCAAACATTTCATTGCATGTAAAGGAAGATCATAATACAGAGTGAAAAAGGAAATTTTTCTTGGAAAAAAATTAATCTGCATGACTGCCATGAGGTCTGGGATACTAATTTTTGTATTTTGCTTTGTAAAAATACAATATTTTAAAGTATTGTATTAGAATTGTCTGACTGGTATCGGGGCAAATATGCAATGGAGAAAGAGAACAACTGTTCAGAGTGGTCAAAGAATAAGGTTCATCTCCCATGCTCACCTGGCTTCACAGCAATTATTTTGATTTTTCCAAGGACATCTTAAAGGAGTTTTTCTCCTTTAGGCTGCTGTTTGACAGGTGAAGATTATTTCAGGCCTCTTGTGGTGATGCCAACCATAGTCCTCTATGAAGAAGGCATTTCAAGCACTTGGGTTTGGATAACTCTGAATGGGAGCAGAGTTGTTTATCCTCAGCACCCAGACATGGACTGCACTGCTGAGGGTACACCCAAAAGTGACTGAATGTGGCTACAACTTTTGGCTGGACTATCTCCCCTGAACCTTTCCTTTCCTCTGGTTTGCTTGTGTTCCCACAAATCCAACAGATAAGATTCACTTTAGGGGACAGTCCTGGTCCTCCAGCACCACGTAACCCTGGGAATGGAAAACAGGGGTCTTGTGGAGCCCATCCCCTCAACCCACCAGAGCTCACAGGCAGTAAAAAAGTCCCATCAGTCTGTGACATCCCCGTACCCCTTACAGCAATTCCTTTGTCCCCTTGTGGCCTGACTGGTTTAATGGTAATTGGATCATGACTACTGTGGTTTTTTGCAATTGTTCTCCATTGCAAACACAGGTGTTTGCTGGGGCTATAAAGTACACACAGCCCCAGACACAGCTCAAAGGGGGGTTTGTACCTGCCTCCTGGTCATTCTAAGTAAACTATTTTTCACCTGAAAAATAAATATTTCCCCTTTGTCCTTTCCTTGGGAATACTGAAGAGAAAAGGACTGCATCCTGTTTTGTGTAACTAGGTCAAAAGCTGTAGTAATTATATAATAATGGCTTGGAAAGGCAGTATTTCAGGACAAGGTGTTTCAAGCCAGCAGCTTCAGTCATAAGAATGACAATGGTATTTATTGCAGGAAATCCCTTGCAAGAAAAATATCTGCCTATTACAGACAGCAATAAAGTAAAAATTTTGCCTTGAGCATATTTCTTCCTAAGGCAGAACAGTAAATATCTGAGCTGTAGAAACGTTAAAATACCTGTAACTAGTAAGAATTTACAGTCCTACAAAAAATCGTTGTCAACAATGTGTGTAGGTGCTTTAGAGATAAGTAGGCATTTACCAAAGATTTATGGATTACTGTATTCTGTGACATCAGAAAATGTGGGGAATCTGAGTGCAAGACTACTTGGCTGGTCAGCAAAAGACTCTCCTTGGACCATTAGGCTGTGCCATACATCATTCCTAAGGTTATTTCCTTGATGGGTCTTGGAAAAGGTGTTGTATATCACAAATAGTCTATGACCTCAGAAGTCAGGCTGGGAGCACCTTTTACTCCATTAGCAGCTGAAGTTAATACCATTTACTTTTTTAACAAAGAAAGTAATTACCTCGAGGTTTTAAATGTTTTTTCCAGATTGAAGCCGTGACCTCAGCTTTGGTGTGGTGTTGATGTTTGTAATCAACTTTATTTCTGAGCTTGGTGATTCATCATGCACTCACTACATGTGATCTTCTTGTGAAATGGTACAACACATTAAAAGCAAATAAAGTTACATATCCTCATTTAAAATGATTTGAAGGGACAATCAGTCACATGCACTGCTGCTTTTGTGCTGTGTGTTTCTACCTTCACTGGCAGCTCTATCTCTAAATTTCATAGCCATGAAACAGGTAGTGATGTTAAATGGGACACACGAGGGACACTGGTACTCTGGAGCTCATTTTAGCTGCTTTTACACATTGCATTTCTTGAAAACAAATTAGAATCTTCAGTTTAAGATCAGAAAGGCCAGGAAGAGCAGAGGAAATTTTATGGACTAAGTACAGGGAGGTATTTGGGATCTGTATCCTTGCAGGGGATCTCTCCATTCATAAATTGTTTTGTGTTCCCCATTCTTCCCCTCCTTTCCCTTTCTCATTCCCAAAGGAACTGGCCTGGGTGTACCTGTCAAAGGTCAAGTGGAAATTGGGACATGGATCTCCTGGTGGAAACAGCCAGGACAGATTGCCTGGGATTGGCCTGTGCAGGATGATGGGACAGGGAAGATCACAGAAATATGATTTATTAGAATGTCATGAGTTGGAAGGGATCTTTGAAAGTCATTTAGTCCTGCAAAGAGCAGGGATATCTTCAACTAGACCAGGTAGCTCAGAGCCCCATCCAACCTGACTCTGAGTGTTCCCAGGGATGAGGTATCTGCCACCTTTCTGGACAAGCTGCTCCAGTGTGTTGCCACCCTCACTTTAAAACACTTCTTCTTTATATCTAATTTACATTGACCCTCTCTTATCTTAAAACCATTGTCTCTTGTCCTTTTGCAATAACTCCTGCTGAAAAGCTTGTCCCCTGTAGGTACTGGAAGGTGCTCTAAGGTCTCCCTGTGGCCTTCCCTTCCCCACATGAACAACCCCAACTCTCTCAGCCTTTCCTCACAGGAGAGGTGTTCCACCCCTCTGATCATCTTCGTGGCCCTCCTCTTGACTTGCTCCAGCAGGTCCATGTCTTTCCTGTGCTGAGGACCCCAGAACTGGACACAGCACTCCAGGTGGAGTCTTGCTAAAGTGGGTTAGAGGGGCAGAATCCCCTCCCTCAGCCTCACCCTAGAAATTTAGAGGTAAGATCAAAAAGAAATGGAAGGGGAAGTTACTGGAAAGTGCCAAGATCTCAGTGTGTTTTCTTTTTTCTTTTCAAGGAAAAAGGGCAAAAGAAATGTCTTTATTGCTGGAAAACATATGAAAAACGAAGCAGCAGAGAAGCCATTCAGCACAGAGGGATTGCAGCAGCCAAGGAGAATGGAGGGCTTTGCATATCCAGAGTGAAGCTGCTGGGAAGGAGCTGCGAGGGGATTATGCAAATCCCTGATTGGGTGAGCAGGGGCTGATTGCCAGAGCAGGGGATGCACACACTGCTGTACCTGGGTAGTGATTATGCAAATCACACCCCCCCAGCCAGGGTCCAGGGCAATTGGCTAAATGAGAAAAACTCTGGTTCTGCATCAGTGAGTGCTCAGCGTTCAGCTCTCACACCAGCCCACGGACCGAGCAGAACAAACACAAACACACAGCCCTGCCTCCCCCTCTCCTGGGGTCCGCCTCTCCCTGGGCTGCTGGGGTGGCAATAGATCCCTTCCCAGTAAAAGTGGGTGTCCATTTCCATTTTCTGTGAGTCAGCCATTGAAGGGATAAAAAATGGAAGCTCAGATGAAAACTTCTCCACGTTGCCTGCAGTTTTCTGGTCCCAGGAAAATTCTTGTCAAAGGAGGGATGCACCTGCACAGTGGATGGGCTCAGGACTTGGTTTTGCACTAGGCATGAGAAAGATCTGGAGGGATATGAGATGTAATTAAAAGATCAGTTATTTAACGTCTGTTCCATGTTTTTTTTAGGGGTTCAATGGCATCTAAATTTGCATGAAGGTAAAGACATTGCCCTGCCATACTTACAATAAAATTTTAATGTTCTGAAGTTTCTTTTTATTATTTTTTATTCCAGTGTGTACAATTATGTGCCTATATGTGTGCAATCCAGCATCAGCTCTCAAATCCAGTGTAATATCTCAATATAATTTAGTTTTGTTCTGAACAGCCTTTAATGTTTTCAGGAGCTTCTCACAAAAGGAATCTCATTCCCAAGAACACCTAAGCCTGAAACACCTCTCTAATTCTCACTGCAGAATGCTGGAAAGACATGACTCAGAAATCCTGGAAAATACACTAATTATATTGTACAACTAATTGCACTCTGCAGTTTTCATAGCTTACTGGCAGATGGGTGATTCAGATTTTGAAGTGATTGGGCCAGTTTAAAAATAAATATAACTGAGGAATAGCTGAACATGTCAGAAGAATGGAAGGAAATTGTCCATCTCATCCTGTGGCACAGTATGGGCGCTCATTGAACTGGCTGGCAACAAAAGTCAGTTTATTAGCATGTCAGGATTACAAGCACATTTCCTGGTAAAGCTCATGCCAGTGAGGAAGAGAGTAAAAAAAGGTCCACGAAGTTTTCCACACTGAATTTTCTCCCTAATTATTCCCCTGGGTAGGCAGAACCTGCTTCTGTGTACAACAGGTTATTGGTGATATCAGCAAATGTTAGTCCCAGGGGACCAATTAATTTTAACAGAGACTCCACTGAAAATCAGGGAATGAGGCCAAATATTATTCCAGTGAAAATCAGGTGAGTGTTTACATCTGGGGAAAAAGAAAGGGGAAATATATAAACATATGGGACAGGAAAGGAAACCTAAGTGTGGTCTGCAGGCAGGACAAGGAGCACAAGCCCGGCTGGGGAAAGCCCAAGGTTGATCAGTATCTTCAGACATAAACCAGTTAATGTAATTTGCCATATTTACTCTCAAAATTAACTGCCCACTGCCAAAAGATGGATTTTGAAAACACAAGCTGTAGGCAGTTTTTCCCAGTCTCCATAGGCTGTGGTTGATGATACAACACAGGGAGCTGAGGAGAGTGGAAGCTGACCGGAGGTGTTTTCTGATTAATGCTCTGCTCTCTTTTTAATAAGCTAAGAAACATTTGAAGAGCAATAAATTGCAATAATTGATAACTCCTAGACTATTTCTAGCCCACTTTTATGGAGGTATAGAACACATATTACTTAAATTAACTTGCATCTGTCACGACACCAGCTTGGTCTATACCTGCTGGGCTGCAAAGCTGTGTAAGCAGCAGCTTTCAATGAGCTATTGATTCTTGCAAAGAAGAAAATAGAGAATGTCAGCCCTGCTATGGGAGAGACATCATGGAAAGAGGAAAAGATCACAGGAGAACTGAGCTGTGCCTCAGCTCTGGTTGAGCTGCAGTTCCCATCCCGCTCGTGCCAGCAATGAATGAAATTTGTGATGAGTCAGTGCTGCTTCCTCACCTGTGCCATCACTGATACCCTGATGAGTGCTGCTGGGGATCTCTGCTCAGCCCCTCGTGGGCAGCTGCCCCAGCCACACAAACCACGGTGACAATTGACATTAATTGGCACCCTTGTTGCAGCCTCGGAGGAGAGGCTAAAGATTTAATGGGCATTGAGAGGGAATTATTCCCAGATGCCCCAAGGGGGTCCCCCCAGGGCTGTGCTGACACCCACGGGCAGGCCAGGGACAGACACCTGAGCTGCCACCACTTGGGATGGATTTGCTTTACTAACGTTTTTAAAGGACAAAGGTAAAAAGGGAGAAATGAAAAACCCAGAATAACAGGGAAAATAAAAGAACAGCATGTTATTTCTCAAAGATGTCTTGGAACTGAAGTAAATACTTCTTCCTAGATGAATGTGAGGTCAAATGGGTGAATCTTTATGTGAGGCAACCACTTCATATGAGCAAATACTTAATGTTGAATGCTGCCTTTTTTTGAGAGCTGAATGATTTAACCTTCTACTTATAGATGAAATGCAGATTTTATGATCACCTTAAGTAGGAAAGTGTTAAATATCTATATTGTTTTCAGATGAAACCTGTTTAAAAACAAAGTAAAAAAACATTCCATAAAGGAACAGTTTATTTCTGAAATTCCCGGGCTTCTTTTTCTTTGCATTTATCATGCTTTATCCTAAGTGTGAATAACAGACATTTTTTGTGGGCTGCAGGATTTTAGAAATAATAAAAGAATGCTTGGGAAATGTGTCATCTCTTCACAGTTATAGCTCAGCAACACAGGAGGCAAGATTTCCCAGTGCTAACTTCTCTCATGTTGGCTACTATCTCTATGTCTGAAACAATTTATTTTCAGATTGACTATAAAAACAAGACATCACATAATTGTCTGACCATAAAATATGTAAAGTATTGCACTACTGGGGCTCATTAGCTAAAGCATAGATGCATTTTAGTAATCCATAAGGTGATACTTTTTAATGAATGCTGCAAATTATTCTACTGACTATCTAAAGATTAATAATAGATATGTCTGCTGCAACAAACAAGTCTCAAATCTCTGGAGAGAGCTAGAGAAAGTGGATAATAATTAGAATAAGAGCATGACAGCTATTCTTATATTCATAGTTTTGATCCTATCAGCTAAATGGTGGTTGTGGTTTGTGTTGTGTCTGTTGTAAACAGACTCCTCTTGGATCCCAGACTAAGAACACTGCACACAGCTTGGCTTGTGGAGAGGAAGCGAAAGGGATTTTAACTTTGAATCAGGGTTTAATGCTGCCTAATTTTAGGGGAGTTAAACATCTTTACAAGGTCTGAAACCTTACAGTTCAATTATCTCCAAGGATGACTGTCCATCCTTTTGAAAGGAGCCTGAAAACAGGCAGTGTGTTTAGATAACTTTACTCTGGACAGTTGACAAGGACTCTCACAGTTTTTGTTTTAGTGAAGTCTCTACCTAATTGCAGTATGAGGAACTCTGCAAAGGAGGTATAGAGGATGAATGGGGTTTAGAGATGTAATACCCAATCTATCTAGTCATGAGAATAATTAAAAAAAGGGACAAATAGCTCTGTGGCAAACAGCACTGGACACCTCCAAAGCCCCTAAACCACACCCCTTAAAGTTTATTTCTTTTAGAATCACATCATAGTGCTGTTTAACTCGTGTAGTTGCCCAGGCTTTGGAGGATGGTGTGCAGTGCTTCATTCCCACTCACCCTGGGAACAGAGGTCACCAGGCCAGAGACAGCCCAGTGTCATTTCTGGCTGGGTCTGGGTGTGAGTAGGAGAATAAACAGGTCTAGAAGAGCTTCTGTGAGTCCCTGAGGTCCCTACAATTGCACTCAGCTGAGTGTTCCCATTTCCATATGAGCTGAAGTGTCCCAATGATCCTAAAAATGAAAGCTCCAGAGAGAGAGAAAGGCCAGGACACCTCAGTGGCTGCTGCCAGTCTTTGAATCTGACCCAGCATCACCAAACTGGCTTCTCTGGGTGTGGTGGGTACAAGGTTGTGCTTATTGCTCAGAAATGCTTCATTCTGGTGCATCATCTCTGACCTAGGCTTGGTCTAAAGCACTCAAAATCCATGGGAACACTCTCAACTGACTCCTTTAGAGCTTGGATCAGTTTTATTCCCTGGCAAAGGAAGGCCTGGCAGTTCTTGAACCCTCACGAATCCTGCCAAATGGCATGTGGCTCTGCCAAAACCTGTGGTGGTTTCTGGAGAGGAGGAAATTCTCCACAGAGAGGAACCTCACTGAGTTTTTGTTTTTTTTTTTTTTTGCCTTCAGATGAGAGAAAGTGAATCTTACAGGACTTCTGAGATGCCTCCTGTTGTTCCACCTGCACTTTAGCAGTGATTAAAAAATACTCTGCCCACAGTAATCCAGCACAGCAATGATCTCAAACTATAGATAAAATTATTCAAAGACAATGATTCATGGCTGGCCTGGTATGCAGAACAAGCAGAAAGGCAATTTAATTTGAACATGTAAGCACACACCAGCCCCTGCACAGTACCCTGCCAAACTGGATAAGTTCTCTATCAGTTTCTGCATACATTAAAAAGAATTCTCAGAGGGTCCTGTTTAAACAATGTCTAAATAAATACTTTCCTGGTCATTTCATAAGTTGCTATAGCACCTTGGGAAACTCAGTGAGCACCCTCATGGCTGTGAGTTTGGAAAGGAATGGTGTAATTGTTGTGACAGTGTTGGGCTGGTCGTTCAGTACTTGGAGCTCTCACTGGTCACAAGATGTGTCTTCCACAGGAAGGACTGACTTTTCAGTGCTTCCTGAAAGGGAGCTGTGGAGTCTGAGGTCATGATGAATTATTTTTTAGCTAGCCTGACCTACTGCATGTAGCCACAGAGACCTGCCACTCTCCTGCTGCATCACCTGAGATCCATCTTACCCCATCCTCCATAGCCCAGTTCCTCCATCTGTCAAATTAGAGCATGAGATGCAGATTCCCACTGTTACAAAAGAATCTGAAGTCTGTATCTCCATGATACAGATGTTCTCCATGATGCTCTAGAGCTGCTGTTACACAGACTCTAAATCATCATTAGTCACCCTCTGACCCATTTTTTGCCTTGGATAGCCAGGTAGAAAATAGTATCCAACCCTCTGGATTCGATCCTGGACTGCTGGTTCAAGTGACTTGGCAAATTAGACATTTCCCAACACTAGTTTAAAAAGATACAGCCTACTTTCATTTATTAATCCTGAGGAAATCTTGATTTGTAAAGGAAACTTCCCTACCCTGACAAAGCTCTGGGGATATCACAGTATAAATGGCATAATCAAATTCAAAGTCAAAAATAAATATGAACGTTCACCAGAAGTTCAAAAACATTTAAATTATAAGAATTCAGTGGTTAAAAACCATAGGGAGCTTACTGTTCACACACTATTGCAAGTAAAATAAAAAGGCACTACTTGATTTAAAAGTGTGAGCACTTGTTATTTTTAAGTAGGATTAAATATCTGGACTTCCAATTACACAATGGAAAATCCCTTTTTTATTGGTAAGATTTTAATTAAGTACCTTGATTTCTGTAAATGGGAGCTTCATTTGACACTTGTGGCCAACTTTGAATAAGTGCTAATAGAAACTGAGTAAATTCTGCTGAACTACATAGCTCTGAGTGCTGCTCAAAGAGATGTCTGCCTCCAATTTCAATTCCTTTAGAGCAAATCTGAAATAAGCACATTGAAGTCGATGTTGCACTGGTAGAAATCAGAGTAAGAATTGAGCCATGCCTAGGCCTGCATTAGTTTGTGCACAGTATTGAAATATTGCATGGTGGATACCATAGAAATGTACACAAAAATGAATATATTTTTAAAGTCCTGTTATAGCCAGATGACTTGCACAGGAATAAAGTTGCAAAAGCCTGTTCTCCAGCTTTCAGCCATGTATCTTCCTTTCTGGCAGGGAAGCCTGTTGGGGAAAATAAAATAAATACATTGCCACTTGCACAGGAACCAGTGGAAAAGAAGAAATCATCCTGCATTTCTACCTTCAGAGATGGTTTATTGCCTTAGATTTCTGAATTATACTGCTTTTCTTAGCCTTGATTTTCAAACATAAGGTAGATATCATGATAGATTTATTAAGTTAGAGCATCCTTTAGCATCCTTTAACATGGATATATTGACACATTAACCTGATGAGACTTCTCACAGTGTCTTCCTTAGACAAAAACGTGTAAAGCAGATATTTACAGAACACTGACCCTTGTGCATCTAGGAAAGGATGACCTGTGCCTCTGGGATAGATGGCTTTTAATATTTTTATGTTACTTAGCTTAAAGACATAGCTGAAGAAGCATTTAATAATTCCTGAAACTTTGCTAACATGATAATTTTAATTACGTTAAAGGATAATTCATAATATCAAGAGTCTTCACCTTTCAGCCAATTACTGAGCATTATAACTATTACATCACAAAAAATGAATACCACAGACACTTACAGGAGGGTATGTCTTTTATTAAGCTAAAATGTCATTGTTTTTCCTCTATTACTTATTTTTCCTCTGAATTTGATGGAATGTGGGTAATTTCCCTCTCACCTAGCTTCAGATACATGAAATTCAGTTATCTTCCTCTGAGCTGTTTTTCTGGATGATATCTGACTCCTATGAGATTACCACAGTCACCAGGTAAGAGTAAGGTGCAATTCACTGAATTGTTTTAGATTTTTCTGATAGGATGGGTTGCCCTTGCTGTATTTACTTTTCATCTCTAATTACAATGAAAAGTTAAGCAAGTCATTTGTACCTGGATGCCTACCTTTAACTACCAAATTTATGTCGTTTCTTAGATTATTTGCAAAGTGTTTATGCTGGTTAATGCTAATTAATACTTTCTTTTCAAGAAGACCCATGGACTTTAATAGGAGGAGTTGTCCAACTTAATTTAAACCCAAATGTATGGCTTTGCAATAATTTATATTTTCCCAGTATTTAGAATGTATTCCCATACACTGCTCCCATCCTTTTCCAGCCCTCCCCCACCACACACATCCTGTGTGTTCTGCATCCCTTCCCCTACTGTGCCTTGTAGCACCTTCCCTTCCCTCCCTGATGGCTCTTCACCTTGTACACACCTTAATGAGCTGTATCCTAAGGTGGCTCAGAGGAAAGGTTCCCATGAGCTTGTAAAAAAAGTAAGAGATAAGAAAAGTTCCTTTAGAAACTGGTCACTCACAAATTTCACTGTGCACAATGTTTCGTTTCATTTCATCACAATGAAAGTGGGGATCCTCAGAAATAAGTTACTCACTGTTGAAGCAGTTGTAAAGTGTTGCTGATAGCTCCAAACAAAACATTGAAGGGAAAGTGCAAATAAAAAATAAAAGCAGGTCTCTCACTAAGAGAGAATAAGAGCACTGTTCATGCTCTCTGCTGAACAGTGTAAGCTTGATGAAGAAAGCAGGTGACATCATGTTGTTTACAATAAATAACTTATTCAGCAAAATTTGCCTTTCTGCTGCTTTCTGACTGTCTCCTGGCAGAGTCAAAAAGAATAAATCCCATTTCATCCATAAGAGCTTTTGTGCTGCTTTTCTTTTTTGGTGGAGAGATTTCACTGAAATTATTTGATAGTGTCTGAGTTATGTGATTAGTTACCTATATCATACAGCATGGGTTTTAATCTCCAAGTGGATAAATATTGCTCTTGGGATCAGAAGAAGAAATTCCATGGGGACTGAGACCTCATTTCTAGATGGGAAACAAACAAGAAAGAAGTGGAACATTTTAGGAAAGTGTATGAACCAATCTTTTATCTAATGAGTATTTATAGCAATACAAAGTTTCACAGATTAATTCCATGTTTTTCCTTTGACATTTGCACAAAATAACTGGGTGTATGTAACCCCAGTGTGTAAGGACAGGGAAGGAGGGAAGATATTCTCCCTTGTGTTCAGCAAGGAAATGTTTTCTCCAGTCCTGGTGAACTGGAGGTACAGGGGGAGGGAGGAAGTGTGGCACAGGGATGTGTGGGATTGCCTGCTTGGGTTTTGTGCATAATGAAGTTGGTTAATCAGTGCAAGTCGAGCTAGAAATCCACAGATTATGTGATACAAGTATTGTCTGCAGCACTTCTGAACCTGTGCTAATCAAAAGCCAGGTTGAGGGAAGATAAAACAGATTTGTGCTAAAATGAAAGAGGAAAAACCCTGCTCTCTCTAAGCAATAATCCATCTTGATGAAACCAGAGTGATCCCATGAGCAGAGCTTGTACACCAGAGTGAGCTCACCACGGTGAGCTAAATGGAGCTTGGTTGTCTGCAATGGTCATTACAGCTTTTCTTTGCATATTAGCCTTCATTTCTATCACACGTGCATTTAGAGCTTTGGGCAGGTATTGACAAAAATCTGAATATATTGCACCTCTGCTGCCTAATTACAGTGGTGACAGCAGAAGACAAAGGATATACATGAGATCTGAGCGAGGTGTTAAATCATAATAACATGTGTTCACACCATGCCCCATTCCTATATATGGGATGAAAAAATCCCACTAATTAAGGTTACTTTGTTAGACTGATAGGTAATTACCAGAGCAAAACTTGTAACCTCCCAGCCCTTAGTAGGAAAAGGTCAAAAATAATGGTGTAGTCCTTCATAAATCTATGAGGAACAGAAAAGGAATACCAAGTAACTTAACAGAGAGGAATTTTAAGTTTCTATACACAGTCTTTAATGCTTCTTAAAGAGCACTGCTTAGATTCATATTTCTTTCAGCTTACAGGACATTCTGAATTTAATCTCCCCGTAGCCACTCGTCTACAATGATTTCAGCTGTGGGTCACAAAAGTTAAACCTGATAACCACTCCATTGCAGCCCTTCTGCTTTAGAGGTCAATGGAAAGTTTCTCAGGAGGCATCATTCAAAAATAATATCTACTCCTACATGAGAGATTTAAGTCAGAGTTTGATTTCCTCCCTCCTTTGACTTAGAGACTTTTCTTCGATTAAAATGAAGAGGAGTACTAAATGCTGAGCACCTACTGGGGAACACATCTCTCTTAAAGAGCCACCATCACCGAGCTCACATCTATAATGTGAACCATGATTCTGTTGGCCCAACAAGAAATAAACATTGCAGACAACTGTTAGGAAAAACTGGTGACATTAGGGGGCCTATTAACACTCCGTCAAATTAACAATATATTTCTAATTCCCTTGAGTGTCATATGTGTTTTTCTTATAATATTGGCTGATTCTCTCCTGCATTAATGAGGTGGACTGCTGCCAAAAATATGCAAATGGAAATCCAGTGGACCTGCCTTTGTAAATTCAGATATCTAGGAATTCGCACTTAAATGAGAGCTGAGAAAACCCCAAACCAAACAGTCGTTTGGTGGCAAATCTTGTGCTGCTAGATTGCTTGCACCAGTGCTGGAAAACATCAATATGTAAATACCTTGAACTCTAAATTCCTGAAGTCTGTATTA
The DNA here is from genome assembly GCA_034509425.1 of Eopsaltria australis. Lineage (NCBI taxonomy): Eukaryota > Metazoa > Chordata > Aves > Passeriformes > Petroicidae > Eopsaltria > Eopsaltria australis. The sequence goes on along the minus strand of JAVTVJ010011652.1, from coordinate 971,475 downwards.
TCTGAGTTTTTACAGTGGAGGTGTCAGGTCCCCTTTAGACTCTCTCCCACATTTAAATATAGATCTGCAATCAAATTATAGAGCTTTGCCTAGGAAACAGCAAGTCATGTAGTTCTCAGATAATGCAGACAAACAAATCACATTTCCTTGGCTCTCCCACCCTTTCTGAGTCTGAAAATCACTTCTGAAGCTGAAAACGATGTCTTAAAGCAGAGGAGAAACACACACATCTCTACACACACACAAACCCTGTATTTAACATAGTAACAGATTGTAATTCTCCTTAGAAACAAAACAAAGCAAAAATAATGCTCCACAAAGCACTGGCAACCACACAAACTCACTCAGTGGCCCCTGCTAAATCTGGGGTTAGGCATTATGACACAGGGTATTGGAAAGCACCCCATCCCCTCCTCTCCACAGCCCTTTTCCCATATGTTCCTGATTTCTGGTTACCTTCCAGCTGCCAGATGTTCTTTCCCACTACCACCATCCTGGACCTGCAGACCCCTTTTTCTGGGTAGAAATAATAGCATGCAGATTTCAGGGATATTTGCCTTTATTTGATGCTATTCTCGTCCCTCTCTTGCCGTGGCTCCAATCTCCCTTAAAATTACATGGTAGATGATCTTCCTTTATTGGGCATGTATTCATAGATTTTAAGGCAAGCAGGGACCAATATCACTGTTTAATCTGGAGTTCTGCATGACAACATTGCAGATTTCAGTCAGTGGTGCGGGTGTTGAGTCCAACAGGCAAGAACTTCTCTTGCAGCCCCATAGTCCTGATTGTGTGCAGGCTAAAGGACAAACCGGCTCACATGGATAAGCTTTAAAATTTAACTCTTCTCACACTAAAATCCTGGATTTTATTCCATGTGAACAGAGAGGGTCCCTGACCAGCTCAGTCCCTATGAGTCCTCCTTCCCAAATTGATGCAGATCCTCAGCTTTTTCCTGTTATCCAGAGAGCTTCCTTACAACTCCCAACATATGAAAAGGAGAAAGTAAAAAAAAAATCAAATAATAATGCAATTCTCCATTTCTCCATTCAGCTTCTGGATACCATCATTTACTCTCTGCTGCTCTTATGCAGTAGGATCCAAGCCACTCTCATTTTTAATGAAAGGTTGATGTAAATCATGTGAAAAGTCATGCAGTGTTTCCCTGAAGTGTACATACTAAATTGCCATTCAGGAATTCATACCTTTCAGTGTAGGATAAAAAAAGAAAAAGAAGTTTAGTTCCTATTTGAGACAAGTGGTTGTGATATAAATCCCAAACAAGAAATATGAAAGATGGAAGAAGCAAAGTTATATTTTTATCCTCTTTAGGTACCCAAGCTGCAGCTAAATGTGTAATAGAGTTTACAAAAGCACATAAGTGATAAACTATGACTTCAGGAATGAAAATGCTTTAAAAGTTTTCTCGTAGTATAGATTCTCATCTAAAAGGAATGAAGCCTTTTCCAGGTACTCATTGTGTTCTGCATTTCTGAAGACTCCAAAACACAACCACACGAGCAGTTTTATCAAGGCTTGCATAATTTCACATCTTCAGTAAACAGACATACAGGACCCAGCTGCTTCTGGGGTATATCTGTCTGCGTTTGAATTTTTTTCCCTATATAAAATGCAAACTCCACAGCAAAAATAAGAAATATGGTTTAAGGAAGGAAAATCTTCCAGAAAGTGAAGTAACTAGTTAGATGAGATCCAGTTTATGTCAGCCAAATATCAATTGCAGAACTGTAGAATGTAAAATAAAATTGATTTATTGGACAATATCTGATTTCAGTGGCTTTACACCAAGGATGCATTAGTTGAGCCAGTATTTTGAATTAAAGAACACTGAAAAAAATCTTTTATGTTTATCGCACACCTGGCCATAAACCAGCCCCAAAATTCCCTTAAATTAACTTGTCAGAAATCCACAAAGCAACAAAATGCAACTCTTGGGGTAGAATCTCACAGAGGAGTTGAGCTCTATCAAAAAATCAAGATTTAGACCATGTGTTTCCTGTATGATGTTGATCTGGTAATTGCCTTTCTTGCTGCTTTGGGTGAGATTCTGATATCCACTATATCAGTTTTCCAGGTGTTATTTTAGTCATCTTCCCTTCACAAATAGAAATCATTCCTCCTTTTTGATTGCATTAAGCTACACTTTAAATGAGCTCCCTACCTGTCTTGACAACTGTAACCACTGAGTGCATGCAAGCAGGAACCCAGAGCAGCTCAGACCTTCATATGTATTTATAATGATCCTTAAGCCATGACACAGTTATTTTTAAAATCTTTTCAGGTAATCATCACTAACTTTTTAAAACATTTAGTCTGAAATAAGAGCTTTTCCTTCCTCACTCATCTCCTTTTGTTCTGCCCACTGGGTACTCCAGTAGGAATGTGATGGCCATGTGTGTTAAAGGTGAGGAGACCCATCATAATGGCTTTTAAATGATAATTATTCAAATTACCAGAAGATAAAGCTGGCTCTTGAGGAGGGACCATTACAGATCAACCAGCTGTTGAAATTAAACCAAATGGGAATACAGAAAATGACTTGCCAAAAAAAAAAAAAAAAAAAAAAGATAAGTATTTCTGCTGTGAAAACACCCATTTCCCCACTTGGTTTTCTTGATTCTGCACATGGCCCATGCAAGGGCCTCCACTTTGTAGAGAAGCTGATACCTGAGCTTCTCTAAGGGAGCACTGCAGAGACCCCTGAAAGCTCCTCCTGAGCAAGGTCACAGTGGGCTTCATGAAGTCAGGTGCTTCCTTCCCCTTTCTTCATCATCTGATGGTTGTTGGAGGATTTGGAAAAGCAGAGGCAGAGGAGAAAACATAACATTTCTTATAGATTTGAAAGAATTCACTCTCTGAATCTTCTCTTTTGCGGGAAGAATCTGGAAAGAAAGTTTTGAATGCCTGTGGGTGCATGTACTTCTCAGAATCACAGAATCATGGAATGGTTTGGGTTGGAAGGGACCTTAAAGATCATCTCATTCCAACCCTCTGCAGTGGACAGGCACACCTTCCACTAGAACAGGTTGCTCAGAGCTCCATCCAGCTTGGTCTTGAAAAGTGATGGAGCATCCACAACTTCTCTGGGCAACCTCTTCCAGTGCCTCAAAAGTGTTACATCATTTCATGATAACCACCTCATTAGAGTAAAGCTCCTTAAACGCAGAGAGGAGGTAAAAAGAAAAGCAAGAATCATTGTCAATCTGGTTTTTTTTTCCTGTCTTTATGAGATTTTGGGTTCCAGATCCTGACTCACATCCCTCTGCGTGTGTGAGTGTATAGAGTCTCTGTTCTTTATGGCTTCTCAGTGTGTTCAGGCATCACCTGGGCCCTGGGATAGCAGCAGCTCCAAGACCTCCTTGGAGTTATATTTACCTCCTAATACTGTGGAAAGTTGAAAACAGGAATAGTAGAAGCCATGCTACCCACAACTCAAATTCCTCCCTGTCATCTAGTTTATCCAGTGGTGGAGCACTATCAAACTCTTTAAAGAATCCCAGAAAAACTCCAAAGATATTGCACAAGATAGCCATTTTAACTGGCTGTCTGACACTTTTGAGCCTTGTATGCTGGCTCTGTGTAAAAAAGATACGTTGAAATAGATTATATATAATTATATAATATCATCTCACCAATACATGTGTAACTCCATAAATATACCAGATTAAGACATAACATTACATTAAGAATTCAATATTGGAAACAAAACAAAAGTGAGCACATTCTGAATTAGCACAGTGGTATCAGGATCTGATGTTATGCCTCTGTTTAATGCTGCAAATTAAACAGGAAATGTAGTTTAATTTTGTGTGTGCTTGTAAATAAACAACATGTTGTAGATTTCATCATGCTCATTATATGGAAAATTACTCCACTTTTTTTTCTCTTTTTTTTAGTTACAAGAGCTTATGATACCAAATCTTCTGTTTATCTCAGTGGTTTTTTTTTTCTGAATGTAAAAAAAAATGTGCATTATGCATCCTAACATCCATATCTGTAATTCTGTGAGCATCCCCTTTGTTTACTGCACACAACATAGTTGTAACAAAGACATTTACGCTTTTGGAGTCTGAAGCATGAAGTTGTTCTAAATCTGTGCCCACAGGTAATAATTACTTCACTCATTAACAGATCTCCCTAGTCTCTCATAAAACAGCTCTGAAAAGGTCTCTTGGGACAGAGTCAGGAAGTGTGTTTTATGATCATTAATATGGTACTACCTTGGAATTACCGAGTCTAGCTGGTTTAGCCCCAAAGCCATGTTTATTTGCACAAACCCAGCAGGTTGCAGTGACAGGGAGCAGACTAAAGCCAGCCCCACTGGGTCCTCTTCATCCTCTCCATGCACCTCTTATTCTTTGGCATCAGCGTGTTAATACTAAGAGAAAGGGACAAGCAAAGCTACAAATGAATAATTTATGCAGGGCCTCCAACAGGATATGAGAAATAAAAGATCCAAATGTAAAACCTTGTGGCAATTTTGTGTGTGCATGTACTCAGGAAATTTTCAAATTATTGTCTTAGCTAAAAATAATCATTAAGATAATTCATTAATGAGAGTTCAGGGCTGACAGTCAAACACAGCAGTAGTGTAAGGAGGCAGGACCTCACTGAAGGATAGTTTGGTTTAACTCCATGAGAGGGGAATTTGGGTCTCTAGATCTATTGTGCTTCAGTTAAGTACTCTTTTAATAAATAATTGATACATTTGTACAAAGATCTTGGGTTGCTAAAGACAGTGCTGCAGAATGAAAAGCACCCTGCAGGGAGATCTAGATAATAAACCAAACTAGAGAACCACTTCACAGATTACCCACTTTACAAAAAATATAGGAGGTTGGATCAGTCTGTAATGGGTTATGAGAAAAGCACTAAACAAAATGTCCAAGGTCTGGAGCCTGTCCTTTGTGTTCCATGGGTACCAAAGTTTGACACAAGCCAGTTAAAATTTATCATTCATTCCTATAAAAGGTCAACCTCAAAAATCTCAAAAAGTTGTTGTTCCCCACACAACCTGGGGTGCTGGAAGTTCTACTGTCCTTTCAAGCTACAGAGAGGAAAAATACTGGGCTTGCAGACTGGGATTTTCTCAATGTGTCCAGATTTTTTCTGGAACTTGGCGATGAAAAGTCCTACCAAAACCTGTATGCCACCATGGAATCTGAGAAAAAATCAAGGTAAAGAAAGCAGCTGTCTGCTTTTGAAGAAAAGAATGGTTGTCTTGCCCCAAAGTATTTGCAGCACATGTCAAAACTGTCTTCCTCAGGTACTTGTTTACTTGGTACATCAAAAAGATCTGTCACTGTGTTATATCATCACTCAGAGATGCCACTCAAGGCCTTTTTTCCCCTTTTTTTTTAAACAGACTATTTTAGACACCTCAATCAATTTCCCTGCTGTGGCTTTTCCCCTTCAGGCCAAAGCATCCCAATTTCAGTACTAATTATTCTTATTACAAAAGTCCCTCAGGTCCTACTCAGCCTGCCGTGCTTAGGGGTATGCTAAAGCCTAACTGGAAACATTCCCAGTGCCAAAGAATTTACAAGTAATTGAAGGCAGGATGCAACAAGTGGGTATGTGAGACAGTAATTAAGGTGAGGGGATTGGAAAGGAAACCAGCAGTAGCACCAAGTGGTCACACTGATTAGCATCACACAGTGGTTTAGACTCAGCTGCAATCTTTATTTATTTATTTATTTATTTATTTATTTATTTTAATGCTGAAGTATAAACAACTACAGTGGATACAGTTGTGATTTGGAGTTTAAGTGCTTTAAAAAAATCTGAAATGTGTCGTTTGCAGAATTTATCAATTATGTGTACCTGAGTATCAGCTGAATTCTTCATCTTAGGAGGACAGGTGGCTGAGGCTGGGAAAGCTCAAAGGGCTCCAGAACCACCTGATAAACTGTCAGCAGGGCAGCAGAGTTCAGGTAAATCAGGCAGTTTTTCTTAACAACCCTGTAAGATACTCTTCTCTAGTGAATGCTTGAGTGAAAGTTTGGAGCCATGAAAATACAGCCTAGAATGGTAAAAGTCCTTCCTAAAACCAGTAGAGCTTGGTGAGAAACACTATAAATCCCACTGTTGTGGCCCAATCCAAAATTAAGTGCTCAATTTTCTCCCTCTGGGAGAAGCTGGGGCCAAAACTTCTCCTGCCTTGCATGGGGAGCACCAAGATCTTTGTGTGCTCGAGTGGTGCCACTCACACCCTTCCCCTTTGGTGAATTCAGTCCTGTCAGGCAGGGAACAGATCTTTGGCCAACGTAAACTGGCACAGGGCTAGCATAGTTGAGACCATCTGCAGACCTGCCAAGGGAGAAATTTGCTCCTTGATTGCATGGGAATTGGGGTGTATGGTACCACAGACAGAGAAAGTGAAGGGTGGTGAGGGCACATGTTTGCAATAGCCCAGCGCAGGGGAAATTAGGACTTAAATTAGCTTTCCATTTTCAGAGGGAAGGTGGCTTATCCCGAGGCCATCAAGACAGGTTGTTTGGACATGATGAAAAACTGAGACAAGAAATGGCCCCATGGAATCCACTGAACCTAAGAAAAGTGATCTGCAAGAAACTGGAGGACGAAAACCATATTCATGTCTGCCACTCAATATAATTTAATGTAGCAAATAGCAAACACTCAGACTGCACATATGAGAGTAGAAACAGTGCAGGTATTAATATATCTGCTCTTCCCACAGATTGGCAAGCAGCCTAAATCCACTGCTACCTGAAATTATGCCAACCTGTTCAGCACATCTGAATTTAAAACTAATCTCTTATTTACAATCAAAGCATCTACAAAGCTGGTGCTTGTAATGGGTTTTATTATACTGCATTAAAGATTGTTGTTGAAATTTGCATTTCCAATGACCAATTAGTATATTTATTTATTAGAATTTAGTCATGCTATTTCTAGTAAATGAAATGTAGTGCATAAGAACATAAATAGGATTATTAGTTACATTCCTCTCTTTCCTCTTCTATGGACTTCATTATTTTTGCACAGATGCCAGGATTTTTTTTTCAGTGAAAAATTAAGATTGCATGAAGACTTGCCCACACTCTCAAAAGCTGTGATGACATTCAGTGTGATTGCAAGTTATACCACATTAAAAAAGACGTTTCTCTGAGAGCAGTGGTTAAAACCCAGACGCCTACATTTATTTACATTTGCAATGCTTGTGCCATGTGTATAGGATACAGTGAACTGCTAACTTTTGGAATGAAAATAACTTGTGTCTGTGTTAAATGTCACAGGAAATTGTAGCACTGATTAATAAGTAAAGAATACATAATTAGAAAAAAAAAGTTGCTTCTTGTAAAACTGCTGTGTGTGTTTAAATTCTCATTCATTTTTTTTTTCCCCAGGAATGAGCAGATTAAAATAAATAGAGGGATCACGTAATGAAATTTGCTCTCCCCTTTAACGTGAGTGTTCAGGTTTCAGGATAACATTGTCCCTTAACAATTTATTTAAAATGGGAGGCAGAATATATCTATTGTTACCTGGTTTATTAAGCTTCCAAACACACACAAAAAAAATGCTTTTCTTTGCCTCAGAATTACAGTTAATATGAATTAAACAACAGCTTAAATGTTTAGAAAGTAAAGTTTTTAATTAAAGCTATGGTAAGAATTTCTTCATATTTTCCTTGGTTATGGGTCTACAAATAACAAAAATTGGGGTCACGAATGGAAGGCAGGAGATTCTGATCCAGACTGGAAAGTTCTTGAAGTCCAGAACTTTAGTTTCAGCTCCCAGTTTCTCTTGCCTCTTGTAGCATCTCCTTCCTGGGTGCTTCATACACGAAAATGCTGGTTTGCTTTTCAAACATGAATAAAATGTAACAAAATGTAGATATAAGATGAAGGAAATGCTTTTCTCATATTGGTATATTAAGGCAAATCAAATCACCAAAAGCTAAAAAAAAACCCCACTTTGGAAGTTTTATGAATCTTGATGCTGACCATAATTCCCACTTTTAATAAAGCCTTCAAAACAAGTGGACCTGTTCCAGGGTAAGTTCTTCATCTGATGTAAGCTTTTTGAACCCTTAGTGTTTTGTCATTTCTTAGACATGTGGAACCTGGAGAACTGTTATTTATGCAAATTGGTCTGTAATGTACCTGCAATGAACTATTTTAATTAAAAATGGTTAAACTGGTTGTTAAAACAATGGAGAAAGTGGTACACCTCTATGTACTTACAATATGAGATGACTGAGGTTGGTTTTTGGCAGAGTGAAAGTGAAGCTTTGATAGGACAGACGACAGCTTTAAACAGAGTTCTCTTTTTACATCTATTTTATAATGACAGTGTATAACCACTAACACTGTACTGAACATCAGCTTCACTAAAGTCCACAGCTGGCATCAAGAATATCATGTACTCTGCAAGCCAGGGTTCTCTTTCTTCATTTTTTTTACTGTAATCAGGTGTGAGGGTCTTGCTTGAATTCAAGCACCAGGTCACCTTTGCTGAATAATTCAAGCAGTTTGTTGTTTCTCTGCAGCAGCCAGGTTGCAACCAGAGCAGCACTTCCATTTCTTATCTAATCACTGCCTGTGCTCACTTCAAGGAAGTATTAGAGAAAATGACATTTGAACAGTAAGAAATGCTCATCTGCTTCACTTCCTATATCACTATGTGCCAAAAAATGATGAAGGGCAATCCTTATTTAAATTCTAAACTGATTTTTTTTTTAATATCTCAGTTCTAGCATGCATATTCAAAGCCATTAGTCTCTTTGCTTGCAAATGTAACTTGAAATCATTTAGGAATGAAAACAACCAGAGAGAAAACAATCCAGCTTAGATTTCAAGACGATGTTTAAATGGATCATCATGAAAGAATTTTTTGGAGTTCAAAGCACAGAGTAAGTACTTTACTCTTTGACAACCATTGCTCACAAGTTTGCCAATCATTTCATTACATAGATCTGAAAATAGACATGACTGTACTGGTAAAATCTTTGATAAAATCATCCAGGATGCTTTTCATGTTGGCTGCCAAGTGACTACTGTGATATTTGCAGTGGTCATTAGGAGCTGCTTTGGAGAAGTGTCTTATCAAGTGAGCAAACCCCCTGTCATTCAGTGTGTACCACCCATGTGAACCTTCGTGTACTTCCCACACTTCACACAATTTCCTTTTAACTTCCAGTGCCCTGACCAGCTTCAAGCTGACCACTTCCAGAGTGGTGAGCAGTGATGAAACAGAACATCTTCAGCACCCCACTTCCAAATGCTCATCACTCCCACAGGCACATTGGTGACAGCAGCAGGGACAGGAGACTGGTCTCACTGCAAAGTAGAGGTTTATTTCGAACATTTTGGTCTGTTTTCTGAATCCAGCAAGTGTGGTGGTGTCTGCAGGAGGTATTATATCATGTTTCTTGTCTGGCTTCCCACTGAGTTTTGCTGACAGTCTGTTTTTCCTTGCAGGTACAAACAAGTCTTCTGTGACAAAGCAAAACTTTCTGGCTTCAGCAACGTAGTAACTCAAATGAAAAGACACTTTAAGGATTACAATATTCACTTAACTGGCCAAATAGATGCTTTCCTTTTTCATTGTCAGCTCAATGACTTAATGCTCTTTACTCTTTGAAATGATTCAAGCCAGTAAAGATCATCAGATTATAGGAGGACTTCTTAACCAAAGAAACAGCCTAATCTGAATTAATTTTCACCTGAACTTGTATTGTACCTGCACAGCATCTTTCCCAGATCTGTTACAGGTTTGTTTTTATCTTCCTTCTGGGACAGCAAGTTATACAGACATCACCTGCCTATCTGCATTTAGTATGTGTGGCAATTTGCTATTTCTGAATTACACAAATGCATTTCTTTTGCTTTGCAGCTGTGGTTGAGCTCAGGCTTCACATTTTCTATCTAAAGTTACAGACCCAGTGCCACGCCTGAAACAGCAGCCAGTCTGGAAAAGGAAGCATATAATTGGTGGAAAACTGATAATATCACTGTAAAGTGTCCTGCAGTGACCAATACAACATCAGTGCTGAGGGAATATCCTGCTCTTCCCCACACCCCATCGATGCCAGTCTGAAAACCATGCAATGAAGAGAATTAATAGAATTTAAGTGCTATAAACACCCAGATGCTCCATATGCATCTGAGCCTGGAAGTGAGAGGACAGCAACAGAAGCAGGAAGCTCCCAATGCACTCTTATCTGGCCTTGCTTTGCTTGCCTTCCCACCCAGCTGAGAATTTGATGCAGCTTTTGGAAATATCTGAGAACTTTCAGCCAAAGCCTTGTGAGCAGCTCAGGAAATTTTATTTCTGTATTTTGTAAAACTTTGCTGATTCACCATCAGATTTCAAGGATACAGCTGCTGACTCACTCCATTTCAAAGCAGGTTATTTCTCAGTTTTTCCTGGTCTGAGGTGAGTTATAATAGTCCATAAATCTCCAACTTCCCTGGCTTTTTATGAAGAGCAGACACCATATAGGCACTTTCTAGACTTCAGAAACAATTACTGCATTTTTAATGCCTTGTTTATTTGTAGGGGGTCTTCGCTGTCACATTTTTCTAATCATAGATTTCCAGTTAATAAATTGTGCCAGTGCAGAGAATAGTTCTTCCAGATGAATTAGAAACTGAAGACCTGTGAGTGAATAGTTCCTCAGCAATCTACCAAAAATCTTTTTGGAGACTCTTGGTAGAATAGATTTCACTTTTCTGTTCCTATTTCTTCTTTTTAAGTGAAGTTTTTGGAAAGCATTTTACATCTTTAGGACTGTGTGAACTTCCAAGAAACTGATTTATTTAGCAATGCCTGTTACTCACCCTACACAGAGAGATAATTTGTGGTGAAATCAGAAGGAGCTCCAAACAGAAATCCCAACTCTAAACTCAGGAAAATTTAAATCTGTCTTCTGCAGCTGCATGACAAAGACTGTGAAACCATAACAGAATATTTCAAAAAATCTACATCTAGGTCAAGACTTGACACTCTGGTTCCTCCTTATTTTAATCATGCTGTGTGATTCATGGAAATTCACAGCTTTTCTACAAAAACTGTTGCTAATATATATTCTCATATGAATTTCTAGATTTATTTTTTTTTAAATTTCCAGTATAAATTCCAGTGCCTCAGATCTTTAGGTTGAAGATAGCAATGGTCTTATACGACCCCATGTTTATGTGCTTTGTAGTTTGCAAGTTGTATTTCTATCTGTAGTGAAACCAAACAAACAAATATTAGAGTTACAGAGTGGCTGATTTAATTGCTATAGTGTGGTATAGGTGTCTGCCATAAGATATTATCTATTTTTTTTTAACAGATATTTGGAAAAATACTTTCTGGGGAAAAACAAGGCATGAGAATGCCTAACTAACAGTGTTTTTGTGAATTTGGAATCCATTTCCGGCAGAATCAAACATTTCTTTGTCAGGTTTTTTTTTTTCCCCATAGATATGATTTTTATAATGTCAGGTTTTCTTTACTTTTTCTTAAAACATGGCCTTTAAATGTCATCATTTTACTAGGATAGCCTCTACTATCACTTAATGCTTGATTATGCAGAGGCATCTCTGGAATCCTTTGGATCTCGCCTGGCATAATTTGCCATAGATAAATAAATGGTAGCAGTTTACAGCAGCTAAGAATTTTTATGAAGATTCGTTGCTTACTGTTATTTAAGATAAAATCAAAACTTTCATTTATACATGCAAAAACAAGGAGTTTGGAAACATGGTGTTTTTGCCATGCCATGCCACCAAACTACAGAACAGATGCCATTCAGCTGGTAAACACACATAAAATCCTCTGTGCTGTCAGAGTATCTGCAAATTGTACAATTAATTTCATGTCCATTAGTGTGCATAGATCCTTATTTTGCTATTTTTGGGTGCTAATGATATGCAGGTGTTAAAATTACATTACCTGTGATGTGTAATTAAGCAGCTTCCACAGCAAGAGTTTTCCAGCCCTATCACAGCTGGTAGCTCATTGTCCCTTCACTGTTTACAGTCTAAATTATGATTTTTTTGGGTATAATTTATATATTTATAAAATAATGCACACCCAACCGATTTTTAGTGGCCAGCAGCTCTTCTTTGTGATACCCCTTTGACCTCCTCCTGACAAGGCTGGCACTGTGAGTGACACAATTCCCCCAGGATTGCAGCTTCCCCTGGCAGCCATGGCTAAGCCAAGCTCGTGGCTCTGTGTGATCAGTGTCCTGGGCCTGCTCAGAGAGCAGCATGGAATTAAGCAAAGATAATATTTCCATCAGTCAGCTCTACTGAAAAACTCTGCAGGATTGCCCAAATTTATGAGCCTTTGTAAAAATGTGGTTTTTGTAAGTATTTATTTCTTAAGGGTTTGGCTGTGTTTTATTTCTGTTGTAGTTATATGGATAAACACACACAACACACACAACACACACATCTGATAATTAATCAGCTGCTATTATTTCATTTTTACACCTGTAAAGAGCTGCAGTGAGGAAGCCATGAAGGAAAGATTTGAAGATTCCTATATATAACTTTTACAAAAGGATTTTTAATGAACCCCTTACATAAATTTTAGACAACAGTGCATGCTAGTGCCGTGTCTGCTGGCAGGTTGATCTACAATATCCAAAGAATTTGGGAACAGAAAAAATCCCTTAGGCATATGAGCCCCAAATTATAAAATAATTTTGCTTCAGATGTAAAAGCCAGATTAACTCATGGCAGCTGGCTTGTAAATGTATTAAATGGACAGAGGCATAGTGAACGTCCTTCAAGATGAATTTCTTGTCATCTTTTCTTGTGAAAAGAGGTTTATCCCATCCCTTCAAAATCTGTAGGGTATCCTATTTTTTTAGACTCAAAAATATATTTGGTTTTCTTTGAAGATGAATAAAACTGAGATGCTATTATATTCAGTTCCTACTTTGCAGCATCCAGAAATTCCTTTGCTATTAATATGCCAGAGAAACAGATTTCTTTGATTTTTTTCAGTTTAGAAGATCAAAAGCTGTCAGAAATTGTTTCAAAAGAAAAATAAATCTTTGAGAAGTTGGATTTGAAATAATGAGTCTCCAGCATGTTGCATATACACTACTTAGAACTGTTAAATGGAAGATGCTGTTATAATTGTGGGGTTTGCCTCTTCACAAGTATCACTCACCTAGAAGATATTTCAGCATTAGTTTTGCTTTTTCCTAAAGTAATTATTAGAGAATTGGATATTAATGCCATTTTTTTTTCCTGTAACTTCTTGCAAATACTTTATCAGGTAAAAGAAAAAAGCAGCACACTTTTAGACTGAGAGGAAAAGTCTTAAAACCAATTTGGGGGTTTGCACAGACTTTTGTGTTCATGTAAAAGCTTTTCATTTTTATTATATTTGTATTTAGGGAAACCGATTATGACACAGAGAGGGAATAGGACATTTTTTGTTGCTGGAATTTCTCTGGGAGCACCTGTGTAGTTCAGGGATGGCCATCCTTGTACCAACCACCCACCAGCCAGGATTGCAACAGCTCCAATGTGTTCAGAAAGGCCTTGTTGTGCCAGAGAATCCAAACCTGGAAGCCTGGGTTTGTGTTATCATCACCAAGAGACCGAGCCTGATTTGATTTGTATCAATGACATCAAGAGCCACGGTGTGAAGATATCTCTGCTGTAAGGGCTGAAAGAGCAAGTGGTAAGAAAGGAGCTGAAACAAGACAATTAAATATTGATAAACACCAGCCCCATCTGGAAACAGCCCTGAATGCACTCAGCCTGCCCTGCAGCTGGAGATTAAGATGTCACTGTGGCTTTGAACTTTTTCATCAGCAGAGCTCTAAATCAATTCTAAACCTATAACCCATCTCTGTTATTCCACATTTGTAACAGCCTATTGGGAACAACGCTCACCAATTCATCAGTGAAAAGCTGTCTAATGATTGGGCTGGCAAATAAATAAGTCAAACATGCTTTTTTGGAAGGGGAGTGAATACACTTTTACTTCCAAATTAGAATATTTAGTGCTGTATAAAGCAGTTGCTATTTAAACTGCCAATAATGTTTAACACGAATTTACTCACCACTGCCTATCCTCATACTGTATAATTTATAACACTAAGCCCTTTCAATACTCCAAAATGCCAGATAAACTTTTCTCATTTGCTCTTAATTTGGTCACGCAGGATAATACCAACATCTGAAGGCTCTTTAAACTGCTTTTTAAAATGCATTCCTGAAAGCACCACCAATGCCACCTCTGCTCCTTGTCATCTTCCATAATTATTTCCAATCCAAAGCGGTCCTTAATGCGCTTATTAATCTGGCATTCTCCTCAGTGTGAAGCACATTCAGCTCTATTAATTTTTAAAAACCCTTTTTTATGGTGGACTGCAGATGCTTGGCTATTACTGAAAAGCTATTAGAAGTTAACACCTTTCTCTCCCCAGGGACTGGCATCATCCTATGCTTCCAAATGCCACCCTATTTTACATTATCAGCTGCTAAGACTAAGTATTAGAGACTTTTTTTTCTTTCTACTTCTGAACTGTTAATGCTATTATTAGCTAATGGCAGAGTTCTGTACAGAGTATAGATACATATACTCTCCCAATGTCTACAGCAGATGGGGTTTTATTTATCTGCCTTTGAACAATGAGGTTTTTCATTCTTGTCTTCCATGAGAAGAAAACTCACATGTAAACAAACCACTAATCTTATTCCCAGGGATTGAGATTATTTTTTGCGTTTTCTCCACTTGGATGTTATGTTCAGGTGAATATTTAGTAGAAAAAATGTGAAAGAAACAAAGCCATCATCCATCAAACCACAAAAGGGAACTCTTTCTCTTTTAGAGGGGGGTATCTATGTCTTTGTGAAACACAAACATCCCTTGTATGAATGAAAGATAGAAGTTCTGAAAAAATATTACAGAATGCTATTTCTGACCTATTAGAATTGACAGGATTTTGAATTTTCTGAAAGAATTTTAAGTCCCAGCTACTCATTTCAGGATCTGGCTGCTGTTGTGAAAACAGGACAGAGCTGAGTCTCAGCCCTAGGCTCTTCTGTTCATGGTTACCAGGGATTTTTAAAGAAGGAAACCACTGAGGTACAGTGGAGAATGAGTTTGTGTCTGTATTCTGTGGTTGCAACATTTTCAATGAAATTCACCCTCCTGCTAATTTTCACTCAGGATCTCAGCTTTTATCTAAGAAATGACAAGGAGTAGAAATCAGCATTGGCTCTTCTGACCATTTTGAGCTGTGATGACTAAAGACTACAAATCAACATATCATGGCTTGGAAATGCTCAGACTGTGCTTACTAAAGCTGAAGTACTATCAAACAAAATACTACAGAGATTGTGGTACAGTCACATTCGTAAATATTCTATCTTAGATTTAGTAAAAATTTATATTGAAAATGCTTCAAAGATGTGGAACAATCGTCTCCAGAAGACTGCAGAAAGTTTGACAGCAACATAAAGTTAGGTCTAAGCTGCCATGAAGAGATTCAGGGGCCAGAACATGAACCTGGATATTTGCACAGCAATTAATGGGGTTTCCTATCTCAGAGTCGAGGCATTGTAAAGGCTGGAGGGGAGTCAAGTCCAAAATTCTGGCAAGTATTGTGAAGGGAGTTTCTTGCCAGAATTCTGATACTATTTGAGCTTTAGCCACTATCTCGTATCTTTATACATTAGCACCTGAAGGACTCAGTAAAGACCAGGGCAGCAGCTCATAAATGCTGCAGACAGTGTTCTCTCCTAAGAATCTTTGTACTTTCTCTTCATAGAAATATGTAAAATACACAGAGAACAGACCAATTAAAAAAGTTGGTTACAACATGGTCTGAATGTGTGGCTTTTTGGGAGTAAAGACTTGTTGCGGTCCTTGTGAAATAAGAGTTGACAGTAGAGGTGCATCCATGCCATGGGGAATGAATTCCCAATGGTCTTTGTTAGCATTAATGCTCTATTCAGCAGCATGTTGACAAGTGCAAAGATTCCATCAGTGTCATGCAGAATGGAGCTCCAGGAGAGGCATTTGGATACTCCTGGTGAGAGCCAAAATAACTTTAAAGGGTAGACTTTTCTTGCTTCAAATCGCTGTGGTTCTTCTTTAAGTGACTGTCAAAAAATCGTAATAGATCCTACTTCAACATTTGTTGTGGTCTGTGCCTGCTTTCACCTTTTCCTTTGTTATTTTATTAGACATTAGTGCAAAATCCAAGTTGTTGAGTCCTGTCCTTCCAGATTTATGGAGGAACATCACTGTGTTCAAACAACAATGCTGGAAAATAGTGGAAACATTGACACTAGAGAAAATTATGATTGAAGTGTGCTTTAAAACACACAAAGCAAAGCTGGGACGCTCTGACCTGGGCTAGCATCAGCTTAAAAAGAAAGCCATGAGGAGAAGTGGCTGCTTTAACCGAGAATTTGCTGGCAGATTTTTGTTTCCCTGAAAAAAGTAAGCTTGATGCTGAATACCTCAGCTAGGTTTGTGGGTTTATAAGAAATATGGAATAAAGACATTGACATAATTTCAATTTTTCAATTAAAAATAGTCATTAATTTTTTAAAGAAAAATCTTTCAGAAAAAAAAAGATGTTAGAAAATTTGAGTACAAGCCTCAGCTCCACCTTAAATGTGTGTCCTCTTTTGCTGTGCAACATTATTAATGTACAGAGGCTGGAAAGCTGTTTAGAAGGTTAGGAAGATATGCAATTAGTCCTCTTAAATGCATATTAAATGCTCAATAGACCTGAATTGTTCCCATCAGCCCATCCCACAATTTCCTTATCACTGCCTGAGCTTTTCCATTAATGAAGTGGTTTTCCTCAGGTATTTTGTTGAACCACATCCCATTCCATGGCAATTCAGTCTGGCTGTTCTATTGCCATTTCCAACAGCCTGTGCAAACCCAGAGTGAAGAGCAGAACAAACCTCTAGTGCAGTAGGGACCCAGAACAAGGAGGGCATTTGTGAGAGTTGGCCATAGCCTGGGATGGCTCAGAGGTGAGCCCAAATGTCCCTGGCTGTGCTGGGGGAGAGCCACGTGCAGCCATGGCAGGGGGCTCTTCATCCTCATCTTCCTCTTTGCCCAACCCATCCAGAGTCCACAAGAGCTTCAACACTTTGGTGCTTCTCTTTTCTGAAGAGACTATGCCACAGGATGGGATCTTTTGCAAACATTTCACCACACTAACTACTGGCCTTGATGCCTTAAGATTTAAGCCTTTATGTTTTTCAAATCCTTTACTGCATTAGTGTGTAACTTTAAACTCCATATAAAGTGTTAGTTAACTGTCTTCACATTTTGGTCAGATTAAACAATCCCTCTAGGCCTAAGATCCAAGGACACCCTACAGCCTCAGGCCCTGAAAAGTGCAAACAAAAGTGAATTGGGGGGAGCAAACTGGGGTAATGTGAATTCATTACCTGAAGCTGTAACTGGAGGATTAACCCCTGATATGTAAATGGACCAAACTTAGATCTGTCTGAAAAATTCATGACCATCATCCACTTTGGGTGTAGCCCCTTGGGGAGGCTTCGTCTGTCCTTAATGTACCTGAAGGCCCTTCATTGAATAAATCTGCTTTTATTCTTCTATCTTTGTCTAGCCTCTGTTTCTAGGTAAGCCCAAAAAAGGCATCAGCCTAAATTACAGCAGTCCCCAGCCTGCCTGTTCAGCTGGCTGTGCTTCCAAGGGGCTGTAACAGCAGCTGGGAATTTGCAAGGCACAGGATCATACCCCAATATTTCATCCCCCCTGCGAAGCAGCCCGGGGAAAGGTGGGGAGATTCACATCAGAGACCTTCCTGCCCAGGCTTCCCAAGGGAATAGTAAAGACATTCAAGTTTTGACTTGAAAAAACTCATTAACTCCTACAAATTTGGGGTGGCTTTGTGCTGATTAAATTATTTGCCCAGTCCTATTGAACACTGAATAAATGTAGTCATTCAAATGTTGGATAGTGTAGTAAAGGCACTTTTTCCTCTCTAAAGGTGTAATTCTTTTGCATGAGATTTAGACGGTAGATATTGACAGAAGAATAGATAATAGATAATTGATGTCAAAGGCTGAATAAGGAAGTTGTCGATCAGCCAGAGTTTAAGTTATCTCTATGTAAAGTAATATAAAGTAACGATGATTTATTGCTTGAAAAAGTTGACAGAACGAAAAAATTCTTTGGAATATCTGCTGAATGCAGATTGATTTTTCTAAAGAATTCTACCCAGACCTATTTCTCTTCCAAAAGAATATGCTGGTTCTAATTATATGTATTTTACAAAATTGCATTTCTAAAAACTTATACCATCAGAACACCAAACACCCTATCTTTAATGCTCATGGAAAGGGGAGTATTTTCAGCTGTCTAATTTGATACAGTAAGGAGATAAGAAAAGATGTGGTTTGGTTTTTCAACATCCTTCAGGTGCACTGCATCACACAGCCTACAGCAGCTTCTCCTATTAAACCTCATAGAAATGGAATAAATTGTTTTGTAAAAACAGCAATAGCTTCTAAGGTGTAAAATTCTCTAAGTAAAAGATGAGTATTGGAGGAGTAAAATGCTAGTACTGAAAAAAGGTGAACTGTTTAAAAGGTATTTCCTTGATTCCAGGACAGTATCCAGTTTAGGAGTGCTTCTCCCATGTTTCATTTAGCCACCTCTAAAACTGGAAATCTGCTTTGAGTCCAGGAAATAATCTCACTCTCTTTGCAGAGTCCCCTTACAAACCCATTGCACACAAACCAGCAGGGTATAAGTTACACTTCACAGGGATCCATCTATGCAGAAAAAGAGTTCAATATATTCCTCAACTTAAATTCTGGATGTTTTCCAGAGCCATAAACATCATCTGTGCCTTTTCTGATTTTTTTCCTGTTATCTTTGTGAAAACTCTCAGTGTTGGTGACATGTTGGTATCCTGAAGCCAATGAGGTCCATTCCTGACTATAGCACCTTTTTTTGTGTTACTGGATTCTTATGCTGTTTTCAGACAGTATTTACAACTCCTTATATTGTTTAGTTTATGCTACTCTAGAATTTCATAAACACATTCAAAGGTGCTTGAAAGAAAGCCCAGCACTTAAAATAGCTTATGCCACTCCCCTAAAATATTAATTGCTGGTGTAACTCCATGAGAGTTACATCAGGCATGAGTTTAACCCTCCTTTTTGTTTTAAATCAAAAGAAATTGATTTCTTTAGCAAACACACCCTAAACCACAGGATCAAAGGCAACTGAAGCACTATAAACCCTCTTATTTCTTTCCTCCTTCCACCTTTCCCAAAAGCTACAGGGCAGGCTGTAAACTGGCTTTTAAGAACAACAATTTTGGAGCAGCTGATTCTGCTAAGAGCAGTCCTCAGCTGTTGGCAGTGATGTCACTGTTTAACACTTCACAGCCCACAGGCTGCTGCAATGATTCATTTTTCCTCTGTCTGTCTCTGGATCAAATGAAAGATTCCTATAGAAGTCAATGAGTAGATGTGGTAGTGGTTCAGCATATATACATATATATTTATTTATGAAATATATTGTTTTCAGTAAGATTGAGTTAAGTTTGTGTAATTGATTGTGCACAGAAAGAGAAACCAGAAATAAGAATTTTTCTTGAAAGTAGAAGAACGTTGAAATAATAAGTGGATCACATCTTGGTATCCCAGTGCATTTTCAAGAAATATGTCATAAAGCATTCTGTAAGGAAATTCTGTATAGACAGAAGCAAAGGTTAATGATTTTGGATAAAAATTGTATTCAGATCAAACCTGTAGTAATTCATGCTTAATAATATTGCATAAGTAAGTCCAAACCCCAAGATTTCCTGGGAAATATTGCTCTATGGTTTCCACATATCATACACATCTTTGGAGTTGAGAAATGTGTTTCCATGGTTAGAAAGTGCGCTTCCATGGAGTTTTTGTTTTCAACTTTTCATTACAAACTTTATTCGAATAGAATAAAATAGAAAAAATAGCCACAGGCAAAGTGTAGACATCAACACTTTATCAGATATAGAAGTTATGCAAACTTTTGAATCAACAGTACCCAGTAAAAAATTCAGAAGCTTCAAACGAGTAGTGCAATGGAGTAAAAACTAAATCAACAAAACCAAAATCAACAAGAGTGAAGTGCGCCCTTATTTTGATGCTGTGCAAACGTTTGCACTTGTTTACTGCCCTGGGTTGTTTACAGACCCTCCGTGTCCTCTGCCAGAGCTCAGGGCTGGCAGACACCTGATCTGAGAGCTGTGCAGGGATGCTGGCATGGTGCTCTCTCCAGACTGATGGTGTCTGTCCTCTCCTGTCACCCCTGATGGGTGAGACGGGGGAAGCAGCACGCAGCCAACCCTCTGTGCAGCTCTGGGCTCCTCCAGCCTGGCAGGACTCACCTCTTGCCATGGCCTGAGCACAGCTGTGTGTGCCAGGGAATGGCTGAGGAAAGGATAAAAGGGTTCCTGCACAAGATGCCATTAGATGGGGCTGAGGGTGTCATGTGGGGAAGGAGCTGCAGTCTGCTGGGATGGGTGTCCTGCTCTCAGAGCCTACACCATTTGTGGAGATAGAGCAACAAACACTTGGTGCTGCTGTCAGATGGGTCTTAGAAGCTCACTGCATTCTTCATTATCCCTTCCCTGTAGGTCCTGTGCTCATTTTAGCTGCCTGTAGGATTCTTCTGGGCTCTGTGTGGATACCTCCCACGTGAGGACCTGGAGAGTGAGGCTCTCCAGGAATGTCCCACTTCCTGCACAGCATCCATTGTTCCTTTTCCCATTTACCAGGCAGGGGGAGATTGGTGCAGATCTCAGCTCTGAAATCTTATCAGTTGAAGGTAGAGAGGATCTAGGATGTCACTAGCAAGACACTGATGTCCTTTGCTCACTTGTCTTTGCTTAAAACACATTTTCTCTCCTATGTGAGATGCCCTCTCCACAGCTGGCACTGCCACAAAAAGTGGACACTATAAATGTTCACATTTTCTCCTTACTGTTCAATGCCTCAATCTGTGCACTCTTCCAGGGCATTCTGACTGCTGGTGGAAGATAACAGGATTCCCTGTGTGTCCTCAGTTGCCCATCTTTGCAGGGGTAGGTTACAAGCTCCACATTTCTCTTCAGACAGCCCTTTTCTTCAGATGTGTCATTGTTCTGTGAGCAGGTTCATCTCACAGAGTTGTGTGTGTTAATTTTAAAAAGCAAAGAAAATCCTGGAAAGACATTCAGCAGTGTCACACACTAAAATGCTGCTACACAGTGTGAATCACAGGGCACCAATGTCTTTGCTGGAATGAATCAAAGTAGCTCTGCCTTGTTTTGTTGGAGTCATAGTCAAGCCCTTTCTCATATTTCAATTCCATTTTATATCCCCTGTGGTTGTACACAAATTCCACGGTTGAATAAACAGACTTTGGTGATGATTACTTGGAACCTTAGGGGTTAACAGTGTTCTTAGCCTTTTCCCTAATTGGTGTTTACTCTCTTGATGCCTTTCCATGTGCTTGCTGTAAAATATTTCCCAGAATGAGTTTCGCCTAGTGCCAGGATGTTATGCCTTATAGTAGATGAAATTCCTTGACAGAAAGTTGTGAAATGCACCTGTTGTAGTGCCATGATAAAAGTCTGTGAAAAAAATACAGGGCACTGGCCCCAGGCTGAGAAATGGTTCTGTGTGCTCAAAGAGGGCTCTGCTCACACTGCAAGGCAAGTGCATTTGGGTGATTCCACGAATGATTTTAGCTTTTGAGTCTATGCCACTGAAGGGAGATCCTCATGGGGGAGAGTTGGCCTGGACATATGAGGTAGTGTGGAAGAGAATTTAAACTTTGGCATTTCTGTGCTGTATTATGAATCTGAAGAGGTGGACTGTGGAGAGCTCAGATCAGCTACCAACCTACTTCTGCCTGAGATGGCTGAATCAGTCAGTTCCAAATAAAAACCTTCCTGTGTCTCTCAGCAGTTTACCCCACTTGCAATACAGACACAAATAGCAGCTCAGATCCCCACAGCTGCCAGGCCATAAATCCATGCTCCTATTTGTGCAGCTCGTGTCTCCTGTTTGTGCTGAGAAGAGATATTGGCTTTCAAGAGGGATCTCCTACCCCTCAAAGTCATTGGTATGGAGATTGGCAACACCTTTAATGCTCCAGAGAGCATTAAAAAACTGGACTCTGAACTGGAAGTCAAAGCCCAATCCTAATTTTCTCAGTATGGAAGGATGTGGCTTTGCAGAGTGTCTTGGTTATGGCCAACAGCTCTTGATGAGCACCTGTGGCATCCTCTACCAGCACTCGGACAGCAAGGAGGTCCAAAACCAGTGCAGAGATCAAGACAGGTGGATCACAGCATCACAGAATCACAGAATATGTTGAGTTGGGAGGGAACCTTCTCCAGGCTGAACAGACCATGTGCCCTCAGCTTCTCCTCATCCCCTCAAGGCCCTTCACCATCTTTGTTACCTCCTTTGGACTCTCTAATAACTTAATATCTTACATTGGGTGACCAAAACTGCACACAACATTCACCGGGTTTAGGGTTGTAAATCTATTGGAGAAGGAGATTAAAAATGTCCTAATCTTGTCTGCTTCCCAGCCTTCAGAAAAAGTGGCAATGATCCAGCTGACAAGGTCCTGGAGAATGCACACATAAGGAGACCACTTGGTTATGTCAGGAAAGGAACTGGGAAGTGTCACTTGAAAGGTGAAAACACCAGCTGTGAAATAGAGATTTCTGCCCCCATCAAATTAACTTGTGCTAACTCGTTGCACTGTGAACTTCCCAAATTCAGGAACAGAAGAGGCATTGTCTGGCTGCTTAATTCTCTTTAAGTATACAGGTGGAAGATATTTCTGTGCAAATAAAAACAATCCTCATAGGCTGAAAAGCCACATAAGGAAAATAGTATTTATATATTTATTTATGATTTATTCAACAGTAATTTTAGTCTGTGATTTATCCAAATGCAGGCATGTATATAATCTGTCAACATTCTTGTTGTTGCCCCTTATGACTGGTGCAACCCACTCATACTCTACCTCCTTTCATATTAAACCCCTAACTTAAACTAAAACCACCTCTTCCCATTTCCTCTAAAAGCACACATATAATTTAGATGAATACAGGTTTAACTGAGCTTCACATTAAAAACTGAGAAAGAAATGCAAAGATTTAACAAATGTGCATGGTCTCAAGTTTAAGAATCTGCCCCAAACAAGATTGACTGAAGATTTTGCAGTGAGGCTTTTTTTGACAGAAAGCTGGATCTAGTTGAATGATGTCCCTTTAATTTCTCTACCCCTTCTGCCCCCAGCAATATCTGCTTTCCACGGAATTTTGCCCTGTTGAAAAACTGAACATCTCTCTGTCCTCCAGACCTCTGTTTAAAAATGATGTGCTGTCAGTTATAATTGTGGCTGGGGGCTTTGCACTACTGTTCACTCTCTGGCTCTGGACTCCTTTCATTCTCCTCCACACAGGGGGATTCCTTGGATGCACCCTACCAGGTCAGCAAGAGGCAGAAGTCCCCAGGAAAGAAATAATCTTTCCTTGTTCCTTGCCTGTATCTTCACTCCTTCCTCTCTCTAGATTCCAATCCTCTTTTATTTCTCAGTCTTGCTCCCTGATTTCTCACCTCTCACACTGCACTACAGCAGATTCTCTCTAATGCTGTCTCCTAACAGTAGGGAGATCACCAAGAACAAAACTGTTTTCTTGGCTTGCTGTTAACTCCAAAACAAACAAGCCAAATCATTGTTTAACAACTGTGCAAATAAAAGGATATTCTGAGTATTTTTTTCTGAAATTCTGAGAAATTGTAAAAACAATCTCTTGATGGATAAAAGTATTTCTTTTGGTCAGATGGGACACAATTATTCTGGATGCACAGGAGGTTTTTCATACTGAATTTCAACACTTATTTTTCAATCAAAGTGAAGGAAATTGTGTAATTAAAAGTGGTTTCAGACACAAAAAGTTCTGAACTGTCATTTTGAAAGATGTTTCAATAAGTTTCCCTTTTTTAAATACATTTTTTTCACAAGAAGACTTTAACAGAAAAGGAAAGATATTTTAGATGTCTCTATCCCTGCCTCCTTGCCTTGAACAATAAAGCAAAGCTTCAGAAAACCCAATTTATTCTGGCTTTATTGGTGTGCAGGGCCAAGCAGACTCATTGGGCTCCTTTCAAGTGTTTGGTATTGTTGTTGATGTGGCAGGGCTGGTAAAAGAACCAGAAACAGCTATCAGGAAGCAGGAGGAGATGATCATCCCATTTTAATTAATATAGAGGCTAGTGTGATGTGCTGCTTGAACATGTGATCTATTTGGCTTCAAATATTGGATTATGTCAGTTCTATGCACCCAAAATTTAAGAGAATGAGGAACTGTGGAATTTGGATCTCAGTGTATGTTCCCAGAATCTTTCATCCTAGTGGCACTTTAACCTGAAATTGAATTCCTGCCTCTCTGAAGTAAATGGGAATTGTGATCAAACTCACCTTCAGCTGAACTAATTTCCAGGATTTGGCATCAAAACCTGTGGTTCATGATTTCAGTGAAGCTGAGTATTGAGTTACTCCAAATGGCTATTTAAAAAAAGACAAATGAAACAGAAAACATCTCTGTGGGTTGTCAAACTTGCCTCACAGCACAGACATCCAGGCTTGACTAGAACTATATTATCTCCTGTCAGATAAAAGCAGAGAATTTTTCTAATGGCTTTTCAAAATCAGAGATTGACCAGTTATGTGTCTTCACATTTCATATAGAAATGTCATAATTTTATTGTATATGAATTTCCTGGCTCTTTTTTTTGAATGAACTTTTAATGATTCCTTGGAAGCCTGGTACTTTTGTATTAAGTATCAGTTTGCATTTTGGACATCCTTAAGGTATTACCCAAACTTACAGCTAACCTAAAACATTCAGTCACGAGCCTTTAAAAGGATGGCTCCCATTTAAATTATGGCTGCACTGTGATTTTACCAGGATGAAATGAGAGATGTTGAGCTATTCCAAGGTGGACTTCATAATTGCACCTCTTTATATCAGGCTAGTGATTTTCATTAGCTTAATAAAAAGATATTTTAGCATTGAATACTTTCCAGAAACCATTTAATGGATTATCAAAAGCAACTTGGTTATGGCAAAACCAATGGCAAGATCCAATATGAACATCAAATGAACCTGATCTTATATTGGTGGGAATCAAATTCCTGGAGGAGCAGCACCACAAATATGTCAGTCACTGTAGTGATGCCCAGATTCCACATGATGACAATCACATGTTTCATTGTGAAGAAAACTTTAACTTTGGTCATGAATGCTTCTCCCTGGTCATGCTTAAAATATGTTGAATTACACGTTGACCCACAGGCCTACTAAAAAGAGGAATTCCTTTAAAGAAAAAAGCTGTAACACATAGTTTCTTAAAATGTGGCAGAGATAATATTTATATAAATCTACTCCTCTCTAGAGTTTAATTTCATAAGGAAGAGGAAACACATTTAGTGTAGAATGAAAACCTGGAAATCTTCAATGTCCTCCAGGACTGTCAGTCCTGGACAGGATTTCTGGAGCTGTATCCAGTGCTGGCCTCACAGTCTTCCCTATCCAAAACATTCACTGGAATTTGCTGGAGGTCCCTCTGTCCCTGTGCATGAAGGCTGTCAATTAGTAGAATTCAATAGGCTGCCACTAAATATTTGAGAAGGGCAAACATTTCCATAACTATGGCCCAGAAGAAAACCAAACTGCCTTTTTGCTGATACTCACACTCTTTCAAACTGTGTTCCAAAGACAGTTCCCACTCATTCAGCCCCAAGACAGATGTGTTGTGCGGATATCACTGATCTATAGACTGGCATTTATGATAAAATTGATTTTCATACACCTCACCAGCATGGCAAATTTCCCATTGGCTGGAAATCTCGAAGATTTATACATTAACAAATCTTGTATTTCTGAACTTGTTAAAAGAGGAGTTTTAAAATGTGATGAAAAGCTTTTCACATCTCAGGCTAGCTCTTAGGTGCAGGAATGTATTTTTATGTTTTCTGGATCAGCCCCATGGTACAGCAGCTATTTATGGTGTGACTAAATAGTGAGAATGGAAATAGACAAACTGTGACTCACTTTCAAAAAAATATTTGGTGTCTGACATGTGACCTAAAATTTGCCCAAACAATTTCCTGGCCAGGGCCCATATATGCCATATCTGAAACTGAAGATGTTTTATTGTAATTTGTAGCAGTGGGAGGGGAAAACTGGATTTATGATGGAAACAGTCTTAACCACAGTTATGGTAGAGCTGCCACTGTCTCATTACAAACTGCCATTTTTTTCTGTGTTAATTTTTGCTTTTCTTTTTGCACCCTATATTCACACAAGGAAATCACATCTGAATCAGTCATGCAAATATTTAAATAAGCTAAGTTTCTTTCTGTCAATTTAATTCGGGGTTCCTTCATCACCCATCTCCACAATATGTAAGTATTTAGTGCCACTACAAAATATGCCCAAACTGTTCCTGTGAGTTAGGAATTACTGTCTCCTGAATAGATGTTCAATGTACAGAGTATAATAATTCTATTCTTTCACCTTTGGTTTCCCTTTTCAGAAAAGGTGAGGGAGAAGGGGATATGTACAGAAATGTCTAATTTGCATTGAATAGGGGCATTTGGAGAACCTTATTTTCCTGTGTAGAGCAAGATGAAGGTCTGATTTTTAATCCAGACTGACTGCTTTTTCAAGACATCTTTACAATGCTCCGAGCCACTTGATTTCTGAAAGAACCAGCTTCACTGGGATGCTTCATTTGTTAAAACTGAGATTTTAAAGTTACTCTAAAGGAATGGAACCTGTGTGTAGTCACCTGGTCTGCCACCAAGTTAACAGGGAGTGCTCAAGGGGCCATAGTGATCATAGTGGAGTGATGCCTGTTCTGACATAGGAATATTCTCCTGCAGAGGAGATCTGCAGAATCTCTCTCTATTGGCCTCCAAGCAGAGATCTTTTGGCTGAAAATATTTCTAAATCAGGCACACTGAACTTCCAGGAATGCCTCTTCCTTCGTGTTGTGGTTCTGATGCACCCTGCCTTGAACCAACCCCTCAAATGTGAGTTTTACAGTTCTGAAGAAATTTACTAACATAATTTTATAACAACCACATGTATAATCGTGTCAGAGGCAGAGCTGCATTAGCTGGTTTATGTCATTTAGTTTACTTCTTATTGGGCATAGAGGACTCTGTTGCACTAGAAGCAGAACTGTTCTGATAAGTACAGATAGAAACAGACACCATCCAACATCCTTTGAGCTATCTCTATACCTAGAAATGTAGATTAGAAATGTAGAAACCTTTATGTGCTATAACATCAACATGCTAATTTACCTGAAATAAAAATAAAATGAGCTTTTGCTTTTCTTATCCTATAGATTTTCCTCCACATATTTTACTAAATGTGATCTCACAATCCCAATGTTCTTTGAAATATATTTCATCTGTGTATTTTTACCAGATATTATTTCTCTTCTAGTACCTTGTATTTGATTCTTTATTCAGATAGAATACTTGTTAATATTGCACCATTTCCCACCTCAGATTACCAGTGACTCATGGAGATCACACACATCCCCCACCTGCCTTGTATTATCAGACACAAGAGTTTGTGTCTCATTTGTCTCAGAGCAAAGTTTGCATCTCACACGTTGCAGGAGAATTTCTCTGCAGCCTCCATAATCCTTTAATTTTGTCCAGTTCTGCTTTAGTCTCAGTCCTCTTGGTTTCTGTCATGAAAATTTGCCTCACCATAATAGCATGAGATAATCCCCATAATCTTTCTCAGAATACTTCTTCTCCCCACACCTACAGAATACTACTTGCCCTAATGAGTACAATTGTCCCAGTTTTACAGGTGGGAAATTAAGGTTGTATTTAAGATATAAAAGAAGCATCAAGGCTGCTTTCCACTGGCTGTGGAGGGAACCAGAATTTGGTGGTGTTGGAGCCTGTGTAATTTAAATAACATTGCTATCAAACCGAGATAGATGTCTAAGAGTGCTGCAGCTGTACAGTGGTTGTAGAGATGAAATGTTTGCCTTCATACTGAATACTGAAACTCAAACCTCTTCTGTTGCATAGAGGTAAAACCTCATAAAATAAGGGCCTTGTTACCCCTGTAAAATCATGGCTCAGGCCTGCTACTTTGGCTGAGCAGAAAAGGACTGTAGGAAAGTGACTCAGCTGAACTGGAGGTAGAAAAACAAATTATGGAACCATTAAATGCTCACGTCATGGTTTATGGTGGTTGGTTGAACTACATTTGTTGTGCTTAAATGGAATGTACCTGATAATGGGCCTAACTGCTTAAAAAGGCCTGGTTTTTGCAGTAAAGGGCTCTCCTTTGCAGCTGCCTGGGGCCTGTGCATCGCTCTGGACTCTCACACTCTTCAGTGCAGGGGGACTTCTAAATTCTCTATGGTCACTGGGCCAAGTCTCTGTGGTCTCCTGGAGCCTGAAGCACTGAGAAAGGACAGCACAGGGATGGGGAATACTCGTGTGGATCTGGCCTGGTGCACACAGATGTGTTGGAGTGCCAGCAGAGCTGGGACCCTCAGCCAGCCCCAGCTGGGTCTGTGCAGGTGGCCTCGCACACCCTGACAGGTCAGTAGACTCTGCCTGGCTGTTCCTCTGCTGACTACCTGGCCAGCTCTGACCTTTCCATGGGCAAAAAGCAAGGCCAAAACACATCCTTCGTGCTTCCTGCTCATGTCAGACCTGGCTGGGCCATCCATGTGACAGAGACACCAAAAGCCACACGATGGGGAGTTTTCCCATGTGGTTCATCATGTGTGCTGCTGCAGGCTGCAACCCTGCCCAAGCTGCTTCTCATTCTCATTGTGCAACCACTTTACGGGATATTTTCCCTGAATCCCTGCTTAGATTGTTGCAAATTCTTTTAGCTGATTCACCCCAGGACTGTTATCAGGATAAAAAGAGAGTATTCAGGCAAAATGGGAGGAATTTAGAGCAGTTGGTGGAAATGTGATGTAGGCACACAATGAAATGCTGTGGGTAGCCATGAGTCAGAGCAGATCAGTGATGGGATCCTTCAGGAGAAGAGAACTGAGAAGAATCAAAGCCCAAGTAGTGCACACAGCTTTGTTTGGTTTGAAGATGTGCAATCCCACCATTTCTGAATGTGTTGTGGGGGTAACCCCCTTGTCTCTAACAGTGTGTTGTTTCTCAGATCCAGGTTATGGTAAAGGCTTAGTGCAGAAACTTTAGAAATGGGGCTGTTGAAATCTGTAGAGGTGCTGCCCTGTTTCGTACACATATGCCTGCACTTTGCCAGCACTTTCTGTATAAATGATTCCCAGATTTCCAATTGTATTTTGTTTATAGACACGTTTTGCTTATCGTAAATTGCATATGGTTTTACCTCTGACTTCGGGTCTGATCCTTTCACAAAGAGCTTGGCCAAGAAAAAGAGTGGGCGATCCACTATTTGTTAGCAGTTCATTTTATATATAAATATATATGTATATATATGTATGTGTGTAGATATAGATATATCTCAGTGGGATTGATACTGGGAGGTGCTGAGCTCTCTTAATCTCCTGTGAAGTCAACAGGAGTTGAGGGCTCTCAGCACTTCCCAGAGGTGGTCAGAAAACAGCAGTTTTGGACAACCTCTTGCTTGAGCTTTTGCTATCTAAAGCACCAAAAAAAGAGATAAGCTTCTTAAAGCCTTCCTTAAATGCTGGCACCTCGAGATTGTAACTATTTATGTTTTACCACTTTTTCACATGCAAAATGTGTCGCATGCTTTTTGTTGGAGTTTTAAGGATCAGATTGATGAAGGAGAGTTCAGAGCCAGACGTACAGCATAAGAGACAAAGGTTTAGTAATGAGTTCAAAATTTACAAAACACAGAAGCAAATATGGCTTTAATACATGATGTGACCCTTTATAAGGCTTGAAATTACTCTTCAAAAATCATTCTGGCTTGACTTCAGAGCCGAGTGGATTGTGGGATACCACAGATTGACTTTGAGTAGTGGGTTGGTATTGCAGGAATTTTTTAATTTCCTGTAACTCACAACAATTTTCTTCCAGTTAGACCTTATCCTGCTGCAGAGTATTTACTGAACAATTTAGTACAGTGTATAAGCCAGATCAGAGGCACATGCATGCACTCATAGGCTTACACACACGCACAGAGTAAGGAAAATTAAAGTATTAATAGTCAAATTCAAAATGATCAAAAGAGAAAGGTTCAGTGTGGTGATGTTTACATTTTAATGTGCATATAATATTTAATAGCTAACTAGTGATGTAAGGGGGAGGAAGAAACTTTGGGCTGGAACAGATTTTTTCTATTTTTAAGAAAATAAAAATGGCTCAAGCTGCATTAATGAACAGAAAATAATTTGGGAAATACTGGTTATTATCACATATAGCAGTCTGTTAATTATTTCTTCAAACACATTTTCAGAAACTCTCCAAAGATACTCAATTTGTAGGATTTAAAAATGAAACAAAAATCCTTAAACTGATGAAGCTGCTTATGTATTTTTTACCAGTAAAGCAGCACTAAAAAGATCCCTGTAGATCAAGGGGAGGAATATTTCATACCACAGAACTAATTTCATTTCAGTTGTCTCCCAGGTATTGCAGGATGAAAATTCTTAATATAACATATTTGAAAGTTAAAAATACAACCTAGAAGGTCTAATATAACAAACCCTCCCACTATGGATGATAGCAATGAATGTGGGTCACTGGAACTACAGATACAGATTTATATCTACTATTGATTTAAAAGAGCTTGTTGGTGTGAATGAGCTGTTGCAGCACATATAGATATATTGTTAAAAATACATTTACCAAGAAATCTAACATGGTTTGCAAGTGATTTATTAGGCACACATACACACACAATGCTTTTGTATGTGAATTTATAATATGTTTTATCCCTTATCTAAAATCTACTAATGTTCAAGGAAAGTCTTTGCAAAAATTGTAATTAGGTTTGCACTGGGCCTTGAAGAAATGGGAAGAGTGCAGGAAACATCTGCATGTTATGATGAAAATTTGATATATATTATCACCATAATACTGGGATGAGAATGCTTGACAGAAAAGGAAGAATAAATACAGTACTTTAAAAAAAAAACTTTCTTAAAATTGGTAGCAGTGACATTGTTACCTGGCCATTCAAATAAAAAAACAAAATGCAACAAAAGAAAAGTCTGATTCCCCCAAGTGAAATAATTTAATATTTCTTTAGCTTCTGGATGCCAAATAGGAAGAGATCATAACCTCTAGCATTTCAGAAAGTAGGATGTATGATGGGATTTATTAGCAGATACAGAGTAAATAATGCTTATTAAATTTCAAGGTAACTTTGTTTTCTGTTACCTACCAGTGGAAAAGTCTCTTTTGAAATAACACTCATTAGAAATTGAAGGTTATACTGGCAAAACAGACTTGAATCCTTCAAAAATAGCCCCTAGTAAAAGTCATAGAAAGATCTGAAGCTCAGCCTATGACAAAAAAAAAAAAAAAAAAAAAAAGAAACTTAATATGCAGGGAAAGTTTTTAATATGTGAGCCAGACACAGAAATATTGCTCCTCTTTGAAATGAGCAAGAATTTGATGAAACACTAAAGGGTTTCCTATATTTTACTTTATTGGACAGCAACAAGTAACTCAATGAAAGCATATCCTGTAATGGCTGAATGCTTCTCGGTACCAGCTCAGTGCTTGAACAAGCACATGTCCCTACAACACAGGAATATTCCCAAGTGACACGAGCTGTGTGCAAATTGCACCCTCAGTTCTGCACCCAAACCCCAGCTGGAGCCCTTCTATTGACTTAACAGGGCTTTGGATCAGGCTCCAAAATAATGAAGGGACAAATCCATTGAAGTCTTTATTTATGTCTAGATTGTTTTCCCTCATCAAAGGTTCCCCCGAGGCTCTTCCTCCTGCATTCTCCTGTGCAGGGTTTGTGCCTCCCCATAAATCAAGCTGCATCCCTGCTCCCTGGAATCTCAGAGATGAAACTGGGATTTGCCTCCTTTTTGGTCCCGTGGACTCCCTCACAGCTGCTCATATCCCTCTTAATTCTTGGAGTTGCTCATTCAGTGGATTCTTGCCTGTTGCACGTGTAGCCATAACTGAAATATTAGAGTGTCTAAGAAGAATCAGCAAAAAAACAAAATCTTTAAGCTCCAGTAGTGCCAAGCAAGGAGAAAAAAAATAAGGGGCTGTTTCTACCTTGTCTGGAACGTGTTTAAGGTCCAAGTAGAGTGAAGTCTTTGGATCTACCTTGATTTCTCTTCCCACTTGGATGGTCTGGTATCTTCACTTGCCAAGACAAGCCCTGTTTCACCACTGGAGTATTAGAAAATTATGTCCCATCTACTTGGCTACAGAAATCCAGGGATTTTTTTGCATCCAGGCCAGATTATGGTCTTTGGCCAGGGATGAAATGGGTATTTTTCCTGCTCCAGGCTATGATCCCTGTGCCCCGTCCCATGTACAAGGTCACTGTCCAATGGATTCCAGTTTTAGGCTGTGGTCCTAATCTCTTAATGTCTTATCAAATTATCCCACAATCCTGAAGACTGTAAGGTGCATACATATCTAGGAATCATTTTGACAAATACTTTCATTTGGAGACAAAAAGTATCATGAAGCTTCTAAAATCTGGAGACAGTGCTTTTTAAGAGGTCAAATTTATGGGCTAAGTTAATTTAAAAAATCAGGTAAATCCAAATTTTAAACATTTTTGGAAAACATTTCAGGACTTTGTTCTTCCATAAGGAATTTTCTGGTAAATGATTGGCATGGTGATGAATCTCCCTCTAATTCTCAAAAAACCCAATGGGTTTACATCCGTTTCTCCCCATTGCTGATGGATTTGTTCAAGGAGGAGGAAATGTATGAAAGATATAATCATTAATTCTGCAGGGAAAGCACTATGATACCACAGTGGTGTATAACACATGTCTTGGGAATTTCCCAGAAGTAACTTTTGGTTTTGCTCGGATAAATTCTCAATGATCTGCTCTTCCTCCACAGGTGAGTTTCCTACAGGCAGTCTCTTATAAATCTCCTCCTCCTCCATTTACACAGCTCTTGTGTGAGATGACATATATGCAACACAGGTTCTAAAAAAAATCATATCTGATAAAATCCTGTGTGCTGCAATTTTAGCAATCTTCACATGAGCCACTCAGCATATCTGAAAGACAAATGAGAACAAGGGAAAGGACTGTCAAATAGAGAAAGACCAGAATATCAAGCTTCAAAAGAGGGGCTGGCCTTGTGCATACGGCCCCGCAGAAGGAGTCAGGCAATCTGGATTCAATTCCCAGCCTTCCCACAAATCTTTGGTGAAAGTAGAATAGGTTTTTTTTCCCCCTGATGCTCTTCATAAGATATTCAAAAGCATCTGGGATGTTCCGTGCTTTTCTCTAGCAGGGAAAAGGCAGGAGTATTATCAGCCATGCTAACAAGTCAATTTGACAGGTCATTGTTGGATGAATGAGCTGCTCCTGATGACAAGTGCACCAGCTCACTTATGATTGTGAAGCTCTTGGAGGGTTCACTCATCAGAGCATTTGGTTACAATCACTCCCTTTGAGTTATTTAATCAGTATCTCCTGTCAGGCTGCGGTGCAGGCCAGGAGGCTGAAAGGATGTAGAAATAGATGACCAAAAGAGATGACAATTGTTAATTATCAAGCTGTATATTTAGTCCTGGGGAGTCCCCAAACAGCAGAGGGTCAGCTTAGTGATCACACTGGAGCTGTGCTCTGAGTTTGATATTTTAAGCAAACTCTTTCAGCCAGCGGCAGGTTCACAGTCAGGGAACAATGGGAGCAGAGGCTGCTTCACATTTCTGACATACCAGTGATGCCAATTTATGAATTCTTCTATAAATCTCTGGAGATACAAACCATCTGTAAAGAATAAAAAGACAACAACATTTATGCATTTGGTTACACATAAGAGGAGTGAATATGTTTTGTTTAGACAATTCCCATGAATTCCACTCTCAAGAATCACTGACAGCACGTCTTGTTTATGAGTTTTAAATAATGACAGCAAAGCAGAGTTTCCAGATAGCTCTACAAAAACACAGATTAATAAGTGTCTGCCTTCCCGTTTGTTTTTGTTACTGTGCCTTTTAAAGGGACAAGTTACACCCTATTTGAATGTGCTAGTGGCTGAGCAGAAATAAAAGAGCTTATCTGCTAATTCAATTTTATCTCCTAAATCAAAAGCAGTTATTATAGGAGCATCAGTTAAGTGTTAATTATATGTTTTTGCTTCTTGAAAATCCTTCAAGGAAGAAGTAATAAACAATGAGGTATGTGATGGACTTAGGGTATTTTTCCAGGTCTTTTATCTTCCTTTGACCTTGGAGATTATGTGTAGAAAATATATTGCAGAATTAGGCCTGGGAAAATTAGTATTTATCATTTTTAGTGATACTTAGAAGAATTTGCCATTGTATGGGTACTATTTTTCAATGTTTTCCCGGTTTCAGGGACAGAACCTACCTTTTACTCCCCAGAATGACCTCCTACCATGTCTTAAGAGAAACACAGCCTGTCATCTGATTGGTGAGGTAGCAGTGTTACTACATGTTTTTTTCTTAAACTAAGAAAGGCAAAAAAAGGAAGATGAGGGGAAAAAAACCCATTTATTGCCAGGTTAAAATGAGCTGGGGACATGGTTTTAGAGAAGTGCTTGCTAAGCCTGAGCTGAAGCAGAAGTTCTGAATTGTTTAATGATAATAATGTACCTTAAAAGAAATTCTTTTATAGGAAAGCTTGACTCATAGCAGAATTTATCTCTTCTCAGTGCAAGTTCCTTCTAGTCTGGCCTACACCTTTGCTACATGTAGAAAAGAGGAAACCTCTAATAGACATAGCTGGGGAAGGATCTGTAACACAAGTCTGATTAGGAGTATTTGGGGGAGCTGGTTGAGCTTAGCCTGGAGAAAAGGAGGCTCCTGGGAGGACTGATCCCTCTGTGCAACTGCCTGGCAAGAAGGTGGAACCAGGTGGAGGTCAAACCCCCAGGTAACAAGGGGCAGGATGAGAGGAACTGGCCTCAAATTGCACCAGGGGAGGTTTAGATTGGATATTGGGAAACATTTCTTCACTAGAAGAGTGGTCTAGCATTGCAACAGGCTGCTCAGGGCAGTGGTGGGGTCGCCATCCCTGGAGGGATCTAAAAGGTGTGCGGATGTGTCACTCATGGACATGGTTTAATGGGGGACTTGGAACTGCTGATTTAATGGTTGGAGCTGATGATCTTAGAGGTCTTTTCCAACCTAAATGATTTTACGGTTCTGCAATCCTACTTCGCTGATGGGAAAGAGGAGTTGACTCACTATCACATCTGTGTTACTTCTAATAATGGTTGAACCATTATTAGAAGCCAGAGTTATTTGACCTCACAATAATTTTCCCTAATTTTTCACCTACATGCAATACCCTTCTGTCCTCATCCCAACAATTTGTAATTATACAGCTGCTATGCTGGTGTTAGCACCACTGTGATTTCTGCCAGGTTGTCTTGCCATGCAGACTAAGACATTTGACTCAAAGTTGGTTCATTTTATTTTAATCTTTATCTCAGCTGTATATATAGAACCACTATAATTACTCTGCAAAATACACTGTCTTACTGCAAAAAAATTAGACATATTACTTCTCCTGTTCTCAGCTCAGGAAGACAGGGAATAAGCTCAGGGATCAGAGTGTATGATCACACATAAACCTTGAGGAGTGCATGTAGACTTCAGGTTTTTGTGGTGTGTAGGGCAAATTCCCATTAATCCTCAGAGCTGTGTGGCTTGCAGTGTGGTAGCTCTCTGATCCTTTTGGTCAAGAAGCACTTAGGACTGAGTTACTCTGGAGACTGATGTCATGACAGCCAAGGAGAATTAAAAACACCGATGTGAAGATAGGCTGTGAAGGTGAGGATATCCACGGGGGTAGAGGTGCCACGCCATGAGAAAAGCAGCAGAATGGAGTCTTTGCTGTAAGGAATGACCTGAAAATCCAAGGCCATTAATGCGAATTTGAGATCAGCTTTCCACGGCTTTACCAGGGAAGGCTATAAAAAGGACAAAAACGCTTGGGGCCACGCAAGAGTGCAGATGTTAATGAAAACAAAAATCAGAAGTTGAAGCATAACCAATTTAATGCCTGTCCGAACTTGTACATGAGATATCCACTTGCAAGGCATGCGGCGAGAGCCTGTGACCTCATTTCCCCTGGCACACGGGGAGAAAGTGTTATTTTCTCATGCCATCACACAGAAACCGGAAGCTTTTCTTTCCAAGTGATAACTTGAACAGATGCAACTTATTTCCCAGCCATGCAGGCAGCAACATGTGTTGCCACTGCAGTTTGAAATGTCCATTAATTTAACACTAAATCCCTTATCCCTGTAAAATGAAAACACCATATTCTACATGGACAGAGAAGAGCGTATAACTCTGCTTTTCAGATGTTAGAGCCTCCAGTGGACAATTGTTCACCAATTTCAATTTACACAGCTGGCTGTCTCATCCTGAAAAGATGCCTTAGGACTGAGAAAGCATGGAAAGTAAATTACCATCTCATTCCAAACAACATCATTTCCCTCTCCCCCAGGCTAAAATTGAGGTATGTTAATACAACAATGTTAGGAAGTCAGCCCTGCTTCTGTTGGCACAACATTTGACCTATGTAAAGAGGCCAAAATTTTCTGAAGCTGTAGAAATGAAGTTTTGTAGATACCAGAATCTTGTTTGTCTTACCTAAAGA
This sequence comes from Eopsaltria australis, assembly GCA_034509425.1. Lineage (NCBI taxonomy): Eukaryota > Metazoa > Chordata > Aves > Passeriformes > Petroicidae > Eopsaltria > Eopsaltria australis. The sequence goes on along the minus strand of JAVTVJ010011652.1, from coordinate 934,645 downwards.
TGATTGTGAGGAAAGGACTGAAGTACACAAAGTAATGAACGATTTCATTGCAATTAGAGTGAAAATTAAAACAACTCTGTCTTGCAGAGTTAAAACATGCAAGCAAAAAATTAAGTTTCTGCTTTAGGTTAAAAAAATAACCATATTGAGGGTTCTGTTCTCAAGTATTGCCAGTTTTTCTTCTCCATGTAATAGAGCAGTGGAAAATACTAAATTCAAGACAGTCCAAATCTGTTTCTGACATTATCAACAGTGGGAAGGGAATAATCTGACTCAGCAAGTTCATTATCGCTAAGTGCACTTGAGCATGCTGAGTTTATAAATTTGATAATGCCTGGTTTATGAGTTTGATTACTGAGTTAAATTATAGCTCACAATAATTAGCCCAATTAATGCTCACTCTACCACTGTGCTGGAAAAACTAACAAAACCCACAGCCAAATCCTGATTGTGAGCCACATGTGACAGCAAGAGGAAGATGGGAGCTGTGGCACATCCCCCCTCAGACCAACACTGCTCTTTTCTATCCTTACTTCACTCCTGTCAGATTATTTTAATATTTGTGAATGGTTTTCCAGAACAATGGTGCAGTGGCAAGGAGTCTGGAATTGATACAGCCTCGAGAAATATTGTAAAGTAATATGATTTTTCTGTTAAAGTTTGATGCTTAGCAAAACCTCGAAATCCATCTAGAATTATGTTTTTCTAAATGACCAGAATTGTTTTCCTTCTTCCCAAAAGGGGCATGAGTCAAATACACAGTACCAAAGAGGATGCTATTGCAAGGCATGTTAGAAGCCCTGTGAAAAGTTCAATGCTACTGGCAGGCCAAGTCCCCTCTGCCCTTGGAAATCTCCTCCTCCATTCACAGAACATCAGCTATGTTAACACACCCTGAGAGGTCTCACTTCTCAAGCAGACTTTACCAGAAGTGAAAAGACCTTTATTTTTTTGGAGCAGTGCACCCAGAGGCTAGGCAATGCTAAATGCAGTTCAACAAGGTCTCCTCAGGTGTGGGAATTGACATCCACCCAGCCTCAAAAGTGCTCTCCCTGTCCATCTGTAGGCTGAGATGAAGCTGACAGAGCAGAACAGTGCAGAAAGATGTGCAAGAGTGATTTTTGCACACCTTTCTGCACATTTTTGCACATCAGGATGAGGCACAGAGAGGATAAATGGCTGGACTAGTGTTGATAACTCAGGAGGAGTCACCTTGGTACTGCCCTCAAGCCCCATGGTTTATAGTAAAGCCTTACTAAACATGACCTATACAAAATCCTGGGAACAGGAGTGAGGAGTTGCTCCCTCTCTGCCCTCCCCAATGACCAGGCTATTGTACAAAAATCTGGTGTGAGGAGGTAGCAGACAAAGCCACTGTAAATATCAGGGACAACAAAGCTTTTTTGCAGTTCATCATGGGCTATAGGATCAGTAGGACTGTTCTGGGGCTGCACAGAGATACACAAAGCACGTGTGAGGGCTGAGTTCAGGTAATTCCAGGTACTCCCACAATTAGGCAGGCACTGGAAAAGTAATCTTATTAATCACAGTTTTGGACTTTGTTGTCCCTGTCACATAAACCACGTGACTGATGCTCATAATTCCTGCAGAGTTCATGGGTGGATGTCTCTCTCTCACTCAGCTGATGATCATCCTCTTCTTTCCCCAGACTCCCATGAAAGCGTGAAAAGTGCAGTTATTCATGCACAATAAGGCGCGATCGTTATCACGAATTGTTTCTGCAGATGTTGTTAAAACAAGGCAATATCTGAAGCCCCACAAAGGATGTGCCTTTCTCATGCAAAGCATGACATTCCTAGCGAGTCAAATGCTGTGTCAGAGCAGGGTAAACCGGTATATTCCAGACATTTAAATGCAAGTGCACACTCCTCCAGTGTGAGATGTGTGTTTATCAGCCAAGGAGAATGCTTAGCTAGAGTGGCTCACCATCATCCTTTTTGCAAATGAAGTATAAATTTAAAAACTGTCATTAGCCTTAGAAAGGTTGAATTTGTATTGATTGTTGCTTATATTTAAACCATCTCCACCCTAAGGAGTTTATCTTTAGCCATCTGCAAAACCTTGTCCACATTTGTACTGCTATGTAAATAATGTTATAAGAAACATAACACTGTAAATGGAATCTGAGGCTTATACTGAAGAATCAGCTATTGGGAGATATAGAACAACTTAAATTTTAAGACTGTCTTCTTCAAATACCTGTCTGTTTCTAGAATTTCTATGTCTTGGTTTTCAAAGATATTTTATGAGCAGAGAAGTTTCCACTAGACCAGGTGGCTCAAAGCCCCATCCAACCTGATCTTGAACAAAGAGATCTCTGATTCACCGGGAGAAGGTTTGTCACAATTGCTTTTAGGGGTTATCCTGTATGTCCAGATCTTGTTTGGAGTGTGGGAGCTTGACTTGCCTTGTAGTTGTCATTCCATTTGTAAATTTGGATATTTAAACAGAAACCATAAGAGCATTGGCCAGCAGTTCCCTTCATGGGCACTTGGTGCACTCCAAGAACACTGAGGCAGCAGCAACTGAAGAACTCCCTCTGGAATAAAACAACCATGCTCAAACATGGAAAGGTGATTTTTCTTCCTCATACTCCCAAAATGACAATCATATCAATCCCATTGCATGTGTCAGCTAAGACAGGAATACCTGCCAGGGAAATGCCTGTTTGATATCTTTTTTCAAAGCCAGAATGACTGAGTCCATTTCAGACATGCATGAACACATCTGTACAGGATTAGCCCCATCTGGGCAAACATCAATATTCCTGCATCACAGGCAGTGGCCAGAGGCACAGATAGACCTGAGGGACCCGCCAAGAGCTACGAGCAGAAGTGTCAGGAAGTTTTTTGGAAGAGACCCTCCACCACTAGAGTCCAGGCAAGGACCAGTGGAGCCACCAGTCCACTCACAGTCCATCTCTGAGAGAGCTCACAAATGAGGTGCCTGTTTCTGTATCTCCAGGCACAACACCTACCTGCAGCCATACCTTCTCTTGTGCAAACAGATGCACCACACAGCTCAGAGGGAATGCCAGTGAGCCTTGAAAGGAGGTGTTAACACTAAGATTGATTATTTTCCATCCAGTAGAACTTCTGTTCCCCTATAATTTAAGTTTCAAGCCTCTTGTTTCTGTCTGGACTGAGTTTCAAGAAAAGCTTACATGATACTGAAAATCAAGTCCTGTCTAGCTGGCTAATTTGTTTTAATAAAATAAAAGGGCTAAAGAATCATTTTATAGACTGAAGTTATCTTCTTCTTTATTCTTATTATTACTTCTATTTTATATTAAACTTCTGTAATCAACAGTATATATGTAGAGTTATTGTGAGATCATTCATGTTCTGTACTTCTGGCCAGGTAGAGGGTAAAGGTTTAATGTAGTTCCATCACACTTTATGGTTTAATAAGGTCAGCCACAACTTCATACAAATTCAGATTAATATAACCTAATTAAGCCCTTAGAAAACATGTTTTTTTCAGGCTGATTTTTCCTTTCCTTTCCATGAAGAGGGTGATAAAAGCTGCTTACATTGCTTGTCCAGGTGAAGCTCTGTGGCACTCCATTTTGCTATTGATGCCACATAGCAGCAGAAAACCTGAACCACAATATCACAGAGCTTTGGCCCAGCCCATCAAAATCCTTCAAGTAGGAAGGGCACTACCCACCTCTTCTGAGATTACCCACCCACTCTTCCTGCATGAGAAAGAGTGAAAGTAGGGTTACAGTCAAGTGCTCAGCAGTGAGGTCAGTCCCCCGTGCATCCCCATGGCGATACAGCCTGCAATTACATAGTCATACACTATTCTTTTTTCCATCAGCCCCTGGCATTATTCAGGGCACCAGTTTAGTACCACATTTTGCTTATTGGACGTGGATTCCCTATCTAATCTACTGTACCCATCGACATTATCCTCTGAGAAGTGGCTGCTGAAAATCCTTGGAGGTGTCTGCGACATTCTTCTTCGCTTTGCTCTGTCCATAAGCATCAGTGACATTGTTTTCAGAGTCTGACTGTGACAGGAAATATGAACTGAATTGCTGAAGTCCGTTTCTTTGGGTGACTAGTCCAAAAGATCTGAATTTCCAGAAGGCATTGGAATTGCACAATACATTTGGTGCCTGAAGCTCCTCTTTATCCCAGCTCCAAGTTAAATGTGTTTTGCAGTTTTGAAGGCCAGGCTTGATCCCATGTTTGGGTCCATGTTTCTTCCTCAGTCACCTTTGTTTTAATGTCTGTTCTTTCATCCTCAAACAACTTTTCCAAAATTTCTATCCCTAAGTCTGCACCTTGCACTTCTTTCTCCTTTTCTTTGTGGCTCTGAATATTTTATCTTGCATTTCAGTGTGCCAGGGCCAAGCACCCAATACTGAAGCATTCGGGGGAGCTCTGTGGTCTGGTCTCCTCACAAGGACAGTAAAAGATGCTGCTCTTCCTTCCCCTCACTTATCTAAATTTCATACTGTGCTCCAAAACATATGAGAGCATCCCTGCCCTGCCTCTGATCTGAATGGTGATGACTAAAATAAATAGGTTATTCATGAGAAGCAGGCACATAACACACACAGTTTCAGTCCAAATAATTCAAATCCACCATAGTTAAAAAAAGAAAGAAAAGGAAAGAAGATAGGAAACCTAAAAATAGAGGTTTTTTTCAGTAGGAATTGCCAGGTTGTCTAAGAAGAGGTGGCTAGTCCAAACTACAATGTCAGAAATACAGAGAGTGTTATAGGGATAAATATTGTCATTATCAGTGTACAATGAACAAAATTTAATAAAGTCAAATGAACCCATCTATCTATCCTTGCAGATTTCCAAATTTCATACACTAATTTCCATGTTCTTCTTTGACACTGAATTTTTAGGAGGAGAATTAATTCAGAGAAATGGCTCTTAATATAAAATTTAATCATGGCTTTTTCAATAAGTGTGTAATTTTTTAAAGAAATAAAATGTGATGTGATCTACATTTTTGATTAAACAGGGAAAATGCTTATAGGCTTTATCCTGATAGAGCCTTGATTCCTTAAGCAACACATTATGAGATGTTAATTAAATGACAGTAACGTGTAACATAGCTCCCGTTTTTAATTTATTCAGGCTTCATATTTTTTCCACACTGGGGGGATATTCTCACCTTAGCAGCAAAACAGCTCTGTGAGAGGCAGAGCTGATGAAACCTGGTTTCCTCTAAGATTTGTGACTGTGTTGAGCTCAGCCCTGTGGTTCATGGAGCATCCATAGGGAACCTGCAGCCTTCCTGGGCATGGGGCTCTGAAAGCAGAGTAGGGATTTACTAAAACAATGCTAGGGGTGTTTTGGCTCTGCTGGTTAGGGAATTGTGTCCATCAAGGGTTTCTGAACACCTGGAAATGCCAGACTTTGTTGAATGGGTGCAGATGAGAGGCACAAAGGTCCAGGTGGCTCTGGATGAGGGGACTCACTGGGTTTTCAGCACATTTATCACACTGCTACTGTCAGAAGCATGCCAAAACTGAAAGAACACATCTATTGTACCGGGTGCAATTGCACCACAAGAACCCCCAGCCAGTCCCTGGTGGTGTTTCTTTCTTAAGTTTCTCTGGCATTTCCTACAGGAGATGAGGTCTACCAGCACATTCCTCCACTGAGCACAGCCCTGGTGTTGAGACTGGTCAGCATTCTACCTGAACAGGCTGCATCCTCTGGATCCCTCACCTGACAGGACACATTTTCCATAGCAGTTCTCCTCTGCTGGCACGTGAGCTTCAACTGACCAGTGACTTGGAAATTTCCAAGGGATCATTGAAAACAAGGCAAGAAGAGAACACACAGAGTTCAAGAAATCACATTTTTGTGTGCGTGTGTAAGCCAAACGAGCAACACACATCTTTGTTTTTATCAGTGAGCTGAGGAAACAAGTTTTCCTGACTTACATATGCCAGTTTTATTTATTTTTTAGGTTCAATTGCATTTTTAGGATTCAGACTGCCCAGACCTGAAAGGCAGTCATTCCAGCACAGTGATACAGGGAGCCTTTGAAATTCAGTCTCCTACCAGTGGAACTGGGATTCAGCAGGTGAATGAAACCCCCTGCTTCAGCTCAGGTCAGTGAGACCCTGTTCTTGCAGGCATTTAGCATGATGCTGCTCCTTTTGAAATTTATGGGGAATCATCAGGAAGCTGTGGCTGCCCCATCCCTGGAAGTGTTCAAGGCCAGGCTGGGTGAGGTTTTGAACAACCTGGACAAGTGGAATGTGCCCCTGCCCAAGGCAGGGGATTGGAATTAGTTAATCTTTAAAGTCCTTTCCAATCCAAACCATTCAGTGATTCTGTGGTTCTGTGAAAAAAACCAAGAGCATGCTGCTGAACAGATCAAGTGATATTTTCAAATACGTTCTCAGAGACATATTGAACAGAAATCTAGACAGAAACCAAAAGCAAGTCTTTGGGTAGTCTATGATGATTTAAAAGAAATGTTCTCTTCTTGGAAGCCGTGCCATGTATTATGTTGGTTGTTAATCTAAATTTCAATGTCCTTAATTATGCTAATTTTTTTTCCTGGCAGATAATTAAAAAGAAGATTTTTAATGAGTTAGATGTCTTAAGATCCTAGAGAGAGGGAAATAATGGGAGAGAGAGGCCGGTAGAAAAGCAAAATAAAACAAAACTCAGATGTGTACAGTCCTACACTCCCCCTGCCATTTAGTAGGTAGATTAATTTCCTTGTGTTGTCCTCTGACAGCATTTTCTGACTCTGTGCATCCATTATAAAGTATTTGTAGTTTTGATTAGGAGCTGTTTGGGGCAGAGGCAACCTTTTCTTGTCTGCCTGCAGAAGAAGGGGGTCCTGGGGTGTAGCTTGCACATTAGTACTCTACAGGAGAAATAAAGCAGGAGAGTTGTTCCTGCAGACAGAATCCTGACCCACTTTGGAACTGATCACTCCACAGTACTTTTATCATTACCCGCCAATGTTGTTTTCCAAAGGCTTGGTCTCTGACCTATTTTCACACTGATTTCTGTGCTAGGGAGGCTTTTATCCTTTAAATTGTTGGATACTTGTTTGTGTAAATACAGCACAAATTTTGCTAACCAAACAAGATTCAGTGTTTCTCCTGGCAGGAGGCTGTTTTAGTGTTAGAAACTGAGGTGTATGTAGCAAATATTAATTTCATTTTAAGTCTAATATAGCTTTCTGCATTTTTTTGCATCTGGGACTGAGATGGAGATACTGAAACTAACAGAAAATGTGTATTATACTTAACTTGTGAAACAGTAAACTGATGTGAGAAAAGAGCCTCCTGTAGAGTCTCGAAGCCACAATTTTTGCAGAATACTCAATCACAGATACAAATGGAGGAGAAATTTTAGATCAGGGGTTTGGTCATACTTTTGATTCAGTTGATTCTGGAGAGAGCAGCCAGAAATTTCCAGCAGAACCATCCAAAACCCTGGGATCAGCATATCCAGAGCACCCCGAGAACTGGCCACGTGCCACCTCAGCCCAGTCCTCGGCTGCCAGATAATCCTCCCCACAAAAGCCATTACCTCAACAGGTGCTGGTAGCCCCTGCTGTCCTCTTCATTACGGAGCCAAAGACCATGTGATTATGAAAACTAAACACTCACTTATCCCTAGGTGAAGTTCAACTCTGTGACAGCAGCAAAGGGCGGCCAGAGGAGGAGGAGGAGGAGGAGGAGGAGGCAGCAGCATTGTGCTGCTCTCTGGACTCCATCCTGCAGCCCTGTTAACCCAGCACTCTGCACAGCACTAATCCCCCATTCAGCAAAGCCCTGCTTAACTCCAGAGCTTGGCTGAACTGGGGCCTGAATTCATTCTGACAGCAGGGAGAGAGAAATTAAAAATAAATCTGTGAAAGATATAAAAAAAATTTTTGAAGGTGATTTTTAGGCAGTGAATTGCTGAGTGCAAACAAAGGTGTTGCTTACACAGCTAATTGTAATTGAAATAATTGTGTATATACATTCATGGATAGTTATGAATACAAATATATACATGCACACATCCCTTTCAAAAAAATAAATGAAATGCAAGAGCTCTCCTTAGATGCAAGTTTTCTGCAGGTTAGGTTAGCTACAAAAGGGAAAGGACCTCTAAATAAATAAATAAACAGCTTTGTTCAGTTGTATCTCCAGCAGGGATATGACTGTTCATTATGAATAGGGGCTGAAGGCTTCACTGCTCTGTAGTTTATAAATACTAATGAGTGACATATTGAGAAAAATTGTACCTACAAAAGCAAAGTCTTCTGCCATGCAAATCAGGCCCCAATTCCCCACAGATAAGGATCTTTTTGATGGAACACATGCAAAATCTACAGCTCTTAATTCTTTCATTAGTATTCCAGGCAGACGATTGCCAAATAACAGGGAAAACTGTCTGAATTGCTGTGTCTGAAACCTAATATTGATTTGTTTAATAGTGTCAGGAAGTCAAAATTCACAAATCTCCTGTCGATTGTTTATGAGGCAGTTAGCACAGAATTGGATGCCCCTGCTTAATTAATAACTCATTACTGAAATTTGATTATATGCTTGAATGGTTTAAATGGGCTCTAATTCAGTATCTGCAAAGCAGTGTTGCAACAAAGTAAAATGGATCTAAAAGCTTGTTTTTTAACACTATTGCCGTCTGTATTTCATGATCTCCAGTGGTGAAGAATATGTTGACATAGTTGCAAGGGCAGACCTCGTGGTACATTGTTAATTGACACAAAAATGTGTTGTTCTAATGATGCTATGAACTGCACTACAGCTAAATCACGTGGATACTCTCAGAGAAATTACACTGATTTGAAAAGAAAGGAACCCTAAAGGTAATTTTTTTAGCATATGATTAATTTGCCAGTAATGGAAAATGGGAGTAGAAAGATATTTCTCCCATGGCCTTTTATTCAGAAGCATCTTAGGGGTTCAGGTTTGTGTGTCCAGGGACCATGAGCTCTTTGGTGGCTTAGGTGTTTTTAAAACTCCTGTCCACCATATTTTATGCCTTTTCTGGCACTTTCTCATCTTTATTATTGATGGGGGGAAGAAATATTCCAGGTCTAATCTTGAAGTTCTGAACTTCACTGAATGAACCTTTCTCTGTTTTCAGCATCTGACTACACTAAAATTTCTCCCCTGGGGAGAAACCTTTCTAGTTTCTGAGAAACCAGAAAAAAGAGATTAAAAAATAGAGATTTGTGCACATTTTTGAGATAGAATGAACTAGAATGAGCTGTGTCTAAGGGCTGGGTAATCAGGACATTTATTTCTGGCAACACTGGGAATACACAATTTTTATTAGGTGTAAGTAATTATTGGAATATTGAAAATGGGTTTGTCTTTGCTGTTATCTGTTTAAAGAATGTTTTGCTTGCTGTGAGAAGGACTCAGGCATGTGTTTAAACATGTTATTGACTCTTCATCTGGGTTTTGGTCAAAAAGCAGGAGTTCCTGCTGAGGATGGTGCTCACTACCTGCAGGATGGACATGTGCTCCAGGGTGACCGATGGGTGTTTCATGAATAATGAGTAGCAAACAGGAGAAAATGAAGAGTTCCCAGGCAACCTGTTGTCTGAATATTATGTGCCCAGAATCTTTAAACCAAGTTCAAGAGGCTCCTTTAGCCAAAAGCAGTAAAAAAATTAATAATTAATAAGATTCCAGCAGATTTTTTCCACCAGCCCCAATGAGATAAATCAGGGAAATGCTCTGGGAAAAGCTGTTCTCATGAGAATTCCAGGTGTGGTTGGCCTTAATGAAAAGGTTTGCATAATTTGGGCAGTTTTGGAACAACCTAGACAGGGAACAGTGGGCTGGTCAAAGCTGGCCCTGGAGGCAAGAACTTGACCCATGGCAGTAATAAATGGCATCATTTCTCTGAAGTCTGCGAAGCCGAGGATTTCAGATCAGATCCTCAAAGCAACTTAATCCTTCAATCAATAAAATGTACTTCTCTAAATATCCCCGAGGAACTGGACCTTGGAACTTGGAGCTTGATTCACATGAAGTGTTAGCACCTACTCTGAAGATGCCTTTTTGGATATTTCTACAAAGAAGAACCTTCTAAAGACTTGCAAATGGATGTTGCTGGACTGAGCATTTCTCAGACTAATAAACTGATCTGTTTGATGAGCAAACACAAATGTCCTGAAATACATACATTTGTGTATATAAAACCAGAAAACAAGTAGCAATTCCAATTGAAATAAAATTGACTGAAGTATATAAGCACAAAATATTGCCCAATATGTCAGCTGAATCTAAATGTTTGGGTTCTTTGAGGGCAGAAAAAAGCAGCAGATGATGCAGGTTTGTCTAGAACTGTCCCCAGTCTTGTGGAGATGAATAAGCAGTGAGTTACCAGTCCCTGCACTGTGTGGGCAGTGACTGTCTGGCACAGTGGCTGAACTCCCTGGTATAAACTGCATCACATTTTGTGCCAAAACCTCTCTGGAAATGTGAATTGCTGTATAATCTATATTATAAAATGGCAAAGTGTTTATTAAGCTCTCTTTTCCTGAACATCTTGTGTGGGCAGAGGAAGGAACTTCTGATGTCCTTGTTTGGAAAGGTTAAAAGCCCTGGTAGATTTAGCAAAAACACTTTAGAAAAGCAGAAAATAATAAAAAAAAAATCTGAATTTTTACCCCTTTGATGTGGTTTTTCCAGCCTTTGGATAGGGAAATGCTGCAGGGTCAGCCTCCTATCTTCTGTCACTGAGCACCATACTCTTCCAGTAAGATACAAATGCTATTTCAGATTATGTGAAGCCTTTGAAAACAGTTATGTATTTATCATAAGTACAGTCCACCAAAATTGAATCAAAAGAGGTATTTAAAAAAAATTTTGCATCATCTGCATGTTAGATTTTTTTAAAAATGCTGGCATTTTTCTGCCTTTTACAAACAGGTTTTCGTGATGTTCCATACAGATTTTTTCCGCTGGAGTTTCTGATAACTAGAACATCATTATGATTGTTTAGCAAGTAGATTGCTTAAGCAGTTTAAGATGAAGATTATTTTAAATTTCCACTCTTACATAACTGAGCATATTATCAGCGTTAAACTGTGAAATAGTCATTAATGATAACTAACAATAAGTAATACCATCAGGAGCTCATTTTTCAAGCAAAAAGGAATTGCTGTATGTTTTCATACATGCAGCCATTACCAATGTTGTAGTTCACAGGTCTGCTAGCTTTTTCTAGTGATGGGTAACTTTTACAATTAATTTGAGTTAAATAATTAAGCCTGGGCAACTAAGAACATTTTTGAACCATAATTAAAGAAAAAAGAAAAGCTTTTAATCAATGTTTTAACTTGTGCTAAACAGCAGTCTCAGGAAGAATGAGGGTTTCTTTCAGCTCTGGGCTGATTTGTCAATGTACTATTAAGAATTTTTAGTTATAAAAAAAAAAAAAATGGAGTGAACCTTTATTTTTCCTCCTCTAATTTATTACGGTTGATTACGCAGCTGGAATGGGAAGGTAGCTGCTGTTTGTAGTTAAATAACTCCTCACAATTTCTTAAAGAAATGATCTTCAAAGCTTTAATGGGTCAGTGGCTCAAGTACAAAGGAAAGATTGATTTTCATACTCCCACTCTTTGTTCCCAAAGTTTAAAACAGACACGTTCTGGTAAATTAGTTTGTCTATGTTATTAATGGAAGAACTTATTAAACTCCCATAAATACATGGTGGTATCTTACTTAAAACACAGAATGCATTTGCTTTGGGAAAAAAAGAGCATGTTTAAAAGTAAACAGGGGTGTAATATTTTCATTTGATTTCAGAAATGCCTCGAAAGGCAGAAAGCAGGAGAACTGGGGGTTTGCAGGATATATTAGGTATGCACGATGATGAATGGCACAAAGAGCGTGGGCTCGCGCCGATAGAAAATATGCTATTTGTGTTTAATGAGAAGCATTCCCGTGCTGGGCAAGTGGCAATGCTGTGGGGAGAACGACTGCTTCAAGCAAGAAATATTGTCTGGGTGAAATGCTTCTTTCAAGAGAGGCTCATGTGCACGTTCCTGGGCTGAGCCCGGGGAGGGTGCGCTGCTGTGCAGGAACCATCCCGGGGTCAGGGCAGGCTCCAGCGCTGCCTCAGAGCTGCTGAGAGAGAATATTCAGCTCCACGGAGGCAGCAGCACTGCTGCTACTCGAGGGGGATCAGGGGAGTGTTCCTGAGCCAACACAAACTGCCAGAGCTCCTCCTGCATCAGCTGAAGGTCGGCCCAGGTCCGTGTCTTCTCCTCCACAAGCGGAGACACTTCTGATAAATTCTCATGGCCTCAGAGGTCACTGAGTTTCCCCTGATGAGCTGCCTGTCTGTAGAAGGATGTCTCGTCACACTTAATCACCTTTTCTTTCACTCATCCAGCACAGTTTAGTTTTCCCTGTGAATAAACTCCCCACATCTCATCAGTTCACAGGGAGGGACAGACCTTCAGAAATGTTCCCAGTTGACCCCATCAGCAGCTATAGGGGTTCCTGTGTCAGACAGGCTCTAGTTAACTAGAAATTCACTACCAGGGCTGTTTTTGGTGGAAAAAGCACCTGTGAGACTGAAACTCACAGCAGTGCTGCCTGCCAATGGAGGGGCAGGCTGCCTTTGACAGGCCATTGGGGTCAATAACTACAGAGCTGATCTGTGTGTTCCCTGCTCCCACTGCAGGCAGCAGAGCTTATCCTGCTGCTGTTCTTCCTGCTTTCAGCCTTGATGATGATTCTCCTTATAAACCTTAGCCTGGAGGTCACAGCCATAGGGTTAATTGTAGGAAGATCTGGAGGTTTCACTTGGATGGTGATGCTCAGTGGATGGGCAATGCTTTTGGACTTTGGGCAAGTGATCTTTCCATGTCTTTGGGTTTTGTTTTTTTTTTTTGCTTTACCAGGAATATCTGATATGGCCCCCAGTACAATTTGAGAGGGAACCAAATAACTGCTTTGATGGAAGGAAATGCAGGGTGTGATCAAGGTCCAGCCAATACCATCCATACCAGCACCCAGGGGAAAGGACAACCCTGTGTAGAAAACACCCTCCTGTTAGAGCTGGATACGAGGGGAGGAGGTCTAAGGTAATAATTTTGTTTTTTCACAATAGACTATTTCCTTCCAATGAAAAAGCTTCACAGAGGTGATTTACACAGCCACTGTGAAGTATCAGATTGGAGCATTCCTAGAAAATCTTTTGGGTTCAGAAATATTTTGATTTCCTAAAGACATTTTATTCAACCAATGTGTACTATTAATTGAAATGTAAAAAATAAGGTCAAAACCCTAACAAGTGTTATGAACTGACCAATGTTTGAATCCTGTGTACTCATTCCTCCCTCTCTCTTTATGTTTGTGGAAAATTTCCAATGTTTTGAATTGGTTCTGGAGCAGAAATGAAAGCAAGGCTTCATCTGCTCCTTTAGGAGCATAATCTTGGGGTTCTCCAGCACACTTATCCTCCCCAGTCCCAGTGAGATTGCTCTTTCAGAGCCACCACAGTTTCTCACTGTCATCCAAGAGTTTTGTCTTCCAGAAAGGGTTGGGAGGCTGATCCTGCATTGCAGTGAGAATGGGGAAATAAATCAGTGTGTGCTCCACACCAGCTCAGGGGAGAGCTGCAAACCGAGGCGTTTGCCTCTAGTCCTGGTCACACAGGACATCGGGGTACTCATGAAACAGATTTTTATGTTGTTTACTTATGTACAGACTTTGTAAATCCTCAACACAGAAAAAGATATCCCATATACTGGGGATCAATTCCTTCATTGCTCCCCAGAGCATTAAAGCTCACTGTGGAAAGTGATTGCCTTTCCTTGCAACCAGGAATTTGGAGATTGCTACAGATCCTTGATCCTTTTGGAGCAAGGTACTTTCAGTTCTAAGCCTCCACTTATTTATTCATGACTGGTTTTATACTAATTTCTTCATCTTTAAACATTGCAGTCTAGCTCATCCTGCAGTACTTCAGGCACATTTTTTTTCAAAGCTGGACAAGGAAGAAAACTTTCATCTTATTTCATAAAAGATGCTCCATATACGAGAGTCATCTTAGCAATCCTGACTCATTCCAGGTTGAATTGCTGTTTCTTAGAAAAGGTGCCCAAACAGCCCCATCTTTGATATTTGATCAGTCATTACATGGAATTTTTTATGTAGACAAGAATAGGCCTTGGGTGGGTGAGAGGGTGGTGACAACAGAGATGAATAGAATACTGAAAATACTATTTACTTAATTTTGGCAACAGAGATGAACAAAAAATACAGACAGGAGAGAATACATACACCAAACTTCTCTCACTATGGATCACCTTGGAACTCCACATCAGTGGGCTTGAGGCATCTGAAATCTGACTCTGTCCAGGTTCATTTCTACAGTCATTGTAGCAAGAGCTATGCTTTTGTAATGAAGAGAAAGGAAAAATAATATGGAAAAAAATAACTGGCTTCAAATACCACACAAAAAAAGTTTCTAAAATATAGCAGTCACCTGCGCTGAGGGTGCTGAATAAAATATACAAACTCAGCATTGTATTTTAAAATATGTATCATTAAAAATGCTATGACTGCTTGTTAGGGTGGTCAGAAAAAGGAACTTGTGAGCATAGGGTTAGGGTTTTTGTAGCTTCTATTGAGCTAGTTTTTTTTTCCTTTTTCACCTAGAATTTTCATCATCTACTTTGGCAGAGGCAGGGTCTGAGGGTATCCCCCTCTGCAATGGTGCAGCTATAGTGGGTCCCCATCACTGAGGGACAATCTGGACAGGATGGGGACCCAGACAGTGCCTGTCCTTTCAGGTCCCAGGCATTTGTTTGTGAAATGAGAGTGTATTTCCTGGCTCTGACACTCAGAGCAACACACTTTGCTACTGCACACATGCTGGACACTGTCTAAGGGAGCTGTGGGTAGACAGAAAAGGAGAGGAAAACATTGCTGGAGCACTTTCGCCTTTTTACCAACAGAGGGATTTGAGAGCCTTTCTCCATCTGCAGGCTCTGGCAATGATGCAGCCAAAGGAAACAGAGGATGTGTGTGTGCCGTAAAAATGGCCCTGTGGATGCTGTGTCGTGTTCAGCCAACGGTTTTACATACAGCACATTTTGCAGGACAGGCTCACTGAAACACAGGCTAAGAAATCTCTTCCAAGGCACCAGAGAGATGGATCTACTGTTGGACTGGAGCAATCATCTGCTTAACAGCTCAGAGCTGCACACACACACACACAGATTTGGGTCAGGAAGTCAAAAATAACATTACACCAGATTGAATTTAAATTGTATGAGGGTTATAAGCAAGCAGAATATTGTTGTGGTGCCTGGGTTAATATTTCCTCTTTTGGAAAGCACTGCAGGATTATTAATGTATATAAGTGGTTAGGCAGGCGTTGCTTTTATATTTCATCTGTAAGGAAAAGCTTCCAAAAAGGCACTGGCTTTTAACCACAGGCTCTACAGAGAGATAAGATGCCAGCGAGGGATGAAACAGCCCTGCTCTCCTAGCACAGGACGTCTCCCCTGTGACTGGATATCCAAGGCTCTTCCACCCACATTTCTAATCTGACCCACTGTAGGCTCACTCTGAATCAGTTCATTTGTCCAAATATCTGTTTACTGTCTCCCAGATATTTTAAAATACAGCCAGCTTGCTCCTTTGCTTTCACCATGCTGAAGAAATGGCTTTATTAATGCTGTGGCTGTAAAGCTCTGTGTGTGTGTGTGTGTGTGTGAACACGCCTGTGCATGTGTGCTGAGCTCTGACAAGATTACAGCCAGAGATGGTCTGACTACAGGCTACATCCTATTTAGGCTTCTGCAAAGATTAGACAGAGAAATCTCCCTTTTGTCTTTGAAGCATGAATGGATGCTGGGCTTTCAGCAGTCTGCAAACTGACGCGGTTCCTCTGAAAAATAACAGCAACTTTTAAATTCATGATTTACCGTTAAAACAAGAGATAAAAAAAAAGTCACTATCTGCACTCCCCTCTCCCCCTTCACCCAGCTGAACTGTACATGGATATTGAATCTCTTTTGTTGGCAGAAATCACAGTAATCTCTAAAGGACGTGCTTTTCCTGCCTTTTCAGGCTACCTCACTGAGGAGAATTCCAAAGATTTCTGGAAAAGCTTTTTAGCGTAGGCAGCAGAGCTCCCCTCCTCGTACCCCTTCACACAACATCATTATAATTTACAGGATTCATATGACCGTGTAAATACTTTGTGATTACATGGAAAATACCTCGCAAATACACAATTATTACAAGTTCATGCAGATTACTTAGTAAATACATTTGAAGTAAGAAAATAATTCAAAGATTAATTATCCCTCAACGCAGGGTATTTAAATTATTTCCCCCAAAATGTACAAATATATTTGTAGTGACTTCAAGGCTGGCGGAGAAGGGGTTATGATGGTTCTGATCTGAGAGGAAAAAATGAAATTTGACAGGCATGGATTATTTAAAGCATGCAGACGTGAGCCATATAACCATTACACTTTGATGCAAATCATAGAGGAAAGCACAGGAGGGATGGCCTGCACAGAGAAGTAGTGGGCAAAGTTAGGATTTCCTGCCATCAACTTGAAATTTAAACAAGCAATCATTTAATGGCAGTGCAGCATTACATTTCTTGTTGCATGCATTAATGTCAGCAACTGGGACAAACATTTTGACAATTCTATTAAAATGCTTCACCATTCTCTATCTAACACCTGTTAGCTCTAATTTTCTTTCCTGAGACGTACATCAGCAGACAGTGCAGATTCCAAATCATTTATCACTCTTAAAGTGCTTCCATATGAGCTTTTTGGGGGGCTTATCTTGGCCTTAGGAAAACCTTTTCTGATGTATTAAAATTCAGTACTTAGAGGGGGAAAAAAGTGTAGACATCAATGTTTCATAGCATTCATGTCTGGTAATTATTAGCCTAAATTATGGCTCGCACATGACTTGACAAAGTGGACCATGCATTTAAAAAAGCTGCTCACTAGACATGCACTGCTCAATATGTTCCAAGTTATTGAGATGTCAGTCAGTAATCATAAAGCAAACACCCCTCACTGAAAGGACCCTGCTAAGAGGGCTATGAGGCCTGGGGGACTACCTAAAAATGTCAGAAATGTTACAGTCTAAATGAATGACATCAGCAAGAGAACGTGTTTAAAAACATGTGCAATTACCTAATACAATAAAATGGAAATCCTGGAACATGACAGACCTGAGGAGCAGTGCTTGAGAAGCAGCATTTAAAAACAAAACAAAATACTCTGGAATGAGAAAACCTTCACATATATATATATATATATTTATAAATGTGATAACCGTGAAAAATGATCACATTGGTGTTTTTACAGCTACACATTGCGGAAAGGGGAAAAAACACGTTATATTCTTTATCTACTGGCACATAATAGACTTGCTTATCATTATGTATGTTAAATCACTCCCTGTGTTGCTCCTATCATGCAAAACAAGGTGTTCTGTGAATTAATGCAGTGTTGGTAATCTCTCACCTTTTACAATGCTGACCACAAGTTAATCAGCTTGCAGGGAGATGAGTGTTATGTACAGTATTTTAGAAGTACTTGCCTTTGCAATGCAATATCCTTCATGAGAGATAAGGCCTAACCTATTCCCACTGAAGTGTGTGGGAATTTTGCTGATGATTTGAGTGGGTAAAATAATGGGTCCAACGTGCTGGATTTACACCAAGAACCTCTGCTACAACAGAGCAAGGGGATGTGACGGAAAGTGGTGTCTGGGGAAGCAAACACGGGTGCTGCAGCCCGGGCTCCCTGAATTTTTTCAAACACAAATTTTGTTTTTTATTACACATGAGGCAACCACTAAAAACTTTTGAACACCTTCAGAGCCCTTTGAAAAACTGGGCTTCATCCCTTTTCACTTTTTGAAGGCACATGCAGAATGCACACAAACAAAACCCAGCAAACAAAGCCCCCGAAGCAGCTGGCAGCCTCCAGAGCTGCGTGCATCTGTGGGCAGTTTAAAAACGTCCATCAGCTCATGGAGAAGCACCTTTACTTTCACACGTCTGCTGTTTACTAAATAACATTTCAGCACAGTTTTCATCTTATAAGGAAAGTGTTTGAAACTCGGAATAAGTGCACTTAATTAAAGGAAGGCTGTGAAAATGTGCACTAATCTGATATGACTAATAGCAAAGTGCATGAAATTGCTAATTAGAATTTCATTAAAGGTGCTGCTTTATCAGACTGCGAATATCACAACCTTTAAAATTCTTTCAGGAAAGCTTAATTCCTTTTCAAACAGAAATATTCTTTAAAGACATTTGATTTGTTCTGAAGGAATTTGTAGCTTAGGCTGAAACATAAAATGTTGCCAGTATTCCACGGGAGTAATATTTGAATAAAAATATGTATCAGGTACTTTCTTTCATCAGGCTGATGAATAATTTTTTTTGAAAATATTATTGTTCAAATAATACAATCAGCTAAGAAAAATAAAGTTTAATCTTTAGATTATTTCAAACATAATTTGTTTTTATGCCTGTACTGTAATATTTGATATGCTTTTGCTTTAAAGGAGGAAAGAAATTAAAAGCTTGCTTCAAAAGTAATGTATGAACAATAAAATATACAGCTATGAATGTAATTTTATAAAAGTACATGAGGTTTTGGATGTCCAGAAAGGGGAAAATTAATTGTCTACCTTGTTTTTAAAAAATACATCAAAAACTAGTATTCTTTGTGAAGTATCTTCTAACATCTTAAACAGAAAAAAAAAAAATCTGTATTTTTAAGGTATTGCTGAAGAAAACCTCAAACTTTGCACAAATACCTGTATTTCTGCAGTTTGGTAACATTTTAATTCATTTTACCTCTTTTTTTTCTCCTTGCTGAGACTTAAAGCTTACTGCTTTTAGTTTAATTTTTTGCTGTTTGCCTCTCTTGTCTGACAGCAGAGCTCCTCTCCCCAGATTTATTGTTAATTTTGGAAGCACACTCGGCCATCAGTGATTTTATTTGCACCTGAACAGCTCCCTTTTGCCCTGGCATCCCCTTACTGTGAGTGGTGGGGCAGTTCCAGACTTTGGGAATCCCCTCAATTCCAGGTTCACTTTTTCTGGAGGAGCAGCTACTCCCCATCAGCTTTTGCCCCTGACTCTTAGGAAATGCCCTTTTCCACCAGACCCTGATACTTCCCCTCTCAGAGCAGGATCTCTGTGGCAGAAAGGGCTTTCCTTCATCATCTTTACCGTGAACTCATCCTCACAGAGGTTGCTTTTGACAAAATTCTCACTTATTTGTGTGTCACACTGTGATTTCTGGTTCAGCAACCACCAGGTTTACTTGCATAAGCAGAGGAGGTTTGGGATTTAAATAGGTAACAGTAAAATGAAAGATCCTTGAAGCACCTGAAGTTTATGTGTATTAAAAAAATATCCATCTCCATTTGTGGGCTGCAATTATAGTTATTAATATTAGCAAAAAAAAATGTAGTTTTGCTGGAATTAAGTATTCAGAGCACATTTTTAGAAAGTCAAATTAAAAACTAATCAATGCAAATTTACATGACAAAAAGATTCTTGGAAATGGATAAAGAGTGAACAGAAGAATCTTTACTTACGAGATAGTATATTATTACTTTGAGCATTTTTTAAAATCACATGTCAATTACAGTTTGGTGTGATTTCAGCTCTTGTTATAGGTATTTTCATGCCAGTAGGTATTTTATCAGTTGGACAAAGCAACACATAAAAGTCATTTCAGCTTTCTTCATAAATATGCCAACTTTCTTTATGTACACTTGCTTTCTACAATAAATACATTGATAAAAAAAATCAGTCTAGACTCAAATAAATGAAAATTATGCTTATTAAATCTAATGTCTGGTGTCAAAAGTGAGGTGTCAATCTTACCTATCTTACTTCTAAGCAAGGCAAACAAAGCTGCTAATTATAATATTTAAGTTTAAATATAGAATTATTGTTCAAATAGGGGAAACAATGGTGTGGTTGTTCTTTCTACAGCTATATGATTAAGACTACTTATGTCTCATTTTATGCAAAATAAATGACACATGATTGTGATTTAATTCACGTTAACTTAATGTCTACAGGGATTTATGACAAAAAAAAGAAAAAGAGCAATTACAATCCATACCTTGTTACTTGTCAATAACCGCATTCAGAACAGTGGGGAACAGGGAAAAATAAATAATTGCTTGGAAAAAAACCCCAGAAAAGGAGTAGCATGCAATACTTTACACCATGTTAATCTGAGGCTGCTGGTTGTGTGAATGTTACAAATTAATGTTGTTCTGTGCTGTCCTGCTGGACTTTATTCTCCCTTTCCTGGTGCCACCACTCCCAGATTGAAGGTGCCCCAATCCCAAGATCAGCAAGCTCCATAAACACGGGGCTGTGCTCAGCAAAGTGTTTGCTGGGCAAAGACAAGGCACTGACATTTACAATTCCCTTTTTCAGAAATTCTAGGATGGATAGGTTTTGGTGTGCAGAGGAAAACAGGAGCAGGAAGAGCCCCAGGTGCTCCCCTCTCCCTGGCAAGGTGAGGCGTGGGTGGCTTCCAGCTGGTGCAGGTTGGATTTGGGGGCTGGTCTCCAGCATGACCCCAAATCTCAACAGGGGCAGGGGAGGTCCCAATACCCTTCTGGGTTTGGCCATATAAAGTAATGCCAAGAAAGTCTTGATGTGTCAAGTTTAAATCCAGATGCTACTTGGTGGCAGAGGGGCAGCTGCCACCAGGGTGCCCTGGGGGCCCACGGGACCAGCCCCAAGCACCTGGCCTGGCACACCCCATGGAAATACAAACCTCTGATATTTTTGGGGTGAGACTAAAAGCCATGTAACTGCTTGGCTGGATTACTCAGCCTGTGTTGGTTATGGAGGATGATGTGAGGCTGTTCCCAGCTTTAAAAGGAGAATTTGTTTGAAGGTTGACTTTAGTGGGTTGTAGGTGCAGAAAAGGTGCTGAATCTGGCTTGGGGTAAAGAAGCCAGGTTTGTTTGCAGGGTTTACAGAGTTTGCACTGGTCTGACAGAAAGCTGTCTCCTTTACTCACAGGTCCTGTGCAGAGCCAGGAGTTGAACTTGATGATCCTTGTTCCAATTCAGCATATTCTGTGGTTCTGTGATTCTCTGATTCTGTGAATTTGCACGCTTGTGCTGTGGCCAGTGTACCAGCTTCCAAAGCTCCCCTCAGCAGTGTTGAGGGATTTGGTTCCTTTGCCACTGTTCTTCACCATTTGGCTTGACAGAAAAATATCAGTCACAAAGAAAAGCATTTGGTTTTGCCAGGAAACACTGGTAAAAAGTCTCTATTTTTTAGTCTCCCTTCAGGTACTGGAAGGCCATCTTACCCTGAAGATTTCTCTTTTCCAGGCTGAAAAATCCCAGCTTTCTCAGCCTTTCCTCGTAGAGGATGTGCTCCATCCCTCTGATCATCCTGGTGGCCTCCCCTGGACTCACTCCAGCAGGTCAGTGTCCTTCCTGTGCTGAGGAGAACCAAAGCTGGACACAGGATTCCAGCTGGGGGCTGCCTTGACCTGCTGCCCACGGTGCTTTGGATGCAGCCCATTGTCAGCTCATGTCCAGCCTTTATCCATCTTCTGAAATACTGATAGATTTCATTCCTGTGCTTCACTAAACGGCCAGTCAGAAAAGATCAGAGATTTCTTGTCCTTCCTTGAAGTGGCAGTAGCAATAAATTTGCTAATTATGTTTACAGTGAGGCATAATCCTACATTTTTTGTTAAAAGTGATGGTCGGTAGCACAGAACAAGAGAAGCAGTGAGAAAACAGAAATAAGCAGGAACTGCATAAACTTTTGGGGCCTTACAGGTTACTCTCAATTCCTTTGAAAATCTTTCTTTGTATTTGACTTCATATTTTTTTTCAGCCTTTCTCTGCATCTTGTCTTAGATTTACTCCTTTGTCTCTTCCTCCTATGTGTTTCTTTCCTTCCTGCACTTATGCTTTTTCCCGGGCCATCTGATTTGTCCACTACCTTCAGGCCTGATGGTCTCCTCCTGTGCAAATCCAACATGCTTTGTTTTCACCTCTTCCTTAGTCCTTGCCATGTGCAAGACTTTGCCATTCTTTTCCTCAAGCAAACTTCTCACTGCACAAATACTTGCTAAACCTCATAAAAATATTGGTGCTGCTTAAGTTCACTGAATGGGTCCCTTCCTCTGTTGCCCTTGGACATCTCAAGACAAGCCCCTTTTCTAAGTTATGTGTGAAAAGTAAAGCGATCTGGTGTTTTTGGAAGAAAAACTAAGAGAAGAAAACTCCTTTTCCCCACCTTTTGTTGTATATGGCTTGAAACTCCAGCGCTGCACACAAATTGCCAGATTCTGTATTGTTTCCTCCTAACCTCTGTGGGTAATCCTGCAAGCCCCCCTAATAATTGCAGATCATTCAATAGTAGACTTAATACTGCAAAGTGCTGCTTTGTAATTCACATAACAAGCTCCTAAATAATTTAAGTAGCAAACACATCCTGCTCCTCAGTGACGGGAGGTTGGTTGGATCAACACATCCAGGACCTCCCACACTTTGGGAACCCCACAAAGTTAATTGCTGGTTTCTTCCAGCAGGGACCATGTTGGGAGCAGGGGGTTCTGTTTCAGCCTTTTGGGCTTTTGAAAACATCACCCACCCATTTTGCCCTTACTTGTACAACACCAGGTACAGCAGGAGAGTGGAAATCACATGGTGATTGGCACCACCTCTGCATTGGATTCATTTGTGAACTCAAATAAAGGCTTTAATGCCAATTGTTTTACCTGTTAGATTTATGCACCATGTTTATATACCTTGTAAAAGCCTAATAAGAACAATCAAGCAATGACATCACTTTGCACTGCATATGGAATGCACATGGAAAGGTGATCACACCGTGGTGCCTCCCGTCTTTGCAGTGGAGGTACTTTGAAGGCTATAAATAGACAAGAAGCCTCAGAGTAAATTAGCAACACTATAATTTCCATTAGACACCTGCCTTGTAGTATGGAGGTGCCCAGGTGCTCTTTGTACTTATACGTATATATTTAAAACCAGTGTTTTGGTTTCTAAATACCCCAAACACTCTTTTGTTCATAATTTTAATTGTCTGGCTCTGTTTTTAGTTACATAATGATTTCAAATAGTCCTGGGAGAAAAAAAAGTAGAGTGAATAAGTCTTTAAAATAATTTGAGATGAAGTTCTATCCATGAATTCTTGGTCTGATCCAAACCTCCTTGAAGTAATTTAAGATTTTTGAAGACACTTTTGTGGTCTTTGGCTCACATGTGTAGCTCTATTAATTCGGCATATTAAGGACCACCCAGTTTACAGCTGGTGTCTCAGCTTCAGTGGAATAATTCTAGCTAAAGACCTATTCAGAGACAAATATACAAGGAACTGAAATTATCTAGCTACATAAATCAGTAAATACTTCTATTTCCATAAAACTGTGTTAATAACAGCATCAACTCATCAAGGAGACTTCAGATAAAAATAACAGTTACATTCAACAGAGTTATAAATGATGAAACATTAAGTTATTTTTCAGAAATCAGCTACTGTAAAAATCAAATATTTAAAATAGAGAAGTATCCCTTTTTCCTACTCTGGGCACATCACAGACTCACAGTTCAATTTTTGCAGGAGTCCATGGAACGTTGTGTTTCAGGGCTTATCTCTTCATTAGCCACTACAACAGTGGGCAGTGTTGCATCAATATTACAAACACATTTCCCAGGCAGAGCTGATCTTCTTTGGAGTCAGTACCACACATCTGAGGTGTGTGAAAAACACTAAATTGCATTTGATAGCTCCCAAATTGACTTGTTTCATTTAATTAAAAAAAAAACCCACAAGACTTCAGGAGTAAGCCTGTTCATGGAAACAGTACAGCTCCTCTTTAGTGTGCATGTGTATAAATATATACATGCATGTACGTGCATATAAATATAAACATCTGGCTAAGTATGGGTTCTAGTCTGCTCTCAAAGGTGCTAAGTATGGAAACTGTGAAAGGCTGACTGAATTTTGCAGTTCTCTTTTGAAGATGGGACCAGCACATTCTGCTGCTTCTGGTACTTTGGAAAACAGGAGTTTCACATCACAGCACGAGACTGAGTGCATGTTTCTTGCATCTCCAATTATGCAAAAACAGAATATTTTTGTAGCACCTGCAAGCATGCATGAAGCCATGAGGCCTTTCTGACTGCAAGAAACAGGACTATAGAATTGTTACTCACTGCTGCATCATCAGGCATTGAATAAACACAAAGGTGCACGCTTCCCATCAGCTATCTCCCAAGTAACTTGACACATCAATCTAATATGAATTTTACTAATTGAAGCCTTTTCACACAGGCATTGTAGTTGAAAGATACTATAATAATGCTCTGCTTGGAAATATCCCTTAAAAAAATCAAAACACATTAAGTGCTTTCATGGCCCTGAGTGGGTGCTTGAGAATTGAGCAGCAGATGTAACATCTACGCTGAAGTGCCTCTCTCAGTCACTGGACATGTGTGAAATGGGTAAAATGTATTATAAACCCTCTTTACCAGTGAGTCAGTAAGGAGTTTAAGACCTTGGCTTCCAACCTTTTTGTGTTCAAAAGGTAGGTGGGAAGGTAAAATCTTGCATGTTTCCTTCTGTAAGTGTTTTTCCCCTCTGCAAATATACTTTAAAAAATAAAATCGAAAAATTCATCAGTCTAGCAACGTGCATCCACTGCAATCATATTTGATGTCTCCTGAAGAATTTGACTGTGCATATCTTGCTGGAGGAAACATGTGTGTTATTTATCAAATAGGCTTGTCTTCTTTCCAGGACTGCCAAGGATAATGTTATGCAATGTTACAGGATGAGATGACAGATTGCTGGGTTTCATGCCAGTAAATGATCTCTGATAATGCTGGGAACTAAATATAAAAATCAGGAACTGGAGAGGTGCAAGAAGTTATGCTTCTTTTGGACTGTTTCTTAGTTTACTAGAGAATAGAGGGTTCTGAAACTTGGACTATAGGAACCGTGGGCTGTGGAATCTAAAATATTAGGCACCCAGCAGAGGTTTTATACAGTAGTTTCCCCTAATCTCAGAAACATCTGTTCATTTTTAGAAGTAAATCTGTATACAGTTTACATTTCAAGGAGGGTCAGATTCCATTCTTCAATTTCCTTTTTGTGCGTGTGCCTGTGTATCATTTATTGTGTTTGCAATCAGTATGAGTTTTATCCCTGCTTTCTTTTTCCTCCTGGTGTTGCCTGTCCCCTTGAAATAAAGCTGGCTCACTTTCCAATCAAGTAATGTGTAAATAAAAATGATTCCACAAGTGTCAGCATGTGATATTCCCTCTGTGTGAAAACTGGGAGCACCCCAAGCAATGCAAAAAAATAAAACACATTCTGGAGACATGGGAAGGGATTTTCCTTGTACTTGGAGGCTGCAGGACTTCCAGAGCACATCAGCCAATTGCTTACCCATTCAATCTACTCTGTTTCCTTTCATAGAACAAATAAGATTTATGACAATTTAGAGATGAGATGAAGTTTTGAAGCTTCATTTGATTTTTCTGCTTCAAAGAAAGAAGGCCTCCAGAACAGAGGCACTGGGTTCTTACCACACAGAATTGATTTTTCTGGAGGCAGCTCTTCCATTCACCAACTTGACTGGAGGCCCTTTTTGTAGGAATGCCTTCCCAGTAATTCAAGGGCTGGCAGTGAGCACAAGGGATGCTCCCTCCTAAGTTTCCTTCCATTCTCTTAACGTTGGTGTTGGTGTCCAGATTGCCCAAGGCAGGGAGGATTTGTTTTCAAACAAATTTTCAAAGCAGTCAGTCTGGTTGGGTGATAGCCATAGAAGGGTTGTCAGCTTAAGCTGCAGCAGACAATGGGAGAAGCTGGACAATCATGTATTCCATTGATAATCAAAATGCATTTTCCTTGTGGTAACACAGGAGTTCAACACAGCAGGGGGAAAAGAACAACTTATTTAAACAGGATTTTGGTGTTTAGAGCACTTAATGAGCGATGCTGAAGGATTGTGCTGGTGCAGGTACCCAGACCCTGTGGGTTGTGCTAGAGAGCATCCCCAGTATGCAAGGACAGGAATAATAATAATAAACCTTTGTGTGAGAAATCACTACAGTAGTTTTGCCTTTTTTAATTTTTGTTTGATTTATACATTTGGATGAGTCCATTGGCACGGAAGCTACTGGCTTTCTGAAGAACTAAGGACATGTAATTTTGAACAGTAAAGGCAGAATCCTACACTAGGCTACTGTGTGCCTCTGCTGTGGAGAGCTGACCTTTGCTGTTAAGCAAACAGGCTGCTGAGTTATGGTTCTTACTGGTGTTTGTGGTTTTATTCCTCTTTACAAATTATTGGCTGGAACTTCTGTATCCTTGTGGTCAGATCCAAGTGGATCACACCCTTTGGGGCCGGTGCAGACACAGCTGATTTTGGTGATCACTGTTGTGCTTGGCTCTGCAAGCCAAGCCTGTGTCCATGCAAATATTCTGAAAGTGTGTCAAGACTGACTCCAAGTCCCTTGACCATAAGGGAGCCAAGCACAGCCTCTCCTGACTCAGCCAGTGCATTCCAGCTGTGAATCCACATGCTCATTGCAGCAGAGCACTGACAAATCTGTAAGATGCTGTATCTGATAGCAGGGAGATGTACAAGTAGGTATAACCTTCCAACTCCTGGCATTTCAAACCACTCTGTCTTTCTTGTTCTTCCAGCAGCCTCCTTGTTGAACAATATCAGGCAAAGGACAGAGCTTGTAAATCTTTGCCTGCAGGAACTGTAGAGATGTAGGAACAAATGCTAAGAATGCTCAGGCTTTCGGAAAAGGCCCCAGGTCCTTCAGGACTTTAACGTTTCTCCCCAGGAGCCTCTTGGAGACAAGACAAAAATATTTGGCAGTATTGAATGAATCAGATAATGCAAGGCAATCCAGAAAGATGAGTGTTGATTTACCTGTTTCTCCCCGAAGAGAAGGAGGGGACACGCACGGGAAATGTTTTCCTTGATCAAAGGCCATGGTGAATGACTGCAGTAAAATGAATCAACTTTCATGCTTCATTTAGCTACTGCAAAGGCTAATGAGAAATGTTGAAGTTTGGTAGTTCTTTGACAGCTCTGGGAGCTTGGAATCAGGTTCATGAGGAGCCATTGCAATGCTAATCAGAAATTGTTAACTTATAAAAACTTTATCTGAAGAGATTTTTTTCCCCGTGTCGTTTGGACTATTGCCTATTTTGGAGTAGATAACTGATTCCATCATGCAAGAAGATGTTCCTAGCAGAGGTCTTCAGTGATAAATCTTTTATATCATGTTGGAAAAAGGAAAAACAGAGTCCTGACTGCATTCTACATGAGTAAAATGAAGATTTTTCTCTCTCACCCCCACTCCTCCCATAGTGATAGGTAAACTCTCTCTGGATACAGAGGAGCTTCTCTGTTAACTGAGATCATGGGCCTGAAAAATAAAATTCAGACTCACTTCTGA
The DNA here is from genome assembly GCA_034509425.1 of Eopsaltria australis. Classification (NCBI taxonomy): domain Eukaryota; kingdom Metazoa; phylum Chordata; class Aves; order Passeriformes; family Petroicidae; genus Eopsaltria; species Eopsaltria australis. Next base: position 907,131 of record JAVTVJ010011652.1, on the reverse strand, counting down.
ATACAGAAAATTATCCTCCTTGTTTTTATTCAAAGTATTCATATTGGTTGAAATATTTAAAAAAATCCTCTAAAGTAAAAAAGGTCCTTTTCTAATGCTGAAATTTTCCTTGGGCAAAATTAATTTTGGGAGAAGCTTCTTCATGAAAGAATCTGAATGAAATATTTTTACTTATGGCTATAAGTAATGACCCCTTCTCCTGTCAGTGAAAAAAATAAAAATACCCTCCACAATTTTCCAGATGCAAACTAGAAGACAATATAACTTTTTAAAAAGTATCTCTTAATTCCAAACTTCTGTAGCACCCCTCATGTTCTGGTAGACTGGATAAGGAGAGATCTGGATTAAAACTGGTTTTACAAAAGCAAACCCAGATTAAGAAGGTTGATGAGTGCAATGTAAAACCACCTCACTTTGCTCAAAACTTTTATCTGTTTCCCTCTTCAACTCTAAACTTTCGTGGATGAGATAAAATAGGAACTGAATCCAAACAAGCCAGTTTTGCAAAAGCTCCTCAGCTCTTCTCTAAAAATAAGATTAAAGAAATCCTCTAGACTGCAGGAGATGACTTTATCTCGTTACATTGCAAACCTCATTCCCTTACTTTAAATCTTCTTCTCTCTTACTAAAGATAACTAATAGGGATGCTGAGAACCATTGTATTCTGTTGACATCTTTAAACATAAAGCAAGCTATCAATATCTGGCTTTCGAGAGGTCTCTCTCTCTGCTACTGTTCTCAAGTACAAAAGTTTATAGTCATATCATTATGAGAAAGACATATTTCTACACATGTTAATGGAATTTACTTCTGTGAATCTTATTGAGGAACCCAGGACACCAAGGACGTCATCGTGCTGTGATTTGTGCTGGTGTAACACCCCCGACTTCAGCAGAATTACATGTGATTTCCTCTCTCCTATCCTGCAGCAGACAGGGGTCCAGAGACATTGGGGCAGGCCATGGGCAGGAAACAGAATTCTGTGCCTTTTTAAGACAATTTATACTAATGAAATATGATAGTTGAAATCACATCCCATTACGATAGAAAATTATGACATGGTTCCTTTCCTGGAGCTGTGTTCACTTCTCTGTGAGGTGAACTTACTGTGACAGGTTTAGACATTTGTCTGGACAAGTCCTGCATATTGTTTATGAGAATTCTTGTTTTTAAAATAGTACTGATGGCAACAGTTTGCACAGAGCTATCAATATGCAGCATTCTTGGCAAAGATGCATCTGGCAGGGAGGGAGGACGCAAATTCTTTTTTCATTTGCCACATTGAGAAGTTAAAGGAATGGCTCTAGATCTGCAAATACTTGAGATGAGATTCTGGCTCTGCATCCTTTGCACAACTCACTGAAAATGCTGACCAACACAATAACTTAATTAGGATCAACTGAACTCATCTAAGTCTCTGAGTAGTTTCCCTGATGATGTTTTTCTTTGCTTTTATTTAGCACGGCGTGATGAGCCCGTTTCACTATCTGACACCCTCTGGGCCAAGTGCATCCCTGTTGTAACAAGATCTCTCATATTTAGAGAATTACTTTGGGATGAATGTGGTCTCTTGTGTTTGCACTAAGCATAATACAGACACTAAACTGTGGATTATTATTTCCTAGTGGGAGATCTGTGTCTTGTGATGAGATTAAGGAGGATGCAGCTGTGAACGGGACCAGTTTGGCTAAGTTGCTCCAAAAAAATTTAACTAGAGTAACTTTGGTTTGTGAAAAACTGGCTGTGTGCTGCATTCAGGAATAAGCTCCCACATAAAATCCTTGCAAAGCATGTGCAAAGCTCCTTTGTGGTAAAACAGAGCTGTTTTGACTAGCCATATATGTTTCCTGTGTAAATCCGCCACATCCTGGTCTAGAGCTTGCCTGCATATCAAGTTTTCATGTGAGTCAGATTCCCAAGGCATCTTTGCAGAATAATAAAGTCATACATGACCATGTAAATGATACCCCTGAAAAAGCCCCTCAGTCTTCTTTTCAAAGTCATTTCCAAGCCCAGATTTACACATTCCAGTTTCCAAAGCTGCTCAGATAATTGCCAAAACAAGAGCGCTCCACTGTGCTCATCTCTAATTAGTAAAATCTGACTTTTGTCTTCCTGTGACAATAGCTTTGTGTGTCTCTGAGAAAACAGGAGATTTATAGGATACTGGTGATATTTATTTAGAGATGGCATTTTGTTCATCGTTTCAATACAGCCAAATTAAAGGCAGTATTTCTGTTCATTTAAATCGTAATTTGTGCATTCCTTTTATCATTACAATCCCTGAGAATGTGGATGATACAAAATCAGTATAACACATTAGCAATAGATAATACAGTCTAAATAAACATAATAAGCTTTCCTATATGTCTCTAGACCAAACCTTATCTAAAAATACCCTAATGAAGCTGAACCATCCAATTACTTGTTTCTTGGAGGAACCCCTTATTAATGACATTGCAGTGAGGGAAAAACATTAATTATTGGACACAGTGGGATCTTTTACATTCTGTCTAGTCTGGACAGCACCAATTAATACAACAATAATTATCAGCTAGCATGGCAGGCTGGCTGAGCACAGCTCCTATCTGCTGATTGGGTGGGGAATGTGGGACAGCTCTCAGGCTGTGCAGATTTCTCAGACTTAGACCCCTTTTATTGTTTTGCTCTGCTATGTGAAAACTGAATCCTAGAGATATTAAAGCAGGTGGATTACTCTATTGAGGCAGGGGCTGTTCTTGTGAGAGGCAAAGCACAGGTGCCACTGTGTGAGAAATGCCATTCCTTCCTTCATCTCCCACCCACCTGCTGTCTGAATTTCTGTCACTCGGGGTTTAACATGATCACTCTTTGATAAGGTGAGTGTGATGGCACAGGCTTTTAAAGTTGTCTGTTTGCTTGCTCCCTTGTCCTCTCCTCAGCTATCTCAAAATGACAGTTTACAAATGCAGAGGCAAATGTTGACATGATTTATTGCCACCACTCTTGCTGCAGTCTTGAAAGCAGAATGTCTATTCTCCATCAAATTCAACCTGAGGCAAACACCAAGTATGGGAAACTTCAGCTCAAAAGGTTAAAGTCTGCAAAAGTTATAAGTGACTAGAGGGGGAACAATGGAAAGTGTTAGACAACCTGAATAACAGGCGTTACTACTCCACTGCCTATAATAATAATAATTCACCTTTTATCCATTGAAGATAAAAGGACACAATGTGGGAAAATTAAGCTGTATAGACATCTTGGGGATATCTCATCTGAGATCACACACCACTTCTTTCTTGTGGTTATCATGATTTTATCAGAGCCACTTTGAAGTCTATATAGCCTTATATCTCAGTTATCTACATTTCATCCTGTATGTATTTATTGCAGATGGGCCTAAGCTGCTAAATTCAGATCCAAATCCAGATTCTGATTTTGAATTCCCTAAGGTCCGTAGCTAGCTTGAAGCTAGGGTTTTGGTTTGGAACCATCTCTATTTATGGGTAAGAAGAAGGGGTTTAATATATGCTCTCCCAGGCTGCTTAGCTCTATATATGTGCACACAGAGCCACTCTACCTCACATGTACATCTAGGAAAAACACAGCGTGGCTGTGTAATTAAAAGCTGCCTACACTGGTATTCATACCTTAAAAGAAGGATGGATTTATAAGTGAGCCTTAGCTCTGACATTTTGTGATTTCTGAGTGCTTTCCTTTACAATCCTAACAAGCTTTTATCCATGTTTTAACATCTGGAGCTCCAGCACAAACACCCTCAGCCCTCCCTTGCATACAGGTAAAAACTACAGGCATACAGGATATTTTAAAAGCCTCTGTGCAAACGGGTCTGTTTTTCTGTGCTACCTGTAGCCTTGACTCCAGCAGCAAACAAACGATGACACAGATGTAAATAGGGCTATAGAAAACCAGGCTGCCACTTTCTCCAGAGCTCAAGAGGAATTCCCAAGGGGAACGCGTGTCCCGTTCGCAGGGAGGGGACACCAATCAGCCACACCAGGAACAAACTTCCCTTGTTCTGAGACAAGAGTGTGTGGGATAAGCAAGCCCTCTGTGACTAAAGGGAACCAGAAATGCTTCTACCTTTTGCATAATACTGATGTGCTAATTAGGGCACTGATATCCTCAGAGGGCAAGCTCAAATCTGATGATATGTACAAAACACACACTCTCCTCTTTCCATCTCTCTCCCTCTCACTCTCTCTCACACACAGGCAAAGCACAATGAGATGGACAGTGGCAGCAGGAATCAAGAAAAACAACTGCAGAAATAGTGTAAAAATGCACGTCCAAGAGATCAAGTGGCAGTGCACTGTCTGGAAGCTGGCTGGTTGTGTGGAGTCAGTCTGCCACCAGAACATTGTCATTTGCTTAGTGGCTCTCCCAATGTGCTGTACAGGGACAATCCAGGCTTGCTCTGTCTTTTTGTTCTCCTTTATCCAATCATTTGATTAAATGATGACATATTAATCATAGTCCTCCACAGAGACAGACTTTACAGCAGTGTGAGTGCATTATCTGGTGGCCTTTTCCTGTTGTTTTGTGATTTGAAGCATTTTGTACAAGCCTCTCTTCCTCCCACTCTATCACCTGGGCTTCCTAAACCTAACGAGGTGATAAAATGCTCTCCACGAGGGATAATCCATTTTCCCAATATAACTTAATTCTTTAAAGCTTCACATCTGGAAGAGACCTCCAGAAACTACATCTCAGCACCAGGGAGCTGGCATTTCCAGCTCTGAAATACCATTTTTCGAAAATAAAAGCCTTTTGTCTGCACATTGTGTCTGGAAATGTTGAGGGAAAAGGCACTTCCACAGCAAATGTTTATTTCTGATTCTAAATATCCTGCTAAAATTGATGAGCTCTAATAAACTGCTTGTGAAACTGGAGAGGTGTCATTATATGCTTGACCTGAATAGGTTTTTCTTCTTTCTGTAAAACCTGGAGCTCCTAATTTAGCCTTGTAAATATGATATAACACTTCTGTCTGCAATAAATTGTAAGCAGGGACAGTTTTTAAATGATACTTAAGTCCTGTTGCAACACATTTCATCATCCAGAAAACACAGGAATGCTGCAGAGAGAAGGTCTGTTTATCAGGGAAAGTTAAAAGAATTGCCAGTAGCATCACTCCACAGATCCATTGAGAGTCTGCAAAACGTTTTTAGCCATGCACCATCACCTGCCAGATTGTGGAGGAGCAATCTGAGGGGTCAGCTCCTGAAATCCCATAATTTGCCAGTAGTCAGGCACCCTGTGACTTGCAGGAGCCCTCAGAGTATGACATGCTCTCAGACCACGGGGGATCCCATGGAGATTCATCATGGTATGCACCAGTGTGGGACCACTGATTTAAACCAGTTTGGACCTCCTGGATTTACAAAAATAACCAGCCAATCTATCTGCACATTTCCCTTTTACCTAACAAAATGCTATAAACCGATGCTCCTCTGTTTTATTAGTCCATGTCTTGCTTTAATCCAAGGACATCGTGCTCCAGGGGAGAGAGGAAGGGATGGGAAGGGAGGAAGGAAGGATCAGAGGCAAAGCAGAACAAAGGTGGAAGAAAGGAGGAAATGGTGTCATGCCTTACTTGCTGGTCATAGTGTTACAGAGGTTGGAAAGGACTAATAGAAGTTATCCCTCAACATCTGCACACTGCAAAAACCACAAACAGAGTGTGTCAGGGCACTGTTTAGAGAGGCATCACTCTCCCATGGGACAATACAACACTGTAGGATTTCTTAGTGCATGCTCTGCCAGCTCCATTAACCTGCCATGCCAAGATAACAAAGATAATCCACGTTCACATATTTTCCTTTGGTCCACACTCAGAAATGAGATTCTTTGAGGGTCCGGAAATGCTGTTCTGATAAGCATCCACATTTTTTTAGTTCTCTTCCTTTGATCTCCCAAGCAGTCCAACCTGTTCCCAAAGATCCCCCTTCAGACCTCTAGCTCCCACACAACTGTTATTTCCAGCAATCCATAAAAAAAAAACCAGGGAGAAAAAAAATGGGCTTCTACAGGGGTTAAATCAAGAGCAAAATCTAGAAAATAAAAAACAAACTGAAAAATTATTTTAAATTTTAGAGAAGAAAGTTTTTATTGAATCTTTTTCAAAAAATGAAAAATGGACTGATGAAAACATTTTAATCAAATTTTAAAAAATTATTCTTTGTACAACATTTTTCTTTTCAAATATAGGCAACCTTTTAATTTGCAAACTTCATTTACCTCAGACAACTACGAACTTGTCCCATGGCTGACACTCTACCTTCATTTCTGGAAGCTGAGATGACTTGAAGAGATATCAACTCAGAGCAAAACCAGATTTTGAGGCAGGGGCTGAAATAAAGAAATTGGCCTTGCCCAGTTCACCAAAACTATTTTTTTAAGACACAAAAGATGAAAGAGTTTTTATTCCTATAAAGAGACATATTTTCATTAAAGCTGAAATGTACTGAAAGGGCCATCAAATAGACTGTTAATTTAATGGGTGACAAAGTCTGACTCTAAATTTCTTGAATTTTGGTTGTCTAATTTGAGCCACAGTATAAACAACAGCACCAATTAGTTGGTTTTCTTTTAAGAAGTCTCAAGCTGTACCTAAAAGACTGTTGTTCTGTCTAGTTAAACACTCATGCATTAAAATGCTAATAATTAAACTGTTACGACTGACTAATGAACTCTGCCAGCTATAAATGATGGTCTTGTTAGATTCACTGCACAGCAAGGCTTCCTTTGTACTGAAAAAGTTAAAGGTTAAAGAGCTCTTGAAAACAGCGAGCAGCATCTAGAAGCAATTACATTTTTTTCCTGGAAACTAATAGTTGTACAATAATGTTTCAATTCGCACTCCGAAAAAAAAATAATTACTATGAGCTCCATTCATCAGAGCAAATCTGCAGCTTTCTACACCATGGCAGGTTGTTAATTTGGCTCCTGCATCCAGCCTACTCAGCCTATAATCTAGTGTTTTGCAGAACCTTTTATTGATCCTGCCCATGGAAGCTAAAAGGGCAAAGGCTCGAGCTTGGCTTGTGATACCTGTTGAGTAGCACTCACTCACATCAGAAAAACACTGTGAGACTGGATTTCAAAAGGCTTATGTGGCAGATTTCCTTGGATATAGTGTTTGTTCTCTGGTTGTCCCTGTGCATTGACTTCCAGACAATACAGACTCTGGGAAATGCAGGAAACAGAGCTGGAACTGGAACTGGATTCCTGCTCGATTACATCTGTGACTGCAGCTATGGTTCTTGACAAACACCGCCTGGGTGAGGAGATTTGGGATTCCAGAGTGGCCACTCCATGACACCGTGAGTTTCAGAATCAAGACTTTCCTATGAGCCTCACATTCCTGGAAAATAAATAGAATTTCCCCTGTCAAAAATCCCTTGATCTTGGATTAATCATTAAAAATAGTCTATATGAATCCTAGATGAAATACTACTAGATATCAATGAAGAAACTAAGATATAAATGAGTATGCACAGAAATCCATCTTGCTGTCCATTCAGTAATGTACTGAAAGCAGCTAAATCTTTCCCTTGGCTCTGTTTAAAACTTATTGAGAGATCTGTACATTAAAGAAATACCCAGCCAACTTGATTGCTATCAAAATAACTTTTACAATTATTTTCCAGACTACTGCTTAGAGAGCTTGTGCAGTGAACATACTGGTGGTGGGGAAAAATGCTGAAAAAAGATTTCACAAAATCTCCTACTTATGGCAAACTGCCTTCAACCTAATAGAAAATCTTTCCAGCAGCAGACTTATCACACCTCCTGATGGGTCTGCTTTTTCTTAGTGCACATTTGCTTTTAAATACTGCTCTGGAGTCATCAATACAGAAATAAATAAATATAAAAATATATTCTCTGAGACTCAGGAAAGGGCCAGCATGGTAGGTCATGAAAAGTGCAGTTAATTATGTCACTCTGCTTCCTTTATAATAGGGCCCACCACAACATGCACAGACTTTTGCTTAGGGTGTTTATATGATTGAGGAATGGTATTGTATTCCCAGAGCCTATTTCAAGTCCAGAAAAATTATTTTAAAATTTTGCTTTTAATTTTGTCACCGTTAATGATTAATCTATGTGAATCTCTAACATCTGAACAACATGGCTTTACAATATCAGTGGCACAGTGGAAATAGTAACTTTGAGCACAAGGGATAACTGCATTCTTTGGATGATATCAAATAGATACTATCCAAGAGAATCACCACATCCATCCGTGAAAACAAACCACCTGCTATTTGTCTTTAAGAGAAGAGCTTTTGTGGAGGTAAAGAATGTAGTAAACTCACAGTCCTGGGGTAGAATTTGTGTGCAGCATTGAGCCAACAACTGTGGGAGATGAATACTCAACTTTACACAGCCAATACATAGGCAAAGAGATAACATTATTCTCAACTTTATACAAAAATTTATAGTATTGATATAAAACAAGCAGGTGAGAGAGGATTGTGAGCAGGCTATCAGTGAGAATTTTCTTGGGAACTGAACATTTTTTGTGTTTTGGAATTGCAACTTGTGAATTTGGCTCATTTTCTGTGAAATACTGAAAGGCGTGGCAGACATTGGTTCCGATTTTTCTCTCAAAAGATGGTCACAGTGCCACCCTTCTGACACTCACAGAGACCCTCATTTGTGTGATCCTCTCATGAAACTTCTGATGAGGAACTGGGAAACTGAGTGAGACAGCTGCAAACCCCTGGGATGGTTGAAAGGTCTGAGCAACCCTCTCTTGTCTCTCTTCCATCTCTACAGATCTCCCAACACTGTGGGTCTGGTACAGACAGTGCAGTACACAAATTGGAAATAAAAAGTCTTTCTTCAACACATTTGTAGCTGAAGGACATAGAAAAAACTCATCATCTACTTAGACAGCAACTTATTATCAGTTTTCAGCAAAATGTAAAGTCCAGGCAACAGACTAATTTGGATTTTTGTTATTATATAGTAGTAGGGTTAAGACTCTGAAAGGTAACTCAGCAAATAATATATTTTGGGCTCTTCCCTAATCTAGAATGTTGACATCCTGAAATGAACAATAGTGTTGTGCAGAACTTACTGTGAATATTAATCAAAATAGGTCTTTTAAATGTTAGATACACTGAATAAAGGAGAAATACATGAGACCAAAGCACCAGAAGTCACTGGTTTTCAAAACTGATTTCATTGATATTGGGATGAGTTTTTCTTAGAGAGAAAAAAAATAGTAGAAAGAAACTTTGACCATAATATGGGGTAACAGAGAGTAAAGATGCAGAGAGTACTTGCAGAGAAAATTATTGGTCAAACATAGCTGTCCAAGACCTGGTGTGTTGGTTTGATGGAGAAAAGATTTCTAGATGCAGATAGCTACAGTGTAAAATACATTTCATTACTTTCTATTTCTCAGCTTCCAAAGAGTTCTCTCCTCTCTCTAACATGACAACAAATGCATCAGCTAGGAAGTAGTTCATAAAAACAACAACAGCAAAGAGAGTCAACTTTTATAGAAAAAAAGAGAAGAGCATTATAAGTACTAGGGAAAAGTTTTGTGAATTCAGGCTAGCTTTTCAAACGCTCAGACCACCCCTAAAATAGCAACTACAGTTCACAGGGGCCAGAGCTACACAAATTCCAGCTCTCCCTATGTGGTAAGTCTAATACTTTCTTTTCTTATGCTTTAAGGACTTCAAATAGGGTTTGTGCATTTGACTCCTTTTATCTCTTTCATAGAGTTCTCTCTGCTTTTAAATCCCTAAGTATCTCTGTCCTCCCCCTGCCATTCCTTAACAGATCCAGGACAGCACAAATAATGCCTCTTGGCTTTGAACACATCATGGCAAATTTCACTGACAGAGGGAAGATGTACAAGCAGTTATCTGGGATAGTTTTACACCAATCCATCTATTGTCCCCTATGTTCACAATATTGGGCTGGAATGAGTTTCAGGCAAAGTGCATCCCTCCTCAGACCACTTAAAAACAGAATAGGTTCTGTCTGAGGTCCCAGTCCTATCTGATGCTAAGCACCTTACAGCATCAGGACCTCACTGAGAAATATTCCACTTAGATTTCTCCAGGCCTTCACAGGGCTTTGTCTCTGGACAATGGGAAGATGACAGGAAGATGGCAACAGTTTTGGTGCCCAAAATCCTCCACAGTTCTAGGAAAAAAATGACCTCATCTGTATAAAAGGATACCAAGTCAAAAGGCAGAAATGAAGAAGGAAATATTTAAAAGGTCAGGGAAAAAACCTTTCTTAAATGATGACCCCACAGGTTTCTCTCTTGCTTCTGCTGCCATGTAGGGTTTTTCGGGAAGGCAACACTTGAAGGGATTCACCTGAATAAAGCTGCACAATTTCATCCTGCAAATATAGGACTGGGGCTTTTGTAAGATATTCATGACAGGGACTTGTATTTCTTCTTCTGTATGGTGCCTGTCATTCTTTTGAGCCTGGTATAAAACAAGAACTAATCGTTACAATGCTAGCATGGAAATCCAGTTATTTACATTTTCTAGGTATTCTGTTTAATCAGTGCAGTAAGACACAGACTATTTGGTGTCTCCATAGAACTCTGCTTGCATACTTTGCCACAAATTTTAGCCTTTGGTGAGAAAGACAATGGTTATAGAAAAGCAGTCACTGCTCTGCTATTGTATTATAATTCCAAATGCAGGAATTCTGTGTTTCAGCTAAGACATATTTGCATAATATTAAAGCTTGAATTATAAAAAATGTGAAATGCCTGCAGTTTATATTGTGAAACATTTGAAAAGTAAAGCAGATTTTTACAAACATTTTTGTAGCACTGTATTTTCAAACATGCACTTCATTAGGGAAGAAAACACAGCTTGTGTAATGAGGGATTGCTATAAGTAGATTTAATATATTCTAGCATTTAAATATTATTGTTGATCATAAAAGATTAAATGCCCTTTGGTTTCAATCCTCTTATTAAAAGCAGCAAATTTATTTTTCTTGAGTGTGGCAAGTAAGTTTTGAACTAAAATGTAAATGCTTAACAGGCTGCGCGTTTGTGCACGCAGGCGTGTGATGAAGAGATGGGGCATTTTCCCCAAAGCTTCAATTTCAACTTGCTAATTTGTTATCATTGTTCATTAACTGTGTGGTTGACCTAAGATGAGCCTGAAGGATTACAGAATATTTGTCTAACTATTTAACAGAAGCTTATAAAATAATAGCATTTGTTAAACACCTCAGGTTTCCCTCCCACCACAGCTGTAATCTGGAGACATTAAAGGGCTCGATGGGTTGAACACAAACACGGCGATGCTCGGTTGGGTCAGATGTGTCAGCCCAGCTTGGTTTGAATAGGTAACCCAGTCCACAGTGTAACTACATTAAAGGCAGTTTCTGAGAAACCACTGTCAGCTCTCTGATTTCATGCTGATTTGCTCCTGGATGGGAGCTGCTGTTTTCATTGGGTGGTTGAGTAGCTGGGATAATCAAATTCATGTCACCTGCAAGCAAGGGTGGAATGAAAAGCATGACTAAATGGGGAGGAAAACCAGGATAGTGTTTCACTGTCACCTATGTCCTTAAAATACTGCTTACGTTTGCCATTACATTTGCTGGCTGTGGAGTTTCTCATGGGAATACTGACAACTCAAAGCTCACAAAAGCAAAGCCTGCAAAAGTTTTGCAGAGATCAGAGCCCTCAGGTGCTGTTACCTTGCTTGAACACCACCAGTTTAGAGAGCTCTCCAACAAGGGGGGATTGGGTGTCACCCTTCCTCCTGCTCAGCCACCCAAACCCCAGGGATTTTTGGTGTGTGGACCTGTTTGGACAGGAGTTGTGCAGCTCTGACTGGCTATAAAGTGTTTTTGCTGGAGCTTCCAGAGGACTTTGCACTATCTGCTGCTGTCAGGCAGAGATAACCTAATTTCTACTACTTGATAAAAAAGACTCTCATATCTCAAAAGAAAAGAGAGCTCCAAAAAATTCAACACTTGAAGCTTGTTAGAATAACAATATGGATAACCATGTGGAAATTATCTACATTGCTTCTGTCAGGATGTACCAGATGGGGCTTAGGTTAACAGGCTTGCCTGCTCAGGCTCCTCTGCTCTCACTTCCCCTGTTGGATGTGTCTCAACACAAACTGCTTTATACCTACCATGCTGTTGTACCAGCCCATAAACCCAAGGAGGGGATTCAGATCCAGAGTCCAAGTTTTCTGCTGTGGACGACCTGATCTCATTAAAGATTTCAACCAGACTGGAAGTCCATGTGTACTAACCCTGTTCCTTCAGGACTCACCACAGAACTTGCTGATAGGGTCTCCTGGGTAGAAAGACCTTTTTGAGAGTGTGGTAAAAGCTGAGAACAAATTCCAACTTAGAGTTTCGACATAAGCTTTAAATAACTCTCTCAGGGATCTTACTTGTGTTAGGACTGAACTTAGAGTTTACCCAATCCAACATAAGAAGACAGCACAGGACATGTGTTTGCCTAGAAACAGATTTTTAGACCTTCTTGAAAATAAGTCTTTGGTAGTTGAGTGTTCCTTGGTAGTTAAAGAGGTACTTCCTTTCTAAGCCCCTTTATGAGTTTCCAGAAAAATTACTCCTTTAGGCTGATACTTTTGTAGCTTTTGGAAAGTTTGGTAAAAATCCATATGGTTGGTTTAGAGCATGCTTAAAGAATAGTTTCAGATGTTAAACTTGTGCTAGGGTAACTGAAAACAGTTCAAACTTGGCATGTAATCTCCAGTGAGAAATGTGGGCTTGGATAAGTTGGAAAAAAAATTGTTTCAGAAAGAAAGGAGTTATAAACAAGTGGAAATCGTATGCTTCAGTAATCCAGATGTATGCCAGGCAAGCATAGACGTCTGGATAGCCACATGCTGAAATAAATGCATCTGTATTTATTTAAATGTGTGATGTAATGTGCATGTGCAAACATCTCAGTAAATGGTAGGCATGTTAATTTTTCCCATCTCACAAAATAAATATAGACAATACATGAGATAGACATACGTGTCTGGCTGACCAACGGAATGACCCAGAGCTCCTGGACACCGATGAAAAAGCTGTTCCTGGGTGTAATGGAATATGGGTCAGAGTCCAATGCCCTACAATCCTGCTCATATATTAAAAAATAGAAAGGGCAAATACACATGTGAAATGTTAAAAACCTCATCAGTCCTTAAAAGTTTCCATTACACTATCTCAGATAATGCTCGGTGCCAACTGTGATGAATTAAAGTTTCCACAGCCAGCAAAAGCTGTTCAAAACCTAAAATGTAATATATGATTTTCTTGATTCAGAATTTCAAAATACAACCTTTTAATCAGAGGTTCTATCATCAAATCCACAGGATAAGTAGCTCTGGGTTTTCTTGCTGAAAATCCAAATTACTTGGGTGCCAAACCTTCATATGCCTAAAACTGGTGTCGCTCCACGACTTCAGTGGAGTTACGCTGATTTACACCAGCTGCATGGCTGGCCCATAAATATTTTCAGTTGATCTGGATTATTTTATATATTATAAGAATTTTCTTTATGGATTACATGGCAAAACATTTGTTCTCAGCTTCCATAATGTCAGGCTCTGTGAATATATTTTAATATGGGACCATTCGTGTGGTTCTGTTATTGCACAGCTAAATACATCTGTGCTCACAAACAAAATTTTACTGCATATCCTCCCATTTATGCACTCTCATGTAGACATCCTAGCAGAAGAATTGCCATCACTCCATCTATCCATAGGAAGTGTGGTGTGGAAGAGTGAAGCTGCAGCTGCTGTGGGAAACAAAGCAATGAATTTCAAGCTGCTGGCCATGCAAAGATTTCCACCGTAACACTTTGGTGAGTGTAATTCTCTGCATGTAGTTATGTTAGTGGGGCTTTTAAATTAACCCGGCTTGCTATTATTCATCAGGGAGGTAATGCTGGATACTTCACTTAGCACTTTGACACAAAGGTAAATAGTTTCCAAGGGTGCCGAGTAGTGGGATAATGAGATTTTATTAAATCTGTGATCTTCCCCTCTTACATTGCCACTTAGTGCAGGTCCCTTTTTCTCTAAGGTTTGTTTACAATAGCTCAGGGTTTGGGTTTGTTATGGGGTCAGTGAATGCACTCAGGCCTTTCCTTGCTGAGCTCTTGGGATGTGCAGCAAGGTGTGCTCCACTGATCCTGTTGGGGCAGGACAGACACCGGGCAGCCAGGCTTGGCTGGATATCCACGCAGGGAAATATCCTCTCAATAGCCCAGGCAAAAGTGATCCATCAGCTACACAATTCCTTTTAGGGTACAGGTGAATAAAGAGTATTTATGTTGTATTTAGAGGGAATGTATAAAGAATTGGTTCCTGACACCTTCTGATAAATACAGAATCATGGCAGAATCCCACAATAATTTGCTTAAAAGCTGTTCTACCACTTTGTCCTGCTTTTTCTCTGATTAAGGGTAGCCCATTGCATTCTGGTCTGAGGCGTGTTTGGTTTGTGTTGGTCATTTATTAATCCTCAACAAAATATTTCTCAGTTAAATGTTAAAGCAAAGTGCAATCAGAGGAAATGGAACAAACTTGCCCAAGAAGGAGGTTACTGGTCCTGCTCTCAAAACCCATTCAACCATCTGATAAAGTCCTCCTGAACCCAAATCCAAACAGTTACAGACTGAGATTGAGCTATATGGTAAATTGGCAGAGCCTGAGAGCAGTTACCAGCACCTGCCCAGATGGTACCTATCTTTGCTTTTATAAGCCCCACTTTCATTTACAGTTCTCTAGAAGAGAAAGTTCAAAGCAGCAACAACTATTTAATATGTGTAGACTTTCCTCTGTATGCCAGGGAAATTAATACTAAAGAAATTTCCTCAGTTGTCTTAGACTGCAAGTGCCATTTAAAAATCCAGCCCATGGCCCTGTTTCCTTAATACCCGCAGGCACTGTGGCATTAAATAAAAGAAATACACTGTGATGCAAAAAATAGCATTTCTCCCAGTTCCCAGTGGGGAAACTGAGGCTGAACAATGTGGCTGGAGATACACAAAGTTTAGTTGTGCCTTGCTGCCAGGTCTTTCACCCAGGTCGGGTGGGTTCCCAGGGGCAGCTCCTGGACTTTCCTCTCATACTGCAGTATCTGCTGGAGCACAAACAGCACAGAGGACAGGGCCCTCTGCCCGCTCTTCCACACTGGGGTTCAAATAAAGGCAAAGCTGGCAAGGGTTAAAGGCTGTGAAAGCCAACATTAAACAGTCCTGCGGTGCCAGCAAGGGTTAAGAGAAGTGACACGGGAGACACAACGGGACTCTCCTTCTGTGCTACATATGTAGATGGGTATTAAGGACATGCATCTCTCCTCATCTAAAATCATGAATTTTTATGAAGTAAGCCCTGCATTCCCATAATTCAGTAGGGTGCACTTTGCAGACCCTAAAGTGCTGTCACTACAGAAGGTTTCATTGCTTGCACCTGCTAAAACATTTGAGGTATTTGAGAGGCAGTGAAACACATTTGCTTTTCATTTTATCTGACTTTGAAAATCTTTGAAGTGTTTAATAGTAGTCCAGAAAAGATTTCTGCCTCTTAATCATTTACTTGTAGGGCACATTCTCCACTGGTAGCCTGTCAGGCAGAAAACGAGTTTAGCCCAGTTTTATTAAGTGCCACATGCCGAGTCAGTGTTCATTAAAGGTGTTTTAAGGTTTGAATTATGTAATTTATGAGAAAAAGAAATACAAAATTCCATTGTTTTATTAATATGCAGCACAGGATATACTGCTAATAACATACTTTTTAAACAGAAGTTTTATTAAAAAAATGCTTTTATAGGGGGCTACAGATAGGCTTTTAAAAATATCTTTTTCCCTGTTCAATAAAATTCAAACATTTTAATTCAATCAACATAGATTTGAAAAAAGGAACTATTCTTACCTCTCCTTTCGGTCACTTTTCTTTACACACATTGTAGACAAAGGGGGAAAAATAAAAAAAAAATAGAATATTTTTAATAGAAGTGACAGTATATGGTACTAAAAGCAAGCCAAAGCTAAAGCCTGCAGTCAGATATTAATTCATCCCTCAAACAAAACAAAGCCAGAAAAGAACAGGAATGATAAAGGATAAAAGAAAATAAAAACTCACATTTTAACCCCAGGAGACACTACTTTCAAAAATTGTTTTAAATTGCCCCCATAGATTCACAGCTTGCGGGATATTTTTAATTAGATGAGGGCTTAACTCAATCTTTTGGTAGCCCACTAAACTACTTTTATGGGCTACATTGTTTTAATACCGTAGATAGATTTTCTTAAGCACATGTGAAAAGCAGAATTTATGAAATATAAGAAGGAGTATATTTTTCTTCTCAACCTGTCTGGCTTCAGTTACCTGAGCCCAGTCCTGGAAGTCCGAGGTGGGACTGGTCCTGTAGCTGCTGCTGGCAGAGAATCTCTCTATCCCTGAGACAGAATCACATCCACCAAGGGCTCTCCTTACCCAATCTCTGTGGCAAAACTCCCACCAGTGTCCCATAGTTTCACCTGAAAATGAGATTGTGTGAGGGGAAGCAAGACCTGAGCTTAATATGAACTTTTATTGTCATGGGAGACTCATAGTTATCTAACTTATACCAAACTGGGATTCATTAACCCCTTCAAGGCACAGGAGGTTGCAGTTCCTGCACTGGTGGGTTTGTTTTGCTTGCTGCTGTTTGATTTATTTCATAATTTTATTTACTGGTGCCCTGAAAAGTTCTGGGAACAAAGGAACCTTGGTGCTTTGGGGTGGACATGCTGTGTCCATGAGGCTGAGCAGCTGGATGGCTCAGGTTGTGCAGAATGGAAAGAGCTGGTGCCCAAAATCAGTGCTTAAGAAAAAAATAATCACTGCAAATGCCATGCAAGTCACTAATTTTGGAGCCACATTTGAATAATCCTGCTCATCTCTTGGTAATGGGATGATCATGTGGAATCTTATCATGGTTTATGGAGAGGGATATATTGGTATCAGAATTTGAGATTTGGCTCTTCCAGCAAATGAACTCTGCATGTACCTCACACCCTGCTGAGGTAAAGGAATGATGGTCTCTGCAAGGGACACTGAGAGTGTCAAAAAGCTGTAAAATATGAAGTTGCTGACATTGAATAATTGGTCATAAGAAGTGATGTAGAGAATACACCTGTGGTACCAAAACTTTTCAATAGAGGTGGGAATTACACTTGATCACTACCATTAAGTTAAGAAGCAGGAAAAACTTGTAACTATATTAAGAATTTGTTCATTTGATCCAGAGTAACATTTTAATGAATTCTCTGGAAGCATGAGCAAAGAACTGTTAAAAACCCCTTGCCCTGCAGAAAACACACCTTTAAAAACCTGTTTGCTTTGAATGAAACATTATTTTTACAGTGAAGTCCTCATTTTATGGCAGACACATGCTTGTAAAAGCTGCCATTGTTTGTGTGGAAGGTGTGAGGAAAAAAATACAAGGGGAAAAGCTGGCAGATGCTTTACCTTACAGGATCTGCTTAAAAGGCGGCTCCTCCAGCCCTGGCTCTGCTGAGGAGCCATTGGCACACGCAGCCTCGCTGATGCAGCACTTGGGGAATTGGTGAACCAGAGCAGGGCATCAACTTTTGCTCCAGCTCTTAATTGTGGCAGTCAGAGATGTCCTCCTTGATTGCTGAGGCAGCTCCTTTTTGGGAAGAAAAGCAGCACTGTGGCAATTGCACTGCCACCTCTTACTGCAACACACCAGAGATGTGGAGTGGGAGGAAGCACAAAGGACTCTGCTGATTCTTCTTCTGAGACTCACAGAGCAGTCTGCAGGCTGTGGCCATGTCCACACCAGCTTGGAAAGCCTCCTCCCCTTGGGCACACACGTAAGGAGCAGAATACTCATGTGCTGGACTCCTCACCTCATCCCCAGAGGATGGGAGCACTCCTTACCTCTCTGAAGTCAGCAGGGAGAGGGTGTTTTTAATTCCAGTGGAGGAACTGGCTGCTTCAGTTTTATTGCAGAATCATGCTAGTAATACATCCAGATTACTGCAGCTCACAGTAAGGAAGTCAATTTATAATGACTTTGCCATTGTCCTGTTGCTAATGTGCCACATTTGATTCTCCTCAGCTGGCTTTGAAAGGTCTCTTTGAGGAAGGAGGAGATAGCACCCTTGCTTATGAAAAAGGCAAATTATACCCAGGGGCAACATTGCTGCACAACAGGAAAAGGCCAGCCTCCTCCCAGGAGACATGGCCCCAAATTAAATGCAAGTAATTTCCTGACTAACCTGTGATTTCTATCTGGTTGTGGCTTCTGGCATACAGCTAAGTCTCCAGTTCTGCTGTTCTGTTCAGCAGGTCTCACATGTGCTTTCACTTTCATTTCCAAACGTTAATACAGAACAGCCCATTCACAACCTGCTGCTTGGGCAGTAGGGGCCAAGGATGCTGGCTCTGGCTTGTGCAGCCATGAGGAGCAGGAAGGACACTCTCTGCTCAGGTGTCACCCCCAGAGGGGTCCCTCAGCCACAGCAGCAATGGGCTGGCAGAGAAGGTGGGAATGGGAGAGCAGCACCCTCCTGTGAGTGGTTCCTGCAGGTCCCATGTGCCACCCAAGAGGGTTTGGAGTCTGGGTATTCCTTTCCCAATCACCAGCTTAAAAGTGATGAAGCTGCCACAGGTATTGGGTTGGAAGGGTGGAAGGGTGGAAGCTCTTTATCTGTTCTGTGGCTAGATGGGGATGGGGAGCAGAGCCCTCAGGAAGAGGATGGGTTCCAGTGGGTTCCATGGACTGTGTGATGCGAGGAGAGAGCCTTAAAGGATAACATAAATTACAGTCAGTCTTTATGTGGTTACCTCTAGGAAAAAAACAAGGAAGGAAGGAAGGAAGGAAGGAAGGAAGGAAGGAAGGAAGGAAGGAAGGAAGGAAGGAAGGAAGGAAGGAAGGAAGGAAGGAAGGAAGGAAGGTAGGAAGGAAGGAAGGAAGGAAGGAAGGAAGGAAGGAAGGAAGGAAGGAAGGAAGGAAGGAAGGAAGGAAGGAAGGAAGGACAACAGTCTGCAAGTTCCACTGGGCAAGTGATGACAGATCTTGACTAGAAGTACTCTACCATTCTTTATCTCAAATGCCTCTCTTCCTCTTGTACTTTTACAGCATTTGGGGGTAATTTCTATGGACACTGTAGCACTTTTGCATGGGGAGCTATCTGTTCAGTAGATCGTCTGTATATGGCCCACAGACATCACTGAAATGGTGTGTGTGGAATTAGGGTGAATCAAATGGCTGAGACTATTTTAAGTCTTCAGTAGGATGGATGAAAAGTTGATAGTAATAAACACAGGAACATGTCAGAATCATCTCTAGAAACAATCTAAAGTTGAAACTAATATGTGTGTGCTTGTGGTAAAACAAGACAGCAACTCTCTTAGTGCTCCCTGATATCAGCAAAGATGGAAAGTGATCATACATTGATTTATCTTTTTCTTCATTAATTTAGGCTTTAAGGAACTTTACACTCAAAAAGCATTAAAATAGCTCTAGTGTTTTACTCACACCAATCTTTTCAGGCCCAGGGTAAACTAATTTTTTATGCTGGTTTTACAATTTAATTTGAAAGTACTGTTTTGTCACTCTTCATTTATTTAACCTAAATAGTTAATTTCTAGTGTGTCTTCTGGTGCAGCAGCAAAAGCATTCCTTCCACTGGTAATGGCAGAATTTCTAGTGGTGTGAGTAAATTCATACTGGTCACCACATAAGAAAAAGGGTGTGATATAAAGAGACTGTACCAGTTTTATGTTGTTGATATAATCAAACTAATAAAACCTGTGTGTATAAATGACAAGGGATATTCTTGCTGTTTGTAGAGAAACTGGCACAGGAACAGCACTGAATGAAATACAGCTGGGATTAATAACCCAATTCATATAGTAAATAACAGGTTGCACAAATTTAATCAGTTGGAGAATTATGACATGCCTAAGTAGATACTCTGTGGGGGGCAAAACTTACACTTGATGCACAGGTCTTAAATGGTCAGTCTGCTCTTGATTTTGCTGTGAAAATGCCTATCTGCTTCCAGTCAAGGTGGTTTTCAGGTTGAGGGATTCCTTTTGATTTCTGAAGTGACTATTCTATACCAAAAATAGAGATTTTAATTTGGATTTTGAGTTACTGCCATTCAAAGATGTTTTCTTCTAATCATCTCTATCTTAGGCCCAAGTGAACTTCGAAATTGAAGCGGAAACAGAAATGGTGTGAATTTCATCCTCATTTGTGATTAAAACCTATGAGAAATTACCAGTTTAGCAAAGGTTTCCTCACCAGATTAAAAATGGATACCGCCTTGGTAAATAAGTTCAGAAATACTTTAATGCCCCCAGGCAGTGCTTTTTGTTTGTAGGAGAACCAAACAATAAATCAGGTTTTTGTGGGAAATTTTTGCAAAGAGTGTTTTCTCATTAATTTCTGTGGGGAACAAGCCTCAGGTGTTTCAGTGATTGCTAATGCTTTTGCTACAAAAAGCTTTAGCATGTTACAAGGCATCTGTAGCTTGAAATATATAAACATATTGATATTAAAAAAGAAAAGACAAAAGATATTTTTTTCTTAGCTTTTTTTCAATACTTGGACTTCAGCTTTGGCTCGGGCAAACTTTTGTTTTTGGCTAAACGTCCATGTTTACAAGAGAAACTCTGGATGTTTCATTTTCCCTCAGCATCGCTTCGGGAGGAAATGCCGCGGCATTGTATTTACAAGATCCCCTGAACTGTCAGTTTCCTTGAAACACAATGTATTTAATACAAAGCCATTAAGCCTTGTAAAACTGTCAGAGATGTAAATGACACTTGTAATAAAACCTTGTCGCGTGACCGGCCCTGGCTAATCAGGGCTGATGATATCACTGCAGCTGATCACGGCTGGCGCTACGTACATTTCGACAGCTTTATGGCCCGCGTGGATTTGTGTTATTAAAATGGTGCAGTTTTGTAAGGAATCTGGGGTTTAATAAAGAGGCAGAGCAACTACAAAAGGGACAATATATCCCGCTAAGAGTGAGTCAGGCTTAAAAAAAAGAAAAAAAAAAATTAAGAAAAGGAATAAACAGATAGAGCCTGTGTGTGTGTGTGTGTGTGTGTGTGTGCGCCTGGGAATTGGGAAACCTGGAGGGGCTCTCCCTGCCTCACTCGTGCAGGGTACGGGCTGCTCGTATAAACCACTTTTATGTATTTATAGCTCGGCAAATACCTTGCATCTGCGAGACCATAAAGCAAATTACAATGTATCCAATTGCTTCAAGGTGGCGGATTGTGCTTAAACTTAATGACTTGTACAGATTATAGGAGAAAGAGCATTACCTGTTTAATGTCCTTTTTAATAAGTAATTCCCAAACAAGTATAGTAAATGGGACATTGGGAGTTCGGTTTGGTTTGGTTTCTTTTTTCCCCCTTCTTCTGTTTGTTTTTTTTTCCCCTCCCCTGAGATGCCAATACAGCATTGTGAATGCAAGGTAATGCACCCTTTTATTTATTTTGCAATTCTTAGAACTGCTCCCCAGAGCACAAACATGTCAAAATAGGAGAGACGAGGATACATATTCTCCCAAAAATCTATAAATTCAACCTAATGGGGCAGATATCAGAAAAATGTGTTGGATTGAAGGCACATAAATCACCCCTGGTTTCCTGGCATGAGCTGGCACTGCGTGCCTTATATTTCAGCCAAATTATTCCATTTGTTTCTGAAGATATTTTAATCCCTGGTGACCTCAAACTTCCCGTGAACCAGGGCCTGAACAAAAGGCCGCCCACTGTCTTTGCAGTAAATCTGTTGTCTCCCTTCTCGGCCCGCAACCTGGGATCATAGATCACCCCTGCACCGCAGCTTGCTTCAATTTACTCAATTAACTCGAGTAAAGCACTTGTAAGTTTGCAGATGTTGCTTTATTATCAAGGCCTAAAACGTACACGGGGGTTCAGGAGCCCGAGGTTACGGGGAGGTTGTGGGGAGGGGGAGGGAGGCACAGCCCCACAGCCGCTGCCTGGGGCGGGCTCTGCGCCCCAGCCACCCCCTCTGAGCCCTGCTGGGCTGCCCACTGCTGTCCTGGGGGCTCCCCGATGTTATCTGGCACAGAGAGGGGATGGGAGAAGTAGGTATTCCACCTCGAGATAACGTCGTGATTAACAGATGTTTAATTGGGCCATTCATCAAACGAAGAACCTGCCTCAAAGTCGGCGGGGCTGAGTAAATTATTTCCAACCCTGCAGGTGTTGGACTGGCAGCTCTATTACTCTTCTGAAAAGGAGCTTTAGAAGATTTTTATATGAAAAGATAATTTATTTCTGCAGGGACTTTTTTCAAGGGCATGCAGTGATAGGACAAGGGGGAATGGTTTTAAGCTGGAGGAGGGTAAATTTAAATTGGATATTAGGAGGAAATTCTTCCCTGTGAGGGTGGTGAGGCACTGGAACAGGTTGACCAGAGTTGGGGATGTCTCATCCCTGGAAGTGTTCAAGGCCAGGCTGGATGGGGCTCTGAACAACCTGGGAAGGTGTCCCTGCCCACAGCAGGGACTTGGAACTGGATGACCTTCAAGGTCCCTTCCAACACAAAACATTTTGTGATTCTATGATCATGTCTTTATTTATCTAACATGTTTTCGGGTTTGGGCCCTGTCCTCCTTCATCTTGTATGACTTCTAAAAATGGGCCTTTTACCTTGGACACATTTCCTCCACAGGACTTTGCTAAAGTTACTGGGGATTCTCTTGAATATTCCCCAGAACATCTTTAGGCTGTGTTACACCTGAGGAGCAGACAGGGCTTGGTGTGTGTGGCAAAATGCTCACTATGAAAGAATAACAGGAGCAGCAACTCCAATGCCAGCAGCAGCAGGGTTTGCCATGCTGGTAGTCTCACGCCATGATCACAAGGCAGGTGACAACATTGCATGCCCATGCTTATTGTAATCTGTGTGTCACCTACAAGTTTCTCAGATTAGACCAGATCTCTGGAACAGCGAGAACAGAAAAAACCAAACCTGAGTACCAGGATATCTTTTGTCCCTAAAAATATTCATCTTTTGCTGATAGTTTTATGGTTTCTTAGCTTTGCAGGCATCTTTCTCAGGCTGTGTTGGGCTTAAATGGTTTTCGCACATGAAGCAGTTCCTAATAGTGACACGAATTGAGCAGACTGAAATGAGTTAAGGGAGGTCCAGTTCTGGTGATTTCTCCTGCACCATCTAAACTCAAACTTGGGTTTGATAGCAAGCCAAATTTTTAGCCCTCAGTTTTCAGTATCCGTAATGCTTAAAATGGAGAAGCCAAACTAAATTTCAGGGGAATTCACATGGCTGACAAATGTGGATGCAAATGGCTTCGTATTTTTGTGTAATATTTGTGCGCGAAAGTCTCTCAGACTTTTCTCAGCTTTTAACTTTCTTGAGAGAGTCTTTAATTACTCTTTGAATATACCATCCTATTTCTTTTTTTACTCACAGCATTTTTTTAAAATAGTGGTCTGTTTTGTTTCTGTACATAATGGAGGTTAATAAAATATGTGCCAGAAGCCAAAAATATGATGAGCTACAAGGCATACTCCAGACTGTTAGGAAAAAGAAGAAAGAGTTGGCCTGTAATTCCACGGTTTATCAGTATTTTTCCTTAAAATAGATATTACTTTTGGTCTGTTTTCCCCAAAATATCTGGCCAGAATATCAATAATTTTCCCCATTTTCAATCTTTAGCTCACCAATTTGTGCTCATTTTAAATCTCTCCTCTGTGCCAAAAACTGCCTGTTGTTAAAGTCTAAAGTTTAAACCTGAATTAGAGGTTCCCCATGTCTTTTTCTTCTACAGTGTGTTTAGGCTGGATCAGATCTGTTGAATTAAGAGAGCTGGGGAAGGGATCCCAACAAGATGCTATGGATCCATAAATTCATTCAATTTTTTGTTGCAGTAGAAAGAAGCAGCTCCATGAAAGCATCAGCTTTCTGTTCCTGCATCTCCAGGTGGCCACTGGCATCCAGGCTCATTCCCGCTTGCTTTAGACCCTTACCTTATTAAGAGGTAATGCTCCTGTGGGCAGTGCACAGAGACAGAATCTTACCTGGGCTGCCTCCCTGCCTCCACTCCACAGGGGGAGCTTGGTGAGAGGACTCTTGAAGTGCTGGGACCTGAAAATTTATGAATATTGGCTGTTTGTCATAAGAAATAAATTTGTCCATCAATCAACCTGTTTTACTGAGTGTCCCAGAAACATCTGGAAATTGGAGTCTATGTTGTGCTGGGTAAAAGTTATGCAGTGTGAGGAAGGGATTGCTAAACTTGTCTTACACTGTTGCTTCTTCCATTCTTTTCTGTCTGGATGAGTTTCCACATCCCTGCACTGAGTTTTTTGGTGATCTCATTGTTGATCTCATGCAACCTGGTACCCTGGCTGGAATACCAGCAAGGTACAGGATGATTTAGGGATTTTTCTGGCTGTAACTCCATGAGAGTTAGGTATTTGTGCTGCCACATAGCAGCTGGCATGGAAGAAGCCATCTCTGCTCAGCTATTGATAATCTGCCATCAAAACCTGTTACCTGAAAGCTCTTTTGGGTATAATTATTCCAAACCCAGCCACTACAATGTTGGAGCTGTTTCTGACAATTTGCAATCAGGAGACAGCCTTGGAATTAAAGAGGAGATAGGTCAACTCTCAGCCTGTAAAACA
Source organism: Eopsaltria australis (assembly GCA_034509425.1). Taxonomy (NCBI): domain Eukaryota; kingdom Metazoa; phylum Chordata; class Aves; order Passeriformes; family Petroicidae; genus Eopsaltria; species Eopsaltria australis. Next base: position 882,426 of record JAVTVJ010011652.1, on the reverse strand, counting down.
TAGAGCCATCACCTCAGGCTTGGTGAGGTCTGTGGGGAAGCAATATCCTGAGCTGGCACAGCTGCTGTTGAAAAGCCAGAAGCCTGTACAAGGTGTGCTGCCTTCTTTCAGGTTCCTATCATGACTTTCATCATGATTTTCACAGTTCAGCAATGCTGGGTGGAAAGAGCTCATGGTTGTATCTTGCCACCACTTATTTCTTTCCAAATCCCAGTTTGGAAACAGCTCTGAAATAATTTCCTGCAGGTGATGAGGTACCCCTTGTTACCCTGCTGTTTCTCTGGGACTGTGCACTAAATAAAGATCTCTTGTTAGTCTGAATTTGCCAGTTATTTTATAGAATTACCCTGCACTACAGTAATGAAAGGCATTTATTTCAACAGCCAGAGTGGATCATGCATTCTCAGGCCTTTTGTAGAAGAACAGGTAAAGTGTGATTCTGTGAGCTTGCGTGTTGAAATATCTGTGGGCTCGTTCCAGCTGTGTCTACTGGGCAATCCCAATTCTCTCTCCCCACCTACCCTGTTCCAGTTCTCAGAGCTGCTGGAACAGACCCTCTCTGCACCAGCACTGGGAACATTTTCAGCTGATTAGACCCTTCAGCATCGTTGCAATCTGCTTCTCACCAGCATGTCTCCTTCACCTTGTCCCATATGCTGGGGCTCACCTCCCTTTCCCCTCACAAATCACTCATCCATGAACTACTGACATCCCTACCCACACATTTTTGTGTGCACCTCAGTAGGGAATGTATGAAATCAATGCACCTTGAAGAGCATTGCAAGCAGGTCAAACTTTATATTCCTAGTGAAAAGTCTTAGCACTATTGCTTCAGAGTCAACTGCAGTTCAGCCTCTCGCTTTCCTCCTCTTAAATACAATTTTACTTGATATCTCAAAATCAAATTCCAGGAAGTCCCATATGGTTTTGTTGTGAATCATGGGCCTACTGTGTCTCTTCTCTGAATACTGACTTGGCTTTGCACAAATTTACATAGAAAATGCTCAGAATAAAAACTTGCATTTACTTCATTGGAAGAAAGTGAGTTTTTTTAGTTTGTTGTCAGTATGAAAAGAAAAAAATATTTTGTAAAAACAAAAGAGGATGTTTGGGAGATGCTTGTGGATTGAAATGGCAATTATAAACACAATTTTGTTCCAACAGAATCAGAAGTTTGATTCCAATGTGCATCTTTTAAATAGATTAATTTATTTTTTAAATGAAATTTCAGAAGAATGTCAACCCAAGGTGGTTTTAACCTGAGGAGTGGAGGTGCACATTACCAAACTCAGATCCCACCATCCTATTTCAATCAACTGTTGAGGAAAAATGACTGAAATTCATGAAACATCTTGGTATGTAATCTTCCTTTTTTTAATTAATAAAAGTAAGAAAGTGACTTATGCAAAATAATAAAAGCAATGTGAAGGTCACCCTCCACTCCAGAGACACCTGAATAGACAGTGATTGAAATAAATGGGTATCTTTTCTTCTATTTTCAACATCAATAGCACAATGACCATCAGAGACACAGGCTAGGACAGTGCTAATGAGACATTTTGGGTGGCTGGGTTTTTTGCCATTGAAAGTCATGAGATTCTGTCAGTTACACTGAAGGCTGTTTTGTTGGCAGTAGTTGGATCTTTTCCCTTTTTTCATATAAGCAAAGTTAAATAATATGCAGCAAATTGAATGACAGATACAATTTTGAAGGCTAAAACCTAAAACCTTTAAGCAGTGATTTAAAAGCTAATTATTATGGATATAGCCATTCAACATTCATTTCTTAATATTGTTCCCTCAAGAAATAGTGATTTAGTCAACCAATTATTTTATCTCTTTTAGGGATACTTTCTTAATTGCAAAACAATCTAAAAATATAATCAGCATGCTAAATACATGTGGTATCTTGTTTAGAATGCCATGTTGGAGGAAGAATGCAATTAAACTGTCAAAACGTAATTGTTTCTCATATTTAATTTAAAGAGGTTGATTCACATTTGCTTTTCATGTTTAGGAGTTAAAAAACAAAGCAAACTACTGGTACAACTACTAGTTTTTAATAAATACAACTTAAGCTCAGAGCACTGGCGAAAGCTGCCCCTGCCATGAGATGTTGCTATCAACAGATAGGCAAATATTCCCATTTTTCCTCTCCTCAGGGAACTGCATTCTCCTGTTTATGCAGATGCATGCAGATATTTTCACCATGATGTTAAACCAATCATCTTTTACTTCCAGGTCAAAATAAGTGGGTCTTCCTCCTTTTCTCCGAAATTTCATGCTAGCTCTGTGATCCTGTACATCTTTTTTTTCGGTAGCAAACGACTTTTTAAAAGTTGTATGACATCCAGTTAAGGAAAGTCTTTGAGTGAAATTAATCCAAATCTGCTGGGCCCCAGTCAAGTTGCCGGGAGCTTTTCAATCCCACTTATCTCCTGAACAAAGATAGAAGCCCTGTGGAATCAGTAGCACTGGGAATTAACTTCTGATCTCAGATGGGGTGGAAATCTTCTCATGAGCACCACTCTGAATTTCGGTTTGTGGTATAAAGAGGGTACCACAAATTACTCCAACCTACTCACCCAAACACCTTGCACTTAAGTGCTGCCTTAAGTGGTACATTTTCAGGTTAATTGGCATGAAACACACATACAAATGCAAGAAAAAAAACCCATTTCCAGAAATTCTGGTCTGCTTTTCCTTGCATGTGTTATCAACAGTTTATTTGGAAAATTATACTGTCTTTAAAATATTATAATTTAAGAGCTGTTTAAGTGAAAATACAGATGAAATGAATTTAAATGGATTGTGGATTTAATTATATTGTTTCTTGTGTGGTTTTGTATCCCATATATGCTATTATATACACAAACTGAGTGGATTTTACTTTGATTTTAGATTACAGCTTTTGTCAATTCTGTAACTGGAACAATAAATAGAACTGGTAGATTGTTATCCCATCTATGGCTCAGCCTTAAGAGAAGGCTGACAACTCAGCTTAGCAGGTGGGTTTCCCACCTATTTGTTGCCAACAGAGTAGATTTGCACATTTATTTATTTATTTATTTATTTATCTATATATTTATATAAAAAAGCAGGATGTAGCAGAAAAATGGGTAAAGGTCAGTCTGCGTCTAACATATTCTCCTTATAATAGTCTCATTATTTCATAAGAGGGTGCAGCTGCATGTGAGCTGCTAACTGGGGAAAATTCTGAAGTATTAACCAGACTCTGGTAAGCAAAATCTTAGAGGTTTACAGTGATGCCAAAGCTGAGTGGCCATGGATTTGCACAAAAGCTCAGGAGACACATCCTTTACTATAGAAAGAAATCCCTGTTAAATGTTTTGTACCATAGTCTTACCCAAAAATCCAAGCCCAAGTGAGACACACAATGTGGACACAAAGTCTGCCCATGCAGTTGATGGAAATAATGCTTTATAATGAAAAGGGTAGGGTGACTTTATGGCCACAGGCCCTACCTAGAAGTTCAGTGTTGGGCCTGTAACACATGTCACTATAATTTACCTGAGATCTGATTCTCAGGTAGCACCTAGGGAGCAGCAAGGAAAGTGACACCAAGCCCATACTGTCTAATTTAAAAGTTACTTGAGAATTTGGCCTTAAGCCTGTGAAACCAGCTCCTATCCAAATTATTTTTGGCTTGTGTCTGTATTGTTCTGCCCTGCCATAAAAAGGAAAATAGATTGCAGAAACCCAGGAGTCTTCAGCAGACTTGACCTGTGCTTCCTGCAGGGCTTTGCCTCTTCCATGGCAGCACAGAGAGGTAGAGGGGGTCCAGGCTCTTGGGGGGGATGTGGGTCTGGGATACACCAGGATGCCAAAAGTCTGTTCTTTGAGGTACTTCCAGCTCCTTCTCTGCCACATTTACCAGCTAGCAAGTTCCAGGAGAAAAAAAAGCAATGTAGCTGCCATTTTCTCTCTCTCTTTTATCACAGGATCATCAAGGTTGGAAGAGACTTTCAAGATCATTTAGTCCATCTGTCAAAACCCAGCACCACCATCATCACCCCTGAATATCCCCAAGTGCCACATCTTGAACATTTCCAGAGAGAGTGACTCCACCACTCTGAGCAATCAAATGTCTACACACTCTTTCAGTGAACTTTTTTTTCTGGTGTTGAGTCTGAACCTTCCCTGGTACAACTTCAGGCCATTTTCTCTCATTCCTTCACTTGACACATGGCAGAATAGACAGACCCCCACCTCACTGCACCCTCCTGTCAGGGAGCTGCAGAGAGCAGTGAGGTCCCCCTGAGCATCCTGTTCTCCAGATTAAACACCCTCAGCTGCTGCTCACAGGACATATTTACCAGACCCTTCACCAGCTTCATTGCCTGTTCTCAACGTATTTCTGACCTGAAACCAGGGCAAGTCTGGGCTGTGGATATTGGCTCCCACCCAGTCAAGGAAAAGTCCTTTATCCACAGCCAGAATTGTGGGAAGGGGCTGCACTTTCACACTTTAATCCTGAAAATCTTCCCCCAGCTTTTAGTGGCTCCAGCAGAAATGGAAGCACATTAAAGATCCCCTGTGGTCAATACACTTCTGCAATCGTCCTCACCTGAAAAAAACCTCTGATTTTCTTGTGCCAGGCCAGGCCTTGGCTCGACTCTGGGAATTTCAGACAGGATTTGTATCCTGTAAGAAGAGGCATTAGGGTTGCCAGTTTGAATTATGACAAAACCCAGCTGCCTCAGTGTAAAGGTTGCTGCCCATGCTCAGCTCCATCCACACATGTGTGGTGCTTGGGGTAACAACTGCCAAGCCTACAGTAAAAGGGGCCAGGCAGGCAGGCAGCCACATGGCTACTCTAAATGATATTAATAAGACTTTATAAAAAGTTAAAAGTGCAACGTAGCTTTTCAAAGTGTTTCTCAGAGATCTCTACATATGTATAGGTGTTTCATGTCCATGAGATAGAGGCTTGGGGTAAATTTAATACAGTATTCTTTTCAGCCTAAGAATTTTTTATTATTTTTTTATTCCCCCCTGAAAGCTGTTGATATAAACTGGGACTCATTAAAAACACCTTGTGTTTTGTTTTCAGAGATTCTGAATTTATGTCATTCCCCGGATCATTAGGAAGTAATGTAGCATCAGCAAATGTTCTGGAGGAGCCCTGTCTTGCAAGGAATAGAATATTCCTGCTGCAGTGGATGGCAGTAAAAGGGTGCTTAGCACCTCTCAGGAGATGCTGAGCGTCTCTGCCCAGCCAAAGTCCAGAGATAGCATTCCCAAAGGACAGATACAAGGATATTAAAAAAGACTTTGATCAAAGAAATATTGCTTCTTTCCTCCTTTCACTAAGCAGATGTGCAACGTGTCTTGGGAAAGAAATAGAAAAATTCCTGAGTGATTTATTTGATGAACCTAGTTTTAACCCAGGTTATTGCATGCCTGATACGGTGATGCTGGTTATTAGTTTCCAGTTGAAAATGACCAGATAGAGAACATATTCACTTCATCAATATAATACATTTATTGGTTGTCAAGAGAGTCACATCACACAGATATGTAAATCTGTCACTTTGTCTTAAAAGTGTATTTCTCTATTACAATGTTTCTTGATGTATGTTTTAAGGCAGTAAGGCCTTTTAAATATTAAAAAAAAAACCAAGACAAGGGGGAAGATTTGTCTATTCAATCACGGGATTTAAGACATTAAAAGCAGATGCATCATTTATAAAAGTAGGATTTTATCAAATGCCACAGCAAATGAAAGAATCATATCTACCATATGTAGATATGTGAATTAAAGAAACCTTATTTCTCAGGAAAATTAACAAACTCTTTTGCTAGCCTTAAGGTGGATTAGTCCATGATGCTGGTTACGAGTTGACCACAAATCTCAATTTGCTGTGTTGAAACTAAAACAGAATAGAGTCTTTGTTTGAAATATTTAAAGAAAAAAATGTTTATCAGTCGGTTTATAAGTCCATGGCAGTAATGTTAGTTTTGAAAAAAATACAGAACAAAGAAACTCAAAGAAGTTTAACTGTAATTTAAATCTGTTCTTCACCATTAAAAACTGGACAAACTAGCAATAACAATAAATATTTAAATCAGCAAGCAATTCACTAAAGCAATATTTCTCTCTCCAAAATGTGCAAAGCATTTTTTTTTCCAAAATGTGATGACATTCTGCATTTCAAAACAAAAATTAACACCTACACCATGACATATTATGGTACTAATCCTTCACAAGGGTCCAGAGCTGCAATGGTCGTGTGTGCTTGTTAACAACAGCCCCTCCTCTGTGCAGAGTAAGAACAGGTTGCTTAAACACCTTGAAATACTGAACTAGAAAAGCCTTTTTTTCTGTCAACCATGTTTTTGGTGATGGGACAGAGCAGTGGGGAACACAACCCACTTGAGTCAACATGAGCCCTGACAATGGTTCCAGTGAGATTTGCCTCAGGCTCTAAAGAAGCTAGAAAATGTAAGCTAGAAACGATGGTAAACGAGAAAAACATTATAAATTTTGACTGTAAAATAGTAAATTAATTAGTGTGTGTGTTAGTTATCATAGTGAAAATGCACAGAAACTGCATGAGACCTCAAGTTGCCACAGAAAAGAAATTCTGTCTCTGAAGGGATCCCACACTGGGCCTCATCCAGCAGATCCTCCATATGTAAAACTGCCACTGAACGTAAAAAACTCTGTTTGCAGTGCCCCTGGAATTAGTGCTGTGTCATCTTGGTTAAAACACGTGGTAATTTACCAGCTGGGTGTCCTTGCTGAAAAGGATATTGGTAGTACAGAGGAGAACACGTACCCCCCATGGGCAGCTTTATCCAGGATCCCTCCACCCTGCAGAGATTTCCGGGCATTGCACGGTTTGGCTGCAGGATCCTGGATGTAGCAGCACTCACACAGCCCCTCCCCTTCCCCAGCAGAGGGAACACACCCTGGGAATTTATTTGGGTTTTGTGATAACCCCACTGGTGACCCAGGGCTGTGCAGTTCCCTTCGGGGCTGTCTCAAAGGCTGGGGCTCAGCTGTGCTGGGGGAGTTCACAGGTGGTCAGTAGCCAGCAAAGAGCTGTAATTCTGGCTCAGGATAACGAATATCCTTCCTGATATGCAATATACAGATTGCCTGCCCTTGTCCCATCCCCTGCTGCACCTGCCTCTCCCTTTCCACCTCATCCAGCATCACTGCTGTCCCCCATTTGGGTCCTCTGTCCTTCCCCTGCTCCTGCCCCCAAAATGTCCTGGTTTTCCCCTGGCTCCTGCCCATGCACACACACACAGTCCTGCCTGCAAGCCCTGAGCATAGGAGTAGTAGTAGCTTTTATTACTCTCAGTCCTTTATTAATGCCACATGTGCTGTTGTAAGGTTAAGTTATTAAGTGATATCCAATAATTGTTTCTGCTCTAAAGTGGACATTTCATTTAACTATACTCATGTGGATCTGTTTCAGTACCATTTATCACGACCACATTTAAGGAAAGATTTCAATAGGCCATTTCTCTCTTTCCTTTCTTGAACGTAACTAGACCTAAAAGGTCCCGGTCAAAAATTAAATACAATTACCTTTGGTCCAGCATAAGGGAATGTGGGGCTTGCATGTACTTTGGAAGTTAAAATACAGCTTTTACTGGGCTATCATCTCTGCTGCAGAGTTAATTTTACTGAATGTGTGCACTTGCTGGAAATGCTTACATGAAGGCATACAATGACCTGTTTAGTTTGCAGAAGAAAATGATGTCATTTGCAAGTAAGCTTTCAGCTGTGATATTTTATAATTGTTTAGATGAAAACCTGATAATCCTCTACTCCTTCACATAAACTGCAATCCATCTTTAAAACTGCGATAATTCATAAAACCTGCAGCTTAATAAACTAACAAACCCCAGGCCTATGTTATTTTAAGGGAAGTCAATCTTTGATCAGTCAAGCTGAAATGGGTCTGATAAGTGGAGGCCTTACTCACAGGGAGCAGCACTCCAGTTTGTTATTGCTATTTGCTCATCATCCTCAAGTGCAAAATAAGCAGAAGTCTTTCCGAGCTTCTTATCTCTTTTCACTTTCTTCTCTAGATCTCTGTCGCTTTAATCCAGCATGTCTGCTGCTGGTTAACAAGGAAATCCTGTGTCAATTATCGCCAACAACTTCCTGCTGTGAAGCTGTGGGGAATCAAAGCTTTTGAGAGCCTTTTTCACACCAGAGAGTAGTGCAGGGCCTAATTAAATGGCCCTCATATCCTGCAGCCTACTGGTGGCCAAATGATAGAGAGCTAATGAATGATAACCTAATTTTTTTTTATTTCCAAGGATTGTTTTGATTCTTCCGGTCAGCTGTGCTTATTGAGTGGCAGCTCATTGTTCATGCTTAGGGCTGAGGAGGGTGTCAAAAAGGTAGAACTGGGGAAAGATACCAATCTGCTGGGTTTATTGTGTGCAGACCTTCGATTATATAAATATATATATTGCATATCGGGAAGGATATTTGTTAAAATTGCTTTGCCGAAATGCGTTGCCCTCTTTCCTTGATATGAATTGCTTTGGTGACTCTTATACACATGTGGGCTGCAAAATTGTCCTATAAATCCCCCTCATAAATGCTATCGCTAGAATATTATTTTTACAGAATCACAGAATAAGGTATCTGCCATCGCTCGCGCACAGCTGCCCGAGTTCCTCCTCCTCTCTTTTGCTTTTTTTTTTTTTCCTTCTAAAATATTTCTATGAAGAACTTGATCTCCTGCCCAAACAAAACTGCAGCTTTTGTATGGCTGCTGCTTAAGATTAACCAACCTCATGCTAAAGTTGCGCATAAAAGAAATACAAATTCGTGCGTCTCGGCTGGGTTTGGACAAGCCCCGGCTCCCTCTGCCTGCTCAGGGTGGTGATCTGAGAGCTCCCAGTGCCCTGTGTTGAGCACAGCTTGCATCACTGCAGTGCCCCAGAAGGGGACCAGCAACAAAACAACCTCAGGAATAAATAAAATACCTGAGCAGTTAGCAAGGTACTCGCATTTAGCCCAATTGTTCATTTCTGAGGGTCCTCAGAAATCGTGGTGCATATGCAGGAGGTGACAGGCTTAGAGGTACCATGGGAGACCTAACTTTGAATTTCCTGACTTTTATGGTTTTACATTACAACTTTAATGTTCCATTAGCGTAGTTTTTTTGTAGTTAATTTCCTTGGGGAGCTTGGAAGAGTTCAGGTTAGGGGGTTTTTGTAATTTTTTTTTGCTGTTTTATTTTTTTAAATAAAAGCAGGAGGTTGGAGAAAGATGGTCAAATCTGCTCAGCTGCTTTGAAATGTTTCAAAGGATTTAATAGGATTTTTTTTTTCCTAGAGAGAAACAAATGCAAAATGCCAGCCAGAAGTATGCACACCTGCTTTCAAATTTTGAAAACCTCAGGGTCTGTCCTGTTTCATTCCATATCCAGAGTTCTGGGTGAGATTGGCTGACATAAGATTTTTTAAAGTGGTTTGGATTTTTTGGTACTTTCTGGGTCAAGTGAGTATGAGCATACCATGCATTTAAAGAGCCCTCTCTTTGAATACTGAGTCAGGCCCTTCATTTGTTAATTTTTGTATTTAGCAAAACATTCTGGGAATCCTTCATTTTTGTGTGGTTGGACTTTTTAATGTTCAAAATTCTAGCTTTTCTGGATGCAGAGAAAGTTAAAATTCAGTCAAACTGGGAAGTCTCCCATAATCACATGACTCCAGGGGATGTGGATTCAGGAAAAAACACATTTGATTAAAGTTATCAAGAGCCAAGGAAGAGTTTTCACAAACTCTGTTCTCCTTTGCAATCATTGACACAATGAGCATTTGTTACCTCATGAAGTGCAAATTTTATTTGCTAGTTTTGGAGCTAATTAAATAGTTTCATATTTCAGGATATTGCCCATTGCAGTGCATCGACAGGTGATTTCTTGCTCTACAGCTGATGCAATCAATTCTTATGCATATTTGTATGTTTTTTCCATGGATATAGTTTTTCCTTTCAAATGGGATTGAAAAACCCCAAACACATTAATTACAGTTTTTACCTGGTCTGAAAGCACCGTTTTTATTAATTTTTACACACACACTCCCCCCACCCCACTGAAATAAAGCCTTGAAATATCTATTTCCCTTAGCCATTAATAGTGCTGGTGGATATTTTTTAACTGATGACATACAGAGATGAAGTTAGAAAGAAATAGAGTTTAAACAGTCATTCTGTGCTTCTGCCAACAGTGCCAAAAATGTTTTAGGGTTTACAAATCATGACCCAGATTTTAATTCCACCTTCAACAGTATAAATTTAATACTCTGCATAACCCAGATTTTGATCTGTATTTTTCAAAATTTCGAATGTATTTTTTAATAACAAAATCAATAAATGCACCTTCAGATCCCGTGGGGAGGTTTACCTGACAATGTAAAGGGCTAAACAGCTCCAAGGATTTGATAATAATTCACTGCAAGGATATTTCAGTTAGTTGTATTTGTTTTTTCTTCCCAGGCCTAACCTATTTCTTTTATTAAAAATGATAAAGACTTGATCCTGCCTCCATTTTAAACATCACTGCACCAGGTCTGATACAAATTTATTAGGTTTTTTTTTCCTCTCCTGGTCTGCTTCTCAGATGGAAACAGAGAGTATTTGCTTCTATTCACACCATACACCAAACTATGAATATTATTTCAGTTATGATTTCCTATGTGTCTGTACTAAGGAAAGAGTGGAAATAAAGGACAAAACCAATAAAGATTCAAAACCAAAAGCATATGTATGGGAGAGTAATACACAAAACAAAACAGGGGCTGTTAAACAGATGACTCCACTGAATTGTAAAATATTCCACGTTTTGGCAACTTTGAAATGCTACACTTTCTATATTTCATCTATTAATCATTTGTAGAGATATTTTTTGGTTAGCCAAAAGACGAAGTATTCCCTAATTGCGTTACTGGTGGTGTGCATGTAACTCCAGCCATAACTACGTCAACAAATATGATGGAAAAACAAGGAAGTGGCAATAAATTAAAAATGATCAGCAACCAATAAGCATCAGAAACAAATGACAGATTCTTAGGCGAGTAGCAATAAACTAGACTATAAAAATCAGGAAACAGACTGGCTGAGCGTCTAGAAAATGTTAGGAATTAAACAAAAGGACAGTTTTGATGGAAGCTTTTCAGACAAATATTAATTGCTTCACCACTGAAATGAGTCGAATAATGGAAAGCTAAAAAAATCCAAGCAAGTCTGTAAGAGACAAATCCCTGCAGATCAAGAGCAGACAAAACTTCCAACACCAAATAAAACATTGTTCCCTCTTAGCCTCCACATTACCACCTCCCTTTGGGAGGGTTCAAAAATTGACAGAACCGGTTATTCCAATTAAAAAAAAAATACTAAGAAAGAATCTGCATATTAAATAACACAGCTGTGAAGTAAACATAAAAGTCAGCAGAAGAACAGTAAAAATACCTTTGCTCATGGCAATATGCTATTCATTTAGTTGCCTGCAGAGTATCACTCATAAGTCCTTTAAGTACTGTCACAACAAATCATTGGAAACTGATGAATACACAATCCAGGGTCCCAAACAACAAACTATTACAAACTATCTATGTGTGAAAAGACTGCTGGAAATTCCTCTAAGCCTCTGTAAATAGCTTTGAGTGAGGCTGGTTGAGGGCCAGATGCCCACCAGAGGCAAATCCCAATTTTTAGCTTCATTTTGGCTGTGCTTCTCATACACGTAAAGGCTTTTCCCTTCTGAAAATGTGAGCCCTTAGTTTTTCTCTCTCCAACCAGGAAACAAAGACAATGTTACCCCTTGGTCCAGCCAGAGGATATGCAGGGTAATAATACCATAAATATGATGTGAAGTTTTAAAAACTGGATAAAATTTAGTGGTTGTTCTTTGATGGCTCTTATAGAAGCAGAGCATCAAAATGAAAAGGCAATCCAAATTGGCCTGGGCAACATGATCTCACTACAAAGTTTACATTTAAACTTTATGCTCCTCTACAGAGGTTTATATTTTATGCAGAGTATCTCCATGAGCTCCACAATAGCAGCAGAAGAGCCAATACAGTTATAGATGTGTATTACAAACACATGGCACTTGTTTGGCTTTCTCCAGCTGGAGACACATCCTGAGGTGTATGGGGGGAAAAAGGAGAAATGTATTTGAGATATTAAATGGGTACATTTTCACAATTTTTTAGGCTTTTCAGAATGTGTTGCCTTTTTACCCCATAACTTCCCAAACTACCTCATCTGTAAAATGACCATATAAAGTTATTTATTTTATATGTAATCGTTAATCAACCCATTGAGTGGAAGGGATACTCAGATTAAGGACAAACAAACAAAAGTTATCTCCAAGTATTCTATTATCTTATCTATATTTGGAATGCTGATGTTTAGTGATTTGAGGTGCCAGGAAATTGTGGAAATCAAAACAAATTGGCTAAAGTTGCTACAGGGCAATGGAGGGGGGAGGATGTCTGAGTGCCAAGGATGTGGCTGACCCTGTGAAATAGAGATTCATGCTGCTGATCATTAAAACTGCTTTAGGAAAACAGGCACAGGTGAGGGATTGCATTCAAGGTGAAGATGTGGCTGAAGAGTGATAACCTTGCTCCCACAGTGGGGCTGAATGCACTGAACTGAGCAGAACAGTCATTTGAGTAACTTAAGCAAACATGGCCCTTTGAAAGCACTTTCCATCCACAGAAATGAAAGTGCTGCATTTGGAGATTTTAGGTCAGGGTGACTCTATAAAAATTTGAGGAGAACAGCTTTTTTCTTCTCATTTGCAGGGTATGTCCTTATTAGAATTTGGATCGTTTTCCCCCTGAAGATCAGAATAGGCCACAGCTTTCCACAAGAGCCTAACTTTCTCTAAATGGTGGCAACTGTATGAACACAATCAAATCCCTCTATTTCTTTTCCTTCTTATTTTAACTGAAAAACAGAAATCCAAATGTGAAGGGTTTTTTTAGGGAAATCTCAGGATTCTGAAAATATGCAGAGCATTTGAGCTTACAGTGAAGGAGAGTGTCTTAGACTGATTTCCTTCATGATTTTCTCCCCTTCTCCTCTCTTTTTTTCCCTTCTTGTCTGAAACAAACTGATTATCAAGGCTTGCTCAGTCAGCCTAATGCTTTGCAGTGTGAGACTAAACTCAGTAGACATTCTGCTTAGTTAACTGTGAACATCACATCTTCTCTTCCACGAATAGTGGTTCCAAATGTCAATAGCTGTTTTAGCCATGTTTGATAGGCAGAGTAATGTCTGGGATGGTGCTTCTCAGGCCCCAGCTATAAATGAGGATTACTAACAATTTTTATGCATTTTGTTATAAACTGAGACCAACTGTGAAGTGACACTGACATGTACCAGCAAAAAACCGACAAAAATCAAATACTTTTCTATGCCAATTGTGCACAAAGAGTTGGATCTAAGCATTATTATAGCAGAGCCTTTCATGTTGCTATAGCCATGGTTGTGTTTGCATTTCCATAATAAAACCTATTTTCAGGGGGTTTATAACTCGGCTGTAAGAAATTTACTCTGTGCTCCAACTTGGCATAACAAGGTATCAGCTGGAGAGCTGCAGTCCTCGAGTTTTTACATTCCTTGTCTGCTGCAGGAAGAAAGGATTTATTTCCTTACTTGTAGTTGTTTGCTGAAATTCCTTCTGCAGCTCAAGCATGCTTGGAAGACCTGACAGTCCAAGATATGGTGGACCAAAGCCTAGTTCCAAGTGTCTGTCAGCAGAAGTCCTGGTGCAGAGTAACTAGGGGAACTGCACATGGGTCTGGGTACCAGGAGATGAATGTGGGAGGAAATTTTCTAAAAAACAGCCCCAAGCTTCCCGTTTGGTGTCCATTCCTTCACAGGCCAGGCGAGAAATCACTTGTTGTAGCACAAAAACGCACATTTTGCAGGACTGCGTGTTTGAGGAGAAAAAAAAGTGGGAGAAGTCAAGCAGGAAAATTTGAGAAAATAAATTAGTTTTTCAGAGAGTGGGGGAGCAGCCTGGCTTCTCACAAAACAGTCTCAACCCATAGGTCCAGCCCTGCCGCAATGTTCTCTGCTAGCACGGGGACCACAGGGAACTACAGCTGTGCAAGTGTGTGGTGGGAGAGAGAGAGAGAGAGAGAGAGAGAGAGAGAGAGAGAGAAGGGATTTTTTTCTGCTCCTTTTCAGACAGCTGGAGCGTGAGAAGTTGGGAAATGGATGCATTAAAGTAGAGCCTGTGCTTAGCTCAAGCCACTGCGGAGGTTGGTAGGGCAGGTAATGGGCTCCGAGGGACCCTCTGCGCAGCAGCTGCGCCGTGCTTCCCACTGGAGCTCTTCCAACAAGCATGGCTTTTTTTTCTTGGGGGACTGTAGGTAAGACTAGGAGTCAGGAAGTAATAAAACCTCATTATTACTCTTTATTGTTAGTAAACATTTCTGCAATGGTGAAATGTGTGGAGGTGCCAGCCAGGTACTGCCTGTTTCTGCATCTCGCTCTTTATCTCAGCAGGGCCCCTCTGTGACTGAACACCAGGAACATGCAGCCTTTGGATACCTGGACTTCCCCTTGACTTTGCATGGCCTGGTCCTTTGTAAGTGCTCACCATCAGGAGGGTGGGGTCTCATCCTCAGTCCTGCTGGAGGAACTGGCACAGACACCTTCGTTGTGTAGCTACACTCCTTGATACCTGTAACACAAAATCACTGATTTAAGGAGGGAGTAGGGGGAGGGGGTGGGAGACCAAACAAATCTTTACAAGCTGCAAAGTTACTCTATCTACAAGGCACAGACAGAGGCGGAACCATGGGGAGCACAGGATGGAAACAATCTGCAGAGCAGATTTGCCTGGGGCTGTGCTGCCTTTGAAAGGAGCGATATCGCTGGCGGCACTGGGAGGGGACAGGCAGGGATGCAGGGCTACACCTGTGTGACAGGTACCCTGTACTTCCCACACCACCCTCTGTGGTCCCTGCTCTTACCAGGGTGAGATTTGTACAGCAGGGAACCAGGGTTAAATTAATCCTGGTCCTCCCTAGACCTGACTGTCCCTAAGGAGCTTTTGGATGAGTGGCAGCGTTTGGTTGTGACACAAACAAAAGTTGGGTAAAGTTTGGTATCTTCCCCCCTTTACCTATCAGCAGTCAGGTGATTTTTCTATTCCTTCCCATTCCTCAACACATCTGGGTGGGAAAGGATGTCAAGGGGTGGCAGGGAGTTTGAGATGCTGAAAGTGTTGCTCCTCGACAGGAGGAGGAAGGTGTCCTGCCTGCCCTGGGCTCTCTGTCCAGGCCCTGCCATGCTGGAAGGTGTAGGGGGACACAGGTGTGTGCAGAGACCAGAAGGACCATGAGAATTTGGTGACCAGAGGATGGCAGCTGTCAAGGTGATGTCCCTCCCTCTCCCCACAGTTTCCCACATCACTTTAAATACACTTTCAAACACAATCACTGCATCCACTGCATCTCCCTGGGGCTGTGCTGTGCTCCTCACTCGCACAGGGCAAAGCAATGCTGCCCTCTCAGGGAAAACACTAAATCCAGGCTAAATATCCTGAAATACTCACAAATATTGTTCAAAATTATTGTAATTTTTAAGTGTATGTTTCTTAGTTTATTTTTAAGCTACAGATGCATTTGGTGTTTGTGTATTTTGTAAATGTAATTTGAAAATCTACCACCTAAGATAAATTTCCCTAACAAGATGTGATAGGGAATTCATGTCAGGCTATCAAAGGCAATGCTGCATTTGGATCGTTTGTTCTATATATATGAAATGTACAAAGTGATTATAAATCCTACAGTAACAAACTTGTACATTTATGAGATGAATGTTGCTAAAAAAACACTTCTGGTATTCTGATTGTGTTAGGAATAATTTAAACCCTGCTGGGCCCAATTCACCCCTAGAATAACTTAATTTAAACAGGGAGCATACATTTATTCTTTGTATTTAAATACTTTCTATACTGTAAATAATACTCAGATAAACTTATATCCTGAGGCTATTTCCTAAAGTATCTTAAAAAAATCCAAACATTTAATTTGATCCCAACTCATATTTTAATATTTGACTTACAGTTAATATTCTACTTACATTTTTCAGGTTTTAACTGAAATTTAGACACTATTTCAAGATGAGATTTCACCTAAAACCATTATGAGAGTAAAAAATTAACACACCTGTTCCACAGAAAGAAAAGTAACCATGATAAATTACACTTATTGCAATGAGCTTGAAGCATATCCACCCTACCTGTAGGACTCTTTAATACATCTTTTGGATTGAGGGTTTTTTATTGGTGCAAGTTACTTCTGATTTTCAGTGAAAGTTTGCTAAAATATGAATGGTGCTTCCCTAGGAACTCTGAAAGGGACCTTTGGCTTCTCTTGTGCTTTTTTGCAGTGATAAATACATCACAGTAGAAAAAGGAATTAATGAATTGACTAAACACGGCTTTACTCTTAATGAGCAAGGGTTTTTAACAGTGCTATGAGATACAAAAATTGATTTTAAACATGACATGTCCATTTCTGCATGAAGGGCTGAGCCATGTGCAGCTCTACATGGATTAAAACACTACTTTCAGACAGGAGATGTTCTCTGGTAGACTTACACTGCTTCTCTACCAGTCTGGGCTAAATTCTGGTGAATAGCCAAATATCGTCTCCTTTTCAACTTCCCATTCCCACAGCCAATCCTCTTCTATGATTTCAGTGTCCCTGACCCCATTTATATGCTGGTGGGTGTAGTGGAACAGAAAACACTATGGACAGAGTTTCCTTCCACATCCTCCTTTCCCTCCCAAACAAGCAGCGTGGATGAGGCTGGGTCCCACCTTCCTCCTGCCTTTGCTCATCCATGGATTTCTCTCTCTCCTCAGAAGATGGGTTTCACAGTGTGCACAACCTTTGCCAAACTGTCATAGCAACAACCGTAAAATGGCTACATCTGTGTTTAAATGGATTTGCTGGGACTTATGGGATCTTTTCTTCTTTCCCCCCATGTGAAAATGTACTTCCCAGGAATAAGAAATGAAAACCTGCAAGGAAAGGCAATGTGAGTTAACACTTACCAGCTGGAAGAGGGAGAGAGTGAGAGCAAATAGCAGCGAGTTCATTTAAAAGCTGTAGCAGCTTGTTTCTGTGAAATTCAAAGGATCAGTCCCAAAAAGGCAGGCTGGGGGGAAAAAATCTGTGAGAGGGACAACTTCTTCCAGAGAGAGTTAATAGAGACCAGACAAAGAGGAAGGCACTCCCTGACCTCAGACACTTTGCTGCAGAATGAAAAGGCAGCACCAGCTGTATGAAGGGAGATAGTATCTGACCAGGCTGAAATAGCCCTGTCATATTTTACTTCTGCAATAGTTCAGGAACAATTCCAGAACTCTGACTGATTATCAGCCTAGCTCATAACAGCCTTGAATTATGAGTGAAATGCATGGAGCACTAACATGAAAAATGCTATTACTCATGTTTAGAGGTAATGTGTGCTTTAATATGGTTTGATAGCACGTGTGTCAGGAGAGGGGTTATGGCCACATCCCACCTCACACGCCCATTCTGCAGGAACACAGGGATCACTCCAGCACGTGTCCTCCTCCTGCATCCCTAAAAACCATCAGGGAGACCAAGTTCACCCCAAGGGCTGGGCAAATGCCAGGGGACTCCCCTCAGCAGAGAGGAGAAGCAGTAACAGCTGGTACCAGTTCCAGCTGGTACTAATTAATGCACCTAAAAGATGCCCAAAAGGATAACAGAGTCCTCCTCAACAGATGCACCGTGAGGAGATTACCCTGCCGGAAATGGTCTTAATCCATCATCAATAATACTTTGATTTATTCAGTTTTCCATTTGATCCTAAAGCTCTGGGGGGTGTGTGCATTTCTCAAAAGTTCTGACAGGCAACGGTAACAATAAAAAGCACACCCAGGTTCCAAAATGAAAATGAAAACAGCAACCTCAGAGGCTGAGAGTGCTGTCTGCTCTCCCTGGGAAGGGACATCCACAGCCTTTTGGAGGTGCAGGTTCTTCTTCCATGCAGAGCCCACCTCGAGAAAGGACACCTTGGATGCAAAGTTTGGATAAGTTTTCATGTCAGATCTAAAATACAAGGAAATGTCAATCTTCTTTTTTGAACTCGTCATGAGCATGCAGAGAAAACAGAGGAAATGGGTGAAGACAAATATATCTTTCCAATAATTAATTTGGAAGAAAACCCCATCAGGTCAGGGTTTTTGGTTCTAAAGTTTTGAAAGTTTGTGTATAAATAGATCATCAGGTATCATTAAAAACTTGGAATTCAAATTAGCCTCTTTTGAATGGCATAAATTGATTTGCAGCACAGGAATATATTTCTTTTATATGCATAATTTGGCAAGTCTGTGAAAATGGGCCAGATATGCTCTTCAGACTCTTTTGGATAGTCACAGATTATTGTGAATCTTCCCATTATCCAGCAAAAAGACAGAAAAAATCTTCTTACATGGTTGAATTACACATCCTGAGTGTCCTCCTCTGTTTACACAAATATTAGTAAAAGGATTTGACAGAATGTGGTAAATTTTCTCTTCCTTAGCAGAGCCAAAAGCAGTTTAACAGACTGAATGTCCTGCTATTCCTATCACTCTGCTGTCTGCTGTCACAAAGATTGAAAAGCCCCATGTGAAATCATTATAGGCAGTGTCCACTTCTGTATTTAAACCTGTGTGAAGGTACCTAAGCAGGGGTTTGGAACAGCAGAGACTGCAAGGCAGAGTCAGAGGACAGACCAAGCATTGGTTCTACTGCATGACAGCAAGTGAAATAAACAGCCAACAGAGGCACATTTACTCACACATCCCTATTCACTCTCTGTTATTTTCTTTTTCTGGTAGACCTGTGGGTTTTGTGCACTGGAACCCCTGATACAGGTACTGAAACCTGTTTTGGTGGCAAAAGCATTGCTCATGCCAGGAGGGAGCAGCACAAGACCTTTTGCCCCACCCCAAAAACGTTCTTCAACTATTGAATTTTTGAAACAAACTCAAAATGCGCATGAATCCCATTGAGCAGCAGCAGGGATGAGGAAACTCCTGAAGGATTTTTTTGCCTCACTCCCACCTATATTTCCTCTTGATTCACAAGGGTAGCACCTCTTCAGCATTGCTTGGATTCCTCTCCCTTTAGAAAGTGGTATCCTTTACTGAGCAGTAAAATCATTCCAGGTTCTTTCACAGTCAGTGGAGGCACAGACAGCTGAGTCACTCTCTGGTGGGCTGAAGATCACTGCCACCTTCCACATGTGCCTGTAGCTGACTGAGGGGAGAAATCAGAGCAAACATCTCACACAGGAACTCAAACTCTGAGCCTGAGCACAGGGAGGGTAAGTCAGCACTGGCCGTGTCTCCAGTCCCCCTCACTGCTCTCTGCTCTGGCTGTGTGCCTGGGGGCCTGCACACACGTGCACAGGAAATACAGGGATGTGTTTGCTTTTACACATCCTCTGGGAGATGGCAGCCCATACTCTGAGTTACACTTCTGCTGAGGGGACACCAGCTCCAGTGCAGGGCTGCTGCTCAGGAGTGGTTCCTGCAAAGCTTCAGAGGGTTTGTGTTCACTGGAGTGAAATTCCCAAGGATGAAATTCCCCAAGGCTCTTCTCTGTTCTCCCTTTAATGCACAGAGGACACCACAGCCAAACCCATCATGAGGGGATGGCTGCAACAGAGAGATGATGATACCAAAGTTCAGTATAGTTGTTCTTCACAAAAGTTTTACACAGAAGTCATTAGGGTATGCTTGAGAAATGTTTGCACCAGCACTGAAAAACCTCTGGTTATTTAAGGAATGATTCTCCATCATCTTGGATCTTGGTATGAATTTTGTTCTCAGCAAGATTCCCTTTAAGCTGCTCTCTGTGACGACAGATGTACACTTATATAAATAAAAACCTTACAACTTTAAATAGCTGAACCACTGATTTTGAATATGTGTTTCATAACATGCACACAAACACTCCCATGTGAGTAAAACAGCTAGAGCAAAGAATTAACCATATAACTGGTTAAGTTAACCATGGCCTTATTTGCCTTTTTTAACTTATTCACCCTAATTGTGCTATTCATTAAACACACACAATGGAAGATTGAAATGAGAAGTGAAAGAAAAAATCTATCCTAACAGCTTTTTTTTTTAAATAAAAAATCTGCCCATTTAAATGTCTAACCCTTCTCCATGGCTGGGGCTTGGGGGAAAGATATTTTAACATGGCTTTAACATACTTGACCCTTTTTGGCAATGGATTTGTTTTCATTGTTTGAAGAGACAGGAAAAGAAGATGCTTAGAAAAGTTCTGGGAATACATTCACGGTAAAATTTTAAAGAGAAATGAAACAAAGCCTTACATGTTAGTGGAGAGCAGCATCAACCTCCTGGCGCTTTGAACTGTAATGAGTAGCTGTCTGCCCAAGTTTATTCTGTTTTATAAACAATTTGTTATAAATTTGTTAATAAAGAGGAAGTGAAGCCCTCCCCAAAAGTCCAAACACAGCCAATCAACAAGTAACTATCCCCTCCCTTGGCCATCAATTGACACTCAATATGGAGTTCATGTTACTAATGAGTTTGTGGGATAGAAAGAAACACAACCCTGAACATGAGCTTCCCAATACCAAGGTTCATGGCAAACATGCAGTGCAGGATTCAGTGCTAAGAAAAGCATGGAAAAAACTGGAGGTTGTTCCTAAATGCATGGCCAGCTAATGGGGTGATATGAATAATCAAACCTGCTGTTCATCGGAAACAACCCTGGTGACACGGGGACAATATGCAGGTGGGTGTCAGGGAGTGTCCGTGCAGCCCTGAATGCTGAAATTCTGAGTGCAGATGGTGCCAGCAAAGGGGTGTTCAGTGGCTCCTCAAGAGCTGCTGCTGAAACTGGCCACCAAAACCCCAAGGCTCGAGGATATTTTGGAAAATGAGGGTCAGATTTCCTCAGCAGACCTTGGCCAGAGGGCCTCAGTGCATTCTCCTCAGACCTACCTGCACATGTCTCTGTTTCTCCCCTTGATGTCAACAGGAGTTCCCTGCATGTGGGGAAGAGCTGAATATTACTGTCAAGATCTGCCACGCAGATCTGAGGGAAGAATTTTTGTCCTTAAGTGTTGAAAATGTAATGATCTATTTGATAGTGAGAAAAAAAGACAGAAACAGTATGAAGATTTTTAAAAGAAAACACACACACACACAATCCAAGCAGCCTTTGAAGTTAACAGCTTTGAAATAAAAAGCAGCCACTTTACCAGCCTTGTGGAACATATTTTGTTAACATTCTAGGTGTTGTATTTAAAACTGAGTTGGCCAAATTTGGCTCAAATATGACTGAAAGGAGAGGTCTTATCTGTGAGTCTCAGGATACTGTCAGTTGTTTTAAATGGAACTAACGTATGATAGCAGACCAGAAGATCTCATGGGGCCAATTCCAAAGGAAAATATTCTGGGGCACACTGGAAAGTAACTTTATTCTCTCCGTTCTGCTACCAGAACAGCCACTGAGGCTCTTGTTTTACAGGAGAAATTTGATCCTCTAGAATGAATTAATGTTGGGATTTCCAAAGGGATTTAGGATTGATGAGGGACCAAGCACAACTGTCCTTTGATGGGATTTGGGAGCCTAACTGATTTAGTCTCCCTTAAAAGACTCAGCTACCATAGAGTTTGTTGCTGGTTATTTTGAGTACTGCAGGTAAGGGGCACTAATGATGCTGGCCTGAAAGGAGAAAATTGCATCTGAGGAAAAAGGCATGTCCTGGTACATTTGCTAATCCCAGAATGGTGTAGAGACCACCTCATTTTAACTAATGTATTGAAATGTGGAGATTAGGCTCCCTATGCGGTGGATAAATTGCATTAACATGATTAAAAACCCCAACTAAACTGAGGCTCCTTTTATAGTTAATAGGGGGTCAGACTTCATTAGTCCCTCAGTGAAAGCAGACCTGTTCATTCGAGGAGGTGGAAATTTGCCATCCTCTGAAATGGCAGATATCTGTGTGGACAAATTGAATCTCTCACTTTCACCCTTATGGGTGGGATTTAAAATTTTTTTCCTCCCAGAATGGAAGATTTGGGAAGAATGCTGTGGAAAGGAAGAACTCTTGCTGAAAATACATCTGCTTTGATGCTTTTGCTAATTGTATCACTTGTGAGAGAGGCCTGGCTCTCAGCAAGCAAGGAAAGATAAATATTCCACAAAACCCCTATGAGTTCATCATCTGGACTATTTGTTGGAAAAAGAGATACCTCCATATACACACATGCATACCTTCCATCCACATAAATGGAGAATCTTTGCATACAGGGAGAGAATTAATTCCTTTCTTAGCAAATATTTTCTTTCAGTGGAACTATAACAAAACTGCTGCTGGCAGTTTTGGAGTAACACCTTTGCTTGTTGCTACCATACCCCTGAGGAATTTTTTGTAGGATGGACTTCATACTTTACATGAAGTAAAGTATTTTTACTTTTTTTTTCCCCCTCCAAAACTCACACATCTTTTAAATTCATACAAGACAAATTAAGCCTCTCAGTTCTCGCAACATTTCGTTTACATTGAAAATGATGAATGTCACTCTGTGGAGAGGACTTGCTAGAATGCTAATTCTTTCTTTGGTTTTAAACCAAAGCAAGATTTATGAGTGCACAGATTCACTTCCAAGATGAAACAGAGAAACATCTGCAAGATGAGAATTTACTTGCGTTATTAGTGCTATTCTTTCTGCACTGATGAGTAGTACAGATAATCCCATTCATTATAGACATCCATAACTTTGCTTGCAAACAGTTTAACTCCTTAAAGATTCCAGCACAGATCACAGCCACATCACAGCCACAACTTCAGTCAAAAGGAGAACAGAAACTGAAAAATATACTTCCTGAGAGCACTTGGCACTGTTCTTAGGGCATTGGTGTCAGGGATCTCTTCTGATCTCTCTTACACTACTTAGGGGTGTAATTAAAGGCTTCCTCTTGGCAATAGGCAAGATTTAAACTGGTCCAAGGGAAATAGACTCACTTGAAATGAGTGGGTTATTACACTGGTCTTATCAGAAAAAAGCCATCTTCTTAGTAGAGTATGTTTTTCAACACCGTCACATTTGCTGATTCTTTTCTTCAACTGTTTTTTTTTCAGGGGTATCTTGATATTAATAAAAACCAGGTTTGTGTTCAAGAGGAATATTTCACCTGCCACTCTGGTTTTGTTCTGATTCAATTCAATGTCTTCAGAGCATTTCATCCTAAACTTAAATGTACATTTTACAATATATCTGCTTTTATTGTAACTTTTTGACACAATAGAAATGGAATGTTTCAAAATTGTCATTTCATTGTGTTAAAAAGAAAGTTAAATTCCTAAATATGTCTTAATTACCTTTTTCCCAGGTGAAAACCCTGAAGGACCAGGGAATCTGGGTACATACAAGAAAATGCAACATAAGGATCTCAGCTAAAACCTTGGTTTGAAACTACAGTCCTTTCAGTTTCTGAAAGGAAGGAAATAAACCACAGCTAAAGCTATTGAACAATGTAGAAACAATGTACAGATCAGAAACACACTATACATGTGAAGGAACACCTTACACCTATCAATGAACACATTCTTATTGGGGGAAAAAGTAGTCCACAACATAATACAATGAATTTAAGAATCTGGAGTGAACTTTCTTATCCCTCAAGGTCTGTATGAAGACCTTGCCATGGCCTGGGCCAGGCTGCTGCTGCTCCTTCTGTTGACACATGGCAAGGTCCCAGCTTGTGTGGCAGAAAAGAAATGTAATGAACCTCTTGTCGATGAAAATAAAGCAAATTGATTTCCAAAGGCTGCAACAGCAAACCTGAGGAGCATGGTTTCAAACCAGACCCACTCATTGTTACTTAGCTCTCATCTCTGTTTTCCTTACAGATGCTTTGATAAGCTCAAGGCAGCAGTGAGGTGTGTGAGTTGTCACCTCACTATGTCCAAGAATTTTTATTAGCATGTTATGTAAGTACTTGGGGATTTTGAAAGCAAAGATTTTTTTTTTTTAGAGATGGATATTAAACTGCAATTTTAAGAAGCATAAGAATGAATATTATTCTTGGAAGCATGACACAGCCTCAGAATGGTGCAGACCTGTGACCTAAAAGAGCAAATGCCACCAAGTGCTGTCTGTGAATGGAAACCTATGTGGCAGTGCCATTATAATACATGGTCAGGAATAAATATTTTGCCATTCCTAATAGCAAGAGGCTGGTTTTGTGCTCTATAATTATTAGTGGTCAAGTCTGAACGAAATGTTTCCAGAGTCTTTTAAAGCTGCTGTGCATTCCAGAGCTGTCCTCACTGGGGAGGACCTCTCCTCTCCACCTGCCCGTGCAGCACAGAGAGAAATAGAGGGGAGCTCTGAAGTCAAATTAAGGTGATGATGCTTTTCTAGGAAATGTCTTGGGATTTTCCAAGAGGCTAAGCAGACTCCCACTGAAATTTGGGTGTCTGCCTCTCCGTGGCTTGTCTGAAAATCCCAGGCTAATGTGTTAAGAAATATTCTGACTTCAAAAGAGGAGGATATGCAACCATAACCACTCAGGGGTTCTGATGCTGATAATGCAGTACTTAGAGGGGACTGCTCATGCTATCCAGTATGATAATACCAGAATTCACAAGAAAGAGCTGTGAGCCTCTAGCACTTACCAGCTGTAATACTGAACAGATTACACAGAAAAATCAGGCAAAAAAAAGTAATATGCTTTCACCTCACAGCGAGAAACGCTGAAGTTCAGGAAGAGGAAATGTGTATTAAGAGAGCAGGTTAAAAATCTACATTATCCCAGACTTTCATGAAATCAAAATGATAGGCACGATGCTAAGTTATTATAATGTATTTATTACCAGAATTGCTTTCATATTTAACTGATTTGGCCCATCTTGAGACCTGTTTTAAAATGCACCACCTTGTCCACCTTTCCATTTTCATATGAAAAACAGGAAAGCAAAAACTAATTTACTCAGGGAGACACATCGACTGTTTGCCCGTTTATCTCTTACAGACCACCCCTCAGTCCAATGTTGACAGTACATGATATTCCATTAATCTGCCTAATGAAAATTTAACCAGTGTTATAAACAAATAATTGGCTATTATCCTCTCAAAGATCCCGAATAAATTACTTCTGCTTATTTTTTTTTCCCTCTTCTCTCTCTGTGCCTCTTCCCCCACTCCTGCCCCCACACAAAAGCTGGCTCCTTCTGACTGATGTCGCAGAAGAGGAAAAAAAATCACTGTAGCTGTCACTGTGCTGCTGCAGGAAGTGAAGCCTGGGCTAGACACAAGGGATGCTCTCAGAGTGGCCCTGCACTCGCTTGGCTTTAGCTGTGTTATTTGAAGACGAGCTGGACTGCTGCCAGAGCTGCATCCCCATTCCCACCCCATCCCCTGCTCTCTCTCCCTGATTCCTCACATCAATTCAACTGCAATTACATCCCCATCTTCTCCAGCTCTCTGAAGCTGCACGAGAGGCACAGCCACCTTTCCCTTATCACCCTTGCTGTCCTTTTTAACTCTTGTTGTGTGTGGGGGCAAGGTAGGATTTTATCCCTTTAACTACTAAAGGGTGCAAAACCTCTTCAGAGGTTCATTCAGAGCACTGAAAGTTGCAGGGCACAGGGATGCCTGGTCCTGTGTCCACCTCCAGCTGCTGGGGGAAGGGGCTGAGCTCTGTTGCTCTCCTGCCTCCCCTCCCCAGGCCTTTACTCATGAAATGAGGAAAAGACTTAGATAAGCCAAATATCTGACTCTTTTTTTTTTTTTTTCATTCAACCAGGAAGACACGAATTACATACAATTTTCAGAATAGTTTGTAAAAAAGTGCTTGCCAGATATTATCTTTGCAATTTGCACAGTATTTCTTCACAGGCAACAAAATGGTCATTTCTAACTGATGCACTGTGAGAGCTAAACCAGAGAAGTGGTGCTTTTCTCAGACAGATCCTGAGCTCTCTTAGGATATTCTTCATTGCTAAAACACATCTCATCATTCACAGGGACCTTAATACAGTGCTGAACAAATAATTAATTTTATTTTCCACCCGATAGCCATACAGTGGGGAAAAAAGGTCTAAATAAAAACTTTCAAAATATTTGTCAAATCTAAATAATTAATTTCAGGTGGGTTTTTTATTCTTTTAATTTAAATAGAATGAAGTTTCCTAAAAGAGCTGAAGTACCAATCAGAGATGGAGCAAGTAGGAAGATGAGGAGCAGTTATCTCTTGTCCTGAAGCAGCTCCTGATGCCTTCAGAATGCTGCTGAGAACTTCAGCAGAGGCTCTGCACAAGATTAATGCATGGAACACCTCAGCCTCTCTCCAGAAGTCATTGCCAGCAGGGCAAGACAAACAGCAGCTGTTCTCCACATCAAGATGCTGATCTTTATTGATCTACTTTGGTTTACAGCCCAGAATATTGTATTTTGGGGTTACCTTAGTGTACATCCAGGACAGAAATTATGAAGGTCCATGCATGGTCCAACACTCCTGCTGTTGGAAGTAGCAGCTTTCAGCAGAGCACTGGAGAGAGAAGGTGCATTAACATTTCCAGCCATTCCAACCTGGTTCTTCATCCACTGTCTCTGCTCCACAGGAAGCAAATCGGAGACCAAGAAACAAAACTTTCAAGACTATTTGCCCACTGGAAAAATAAATACCCCTGAATATCAGAGCTGGTGTGCTTGTGGAACAATTTGTTCTTTCAGCCTTGCAAAAATTGCTGTGGGGAATGTTTTTGTTTGTTGGTTTGCTATTTTTGAAAATAAAAGTCTGAAAGAAAGGAGTTTCCAGCCATCTCTAGGTCCAACAGAATCTCCCTGGCAAAGACCTTGCACCAGCAGCTCCCTGGAGTGACAGGGATCAGTGGCCACCAAAGAAAGAGCAAACCTGAACATGCTCACCTCAGGTAGTTGGAGTTCCTTCTCTTTGTTGGAGCAGCAGCAAATCAGACCCTGTGGAAGAGATATCACCATCCCAGAGTGAGGGATGTGAGGCTTCAGGCTTGGGAGTGTGGGCTGTGGGATTTTCCTACATTCCAGGAAAAAGTTTTCCAGGGGGGAGAGTGAACGAACCACTCAGTTGGCTCATGAGCCCTCAGCCCCTCAGAGGGGGAGGAAGAGGAGCCATGGGAGATGTGGGCTCTGCAGTGCAGCCTTGCTCTGCCCTCCTCAAACAGGGATGGGAAAAGCCTGCCAAAAGCCTGGTTCCAGCTGAGAAGCCATGCAGTGCAGCAGAGAGCTGTGCTCTCCACTTCTGAGAAGGCAAGCAAGAGCACAACCAGCACTGCATTTATCTGCAAGTGCTCCAACTAAGAGGAGAAGTTAAGATTTTCGCTATAATGACAAATTAATTCTTGCTTTCATACTTTTATTAAAATAAGCATCTTCTATCTTTTAACTAGACCTGACATATGCTTACATAGATACAACACACCCTGTAACCTAATCTGCCAGCAATCTTGAAGCAATTAACTCCTTCTAATCTTTAGCTAACAAAGCCCACCATGGAAAAGGTCCCTGGAGAACAACACTCCAAAGGCAGCCGTAAGCTCCCTCTGACTAGTTTTGTATTATTTGGTGTGTAGGAGCTCATTGGAGTGCTCAGAGAGCAGGGATTCATTTGAAACAACAAAGATGAATCATCACAGATCATAAGATCTTCATTAACTCCTTATTTCTCTACTAATTAACACAAAAGAAATGACTTGAATGGTTGACAGGCAGCGAATGACCCACAGCTCAGTGGTTAATAGGATGCAAATGATGCCTAATGAGGGTCTCTAGCTGCAGTCTGGGCATCTGGCCTACTATTTTTGTCGGGGATTTAGGGTGGGTTTGAGATGAAAATAGTTTAACCAATAACATAGGCTGCTGCTGAGTTCATACTAAAGTCTATGAATTTATGGGTCCAGCACTCAGAAGAATTAGCTTAAACCACTCATCAACAGGTTTGGATCCTCACAAAGCACTTTACAGTCAAGAAGTCTTGTATTCCATGAGACATAGCAACAATAATTAAATATTTCATGGGCTGTTTTGTTGGGTTTTTTTTCCTGGGCAATAAAAATCATTAATTTATAAATTCCTAATGACCTCTCAGTTTACAAGGGAGACAGATTCCCAAACAACTGTAATGGTGGCCTTTAAAAGACTTCATTCAAATCTGTGTCCCACGCCTAATCGAAAACAAATTTTGGTTTCTCCATATTTTTTTTACAGAAACTATTTCCAGCTGAGTCTTTATGATTAATTAACAGGCTTTCAGAGAAGAGACACAGCACCATTAAAAATTCTGCAAGTCCCTCCCTCACTCACAGAAAGTTTTGGAGCAGCTTCAGGTTGAGCTTTTGATTCAACCACTTCTACAGGATCCTTTTTCCTCTGCTTCTTCTGTGTACACACAAAAGCAGGGGCTGGTGTAAGAGTGGAGTATGGTGATTTCCTCTGTGGGTACGTGTTCAGGGTGGCCTAAACCCCCTTATTTTTCAGCATTCTCCAGCCACAGGTTATCACCCTTCCTGATACGGTGGTAAAGCCACTCACATAATTGCTTTTCTTACTGCCTTACGTGAGTCAAGCTGATGGAATAGTTTTAGACAGGAGACACAGCAGAGCTTTGCTACCTCAGGTCACTTTGAGTGAGGAGCAGAGAGCAGAGAGCAGAGAGCACTGGCTCTGCTCTTTTTGCAGTGAGCAGGATCACCCAGATGCCAAGGGCAGCTCTGCTCCAGCCTGGAGGATGCTCCTGCTTGGGAAAGAGGTGCAGAGATTTACAGGAGGACTCATCCATGGGCTGGGATGGGCTTGCACCAGGCTCTCGAGGTTCCAGGCCAACCTCATGGGCTACCAGCTCCCATCACTCAGTGTCCAACACACTTCCCAGGCAGCTTCCACTCTGCAGAATGAGGTCGTACCCTTGTAGTGCTGCAGCACAAGAAAACAGCTACAGCAAAGCACCTACAGCTCTCAGAATTCTTGCATCACTTTAGTTTCTCTTCTTTTTTCCTTTTTGTTTATGTTAAACCCAAGAGAACAGGTTTGCTATTTAGTGGCTCGTTTTAATTAATATGTTTAAATACTGCCTTTCATGCTTCAAACCAGCCACTGAACAAGACCATGAAATGAAATAGATCTGAAGGACTTGAAATGAGAAGTGAAACCTACTTTCATTTTGTAGGTGGATTAATATGGAAACAACCAAATGGAGTACTTTATTTCAACATGTAAAATTTGAATGTGATCCTTTTCTCTCAAAAGATTCTACAAACTCTGAATGGCAGTGGGGAACAGAGAGTGTTATATACACATAGATTCTGTTTTGAGTGCCCAAATTCAGTATTGATTTTCCAGCCACATCTACTGTACTTTATCTGAAAAATCTCACTGTGTTTACATTCTTACATAATCACTTCTACCAAATGTACTGTTACAGTGTTGTGAGAAAGGCAAATATTTAATATCTTCTTGAGTTCTGTTCTTTAAAGTAATAACTCCCTTTATTTTTTTTTAATGTATAAAAAAAAATATTGGACCAGAAAATACATTTTTTTTTACCATAAACACAAGTTGAAAAAAAAATATCCAAAAGCTCCAAGCCCTGCCTGATCAGCAGGCTGGCTCTGCAAACCCCTTACGTTTCCCATTATTGTCAGTGTGCATCCAGGAAGCGTCAGTCTCAGAGCACTCAGCCATATATCATTCCCACTCCATCTTTTTATTGGATGCCTTCCATGCTGAGACGAGAAGCAGAGCACACGAGGCATGCTGGGGTGACGTGCAGGAGGCACAGCAAAAGCTGCTCCAACACCACCTTTGCTGGACATGGGCTGCTCATCCCGAGGCACTTAAAGGATTAATGAAATGAAATTGTTTTTTGGACTTGCTGCACTCTCTCTCTTATCTTTTAAATCCATAATGTCCCACGGAAGGCAAAATGTAGTAATTTGAGTCAGCAGCCTCTCATTAATTTTCTACCTTTGGGGGAAGGCACATTTGTAAAAAGAGGGGCTGTGTTGAGGCTAAGCTCAGCACATTGCTTCTCACTTAAAGAGCTCAGCATGGCACAGCAGAGACAGAGGCGTAACACGCTTCAAACGAGAGCATTTTCAGAGAGGAGGCACATCTCAGCTGTCTCTGCAGCTATACACATCTTTATATATATATTTTTAAACATGTGTGTTTATACACACATACATACAAACCTATGGAGTCATCAGTTTTTGAAGATAATCTTTCAGGTTAAGTATTTTCCCACATTAAACTGATAATTATCCCTTCCTTTTCTTCCTCCGTCCCCAGACACCAAACAAGCTGGATTTTTGCTTCATGTATTATTTATGTAAAGGAATTAATATGCAGATTCACAAAAACTTAAAAACTCATAATTATTCATAAAGGGCTTTAAGGTTATTTAGTACATATTTATGAAACTTTATGTTTGCTAGGAACTGTGTTTGAAAGTGCTATGGAAGGGTGTTGACTGAGGTTAATTACTAGCATGGAGAGTAATCTGAAAATGATCAAACTCTTTGAATGAAAATATTTGTCAGTATTTCTGATCTATATTTAAGTGAAGTAATGGACATCAATAGCCTTGCAAATATATTCGGAAATGGCTCTGCAAGAAAGGAGATATGCATATCTAATGCAAACAACCAATGAGGAAAATGTCTAGTTAGCCACCTTTGATCGCCTGGCAAATGTAAAAAATGATAGAGATTTATCCTGTTTGTTGTCCATCTGGGTTGAGTTATGTTCTTATACACCCACACTCTGGTCTAGAAATTATTAGGAGCAATTTAAGGAAGCCAGAACCCTGCAACCTTTTCTGGACTAAGATTCGGGAAAGAAGTGTGAGCTATTCAAGATAGCCAAGATTTCTCTAGAAGTTACTTAGGATAAGTACAGGCTGTATGTAAATAATACATTATATTGGTTTTATATTTACATAAATCTTTCTATCTTATGCATAATTAACCTCCTTTCTAATCCATCGTGCTCAAAGGTTGGAAACCTATAAAGTGTGCTACGGGTTACGTGATGTCAAACAAGCAGCAGTGGCAGCAATTCTGGAAGGCAGAAAGCTCCCAAAATATTATTGCAGCTATAATGCTGCAAAGAGTTATAAATATGACCTTGATGTGTTCATTGAAAGCACTGGAGGTGCAGAGGTGTGGTGCGGGTGAGTGGGACTATGGGGGCTCACAGGGCTGGGGCTGTTTCCTGTGAGAGAGCAAGGGTGGCTGAAAGGCCTGGTGGCTCTGGAGTGACTCTGGAGTGACTCTGGAGTGACTCTGGAGTGACTCTGGAGTGACTCTGGAGTGTGGCACACAGGTGTGTACAACAGTGGGATGTGTTGGTAACCTCACACATTGGAGATTCCTTAACCCATGCTCTTCAGACATGTATCCACTGAGGAGCTCATTACCCTGCATGTAAATAAATACACTGCATATGGTTATTTATTTGATCATTCCATGTGAAAGCTGAAAAAAAAAAGCTAGAAAGATCTAGATACTGATTAAACAGCAAAAGATACCTCAGTCATTGGCAGCAATTGTATGGGATGCTTTGGGAGATGCTCTAGGGACACGTCAGGCACTGCTCACATTTGTCTTTTGGACTTTGAAGACTCAGGGTTCCCTTACAGTTCACTGAACACTGCTCTGCCTTTTTGGCATTCTTGGATTTCTCCATCAGACCTCAAGGGATGCACAGGGACCCCAGTGTCCCTCAGCAGCTTCTCAGGGACCTCATCTCTGGGTCTCTTTCTGTGTCTCTGCTCTGCTGTGGGCTCACACTGAATTCCATAAATAAAATCACCAAGCCACGATGTACCAGGCTCTTCCTCTTCTGCTGTGAACCTACTCTGAATCTAGGGAGGAAAAGGGGACAGCAAAGTCCTCTTCCACACAGGAGGGCAGAACATCAGGCAGAAAGTCTCTTTCTTACACTGCTCATGAAGGAGCTGTCCTTGCCAAAGGTATTTTGAAATAAATAGAACAATAATATAGCCATAATGGTTGCCCTAAGTGCAATGACTATAGCCTGGATAGATTTGTAATCTCTTTTAATAAATACATTAAATTATTTGAAATAATGGTCTATTTGCCAACAGCTTATTCCATAAATATATATGGAATATAAAATAGGAGAGATTCCCTGGCATAATTAAAATTGTACAGCCAAGTAAGAGGCAGGGAATAGTGTTATCTTTTCAGCTGCAAAATATTTTACAGAAATATTTCTCACAGACAAACCTTTTATTTACATTTAGGGGTGGTATAATTGCATATTGAAGAGAGTGCAGCTCTGAGGCAGCAATGTCTGGTGCCTCCATCTCCCACCCCTGCTACAAGGGGAGCTCAGTCAAATAAACTGCAGCTCCCTTGTTACCAGTGCCAAGCATTCTCCCTCCTGCAGACATCTGCACAGAGAGAACCCCAAATGCCTCACTGAGATCTCCTTCACCTTGCAGCAGACACAAACCTTTGCCATCCCTGAGGGGTAGCCTGGACGTTCATCCCCTGTGGCAAGGGGTAAAATGCCATAAAAAACATGGTATTCAGTGGGGCTCAAGGTGCTCAGCAGAGGTTTTGGGGGGGGTTTTGTTCATATTCATCATCTCCAGAAATTCCAATGCTCTCTAAGCAGAGACATCTGCCATCTGAGCAGAGGACCTGAAGGTTACAGCAGTGGGTTTTTATCCCCTGTGCAGACTGATTATTAGACAGGGTTTTATATGTGCTGTTCAAATGGCTTAAATACATTACTTCAAAGGATTAAGTTTGCATTACAAAAACTATCAATAACATGGTAAATTATTGATCAGGATTATTCTTAACTTCTAATGTGTTGTGTTTGGAGCATTGGTGATTTACATGCAGGGTAACACAACAAAGTGCAATCAATGGCGTTTTAGGATCTCATACTGGATATTGCATCATCCCACTTAGAAAAACCTAAATATAACACTGACTTTTCACTGTCCCAGAAAATTCATTTGGAGGAACTGTCTCTTTGCACTGTAAGCTATTATGTCTGAAATTAATTTAGCTCTCAAACTAACGATTGCTACCAAAGCAACAGACATTTTGAGGCTCATGTGATTTAAGGAGTCATTCTGACCCATTTACTCAGCTGCATTTTAAATATATTTATTGAAGCAGAGAATAATAGATGCGTTATGTGCTTCCAGCTCACAGGTAATTCCCAGGTGTGCAATGGAATCAGGTAGGCAAAATTCACTTCAAGCCAATGATGTGCTGATGAGAAAGAAACTCCACTGATCTGTATCCCTTTTTCTGGGCTTTCTGCTTAAAAAACCCCAAAACCCAAGAAAGACAGGGTCAAAACTTCGGTGTAACTAACAGAGGTGATGTTCTGAGAGCTTGTCTTCTGCTCAGGAAGGAGTGCTCAATGGCAGGCGAGGCGTCATATCCAGCTTCACAACTGCAGCCTGCAGGAGGTCCTTTAACATGCACAGAAAGTGTCCACGTGGGGAATTATCACAAAGCAGCCAAGCTGCTGCAAGCTCCCACTGTCTCTGTGTGCTGCCTTCCCCAGGAAAGCCTTTGCAGAGCCAAAACAGGAGGTTGGACGGGGGGAGGACGATGGCACAGGTGAGGGAACAACAGAATGTAGAGTGTAAGTGATATGGGGTAAAGGAGAAGCCAATGCAAATCTTGTCTGAAGGGGTCACTTACTGGGCTTTTTGTAGTCTCCTCAGGGTGATGGAAAGACTCCAGTTTGTTCCACAGCCAGGTGCTCTCTGAGGAGCCTGGGTTGTTTTCAGCTGCTTTTCATGACCGGGCAGTGGCTTCAAAGTGATGTGATTCCTTCAGACCTGTTGACTTCCAAGAGAAGAAAACAAACAAGGCATTGACTTCCTGCCCTGTCCCCTTCCCTGGGGGACTTTAAGTAGTCCCACTTGGAATCAGCTATCCCCTCTCCCCACCAGAGCACAAATCACCTAACACCAAACCTGTAACTTCCACAGTTCCTTCTCTGCACCAGGCATCATGGAAAACAGGACCTAAAAGCATCAAGCAGCAGGTTAAATTCAAACAAAGCTTAGATATCCTGCAATGACATCATGCCAGCCCTGTGTACAGAATCTGTGCATACAAAAATATAAAATATAGTGGCTGTGTATGTGGGCACAGGCAGGATTGATGCTCCCACAAACACTCCACACCTGCACACCTACACAGCCCTTATTTACATAGCTCTGTGCATAAAACACAGTGTAGTGTATTCTCTCGTTACCTTCAGTGGGTTTTACATCTGATCCACCTCACAAACACACTGAGTTGTATTTCACACACACAACTTATATTTTTGAAGGTACCTTATAAGTATACATCCGATCTTTGTGGCTGAGTTAATTTATCAAAGCAGTGCTTATTTTTGCTGATAGCAAAAAGAGTTTTTCAGTTTTACCCTGGATTTTTTTTTTTTTTTTTTTTTGGTGAGGCCCACAGTGTGTATTTTGAGGAACTGTAAATTCATAATTCCAATCATATAATTTTTCTGACTGAGCACCATACCATAATTTGCTAGGAGATGCTGCAAAAAACTAAACCGTGGATACCTACAAAATACAGGACCACTATGCTAATTGTGTACATTAAAACAATCCAAGTGTCTACTGAAAAGAATTATTATATTTGCATGCATTAAATTCAAATTAAAAAAAAATTTGCTTGAAATTGTGCTGGATGGAAAAAGAAATGAAATCACATTTAAACACTGAATTTAAAGAATCTGTTAAAGAACTATAACAGCTATCCATCTGTCAATCCTAATACTTGAATGCCAATTCTAGCTATCACTTACTATGGCAAAAGTTTAGGATGCAGTAATCTCTTGCCATTTCCTAAATCTGAATGTAATGGGGGTAAAACTGCTCCTAAGCAGTTCTCACTCAGGCATCACTTACATAATTTTCTGTTTATTATTTGGAGTTATTTCCATTGTCAGTATGTGAGTGGTGCTCTTGACCTTCTGTATTCTGCCTTGATGGTCAGAGCTAGTCCTGTACATTGTGGAGCTGATCAAAAAAGCAGCCAAAGCCAAAGGAAAGACTCCCAGTGGTTTCAGGGGACTTTGGATCCCTCCCATCCCACAGCCAGGCTGGGTTGCATTCTGCACACCCTGAACTGAGCTCCAGGATGAGATCTGCTCCCTGTGCAGCACCAGATGCACGGCCCCCACTGCTGTGCATGCAGCAGATTAAAGATCCAACTGTGAAGAGCTGCTTTGTTCACTCAGATTCAAACCTGAACTTTATCAAGCACAGCGTTGCAGTGTGAGGGTTGGGCTGGAGATCAGTGCACATGCAGGAAGCAGATGGGACGGCTGAGTTTGTGTCTCAGATGCAGCAGAGCACAACGGGGTCTAGCGAGGAAGACAAGCAAAATTCTTCCAAGAAGGGTAATTTGTAGGTGCTCTGCTAGTCTTGCACCTATCATGTTCTTAATTAATACAAGAAGTGGAGAATTTGACTGGAGATCTCTTAGTGTTTCATAGAAAAAGTCAAAGTTTCATGGTTTAGTCATAATTCGGCCTGTGGCATGTTGAGTAAAATATAAGCAAATGCAATGCAATGCAATCCACAACAGGCAGTGTGTCACCATGCCTGGCCTTTGTTTTCAGACAATTGTTTGTGCTGCTAGTTTTAGGAAGGCTCTTTAACCTCCCATGTCCCTGTTTCCCCCCCGACCTTCCCTGTGAGCATTGGGAGCAGGACCTTCCTCAGCACTGCCCAGCACAGAGTTGGACAGAGCAGGAAAGAACAGATCTGCAGATTCTACTCATTGCTGTGCAGAAACTCTCCACCAAAGCTAAAAACTAAAGAAAATCAAGGACAGAAAGGATCATGCTCACAAAAATACAGAACACCTGGGTAGGGGCTGAAGGAAATAACTGCTGCAGTTCCTAAATAAATTAGGCTGTTCTGAAAATAGGCTCTAAAATTAAGCAGAGGTGCCAAATATTAGAGAAACTGTGGTCAGTCTTTGAACTCTTACAGATAACAGACAGTGGAGTATTAAAACAACAGAGGCACTCATATCAGCTGGGGAACTCCAGCATAATTTAGTCTGAAGTTATTCACAAACATTATCAATATTTCTGAGTTTACACTCGCACCTTTGACTGTTGACTTAAAGCATCCAGTCTGGTTCATACTACTGGAAATGTTTACACTTTGGAATCTATTATGCATAGAAAAATTAGGGATTATCTTTGACCTGGGTCCCACATATTTTTATGCAAAACTAAATAATAGGGTTATTTATTCATTTAATCAATTCCATATATTTGCCATAAGCAGGCTTGATTTCTTCTGAGGTCACAATCAACATCACACTTTTAGGAGGACATACGGTTTGACTGCTAACACAGATATCCTAGTCAGCACTCAAACAATCCTCAGCTTTCCTATCTTTCCTCAGGTTAGGAGCACTACATATCAATGTGGGCTAATCCTCATGTGGAAACATGAAAAGGAAAGTCACTCTTGGGGCAGTTCAGGTGTGTTTAACTCTTAAATGTGGAGGGATGTGTGTATTTTTTAGGATGGGAAAAGGAAAACCACAAAATGTTCTACACTCAAACGTGGCAAAAAGGGTTTCAGACAGGACCTCTTCCAGACAGATTTAGGCTCTCTCTGACCGTGATGTGACAGGGCAAAAGCTGAGTGAAAGGTAACAATCTCTTGGATGCAGAAGGATGCATTGTCTGCCCTCAGAGCAGGAGAGGTGCCTCTCACACCCCATGTTCTCTCATGCAGCAAGGGAGCTGCCCAAGGGCAGCACTGCCTCTCTCTGTGTCAAAGACCTCTGCACAGCCAAAATTCTGCTTAACCACACACTCACCTCTTCCCAAGCTTCATCCCAGTGGCACAGGAATAGATCTGTTTATTTCATGTCATCTCTGCTTCACAGGATGTCATCCATAGCTTTAAAAATTAATGATTGTTAATGACCTGCAGTCCAAGAATCAGAAGCTTAGAGAACTTCATGAATATCTTGGGATAATGAATTAATTCTCTTTTTCATAGCCTGTTTGGCACTGCTGGCAAAAGGGAAATGGAAAGGCAAAGAATGTCAAATATATTTATCCACTTAAATCTATAACTAAATGGCTCTAAGGAAAATGAAAGCATATTACTTCCTTTTAGAAGAAGAAAAGTAGATTTGATCTGAAAAAAGAGATATCCCTTCTAACAGGGGATAGTTGATCAGTAAATCCTAGAAGTTAATGTATTAGAAAATCTGAATACCATACTAGGAAAGAATTTATTCCATTCAGACTAACCAACATATTGCACAGAAATTGCATGCCATGCTGGTGTCAACATCTTCATAAAGAGCTGTCATTTTATTATTATTGGCAAATGCCTGGATGCTGGTGAGGGAAGAGGCATTATTTCCAAGCGTGAGGTGGAAAAGTAACAGTTAATGTAACAGATACCTACCACAAACAACAAGGACCATCAACATTTAATGACTGGAGTAACCATATCCTCCTTCAGCTGATGGAGGCTGTATAGAAGCAGATGGAGTAAAATGCTAACAAACACTATGTACCCAAATGTAATAGCAGATGTGAAAGCTCATCAGGATTATGCCATGGTGAGAATAATTGCCAGGGTGCCTGGAAGTTTTAGCAAGCATCTTTCCTTCCCCCACCCCTTCTCCCTTTCAGCCACTGCTTATATTTTATTTATTTATTTAGGTTTTAACACCTCCTCTTGTGATTTGCAGGCAAGAGGAATCAGTTTCAGTATCAGCACAATGCCTCATACAACACTCCTACAGCTGAACATCTGCTTGACAGAAGGCTGCTGGGAGCTACATGCCAGTTTTGGGACTCTTCCTTGTAGTTTGTGTGGCAGAAGTAAAGTATTTCAAGTATTTAAGGGCTCATGGGACACACCAGGGAACAGGGATCTGTGAAAATTCATAAGCTGTGCAAAATCTCCACCAAAACTGATGCTGGTGAGAGCAGCTGAAGGTTTGTACCAAGCAGGGATGTTGGCCTGACTGTGCCTGCTGTCCAGCATGAGCTAAAGAATGAGAGAAGTGTCTTCTAAAATATAAGAAAGGCCTTTGAATTTTGTGCCTGGCAATTAAAACTTCACTATAGAAGCAATGTGGGTATT
Source organism: Eopsaltria australis (assembly GCA_034509425.1). NCBI lineage: Eukaryota > Metazoa > Chordata > Aves > Passeriformes > Petroicidae > Eopsaltria > Eopsaltria australis. The sequence goes on along the minus strand of JAVTVJ010011652.1, from coordinate 844,182 downwards.
AAAACACTGGCACAGTTTGTCTTGAGAGGTGGTGGATTCCCCATGCCAGGAAGTGTTGAGGGCCAGGTTGGATGGAGCTCTCAGTAACCTGGTCTAGTGGAAGAACTCCCTGCCCATGGTGGTTGGACCAGATGGCCTTTAAGGGACCCTTCTAACCTTAAAAATCATACGATTATATGATTGTCTGAAAAAAATGAAACACGTGAAGGAGGAAAATGTTGCTCCTCCAGAAAGAGAGGCTGCAGTTTGTGGTGTTTTTTGAAGATCAGTGTATAAGAAAAAAGGAGAAGCTAGGAACAAAAATGGCCTGGGAAGCTAAAATCTTTGGCCACAAGAACGGTGTTGCTGCAGGAGACTCCCAAGAGCTGTGCAGGTGGTGGATTGCAGTGTGGTGAGAGATTGCCCTGTGAATGAAATCTAAAATCAAAGTCCCTGCAGCAGTAACACCCTGCAGGTACAGTGTCCTCAGCAGGTCAGGCAGAGGCTGCATTTCCTCCACACCTTCCTGGCTGGCAGAGGAGGTTTTATTGTGAAACACAGGCTGGTGGCACATTATGTGCAGGGGTCCTGGTACTTAAACTTCATCTGAAACGGGAAAAAAACTAAAGCTGATATATTGTTTCTAACAATAAATTGCAGGTGGATACTCCTCCCCAGGTGCAGGAGAAACTCCTCTGAGGTCTGCAGGAGAGTCACAGGCTATTGAGTAGCAAAGTACTGGCACAGAATTACAGCAGCTGATGGAGCAGCGCAGAGAGGAAAGGAGGGCTGAACTCTGCTTCTTGTCACAGGCTCCTCTGTGCTTACTCCAAAAACAAAGCTAAGAGCAGGTGCAAGAATATCCACCAGTGAGAAGGTGATATCAATAATAATGTGCTTTTCAACCAGCTTCAGAAAAGGAATGTGGACTGAAAAGGAAAATGGAAAGAAATGTTTGACGTAATTACTCCTAAACTGGAAAGTGATGCAGATCATAGAATCACAGAATGTTTTGGTTTAAAAGAGACCTTAAAGATCATCTAGTTAAAATCCTCCAGTCATGGGCAGGGACCTCTTCCACTAGAGAAGGTTTCTCAAAGCCCAACCTGGCCTTGTACACTTCCAGGGATGGGGCATCCACAGCTTCTCAGTACAAACAGTGCCAGTGTCTTTCCACCCTCACAGCAAAGAGTTTCTTCCAAATACCTAATCTAACCCTGCCCTCTGTCAGTTTGAAGCCATTCCCTCTTGTCCTATCCTTGTCAAAAGTCCCTCTCCACCTCTCTTGGGGCCCCTTTAGGTACTGGAAGGTGCTGTAGGATCTTCCTGGAGCCTTCTCTTCACACTGAACAACCCCAGCTCTCAGCCTGTCTCCATAGCAGAGGTGTTCCAGCCCTCTGATCAGCTGTGTGACCTCCTCTGGGCTGGCTCCACATCCTTCAGATGCTGCAGCCCCAGAGCAGGACACAGCACTCTACACACGAGTGGAGTAGATGGGTAGTCACAAATAAAACCCATCACTATTTAATAGGGATATCTCGATTTACAGCATCAAAAACTAAAATTTGCATTTCCTCCACTCTCTGTCTCTGTTAGAAGATTCAGGTTCTCACCCTGGCAAGGCTGGACCGTGTTTATCAGCAGCTCAAGGCTTTATGTCACAGGGCGAGGAGTGAAAGATCTGAATGTAACTTTGCATTTAACTTAGGGGGAAAATAAATCAGGACTGGTATCTGTGAAAATAAAACCTTTCCAGTTGAGAGAGACTGAGATCCTGTCAATCTGAGGCAGAGGTGCAACCTCTGGAGGCAGATGGGGGGGGTCAGGAGCCAAGTCTGGGGGTCCAGAGGTGATGGGATAACAGGCTCAGACCCTCCTGGTGTCTCCTGGTGAAGCAGTGAGTTCCTGTGTTTATTCCATTGGTGTTCAGTGGCTCCCAGCAGCTCTGAGTAATGCCAAGGAGCAGGTAGCAGAGAGTAGAGGGAGATTTCCCAATAATCAGAGCAGGGAACAGAGTCCTGTCCTGGTCCTGACTCAGCTCCAGCTGCAGATATGCCTTCCGACAAAAGGTCTTGATTTTCAAAGTCAGTTGTAATGCGTGTGATTGTCGCCTCACAGGTAACTGCAAGGTGGGATATCTTAGTTTACCTAATAACTTTTTCTCATTTTTGATAGATTTATCTCTCATGTACTCCTGTCAGTGATGCAGAAGCAGATAACAGCACTTGAAACATTAATTTTCTCTCAAGCAGATTTTCTCAACATTTAGTTCAGAGAGTTCATCATGTTTAAAAGCAGGTAATTTTTTCGAGTTGAACCCTTGGAAGTTTATTCAAAATAATATAGTATCAATCCATTTTCCGAGGTTAGCAAGCTTAGAAACAGATTCTTCTTTTTTCCCCTGCAGCTGTTTGTGTAGCCCATGAAATGATTTGTGTTTGGTGTGTGTCACCAAACAAATGTTCTGGTGCCTTTTCAGTAACAAATAGTCTGCAATAAGGAATCTACATCTACAGTCAGACAAGCAAGTGATGCTGATGCGTGTTGCAGCATGCTCTGAGAGCAAAACTCTGTCCTCTAAAAACCCCAGTAAAAACAAACTGCATCTTTGGAGTCACCCTTCCAAGCCAAACTGGGAAAAATTAATGAATGTAGTTCCATGAGCAGGATTTAACACACAATAGATTTTTAAAGAAATACTCAGGAGTCTTCGGGCTGATGCAATATTTCGCCTTCACTGGTATTAATGTTATTGTTTCTGTCTCATTTTAGGTTATTCTCCAGTGTTTATTATGAATTCAAATTCTCACTATTAAAAGGGAGATATTATCCATATGGTTGACGTGCTGCTCAGTATGTTCATGAGTTCTCCAACGTTTTGATTAATACTGACAGAAAACCCTTTGAAAACATATGGCCCCATATACATCCTGTCATTTCTAATAATAGGGTACATTCTTCAGCACACTTTCTTAAGAAGATGAATTCAGTCATATTTTAGAAACATGCTAATACTTGGTTAATTAGTCCTTTGAGGTCAGGGGGAAAGAAAAGACTGAATGAAAATAAACTTTTCCTTGAGCAGACACCACGAGCTCTGAAGATAATTTGTGTGGCAGAAAAACGTGATATCTATGAGTAATGGTCTCTATATAGAGCCAGATTTCTTAAATCAATTAGCTCCTGGCATATTCCTGAAGATATTCATGCTCTGTTTGATATGCCAGACTCTTAAAGCTTTTGCATGAAGACTGATTTCGATGCTCATTTCACTGATTAGGTCAGTATCTTATTTCTGGTGTTGTATTCCTGTATTTATAGCAATTGTTTCCCTTTTCCAACACCTTTGGGATATCACAGCACTCTTCTCCCTTACACTGCAGGTCTGATACCAAATCTAGCAGAGATATTGTTGACTAAAATCCACTTTTTCTTGTGCAGTAACATGGCACATTTATATGGCAGAATTTGCCCCCAGAGACTATGTCCACCACACCTATTTTGCTGGGATTTTCATCCATTCTTCTCACCATGATGAGGAAAGTTCTCATCTTCATGGTCTTTTTTAACCAGATTTTTCCTCACAGAGGTGCATGCATTACCTATCCTCAGAGTTTAGTAGTTTCAGATTTTTTACAGAGAAGCTCCTCAGACACATATTCTTAAAAATTATACCTTAGGATATGACTACACAAAAATAATCTTCTTGAAAATTCTGCAGCATGATAACACAAATACGTTTTTAAAAGGTGATATGACAATTTTGTACTTTATAAACCTGAATATCTTCATACAGCTCACACATTCAACATATATATTCAAGTTCTTTCCACCCAAAGATGTATCATTACTGTTAATGCAGATAATTAACAATGATAAAATTGCAAAACTTCTCTTATAATGATTTCAGTCAGCATCTTACTTTCATTTCTTACTTTTCCCCTTTCCTCCTTGAGTAAAACCCATGGAAAAGCAATTTGATTCTCAAGAAAAAATACAAAGAGAACTAGATTTCACCCCCCCCTCCCTTTTCTTCTCTGTCTCCTCCCCCTCTGTTTGCTCCTGCTCTTTTTCCTTTGGGAAAAGTCCCAGTCTGGGCTACATCAGTGAAGCATTTCTGGGCAAAAAGCCATCAGTCCTTATGAAACTCCATCTCTGACTGTTACTGTAGATAGATTTCTCTGAACCCATCCAATCCCTCCTTCTCTAGACTCCCCTCAAAGGAAATATTCAGCAAAATTCGAGGTCTTTGCCTGTAGGGATGGAGTTAGAAGATATTTTGTGTAATGCAAAGACCTTTGGAAGCTGCAGGATGAGGTTAAAAACTACGCTCTGAGGACAGAGAAGTTTTTCAACTCCCAGCCAATTCTCACCCATTCCACAGAGAGCAGCTCTTCCACATCTTTTCTCACGAAGTCAAGAGAAAGAAATAAAAGCCATACAAACCTACTGTACTCCTTGTCTGCTCTTACAAGCAAGTGAACAGTGTTTACATAAATGTTGATACCAACCCAAACACCTTCAGGAAAATGGAATATCCTCTTGCACAAGTAATGTTGTTTTTAGGACTTAATGGGAGAAAGCATGAAATGCCTGTAATGAAGGTTAGCAGGGTCATTCATCAAAAAGAAAGGTAAGATCATAAGAGAATAGTGCAAGAATTGGAACAGGTTGGAAACCCCCAACATTGATGGAAAACCAAAATAATCAAAAAATCCCCAGCAATCAAAATATTTATGGTTTTATTGCCAAAGTTCTGTACACTTTCTGTGAAAAACTTTTGTTTGTTGTACTGAGCTTCAAGAGTAGTACAAGTTTTTTCAAGCTCTGCTATTCAGATAGGATATGCACTTTTACACTTTGTTTTGCACTGATATTTTGTACCTGCCTTTTCAGAGCTGCCCCTCCTCCCTGCCTGGCTTTTTCAGACTTTGAGAGACATGAATTGCCTTCAGAGCAGGGACATGCAGCTGCCTTGGAGATAACTGCTCACTCCTATTAAAACTGTGCCTGTGTTATGCTGTTTATCTCATGATACTCCTTAAGTTACAATACTGTCATTTCACTTTTTTTTCTTCGGTTCTACATTATTTAAACTGCTGCACATGATACTTGAAAACTTGAATACTGTTATCAGTTTAGGAAAAGGGTATTAAATGGAAAAGATTAAGATTTTGGCTGGAGTCCAGGGAGCACTTAAATGCATGAGTAACTTTACTCCCATGAGTAGTGTCCTTGACGCCAATGGGACCAGCCATGCATGGAGGAGCACATGTTTGTGTGGAATTTGGGGAGAGCAGGTTCTGCTGCCAGAGCTCAGCTTCAAAACTCGGGCCTGTTTAGAGCTACACGTGCCCAGGTTCATAAGACATTAATGTAATATATATGTTCACTATACTTTTCCCAAATGTTAGAGGTCTACTGATATGTTACTATTTTCCCCCTCTAAAATTTCTGGTTTTTTTACCAGAAAGAATAAGAGTCAGGTTTCAGTCTTTTTGAGAAAATAAAATAATTCATTGCTTCAAAAAACACAGAATAGATATTTTACTATGAGGCATTTTGCTTGGCAGTGCTTAAGCAGGTTTTCTTCAGACTATGAGAAAATAAGAAATAGACATAAAAAGCCACTAATATGCCACAAAAACTTGCATTCACCACCAGAAGTGTCACTGATTTTTTTAACCTCTGTATCTTTCCTGTCCCAATGTTAGTTACTTTTTTCCACCATTTCCATCTTAAATAAAAGATTTATTAGATATAGTTTAATCTATATTTAAACCATTTTCTTCAAGATTAATATTGGTCACTGGTACCACTGGAAGACAGACAGAAGTCAGGTCCTATGAAAGACACCAAAGTTGACCTTTATTTTTTCCCAAATAATAAATGGCAACTTGTAATATATTATTTTAAAATCATTTAATGAAAAGGTGCATAACCTCCTAATTAAGGAGCATCAAAAGGTTAATTTTAGCAATTTTAACCAAACAAATAATTGCAATATTACAAAATCTAAATCTTTAACTTCAGTTTGTTGTTAAAAATTACTGATAAGAGATGTGCCTCTATCCTGTATAAAAGCAGGGGTTTGGCAGCCCCTTGTGTGTCATTCTCAACTACCAGGAGGATGCTGCAGGGATAAAACCCCACAGTAACATAAGAGGTGTAGCCCTACCAAAGAAATTGCCTTACAAAGGAAAATGGCATCATGAGAGACCTGAACTAAAATTCCTAGAACCTGGCCTAATTCAGCCTAACACACTGAAGGCACAACATCTGCATCTTCTGCAAATAAAGCACCATCCACAGCCTGGCTCATCATGGGCTGTGCAAAATTAAACAGAATTTTGAATGGCTAAAGGCAGCAGGTTGACCATATCTTACTGTGTCCCTCTCATGATGCAGCTTTTTGGTGTTTTATTTAATTAATTTTTTATCTCCTACATGGGAACTCACTACTTGTTCTACACACTCAGACAGCCCAGGCCATGAAACAGATTTTCTTATAACAATATATATTTCTGAAGTGAGTAGCCTTACATCCAGCTGGCAGAGTTGTGACCAAAATAAAATCAATGTGCCTGAAAAACTTATTTCTAAGGGTGATGAAGCTCCCTGCTAGGGATTGCAGTGCCTAATTTGCCAGATATTTGTTTCCTAGCTATTATTGCCTGCTGAATATTTTAAATGCATTGTAATTCAATATTCAGGCCAAGTCTAAAATAAACCTTTTTTTTTTTTTTCTTTTAATCATTTTCTTAAAAGATATTTTTGTCTTCAATCTTCCATTTCAATCTTGGCCTTTTAAAAGGCCATCTTAAACTTTAAAAGCTGCTTTAATTACTAGACATTTTGTCTCCTACTTGGCAACATAATACAAGATGTGGAAACTGGATGCAGAGTCTAATAAATTCGTAGCACCATCCTGAAGAGGCAACAGGATGTTACATGCAGTTAAAATCAGGAAACAATTTATATGAAGGCCCAGTAACATATTATTGTACCTCATTTTTCAAGTGTAAAAGCAGAAACTCAAAGTTTTTGAAGCTGGCTAAAGGCAGATGTGTGTTGACTAATTTTAAAACAGTCATCAAGAAATGTAGTGCTTTATTTTGAATATAGGATTTTGAAGGATTTAGATTTTTTGTAAATACTTGTTTGGTGAAAGTTGTACATTTCTGTCTTCACCATTAGAGCAACAAGCTTTAGCTGGAAAAAAGGTGACCTTTTCATTAACTTATGTGATGAAAAAAGAATTCAAATAATACAATTCTCTCATTCGAGGATACCACTAATTCTATTCCCACAATTTGAGTCCTATGCAAAGCTTTAAAAAGTGGCATTTCAGGAGTTAAGGCTCATGTCTCATTTATGGACAGGTTACTTGCTCCCAAGAGCAAGGGGGAAAAAAAAGTGAATAATTTTGAGAAAAAGATTTTTTTTAAACATCTGTAAAGAATGACAAAAGTGGAAAGAAATTTTGTCAGTGAGAGGGGACTGATGGCAGCAAATACCCAAGCAGACACATCCTCCTGCCCTCCTGAAGTGAGCTGACACTTAAAGATGGGGTGGGGACTGAGATCTGCTCTGTCAGGGGAACAGACATAGTGTGCACAACTGTAACAGGATTCCTTCCTAACAACACCTATTTAGCCACCAAATCTTCCTATTTCTTAAAGCAGTTCCTGACTTTAAGGAGTTATTCACCTTTTTGCTCTACTTCACCGACTTAAACCTTTTTTTCTCAGCCTTTGGGGTGGCAGAGAAGGACAAACATTGCATGGTGAGGCCTGAGAAAAAGCACCGGTGATTGCTCCTGGAAAAGTGTGCAAGGAATTGTAATGCATGTCTCACTCCTTTCTCTGAGTTTATTTGGCTTTAGGGATTTGGGAGTGGATTTAAATAAAGCTTTTAAAATGAATGTTCCCCATTTTTAAAACACTTAAGGTGTGAGGTCTGCTGGTGGCCACAAGCTGCTGAGGAAATGGTGACTATCTCTGCAATGCATCACAGTGTGAAATGGACTTGTTTTTTCAGGTCAAGAGGTGCTTGGGGAAAACAGGAGGCAGCAATAAGTTTATTTATACAGCCAATGTCATCAATAATGCCTGTGCATTGGGCTTTAGAAACATACATCCATGTCACTTTTTATATTTGCAGTCATGGTGAGTCAGCACATCATCACATTTGTGTTTTTTTCTTTTTTTGTCTACACTATATCTGCCTTGGTGGTAAGGCTTCCCTTAACATCTGTGTAAACTTTTTATAACCCACACAACATGGAAGATACACACTTTTGATGAAGATACTGCATGTGCTCTGCATGTGCCTGTCAGGGCAGGGATGCAAAAACGGCACTGAAATGCCAAATTTCCCAAGGGTCTCCAGGGACATGGCAGGAGAGATGTGAGGGCTCCAGGAAAGGCAGGAGGAGGAGCTGCACAGCCCACAGGTGCCCATGGTGATTTCTGAAGTTCATTCATTCAACATTTTGCTTCCCAAGGCACTGCCCTTTGATTTTTCTGTATTATTTATGACACTGCACACGTGCCCTGGGAGGTGGAAGGGAGAAGGGAGGAGAAGCATCCCCACACTCTGCTTTAAGCACCTGATTCCCCTTCTGCTTGGCAGTGATGCTGCTTTATCTAATGGATGTATCAGGTCCTGGAGCTGGATTCCCCCTTGAATGGCAGAGATTTGTCACCAACACCAGCCAGCCCAAAGAGTTTCCAAACACCTTTCATTGAGCAGAAAGTCTTCTGGTAGGATAGCTTTGATGATGGAAAAAAAGATTTGTTTTGCCTTCTATATTAAGTCCATGATAGTGTTAATCCCATAAAAATATAAAACCTCCAGAATTTCTCTCTAATAATTGTAAACACTGCTTCCTTTGTCAACTTTTTGATTTATTGGAACTTATTATAGAGCTAGACTTTATTGTATTTGCTTATGATACCACAGTAATCTTTTCCCAGGCTTTCACTTTATTTTGTTACATTTATCTAGCAAGCCAGATTCACACTCCCACAGTAACCATATGGAGAAAAGCCACAAAAGCTGTTAAGTACATTTAATTACTGTTTTGATGAGCTCATATTTTAATTATGTTTATTGATTCTGTGTGTGTTGAAATAGTTTTAGCATTTCAAGAAAAAAAAACGGAATCAATATACTGTAATTACTGGGCATTTTATAATTTTTCTGTGTAATTAAAACTTTCATATAATATTTTTAACACTTTTTACTAATCCTTCAGCTGTGATTGGCTGCATTTCCTCTGTGTTTAGGTGAGCTTTAATTTTGGTTCTTTCACAATGTGAAGCTAAGTTCAGGACTAAACATAACTTCCATCATTTCCTCTTGGACCTTCTTAGGAAATTAAAAATGACATGAATATGTATTTACTAACACATCACCAGTTGTGGCACATGGATGCATCTTCCACTTGGAGCTGTCATGATAGGATTTCCCATCATTGTGTAACACAGCTAAAAAAGGGGTTCTTCACTGTCCTGTTTCATCACAACACCTGGAATTTTATTTAAATTGATAAAACATATTTTTGGACTTTAAATAGTCCAAACACATCTAGCCAGGTTAAAAATCCAAACATTTAAAGATGCTGTCAAACTTTAAAAGAAGTTTTCCCTTGGATAGATCTTAACTTATGGATTATTTAAAATGGTAATGCAGATGTAAATATATGGGGACTTGATCCTCTAGTGGTATAATGGAATATTTTTGTTTCCTGGTGAAAGAAAAGACTTTGGACACAAAGTTTGGCCAAAAGCAGGTTTGACCACACACCTGGGTGGAAGTTAGCAGCGACAGGATTGGCAGGGACCTGAACAGAGGTGGTTTTCACCAGACATTGGTATTTCAATGATGTGTTCCTGTTTTGAAATTCCAGGATTCCTCACATGGTGAAAATTCCATCCTCAGCGGAGCTCTGATGTTTGCAGCCAGCAGATTGTGTGCCTCAGAACTTTCTCTTTTAACTTGTTTTTGGGGTTTAATTTCAGTTGTATTTAAAGCAAGAAGCAGGGTCACACCACTCAGTCATCAAATCAGTTTTTATTTTTTTGCACCCTTGAATACCACATGGATAAAGCAAAGGAAAAAGAAAAAGAAAGAAGTCAGCTGCTTGTATTTTAAGACTTTGATTATAAAAGCATAAATTCCACCCTTTCAGGATACTTTTGAACCTCTGACAAAATGCTGGGATGTTTCTCTGTGCTCCTCACAGTCAAACTGGATTTTTTACATGAAGAGCTATCCTTGGAGTCTTGCACCCTTGGCTCTGAGTCTCCATCTTAAATTATCAAAGAGAAAGGAATATATTTTCTGTGGAGCTCATCCTAACTTGACCCTGGGCACACAACATCAGCAGGGCTGGAAACTGGGTGCTGGCTGAGGAAAGAGAAAGGGCTTCACCTATTTTAGCGCTGAATATTACCTGAAGGTCATGAGATTGCTGTGAGAAGGGGCAGAACATGAGTCTGGTAACAAAAAGAGGTATCAAGAGCTGAAAGAGAATATTTATGGGAAAAAAACCCAACAAATAGAGCAACCTGAAAGGAAAGGAGAAAGGATAGATAGGAGGAATGCAAAAACAACACACAACTGTCCATTTGGAACGAGATGGGCCACGATTAGAGAAGGTTCATCTTGACCCCCAGAGAAAAGCCAGTGGAGGAGGAGGGGACAGGGAGATTGGATGGGGGCACAGAAAGGTGGAAGCCTCATTTACTCCACTTGGGTTAACCCTGGTTCTGGCCAAATGCCCCTGGTACAGACTGGGGGAGGCATTTCCAGGAGCCAGAGCACTGGACTCTGCAGAAGGTACTCCAGAGCCTCTGTCTGTTTGTTACCAAAGAGATTTCCCTGAGTTTCCAAAGCAGGCTGGAGAGCCCTGCTGCAGGAGGCATGGGGATGGAAATCACCAACTGCAGCTGGTGCTGGTGATACCTGAATTTCAGTGTTCACCCACAGCCAATGTGAGCAATTTCCTTTGGTGTCAGTGATGTTTTCATCAACCCTCAGTGCACTTTTCAGAAAAACTCGTTTCTGGGTGTATTTATAGACAATTTCTTTCATGCTGTCTGCAACATAATTCAAATATATTTGTTTCCTTTGTTTCTGACTTCAGTTTTCTTCTGCCATCATTTAATAATGCAGTTTTCTCTCAACACAAAACACGTGCTGCATATTTAAATATGAAACACTGATCAAATGAATATACCTGGGAAAATTAAATGGGAGAAGGGTGATGCAGTCCTAAGTTACTTCCTCCCACCATGCAGAGCTCTCCAGGATAAAGGGTCAAAATCTTTGTAAATACACCACTATTAAACCGTCTCATTATCCTGAATTTGGAGGAAATATTTGTGTTTTCTTCCATGGAAAAGACAATCTTTCCCCAGGAAGGACTGTTTGGTGTCTCCTTACTTCTCCAGGAGTGGAAAGGATGCACAGGAGGATTTGTGAGGGCAGCATTAATTTAAACAGACATTATTCACTGAAATAAAGGATTTCAGATGATTGAGGTGGTAGTGGTGAAGTGGTTGATTAGAGTAAGAGCTATCAGCTCCGTCAGTTAGGATCAATGTCAGCCAAAACACTGAATTTCTTGGCTTTACTAAGTGCCACAACATTATTGTCGCTTCAAGATAATTTCTTGGGGTTTTTTAACACAAAGCATAATAAAAATACTCTCCTTCAGAAAGGCTGCTTAGCAGTCTTGGGCAAATGCATGCAAACAGTTTTCAAAGGACTTGTTATTCCCCCACTAAGTTGTCAGAGTTCCTCCAAAAAATGCTTCTCTCTAAGGGATAAACACTCATTTATAAACTTCATTGCAACTCTGTATAATTTTCCTGAGAAGCTAAAATTGGTCCTGCAGCTCTGGTGCAACTCCAGACAGCCACGTTCATAATTTCCAAGAGAGCAGCTACATATCAGAAAAATCTTTTGAATGTTGGTAAATGTGTAAATGTACCACATATGTTTCTCAGTGTAGTAACTCAGCTGTTTCATTTCTCTCTTTTGCTCAATATTCCTCCCCTTGAGAGTTCCGACCCTGGCTCCAGTTTGGCAGTTTCACACACATAAAAGTCTTGTTCGTGCAAGTTTTGTGAGCCACCAGACAAAAATAAGATATTTTTTTTTTGTTGGCATTTTTTTTGAGCTTTGCAAGTCTAAATCAGAAAACCACAATTGTGTATGAGAAACATAATCAGGCCCAGCAGCATCCAGGAGGTAAATTTAGGACTTCTCTTTCTTTAGCATATCTTCCCCTCTATGATCTAAGGTCAATTAGAAATAATCAGTTTAATAATTTCATCACATCTAACCATTTTTTAATGGAAACACTGAAGCCAAACACCTCAGGAAAATTTACAAAAGCAATACCTTTTTAGACCTGCTGAATGTTTCCACACTGATCCATCTTAACAATTAAACATTTCAGTTTAAACACGTTTTCCAAGTGCTACTCAGACTAACCTTAATTTCTTGTTCACTCAATTTTATTTTTTGCTCATTGACAGAGTAATCCAAATTTACTAACTGACACATTTAAAATAAGTACTTCTGCAGATCATTTTTTCAGGCCTGTGAGCAGAGTCTCAAAATTTCGCTTCGTAAAACATTAAGAGTCACAGGCAGCTGTCAAATGAAAACCTGATTCTTTATGTGTTGCTTGCTGAGTGATCCTTGTTGTGGGATCATTACTGGGCAGAATTTGTTTTCTTCACTCAGCTTATCGATAGAAATTTATTTTGGTGGGTTGCAAAGCAAAAGGAAAAAGAAGGAAAATAAAATAATAATAATAATAATAATAATAGGAGTAATAATAGTAGTACAAACCAACCTCAATTATGAGTAATTACATAAATTACAGCAAGAGTCTCTGTATGGATGAGTCTGTAAAATTCAAAGGACAAGGAGAAAAGATGCAGCAAAGTCACCAAAGCTGTCCTGACATCAGATGCTGCCCAAAACAGGTTCTCACATGAACATTGGTGTCACTAAATCTCAAAAGGAGCTGCACAGATTTAATAAATGAAAATTTCTAGAAAAAAGATTGCAAATAGTGTCAAATTAATTGTATCAGACTGTCTCAATAACTGTAAGACCTCTCCACGTCCTGCTCTCTGCATGTTTTAGTGACCACAAAGGCTCAGCTCTGCACATTAGCTGTCCATGCAGAGTCCCACACATGCACATCAAGCATTTTTCCAGCATTGAAACCTTCTAAAGAGAGGTTGAGAAGGAGGGGTGCACACTGCCCTCAGTGCCTCTGCCTTGGGGCACCTGTTTTACCCACCCCTTCCTTCAGTTTGCTGAGAATTTCATTTCAGGGAAAAAAAAAGAGAAATCCATGAAGAAACCAACAAGAAAAATACAGGGCCCGATTCCTGTCACATCAAATTTCACTGCAAATGCAGGGGCACAAGAATTGTGTAAGAGCAGCAAAATACTGGATTTCGTTCTGCTCCGTGGGAGATTTATCTGTCCGTACATGCATTGAAAAATTAATGCACCAAAGGCTACCTTCAAAAGGACAGTGTACAAGTGAAGGAAAATTTAAACTCACAAAAACTGCTAGGGAAGAGGTGGCTGAACACTCTTGCCACCCATCTGTTCACAGATGGCACAAAGAATTCCCCTTACCTGGGGGCATTTTCCTGTGTACCTCTCCTTCCCCTGCTCCTCCAGCCACTCCAAGCAGGTCACTGGGGAAGGGGAAATCAGAGTGTTCCCCATCTTAAGAAGAAATCAGAGAGGGTACAAAGTTTCACTTAGCTTTAGATTAGTCTAAATTAAATAGAGTGGCCTGGGGAGGGGTCTCAGCCTGCGGGGCAACCTGATAGTGAAGCTAGAATCACAGTCTATCTATGTTCTAAATTGATGGCAATGAAAATAATACTCCCCAGACACAAAAGTACACTTGTTTTCAGATTAATGCATCCTGAATGTGAGCTTTTCATCTCCTTTCTGAATGACTTAACGTGTGCTTGTTCGGCTTGGCCAGAAACTGAACTGCAGGTTCATTATTTGGAAACTTATTTGTGCTGAAGTCCATAAGGCCAGTGGCTTTGGAAGATGAAAACTGCTGTCCACAGGCTCTCATTTTGGGCAAAGCTGGTTGCCCTGGGCTGCCAAGTGCATTCCCAATGAGCTCCTCCTTTTGCAGGTTCTGTTTGGGCTGAAATTGAGACAGCAAATACCAAACTGCTCCCAGGCCTGATCCAAGGATCTCCAGTGGCTCCTTGAGAGGGTAAATGATGAGTATGGAAACCAATTCCTTCTGCTCACTGAGGAGCCTGAGAATGCAGTCAGCTTGCACCAGCACTGCTTGTTCCCTCTGCTCAGAGGAGAGCATTCCTATCTGCCATAACTGCCAGATCCCACGCTCTGATCAATTAATTCCTGGAGTGCACTGTCAATTAATATGTGTAATGGATGATTATTTCACAAATGCTCTAGCTTCATTTCATGTTTTCCAAACTGCTATTAGCACAGAATTACATTGTTCTTTGATTAATAATGCAGCACTTTTATTTTTTTGTACTTTCAGATATTGCCCTTACAATAGCACAACTCTGTATTTTTTTCACTTATCTGTGGATAGAAGATGTAAGATAGAAGAAAGTTGTAAAATACATCTGAAAAGATGTGCTTGAAATTACTGTTCTTTCTGTAAAGGGAGAATTGTTACACTAATTCAGAGACAGATATTTTGCTAGATTCAGCTTCAGTTAAACTTGCAATGGAATGGGATACTGAAAAAAAATTAAAAGTGGAATTGAAAAGACAAAACAACACCATCAGTTCATTCCAAAAGATGTATTTTCTTACTGTCATAACATTTTCAGTCATTCTGGCAACACCTGACTGCAAAGCATTTCAGTCCTGATAAATGATGTATTCTGAGATTTTATACATGATCTCTTAAAAGCTTCTCCAGTCTGATGTCACTTTACATTTCTCTTTAACAATGGACTATTCAAATTAATGGGACTTAATTGCAATATGTTTTTCCCTATTATTGCTCTGCACAGGTAACTGAATTAGCCTCAGCTGATAGAAACTCCCCGAGCACGTCCGGAATCAACCCAGAGCCGCCGTCCCTGGCCTTGTTCATTCACATTCCTTGCTCAAACCACCTCCTTTTCTGAGCATTAGTTCATTATCTCCCTGCTATCTGTGCCTGTGGCTGTAACTCCATCCTGGAGAACACTAATTCCACATTCTGAGAGCCGAAGTAATGCCCCTCAAGTGCTTTTTGAGAGCCCAGGACAAATGGCAGCTGATTCACTGACCCCTGCCCACCAGAAATGCTCCTTTTGCTCCTTGTTGTCCCTGCCAGTGCCATTCCTGGACGTGCAAGATTGCTGTGCTGTTTCCACAGACAGCTGGCTTTTGGAAATCCTGACTTTTTAAACTCACAAAGTCACTTTGGCATTTGGAGAAAGCTGTTGAGTGATTTTTTTTCCCCTATGATGGCTACAGCGATGATATACACAGGATAAATTGAAGATAATTTCAAGAACTGAGAAAAAACCCTGCTTTTCAGTTCAGGAATTTTCCCTCATACAGTGTCATTGGTGTTCAGTCAAAGAAAATGCAGTGTCTTTTGCATGAGTGAAAACCCTGGCTAGCAGTAAGAACATCATGCTGCAGGACAGGAATACAATGGCACAATTCAAATTCCTTTGCTGGCAAATCACAGAATATCATATTTTAAGATCCCAAACTCTTCACAAATATATGAGCTGGGAATATTTTAAGAGGTTTCTGTAAGCTATTAATTTATTGTGGTCTATTTAGTGATTGCCCTGTGTACATTTCACAGTTGTCTTGACTACAGAAAAATCAGGAAAAATAAACAGGCCTATTTTCATGCATTCATAAATAGAACAGATCTAAATTTAGCTTAATAAGAGCTGTTTATTCAAGTATTAAAATGCTTAGAATGAGACACTTATAATCTAATAATCACGTAAAACTCTAGACTTCAAGGTTGCCTTGGCATGACTCTGGTTGATTGCTCACTTTTGATTGTGCCAAGTGAGATAAATTCACTCTGTTCCTCATCTGCGTCACTGAAACCCTCTGACCAGAGCACATAACCACATCTTTTTATTTATGTTAAAATAAAAATATGTAATACTAAATTAGCTAAGATTGGTGAAAAAAAAACATTAACAAACTGAAACCACATCATTTCCAAAGGTATTTTAGCTCTGAGTTGGGGAAAATGCAGGTGTGTCTCTCCCTCTCTTTGTGGGATTTTTGTCTGCATTCCAGCATGGGCACTGGTGAGCCACTGTGAACTGAATGATCTTATCCAGTTAATTCTTTTAGACTTCCTTTTAGCAGAACTTAAAATTAAAATTAGTCTCACAAATAAAAATGTTGGGGTATTTGAATTCAGTGGAGTTTTTGAACACTGGTTAAATTTTAAAATCTATGCTGGTTAAACATGAATTATCATTTTACTTATGAATTACTTTTAAAAAACATTACAACACAGAAGAGCTGTAGAGCTACACAGCCATCCACTAAAATGAGATTCCCCAATCTAATAGTTATTTGACTGAGCTAATATTGAAACACTTAATAGCATTTAAACAAAAAAATGTTCAAATTTCTTTAAAAAGTAGTACTCTGATCATGAGATTTAAATTATCATATTCATTAGAGAAATCCTGTGCTGGGAGCGAAACTCTAACATTGTAGTGAACCAAATTGACACACAGAAATATATTTGCCTTAAAAAGAAGATAGGCACTAATGTGGGATATATTGGCACATGGAAATATTCTTTGTCAGGGCTACTGTATTTTTTTTCCCAGAGCAAGTCATCATTTACCTTTCCTTATTTTTTTTTTTTTTTAATTGAAAAGACAATATTTTGGAAAGAATGAAACAACAGCAGGAACAGGCAGCAAAGAAATGCATCTCCATTTTTATTCTGAACGCGAATGAAAACACGAATGTTTATTTTTAAACCCTCAGACCAGAGCATCCAATTGATCCTACCTGGGAGACAGGGGCTGAATAAAGGGCCATTATGCAGGGATGGGATCTGCAATTGCCTTGAACTTGCCCGGAGTTCAGGTGTGGGTGTCCCCTGGCCCCAGCCCCGGCAGGAATTTCGCTCCTGCTCCCGCATCTGCCTCGTGCAGCCCTTGTAGGCATCGGCTCCATTTCACCAGAATAACCCGGCCATTCATCAACAATGAGGTTCAAATTGTACTTTCTCTTAACACAACATTAACTCTCAAAGAGCTGGAAACTCAGTATTCTGTTCCCCGAGCCTGGATTCCAGATCAGTCACTGAGAACATTATATGAGCAGTAATCCCATTAAATATATCATCTTGCAAATATCTAAATCCAGTTAATTAACTTGTATTGCAGAAGAACTCCAAGATATAGTTTTCAGTGAGCAAACTTGCATTTTAGGTTTCTAATTATGTCAAAAATAAGTTTCATATCTCCTTTTCACTTAAAAAATTAGAGTAAAATCATCTAAAAATCTATAAGCATCAGCAGAACAGGTGTTACATGAAAATACAAAAAAATATCTGAGTGTTCTTTATTAAAATCTACTTTTGTGGAGAGGTTATTTACAATAGAGGCCCCATAAATGGGGATGGATATTGCCTAAGAAATTTGAAAGCATTTTGCACCTATTAACTAAACAAGAACAAATTACTGGACAGGAGATAACTGAGGTCATTTTGCAGTTCTTGCTGAATGCAATATTGCAACTCTTCCTCTTGGAAATCTGTTTATTAAAGGCTAGAATTGAAGTAAGTCTCCCAGATTTTTTTTATTCTTTTAATGTCTTTTGAAAAGGTCTCTTTCCTGTACATGCCAGGCAATGTTGCCACATCACTTAAACCAGTACTCCTTTATGCTCATAAATGAAATCACACTTGATTTTAGACAGAACTCCCACCAGTTTCAGGCATAAAGGACCAGGCCCTTTGTTTTCAAGTTGTGGATAATCCCAAAGATTTAAAAAAAATGGGGCAGAAGGGATAAACCCTGCTGTCTTTTTAAAAGACTGACCACAACAGACAAAATATTTGCCTATTAAAATAGAAAAGAGGATATTTTAGAAACAAATCAGCCACAGTATGTGGTTTGGTGTTTTATTAATTGAATTCTGCCCATATTAACAAGTATTACTACTTTTTTTTCCCTTTAAATTATGCCTATTATGGTCTCTCTTATGAAAATAATGATTCATGTTTTTGATTGAGTTGTGTGAACATGAAACAAAAGCAGTATGGAGTAAAACTGAAAAGAATTCTGAATTATTTCCCTCCAGTTTATCAGTACTTCAGGTCACAGTCCACTCACCAATTATCCAAATGGTACCCAGTCTCAAAAGAGCTAATAACTACTTATTCATCAAAGAGAAGCTTCTGGGATTCACAAAACCTCCACAGCCACATCCCCACTTTAAACTGCCATGAGCTGTATCATGGAAGTGCAGAGATGCTGGCTGAGCATCACAGAAAGTCAGGGATGAATGAATAGTGTTATTTCCTCCCCCATTTTGTGGAAATTTATCTCCCTTCCTGGCTGCCCATTCTCCTTTTGCCTTCCTGTGTTTTGCTGTTGTGGTTTCTGATCTGCTGGCCTTGCTCAATTTCCTCCACTGAAAACTCTCATTTCTCCCAGCATTTAGGACATCTGCCTCAGGGATAATTCAGAGCTCCAAGATTCCTTCCTCCAGGCATCTCTCCCCTTGTTTTGATGATATTGGTTCTAATTTTGGATCTCCTGGAGCAGCCCCTGACTGGGGACACCTGATGGCAGAGCTCCAACCTACTCAACACTCTGAGTAACCCAAAAGGCTCAAGTCCCCTGCTCTGGTTCCCTTGAAGATGACATGATTTTTTTCCATTCTGCTAGAACAGGCTATGGTCCCAGCATCTGCTCCTGAAAAACAAAACATGAGCTAAAATCAGTCCAGAACAGTGAGAAATTCACTGTTTGCCCTGGACAGAGCAAGTTTTAGACAAGGGTGCTGAGTCAACTTGGGCCTGGCATCCAAAGTCTAGGACCATTTAAGCGCTAGGTAGGAGGCTTCTTATGAAAATATCTAAGAGAACCTAATTTTTAACACCTTGGGCTGTAGCTGCTTGTGATTTTGTATCCATTTTGGATACAGGAGCTGAATATACAGTCCTCCAAAGTAAAGAGAAAGCCTTGAGGTTATGTTATCACATCATCTGCAGCTTGCAAGTTATAAAAAAATGCAAGTATTTTTCACCTCATAGATTAAACAGCTGCTTCAAGAGTTGAAAGTGACCTTGAACAGCTCTGTCGTCTGCAGCCCAGTGTGTCATCTGCTCTTGGCTCCTTTCAATGGTTTGGACAACTCAGTGCCAGAAACTTCACCTCACATTTTCCAGTCAGGCAACAATTACATCAACCATAAAGCACATTTTTGTTCCCTTTTAAGAAACACACGTCATCGTTTCTTCATCTTTGACCTCTGGCAAGAATGCACAGTGGCCAGGTAATTTACTCTTCAGTTTTGTTTACTACTTGAATTTAAAACAAAAAAAACCCTTATGAATTTTCCAGAAATGCCAACGGTATTATGGCTTGACTATGAAATAAAATATGTTCTTTTAGCTCATCTAAATATTCAGGTGTATTCCCAGTGAAAGGGTTAATACCTGTATTTTACCCTTTTTGGATCAAGTTGTTGAAAGAGGGAAAGCTTCATGCACCATAGGAACCTGCACTAGTACCCTAATGACAGCATAATTAGAAGTATCATTGTGGTAATGATTCTTTTCATCTGGCAAAAGGCCTTCACAAAAAAAGATCTCTTATTCACTTAGTTTCACCTGCCCATTTTCTTACCTCTGCAATGCTGCTTTTCTAGGTCAGCACCAGAAGTTAATACTGGGTGTTTGACAAGGCTTCAGACTTTGTGCTCATCAAACTAATTAAAGAGAAACACATCCAAAGCCTGGTGAATTATTTTACTTTTTAAAAATGCTGCCTATTCATCTTGTTTAAAGATTTACCTGGCTCAGTGGGCTTGATTAATGAAAAGGACAATGGGGCTCTTGTCAGTGTAACCTGCAGTCACTTGGTTCAGGGTCAGCAGGTTGAGCAGGTCTCCATGTCTATATTTAGTCTCTTTCTACTTTAAAAATCCAAAGAATTGAAACATTACTGATTTTATCATTACGCCACAGTTTGGAGGAAAAGACGAGACTGGTCTTGATCTCAAACTTCATTCAACTGTTTGGGTTTTTTTTTTTTTTGTTCATTTCAGTTAAATAGCACACAGCAGGTCCCCCTCATGGTTGTTCTGGATAGGTAGGATGGCTTTATGATAACCCCAAAACCAAGTCTAAAACTTGGGTATGGGCTTCAAGTAAGCTTAAAATGTAAATTCTTTTAAATTGCTACTGGGGAAAATTTACAGTAATATACATGCTTGCATAAACTCTGAAAGGACAAAGAAACAGCAGACCGAGAAGGAACAGATATGGTGCATATTTAAATGCCAGTGAGGTTATAAAATAATCATAAATGCCTTGATCCTGCAAATATTTTGGCATATGATTAGCTATACTATCACAAATTCTGTTATTATTAGATTGGAGCTTTGATTCTGCCAGAAATTGGAAACGAGGTAAAAAGGCCACATTCTTATACTTCCAGAAAGAGCAATAAAGAAGACTTCTGCTAAAAATCAGAGTGGCCTCCTCAGTTTCAAGAGCAGGATGGCATCCCCCAGCTGACTTGCTGACCGTGGGCTGTGTGTCCCTGTCCCTGTCCCTGCTTTCTGCTGGGAAGGGCTGAGCTTTGGTTCCTCTGTTCCTCGCCTGCTGCTGGGAGCTGTTGCCTCCCTGTGCCACAGCCAGCGAGCAGGGAAGGACCCAGCAGGGATTATAATCTGCCCTCTAGTGATTTGTACAGTTAACATTTGGCAACATTTAACGTTATTTATGCATTACATAATTACACGTTCATTACATAATCGTTTCATTATGCAACAGCGACTGTGCTCCTGCTTTACACCTTTCCAAGAGGTTCTTGAGTGTAATCAATGGACTGAGCATCCAGCAGATTGCTGATAATGATGGGTTATGATCATTAATAACTCCTACTGATAGGTTTATAGGCATATAAGACACAAATCATGCCTATCGTCCTGGGACAGCTACTGTTGCACAAAGCCATCTGCAAGCACAGACTGAGGTTGTGCAAAACAAGCTCCAGTTGCTTCACTCCAGTGCCTGGGGCCAGGGTTTTCAGTTGTGCTGTTGAGCAATAATGCCCAGATCCTTTCCTGAGAGGCTGAGTGAGATTTTGTGACTGATTTAATGGAGCAGGGCTGGAACACACCTTGGCATCTTTGGCCACAAAGACGTTTGTGGTTTGGAGGGAAGGGCATGGTCCCCAGTGTTCAGCCTTGTAAGTACTCTGTGACAAGTAAAAGGCTTTCTGTGTTACTGTGCCATGATTTTCAGACAGCCTTTGATGTTCTTTATCAAGAATTGATTGCTTCATGCCAGAAAAACCCAGCAGTGTATCATGGCAGTGATCTACTGCCCCGTGACAAGCTCTGCTTCAGGAATCATGAAGGGCTTCCACTGTGATCCTGCTAATTCAGCTGGGCTAAAACAGGAGGTGAAGGCTCATGCGGGCCTTGGTCCTTGTTCTGTCTGGGATGTACGCAGGTCCCTGAGTAGAAATAGGAGAACAAATCCTACAGTCATGGGCTGTGCTTCCAAGAACATAAAAGGAGCATTTTCCACTCCCACCTGAGCCCAGAGGAGCTGTGGGTGCTTTAGCCCCAGGTCCCATCTCCCCCAGCCAGTTCTGACTGCAGCCTCTCTCAGAACAGCTCTGCAAACCCACCCTCATCCAAAAGTCACTTCATTCTTGCAAATAAAACACTTCTGGGCTGGCTTGATCATTTTATCTTCCCTATCATCTGGGAAATGCATTTGGATAAAGGGACATTTATTGAGCTGTCTTTTATCACACAAGTATTTCTACCAAAGAAAGATTTCCAGGATTCAACTCTGGGTATTTAAAATGTAAAATTCAAAGAAATCTTATTGCCAGACTTTGGCTTCTCAATAATTATGTCTTAATTGTTCTGCAAGTTTGCATTACAATTTGTCATACATTCAACAAATTAGCATTAAAAATCCACCTTCCTTCTGCTTAATAAATGAGAAGTTGTATTTTAAATGCTGCTTTTTAAATGCAGCCATTCCCTAGCATTCTCCCTAGGTTTTTAAATAGGTAAATACTACACTGGGCTGTTTGCAAGGTGAGAAAAAAGGATTAAAGAGAGATGAGATTGTTGGGGGAAAGAAAAGTGTCATCTTTTCCACATAGCAAGTCAGATAGCAAATATAGTCAGCTAAGTAAAAGGAGATCAGACACTGAACTCAATTTTTATTGCATTATATTTGAAATACCACTTCACTTCATTCCCATGAGAGAATTTTATGCAATCTTTCACACTGTGCTTCTGCAAGAACCATTTGCAACTGTGCTGCCTATGGCTTTTCAAGACCTAAATTTCCAGCATAGGGAGGTAAATTTTTCCAGTATTTCATCAGAGTGCACCCACCCACTGAATCCTGAACACTTCCTGCAGCAGCTTTGAGATAAAGATTTCCTGGTACCTGCAAGTCCTGTAAGAATAATACTGTTTACAAATGAGAAATTCTGATGCCTGATATTCCAGGCAGTGCTAAGTGTTAGATCTTCCTTCTTGACAAAGTTCCATGTTTCCAGGTGTCAGGTTTTTCATTATTTCAGAGCAGGTAGGAAGGCAAGACAATATGTATTCATAAAATGTCAGACATTCTCCAAAGGGCCGTTTGAGTTAACACAGGCCATAAAGCTTTCACTTTTATTGGGTTTGAAAATGACAGTTATTTGAAGGAAATTATGTCACCATTTAAAATATTTTACCAGAAGAAACTGCTTAGCACCATATCTTTAAACCACCAAGAAAGAAATTCCAGAGAGTTTCCACTAGGCCACAGTCTCCTGACAGCTCTTGTTAGGGTTGCAAAGCCATACAAAAATAAAATAAGGAGTCATCTTCCCATCCTGGGACAAGAATGCCAAGGCCATCAACACAATTTTTGCTCCAGATGATGTGTTCCAAATCTGCTTGGTGATCAGCCATATTCTGCTTGCCCTCCTTGTGAAGTCCTCTGCAACCCTTCACCTGCATCATGAATTCTTTGGAGTGCACGAGGTGACCCAGGGTCAGCTGAAAGCCACCTCACTTCCCAAACACAGAGCCAAGGTGCAGGGAGAGAGTGCACATGACAGGTGACTCGAGATTAAACAAGCAGCGATGATCAGGAAGCAGGAATCACGTTAAATGTGTTCCTACTCTTGCTAAGATGTGGATGTAAAACCAGAATCAATCTCCCTTGGATGCAGAATGGGCTCCAGCTCCTGCTAGAATTTTGGGTCTGTGACAAACACTTGCAGAGTGTATTTGTTTGAAGTCTGCAGATCAAAGTCAGTGCATAAACCATGCTGTCGCTTATACCTTCACAAAATTCCCAAGGCACTGAAGAACCCACATGGCTGGAGCAGGAAGGAAAATAATTCCCTGAAACAGTTGAAAACTATGTCTGTACTTTGGGATTTCACACTGACATAAATAGATGTGACTTACCTGTACAGCATTACAACACCAGCAAGGACTGGAGGATTCTTGCTATTTGTACATGTGCATTTTAAAATAGGATGAACAAATAAATGGCACCAAAGTGCACTGCTGTCCATGTTTCTGACCTCTCAGGATAGGGTCAGGAATCAGCTACACTGCATAAGATATTAGCTAATTAAGAGATGGAAAGGGACATTCATTCTGTGTGGTATATTGTAATATGTATTTTCTGATCGGGGCAATCTAACAGAACCTCGTGTGTTATCATAAAATCCTCTGAATTAGCAAATCAATTCTGCAGCAGAGAATATTTGCAGCATGTCTGTTCCAGGATACCATCAAAATTGTTGGTGACACTCTGGTTTTGGTAGAGCTGGTGGTTTGCCTTTCTGACTTTTGCTGGTTCCTTCCACCCAGTCATTCTGGAGGCCCCAGATGTTCAGTCTAACAACTCACAGGCCTTATTTGTGTTACAAGCCCCTCACTCCTCAGGACGGCTGTGCTTATTCCTGTAACGACAAAGTAGGTATTTCTTTCAATAACATTCACTTGCCATTAGAAAAATATCCTAATTATGAATTCAGAAGTGACAGATTGTGAGATTCAGTTTGCAAAGATGATGTCACTGGTGGGGAATTGGTGGGTAACCTCCAATTACCTCCTTGAATAAAGACATCAGTGTTGTATCTCGAGAAATAATGGCTAATGATATGTCTTCCAAAAGGAAATAGCGTTATTAATTACCTTACTGTGAACACACCACTTATTGACAGCTTTGAAGGCCATTCATCCAATTAAGTATAATGACTAAAAGCTTCATTTGGCCTTCATGGTTATACAGATGGGCTAAGAACAGAGAGCAAGATTCTGATTTCATTTATAACCTTCATAAATATTCAGAGAAAGTCACAAACACCCATGGAGCTCCCCTGGTTTCTATTGCTGTGATTAGAGTCAGACTGTGGCAGGTAATGATGGCATAGAAAGGGCTGTAAATTGATACCTCTAATACCTTGAAGACTTATTGTTGTGCAATAATACAATCTGTCATCTCTTCTGATTGTTACTAAGCACTTTGCTTCCAACTACTTTCCTATCAACATTTAGAGGGTTTTTTCTTTCCCCAGCTATCGTCCAGGCCTGCTTACATTTCAGTGACAGATGATTTAGTTGCAAACACCTCCCTATATAAGTTACTTCTTACTAACCTCAATTTCCACGTTTCTTTCCCTCCCTCAGATTAATCTTACAATCATTCTAAAAATCATTCATTCGTATTCTGCTTTCCCTCAGTTGTACAGATCTGCTTCTGATTGTATTCACGCGCTGTTGTTAAGAGTAACGCAGCCAAAGCCAACAGAATTTCTTTGGAGAACAGAATTTGGCCTCAAGTACAAAGGATCATTTTCATGGACCCATGTAGGCAACTCTGAAGTCCTCATTACCATGGCATTTTGCTGATTAATTATTTTACTGGGTGGCAGAACAAATCCTTGTGCACAGGTAATGTGTCCCTAGGACAGCAGTGTGGCTGTTCACGTTGCTTCTGCCACCTCTGGCTTTTATCCTGGGGCAGCAACAGGCTGCTAACGACACGTGGTCACCGTTTTCACATTTTGGAACATCAAAAATGCTGACAGACTAAGGTGGCAACAGTTTGCAAGCACTCAGGTAGAACATCAAAGACCTTACTAAAGGTTTAATACACACCAGCAGCAGAACAGTTTCAGATCTACCTGTACCACGGGCCTAATCGCTCAGAAATCTGATACTGATGCTCACATGACATCCCAGAATTGCTTTTTTTGTTAAATGGAAAGCAACATTACAGCCAAATGGCAAAGTGTCTGCAAGTGCTTTGTTTCTGTGCAACACTGAGGAGCCGAGGAACTCACAACCTTGTAACAGCTGACATTGTGGAATAACTTAATGCTGCCAACAGGTCTTGAGAGAATGCAGAATTATGTGTAAATATAGCAAGTAAATGTTTTTAAGCGATAGGTCTTCACCTTGTGCAAACAAGTTGCAACAGCAGTATTTATCAAAAGGGTGCCTGATGCAAAGAAGTCAGATTAATTGTTTATGCAGAAGCATTCAGTCTGCATTGCAATGAGTAAAAGCTCAGAAAAGAAATGTTTCTAGAAACCACCTCCTTCACAGGAACAACTGTGAATGAAGTAAACATGGTGGCAGCAATTTTAAGCATGATTTTTATACTTTCTGCCACTTTGCATTGGTTGTGTTCATAGGTATTGGGTATACTTAGAGCTGACACGAAGAAGGGAGAATAATTTATACTAAGCAGGTCAGGAAAGTGACCAATTGGTGGATAAGCCTCACACAAGAAGGTACCAAACTCTGGAAAAACACACTCTTGCCTGAGGAGGCCTAGAAACCCATCAACTCAGACACAAAATTATTGTTTTGAGCTTGAAGCCAGTAGATATGAATCTATTTCTGCTACATTACCTTATTTCTGTTACCAAGGTCTCACAGTGTGGCAGACAATGCTACCTGCAAGATGGGCAGGGATCCCAAGGGTTGGCCCACTTTGCTATTCCTGGCTCTTCTTCAGAAGCTGCATCTGGCCCCAAAATTTCCAAGGCAGGCCAACCCTTTCTGCTAGTATGTAAATGGGATGTGGGGATAATCAAAATACAAATAAAACACAAATGGAGCAGATGGACCCAAGTGAGAGCCTGGATGTTGGAGCCTTGCAGTACTGCAGGGTTTACAACCTGGCCACCTGGACGGAGATTCACACTCAGCTGTGGCACCAGAATTCAGGGTTTATTTGTCTGAGACACCTTCGTTTATGAAAGCAGGAGAGAATGCCTACCCTGAAACCTTCTCTGAGATTTGAAACTAATTCAGAAACAGGCTTGTCAAGTGACTTCACTGCCACAATGCCATGTGCCAAACATCAACAAAGTGCAGAGACTTCAGAACAGTGGTGAGACACCTTCCAGCCCTGTGTGCAGCTCCATAATGGATCTTAGACACCAAGACCAGACAGGGACAAATGAGACATCACCTTACCTCACCTGGTCAACACTGAAAGCTAAAAAATTAGTCTAATCAGCATGACTAGGGCAAAGAGGCCTTGACCTCTCTATGTGTTATCCTGCTTCCCCAACTCTTTCCACTCAGGGACATCAGAGGAAACTGGGGAAAGCCTCAATGACATCATTTATTGCCACCTTCAGCATTTACTTCTCTGACTCTGTTTAACTCAGAGTAAAATAAAAACAATTACACCATTCCTCATATTAAATATCACTGGATGGCAAAGCTCACACATGAACTGCTATAAGTGGGGAGATGCAAATTTTAATCATCCTGGTGAAAACCTGAAGAGGACAAGGCCATTGTGCTCCTTGTATCCTAAGCAAAACTGTTTCTTGATCCTGAAATTGGTTTCATGTCAGTAGTTACACATAAGGAGGATAAAAGGTTCAAAAGCCTCATAAAATCATTAGGGGAGCTGCTTTAACTGGATCATGTCACATAAAAAGAAAATCAAAACTTATTCACAAAATAGAAGCAAAAAATATTTTCCAACAAGGCCTCTAATTATGATAGCTACCATGATTAGTATAAAAAAAGAACATTGCCAATTAAAATCTAATTTCTCTGCAGTATCTTAATACATGGCCTCATTTTCTAAACCTGTTTAATAGCAAAATAGCAGCACTGATTTAATATATACTTTTTTTTTGTTATTAAAGGTAATCATAAATACAAGCTTCTTCAAGAGTGGAATTTGAAGTTAGCAAATACATGATAAAATTTAGGGCTGTCTCCACAGTACAAAGAGAGGAGTGTAATAACTTTTTACCTTCCACAGTCCACATTATTGAGGCAAGCTTTATGTAGGCTTTCAATTTCTTAAACCAAGTCACTATCAAAGTGCCTTTGTAGCAAAAAGGGATGGATTTGAAGAGAATATTTAAGTGCAATGTGTATGATGAGGAAATCAATGATAACAGCAATGCTGCCAACCAAAAATTACTCAGCTCAGTCTCTCTGCACAAAGACCTCCATCTAAAAATAAAGTTAGAAGCAAAGCATAGGAGAAAGAATCACATTTCATGTTATACCAGTGCATGGAATATTTATCATCCATGGCAGGTGTTAAAGCGTGGCTGAAACAATAGTGTTGAAAATATATAACAATAAATTATCTCTACTGCATCTCTGAGGCAGAAATGAAAATGAAAAAAGAGAGGCAAAATTAAAAAATTTGTCAGAAGCACATTAAAAATAAAATAAAATCAGTGTTCTGTTTAATGTTCTTGCCCTGAGAAAAAATCCCAGTGGAGTCAATGAGAGATTATCTTGGACAGGGAGTACTGAGCTGGCCTTAACACATTAAAAGATAAATCATATATAGCTGATGCAAGTCAGGGGGGAAAAAAATGTTATGGGAAATGTTTATCTTTTCCAAATCTTTCTTGAGGGCAGTGTTAAAAAAAGGTTGATGTGATTGAAGCATAATGTCATTACTTGCCAGGGGAAATACAGGATGTTAAGAGGCTGATTAACCTGCCTTCACAGCACAAGCATGTGGCCCGAAATTTGTATCATATTAACTTTTTGTCTTCTGAAGTTCTCCAAGTGCAAACTCAAGAGGTGCAGCCACTGCAGGCAGAGGGGGAGATGGAGGCTGTGGGACACATTTAAAGCCAGAGCTCAGCTGAATTTTTGCAAATTCAGGGTCAGCACCAAGAATTTCATTTAGATCCATGCTTAGCTAAAGGTAACTGGGGGCAAATTAAGGCCCCTTCAGTCAGAGGCACTTGAGAGCAACATTGCTTTTGTCAGCATTGCTTGGGCTTGCACTGAACTTCTTGATGTGAGGAACAGAAGCTGATCTAAAACATGCACATTTATAATCTGCACTCTATGAACTGCGTGGATAATTTTTTTACGCTCCAGGACAGACCTACTGCTAAATAACTCCTTTTCTGTGGCCTCCCCAGCTTTGTAACTAACACTTTTCTTTGATTTACAAAACAAAGTTCTCACCCTTGGTTGTCAGGGCTTTCTATTTCGGGCTGGGGCAGCACTCCTGGAATGCAGCAGAGCACGATTGGGTGCTGCACCTTTGCTCCATGCAGGGAAGAGTTTCCCAGGAGCAGCACCAAGGGTTTGAGGAGAGCCCGGCTGCTCCAGCACAAAGCACCAGAGGCAAATACATGCTTGCCAGCTCATGCCTTTTAAAACTGTAAGAACAGGCTGTTCCAAACATACATCATGAGAATCCCAACCTTGCTGACACCTCAGTGCCTGTTGGAACACCAATGAACAGCATCATTAACTCTTAAATTCGTTAATAAGGTCGCTTACTCTCAGGTGACTCTCCAAAGGTGTGACCTTACCCACCTCCATTAGAGTAATCCCATAACTTCTCCCAGTGTCAGCAGTAAACAGCATTATGGAAAAATTATACCAAATTTTTGATTAATAAATGTTAAGAATATAAGTTTATAAAATCAAATGCTCTGAAGCTGAGAAATAACAGAAATAGTGTTGCCTTATTATTCACATCTGATTTTTTCCACAGGGTGTACTATGAAATTAAGAGCTGAAATTACACCTCTTGCTCTTGCCCCACCCTTCTCAGCTGGCAGGAGGAGATGAGCTTTAAAGACTCATTTCTTAGAGACATTTACAGGCTCTCAGCTGTCTCAGTGTTTCTTACTTCTTACCTAAAAATCCACATGAGTTGAATTGGTGCCTTTGCCTCAGCGTGGATGTGGAAGCTCAGACCCCTCAGCCAGTTTGGAGTGACGGATGAACAAAGGGATTTTGCAGGGGAAGGAAAAAGGTGTGACAAATATCTGATGAGTATCACACTGGGAGAGCATGGCTCTTGAGGCAGGTGACTCAGACTGTGGAGAACATTTGAATTTTACTTTACTTCTCCCAGTCCCCATGGCTATAACCAATCCAAGACAACTGCCAGTGTCCCTGAAGGCTTCTGTGCCCTTTGGACTGGCAGAGTCTTACCACACCTATTTATAAACAGCTGCCTGGGCACACCTGTGGGCCCTAATTAAGCCTTTTAAAGTTCTCCATTGCAGAATCACTGAGATCTGTCATGGAGAGGATAACTTACAAACAAACCTGATCCTCTTCACTGGGACCATCCAGAACAGAACAGCAGGGCCAGAGGATGATTTGCTAATTATGTCTCTAGCCTGAAAGATGGTGGCTTTGGCTCAGTTTTCCTTCTTCATTACAGTTTCCTGCATGATTTGTGGCAAATCCCCAAAGCCATCACCTGCCAAAGGATGCAAGTGCAAAAAGCAAGAGAAGAATAAAATGTAGGCACTAGGGTACAGAAGTGTGACTCCTCATGTCACAAATTCACCCGTGTTTTCAGCAGTGAAAAATCCTTAATGTTTTTTAGCCCAGCACCACCACCACCCTCTGAGGGCTCAGTGCCCAGCTCTAATATTATGCCAAAACACAAGAGGCATTGCCTTTAACTCTGAATATTCAGCAGCTCTTGCAGCTTGAAGGCATCAAACATGATCATCACTGCATTAGGGAACTGAGACACTGCCTCCTGCTTTTACCAGCCCTGTTCTTTGGTGCTTTCTGCAGTGCTGGAAAAGCTTTAGCTACAAAGTGGAGTGTCCTTGTGCCCAGGACTACAATAGCCAGTGGCAAAGCCTCTTGCAGGGAAGCAGATGATTTGGATCCCAACACAGTCGTGCAGAACAGGACAGAGAACCTGAATTTCTTACAGCTTGGCCAAGGCTTCTAATCACTAACATGGTTTTTATCCTCATGTTCCCCTTTCCCTTAATTAAAATTACATTTCTAAAATGCCAGTGTAACTTTCATTTTTAAAAGAAACTACAGAACCATCTTAATTAGAAAGTCTAGCTACATTATTATTTTGTGTGTTTGTGCAATTATACACAAAGTAGTAACACACACACACATTATTTTGGCCAAAGCAATCAAAATACCAGCTTCAACATCCCATACACACCTTAGATTCATTTGCATCAATGAACAGCCTGCAGTGTGTTGCAAAAACACTTTTCCACATACGCCAGTGAACGTAAGAAAACTCAATAGCCACAAACAAAGTGTGTGGTACCAGTCAAACCTTTTTAAGTGAATCTAGAGAAACAGAAGTGGTGTAATTTTCGGGCTACAGGGCACATTTATGTTACTTGATTATCAAACCCTTTATTCCATCTGCTGTAACAAAGGTTCCAAAATTGGAGTGCACCCATGGGAGCGTCGTTTACAAGATTCATTCAGAGATGTATCAACAGTTCAAGACCATGAGGTACAGGAGAACATTGTAGAACATTCACAGTTCATAAACCCTAATATAACAACTGCCAAGCCCTATAATATCTTGCTTTCAGAAGAACAATTCACTCCTTTATACATCAAACAGCAATTTTCCTAACTGTGGTAATTTTATATGCGATGATAAATTCAGGGTGGAAATTAGCCCGATGGTTTCTCAGGAAATGTAATGCAAAGAAACTCCCTAAACTTACTGCACCTTTTTCAATATTCATGTATTATTTAAATACTTAACTATAATTGCATTTCTTTGGAAAAACTGGGTACCTGTGCTCTTGACACTGGCACAGGTCTTTCTCTCCCGGGATTAGTCTCAGTGTGGTTTGCAGGATTTACCATGACTACTTATAATCACTGGTTGAAAAATTGACAGGCAAGGTATTTTTCCAAGAAAAGTACTTTGTAGAGCTTAAGAAATAGATATCTTGGTAATCGAATTCAGAAAGGGAATGCTCATACATGTAAAGAAAGGTCATTGTTGGCTGAAGTGTGACAGACCTGGTCCCTATTAATTTATACTGACTTGATGAAAATCCATGACTTCCCTGAATTTTGGACTGACTCCTGACAATTACAGATCCCAGCCAAATATAACAAGCTTATACCACAGTGGCTTTCACGTTGACCCATTTGGGAGAATAAGCTTCACAAAAACTGGAAGTGTAAAACTTAGGAGTTCTTCCTGACTTAAAAAGCTCCAAGGAACGAGACCGGTTGCAATTTGAACTCTGGGTTGCATAAGCCTTTGTGATATCTTGCAGTATCAAAATAAATCCTCAGTTTTTTAATTACTATACCCTAAGTGCCCTAAGTCTTCCTTAGGAAAAAAATAATTATTCAATCAAACCCAAATTAGATAAAGTCCATTTCAGAAGGAGCCAACTTTGTACTGGACTCTAATGATTAAGGAAGGCCCCAAAAGATGGATTAGGTATCTGAAGTTTCTTATTCTTTTCTTTGTTTCTCACTTACCCTCTATAAATTTGAGATGAGTTAAATAATTTTAAGATGTTTTATTTTTAAAAAATCTTTCAAAAATAGTTACATTTACTAAATTCACAATATTGTTAAAATTTAAAATTAAGAAATATTCACACAAGTTTTCTCTAAACTTTGAAGAAAGTTAAGGTACTGAGTTATTTGAAGTCCTGGCTAAATATCTGTATCAGTTAGTCAAAGTCTAATCCACATTTTGACAATACTCTCTTTTCTGTTCTATAAAAATGCCTTCCTTTTACCTCAGTTTATTCCACTGGTTCTAATTAGCAATTAGCTCATCCACAGCGGAGAAAAGAAATCAAACAGGAATTGCAAAATGGAAGAGATATTATTTTCTTCTTTCTGTCTGTGTATAACAATACACTGTAAGAAGGAGAGATTTATCATCTCAAAAATTATGACAGATAAGGATGAATGTAAGTAAATTGATTCAATTTTCTAATTAAATACAATATTCCCTTTGTTTCATAATTGAATTTAGATGAATTTATATTGTTTTCTTATATATCTAGCCTACCTAGGATAATTTATTTCAGTAGTATTAAGATTGATTCCTAGATTTTATATCCACTGGAATTATAATTTATACATAAATGAGGATATAAACATAATCTAGCCCACAATAAATGCAAATAGAAACAATTTTATACAAGAGCCTAAATAATAAATACAAGATAACATCTGCCCTATATATAAGGAAGTTATTGCAGCCTTAGAGGTGGTGTGATTGTTTATTGGTATTGTTAAATTACTTTTTTATTATTTTGGTTGAAATCAACTCAACATAGCTTGGTCTTTCCAGGCTCCATCTCCATTCTTACCAGAGGACTGGGCTGGAGGAGCCTTGGTGCTCCCACGGTGCTGAACTCACCATTTCCCTTCTGCTCCTGTTGCAGAATTTTCCATTTTTTCCTCCTTAGCCTCATTACCAATCATACCTTAACTATGCCTTTCACACTTTATTAATAAGCCTTTTACAACAATGTTCATTAGAGTTCAATAATAATATTTCCATATTAATTTTGTATGTCTGTGATTTTTGGCAGCCCAAGGAATGCATTGCTTATCTTATGTTGCATCCAGAGCTTTATGGGTACCAGAATATGATTGTCCAACTTGCCTCCTGAATTCACTCATTCATGTGTGCTCAAACAAATTTTAGTTCTGTCAGCTCTCTTTGTATCCTCTGACTCTTGGGCAAACACCAATTTAATCCTAACCTAACAACATTTTAAATTATTTCCCAAATTCCACATTATTATAGTTTCTATCTCTCTAATGTCAGTAGGTAAATCAATAAATTGAATATTCCACGTTATGTTCTAAAACTAGATCTATTTATAGGCCCTAGGTGACTTTTAATTTTTTTCCTCCCTTCCTGTCAATGAGAGCTTTATTTGACAGTATACTTAGATAAACTTTTGTCCTTTTTACAAGTTTCCCTTCATAGCATGAACCTTGGAGAAAACAGAATCATACAGGATTGTATTATTTTTTAATAAACTTGTTGTCTTTATTGCTACAGTAATAATTTTGACTATTTTTTATCAGAATAAAAACATAAAACTCAGTATTACCTGTTTTTAGAGTCCATATTAGCTTTTATTAAAGCTTGGTCTTAGATTTCTGGAAGTAGTTGCCACTTTTAACCTCAGCATAGGGACAATACCTACTTTTACACATCTCTGGGAAGTTCTGCAAAGTTGAGTTGAGTTCATTATTGAGTTCATTCTTATCATCTGACTAGAAGATGCCATAATTCCATTCCCATTCCTGACAAACATAGTCCTGTTAACATAAATAGGTCATTCTAAAAGTATAATGCTTGCAAGGGTGTTTTTTTCTGTTGGTTTGTTTGTTTTTACGTCTTAAAAGATGTTACCCAGTACAATTCTGCATTTTGAGATAAAAAAATGTGAGAGGTGGTTACGTTCATGTGAAGAAACTATTTAATTAGCACAGATTTCCTGGAAAGGTGATGTTGCCTGAGGGTATGGGAACCTGGGCTAGATGATCCAGTCTGAGGTCCCTTCCAGCCTGAATTATTCTACAACAGACATCCCATCCCAGTGAGTCACCAGATATTTTTACAACTGGCTGGGAATTTGGTCATGAAGAAGTAATTCAGCTCCCTTGGTTAGGCTTGCTGATGGCCTTATTGCACAAACTGCCTCTTCTACAGTGCACATGACGAAGAGAGATGCTCAAATTCAACTTTTTCTCCTCTCTAGGGCTCTGTCATTTTTTCCCCAGTGGCAGATTTCCCTAAAGCCTCACAGACCAACTCCACACGAGGCACAGGAGTGGAGGGAGGTGCTTTTGACATGGCAGATCCTGAAGGGGAAGGAAAAGCTGCTGATGCAGGAACATCTTAAACCAGAGTCCACCTGCAAGCTGTGGAAGGCAGAGGAGATGTCTCGGGGGCTAAACAACATCCAAAGATGAGAGAAGACCCCAGAGGGTGACAGAAGGAGTCAGGGTTTGAATTTACTTCCTTTGTCAATGATTCAAAGGAATTTCAGCAACTTTTACAAACACACTTCACTTGCACAAGAAAAGGTGTTTGGTGCAGTAGAATCCTTGCAGAATTAACTGGACAGCAAATTCCCAGGCACTCAGCTGATTACTCACATGCACAAGACTCTCCTTCCAGGTGCCTCAGCTGTGCTTGGTAGGAAGCATCACTGTCAAAAACACTTGAACAATTCCTGTAGCAAATCTGTCAGTTGTGAAACTCAGTTTCTGGCTTTTTTGAATGAGAAATGCTCTGCAAAAGCAGCACATCAGGTTTTTATCTCATCCTTAAGATATTTACAATAACTTGCTATTTGTTCAAATGGCAAAAATCCCTTTTAATTACATATATTTTCTGAAAAACTTCAGAGCTACACTAGTTTTATGAGTCATTTGTTAGAAAAGATTGAGGTTTTTAAGAGGATCCAGCTGCAACTTGCCCTGAGCACTGTGTAAATTCTTCAGTAAGTACTTGTGTCTGAGTGATTGAAAAAAATACCCAGTGGTTTTGTTTATCAATGCAAAAACTTGTTTAAACATATACAGAACTGTGTTTCTGCTTTTATTGAACATAATCTCTCTGTTTCTGTTATTAAAAATGCTTTAATACAAATGATCAAAATTATGAAACCTTACACCTCAGATTCAGGGAGAACTGGAGAAAATGTACTGGTGGTAAGTTTTGATGTTTTTGAAGTAGGAAGACTACAAGACCTCTCTACAGTGTTTTGGCTTGGGGATAAGTTCTTTAAAAGCATAGCACATGATGTTCTTTCACCCAGAAAAAAAAAAAAAGTAGTAAAATAGACTTTTTTTGGCAAAATAATAACTATCCTAACACAAATCATCCAAGCAAACCGAGTCTGATCTCTTCATTCCCAGCCTTTCTGGGAGTCACCACTTGGCACCACTGTGTGCTTGTGCTTTCCAATTACTGAAAGGAAAAGATAAATTAAAAATGAGGGAAAGTTAAGATCTTCTTTTAAGATCTTCTAAACACCTAGCTGGGATGGTGCTTGGTTTGAATATTAAGAACACAAATGGTAAAATCTGCTCTGCTTTAGGGGGTCACTTGATGGGCCTCAGCTGATTTATTTCTGGATTTCAGAGATGTCTCAATGTTGTGCCTGTGCAAACCAAGAAAATGCACCAAGGTGCCAAATGTCTCCCAGGCCTCTTTGCTGCCCTCACTGAAATGCACTTACTGAACATTCCTGGGATAAGAGTTTTCCTTTGCAGTTACTGACCTCAATAGGAAAGCTCCTATTCCAGATCGCATCGTCCTCTGTCGAGATAAAGGGAGAAACAAAAGAGAAGCCCTCCTGAAATTCCTCTGATATTTTTACCCAGGCAACCTCCCAGGCCCCAGTGGGGACTCGAGGCTGTAACTCAACACATGATTTTGCATAATTGGGCCCATCTTAAATTGCTGTCTCCTCGTGTTGCTAACCCCGGAGTCTGACCTTGGCTTTAATTTTTAAAAGTTTACTTTGCTGAGGCTTCTCCTTCTCAGCTCCAGTGATACTCAAAACAACGACAGAGCAGCTAATAACTACAAAGTGGGCAAACAACAGAGCAATCATCCAACTTTTTTTTGTACTCAGATACCATTTTAGACACCAGTGATATTAGGAACAGAGCAGGATTTAAATGTGCTTTGACATGGGAGATGATACCGGGGAAGATAAATGTTTTAAATCAAACCCTGTTTAAGATAAGCACAGCATACAAAGTAGCTACTTGACTCTTGATTTAAAAGTGCAGTTATTCTGATACATACTTAAATACACAGCACTGTCTCTGGAAAATAATTCCAATGAGCTATTATATGAGTAATGAAAATGCAACACACTTGGGCTGAATGCCGTTTTATTTATTATTATTCTTCAACTGATTTTACAACTTGCCAAAGTTCATGCTCTGTGTTTATTTGAAGCCAAAACCAGGTACAGGTGCACCAACACGTAAAAGTTTTATCAAATAGCTGAAGGAAAAGCTTATATTCACAACTGAAGCTTTGGCAAATCAACATCTTTGCCTGCTTAGCTGTGTGCCAGAAGAGGAAAAAGACTCAGAAAGCAGCAGACTGATGCTATTGCCAACTCACAGAAATCCTGGGCTACAAACACTTTGTATTTTGTGCGACTTCAATATCAGACAAGCCAAGATATTTCATTCCCAAGGACCAGGATTTATATTTAGCCCTAAATTTTCGTCTTTGTCAGCAAAGCTAATTGCTACTTTGAAAACAGGTGGGATAAGGGTCCACTCCCCTGGATCTAATATAGTCATTAAAACAGGGGCAAAGTGGGAATAACTCTTAATATTGGGATTTAGTAGCCTTTTAAGCTCTTTTTTGACCTGGTATAATGCCAAATTTGTGCACTAATGCCAAAGTTTCAAAAAAATAATTAGGAATTTCATGATTTTATACTTTGTAAGGATCTGGAGACAAAAAAAAAAAAAAAAAAGAAAAAAAGTTTTGCACAGAACTGAGCCCCCTGAGTTTTGCTGCTCATGAGCAGTGGTCTGATAAAAAGAGATTCATGTTTTTCAGCAGATATGCTGCCAGCTTTTCTCACAGGAAGCAACAGGCAGTGTAAGCCCCAGGGCCACATCAAAATAAACACATTTTATACCTGTGGGAAGCAGGGAGGTTCAGTGTTCCAATAGCCTAAATAATTAATATCCAGTACTGAGGGAGTTGAGAGATTAGGTATTAGGAAGAAATTCCTGCCTGTGAGGGTGATGAGGCTCTGGGACAGGGTGCC
Organism: Eopsaltria australis; assembly: GCA_034509425.1. Classification (NCBI taxonomy): domain Eukaryota; kingdom Metazoa; phylum Chordata; class Aves; order Passeriformes; family Petroicidae; genus Eopsaltria; species Eopsaltria australis. Next base: position 806,869 of record JAVTVJ010011652.1, on the reverse strand, counting down.
CAGAGAAGCTGTGGCTGCCCCATCCCTGGAGGTGTTCAAGGCCAGGTTGGTTTAGTGGAGGGTTGGAAGTTGATGATCTTTGAGGTCCCTTCCAACCCAAACCATTCTGTGTTTCTAAAATAAAGCTGACATAAAGCACAGATAACAATAATACAAGTGTCATGCTGAAATCCTCTCCTGTGCAAACTGCAAGGGCTACAAATCACTTAAAGGTTTTCAGACACTGACTTTGCTGTCCAAGCACCAGTCCTAGGCTAGCAATGAGAAAAAGAAGAAATCCTGCATATTTTAGAATATGATGATCTTATCCCTCAGTAATTCCCAAAGTGCTCTAACAAGAGAGCATTGCCTGCTAAAATACTTCAGAGAAAGCATCACTTTGTACCTGGGGCTGCAGAGGGTGCTTATTCCAGCTGGGCAGCATCATGCCAGTAACTCTCCCCAAGCCAGAATGTCAGCTTTGTATGGGGATTTATTGAGGGAAGGACAGTCCAGGACATCACAAAAAGCACTCCTGGCAGAAGAGCACCATTGCACTGAAAGATTTTAATTGTAATAATAACTCTGCTAAGCTGACATCTCCCCTCTATAACTGCATCACTCTTTGCTTGTATGTCAGTCTTTGAACAACTCCGTTAGCCTTTAGGCAGACTAAAATCCACATTTTTTCTTTCCAAGACAATTCAAAGGTGGAATAAAAAAAAGAACAGATTTAGTATCTTTTATATCTGCCATTGTCCCATGAGAAATAAATAAATAAAAAATAAATAAAATCAAGGGCTTGTGCTTGAAGCAATTTACTTTGGAGGACAGTTTGTGTGATTTTTTCCCAGGCAGTAGAAAAATCTGAGAAACCTGTTACTGTTTGTGTTCACAGCATCCATCGCTCTCCTGAAGAGCGAGGCTTTACTGCAGCCAGCCAGTTATTGCCTCCTGGAAGGCAGCAGTTATTGCTTCCCATCCTCTGCCCCTGAAAAAACTCAGCAAGCTCATTCTCCACCTTTTATATTCTCAGAGAGCTGCTGTTCCCTTCTACAGCTACCTTATATATTAGCATTTGATCAGTCTTCAACACAGCCAAAACCCTCCTCTCCCTCTAAAATCAACATTTCTCTTTCCAGCTCCCAATTGCTACAAACCATCATTGCTGAATGGTTTTCTCCAGCTATTTCTAAACATCTTAAAGTCTTGTGACTTTGAGAGATGCCATGATTGTGAGAGAGGCTTAGGTTTCTCACAGAACTCTCTCTTTTTTCCAATGCCAGCTTTTTAAAACACACACTCAACTACAAAGCACAGCTCTCCACTCAGCTACAGCAGCTGTTTTCTGGGAGTCTGCATGTTTCTCTGAAGGACTCAGGGAAATCCTCTTTATTCAGGTCTCCTCTTTATTCACATGAAACTAATGAATCAGAGCTGAATGTTCTCATAGTCCTAAGTCAGATGAGGAAGACACTGAGTGTATTTAACAGAACACACCCTCAGACTTGGCAACTTTTCAAACAAGTCAGTGATGGCCCACATGACACGATCAGCAAATGTTACCTTTCATTTGGAATGCTCTCTGACTAACACACTTCTGTGTAGTAAAACCCAGACAGGAACTGCCAAGGTTTGTGGGATTGCAGACAAAGAACATCCTGAGCAACCCATCCTGACTGATATTTGAAATTCATCTGCTAATTTGCTTCCTTTCCCCTAGGACTAAAGCGACTTTCTGGTCTTAAGGGGACAAGAAATCATTCTATTCAAGAAATCTGTTCTCACCTTGCCATTTATTTCACTGTGGTTTGCTCTATTTAGAGTGTGGCTTTGAGTCATCCTTCCAAAGTTCAGGATAATTTTCCAATGAGCTCCTCAGAAACTCGCTTTGATGCCGGTTTTGGCAGTCAGCTCTCATCACATTTTTCATTTGTTACTTTAGACGTCAGTCCCCGTCCAAACCAGCCCAAGAGCAAAGGAGAGGAACAGCCTCCAAATATGGTCAGAGCTGAGCCAGTTTCTGGAGTAGTTTAACACATGGGCGTGCGTAAGAATGGAGAGAACTGGAACAAGCTTTAAATAATGCTCTAAATAGACTGTGGTGAAATGTTCAGCACTTAAAACTAAACAGAAAATCCTGAAACAGATAAAGAATAACCATGAGCCTGTTAGCAAATATAACTGTGGTGATCAACTCCAGCAATAAAATTCTGCTTAAACCCTCTGAAATCATATCCAATGAAACAAAGGTTAAGCCCAAGACCCTTATGGAGTATTTGGTTTATAAAGAGCTAATAAAGTTTATACCATTAAACACAATGGAGGAGTTTTTTCTCAAAGCAATTATACTGGACAGTTATAATAAAAATACTTACCAGAAAAACTACTCTTCGGTATCCACCAACCGAATCTTAATTCAGATCACACAATTCTTTTGCTTTTAATTAGGATTATTTCATTTCTCCCCACTATTGATGGATGTTCCTTTCATCAGTCTCTCAACTTCAAATTCACACTATTGCACAGCACTCTGTGTGTGGATTATGAGGCCAATTACAAGAGGGTCTCAAACAGCAGTCACATTAATCAATGTTACATGCATTGTAGCCAAATATTATCTGGCCACTAAAAAAAAAATCATAAAAGTTTTTCAATGTGAAAATATCAGAAAATAGGAAGTTTTCTACCTGATCCTAGACACATAAATAAGACTGGTATTCACATGCCACCTACTTCACAAACACCAAAAAGCCAAGACCACATCTCACAAAGCATCCACATTTTGTAACTTGGTCCTTACAAGTAGCACCCAGCACCTGCTGCAAACTCTCTCGTCCTCGAATTATAAAGAAATAAAGCAAATTTGATGTTATCCTGCTAGAATGCCTGAAGCTACATACCCAAATTGAGCTGCACTGCAGTTCAGCACAAAGGCTTCTACAAATTTTTAGGAAAACCTTATTCCTCCCTTTAACTTTTACAAAATAGAAAAGAGTCTATCAGATACTTTGGCTTTGGGTACTTTGGAAAAGAATAATTTGAAGTCTCACAATATATCCTTACAATTTAAAATATGTAACTGTGGTAGCTTTTGAATCATAACTATAAAATACTGGAGCACATATCTATAAGGGAATTAAAACTATAAATTGCATGAACAATTCAAATTGTTTCTTGTTATAGAAGTTTAATTATTTAGTTTAAAATAGCATGTAAAAACTCCTTAAAAATAGCATATATTAAATGCTTATCCAAATGCAATTGCTATGCACAAGGCAAGACTTTTCTTTCAAGAAAACCCCTGACATTTTGTATTTTGTGCTTCAGTGTTCCTTAAAAATAAGAACTAAGTAATCTACAATTAGCAAAATATAAGCATATTTAAGCTATGAATTATAAGTTAATGAAATAAGCTGCTTTAATGTGAAAACATTTTATTAGGAAATGGAAAATACTCATAGCTGGAGAGTCAGCAGTTGCTTTTAAAGGATGCAATTAAGCTGCCATTATTTTGGCAAAGCTCTGGTCTCGAAGAGGCAGATTTTCCTAATGCATTGTGGAAGTCCTTGGCAAATTACACAATATTCATTAAATTTAAATGGAGACCCTTGATGTCTCCTGCAAAGATGTCCCAGGGAGTCAATTTTCAAGGAATTCATAATGTGAGCAGCAAGTTATCGGAGAAGGAGACACTCAACACCTCGGAGGGCCCCAGATGAATGATTTAGAGGAGGTGATGTGACACATTTTGGCCACTCCACAAGACCCTGAGCCAGACACCCACTTCAAGTAACAGCAGAGGCAACCTGGCCAGCCACGTGCTGCACACCCCAAATTTCCTCAGACACTTCCTAACTTTCCTAGGAATGTGGTTTGTTTAATCCCTGAAATTTAATACCAGTGTCAGCAGGACTGAAAAAGCTGAAGTGACAGCTCTGCTTCTGCCCAACACCAGTCCCACATCTAAACCTTTGAGAACTCATCCCTCTGTTAAACTCCCACTTTTTGGGGGGTTTTCACCCTACCAATAATCTTGTTCGTAAGGGATGCTGTGTTACCTCCTTCTGTTACAAACAGAACTTGGCAGATGCTGGGTGAATAGATCTCTCAAAATCAGATTACTAGGCCTACATTTTATTGTTACTGGGTTTTTCTGGATCCCAACAATGGAATCTCCCTGGTGCTGCTTCTGCTCATTCCTGCATGTCACACAGTAGACACTGTTTAGGCTGAAACAAAAAAAACCAAAACAAACCAACATCCCACGAAGTTTCTCCCCTTTTTAGTATTCGGCTTAATTTAAACGTTGCATGGCCCTAAAACCTTTTTAAGCTGCTTACTTTTAGAGTACAAACATGTCAGTGTTTAGCCACAGAGGGTACTTTTCTGTCCTAAATCATCATCCATTTATCAAAGACCGATCTACATTACTAAATGCTGTAAAAACACATTATAAATACATTGCAATAATCCCCGTGTAATAGCCACTGGCTTCCAGCACTTAATATACTGATATTTATATAACATTACACAATCAATGCCACAGTTCCCAGGTTGGGCTGCACTCAGTGTGGCAGCCTTCTCTCCTAATTATTCAGTGAGTAGTACAGAGAAGAGAAAACAGCTTCCCTTAGCAGATCTCTCCTAAAATGGCACTATTACAAATAATCCAACATTTAATTTATTAATCCAGAAAAAGAGATGGGATTCGATTTTTATCACCATTGTTTTTCACTTTACAAACATGCCCAGTGTTATACAAAAGGGCAATGTATCCCAAGTGAGCTGCAGCAAGAACTTGCACAACACACCCATAAAAACCAAATTAAAATAGGGGAATGAATTCCTGATTTTTACTCTCTATGGTTCCATAAAAGAATAACTTCAATAAGCGCAACTGGAGAGAGAATTGTCCTTAATGACACTTGTAGTTTACATCTAATTTCAATAGCTCTTTAAATGCTAAACTATATTTAAAATATCCTTGAAAACCTTAATTAGGGGGTTGAGATGGTTAATAATGAAAACTCCAAAGGCTGGGGAGAATGGAAGCTGTTTAATCGAGTTGGGCTCTCATATCTTCAATAGGATTGCAGCTGGTATCAGCTAACAAACATTATTCCTCTGAGGGAGGGAAATGGTGTGGCTCCCTTTTCAAACGGGCACAGGAACTGAGATTAGTTACCAGATGTGAATTACAGATGGAAGCCGGTATTGAACAGGCAGTGTGGTGCTTTCTGAAACCTGCCTCCCTCTCCTGTCCTCATTCCTCACCTCTCACACACCGGAATAGTGGCAAAATCTGTGAGCCAAGGGGTGACACAGCTGATGGAATCTGCATAAAAACATGTGTGGAAGTCCATGGACAGCTCATAAATAGGCTGTGATTTCCCAAAACCACCACACTTCATGGACACCTTGAAGAGAAGAATCCTTTCTAGGCTTTCTACGTCCATAGCTGTATTGACCAAGGACCTGCTCACAGAGCAAGTGAACTGCCAGGAAAGGAATCAAAATCCCTGTGGAATTCAAGGCTCCAGGAAACTGGGTGGAAAATTCCCAGTGTTCTTCTCCCAAACCAGGACTGTTCTCCATACCTTCTCACCATCCAGAAAACCTGCTGCTGTCAGGGGACAGGCTTTGCTGTTTTGCTGCTTCATGGAAGAGGAGAAAAACTTGTGGGAGCATTGAAAAAAAAGACTTCTAAGCAATGGGAGAGGATGCTCCAGCTTTCTGTCGTTCTGGTTGGGTTTTTATTCTGTCAAGCATTAAGAGAAGTATGTGTCATGTTTTCCATATCAGAATTTGCAATGTGTTTGTTCTCATGCTAAATGCTGTTCTGGGCTGCAGTGCCAAAGATCTCCTGGCGATATTTACACAGCCATGGCATCAGAGGAATGGTGCATTTAGAGGGATTGCAGATACCATACTAAAAAAAACATACAGATTAGGACATTTAAGAGCACACAATTTTTTTCACTAATTCTAAATTTTGGACACTAGTGAAGAGATTTCCCTTAATGGCTACCCTGCAAACATCTGGGATATTCATTTAGAGCTATCCCTAAGGAAATACCCCTCTCTGTGGTCTGAGAGCCTCAACACCGTGGAGTTTAGGAGTCACATGCTTTGCATAACACAGATTAATGCCACAATTCAAGAAATACTGCAGTAGTGCATTGTGGTGCTTTATTAGTGTTAGACATGCAATATTTATTTAATGAACAGAAATGAAAATATTAAGATAACATTTTAATCAAATTAAAGGATCTGAAGTTGCAATAATGGAACAAAAATAAAGTTTTCCATGCATTCTAAGTTAATAGTTCTCACAAGTGCATATTGTTATGATTCTGTACCATTATTAAATGTAGACAAACTACCATTGATTGCACGAGACAAAATAAAACCCTTAAGTTATAAGTAATGTTCATATCTTTTACAGACTTCCTATATAACCTGGATCTTCAGCTTTTTATAATACATTGTAATACAAGACACCTGGAAGCTTCTAAGATGAATAGGAATGGCTTGACCACTTGTAACACACAGTGGCTTCTTCAATGTAGAAATTATAAAAGATAAAGCAAATGCCCACCATGCTTTAGGAGACTGTGACCTTTTCAACAGAAACAAATCTCAAACCCCTTCATGAACAGGTTAAAGTGCTACCTATTGCATATTAAATACTTCCAGCGACTGTATCGAAATTTTTAAGTTATAAATCCCTGAAAATAGGGTTTCATACCGAAAGTGCTGACAGACCCTTAAATCTAGCATCATGAACACAGCAGTGCTATAATCCTTCAGCAAGTACTTCAAAGAAGGGGAAGTTAGTCAACATGCTCTAAATTCACCACTGGAAAAGCCCAGCTAACGCCGCTATCGTATCTACAACAGCAATGGTACATAAAGAGCAGAAAAGCATCAGCTCACTTTACATACTCGATGTGGGACAATAATCTTTCTTTAAAGCTGGAAGTGACAATAAACCCCCAGTGCAGCAGTAAACACATTAAGACAGCAGTTCTGTTTGTTTTAAGATGCATCTAAGAAAGGGCATCCCGTACAGAAAGGAATGCAGGCTAGTATCTAATGAGCATGATTTTCATCAGGTCCCCAAATCGTGAAACCTTTCTAAATACAAGGCAACATTTCCACAGCTGGAAAATTACAAATAGTTCTTGACACAGAGCCAACAGCAATAAATGCAGTTATGTATAATCTAGGGAGAATGCTACATTCATTAGGAGGTGGAAAACCAAGCTAAATGTAAAATACAGCAGCAAGAGGTAACATATATAAATATTAAACATCCTTCTTGAGTGGCAGAAAGTTTACATTTCTGACTTACAACATTAAAGTATGGCCTTCATATTTGTCATTTTAAGTAAGTAAAATACATGGCTATGAGCAGAGCTGTTTCAAAGGATAATTTCAAAGTACAGTGCATGCATGCACGAACTCGTATGCTAATTTATGAGAGAAAATATCAAAATAATATGAAGATGTTCAAAATTTTCATCCCTAAGGTTTAAAGGACTGACCACAAGTGGCAAGTTTTAATGGGTTTAAAAGGATCTGCAAGAAAGTCTACAGTTTTATCCTGTGAGAAGAACAGAACTTCCTTTGTTTTCAACATACAAATTACTCTGCACGAAAAGTTTTCGTTTGAAAGCTGCATGGTTCAAAAAATACATGTGGGGTGAAGATGCTTTTAAAAACTAATCTCAGAATATAGGAAAATGCTAAAATTTTCTTTCTAAGCAGAAAATAATGTGTATGTAATCTTTCTAAGCAGAAAATAATGTGTATGTAATCTTCCCAGAACTGCTCCAAAAGCAGCCTGTATCTGTACTTATAAATTCTATACTATCTTCACAGCTGTTAATGTCTCATTCTACCTCTCAGTAACTTTACCTTTCCCTAAACTGCATTTGTTGTCCTCCTCTCTTTCTTGATAAACTGTTAGAAACAAAAGGTGCTTTTGTTCACTTTAAGATCAGATAAAGACTAGATAGCACATTCAAAGCTTCAGTAAATTTCTTCACTAATGCACAAAAATTGATCTTTTCGCTACCTTTAATCTGCTTATCATTCTCGGTATGCAAATATGTCAAATGATCTGCTTTTAGTCAATTATGCAGTTTGAAATTCTACATTTACATTCTAAAAGAAGTGATTTCAGAGGTGCTAAATATAGTAAAGTTTCATTTTAATAATTATAAGTTGGCTTGCATGTGAGAAGTCATTGGAGCACATTGTCTGCTTAGTGTAGCCGTTGATCCTCACTGGTGTGTGTGATTTGAGCACTGTGGATACTGGAGATGGTCTCATAGCAGTTAGCTGAAAATGAGTGTGGAATTCAAAACAATTGCAGAACATTTCCCCATCAACAACATGAGAAAACCCCGCTGGCTTTGGCCAAGCATTTGAAAATGTTTAAGAACTTTTATGGAAATACTGAGTAACTGAAATACATCTTGGTGTAATTAGAAATTTTAAATCTAATTGAGTGCAAACCCCAACTTCCAACAGCAAATGTACCATAACCCAGTACATAACCTTTGGCACTTTGAATAAATTACAGCAAATTTACAGTCAGCGAGATCTGAAGTGGGTCTAAAGAACATTCACGTGGTTTCTGAGGTACCAAACTCAATACATCCTTGGGCTGGCAAAAGAAAGACTGCCTGGTGTGGGATGGATTTCTGCACTGCAAAATACAAATACAGAGCTCTACAGCTGGGCAGGCCTGGGATCTCTCAGGATCCATCCAGGCACAGGGATCCCACTGGTGGGTTGGGAACTCCGGCTGCACATGTTTTAGGGACAGTGCTAAAAGGGGACAGGAGGTAGTTGCTAAATAAAAGAACAAAATAAAGGAGAAAAAGCCCAAAATAATTAAATGAAATCTGAAAACATTTGTACAAAGAAGTTTTTTTTGTAACAAGAATAATTCTGTGCTGTCCTACAATACTAACGAAGAGCAGTCAGACAGAACTTTTTCAACCCTTCCACATGTATAAGTATTCAAGGTATTACCAATTTCTGCGGTTTAAAAAATGAAAATATATTTAAATATTTCACAACAACAACAAAAACATTGGAATTTAATTTCAAGCTTTTTTTGGTCACCTCAGAAGCAGCCATTTCATGGTGCTGTAAAAAAATCCAACAGATCAGATGCAGAAAGAGAGGAAAAGACAGTTATCTTAAATCCAAATCTAAAATATTCTCTGTACATTTTAAAAATAACATTTACTGTTTCACAGAAAATCCAAGTAAGACTCTTATTAAGAAAATTTAAATTAAAATCTATTCATGTTGGTATTTTGAGGGTTCTCCTACAGTATTTTCCCCTTATACATTCATCACTATATTTTTCCAATTCATTGAATAACAGATACCTTTTTCATACATCATTTTACAATCATTAAATGATGAGGAAGATATTTACTACATTCTTCTTTCATTTACCTCAATGAAAACTGACTTTTAGAACTATTTACATGGAATACAGACATTTTTAATGAAAAGCCTAAGTGCTCTATATGTGTTTAAGCATCATGGCCTATTTCTAAAGGCATATACTTTGTTCTCATAAGATTTAAAAAGTTAAGACACATATATAATGTAAAACTCAACCTTAAATTGATTTATCGTGTCTATTTAAGTCAGCCTCTCCATTTCTGCTAGATTTTCATTGCAGTAGACTTTGACTGAATCAAAGTATTCATTTCTTTATTCCTTCCTTGAGTTCTCCAGTTGTACCTCTGACTCTGTGAACACTGTTCAAAGTACTTTTAACACATAAAAAGGCATGCAGTAACTCCATACAAAAAGATCCTCAAAACAACCTTATGTCATGAGCTCACCAGCAAAGTTCACTCATTGTACACAAAATTCAGCATTTAAGTGTAAAATAACTGGTTCCAGCATGTGCCACAACAGAAATGGCACGGGTTTTTTAATATTGTTATATAAAAAGCACATTGTATAGAATACGGCATTTACTCTGCAAGGATTGTGCATCACTGTTTTCCTCTAGGATGTGCAGAACTACATACCATTGCAACAAACCACACTTAGGTTTAGAGAGTACTACACTGGATTGGAAACAGTGGTCTTGATGGCATGCTGTAAGAAAAGAATCAGTATATTTGCCTAATACCAATAATCATTCAAGAAAACATTCATAACAGCACAGGCTTCCCAGCTGAAACTGCCACATGGTGAACACCAAGCTATTGTATAAACTGCATGGACATATTTAATATGTATCATTAACTCTATTTTAAGTATTCTGTACCTAAAGGTGTTTTCAAAAATAAAACAAACCAAAGAGTAACTTAGGTAATCTAACAGAATACGACTTTTGGCAGCCCCTGCTAGTGTTTGGATTTAAAAAAAAATAAAAGGAAAAAACGCACACCATTGTCTCTCCTCCCCATTTTCCTGGGATTTCTTAGGAGAAAAAGAATGAAGAGAACTATTAAAGTGTGATCTCCTTCCACTAACGTACTCAGCAGAAAGTACCCTCAAGTACCACTCTCTCAGCTTTTGGAAAATTTGCCAGCTTTCCGAGAAGGTTCATATGGCACTCTGAGAATGCTGGGGGTTTCCTCCATCACTCGTACCAGGAGATTGTCAATGTAATCCTCGAGCTCACGAATGTGGGTGTCCTTCTTCTTGAGCTGCTCTTTGTGTTTCACCAGCTCCTGCAGAACCTCCTCGTAAGTGAGGTTTCGGTATCCTGCAGTGGCGTCGAAAGGATTTCCTTCCTGCAGGTAAGTGTAGAAAAACACCAGATTTTATTAAGTAGTTCTCAGAAAATTGATTGGTTATTGCTTTTTATGTTTCTCATGTGCATCTCTTGACATGAAAAGCAATTTCTTTTAGCAACACCTCTGTTTGGTGCAGAGCTTTTCCCTCCAACACCACCACTGGAGCAGACAAGTGGAGATGGGCTGCCCAGCTGGATGAACATTTCCCGCTCTGTCACCTCAGAAAAAAATCTTCACAATGAGATGGACACACAGTCAGGGACCATATGAGCAGTGACCACAACAACAGCAGGTCCATTTTGAGAAACCAACCATCTTAGTTATAGAACAAGAGAAGAGCCCTGAGAATTCAACTCTACTGTAACTGCTTTGAGTCTCTGCCTCTGGAGAGCACCACAGCAAAGCATTTACTCAGCTCTAAATGACATCAGCCCTCATCTGTCTTTCACATTCCTATTTTTACTCACCAGTGGTACACCAGGCCTTGGCTTCTGAATCACATAATAAAACTTTCAATTTTAAATTTCAGGTGAAGGTAAAAGGCTGCATCTTACTTGCACCAGAGCATTTAAGGCAGAAATAAATGTGTACTTATAAAAGACCTTGCTTGCTTTAAAGCAGGAGAGACATAAAATTAAGCAGTATGGAAACCAGAATTGTTTCTGTAATAATTTCTGATGACTCAGTAAGTGCAGGTTTTAGCAGAGATAGACAAATTAGTCATGTTAGAAAGAACAACATGTGATTCAAAACACCATAAACTTGAATGTCTTCTTTAGTGTTGGTTTATAAAAGTATCAGCACTGTTAGACACATTAAGCAGTATGCTTCATCTCACTCAGGAACAAAAATATTTAGAAGACATAGAACCTAAAAAATCCTGCACTTCTAACAGGGCACATGAGATAGCTTCTGTTTACAGTAGAAGTATGTCATTAAAAATGATAAAGCTTGCACAGCTAAGCACACCACAGAGCAGTCATACTCATTCCTTTTCCTGCCCCAATCCTTTTCTTTCCACACAGCTCCATATTTGCACATTGGCACATGCCGACCCATTAAAATATGCAGCTGGCCAAAGTTTTCAAAGGAACCTAATTAAAAGTGATGGTGCCCTGCAAATAGGCTGAAGTGTGACAGATCAGTCTCTCTCCATCAATTATATCCTAATAGGAGCTCTCAAAAATATGTGCTTTTAAGGGTTTCTCTCTGCACTCTTATGTCACTTTTATGGACATGTATTCAGTATTTTAAACTTACCAAGTTAAGGGATTGTCAGTAATCAATAAGTGCCACTTTATTAAAATGGCTAACCTGATGAAATCTATAAATTGGTTAGTAATTGATTTTCAACAAGTATAGAAGAGAAAATAACTTCACTTTGTGGTCATATTTTTAGCACATTTTCTTCTGCAAGAAGGAAGTGAAACTTTCTCTTTACGGTACTAAATTTTTGTACACAATGGAAAAGACAGCATTAACACTTATATGCCTGAAATATAGGGGTTTGCCTAATTTTCTGATTAGGCAAAGGAACAGGAATTAAGATGCAATGATGACTTTAACTATGCCATCAATTTACTGGAAAACTGTGTGCAATATTTATGCTTTAAAGATGTTTTATCATACACATGCTCCATACACAACTTGGGGGGGGGAATAACCTATCAAATTAATTATGCAAGACAATTTTAGCTGAAGTATGCTAGTATTTAGAAATTAATATTGTAAAATTAAGACGATTTTATAAATTCAGTTTGGGCCAATAGGTGACATATAAATGTATAAAGAACACCTATGTCTTTAGATACCACAATTTAAATGCATAACAGTAATCTTATAATGAATTATTATGGAAAAAAAAAAAGATTCTAAGCAACAAGCCATGCAAAGGATGATTGTCTCAGCTACAAAACCCTGTTGGGGTACACACTGCCAGACAGAGGAAACAACGTTAGATAAAATGAAGGCCTGGCAATCCCTGATCATCTCTTCATTGTTCTAATGAGGAATTCTGCTCTGGGAATATCATCTAAGCTACTTTCACATCTTTTGTCCTACTTACTTCATCTTCCTTTCAGTTCTTAATTAGGCCTTAAAGAGCTCACGCTGCCCTTTCAACTGGCTACTGCTCCCATTTAAACGCTGCTTTCAGAGACAGGTGTTGGCATCAGAGAAGACATACAAACATAATTACTAAATAATATGCACAAGGAAGAAATATAATAACTTGGTGAGGGCTATTATTACAGAATCTAATAATAAATTACTTCCAACACCTTAGAAAGCAATCCTGAATATTTAAAGAAAAATTCAAATGGTTTCATTCAAAACTATGGTTGACATATAGTTTCTTCCCCACCTAATTTGTATTTTGCATTAAATGAGCGCTACCTCATAATCCTACAACTGACATTTAGGGTAGCTGGTATTCCAAAAGAAAAATCATCAAGGATTTCTTTTATCACCTTTAAATCCTTTAAATAAAACAATTCACATCTTATTTCTTTAAAGAATTAAACCGATGCTTTTACCAGCAATAAATTATATGATTTGCAGTAATACATTTGCAAGCACATAGAAACTGTAATTATGGTTACTTTACAGACAATGGCTGCTAAGTTAAATCAATTTTTTGATGTGTCTTTTTGTCAGAGATTAAGTAACTGCCTGGTAGAATTCAGTTTACTATCTGATCAAAGGCAGCCTTCAAATACTCTGACATCTCCCACCAGCTACTTACATTATAAAAACTTGGGCATTTACAATAACATCAAATGTTATTACAAATCATTTACATAAACCAGCAGAAAACAAACAGTACAAAGTCATATTTGCTTGTGAAACTTGTTTTCTATATATTTTAGAGACTGAAAACAAACCCACTTTTAAAGATGTCATCTATTCACAGAACAAATTCTAATAAGACCACATTTTCCTTCAAACAAAGCCACTGCCCAGGCAATCTGTGGATTATTTTTTGTCTTGTCTTAGTACACAATTTATTCTCAGTACTTTTAGAAACAAGAGCATTTTGAATAATACCTTCTAGTATTTCTATTTTTTAGTGTTTTCAGCTGTGCATTTATGATGTGTGTTATTAATCCTATCATGTATCAGGCCATAATTTCAATTTTGATCTGCCTTCTAAAGAACTTGAGGACTTCTGTCCTCAAGTCTCTGATTATAGCAATGGTAAACTCCTGTTTGGTCAATTAATTCATCACTGCCTAATGCAGAGTTCCTCACCTGACCATTACTTCTCTAGGGTCATCTAAACCACCCCCAAAAATCCAGGTTTTTGGGATTTTTTACTTTTTGTGCAAAGAACTAAATATTTTCTTCTTCATCATATCACAGGTAAACTCCATATTGAGTGCAAAACTCTTCTTTACTTCTGAATTTACGTTAAGCCTGTGCTTTTCTATTTAGGTTTTCTGGACATGTTAAAAAAATGAAAAAAAAAAAAAAGAAAATCCCCAACATTTCCATATAAGAGGTTAAAAAACAATAAAAGCTTATAAGCTTATACAAGTACCAATTAGTTGGCATTTACTGATGGTTTTCTGTAACATTTTATAACTCACCGTTTTTTTCCTGAGATCCTCAATGCCAGAAGGATTCACATTAAAACTACAGGGGAATAAAACAGACCAAACAAATATTAGCAGTGCACACTTACTTGACCAAAACATCTACTAGAATACAATACTGAATTAGGCACACAGCTACAAAGTATTCAATATGGTTTATTTTCTTGATTTTGTTAAACTTAGGAAAAGAAAATATTAGAAATTAAAGAAATTTTTAATACATTCTTTGTTCTCAATTCTTCGTATTTTTCATATTCTTTTTGTTATAAAATTTGAATAACTAATTAAGAAATGCAAGACAGGCTATTATGGATTGGGCTTCCTTATTGCTCCTCTTATCTCTAGACTTAGCTTGAGCTTTTAAGCATGAAGTGCTACTGTAAATGAAATATCCTAGAAAGAGGTCCCTGGGATTAGATTGATAAAAACCACCAATAAAACTCTACAGACTAACACGTACTCCCAGCTTTCAGGGCAGCTCCTAGAGCACAAAGCTCCTGTAGAAATTCCAGTGACATCACCAGCTTAAAAGATGGCTAAAAAGCCATCTTGTGTCAGCTACATTTATTTTGTACTTAAAACTGAGTAAATAATCTATTATTTTATAAACCTAGTGATTATTGTACACATCCAGAAAGTAAAGCTCTTTCATGATGATGTTGATACTGACAGAAATAGCCACTGCTTAAATGTCAGGCTTAAGAAACTGTCCACTGGTCTCTCAGGCTGGTGGAATTATTCGCAAGTATCTTCAAAAATCAGCTTTGCTGTGTTCTTATGTACCTGCTACAGCAAGTTTGGAGAGAAAACATTCTCTGAAAGTATGTTCAGAATTTGGATATGACTCACAAATATTATTTACTTGGTAGCACCACACCAGACACATCCTTTCACATCAGAGAATCTACTGTTTTCTTAGACTGCATGTACCGGCTTTGAGGGTCATGTTTGACTGAGAGCTACAAAAATGTATCTACACTTTCTTTTTTTAACTTTAAAGATTTTTTAAAGTAGGGAACATGTATTTTGTGACTGTTCACTACTCTGTTATCTGAATTCAAAAGCCATATATTTAATGATACAAAAGTGGAAGGGCAAACATTTATGAACTAAATATACGTAAATTATTATGTTTTTCTGTAAAGAACTTTTTTTAATATTAAAATTTCTTTTTTTTTCACTTTTTTTTTAGTCTGTACGTGATCTTTCATTTCCAAAGCAGACAAACTTTTGCTCACACAGAAGTCCTGTAAACCATCTGAGGGTATTAGACAGAGACCTGGATTGAAGGAGCAGCCACAACCAGAAACCCAGAGGTGTCTGAGGAATGGAGTTTGGTGATTCTACCTGTTTGTAACAGTGATCCCCAGCAGCCTGCCTGGTTTGCTGGAGACCCCTTTTGAATGAGGGGCCTCTTTCATCGGGTATTGTGTGCCCAGCCAAAGGCAGGGTCCCTCCCTCGCAGCCTCCTTTCAGCCTCACACTGATGTGTCAAACACATGATGAACTCGCTCCATTCATGGCTGCCTTCTGTGATCCGAGCACAAAAAAAATGAGTCAACTGAACTGGATCGAATTAGCCTGGTGAAAACCAAGAATGTCTCTATTTAACGAAGTGTGGCGTTAATTTGGGATATCTTTCTTTTGGGACTGTTTCCTCATGTTAGACAAGATATAGAATAATGCGGCCTGACTGCTCAACTGGGCGACTTTCTGAAAGGTTAAAAAAGCAGGATCTTTCACTGCCTTCAATGACTTTATAGTTTCTGTGAAATAAGTTCTGGGACTCTTTTTCATAGCGGCAGCTTAAAATGAAAGCGGCAGCTCTGACTATGAGAAGCCGCGTTTCAAAATTAGAAAGTATAAATCACTGGCAACATAGATCAGTTGTCTGGGACTTTTTAAGTAGTAAAAAACGTGCAACCATTTCTGTAAAATTGTGGACATCATAACTGCAATTACAAAAGAGAACATCTGCGTATTTTGCAAGAAGAAATTTGAATACACTCGCAAAAAAAATGAAAAGCTATTAAATTATTCCCCAATAAAAATCCAAACCCCAGGAAGACTCTTACTCATATTTTAAGGAGATATGCAGGGAATATACTGAAACAGGTGCTGAGATTGCATATAATAACATTTTTCTAAATCAAAGTGTCTGCTAAGTAAGGTGGGAGCTCGTCAGCCTCGCTGAGCCCCGTAGGGTTTCCTGCCAGTGCTCCCAGCCCGAGGTGAGTGTGAGCACATGCAGACTCCCACCACTGCACCCCCATTTCACTGTCTGAGGACCAGGCAACACCTCAAAAGGAATTTCTATAAAACTATGAAAGCATACAGTCAGTGGAGTTGTCTGTTTGGTGTATTGAAATTCATGAGAGTGTTTATTTTTTAATTTAAATTTCATCACAATAATGTACCCTTAAAGTTACCGTCTCACTTGATTACTGGGAATAATTATAGAAAACAGATCTCTAGGACTGCAGCCCACACTGTACAAGCATCACAAACCTCCTCTGAGTAGCCATTCTCTTGACTTCCTAAAAGCATTCTGACATCATTGATCTAAGCAATTTTAAAAAATAACATTGTTTTTCCCTGTGTTACAGTCACAGTTCATAGTGATGGTATTACTTATAATCCAATCTCTGGGTTTTTTTCCCAGGGTTTGATAAACTGGCAGGGAACTTCTGCTATGGAAGTTCACATGTTCACAGCTTGGGAAAAAAGTATCTGTTTTGATTTTTGTAGGGGTTTTTTGAGTCCAGTTTTCTGTGAACAGTGACTGTCAAAAACTGGCATTGTGGGATTCTATATTGTTTCTCAACTATGCCCAAACTAAATTTTCTCAGTTTACAAGTAAAAAGATACTTCTTTTCTAACAAATGGACTTTTCATGTGCCTCATGTGCCTCCCGGTGATGTCACAGGTCCCACACTGATTTTTTAACAATTTGTCTCTTACAAGTAATGAACTTTCATTCTCTCAGATCACCTTCAAGTCAGGAACTACTAAAAGGGACGTAAATCCCACCAGGACAGATTAAAAATCTGTGCAGTAGGATCATGGAAGTGACACTGAGCCACCCAACTTGTGCACCACTCCTACCCTTCTCTAGGTAGAACAGACTTCTCCAATCCAGCACAGCAATTAGTCCTGTCCCCCACTTCACTCATCTGGGAACTCAATTAGTGTCCTTGACAGTTACTTTATATAACAGACATTTTTACCAGATTAAATCATATCCATTATTGTGTAATTCCATATTCTTTTACTGTTTTGGATATAACTGTCTTTTTACATTTTTCTTGAATAGCAAAGTTTGTTTGAATTTCTGAGGTTTTCTTAGCTTGGATTTCAAATTTAGCTCATCTAAAACCAGAACCCTTTCCTATCATCCTGTTCCTGAGGGGAGAAAGTGATAAAAAATAAAAATAGTATAAACTAATAATGCAGACAAATATACTGCAGTGCTGATTCTGTAGAGTGGTTTGGATTGGTATTTCATAATCATAGCAAGTATATTATTTTGTACTTTATTGTTATTTTCTCTATTTAAAAGCATTTCACTAGAACTACAGGAAACTTTTTTTTAGAACATCTAGTTTTTTATGATAATTAAATACTTTCATTGCATGTTGATATAATTTATAGTCTATATAGGAAGAATACAGTGGAGCTGAGCTCAGGATGTGCCACAAACTCAAGTTTATGACTGCATCTTATAACTTTGCCTATTGGTGTTTAATGGTAGTTAAAAATTCAAACATCAGGTCTAGTGGCTGCTTAAATATTTAGCTTCTGAATGCCTAGAGATTAAAACAATCTTTATCAAATCTTTCCTATAACTGATTTAAACATTTTAGTGCCATTTACTCTGACAACATAATGAATGGGAATCAGACTCCTAAATTACGCTCCATGGAAAGAATATTTTCTTAAGGAGCAAAAGCTTTTTACTTCTCTTTTGCTATTCGTATAAGTTACATGACAGTAGTGTATACTATTAGAAATTAAAATTAGGTTATTTACATTAATCATTACTATTCAAAGTATTAAAATTTATGTTAACATTCTGCAAAATATCCATTATACCAATGAGCTAAGTGTGAGCTTTCAGTGTCTTTCCTTTAATATGGAATGTCTGCATACAGGTAATTAGCAAAGCTCTGCCATAGTCATTTTCCATTAGAATTGAAATTCCTATTCCTAGCCTACTTTGTGGTCTTTGGACTGATTCTTACTACAGTGCTTATGCATTTTTCTTTGGATTCTCACAACACATATCAAAACCTTGAAATATTAAGATGCCATTTAGGTTATTACCAATGCACTAGGAAAAAAAAAACCCAAAAGAAATGAATCAAATCAGATACAGTTAATGAAATTCAGAAACTTAGCCTTCCATAGAATATTGTCAGCCTGCTGTGCCTGGCAATGCAGAGCTGACTTTATATTCTGAGAAGGAATGACTGTCTTGCCTGGCAGCTAAACAAATACAGAATAAGCATATTACCATTTATTTTGCAATTAGATTCTGGGGAACATCACTTAAGACACATCACTGTATAAATTGCTCTGCTGTCAGAAAATGTTCCATGGCCTTTTGGAGCTTGGGTAACCCCAGGAGGACAGAAATAGAGCATCAGGTTTTGTGGCTATCATTGCATTTTCTTGGTTTTAATTATACAAATATTCCTCCTTTAACTGGGAGTTGTGCTACAGCAAAAAAGTTTTTTTTCTCAAGAGACCACTCAAGAACTTTTAGACTAAAATTTGTGCCAGCATCTCCACTGGAAGACCCTATTATTAGAGATCTCTAAGTCAACAAACAACCAAACAAACAAATCAAACAACTCTAAATTACATTTTACCCTGAAACTTTCAGGTCCATTTTTGAATTATTAAAAGAGGAGAACTAATTCTTAGTTCTTATAATGAAACAGGAAAAAAAATGCATTGCTTTTACATAGTTTCTGCATTTATCAATAAAGAAACAATAGAACAAATTATTCTTTTTTAAAATTAAATAGAACAAGCAGTGCATTTTCCCTTGGGAAAGATAATATGCCTCATGCATCCTCTCAAAAAAAATTTCACATGCCCTAATGTGCACCAAGAGACAGTGAAAGCTTGAAAAAATCTTGTCAAGCAGCCAGCAGGATGAACTTTCCAAACAGTATTCCTAAAACAGTCAACTAATTAGGAGTGACTGATTGCTGGTGAGGAGTCTGCAAAAGTCAAGATTAATACTGTGTATTTCTACAATATTCCTCTAAGAATTGATTGCTCCAGCCCACTTTAGTCATGTCCCAAATGCTGTGACCACTGCTTTGTAGGAGTTTGAAAAAGACTTCATTATTCTCTTATCACATGCAGTGATCTTTTAAATCAGATGATAACAGTCCTAGAAGGTCAGACTAAGAATCTCTGCATGACTTCTGCTTGTTTTGTAATTTCTCTTTACCTCTCATGTACCAGCAATGCATTTCTCCTGTTGAAATAATGTTGCACTGACAGCTTTACCACAATGAATTAATAAATATTAACGGTCTAGAGTACAATTAAAGCACTGTCAGAGTCCATCAATACTTTATCTAGACTGTAGATCACAGCTG
Source organism: Eopsaltria australis (assembly GCA_034509425.1). Lineage (NCBI taxonomy): Eukaryota > Metazoa > Chordata > Aves > Passeriformes > Petroicidae > Eopsaltria > Eopsaltria australis. The sequence goes on along the minus strand of JAVTVJ010011652.1, from coordinate 786,892 downwards.
ACTAAAGTCTAGTCAAATCTCAGTAGAGAACTGAAAAAAATTATTCATTTCAAGAAGAGCAATGCAGAAGTACATCGTTCTTAAAATAAGACATGCTAACACCGACAGGTATTCTGAAAATACCATAGTTCACCTGATGTCCTTTATGACTAACAGAGAAACAAATGTGCTAAAATGTCTTTACAGACTTTATTGATTTAGCAAGCACAGTAGTATCTAGAGAACATTTCTGAAAAAGGCATATAAAAATTAGAAATAGCAAATTGTATTGCACACTGGATGTTCTATTTGGCAGAGAAATACACAGTCACTACAACCCTTTGCTCTCATCAGGCAACTTTTGGGGTTCATTCCAACGGAGCTGATGCCAGTAACTCTGCAAGACTGAAACCATTTAGCAGTGACTTTGATTATGATGAATAATCACTAATAACTCACCCTCAGTGTGGTTTGGGACAACAGGTTTTACTTTAGAACTGCAGTAGGCTCCAGACAGGCACCTGCTCTACTGTCACAGCTCAAGTGATAAGCAGTAACCCAGAGAACACCAGGATGGTGCAAAAGCTTCTTTAACCACCTGACCATCACACATTCAAAACGTTAATGTTTGCTGAAATGTAGCAGACATCAGCTGTTCTGCAGACTTCACAATTTAATATGATCCAAACACATTGCTGTTATCAAAAGCCTCCTGTTTTCATGGCACCTCACTTATTTTTTAACAAATCTAATAATGACCATATCAAAATGCAGACATCGCTTATTTCAAACATTGCCTCCATTGGGAAAAACAAAACTGCAGTCCCTGATTTGTTTGGTACATGTGACATTGGAGAGACAGGCAGCTCTAACAGCCACATGTGATGAAGGGGGGAGAGAAGCTGAAGAAAATAACCACATTCAGAAATTATAAGCAGAAAGATGCAAAAGAGTCTAAGGATTGGGTTGGTATTTTTTTCTTTTTGACCTGCAAATTTGAAAAGCTGTTGAAGCAGTAGGAGAATACAGGAAAAAAAATTAAAGTAATGTTTTCATAATTTATGCCCCAATTCACTGGTGACTAATATTATAAATATGAGTATTATTCATGATTGTTACAGTGAATCCTTGTAAGACACAAGTTTCTTTCTCCTCCACTATTCCATCTTCCACATTGCTTAGAATGTAACATATTTATTGCCACAACGTGAGATAAAGTGTAATCAGTATGTAGACACAAGCTTTATCTTCTTTTCTCTGAAGTATAACATTAGTTAGGTCAGGGAAATGCAACTTTGGAAGGGTTTTTTAATGCTTTTCTCTATTCATGTATACATATATGTGTATATACAGACACAGACATTATTCATGTATGTGTATATATTTTAAATATATGTAACATTTAGTAGAAAGCTCCCAAACACTTATCAATCCAGTTTCCCAGATCTGGAATTCGATCTGACTAGTAACAACCTGTCAGCTTTAAATATTGGACTATTTGTCTCCCTGTGTCCGGTGCCTAAGATCTTGTTAATTACCTACACTCCCTTTCTGTAGGTCCTGTTAATTACCCGTCTCCTGTCTCAGAGGACCTTGTTAATAACTTGTACAATCTCACTAAAAAGGTCCTAATAACACATTAAAATTAAAGATGCTTTTCTTTTAGCACTTGTCAAGTGGTGTAAATTGAGAAATTTTCACATCAGTTTATTAGCCTGTAGTGTGGTGTCATGTATTTTCCTAAACAAAAACAATTTCAGAAAAACATTGCACGAGCTTTGGTTATGGCACAAAACAATCTTTGTTTTCCAGGAGCACCCTCAGTTTCTTTAACTGTGTTCAACACAAAAGCCACATGGCTTCTGCAAATTAACCTCCTGAGAGCCACGACAATAGCAGCAATTGTAAGAATGACTGCAATTTAAGGCAATGTTACGTAAAAGTTTCAAAACAGTGCATTAAGAAGTACAAAACCAAAATTATTATTGGTAAATGCTGGCTAAGAGCACTAGACACTGATTGCTTAAAAATTCTACAAAACCTCTGGAACGAACAGATTTTGTAGTATTTGCAAAACCAGCATTTTTTGTTTCACTATGAGACTCCTGCATTTTTAAACTGTCACGGAATCAGCTCATAAAGATCTCTGTCTACAACGGACAATGGAACCCCCAGTCTTAACACTTAACACTGCAAAATCGTATCTGTAAGAACATTTAAAAAATACTCATTTATCCACTCAGCATTTGCAGGAGGTAACAAAGTATCATCCCCATCTTACAGATTTAGCCAAAACCAGGGAACAAGCCCTTGCCAGATCAGAGATTAAACAGAAATTAGAGGTCCATATTTTGTGATTTACTGTCAATAAGTATTATATGCAAACCAAATAGGTTTTCTTCTAGAACCTTCTTGAAGCAACAATAATAAATAATTGCAATAAAATAAATAATAATTTTCAAATAATCTTGGCATACTTGCTTTTAGAAAAAAAAAAAATCCTGCAAGTGTTGCTGAACTACTTCCATAATTTTTGGATCAGCAGCTGAGCAACATGTGGGAGATGTACTTATCTTCATCCGTTTTATTAGTAAATAAGAGTAATTAGTGACAGAGCATGCAGCCAGCCAGCTCAGCACTGAAGGATGGGCTGGTGAAGGGCTATTCAGCAGCTCACCCAGACAGCAGCTGATGTTATGTTCTCCACATTGTTACTGCTCAGTCAACATTACCAACCACAACTAATTAGGATGGACTTAAGTCTGACCCAAAGTTCACCAAAGTCACTGAAAAGCCTCCCACTAATGTTACAGATGTGGCTTCAGCAGCACTGAAAACTTGACATTCACACTACAAACATGAAGGAGTTGGGTTTGGTCCATTTCTTTTGAGGGTTGGCTAAGAGGGCTGCTATGGGCTGGAGTTTTTCCTTCCACTCAGCTCTATGTCCAGCGTGGTCCCACAGACTGGATGTTGTTTCATGGTTACAGTGTGCTCCTGGAATACATCCTCCAGCTGAATTCCACCAGACAGGAAGCCAGCTCAGGATGTTCCATCACCCAAACCAAGGCTCAGCTAAGTGGGGTTAAGTGGGAGATCCACCTGCAATGCGAAGACCTGACCCACAGCAGAACACTGATTTTGGACACACCTTAATAAAAAAAACCCTGCCTGGTTTACTTGCAGAAATGGGATACATCCAAAAGAGCTTAATAGCACACTGAGTAAATAAGAAACAACTCAAAGTCTAAATTCCCTGTCTAAGCTTTCTGCATACTGAATTTTTTACCCAGCCTCATTTATTTTGTGCCCACATATTCATACAATTCTTTCCTCAGTACTACTGGTTCAAAAAATTAAAAATGGATTCCATTCGAGAAATCTGCCACAGATAAAAGGTAAACTTAAACTGTAAACTTATTAAATATGCACATTTTGTATTAGTTTCTACTTCAAAAGAAAATAATTGTACAAGATACATTTGAAAGAAAGTCAACTAAGTCTAAAAGGTTCACACAGAATATCATAATGGAACATATAAAAATCAAGAGCTTCTAACTTAGCTTGTTGCATGCTAGATATTATGCCATAATAGCTGTCTCACAAAAAAGGTCAGAATGTTTACTATATTTGGCTTTTTGAAAATAAAGTAATATCTATTTGTTTTATCAAAAGTTTATGTTTACATAAAAGTCAAGAACTAGTAAAAGGGACTCTCATACAAAGAAGTAAACAAATGACTAGAGTCCTTCTGAATGGGCACTGTGATGAGCTCTTTAATTACAAAACAAAGAAGAAAACTCCATCATGATTACCATTAAGTTTTATATTTATCAAGATCTGCAGCGTTCAAGAACTTCAAAAGATTTCACTACTTATATCTAGCATCTGCCTGAACACAGCACTTCTTTCTAAAAAAATAAATGCTATGCAATTGTAATTCTTATTTAAATTATTTCTCTTTAAAGGAGCTCATTTAAATGGAAGTTTAACTTCTGACAAACCAAGCTACAACCTAACCTTGCGCTAATCCAGAAAAATACTTCATTAAATAATATTCTAAGATTATCTATAAACATGTTATTTAAGACACTAGGAACTGACTTGACTCACAGAAGGCACAAAGAAGATATTTTGTTGAGGTCTGGATGAGCTTCTAGCAACAAATTCTTTTCTACAGTAGTTCCACTTCAGTTCATTTACCTAATCCACATCCATGATTAGTTTTGTTAAGAAAATGATTCTAAGTTTCAATCAGGAGTGCATGCATTCTAACCCATGAAAAAAACTAAGCTGGGACACAATAAGATCCCTCTGCTCTAAGAGGACAAGATAACAAAAAAGAAATTTTTTTTAAAAGAAACTACTCCCATGTCATTAATTAAGGAATTAATACACAGGAAAAGGTGAATTTTTAGAACCACGTTTTCCATTTAAAACACTGATTGATTTTACAGCCTTTAGATTCCAGTCTGAAGCATTTTAATTTCAAATGCATTTTCCATCAAATTTAAGCCATTACACAGAAATTAATCATTACCTTGAAAAAGCAAAGACTGCTAATTTCTGACATTTATATACAAAAAAAAAGCAAAGGAATGAAAGTTAATTAACTTCTTAAACACTTATCTATTGTGAAGAGTATATGTAGGTAGGAGTGTACATAAATATTTATTTATTTATTTATTTATATATGTATAAAGAGAGACAGACAGCGTATCTTTCTCGCTAGCAAACAAAACCCAGAAAGGAAACTAACTGTGGGTTACACTTTTACTTAAGGAAAACAAGTAAAGCATTGACAGACAAACAGAGATTAAAATGGATTATTTAAATCAAAGTTCCTTATCAGCCCTTGTAACTTAATTCATTCTGCTCAACACATAAACTGCTGCCTTGTGCAATGATTTCAATACACAGAACTCAGCAAAGCTGCAGAGAGCCAAATGAATTCAAGGGAGATAAGTGGTCATGTGGGTGCTCCCATTTAGGAACAGAATGTTTTTAATTCTTGTGCTCTAACATATAGAATCTAAATACTCTTTTTTTCCCCATCCACAGGATTTCCTTTCACTACTCCCATTTTCACCACTCTTTTAGTTATTCAATTTCCACTTTCTCTTACACTTGAAACCTTTCCCTTTCAAAACCTGACTTAGGGCAATGTAATAATTACCAACGAATGTTCAGCTAAAGCAGAAAACTTCAGGGAGAAATTCTGAAGCACAAACAAGGTCTTCCACAAATACAAGCACCCAAGAACCTTCACACCACATATTAGTAATAAAAAAGCCACTTCAAAACAAAGCAGGAAACGATCACATTACATAAAAAGTTCATAACTTTTACTTAGAAACAGACAAGCACTGATATAAACGTGTATGAAGCACAAAGACTGTGTTCCTCAACACTTCACATTTTCATTTATATAACATGTTCAAGATATCAGATTGAAACACAGCAAAAACCTACCTTGAAGATGGCAACATGCTTGTAGGCTTGAAGTTTGCCATAAACGGATTAGTCGAATCATAATCAAAACTCTCCTGATGAGCTTCCCCGAGCGCACTCGGTGATTTCAAGTCAGTAGAACTCTCTGATCCCCCATTGCTCAGTTTATCTGACCTCTTGCTATCTTTTTTTCCAGTCACTCTTTCAAAAAGACTAACCTTCTCTTTTTTCTCTTTTTTAATTTCTTTTCTGATCTCGACAGGTTTGGAAAACAGACTTATGTTTTGATCCCACGTTGCTGGGCTTTCTTCAAATGGATTCTTCTGTCTTGGCAGTGTAGCAAATTTTTGGGGTAACGAAGCACTCACATTAAATGGGTCATTTTGTGCTTCAAGTGAAGTTTCATCAACTGTGCTGTCAAGTTGGTTCATTTTAGAAGTATCAACACTCAATGTCCTTCTGTGTGGAGATTTTAGACTCCCTGCAAACAATCTGTCATTAGTACATTATCAATGAGACACTATATCACGGTTTATGACATGCAGAAAACCCATTTTAGCTTAGATCTAGAAGCTTTGCAATTGAGGCTCAGTTCAGAGCACTGGTGAGTAACTAAGCTATTAAAAAAGAAAAAATTAACAGCTGTGGCCTCAATTTCATGTCTCTGAAATTGGGTGACATCACAGGAAATTTTTGTTTCCTGCATGAAAATGAAGTACTACGGAGAAGACAGCTATGACTGGTGTGCCATTCCAGAAAGAGACAATAGTATGTTGCTACATAATAACTTTGAACAATGCAGAATATTTTCAGTTCTTTGTACAAATCAGGTTTAAAATTTAAAATGGTTTTTGACTTTTTAATTAGACTTATTTCTTACAAGATGGTATTTTGCCTAAAGTCCCTTCCAACATGCAATATACTCTCACATGAGGACATAATAAGAGAAAATACTAAATTATCATACATTATGAGCAATGTAAGTTATTTCTTATGCTCAGAAACAGCAATTACGAGTTACCAGCAACTAAAGAAAGTGTAATAAATACGCCAGGAAAATCTCTTAACATTTTGGCCTTGTAAGTGCTTCATAAACTGGACCAACAGATTCTGAATGCTCTAACAGCAGTGAGCTGTAATTGTAATGGCCATGAGTTTCACTTACCACCTTCATCAACCGAACCAAAGGACTCCAGCTGACGCCTGAAAAGATGGGAGTAGCCAACAGTGCTGGATTTCATTTTCTCTGAGGAGACGTGTGGTCCTGTCAGATCTGACATGGAGTGAGCTGAGGACAGCCGCTGAGGTCCCAAGAGGAAAGGTTTTTTTGGTTTTGATTTCATTTGCACTTCACCACTACACACCTCTAGATTTGCATCAGGTATGTGAGTGCTTGGGATGATTGCAGAGGATGTATCCGAAAACGTCCCATCGTTTTTCCGACCCTTCATTTTGTCTTTTAGTTTAGCGAACGGGGATTTGGTTTTGTCCCTCATTGACAAATCAAACATGCTTGCCGTCATGTTATTCCTCATAAACTGAATATTGACGTTTATTTCTCCTCTGTCTTTAGTTCTCTTCCCTTGTCTGGATTCTAGGGGAAACCACCTTAAAGGAGAAAGAGAACAAATTAAGTTGTGTTTTCTGGAGGCTATCATTACACTCTGGTTAGTTGGTTAATGCATCTGGTCAGAACAATTTAATGTATGAAAACCCAGATCCTATATCAAAGATTCAACCATTCCTGTACTGGAAAACTTCTTTTTTAATATTTGTTTTCAAAGAGAAAACTTAACTAAGCAAGAGGAAGCTCTTTACAGTGTTCACCTATTTCAAAACCCAAATCAACTCTCGAAGCTGACCAAATTTCATCAAAGCTAATGGGCTTCCATCTGCTTACAAAGGAGAATTTGTATTTAACTATAAGTACAAATACATTTTACTTTCTTTTTTTTATAGTTTTCAAGTGTCCTTTACTTAGCACTGATGTATATTAATGTATTCTATGTGGCAACTACTTGATCTAGTAACCCTGTCTCCTCTGATTTTGCTCAGGTTTATACACTAGCAAACATTTTCCCCTCTTTCCTTCCTTCCAAGCACTGGTTAAGATTTATGACAACCACAGCAACACTGGCTAAGAAATATCTGAGAGCCCTGAAGAGTCAGCTGCCATTTCAATTCTGTACTGCCTCCCCTCTGGATGCTGACAGTGACTCCATGAGCACAACTGTGAGCACATAGGTGTATCCAACAGCATCCTCTCTTTTGCAGGTCACCAGCCGGATTAACTTCAGAAATATTACCTTTGGAACCATGACATAAATCCCCACTCCTTGAAAAGAGATCAAAGGTGTGATCATCTGTTTCAAAAAGCCAAGTGTGCTTCTTTGCCAGGTCCAGCAAAAGCTTTATCATTATCCAAGTGTCTTATTCATTCCCTATTGTGCTCCATTGTCCCATGGAAGCATCTGCAGAATTATGGCTCAATCTCCCCTCCACAGCTTCACCTAAAAGAATGACCAACACACAATCCCATCTCCACCACCATCACCAAGAGCCCTTCCCTATTTCAAAAGGTCACAAGGGCGTATTTCAGATCCACCAGCTCCAAAGAAGTGCTCTAAACCCATAGTCAGGAGAAACCCATACACATAGACACACAACAGTGCCTTACCACCAGTAACTTTTGAACTGGAGAGACTAGGAAATTAAATTGACTATTAACACAGATACAAAATGGATTATACAGTTATACATATGTTATTCAATCCTGCTAAATATAGGAAAAAAAGGTCAGGAAAAGAGAAAAAGAGCCCTCCATTTATTTTCAGATTTCATAAATATGTTTTAAAGATGACAGCTGTAATCAAATTTTCAGGCAGAGATCACGTTTTTTGAGATGAGAAAATACTTCCAAAAATGACACACCAAAGAAATAACAAAAGGATAAAGAGTGTTATGCGTTTTTTTGTTGTTGTTTTGTGATGTTCCTCTGTTCTGGTACTGAACAACATGAATCCAGACCAGTAGACCCAGAAGCTCAAACCAGCAGAAGGATAATTAAATCTTTAGGAAAAAAGCTTTTCTTCTGTTGTGAGGTAACTTCATATATATACTTTAAATGAAATGCAAAACCTGGAATATGTGTCTGAAGAAGATGGATTGTTTTTCCTTTTAGTTAATAATGTTTCACTTCTTTGGTAACTGATTCCAGAAACACTTTAAGTCAGCTATAGAGTTGTTACAGAAAACAAAAACAGAACCAAAAGTCAATTGCCTTTGTGCTACATAATACTGCAAAAACTGGAAGACAAGAGAGCCTACTTTCTTTAAAACTCCTTAAAAGAAAATATGTTTAGATATTCCCTTAAAAAATACAAACAGTACACAGCCATAATGAGCAAGCCTTGCTCAGACAGCTCCTGTGCAGATAAAAATCCCCAAACAAAAACTATCCTTAATCTGAGAAGGTCCTGCCATGGTTCCTCAGCCACACACTAAACATACACATCAGTACAAATAAGACTCATGAGTGTTTTAAGAGACACAGGAGGCAAAAAGAACTTCACTTTTTGACATTCAAATTTAATGGCTCCCTTTTTCCCTCTCCTCACAGGGTTCAAACATTATTACTCTTACCTCTGATAAAACTGGTGAATTTTTCTATGTTTCTACTTAGGAATGACCAAAACTTTAAACTGATGAATGACACTTGTTAACTTGTTTTGGAACAATAAGATGTAAATTCTTAAGCTTTTGCTATGGGGAAGAATGTCTTTTATTTTAAAAATTCATTTAACTCAATTATTGGCATTCTTATCACCAATCAACAACGCTGTGCCATTATCAGCACTCACCTGCTAATGGCAAACCCCATGTACCATTTTGACATTTACCTCTTCTTAAAGAGAAGCCCACAACTAATACCCTGCCTTCACAGCTTCTACATTTCTTTTCAAAGTAGACCTTGAAAAACTTGACACTAAAAATAAGTTCAGCTGGGAAAGCAAAGAAACTCTCCTTTCCCTAGGAGAATGTCTGGCTGGAACCAGGTTCAACACTGCTACTGATTCCAACAGAATTTAATCATAAACTCTTCTATTCTAGCAAAATTCATCTGGTCTTCAGTGGAATTTCTATTTGAATAATGATTGCTGGATCAAATCTTTGTATGAAAGACAGATATTTAATTTTCTTAGACATTTCAAGGAGATTTCTTTGTTACCTTGGAGAGTTTATCTTGTTGTAGTTATAATGAAGGCTCCATATGCTTAGCTCATAACAAGACAATATGAGAAGCAGACCCAAATCATGATTTTCTTCAAAATTCAAAGGCAACTAATTACGTTTTTAAACAGATGAGAACAAATGCAGGCAATGCATTTATGTGGAGCTGCACGTGAATGAGCAACTAAGTCTGTAAATGTTTCTTATTAGAATCTGTTTCGACAACACATGGGCGTGAGCAGCAAATAGAAAAAACAGCTCAATATTAGGAGAGAAAAAAGAATCGGGAAATGAAGTCCGCTGTTTTCAGATAACAACATTTGGGTCCTAAAACACTAAATTCCACTATACTACTGCCAATTTAAAAAATTGAAATGTATTATAAAAGCCAATAAAACTTGCTATTTTGGTTTTGTTTACAGTACTTTTAGCCACAATAAATGCTCCATTTGTCAGGCTGCCATGAGCTTATTCTATACAAAGCCTGTACGAAGTAGGAAAATAGCCAATAACATACATGAACAAAACAGGGTGGCTTTTATGAGAGCAGATGCCCTTTTACTTAATAACCAAATATTACATCCAGTCTTGCAGACAGTCTTTATTTAAACAGACCTTGTACAAAGTCTGGCAAATTTTCTCAACTTCAAAGGAAGCCCTATTGCCTTCAGAATCGCATTCATTCTTCTTGCTCTCACCTTCAAATGTTCTGTCGGGCAATGTCCCCCATACACCCTCTAATTTCAACTTTTTCCCCATGGCTTCCATCAGAATAACCCTTACTTCTTTCTGTCATCTGTTTTTCAGCGTGCTAATGGGCTTTGCCTGTCTTGCACAGGTTTCTGTTAATTTTTACTTTTAAGTATTCTAAAAATTGCCACTCTGCATGCTGACAATTTTCTTGAAGGTGTAAAGAGAAGCTCAACGTGCAAGGCTAAAGAGGAAAAATCCTGCTGACCATGCAGCCCTGGGAAGCTAAACCCCTATGTGAGGCAGCATGGCTACTTTCTATCCATGACAAAATTAGCTGATTTTGGCCAGACCTACAATTATGAGTGGAAAAAGCAAACTCTCCTAACTTGTGCAGGACTACCAGTAATGAACCCTTCACCTTAGGAAAGACAGACAGGAAGGGTGAAGGAGAAAACTGAAATAAGCTGCTACAAATGAGCAAATTACAAATAGGCCTGCCTATTTCATTTAAATAGCTAGTGATCTACAAACAGCTGGTTTTTTCCTCCCTTCTTCTGATCCTATTTGTCCTCCAAATCTGCCACAGAATCTGACACTTCCAAGTCTTATCTCTCTCTCTCCTCTGAAGAAGCAGCACTCAGCCTATTCTGCTCACCACATAACAGTGAGCAGATGGGCTGACAGAATGGGTAAGAAAAAGCACTACCTAACTTCAATTACATTTTAATTATATACTTTAACAACCTCCAAACCACTAATTTCAACAGGAATCAAGTGTTCCAGCCAGCACATTCAACCTGCACATCATAGATGATCTCCCAACTCTGTCTTCTGGACAGTGCCAAAGATGGAAAGCATTGAAGGAATTTTCCCATCTTTCTGCTCTTCAAATACACCACTCTGCCTTCACTCTACCTGTAATTATCTGTTGAGCTGATCTAGTTTTGCTTTGCTGACAGCAATAGATTGCACCCAAAGAATTTTGCAAAATCTTTATTTTAATTCACAAATTACTGAAGAAATTTTGCAAAAAGCCACATAATCATCACAGCACTCGCCAAAGCTTCTGACCTTGATTTTACAGGCAAAAATCAGTATCATGATCTGCTACACAGTAATGAGGAGGATTTTCTGTACAGGGAGATACTTCTAAACTCACCCTGACAAAAGACCATCAGAATCTCAATGCCAGTACATGTCCATCAGCTGTCACAAAAATTAAGTTGATGGTTATGTCAAGCTAGATACACTGAAAAAACTAGCATTACGAAAGCCCACTAATATAAATGTCCACAGCTAATTGATAAAAAACTACATCCAAAGCCCAGAACTGTCTGACATTTTCATTTAGCAGCATATGCACTTTGAAAAATGCGGAAGTATGTTTTGTGATAAATCATTCTGATACCATACTGAGAGACTGCCCCGAAAGTCAGCAAGTAGGAAAATTAAGGCAAGGGGCTGAGCACAGACTACATCGTGTATGAGGGGAAAGTAACAAGAAAACAAATTATTTATTAAAATAAGTGATGACACTCACAAAGATGAATACTCTTACTTTCTGGAAGCCAACTGAAATGTGATACTCAAAGCAGTTTAATATAAATACTAGAGAGTGACATTGTAACACCACAAAACACATGGGAACTGACAGCTATCACAACACCCTCACGGCGGGGTTTGCTAACATCAACTGGAATCAAATTCATTAAAAGTGGTCTTAGTTTACTTATTATTTTGGCTAAAGACTATGTGTGAATAGTTCTATGTCATAAACTAACTGAAGGTATGAGAATTAAGGCCAGTTATTTGAGTGTCTGTGTGTGTGCACAGAAAATGGAGAGGCGTTTCAGTCCAGGTGGCACTTAGACTCTGACTCAGAATTATGACTTATTGAGAGGATGTGCATGGATTTGTTGTCAAAATGTAAATGTTGGGAACATTATTAAATGATTTGAAAATATCACTACAAGTCCATAAAGCTACAGGTGGGCAAAACTTTGTTTTCTCCCCTAACCATCTTTCTGTCCTCACTACTCACATTCCTTTTTTTTTTTTTTCTTCATTTAATGAGCGGTATCACAAAACCTGAATGGAATCTCCAGGCTGCTCTTTACTTCTTTTACAAATTTCCTTTAACAAATTTCTCAGTTACTACTCTCCCCACTTTTGACTTGAGTGGAACAAGGCTTTTCTCTAGCTTTAACCACAATAAATACATTTTCTCTTACACCCTGCCATATCCACTATTACTGAAGTTCATCCCTTAAAATGCATTTTTCTGGTTTAAACTAAATTTAAGACTAAAAATGAGGAGGCTAATAATAGTCTGTTGTTTTGTAAAAATATTATTAAAATGATTCCCACTCATTAACAAGCACTGAGCCCATATATTATCTATTTACTAGTTGTTTGCTTGTTCATAGTTCCAGATGTATTTGAAGCCAGCTATTCTATTGCCTTCCTTGTGCTTATGCTGCTACAGATGAGAAAGAGGACAGAGCAGAGGTAGTTGAAGAGGGAGGTCATATCCAACAGAGAGGCTGCCAAGAAAGAATTCAAATTAATTTGGAAAAGTCACATAATTTGCATATCTTCCAGGAAGCTCAGCAGCACTGAAGTAAGTGCCTACAACACGGGGTACTGATCATGGTCAACCATTAGTTCTTTTTGTTTGCTTGCTGAGAAACTGGTTTTGACTCATTTTTTTATGATCATTATAAGCTGAGAAGTATCTTTAGAAAAGGCCAAGATTCCTTCACTGCATTATGCTCAAGCAAGCATTTTTTTAACAAGTGCTGCAATTTGTGTGTGTGGAGGGGAGTGTTGTAGACTCCAGGGAGAAGAGGAACTAAATCACAAATAAAAGATGTCTCCTCCAACATTTCCATAAGAAATAATAACTCTACATCACCTGCCTCCTCAAATTTATAGCATTCTAAACAAGTGTTACATCTTAAATCAGCTGAACATACAATAAAATGAGCCGTCCAGGAAAGCTCATAAAGGAATGGACAATAAACAGAGTGGAATTACAGAGCAACAAGGATGAAGCAAAAGCTGAGGAACTAAGCAACACTGGGAAAGTTTACAGCAATCTGTTCTTCCAGTGCTGTGTTCATTTAGCCCACAGGAGGAAAAAAATCTAAGCTGAGTCATCGTAAAAAACTGAAAAATGCTTCAGTAAATTAAGACGTGTCGGCAAATGAGTATTTTTTTTATTCCGTGACAACTCAAAAATTTGTTTTGACGCTATGCAATCAGATTATCAGCAGCATTAAGGCAACTGTGAGTCATAACTGAATTGAAATTATTACAGAAAAGCATATATGCTTTAAAACAATACATTCATTGATTTTACATTTCAAATGGAAGAGTGGAAGGGGTATATTTATTTTGCAAGAGCAGACGGAAAAAAATTGTCATGTATTTCTAAGGATGAATTAAAAAACCCACGCGATGTTATTGCAAAAAATAAAAGCCATGTCAGAAATGTAACATTTGAAAGCTTATGCTAAATACACTTCCATTAAAGCAGTTTTTCCAAAGCTTTTTGAACTGTTAAAAAACCTCAGTAAAATCTTTCCGCATCTGGAGCCTAGTTTTCAGCTCTGGAAAAAAGAGCGAAAGAAGTAAAAAGTCCCTGTCCATTTCCAACTACAGCAGAGATGTCAGAGACACAAATTTATGAACTTTCACGGTACGATGGGCATTTCTGGACTAAGACAGAAAGAAAATGAACTGGGATCCTGCAGATGCTTTGGATGAAGTCTCTGGAAGAGATCTAGTGAGGGACCATCTGAGCTGCATCTGGAGCTAACTGTTCCAGCAATTTTTACTTCTAAGAATTTGAAAAATCATCAGTTTCAGAAAGGAAAGGGACATTGTATGATGCTCTGTACAAAATTTCCCCTATCAAGTTATAGTAAATAGACTACTTTGTTTCATTAATTCTTGAGCCAGAGCAAGTTTCTTAGAACACAAGACAAATCCTATCATGAGGCCTCTGTCTGAAAACTTTACTGCAGGGAGTATTTGTCTTAAGATGTGACAAGTAACAAAAAAAGCTCCACAGAAAAAAAAGTATTATTTTTCCCTAACACAATGTTCCTGAGTCTGTAATGATTTTTGAAATTTATTTCTTCCAAATTATAAAATATTAAATTAAAAAAATATGTAAAAAGCCAAATGTCACACACCCCACGGTCTTCCTAGGAATTCAGAATCAGCTGGTAGCCTTCACTTCTCATACCTCCTTACTAAAAAAGCACTAGGGAATTGCTGACAGGGTTCAGCATTGTGCAGAATATTAAATATCTTTTTTGCAATACCCTGGTGACTCTTGAGTCTGTCTCTTACAGCACCATATGTACAGCTGTGTTGGAAAGAGGAAGCTATTAAATATATTAAAAAGTAGAAATATTACCAATAGACACTTCATCAAATAACTGGATCTCATTCATCCCCAAACAAAGCAAGAAATGTTAAGGTTACATCAACATAAGAAAATAACTCTGGATTTAATAACAGCACAAGCCTGTTGAACATATTTGAAAGTAAAAACATTGCTTAATAAAACAGATTAGTGTTTCTGAAACAATGAATATAGCTTTCAACCAGCAGAATGCTTTGGTAACAAAGACATTGGACTTGGTTTTGAAAGGTGCTGGGTGTCTCAGTTCCCACACCACAGTCACAGTTAGAAGGTCTATGGGTCCAAATATATTACCCTTACTTTACTGCCAACACAGGACTAGGAGTATTTTCTATCAAAAAGGATTTAATAAAGAGGGGGGGAAAAAGAGCATTTTGTTTGAGATTGCGTTCGTAAATCTATTCTGGAAAGTTTGCCCTCGTCCCACACACACATACAAATATTGCATCCACATCTCCAACCAATGATTAAAGGAGACAGCAATGACACACCTGCATGGCATGGAGGAACACAAGCACAAGACTACAAAAACTCAAAAACATCTCTAAACTTAAGAACTCAACGTTACTTTTTTTCCAAAAGTGAGTTTTAGAAAGGACATTTTTGAGGTTTCTAAGCACCTGAAGCCGCCAAGAGGAAAACTGGACTTTCAGTGGCTCCTTCCTCATAAGAATTTAAATCGGCATTAAGCGAGAACGCGCTGCCAAAAATCCCACTTGCCGCCCAGCCGCACTTTTACACTTACATAAGACTTTTACAAGTACGGCTGTTCGGCCCTGGAAGCCTAACACCCATCAACTTTTAATAAGATTTGCAATCTTAAATGCTCAAGTAACTTCTGAAGAAAGGACTTGGGCTGTTTGTAAAACTTTCCCCATAGGCCCCCATCTTGTGCAGCAGAGCTCGCAGGCAGCGCGCGGCGTTCCCGGGGAGCAGCCGCGATTCCAGCGGTGGTCTGGGAGGAACTGCTTCACATCTACATAGCAGGAGTTCCTCTCTCACACTTCAGAGAAAGAAATGAGAAAATAAAGAACACCTATGGAGCCCTGCTAAGCATAGCTTCCTATAAAAATACTGCAGATCTGAGTGTTTGTTTAGCTATCACAAGGACTGTGTTACTTATCCCACTTTAAAATTTCTGGAATAATTTTGCAAGACTCCAGTACTACTTTTGATAAAACTGGAGCCTATATTTTTTTTTTCTAGGGAAAAGAAGTTTTGTTACTCACTGTAATACTGGAATATTTTACATGTTTTATCCAGTTTCTGAACATATATTTCTATCTAGATTTACAGTCTTCACATTTATTAGCATGCCTCCCTCATTCATTCACCTTGTTTTTCACCTTGTTGCTAGGTGTTGCAACTAAGGCAGTTGCCTACTGACTCGCAAGATAATTACAACTAATGATTCAAGAATTTTTAAGACGCATGTCTAAAGAGCAGTGAAATTTCTTGAATCAAGTGTTAACAGAAATTAAGACCCTAAGGCTACAGGCTTATGTATTGCATCAAGATAACTGGTTTGTCCCTAAAAAGGTAAGCAATTAAAAAGCGTAACACTCCAGACAGTGAACCCATAAGAAATTCTGCACGACTTCTTCTTTCGTATTACATGGTTTGTGCACATACTGTTCTGCAAAAAAAAATCAGTTTACAAAAACAAACACCAGGGCAAAGAGAGCTTTGACTCGTCTTTGGTGCTCTTCGACCTCAGCCACGCTTTTAAGCAGGACCAGGTTTTGAGGTGGTTTCAGCACAAACAGTTGTCTGACCAGGAAGCCCTGCCTGGTGTTAACCACATGGATTTCCACCTCCAACTGCCAAGGCTGCTGGAGGTTCAACCCCAGCAGTCAGAGACAGACAAGCGATGCCAGTCTTTCAGTGGCTTGGATGCGAAGTCCAGCACCTCACCACAGACCCACCATCACTATGGATACCAAACTTTAATTTTAACAGCTGAGATCTGGGCACAGGAGTCTTTGTACTCTACTGAAGAGACACTGGAGGAGGAAAGGCACCTGGAGCAGGAACTTTTTAACCGCTGCAGAAAGATCTGTCAGCGTTCATATGTCACTGCCAACACAGAGCTCACTTGGAGGTCTCCATGCTGCTCTTATTCAACTTCTGTGGGACAAACCTAAACCAAACCCAAAGCATGGAGTCATGGGCATGCCTGCAGTACTCTCATACCCACAATTTGAGTTACACATACACATGGAGGATAAATTCCACTGGTAGCAAACACTGTTGTGCAACCATTATAACAACTTTACCCATTTAGTCAAAAAACCCAGAGAATTAGGTAAGTACAGTTCAACTAAATAAACTGCTATGATGCCTTTTTTTTTAATTCTTATTTTTGCATTCCAGTGCCTGAACTTTCTGGCAAACATAATTTTATTTGCCAAAGCTTATGTAGGTACTGATGGAAGCTACCACAAGAGCTGAAATTTCTCTTCAGTCTTCTCAGCTGAGGCCTGCTGTACAGTGCAGCCTGCAAGACCTTGGCCTAAGATTAATCAGAGCCAGCAAAACATTGTGCTGTTGTGGTAAGCCTTCATTAAGTCACAGTTCATTGACCACTAAAACATAAATATAAAATATTTAAAGACACGTGGTTGAAGCAATTGAAGGAAAACAATTTCAAAGAGAACCACACCAGGTTTCAGGGCATCACGCATGGTTCAAACTGAGGTAGGAGAAGAATGGGGATATGGCCCTGTGCAGAACAAAGAAAAATGCTTAGAAAAACAGAGTGTAATGAGTTCATGTAACACACAAGAGTTTGTCAGAAAAGTTAATGTTATTGACAGTCCTTCCCTTTGCAAGGTAAGCACTTTGATTACAGTAAACTTCTCTGGAAGAGGTCAGGTCACAATGACACAACTGTATAGGTTAAGAGATTTGAACACAGAATCGATGACACAAACGTACTAATTTCATTCCAAAGTACATACATTCATAGTAGGGCTACAATTTCCCACCCTCCCCAAGTGCAACTGCTCAAGGAATACAAATTAAAATTAAAAAAACCAACCATCACTTACTCTGTTTTCCGCCTTTGCTTGTCTTCAAAGATATCATTCAGACTTATGGCCACCTGTCCCAAAAACCTGTCCAGCCCCACCAGCGACCTGTGCATGACAATCAGGTACAGGATGTATTTCTCTGGATTCTCCTGCATGAGTAATCCAGGGAGCTCGAAGGAGGCCTCTTCTTTCCAGATGGGATCCAGGGTCTTCTCAGCCACCGAGGTGGAGTACTTCTCCTTGCCCAGCTGTATGATGGTGTAGGCATCGTTGCTGCCATTTTTACC
The DNA here is from genome assembly GCA_034509425.1 of Eopsaltria australis. Lineage (NCBI taxonomy): Eukaryota > Metazoa > Chordata > Aves > Passeriformes > Petroicidae > Eopsaltria > Eopsaltria australis. The sequence continues at coordinate 768,785 of JAVTVJ010011652.1, read as the reverse complement.
TTTTGGCTTCAGACCTTTGGCTTGAAGGACCGTAACTTGCACGTGAGTTGGGAACCACTTCTGGGCTTGCTCTGCCAACATCATCTTTGAAGATCGCAGCAGCAGCAATAACAAACGCAAAGTCTGTCAGTCCTCGAGTGACTGCGTAAGGGCACTTACGGCGGAGACACCTGTCAGGGGCTCGGCTGGTCCTTCCTCTAGCGCTCCTGGCCGCGGGTGGTCCTCACCAGCCCGCGGGTCCCCCCCTTCCCCGGCAGCCCCACCTGCGGCTCCATGGCCGGGGGCTGCAGGTCCCGCCGCAGCCCCGGCCCCGCCGCCCTCCCGCGCCCGGCCTGGCCCTGCCCGCCGCTGCCGCTGCCGCCGGCCCGGCCCCGCGCCGCCCCCAGGGCATCCCCCGGGCAGGGCCGCTCCGCCGCGGGGCCCCGCAGGCCGGCGGCGGCCTCCCCCTGCTCGTCCCGGCTCGGTGCCGGCGGGGGCTCGCTGCCGGCGGGGGGCTCGGTGCCGGGCTGCCCTCCCTGCCTCCGTCAGTCCGCCCGTCCCTGCCGCGGCCGCCTCAGCTTCTCGCCGCGCTGCCCCCCCGCCGCCGCCCGGCCTGACGGGCCGGCTCCGCCGCTTCCGCCTTCCCCATGCTGCGGGCGGCGGCGGTCAGAGGGCAGAGGGCAGGGTTCGCCCCCTCCCTCTCCTCCCTTCGCCGCCGTTCCCCGGGCAGGCGCTGCCCAGCGCACCGAGCACCCCCCTGACCGCGGGCAGGGCCGGAGAGGCCGCGGCTCTCCCGGGCGTGACGGAGCGCTGGGCTCCCGGGGCCCCCTCCCGGCTGAGATCCCCGTCCCGTTAATTAATTCATCGCTATTTTTATTTCTGGAGCGGGCAGAGAGCTCTGCAGGAGCTGTGGAAAGGAGGGAACTCGGCTAAAGGCGTCTATTGTTTTTATTATTATTAAATGTTAGGGGCTCGGGGGCGGCCATGGAGCCAGCCGGGAGTGGTGCTGCTCTGGAACCCATCCTGCTGCCAGCCTCTTCGGGAACGTCTTTATTTTTAGCCCCATCCACCCGCCCTGGCAGATCTGTTGGATTTAAATGAGAGATTGAAAATTACAAAATATAAAAATATTAATAAAAAGAATATTATACAAAATGAATTGAGGACTCATAATTTTGCTGATGGTACACCTGGAGACTGCACGTGTTAACATGCACACCTGTAAGTGAAGTCACAGGTATTAACGTCGTTTCTACCAAAAAAATAAAAAATAAAAAATTACAGTTGCAAGGTTGTGTACCCCACCCCTGCAAACCATAAAAAGCAGTGAAACCAGCAGCCAGGTCAGATAATACTTCACCCACCCCCTCTCACTTAGGAGCCCCGTGTCCATGGCTCACAAGTCAGTGAGCAAAAAGCCTTGGGAGACCTTTTCATACAGCTGAGACCTACAGGAAATTAAAAACTTAAAGCTGAAGGCCATTAGGGAGAGTAAAGTATGATGCTGCCCACAATACCTAATGCTGAGCAAGTTATTGTCCAGGATCAGAAGAGGTTGGGGATCACCAGTCTACACACAGTCGTTAGCCTGAGTCCCAGCTCGTGTCATCTCTCTACACAATTTTAAAAAATACTTCATTGACCCTGAGTTTTTGCCTGGCAATGATAGCTGTGATAGTTAACACAGAGCTGGCACTTCTTTCCTCTTCCACGTTGTATCTGATCTTTGTAGACAGGAAAATAGATGGTCCAGTTGGAAATGGTAACTTCAATACATGTCCTGGGATCATATTTAGGCAAAAATGTGTAAATGGATTATCTAGGATAGTAATTTCTGAAAGTGATACAACTGCTATGGTTGTCTGCCTTGGTTTATAATGCTGAGACACTAATGGTCAGTTAAGGGTGAAGGTCAGCTCTTTGGGATAAATCACCATCCCCCTCACCTGAAAACCCCTTCCCCTACTCTGCAGCTGTCATTCTTCCCCATCCTCAGGTATCTTTCCCAAATGTTTCACAAAGAAGCTCCCAGGAGGAGCTGCTGTGCTTTGGGGACAGAGTGGCAGTATTTCAGGCTGGAAGATCCACAAGGGATGATGGTGCCAGTGTTCTGCAGGAGACTTGGGCCATGGGGAAAAGCCACGGGGTTCTTGTTGAAAACCAGAGAGACTTGTGTACATCAAAATATTTCTAAAATTAATTTTACCACATACAAATTCTGTTTCAGTAGAATAATCTTCATTGCACCAAATAGAAACCAAGCATGATGAACTCATCAAATCAAAACAACAAATGAATTTTAGGTAGGCAGAATGTATTTATTTAATAGAGATTTAAGTCAAACATCATGTCTCGCATGCTGTGTCTTAGGAAAAGTTTTATGAGTTTTTACAACTGGCAAGTTTTGTGCTTTTTCCCTTGCCTTTTAATGGTATTCTCTAATTTCTTATTATTGTCTCTTCCTAAACAGGAGCTGACTGGGATACATATGCACACAGCTGAACAGGGGAAGGTGGAAGAACTTTTGTACTGCTGCAGCCCATATATCAATGCAATACCCAATCTGCCTTTCCTGCTTTCAAAACTAAACAGATTATTAGTCCTCCACTCCTTATGTGCAATCTGGCATGTGAGAAGAGGAGTGTGGAACCTTTCCCCTTTCTCATGTTTCTCCTCTCTGCTCAGCTGGTGGAGCAGGCACTGGGGAGATGCCCTCTCAACTCCTCCACCCCTGTGCTTGAAGAGAATTCTGCTCAAAGGTGCACCAGATATATTTTATTCCCTCTTACACCCCCCTAGGGTCAAGCTGAAAGCTGGCCTTTTGATTTTGCCCTCTTTGGAATAGGGTAATTGTCATCTCCTGGAATGTAACGTGGGATATAAATGACAAAATATCTCAGGGAAATAATGATATCTCCAGCAACACAGTGTCCCCTGGCACTGTGTTAGAGCATTAATCCAGAAATGACTCAGATTTTCATTCACTGAGCCACCACGACTGCTCAGTGCCTGTATGCAGTGTAGGTTTTGCTCATCACTGTCCAAGATTAAGTAAATATTACATTAGAAAATCCATTTTATTTCCTGTGCACCATTTTGGTTACAGGATTCTACCATTCCTTCAGTGCACCATAGCTATCCACTGTTCTGTAATAATAATGTTTTAAACTCACTGTTGCTGCAGTATCATGTTTTCTGCTCTCCAAGTCCACTTACACTGATGACGTCTCATCACAAATTTTCCAGTCCTTAGTTTCTTTTAGAGGACTTTGAGCTCAAAACACTATGTTTGGAGCTTGCACTCAAATGTAGCTCCCTTGTATGCTGCACTGTGGTGAAGAGGATTTCTCCCTGTGGAAGGTTGGTATCTCCTGTAGTGCTGTGCCCCTTTTCCCTGTTCTGCCACTGCCTGTGTAGCGTTGGAGAAAATTGAAAAAAGCAAGCCCAGAATTCTTGCTGATGAAGAAAAAGCCATCAAGGCTGGAATATGTGGCCTCAGGAAACTGTTTCTGCATTTCTAATTTGCAATAGCTGTCCTGTGTTCCTGGTGGCTACTCCAATGTCCCATCTCCTTGCAGATAGTGATGAGAGTGAGTTTGAAAAACAATTGATATCTATGGTATATTTAATATGGAACCTTAAAGCTCATGTGTGCCACCTATCTCTATTACATGTTCTGCCAGTCATTTCTGACCCAGGAGATCATTTTTTTTAAAAAAGGGAATTCCAAGAAATATGGTGGATTTTTTTTTAATTTCAGTAATTAGTAATTCCCTCTCATTTCTCCCTCCTGAGCGTACAGTACATCTGATTAAACATGAGCCTTGATATTCTGGATGCTCTTTCAAAAGAAAATGCAAGAAAATCTTTTTGCCTGTGCCACTGAGACAGTTCCATGTTCTCCTTCTCATTTGCAGTTGCATACTTGCTAAAGAGCAGTTGTATTTGCACTGGTAAACTGTAGCAGGTAATTTGGTGATTTAATTTCTCCCTGATTTCCGTTTATGAAGTAGGAAACATTTTGTTATTTTTTTTATGAAGATGCTGTCTCCTCTTTGAAATTATTTGCTGAATAATTCTTAGTTGGCAGATTGCGGGCAGCGTGTTTGCTTTGAACGTTACATTGCTGTGAGGAACAGGCTGGTTTTGTCTCGACATGTGACAAGCTTCTGCTTTCTGCCTTGCTGAATAACTTTCAGTAGCTGTTGCAACTGTCCAAACTGTTTTCTGGAAAGACAGCAATTTTTGAGACTGAACATTGTTGCCTGTTAGCTTTATCTTAGCTGTCATTATTTTTTCAATTAGTGACTTCTTCAGGAATTCACTAGAATTAATTGAATGCAGAAATCAAATATCTGGGCTCAAACCCTCCACTGTGAATTGGAAGGTTTTTCTCAAGCTACTGGCTTTGTCTGCTCTCTTGGTTTGAGAGGAATTCATTACACTGGAAATATTTTGATGTAATTATTAAAAACTAGAAGAATATTCATGAAATTTCTGTCCTGACCCCAAATTTTGCAACCCAGAATATTCAAGGTTTGCTGAAGCTGGGTGAGTTAGGCCACTGTCGTGCTCTGTGTGCTTTCTTTTACTTTTCACATTGACTCTTGTGGAACATCTCCTCAGAAGGGGGAGACCTTTGTCCTCAACACTAGGACTGAATTTTGAAAGCCCTACACACACCTCAGTGGTCCTGAGCTCTCAGGTACTGCCAGTGTCATTTCTGCTGTGCTGTTGTTCTCTCTAGCCAGCTGTGGGTTTATCTGCTTGGGATGCAGTTTGCGTCTGCCCTGCCTCACTCTTCACCTGCCTTTCTTGCATCACTGCAAGGAACAGGATCAGACAAGAAACAGCAAAGGAAATGTGTCTCTGAAAAGGGGAGTGGGGGCTTGAAATCAGGCAAATGCCATAGAATTGCCCATTGTTCTGATAGAAAGTCAGTACTTTCAACCGGAAACCTGGAGTCACGGATATGGAAGCACTGTGTGAAATATCAGACTTCAAATAAATGCCAGGTACCACTAAGAGTGTTGGAAGCATCATCCTTTTTGTTCATTTTTAGCTGAACATTTTTCACAGCCTTTCAACACTCTCATCCATTGTGAAGTTCAAAGAGGCTTAAATGCTGTAAAACAGTCATCAAATACTATAATTAAACTTGCCAGTCACCCAGATTTGACCCAAACTGCCTGTGTCTCAAGATGTTAGTCAGCTGTCTGGGTTAGATTTCAGTTCAGCCTTTTAAAGACATGAAAACACCTAGTTCTCAGCAGCTTCTGCACAAACCATTGTGCTCTTCTGTCAAAGCCTCCCCGTCATGCAAACTCCTTCAGCACTTCCAACCTGACACAGCCATGGGATACACCCTGCCCTACACCTGACAGAATTCAGATTATCTTCAGTAATGCCTCCACAGGAGACACCACCAGTGACGTTAAACTCTTTTCAAACCAACCTCTAAGGGCTAAATTCAGATTTGTCCTTGGCTCCCCTAAAACGTCATGGAAACCTCCACACTGAGCACTGGAGAAGTTCAAAAATCTTCAAAATCAACCTGTTAAAAAATCATAGAAACACAAACTGAGGCTCAAATTTAAGAGTTACACTAGAAATGGGAATTGGCTATATGGCATCTATTTTAGACTTAAATATAAACATTTTTTTTCTTTTTTTTTTGGTACATGTCCAATGATTGAACACCTTAAAGAGCTTTTATGCTTTGGAAATGGACACAAGTAATACAGGGAGAGTCAAGGATACTTTTACCATCTTTGCAGAGAATAATATTTTTTTGTGCTTGACAGAACCTAGGAAACATTAACAGTAGAAAAAACAGCTTCAAAATTATGACCTTTGTGGTTCCTTCATGAATCAGGAGAAGGAAAAAAAGAAAGGTTTTTATCATTGTTTGAGTATGAGGCTTCTTCAGAGGTATTTTTCCTGTGTTTAAATAACTCCTGCATTTACTCTTTAGGTCATTTATTCTTTATAGGTCTCCAAGGATCTCAGAGACCATTACCTCACAAATGCTCCAAAGTTATCAACTCCCTAAAGGAGAATCTTGGCAAATACCAGAAAATTATGTTCTAAAAAGAGTTCTTTGTAAGGTAAATTCTGAACTTTTCTAATTGTTTTCCCTCTCTAGGACCTCAAAGGGCTTCATAGGACTTACACATTCGACATCATTAGGCTGCCATAAGAGGACAGAATAAATGGAATTATTTGTAAGAAAATTAAATTGTTATATTTATGCCATTTGTTTATGCACTAAGTTGGCAGACACAGCAAGTGGGTAAAACACCTACCCACCTTCAAGCATGGTGTACTCCTTTCAATGAGTGAGTAAATGAGTCCTCATTGAAGTTTAGTCTTAACTAAAACAACACACTTAAACTTCCTGCTCATTCCCAAGACCTTTTCCCAGGCTTGGCTGCCCCCAAAATCTCTTCCCAGGGATTTTGTTCTACCAGAGGACTATCCTGTGTCTCTTCTGTTGCTGAAGGGTCTAATGGAATCCACCTGCAGCACTGAGGCAGCCGTGATTAATCTGCATTTAACCGCAGGGTCTCAACACTTCCTGCGTGTTCATAACAGGAGAATTCTTCTTCTCTGATGATACAGAAAACCCCACACGCCAACAAACCAAGGAACAAATGGAAGGAAGGAAGGAAGGAAGGAAGGAAGGAAGGAAGGAAGGAAGGAAGGAAGGAAGGAAGGAAGGAAGGAAGGAAGGAAGCAAGGAAGGAAGGAAGGAAGGAAGGAAGGAAGGAAGGAAGGAAGGAAGGAAGGAAGGAAGGAAGGAAGGAAGGAAGGAAGGAAGGAAGGAAGGTTGGTTGATGTGTTTGTTACACTTAGACTTACCATGTCTCCTTTCAAGTCCAAGGTACAGCAGGACATGGATTTTCTTACTCTTCACACCCCATGTTGCAGTGCTCATATAAAGCTCAGAACAATACTTGGTATTTTGGCAGAATTTTTTTTTCTCCTGCTGAGCTGGTGAATAATTCAGATTTTTATACCATCTTTCCTGCTAGCAATATCAATTTCAATTTGGCTTCAGCAAGGTCTTAACATAAATATGTGATTAGAGAAGGAATCTAACTTAAATTGCTGCAGTTAAGTTTTATGTGTGTTAAATGTATGTACTCCAGCACTCTTCTCCAATGTTACTTAAAACTCTCCTTTCTTTCAAGTGTGGTTATTCTTAGAAAACTCAAGCTGCTCTCAGAATTCTGCTCCCAGTAAGAGACAAATTAGACATAAACAACTTCTTGAGAGGAGAGAGCTTGCAGAGCTCTTGCAAGTAGACATGGAGTGCTGCTTCACAGCCTTCTATGCCCTTTTGGTAAGAATTATCCAATAACTACTATAGAGCAGATAGAATTTCACTTTTCCAAAATACGTGTAGTGCATCTTCTTCCCAACCTCAGAAGTTGGAAGGATTGTGAGGGCTCTGGGAATACTGCAGATTTATTTTGGCACTGCCTAATGCTTCAAGTATCCTGGAAATCAGCACTGGATATGTTCTCATAGTCTGGATGTAAATTAGCCATATGTGCATTAGAGGCATTATTTACAGATTGAATTGTGCAACTAACTATACTTAGGGCCTTAGATAAATTATTTCTATATTGGGTCCAATTTTTGCTGTCATTTACAGTAATATAAATCTAGGATCACTACACTGAAGTCAGTGGGGTAATTACTTTGAATTTTCTCCAGTGTGACAGAGAGCAGAATTTAGTCTCTGGTTATTATTTGCAGCTCTGAAGGCCTTTCCCCTACACTTGGAATCTACCGAGGCTCTTCTGTCACTTTGTCCACTCTCACTTCACAACTGTGCTTAGAAATTGTATCTGCACATGAAAACAAAGTGAAATAGGCAGAGTTAGTTGGTTTTGGAGTCTGAGTAAATAAAAATGTTGCACCAGTAGCCTGGTGCTAAAATCTGTTGTTGCTTTGCTCTTCGTGTTCCTTTGTCTTTGCTTCCAAAAGTTTGCAACCAGACCTCTTTTTGGTTAAACTTCGCTAAAAAGGTCACCACTAACTGTGTTAGGATATAGACATCACCCCCTGAGCCTCTTCATCACCACTTTAAACGGTGCTTTAGTGAAAGTGATTTGTCATTGCCTCAACTTTTCACTGTATCTTCATGGCTTAAACCAATGGTGCATCTCATGTTCTGTTGATATTTGACAGCATTGCCTGTCTAAATGAGAAAAAGCAGTAACAGCAAAAGCTCTCTACAGGAGCTGTTTCGAAATTCCCATCAGCTAGAAAACTATGAAATCAAAGATGGAGCACACTAGTCTCAATAGAAAGATAGAGACCGTGCTAACACATCAGCAGTTGTTCTCTAGGAACACTCTGGCTGATGCTGGGGTAATGTGAGTGTCCATATAAGAGCACAGATGTCTCATCATCCAGCAACATCTGATATTGAGGCATACCAATGTTGGATGCAACTTCGTAGCTGTGGTTCAAAAGCTCATGTTAGGGGAGCACACTGGGATACTGGTTATATCTTTTTCAACTCAGTGTTTCTAATGAGAAGAAGATGTCTGAGTTTATTTTCTGTAAGTCATAATCATTTGAAAAAATGCATTAGCAGGCGCAGGTCTCATAAGTGATTTTAAATCATCTCCATATTTTGTTTTCCTTCAGCTTCTCCTTTGTTTCTTAGCTGCTGCTCAATCTCATTTTTTCTCTCCCCATATTACTGTAGCAGCATGTCTGCCTTCATTTCCAGTGATAGAAAAGCCTATGTGATTAAAAGCTTCACTTTGGCAATCAGATATTCTTGCTGTTTATTTATTGAAGGGTCTTTTGTGCAGCGTGCTGGTACTACCTGGGTCCTTCCATTGCTAGTGACAGTATCAAGAGGTCACAGAAGCTGATAATTGCACCACTGCTGAGTTTGAGCAGCATGGTAAGGGCTGGAGAGTGCTGACTAAAGAGGCACAAGTCTAATATTACTGTGCAAATAACCTTTACTCAGCAAAACTCACAGGCAGTTGTAAATACTAACTTAAATATCATCCCAACCAAGATATGACTTCTCAGGGTCATCCCTGGAATTACTTAAATTGCAGAAACAGAGATTTGCTTCAATATTTAAGTATCCAGCATATGTTCCTAGAGAAGACTTTTCTGCCCAGTGGCAAGCCTGAAATTTTAAGTGTGGGAATAAAAGAGGCAAAGAGATAAAAGAAAGATTAGAGCAGTTGGTTTGTGCATGGCACCAGTGGAGTTGGACAAAGCAGATTACCTGGGTCCATTGTTATGTTTTCTGCAGGAAAACACAGCCATGGAGGGAGCCAGGAAGGAAAGAGGGGACTTTTCACCAAGCCAAGCATAGGTGACAGGATTTCCTGAGAATCAGCACTGCTGTGAAGAGGTGAACCTACTCTTCAGTTAGGTTTTACCTTGGCTTATTTACTGATACTGGATTTGCTGAAGAAGACTGAGCTGCCCCAGTACATCCCTGGTTATAGGGACCATCATGGTTAATGCATTTGCCCTGGCCAGAATGCCTCACCTGGGAAACCTGCACCCAGCACTTCCCAGCCCTCCTTGGTCAGAGCCTTCCAGTCCTGACTGAAAAGCTTCTGGGCTGAAGAGCCCACAGTCCCTTTGTAAAAGTTTACCTGATGACTAACGTACCTCATTATTAATAATCCTATCTGTTTTATCTATAATCAGAATTTGACCATTTCCATCTTCTAGTTCTTGATTCATTTTTATATGTCAAATTATGGAGCCATTACAAATTTTCTCCACATGTAGGTATTAATATATTGATTAAGTCTTTTAACCTTTCTTCTGATAAAATAAATAGATTAGGCTGCAAGCATCTATCCCTACAAGGCAGATATTCCAGATCTTGAAATCATTCTTTTCTGATCTATTTTCAATTTTCCATGGCTTCTTTGAAGTGTGAACACCAAGACTAGTCATGGTATTCCAGTAGTTTTCCCACCAGCTCACACACAGCTGTACTTCTTGTGCCAGAATCCCTGGCCCAGTAATTCTGCTGCTAGCTTAGGTCTAGGAAATTCAATCTAGGGTATTAAAACACTTGCTATGTATTTTCCCTGGATAATTGGAAAGCAGTGAGAGATCAAGCAATGGATCAAATCTGCGGGGGGAGGAAAAAAAAAAGATTCCAATTCTCAAGTTAATTGTCCTGAAAAGTTTGCAGAAATTTACTGCAGAGATACTCTCCCATAGAGCAATCAAGTGCTGACTGTAAGTCTGTTTATGCTTTGGACACATCTGTATGGCAGCAGCATAAAGAGTGTGGCATGCTGTTTAATATCTGTCAGGCTTCTTTTTTAAACCACTTAATAAGCATGTATGTAAATTCTACGCAATAAAAAAGTTCTAACAACTAGAACAAGAATAACCTTTTATGTGGTGGCTCCCACCCTTAATCCCAGCTTCTACATGCCAGTTCCTCCCCCCACTTTCACATCCCCATTTCTTGACAGGTGCCAGAATGTTTCAGAATTTTCCTGTGGCTTCACCATGGGAACTGCCATTTCACCAGGAATGAATTTGACCCGCTGAGCAATAAAGCTGAGGCAAAACACTTACACTCCAGCCAGGATGGGGGAATTGCTTGTTTTTTTCTGTTGGCATGTTCTCCTCTGGCAATTTTTTTTTCACTGAGGAGCGTTCCATGTTCATTCAACCTTCCTCTAACTTCACCTTGAGAAAGAAACAGGGCTTTGAAAGTGTCGTTTTCCCAGCAACAGCTGCTGCTTTTAGCATCCAACAGTCTTTAAATCCATAGAAAGCTAGTTTATATGGACAGGGAAGCATTAAATGCTAGGAAATGAGGGTCTTTAGGTAACTATTCCAGATCTGCTATATCTGCAGTTACAGCCATTGGTGGTGTAGGTGGTGTTCTTTTACTGGCTTTTAATGAGACACATTTATTACTGCCTTGCGATAAACCAAAGTAAAGCCATAAAAGTGACTTTCATTGAACATTTGTTTGAGTTCTGCCTGGGTCTTATAAAGCTTCATTTGTTCAAGACTTCGGTTTTTGTTTTACATGCCTGCCACCTTTTTGGGAGCAGCTGTTATCTCCTTCCATAGCTGAATACAACAGGCTTCCCTTCCACGACACAACAGGAGCTTGTTTCATGACCTGTGTGAGACAGAGTTGGGATTTGATCCTTCATAATCTGCTAAAATAGCAGAGTATCCCAACCACTGCATACAGCCAGGCAGAATGTGGGTTTGGAACTGCTCGTGTTCGTTTGTTAAAAATTTCACAACAGTTTAAAACAGTCACTGTGCAGGTTGGTAACAGAACTGAAATTTTAGAACAGCATCTAATGCAGCAGTCTTTGTTCAGAGGACTGAGGACCCATTGACTTGAGAGATCCTTGACAGACCCAAACCTTCAGCCACAGCATGGTGATAAAAATAAATATGCTTTTTTTAGGTCCAGCAGTGAATTTAAAGCTTATACATTTTCTTCATCTACTGGGCTAGTTCACATTTCACTAAATATAAGTTCCAATATTGCAGCTAAACTCCCTGGAAATATTCTGCAAGAAATGTTCTTAAACAATTCACCTCCATAAGTTAATACCTATTAAAACCTAAAAATGAATTAGATTTGGAATTTCCTGGATTCTTGTGTTTGTCATGCAAATTTTCAGTGCTGTTCTTTTTATGATAATATGAAATAAAGTAGTTTCTTATAGTAACATTGTAAATCATTTGCTTTCTATTACACGCAGCTGGTTTTGTTACAGTAATGATTTTGTATGGGTGCACACTGCAGTGCGTATTAAAGGCAATGAAACATTCTTTTTTCAGGGCTCACATGCAATTGATGTCTGTGCAAATATAACCAGATAATGACAAAACAGTAATTTATTATAATACATTAACGAGGCTGTTTTTCCTCTCTTCTCCCAAAATGCACCTTCTTCTAAGCTGCCCTTCCCCCCGCAGCAAATCCTTTTTTTTCCCCTTGTTTACAAAAATGACTCCCCACCCTCGCAGATGCAGATTAGAGTTTTTCAGCTCACTAGAGATCCAGAATCAAAATCTAAACCAGCTGGTGCTTTTACGCGGGTGTCTTACTTTAGCTTACTCAAAAGAACACAAGATGAACGGTAAGAATTAAATAAACCACAAATTATTTTGGGGACTGTCTGGTTTATATTAGAAGTAAACTTTTCACTGCTGGCTGTTGTTTCAAAACTATTGCCTCTATTTTTGATATTCATCCTTGGGATCTAACACAAACTATGTCTTACTAGTTTAATCCATTGTTAGGCCATGTTTAAATATCTTTTATTATAGTCATGTGCTATAAAATAGTTCTCACTGGAGTTTTTTGGCTCGAAGCCAGAGGGTAATACAGCTTCAAGTGGCACAGCGCAGTATTAAAAGAATTTTTTTCCTTTGGTGTTGGTACTTACCAATTTCACACCTTGAAAAGAGCCTAACTACATCAAAATGTGATGTATCTACTTTGAGTGCAGGGACTAGAAAAATATTATAGCACGAAAGGAGAGCAAAGAAAACATTTCAACTGTATCAACAGTATATTCATTTTGGTGCCTGATTAGCAATTTGTGTAATTCCTTGCTGCGCATCCTAGAAATTAGATACATAGGTTTTTCAAGCTTCTGTTTTTAGAAGTAACTTTGTTTTTAACTTTCTGCAGCAGGACCACTTACAGGATTACAATGACTGTTATTTAGCTCATAGTTAACATTAAATTAAGTCATTTGTATTTAGAAAGATTTTTTTTTTCCCTCCTTTGAAATGATAATTGAACGAAGGGTGTAACATCTCCAGTTCAGCTTCTGACAGCATTTTTTTTCTTATGGAGAGCCACAATCATGTAAACATTACAAATAAAGTGAATTAAGACTGATAATAATGCTTAATAATGTGGGCCTTCAATTCTACAAGCATTTTGGCAAGAGCATATTGCTTCCCTGGTACATTTCAAAGTATTTCCAGGTATGGACCAGGTTTCACTTCAGTGACCAAGGATTAGGACAAAAAAATTGCTACCATTATTCCATCACTGTGGTCTGTACCAGCACCTTCATTGTAGGGTATTATGACATTTAGTTCTGTTGCTTCAAATATTCATGGGAAAAACATGCCCAGAAAGGAAGGAAAGAGGCTGTTAGGAGCAGTTAACCTCTGCAGCTTCCAGGGAGAGCGCTAACATTCAATATATGCCAAACCCATCCCATTAGGTTGAATAATGAGTGAGTATATCTGAAACTTTGTACCAGACAAGATGAAAACAGATTGGGCAGGCTATTGCACCACACTTTATTACCTAGTGAAATGTAATTTGATCCGTTTGCAGGAGGAAGAACCAGAGATGCTTGTTTCAGCATTCAATTGTTCCAGAAAGATGTAAGTACCCCGGTGTTGTTATTTTTATATCGATTTTTATGAAACACGTGTAGTTACATTTTTACAAGGCAGGAGGTTCTCTTAACGATGGCAGCAAGACAAGCAGTGCAAATGTTAGGGGGCTGAGTGCATTCCTCTGTCAGATGACAGAGGGCAAGAATATATAGTTCAACTTCAGTCTTACAGGAGTAAAACCAGAACCAGACATTCAACAGCAGACAGGTTGCAGTCAGGTTGGTTCCTGGAGAGGTGACTTTCTGCTATCACTTCAATCTCCCGGTCCCCAGGTGGGGATGTTTTGTAAAATGGATTTACAGACAAAAGCTTGGGCTACATTCACCGCACAGAACCTGTAGTGGTAGAATTTCAGCCTTATGTATGAATTAGGTTGTTGATTTCAAGGTGAGATTTTTATATATTGATTTTATTTTTGAAAGTGAGAATAATTTTGAATTTTGGTCCTGTGAGCCTGAATTTGCAATAAGCCTATTATCAAAAGATTATGCTTTTGTCTTTAAAAGGGAAACAGAATTTTGTTAGCATAAGTTCCTTTCTTTTTTTTTTTTTTTTCCCTGAGACCTTCTTGAGTTGAAATTAAGAAGAAAAAAGTAAAAGAAGATACTGTCAGAGAAAGTGGAAAAAAAAAAAAAAAGAAAGAAATGTTCCTGAACTTGGCTGTTACATAAATCACAGTAGAAATGTTGTTGAGCTAGGCATTGTTATGTTTGGGAAAGTACCCATTAAGCCAATATCAAATGAGACATATATATTTGGATATAAAACTCAGCTTGCTGCATGCCTTTGGAAAGAAAAAACCCAAAATGTCACACTTCATTATTATTTTCATGGAAATATTTAATGTGAAACAATAGACTATAAATTAACTAACCCAGGAAATCACACAGATACCCATGTGTCTTAGACTATCTCTTTATATTGAAGGTGTACGTGCAATTGGACCTTTACATTTTTTGGATATTCAGTCAGAGCTACTGGTGCTTTTCTTTTGTATTTCTCTTTCAACATCAGAAGACATTCCACTTTTAGGAAGCCCCTTCTGAGCATGTGAAAAGTATCAGCAACTGCTCAGATTGAGGTTGATTCATTCACTTTTCTGTCTTGGTTTCTTTTCCTTTTTTTTCAAAAACTGTGGCCCTCTTTTTTGTTGTTGTTTTGTTCCATACAGACTATACAGCAACTCCTGGAATGTCTAAACTCATATTAACTGACACACCCCTTTTTTATATTATTTCTTTTTTCAACCATCTCTTACAGCAGCTCTTTCAAACACTGATCTCCTCTTGCTGTCCTTTCAGTAGGCTTAACCTCTTCTCATTATTTCTGATTTTGTATAGTCCTGTCTTGTCCCTAAAAGAAAAATCCCATCTGAATTTCTTCTCCTCCACTTGGACATTGTTCTGTCTGGTGCTCCTTCCATCACTTTTCACATTCCTTCCAACAGAAGACATCCTGCTTTCATCCAGCTCCTTTTACCTTTGTGTCTAGAAAGTCACACACCTCCTGCATTTTTACTCAGGTTATTTTGGCTGGGTTTTGGCTCAGTACAGACTTCTCAAGCCAAGAGCAATCCCATTTTGCAGTACATGGCAAGCAGTGCTGCAGTTTCCACTGGGAGTTGCTGGAAACATCATCTGCCCCTGCAGCCCAGTCTTCAAGAACCAGCCTGAAAGCAGCAGCTGAAGGTTGGCATCCCTTCTTCCCCAGCTGCAGCTCTCAGAGGTCACTGATGTAATTTTAGTACTTGAAATGGTGCCTTACAAGGGTTGCAAGAATATTCAATCCTGGACATAACAGGGAGGGACCTCAGCTGCAAAATTCAGGTGGGGATGCAGAGCCACAGACTGGCAGAGGAATATCCAGAACAGGGCTTTGGTTCACACCCATTCCCAACGCACAGCATTTGTATGAAGGAAGACTCTTCAAAGCTCTTTGAAATGTGTGAATGCATGAAGAGATTCCAATCCCAGATGCAAAGCAATAGTGGTGGATTACACCTATCACTTCCCCACTTCCTAGGTTTTTCAGTCTGCTTTTAACAAAGAAGCGTCTGAAATCCATAAATTTTGTTTCTTTATCCTCATTTGAACACTGTAGATGCCATTAAAATATCCATACATTGAAAACCTCAAGAAACTTATCTGTCTAATATGTTTAAAGATTTGTCATTTTGCAATAGTGGATAGAGGCAGAAAAGCCTGAAAAATCATTATTTAGAAGCTTGTAGTTTTAATGAAGAACCTTACCTGTGGTGAAGTAGTTTTTTCTCTCATTTGCACAAATATGCCAGCTAAATATGTAAATTAAATAAATATTGTCTTGAATCAGCAAATCTGTCCTGGTTTTTTGTTACCTTTTTATTTAGAAGATATCAGCTGTCTTTGCACAGGAATTGTTTTATCTGTCCTGTCCCCAGAAGCTGAGTGTTCTTGTGAACTGACTTTTCCAGAGTACTTCTGTATGTGGGCTCTTCATCACAGCTGCTAAAATCAGGCGTAAAAGATACTGTTAACCTAAAAGGGATAGAAAGATCTAAGTCTGCTGACTTCTGCTGTCCAAGGAGAAAAAAAAATGTGTCAGAGGATGTTCTTCCCCTGTATTTCCTGAGCGGAAATGGATGCAGAGACAATAGAGAGGTGATATTAAACCCTAGAGCCAGATCTGGGCACACTTACCAAGCTAAATTAATCCTTTGCTCACTCAATCATCTCAGTTTGTTCTGTCCTGAGGGAGAAAGCATTAAAAAAAAAAAAAAATCATGGGATCTTTATTCAATAATCTACCTTTTACAGTGATACAGAATTTTTAGGGCAAGTAATGAATGGCAAAAAAAGCACAAGGAAACAGTAACTATTGAGAGTTTACATTATATTAGACTCTGCAGTAGCTTCACCCTGGGGATGAAGGAGCCTCCTCTGAGAAGCAATAACTGCTGGCCCTCTGGACGGAGCACAGCAGGAGGTTCCTGGAAACACAGGCCATACCTGTAGATAGTATCTGAATTTTATCTGAACAGCAGATCCCTTTACAACT
Organism: Eopsaltria australis; assembly: GCA_034509425.1. Lineage (NCBI taxonomy): Eukaryota > Metazoa > Chordata > Aves > Passeriformes > Petroicidae > Eopsaltria > Eopsaltria australis. The sequence goes on along the minus strand of JAVTVJ010011652.1, from coordinate 752,348 downwards.
CACCTGCAGCAGGCATTGTTAAGGGTCAGATAAGCTCGTAGTTCATAGTGGGAAAAAAACCCAAGCACCCTGCCCAGCCCAGCACAAGATGAACACATCTGATAGACATATGGACGGGAGGGTGATCTGGAAGTTAGCTCTTCACAGCATGGGGATAAAAACAACTTCCAGATGAAATCACAGGTGTTCATCAAATTCTTTTTTAAAACACCCCAAAATCTAAAAAAAGCCCCAAAGCGGGGTTCTCAGCCCTGTCAAAATAAGGAAAAACATCTCGTGGTGTCATGACAGTAGAGAACGGAAGGAAAAGGAGCTGTGAAGTGAGCAAGACTAATGGGTTAATTAACGATTATCCTTATCTGCAGTGGAGAGCTTCTCTCTTTACTGAGCCGTGCTGGAGATTATTTGAATGACAACAGGGCTTAATCTGAGACAGTGCTAGAGGCTGGATAAAACACTGCCCTCCAGGCTCTGCTGTGGAACAGTTATTTGGTGCCTGTTCTGTCCATGGATAGATTCCCTCCTGACCACAAACTCTGCCTGGTTACACTGCCAGTGGCCACTCTGGGGATTTAGTTTTGCTGGAAGAGGACATCGAGGTGCTTTAGAGCAGAAGATTCCCCAGCTGGAGCAAACGGGGCTGCTGAAACCATTTGGTGGGACAGAGCAGTGTTGATGCTGAGAGGATAAAGTTCAGCACTGGGTTTGCTGCTTTAGCTGTTATGGCACAGTCAGCGTGGTGTAACGTGAAGCTCAGACACCTCATTTTACAGTAGCTTTGGCTCTGCCATCTCTGAGGAGATCAAGGCACCCTGAGAGTGGTGAGCCCTCTTGCTGCTTTCCATTCAATCTAATCCTTTCCTTGTACAATTGCCCCACCTGAATTGTATGTCTGAGGAGCTGCTGGTCTTTTTCAAGGTGATTTTCCAGTGGCCCGGTGATATGAGAGCAGATGGGGATGTGATCAGGCCATGGTCCCCTTAGGGTCCCTTTGTGACCCACAGCTCACTGGTTACTGGCTGTAATGGCTTTATCTGCTCTGCACTCCGCTGTCCCATCAGGGAGCTCGTCCCCCTACAAATGGCAGAGCTCCTGCTCGCTGACCTCTGCTGCAGATCTTTGCAGTACATCAAGAAGATTAATGGTGCGAGTTGGTAGTTTCAAGACCCAGCTCTCCAAATAAAAGATATTTTTTAATTACTGTCCAACCCTATTAGGCGGAGGATTGTGTAACATGTGTTTCCTTTTAGGGATGAACTGCCCCAATGGCAGTCGCAGAGCACTTTTGCATAACTCTTTCCCCCTCCCCCTGGCCCTATCCTTGTGCTGATGTGTTAACGTGCAGACATCCTGCTAATGGCTTGGATGTGCTTAATCTTAAAAAGCAATTTTGAGATGGGGTTGCTGTTTCCTGAGAGCGGGCAGCACTGCCAAGGCGTTTTGGGATCTTAACTCCTCACTGCCAGGTCTGATTTCCCTTCAGAGATAAATCTCTCTCCCTTTCCCTCACCAAGTACCATCCCCCTTTTGACCCAAAGGTTTGGTTTATTTTCTGATTGGGCTCTCATCCACTTCATCCATATTTTTATCTTTTGATGAGGGCCTAATCACTTAAGAGATGTTCATAAGCATCTGCAGCAACAAATTGGCATTTGTGTTTTACTATTTATTACCTGAGGTCACAGTGTTAGGACAGTGAAATCCATTTCTTTTCCACACTGTTTAATTCTTGAATTTAAGCAATAATTTTCATGTGGACAGAAACTTTTGGAAAGGCCTCTGCCAAGCAAAGCTTCACTCGCTGGCTTTTAGCCATCCATTAAACTGGGATGAATCCTTCAGCCTTTACCTGTGTGAGTGATTTGGAGCCCTTCAAGCAGACTTAGATTTTTCAAATATATGTATATTTTTCAAATGCAAGATGGTTTAGGATTAAACTCATCATTTCCAGTGAGTGGGGTTTGCAGGGTGAAATCTTCAGTTTTATTTCAATAATTTTCTGGTCTTCCCCTGCTTTCTTTGCTGTCCACCCCTGCTGCTGGTCAAGCCAAAACATTCCACTGCTCAAATACCTGGCAACAACTATTTAATTTGACAATTTGTAGATGGTATTCCTGTATTACCCTTTAGGACCTTAATAATAGGTTTTTCTTTAGTGAAGCATTAAAACATTAAAGGCCATAAATTCCACAGTCACCTGTATCCATTTATTGCTAATTTATTATGGAACATATCATAAAACTTTGCTTGACATATAGGCCTCTTCATAACTATAAATCTTTTTTCAACTGTTTAGATAACTTACGCTGAAGTTCAAGGAAAGACCTCTATGAACAAATATTTTAAACATCTATTTATTATGCAACACTAATACGTACAAACTATGTGGCAAATACTGAGAAATATTACTCTATAGTCAGATTTATCACTTCAAGCTTTTAGGGGATACATCTATTGTAAAAATAAAATAAAAACTTTGTGTCAAGTATCTGCTTTATTAAAAGGTTTAAGGGCTCTAACTGAATAGAGCTGTTATTGCAGTTAACATCAAATATATAAATGTTTCTCTTCAGATTAAGTTTGCCATTTGTAACCTGGGACTGCAGAAAGGATTGTAAGTGTGTTTCATAGAGAGCAAAACCAAAAGTTATCAGATTTGGTAATTCTATATCTGGATAATGTGTATAACATCATTGTTGCTACAGAGCTTGACCTTGCTCTCATGAGGCCTTTTTAAAAATCTCAGTATATGTATATAGAAATACATATATGTGTATATAGAAATAATTTGGGCACTTAATTTACTCTTATCTCAAATAATTCCTTGGGATTTGGCACTGTTTATATTTGTTGCTTTTAAGTAACCTGCTGTTATTTCTTATGCAAAAAAGAAAACATTTTCTTCTTGTGGTGTAAAAATTCAAGTGGCTTGGATAAATCAAACCAGCATTCTACAGCATACTACTCTTTTTTTTTTTTCCTTTAACATTTTTACCCTGGCTGAATTATTAGCATATGTATTTGCTAATCATACATATGTATTATTAGCATATGTAGTAAAGTAATTGGTTTTAGCAGCAATGCACATGCATACACCCAGACAGCTTCTTTAGCAAGAAGTTGGTTTGTAAAAATATTGTTTGGGTGCCTCATTAAAAAGCTCTGTTTTATTAGTTCTTTTCCTGCAAAAGGTCATTTTTATTTTTGAAACAAATTCCCCTCTTAGTGCTCTCCCCATCAGTTCAGCTTGGTGTGTGTTTGGAAATGCTCTGTGGCCTCAGGATTTCCTTACAAATTGTTAAACTATAGGACAAAAATCACAGTGTAAGGCCAAAACAGTGCAGCAAGCACAACTCTTAATTGGTGTATTAAAGTCAGAAAAAAGGGATGGAAATCTTCTACAGTCTACTAAATGCTACTCTTTAAAGTGAGCTCGTTCATAGCAAACTAATTAAAACTGTACAGATTTTTTGTGTGCTTGAGAAAACCCAAACCCAGCTCACTCTAACTCAATCACAACATCATTAGCATCCACATGAAAGCAAAGCAACTGATTCATCCAAAATATACACAAATTGTTCACCAGTTTTCTGCTGGCTTCATCACTGGATCTTTTAAGGCTTGTTTCTTGGGACAGGACAGGGAGGATTAATGCTCCATGACCATTATATCCAGTCACCAGCCAAGCAGGGAAGAGGATCCATTGTCTGTTGCTGCTTTGGCCCTGTCTCAACCTCCCAATCACACTTGCTGGTTTCTGCATTCAGAACATTTCTATATTTCCCCCTCCTGAATTTTCTCCCAGTTCTCTCCTCAGTCTCTTTTCCTGATCCTTTTCCCAATCCTTTCCCTTTAGTGCCCTTCCCGTGCCCCTGCGCCATAACACAACATATGGAGAGAGCTCTTACAGCCAGATTCATGCTCTATCCTTAGTGCAAGAAAATCAGCAGCTATTGTTTTTGATTTTGTGCTACAGATTCTTTTTTTGGGGTTTATGTGTACATTTAAAAAATAATTTTCTGGGACTTGCTGAGAAAAATAACAAATTCACGTAAAAATAGTGAATCACTATAAAAACATGTTCAAGAGAAGCATGCTAGCAATTTGTAGGCTTAAATCAATTAGCTTTTGGTTATATAGCAGACATCATTTTAATATTACTTATGGACTCTATGTGTCTTTGCAACAGGATCCCAGCACATCTCCAAATTCCGCAGTTCCACAGTAAACAACTTTTTACATTACTTCCTGAAAGTTGACCCTGATGGATTGTAATTAATTATATTGCTGATATCTGACAAAATAAGCAACTTTCCCAGTTATTTATGGTCTTAGATTTCACTCAACTACATAATACAATGTCTCTTTAAACGTTGTCAGGTGCTGTGAAAATTATCAGCCTCGAGCAGCGAAGCCTGGGGAGCAGGACAAGGCTTAAAACTAATACCATGAGTTTCAGTTACTGATACAATCTTACCACAATAAAAGAATTACCTTTAATAAATATATTCCAGGACGGTCTGTGATGGGACTCAAGGAGCCTATTAAGAGTTGTATTCAAATGCTTTGTTTTTCTCTGCAGAGAAACTCCTGGGCCAGGCTCCCTTCTGGCACAAGTCTGCTTAAGTCAACAAATGGAGTTACACCCGAGATGAATTTGCCATGCTGTGTTTTTCTAAATAGATTAGGGGTCATTTGAAAAGCTGTAAATAAACCTTTCAAATTCTTTAAGGCAAAAAGAAACAAATCTCCAAGAGGAGGAGAAAGGAAAAAAAAGGGAAAAAAAGAGAAGAAAAAAAAAAAGATTTATTCTGCTTTCCCAGAACTGCAAGTTTCCAGGTGTTCACCTTTTGATCTGGCTACAGGCAATGATTTTCTGAAGTGGTTTCTGATGGTGCCTGACATCATTTATGGCACTCCTGAACAATCTTGTAATGTGCTAAACTACACAAAATTAAGTGAGTTAGTGGCTAGCTAAGAGCAGCAAAAGGGCCATGGATATCACATGCACTTTGCTACTTGCAACAACATGTGCAGCTTTGAAGCAGCGTTATTTCTTTGATTTGATAATGAGAATAAAATAATTACTGGTCTTAATTATTAATAGTACAGTGAGGTGACAGACCCTTGGATTCTAAGTGTTCAATGCTGCACAAACACAGAGGAAAAAAACAAACATGTTTTCCCTAATAATTTACAGCCCAGCTTAAGGCAAAACACAGCAATGGAGGCAGCAAACCACAGGGAGGAGAAAGATGAGTGGTGTGAACCTACATTAAAGCAGCAGTGTTGGGCATGGTTGGACAGCCCATGTTGCTTGTGTTTGATTAAGTTTTGTATATATCTTATTCACAGTCTGTAATTAAAAGATGGAAGAATCCTTGCCATGAGCAGAACTGGGCTCAGCTGGCAGATGCTGCACCACTGAGCCAGAAGGAATTTTGCCATGTATTTCCATGAGTGATAACACAAATGATGCTGTTGAGTTGCTGTTGGGCAAGCAGGACAGCAGTTACCTCTGCAGGACCTAGGTAAGAAATCAAACTCAAAATGGCTCAAGAGTCAAAACTAGCACAGTCACCTCTGGCAAGTCCAAGCCGTTCACTCAGCTTCACTTTTTTCCACACAAGATGCAGTTTATTCCTTTTTCTCCAACAAAATGCTGTCAGAGAAGAAATTTTCTGTTGTGCCCAGGGAGGGAAACTGCTGGCAGTGGGTTTAACCTCTGCATGTCTAGGTTTTGTTAATTGTTTTAGTTCTGATGGGCTCAACTTAGTGAGCTCTGTAGAGAAGGGAGATGAGCACCTGAGTGGTGATGTGTGGTGGGAACAGGGCAGATCAGATCTGGGAAACCCGAGGATATGATCTATAACTTCTTTTAGCTGGAATTCACTCAGAGATGAAGGCCTTTTGTGCACATTTGTTGTTGTCCAGGCAAAGGGTGATAGAGAAATGTGATTATCTTGTCTCCCAGTGTGGTTGTCAACACGTGGGATGTGTTTCCTTCTGTGAGACACAGAAATCTGGGCAGTGCTTCAGTACCCAGCACAGAAATGAGAGTCAAATGCTGCAGTTTTGCCTTTTAGAAGTATTTAATCTGTAAATAACTAATTAGCAGTCTTGCAGAATTTGTCATTTCCAATGTTGATTCTAAGGGTTGAATTTGTTAATGACATTTTAAATTCTTATTTTATGCCAACAAAGGCTGCGAACACTCAGCCAAATTAATAGAATTTGCATTGACAATGAGATCTCTTCTCCCACGGAAGAAAATCTAAGAAGAGAAATGTATCTTTGAGATCCTACAGTGATTTTGGTAAGTCTTTTCCAAGTGCTTATTCTGCAAATCACTAGATTAATACCATTTAGAAAGATCAGGCAAATGAAGCTGCAATTAAGAGAATTAGTTAAATCCATTATAGGCTGCTGGCCTTGCTCTCCAACTCAGGAAGGATTAAGCACCACACCCAAAGTCTGTTTGATCCTATCTTCAGGGCACTATTTATTAATTACACTTAATTATTCATGGCAAACCCCAAAATGAAGCAGTTGAACATTAATCCAGCTGTTACCTTTCCCTCAATTCAGGGGCTTCTTTGGGATGCTTTTCTCATCTTCTTGACTTTCCCAGCCTTAACTTTACAGAGTGTTTGTCCAAGAGCCCCTTGCTGCAGGAGCAGGCTCATTCCTATAAGATGTCATGTAAATCCTGATCATGTACCAGTGCTGAATCCAAAAGCACATTTGAGGAATTATGGAAACAGAATATTTATGCTGACTGGTGGGTTCTGTGAGCTGTGCTACTCCTGGTGTTTGTGGAGAGGTGGCATCCTAGTGAGAGGAGTCACAGCAGCCAAGCTCCCTAAAGCTTCAGATACACAACTAAAAGGAACATCAGCTCTCTAGGATTCATTTCCAACCAAAATTTCTATTTCAGACAGCAACTCTTCCACCAGTCCCCCTCTCCTGTAGTCCAGTGACTGGCACATGAAACCAGCCCACGACTGAAATCCTGTGTTTTATTTGGAGCAGGGCTGTGAAATCACTGGCACTTCCAAGAGGTAAAGCTGCAGTGCCCCAAAGGTGATTTCTCCTCTCCTTTTTCCCCACAAGGTTGGTGTTCCTCAGGGACAAAGCAAAGCACAGGCAGCCTGGCCCTTCAGGAGACAGAACACCCCGGTGCATTCATTAATTACCAATATTATATTTACTAGGGTTACAGAGTAACTAGAGGGAGACTCTATAACTGGAGGGGTATTGTACAGATCATGTTATTACTGAGTTAAAGCTTAGGTGCTGTTCAGTGTTTTAAGGATAGGAAAGGTCATTTAATAGCTTTAATCACCCAGGTATTTCAGCTTGTCAGAAACAAGGGCAGCTTTGTGGTTGCTGTTTTGCAGCGAGAGTCCTTCTGTATGACAAAGTGAACTGAGCTGAACAAAACATGATACATACAGAGTGTAAACAAACAAAAGAAATCAGCAAACAATGACTTTAAATTTCAAATGTCAGAGTCTAAGGGCAAAACAATGAAGGAAAACACAACACATTTATCTGCTTCCTGTTTTCACTCCATGATCAAAGCTTTTAACTTCAGTTTGTTCAAATCTTAATGATTGTCAGGCACTTTTTTCTACGCCAGAGTACCAACAAACAAGGAGTAGAAAGCAAAATGCAGGCCCTTCCCATGTTCTTGCACACCAAAGCTCTTTTTTGAAATCCAGCTCTTCTGCAATCAGATTTAAAGCTGATTTAAAAACAAGAATTATAATGTACCCTCACCTAAAACCATAATAATCTCTACTCCTGCCTCTGGATTTGCTGATGTACCATGGCTTTTAAGTATTTACCTTCTAGATATGAAGCTCCTTAGGGCTGCGTAATGCCTTATTATTATTACCAGTCCCTCAAGTCATAATGAACTCAGGATTACAGCATATTCTATATTTAAGTTTCCAGGACCAATAATTATTATATGTTCTTTGTTCTGAAATTTAAAAAAAGAAGTCCTATAATTAGTTCTTTTCTGCTCACTACACAACAAGAATTGATTGGCAAGATCATCACTGCAAATGCTTGGGAAAACCCTGAAACATCTTTTTTTTTCTTTTCTTGATGGTAGGAAGATATTTCACAATTTCATTATTTTGATTTACTAATCCAGAGAGCTGGCACAAGTTGCAACCATTAAATGATGCGACTGTGAATTTTAGAGTAAGGGTGTGTTATTAGTTTTTGCTAAAAAACCAAACACAAAAGGGACTAATACCCACCTAGGTTTCCTACAACATAAACTTTTTTTTATTTTTTTCTGCTTGGAAACGTTGTCTAAGTAGAATTACTTTGGCCTTATATCTTATATAGGTGTATATATATACCTATCTTATATACCCAAGTTGGCATTACTTTGCTGGGCCAGAGATGCTGAAATTACCTTTTACACAGAGTTCTGATTCATTCTTGATAGGAATTTGCTCGCAGACATTTTCTTTATGGTCTCACAGAGCCTGTGTGCTAAGCCTGGTCAGCTCCCAAAGCTTTAACGATGTGAGTGGCTTATGCTGCTTTTGCCTTTATGGGCACCTAGAAAAATATGCCTGATAATGGCTAAACCAGGGTATTTTCTACTTATGAGCTGTTTTATAAGAAACAAGTTCAAATTATACCTTTGTAGACACCTGTGCAGTCCCAGTGATATGAAAAAGGTTTGGAATCAGCTAATGGCATATTTGGCAACAATTTTTAGTTAGATTTCCAATTGGGTTTCCTTCAGACAAATATAAGGGATATATTGCCATTGTCCTGTGCCTCATTGCTTTTTCTAATCCCCTTTTTGCTACCTCTCCATTTCTTAGGCTGCATCCTGCTAGGGATGAATCTTCCTTTGTACATATTTTCCTAATGGTAAAATAAATTTGTGTAAGACTATGAGGCTTTTGGCCAATTTATTTAATTGGTATTTGGGTGGGTGGAAGTTGTTTTGTTGTTTTTTGTTTAAACATTCAACACACAACCTGTTAAGTACCACAATTTATTTTATTAGCAGGCAGTGGCACTTGTTCACCAATCCACTGTTTTTCAGAGATTCTGCATTTGGTGCATATTGTGAAGGCTGACAAATATAAAATGAGTATAGGAAGGTATTTGATTGCAAAGTTGCAGCAGTGGGAGAAATAATATATATTCTGGTAGGGTTTCAATATGCCCAGCATGAGCTGAACTAAATGAAGACGTTGTATGTCAAATGCAGTGGAATATTTGGTGAACATGCACTTGGAATCTTTATCCCCACCCTCTTCTCTTGCTCATCTTCAAAAGAACTGTCAGCTCATGGGTTTGTGCAATATGAAGCACATCACATTTTCCACTCTCACCTGCAGAGCTGGGATCCTGCTGCTCTGGTGACATCAGGGACCAGTGGGGACCTTTTTCCATCTCTGGAGCAGATCCAGAGCAGGGAGTGAAGCTCAGACTCTGATCTGGCCTGCAGAAAGCAGTTCCCTGGCACTGGAGTGTGGTAAAGAAGGGAGCACAGAGGGGGTGAGGGCGTGGGTGGGGAGGAAAGATGGTTGGGCTCCACTCCTGTGCTGGAGGAAGAGCTGCAGCAGCAGCTCTGTCTGCTTGTGCTGTGTGGGTGTTCACACAATGGAGTTCAGTCATCAGATGCCATCCACACACCTACACCAAGGGCTGTGTGATAGAACAGGTTATGTGAGGCTGGATTAGAGGATTGAGTATATAAAGAATCCAGAGCCACATTTATTTTTTTTTTTTTTTAGATTTGCTTTGTGCTACAGCTAATCTTTGTCCAAAAATAAAAAAAAATCCATAATGGAATCACAAAGAAACTCAGCCTGACATCACCTCATCCAGGTTTGCTGGATTTTAGATGTTGAAAGCCAGGATCTGGGATGTAATTGTGTAGCATTACATGACACGTCAGGTGTCCTAAATCCCCTTGAATTAAAGGCATATAATTCAGGAGCTGCCTCAGGTGCCCTGTGAAAAAAGAAAGGTACACCTAGAAAGCAGCTCAGATCTCATGGACGAGGCTGTGGGAAAAGGCACCACAGCCAAGTGACTGGAAATGGGAGGAAACTGGCCCTGAGGTGTTTCAAAGCAAGAGAGGTGGTAAACCAAATAATTCATCTGCACCAGAAACTAAAACCTTTGGCAGAGCTTGCACTTAAAAATTGTGTCCGTGACAGCTTGTCCATTTTTTCCAATGATATCAGTTTTCCTCATAAAATACTTTACCTCTCCCTACAAACCTTGCCTCCCTTGCTTCTTTGAGCTCTCAGATAGGTGAGTAATCCTATTGACTTCCAAACTCTTTACTTGCAAGTAGTCAAGAGCTTTGTCTGGTCAGGGTCCAAAAGTCCTTCTAACCTGTAAGCATTTATGGAAAAAGTGCTGATTGAATAGGAAAAAATGTGCAAATATATATTTAAAACCTCCCCTCTCCAAACCTCAGCTGGCAAGAGCAGTGGGGCAAATGGTCCATTCTGGCTCCCAGCTGTTTAGTCTCCCCAGTTTACAGTCCCCTTTATGTTCCAGTTATGCAGAAGGTGAGGCCATCACTTGTTTGCCATTGAGCAGAGCTATTCTCCAGCACTAACAATGCTCTGAAAACCCAGGCAGCTCCACAGGATAAAAATGGTACATTCTTATATGCAGATATGGTTTAGTTGGTTATGGCAGGTCATACTTGTTGTTTCTGCCTGATATTCTCTTGTTCTAATAAGCCCTGTCTACAAAGTGATGAATTCTGTGACCCTTATTCAGGTAACTACTTTTTAATTTTAATTTTCAAGGATTTTTATTCAGATTTCTCAGGCAGATGCAGGGTCTGACTTGTCAGTCCCTTGGAGGGCATATACTTTGTCCCAGGCAGGTATATTCAGGGCCACTAATTTTTCCTCTGGAACTCTCTCATGGAAGGTTTCATTTCACTGTGGCAGATTAAATCACTTTAGATTTAGATTCTCATAGACGTGTATGTTCACAATCTGTTTCTTAGACAGCAAAACAGTTTTGTTGGCAAAGGAATCACCTTTAGGAATCCGGAGACCTCGACCTGTCATAGAACAAGCTCATTTCTTTTTCCTTTCCTGCTTTCATTGTGTGTTCTGGACCCTGCTAAGTAATCTGCCCCATCTAAAAGTTGCTCTTCACAAAAGTGGGAGAGATACTGCTTTAGTTTTCAGTTACAGACTTTACAACTCCATCAGAAGAAAGATTCTTGTTTTCACATAGTCCCCAAGAGTTACCACTTAGTGTTATTATGGTCTTTGCTCAGGGTAACACCAGTTTGACAGCTTCCCATTTATTAATGCAGTTAAATATGTTAATAAACATGACATTTATTATTATCATAACATTCTTCAATTACATTGATGCAGTCTTATCCAGCAAAAGCAAACCTGAGCCAAATATATCTTTAAAATGTCTGCACACGAGCCAATGCCAGCCAAGGGTGTGACATTTTTTGTTTTTTATTTTTACAGTTTTTAAGAACACTTCACACTGGCAAAAGCTTTCAGGGAAACCCAGCTTATACTGGCATCAAGTGATTTTTGCTCATACAGCTTGCCTTGTTTGCAGAACTGTTTCAGGCTAGACCAGAAAAGCACTCTGTGGCCAGCACAAGCTGAACGAGTGCCAGGGCACAGCTGCAGCAGTGTCATATCGACCCACAAACAAGGACTTGGTCAGGCAGCACTGGTGGGGAGCTGCAGCCTCTTTAGCTGACTCTCACTGACCCTCAGTAAATCCCTTCTTGGTTCTCATCAGGAAGGTTCACCTTTGTGGGTGGTTATTGGCACACCTTGCCTGTGTTCTGCTGTTACCGCTTTTCTCAAAGTTCAGTTTCCCAGCACTCCAGTCCCCACAATGTTGGACCAGTATGTGGAAATGCCACATGAAACTAAAGAATTGCTAAAGTGCCTGTTTGGCTTGCATGATCTGATTCTAAGTTCTTAAATAAAGAAGTTCCTTGCTGGTTTTTCTTGGTATCTTCTTGGTGCCATCTGAGAAGCACAAAGGAAACAGAGAAGACCAAAGGCTTTAGATCAAGAAGAAATGTCTGGTGTGGGAGGACAGCAGAAATTCATCAAGGAGGGTTTTTCATTTGATATGGGACATTGCATAAATCCCTTGTTCTGGAGATTTAGGGACACATGGTGTAATAACTCTACCTGTTGTCATAGAGAAGAATGACTCTTCTCTGTCTTGACAAATGTACCATTTTTGTTTTATATGGCTGCAGTTACTGATTTCCATTTTCTGTAGTGTTTGGAGGTGAGATTGGTCTATCCCTCCTCTGAGGTCAGATGGCAGAAGAACCATCCCTTTCCCTGAAATCCTTTTGAAATGTGGTGGCACTCTTAACTGCACAAAGATCTTGCACTAAAGTGTGCCTGGGACATTTTTGTCTCTGAGATGTTCGTTTAGGTCTCTAAACAGCTACTGGACTATGAGGCTCTGAGGTCTGTGCCAACAGTAAGACCTGCATCTCCCAAAAATCACATAAATCTGGGACTCCTGTGGCAGTGGAGCCTTCTGCCATGCTCACCACACATTCCAAGAGGAATGTGCAAACCCCACGGAACAGACCCCGCAGATATTTCCACTTTGAGAACAGCAAGAAGTTGCATAAACTTTCCTGCATTTTACATCCCCATCTTTCATTGTGAGATATTGAATTGTGACATCAAAGAGTTAATGTGGGCAGAAATGTTTGATCTCCTTCTACTTGAACTTATTACATTTTGAATTCTGATACTGTTACAGTGAAGCTGTAAATTTATCTTGAGGTAAGCCAGCAGAAAGGCACTATTTTCTAGTTAGTAGCAGCCATTCTGTTCCTTAAAAGAAATTTGGGACAGATGTGTCTGTCTTATTATTTCAGTGAATGCAGGGAGAAAATGTATTTTATTTCTTATTAAATAAATTTGCCTGTTCATCTCAGTATGTGGGACTGTCAAGGTTTATAAATTTGGCAGTATTTTAACATGATCATTCTGTTTTTCTTTAAACCAAGTTATTAAATTGATATATTTTTATAAAAAGCAGAGGGTGATGGAAATTTTTTTTTTCATCTTTTGACATTTGGTTGACTGTTAAGGGGTTTTAAGTAACACTGTCTCTTAAATCAGAAAGATAAAAACTCTTACACAGACTGCTGAAAACCAACCAAAGGACTGGGATTCACTGGGTTGCAAGGCTGGTAAAGCAGTGTGTGTTTGGATTTTGGTATTGGGATTGTCTCATGCTGTTCCCTGAGCATCTCTCATACCTGCTGCAGGGGAACCAGAGACAAGTTGTTCTGTTGACATATTTGCAAATCACTTCTGCCAAGGTGGCTTCAGATTTACAATCACCATAAAGACCCTTCACACTGCTCTCAGCAGTGGTTAATCGGTGTAAGTGCAAATAGGGTGCAGTTCCAACTGGGAAAATTCCATTTTGTGTCAAAAAGGCCCCAGCTCCTACAGAAACTGTGGAGTCAGGTCCATGCTGGTGTGGCTGTGCTTGGCCACAAAGTCACACAACTTCCAGCTGAAGCTCCCTCTTGAAGAAAACACTTGGGTTTGAGTGATTTTGTGACAAGGGGCTGTGACTGGGTGAGTAGGTGTTAAAGCAAACCTTCAGACCAAAAGCTTAGAGAGGACAGACTTTTTTATCCCAGCCTTTGTAACTGTGATGAGAACCGGTTAACTCTCTAGCAAATGAAACCAGCCATTTCTGTGGGGAAGGGTGGAAAAAAACTGAGAGCAAAAAATTTATTAATTTATGGAAAGGAAGATGCAGACATGGAAAGGATGGAATCCATTTGCAGTGAGCAGCAGGTCAGCTCTTCTTGCAAGGAAAAGCAGGTGTTCCTTGCATGTGCCTCCTGTAGAAGAAGGATCAACACAAAATTACAAATTTAAACAAATGCATAGAGATTTTTATTTGTTCCATTGATTCTGGTCGACAAATTGGTTTAGTTATATCCTCAGCTACTTTGTGTCCTTGATTCTCCATTAGCCTGTGCTGGTTCCACAGGTAGGAAAGATCACTAATATGGGGGGAATTACTGGGTGCCTCCATGTGCATGGCTGGGAAAGGAGTCCAACCCACAATCTGAATATCTTTTAAATCAGATGTTGCTAAGAGTTTGCCCAAAAGAGGTCTCTCTTCCCACTTCTCAGGGCTGAACAAGTATGAGCTTCGATAAAATTTTATAAGTAATTTCAAGCTGGTGGGCAAGGTCAATATTCCCTCATTTGCTGTAATCCCAAAACAGGACCGTGTTTGCAAATGCTGAAATTTTCCATGAGCAAAACCATTTAAAAAGCTGTTGATTCAGGGGCCTGGAAATGTTTCTCTGGGAATTTACAATCAAAAGGTAGTGTTTCACATGGTGAGTGAAAAGGTCCTTGCTGCATCATAAGAGATGTGGTCTGGGCAAAGAGCAGGTCCCTGAGTCACAGCTGGGTAAGCAAGGAAATCGACTTCTATTCCTTGAGAAGTGAGGCAAATTAAATTAATTCTGCCTTGGTCCAAAGCAAAGCTTCTCCAGAACTAACCTAGGAGACAGAAAGTGTTGCTTCCCCCTCAAAATCCACCTCTGGTTTGTTGTGTGTCTGAATTAGGCTTTGGATCAATCCAAATTCTAGCACAGTGGGAAGAAGAGCAGGATAAAAGTAGAGACAAGTGCTGGGCCCATGGTAAATCACTGATTCCTATAAAATGCAACACTTGTTCAGGAGCAAACCTCTGGTTATGTTTTAGGCTGAACTGGTGGTCTGTACTTTGCCATTAAATGCTTTTCTGCTATCCTGTAGTAGAGCAGCATTTTCCAGGGGCCACTGGACAAAGTTTACCCCAGCAAAAGCACTGCTCAAATACTTCTTAACGTTAATCACACATATCTATCCTCTGTAAAGTGGGAATAATACTATTTGCCCAGCTCTGTGATATTCACTGACATCCTATGGCAAAAGGTGGTCTGGAAAGTGTGGCAATAAAAAACCCAACTTTTTAATTGCCACTAATAATTGAGAAATCTCTTTCTCATTCTAGGACCTGCTATTAAGGGTGAGTTAAGGTGAAACCAGAGTATCCGGTCTATAAAACATGGAAAAGAGCAGCTACAAACTGTGAAGCCATGGACAGTGATGAATCCTAGCTGCTCTTCTGAGCAGGAAAAGAGTGAAGAGCACTGTCTGTCCAGGCTCAGATGTGCCATAAGATTGTCTGAACAGGGAATTCACACAGGGAGATGGGATGGTCTGTCTGGGGCACCCTGCCCGTGATCACTTCATGCCACATGTGTGGATATCACAACCAGCATTTGTTCAGTCACAAAGCAAACAGCATTTCTGGGAAGAAGAGACCCAACTCCTATCGATGCACTTCACTTTTAAGTGGCTGGTCATACCACGCTGGTAATTTAAATGGAGAAAGAGTGATAATAGTTTAGCAGTGAGAACAACAGTTTTTCCACCTCTTATCTTGAGATAATGGTGGAACATTGCAGGGTTTTTTTCACCCTCTTCCCAGCACCTGTCCTTATTTGTTGAACAATTTATAACTCCATCTGAAGTATTATCCTGCTAACAGTAGGAGGTATTTGCAGTGCAGCACAACATAATCCTCCCCTCAGAGATTAAGACTATTACCTCATTGATGCTCCCAGTCTCTGCCAGCCCTGGCATACCAATGTACAGCGTGAATGCAGGTTTGCTGCATAATAGCTCACTATGCTACCAGCTAAGCCACTGAATGCTTCTACAGTCATTCCTTTTATTAGGAGAATGACATGACAGTAATAATGGATAATGAATTCTGTTAATGAGATGACTTATTTCAAAAGTAAATAAAGCTCAGGTGTCACGTGAATGAAACATTTGAAATATCTGCAAATGTGATTTAGTCAAATGTTCCAGGGAAGGAAAAAAAAAAACCCACACAAACCCTCCTTTGAGGCAGCTGCGATTGAGTGGGTAAGGCTCCACAAGCAAGAAAGGAGAAAAGGGAAGTTGTACACGCGGCTTAACTTCATCCCTGGTGCAGGTGATTGATGGCACACTCTCTCCTGCTCCAGTATAGATGAATTTGGCCACGCTGAGGGTGTGTAACCTCTGTCAGGTCGAGGCTGCACTGCAGCAGGAGCTGCCTTGGGACTGCAGCTACTGGCACGGCATCCCCACGGCTCGGTCTCTCTCTTCACTGAATTTATCACAAAAAGCTCTTGACTTGGTTGAACTAAAGCCAAGGGAAATGCTAATATCCACTGGTGTTGCTGCTGAATTACATTTACTCCTTTTACTAAATTATTATTCTTCCTATGAAGCAACAACTTAGGCATCTTTTCATGTAACACAGAAATATTGATGTAATCTTCCTCTCCTCACATTTTTGAATGATTGAACTGTGCTTTGCTTCATTTTTGCAAACCAATTCACTGTCAAGCACAAACCAGGTGTGTAGTTTGGTTTATCGCACATGAAAATGTTACCAACAACATCAGCATCACACAGAGATACAAACAGGCATCGTCAAGGATGTGGTGAGGATGCTAATATTAGAACCGTCAGACAGCCTTTGTGAAACTCAAGGTTTCTTTATTGACCATAAAAGCATTAAAGCATCAAAGAAAGAGACTACTTGGTGTCTACAGGCGTATTTATCTTCCCTAAGATTTTTTGCCCTGATGTGGACTCTGACTTCGGCACATCTTTAATACATTTATCCTCACAGTATGCCTGTGAGACACAGAGCAGCTACCATTTGCATGCTACAGAAATTCTGCACTTCTGCAAAACAGAGAGCTGAAACACTGAAGGAGAGAGCAGGCAGGCTGACCTCCTGCAGACAGGACAGCAGGAATCTCCTCCAGGAGCTCAGCTGCCCAGGGAGCCGTGCCCTGCTCCTGCCTTGGCTTCCTCTGGCCTCTTGCTCTTGCCCAGTGGCAAGAAGCACAGGGCTCTGTGAGGTGCAGTGTCACACGTCACTGATGAGCAATGCCAGGGGGTTGTTTGCCCATCCAGCATGGTTTTTTGATGGAGAGAAGGTTTTCAAAAGCAAGGAATGAATGGAGAGTCCAGTGAGAGGTCCCATGGCTTTGGCCCTCTTCTTCAATGGTCCTCAGGGAATGTGGATGTTCCCACCTGACAGCTCATTGGTTCTGTGTTTGGTTGTTGGAGCAAAACCATTTCTGAGGGGCCTTGAGAGAAACCAGGCTGACAGTCCCTGTGAACAGTAGAGGCTAGAAAACTGTGGCATCCTAGAGGATATTGTCCCAATCTCCAAGTAAATGTCCCTGCAGCAGCTGGCCCACACCAGCCTCCCACCCAGCACAGCTGCACCACCACTGGTACCCAAGGCAGCTGCTTTGGTGAGGTTTGGGGACGGTTCCTTGGGCTTCCTTCCCTGGGGACTCAGGACACGGTGGGCTCACACCCCAAAAGAGAGAGAAGCACATTAAAATCCGATGCTTATATGGGATAGGGGAAGGGGAGAGGGAAGGTGCAGAGAGATATGAAAGCAGAAAAATATTTGTCTGCACGACCTGATACATTTTTCAGCTAAGTCTTATGAAGTTGTTAAAGTAGAGTAAGTATTTCACCCAGAATAATCACAAAAACTGGGCTGTTCTTCAACTTTCAGCACTCCTCCTTTTTTTCAACCGAGATGGGAAAAGTCTCAAAAGTTCAGCAAAGGGGAATCAGCCTCATTAGGAGGCTCTGTGGGCACCCCAGCCAGGAGGGCATCCAGAATGTTGTGAGACAGCTCCATCGGGGCAAGGCTGGCGTGTGCCTGTGGGCTGAGCAGAGCTGCCAGCCCCACACCAGCATTCCCAGAGCACTCGGGGTGGATCCAGGCTGCTGAGAAGCTGCCCCGCTGTTTGGTTGTTTAAGCTGTGGCTGCAGAAGAAAAGAAAAGCAACACCATGGGTTGATTTATATCTCTTGGTTATTGTAAGTCATTCCCAAAAGAAACAAACAAACAACCCCAGACATTTTAAAACGTAACCGTTTTAAAAAATGGCAAAGTGCTTCTATCATTTTTGGTAATTAAAGCATGAACAAAAATTAAAAACTCCCCTGGCTCTTTCATTTGATGATTTTCAAGCCTGTTTTTTTTTCCCCCTCGCATACTCCTTGCATATTTCATTCCTCGCAATCCTGCCCCCATTAGTGGTGATGACAAAGCTCCCATTGCTCCCCATGTGTGGGAGAATCACACTGTAAGTATGGATTTAATCACCAACCTTCAAAGTGACTAAAAAGGCAGATAGATGGGATTCCTGGGGAGATTTTCAAAAGTGAATTTTGACATCCTGGCTCTTTTGAGAACGTCGCTGCTCTTTTCTCAAGCATTTCTTGGGGCCTGCCCTTCTGGGGCTAATTTCAGGTACCCCGAAGTACAGCTGCTTAACTGGTTCCAGCTCCGTGCTGGGTCCTGGGGCTCTGGGCACCCCTCGGGCCAGCACCACGGAGCTGCTGAGCTCCAGCCTTGGATCCCAGCCTGAATTCCCTGCACACGGGCGGGGGAATCTCGCCCTTCTGCCGGTTCCCACGTACGCGGCGAGAGGCGTGAGGAGCCCTCTGGAAGTGCTGACTCTGGCTTTCCACAGGGGAAATGACTCAGGCTCCTTCGGATGCTGCTGCTGTTAGAAAGAGCAGATCAAAACTCGGCGATTATTCTCCTAAGCATCTCTAATTAAAACCAATAATGGGGTTAATTAAAGCACATGAAAAGCGGGATGTTCAGCACCGAGCCAGCGTTTCTTTCTCAGCCTGTGCTTGGTATGTGCAGTGGAGTCCCTTCATTAGCCCCTGGCCAAGGCCTTCCAGACCACATAGACTCTGCCAGGTGTATTGGTCCGTGCTCATAGCAACAAAATTAGCATCAGAGCTATTCATTTTCCTGATATTGGGCTGCTTTTTTTAAACCAGTGGCAGGTATTTTCAATCTTCTTTTATTTTTATGCATAAAAGGGGAAAGTTGCGAATAATATCTGCACAAAAGAACAGGAAACAGCTCCCCTATACTCATAAAAATTTTATTTTTATTTTAATTTACGCATTTAGGGAGCTTATCTCTGAATACCAAATGAACTCACCTACTTTAGTTTGCTCATTAAGCATAATTTTATATGCATGAAGTGGTATTTTTGAGGCAATATTAGTATTGGCAGTTGGGTTCTGGATCCATATCTTTGCCTAAGGAAGTCAATGGAAAAATGTTCATTTATTTCAGGGACAGTGAGGCTGGGCCTTAGTGAATAGTTATCTGTGTGTGCATGAAAACACAGCAGTGCCTGTAAGGAGATGCACAGATACTGGACTGCTCACACTTGTAGGCAATCTGAAAAAGCAGTTTTATTCCAACTAAATTATAGGAGCACCTTACACTATACCAAGTAACTTTCCAGAATAACTACAGTAAAAATACTAAGGCACCACTGTATCTACTTATTAAGAAGAGAAGTGCTGCATGAAAACAATAATTGCATTTTGGGAGACGAATTTTGTTGCACGGACCATTTTTAGATTCTAGGGTTTAAAAATTAAGATCTTGTGCTGGTTTTTGTGCTGTCAAGGCTGGAGAAGGGAGGGAACCTTATTTCAGCTTGGCTGTGCTGACAGAACTGATGGAAGTCTAGTGGTCAGGCTGTGCTTTTATCAGCATACCTTTTATTCCACTTGTTGGTGGTTTTACTCTGCTGGTCAAAAGCACACTGCTGCCTTTGTGAATATTAACAGGGCTAATTATCAGTGCTTGGCTGAAGGAAGTACCCAAAAGTTAATATGAAAATACAGAAGGGATTATTTAATTCTTGTACAGATTCCAAGGCACCAGTTCAGCCTGCACCAGCAGAAGCTGGGAGCTGCACACAGGCTCCCAGTACACCAAGCATTGGCTTCCAGTTCAGATTCAGCCACAGCTTGGTTTGCAGCACTTGTGCTCCTAATAAACTTGTGAATTGGATGCAAATGCAAACTCCTCAGTTATTATGAATTATCTTCATTTATTAGCTGTTTACATGTGCCATGGAAGTAACTGGATATGAAAAGAGCTGAGCCTGTGCCTGTGAAGACAACTGTGTGGTAGCTGTTTAAATGTCAGTTCCCTTCCACTGACAGGGTAGTGTTTTTCATAAACAGTTTGGAAGTTTCTCTTTTTTCCTTTTTCTTTATTTTTTTTTAAATGGCTCAATGTTGATTGTATCAGCAAAGCTATTATGCTGAGCCTCTGCAGTAATTTGTCAAATAATCATCTCCTGGCAGATTTTTTTTCTACAAAGGCGCTAATGATTACAACTATGATTAATAACTGAACTAAATTGTTATTGCTGGGAAGTTTTAGTGCATTCAGGGACTCATGACCTGTATAAAAAAAAAAACCATGGGGACAACAGAGGTTGGTCATACTTCACAGAAGGAATGTACGACCTGTACATGTTTCCTTTTACCCTGCCATGGTTTTTTTATTAGATCTTGGGATAGTAACCTCACGTGGGTCATTCCTCGGTCAACTGCTCATCTCCTCTGTTGTTCCAAGCAGGATTCCCCAGCCACTACAGGAAGAACCGGATGATTTCTTTAAGGAATAGCACTATTTATAAAATAAATATAAAATCAGGTCTCCATTTTGCGCAAGCAACAAATTACGAGAACTCCAGCAGCTGTATATTTGTTGAACACCCGCCTCCTGTGAGTATAAATTGCACCTTACTGAGTAGAAATAAAATACAGTCCACCAGAGACTTTGCTGCAAGGTGTAGCTGCTTGTGTATGGGCAAGTAATGACTTGCATTTTCAGCTGCTCCTTAGTAAGAGCCTTAGTAATTGGAATCAGTTATTCAAAACATCTCTAAATGTGATTTAAATGGCAAGGATTTAATAACATAGAAAGAAGTCATTACAGAGGTTCAAGCAGGGGAGAAGGGAATTCCGTTTTTCAGAGCAGAGGGAGAAAAATAAAGCAATTACTTGATGTAAAGGCCAGAAACAGGACTCCTGCTGTCACAGAGAAATCAAATCTGTCAGCAATTAGTGGGATCTTAGGAGGCAAAGAACCCTTCAGTGTTGAACAGTGAATAAGGGGTTAGCAATTATATGAACTGATAAAAGTGTTCTGGTTTTCAAACAGCAGGTTAACAAGGCTTACTTTTTTCATAACTTCATGCAGATGTGATGAGTCACACTTTGTGACATTTTTCAGGAGAGCTGTATGAAAAGGTAAGAAATTAATAAAGCACATTGCATCACTTTTGCTTTTAAGATGCTGCTGATTTACTTATTGCAAAATGACCCAGGGCTCCATGATGGGACCAGTCTCGGTTGTCTGTCGCTTCTCACCAGGGCCAGGCAGTCACTTACTGAGCTCTGCCTTTAAAAGCAGAGTTTGTCTTCCATATGTGAGCACTTGTGTGACCGAAAAAACCCAAAACCCACCTAAATGTAATCAGGTGTCATTCTATTTGACGTCAGAAATACTCAGAAATTCCCAGCAGAAGGTATTTATACGCTGCAAGATTGATTCCTGGACAGAAGGGTTCATAGAGGGAAACGGAAGCAGACGTGATTATGCCTTTTTAGTCTTGACTCTAAACACTGTAGAGACATTACATGATTAATTGGCACAAGAAAAAAAATATTTGTAGGAAACAGAAAGATGAAGAGACTTTCTCCATATGTCAGAGAGGGTGAGGCAGAACTAGAACTCTGATCCCATGCTTTTATTGTCTTTAATGGGGAACTTTAAGAAACAAGAAACAGAAAGGGACTAGAAACTCTAGATATACAGCCTGTACCTTGAATAGCATATAGAGAAACAGTGAGCTTTGAAGACTTCATCCTAGGCTATCCTATTTTGTTCACAGGCACCAAAGCCCTTCAGAGCAGGAAAACAAAGGAGCTCTGGCAGTTTCAAAAGGCTTTCTCTCTCAAAACAGAGGGATGAAGTGTGTCTAGACTGAGACGCAAAATCCTTCTGGAATGTCTAAAGAAATTAGGGTTATTGAGATTAGCAGGGAAAGCCTTTCAGTGGGATCAACATTCACAGAGAGCATTGCTTTACAATCATCTCTAAGTGCCCAGTTCATCCACTGAAGCAAAGGCCCCACTGGCTTTATGTTGGCTGCTTGCTCTGTGGTGTGTCAAACTCCTAGAGGCAAGGACAGGGGGCTCCTGAGCTCCTCCAGACTGCAGGAGAAATGGGAGCAGTTTGTGCCTGATCAGAGATTTGTACTGGGGCTTTTTCCCAGTCCAAGCCAGAAAGCAGTCCCAGAAAACACATGGTCTGATGCTCCAAGGTGGAAAGGTGCAGCTGGAGTTACCACTGTGCTGCCACCACATTCCCTACACTGCATGGGAAGGCACCATGCCCCCTTTCCAAGGATTTTCAAAAATCTGATGCAATGCAGAGCTGTTT
Organism: Eopsaltria australis; assembly: GCA_034509425.1. Lineage (NCBI taxonomy): Eukaryota > Metazoa > Chordata > Aves > Passeriformes > Petroicidae > Eopsaltria > Eopsaltria australis. The sequence goes on along the minus strand of JAVTVJ010011652.1, from coordinate 729,914 downwards.
TCATCTGGCTTTGTATTGTGTATTAGCATATTGTTGTGTATTGTCTCAAAGGTAAATCAGGAGTTGAAGAAAAACAGCAAACCCAAAACCTCAGTCCAGATCACAATTTCTCTAACCTAAAAATCTCACAAAGGCATCATTTGCAGATTGGGGTATAGGGGCAAGAGTATAAATTGCAACATTTTTGTTGAGAAGTTGATGTGAGCTTCCAAAAGACACGCAAATCTTGTGTCAAATCTACATGGGAGGAATGTCTCAGGGAAGAATTAGATCAGCCCTGTATCCTGGTCACCTTGGGAAAGGAACATTTCAAAGCAAATTCAGATATATGACCTGGAAATTATTAAAAAATCTCTTGAACTTCATTCGTTTCCCAAGTGAATTTTTCATTAATATGTATTTTAGGTCCTAGGAAGGTTTGGAAACCACTTTGTACTAAAAAAAAGATTGAAAGAAAAACAAAAAAGATGTAAGCACTAGAGGATGAACCTGAATCATTAAGCAAATACATATTCTTTTTTTTTTAAATAATTCAAATTCTTTGGAAGACAATACAAATTTCAGAAGTTTTTGTCATGTGAAGTGTTCTAAAATACCTCCTTTTTCCAAATTGCATTACAGGTGAATTTATATGAGCCCTCTTTTTTGTGTCTGGAAAGATGGTGGCTGTCCATGGAAGAGAATGGCATTTCCTAACACTTGGCCCAGCACCATCTTTTTCTCTCCTGTGCACTTAAAGGATTGCTTGAGCTGAATATCACACTATCTGTGAAGAACTTTTCTGATCCCTCGTGCTTTCTCTAGGATGAAGGAAAGCTTCCAAGGAGATTCACTTTCAAGTGAATTCATCAGGTTGCTCTGACCTGAGTAAATCCTTTGGATGTCATATCAAAATGCTCGAGATAGCTTCCCATTTCATCACCTTTTGAACCCAATCCTGAGTTGCTCTCTGATCCCCACATTTTTGGTTCGTGGTGCGTGCGTTAACACGCAATTACCGCTGATCTCAACGGCAATTCACGTCCTCATTATCTTGCCAGATCAGGCCTTGGTTTACGTGTTTCACAATCTCACATTAAGGAATTACTGAATGGCAAGTGCCTGCTGAAAAACAGAAGCATAAATCCCACTGAGGTGATTTTTACATCAATCTCTTGGCTGCGAAAACACTGAGGAGTGATGAAAGAGTGGTTATCAAAAAGAGAGGTAAAAGGAAGAAGAGGCGAAATCTCGGCCTGTGTGATGAACTTGGATGGGATATAGTGATGATGGTTACACGGTTGACACCTCCTGTTTTGCTTCCAGGAACTGGCAGTGAAATGTCTCTTCTAAATCCCAGTGCTGGAAAGTGCCCACTCCCAAGGGAAGATCACGCGGTGCTGAGAGCTCTCTCTGGTGTGTGGGTGGAAGGAGGGTTCTCCATGGGACATTGGAACATGGCAGGAGCTCATGTCCACAGGTTCAGCAGAATTTTCTGTTTCTAATCCATATCTTAGAATTTGTAGGATGTCTCCTGTCTTCCTTCAGGAGTCATGTATCCAAAATTAGCAAGAACAAGATTTGAATTTCAGTTCGAAGTTTTGAGTTTCCTGCTTCTCTCAGAGCAGAGATCCATGGGATTTACTCGTGAAGGAGCTGCTAGAAGCCAACAATCTTGCTGGCAATCCAGCTGTTTGCTTTCTTGTCTGGGCAAAATTAGTAGTTTTTAGGGAAAATCTTTGGTGGAAACCAGCATGACTTCACATTTCTTTGAACTTCTTCCGTTTGGCTTCAGGTCTTGATGTGGCACACAGACCACACTTGTTGCATTGCTTGCTGCTCATGGACAATTTTCAGATTTTTATGGTGATACAACAGCAGCTGTCGTGGAGTTAACTCCTCTGTAGGGCACACAGTGTCCCTTCCATGGATTGGAGAGTGCCTGTGGATGCCTTGGCCATCCTGAGCATGCCACCCAAATTGCTTTCCAAAAGCGTCCCTGACAACGCAATTAACTGATATTTTTGTTTTACTGGGCAGCACCCATCTGTTGTTTCCCAAAAAAATTTGTGTAGGTAGAGGAAGGATAATTTATATTTGGGAAGATGTTGTCTTCCCTTGCATCTAGATAGAGAAGTGGATGTACTTATACTAAACAATCTTATGCCAGATTCCATAGCTGCAGTTTAGGGATGAATCAATTCAAGTCAGTTCCTTGGGACCTGCAAGCAGAGGGAAGGTTGTCACCAAAGCAGGGCAGTGCTGGCACAGGCTGTTTGATAAATATATCCTGTGGGTCATGCTGGTGCTGAGTGGCTGCAGGGGGTGCCTGGGCTTCCTCCAGGGAACCTGCACATCCCTGAGGGGCCGTTTTCTCAATGGCTCTCCAGATTTCAGTGATTAAGATCTTATCTGGGGCAACTTTCATCCCCGAATATCCGCAAACACTTTGCAAAACAGCACGCAAGGTATCCGTAGCTATTTACCACTTGGTAACCAGATTGCATCAGACTGGAGGAGGAAATTTATTTCCTTGTGAAATATGATCTCACAAAAATCCCTGGGACAGCAGGCATTGCAGTGCACCATGCGTGGCATTGCTGCCTCCAACAGAGGCTGGAGATTTAGCTCAATTATGCTGTGGTTTGTCTTTAATAGCAAGGATTTTTCACAAATGGAAGTATAAGTGTAGGAAATTGGGGAGCGCTACTTTGTCCCTGTCTCACTGCTCTGTGTGGGGAAGGAGCAAGTTCCTTATCAGGAACTGGGGGAGAGGAATTCTTTTCAGGTAAGTCAGCAGCAAAGTTGCAAAATAACCTGTGCTGTACATAGAGAGGCCTCTCCATTTCCAGATTCCCGTTTGCTGTGCTGCAAACCTTATCCCAATTACAGATTCGAGGAATAATTATTTTAAAAAAATCTCCTTCCCCTTCATGTTCCAAAACCTCTGTATGTTAAATTTTACTGTCCTTGCCACCCCCCTACCCTTGACTGTATTTAATCCACCAACAAAGAGCATCGTGGTCCTACTGACCCTGACATATCTGGGGAGAGGAGTGGGAGGAAGGAGACTAATTTGTAAAAGAAATAATTCCACTAGCTGAAGTTTGAATTGACAACATTGTTGTTTAGTCAGCCAGTTCACTCTAGGAATTGTATTTATAATCTTACAAAATGTTTTAAATAATGCTGGTTCCTTCCTTCCTCAGATTCTTGTGTATTTTCATCATTTGTTATTGACATGACTGCCTCATTCAAAACAAGGTTACAATCTTCTACATAAACAGGATCAAACCCAGAACTATATATATTTTTAAAAATTAAAGAAAAAAAGTCATAATTATTTTGAGCTTGCTCTGGTTTTAAAGAGGTCAACAATTTCCGTGAGTTTTTAAATGAGTGCTGAAAAATGGTTTAAATCTACTTTGTTTTAGAATGATACTGAGAAAGCCCTTACTCATATGAAAAGCAAGACAAAAATAGTTTGAAAAGTTATATCAGAGGTTCTTCTTTTTTTTTTTTTTTAATTCCGAAGAAAAACAAGGCCATTTTTAACTAATGTTAACTTGTCGAAGAGCATTAAAACCTACCAAAATTTTGGCAGCCATGCTAAAGTCAGACCCATCTTTGCTTCCAAAGAGTCTCCCAGCCAGCAGGCAGCAGGGACATCACAGCTCAGTGCAGATCCTGGAGCCTCTGGGGGAGGTACCCACATACCAGAGCAGGGCAGGCACACAGCCACCTGCAAAGCAGAGGCAGACAGTCCTCACAGAAGCAACATTTATGATATATACTGCTGCTCGTTAACAAGTCAAGTATTTTAAATTAATACTTTGCCAGCTCATTTGTTTTCATTCGGGAAGAAACTATTCCACGGCTGTATTCGCATAAATCACCTTTTTTTTTTTTTTTTTTTGATGGGTTCCTGATGCCACAGGGCTTGTTCCAGTGGAAAAGAATCCCCGTTGGCTCCAGTAATCTTTGGTCGGGTCTCTGCGTTTTTTAGTGTAAAACCCAGAGCCCATCCATCATAACAAGACTTTGTTCCGAGGCTGGGGGTACCTGCTGTGGACACATCGGCAGCCACAACTGAGATAACAGCCAAGCAGGTGGTAATTACTGTGATTAACCACTGTCACCTGCCTTCAGATTTCAGGCAGTGGCTCTGTTTTAGGACAACTTCTTTACTGTGCTGTCGTCCCTGGGCACTCAGTGCAAGCCCATATATCTGTTATGGGGTTCTTTGCAGTTTGCAAACCCATTCTGTGCCCTGGGTGCTGTTGCTTGTGGGTTTATGCAGCACCTAGTATGGCCTGGTAGGATCCCTGTCATGTATCTGCTAACTAATACCAGCCACAGCAGTTGTAATTTGGTGTTTTCTAACCTGTACCTGCAGTTACATTTTTCATCAGTTCAGTCACTTGTTGCACAAACAGAGAAATTTAACCACAAGCACTGATCTTCCTCCCTGTTAACCTCAGGGCTTCCAGCCTAGCTCCTCCCTGCTCCTAAATCACCGTTTATTGCTATTTTTACAAGAGAAGATTAATGGACTAAATGGGCACAGGTAATTCTGCATTGTTCGAAGTCTCTTCAAATAGCACCTGCTGTAAATTCTTTAGTGCTCCTTATCTCTGCAGCAAATCTCGGTTTTTAAACAGTTTGTTCAGGGGAGGAGGGGTGTGAAGAAGGGTCACAGTGCCCTGGGAGCTTTGCTAAAGCATCTCTGAGGCTCTGTGAATGCCATGCTCTTGGCTGGGAGGGCTTTGCTCTCGGAGGTTCTCAGCCATGCAGGACGTGGTGCATCTCCCTGAGCCCGTGGCCTCTCAGAGTGAACTCAGGCTGCTGCTCCAGGGTTCACCAAGGCTGTGGGAGAAGTGCCCATACGAATGGTTCGAGACTTTAACTTTCCCTTTGTAATTTCCTCTTGTTTGGTACGTTCAGCTCTCAGCTGAGCTTTGTTCCAATAGCCTGGGGGGGGCGGATGTGACTTCACCCAGATATAAAACACTCAGGCACAAAAAGAAAATGCTTGAAAAATTGCAATGACATGGTTGTGTTGGTAGCTTGTGATTTTCTGAAATGAAATGTGCCTAGACAATGAAAATTGAGCCAAGATACTGTATTTTCCAACCAACCTTTCTAGCCTTCAAAGGGACTTCTTGGAAAAGCTGCACACCAGCAAGCCACCTTTCCAATGCCATCATTTTGTGCAGTGCTAAGAGGAAAATTGCCCAGCATAATGGCTAAGAATGCACCAAGTAGGTGTTGAAGCAGGTTGAGATGGATGGATGGAAAGAATCAGTGAGTGGAAAAGCCCAACAGCAGAAGGCACAGCACAGTGAGTGCAGGAAAAGGGCTGTCTCTCCAGCATGGCACACACCGAGGGTCCGGCCAGGGAACCGTGCCCCACACAGGCACCTCTGTAACTCATCTGAGTTTTGGGGGATGCAAATGAGCTGTGCCAGTGCAGAAAACACAGGACTTGTGTGTCTAACTAGTTGCAGGTGGAAAACCATGGGCAACGTTTCAAGAAGTGGCTTTGAAAGCTGGCCCGTTGCGACCATAAACAAGGAACTAAAGAGCTTTACAGTATGTACTTACAGCTTTTAATTTTCTCCCCCTGTTCACAGATATCCGAGTATCTCGCACACTCGCAGACAAGCATTTTGATTGTTCAGCCCTGGTTTTACATTTAATAGCCTTGCTACCTTCTCCCCACAGCGATCACATTCTGCTCCCACATGTGGAAGAGTTTACATTTCTCTTTTGCATAGAGGTGGGAGGTGGGAGGCGGGCGGGCTCGGCTTTAACCGTGGGGCTTTGTCTGAAGGCCAGCAAGAGCCCAGGCTCACCAGTGCCACGAGCGTGGCATCCAGTGGCACCACCTAAAACCAGCAATTCCCTCTCCTGGTGGCTCCAAAGAGACATTAAAATATCCCTGTAGTTTTAGAGCAACACAAAAGGACGAGGATTCAGTATCGTCATCATCTCCATATTTGTTGTTTTACATAACAGCTGCAGTAGAGCAAGTGCACTTTGGTCAATAGTTTCATTTATAATAAAGTAATAAATTAGGAATATTTTTCCCTTGACAATAAGTTTTATGCCAAGATTTTATGTAGCTTAAAGCAAGTTGTCAATTAGGCTACTTAAATTAATTTTTGGCAGCAGCTAATTGGAGCCTAGAGTCTTTTGTCTTTAAACAGCTAATCCTAAACAAGAAAATACAATGATTAAATGTTTCTTAGACAATATTATTCACAGAATTTAAAATATAGCATTTAATTAAGATTTGGACTTGTTAATTTTTTTTTTATTTCTTTGGAGAGATTAATTTAAATTTCTTCATGTTGAATTGCTACCATGACTCTGATTAAACTGGCTTACTGCAAGGCTACAGTCAGAGACCTTCCAACACTTCTGCAGCTCTTGCAGCCAAAGGCAAATTATTTTGGATTACTTCCTGAAGAGACATGTACTGTCCTTTCAGAGGAGCAGGGCATTTCCATTTGGAGCTCCAGAAGTCTAGGAGTTGTGTTCACAGGATAAAAATGCTGTATTATTACACTCAGGTACTGGTAAATGTGCTAAAGGAATAAAGGACTTCAAAAAGGCTTTCCAGCATGGTCGGTTTCTGGGCAGGAAACCAAGACTTCTTAAAAACAGAAATCACAGAGGTTTACTTCAAAAGGGCTGTTAACCAGAAATTCAGTCCAAGGCTATGATTAGACTAATGTCCTTCATATCAATGAAAGTAGAGCAGCTAGAGATCTCCCAGTCTTGATATAAAATCCTTCCAATTCTGGAAATCTTCTTTATTCCTGATTAAATGTACCATATGGTATCATGGATTGCAGAGAAATGAGTCCTGATAGAGTAATGCTCCTGATTGAATCTCTTCTTTATACCCAACATCAGTTATGGAGAGAGAATTAAGCCTCAGTTCTTTGGTTTGTTACACAGGAGTAAAGATTAGATAATTATAAAGCTTCCTACTATGAAATTCTGGAAGCTAATTTGTAATTAATGAATTAATTAAAGAGCTAAAAAGATGATGCATTTTAAATGGTAAGTGGATCTAGTCACCTTCTCTCTCATAATTATTGTCTTCCTTCTTTACTGATTGGAATATACACAAAATCAAGAAATCATGCATTCACAATATCATGGGATGGTTTGGTTTGGAAGGGACCTTAAAAATCATCTACTTCCAGCCCCCTGCCATTTGCAGGGACATTTTCCACTCGACCAAGTTGCTCAAAGCCCATCCAACCTGGACTTAAACACTTCCAGGGATGGGGCATTATAGCTTCTCTGGGTAACCTGTGCCGGGGCCCTCAGGGAAGAATTTCTGGCTGACATCTAATCTAATCCTTCCCTCTTTGAGTTTGAAACCTGCACCCCTCATCCAACTGCTGCACTCCCTGATAAAAACTTCATATATTTAGGAGTATTCTGGAGCAAGAGGCTGTTAGTTAAGTACCCTGCACACACATAGTCACAACCATGTTCCCAGCTTTGGGACAAAGGGAGCATTCACACCATATTTCCTTCTTTCTCCAAGGGAAAGAGCATTTGGGGCTTCATTGTTTGAACTAACAGCCCTTTCATTGCTACTGCCACAATCTATGTGAAGGCAAAGTCCATTGGTACAGAATCCATGGACCAGGACAGCAGATGGAAGCAGCTGGGAGTAGTCCAAGCTGAACTGCTTTGGTTTGAAACCAAGAAATTGCTTTTAGAAAACCATCTAAGTGACTTCTTTTGCAAGAGATCTGCCAGTTCCATGGCATTGAGAATTCAGTCCCATGTATTCAGAATGTCCCTCCTCAGTTATGGGTTTTTCAGACAAAGAAATGCTGAGATTCCTTAATTAACGTCTTAATGTGTTGGAGCCTTTGAACTTCTCATTCTCGACCACTTCTTTGAAGCCAAGTAGCTAAAAAACCCCTTCACTTTAAAATAAAATTAAATTCAAATGCATTTACAGGACTTCAGCAACTGGGTCTTCGAGAAAACCATCAAAATCCATGAATCATCCTAAAACCACAGGGGAAGCTGGGAATGCTGCTCAAGGCCATATGTCTCACAAAGAGAGAGCTTTGCTTTTGAACTGCACTCACTGAGCCTGGTTGGGTTTTGAAAATTAAGAGAGAACTTCCCTATTACAGTGGTCTTTTCTTATGTCTCAGTTTCATCCAGCACAGCAGTACTGAATGAGTATACAAAAAAAAAAAAAACAAACCTCCAAAAAACCCAAAAGTGAGAATGACCAAAATTAAATATGAAATTAATGGAACTGTTTTCATTGTCCAAGTCAACTGAAACACAGAAGTCTTTTTCATTATTTAGAAACAATCTCACTTCTCTTGTGAAAAACTGATTTTTGAGACAAAATTATTTAACTTTTAATGAAAACCCAAACATTGGAAAGATGGTAGTCAAATACAAACTCAAAATATAGTATCAAGATCAAATGTTTACTCATGGGCAACCGCTGAAAACCCCTTGAACTACACAAATTAAAAACAGATGCTTTAAATTAAAACACATAAATTACTGATGCTGATATTACTATAAATTTCAATGATGAAAACACATCAGTCATGACTTTAAGGGAGATTCTAAAGGTTACATATAGGAGTATTTTCCATTATTAAACCAAGTGTCACCTGAAGAAGTTCCCTGGAAGAACGTAGGAGGACCTGTGTAAAGTATCTCGGGTTACCATGACATGATTCAACTACTCCTGATTTTTTTTCTGGGTCAGTGTTGTATTTTTCAGGCATTTCTTTGTTTAGTTTCTGGTGTGTATTCAGCCCGAGCAAGGAGCTCCATGCATCTCATTCCATTTCCAGCTGGACATGGACTTTCTCCCCATTCCCTACACAGAGAACACAGCTGGAACCAGCAACATCTCTGCAAATGAGCTGAACTTTCAGGTTCAACCCTTGCATCATGCTTCAGGCTGCTCAGCATCTTTCTAACACCAGTGTAATTTGGTATTATTTCCACTAAATAATGGTCAAATCTTGTACATATGCATGGAAAGCTTCCATGTCCTCGGGACAGCACACTAGTTAAAAATATAATTTATCTAGAGTAAACAGTAAAAACAAAAGCTGTATTTATAGCTTATTACTTTAGAAGGGTGACATTTACCTCCAGCTGGAGTATTAGGATTTTGTGCTAAGCAGGTTTGGTTTTGAACAGTTTGAAACAGTGCAACAGTGTTGAAAAGCATATATAAGTATAATAAACAGATGTTATAAATGTATAAAATATGTGTATACATGTACAACTGAACTATGTAAGTGCACAAATATATATATATATTCTCACACATACATGCATGTGAATGTAGACATTCTCTTAACTACATACATATGTAGTACATTTTATTAAGAAACCCCAAATTTTCATATATTTATTCTAGCTGTTTATATGAAAGCTTCTTTGGTTTCTTTTAAAGCCCTTTTCAGAATTTTCTATTATGACTGCCCAATATTTGTATTTAATATTCTATATCTAGTAAACTGTTTCTCATCTAGGATTTTAATAGATACAGATGAAGCCTTGCTTAAAGAGAAGAAAAATCAACTCATAAAAAATGCACCTTGTAAATACCATAAAGTATTTGTTCATGAGTTTCTTTGAAATCTCTGTTTGTATTCTTATTTTTAACAATGATGCAATCAGTGGGAACACAGTATCAACAACTGGCACAGCCAGAGGTGGAAGAGGCAAAAATGACAGAGATTCCCTGATATTTTTCCACGCTGTAATATTTGAAGAACATTTGAGGTACTCACAGTCTTTGATTTATAAACTGATACCCCCCTCCTGCACGCACACCCCAATTTCTATTTCTGTATGAAGGAGGATATTTTTTACTGTAAATTGACATGAGCTTTTCAGTGCCTGAACTGCCTGAAGATGATTTGTTGGATTTGGACGTCCAGCCACCATTAATTTATCACAGGACTGGACGCCAAACCCTACAGGTGTTTTTGGAAGTATTGAAAAATCATGTTACAGAAAGAGTAATTTTCACACAGGTGTTTTTTTGTTCATTTGAAACATGACTTGTAAACAGTAAAATTAGTTTCTTTGGCAGTGAAAATTCACTCACAGTCTGCAGCACTCAGCTCTGCTCTCTGTCTCTAAAAGTAGAGCTGAAGTGCCCCATCATGTTTTGTAAAGCTCAGGTGACTGTCCAGGATGCTTTTCTTTGTATGAAAAGGAGAGCTTAAAAAAAGATTCCTACATCAAGAAGCTCTACCAGATCATCTTCAATGATAGGATTTCATCAACCTGCCATATATTATGCTGAATGATTTCATCTGCAATTAAATCAGAGCTTCCAGGAAACAACCAAGCTAGAGACCACCCCAATTTTCCTGCTCATTTTTGCCCACGGATAATCACCAACACCATTAAAAATATACATCTTCCATGTAACTGAAGTTCACCCAGCTGTAACATCAAAATCCTTCTTATCACAACACCCTTTTTCAAAACACGTAGAAAAATGCTCAAGCTGCAAAATTTTGAGCCTTCCTCACACCCTGCCTGCACTTCACCCTCCTGGTGACCACCATCCCCTGCAATTTCAACAGAACAACCTTTTAAAAATAAGACCATGTATTTTCCTAATCCACATTTTGTCATTCTTCCTTTCAAGCTTATGCAGCAATTTGAAGCTGAGCTAACCTTCCGATGACCTTGAAAAGGTAAGTGAAAACCCTGTGTGTTAACAATTCTTCTCTCCCCTTATTTGGGTAAACTAGAAGCCATGAGAGCCCTTTATTGACTTTCACTACAGTTTTCACCCTTGGCAGTACAACTGAACCTGCCCTGACCTTTCCTGACCGAGCGCCTTTGTCCGATAGAGCGTTCAAAGCATCTTGCAGCCAGATGTGAGCCCCCACACCCCGAGTGTGTGTGCCTGACTGTACAGAGCCCCTGCTACCTCCCCTGGCCGCCAGGAATCACCATCAGCCTGCTGCCAGCTGGCCTGATCCGCAGATAAGACCCACTGGCCGGGTTAAGAAAATGACACCTGATCACGGGGCTGGGCTTGTTCCCATGAGTGCCTCACCCTCTCGGAAGGCTCAGTGGCCTCTGGAAAAGCTGCTCCGTGCTGAAGGGAATAAAAGCAGCACCTTCCACAGGCTGCCAGAGGAACACACGTTGTTCCTCTCCTGCCCCTCTTGCAGGGCTTGCTCCGCGGGTTCAAGACTTCGTTTGTGATCAGCCTGGCTGCGAAGACAGCACTGAGGATGGGGAGAGACTCCTGAAAGGATGGACCTGGATAATGCAGTCTGTCCACCTGCCTATCACTGAATAAAATAATCTTCCTACATTGACAGTCATCTCTTATCCTGTCTGACAACTGCTCATAAGCATCTCACCCATCATCCCATATATTTCAGTTTCAAAGTTTGTCCATCACAAATTCCAGTTATTTTGTAATTAATATATGTACACTGATCTATCTAGAGCTTGGCTACTTGGCATCTAACTTTGGTCTGGTGGCTGTAGGGATGCAGACCAAACAAGATTAATAGAGACAAAACTGCTCCCTCTGCCTTAACTTGACAGAGCATCCACTGCCTCCTGTAGTGTTTGGATTAGGTATTTGGGATTGTGACCAGCTCTTATTGTACCCAAGATTCTTTGAATGACACTTTCATTGTATTATTTTGTCCTGGATTTCTATACAAGTACAGTTGGTGTTGTTTTCTGTTCATCAACCTTTTCAATTGCTTTCCAGTCTTTGCAGTCCTGTGGATGTATTCAGACCCTGAACTTTGACAAAGTGCTGCTTTCAGTCCTGTGTTGATCTCATTTTAATCACTGGCTCATTTCTCAATGCACTTAGACATCCCTGTGTCTGTCAGCATCAAATATTTGTTTGTCACGTTTTCCCCTGGCTTGGTGTTGAAAATCTCTGCACTGCTCATTGCAGACACAGCATTTCTGACTCAGTGTTTATTCTGAGGTTCTCCTTGTACTTAGCTGCCATCTCTGCCTCCCTGCTCCACTTGACTCTGTCCAACATCTGGAGAGCAGATCTACCCCTGAAGTCAATCTGACTCACATTATCTGGAAATAGCCTGGTTCCATTATAACAAGACCTTCACTGCCCCACTGCCTTCATGGCTGAAAGACATCCCAGCCAATGGGGGCATGGATTAATGTCCTGAAGGGAAAATGTGCAAACCTTCCAACAAGCCTTTTCTTCTCTGTATATAAAAGGACTATCAGCAGCTGAGACTTCCTTGTAATTCTTCAATTAGGTGTTCAAGATTAAAAATGAGACTCAAGCAATACTGAACTCACTCTAAAAGTGCTTGTTTAGTAACAAATCCACTAAAAATAAAGGATTATTACCAGAGAAGGGGCTGCTGCCAGGTTTGATCTACAAGTCCACCAAACTCCTGCCAGTAAATACTGACATACTCTCACCTGGCAAAAATAGCAGTGGGTACTTTTAACTTTAAATATTCACATACCTATGAGATTTCCCAGCCAGCTCTACAGGATGTAATATTGCTGATAGCCCTTGGAAAAAAAGCAACCAAAATATGAAACCTTCTTTCTCACCCCTCCGACCCCCGTCAACACTGTTCATTTGGATCAGGTGTTTTTGAAGTTTGCACATGGCAGTCTCATTTGCATTTAATGTCCTTCAGATTACTTCCTTTTTGTTGTGCTAAACACCTCTCTCAGTTGAGTCTAATTTGATGAGGTCATGCTGTGACTCCTGACCCTTTGGGTTCTAAATGAAACCATCTGACAAAAAAAGTAAGTGGAGTGAGTCTTTTGCCTGTTCGTGGACATTTGATATTTGCAGATGTGCAGCAAATTTTACAGATGACTCTCCTGCCAGGCTAACACTTGATGGGAGAGGTGGAAATAAGTGAATTCCTAGAGAGAATAAAATATTCCAAAAATAAATAAGTCGTGGCAATCCAGTCCCCGCAATTCCACTAGCTAAAATAAAAATAAATCGGAAGTAAATATGACCATTATCTCAGCCAAGGGAATCCTAAATCCCCAAAAAGCTTTTCTTCCCCCAAAACTATTTAATTCTTGCAATGTTTGTGAATGGAAACACCTGCATGGCTTGGCACAGACACCCTGGGATTGTTTGGTGGCTCCATGGTGCACATGGGAACCCCCCACCTGCTTTGGGCTGATGTGCCCCAGCATTTATGGGAAGGGTGAAGAGGTGCACATTTATTTCCAGTTGTGTCCAATGTGTGTTACAGAGGAGGTCAGCCTGGATGATCCCACAGTCCTGATCTGGCCTTAAAAATCTGAATCTGTTACTCCAGCTTTGAAATGCTCTCAAGCACTGATCACTTCATTCCAGGCTAATTTTGTGTGGAGAGAGTCACTGGAATTTTTAGCACATATGGCCAAATAAAGAGCCAAAATGCTATTCCAGACTTCTCCGGCCTCAAAATAGATCTGCGTTTTACTAGGATGTTATGATATAAAACTGGAAAAGGAAATAAGGAAGCGTGGAAATCTCTCCAGAATACTTTATCAATGTTGTGCTGCTCATCACCCGCTCCTTTGAGAGGCTGGAAGTGGGACTGTGCTTAAATAATAATTGGGGTTTAGCCAGAATATGCTGAAACTGTCAGAAAGACCTCATCAGTGAGCATTAGCTGAGGCCATATATCTCTTTTTATGTGCAACTCTTCCTGTGCCAACCCTGCCCACTTCCACATACACGTGTAATTTCCCCCATGAACTCTTGGGCTCATTATTCAGCTGTCTGTGGTGTGCATGCCCTCCACAGCAAGACTATTCCAGAGTTATCTGAGTGTAGTAAATCATCTCGAGATATACTGTAATTAAGTAGGAATATGCAAAGCATCAGACAGATTATCTCTGAAATGCATCAAAGTACATTATATTATAAGAAAAAAAAAATAGGAAAAACTGCAGGTCATGTATTCACTAAACTCCTCTACCTTATATGAAAATGAGTCATTTTCCACCATACCCTGGGGGTGAGGAGGCTGTCAGATGAAGAAATAAAAGGCACTGCAAGTTAAGAAGAGCAGACCATGCCAAATCACTAATTAAAATTTAGATTTTTTTTTTTTTTGTAGAGAACAGGTGCATATGCTAAAAGCTATTCCAGAAGTGGACTAACTTTTACCTCACTTTTTTTTTTAAATGTTATTTTACAAACCTGAGTAAGTGCCTCAAAGACTGAATGTCGTATTGAACCAAAGTCTTAGATGTACATACTTAAAAATGGAGCACTCAGCATTAAATCCTAATTTCCAAAGAACATAATTTCAATTAATGGGGCAGCTTCTGAAAGAACAGGTTAAAAAAAAATTAAAAATAATTTTTTAAATGGTATCATTGATCAAATTAGATTTGAGACATTCAGGACTGAGATTCAGATATATGAATATCTTTAGTCACATCTTTACACAGCCTTGTTCCTGCATTTTCAAGACCCCATGTCTTTTCAGTTGTCCACTAAACTAACTGTACACCTAAGAAAGGGGTCAGAGGGATTTATTATCATTGCTGTGTTCATTAAAATAGTTCTGTGGAACTTCACCTACCTGAATCTGAGCGATGTTTTTCAGTTTTGTATTAATTGAATAGACCAGTAGTCAAAATGGTTCATGAGAACCACAGGAATCCCAGCCAAGCAGCCACAGCAGTCCTAACAATTAATTACCACCTCATCTGCACTTACAGAATGTGAACTATTTTGACACATCCATTTCTGTTCACATACCCCCAAAATCCTCAGAATTATTTGGAGGAGCTTTACTCGCACTGCCTTTGGCAGAAATCATGAGAGGAACTGTACCAGGCTCTGATGGGAGATGCTGAAAACCCCAAACTCCACAAAAATACAGGAGAATCTGAAGGACTTCAGCATCCCTGCACTGCCAAACCTGAGGAAGGGAAGTTTGAGCAGCGCCTCAGTGCTGGAGACATCTTGGAAATAGGAAATTCAAATAGTGAAAAAAATACACAATTGCATATAATATAAGCAGAAGACAACATTTTAGTGTCAGTGTTTCAGCTTAGAAAGGAAGAAATCTAAACTTGCATCTCAGCCCCATTCTGGAATGAAATGCAAAAATGCATATTCATCAGGATTATAGGAAATTTGGGCCTAAAGAAAGAGTGGGATTTTCCTTGTGTTTTGTACTCTGCAAGAGAGGTGGGCCAGAAACAAATTCATGCCTGCTAGCAAGGGAAAGCCTGCTGATACCTAAACCAACGGGGGCTTTTTCCAAAAGTGATTTATCCTTATATTACTTGAAGATTACTCATGTAATCCTGTTTGTAAAGCTGAAAGAAACTGTAACATGCTTCCTACAAACATTCATCTGAATCCTTAAATGAATTTTTTTTACTATGTTCACAATGCCTTTTGTATTTACCTTTTCAGAGAATTCCTACAAATTCAATGGCAAGAGAGAAAGTTTTTGCAGCAAACATATTTTTTTTTTGTCTGTGTTTTCATAATTATTATTCACATTACAGAATTTTCAGAGATGCCAATCAGGCTATGAGCTGTATCATGGCAGATCAAATTAGAACGACAATAACTGCACCAGAAACCTGGTTCTGTGTTTAATATTCTAGATTACATGCATGGCTCTTCCCCATCAAGGCAGATACCAGCTGCTCCTGTAACACCCCCAGTTCTGGGCTGAAAAGGACACAAGACAGCAAAGGTTCTAAGTGGGAGAGCAATCCATGACATAAATCTTCCTTCAGCTTTTAAAGTTAAATCATTAAGTAATGTCAGCTAAAATGGTGTCAACAGATCTTCTCTGAGTATCCCCATAACCTGAAATGCTGAGGTTTTCATGTAAGTAGTGGATAGGAGAAATTCTGTTGCTGGTAGGTTATGCCATGCACAGAAAAGCACAGAGTGGAGAGCTGAGGAATTTAATAAAACTTGCACAAATTGAGGCATGCTGTAGATGAACAAAACCTGGCATCATTTTGTTCAAGTCACGTTCTATCCAATGGTATCCTGGGGAAAAAAATAGGAGAAACTCTGACACAAAACTCCAGAAGGGCATTCCTCTCTGTACCTCCTGTCCTGGGAAGGGGGTTGCCTGATATACAAAAAAAAAAAATAAAAAAAATAAAAAAAATAAAAAAGTGTCCCATGATATGTATTTTCCTCATAAAAAAATTCAAATAAAGATAAAATTTCAAACAGAAAAGCTGAAGTCCTGAGGAGGCTAAATTTGGAAGCCATATCCATTTCAAAAATCCACCTCAAAATTCAATATAGTAGGCAGCTAGGAACAATAAAATAAGACCATATGGGCTCGGATCAATGTATTAAAAGTATGCTGTGCTGAAGGGCTGAAGACAGTTACTCATTTATTATCTGCCTTTAGTGACCTTGAGATGTGATCATTTGGTTGCACCAAAGTCAAATTTTCCAGAATATAAACTCACAATCAGTGAGTTTATATCCTGCCCTGCCGTGACAGAGACTGTGGCAAACAAATTCTACACTGAAACACTGAATTTTTGCATGAGCAAAGCAGGGGCTGTGATGAGGAAAGGTGAAGCTTTTCGGCTTCATATTGCAAGTCTGGTTTAAGCTGCTCATTTTTATCAGGGCACCTGAACTTTTTATTGATTTCTGACAGCATTTTAGAAGTGATTTCACTTCTCGGGGGATTATTGGAAATGTGTTCTTTGTTTGAAGCCCTCTTAGAAAAAGGCCACCTCCTCTCTGAGTTCCTGCACTCAGAATCACATCTTGTTTAGGTCACAGCTCAAAACCAGCTAAAGCCCAGCCTGTGTCCCCCTGGACTGCACAGCAGGACTACCAACAGTCTGGAAAACAACTCTTTTTGGAAAAAAAAAAAGAGCCTAAAAAGCCCATTCAGCTTGTGCTAAGTGACTGCCTCAGCTGACAGCACTTCTGATCCTGGAGGCAGCTCTGCCTCAGGGTGACAGCAGGGACAGCAGCCCCTGCCCCACTCTCAGAGCACCTTTTCTCCCCCTCGCTCATCACAGGGATGTGCCAGAGGATGGGGACAAGCTCTGCCCTCCCTGTAGGCTCCAGGCTGGGCTGGGATGCTGTGCACAGACCTGGGGACCCATGGGGAGGATGAAGGAGACTCCATCCATCCTCCCCTCCCAAATCTGTATCAGCCCAGCAGCGGGGCAGGTGATGGAGCTTTTCCTGCCCCACAGCACTGCAGGGAGGCCCCAGAGCTCCACCTGAGGGCCAAGGCAGGAGCTCCTGTTGGGAATTCTCCTCCTCGGTCTGTAACAGCCCTGTTTTGTCAACCCTCGGGACATGCTGCGATGCACATTTGTTTTCCCAAACTGAGAAAAACTGGGAGAACTCTGGCAGGAGATCACAAGGGCTGGAAATTTCTTTTCATCTGCTAGGTTATGATTTATGTTAATGATTGGGCAGAGGAAGGAGGGGGACTCAGAGCAGGCAAGGAAATCTCTCCAGACAGTGGGAAGGAGCACTCAGCACCAGGCGCAGGCAACGCTGCCTGTCTTGAAAATAAATAAGCCAGAAAAGTCAGGTGGGTGCATGGCAGATCCATTGAACAAAATCCTCTCTCTGTAGAGAGTGCAGGAGAAGCAATTGTTGCTATTCCTTTAAAATTGTAGCCGGAACCCTGCTGGAGCCTGCAGAGATCCCCTGTGCAAAATGTGTTTCCTCCAGTTTTGCTCAGGAGGCTGGGATTTGGCTGCACGACACAGCAGAAGTAAAAGTTCAAATGCAGTGGCAATTCCATGTGATAGGAAAGCTCAGAGTGAATTTCTTTCTGAAAATACTGCTTATTTCATCATACACCAAGCTCAAACCCATGCAAGTTCAGCTGCAGCTTCTTTGCTAACTTATAGACACCTAGAAAGTGGTGGAGAGGAGAGGAGAGGAGAGGAGAGGAGAGGAGAGGAGAGGAGAGGAGAGGAGAGGAGAGGAGAGGAGAGGAGAGGAGAGGAGAGGAGAGGAGAGAGAGGAGAGGAGAGGAGAGGAGAGGAGAGGAGAGGAGAGGAGAGGAGAGGAGAGGAGAGGAGAGGAGAGGAGAGGAGAGGAGAGGAGAGGAGAGGAAGAAAAAACCACACACAGAAACACTTAAACTTGGATCTTCCATAGAGCAACAGCATCATTCCCAGATGAGCAGCCAGTGGTTAGTATTTCAGTTTCTGCATGGCTGTGCTCACTGTGTCACTTTTCACGAGTTCCGTATCACAGTGAGATGTCACTGAGGGGTGCCTGGATGACACACAGCTGATGAAAATCATGTTGAAGTTCTAAAGAGATGGAATGGTTGCTCAAAATCTATGTATTAATGATGCCACACACCACAGCCCCATCTCAGCAAAAGGTGTTGTAGCAGGGGTGACCTTCCACTTCCAAAATGCTGAGGTTTTATTTTAGTACAAAGGTCCCTTCCTGAAGCTACTCGAAAAAGCTGCAAGGAACAAAAGTTACATCAAGAATCTTAAGGACTTTCTGCACATTAATTAACCCCACAGCACCCAGAGTGGGGCAGGGAAGTGCAGTTAAACCAATTAAGTTGCAGATGAAGGGGAGGAACTGGGGGTTAAGTGCCTTGCAGATGGAGGGATGGGAACCCAGGAGTCTCAAATCGACTTCCCAGGAGTACTGGAAGTGAAACTTTCCCTGTAGTCCTGCCACTCTATGAAATCAGCTTGGCAGCGTGTGACAGACATAATCCTTTTCCCATATGTTTTATTTTCTATAAATAGAAACACAGCTCATTAGCATTCAGTAACTTCAGGAGATAAAGAGAATGCACAAACAGACAGACAAATATCTGAACTATTTCCAGAGAAGTGCCTGAAATTCCAGGCAGCCCAGGAGGACAGCACTGGATCTAGCCTTCTGCTTCCCAATTTGACATCACCTGCAGTGCCAGTGACTGGGAAAATATTTCTCCCAATGGCAAGGGGTGGTTGAGCCTCTCAAAACACACAGCACCACTGAGGGTGAGATGGGCCACATATCACAAAGCAGAATATCACTTGGTGGTACCACAGAAACAGAATCTCAATCCTAATCTTTAATAAATCATAGCCACAAGACAGGCAGGTAAAATATTCCCCATGTTTGGGATGTTCATGCCCCACATAATGAAATGTGTAACCCTCCCAGTAGTCCTGTGAAACCATAATGGCTTTTTTACCATTGTTTTTATGGCTGATGTGTCTGAAAAAACAATGCTGTTGGGGCTGTCCTGGGCTGTTTATGATGGCAAAGCCTTGCAAAATAGAAAAGGATCTGATCTGTCCTTGGCATTGACATGTGATACACAAACTCTCAATTATTTTAATCCCAATTAAAATAATCTTGCATGCTATTAGACTAGGGGGAAAAAAAAGTGTGTTTTGTATTTGATAATTGGCTGAAGGTTTCTTAAACAGAATAAGAGATGCAAGAACTGTCATGCTGAATTAGATGTGGAATCACATTCTCTAGCACTTTGCTCAACACTGGCTAATAACAAACACCACAAAGGAACACGATCAGAAACCTGACAGGAAAGACAAGAAAGCAGCAGCTTAGTTTTGGGAGAAATTTGAATTTTCAGAAGTAGATTTTTTTTTTTTTTCCAGATCAGAATGAAAATTAATCTCATGAAGGAATTCAAGGACAAATAAAATCAGAAAACCATTTCCTCTTGAAAGAGGCAGCTTAGGTGAGGAACACTCCCTGGGGTAGCCCTTCAGCCAGCAAGTGTCTTTGAAAGACACTTCAGGTCACACACACAGGGTTCCTTCCCATGGGAAGTGGGAAAAAATTAGTGGAAAATGTCCCTGCCCATGGCAGAAGGATTGGAACTGGATGATCTTTAAAGTCCCTTCCAGCCCAAACCCTTCGATGATTTTGTGAATTTCTGGACATTTAAAGGATTTTCAAGAGCACAGGGTCCCACAAAAGGAACTTATTTCCATTCTAATACATCAATGACTCATTTCATCAGTGATTAAAAATAACAGACTGGGGACAGGGGATAAATATATGCTGGTTCTTTTAAAAATAAGAACCCTACAAAAATCACAGGGAAAGAAAAAAATTCTAGCACACTGTCATACCAAAATTATATGAATGCCTAACTCCAGGAGGATAATTACAGTATAACACAACTTGAAATGTTTTTCATGTGTCTGTCAGGATCTTTTTCCCATAGCAATTTTTTTTTTTGCCACAGGCCAACAAACAGCTTTAAAAAACAAGCACTTTTCCTTCAAAGAGGATATCCATGATTACTGTGGGATCTCAAGAACAACTACTGCAGAAACTCTGGGTAATATTTAGCTTTGCCACTTGCCACAAGCACACAGGGTTGAATTTTGAAGCCAACTGTGCCAAACCCAGCTCTTTGGATGGGTGCAGATTTTCAGGTGGGAGCTGATTCCAAGGTGGGCTTTGGGGCTGCAGCATCCCCAGTGGAGTCCATGGGTTCCTACCAGGAGCTCAGCCCCTGCTGGGATATCAGGTCCCAGCTGCTCACATTTTAGGACTCTATTTTATACAAAAAAATATGGCACCTATATCTATATAGGTTTTACTTTCCTCTAAAGCTGTGGTTATTTTGGACAGCAAATGGCACCTTAGAAGATAAAAAAAGACAGGAAAGCATGTAGGAGGATAAGAAGGTAGGAACTGAAGTGCACACAAACATCTTAAAATACCACAATATTCTCTCTAGGAGCCAACACACAAGCTGGGCTTAGAGCACCAGCAGAGTATTTTCCAGAAATGGTAAGATAATTAAGTATAAACAGCATCTCTTGGAAACAGCTATGTCTTGGAATTAAGTCATTGAATATCTCAATAGAGATGCACAGTTATGATTTTTATTAATTGTTTCCACAGTGGAAGATTGCACAATCAAGAAAGCCCCTAAAAAATTTGACTGTTGCACAGCAACTTTTCCATACTTAAAATGAGTTTACTGAAAGACAATCTTTGGGTTGGCTGGTAAATAAATGATAATACATCTTTTTAATTATTAAAATAATAAAACAAACCATGAAACTTTCACTGTTTATTCTTAAACAACTGTACAGCTGGTGAAACACCTTCCATCAGATTTCAGGGGATTTTGCTATATTTTTGGAGAAAATCACTTTTCCCCCCACTGTTTAATGTTGTCCTTCCCTCTGTCTTTTGTTTTATGGAGCTCAGTTTATCATCAGCCTTTGAGAGTGGATCATAACAGAGACAGGGTTGTTTGTATGAAATTATGAACTCCATATTATACGTGGGACTCATGTCTCAGCTTGCCCAAGAAAAGCCTATTAAACAGCATTCCAGACAGCAGCTCTGCCCAAGGGAGACTCTTGTCACTTCCCTGGAGGACTGGCCCTGGGACACCATCAAGTCTGTAACCCTGGGCCACCCTGTGCTGCTGAGCTGCCTCTGGAGGAAAATCGTCCCTAAGTACAAGGTACCCAAAACACTGAGCAGGTGAAGGAGATCACAGGTAAGTGTTGAATCTTGTGACAAGGACAGAGGATGAGTTCTGATCCAGGGACTTGACTCATATGCCCTTCCAGGAGTGTGGATGGGGTCTATTCAGACTCATTTTATACTCAGATTAGCACAGGGTGTGCTCTGACTGGGTGACAGTGCCCACTTCCCAGGATCTCCAATTCAATCATACCTGAATGCTGAGCAGCTTCAAGGAATCTCATCGTTAAGAGTCATGTGCTAAGCTCATTGTTTAAAAAAAATGAAGAAATTAAAAAAAAAAAAAAATCACGTGCTAAATTCATTGTTTTCCTGTAACATCATCCCAGAATAAAGCAGAAGTCCAGATGATGCACAGCCCCTGTGGAAAGCACAAGGAAATGACTGGTGGGAGTTTGGGTGATCCGAGAGGTCACAGCTCGGGAGGACCCTCAGACCTGGACCTCGAAATGGCAACTAAATTGTAGCCAGACCCAGAGGAGTCAGCAGGACCACCTGTTGGCTCAGATTGTGTGCTCAGTCAGTGATTAAACACTCTGAGGAGCAGAGCAGGCCAGGGGTGATGCCCGGCGTGGCAAACGCAGCCAGGGCAGCGCTGGGAACACGCGGCGCAGGAGCTGCGCTCGCAGCACGCAGGGCTCAGGCACAAGGCTGCACTTCAAAGGCAGCTCTGACTTTGATAGAGAGCGAGCATGGGCTGCTGAGGAGGGACCTGTGCTACAGAGCAACCCGGCATGTGCTTCACATTTCAGAAATTGTATGCAGAGAAAGGCCTCCGCAGATGAAAAAAAAAATTAAAAAAAAATATATATATAAAGGAGGGGGGGGGAAAGGCAGTGTGCAAAATGAGCATCAAGACTCTTGTTAAGATGGTGTTCCTGAGCCCCACACATGCTGTGGCAGTATTTGCACTTAAATTAAAATTATTCCCTTTTTTTCTTTTTTTCCCCATTTGGAGTTATTTAGCAACACCTCTCCTGAGATGTGAAAGAATGCAAATAAAACATCCAATGTGATCCTTGCAAGTACAAATTACGTTAATTTGTCCTTTGGAGAATAACCTTTAGCCATCACAAAACACACTCTACTGATTTTCTTGCTTCCCCTCCTCCTCTTTTACTCTTTTCTTGGACTTTTGAAGCAGATTTTTGTTGAATAGATCATACAGGATTATACAGTTATAGCTTGCTTTCATATATTTCAAAAAGAAAATCATAAATATGACCTCATATGTTAATAAATCAATTATGGAATGCTGTTTTACACATATGCTCAAAACATGACCTCTTCCAAGTTCTCTTAGAGCAGAAAGTTGGAGCTTAGATTTAAGGCACTTTAGCTTTAAAGATATTGGGAATAACAATATCTGGTAAATATTAAGTGAAGCAGGTTTTCTGTTAAGGTTTATCTGGCCTTCAGTGGTTTGTTAAAGCTTGCTCAACAACACGGTTTTAGTTACACACGAATAAAGCTCAACTTTACTTTTCTTCAATAACAAAATTCATGTTCAGCAGCTATAATTTACTTAATCACTTTTGAGTTATGAAGGGGTGAAGCAGAATCAGACTGAGTTTTATATATGGTCTTCTGCACTCTCAGAGGCAATTCATTGGTAAAACATTTTCATTTTATAAAACAAAACAATGCTGGTGACTCATGTGGACTTACATAATTGCTTTTTTGGGAGTTTGACAAGAGAAAAAAAATGTTCAGCAGCCAATCCACACGACTTTTAAATCTGTGAAACAAAAGATGCACAGAACACTTCTCATTCTATTTTAGGTTTAATTCTCTGCTAAATTTCATCCTGGGCTCAATGTAAAAATTTGTTTTATTTTTGCCTGCCTGAAGGAGATGATATAATGTTAAAAAATGTTTGATAGAAAATAAAACCTCCAACAAAATATCCCTCATTGCTTTCTGTAACTCCTTTATGGCTTCCATTGCCACGATATGGAGTAAACCAGCATTTTTTTTATAGTGATTCCCCCTCTGAAGCTGTGCTCCTCTCCCATTTTGGAAAGTGATGCACAGAGACTGAAAGCCAGTGCAGGAAGGGGACACAGACAGAGCTGTGGGCTCAGACAGAGTAGAGGCCCTGAAGTCCAGTTTATTGAAAATGGACTCAGTTGAGATCAAAGGAATTCACAAACCAAGTTTCTCTTCCCAGCATCCATGGATATTTTCCTGCTCACCCCAAAGCTCCCACGTGCCTGCAGCTGGGTGCACACAGGTTGGGACCTGCAGCAGTTATACAACCCAGAGATGTCAGCTTCCACCTTTTCCACTCAGGGCTTGCCCTCACCAAGCTGCAGTCAGTCTGCTGGGGAGAAACGTGGTGGAGGCATTTCACCATCACCTCTACCACACACAAAGATGTGGAAAACAGGCACCCAAAACCGCAGAGAGCATGGAGATGGGCAGAGCCGTGCTTAGCAGGCAGCATATCCCTCGTCCCCTCACCCATGTGATGGATAGGGCAGAATTTCAACAAAATAACAGATCAAACTCAACCCCCCTGTTTTATCTACCTCTCCTGCTTTAAAAGCACCCCCTGAGCAGTCAACACAACTGTATTTCAATGTTTATATTCAGCAGACAAGAATTATTCCTTTTGATAGGAGGCACACTGGTTTACATCAACCAAAAGTCCTGCTTCTCTGTCTCACCACACTTAATACCAACACACCAGCCAGCTGTATGTAGTGACAAAACACCTTCTTTGAGGTGAATTTCCTCAGTACCTGGCAGGATATATGTCTAGGCACTTAAACACCCTCCTGCCACCACAGCTAGATGCTGAGGAAATGAAAATGAGCACGATGGTATTGCTGTCAGGACACTCGTGGGAAGTGGAGAGCCTGTTACTGTGTATTGCAGAGAAAACAGCACTATTAAAGGACACAAATGTGATACTTGATTTGGATGTTTTCCCATGCAGATGAAAGGAGTCACTCCTCATGCAATTCTGAAAGAAACTGATTAGATTTATGTAGGCAAGTATCGGCTTGTGATTAGCATTTAGGTGAGGATGCAGTTATGTGCTAGAGGAAATATTGCTGTGTGCGTTTTCTGTTTACTTTCATTATCTAATGTGCTCTGTATAAGGCTAGGAAAGGCAGGAGTGGTTATTTCAGAGGTTTTTGAGTACTTGCAAATTTATTGCTCTTTCCTGAGACAGGAATTGAGCACACTAGTTCTTTATAAACACAGTCTTTTTGGGTGGACTGGGATAAAACGCCTTCCAAGCAGTTTCAAGCCAGGCTGTTGTTCTGCCTGGAACAGGTACAAAAGCGTTTGAAGAATCAGTTTTCCCAAAGAAAATTCCATCTCCAAAAAATACTTGTTTTAAGCAGTCACGTTGTCTTTGCTGAAAAGTTCTATCACCCAATTGTGTGTGGGGCTATATATATATATATATATAGATACACATATGTATATGCACACACACGTATGTACTTTTTCAGTTGAATTGGGATAAAAGAAATGTGAGATTTTACATTTTTCACTTGTCAAAAAAAAAAAAAATCTGTTACCAAAATGCTTCATTTCTGGCAACATTTGTGTTGAATCCCACAGGGACATTTACCTTCAGGTAACCTCTGTGGAATTCATGTCTTCATTACAGCTAAGGGGAGATAGACCAGTTAGTCACTGCTGGAAAAAAAAAATTTAAAAAGGGGAAAAAAAAGCAGCCAAGACTGTTGTATAAAAGCTCAGAAATCCTTTCATGCACTGTCTAGGCTTGGAATATAGAAGGAAACCTCTGCCAAGAAGCAAAGGATGTTGAAACAGAATCATGCAATGTGTTAATGCCGCAGGGCATTGGAAGTGAGATGCCAGGGACTTCAATCAGAAATTGAATGATCTTTGTGATATAGCAAAGAGGATGGAATAACATCAGAGAGCTGTGCACACAATGGAAAGAAACAGCATAATCATTTGTCATCACTCCAAGAGAACGAGCGCCGGCCGTGACGTTTTCCCAACCAACCTATTCATGTCATAGTCTGAGGTTCAAATACCTTCCAGGAGCAGATGCCACCAGCAGCATCCTCTGATGGCATGGAAATTTGCAGCAATATCCACCTCATCTGACACTTCAAAGGCCTTGTGCTCTGGTCCTCAGACAGTTAAGTGTGGATACGCTAAGGTGGCTATGAAATCAGATTAACTTAAAGAGCTTGTATAATTCACAGCCTATTAAGTTAACCCAATTTCAAAACTGGTTCCACTTTGCATGAGAATGGACATCTGTGGCCTTCAAAATCCTCTACTATTTTTCATTCTTTATGAGGCATTCTTCCTTCCTTTATACTGCTGCTGATATCTAGCTGTATCTTACAAAAAGTCAATAGAAACTGGTCAGATACCTAAAATGATCGTGGCCTGTTATAAGCAAAATATCTAATTATACTGAAATGTTATAGAAAAAAGGTGTCAAAATGTCCTGCACATGGACAGAACTTGAAGCAGAAACTCTCACTTTGATTCAGATAAGCCATTTGGCCACCAGTATTGGTCAATTTGCTACATATTTGGGCAATAAAGTCACCTGGTCTCCAGTGCTGAGAGGTCAGGAGCTCTCAATAGGATCTAAAGGCATCCTCATATGGTGTCCAGCTCTTCTGTGGAGGGCCCTACACAAATATTTGAAAAAAAGCCCTTATTTTAGGCTTCTGCATCTGAAAATCTTGCATTTAATTTAACATTAAGCCTTCATTTGCCTAAAAAGTATTATAATAATAATCAAGTAAATAAAGTGCTACATGCTAGAAGCCATCCCTATAAATATAAGGAGTTTTAAGATACAGGGATGTACATTAAGGAGAGAGCAGTACTTTCAGGCTGAGGAGCAGCCAACACTCACACTTAGATGGTGAAACCAAACTCTAATTATAAGATATCGTCTTGCCAATATAACTTCATATTTAAACATTCAATACAACATAATACAGTCTAATTTATAAGGTGCCTTATCATGCAAACTTCCATAGGCACAGTAATTTAAAAGGGATTATATATAAGCCCCTCTAAAAGCAAATATCAAAAAGAAAGGATTCTTGGTCTTGCAATAGTTCAAAAACTTTTATTGAAGGAGTTTCTCTGCTTTTGGGGTGGTGTGGAAGTCCAGAGAGAAGAAGGTACTTGCCAAAATCTTTAAAATTGGATGTTTCACCCTGGTACTTGAATCTATAGCTGGCAATCAAGAAAAGGTCACAAATTCATCTTTTCAAAGAGCTGTGTCTTAGATCTATGCAAATTAGTGTCATTTCATCAGCTTGCAGCAGCTGAAGATGAACCCACTGCTTTTAGGAATGTTGTGGGAACACTTGGTTTGATTCTTCACACTCACACGTATTCCTAAAATAAAAGGATTTTTTCCCCTTGCATTTTTGTCATCTAAGTTTCCAAATACCACAATCTTGTAATCTCTTTCTCATGGACTTTCAGAGTACAAAGTGCTCCCGATTTCCATTGCTACCAGGCATGAGCTGTGGGATGTGAAGGGAAGCAGAATTTACCTGTCCAAAGTCAGGAGAGAAAAAGCTCCTCAGGCAGTTTTGAAAAGCATGAATGGCTTGAAGATTTTTCATGCAGGATACACATAAGAATACAGCACTTCTGTGCCCTGCTATCTAACTCTGCCACATAGACATCTTTTTCCCATTCTCCTAATAAACAGGGCTCATGGATAAATTCCAGCTGATTGCTACGCTCTGAACAAAGCAAGAGCAATGGAAATGCTGGCAAGCACATTCTCACCAAGATTTGCATAAGTTTTCATTCAGGATTACAGCCTTTGTCGTACCCAGATGAAGACATTTAACATTTTTTTGGACTTTATCAGCAATCGGAGCATCAGTAAGATGGTTAATAGGCTGCCTCAGGAAGCCAAGGTTCCACTTCTTTTTTTGATTTTTGTTTTAAGGGGAGTTAGCCATTTTGTAAAGATGTTAACTTATGAGCATTGCCTGCTGCTCACACAAGTGGAGATATCTTTGGTCAAACTGAGATTCCCAGATGCTGTAGATTTTGTTCTCAGGTACCAAGGAGATTTTACCAGAGATTTGTTACTCCAGGTGCTGCAAGTACAGACAACCCACAGAAACCCTGGCTTCCAAACAAGATGGAAAGGTGGTTTTCATGTAGAGTTGTGCACACATGATATGATTAGACAATTTGAACACTTGGGCAGTAGCTGAAAATGGTGTAAATAAAGATCATTCCATCACCGTGTCATTGTCTGCCCATGCCCCTCAGAGAAGGGAGGTGAACAGCTACCATGAGGATGAAAAAGCACACCCAGTGTTTCCTCCAGAACATTCATCACTGAAAATGTACCCTGGGATCAGCTTCTGCACACCAAAATTCTATTCTTGGAAAGGCATGAAAAGAAATCTTCGTGTAATGTCCCAGGTTAAAAAGGCAGACGCATCCGAACAAACCCAACTACCAGATGCTACCTTTGGATAGGATTCAATCTTTAACTATAGTTCTTAAAAGGCTTTCCCCAGGAAATTAATATAACCTATCTCAAGCCTACCACAACCTACTTGATGCTCTTTACCCAGGAACAATCAAACAATTTATATAAAGTAATTGAAATGACCTTTTCTGTGCACTGGGCCATTGTAAGTGATAGTATAGAAATGCACCAACATGTCATGACATCAACTGTGTCCCATCCATTATTCTGAATAGATGCCTTGCAAAATGAATGGAATGTTTGTCATTATGAGAAAATAAGTCAAAAGCACTCGATAGCATTAATCAAATAAAAATAATGTGGAAATTCAAACTTTCAAAAAAAGAAAACAGTGAATCATCTGGGAGCTTGGCTCTGGATCAAGCATACACCATTCATCTTCACTCGAAAGGCCCTTCATGACCTATCCACACTCCACCTTATCATTTTTTTCTGTGTTATCAACATGTCAGCTCTCTGCTCAGATCAGCCAGTGGTGCCTGCCATCATCCCCTCTTTGCTGCACTTCTGCCCTTTCTCCCATGCCAGCCTTCACGCGTGGAAGAATCTCTCATAAATATCATCAAACCTCATTGTTCTCTCTCAAATACTGCTAGAAATGGTTCCTTTCCTGGGATAGCCATAGGAAAACACTTGGTAGTGAATATAATGACTTTTTTTAAACTCTGGCTATTCTTACCTAATTATTTCCTTGTGCTTCCCTGTCTGTCTGGTACAACTTGACTATTTTGGTTCTACATCTCCTACTACTATTTCTTTGACTAGAAGTGACTAAGGGCAGGAATCTAATCTCTGCTTTATATTTACAGAGTACTCAGTAGGAGAGGTTTCTGTCTATAACTGGGAATTATTAACCATTACTGCTTTATTAATGATTACTTCTCAACAGAGATGTGCATTTTTATTTGCATTTTATAAAACCCTGTGGCAACATTCAACCATATGGACTCGGTCCTCTCACTGTTTAAAAATGAACCATCCTAAAATTTTAATTTTTTTCCCTATAAATAGAGTATTTACTAGAGAATACTCTGCCACTCAGTCTAAAATTAGTCACAATCTCTTCAAGTCATTTTTAGGGGGAAAAATTACCATGAACGGAAGATCATAAAGACCTCCAGCCACCCTACCATCCATGTAAGTTAATTTTCCTTGTGACCTGAAGCTGCAGGTTGAAATCAGCTGTGTCTGGATGTGTGTTTGGTGAGCTGGACTGTTTCAATGCAGAGAGACTTTATTGCCACATCATTCTGGGAAAGGCCCTTCTGTTTGCAGTGCTTTGCTTTCATTGCATCATGGGAGAAAACTAATTTATTACCAGCTTAGGAAAAAGTTTTCTTTGACCAGCCTTGGTAATACTTGATTTTCATTTAAATGCTTTTGGTTCTATCTAAACCATATTTTTGGACTTTTTTCTCCTCTCACAGCCCTAATCTCAAGTAATAACTTAAGAAAAGCAGAAGAATTTAATATAAACCTTTATTGGTAAGACAGGTAATAATAATAACAGTAAAAAGTGATTTCCCCACCACCACCAAAGTTATTCGTCATTCTCCAATGCCTGAGGGAGAAAAGGTGAACTTTCTACATGTCTGAATGTCATGAAATTCAGGCAGTTTCAGTGCAAGAAAGAATGAATTCCAAAGCTGTGAATCTGTTCTTTCCATTATGGTTCCAAAAGAAATACAAGACCTTCCACAACATGTAGGGAAATAAAAATGTCTTG
Source organism: Eopsaltria australis (assembly GCA_034509425.1). Taxonomy (NCBI): domain Eukaryota; kingdom Metazoa; phylum Chordata; class Aves; order Passeriformes; family Petroicidae; genus Eopsaltria; species Eopsaltria australis. The sequence goes on along the minus strand of JAVTVJ010011652.1, from coordinate 700,217 downwards.
TGGCTGTAGAGTTTGCTAAACCCCAGACACTTGGTATTTGCACTGAACAGGTTATTGTGAAGTGTGTGGCAGTGGGGTCAGCTAAATATTTCTTGTTGTGCATAGTAAGAAAGACTCTAGAAATAATCGGTAGCAACTAATAGAAAAAAAAAAAAAAAAAGAAAAGAAAATATCTTTTCTTCTGTTGCATTTTTGTTTGCTTTTAAATCATCCCTCATTTTGAAGTTACATTTCATTGCTTCTCTCATGAGCTTGTGTCTGGGACAGTTGGGAGATGGAAAAGAATGAATAGTGGTGCCTCTCTTACCAAAATCAATGGCAAACACCCCCTGACTAAACAGGTATAAAAAGATAACTCCAGAATAGATAGAACAGCACCCATGATTTGTCAAAGGACACCAGCAGCTTCACTGAGAGCTGATGTTTCATAAGACCTTGGAGTGGCACAGGCACCCAGCTACCCCACAAAATCAGTTTCTGTGAAAAAACAACCAACTAAATAAATACCAAGCCTCTTAAACCAGGAGGAATGAGTCTCAGAGGTTATTTCTGTGTTTCTCATCACTGGTGGGGAGAAGCACAGGTTTGCTTTGTGGGGCACACAATCCCCCCAGATGGAAACACAAGTGGGGTTGAAAGTCCACCAGTCCAAGCTCACAGCTGCTCCTGCTACATCAGCAGGCAAATGCAGATGTGCAGGGGACAAAATCCTTTGCCTTCACTAGCTGGAGATAAGAGACACTCACGGAGCAGCCACCAGGACTAACAAATGAAACAGAAAGTTTTCAATACTTTGAGCAATTTTAACATATTGTGTGGCAGTTTAAAGGTGGTTTTCAGGTGAGGACTTGGTCTTCATCCTCCCATTGCACAGATTGGTGTATTTAAGTATGGATGAACAATTATGGTTCTTTTCCAAGGCCCAGGATATCACATCAAACCTGGACCCCACTGTTTCACACAGCACTCACTGTTCACACCACTTAAAAGCCTTCTGTACGTGGTGTGCCAGAGAACAGATGCAAACAGAGATCCAGATACTGCACCAGACTCCTCTCACTAGACAAGCTTCTGGACTCCTAATGAGTGATTTTTTAATTAAAAGTGAGGTGGCACATGCAGGCTGTCATCTCATCAGAGGAAGTTAGAGACACTGAGCTTGCAAAGTCTTTTTCTTATAAAAGCCCAAGCAGACACAGACGTTTTATCAGCATCACATCTGAGTGTAGAACACACTAAATAGCTTATATACCACAGTCCTGTGTAAAAGCCTCATGTTCAGTGTCCCACTGCAGCCCCAGCCAATTCTTCCCACTGCCACAGGCTCCTTTTCCCTTGGGAGTCCCCTCCAAGCAGGTGCAGCCCTGCAGACAGAGCAGGCACACACTCAGCAGCCTGCTCCAGCTTTTCCAGCCCCTTCCTCTTCAGACTCCCAGCTTTATTTCTTCCTAGAACAAAATACATAAAACAAATTCACCTCATCAGCCACGTCCCCTTTCTTCTGTCTGCCAAGGACTTTGCAGACCCTCCAGTGTAACACCTGACAAACTGCATTCTCTCCTACTCAGGCTTTCAATACTGCTCTCCCTGTAACTGTACCCACCACTAGGGTATTTTTTAATAGCCACCTGCTATTTTTTAAAGACCTGACGACCAGGTGAAGGGCTTTAGAGGCCAGATGAACCATCTAGATCCAGCTAGGATGTTTCAGCTTATTGCACTTCAGAGCAGGGCCTCATGCCTTTGTAAATGCCAGCCTTTGTCTGATGAGGTATCTGCAAAAATCTTCTTTTGCTGTGGTTGCCCATCACATTTTTACTGAAGGTGGGCTTGATCTAGAGGAAGGAAGCAGAGCCAGCAGACTCTGAATTCCCAAAGGGCTGCAGATCCCAGCTCTGTCACTGCAGCAGGATGAATTTCACCTCCCAGCAGAATGGCACCTGCAAGAGAAGGACAGGTGAGAGAGCAGGAACACCTGGATTTGCTTCTTTCCTCTGCCCAGATTTCAGTATATTACTCAGCCTCTCAGTGCCTTTCCTCCCCATCTGTAAATTCATCATTTGGGAACCTTCTCCTCCAACCTCATCTGGAGATATCAGTTCTCTCCCACTTCATTGAAACATTAAATATATAGAAAGTAATGGGATTCTCAGGTGATGCTTGAGGATGGTGATACAGGAAACACTTAAAACAGGCTGGTTATATGTCTATTACACAATTTATTTTTCACATAATCAGGCAAGGAACCATCTGAGGCTTTAACAAGCCTTTCCTTTCGAACACAGCCTGAAGTCATGGCACTGGCTGATGCTTCATTCCCTCTCCTGAGTAACCCCTGAACTTTCCAGCCGTGTTCTAAATCCATTGTGTCTGGTTTCAGTAAGATTAGATGCACTTTTAGATGGCACACTGTGAGATTTTGATAGGTTACATTATCAATCCAACTTTAGGGATGTCGAATCAATGGCCACACGTATTAAATCAGCTGAGGGATTATTTTTTCTGGTTTTGCCAGTTTTATAGGCAACACCACCTTTTTATTACTATTACTCTCACTGAACACAGAAATCAGAGGAAATCTTATCTTTCTTTCAAGTTTTGCCAATAATTTATTAAGACTATTTTGTAAAAAGCTTTTGTGAATCTTCTCATAAGAAATTAGGTAAAGAAATTGAGTAAAGAGGACTGTAGAGTTTGAGGAGCAATATAAAAGCCACAGCTATTTTATCACCTGCAAGAAATCCTACTGAAGCTCTGCTTTTATCTGCAGACACAAGCCATGATTCCGTGGCAGAGCTCACAGTTATTTCCAAAGAAAAGCCACATCTTACAAACAGGGATCTCCTTAACCAAAGAATGGATGAAAGAAGCACTTCCAAGCTGCACCAATCCCACACTGAGTTTTTGCTGAAGGTGTCCATTCCTTGCAACACTGGGTCTAATCCTGCTCCACTGAAATTAATGGAAGAAGTTTCCTGTCAACCCCTTCCTAAGAGGAGTGCAGTTGTCATTACAGTGTTGAAATGATATTGCAAAATACTCAGTGTGTTTCAAAAAGATTTTTTTTTGTAATTGCCAGCAATTAAGCATGTTTATCAGATTTTAGCCTCTCTCCATCATTCAGAGAGGTAATTAAGGGTTTAGTCATTGCATACTGGGCTGTTTTCCTGTTTCATTAACTGCAGTGAGTCTCTGAGAATGGGGCTGATGCTGCTCTGAGTGTTGTAATTCCACAGAGCTTCCCATGGGCAGGCAGGACTCTGCTCACTGCACCTTCCTTCTCTTCTAGAATCCCACCTCCTGCAAAACCCATCTCATCCAGGGACCTGGGCTGGACTTACTGGGGAAAAAAAATTACCTGTTCCAACCACTCTGAAAATTAAGTCATTTATCCAAGTGCCAAAGCTGGATTTATCACTAATACCACAATATTCTGCATGAGAGTTGGGCACTTAAACACCTCATCTAAGGTTTTATTTCTTCAGATGCTAAAAGGAAGAAACTGTTGTTGTTTCAAGCTAAGCCCAGGTTCACCTTTTGTCCTGGGTTTAATCAGGAAGTCTTTCAGCCCAGATGGCTGCTGGTTGAATCTCCATCCTGCCCCTCCAAACCAATCACAAAATTTTGCTATTTCTAGGCAAAAAATTGATGCTACCACTTGCAAGGCTTAACATCTCTGTTAAGGCTATAGTACAGCAGCTTTGTACCTCTTGGCATCTCTGGGTTCTGCTTACCCAGAGCTGTCAAACCAAAATTACAGCCAGTAGAAATCTCCAAGGCACTTCAGGATTCACTATTTACTTTCAATTCTGCCCTGCAGAGTCTGCCTCCAATACATTCAGGTATCACAATTGCAATTTCTGAAGTTATTTACCTTGAAAAGTTTGTATTACAGTGCTAGTGGTGATATATGAAAATAAAATATTTGCTCAGTTGTGGGATTCACTCCTCAGCTTCAGGAAGAGTTTTGCCTCAAAAGAGACTGAGGGCTTTTTACTGACCTAGAGGAGTGCCATTACAGCTTGGAAAAACAAACATGAATCTGTTGCCTACATGAAATTATTCTCCACTGCATAAGGGATTTTGTTCAACCCATTGACTCCACATAAAAGGCAATGTTGTCGTGTTGTAAATGAACAGACAAATAATTAAATAATTGAATAATATTGTTGGGAGTAATTATAAAAACTTTTATTTTGCCATTGTTTGGAATGCCTGTATTAAACTGGCAGCTGAGGAATCTGGGCCATGGGGTAGAAGTAAACAAATGTGAATTTCAGTGATAGATATGCTGCAAAGATTGGTGCCATAATAAACAATAATGGGTTTAGTGTACTCACAGCCTCACACCTGCCCTGTTGCTCTGTCCAGATTCTGTTTAAATCACCCCTATCCCACTGTTATAAAGAGCTCATTTCTCAGGACACAAAAAAGAAAATAATTTCTACCAAAAATTTGTGAGTGTGTTAAAAAAAAAAGTAATTTTGTGCATGTTTTAATTTCAAATAATTTCATTAAATATATTCTAAAATCAGTAAGTTTGCAAATAATAAATTAGGAATGAATGTAACCCTTGCTTAATGGAAAAGTAATGATTTTGTTGATAATATATGTAAACATGAATTTCATGGGTTAGTACACTTGTTCTTATTAATTATTTTTTTCATTGCTTGAGAGGTTTAACCTTGATTCTCACATGAATTTTTTCGGCATCATCTTCTAAGCATTAGATGTCACTGTACCTTTTTTGCTAAAATGCTGGATTTTGAGAACAGTTGTTTTCCCCTATGCAGACATTTCATAAATCACCTTTTAATTCTCCTTTGGATAAATAAAGCAGTGTATTTTTAAATTGGTTGGTATAAATCATATTTTCCAGACTATGCATCACCCAAGCAAGTAAATCCAGAACACTTGCCTGTGACATTTCCCCCCTTGACTTAAAAATGTACATTCCAGCCACTTGTTAACTTTTACTTACACCAAGATTTCACTGGATTCAAGTCATCCCTGCTCAAATACAAGGATGAGATTTAGAGTCAGCCTCCAGTAAATTGACAAATAACTTTTCTTCTGTTGATCAGAAAACTGACTTGAACACAATCCAGTTCTACCCACAATATTTCTTCCGTTTCCTTCCCACTTTCCCACATCATTAATGCACATCACAACTTCAGCACCTTCATCACTGGTGTTCTGAACCTCCCTCCCCTTCAGCTCCTGTGTTCAAGTCGTGATTTCTGTTTCACTATTGTTTTACTATTCTGTGTTTTTCTTGGTCCTACAAGCGAAGCTTGGTTCTACAAGTTCCAGCTTCTCAAGCTCATCCATTTTGTTCATTCCTGGTACTGCTCAGCCAACATTAAAGTCAATTCTCGCAGTCCAAACCTGGATCTTCACCTGACTGCTCACAGCGAGCTGAACACCCTTATGAAGATTAGTTATCCAAGTTTCTTTTCCCTAGCTTTCAATTTAATTTAATTTCTCATCATTTAGGGCAGCCCTTGTCCTTGAAGAAATTTAGGTACATTAGAAAATAATGCTTTGCATGACTTGGATGGATCTTTAACAACTTCTGAAAAATGTGTCTGAAGGAATTATAATATTATTGCTAAATTAATTTTAGTGAAATGCTTCTGGAGAGCATGCTTCAGGAATTTCTATAAGTTATATTTATCCCACCAGTGAGGATTATCTGACTTTTTATAAGCTAATCCTCTTGAGTGCTATGTCTCAATCCTATGAGAAAGCATGTAATATTTTACATTACAAGTGTTTTAATTTTATCTTCATTAATTTCCACTTTAAACACATATAAGTGTTCCCAAAGAAGGGCAGACACCAATCCAGATGCACCATTCATAGGTTTTGGTATTTTCCATTATCATGCAATAGCATCTAGTATTTTTGAACAATTCCTTTGTTTTCACTCTTATTCCTTATTTCACAGGTCATCCCCATATTTTCATGTCTTGGCAAGTATCAGCTGCAAGACTGATTCACCTTCAGATGGTTTTTTTGGTCTCACTAGAACAATCAAGGGAAGACAAAGCAATTCTTTAGGGTTTATGCTGAACTGTGGGTTTACATGTGTTTGTATGGTTAATATGGGTGCACAGCTCTTCCTGCAAATTATGCCCTTTAATGCACTGATCCTTTATGCCTTGCACAAGGAAATTGATATTTTTATGCCTACAAAATGAATTAGGAGATAATTCTTTCCTCATTTCAGTGAAGTCAAACAGCAGCTACAGATCTGCTCTCAATGCAGAGATGATACTCATTCAAAATCCATGACTGGGCCCTGATTTGTGATTTTGAGTAATCATGGTGTCTTTACAGGGATGTACAGAATTATCTGCCTTGATAATTTTTCCAACATATAGATTTGCAAACAGGAAACATTACAGTTTTTAAAGTACTTGTGATTGTACAAATACATTATACTGATTTTCCTTGGGTAGGCTGAAAATACTGAGAAAGGGATCAGAAGTGTGAGTGAGCAGTAAGGCAGACCATGAGAAAGTCACTAAATTTCAGAAGGGACATTATTACACCCCAGGTGTTTGAACAAACAGAAAGTCCCAGTCACAAGCTGGAATCCTCCTGAAGTTGTTGGTGTTGAGTGAACAGAAAGTCTGACAAACCTGGATCTCACAGGTGAGGAAGGAATGACACTTCAGTGTCTCATAGCCTTTTCTGGGTAGAGCAGGAGAATCACAGCTTTGCAACTGATGAGCATCCACCCATTCCTGTCTCTCAAGCCCTGCTGTGATTCCTGAGACAAAGAGCCAGCTTTGTGCAGACAGGTGTGTATGATTCCTGGGCTCTGCTCAAGTCTCACTGACACCAGGGCAGGGCTTAAGGGACATTTAAATCACACCTTGACTTCTGCCAGCTTTCCAGAGACAGGTGAGATTCAAGGGAGAAAACAAAACAATGAAAAAAACATATAGCCCATTACACATCTCCTCTATTAATTATAGAATATTCTGGAGTTTCAGTGGCTCCTTTGCATCCAGGTGTCAAGCTCAGCAGTGAACACCAGTGGATGCCATGGCAAAGCCCAGTTTGGGCTGCAGCACTGAGAGGGGAGGACACTGAAAGCCACAGAGGAGAGAAACACCACCATTGGACGTGCCTCAGTCTGTAGGAACACTCCTGAATTTTATAGGCAGGTGTTTCTGTTCATTTACAGTGCTGTAAAGGCTGTTCTAGCTACCTAATAAAGGTTTACAAGGCAATACCATTATCTATTTATATAATACAATAACATCATTTGTTTCTGCAGAATTCATCTGTCTTGGGTGAAAACTCAAGTATTTCCTATAGAAGCTTCTCAGCACATTTCCCTTCAGAGAGAGGGAAATTTTCCTCCTCGTGAAATTGCAGCTGCAGGTCTGAGAGAAACAGAGCAATTTTCTCCCCCTAACTTGAGCAGCATTGCAAACAGCCTGTCCTCATCAGAATAAGAAAATGTTCAGTTACATCTGTGACTCTCACTACTCTCTACACCACTTTTCAGAGGGAGAGACAAATCCTCCCAGTGTTCCTGAGCAATACATTTTGCATTTGGAGTTCTGACTTGGCTGACACTTCTTAAAATATACATATATATTCAGAGTCAGACAGCTCCCTGGTGACTATTACACAGCTGCAGATGCTGAAGGGCACAAATTATTCCTGCAAAGGTCAACATTACCTTACACTAAAAAATTGCCTTCCTGACCATTCATTCTTCCTTGACTTCCACACTGCGAGCAAGTGATGAATTTTTATGATTTCACCACCAGCCATTGGTCACATTATGTACCTCTTGGGGAGAAGAAGTGAGGAGGTGGAAAGAGACCCCAAATCACATATAGACACCTAAAGATGTGTCCTTTTTGTTTCATGGGATGACATTAAACCAGAAGAGCCAAAGTTTCATTTGGAAGTTGTTACAGGACTCAATAACAGCCAGTGTAAGTGAGCCACAGGATGAATCTTATAAAAGGGATGCAAGGATGTGTCCAGACAGCCCAAATTTAAACTCATATTCAGAGTCTACTGTTTCCTACTGGCTGGCCAGTTCAGAAGGCAAGGAGCCAAGCAGCAGATCTGAGACCTTTGTGGAAGTTAGTTAGGCAATTTTAATATCGCCCAGAGCTCCTTAGCAGTAAGTGAAATTCCCCAGGCAGAACCTGTGTGGAGGATCGACATTCTGCTTCATGAAGGAATATGCTACTTTAAAATATGATTAAATTCAGATGTGGGATGAAAGACAGAAAAATTAGAAGTTCCTCATGACTTTCCTTTAACCAACTGAAATATTATATTCACCTACACTGAAAGATTTTAGTTTGGTTATTGCAATACTGAAAGCAGCATAAATTTAAAAGATCTCCACTTCAAAAATGAAAGCTTATGCATTGCACGTTTTGTAAGGATCCCTTCTTACTTTTTCCTTCTGCTCCATATTCTCCTTAAAATTGATATCATTGCATCAAATGTTTTTATTTCAAATGAAGTTGGAAAAAAAATGGTTCCCTCAAAGAGTTTCCTATTAGCTTCTCCCACTTACCGCTGCACGCTCTCCTTTCTCCAACAGAAAATGGAGGAACAAAGAACTGGCTGTTGTTTAGTACTTTATTAAAAGTGATTAACTCCTCTAATACCAGAGGAGACGTAGAATGGGGCAGAATTCACAGGCTGCAGGCAAGAACTTTCTCCCCTTTTGTCAGAGCAGGCAGCATGTAGAGTCTGGCCCTAATCAGATTAGGTTGTGCATATTTATAAACATCTGAAGACCATAAAGAAAGACTCCCAATTAAAAGATACTCTGGATTTGCTTCTGCAAGAGCTGCAGAAAAACATGGCGATTAACATTTCCATTAGAGACTGGCTTTGGCACAAACCACACTTGCTCAACTGGGTCCTCTGGAAATCTCTCTTCCACCAGAACGTATCCCTGGGTTCTTTTCAGATACATTGAAAAAACATGTCCCATTTGATCTGGGTGTATGGAATTACACAATGCCATGGCACTGCATGGGATGTAACCCCACGTAATGTAATGCACATTCAAGCAAAACTCTCTTTTCCATTATGGGCAGGAGTAAATTACAGATAGGAGTTTACCATAATTAACCACAAACTGGCAATAAGGCCTATTTTCTGTCTTTGTAGATTACTATCAAGTTAGCTAAGCCTTTCTCGAGCTTACTTTTAAAAGTAGTTAAGAATATAAAAGATATTCAAGATGAATCTATTCTCTGGATAAACATGTTGTGTGAACCATCCAAGCTGTTTGGAGTGGAGAATGAATCCAAGATGCTGGTTAGGTGTGGTCTGTTTGGTAAACAACCTAACCCTGGCTACAGTTTTTCATAAAAATGTTTAATTTATTTTTTTTCCTAGTTATTCCTTAATTAAAATCTGTGCTGTTGTTACCTCTTAGCAATAACACAGGGCTGAGCTCATGTCCAGCAGCTGCCCACAATGTGTCTCCTGCAGCTGAAAACACTTCATCATTTATTATTCCAAAACACTAAATAAGGGCAGACATTTTCCTAAAGAATTGATTTTTAAGGGCTCAGTATCAATCAGTTCTTTTTGCCTTTGATCCTCAGTAATCAGGGAGCCAGACATTTAGAGAATTCAATATGCAGCCCATTTAAAGATATTCTAGACTTTCTGGTGCTCCCATGAACCACCTATTTGCTTTGGAGAATCAGCAAACTTTTATTAACAGGATTTATCAGCACACAAGGCAAACCCACGGCAGTGTTTCTCTGAGACAGATCTAGAAAAGTAAGCACCCTAATTGGGCCATTTGCATTTTAATACTCCTGCAGCAGCTCTGATTAGCAACACTTTGTCAAAGCACAGGTGCTGAGCCTTCCCAGTGCAAAGTCTCCACTGTCACTCACGGCCCAGAGTTTCATTTTTGCCTACAGAGATTGGATCCATCTGCAGACCACATCCATCCATCTCTGGGTTCAAGCACTGGAGGAGTTCCAGTTAATGGTTTTTGGTAGCATTTTTTGGTGAGTCAGTTTGGCAATGAATCCAATCCTTTAAAGCACTGTCTCTCCCAATCCATTTCTTGTTATAAAATGGACCTTTCCAACTTCTCAGGATCTTGTTACTTAACATGTCCTAGTTTTAATTGCCTCTTATTTTACTTTATTAAATGAAGTAATCTCCAGCCAATACAAAACATTGATGTAATTTATTCAAATGCTGCCTGCCCTATGAGCAAGACCTAGAATCCTACAAAAGCAGCTGCATCTGTATCAATATTTCACTTTGGAAGATGCACCTTGACTGCTCTAGGTTGTGTTCAGGTGGGGAGAGAAGGAAGAGGGATGTGTTTATCATCAGAATACAAAGAAAATACTACAGATAAAAATTCCTGCAGAAATTTTTTTAAAAGTCTTACTTGAAAAAAAAAAAAAAGCTTAATGTGGACTTCCACACTATTACTATTATTATTATTACTATTATTGCTACTACTACTACTAGAATTACAGTTCTGGGCATGCCTCAGGAAGGAAGCACATATGATCACACAACACCTGCAGACTGCTGTGTCAAACAGGATGGGAAAATCACCTGCTCACAGCACATAAAGAGTTTTCTATCAGATATTGTAAAACAAGATGCTGTAAGTGCCCTGGAGGAACTACCTTTTCATTGCTGAGCCCTGTTATAACACTGCTCTTCATGCAATTCTCACTCAGGCTAATAACATATGATTTCAAGTCATATCCAGGCTATAATGAAAAGTGGGAAAAGAACTTGAAGTGGTGCCAAAAAGATCCAGTGGTTTTGTAGACCTTAGGCCCTGTGCTGTGGAACACAACCCAGAGTACAACGAGTGAATTAAAAAGACAATTCTTCAGGTCAGTTTTGACACAAAAATTGAGCATAGTCAAGGGCAATTAAATAATTAAAATATTAGTACTGACTTGAAATAAAATATGTGAAATGTATCTCTCTTGTATTCCTGAAAACATTAAAAACACCCCTGCTACTTTTCCAAACAGCAATCACTTTCTAAGAAGTGCACAGAAAATCAGCTGAAAGTTGATTGGTCTCTGTCCCAAACCTGTTATCAGCAGAATATCAAGAACATAAATCAATGTCAATAAATCTGCCCCCTTTCCTCAGCTGAACCTCATCAAACACAAAAACAAAAATAAAGCTTCAACCTCACTTTCAGCCCCATGGGCATCTCTGGTGCCTCTCCAGGATCTCTCCATAATCTGTGGATTCACAACAATAACTCCCATTTATTTTACATTCAATGGAATAAATATGCCAAAGCAAGCCTGGTAATTTTGTGCAGCATTCCTGAGGCTGGGATGGGATGGGTTTGCCATCCAGTTGCTTCCTGCACCAGGTATGTTTATGTGCTGAGCATATTTCAGAGACATCCAACTACCTCAGAGTGAGGACACGTCCTTCTGGTGATGAGTCTTCCCAGAGGAGGCCTGTTTGGAGATTTAGAAGCAAATTCTTGTGACTGAATCATCACCGTCCAATTGTTCTCCATTAAAAATAATTTTATTATGTAAACAATTAAGTTCAATTATGTGGATTTAGAAAGCTTTTAGTCCAACCTGCTCTTGCAGTGGCACGTTACAACATAAGCCTTAACACCACTTCTGGGAAGGCTGTACCCAAAAAAACCACTTTTCTTAGGTTGCCATAATCCTTTGGGTCCGTACCTGAACTGCCACGAAACCTGGTGGGACACGTGCAGAGAGCAGGGATGTGTCAGAAACTTCACCTTTTCCACGGCTTTCCAGCCCCACATCTGAAACAACATCATCAAATAAAGACAGAGCCCTCTGGAAAGGACGATGGAACCTGACATGGGACAGGGTTCTTCCCCCCAGGCTGGTCATAGCTGCCAGCCTTCCACCCACAGGGAAAGCTCTTCCTTCAAAGAGCTGAACTCTGCTCAATTTCTCTTCATAAAGCACAAACGAGACAAATCAGTGTGATATTCCCCATTCTGGATGTCTGGTGCCAGCCACACAGGAAGCTGAATTAACGTGGGCTTCCTGGGGCACTCACACTAATCACATTTCCTGGGGTCTAGGAACTGCTCTCACTTGCCAGTTTGACCACTCTGTGCCTCTCCTCTCACAGCCTGAAGGACTTGCTAAAAGTTAATTCAAATTGTTCTATGTTTGCACAAATATTTAAGTGACTAAAATAAAGTATTTTCATAAATACATCCAGATTGAAGGCTTGTTCTCTCTGACTTCAGCTTAAAGTTCTTTTCTTAGAAAAGGACTCCACCTCTACCCAAATTAATTTTGGCAGCCTCTTTCTGGAGAAAGGGAAAAAAAATAATATCCCATCTGTGTAAGTTACTAAACTAACCTGGAGATAAGCCCTCCAGTGGACAGCAGCTGCTTTCTCTCCCCTCTCTTTGCATTTAATATCATTGTATGTCATCTTAACAGCTGTATTTACTACAAATTCCCTGTGAAGCTTTTGGGTCATTCACTTTCTAAAAGCATAACCCAGAAATGCTCACTCAGGGCGTTAATGCTCACCCTGGCTTGGCTCACACTCCTAATGGCTCCTTGGGTGATTAGCAGTTTTCATCTGCAGGTCCTATATGATTAAAAAAAAAAAAAAAAAAAAAAAAAGAAAGAAAAGAAAACCTTAATGGCAATAAAAATATTAGGAGTCAGCTATTTCATACTAATGACTTGTTAATGTAACATTATTGCTGGTGCTTTAAGCACTGTTGTCCTTAGATGCTGCACTGCATTCATGAAGGACTTTGGGAAAAAAGAGAGTATGGTGCTGAGACTTATTGCATTAAGAGATCGGTTTAACAGATTGTTTAGTTTTGGTAATATAATTTGACATCTAAACATAAGCTGAGAGGGATCTCCCACAAAACCTTTGATAATATGATTCATTGTCAAATGTTTGTTTTGCCTATCTGGTACTCATTAATTAATTCTTTTTAATATATCTTGGATTTACTGATTTGGAAAAAGAGAATTATTCTTATTGATGTTGCTAAAATATCCAGGTGGCTTGAATTTCACCAACTAGATGGTATAATCTAGCACATTTGTGTAGACCTAATCAAATCTCTACTAACAGATGTGAAGAGCCCAGCATGGGAGCAAATGTTTGTGTCTATATGATAATTAAATTACCTCAATAAAGAGAATAAATGAACAATGATGACTATAGTTTTTTTAAACCTAGGTTATCTTCCTCATGCACAGCCTCTATTAACCCCTTTAGCAATTGGTAAAACTTGAAGTTTTTCTGAATGAGCCATGGTTTTCAGGTAGTGCCTTTGATTAAACTGACTGACCAGGCAACGTGATTAACTTAAATATTGCTATGCAACACTGTTAATGGAAATAAAAAAATAATAAGTTCTGCATTAAAGATATGCTATGTACAGTATATTTCATTTCATATAAACAGTTGTGATGCAATCAGTCTGTGTTTTGATTCATCTTTTAGCTCTCCCATTCTTGGGGAATTGCTTTGATGATTATCCCAGCCTTCTTAAACATCTTTGTCCAAATTTTAAATGTGCTCACATCTTTAACAAACAGGCTTGTGCCCTTCATGTAAGCTGGATGTGGCTGGATGGGCATTTCTGAGAGCCCCAGCAGCCACTCGAGTGACCCATGTGCTGCCAAGGATCTTCAAAGCCTGGCCCTCTAAATCCAGTTTGCGACACAACCAGACAGAAAACTTCATTTCAATGCCTACAAAGCACAACAAAAACCTCTATTGTAATGCATTCCTGAATATTCATTTCCCTAGAATTCACTTTAAGGAGACCTATGACAACAAGCTTCATGAGATAAAAAGGTATTTTGAACCTATCTTTGTTTAGAAGGTGGCCTTGTCAGATGCTTCCACAAGAGAGGGGAGCCAGCCCTTGGTAGCAGCATTGCTCTGCTGTCACCAGGCAGGCCGAGCTGCAGCTGGGGTTCAGATCACTTCTGACCATGTTTTTGCTACAAACAGGGGAACAGTTCTTTCTCTGTTCACTCCACGGCGTGCTCTGACCTTGCTGGAGGCTAAGTAATGTCACCAGCTGTGTGTGTAACATGGTCATTGGTGATGAAAAGTGAACCAGCGCAGCTCGCCTAGGGATGCAACCCCTTTTAACATATCTAACATTCCTGCAGGTGTGGTGGCTTTATTTGTGTGTTTTACTGTGTTTGTTTATTTGCCTGACTAACTAACTCATGTCCTCCTGCCCAGTGCAGATAGATTCTTCTTATTTAACATTCCTGAAACTCTGAGTGTTTAGGATATAGATTGTTTCCAGTCTCAGGATGTAAAAGACATGGGATAGAAGTGAGAGAGATTAGGGCTCTTTTCCTCAAAGTTAAACAACTGGATTGGTTTCCAGGCAATGGGGCCCTGAAACAGCTAAATAAAAATAGTCCTGTATTTACAAGGAACTCATGGATTGTATTTCTAGAAGATCTGACCGAGGGGCTGGTTTGACCAGCAGCACTTGGGAATAGCCCAAACACATAAAACAGTTATCTCCTGGTGTCATAAAGACATCTTTAGTCAGCTGAAGTGAGGTAGCAGCAGGGCTGGAGTAATTTGGGAGGCTAATTATATCCTCTTTGTATTTAAATGAATCTTTCTACTGAGCCCTCTGTGCTGTGGCAGAGAAACAAATTCAGGTCGCTCCCAGCTCAGTTCATCCCAAACTGCAGATTGTTTCTGAGAAGTCCTGCAAAGAGAAGAGGGCTTTTACTGGACTTCACTCCATGCACAGAGCAACAGTGCTGCAGCTTGGTGGAAAAGGGGCAAAAGCCACTCAAAAATCACAGAATTTGAAACACACAAATTCCCTTTCAGGAGTCTCAGACAAAAACTTTTTCTGATTATTCACATTCACATGGAAGCCCATCTCTTCCATGGAATGTACACAGACAGACTCCAGCAACCAAATTCTGTCTTTTCAATCTGTGTAGCTCTAACAGGGATATATCAACAACTATTTTCTCCTTGTCTACCTATGCAAAACAGGGCCTGATAATAATATGGTTATTGTCTCTTGAAATATTCCCTTCAAGGAAGGATTTGGGGAAGTTTGTCCTGATTAGATTTGGATTCAAGCCCACAAAAAACAAGTAGAGAAAATGGTCTTTTCCTGCCCCATAAACTTCCCAGCTGGGCCAGAGGCACAGCTAAGCACCACCAATCACCTGTGAAAATTTATTATGAAATAAATAATCTTGTAACAGGGAAGAGGAAGGAGAGCTGCAAGAGTATTTGTGTAGCCAACACAATTACTGAAATTGGAGGATGGGAGCAGAAGAGAGAAATTGTTGGTGTGGCTTGGTTTGGATTAGTTTTGCTCCTTCTTGGTGGATGCAGATGTTTTGGAGAGACTGAGTGTCCCACACCAGTGCCACACTGGATTATTTCCACTCAAACATCACTATAAGAGCTCACCAGCTCAGAATCTGTGGTCACAGGAGATGGAAATGAGATTGGAATCCACCCATCTGTCTTCTGAACCTCACACAGGTCTTGGATTTCTCTCTTCCTCATCCCAGGTCAACAGTTGTAGAGATGTATTGGCATGGAAGTTTGCTGAGGAAGGATCTTCATTTCCTTCACTTCTATTTCTGCCTCTTCATTTCACAACCTTGGCACTGAGACCACCCCAGCCCCTTTCCTGAAGGACCAAGTCTTAGAAGTGCATTTTGGGGTGCAATTGAAGCAGACACACAGCCAGACACCTCTTGAGACATCACCTCCCCTCTCTTGTTCCACAGTCATTTCAGTGGCTTGCTTCAAATTTCTCAGACAGGTTTTTATCTTTTCACTTCCATCCTGTCTACTTTCACACAGCTTTGTGTTGTTGTGAAGACTCAGAAATGTTCTCAGAACAAGAAACAACTTCTGCTTTTCCCCTTTGCTCTGCTAAGAGTTCCCCATGAGTCACTCTGTGTTTTCCTTAGCCACCCTTCAAGGTTCCTCATTGTGCAGCCAGGTTTTACTGCAGGTTTTCATAAACACGTCTGAGTTACACAAGTGGGATTTTTTTTTAAGTGGAAACAGGCTCAGTAATTTGTAAATATGCTTTGGTTGAAAAGGAGTTAAAAATACAGTCAAAGAGACTTTGCTTCCCTCCTTTCTCCCATGGTTCATGACCTTTGCTTTTTTCAACTTCCTCAATTTAGTTTCAGTAAATTGTCACAGAATGGCACAACACCTGCCTTGGGTACTTGAGAAATTGACTTTTCCTGCAAATTACCCTGATCAGTGACCTTGTCTGGCTACTAAAGGGGTTTGCAGAAGCAGCATAGCTTTATGTGTGGCCATCTTCCATCTTCTGATTGGTATTTAGCCCTTTGAAGTTCACTTATCTCCTTAATGTGCAGCTACCTTTTGGGGGAAAAAAAAAAAAAAGAAAAAGAAAGAGGAAGAAAAAGGTTAAAAAAGGCCACGAGACGCTTGTCATATCTGAAACCAAAATACCAACAGCAAGACAAAGTGTGCTCCATCCTGGAAGGTGCACACAGAAATGTAAGCTAAAAGGCTCTACTGATCCTCCTCTCCAGATGAATGTCTATAATTTCTTTTTTTTCTTTAGATGTTAAATGTTCAGATACTGGTTGACATTGTTGCATTGTTGCAGTTGAGTAGTGTTTACTGGAAAGGATTTAACAAGGCTGACCTTTCCTTCCTATCCTTTCCTTTCCATTTTTTTTTTTTTAATCTGTTGTAAAAGTCACTACTGTGAGGAAAAAGCAAATATCTGCTCCTCCCCATACTGCACAAGTGTTGGGGCAGAGGTTACTTCTGGAAACCTAAAAGGTAAATTTCTTTTTTTTACTCTGAAGCTTTGATTTCACAGTGACATGTAAGGGGGTTATTTGTTTAATTAATTATTAATTGCTGTGGTGTCCAACAGGTGCCAGGTCTCAAGTGCAGTCCCTGGGGCAAGCAGCCCAAGGGGAAGCATGGTTCACAGCAACCTTGAGCAAATTGGCCCAGGAGAAAGTTCTGGAGCTACTTCCCATGTCCTTGTCAAATATCAAAGAAAAACAGTTAAAATGTAAACTTATATTAAGCATTGTACTTAATTCTGACAAGCTTTTAGGATCGAATTGCAGACTTTAGTCAACAAAGGGGAATTAGGCCGGGCTCTTCAATGGAGGGGAAGGTGGGACAGCTGTTTGAGAGCTCTGTGCATAACTCTCATCTTATTTTTCACATCTGTTCTGTTTAATTTAGCTAAGCACTTTGAGTCACAACTTGTGGCTGAAAACTTGAATCCTGTTTTACCTGGGACTCAGACTGATATTCTAGATCTTAGAAGGAAATTAAAAAATGCCTGAAAGATTACATTATCTAATAAATTTCCCCCACCCCACTCACTTTATTTTTGCAACTGGTGAAGATTTATTGCTTAATTGCAATTTAAGAAAAATTTTAATTCAGTCAAATGCAAATTGTGTTTGCATATATGGGATGATTTTTCTTCTTCTTTTCCCCTTATCTTAAAAAAAAAAACCTGAAAAAAAATTCCCCAAAAACAGTTTTGAGTAAGGAAAAAAATACCAGAGAACTGTTTCCTTTATTTATATTGCTGTCCTTATCCTGTCTTGCCTGATCCCCTCTCAAGATTTGTGATTTTAACCTCCTAACATCATCCTGAACTGTGGAAATATTGCCCTTGTTTTAGAGAGGGGGAAATTAGGACAGAGGGCTCATAACCCAAGAGGTCCATGGGCATGGACACACCATGTGCTGGGATCAGAAATTATCTTCAAGCTGCTGAGCCCCAGAAGGGGATGGTCAGATCAGGAGTAAACAGGATCCACAATTCCTCACACAAGGATTGTGTGAGGAGCCTCACACGTGGGCTCAGTGGCAGCAGAGGAGGAGCTCTTCAAGAGCATCATGACACCTCTCGTCATCCTCCATCAGATCCCTCCTCTCCATTCCCCTCTGCCCAGCCCTGCTCCTCCATCAGATCCCTCCTCTCCATTCCCCTCTGCCCAGTGGTTTTCAGCCACCCAGGAGCTGCTGGAATGCTGCAGGCTCTGACATTGACAGGTTCTGCCCCTGGTACCTCCCTTCCCTCTGGAGACTGTGGTTGTCCTGCTCACTTCCCCCCAGCCTCAGGATGTCCCTGATCTTTGTCAGGGCTGGACACAGCCCCTGCCTGAAGCCAGCACAGGCCCCCAGTGTTCCACTAATGGGAGCTAATGAGAATAACAAACCACAGTGACACGGGGCTCCTCTGCTCTTAGGGAGGGCAGGGACATGAAAGGGTGTGAGGTTAGAGAGCCCCAAAGCCTGATGCATTTGGAGCACGGGGATTTAGCTGTGATCTCCCTTGCCCCAGGGTCAGACATGGCACGTGAGCTGTCCCTGACCTGTGTCCCTGCAAAGGGGACTGAGCTGTGTCCAGCACTGCTGGGCTGGCTCTGCACCCCCAGCACCAGGACACAGGCTGGGATGCCAGGACTGGGATGCCAGGACTGGGATGCCAGGACTGGGATGCTGCTCCCCACCACAGCCAGGCCCTGGAGCCTTTAAGCTGTTTTTTAAATTGGCTGAGTAGCTCTGGTCAATGGGTGCTGGTTTGACCAGATGAAAAGCCAACAAACCTCAGTACAAACACAGGCTTGGACAGAACTTGGCTCCACAAGTACCTCGGTTTGAGAGAATTGTTTGTAGTTCCTCACTGTCTCACATCAGAGATCAGCTGCTCAGAAAATCAGTACCCAACTCCATGTTTTGCCATAATTTAAAACAATTAAAACACAAATCACATCTTGAATCTGTTAACTTTCAGATAAGTATAATTAGACCCCAAAATGCTTTAAGTAGTGTTTACACATTTATTTACCAAAAGACAATTATTAAAACAAAGAAACATTCCCAGTTAATTGATGGAAAGATAGGAGAAAATGTAATTAATCATCATTAGAGCACGCAGCCCTTTATTGTTCAGTGGCATGTCTCTGTGGGAACTGCTGGCTGTGACACCACTCCTGTCTCTGGGACTTGCTCTGGGAGGAAAAGGGAGGTGCTGGGTGTGGAATGGGGTGGATTTTCCATGGGGGTGCAAATCCAGAATGCCCAGGGAACACAGGGCCACGTGCCCAGGAGAGGAGGACCAGTGGGGACCACAGCAGGGAGAGACCAAAAGGACTCAGTGCAGACAGATCTGCTGGAAAGCAGAAATCACCATGTCAGTGGAATTACACCAGCGAGGGAAGAAGAAAGAAGCCCCGTATCCTGAAGCTATTTGACTCTCCAAAGCACAATACAACAATATTAACTTCTGTAGGATGAGAGAGCTTTTTATTCCAGTATGATGTGAAGTAGCTTTGCTTGAAAGATTTCTTCTGTGTTTTCAAAAATCCTTCTGGTTTCCCAGAGGGAAAATGGGGATTACACCAGTTAACCCTGAGCAAGCATGCCCATTGCAGGAGCATTTCTTTAGTGCAGAAACAGCACTGCTGGTTTCTTTAATTGCAGCAACTTGGGCAATTACTTTACTCACAAAGCCTCTTGGAGCTACATGAGCTGCCTCCTGTAAGACAGGAACCTTTTTAAATTCGGGGTTTATCCTCCAAACTGCTTGTGAAGGATTGCCACAACTTTCTCCACTGCTCAGAAACAGCTTGTAAGAAAACTCACTTTAAAGTTCAGAATTGTTACCATTTTACTGTCATAAAACTACTTTATTCTTAAATTAATGGGATTCCAAAGGTAGAAAATACACTTTTTTAAAAAATTTCAGCTCTTTTTATCATTGTGCTTGAATTTCACCAGCCATAACAGTGAAGTTTCAAATGTCTTGTTCTTTGTTCAATTGTAGATGTTCAGGCCTTACAAAATACTCTATCCAAAAAAAAGGCCATGGAATTGCAATATAGATGATAATAATATTTTTTTCTAATTTCTATAAACTTCTGTTGGCTAAAAGCTGGCCCCAGATCTATAGTTTTCTTTCTTGAAGTAAATTTCACTTTTTTCTTCTTGTTTTTCCCTCATTGGCTCTCAAGGTCTAGTCTCTAGTCTTATAATTCATGACACAGTTTGTATTGCACCTCCAGCAAAAGCCTCTTTATGGTACAAATGACCTATAAATCACACCTGAGACTTAGCAGCACCCAAAACAACTGACACATTTGAACAGAAAATGTTTTCATTTGGAAAAAACATTTAGGATTCCTTAATTTGAGGGAAAAAAAAATGGATCTGTAAGTCCTTAATTGAAAACCAGATACCTGGCCTGGAAGTAAAAGGCTTACTAATGCTCCAGAAGGCACAAAACAAATTTGCCTGGCTGATACATTGATAAATTGATAAATTGATAAATTGATACATTGATACATTGATAAATTGATACATTGATAAATTGATTAATTGATAAGAGAGCCACCTGAGCAGGCAGAGTGGGGCACCAGGCTCTGCACAGGATGGGGCTCTCACTGTGATCTCTTCTACTCCACGGCAAAGTAATGAAAAAAGGAAACCATAGATAAAAGCTTTGGCCTGTCCTCCACTCCAGAGAGTGGTAACTGAGCTGGTCCTGGTTAGACAGAAAAGCAGCAGGAACTGAAATGCATTAGTGGTATTTGATGTGAAAAGTTTGATATCATAAAAAATTATGCTTTTTGTCATACAAATGCAGCTTTCCATAAACAGCCTCAAGAGCAGGAAGCACATTGTTCAGATTTCCTGCCTTTCCTGGGTTTGGATGATCTGCTTTTGCTTTTTATTAAACACAAATGATTATTCTTAGAAGAACAAGCTATTTTCACACATAAGTAATAAAGAAGAGGGCCCCCATATAATCAGGGCCTAGAAGGGGATGCAGTAAAACATGAACTACATTAATTCTAAATACTGCTCTGAAATTATTGATGTTACACTGTCACAGAGTTCTGTTGAGTTACTCGAACATCTTAATCACTGAACTAATTGAGGACTTAAGTCCTTCCCATTTTGTCAGTCCTTTCATCCTCAAGAAGCACATTTCTGTAGCTGTGGATCAGTCAGGCCTGAGCACTTTATTTCATACATCACTTGTGGAGCCTACATTTCATTTACAGCTCCTTTTCCCTTTGTCTTTTAAAGTCAGGCTATCCTTACTCGTTTCTCTGTAACTATTTTTAATTTGCTTTTCCCAGCTTGGAACACTTCATTAAAAGAATGAAACCCCTAGACATTGCTGCAACATCATCATTGAGGGAAAAAAAAACAACTCCAGAACAAACAAAAGCAAAACAAGCATTTAGAACCTGTAATAAGGAATATTTGCTAAGAGAGGAGAAAGATAAAGCAACACATGATTGAACATGCTTTGAAATTACAGTCCTATATACAGTCTTCTGATATGATGCAGACCATGCTGCCAATTTTACCTATTTTAAGCAAAACATGAATATTCTGTCTGTCTAGCTCCTGCTGACTTGGTCTTGATGGGACCAGAAGCTGCACTTTATCACACTTGACAACTATACATATATATAGATATATATATGTATATGTATATGCATATGAAGGGACTACCCACCAAAATAGAAAGAAGTATTTGAATTTTGTCATCCTTGAAAACTCCTATTGTGGACCAATTTCTTCTCTTCTACCGAAGGGCTCAGCTGATTTGAAAGTTGCTCTAGATAGAAGCCAGCATCAGAACCAGCTTCTACTGCATTTGCCTGGAAAACACAAGTTGTTCTTAGAGAAAACTCAGGAAAACATTCCCTGCAAGATGTGCAGGGAGAGACTATCAAAAAAGCAAATGGAACAATTTTAGCACCTCATCCCTCAAAATATTTTTAGTTAACAATATGTATATATATACACACATAGAGAGAAAGTCCCTGTTTCAAATCTCCCAACTAAAACCGTATTTTAAGAGGGGGAGGGGAATTAGGCAACCCTGTTTTTTCATTGAAATATGCATCCTTTTCATCAAATAAAAAATGAGGATTATTAAGCTATATTCTAGTTTAAAGGAACATTTCAGTGGACACATTTTTGACAATCCCACCTGGCTTTTCAACCAGAGACAAAACCAATAATTTCTCCTCTCTGAAACACAAAATAGCATGTAGATCTGTGTCTCTTACACCTGGGTCCAGAACAATTCCCTTTAAGGACTCTGTAAATCAACAATTACTCTGAGATCCATAATTTATTATGCCTGCCATAACATCCACTTGCAGACCCAGCACCCAAAGAGCTCCTCTCATCCTCACATACTTTCTTCCAAAATAGAACTTGCTCTTTCATATCCACTACCATGTGCTGGTGGAGGCAGGAAATTGTTCATTTGATGAATGAAGTCAGAGATGGATCTGGTCATCCCAAAGGCCTGGGTCAGCTTTTGGGCTGATTGTATTCAATGTTGTCCAAGAAACCTCAAATATGGCAATGCAAAGGTAGCAGAGACTACAGTCAACACAGCAGTGCTGAGAGGAATTTCAGAATCCATGCTCAGCCTTGCAAAAGCTTTCTTCTGACAATTTTCTAGTCATTTGTCCTGTAGCACAGAAATGCTCTTGATGTTCACATTTGGGGCTTGCATCCTTCTCCCCAGCCTGGTATATTGATAATAGGATGGCTCCTGGCACTCAGCTTGGATTTTTTGGCTCTGCATCTCAGCTTTGTGCCAGTGTACAGCAGACAAGCCCCTGGAATTCCACTGCTGGAGGTGCTGCCCATTCCCTCTGGTGGGGATGGGTACATAAACTGTCATATGGAATGAGCTGAGCTTGGACAGGAATGGGATGGGAAGGTAAATAAATAAAAACCAAACGCTGAGCTAAATGGGGAGTGAGGCATGTCAGAAAACTGAGTTTCAGTCCCTGCTGCAGGGAAGATCCAGCACGGAGCATTAGCCTTCAGTCTGAAGATATAAGCCCTGCTGATCTTCACTGGCTTTGAACTCAAGTACAATTACAACTGAGAAAGCACCTGAATAGCAGGACTGTCACACAGAGAGATTTGGAGAACACTCCAGAAAGCATCAGCTTGAGGATTTTACTGAGATCTCCGGGGTGAGCTGGAGAGAGAGGATTCTTTTTCTAGCTAGAAAAAAGTACTACGTCTAAGTGTTATTTTGGCAGTCAAGTAATTATTACTACTGTAAGGGATCCTCTCTTACAAGGAACTACACCCCAATAAGCAAAACCTGTCATGCAGAACCCCTTGCAAAAATATACAAGACAGAAAAAGTAAATTTTTGGTATCTTTTTATGTACAGGAAGTAGAAGCACATCTTCAGTGGTGGATGAGCCTCTGAATACACCAATGAGCATATTTGCTAAGATTTTCTATAAAGAGAGACCCCTTTTAGCCTTCCAGTCCCAGAATATGATGGGCACAGAGACAATGAGCCAGTCAGTGGAAATGCAGAAGGGAGGCATTGCCGTGTCAGGGAGACACCTGAGCAGTCCCAGCTCAGCCCCTGGGTGACTCCTCATTCGATTGGTGACAAAAGTCTTAAAGGGCTAAAAATACTTCACAAAATAAGTTGCCAGGTCCACACCTGCTGCCCTGTGCAGAGAGCAGCCCCAAGCTGGTCACCCAAGAGGGTGATGCATGAGAGAATCCATGGGTAAGAAAAGCAAGAGCCTTAACAGCCTTTCTAGAATAAAGATTTTTCTCACCAGCCAACCTTCAACACAAATTATGCTGGAAAAGGGTGGCAGAATTTGGCCCATGTCTGTCAGAAAATAGCAAAAGCAGCCTGCAGGTGCCTACAAGATGAGCCAGGGAACAGCCTACACTTTTATATAATGAACTTCATTCAAAATTCTGTTTCTCAGTTCCCAAGTGAGAAACAAAGAGCAACACGCTTGCCCTCAGGGCAGGGTTTTCCTTTTTGCATTGTTTTTGTCACAGATCATTAAAAAAAATAGCTCTTACAGGGCCATTTTCAAAACCACAACATATTCTTATGCGTCACAACATATCCCTACTCTTTCCTCCCTCCTGTGACAGGTATTTAATTGAGCTAAAACTTTGTTTCTACTAAGATGCAAATTCGGGAAAAACAAGATCACCACTGTCTGGGGCTTGGGCAGCTGAAGATAAAAAAGCAACACCTGTTTTAGGTATGGCTGTGTGGAAATGCAGGTACTCCTCGGGCAACATACCCATGGTAACCAACTGCAAAACTTGTCCTTCTCGTTTGCTTCCTGGAGACTACAGCGCAGATATGGGTTGAGAAGTCTGTGTGGAACACGGGTTTTTTTTTTTTTTTTAAATAATATTGCCTTGTGAAATGTTGCTCATTATCATTTTTAATGTGACATAGAAGACAGCTTTCCATTCAAGTTGCCCGTTAGTCTGATTAATAACTTATTTTTATTTTACATTTTGTGTTGTATGCTGCCTGCGAGGCAAATATTATCAGTGTTTTCCTACAAGAAGTAAGACAATTCACAGAACACATTTTATGCCCCGAGATCAGAGAAATAAGTTTAGATTTATAATACCCAAGGACTGTGGCTTTTTATGAAGTGTATAAAGAGGGCATGTTTAATTATGTTTTGTTTATATCAGTGCTTTGTCTGCAAAAATAACACGAATTAGCATATTTTCCTATCATCGGCAGTTATTTCTAATGATTGATTAAATTTCTTAAGTGCAGAGTGGATTAAATCACAATTTCTTGCAAATAATTTGGGAAAGAAAAGATAGAACTAACTACCCAATTAAAGTGGGAGAGATCAGAGTCTGACCGCTCCAGGCAGAGTCCTGTCCATCTTTTACAGTGACAACAACAAAAATAAAAGGCAGAATGCTTATTTGAAGCTGAAGCACTACGTATGTAGAGCTAAACCCTAAAAGCTGTATTTTGCAACCCCTGGATGTATTTCCAGGGGTGGCCTGGCTGGAATTGTTCGTTTTTCTCCCAGCATCAGGTCTGTCCCATTTGAGTTCCTGACCTGCTCAGGCTGGGGCAGGACTGAGCTCTCCTGCTGCTCCTCAGAGCTGAGCTACTCAGCTTTTTAAAGAAACGAGGCATGGAATATTTCGAAGTGGCAGAAGCCTTACACCAGCAAAAGATGATGCGGCTGGGATCGCCATCCTCGAGAGGACACTCCGAAATTCTCTCGGTGTGAAAACCTGGCACGGCACCAGCACTGCCGAGGGGAGAGCGAGGTGCGCAAGGTCAAGAACCGCAGCATCCAACCCTCCCAAACCCTTTGCTTTGTTTCAACCGGGCAGTACAACAGCATCTCTGTTCACCTGCACGTTATCCCTGTAAAAAATATAATTAAAGAATTATATTGAGGGAGTTTTATTGGGAGCGGGGAGCGACCGTCGGGCTCGTTTTGAGGCAGGAAAAGCCTTTTCAGGGGCGGCGGGCAGACACGGGTGGCAAACGCCATCTAGTGGTGGCCGCGGGTAGTGCAGGCGCTCCGGGACCTCCTTCTCCTTCTCCTTCTCCTTCTCCTTCTCCTTCTCCTTCTCCTTCTCCTTCTCCTTCTCCTTCTCCTTCTCCTTCTCCTTCTCCTTCTCCTTCTCCTTCTCCTTCTCCTTCTCCTTCTCCTTCTCCTTCCCCTTCTCTTTTCCCTCTCCTTCTCCTCTCTTCCCCCTTCTTCTCCCTCTCCTTCTCCCGCCAGGGATGCCGAGTCCCGTCGGACCTGGCAGGGCCGAGGCTGGGCTGTCCCCACATCCCGGGACACCCTTGCACCTCCCCAACCCCAGCGTCAAACACCCGCATAAGCAACGAGAGCTGAAGGCACAGAGCGTGTGTCCTGCCCCAACCAGAAAATCGCTGGAATTTGCACTGAAATCACAGAATATTTCAAGCTGGAAGGGACCCAGGAGGATCAGCGAGTCCAGCTCTTGAGTGAATGCCCCACACGGGGATTGAAGCCCCGACCTCAGCGTTCTCAGCACCGTGCTCTGACCAGCAGGGCAGGGCTCTCACTCCCGAGGGTGCCTTGAGGATGCTCAGAGTCTCAGTACTGGCCCTTTATGCAGAAACACTGAAGATTTCTTAAGCTGACACTCTTTTTTTTGTTTGTTTTCCTTGTGAATCTTTTTATATTGGGAAAGAAAGAACAATGTGAGCCGCACGTGCTGAGATTTCAATGTTCTGAGCTACCTACAAATCCCAGGTAGTGACAGAGACTGTGAGGCTGCAGAGTTAATGCTGACACCTCAACATTCAGCATTCAACCTGCCTTTCACCCTGAGGGCAGTGCTTTTATGTGTTTGGGATACATTTCCCTATCTTAGTTTTAATATTATTTATACCACAATAATTTCTGGCTAATAAATATTTCCCGTTCAACATAAATTAGGTTAAACCACTCAGAGCCTCCTTGCTCTTCAGCTGCTTTTGGTTTGGCTTTGTTTTTTAATGCTCCCCCTGGATATTGTTATTTCCACGCATTTCCAAAGCACAAAAGGAATGCAGGAGACAGTCTGTGTTTATATGAGCTTGAAACACTTGAAACTCCTGTGCAGGAGCTGGATGCCACAGTGACAGGTGCAATACAAGAACCACCTGTGCAGATCACTGCAGGCTTACTCATTGCAAACACTGAATTCCTCGTACTTTGCACTCGGAAGGAACTCTTGGGCTATGATCCAGCATTCGGTTGCAGAGTTGATAATTATGGCATAGTTAGGGAGAGGAATTAATGAGCACAAGCACAAGGTCAGCACTGCAGATCTGTCCATCCTCAGTGCCAACAGGGCAGGATAAGAGGCCTTAGCAATAACAGCAAACAATGCACCTGCTACCAGGAGCTGGACAGGGCTGGTGTGTGAGAGCAGCGACAAAACCAAGGATTTTGTGCAGTATTTTGTACTGAATATTTCTCCCACAAAGAACCCAAGATCTCTGTTTTAGGATCACTTTTCTACAAAGTGAAACTGGTGGGAAAATCATCCACAAAAAAAAAAAATGGGTATGAAAAAATTTTAATTTGCTCATTTGCGTTCAATTCCTTGCAGTACTTTGGTCTGGAATCTCTAAAAGGCACATTAAACCATACCTCATAGCCTGCAAATCAAGTGCTAATTAAAACTGCATTGACCCTAATGGATTGGAAAGAAGAAATCTAATTGCAAAAACTTCTGTTTACCTAAGACATGCTGGAAAAACAAACCATCCCATATTCCTCTTCAGTCTGGTTTTTTTCTTTCTCTCAGCATGCACACAGAGAGCTGCCTCCCCTTGCTCTGTAATTAACTAAATCAACCTTTTGGGGGAGGTTTCCAGCACGCTGAACCTCTCTCACTGTGCTTTGTAACCAGTCTTGGACTACCACAACTTCAAAATCTATCCAACAACTCTTAAAATCCTGCCTGGAATGAGCCTGTGCTAATCAGTGACAGGTGCTGGCTGCTGCCTACCCAATTAGTTTATTATCTTCCTGCACTCTGAGCACCAGGATGTGTTTCCTGTCCTGGGTGTAGCTGCTGCTCTCACTTACTGGGACCAGGTCTGCAATTCCATAAATTCCCTCTAGTTCAGGACAAGCCTTGTCTTGACTTCCTTGATTTCCCACATGGATGGGGCAGAAGCATCACTGTGGAATCCACTTAATGATGAGAGCCCTAGGAGCACTGGTGATAAATGACCTGGTGTTTGGGGTAGGAAGAACCAACCACGGGCTTTTTTTGATGCTGTGATTTTTGTTTGTTTTCCTTTAAGGTCCTCACATCCCATGCAATGGGAACATACCTAAAACTGAATTTCCAGCAGAATGTGGGCTTGAAATGTGATGGGAAGGGGGGAGCTAAGCTGTAAGTAGCCCCCCGAGGCTTGTTGTCCTAATGAATACCAGGCCACAAATTAATGAAGGAGGTTTTAGGAAAACATTGTGATTTTTTTAGCCTTTCAAGCACCAGCAAATCTTTCAGAAGTCCAGACAGCTGTTTACAGCTTGTTAAGATGTTGACTGTTTACAAATTAGGTTGTCTTTGAAAACCCTGCACCTATCAGCCTGCCAATGTCACTCATCGATGAAGTGAGGGTCCTTCAGCCAAAGAAGACAGGCAAACTTTGGTGGTCTGGTCTGCAGGGAGGTGTTACTTCAGGAATATCCAGTATTTTTCTAGCCTCCCCATTTCAGATGGTTCTGCCCTGGATCTGCTTCAGCATTCACAAATTCATTTGTTTGTAATTGTTCCTAACTGAAACAGTTTCAAGCACAAGCATTGCCTTTGCTTTTTGGGATATGCAAAAGAGTTTTGGCTTTTCTCTAGAAACAAAGGCTGGAGTCTGGGGGGGGGTGTGGGGGGGGAAGGGAATGTGATATAAAAGAGGAGCTTCTGTATGAGAAGATTTGTTTTCTCCCTGACAGCTGTGGAGCCCCACAGGCAGCACAAATTGGCCAGGTTGTGAAGTCAAGGCCAGCGCCTTCAGCGTTCGGCAGCTTCCTGTGTCTTAATCTTTCTGTTTGGGGAATGAACTGCAATTTGTTTCCATTGACCCATAGCTTCAGTTGCAGAGTGTAGGATTACCTTAATGGACCCAAACTTGAGGCACATCAACTCTATTTTTAGTCCTCATCATTTCTTGTGGCATTTCTGTGCTCATTCTCTGCCCAGTGCAGGAGGATCTGGAGGAGAGAGGGGATGCTCTGGGATTGTCTGCACAGCCAAGGGAGTGCCCACCTCCCTCCTGCTCTGCCTCTGGCTCTTGAGCACTGTTCCTCCACCCCCAGTGCACCCCAGGAGCCTGTTCCAATAACAATTAGGAACCCTGACTCAGGGGCACCATAAATCAAACCCTGGGCCCCCCAGCTTGACCAATTTCCTGGCTGTGGGTGTATGTGCTCCATAATTTTCTGTGTGCCATCCAGAACTGCCATTTAGCAAAGACTGCAGGTTTTTTTCCTCATCAAGGAGTGGTGTGGTGCATCCCTGTACACCTTATCAGTGTGTGTTTGCTCTGAGCATGACAACAGACACCCAGGTGAGTCATGCAGGACTCTCAAAGCAGTGAAAGATGCTCTTTTGGTTAAAGCTACAGATTTGAGGCACAGCAGTTCTGCTGCAGACCTTGCCCATATGACTCCATTTCTCTGTGCCTCAGGTACTAGGCTGGAGATAAAATTTTCCTTTTTTTTTTTTTCCAATTAGATTTACATCTCCATGGCACAGATTGTATACTCAGCATCTGCTAAATCAGCTATAATCTCTGCAGCCCCTAAATGCTCCTATGACCCACCAATGACACCATATTTTCAAAAACTGACATGTCCCCCATAATCAGGAAAAGAAGTGGAATATATTTCTCACTTTTGAAACTCAAAGTACTGCCAGCATCATGGGGTACACTGACAAAACCTTGATTTTATTCCTTAGAATACAACTTCTAGCCTGAGCTCTCCTTTGTGGTCAGACAGCAGCTGGACAGACCTGGTGCAGTTTCTTGATGCCTGGGCACTGCTTTGAAGGCAGGTTTGAAAGAGGTCTTTGGATACCTTCAGGTATCAATAGGTTCTTTGGAAAATAAACTGCACCATGATGGGGAAACTTGAAATCTTCTGAGTCCCTTCCAAAAACTCATAAAACCCCAACAAGTCAACAAGCACAGACTCAGAGGAAGTTGCTATACAGCTCTGAAACTGAGCCTGAAGCTTTTTGAAGGCATCCGTGAGTCACTAGACTTGCACTGACTGTTTCATGCTCAATAAAAAACAGGAAAGTAATTAACAAGTAAATCAAAGTCTTCACCCAAAACATTTTAAATTACTTTAAAATTGCAGTCTCTTGTAACTGTGCCTGTCAGTTGTATTAGGCTTTTCAAAGAAACACACTAACATTAACTGATTCCCTTGCTCATCTACCGTTCAGCTCATTGTGACATCGGTCCAGCAGAGAGGAAGAATTTGTACTGCTTTATTCCAAAAATTCAGGATCCAAAAGAAATTATAAAGTATCACCCTGGGAATTTATCAAATCTTCTCACCTGAAAAGAATTTTCTATCTTGCATGGGAAGTTCCTCTGGCAGGAGAGATGCCTTTCCTGCCATTTTGGGGTGGAATCCAAATGATAAAACATTTTATCAGGGCAATTAGCATATTAACATGCAAATCCCCGTTGAAAAATGCACTGCTGACAAAACAGCTGGAAGGCAGCTCATCATGATACAGACAATGGAAGAAAGAACAAAACCCAGCAACTTGTATCCATCCAGGAGCTGTGTTAGAGAGAGACCACAGAGGCCAAGATTCACAGGGTTTTGGATACTCCTCAGTCAGAGCTGCAAAACAAGAATCAAGTGTGATAGGAACCAGATTATCTTGGAAAATAACCATAATAATAGTTCTTCATTTCTGCCTAATGATCAAGGAAACAATTATCAGGCTTTCCTTGTTTGTTGCCTGTCTTCTAAACCAGAAATGTTCACACACAATTTCCAGCTTTTCTCTTGCCTTGCAGGCCAGTGGGAGAACTGATGGCACATAGTCAGATATCTCTGAGATTAGCAGCTCCCATGAACCCCAGGTTTTGTCAGCAAGAAAGAAAAATGTATTTGAGCTCCACAGTCTGTTATTTACAAAGGGAGAACTGGTTGTTCTCTTGCTTGTCAGACAACAGAAGAAAGTGTTCTGTGTTTAGTTGCTACCCTTAGGTCCTGTACAATCAGTTCAGTGCATGAAAACTTCCCAGCCCCAGCAGCAGCAGGTGGCTCAGAAATGCCAAATATTTTGAGACCTTCTGTAAGTACCACAGAGGAAGAAGTTCTCCCTCAGTTGTCCTTGACACTCTGCCTATTCTCCACCTGCTCTCCTCTAAGAAACTTTGTTTTTATTAATTGGTATTAAAGTTCCCAGTAGAAAAGTGTTTTCCTTCCTTCCCATCACTTTCAATACTATAGGAAACTTTGGGTGAAATATTTAAAACCTCAGCACAAGTTAAGATCAGAATTTCCCCAAGTGAACAGTGATTTCAGATGCTCCACAAACAGCTTTAACACATCCAGTGATGAGTCAGAATGAAATATTCACTGTGATTGCAAGCAGGCCTCCCAGCACTCAAACTATTTGAATATGCCTTCAGGGAAAGAAAGAGTTAATGGACTTACCTTACATTTAGTATTCATCTTTTTTTCAGCTTTGTCAGGTAGCAGACAACAAGCCCAGGCTTGACTTGGAGCATCAGCTCTGTACTAGCATGGTCTTGTGGGTAACCTAATGTAATATTAATTGAATTGACATCTCTGCTGAGATCAGTTACAAATGTAGGATCCAAGTTATTTAACAGTTGGTGCAACTGTATTTGAGTTTTGATCATAAAGACTCATGCTGGGTTAACAGGGGCAGGGCCAGGGCCAGAATCCTGTGGAGCAGAAGTGACCTGGGACTCACATTTTAAAGGCAGGATTTGTATAAGAAAAAAAATCAGATTATTCCTATACATTCTGGTAATAAGCACTTTACATAGTCAATATTGAATCTTAAACTGACACTCATTTAACTCCTTAAAAGATCTGGGAGTGTGAACAGCAAAGAAACATTTCTGAGCATCTTCTACAAGCTTACCTAATTAACTCTTCCTGAAGAAAGAGATCTGGACACTGGGCAAACCTGGGCAGGTCAAAGGTCTTTGGAAGGGGAAAAAGATGAGGATGACAGTCTAAGTTACCTTATAGCACAGAGCTCCAGAGCCCAAATCGCTGAGAATTCACAGGAAAAGGGATCTTGTTTCTCTCCAAAGTTGCTTCAAGTATTTCCAAATTTTGCCACATGCACAAAACTAGAATTGAAAATTCTGGTCTGAAGGGTGATCAACCTTTCCATGCTCTTAGTAAAACATAAAAACCACAACCCTACAAGTTTCTCATGGAAATTTCAGCTCAAACCCCACCCCCCCACCCCCCCCCCCCAAAAAAAAAAAAATCTCTATATTTTCCCTTAGACTGTATTTTTAACTAAATCTGTCCTGGGTTTCTCTAGGCCCTCTGCTCTTTTCCCCTCAATCTTGATCTCTGCAAGAGACTTCCACTGTCAGCAGAGGTTCCACCTTTCCTGGACCCCCATCCCTATTGACAGAAAGAAAAACAACTTCTTCACCTGTTTGCTTACTTAGCTGTCCAAGTAAAAATGTTATCACATGGGGAAAAAATAGAAAATCAGAGTGCAGACTTTGAAAGAGAGGTCATTTTATCTAAACTGGTTTATCCTTTTAGGAAGGTTTGCTGTATATGGCAGATGTTTTATGGCTTTTTGTTTTGTTTTAAAGAAATCCTTTAAATTATATGAGGAAAACTGAATTAAACCCCACTTACTCCAAAGTGGGTACAGTCAAAAAAACGTGGCAGAGTGAAATAGAGTAAGAGCACTAAAAAATTAATTCCTTGTGCTGCTGCTTCCCTGCCAAAACCCCATGCATTTAAAATCCAATCCATTGCAATTACACCAGTCCCCAGCCACACACCATGCATCTGCAGGAGCACAGTGAGCAGGAATTGGATTTCCCTCAGTTAAGGTGTCAAGGGAACAAGCCAGCAGGTTGGAATTGTACCCAGACATTTGCTCACACATACAGCATTGAAACTAAAAATACTTTCTGCCCTTCATCAAGATCCAGCTCACAAAGCTTTGTGATACTTTATCGTGATGCCATCGTATCACTAACACTTTCAAAGAGATAATACATTGCTACACAAATTCACAAAATTTACCTGTGGGAACATCTTTTTGGTGAAGTGAAAAGCTCCACACAAGCATGCTGCTGTACCTTGGTGAGATGAGTGTCTCAGGTCAAGCTGCACCCCTACAGTGGGAGTCTGTGGAAACGGCAACAGTTTGGAAGTTGCATCTTAGACCACAGGCAAGAAAACCTCTTGGAAACCTCATCAGCTAAGCCATTGCAATAGATTCAGACACTGGAAGAAGATTAGAGCTGTCTGGTTCTCACCAAAACGACAGAGCAGGGCCTCCAAATGCTCTGGTATCAAACCAAGGTACTCCAGTGCCGGCCCCAGGAGCCTGAGCAGCTCAGCCCCCACAAGCAGAGAGCAGCTGGCAGCACAGGTAAATCACTGTCAGAGGGCTCCAGAGGATGTTGCAGCCCTTGATTTGTCTGCAAATCAGTAAATAATTGTGGGGAACACCTGGTTCTCATCCTACCCAACATACCTGCCACCGGCGCTCGGGACATGGAGGCACATGTGGAAAGCAGAGCAAGCATTTATTTAAAATCACTGCAGAAAACATGACAATATCTGGGGTCAGGGGAGCCTGAGGTGCAGAGAGAGCTGCAGGTAGTTATTTATTTTATGAACTGAAGTGCTTTTGCACAGGATAGAACAGAACAGAAGCAGGCAGCCTGGCAAGGCAAGAATGCAAAAGCCTGTCTCCAGTCACAAGTTTCACATTGAAATATAATTATACATTTCAATGACTTGGATGTAGTTGAGTAAGGGATAAACAACTCCCCTCATGTGAAAAACTCCCCATTTTAGTCTTTGCTCATTTATGTCTAAATACCCAAACACTGTGGTCTGTGGTTGTGACTGGCATACAAAGGGATGCACAGTCCTGCTGCTGAGGCTGCATTTTACATTTCTGTGATTTGCTTCACAGCAGCTGCTGGATGATCCAGTGAAATCAGATCTATATTGTCCAAACATAGGAGAGAAGTCAGGCACACAGGCACAGAGGCTCATCACTTTCCATCTTGTCATACTGGAGCATGTCTTTTTGCACAGTGATGGAATGTCTGTGCTTTTTGCACTGTGATAGAATGTCTGTGTTTTTTGCACTGTGATATCCTTCCTTGCAAAAAAAACCCTACCTGTGTTTCTTGCACAGCATCAGCCACACCACTGCTGGTCAGAGAGCTTGGATCCTTGCTGGCTGAAAGGGTCTGTGAGCCTTGCCAGGGAACTGACAGTCTTCAAGTTGAGAATTGTAATTATCTGAACTCTCATCTACTCCCAGAATCTGCACACTCTTATAAGAGAAATGTGGCAGGAGTATCTAAGGTTCTGTAATTGAGAGAAAAAGGGAAATATTTCTGGTGTCACATAAACACAAACTGACTTGCAACTGCTGCCAGCACACGTCTGTAGGAAATGAGGATATGTTTGCCATGTCAGGGTTCAGTGGAAATGTATCTCATACTTAACATATTTGTGTAATATATGTAACTTTAGTTATTGTTGCCTCTCACTGTAAAGCCCTAAGATCATCCTGCAAGCATCTTCAGTATTATTTTGAGGTCCTTTTTTCCTTCCACAGATGAAAGCATGAGAAAATTTGGGCAAACATCTGAGTTTTGCTCCCACTACAGATGTAGTATCTTCACTGAGGACCATGTTGTCATACCATGTTCCCAAAACTTTAGATAAGCTCTTGCTGCCCAGAGAGTGAAGTTTGTTTTACAGCTCACTCTCCACTCTGATAGCCAAGCCCACATGGGCTGGCACAGCTCCACTGACTTCTGTAGACTGACAACAATTTGCATGTGGCAAAAACATAGATTAAGGTTCTTTTTAAAGGGTTCAGGCTCGATTGCACCAGGGAATTAATTAATCACCTTGCTGCCTTTAAAAATCTGATCACTAAAAACACTCTTAATATCTTCTTATGAGAAAACCTAGCTTCAGATAAGACAGTAAATCACAGTTATTCCCACATTGGTAAAATTGTACATCATCCTTTATCCAACTGACAGCTATTGTCTGGAAATTATGAACAGCACAACAGCAGGGAGGGTATCTTAGTAAGGGATCATCTTGGATTCTGGACAAATGAGGGAGTGGAGATGCCAAAGTGGTTTAACTTTTCAAACAGGGCTCTCACCAGACCAGAGGTGAAGGAAAACTCAACAAGTGAAGGTACACACTTTAATGTGGACGACACTTACTTTTTTATATGACCCAGATAAAAATCACACTCAATTCTCACTGTATCTGCTTTCCTAATGCGCATAAACAGAGCTTTTATAGTGCTTTGAATTAGATCTGTGATTTGTGAGCGACAAGTATAATAATTAGACTGTGAAGATGTACAGTTAATCCATTTAAAGGTGTAAAGAAGTCCATTTAATGAACATTATAGTCACATTAGACTTGGAAACATCTAACTCTTTTGTTGAATAAAAGGAAGTTCAATGAGATTAACTTCTCTTAGTTGGTTTTAAAGAATACTCAAACATGTCCTACTCTGATAGTGTACTATTCCTTGGTGCATGGTTTCTGCATACCAATGTCTTCAGTGTAGAGGAGTAAGAATAAGACTGGGAGACATTCTATTTCAGTTAAATAATTACAAATTAAAGAGGATCACTTCTACTTTCTATACTTACTGTAGTATGATAAGAAGCTGAACTCCTTGAACTTGTAATTATATAACAGAAATGTTAATCTCCTGGTTGGGTATTCAGTTCTACTGCATTAAATATATTCTTACAATTATCAAGTTTACTGCATGGCACATAGACATTTCTATTGGGAAACCTATTATTTGATCCTATCAGATTTTGACCATAAATACCATAATGGAATTCTGTTTTCAAATCTCTCACCGCCACAAAATGACTAATGAAGGTTAATACACCTATGGAGCTTGAGAACCTGAAAAAACATCTCTGTAATTTCTGATTTTCAATTTGTAATGCTAACTGAGCTTCCGATTATTTTCCACAGCTTTATGCAATTAAAAAAAAAAAAAAAAGATTTAAGCTAGAGAACATATAAGTCCAAAATACGCTAAGTAACTTGTAATAAAGAAATTTAATTTTAAATATATGTACTTTAAGCAGCTGTTCTCCTCTTAGGAGAAACTCATTTAGGCTTAAGAGTTACTGGCCGGAGCTATCTTCTTTTCACAGCATATTATAATGTGTGCCATTGGCTTTAATAGTTTGGAAGTACAATTTACATCCTCGTCCATTTAAATATATAAAACTATTTCAAGGGGTAGGGTAGCCAGCTAGAAAAGAAAACAGGATCATTCACTGGCTTCCATTTTTTTAATGAAGAAAATTGTATCTTTCCAGCAAAAATTCTGGCTCCCAATGCTTTAATGGAGCTGTACCCACATTAAAGACTAAAGATCAGCTCTTCAGAGTCACTTCAGAGAGATTTTAGCCAGTGAAATTCCTGCTGCCAGTGGAGGTTCCTGGCCTGCTGCATGCATCAGGCTACATTCTTTTGCAGTTTGCAGAGCAAAACCTGATAAGATCAAGAGACAACATAATCCTGGCTAATGAAGGGTGACTTTTATGTACTGTATGGATGCAGTTGAACATTAGAAAGACAATCCTTGCACCTGGGGAGGCTGGGGCAGGGGAAGTGCCCTCTTGAGGGCTAACCCTGGACCTAAACTGATACACAGGTCTCACCTACTGAGCATGTTGAGCCTAAAAGAATTTTACCTGTCCTAGGAGCTGTCATTGGCACCTCACAGCTTCCATCGTTATCTGCTTCTCAAAACTCCCACAGCACCACTTGCAAACCACTGTCATAAACACAGCAAAACACAACATTTTGCTTCCCAAATGTGTTTTATCAGTGAGACACTCGGGCAGAGGCTTCTACAAGCAAAAAAGGACTGGAAGAAAGACAAACATGAAAGAAGAGCAGCCCGTTCAAGGCAAGATTTGTTGCTAAGGTTCTCAGGAGCTAATGCAGCTTTTGGCATTTTGTGGATCTTATGCAGCCCAGGGGTTCTGCAGACACCTGGGATTGAGGGAACAGGGCTCTCACTCTAAAGGTGAACCTTAAAGTGCCTCTAAAGTGCTCAGATCTTTGAGTTAGCAAGGAGCAGGCACCCAGCAGCCAGGGACAGGCTGTGCCTGGCAGTCACAGGGCTGATTCTTGCTCACCTTGGCACCAGCCCCGTGCACCCTTTGGATCTCAGATTCCACAGTAACCCTGCTCTCCTCTGGCATTCGGTGCTCACCGGAGCAAACAACTGAGATAAGGCTGAAATCCACTTTGATTGCACTGCATAGAAAATATACTTCCCTTTAAATTTCCTGCCTGCCCCAGTTCCTGGAGACACACACAATACCCTGGCTAATGAGTCAATCATGCAAGCCGAGCTCCCCTGGCTGACCCACAGAGCCTCTGGCCAGCCCCACCTGCCCTCTCACAGAGCAGGGTTTGCAGTGGTGGAGCTCCCTCTGTGTGTGAAAAGAGAGTAACCATCATCTAACACCACTAATTCTAGCTTTACTTCCCCTGGGCAGACCTGAAGGATTATTTGGTATGTCCTACAGCCCCTATTTTAGATTAGTAAACCAACAAGAGAAGTTGGCATTTCCCCAAGGCACTTTTACTTCCTTCCATCGTGTATGATGAGAAGCACCAGATCTTTTCTGGAAGATGCTAATTAATTTAAGTTACTGATTAAGGTCAGCATCCAGTGCAATGAGTTGTAGATGTCAGACTGTTTTCTCAGAAAATGCACATTTATGATCTACTCCTATTTGTGGCATCTTCCAGCACCCTCCTTTGTTCTGGATACACCTGAAAAACTCATTGACTTTTATTCCAGGAAAGGTTTTCTCAGATCCCAGCTTGTCTGAGTCACAACATTTGAGCCAGCTTGGGAATCTTGTCCCTTTCCTGCTGGGTTTTCTTGTTCTGCAAGTAGCACACTTCCTTCTTTGGGCCCAAGTGAATTCACAGGTCTGAGCAGACCAGGACAGGAACATGCTGGGCTAGCTGAGACACTGCTGTGGCCATGAGTAAGAATGAAAAGCAAGCTGGAACTGGATGATGCAGCATGGCTGTGAAAGGGCGGAAGTTCACCCCAACTTTCCAAGGTGAAGCCAGAGCCTGTCCCCTGCCAGAGGCTGCTGAGGGAAAGATGGCAGGGAGCAGATCCTGCCCTCCACCTGGACAAGCCCTTCCCTGCTTATCCAACAGGGGCACATCTTCAGAGACAGAAAATGTCACCACTCCAGTTTAGCAGAGTCACCTCTGGCTACAGCGCTGTGAAATTGTGTTTCCTCAGTGACAGCACAGCCCCACACACTGAACAAAGAGCAGCAAGCAGACAGCAACAGCGAGGCAGCAGATATTTGTTTGTAAAGAACAGTTAGCAAATACTTGGAGGAAGTATTCCAGTCTCATTATCTTGCCATAAAATCCGTATTTCCTCACACACACACTGTCTTACTGTAACACAAATATATCTAAATTAGGTTACAAAACTGTTGAGATAATTAAATAGTGCGCATAAATGTGAGCTGGCACATTGGGAAATATACTGCACTGCTGTTTAAATAAAGCAGATAAAGCCATGGGAATGAGGCAGGAGTATATACTGCTGTAAGATTACAGATATAAATGCATGTCCTCTGCCTTGGTGCCACTAGAATATAGGGAGAAAGTTATCAGAAACAAAATGAATTCAGTAGCGCCTTGAACTCACTATCATAGTCTGGGGCAAGTTAATCACTTCATCCTCATCCACTAACACATTTATCCACCTACTAATTCTCCACCTAATTAGAGAGAAATTCAGAGCTCTACTGGTCAGGGAGGCAGGGATTAGGGTTAAGAAAACACTTGTATTTGAAACCCCCTACCTCTGCTGGTTAGTGTGAAAGATCCTATAAGAAACTCCCACCCTAGCTAATCCATGACCCTCAGCAGGGAGGAGTGTTAACAATTTGGTTTAAAACTCACACTCTCAGACAAATGCATCAAAAACGGCTTTTCTTCTTTGATTTATAGGTATTACTTGTTTTTCCAAGCTCCATTAAGGACTCTTCATCATGTACTGCAAGGGGCATTAAGCACTGAAAGTTGTTCCCAGCTCTGTATTATTCAAAGGCAATTTACACTAATTATTGGAGTCCATGGTGTTACCCATACTCATAGAATGATCCATCTCAGCAGGCTAAAGTACTTTTGAAATGTTAATTTATTACTGAGGTATAAAAACGTCCTTACATTAAAGCTCAATTCTTTCTTAAATGCCGAAAGTTTTTCTATTACCGATCTATTACATACTTACTGTTTATCTTAGATACAAGAATAAAGATATAATTTAATTTACTATATAATAGGGCCCATAAAAGCCACTATTAACACAAATTGCACTGCGTTTAAGCTCAGTTACGACACAGATATTATTCTTGTTTTTCTTGTTTAGTGGTTTTCTCTACACACATGCAAACAGAGCTGCCTCATGGAGAGGAGCTTTCCAGGCAAACAGCTGCACAGCAAAGTGAAAAAAGTGTTTAACTGGAGAAATATTTCACCAATTCCAAAATAATCCCTTTTACGTTAAAGTACAGATATTGCTATGATATCACTGCATTCATGAATTGGCATGAGAGTGCACCCGTGTATCAAACGCCAACAAAAACCCACTAAAAGCACCCGGTGTTCAGTTAAATTCTGGCACAGAAGCTGCTGATTTTAGCAAGAATTGTTTTGCCAGTGCTGAGCCACTGCTTGCAGGTTTTGTTTTTCTTGGTCGCAATGTGTGAAAATAGAGCCACGCCAACAAAAATTTATTTGACCTTGTGTTGACAAAAGCCCTTGAACAATCAAGGGGATTATTTCTTAACTAGCTCAATCAACAACTTTTACTTCACTTGAGAAGCCACTGGATTGCAGACAGTGGTTGGAAGAATCCCTGCCTTGGAATTGTCAGCGCCTTGGGATGCACAAAGAGTTTGTTGCAAATAACAAAAAAAGCCCCTTTTGCTTTCCTAAGTCCTCTCCAGGGTCCCAAAGATAGTCCTCACCCATTAAATGTACAGTGTTGTGAATGAAGACCATCTGCTTTGTATCTGAAAAATCTAAATAATATCACACAAACAAAGCTTGTCATGATAGGCTAAAATCCTTTTTATCCAAATTTTTTTGGCAACTTAATATTTGCTTGTGTAGCTGAAACACAAAACACAGCTTTAGAATAGCCATTCTCTTATTCCCAAACTCTGTCAAGATTTCATAAAACCTTGCCCCAAATTTCATTTACTTCTCCAGGTCTCTGTCTAGCCATGAAAAACACTCCCTCCTTGTGCACAGCAGCTCCTGAAATGACAGGAATTATGAAATAAAGTTTTGTGCCAGCCTAAATCTTGATTGCCACTAGCACAATCTGTTTACCCAAATAAATATAAATTCCAGAGCCATGACTTGGCTCTGTAAGCTGGTCCATGCACTGTAGGTGCTCAGGAGTGAGATGATTTGCAAAGCAGGAGCAATTCCATGTGGGAAGCACTGTGCTCCTTTGCATGCCTAAATTCCACACACAGGGTTAGAATTTGCATGCACAACAGTTTGCATACATTAAGGATTTTTTTTTTTTTATTTTTGCATAAAAATCCCGGTAGATGCCAAAGCAAAGACTTGTGTACAAAACCACAGTAATCCTACCTGCAAGTCAGACCTTTAGATAAACAAGCTTTACTTATTTAAAGCAACTCCTAAACTATGAAAATCTACTTTAAATGAACACACGTTCTCACAAAGCATGTAACTGGTCATGAAAATGATTCCCATCAGAAAAGGCAACATCCCACAAAATTTTCCTATAAAATTTATGTCATTAATTAGTAGTGAGGCGTGCTATTATTTTGCAGCACAATCAGGAAAAAAATGGCACATAAGTCATATTTAATCTTCATAGTCACAGGATATTTATTACCTATGGCATCTCTTATTTTGGGAGTTGGTGGGCACAGCTAATCCCAGGCTACTGAGGCATGGATCACCATAAATGTTTTGGAAAGAAGTCATCCTGATACCAACACCCATTTTCCAGAGTAATCCCAATTTTTGGTATGCAGATAAGCCTGTAGGTTATTCAAATTTCTATTTTATTCCTCACTGAAAGTTTGCCAGCTTTTGGCAATTAGGACCACAAGCTGTCTCCATATAGAAGTTACTTCCAAATGTGAAAACTGTGTTTCTTCTGCACTCTAGTCCGAGCAATTTGTAGGAACCCTTTGTCCCACAGAAACCAAATCAATTCTCTTCAACAGAGGAGCAGTTTGGGAGATAAATACAGCTCAATATAGTATCCTTTCAGGCAATGAATTCCATGCTGCTCCAGACTCACTTTTATCCAGATAAAAGTCTAGCAAAGGAAGTTTTGTGAATTTTCAGTAGTCACTGGCATTGGCTCAGCAGCACAAAAGGGCAATTTAAGCAATTTGTGATAGACAAATTTAGGACCTGTGAATAACATTCTGCAGGAAATATTTTCTGCTTTTGAATTAGTAGAAATTCCCTCAGAAAATAACAAAACCAGCACAGGAACAATGTCTAACCAAATCCTCAGCTTTGCTTCTAAAATTCCGATTTTAAAGATAACGTCCCTTGTTTACTGGGAATGCATCCAGGACATGACATACATCTTGGGCTGGCTAAACATTCAGCAAATTGTGACATCTGGGACTTAGGGTATTTTAAGTAGCAAACTAGAAATCAATACCCTGTTTCCCCTATAATTATTGCCCACAATTCAATCCCCACTCCCCCCCTTCCCCTTTTTATTTTAATATCAGTAATAACTTAAACTCTTCTTAGAAACATCTTCAAGAAAACAAGATTCAAGCTAAACAAAGTGGAAAATTCTCCTTACTTCTCAAGAAAAGCAAGGAGCTTCTCCCAGACCTCAGATTTCATAAACCTCAGGTTTAAGCACTCACTGCAAGCAGGGACCCACCAGTTTTCAATGGCCTTGGCTTTGTACAGAGTAAAGATTTCACTGCAGGGCCACATGAAACATTTCAGGAGAGAACAGACACAGGTAGCAATCTAACCTAAATTCCAGTCAGTCAAATGGCTGTCAGATCAGGTACCTAAGGAATGTATTTTATCTTATTAGACAGAACAAATTTTTATGAATACAGTCAGTAGAAAAAAGAAACCCAAACCCTGTTAGCAATCCTACTTGTATTCATTTAATTTTCACCCATAGTACCACATTTTCTTAAAAGAATACATTTGCCTCAGACTATATCAACAGGTTTGCCAACAGCATCAAGGCAGATATTGAGTATTTTGTAAATTCATCAGGAGATTGCCATGCTGCCATTCAGATCACATGGCACCTATGCATTATATATGCAAGGCTAGTGGCACCAGGCAGCTCTTTTTCTAATTAATACATGTCAGAGCAAATTGTTTGGAGGAGGGAAATAAACCAAAAATGAAAGAAAAGGAGATTTCTGCACAATTGCCCATTGCAACATGAAAACTCACCTCGTCTGCATAATATTAATGATATGAAATATGCAAACAGATGTTTCTCTCATTAAATGCTGTATGCAAATAACACTAGGAGGAGTGGTAATGTTGTTTCAGGGTTGAGAGATCATGGGGGGTAATTAAAGGTTAATCCAGTTTTCAGTTCACAGACTGTAAGACATGAGTGGTTGTAAAGAAAAATTGTCACTTAACCTTCATTATCCAGAGCATATGGATTTTTCCTCTAGAATAGGAAAAAACATATATGTATTTATCTGCACTCTAATCCCAAGTATGGTGCATATCATTAGAGAAGAAGAGAAATTATTTGTTGAAATGAATGTCATTAAGGAGGTGCTAGAATGCATTAATTAGGGAAAGCAGAATTCAAACAGAAGTTCTCAGACAGCAGTCTAAACCCTGCAATCTCACTAACTATATTTCAATTGCTGAGATGTTGTCAAACGTTAATAGAAAAGCATCTCTGGTACTCGTGGAACAAGTCCCCTAAAATAATTAAAATAATTAAATGTTTGAGATCCCAGGCGGTTTCCCCGTAAGCCCTGTGAGGTGGATGGTTCCATCAGCAGCAGGCTCACAACCCTCTCTTTGCTCAGAGCATCCTGCTGGGTGGATTGGAAGCAGTAAACATTTTAGCACTTAGATCGGAGTTCAACACGCCAGATGAGACATTCCCACTCCGTGCTCATAGGAGAAAATAAAGTGATAAGTGCCTGCGCTGCAGTCGAGCCCCATCCTTCAGCAGTGAGGATTTGTGCCCAGGGAAAGGCAGGGCCAGTGTGAACCACGGCAGCCACAGGTGGGAAGAAGTAGAAGGAAGCAAAGAAATATCTTGATTTGTGCAAACCTCTCTATACAATGTCTTGATGAAAATCGATGTGGGCTTGGGATAGTGAGAGTGAGAAATCAAAGAGGAGATGAGAGTTGGACTTTAGCATTCTCTGCTCCCAAGACTATATGGCATGTTTGGATATTTTGGTGTTTTACTTTAAAATCTGCTTCTAGAAGTCTTGCAAATGATTTTCTTTAAGTATGGAACAAGAGCAAGGGTTTATGTGTGTATCTGCAGTGTGTCTTTCACCATCTGGCTGTCCCCACTGTCTCTGACACTCCTCCCCCAGTAACACCACTGGACCTCCCATCTGTGCCTCACTGGTTCTTTGGGTTTGGAAACCAGTTTCCCTTCCTTCTGACCTCTCAATTTCCCTTTTGTGCACTACATGCCATCAAAGAACCATGACCATAACAACCTGGCCTCAACATTTACCTTGGTTTCCTGGGCTGAATAGCTCAGATTTGGCCCAGAATATTCAAACAGCACTGAGTAGAATATAGCCTCAACTTAAGCTATCATGACTCTTCCAGCTCTAGAATTTCACTACAGAATTCAGTTTTAGAACTCCTCATTAACTGAGGGTACCAAAAAACCAAAATATTAAATAGTATTATGTGAGATAAAAATCAACAAACATATCTATGTCTGTATTCATGTGGCATCCTGTGTCATAAACCCTGCTTTGTAAAATTTCTCCTTCTCAGTGATTTTTCACAGCTATTTACAGCCTGCTCCCATTTGGAAAAGGTCTGATACCCAATAAAAAAAGGCCTGTGAAAATATCACTTTTTCTGAAGTTGAACACTGCAGAAAGATTTTACTTTATGTTATTTTGCCATGAAATGGCTGCAGTGAAACTTAAATTTTGTCTTCCTTCCCTTGAGCGCACAAGAGTCATACTTGCCTTTGGGTAGTAAAATTTGTAAGGATACTAAATTTAGGTAGCTGCAAATTTAAAGGCAACACAGGGGTCATCTACAGCTCCACAGAAAAGACTTTTAAATGCAGAAAGCCCACAGCAGAAGCAAGGCACGGGGGGAAAACCCACCTTGCACCTTCGCTCAGTGTGAGCCGTGGCTGCCTCCAGCTGCTCCTCTGTGGCCACCACCAGCAGCTGCTGCCCCTTTGCAGCCTCCTGAATAAACAGCCAGGGATTGAGGATTACCCTGTGGTGGGAGGACCCTCTGTCAGTGGGTTCTGTCACCCCAGGGTACGGGGGGTGTCAGGCAGGACGTGGCACCAGCACAAAGGAGCGGGGCCAGCAGGTGCAGGAGCCCTGCAGGGTCTGTTCCAGGCTGATAGCATTGAATCAGCCCCTGCTCTGAGCCCTCCAGCACAAAGGTGCTCCCACGCCTTCCCCACCACCCTCATCCCTCACCCAGCATCGGGACCTGGAGAAACAATTCCTTCTGGAAATGTCCCAGTCCCTTATCTCCAGCCCCCATCAGCAACAGGGGCTGTCAGAGCCTCATCTCTGGCTTATCGTGCCCAAGGGCTGTCCCAGCTCCCCAGCTCTGTGGAGATTTAAAGTTGCACCCGTGAAGTCTGAAGGAGTTCTGGTAAATGCCACCTGATCCTTATTAAAGCAGATTACAAGTATCCCCTTGAAATGTCACTGTGCCTTTACAGAGACAGCCATACAAACACACTCAGCCAGCAA
This sequence comes from Eopsaltria australis, assembly GCA_034509425.1. Classification (NCBI taxonomy): domain Eukaryota; kingdom Metazoa; phylum Chordata; class Aves; order Passeriformes; family Petroicidae; genus Eopsaltria; species Eopsaltria australis. Next base: position 655,552 of record JAVTVJ010011652.1, on the reverse strand, counting down.
ATTTTTCCTTGCAAAATGTAGGTTCAAGGAAAGAGAACGCAGGTAACTGCGAGAGCAAATGGGGCCTGGGAAACATGAGGACCAAAATGAGGATTTGGTCCAAAACTCACAAGAGCCTAAGGAAAAGTCTAACAAAATCTGCATTTAAATGGCTCTATGCAACTCCTGACAACAGTGTCACGTGTGTGTGTGCACACAGGTCCTGACAAATGGCAACACACCCCAACATCTCCAGTTACCTGCAAGGACCTGTGGCTGAAGGATGCAAGGCCTGAGATTTGGGCCAACAAAAAGAGAATAAATAGGCATTAAAATCTATTTATCAAGTTTTGGACGTCTAATTGCTGCAGTTTGTTAGAGAAACAAAAAGATCTTCCCTGGCTTCAGCCATATCCAAGGGGATTAATTTGTCACTCTTCAAAAACAACTCATTGGAGGAATGCCCTCTTTGATTCTTTATTCTCACATTAATTAGGAGCAATAAGTACACTAGATACACTCAGTACTTAAAACATTAGTAGAAATAAATCTGCCACACATCTCAAGGGGCCAATGAAGATCTGGCTGTTTGGGGTGGGAGCCTCCAAAGCAAATCCTATTAGTGGGACAACACATCCAGGTCCCATCCCCTCCAGCACAGCCCCATCCCACCTGTGATGGCCACAACCTGGACATGACTGTCCAGAAGGGTCCGTGGTGGGGGCTGCAGGAGGCAGCAAGGCCATGAATGGGGTCCAGACAGTCTCTTCACCACTTTTAAGGGACATTGTTTTTTCTGCAGTGAACCCACAAGTACCACATGCTCCCTGCCAAACCCCCCAGCCCACATCTCATGCCCAGCTCCTTTTTTGGTGGCTTTGTTTTTGTCAGCAAATTCCCCATAGCAGAGGAGCTGTGTCTAGGAAGACAGGGGAAAAGGAAGGAAGACTATTTTGTGCTGAAATATAAAATTAAAGTCAGTTTGATCCTTATTCAAGAAAAAAAAAAAAAACACCAAAAAGTAAGGTGACTGAAAACTTCTACAGAGAATTATTCTGAGAGGATTGAACCAAACCCTGTCTTCTTCATAAGTGATTTTCAGGATGCTTTGTCATTTCTCATTTGAGGACACCCTTCCCATCAGTGGGATGGCTCACCTGAACAAAGCCATCCACTCCCCCTGGGGACCAATGTCCTGCAGCATCCCAGCCAGGACTCCTGCCCACAGGAGAAGGCAGGGGAAGCAGGGCGATGCCAGATTTCCAGAGGTTGTTGCGGGCTCTGAGTGCTGACACCTCAACCTTCCCTGGTCCCCAGCTCGAGAGGCGGCTGCCTTTATCTCCTGCTTGTTTAAGGTAATTACTCCTTGTATTTCCTCCCTGCTGGTTCTGCTGGAGCGGAAAAGACTTTGGCCTTCACTTGGCTATACAAAATAAAGGGAAAAAAATCTGGTTTATAAACACCACTTTTTCTATACTTTCAAAGGCAGGTTGTAGGGTGAGAGTCAGGAGAATGGTGCCTATTTGGAAAGCAAGCTAATAATAATAATGATGAAGTTGCTGCAGGGAAATCTCTTGTCGAGCCTCCCTGAGCACTCTTTGTTCCCTTGGTAGTAAACAATTATCTTTTAGAGATGCTCTGCTGTCTCCACCACTCACCCTGCTATAAGATATTAAACAATCCCAAAAAGCAGCTCAACTGTGTGCAAAGAGCAGATTTCCTTTCAGAGAGGGTGGGAATTTGCAACTCTTTAAAGACACTTAGTGTTAATTAAAACTTATGCAGCCCAAAGAGAAATATAGCACCGTTTTTCAAGGAGGGATGAAGTCAGTCTGATTAGCAAGTGTTTTGTTGCCATGTTAAAATATGCTTTTTGATTCTTAAAATTCAGTGCTTACCACTGATGGCAAACAATTGTTTGTGCTCCATAGCAGTGAAAGTTCAAGTGACTTTAAAATACAAAAAATACCCCACAATGTGCTAAAAAAAGCATCTTCATGTTTTATAGGGAAATCTTAAAAATAAGTCTTCTTTTAAAAGTACATTGTGGAGGAAAACATATTAGCAATAAGAAATACGAAAATTCTTCATTTAAAATCTACCTCACAGTCAGCAGAATGTTGATTTGAAATGCTTTGCCTTTCTAGCTGTTCCCCTCCTCCTAATAAGCACTGCATCCAATTTGTATGTTATTCTGATGAAATGGTTTAAGCGAGAGAAAATGAGTAGTTTGAAAAATAAAGGAAAGTTCTACAGAAGAAATGAAGTGCTATCATTGAAATCTTTATTTATGTGAAAAGAAAGGGCTAAAACATTACCTCAGAATTCAAGATTACAACATCAGTAGGATATAAAGTAAATCCATTCTCGTACTGAAACATCAGAAACCATAATCCTTTTTCAAAGACCTTTTGTTATTTTAATGTCTGACAAATTATGCTTTTTTAAAAGAAGAAAAACACTTAGATTTAAGAGGTTTCTTTTACTTCAGTAAAAGTAGTTTCACTATTTAAAAGTTTTAATTTTCTGTAACCAATAGTATTTACTATGCTGGCTAAGTATTAACACAAGAGTAAGGTTATTTTAGCCTCAATAGGACCAAGTACAAAGTTGCCACCAAAGATTTTTGCATCAAGTTGTTATGGCAACTTAGTGCTCTAAAAAGTATTAAGTTTGAGCAAAGGGTTTTGTTTTGTTAATTTGGTTGCTTTCCCTTCAGGTTTTGAAGTCGTTAAGTGTTATGAAAATGTTACATCATTATCATTCAAATGATGGGAGGTCTCAGAACATATTTAAAACTTGTTTATGTCGCTGGACATTCCAGGATGATGTCCAAGGACCCTCAGCCCTGCCTTTAGGGGGAAACCCTTGACTTCAGTATGAGCAGAGCCATTCCACAGCAATCCTAGCATGAAGAAACAAAGATAAGAGGAAAAACCTGCATTATTTGCCTCCAATGTACTAAAGGAGAGACAGGATGGATGAAGGGATGGAAGAAGGGACCCTTCCCTTGTGCATCCAGCACCTCTCTTCCATGTGTTCATGTTTAAAAGCATAAACAATAAGTTCCTCATGGTATTCTGGGCTCTTGACATCACATGAAGAACTGGAAGAGTGAAATAAGCTCCTGAGAGCTCTGCAGCCAAAGGGCAGGTTTTGACTGGTGCAGACATGGCAGGAAATTGCTGTAAGAGGCCTATTTTAGGTCCTGTGCCACAGGAGGGGAAGAGACTGAATTATGAGCTTAAAACCCCATAAGGAACCAGAGCTCAGGATCACAGATTTTCTGTCACAGCCTCTTGGAATGTTCCCAGTGCTGCAAGCCCCAGTTCAGACCCTCAGTTCCCAAACCCTCACCCTACCCTAGACCTGCAGCACAACCTCTCACATACCCAAGAGCTCTGGCACCATCCTGGCTCCATCCAGGGACTTGTCCCACCCTGCCAGTTTGGGCAGGGGAGCACTGGAGTCACCCAGATGAGAAGGAACAGTCATGGCAGAGTGTCCTGGGCTGATCTGCCTGGGCAGCCTCATGGGTGTATGGTTCCTGGTTTCCTGTAAGTTCTCTGGTTTCCTCTCAGGCTGGGTTTGGGGGCTTTCCTGTATGTAGTAAAAGAAAGGGAGATAAGAGAACAAATTAATTCTGTCCCACATGAAATTAATGCTTTTTTCCCCGTTGACCAATTTTCTGCGTTTTAACATGAAGCTGGAAGCTATGGGGAGGTTGTGTCGTTTTAATTGGAACTTTGATTTATTGTTTTTCCTCACCAGGCCTCTCAACTCTGTCTTCTCCTAGTTCTCCTACACAACTCTTTAAAAAAAAGGTGGGTGGAAATAAACTGGGGAAATTGAAAAGAAAACCAACATTTTCAAAAATAAAAATCTGACATTCATGTGACCATAACAGATTTAGAGGACAAAAAAACTGAATTTATTTCTTAAATCTGAAATTATTTTGACACTTAAAACCATGTTTTCCTTCTTTTGCAGAAGAGGATGAATCCATTAAATACCTACATGTCAAACAAAACAAGAAGCTTTGCCTGCCAAATTCTGCCAAATCTTGCATGAACTTGGGCAAATGATTTAATTTGCCAGTTTCTCAGTGCACTGTTTGTGCAGTGAGAACAATACCACTTCCTTTTTCTCATCCTTTGTCTTGTTTATGGAGATAGTCACTACTCCAGGGAGTACACAATCTCTAATTATGAGCAACCAGCACAATAGTACCCTGATCTCTAGGACCTACCGCAATACAAAGGACTAATAATCATCACAAGTCTTCTGTTCTGATGCCTGGTCTGCAAGAGTTATGAATACTAACATATGCTGGAAAGTTCTGTTTAATTTTATGTCTTTGAAAGAAAATAAAAGCCTATTTTTCCCATTGCTGCCATTTATACAGGCTTATACTTTCCAGGAAGCTTCTGTCTCTACACATCTTCCTTCTCCCTGTCAAAACAGAAATAAAAGCCTCACTAAATAAAATAAAGATTATGAATGGCCAGTCTTTTCCTTCCTACCAGTTATTGTCACCCAGGAACATGCAGCAAAGGATGTCTACGTTATCGTTCAGCTTCCCAGGGATCTGCCAGCTGCTGGCCATATGCTAAATCCTAAAAGGAATTATCCATGTTCTGTGCTGTCTGTACATGTCTGATTCCCTGTTTATGTATTTTTACTTGATTATGGCATATTATAAATCCAGCTAACTTAACTTTTATGGTTAGAATCCAAATCCTCCAGTTGTTGAGGGTGGTGTTTTTATTCAAATGAAATTCCACTGCCACTGTGGAAAGTTTATGCGGCAATAAATGGGATGGAAACTGTCAGATTTCATACAAATGCATCAAACACAAAACAAAAAGTCTGTGGGATTTCATTTACAATGAAAGCCCTTCTTTAGAGTTTGCTTTTTAATTATGTGATAGGATTTCATAGCAGATAGAAGTTCCCCTCAGCTTCCACAGCCATGTCCAGAACCTCTGTCCCCAAAGTGACTCTTCAGGTTTCCACTGTGGAGATCCCTGGCCATCCCAGCCATGGCAAGGCCAGGAATATATTCCTTCACCCCTCTCACCACCCTTAATGAGAGGGGACTGTGGAGCAGGGGAGGATGAAGTGAATTGCTCACAGTCAGAGGAAACACTCGACCTGGGAATTGAGCTCCAGTTGCTCAACCCTCGAGCAGGAGCCAAACCACAGGCTATTGTTTGCTATTGAAGCCTGTGGACATCTCCAGATATTTGAAGTCAGATTTTGTGATGCACACACTCATCCTAAAATGATACAACACTGCACAACACCAAGGCAGGCTTTTATATGCCCAAGCCATGGCAGATCTTTACTACAAAAGCATTCTAAAATGCTTTTTGGATAGGACACTTATTTTCAGAATGCAGGAACATATCCCCTGGGGATGCAGATTGTTTTCTCAGGACTCAAACATTCCCATGTGGTAAAATGAAGTAGGAGGATCCAGGGAAAGGAGCTCTGGCTTCTCATTTAATTTACTACCTAATACTCAGCAGCCCAAGATTTATAAGACACTACAGAACTGTCTACATGTTTCCCCTTGTGGCAGATAGCAGATAACTGTTAATAGACTTGCTCAGAAAGTTTATTTAAAGGAAGAAGTTAACTGTATTATTTTTCATGGAGGTGTGAACATTGCTTAAGGAGCTTAAGTCTCCATGTATAAGTATTATCAGATAGGTTCATGAGGATGCTAATGTGCATTAATATGAAACTCCAAAACCAGCTTTCACTGGTGTATGTAGATAGGGCCATTTTGTAAATAATGCCCTTTCTGATATTGCAGAGTTGTGGCATTGCTGAATGAATTATTATTTCCAAATACAATGATATTAACCCACACTACACACCTCTCTATCCTCTTTCTGCAGCTCCTGTTAAATCAACAACAAAGCCACTCATGAAGAATCCAGTCTCCTCTACAGCTGCAGCCGGCACCTCAATGGGTAAGATTTTGTCTGCCCTTCCACACAGGACCATGCAGATGTTGTAGGAAAGCCAAGAGTGTTGGAGGGGCTCCACACCACTTCTCATTTTCACTTGTCAGATGTACCCACATATTTTCCAGTCCTGCCCTGCTCCTAATTTAAATCCTTACCACAACAGTCAGCAGCTCACCGAGTGGGGCTGGGCTCCGGTTTCCAAACACTGTGACAGAGATGTGTGACCCCTTCCCAGGCAATTGAGCACCTTTAGAACCTTTGGCCTTCAGTGAGAGGGGAAGGCACACTCACCACACTGCTCAGCACTCTCCAGGATTTAACCCACTCTGCACATGCTGTGTGGTGATGAAAACGTGATTAAAGGAGGGTATATTACATTATGTCCAGCTTTAGAGAAATATTTTAATGGAATAAAGAAAGAGCCATACATTTTCCTTTTTTTTTGGTTTAGATGTAAGCTTCACCTCCTGGTATTTACAACCTAAAGCTCTCCAATATTGGGTTAGCTAATGGAATCCAGACAATGAAGCTGACTACAGGGAAAAGCAAGAGACTGTTATATTTTCACCAGCCAAGTGGAAGAAAAGACCCAGCTTGACAAATGGTGAGAAGTATATTAGATGTTAAAAAATATTTCATTTTTAATAATCCTAGGTGTTACTGACAACCCAGGTAAAAAGCAAAGTTCATTTCTTCAAAATATATTTAATCTGACAGTATCCCTTTAATTAAGTAGCAATTTAGATTTTCTTCTCCTCCACATACAAAGCTTTAATGAAACATGAAAGCCACAAAAGAAATTTGTGTGTGTTTCATGGTGAGGCGTGAGGAATGATTTTCTGTTTAAATTCACAGACAGCAGCTATACAAATAACATTTAATATTTGTCGGAAGTATTATCTGCCTTTTTCCCTCACAGCATTACATTACTAAGGTAATAAGTACATGAGAATACACGATTTCCTGGCTACTGTATTGAATATGCACCTTTAAACAAAGTTAGACTTGGGAATTTACCCGTATCTTAAAATGCTAATCTAACACTAATTAAAAGGCCAGTGAATACGCTTTGATGGATTCCAGTTCCTGGAATATGACAAATGAATTCTGATGGCATGCACGACTGCAGCAGAATTACAATGGCAGAGCTGCAGCCACCGGGGGAAGGCAGGAAAGCACATCCATCCCTGCACGGGCACAGGGCAGGGAGGAGGCACTGCTGGAGCTTGGTTCGTGTGGGTGCTGCCATCCTCTCAAGGTGTGGCCAGCCTTTGTTTCTCATTTCGAAGCTGCTTCCAGGCTATGCTGAAGCAAAAATTTGGCTGCTTCGGCACCCCACCCACCCACTCTCTAATATATGCACCTCCCTGCTGCTCCCTGTGCAGTGCTGGGTTCTTCAAGAAAGACAACAGCCTCCCTGGGGAAGAAGAGCCAAGTGGTAGCATTGCCTTTCTCCCACAAAAAATAGCTCGTTTCATAGGCTTCTTCAGCCCCCTTGTTAAAGAAGCATAAGGAGATCAGATAAATATTTCTAAATGAGATTCTATGTTCAATATCTCCAGCAAATAACTGCCTTGTTGATCTTCCTGTCTTAGAATTAGAAGAAAATTAAAAGGCAGCTTGTAATACAATTTGGAAGTATGGCCTATGTGCTCTCAAGTGCGTGCCTCTTTTGAACTGAGTGCAGCCCTCTTCAGAGGTGCTTATTGCATGATGATATCCAAGAATTGCCTTTACATTCCTTCCTCCCACACAAGGAAAGCCAAAATTTAATTCATGCTAATTAAAAAGTTTGGTTAAAAAAAAGTCATTTTTGAAGCAGTCTTCTTAGATATCATTTTAAAAGGATTTCAAAGTCAGGATTTCTACGTACCTTTACTTGCCTCCCTATGTAAAGCAGATTCAATCCTTCCTTCTTGCACAGATTTTTGTCTAAATCATGCCAGAATTCACCACGTATCCCCCTTACAGAAGACCCGAACAGCTGAACTGTGGAGAAAGCAGTTTGAGATAATATAAAGAAGCCTAAAAACATGTGCTTTGCTCAGACCAGACAGGAGGTCCTTCCTTCCTCACCAGGGTTCTCCCTGTAGCTAGCAGTCGAATTTTGAGCTTCCCATCTGACCTGGAGTCTGGAGGACACCCTTCCCTCAGCTAAGGAAACACCCCAGCCACTGAGGCACCAGGTAGCCCAGGGCTGACTGATCCTCCCTAAAAGTGTCAAGTTGGTTTGTGCAAATAATTCAATTTCCAGCGGATCCAAATGAGAATGCCTGAACTCAAGGGTTAATGCAGGAGTTCACTCACAGCCTCCCTGCGAGGCAGTGTCAGAGTTTGAGTGGCTTTGCACACACCCTCTGGCAAAACCAGAGACTGCAGCTGAGCAGGAGTGTTCCAAAGATCAGGAGCGTTCCACCAGTGGGCTCTGGGATGGCTCTGTGTCTCTCAAAACCTGGCTCAGAGCACTTGTTCCAGGGTCTCCCAGTTAAATTGTGCCAATGCTGGATACTGAACTGTGCTCTTCTGAGGAATCTCTATGGAGATTTCTTCAAACAAGGCTCAGGGACTCTCAGAAGGTTTAATGGAGTGGACTCAGCTCCACACTAATAGAGCTGCACAGATTTGGGAGTGGAGCTGACTTGCCAGTGTGCACACAGGACAGGATGATCTTAGTCTGGCTTGCAAGAGACCATGGAAAAATATCCAGTCCCAATCCATACCTTAAAAACAATATCAGACTGTTTTTTCAAGAGGTTGGGGGGGATATTTATTTTCCAGATTGTTCTTTTTTTCTTTGTGAGGGAGGATCTTATTATGAGCACAGCTGAATTTCGAGATGAGGTAAATTCTTCCTGTTACAAGTGCTGCTTGATCTCACTATCACAAACTGTGTACACACCTCTAACATGTTCCTTGACTGCCACTTCTGTGTTCCCGTGCTCTTCAATCAGAGATAAATAAACGAAAGGCAGCATGATGCCTGTTATCTAAAAAGATTCAGGTAGAGCAAGTATCATAGCACAATCAGAGTGCTTGAAAATTGTATTTTCCTAGAAAGGCCTTTTACTTGCCTTCTTGGATCATACACAGAGGAAGCCCAAGGTCTAGAGGGAGAAAATAACTCTTAGTAACTGAATGTTTGAACATTCATACAGGATTAATTACTTGTTTTATTTTTTTTCTTTAATTTTAAATGACTGTACTGCTAGCAAAAGTGAAAAGTAAAGACTCTGATCTATGCCAGGCACTTAGTACATGCAAATACTCTGCAAGTTTTTCCTATCTTAAAGAATTTCAGCATAAACTACAAAGGCAAAGTGGACTGAACCGATCCCTGGAGAAAACATGTGCAACTCCACTTACATAAAAAGACTCCTTGCTTCAATAGATCCGTGCCCATTTATCCTCAGGATGAATTCACACAATTTTTTCTATTATTAGATGGACATCCTCTTTCTAATGGAGTCTGTGTGATCTAAGCACTTCTACTTATTTTTTTCTAGAAGTAAGATTCTGTGCTTAGAGGATGAATTGCACTGCTGAGCAGTGCTGCAAGGATCAATTGAGGTGCATTAACATTTGCAGTGCCATTATGCTCCATCTGAAATCCTGGGCTCTATAAGAAATTTCAAACAAAGCATCTGCTCACTCTTGGTAAAGCAAATCTTTTGTCTGTGGCATATTGCACCAGCAAATTAGTGCAACAAGGATTAAACAGCTCTTGAAATGTCATCAGAAAGGATGAATTTCACAACAAATAACAAAAGCATTGTGAACGTCTGACAATTATTCCCCAAAACCTACTTCAATAAAAATTTGCATCCTCGCTGTCATGATGGCTCATAAAGTTCTGGTTAACATTTACTTAGGACAGTAATTAAGTCAATTGAAACACTCAATACAAGACGTAGGCAGAACGTGTAAGACCAGAGGGTTATGAGCAGTGGAAAATAGGAGCTCATAGCAGGGCAGGTGTGAATCACAAGAGCTGCAGCCAGGTTTTCACTGTGTAAAAGTCAAATGTCAGGGTGCCTGTGCTTGGTTAGAATTATGTGAGATCAACTCTCTGTATCCTGTGAGTCATATTCCCCAGAGCCTTGGCCAGCTTTCCTAACCTGCCTGTGCTATTTGGGAAGAAAAAAAAAAAATGGAGTTTTCACCCCAATACTTGGGCCCTTGTGAGTGAATGGTCCTGACTGAGCTGTGGGCAGGGCCAGTGTGACAGGAACAAACAGCATTGACTAAGAGACAATCCAGCTCTAGGAGTATTTACTTCACATCTGTGCAAGCAGCACATGTTCTGTCTACACCAGAGGGAGCTCAGGCACGAGGTTATGCTACAGCTTTATTTTCCCTATTCCACGGCCACAGGGAGACATTTTCAGAAATGTTCTCACTAGATTACACTGATGATCTGAACAGTTTGCATAATCCATGAACTTCCTCTTTCTAACTTGAGAAGGAGGAAGCTGATGAAGGTGTGTGCGCTCTGTGTTGGCACCAAAAATGTGTCCTCCATGATCTGTTTGGGAGTTTTTCCAGTTCTTACCAGTGGTAGCAGTGTGACTGGTAAGGCTCTCATGGCAGTCATCTGGTTATCTTATGTGACAGTAACAAAAAGGACATGTCAGCTGAATAATAAAAAAAAACATTTCTGGGAAGGTCTTTTTTTGATATGACAGCAGTAGTTGTGTTGAATTTCACAGAACTCACATGCTGAAATGTAAAAAACATCCAGGCAGCCTTGAGGAAGGTGTTTAGTATTGCCCTGGACCTAAATAATAGAAGTCATGCACCCTCAACTTGTAAAAACCAAGCTTTTTTTTTTTTTTAACAGACTCTCACCATTGACATCAGTGGAAGTGGAAGAGTTTCCTTGAGACACTTGCCTTTCTTTATCTCTGGTCCTCTGGTCTTTTCTTCTCTCACTTACTCCCCTCTCCTCCCCCTGCTTCAATTTACCCTTTTCCTTGCATCAAAGAAATAGGATCTGAAGCCTGGACATCTCACAGCACTCCCTTCTCCACAACTCATTCCACTTCAGCTTCCTCAAGACTGTGAGAAAGCAAATATTCCAGAAATCTCTGAGCTAAGGCCTAGATTTTTTGATGGAGCCCCTTAAATCCACTGGGAATCCCATTTTGAGGATCTGTAAACACCTTCTAGGACTCTGACAACACCCAGTGCTGGGACCAATGAAAATTAATGCAGAAGAAGAGCTCAGGCACCTGCAGGCAGTTAAAATTTAGGAGAGCTCTTTCTATACAGGCTGTGTATGCATTGAAGTGCTGGATTGTTTAGCAGCACCAAGAAGTTCAATACTCCTTGCTTAATTCTCTCTACATAACAGTTGCCTTCAGATTTTGAAGATTTATGCACCCTTCTACAGTCAGCATTGAAAGAGCAGCTAATATCCACACCCCATAGCAAATGCAGGTCTGTGTCTCCAGTCCTTTGTTTTCATACAAATTTTGTCACCCTTATTTGTTCCAGTTTGTCAAGTTTTGGAGTAAAGGCTCTTCTTGATTGAGGGCAGCAGAATATGAACCCCAGAGATTAGTCTGTGGCTAAATTGTGCCACTTCCATCATCAAAGAGTCTGGCAATATATTCCTAGAGCTAAGGCTTTTTGATCGAATCAGAAAAGAAAATTAATTACATCAGATAATCCTATGCTTCAAATCCATAATTATATTTAACAACAGTGTCCAGCATTATCATCAGCTCTCCAAAACAATGAAGGTGATTCCAGTGGGAGTGCTGTGAGACTAAAACTGAGCACAGGGTCCTTGACTACAGTATGACCTGAGATAATGTCAGTATAAGACATTTTCCTCTCCCTCTTTCCTCTTCTACAGGAATCTCATCCTTTTGGTCTCACTCCTCAATCCATTCTCTACCACTCCCTCAATTAGCTCTGTGCAATTATTTGTGGATGCACATTCTAGACCAGATCACTGAAAAAGGACTGCTTTAAAAAAAGGCACTTTTCCTTTAGGAAGAAGAGATTGGAAAGGAAGCAGCAACTGCTCAAACACACCTGAGATGGGTAACCTTGAGGCCTGACCCCAGTGGCAGGCAGTGAACACCAGGCTGTGAGAGCCTGGTAAAGGTATGGCACGAAACAGCAGCCCCACGGAGCTGGGAAAAATGTGCTGTTGCTTGACAAAGTGCACCCAAATCCTTTCCCTGAGCTGTTCTTTAAAAATTAAAGTGACCTAAAGCTAAGCATATTTTAAAGTGTTGTTTGTTATACAAACAAACAGACAAAAAACATAGCAAGAGAAGTAAAGGCAGTATTTCTTAACAAAGAGTATCCTATGATGTCTCTGATGTATTTCTGTGAGAAAGGCCCTTGGCATTGCTGTGTTGAGAGCAGAGGACATTTTATAAACGTATTTCTAAAAAGACAAAGTATTCAAATTGGAAATGCCCATTTGACTGACTCTCCCCCCTTGCAGCTTGTGTACTCCTCCAGCAGATAACAGAGAGGACAGCTCTTGCTAGCAGGCTGCTCTCAACATTCTCTTCATTAACTTGCAAAAAATAAAAGCTCCATCCTACATTGTTTGATGGTAATCAGAAGCTGAATCATGTGATGCATCAGTTTTCTGATGTTCTTTGCATGTTTACACTTCATACCAGCACATTACACCTAGTTTCATTCAGGGCTTTCTTACAATCCTGCGCTATTACAGAGTGGAGTTTGAGGAGCTGGTGACATACTTCAAATATAATTGTGGAAAAGGTATTTTTATAAATTCCACAGAAGAGGAATCAATGTTGAAACAATCTCAATGATCCTTGGTTATACTGGGAATCTTTTCAATTCACAAAAGGATACAATGTTTTTTCATCCCAGGTGCAGATGATAGGACAGAATCAGTTATCAGAGAAGATGCACATTATTTTTCTTTTCTCTCTTCGTGCAGTACTGGTAAATTCAGGGAGCTATTAGTTTGGAATTAATGCTGGTCTGTACCAGTAGAGGCCAACTGGCATTTCAACATCAAAAATATGACAAGCTCAGCAACCACTTCTCCACAGAGAAATCCTTAAAATACCATAAACACTATCTACCTAAGAGAGTCCACAGGCAGCATTACACTTCACTTGATATCTGAATTTGCTGTTTGGGCTACATGAATGTATTGTTCATTTCGGACAGGCTGTGAAAAAAGGATGATCAAAATTCCCTCTCTGCTTACCAGAAAGCAGTCGGTTTCCATTTGGGTAAGAACCCTTATTTCTGTATTTATCTTTTCCCTTGTATCTGTTTTCCTCAGTTATAGCAAAAGCTGCCAAAGACTGATTCATTAGGACACGTAACATGGAAATACAAATGCTCATTTCAATCTGTGGTCACTTCATGCCAGCCTGAAGTCACTTCCATCTGTGAGTCAAGCAGCCAACACACCTGGGAAACTCCAAGAGAAATGAACATACTATTTAAGTCAGGATGATGATTCAGTATCAAAGAATGAGCATGACAAGTACAATCACATGTAAAATATGTAGAACTCCTTTTATAAAGATGTCTGTTTGCGATTCTTAATATCTGCTTAACTCTGCTTTTTCAGGGCAGAATGTTTTATTCCAGGTCTGATTTCAAGTAAAGAAATAGAAACCTCTCAGCTGTGTTACAATCCCACAAAAACTGGGAAGACAAGATTTGATGGTAAAATAAACACAGCTGGAGGCAGATCAAAGCAATGCAGGCATTTTTCAACAAGAAAGATGACAACTTTTCTCAAATGAAATCTGGGCTTTTACTTACCCTTGTGATGCTCGGAACATCTGCATTCAATATCACAGTACTTTTACTCTCTCAGTGGGACAGATGGTAATGAGGTGCCCAATTCCCTGTGCCTTTCAAACAGATTTAGGCACCTGCCTCAAAATTGTTCAAGGCTGATTTCTCTTATTCTCAGCTTTGACAAGCAGCAAACCAGCAGATTCCTTCTACTCTCCACTTCGCTGCCAGCCAGGAGTTTGCCCTCACATAAATTGCTCGACCTTTGTACTCCTCTTTTTAGCCACCCCATCTGTACAGTAAAAATCCCACCCTATTATTAATATATTTAATACTTTTTAAGATGCTTTGAGCTTTGCACTAAAGGTACACTACAGACACATCCATATCTAAATTACCAACATTCAAAAATAACAGGAAAAGTACTTGTTGGTGGATTAGCTACGTATGATCAATGCCAAATAAAAATCTACTCTGGTTTTGCTAAGGTCATTTAGTGCTATGCAATTCTCATGAGGTAAATATTTTTCAAAGTGGGGAATGCTTTGAGATTAAGCAATACATTACAGTTTTTGATCAAATGCCAGAAGCCATAGGTGAATAGGAAACAGACATCAGTAATTACAGTTCGTACTTCAGCTATTTCAAAACCCCTTGCTTCAATGAGCAAGTATTAACTGGACAGACACTCCTTCACAAATTAGAGGCTGCAAAGACTTATTACACACCACATTTATCTTTGAAACTTGTCCAACAGAATTAAACTAAAAAAATAATGATACAGATTATGGTTGCAGGCAAAAAACTATTAAAACTCCAACAACTATATATATGTTTTTATCTGTCAAACTGTCCCTGCAGCCACTTTGGTTAAGGAGCTCAGGAATGCGGTATTAAGAAATAGAAGTAATTGTATTAGTATGCTGTTGTCAAACTTCAAACTGGCTGTATTTTATCACAGGAGCTGATAAAAGAAATTCTCATGTAGGCCTTAAAACACAATAGAATTGCAGGAACACGAGATGGGAGAGGAATGAAAACGCGTGGCACCCGAGTGAGAAGTGCACACGGAGCATCAACACTGCTCAGGGAAACAGTGCAGAGCCACCAATTTGACATCAACCATTCTTCTGAAAACCCCAAAGCACACCCCTCACCCTGGCACAGCACCTGAGTGACAAGGCCAGCTCAGAAGCCAGACTGACAAAGCCTGGCCCACAACAGAGCGAGGCTGGAGCAGGCCAGGATGCTCCAGAGACAGCCTTGCACAAACAACAACAGGAATTGTGAGAGCACATTCTCCTTTCCAGGCAGTTTCTTGGTTTACTCCAGAGAATCACTCTTGGAAAGCTACACGATTTTTCCTCAAAAGACTTAAGGCTACTCAGGATATGAAATATGAAATTGTGGTGGAGAAAAAACTAGGGCAAAACCAGGGCACGCATTTATGTTTTTCAGGACTTCTGAGGTCAGCAAGGCTGTCTTTAAACTGTTGTGCAACTCAAGGTAGCACCAAATGAACTTCTAATAAATATCTGGCTTCACAACAGATTTGTACTGAAATTTATAATTTAAGTACATTCCTCTAGATTGGTAATTTCAGTCAAACAAGGAGATATTGCAAACTTTTCATCTCAGAAAAGAATTATTATTACATCTCAAATTTAGTTCAGTGTAAGAGATTATATATTTAAGCTGATTAAAAAGCTTTCTGTTAACTAAAACAAGCATTTGGATTGGTTTAACACTGTTAAACAGGAAAAGTCAAATTTCAGAATGCACTTTTACTTGTTTGGCCAAAATTTACATCACAGACCAAAACTACTAAAAAAAAAGTGTCAGCAATGAAAGACATTTAAAAACAAATCAGCAATTTAGGAAGATGATAATTAAAGGTACAGTTATGCATTAGTTCCTATGTATTTATATGAACCCTATAAAGCTGTATGAGGATTTTGTATTTTCCCTGTTAAGAGATTTTTGAACATGGTATGGAAATCAACGAATATTCTAAGAAAATACTTTAGGTAGATAAAAAGGCTTGAAATGTGGTAATTTTTAAATTCATCACATAAGTAACCCAATGTAAATATTCTGCATACTTCCTAAACTGCTCCATTATTAATGGCCTAACATAAAATTAATTGCTTAAGTGTAAAATATTACAGGTAGCTGGGCAGTAGCTGTTTTTTGACGGCTTGGGTTTCTGTTAAAGCACATTTTCATATTAAAGAACACTGATCCTTGCAATTAGATCAAGATCTTGATTTGACAAATACTGTTACTCTTAAGAGCAATTACTGCAAAAAAATATACATTATTTAATAAATGATACTTTAAAAAGTTTAATGGAATGATGCTGCTGTGTTTGGCATTAATTATCAGCATCATTCTACTGCTCAGTATATAACAAAGGTCAACTGTATCTAACACCCACCTTCCAGCTGCTTAAAAAAATAATGGAAATTATGGACAGTGTCTGTAACTCCCGGACAGGAACATTTGGACCTGAGAATGATCCTGATGAAGGGTCATGGTGTAGCCTGTCTGCTTACACATGCAACCATGCAATTTAACTTTACAGTAGTCACTTTGTTAGAGATAGCACTTGCTTCCTTCCACACAAAAGTTTGCAAAGCAATGTAGTTTGTAAACCATAGTGTGAGATTTATGATGTTATACTGCAGAAACCTGTTTAGCCCCCAATTTACAATCCTGGCAATTGTATTCAACTCTGTCATCATAACTAATTACAGCTAACTGCAGATTACCATTCTGCAAACTCTTATCTGTGTGAAAGAAATATGACGTTAAAAAAAAAGAATCAAATATCCCGAGGGCTAATGAACAAAAATGCTCTATTCCATCTTGGACTGCAAACCTGAACTCTTGGAATTGCAGCCGTAAAACTTCAAATTGCTATTTGTTGGCAAGTTGTTTTAGCCCCAAGTACTTACACAGTAAATCACCATTACACTAATACCATACCTTTGGCCTGAAACATATTAATCTTGGTTAACAATAACTGACATTTACATTACCAATTCAATTCAGGCATAGTGGTGACTAAACATACATGCAAGAGCTTCAGGGAGAGAAGTTATTAGTTTTGAATGTGTACTTACTTTTCACTGAGAACAATTTTGAAGAAACATTATCATCAATTCTTGTTATAATCTTATAACATAAACATTCAAATCCTAATTGATCTGTAAAACATTTGACTTGAAGTAAAATCTGCATTTGTATCTTGGGTGCAGTTAACTGTACAACATAATAGTTCAGATATTTTTCCAAGATATGTATTTATGTATTTTTGTCTGGGACTTTTAAAACCTGTGCTCTTGGGAAGGAAATAAAACTGGGAATCTGAAATAGTCTGAAAACGTGACACCAGGATAAAACCAATAGTACCAGATCCTTCCAGGAGAGGGAGGATGGACTTTTTTCAGACAATTATTTTGTGTCTATATTTACTAAGGCTATAACTGCCCTTGGTTTAAAAAGAGATAGGCTTCCCTCAACATTCAAGCAGAAAAGAAGTACTTTCTGCATTAAGTCTGTGTAGCCCCAGAAGCAAAGATATCCCTTCTCCTCTTATACCCACACATTATAATTGCAGTACAGCACAAAACACATTTGGACCAAGGATTTTATTTCAATTTCAGAGAGTTCTCTACCAGACTCCAAATTCATCCCAAAATGCATTATGTTTAGCTTTCATATCTAGGAAAAAAATTTAACACAGTACTGATGGTTAGATAGTATTTTTGCTATATTATTTATAAGAAAGTGCCAAATCAAGATAGTGCAATTTAACAGCATTAATATAAATACAAGGTATTTGATGTGCTGTGTTTTGTTTAGGGGGTTTTATGTTTAGATTTAATAAGATGCCCACAGAAATTCTTCAAGTAACAACAGGTATTTGACTCCTGAGGAAAACAGGATGGATTACATGTATCCCATGTTGCTTTTTGTTTCCCATCTCTTCTTGGCTTCAAATCTGAAACAGAGCACAAAACCCACATTAGGAATCATGAGTGTACGTGTTTCAGGTATTTAACCATGTTATTCTTAAAAACAACAAAAAATTATTTTTAATACTGTAATAAAGACACGAAGACAAATCTAGCCATACAACCACCACTTTATTTCTGATAAAGCCTCTGTACTTAAGCCTGATACACTCCTAAAAAAGCCCAACAAAACCCAGCAAGGTTCAACTAAACAAATAAGATTAGCACAAGCCTATTTCAACTAAGAAAACATTTAACTGAGATTGTATTGTACACACTTAGTGCCAATGAAACCACAAATGTTTAATTCCATACTCAAATGACTTACCCCCAAGCAAGCTTCTTTTTCTTTTGAGCTTCTTGGGCAGCCTCTGCTTCTTGCTTGGCTTTTACAGAGTTGCGGCAAGCGGCAGCTTTGGCAATTTTCACACCAAGCTAAGACATGAAAAGGAACAAAGGAAAACTGATTAGATGCAAATGGCTCATATGAAATTTAAGCCTCACAAATTACTTGGTCTGATATTGTTTCTCAAAAGTCAATAGATACTGAAATATCTTTCAAATATTAGGCTGATGATGCACTGTTAGACCGGACAAACAAGAGTGTCTCTTGAGGGAAACACAAAGGCGTGGGATCCTGGGGCAAGCAATGCCTTTCACCAAACCCTTCATTTTTTAAAAATAAAAGCAAAGGGCAACAGCTCACTGGATCCTTTTGTTTGCTTGTTTTACATAGACAGGCATATACAAATACACAGTTTCCATTATTAGGACCAGTCTGTGACCTCAGCTATGCTAACACAATAAAATCAGGTCTTACCAGTATCAAAAACACACAAAAAGACACTTTCATAGAACCACTAGACACGTTTTAATCAGTCTGTCCAAAAACAGATGATGCAGTGTCCTTAGTGTCTATGTCCACATTACAAGCTTTTAATGGTGATAACACGCCAGCTTTTCACGTAGGTCATTACCACTTCCATAAACTTAAGCAAACTGTGAGAATTAAGCTCCCTTTAGTGAATGTCAAGTGCAGGAGGGAAAGGCAGGGAAGAGTAAAGTAAAAAAGATGGAAGATACTGTGAACTATGACCAGTTTATTTCCCTCAACTGGCATTTATAACTTGTTCATTGTCGTTACATTTAGTGGTTGCTGTTTTGACTTACATTATGAGCTACGAAGGAATCTGTTCTATGAAGCTACTGCTATTCTCCAAGACAAGCATTAATTTACCCCAAATTGCTACAAAGTGATGAGGACAAACAGGTTTCCTTTCAATCCAGACCCAAACCTACTGAAATTAGCAAATACATTTCTGACTGGATATTCTAATTTTCCCCCAAAATGTCATGGAAGCATCAAAGAACGAGACCCAAGGGTAAGAGTACTATTTAACACCTTGGCTGAAGTTCCACTATTAATGGCAATATACTTGAATAATCTGCAGCATCTATGCAGACAAATATTTACTCTGAGAAATGCTTTTTCCAGGTAAGATGAGAGAGAACTCAAGAACACATCTTCAGGTGTAGATGCACTGACACATTTTCCACAGCCATCCCATCAAACACACAATGGGTAGGTGATCATTTTGTTAAAAAACCAGGAGAAAATCCCAAACCAGCATCACTACAAGCTCTTCTACCTTATGGTCTCAGGGTTCAAGAATGAAGAAAGCAACCTTTCTGCAGCAGCCTTTAAGGAAAGGTAGTAAGCACAACATCAGTTTGTGCTTTGTTTGAGGCTCTAGACACTGGCAACACAAGCAGTTAAGAGCTGAGCATAACAGTTTATAAGGAAGATAGACATTTTCATACGCATAATGTTTAAAAAGGAAAAAAAGAACACCAAGCAAGTTTCTTATCCACTATTTGAATGTGTTATAATGTCATAAATAAGTACCCTTGGAATCATCTTGATGCACAAAATAATGCGACCAGCTACTTCAAAACTTTTATCTTATCTATGTAATTTTTCCCCTGAGCATTAACGTTTTTAATTATCAGTAATTCAATGCCAACATCTGAACTGCCAAATTTCAGGTCAAAGACTAAAACATAACATTCTTTTATTTGCGTTGTCACTTAATATTTAGGAACAGCTATTAACCTTAATATACTTGCAGTGTAAAAGTGCTTAAGAAAACTCACCTAAAATATTCAAAAAATGTTTACTTTTAAATTGAAACAGGAGTAATTATTAGCTTAAACAATAGAGCAATCTGATGGCTGAAGTCAGTCAGCAGAACCATGCCTTTATTAGAGGTATTTTACTTCCTAACACACTTGAAAATTAACTTTTACTCTGTGATGAATAACAGAATCTCCTTAAAATATATTCTAGTGGCCTATTGAGCACTTACACACATACAAATATACACAAGCGAGCTCTAAACAAGTGTTGCAGAAAAATCTTTTTATCTGCATTTCTTGGAAGATAGACTGAGTTCTTCCATATTTGAAAAGTACAGAAAAAAATGGGATAATGAGGTCCTCTGCAGTGTATGTGGAAGCAAAAGCAGAAACATTTTGCAGCATTATTATAATTTCTAGGCTACACAGAGTAAAATTTTCAAGACATGAAAATAAATATTGCATATAAACACACACAAACATTTTAGGCAGATTAAATGTCTTCTGCTCCCACCCAAACCCAGACACACATCTTCACTCCCTGCTCCCCCCCAGAAGAAATCCATAAAAGCTTGGTCAATGGATTTTACATTAAAAAAAAAAAAAAAAAAAAAAAGCCCCACACTAACATTTCAGGTCATCAGATAACTCAATAAAATACAATCTTAAAAGAAGTAAGAAAGCATGA